>FR997729.1:13867447-16704990 GCA_905475445.1 Ochropleura plecta
TGACATGTCCTGAAGGCTGTTCTTGCTTCCATGACAGCAATTGGAACTCTAATGTCATAGATTGTTCCAATGTGGGTTATACAGAAATACCCGAGAAAATACCTATGGATGCCACTGAACTTTATCTCGACGGCAATGACTTCCAAGCTTTGAACAGTCATTTATTCATCGGAAAGAAGAAGTTACACAAGCTATACTTGAACAACAGCAACATTGCTAACATCGATAATGACACCTTAAATGGTCTGCATTCGTTAAATATCCTTCACCTTGAAAATAACCATCTGACTGAGCTGTCTGCTGGAGTGTTCTCTCAAACAAAACACTTGAGAGAGTTATACTTGAACGATAACCTCTTGACAAGTGTCGCAAACAAGACTTTTGAGAACCTGTCATCTCTAAGAGTTGCGCACTTCCAAGGAAACAAGATTCTCGACCTTGACAAAAAATTGGCGCACGTATCTAATTTGGAAAGCGTCAACATTCAAGGAAACTTGTTCACGTGTTCATGTGACAACATCCTGGCCCTTCAGAACTGGTTCAAAAAGTACTATGAAGATCCCGTTGATATGTTTTGTGTTGGTGAAAATGGACTCATATCGAACTTTACTGTGTTTGACGCGATAGATAGGTGTCGTGATTCAAGTGTTACAGACAATACTATTCCAACAGAAAATCAACCGTACCAATACGATGAAGTGAGCCCTATTAAATTGAACTTTGTGCCACTTTTAGCTGTAGTTCTGATAAGTGTTATTCTTATTCTATTATTCGGTGCCTTAGCTTTCTCGTTCAGGCAAAATGTACGCTTGTGGGCGCATTCCAAATATGGAGTTAGATTGTTCAAAAGTGCTTCAATTCAAGAAAGTGAACTAGATAGAGATAGATTGTACGATGGATACGCTGTATATAGTTTATTGGATGATGATTTTGTTTCTAAAGTTGTAGCTCCAGAAATGGAACACTCCGGTTATACGATGTGCTTTCATTATAGAGATTTACAACACGCGCCTGATAATTACTTGTCTGAGCAAATCACAAACGCTGCTGAATCATCAAAGAGAATTTTAGTATTTGTGTCATTTAATTTTCTGCAAAACGAATGGTCAAAAGTTACTTTTAAGGCAGCTATGAAACATGTTATTACTTCAATTCACCCCTCAATAAGGCGCCACAGAGTGGTTTTCATTTTAACAACAGATGTTAGCGCTCTAAACTTAGATCTTGATTTCCAAAGCTATTTGAAAACTTGCAACGTTTTATTGTGGGGCGAGAAGAAGTTTTGGGAGAAAATTAGGTTTGTAATGCCAGACATTTCTAATTTGCATTGGAACAAAGATACAATGAATTACAATCATGGCGTGTGTCCAAATGGTAGGCGCCATCCTTCTAGATATACGGCCTCGCCTACAGCGCCGGAACATTGGTATAAATACGACGCAATACCGCCTCAAACACCTACTAATGCTAATGTGGGTATAACTATTGAGGATGACACGTCCATGTTGACAAATACAACGTTGACAAGTCAGATTCAGGATGGGGAGAATTTACATCATAGCTACATTTCTATTGATACACAGAATTATGAGCAGCCGTATGGTGGTAGGCCTAGGCCTCCTAATACGTTGCGTAAACATCCTGGCCACCACTCCCCATCGATGTTAGATGAGCAAGGTTACTTACAACCCCGCTCCTCCGTGCACGACTGCTTGCCACAAACTCATTCAGCTGTGCACAGATGATAAGATTGTTAAACTCTCCTTATCGGTAAAAGATACTTCGTAATGGAACTTGACATTCCAAGCGCATGTGTAGGCTAGACCGCTTTTTGAGTTGGCCTTGCCTTATTAAAACGTGATAGTTTAAAAATGTTGGTTTAGATAATTTGGCCAAAATGACTTCGTTCCTCAATAGTTCGGTCATTGTCATGTTAAAAGACTGTATTGTTAAATGTATTCTAAACGTATCTAAGTAGATTGAAGCCTTATTGTATTTCATTGTATAAAGCTATATGAATTGTTGTCCATGAAGACTGATACATAATATTGTATAAAACAAAAAAATGCCAGTATCAGGAGTGAAGACTTGCATGAGTATTTTGATATAGTATATCTCATTGTTACCAAATATTTTGTAGATAGACATTACTAATCATTGTATGAAAATTATTGTATAGTATTACTAGTCATTAATTAAAATTATTGCATAGTGTTGAAATTGTAGATACTTAGTTACATATTCAGTGGTAATGTTTGTTGTTAGAAAGAACTTGTATCAATTTGTGTCTATCTTGTTATCGCTAAGTATGTAACTGACTATTTGTATGTATGTAATTATAATATCCTCGACTGTTACATAATATTAATTTAAAATAAAACAATATCATCAAATATATACATGGTCGTTTTTTTCACTCCAAACCTAATTCAGCTTTAATGACAGGAAATAGTATTTCATAAAGTTTACTCAAGAAATTGTCCATAGTCATTTGCTATCATTAAACCATTAATTTTAAATGTTACCCATTTATTAAAACTTGTGGTTTGTTTAAAGAACTAGACACAAACTTTTTGTCTTCCCGCCGCTCTGCCACAAAAACTTTAGAATCTATAGAAATTCAAATGGCGGCATTACTGTTAACTTCGTTGTTTCCAAATCGAAATATTAAGTAAAAAAAGATGAGAAATAATTTTGGTTTGCCGACAATCATCTTGGGCATAATGATAGTCCCTTTTCAGGTAGAGAAACACACCCAAGTCATATTTCAACCGTCACGGATAGCATGGTAGCTATAAAAGAGATTTACAATACGTTCTGTATACGTCGCTAGTTATGCGACCTTCTGTTGGACACGGTCCGACGAGAATATTGATTTTTTTCTTAATAATTTTCAAAAGTGTGAGTTCGAAGTTTCGAACACCGACATGTGGTGTGACATACTTTAAATGACCGCTGCCCGGCTGTTTTATTTTTTCTTAATGAGAATTTTCTGGCCGCATTGTTGCAACTGCCAGTGTTTGTTTAGTAAAATGTAGGGTTAATATACTTACTTCAATAGATACTTCATTCTATTTTGAGAGAAAATAAAACGCTGGCAAAGATTTCAATGGTACATGTTTATTTCGTTATCAATATTAAATGCATATGTTATAGTAACATTTAATTACACAATCGAATCTCAAGTGTTATAAAACAATGCGAAGTCAGAAGTATACATTAGAACTATTGTTTACATAATAAAAGACGGACGATAACGATAATGGGCCAGTTGTAAGTTACGTCATGGATAAAATGATGCCAAATACTTAGCCTATTAATGTCTTCCTTTATACAACACGCGGTCATTGTAAACTTTTATCATTATTATTTTAAAGGGTTCCGTAGCACAAAAGGAGAAAATATACGGAACTCTTGTAGGATAACTGTTGGTCGTCTGTCTGTCAGTCAAGACCTTTTATCTCGAAAACGCGTGGAGGTATCGAATTGAAATAAAATTCATATACTTACTCAAGTGCGTAGTCTCTTAGAGCTGTGAGAAAATCAACTCTCTGTATCAACGCATTTGGCCGGTTTTTTAATCATCGATCCACCACAAAGATCATCGATGCATCAAATATACCGTACTAAAATCAAATTAGGCACAAAAAGACTACAAATAATTTAAACTAAAGGATGAGTACATTTTTTTTAATTTTAACAATAGTGATTAATTACTTGAAAATTTCAGTACATCTCGTGTAGTTAACCCAGTTATCAAACAGTCAAAGTTCATTTGAAGCAAGAACTTAATTGTTGTACTGTTAAAATTTTATTTAAGTTAATTTCTATCTTGCTTAAAAAAGTCCCAAGTTCTAGGCAGTTACCGTAATAATTACAACAGAAATAATCGATTCGGTAAACGTACAAGCAACATCAATTTGCAGTTGTTGTTTATATTTAAATAATAATCTCCGTGCTACAACTGCGAGATAAATCGAGAGAAAGTGGCCATACTGAGAATGGTTGCATCGTTGAAACGTGTGTAATTGACTTTATATCGTAAGTATTATGTTTCATTACTATCACGCTAATGAAATATTATAAGCTACGTGATCAAAATTAAAATCTTACAATTATTTGGTAAGATTATTAATACTGGTCATGTTTCAATGGAATTAAATTTTCTTTTACCAACAATTAACCGCAGTATTTTAGCTGTTAGGCATAAATATCTATTGTTGATAATTATTACACTTTATATACAACAGCTGGCATTACACACAGTTTTTTATTTAAATATCTAGTAACTAACATTAAACAAAGCCAGATTTCAAAACAATAGTGCTCTTCTTAGGCGGTTGGATCAATGCCTTGATTCAGAAGGCAGTACTCATCGGTACGGCCCGCATTGTGAGGAGCTTCCTCTCTGTGGAGCCCTGACCACCGATAGCTTGGACCCTGCTCCCGATACCGGCGTACCACTAATTTTATGTTGTTTTAAATAAAAGAGATTATCATCAAAATTACCATCCACTTCACAAAAATACATTCTGCAAATACATTCCTTATCAACGACACTGCTCTGCTCGGAAGCGAATATAATAGATTTCTGTATCTGTTTGCTCTTTCACGTACAACAAATAGAAAACGTCAGTAGCAGAATCATATTCCATTATTGTCCCCAATAAGTTACCAAAACTATTTCTGGTTTCAAGATACCTGCTATCAATATCCGGGGATATCGGTCCTATCTCTGGATTTCACGGTTAAACGCACCATTGATTCCCCCTATCATACCCGATGCGTCCCCAAGACTAGATAAGAAATTGACCAGATACCAAACCAAGCTCCTTTGATAAATCAGTCGCTTATTGTTTTATAGTAACGCGATATTCGATTCGTACAATTTCAAATACAATTCGTATTGTGAATTATTTATATTAATTTGCCGGCTTTAGAGATATTGAATCTGACGCTCATCATTCAGAACGGATTATGTTATAAATTACAGATTCGGAAACGGATAACTTCACTGGAAATAGGTGTCGACTAATTTTATCAGTGACTCATTTTGAATTCTAAGCAAATTGTTATCTGCGGCGGCGTCGATCAATCAAAACCATCACGTTTCACCTGTATCATCTTGACTGTCCTTTCAATATTAAAACTTCCAATATGTATTTCTACAGCCACTCAAAGCGTCATCCATAATAAAAGCAATGACTAATCCCAGTTCTCAGGGTCACATCAAATCAGATAGATTTGTATTTTCAGTGTGACATTGATCGACGTTTGATATCCGAACTCGGGTTGTAAAGATTTTTCTGTTTTGTACTTTACATTAACGAAATTTGTTGTTCGTCTGGTCAACTCACGCCACCCGCTGGTTAGACATGACGTTTCACACTTGAAGTTGCTTCGACTCGGTACAAAGGTCACGTCTTCTCACTCAAATCTCGACCGGGAGCGTTTCGGTCGAAATTGGATCGTGACAACCGAGAGATACTTATCGTGATTTTCTGGCCAATTCCGATGCATAGCTCCGTTGTTAGGATGGGTAATGGGAGCATGGGAACACAGACAGAGTTGGTAGATACTAACTAAATTATTGTAAGTCAAATAAGGCGATGTGTTTGTACAGCGATGATTGGGGTCGCCGGGTAGCGCTTTGTTTGTCTATTAAATTTTGTCACATGATTGACGTTCAGTCCGTTTAACATCTTATGTAAATAAGGGTTTGACATCCAAAACCAGCTGTTATAGGTTCAAGTTATCCGCAACTTTTGATCTGGCAGCTATTCTGTTATATAGATAAACAACTTAAGGGATGTAATAATACAAAACATGTTCATCAAGTTTTATTAAATTCAGAAGAATCAGGAAGTTAAAGGCATTAAACTTTACCGAGTACACCATATTAACTGTATACATGATAAGATTGACAATAAACTACTGTATATCTAACATAAAATACACATTGTTGATAAGGATGACTCAAACATTTTTACAAGGCTGAATTATTTTTTTCTTCTTTTATGTGCAGTATTTTAATACAAAGGTTTAGCTGTATTTAGTATGAGAGTAAGAACAGACGCTTCTTTGATTTCTAAAACTGATGAATATTGTGACTTTAGTGTCATACTACTTAAGAACGATAAGAGGACATTCACAATTCCAGTGACTTGTATATATCTTCATTTCATTTGAAACGACAAGTATTTGATACAATGAATGAAGAAAGGAGATAAGCAGGAAATCCCTATGCATCATGAGCTCTTGAAGTAATAAAATAGTAACAGTAAAGGTCCCATGAAAGTAGAGTATACTATTGATAAAGACGTATTCACCAGTGAACAAGAAGACGACCGTACACTATAACACATTAGCCAATTCTACAAATTGAAACTCCAGGTGGATAAAAATTTAAATAGTTACGGAGAAAGTTTTCAAACATGACACCAAAAACGATAACTTCACACCGAATCCTTAACGCCAATAAACGCGTCAATAGAGGAAAAATAAATCCGGTTATGGGAATCTGAGCTCGGATAAATCACATCGAAAATACTGTCACGACAGGAGAAAAAAATGTTAGCATCGGAAAACTACGGAACGATTTCATTATCCCGATGTCCCGGATAGTGAGCATGACTGACTCTTCGGTGAATGAGAGTTACAAATCTTCAAAAAAGGTAAGTTCCGTTCCGGTTTTTCTACAAATTCTTCCCGATCAAAGTTAATTTGGGTAATCAATTCTCGTTCTTGGAAACGTTGGACTGATAGATAAGTAAGACTTTAGAAGATAAATATTTTTTGTGAACTTTATTGTACAGGTGCAGGTTGAGGACATGTGCATAACTATTGAAACGCCTGAAAGGCAAACTTATACTTTAAAATAGTCAATAGCTCCTTCTTCATGATTAAAATATGTTCAGCATTTGTATCTCCTCCGGATTCCGTCATTATTTATGTTGCTTATAATTATGTGTATCTGCAGACAAGCCTTTCATACTTCAATTCAGCAACAAATGACCAGACAGACAGAAAGTTCAGGTTCGAAGGAACGTAAAAAAAAATTTGGCTCAGTAAAGTCTCAGACTTAAACGACGGTATTTTAATATTCAATCTCAAGCATGCATCTAGGAACTTTGCTTACTTGGAAGAGCTTATTCGCTCGTATGCATAGTTTCGTAATAATTCCCTTGGAATCGATCCTAGAATCTTAGTCTCAGTCTGAAACTTCGCGATAATACCATTACATCGTGCCCTAGTTAAAGTAGGGCAGATGCTTGGATAATCTTCCGGAACATCGTATATCACAGTTATTCCATATGGATTACTGTCCGTTTCAATTTATGTATCGCTGCAACTGTTGAAATGTTTTAGTGCATATATCCTAACACCTCAATTTATTTCCTATTTCATGTTTATAGAGTAGGTTTCTTAGATGGCAATAAACAAGTTTTCATAAATTCTGAATTCGTTCGTAGTGTAGTAGTTACTATTGTACTTAAAGGTATTCACAAAGCTGAGAGTGACAACGCCAAGGGGGACGCCCTAGAAATACATAATAATGATCTTATTCGTGAAGTTCTTCAGAGAAGTCAGGTGCGTAGCACACGGAACCGGTGTGTATTACCAAGTGCATGAATATGGACGAGGCAAAAGGAGTAAAGTAGACTCTGACTTCTGTGCATTCTCATTTTCTTGGAACAATAAATTATTCTTATTCTACCCACAACCATGGCAAAAAAGCGTTTCTTTTTGAGCTGGGAAAGTTTCAAATAACTTCCCCGCTCTGGGCGGAGCGGGGGGGAGTGTCAGACCTGTACTGACTAAAACCCACCCATGTTCCTTTGACTGCCCTTTATGTTCCAGGGCCGCGGTATCTCTTTTAGGCGCAACCCCGGCAGGCGGTGGCCCTGACAGGCCCCTCTGCTTTGCTGACATCTCTTTTAGGCGCGCGTGAAACACTAACGCGCCGGCGACACGGCTTGTCGTTAATAGACGGACGGGAAAAGGCGTGAGTTTATGTTTGTATGTATGAAGTACTGGTATCATAGTATACGATTTCAATGTTTTTATAACCTCATCTTTAGCTGGCACTTCCTCCTCATTGGATGTGTCGGTCAAGTTCGTTTTGTTTTCTATGACCCTGTCTTACTCACTAACTCTGAGCTACAGGTAGAAAAACGAGACCCAGAAGAGGAACAGAATAATCAAGCTGAAACAAAATTTACTTTTATTTGGTACAAAGTTTCAACCATTCGTTTTTCCGCGATGTGTCACTGTAGCCCTTGTGAGCGTAAAAACTTCGTTTAATATAGGTACAGTTACGTTATTACACGCGATAAAATTCTGTACAAATGGCATGCAAAGTGATGAGTTCTAACCAAGTAGAGCTATGGACGTAAATTTTTAACGAGTTCAAAGTTTGACATCGGTCGTATTGTGTCGACTCATAGCGTATATACGTTCTATGTAATTGTGGGTTCCATTTACGGCGTTTTAGTTGGGACATGTTTTTGAACAGTTCTCTATTTGAACGTATTTTTTTCTGTATTTATGTGATTAATAGTGGCGTTTTTGTGGCATGAATGTTACTGCTTTTTAGGTTTTTTTGGACGCTATAGATTTCATGATATTTGAAAAGGATAAAAAGTATTTGTGGTCACATGTCTATGGTTAAGCTCTGTCTTTGAGCTGGCCAAGCGTAGGATGGAATTACAATAGAATAGGATCACAGCTTATTTAACATTTGTTACTAACTTGCTGCCGTACTGTATGACTCCCACACTATTTTTAAGCCCTAGTCAATACTCTCTGAACTTACTACACGACAGTAAACATCAATTCAAATGCTCTATCTTAGCGGTCTCACAAACAAAATTCCTCGTTACATTAACACATTTCACTAATTACCCACTTCCTACACAACAAAGTCAAATATGACCACACTTTAACCCACTTAGTAGCAAGATAACTATCTTATCAGGACAGATGTTGCAAGCTCTAAAAGGAACGAATCACCGACAGTTTACTTTGAACACGTGCGATGTAACTGTTCATCGACTATTGAATTTAGGAGATGAATGACGAAACGAATTTAACACTTACCGCTTGGCCACAATATACACGGTACACGCGACAAACGTGAGGTGATAGCAGCGGCGAGAAAATAAATGTAATATAAAGTTATCCTACTGAAGGATCCAATTGATATGATATTAGCTATCCGGCGCGTTTTTACCCGCGTTTTTTGTTGCTGTCCCGCTTCTGTGAGAAGTAACTTGATGTTATATAGTGAGATATACGTTTTACTTAATATTTTTTTTTTTTCTAATGGCAACATATTTTCTTTATAAAGGGCCATTAGTTTATGAGTTTATTTATCCGTTACATACAAAAATACAAATCTTTCCTTTTTAAAATATTGGTGTAGAAAGTAGCATCGCTTGAAACTGTGGACGAGGCGTTAGCAACTGAATGGGGCACATCGCTTTAAATATAGAACAGTTTGATTTAAAAATAAATTTTAATTAAATAACATTTTATCAACAGTTTTGAAGGGGATAATTAAAAATCAAATAACAATTGGGTAACCTTTTGCTAGGATAAGATTTTTTACTTTTGTTCGAATTTAAACGGGCTGTCAATTGAAACAAATAGCTTTATACTATATTTTTCAATACTATTGTCAGACGTGAATAACTCAAAGAGTGTCCTTAACCATGGAATTGGACCGCCAGTCTAATACCATTCAGGTTTTACTATAGCGTTCGACCTCGGCCATGTACAATTTATACTTATGTAGTTATATAGACATTGACATACTGAATACTATAGTGTCGAATGTTTAACGAACGAAATACTTAAATACGTTTTATTGACTTTAGCTGTGGAAGTAATGGGAAATCCATTTTTTTTTATTTGAGTAAGTACATCTTTGCTCTAGTCATCGCAAGTGAGTGAGTTCGCTAGTGATATCGAATACTTCTGACTATGACCAGGCTAAAATCTTGGTACCAGAATGTGGCCTGGATCTTGACAATAATCAGCTCGCTTTGACGACATAGACATAGACGACACGGTTGGCGTAATAGCTGAGCGATCGACTGCTTCGCTGCGTGTCGCGGGTTCGATCCCCGCATGGAACAAATATTTGCTTGTATGTGTATGTGAATTTAAATGTTTGTAAACGCACCCAAGATACAGGAGAAATTCTTCTTGAGTGGGGTAACAAAATAAATAAAAAAAAACATGGGACATAAGTACCTATAACGCCGGCCAGGGTTGCGGGGTTGTTCAAAAGAAATACGGATACACAAAAGAAAGAACATGGATGGGTATTAGTCTGCACAAGTCTGCCACTCCCTTCCGCCTAGTCAAGAACTGGAGAGTCATTTGATGATTTCCCAACCGAAAGAAAAGTACCTATAACTGTCAAAATATGGGTGTAACACATGTACTTCTGCCTAACCCTTTAAAATCTTAAAGAATCACATTTAAAATTGAGGAATTTTACGGAACCTTTTTAAATTCCATATTCAATCTACAAATTGATTTATATCGTCGCATCAAAATCAATTTTGCGGTTAGAAAAAAAAAACAATATAACCTCCGATACATACTTAGTCATCTTTCCAAACAAAACAGGCTGCCATTAGCAGTTCCTTTGAATCAATGGTACTTTAAAAAGGCAATAAATTCGCTGAGTCACACCTTCCCTCAGACCCTAACGGCTGGTGTTCTATCTTCGGCATTTCTTGCATATACAATGACTGTATGATTTTGATATTATGTTTGTTTAAGCATAAATCATTAAATAGAAATATTTTAATCCTCTAGGGTCAATAAAAAAAGCTCTGATTCACCAGATCAGTGGGCTAGCCTATTTTTTGGTCAAATGCTGATTGCATTGCTATCCAACGTGGCAATGCTGCCAACATTGTAACCACTTTCCTCTATAACAGCGAATTTTTTGACGCAATTTTATTTTTTTATGCCTTCATTGTGTATACTGGATTTTAGACCAAGTCCTCGTTAGCCAACATGTAAAAACACAAAGATTGTAAAAAAAAAATTAAAACAGAAAGTTGTTTCCATGCAATGTATTGGTTAATCAAATACAAGGAAGCTTAAGACTAACTGGCTGGAACTGTTGAGGTCGAGAGGTCAAATTCGACCACTTAAACCACAGGAGTATTATTAGTAACGCATCACGCATTGCTAATATTCTTTAATGCGCACGCAATACAAAGAGAAACACTAATTAAATTATGTAATTATTGCGAAGCCCTATTTCAAAACAAAAAGGCAACCGTCAAAGTTCAAGACTTTTTAATAAAGATTTATCTATATACAGGAAAAACGCCGAATGAAAATCATAAATAAAAATGGAAGTAACTAAGTATCAAATATTTTTTCATCCTCCTAAAGCTTATGAACACTGACTGAGATGAATGAGGAAGATAATTGAAGTGCCCGTTCAAAAATTAAAAAGTCTCTCGTAAAACAAACGGGTGAAGAGTACACGTAACTTTTATATGCTAGACCTTGCTCCTAGAAAATTCAGTACAGTTTTTTTTTATTTCTTTATCAGGCAATGGAATTGCAGCTTTATAGCGCTGAGGTTACTCCGCTATTCAATTGAAGGCGCTATGTTAAGAGTCATAGGTGTGATTTTAGAGTGCATTATTATAAAAGATGATTAAAGGAACGTGAATAATTTTGAAGAACTATTAAATGACTCGATAGGTGCATTTAAAATTGACTTTTCTCACTTTTGTCTGGAGATTAGATCAGTTTATTGTATTAGATTATCATATTGCACAGGTTACTACGTTCAGTTGCAACGACAACAAGATAATTAATGTTTGTTTTTTATACCTACTATCATTAATTCTGAGAAACAAAACAAGTACGTTTTTTTTTATTCCTTCTTCCAAAATATTTTCGATGAGCGCCATCTTTAAGAAGTTTACGGAACTTTTACGGGAGTGGGAACGAGTATGGCGCCCATCACGACTATGGGGAGAATAAAAGGTTCAGTTTGAAGAAGGAAGGGAAGTTTGAAGTAAGATTTAACGAATGTTTTGCCTGACTACTTCTCGAATAACCGTAATAAAAACTAACTGACAGAAAGGTATAAGGTATAATTGAACTGAACTGATGCCCTTCGTCACAAGAGTCACTTCACAATAGAACATTTTTTTTACAAACCTCGATATATTATACAATAGATTCATGACGTGTTTCATCAACATTAAACCCATTCTTTATACAACCTTCAACAGAAAACATTCGCAGCCACAATTTAAAAATCGAAGCACAAAAATTACTTTCCAACTTTTCAGTGCTAACAAACTCAAACAATTACTGAGCCAAAGGCGGCGAAGTTAAAAGGGCCCGCTAATGACGTCAGGTATTCTACGTTCATTGTTAGCTTTCAATAATAAACTGTAATGTGAGGTGCTAAAAGAAACTGAACCATTTTATAGCCATCGCAGATTTTAAGAGCAAGTGTGAATGCATTCCGCGGCCAGAGTGTTTTACAAACGCACGTACAAAATTATGTAAATTATTTACAGCGGGTTTTGTAACTATATGTATGCTGTACCCACTTTAGGTTTATAAAGTTTGTGATAACAACATTTTTAAATGCTGAGTTTCCAAGTTTTCTTAAGAAAGGGTACCTCCTATGATCATAATTTTCATCATTTTCCTGCTCTTGTCCCATTTTATCTACGTTTTCTTCTTCCATTCTCCCCTATCAGACGTCACGGCATCGTTTACTCCTTTCTCCTACATATGTACTTCATAAGTGCCTCTTATGATTAAGACTGCAATTGAAATTTGGAATTGCTATGAAAGTGACCGGTTTTCGGCTCGAATTTGGTGTATGATCCATTTTTACATAATTATCTCATCCATCTTTTCTGTCGCAAGTCTACTGGAAGAAATTGCTAATGAAAAAGCCGTACATTTGTGCGCTTCTATGTTAATATGTATGTCCTGTTAAGTATTTTGTGTGTGCAAAAATAAAAACAACATTTTCATCTTTTTATACGTATTTATCAATCTTTCAGTTTTACCAGTCAATTAAAGAAACTATCAAGAGGAGACTACACTTTATTGAAATACGTAAATCAATGTTCTGCTAACACGACAAAGGATACAATACAAAACAGTGATGAATTTCAGTTTAATCAACTATATTATTAGTTTGGGAATATCCCTCACTAATAAATTCTTAACGAGTCCGTGAAAAAAGTTTGACATCCGTTTTAATATATTCGTCCATATAACTCGTTACGTAACGTCGGCTTAACTAACCGACACAAAACCAACACAATAAAATATCCTTTTAATGGACACCCCACGATAAATTGTCCTAATAACAGAAATATTTTATTATTTAAACGGCCATCACAAAAAGTGTTCGCTTTAACAATTTTTACGGGACATTTCTTTAAAAAATTCTTCCCTTTGCTGGACGAGATCCGATCTAACGTTTGTGTCAGAAAAAGGATAATGCGGTCATCTTCCTAGCGGGTGCCCGATATATTTTTTCTTTTATTTTAATCTTGCTATGATCGTCCAATATTTGGGCCAAGTCGCTTGTCAAGGTGATGTTGGTTGGAACGTTGGGCTCAAAGTGTGGTGAAGATTTTAGAGGTTCGCCCTTTTATTTTATTTTAATAATTCTAAAATGACATATAAAGATGACCGTCATTGGTAGAGATGCATCGCTTTTGAACATAGTTTGATATGTATTATAAAAAGTTGATGTTTTTTTTTTATTATAATACTCCATCACAGCATGCTACTTTGTCAAAAGTTGACAGTAATTTGGTAGAAATATGTTTTTTAGGGTTTCGTATCTCAAAGGAAAAAAACGGAACCCTTATTGGATCACTTTGTTTTCCGTCTGTCTGTCTGTCTATCGGTCTGTCTCTCTGTCTGTCAAGATCTCAGGAACGCGGGGAGGTATCGAGTTAAATTAAATCATACACTTAAATCTGTGGTCCCTTTGTGTTGTGAAAAATCAACCCGCTAAGTCTACGCAAAAAAGATATAGCCGTTTATGGACCAAATTTGTACGACGGAACCCTCGCTCATGGCCGGTTTTTTAAAATAAGTACACTAATTGCTAAATAAAAATAATAATAAAAAAAAACAAAACAATAAAAAGGACAATGCCCACTCCACATCAAACTCATACAAAATAGTTCGTACACCAACATACGCTGTACACAATAAAGCAAATCACACAGGTTCTCAAGCAAACGTATTGTTTGGAAAGTATTCACTTAATTCTTATTTCATGACTTAGAGTGACCTCCGCCTGTATAGAGGTCGTCGCCGGCGCAGCTATCTGATCGCAGCCCGATCATGTCTATCGATGTTATGAACTTACGAATAAATGCACAGCAATTTCGATCTATATTGTTCTGTTTATATTTTGAAATGCTGTGATTATGTGTTTTGATATTGTGTTCTTGTTTGGTAGTTGATGTTCTTTGTTTAAACTATGCAAAATGGTTTTGTAGAATGTTTTATGTAAGAGGTTCAATATTTTCTCGGTTAGTTTTTAAGAAGATATCTATTAATACTAAATAATGAAAAGTAGTTCGTGTTGTTATTTTTGTATTTAGACAAAAAATGTTTTAAGATCTTTCGTATAATTTTTTATATGTAATTCCAGTTTATCCAAATAGTCAAAAAAAAAACTGGTTAAGTTAACCTGAGAACCAATAGTGGTAATAAAATATTATTTTCATAAATAATAAGCTCCGTGATATCCCATATACCAACGGAATCATCAATAACTTAAAAAAACACCATTAGTCTACCAACACAATCGCATCCGCAGCAGATGCTGCATCAAAAGATCAGTTTTTATCAATAAAAATACCTCAACATTATAAACAAACAAGGTGTTAATACTCGCGATAAGTATCAAAAATAACTCGCCCCTTCTTATAAAATATTGATATTTAATAGTCACATCACAGACTGAGTAACCCAGGCAGCCTTGTATTCCTTCGGCATACCAGATTACCGCATCAAATATTCCTTTTGACACTTCCTTTCATCAAAAACTCAACCTTGACTCTCAAAATATAGAGTTGGTATTCCGTCTTTGCGTTTTTTCGTTAAATAAGTGCAGGTGCCATCGGATGGCATCGCATCAACTTTATCTTAACTATCACATCTTCAAATAATAAACTTTTACTTTTATGGTAGTTTAAAATGCAAGTCGTGTCAACTAACGGACACTTTATAAACGGAAGACTTCGTTTTTATCTGACGTGGTTATAGCTTTATTGTGCTGAAAATAAGGGCGACAATTATTTTTCTAGACAAATATTAAGCAATTCGGAAAAATTGTATCGACATGTCTTGACTATACCAACATTATAAAAAAATAATATAATAATACATGACTTTCTTTTATAAAATACTAGCTTTTGTCCGCGGCTTCGCTCGCGTTGAATTCGAGGTAACACAGTTCCTTTTCCTGATTAGCAGGTACCTGCCACCTGTAGTTTTTGCCCTAGCGCCATATTTATTGTAATAGCAATGCTAAGTTTTCCCTTTTCTTCCCTCTTTCTCCCACATATCTCAATCTATTTTAAAAAAATATAGCCTATTCCGTCTCCAGCGTTCCAACTATCTCTGTACCAAAATTCATCAAAATCGGTTTAGGCATTAAAGCGTGAAGAGGTAACAAACAAACGAACTCACCTTCGCTTTTATAATATTAGTAAGGATAGTAAGGATAATAAATATTTGCCACAGTAATATTAGTAAAACGTTGTTAAAAATGTGAAATATATAAGATAAATATTACTTCAATCTACCAACAAAAACATGTCACCAAACGACTAGACATTGTTAGTTTAAAATAAAATAAATTAGAGTATTAAATTGATTAAATATTATACAGATTGGAACAGACAGGTTCTGTATACATGTTTCTAGATTATTTATCATAACTTTGCCTTTGTTTGTATTCAATAAACTAGACTTAAACTAATAGGATATAAAATCGTAGGTGTGAAATTACGTAATTTTGTAAAACAAATTATCTAGAATATTTTAACTGGCTAAAGATTAATTTAATTTTATCGTTTTCGTTTATCTTTTAATACCGTTTTGATTTAAATTCTTTACATAATTTAGCTAAAAAAAAAACAAATGTCCTTCGATTGGATCCAAGCTGAAGCCAGCCAGCGCTAAAGATAGTATTAACCACATTTTAATTCGATGTTATACTTTTATAATTCATATAAAAAGTAAGATAGATAAATAGAATATTCTTTATTCTGTACAGTAGGTATATGTACAATTAATGACAGGAATAAAAATATAGAACTAGGAAATAGGGTGACAGAATGAGAAACGGTACTGAACGGAACGGGTGAAAATTTATATCTTAAAACTATCCTTCATTGCTGTTGCTGCTAGCCTGCGTCATCCCACTGCTGGGCATTTGCTTCTCCTTACGACTTCCAATTGGTACAACCCAGGGCCAATGTGAACCACTGTTCGTTAGATCTGCCGCAACGCTATCTGGCTATGACAGGGCTAAAGAAAGTGGCTATTTTGGCCAACAGCGCATTCGACATTACGTCAGATGTGGCCAGCAATGTCCCACTTTATGAATTTTAATAAATTAAGAAAACAACTGGTGAGTTATTTTGTACAGCTTGACCCGCCATCTTCAATGATCAGTGGCCCGCACTAGCCCTGTATTGAAAAAAAAATAAAGTTATGGAGGCTATTTATTGCGCAGAACTTAGATAATGTAGGCTAAATATTACGGTAGGAATATTACTACACTTCTTTCCAAATGAAATCACAACTTCATTTCGCCATTCTAATGTGTCCTTATAAAAGGACAATCTAAATATTCCAATACAAATGACCCTCTAAGAAATATTTTATCTCGCAGTTGTGAAATAAAAATGCGGTCAACCGGACAGCTAATAAACTTAGATAAACGAATGAGATATGTAATTAGTAGTTGATAATTGCTTGCTCGGTGTCAAATGACTTCATTAATACAGAAAACAAGTGAATAAATCCTGGTGTTTATTAAATTGAAATTCTTGCAACTTGCAACATTATAACGGTGAATATTAAATAAATTGGACGGAGTGGTGATTTTTCTGAAAGATAATGCTCTTACGTGTTACTAGATATTTGATTGTCATGTGCTCATCTTACCAAAATAGACGTAAGCCAGGAAGCATATTGCAGGTTGGTTGAAAGAGATACCGCGGCTCCGGAACATATAGGGAAAAATAAGGAACTTTGGTGGGTATTAGTCAGCAAAAGTCTGACACTCCATCCCCCCTGATTTTCCATCTGCAAAAAAAGGTTACAGTTTTCATATACTTCTACCCAGATGTCGACTTCTAATGGTCGATATCTAAACCATTGACTCTGTGGTTTGGAGTTCTGCATCAAGGCCAAAATAAAAGTACAATGAATATCAGGACAAGACTAAATGATACACGAAACAAGTACTTAAGAAACATGTTCTAATTCACTTATTTTTTTTTAGCGATTATCTTATTGTTCACCGAACATTATCTGCACAGCTGTTGATTAAATCAGATTATTGTTACCCATCGTTTTGAATAAATCAATCATTGTAAATCTTGAAAATATTATGTTATGTTATCATAAAATCACGCATGTTACTTCCGAAGGGTTAAGCAGAGGTGTAACTAATAGTACATCCAAGTTTTACAAGTTATGTTTAAATATCAAGTAATAAGAGGCTTGCCATAAACTGGGCAGACATCCAGATCCCATGGCTGCTACAAAGATATCCCTGATGGAATACCCAATAACACTTTGACTGACCCAGGAATCGAATAAAATTCTTAGATTGGTTTCAGACGCAGTCACTTTGTGACCTTTTACGAATGGTAACGTAAGTCATATCATTATACTAGTATGACTCTGTGTAGGTGGCCATTTCAGCCCTCAGTCTGTTCTACAGTATCTGCCCTTGGGTACTGGCAATGTATATGTAAGACACATGCCTAAAAAAAAACAAGTGTGTATCATCCCACGCTCTTTACGGTAGTCGATTAATTAGAGAAAATGATTATCGCCTACACTACACAGAAGTCCATTAAATATTACATAGACAACGTATGCCCAACTATCTTGGCTATGGTCCTAAAAAGGAATGCAGAATGAATATGACATACAGCTACATCAAGTTCTGTGTTTTTTTTTTAATTTATGCGATGACTTAGCACTTGGAAGCCTTTGCAATGACAGACTGGGTTAAATAGGCAAGATAAAGAAAACTATACACGTAATAGAAATTTGGAAAACTCCGGGGTAGATCTCGGCTCAATTTTTGGCCTGGCTCTGAAACAACAGGTTGTGAAAACATAAGGATAGGCAACGACTCCATCTAATTTAAACGTGATCTGAAGCCCAAGCTTTCACTGTGGCGGTCTGCCTAGCTTGGGCGGAGCACCGAAGTGTTCTCGTAGAGGCGATCGGCGGCGGCGATCTCTTCCGTCCGGCCATGGTTCCGTTCATGGTCTGGAGCGAGAAGGAATGGGAAGCGGTCACTTCCATCTGCGAAGCAGTTATGCTAGCGAAGGAGGTGGCCGGGCATTTGGAGAACCTCAAACCAACCCAGCCGCCGCGGGAGACGCTCCGGGCGTCGGGTGCCGCGTGACAACTCCCGGCCATCGTAGATGCGGGTCTGTGGACGGTGAAAATGGATAGCTCACCGTCCGTCGTCCGCCGTAGTGTTCCACGCGCGCCTCAAAGAGATGACAGCAATGCAGAGTGGCCTACCGGGGTTGCGGGTTGTTCGAAAGAGATACCGCGGCCCCGCAACAATAAGGGCAATAGAAGGAACATGGGTGGGTTTTACTCAGTGCAAGTCTGACACTCCCCCCTGTTACGCCCACAGCGGAGGAAGTTATTTGATGATTTCTCATCCGCAGCTAAAGGCCCGAGCTTTACAAATTGTTTTACAAAAATCCAATCACACTTAAAATTATACCAAGGTTGTGTGATACCACAAGAGACAGTTCAGAATTAAATTATAAAACTTAATTTATGAGTTTATGACATCTAACATTTAGCAAAAGACGATTTCCTTGAATATTTATGTATGCATAGTAAACGTTTAAGTATAAACAACTGAATGCATAACGCCGTGAACTAGTTTATTGATTTATTACCGAAGCCCCAGGAAACGATCGTCAAATGTAACGAGCTGATATGTTTAAAATTGTATCGTGTCGTAAAATCAACATAAAAGTAATATTTGTTGTGTGATATAAGGACCATGTCTTACGATTAGCGTTTTTGTAGAAGTCTCATGTTGATAAAACTTCTAGAAAAATGCTATCAGTTCCTTATGCACTGTAATTGTACACGCGGTGGCACAACAACCTATAATATCTAGTATAATATGACCTCGCTTACTATAAACTTTCCGTAAAAAAAAGGATCAGCGTTTATTATTTCTCGTAGTTTGGTTGGTCGTCGTGCGTACAATGCTTAGGGACCTTACACAATACGCGACCACAACCACGATTTGTGGCCGCCGGCAACTTGAACTAAACTGTTTAGACACATAGCTTTCATTCTTTCAATGTTTCTGCAGCAAAGTTGTGTCGTGGCAGTGTAGCGCGAGATCTACACTGCCACATACTGACCTTAATTTTAAAAAATCGGACAAGATGCGGTATTGCGTGCAGACATTATTGTTGAAAGTGATTCAATTTTACAATCTGCTGATGGTTTGAGTACGTATTGAAATTCCAATGAACCTTTTGTTATTAATAAACTGTATTAATGATTGAGGAAGTTATGGTCTAGCTTCCATGATAATCTACTTTTATGACATTAGGTCTGGTACTAAAGCTATAACACACACTGCGGTTGTTTTGGCTACGAAGTAATGCACTACTTTGAGTATTTTTCTAAACACCATCTCAATTGTTACATAACATATTTTCATATATCTTCTAAATGTAGGGCAATAAAATATTTCTTTCCGTGTGGGGATCGAACTCGCGACACGAAGCGCAAAGGTCATATGCTTAACCACTGCGCTAATTGTGTCGTCACCAGCAATGCTAAGGTGGTTTCATAAAAATGCAGTAAATCACGAAACAAGATCTAATTGAAAAAAAAATGTATAATGTCATCCATCTATGGAACCAAAGCCTTATATCAGAACGATTTTAAAATTACTTGTTAATCAGTTACTGTTAACATTGAACCAAACCCGCCGGCTAAAAATCGATCCACATAACGAACTAGTTTCATAACATCGTAACCAGTAACATGTTGAAACATATAACGTGCTTAAAACAATGTTAAATATCAAAATGTTATTGCAAAGCTCACCCAACTGAGCTAAAGTTTTGTCTAGACCAATAAATATTCAATGCCAATGTGCTTTACTGTTTCAATTTCTTTTTCTGTTATTGTTGTGCCAGTATTATTGGTAACATTCTAAGACCAGATGTTTTTTGGAAAATCGGCCAAGAACGAGTTGGATTCGCGCATCGAGGGTTGGGAATCTTTCGACTACGAAGAGGGTTGTTAATTTAAAAGCTTTAGTTAGCTCCAAAAGACCACAGAATGTTTATTGTTTTAATTTCAATTCGATACCTCACCGCGTTCCCGAGATATAAGGTCCTGAGAGACAGACATACTGACAGACAGACAAGCAGATAAATAGATAGACTGACGGACAACAAAGTGACCCCTAAATATGTAGCTAGTTTTGGTGTAAAAATGGTTCTACCTCTAGTTTCCTATACGCGACTTTAAGACCAACTTTCAAAGTAATATGACCATAATTGAAAGAAATTATGACTATTGTTGTTAACAGATCATTAGTGTTGTTATGATGTTAATAGTATACAGATTATTAAAAGCACCAGATGGAGACGATAAAGTGACACTTTTGTCCGCCTGTTTGTGTATGTGAGTTTAAGTGTTTGTAAACGCACCCACGATAGGTATTCCTAGTGTGGAGCAACGGTTTTCTTTATATATAAAAAAAAAATACTTTGCCCAACCCGGTAACCGAACTCAGACCAGTTGACCAACGAGGCAACGGGCGCAGTATGTCGGTTTCAAACCAAACCTTGGATATTGGAGCAAATAAAACCAAACAAACCAACGCACTCATTAGAAAGTGCAAAAAGTATCTCTCCCACAACATTTGACTTTCTGGTTTAACTTACAAATGTGCAGAACAAATCGGATAATAGGCTAAATTCTCTCTCTCAAATGATTCCATTGATGTGACTAAAGTGACGTAATAGGTTTCGTAATATGGAATCACATCGTCGGTGACCATTTTTTGGGACGCAACGTGTAATTTATTTTACAAGTCACGGAATGAACGAATCTTTTCTGTTTAAGTGTACTTACTTTCTATTGCGTAAGTTTCTTAACGATGCCACCAATATTTGGGAATCTTTTTCTTGTTAGAAGCGACAATTTGAATATATTACACTTATTATTACAGAATAGTTTTGTTTTTGTGGAGTGACAAAAATGGATAAAGTAAGGAATGAGTATATTAGAGGAAGTTTGAAAGTTGCGCCTGTTACAGATAAATGAAAAGGGAGTCGTTTGTCTTGGTATGCAGAAGCACATGTGACTAAAAGAGTGATGGATCTGAATGCTGATGGACGGAGAGCGAGAGGAAAGTCAAATAAAAGATGGATGGATTGACTGATATGAAGGAGAAAGGAGTAAAAGATGCCGTGACGTCTGATAGGGGAGAGTGGAAGAAGAAAACGTGTAGCGCCGACCCCAAATAAAATGGGACAAGGGCAGGAATATCATGATCACAGAAGAGTTTTGTTATGTTTAATTTTGTTCAGTGGTCCATCGCGATTCTTTTCTATATTATGAGGAAACATTTTATCAAAATGAAGTTTAAAATAAGCACTGGTTTTATTAAGATTTTCATCGCAGCTCAATTTATTATCGAAAAATAATATGTTCTGTTTACATTCAATTTTTAATAAAGTGCTAGACCACCTGTCTCATTTAACGGGATAGCAATAAATAAAAACAAATCCATTGTTTTACGAACGAAATTCAATTACGATGAGAATACATATAACATGAACATTATAAAGAGAGCATAATAGCCGAATATAAAATTGCTCATACCAGAAATTGGATCGCGAATAGATTCGTGAGTTCTAACGGAACGTAAATCGAATGAAAATGATCTAACAGAAAAAGTATTACCAGTTACCACGTAACGATAACAAGAGAGTTATGTCTATTATTAAGGTTCCCCGTTACAGACAAATAATGGTAAGGTCAACTTATTATGAGCACAAAATTACTCAGAAGTTCAAACGATCTTTATCATTGAATGCATAATGATTGGTGTACCGCTTAGATAGTTTAAAATAATTGTTGAAGCTGACTGTGCTTGGAAAACTATGCCGAATAGGTACTTATTTTTTTATACTTCTGCAGTTTGAAAACTAATAAGAGAGAGATCAGGTAAAACCTCCTTTACCATTCTAGATTTTTTTTTAAATCCTACCTACTATCCTACTTATATTATAAATGCGAATGTTTGTGAGGATGGATGTATGGATGTTTGTTACTCTTTTAGGTAAAAACGGCTGAACTGATCTTGATGAAATTTGGCACAGAAGTAGATTATAGTCATTAATAACACATAGGATACCTTTTTCCGATAACACGCGGGCAAATGCGCGGGCGCCGGCTAGTTTCAAAATAAAACTGTTGAATTAGAGGAAGGTATCATCCACGTGTAATTTACTTCCTTAAAGTTAACGCATTTAAACTCTATAATATTTAAATTCTGATGATTGACAAAGTTGTTCAAAAATAAAATGTCTGAAGGAAGGTAAAACTAAAATTAAATAAAACAAAGAAAACCAATTCTTAGTAAACCTTGAACTTCATTAACAATTCGCATAATTATAACTTTTCACAAAAAAAAGAACACTGGTCGCAATCAGTCAGTTTTTAATCGTCTCAAAATGAAGGGTTGTGAAGGTGAGTGAAGCAAAAAGTTCGAAAAAGGTAAAAAGCGCGTTTCGTTCCAACGGCCACCAACACTGTGGATGGATTTCACTTGTCAATCATCGTAGCTTTGCCTCGAACATTGCAATCTCCTTAATAGTCTCCCATGTTCTTTAGTTACAGCTTTTTATCGCGTATATTGATTGTTTTTTGTTTTTACTACGTGTTTCTTGCTTGTAATTTAATAAATAATCTTGTCTAAAGGTAGAGCAGGTGGCTGTAATTGATTTTTACATGAAATAGTTTATAAGCTATTTTGTTGATGTGTTAAAATAAATATACATGATCAGCTTTTTGACGACTCGGTTGGCGTAGTGGCTGAGCGATCGACTGCTGCGCTGCGTGTCACGGGTTCAATCCCCGCACGGAACAAATGTTTATATGGCTTACAGATCCGGGTCTGGCTGTTTGTGTATTTGAGTATCAATGTTTGTAAACGTTATTTAAAAAAAAAATTGCCTGAAGCGTTTCTGTCGTGAAGATAGATAAAAAAAACCAAATTCGTACTTATGAGACACCAAACCTCCTCTTTAAGAGAGAAAATTTGGAGACTATTTGAAAAGATATCTATTTGAGCCGTTTTGTTTATAGTAATGTGATTTTAGAACTTTTAAATGCTTATTTAATCTTTTAGGAACATAAGTTACCTTTATTTAAGTGATGGTCAAACCTCAAAAAGGCTCTCAATCAAATACGATTTTATAAAGTCATCGCAACCATAATTATAGTTTTAGTTTTTATTCTCATTTTATGATTAATGTTGCTCATCTTGAATCAAAACACGTCAAGAACCCCCAAGTTTAGCCTCAGAGCATCAGTTTTTATTGTAAGAGCGAGGGTCGTGGCCCGATAGCCTGATAGTTAAGAGGTTGTGGAACAATCGAGTGGCGTTCGTGAGAACAGTATGCGCCCACTTCAAGCTAATGCACCTAAACTATAGGACGCTTTGAACAAATATAGTAGGAGCGGTGTCACGACGATGTCGTTGAGAACTCCACAAGTCTACATTGTAGAATCTATACTGTTCGATACTTGACATGTTGGGTTTAACCACCGCAGTGATGTTAATATTATAAGTTACAAGATTAGCAATGACGAAACCGCGGGTTTAAAATGACCCTTCGACAACTTCTTCATCTTAATGCGTTCACTTTTTCTTCTTCCGTTTTTCTCTATCAGACGTCATGACACAATTTACTCCGTCCTCTTTTATATCATTCCTTACACAACCCAGTCATCTTTTCTCTCTTTTCTTATCTTTTGAAAACTTATGTTCTAATATAAGTAAAAATTGGAATATAGTAAGTACGTGCATATGATTTCCGACTGTCATTTTCTACAGAGATAAAACTAAATATCCTATTCATAATTTTCATGCTCTATCTATTTAAATAAATTTAATTTTATCGCGAGAGGTAACAGACAAAGAGACAGAATAACTTGGGCATTTATAATATTTAATAAGCATTGTAATGAAAGAGCAGTCCAAAATAAACTTGAGTTTGAATACACAACTAAAGAGTATGCGTGCGGACGTAGAAGGAATGGGTATAATGTGGGATCCATTTATAGAACTGGGAAGTGAAGCACGGTCTATATACTTGTACGGAGTTCCAGAGCTAACAAGCTTCTTTTGTGCGTTTGTTCATTACGTCAGGTTCTGGTTGTTTACTGCCCAATGCTGCATCCTAGCAGAACATACTTACTATGACAATCTGATATAGAATTTACAGGTATACCTAATGGTTGGACCGTGATGGCGCGGGACAAGATTTTGTGGAACGACTTACTTACGGGTGAGGCTTTTGCGCAGCATTAGGACGGTCTAGGTTAGAAAAAGAATCTTAATCCAATTTTTATGTGTTTATAAATTCTTTATCTGGATAGCTTAAATACGGCAAATTATGTCGTTGAACTCTCAAATCGAAACCAGAATGAAAGCGTGTTATATCGTTCAGAAATTACCCCGCTGGTCTCAAAATTAATAGAAAATTCCTGATACTGAAATGGATAAATGGTTTTTTATAACGACTTCACAAAAGCCCGGTTTCTCTTATACATACTTGGTAATTTTAAGCTCATTAGCCGGGTGCAGTAGAACAAACGTTTCTGCGATGCCCAAATAAAAGCCAAATAAAAATAATGTTAGAATTCGGTTTGATTCAAGTGACATATTTGATCAATTTAATGGTTATTACGTTTACTCGTCGATTTAAAATATTGTATTGTACTGCACCAGATTGTGAAAGCAAAATAGAACTGCAAATTGCAAATAAAGAAAGATTTTTTGTGGTGTTTTATTTCAAGTAAAAAGTTACTCTGCTTTCTTAAACCTCGCAACCTCACGACATTTTGAAACCTAGGTATTCAGTTGACTTTTTTTGACAGTATTTGAGACAGATTTGAGGAAACTACTATAGAAATAAATTTGTAACAAGAAACATGGTTTTTGTGGGGAGAATGCTCTGCTTTGGTCTAATAATTAACGTATTTATATATTTATAGCTGTAAATGTACAAGCTAAATATTTCTTAGCGTCAGTCGTCAATGAGAGTCCAGCTCAGCATATGGCAGGTACTATTGTACCTGACTGACTCTCATTTAGTGCAACCTAGAGATACACACTTCCCAGTAGTGGGCGAGCGTTATTAATGTTATAATCTAATTTCTATTTTTTTTTAATCTTTGTTTTTTTCTCACCTTATTGTTTTATTGATAACCCATAACCGATAACCCTGTCTCTTTTGTTGTTGTATTAAGGAAACGATGTACCTGCCTATCTGTCTGTCTTGTGGGAATATTTTGTAAGGTTGACATTTAAGGCTAAGTAGGCAAGAGAAAGCAGTTAAATAACAAATAACAGTATTTAATCAATTAATATAATCAAGCCAATTAGTTATGTAACTAATCACGCATTATGTTTACATAAACACGATGCCCATCTATGATTTGCTAATTTAATCAGTAATTTTGTAACTTGCGCAATATACCGAATTTAGGTCAAAAAGTACTTGAGCACTTAAATACATTTATCATAGTACATTGCGCAAAAATGTTTTGTACTACTTCAAATTATAAGATACCAAAATACGTCGTGGAGACCAGCAAAAACATAATCTAATTCTCTAGTTCCCATTGCATTACAACAAAACTGTATAAACACCATTTTTTTGTTACCATTATTTTTTTTTAGAAACTCGATCAACATTAACAGTTGTGATGTTGCAGTTTATAGTGAGAATCAATTTTCGAATGTTACTTACTTCGTTTTACTTGACGGCGGTCAGTGACGCGCTGTTATTTAATTAAGTTTTGCGCTCAAGTGCGATTTCTTTGTTTTATTCTTTACCATTGATCTAGATAGTGCGAACATTGACTTTTGAAAGATAGTCTCAACAGAAAATGTTAAACAAGTTGCCTGTTGAGCCATTTTGTAATATGCTACTAAGGCAATTAAAACTTCAGCGGCTTCTCAATTAGAACTTGTTGGATTATTAGCGCTATAGACGTTTACTAATATGTATCTTTATAAAACCGTCCAGACAATTTCAAAAATTACTCGTTCTTCCCTCTTGGTACAAAACATGGAACCTTACAAAGATACGTAAGGGATATTTTGAAACGTTTCCTTGGGTTGCCGTTTAGGCTGGTGATTTGTTGTAATACCATATATTTTCATCAAAACTAATAACGTAAAATTTATTTTACAGATCAGTGGTGGATGATCAAATAACTTCCCACTGGGCGGAGTGGACCCAGAATTTTACTGACTAAAACCCACTCATGTTCTTTCTTTTGCCCTTTATATTCCGCGGCTACGGTATCTCTTTCGAACAACCCCGATTAAGTAACACTTGACTTCTGTCCATCCGATTTATGACTTCAAAGCAGTCACACGTCAAGTATGATTCAAAAAGCGAGTTACATTCGAGAACCCGTAGTACTAAGGTCATGTATGCACCGCTATCGTTTGAACTTGAATGTCAGCGCGATTTGATACGACGCATCACTCGGACGGCTCGCTTCCTTTGTTGCTGTTATTAAATTATCTAATAATACATTCGGTTAAACAATATTAACTTTGTTTCGAGCGACTCAACTGTCGGGATGGACAAAAGGATGGGGGTTGGAGATATTGAATTTAATGCGTGGAACTGATAAGTTCGTATCAGGACAATGGATAGTGGAAATAATTGTGTAATTAAAGGACTGCGTCGTAAATGTTGGTTCAGTGTTTGCAAGCTTTACTAGTGAGTAGGTCCAGGATTCGATTACTAGGTCGGCTAAATTGTTTTTTTTTAGTTTTTCTAATATCTCAGTATTTTTTTATGAATGGCATCTCGCAGTTCAACTTAGGAGGTTGTCGTCTGCTTAACCGGGTGATTCCTGTGGATGCCTTGGATGCCTTAAAATGAAGGCCTCCAGCCAGGGCAAAAACTTACAAACTAAGCGACTACAAGCTAAGGGTACCCCCTGCGGGGTTCGAGCCTCGGCTTAGGGCGTCGCTGAAAGAGGACTGCAAGGGGACAGGCTGGATCTGAGTGATATTATTTGGGGCTGATTTGAACTTACTGGCTTAGAATCGTGGGCTCGCTCTATCAAGGGATGGTTGAGAAATATCTCAGTGCCACGGAGTTTGAATTTGCACTCGTTTGCTTGCAATAGGTTTATTCTTTGTTACATGAGACATAACTGACAAAATATGGGTATACTATTTCAATCACCTCTGTCTATTCTTTGGGGGAATACAGGCGTGTATGTTATGTTAAATGATTAATAAATTTTACACCTGCTCATGAACTATTATTTCCGGACAGTAATAACCGATGCACAAGTAGGAATCATTGTTGCATGACATGCCCAAAGGAAGCAGTGGAAGAGTATTTGTGAAAGCTACTAAAGGTCACTACTTGAACTTAGGGTGCATGTAGGAGTTGAGAAAGTTACAATGTTAAGCAAACCATCCTCTATCATACTCAGATATTCGTAAAATTAAATCGTCAAGTAACAAACTTGAAGTTACGTTTTGGCAGAAGCCATTATGCAAATTCGCAACCAAATATTTATTGCCAATAAAATAAACACCCAAGTCATCACATCAGTCACTAATCCTCTTAATTATAATGTTTTGTAAAGAAAAGTCCTTTATCGCATTACCTGTATTAATGTAATAAACAAAAAAGCCCATTAATAAAAATCCGTGACTAATTTATGCGAAAACACTTTAATGCAGATGCGATTCGAGATAATTCCAAATACTGTTCAATATAGTCTTTAAAACAGACATTCAGATGTCCGAATATTATTGATGAACGTCGCGGAAAAAAGGCTTAAAGGCACAATGAGAGAACATGCATTAAAATTATTAATACCCATTCAGACGAAATGTGAGGGGGGCTAACGTGATGTAAAGTGTGCTTACGTGCATCGGAATACAAGCTAAAGTTGTTGGTACAATTTTTAAATAAAGACTTCGAACCGGTGGAATTTAATATTCGTATTCGAGTCCGCGGGCCGAGTGGGTGTGGTCGACTTCTTCGTGCTTCACCGGAAAGATTTATATTACATGCATTTTCGTATGCGAGTGATCTGAAATTGTCGAGCGCGGTCCCCGACAAGAGCACAGAATATAGCGACGGGCTGCATTGTGACCCACGCCCATTGCTCTCTTAACGACTATTCAATACACTCTTGAATGAACGATTGCTCTTTGCTATATAATTCGAGCGGACAACGATCGCGAAGGTTTTGCTTGATACGAAAAAAAGTATGTAAAGCGATATGGCTTAGTGTAGAGTTCTAAAGAGTTCGGTTCACAGACAATATGAAACTTCTGTATGGGAATTATTAGTCTTTGAGGTAACTTTACTCACACAAATCCTAATTACGAAGATCTATGGATGTTTGTATGGGCACATACAAACATCTAACTGCAAAAACTCTAAAACGCATTTGGCACCGATATTTATAGCCTGGATTAAACCATAGTAATTTTAAATCCCGGTAGCAAGATCCCGTAGGACAAATGCCTACCTATCTTCACGACAGAAACGCCTCGGGCATTTTTTTTTAAATTAGCGTTCCCCCACATTACGTATTACTCCTGTATCGTGGGTGCATTTACAAACATTTAAACTTACCTACACAATCAGTCAGACCCGAAACAACCATACAAATATTTGTTCCGTGCTGGGATCGAACCCGCGACACGCGTGGCAGCAGTCGATCGCTCTGCCACTGCGCCAACCGTGCCGTCGCCGCAATAACTAGTAATTTTATATTTTTACTAGCTGTTGCCCGCGAATTCACCCGCGTGGACATCGAAATTTAGCCCAAAGGAACATAGTACCAGAATTAAAAGAAACCTCTGTGTTGATCCAGTTTATCTGTGTGAGAAATTTTATCAAAATCCGTTCAGTAGTTTTTGTGTCAAAGAGACACCGATACATTGTCACCCTGCTCCTTGTAGATATTTAGTCAAATAAAACCACTAGGTTCACGTTTTAACTTAGGGCCTAGATAATATAATACGTATGCTTCTCTTCTTGATATTTTAAAAACACACTGAACATCAAACAATACCTTTTGTTCGTCTCAAATCATACTTTCTCAGTACATTTCAAACATTAAAGATTACTTCCAGCCGATGTGTTTATCTAACAAAAAATCGTATAGAAGAACGAGTTATGTAAATAACACTTCGATGTCATAGATAAGTAAACAAAACAAGAATATTATAAAAACGATGACCATAGATTTCGTTCGCCTCGAAAAAAGCAAAAGCAACCCTTTCGTTGTCGGCTGGTTTGAATCTTAAGTCTTGATGGTACAAAAAACAGACATGTGGATTCGAAGCATTGTATTATTTTGAAATAAGGTCAGATGTAAGGAGGTTTCTGCTTGAACAATAACGCATTTTAATATATTTCATTAAGATTGACGTAACTGATTGGAGATTTCTAACCCTTCCATTTCCTTGATATTGTGCTGAGCTTACCTAATTACCAAGTAAATAAGATGTTCATGTTCACCTTGACAGGAAGGGAGTGACATATTAAATGATGATTTAGCTTCCTGTTGATGTAAATCACCTTTACACAAATTAAGAATTAGTTTACCGTGAATTTCCCATCGAAAAATAATCTTGACGATATTTTTATATTCCAAAATAAACAGTACAGGCTTTTATTTTTTCGTTTATTCATTTTTACACATATTACTTATTTGTATTTTTACATATTCCTTATACAAAAAAAAACACATTTAAAAATACAACAAATAGTAGCCCACCGGTATTGGGAACAGGGTCCAAGCTACCGGGGCGGTCAGGGCTCCAGAGAAAGAAACCTCCTAACAATACGAGCCATGTCCGGGAGTACCGCTTTCTGTATCAAGCACTTGATCCAGCTACCTAACGAGAGCCTCCTTAGTTATTGGTCTTATTTTTATTATTATTTGAATAACATGCAACAAGCAAAGTCCAGCAGCAAACTAATTGCAAACCATTGTTAATTATAAGATAAAAGAAAAAAACTTCCATTATCGAGTTAAATACTGCTCGAAAAGGATTAAAACCGCGAACAGTGGCCGTTTTCTTTTCTTACAAGCAAATTACGTCTTCAGCAACTTATATCCAAACAAATTTTCTTTGCGGCAATTGTTTATAAAAGTACGAAGGAGGATTACAACGGCTCGGTGAATAACAAAAGAGTGTTGCGGTACCACAAAAGAGGATTAAACAAGGAGGTAGCCGTATCATCCACGGTAAGAGCTTACTTAAGTTTATGGAAAGTGTGTCGGGTTTAAGACGTTTAAACCATGACTTCCCATTAAAGGGTTGCACTTTTTGTAAGATCACGTTAAGCAGTCCATAGTCGATCGCACGGCGAATGATACTTACGTGGGTATAGTTTTTTTAAGTTGCCTATTCGGACCGGCTTAAAACATGGCGTCGTGGGGGTTCTAAAAGGTTTTATGAAGGACTCTGTTTTGTTTCTTTGTTCTACAGTTTAATTAGTGGGTTTCTGCCATATTGTTTTAGTTGAACGTGCGCTATTCCTTGTCGGTACGGTTGTACTGACGTAGGTGTCTAATTAATACCTTCGCTGCAACGAATTATTGGTATCTGTGTTTGTTTGGTTCAATAATGGATACAGATGCGAACCTTCCGTTTATTGTGTTGCTATATATGGTATATGAAATATTAATATTATTGTGGAGGTTCATAATATTATAAGTACTTAATACTTTATTATCATGTTGCCAGTTAGAGCTCAACTAAACTTAACTGTATTAGGTTATTTAATATTTTAGAGACTGTTGCGACTTGTGTGTAAAATGAGGATATAAACGGTTACAATTCTTAAATATAAATATCTACACTTTTTCTTCCATCGTTGTTGTTTCCTTTAAAATATTCTCCAGCGACATGTGTGTATCAGAATCACAATATTATCCTCATTCACCGAATTGATTAACGAATATACGCTATCGAACAACTGTCCCACTTAATGAGGCCGAAAAATCTTTTTTTAAGTTTCACAATAAAATATAACCATCGGCTCCTTCTCCCGATAGACACATTTATCATTTTTGCTATTAAAACGGAACAACAATACGAACCCCGAAGGAGCCAATGAGCTCATCACAATAGCAAATGATACCTCGGGGCCGAAACCGTCTGAATGCGCCTTAATTAACCCTCAACTGCTTATTAAAGGAATAATGATCCCTTGTTTATTTTATAAGTTATAATATGTGGACAGAAAATCCGACAATTTAAATGCATAGTAATTTCATCCTCATTAATTTTAAATGTAGTTTAGTCTGTATGAAATTGTATCATAAAATTGACGTAAATAATATGATGAGGCCAAATGTGCAAAAAATATACCAATATCGAGGTGTAATCTGAGAATAATTAGTACTCAGTTTTAATAAGAAGCTCTAAATCTTAACTGTAACATCTGTGTCCTGAGTTCAGAGTCTCTCTTAATATCAATGATTCATTTCATAATTATTAAAATTTAAACAGTATTACATCTAGTTCGTTTTAATACTTTTTTTAAACATTATTTGTCATAGGCACATTTATTAAAAAAAAAACGACGACGAACGAATCCTACTTTATTCTACTAATAATAATATTATAAATGCGAATGTTTGTGAGGATGTATGGACGTATAGATGTTTGTTATTCTTTCACGTCAAAACGGCTGAACGGATCTTGATGAAATTTGGCACAGAGGTAGATTATAGTCTGGAATAACACATAGGATACTTTGGATTTTTTTTCGATCAGACGCGGGTGCCAGCTAGTACAGAGACATCTGATGAATGTAATTTTTACTTAATCAAGATATCAGTTGCTTAAAAATAACATAAAATCTAATAACACAATATTCCATATTTATGATACCAAAAGACATAACTCTATTGTTGGCAAGGATGGGATACGAATTTATGTTTTTTTTTACTTTTTAATAGTCGGTCAGTAAGGCAGGTGGTGCACAGGTGTAACAGAGCGATTTTTTAAGACGGTTCTTTTTATAAATAGGGCAAAGGTATCGTCATTAGTTCAAAAGTTTGTTTTAAGTCCGTCACGCTATTGTTGTATAAATAACGTGAAATGTTTTTAGTTTGCGGCAATTTTGCTGACGTCATTTATAGGCTGATTTTAGATTAGTTTTTTTTTCGAAATGTCGGTTTCTTTGAAAGATGATTCGGCCTGTATTTTGTTTGCCTTCGGTTAAGTTCGGGTCGCTCCGGATAAAAGCGATAATTATTTTATCGTGAGGGTGTTCCTTGTTTGTTTCTCTAATAGCTACTTTGATGGAAGTCGGTTTGTACGAAATAATGTATAAATTAATAGCGCTATCTGTTTTTAATACATCGGTTCTTTTGTCGGGTTTATTGTTACGTTTGTGGAAACTAGTAGGTATTGCAACAGAGATTTTTAAGTTGGTGATGTTTTTTTTTCACGCATTTAATTTCACTGCTTTGTTAGTTTAGTGGGCGTACTACGACTGTTGAGTACTGAGTATGAGGGCCTGACTTCGACTTCGGAGTCGAAGTCAGGCCCTCATACTCAGTACTCTACCTAGGGGTAGAGTAGTAGAGAGTAATGTTGTAGCCATGTAGCCTGGATTTGTATCCCACTGATGGGAATAGGCCTCTATTACATTTAACTTAAACATAACTTGCGAAATGTAGGTGTACTATAAGTTGCATAATATATGATTACTAGCTTTTGCCCGCGGCTTCGCTCGCGTTAAATTCGGGGTAACGCAATTCCCCTTTCCTGATTTGCAGGTACCTGCTACCCGTTGTTTTTGCCTTTGCGCCTTATTGATTTGTAATAGCAAAGCTAAGATTTCCCTTTTTTCCCTCTTACTCCCTCATATCATCACTTCTTTTTTAGCCTATGTCCGTCTCCAGGGTCCCAATTATCTCTGTACCAAAATTCATCAAAATCGGTTTAGCCATTAAGGCGTGAAGACGTAACAAACAAACTCACTTTCGCTTTTATAATATTAAGTAAGGATTAGCTGGCGCATAACCTACTTCTTTTTAGGTTTTATATTGGCAGCATATTACTCTTCCAGTAAAAAATCAATGTCAATATTTAGGATTTTTTATTATAAACCATAACACAGTTAAATTTCACAACACCTATGTGGTTTTGTAGTTTAATAAAAATAATATAGATAATACAGCCTCGCTTCATCCTTCCAGTACCGATGTGATTCAAATTTAAAAATATTGTTCATTTGTTGTTTCCATCTCAGCTTAACTCCCCAAACAGTGATAGGATTTGTAAACAAAAGATAAGTCAGGATAATAGAAAATTTGCATGCAACACTTCCTATAAAGCAGCCATGTAAAAGAGGCATGACATGTAAACTGTTTTGCATCCAAGTACATGCCACTGTTATTGTCCAGCATTGTACGAGTTTACCAAAATAGTTGAGCAATCGCGAGAGATCATTTTTAATTTGGAAACACCGTCATACTTCTACCGTAAGGTTGACTTTCGATTGGCTTTTGTAGTTGGTTGTGGTAAAGTTAACTTGGTTGTTATAGGCCGGTATTCGCATTGTGCCGCATCGATATTTTGTATGCACATTTAAATGCGGCCATCTATGTTCGTGTTAGCGTTGGAGCAGACATGTTAATACGTAACTAAAATCTCGCGAATCGGAAAATTTTCAATGGTTTTACTCTGACCCATTGTTTTGTCCGCGCCACTGTTTTAAAATTAAATAGATACAGAGATCTCATGGCATTAGCATGCTGTTCCAAGTATAGAAGACTACGCATTCTTGGGGTATTCCTAGTGTTACCATAGTTCGCCCAGAATTTTCTGGACAAGCAGATTTTTTTCTAAGTATCCGAAAAGCGGGGAAAATTCTAAAACGTCCGGAATTTAACAACAATGAGAAAAAATAAAAACAAAATAAAAAAAGCAGTAAAAGTGTACTACACAATTTAAAATTAAAGTCCGCATTTTTTTGGCACCCTAGCTATTACGATATCTGTAAGTTATGTAATAAAAAAATAAACCGTGTGAATACTAACGCCTGTTACCCATAAGAAGAAAACTTGGTACGGCTTATGATTTTCCCGCTAATTTTGGTACAACAAAAGATGAAAATTTAGCAACAATTCATTCAGTTTGAGCTGAGCTTATGCTGGTACAACCTGAATGGATTGTCTACTAGAAATAACGCTATAATACCTCTTTCTTGTCACTCAAGGATCAATCTATCTTACCTCTCCTTAAAATATTTACGCGGGAAGCTGGACATCTGCTACCCTGTTTTCTTTTAATCCCCGGATCACTTCCACAAGACTTCAAAAGTAGTTTTGTTTTGGTTTGTCCACTCCATGTCCATTACTTTGTTATTTTTAAAAACAACGCAGTCTGTCCCCTAATTCCATTCGATGGGTGTAAACATCTGCGAAATCCGGTGCTTGCGGGATTAGCGAAATTCTTTGCAAGAAATATTATGAGTTATTCTTGATCTTAGTCTTAAATCAATTTTAAGTAGGTTGTTTGTCCGGGGGTTGCGGGTTGTTCGAAAGACATACTGCGGCCCCAGAACATAAAGGGCAAAGGAAGGAACATGGGTGGGTTTTATTGAGTAAAAGCCTGACAGTCCCACCGGTCCGCCTAGAGCGAAGGAAGTTATTTGATGATTTACAATCCTTAAATAAAATGGAGGATCTTTGTCTTCATGTTAGAACATGGATTGGTTTTAGTCAGTAAAAGTCTGACACTCCCTTCAGCTCCGTCCAGAGCGGGAGAAGTTATTTGATAATTTCCCATCCGAAAAACAAAAGCAGACTAGATGTAGTTGCAATCGCCAGTAGTGAGGGAACAACGAAGAAATAGATAAGACTATTGTTCTTTTCCATGCATCTCGATTAACTGTCATCTAACGTTTGACACTTCTGCTACCAAAAATATGTGTCATGATCGATGTTTCTGTATTACAATTCATTCAGCAACAGCTCCAAACAAACAGCCATAACGGACACATAAATACCCTCAGTTTAATGAGGTCATAAACTCTTCAATACAGTCTATCTATTAAGGTTGCGTGCTTCCTTTATTAGCTTAGTCGCACGCGGTTATTCCGATCGATAAATGAAGCGTAGGTAATTTGTTTTTATGGGCGGTGCAAAAACAAAGTGGATTGACCCGCTGTCGCTTCTGCTATATCGCGTGTTGGCTTTGTGGTGAGGGCTTAGGGACTGTCGCTTGGCGGGTGATTGAGCGACATGAGAATGTAATGGAAGAGGCTGTAGATTGGTGTGTGGTGCATTCACCACACACCAATCTACAGCCTCTTCCATTTAATAACACACACTTTAATATTTTACGATTAAAAAATATACCTAGCTCATTAGCTAGGTATATTTTTTAATCGTAAAATATTAAAGTGCTTTGTAGCAAAAACAGAAAACGTTCTAGGAGAATGACGGCACGGTTGGCACAGTGGCTGAGCTATCGACTGCTGCCCTGCGTGTTGTGGGTTCGATCTGTTTATGATGTGAGTTTAAATGTTTGCAAACGCATCCACGATACAGGAGAAATTCCTAGTGTGGGGCAAAGTTTATTCTAAAAAAAAATATGACAAAGTTTTTTAAGGTTTTTTTTTACGAATGTTGCTTTTATGCTTCGATTTCGTGTTCCAAGACTAGTGTTTTTGGTATTATCATGCCAATTGTAAAAACATACAGGGTTATCATTGGAAAATCAACACATCCTACTTTTACCAAATCCTACTATTAATATCATAAACGTAAAAATATGTATGGATGGATAGACTGATGTATGCATAGATGGATGTATGGATGTTTGTTACTCTTTCACGCAAAAACTACTGAATGGATTTTAATGAAACTTTACAATAATATAGCTAACATAAGAATAACACATAGGCTACAATTCATAAAAATATATTGTATATTCTATTACCACGTGAGTGAAACCGCGGGGCGCCAATAGTAATTAAAACAAATCGGTCTAGTAGATTCGGAGCAAACACACGAAAATCCATCCGTTTTTTCAACCAGACGAACAGAACACTAACAAGTTTAATTAATTAATTAAAAACAGCCACCACATTTTCCACTAAGCGAGATCCCTTAACCGCCCAGTCATGTGCACTGATGCACGCAGTCAGATGGACAAGTGAAGATCTACCCACCTACATAGCGTCCCACCTTCCTCACTATAATGATTATTACTTTGAAACTCCGTCATATAAACTAGCGGTGCCTTTTGATGTAAGCGATAGTCTAAACTGGATTTAGAAATTGTCGTGTGAATGTATTTGAATAGGCGTTTGTGTGGATTTTATTACGTAATGTTTCTGTCTGTGTATTTTTATTTGGGGTTGTGTCTTGCATGTCTCTTTAAATATAATATTTTTTTAAGGGTTACTGAAAAATCTTCCTATGGAAACCCAATTGACAGAGTCATAAGAAGAAAATACTAATCAATATGTAACCATTTTGAAAAGTAAAAAAATTCAATGAATTAAAAAGCCAGATTTTTATAAGTATTTTTTGCATTTATTCTGGATTATCACACGTTATTTCACGACAGAATTATATCAGAGCTTCAGGGGACGAAAATACAACACAAGTCATAACTTATGCGATCGTTAATCATATCAAAAGTACGAAATCTTACTCAATATCATATTCATATGCTCTAACGACGTGACATAAATTCATTGAATTCCAATCCCGCCGCTAACACCTAACAGCACTTGCTGTACGAACACATAATACTGTACGAGTTCTATTAAACGACGTTCAATCAACGAGGCGATCAAGACATCAGCTGACATTACAATTTCATTCATAACATGACATGACATTACGCCTGTACTCCACAAATGGGTAGATAGAAATGTAGTTAGTAGATGTAGCATATTGCCATAATTCTGGCAGAACAGACATTTCAATATTATCTGCCTAGCCTTTTTCCAATGTTTTTTTTTTTTTTTTTTTCTTTATTTATTTACGGGGTTTTTTCTGTTAAGAATATGTCACCCCGATGATTGAATACAATATTTTCCAATGATAAAGGGGTTTGTTTACAGTCCAAACGTATGCTGAATAGTAGTTTTAACTATTTGACTTCCGTAACTCAGTACCGTGATTACACTATTTTACTTATATTATACTAGCTTTTGCCCACGGTTTCGCTCGCGTTAAATTCGGGGTAACACATTTCCCCTTTCCTGACTTGCAGGTACCTGCTACCTGTAGTTTTTGCCATTGCGCCTTATTGATTTTAATAGCAAAGCTAAGTTTTCCCTTTTCTTCCCTCTTTCTCCCTTATTTCCCACTTTAAAAAAAAAACAATCCAACTATCTTTGTACCAAAAATCATCAAAATCGGTTTAGACATTCAAGCGTGAAGACGTAACAAACAAACAAACTCACTTTCGCTTTTATAATATTAGTAAGGATAATTAATTGATTTGGCGTAAATGTAATTTTTTGCAATGCTAAGTTCCAGTCTTCCAGAAATTCTTAATTGAGAAACCCAATTCAACTTGTCTCAAACAGGGAATCGACAACATGACCCCATGCTCAACAGTTCCGCGACAAAGTAACCAAGGTCGCAGATATCATGATATAATAAACACAAAAATATATTAGGTCCTTACATATGAAATTGGCGTTTTTCGTACTGGCCACTTTAATCACGAATTTCTCCTCTTTGGTAAGGAATTCCAAATTCAAATTTGTACAGCTATTTACTCATGTATTTGTGCTTCGATGACCGTCATTCATTTGTTTTTTTTCTTCTGTTTTTTCTGTTTGCGTCACTCATTTTACAAAATGGAAAATTTAAAATATCGCATTATTTACGAGTACGAGTTCCGCCGTGGCACTAGTGCTGCGGAAACGACTCGAAGGGTGAATGATGTGTATGGCGGTCATGTTGCAAAAGAAAACACAGTTCGTTTTTGGTTCCAACGTTTTCGTTCTGGAAATTTCGACCTGCAGAACAAGCCCCGTGGACGGCCTGAGACCCAAGTTGATAATGGAGAATTGAAGGCTATTGTGGAAGCGGACCCATCGCAAACCACGTCCGAGTTAGCTGCAGGCTTCGATGTTAGTGATAAAACTGTTTTAATTCACTTGAAGCAAATTGGGAAGATTAAAAAGCTTGAAAGGTGGGTACCTCACGAATTGACTGAAGCAAACCGGCAAACGCGCGTCGACTGCTGCGTTACATTACTGAACCGGCACAACAATGAAGGTATTTTAAACCGAATCATTACCTGTGATGAAAAATGGATTCTTTACGATAATCGGAAGCGCTCAGCGCAATGGTTGGATCCTGGCCAGCCAGCCAAATCCTGCCCCAAGCGAAAATTAACCCCAAAAAAGTTACTTGTAAGCGTTTGGTGGACTAGTGCCGGTATTGTTCATTACAGTTTTCTCAAATCTGGCCAGACTATTACAGCTGATGTCTATTGTCAGCAATTACAAACCATGATGGAAAAGCTAGCGGCTAAACAACCAAGGCTGGTCAATCGCTCCACGCCACTGCTGCTTCACGACAACGCCAGACCACACACTGCGCAACAGACGGCTACCAAATTAGAAGAGCTTGAATTGGAATGTCTTAGACATCCTCCGTACTCCCCGGACCTTGCTCCAACAGATTACCATTTTTTTCGCAATTTGGATAACTTTTTGCAAGGGAAAAAATTCAACTCCGATGGGGCAGTCCAAATCGCCTTCAAAGATTTTATTGATTCCCGTCCGACTGGTTTTTTTAGTAAAGGGATCAATGAACTACCTATAAGATGGCAAAAGTGCATTGAAAACAATGGTTCATACTTTGATTAATTAAATATATTATATTAAAAAATATTCGACTTTTTGTTCCTTCCATACAAAACGCCAATTTCATATGTAAGGACCTAATATTTGTAACCATCACACATGTAGAGTCGTGCCCAAAAATGTTTTTCACACACTTTATTAATTTCACACGACGTTCGCGTCAGGAATGTACATCTAGGTACGTGACGGGACATTTTAAAAGGAATATTACACGAGTAAGCGCGAAAATGTATTTATATCCGTGTTGAATACGAAATGTGGCTTCAATTAATGGCTTAGGTGCGATTAAACCTGTCCTTTTCAGTTTGTTTAAGAGTACTTTATAATACTGTTCTGTGTTTCATCCGCTGAATGTACACACCTAATTATATTGTCGGTGTTTAGTCCATAGACATTAATAAACGCAAAGGAAGAAGTGCTCTTAAACATAGGCATATTAATACAAAGTCTACAATGATTAAGTGTCTATTGAATAATTTCCTGGTAAGAGTTAAGTTTATTGGCATACTGCATTGCGTAGGCGTCATAATACTCAAAAGGTTCAAAAGGCCTGGCACCTATTACTAATTCTGCGTAAATCTACTGAAGAAGGAAAGTACATATACACCTACAACTGACAGTAGACGTCTATAAGACATGATCTTTCATCTTATGAATGAAATTAGATCTATGACACTTTATGTCCTCGCCTATAGAGAATATCATAATAATCTAATTCTATTTATATGAAAACTATGAAATCCCATATTTAGCTTACTTCTGTTCCTCTACGTAAACCAATTAGTTGACACAGAGATTCCTCAGTAGCAAGACTCCTTTGATCGTAATAAAATCAAAGCACACATCCAACAAGTCCTATGACAGATTTATTGCGTTTTACTAAGAATTCCATTCCCGGACAATATTTTTTAAAGGAAATGATTAAAAATAATTAAAACGAGAACATATTTTAGATGCTTTGTTTGGGCATTGTTTGGAAAAAAGAGAAGATGTAGAGGAAGCTGAAATTGTGTGAAATGTCTTTGGTTTGGTTTCGAAATATCCACACAATCTGTTTAAAATTGTATCAGCAGGTTCGGAATTTCAAAGCAATAATAATATTGCACATTTGTAACAATATCGAAGTGTGCCAATAGTCCCCGATACTAAAATAACGCTGACTAGTTTGTATGCCAGAGAATAAGTTCAGAGACAATTTTCCAAATCAATACTGAATAAATTATTCCCAGCTTCGAACAATGTCAATTCTCCACGCGACGCATACCAATAAGACTCATCAGAGGACAGTTCCCCATCATTTAGCAAGTGCGGTCATTGTACTCAATGCTCATTGGCGTTTGATTGAGACAATGCATCGGTCCGTTACGGTCTATGATGGAAACCATGATTTTATTTCCCCAGTACCATCAACCATAGCAAGAATAGCTTCCAATTCAAACCATGAAAGAACACCAATGATTACCCGCAGTTCATTAACACTTTTGCAATTGTTTTTACGCTTCTTTAATTGTGACCAATGGTTAAACCTGTTTCCAGTTTTGTTGCTTCATAACAACAACGATCGACAATAAAGACAGGAAAGACCGAAACTAAATTCAGTGAATATTGAATCGATTCAAGAAAGATGACAAATGTAGAAGTGTCAAGATCCTTGCGATTTAACACAATGCCACGGGTCCATGGGTGGACCTTTAAAATACCACATGAATACTTTTTAATGCGCCAACGATACGACCAACGTATATTGTGTAGAACTGTTGACAATAGACGATTTTTTTTTTCGTGTGACTTAGCTCTTGAGAGGTTCATTCTTTTTTTGTATATTTCACATAAACTACATTTATATGAAGTCGTATCTGTGCGAGGACAAAGGCTAGCTGTCGCGGTCCGAAATATAGATGACAGCTGCAGAATTTCCGAACGAGCGTTCGTAACCTACCGTGAAACTTGTACAGTAACCAACAAAGAGTCCGTTAGAAATGTTACCAATTCGATTTTCATTTAAATCGTCGTATCTTGACGGTGCATGTTGACGCCACACCTACCGTTAAAATGAATGGGAAGCGCCGTCGATCAAAGTGCATTTTGAAGTTTTATTTCAATGGCAATGTTTTCTGCAGCCTCAAGAGGTTTTTAATAGTCTCCAGCGATTTGGATGCGGTCACGCTTGATCGATCACACCTTCAAGTTCAATACGTTTTGCGGACATGGTATCATTTATGATTATCTCGATAGTTGGTGTCTTTGAAATTGATTTTTGAACGCTGCTTCACTGCGACCTTGTAGATTTCACGATGCTCTAGCCTTTTTTCGCTTGATTATTTTCTATTATGAGAGTCCATTTTTGACCCACAGAAAGTAGCTGCTTTAGTTCAAAATCACGCCTATTCTATCAACATTTCTCATTCAGATTTTTTCAGTGAAGTTTCCACTAACTTTTTTTATTTAAATTTCTCTATTCATCTATATGAGTTTATCCCAAAAATACATACGTTACGGTCGGTAACTTTATTGAATAAACGTAGTTATTATAAAATATCATTCCACTACGGAATTCGTGAATATTTTCTTAGGATCACGTCTTTATTATTATGATACCATTGTGCAACCATCTGTGATCTATCTGTCAATGTCGGAGACCTTACGAGACGTTCCAATTTATTTAACAAAAAACATGTCATCCTTGATAAGTTGACGAACAGTATCAGACATGATAATGTTTATTTAAAATGAATTTTGAATTCTTTACTACAATGATAGACCAAAATTGAAATGTCTATATTAAAAACATACGTACGTACTTACAGATTATTTCATGGGTGTTGCCATTAGCCTTATATACCCTCTTAATCATAATATCAAATACAACTAACCTTGATTCTACGACCTCTTTTAAGCAAAACTGACAGTCGATAACTCAAAATATCGCATCGATGAAAACAATAGTGTTCGATGGCAACATTGTCTTCTATTACTCCTAACGCCATCAGGAATACTAATTCCATAACTACTTATACACTTTATCTGTGTGTTGAAATCCAACCAGTTATTGAGGTGTACGTGCTTGTAACCAATGCCAAGGTTTCCGTGACAAAGTAAGCTTTGCGATTAATGGTTGCTGTTTAGGATTCTGCTCACTAGATTACAAACATACATAGAAGCAAATCTTGGAAGATTGGTGTTATCTGTGTAAAACTCCACGATCGAGTTGATATACAGTAGAAATTTTTGAACGATGAATTGAACGAATGTATGGAGATCTCCAATTTTATACTACCTCTAAGATATTTACTAACTTAACGTATGTGCACCACACATGCAGCAAACTTTAATTGCTTCATAATTGAATTTGCATTTAATGAATAAAACACACGCACTTTCTTCATCAATAAAACGTTTAATCTGTTCAATAACACAGAAATAATCTAAGTCGGGGTCCCTTTATACCGTATTGAATATTCAATTTTACTCACAGTCTACTGTGTAATTGGAGGGAAACTTATTAGGTAGTTGTATAATCACAGATTAGTATGCGATCGGCTCCTCTGCGACACAGATAAGCTGTTCGAACTCCGATAACGATCAGTATTCGAGTTACAAAGGCAATTGTCCGGGATTTTTTGTCCAAGGACCATTGTATTTGAAAATATTCGATTGCGTTTTGAATGCAATTTCTATGTTGTCCTGACAGTAATAGATACTATGTCGCATTTCGTCCCCACAAAAGATAAATTGCGCATTGATACACGATATACCTGATGTTTTTCTGCCGTGTTATTCCTTTGTGTTGGACGGTGAATACAATGGAGATTTGTGATTAGCTGTCGAATTCAGAAAAATATATCGAGTCTATAATTAGGTGCTATAGGAATCACTGGTCGTTTGTGGAATATTATCGTTTCCGTCATTATGTTAAGATGAAAGAAATGTCTCAGCTGCATTGGATTCTCAAAACAATTTATATCAAATGTTTAATTTTATGTGGTTTGTGATGAATGCAGGAAAATATTATGTCAGCTTATAAACTGATCTTTGAAGATGCTAAAGATGAAGTAGATATAATTCAGTACAAAGGTGAACCGTGAATACCGATAGACATAGCAAAACGAAGAAGTAACGAGACAATAAGTATAACTAAAAATAAACAACTGTTAAAATCACAATTTCATGCAATTTTCAACACATCAACAAAAATAAATATTGAAGTTAGATTTCATGCTTCTCTATACAACCAAAATAGAACAAGCCAAAATGAGGAAGAAACAAAAGCGAAACAGAATTCGAACGCAGCATTCTTGGAATCTACATCGCAGTGGGCAATCACTTCAAGTAAAGCTCAACGGGGCTCAACTTGACGACAATACATAACCAGTAGCCCCAGTAGCCCCTTATTATTTTATTCCACGGAAACCGGACAACAGCTACCAAAATTCATTGTTATACTCATGTTTTTACTCAACCATTTGTTTCCTCCCAAAAACATAATAGGGTTACGAAACCTAAGAATCTATTGTTCCCATCTGTTACTTACCTTCAATTATAAAAGACGGTAGCAAAATATTGTTTATTTTACAGTTGAAAGGGCTTTTAACAGTGACATATGGACTCTTTCTGTCTGAGTGCGTTCAAATTTATGGGCCCATGACCACTGAAGAATTGGGTTATTGTTTAAATTTAGAAAGCTTGTTCTGAAGGATTGTTTCTGTTGTAGCCACACACCGTCGCTAATTTATGTAAAGTTGGTTTAATTTTGTAGAATTGGGATGATGACGTTTCGTTGCTTCTTGTGAAGTCGTTTGTAGCTTCATTAAATAGGTTTGGTAAATATATATCGTTGACAGATAGATAATGACAAAGCATTTTATAATTTGCATATTAAAGCGTTCTTTAAAAAGAGATTTTGTAAACCGTATGTATGCTGACGAGTTACACAACATCGCGACGAAATCTGCTCGTTGCAAGACATTATCGTCAGGTTTTTTGAAGATTTCTTTAAACAAGCATTCTGTGCAGTAACCCAGCCTGTTAAGTTAAACGTATCGATCGACGTGATTCGATTTGCAAATCATGGTTAGGTTTCTTTGCACGATGAATAAAGTTATCAGGGGAAGTGAACAAAACAATTAGTTCTCACTATTTGCTTTGATTCCTAGTGGAGAGAATATCCACCTTGAAAATTCTGGAAATGGAAGTGGACACTTGATTTATGAGAAACCAAAACGATTGACAAATAATTAATTGTTATCAATGTTTATTAAGCTATTATGAGATTGGTGAGTAAATTAAGTACTATCAATTTGATTGCCAATGCCAATAAACTTTATATTATTTTATTCTATCTATATCGTGGGTGCGTTTACAAACATTCAAACTCACATACACAAACAACCAGACCCGGAACAACTATCTGTAGGCCATACAAATATTTCTTTCGTGCGGGAATCGAACCCGCGACACGCAGCGCAGTAGTCGATCGCATTAATAAACAGGTCAGATCAGTACAGTCATTATGGAACTACGTAGTTACACACCTACTTACAAGTGTCACATACAGTTCAGGAGAACTGTTGTGTCGCTAGTTCCTATGAAGTAAGCGCAAACGAAACGGGATACATTATTTGTCTCCAATTTCTGTGTGCAGGTGTTAGAGCTAGGTGATACCGAGAAACTAAGATGCGCCTAGTTAGCAAAAGTTGTATTGTTATGGGAACATGTTACATAAATAGTGTAATGATAATATTATAGTAGGTAAATAGTTATATACGTACGGACGACGGCAGGTCAACCTATACTAAACTATTATAACCTGATCTCTCTACTACGGATCGCACACCGTATTAGAGTTAGTTTTAGTTTAGAAAAATTCTTTATTAACATAACAAAATATACATAACTGTAGACCTTAAATATTAAAGTAACAATAACACAAATATTAATAACAAACACTTTTACAGGCTAGTAGCACCTTTATAAGTATATAGTAATGTGTGTTTATGTAATGATGAAACACCTTATTTGAGAGATCAGGTTAAAATGGTTTGTGTAGGTTGATTTGCCCCCGTGTGTACAAAAAAAACTGGCCAATTGCGAGTCGGACTCGCACCGTGGCTCCGTACAAACTTGTGTATAAACGGCCTAATACTTTGACTGCATGGACTTAGAGGATTGTTTTTCACACAATATCAAGGGACCACAGCCTTGAGTATAATTATGGTTTTAGTAGCTGGCTTCCGCGGTTGCACCAGCGTGATGATCAAAAAAAGTACTCTATGTGTTTTTCAAGACTTTAATCTACCTCTGTACCAAATTTTATCAAGATCCGTTTAGCCGTTTTGACGTGAAAGAGTAACAAACTTCCATACATCCATCCTCACAAACATTCGCATTTATAATATTATGTACATACATATTATATATAGTAGGATTTCAACTCTATACCTCCACATGTTCCCGAGGTAAATGATCTTGACGAACATGACTATTATAACTTCATGTCTTGACTGACAGACAGACGTACAGACATCAAGCTACTACAATCTGTCAGATTTCTTTGATAGATTTTCGACTTTATTTCTAAAGTATTAGGTTCAAGGTTAATTGGGAAAAATTTACAGTTTCGGGTAGCTTGATGTGCAGGCGTCTGTACAACAAAGTTGTCCTATAAGGGTTCCGTTATTTCCTTTTGAGGTACGGAATCCTAAAAATTGTACCAAGAGATTACAATGATTTCGAAATCGTTACGAAATAATTATGCTCAGAGGATTAAACGATTTAAATAATACATAATTAATTAGTCAAAAGTTCCCACTGCATTGTCTATGAATATCATTACAAAATACATCGTAATATTTTATATGACCAAAATTATTCACAGACCAACAAATAAATATTTACATTCGCTTAATGACTAAAGGGTTGGTTTTACAACCAACAGCAGTTACAACTCGTCATTGTAAACAATACATTATGACTACCAATAAAAGAAAACAGCATAATTACACCAAGTTTTTGTTTAATAACTAACCTACCCATATAACGGTAATACTGACACTAAAACTGGTATTCTCGTAAAAGGCTTGTTATTTAATTGCCGAATTAAACATAAAAAATATGAACTCATTAAATTTTGGAAGCTAGTTAAATAATTGTTTAGTAAAATTAGAAGGCACACGTAATCTTTATTGACCACATTAGAATCGACAGGCTTTCAATGTGAAAGTTTGAAATCGAATGAAGCAATTAAATGGATGGGTTCAATTAAATTGAATGAAGTGCCACATGGAATGGTGACTGAACATTGAACGGTTTTATTGCTGTGAGAAACAATCATTTTGATAATAAAGTTGACGATTACTAAAGCATTGATGATAATAGCACTTAGTTAATGAATGCAGTGTGGACATGTTCCAACAAGTTGTGTACTCGCATGAGGTTTACTTAATATTAATTAATTAATAACACAGAGTAGTGGGAATAAAACTTTTGATACTATGTTAATTAACTAATGCGCCTTGGTTAAGATAACCGCAAACATTTAGACTGATGGAAGTGAACCATCAGCACCTAATATTATTGCTTTGAAGAGTCAATTTCGAACCCAATCTTCAGGTGGGGTCGGTTCTTCAATTTTTGTTGGTCCCAGGACATACTGTCCTAGTACTGTGTTGGGTCGGACAGTTCTTCCTCCAATAAGAGCTTCACCGTGCTAGTCCATCACGTAGCCGGAGGGCCTTCTCTATCTCAGGTAGTTGCGTTGTGATTACTTCACTATCCATACCTCGTCTCTTCGCATCACGTGAACATACCATCGGAGACGACTCTTGGTTAGTTTCTTTAGCGTGGGGGATTTTCAAACGCCTGTATTCCTCGGTTATGCTCGTTTTATTTTGTTCAGTCTCGATTTTGGATCCCAATAGTGTCATTTATTTATTTTACTACCGGATTTACCCTAGATGTAGAGTAACTTATATAATAATTTCCCACAAGACTTGAACCTAAATCAATGAGGCAGCTGAAAAACAAAGCATAACCAATCAAAAGATCAAAGCACTAATTTAAAGCTTTTATACAAGTATTAAAAAAGCACCTCAAACTTTTTACTCCCAGTAAGAAACAACGATATCTCAACATCATTATATTCATTAAGTTAGTTCTAAACATTACAGCTTGTTTGTTTTTATTCGCCAAAATTACATGCTTGGACAACGTTTAGACCATGATTGCGCAATTCCACTTACGATTATGACTCATAATAGTATACTTTGTATCGATAAACATACAAATAAGACTTCGCTCAGGCTTACATGCAATTAGGCACTAAAGCAATGATGTGAAGATTGTATGTATCAAAAAAGGAGTACCTACTTATCTATGATGTTTGCATAAAAAGTGACAGAAGTTTTTTTTTTGTGTTGAACGTTATTGGTTTTCGTTTTAAATGTTCAACATTATGTTACAGTTTTTGCTAGTGTTTGGGGTCAGAAAGTTCAGACATACATGAAACATTTGCATCTGAGGCAAAAAACGTGTGAGTAATATTAGTTTTTTTTTATTAATGTATGTAATGGGAATCATCATATAACTTCCTTCGCTCTGGGCGAAGTGGGAGGGAGTTTTCTCTCTCTGTCTATAACGTATCCATGTTCCTTCTTCTACCGTTGGTGTTCAGGGGCTGCGGTATCACTTCAGAACAACCCGCAACCCTGGCAGGCAGAGGCCCTGGCGGGCCCCTCTTATTTGCTGATATCTCTTTGGAGCGTGCGTGGAACTCGAACGACATGGCGTATAATATTAGAAAGCACAACATTTCGCCTATTTTATTTCATAATATTTATACACTGTACAAAGATTAGAACCGTTTATCCTTTGACTTTAATAACATTCATGGTGATCAAGACAATGAATGAGAAAGAATTTCTAATTGTAACATTTTTGTTTCATTTCAATTTCCTTTTAATCATTTCTTAGCTGACTTGTGAGATCAACTCAATCTTTGGAATCTAGGGAATTTATATCATGAAAAAACGGTGGGCTATTTTTTATCGTCCAGGCAAGCAGTCTCTAGGGCCCTGTGATGAAATATTATTTCTTTTTGTTACTCAATCATGTCGCTTCAGATCAATCATGTTGAAATTGGGAATCCACATGAGACATCCCTTGGGTAGCTGCTTTTGTATTACGCAGTTAGTTTTCTGAAAATATACTGTAGCTGTCATAATTCAAACTGACAACTGCTGATGAATAGTCTGATTAACTGTTCAAGTTTGTTATTTATTAAAAGTTTGGCCTCTACGCCTACTGACAGTACTTGTGTACTACTATTGTGCCGCAGGTTTTGAAAATGTTCGTATCATTTATAAACCTAAGTGGTATACCATCATTGATAACCCTACTTTTGTTTTTTTAAATTTATAACAATGTTTTTATACAGCAACTTCCTCCGCTTCGGGCGGAGCGGGTGGGAAAGTGTCGGACTTTAACTGACTAAATCCACCCCTGTGCCTACTTTTGCACTTTATGTTCCGGGGCAGTGGTATCGCTTTCAAACAAAATAATAATTGCTTATTGGGTCGATTTTTAAAGACTCTGGTTTCCGTATGTAAATATTCCTTTTTTTGAAACGCGCTCCCTCTAAATATCAGGACAGCTACCAGTTGGTTCACATTTAAGATAAAAGCTCGGGAACACTTACTTAAGAAGTTGGCAGATTTATCTCTAAACTAGCTGTGCCCGCGACTTCGTCCGCGTGGAATAGTATTTTGGGCATCATATTTATTTTTGCAAACAACCTCCTCAGCTTTATAAATTATAACTGTTACCCACGACTTTGTCCGCGTCTTAGCCCAAGTTCCGGAATTCTGTGAGGATAAACGTTGAGAACGTTCAGCGCTTGATTCCCGTAGTCGGTTCACCAAAGTTCGAGAACTCTGTGAGGCTAAACGTTGAGAACGTTCAGCGCTTGATTCCCGTAGTCGGTTCACCAAAGTTCGAGAACTCTGTGAGGCTAAACGTTGAGAACGTTCAGCGCTTGATTCCCGTAGTCGGTTCACCAATGTTCGAGAACTCTGTGAGGCTAAACGTTGAGAACGTTCAGCGCTTGATTCCCGTTCTCGGTTTATCAAAGTTCGGAAATTTTGTAAGGATAAACGTTCAGCGCTTGATTCCCGTTGACGGTTTGCCGAAGTTCGGAAATTTTGTAAGGATAAACGTTCAGCGCTTGCTTCCCGTTGACGGTTTGCCGAAGTTCGGAAATTTTGTGAGGCTAGATACTGCGAACGTTCAACGATCGATTCATTAGCACGGTTTTGTTCACTGATTCCTCGTTGAGTAGCCAACCTATGCATATTTTCATTCTCTATTTCACTGCTGCGCAAAGCTCGCAGCCGCTTTGCGGTAACAGTCTGCCGAGAAAGCTGAGTTCTTTTTCTAGGCATTATAGTGACGAAGAAAGAAAATAGGAAATGAAAACTTAACCAAAAAACAAACGTAAGGTTAATAATTAGGATTACCTGTATTTGGTACTTACGTAAAATATAAGGTTAACTAACTGTGTACTTAAACTAAAACCTAACCTAATAAGGGCTGATTTTTTAATAGTCAGATAATTTTTATCTGACGAATAAAAATAGCAGTTTGACATACATATTTTCTATAGATAAGCTGTCAAACCGCCATTTTTATTCCTCAGATAAAAGTTATCTGACTATTGAATAAACAGCCCTAAGAATAATTATGTAGATGACACCTATTTACAGGTATTATCTACAATTTTTTTTTTTAATAATTGTGAAATTTATAAAAAAAAAATAGCTCATGTGGAGCTCGTGGCTAAATAATAGCAGCCGCTCGGGTCGATCTTTAGGTTAAGCCGCGCTTGCCTAGGTTGGTCTGTGGATGGGTGACCAGTGACCACCCGTTACATATCGAGTTTCCTCCGTGCCTCGGAAAGCACGTTAAGCCGTTGGTCCCGGCTGTCATTTGTAGATCTTTGACAGTCTTAACAGGTAGTCAGTGTTCCAAAAGTCTGACAACCAGTCTTACCAAGGGGTATCGTATTACCCAGTATTAACTGGTTGTGGAGGTCAGATAAGCAGTCGCTCCATGTAAAATACTGATATTCAGCTGCATCCGATTAGACTGGACCCCAACATAGTTGGGAAAAGGCTAGGCAGATGATGAATAAATGTGAAATTATTAGAACCAAAATATTATCCTTGACAATCGTAGAGCTATACCCCCCCTCCGCGTCGCCCGCAAGCAACGCCTCTCCTCGCCCATGCCCAGCGTCATGTTTTGCACATCATGCGGCGCGTGTGAATTTTATATCGGAGTTATTTTAAAATTGTAATATCTTCTAAGATGTTCATTGAAATTAAGTGATGTCAAAGACAATTTTGTTCACAATTAAATACTGTTAATCAACAACACATTTATTTGGATAAAGATTAATATTATTATGTTGAAACAACTCTAACAAATAATTGGTAATCATGCATTAATTTTGACCAAATTTGATTACCATAAAAACGGTTCTAGTGACTTAATCTTAAAAGATAGACATATACCGTCACGGACATTTTTTTAGATCATTTCAAGAGAAATAATTCTTTTCTACATATTTTTTTGATATCTTGAACCGTTTTCGCAGCGCACGCAACGGAAGCCCTCAAAGATGAATAATTTTCCCCGTTTTTTTCACATTTTCCATTGTTTCTTCGCTCCTATTAGTCGCAGCGTGATGTTATATAGCCTAAAGCCTTCCTCGATAAATGGTCTATTCAACACAAAAAGAATTTTTCAATTCGAACCAGTGGTTCCTGAGATTAGCGCGTTCAAACAAACAAACAAACAAACTCTTCAGCTTTATAATATTAGTATAGATTAATTTGTTGTAATTTTTTTGGAGTTTACTCCTTATGAATCGATTTTCATATATAAGGCCCCCGGTATGAGAAAAATCCGAGGGGTAAAACCTACTAAAGTAACGAAAATGTGTCACGTTTTTGGCGCGCACCTTTAGTGCGCAACTTTCTAATTTGGCTGTGAGTGTATTAAGACGTACATATGGTATGCTGTTTAGGCGACTATACCTATATACTATATGTTATTGGGCTTGTTTGTTTCTATCAGTGTCGATAAATAAAATAAATAAAAATAATATCTTGGGACAACTCACACACGGCTATCTTATTTTGTCTCTGCATCACCCTAAGGTTCAAGGTCCCTAAGCCTTTGTACAAAGCTCGTTTACATGTGCATGAAGTTTTAATAAATAAATATTTCGATTGAAACAGTGCCTGCTGTGGTTGGACGTGGATTTATGACCACCATTACATACAAAGTTTGCTCCATGTCTCGGACAGCACATCGATCCCGGTTTTCATTTGTAAATCTTTGACAGTTGTGTGGTCGTTATAGTCATTGGCCCGGAAGGAACTTTGATAACGCTTTCTTTCTTTTCTTTTTAAAAGAAACGTTGCCCCACACTAGGAATTTCTCCTGTATCGTGGGTGCGTCTACAAACATTTAAACTCACATACACTAACAGCCAGACCCGGGACAACAATCTGTAGGCCATACAAATATTTGTTCCGTGCGGGGATCGAACCCGCAAAACGCAGCGCTGCAGTCGATCGCTCAGCCACTGCGCCAACCGTGCCGTCAAAAATGCATGTTTAAAGTTTCCAAAATTATTCTCTCTGTATTTGCTTTCTCTATAACAGCTTTCAAATATTGAGTACTTGTGTAAAACAACGAAAAACAAAACGCTTTGTTTTTGTATTGCCAAACCAAAATTTGTGTTATAGAATCCGGAGGTCAGATAGGCAATCGCTCCATGTAAAATACTGATATTAAGCTGCATCCGGTTAGACTGAAACCCGACACCAACATAATCTTAAGAAAACACTAGGCAGATGAATAATTATTTTTAAAATAAATCAACTATCAGCATAGCTTCTTTCTATTTTACTAACATAGTTGTAAAATGAAAACTTAAATGGGAACTGCGAATCTCACATCAAAGTTTAAAAGGCGACTCCTCAAAATCCTTTCGTGAAGCAATGCGAAAATAAATTCTTGAGTTTGAATCATGTTTTGGATGACTAAACCAAGTATGAGAGGGTAGCACCATTGATTTTTCAAGCCTCACATGGCAAAGGGTGAGAAGAGGAAATCCAATAACATGTCACCCCTGAATTTGAACAAATCGAATTCCAATTAACGTGGAAACAGTTTTGGTAAGTTGGTTTACGTAAACCGGTTAGGATTAGGCCGAATAAAAGGCACCTGTTTTTTTTGGTATGATGGTATCTCACACTAATTCTTATCAAGTATTCATTTTTCATTGCAACTAAAAGATATTAGCATATCGTCCATATTTACATGACAAGAAAAAGTACGTATAACTGAGGCTTTGTACTACTTAAATATTATAGAGTCTGATAGCCTGTATGTCTTTGTAGTTTGCAAGTGTCCTTGAAATTCAAATAACATAAATTTAGTTAACAGCGATTGTTCTCAAATCTTGACCAGAAAACCATTCAAGATTTGTGTAATTTTACAGAATTATCAACCTATTAGGTTTTATCCTAATCCTTTGATGCACCGGCTTCATCGATGCAAAAAGTTAATAAACACTAACCAAAACTTATTATAATTGATTAATTTTCATAAACCCTGTCATAAGTTATCACTGGAATCCATTGATTCGTTTTCAATCCTTTTCATTGTTTTGGGTCAACACAAATTATAGACCGCCCGACATTTGGACGTATGTTTTGATACCTTTGCTAATGTATACATTTATTCTTCGAATTCTTTGAAACAAAAAGTTCGTTTGACTCATAACTTAAACTCTATGAAGATTGAAAAATTCTTCTACAGAACCCCTTCTAGTTTATGACATCAGTATATTAATTGATTCTTAGTATGCAAGTCTGAAGACTATAATTTATTTTAAAATGCCATTTAAAAGTAAGACAGCAAGCTATTAAAGTTTCGTTTAGCGTTATGTTTGTTCAAGCAGACAAAGGCTATAATTATCGACTCTGGTGGTTTCGTCGCCGTATTAGTGATGTGAATGTATTTTTAAATCGAATCTACTCGAATATTTAATCGATAGTCAAATTCAGTCAATGAACTTGTTGTGAAGATGAAACATTAATCGATAGTATTCACGCGAACCTCGTTTCAATGTTATTACAAAATGAAAAAACCTTGACGTCTGACTTTAACATAGAATCGATAACTTGTTGAAATGTAAAGCTATGGATTTTAACTGCATTGTTTTATGATAGATCTACGCGTATTACGTGCAGTTAGATATAAAATTGAAAGATGGAACTTCAGAAATCCATAAAAATTGACAGTCAAACTACATTCTATTTTTTAAAATGAATTTAAAACCTTGTAAATTTTATACAAAAAAGCTTTGACCTCTAATGTTTTGAATTTTGAAAGCAGCTAAAGATACCTTTTAAAAATCGATTGTGTAGTTGACCTTCTTTCCTAACATCTGTTTAAACGTAATTACAGGTTCGGATGTTAAATTAACGGAAATGTTAATTCTTGAACGATTCTAATCAGACGGTGATTGCGGACTCGCTGCCTAGACTGATTTAATACGAAGGCATTTAGTTAGACTTAGTAACTAATTAGTATAACTATTTATAATAATTTGGGTATTAGAAATTCTTTGTTTACAATGTTAAATTTTTAGATATTAAGTAACTTAAATCTAGATTAGTTAAATTTAATATTTTTCTTGTACAACTTAAATATGCATGCGGTGTTTACCTTTAAGTGATTGTTGCACTAATATGTATTACTTTTCGCATGTTACTTTTAGCATAAAACCAGTGTGGACAATAATTGTTGGAGAACCAAAAAAAAAAAATATAATAACGTGGTCATTTTGTTATGACAATTACAAATGTGCTGTCATTACGTTGTTAAACTTTTAAGGAATTCGTACCTCAAAAATGGAACCTTATAAGATCACTTTGTTGTTCGTTTGTCTGTCTGTCTAGAACTCTAGACCCTTTATGTCGGGGACGCATGGAGGTATCAAGTTAAAATGGTTAACAAATACTAAGGTATGCGGTCCTTTAGAGCTGTGAAAAAATCAACCATCTAAGTCTACGCAAGCAAAATATATAGCCGTTTGGCCATATGGCCGCATTTTCACCATTACATACGTGGGTAAGTGGAAGTTTTTAGGCTTCAGAAGTAATTTGGTTTTTTTTTTTATAATTTCACAATAGCAGACAATATTTGTGTCCAGTTGATAGCAATAACTGGCGAAATGTGGATGTACAGACGCCAGTAGGTAGAGCTACCCGAAACTGTCAATTTTTCCCAATGAACCTTGAACCTAATAGTTTAGAAATAAAGTCGAAAATCTATCAAAGAAATCTGACAGATTGTAGTAGCTTGATGTGCAGGCGTCTGTACTATTAGTTACACCTCTGCCCAACTGTTTAGGGATTACAGGCGTGATGTTAAGTTTTTAGACCATACATTCAAATCTTTTGTAAAGGTCATCATCTAAACTAGACCTTATTTGCATAGATATGTTGTTAGGGTTCAGTATAGAATGATAGCTAAGAATGTTGATGGATGGGGGAGAGAAAGGCCAATGAAAAGATAGATGGATTGTGTATGGAATGATATGTAAGAGAAAGGAGTAAATGATGCCGTAACGTCTGACAGGGGAGAATAGAAGAAGAAAACGTGTTGCGCCAACCCCAAATAGAATGAGACAGGGACAGGAAAATGATGACGATGTTAAAAGAGATCAATATCCCCATTGTAGCCCCAACTTATAACATATCCTGTAGATAGTTATTATGGGTCATATGAACCTAATAATTTGCAATACATTTATGACGTAAAAATAAGTTGGTTTTCATCCAAAGTTAACAAAATTAACATTTTAGAAACTGTCCTTCACAGTTACTTAGAGTACTCTTAATAACTGCGTTATTTATCTCAATACTTAGCCCCATGCGTGTGTTTTAATTAAATAAATTGCTTTATCTGCTCCAGAGACAATGGCGTCAGTTATGGAGGGGAATTTTATTAACACAGTCCTATCTACGTCATTCGTACGGTTATACGGGTGACCACTCATTTACTTAACAAATAGAATTGATTTGCTTGATCCTAATCTTATTTCGCTCTATATTAGATTAGTATTTGTAAAGGGCGTGTTTGTTTATTAGTAGTCATAATTGTAATTGTGTCTGTCTGTCGCTTGGGCATATTTGTACATGCTTAAAAGGATTTCGATAAAATTTGGCATACCTATAGTTAAACTTGATTCTTAACCCAATGGCATAAGGTACGTTTTAATCCGGTGGTACGTTCCCCTGGAATATTGTGCTATACTTTCATGAAAAAACAGTAGAAATTAAAAAGACAGTGTGAAGTACCCAGACAGTTTTACTATTTATCGACTTACAGTTGACCTTTTGACTGCATAACTTTGTAATAGGTACACAGAGCTTGTTGATATTTTCATGTTATCGACACACTTAATTATTGTTATGGAAGTATTTAACAACTGCTGTTTTCCATGAAACTAATGTCTAATCAGCAGTTGCTTTCACTCCTCGCAGAATATATCTGCATTTTTTTTATTTATAAACTTTGTCCCACACTATGAATATGAATTATGTATTGTGGGTGCGTTTACACACATTTAAACTCAAATACACAAACAGCCAGACCCGAAACAACTATCTGTAGTTCATGCAAATATTTGTTCCGCGCGGGAATTGAACCTGCGACACGCAGCACAGCAGTCGATCGCTCAGCCACTGCGCCAACCGTGCCGTCAAAAATGCATTGTTTAAAGTTTCCAAATTTATTCTATTTTGATTATTGTATTTGCTTTCTCGATGATCGCAGGAACAAATACTTTTTTGATTTGTCTGCTTAAAAACGTCAACAACGGTTTATCAGTGACCAAGCGTTTGCATCAGCGTCGAAATATCGGAAACTCGATATTAATAATGAACATGGCAAATATTCCGTTTAAAGTGTTAATAATAATGTTAGTGATAATCTTAGGGGTCTAAAATGGCCGCTTAAGCAGAATTTTATATTTTTTTTTAAACGTTGCCCCCACTAGGAATTACTCCTGTATCGTGGGTGCGTTTACAAACATTTAAATTCACATACACGAACAGCCAGACCCGAAACAACTATTTGTAGTCCATACAAATATTTGTTCCGTGCGAGAATCGAACCCGCGACACGCAGCGCAGCAGTCAATCGCTCAGCCACTGCGCCAACCGTGCCGTCAAATAATAATAATAGGTTAATAACATGAATTACGCTTCTACTTAAGCAGCCAATTTATTAAAAACTTAAACAACATCTTTTGGTATAAAAATAATGGATAGTTAACCTTTTATATTTAACTTAGTTATTTACTGCTAATATATATATATAATACATAAACCTTTACATATCGCTACAGTTCATACTACATACAAATGAGGCCACAAACATTGTTTTGGTAATAAGAGCATGCAACACGTGGTTTCAAACACACCGCCACACCGCCTTTGTTATCACACTGTACCACTCCGTAACTCCAGTGAGAATTATACGTTGTAACGTTTTCTTATATTTGTTAACACTATTTGCATACGGTACCGTTTTACTATGTTTAAGGTCTAAGTTTTCTTTGAAAGGTACTATATAACATGGGAATGTTTAAAAATGGCCATGAGTTTCTTGTCTCGTCTGTTTGTTAGTTCTGTCGTGGTTTAATGATAATAGCCACTCCGGTCCATCTTTAGGTTAAGCCGTGCTTGCCTAGGTCGGTCCTTGGATGGGTGGCAACCCATTCTTTTTCTTCTTTTTTTTAAACTTTGCCACACACTAGGAATTTCTCCAACTTTGACAGTCATAACAGGTCGTCCGTGGCTCGAAAGTCCAAAGGAGATCGCATTTCCTAATACTAACTGGTTTGTGGAGGTCATATTGGTTACTCCATGTAAAATAATGGTGTTCAGCTGCGCATGGTAAGACTGGAAGTCTACCATAACATGGTTGTGAAATAGCTGAGCAGATGATGAATTATGTTTTTAAGCAAATGGTCAAGACAAATTAATGATTTAAAAGAGTGTCCATGGAGTTTCTTATCCATTCTTCTCCATAGAGATCTACGCTTTGGAATGGGCAACTATAGTACTTTCACAGTTTTTATGCCTTGTGACGAGGACTGTAGCTTCATTTTATTGTTGTGAATGTTTCCACAGTTCAAAAGTACCTGTAACTGGCCTACTTGAAATAAATAATTTTGATATTATTTGATATTATACATCATAGATACCTTTATATTTTAACTTTATATTTATACCATAGTTTTGCCGTGAAAGACGGACAAACAAACACACACACACACATTTCCCATTTATAATATTAAGTATGGATTATAAATATATCAATCTAGATGAGAGTCACCAACAAAAAAAATTGTTCGGCTGTGTATTTCAAAACTTTAATCTGTAGAAAATCGTGCAACAAGCTTAAGTAACATTTGAGTGGGAGGGCTATGTTTCGAAGGCATTTCAATTGAATATGTAAATAAAATAAACGACGATCGTTTCCAAATTATAAATGCGAACATGTATTCAGTTATTTAGAAGCAGTTTTGAATTATCAGAAGTTATCCAACCATTTAAAATTGGTTAAATAAGAAATAAGTAAAGTAGCATAGTTTCGAATTTCTTGAAGAGCTTTCAATTACATTCTGCTAGATGCTCCACTACCAAAAACATTACCTACTTGTCCAATGAACTTTGACGGCACGGTTGGCGCAGTAGCTGAGCGATCGACTGCTGCGCTGCGTGTCGCGGGTTCGATTCCCGCACGGAACAAATATTTGTATGACCTGCAGATAGTTGTTTCGGGTCTGGCTGTTTGTGTATGTTAGTTTAAACGTTTGTAAACGCACCCACGACACATGAGAAATTCCTAGTGTGGGGCGACGTTTTTAAAAAAAAAAAAAACTATGGGTCAAAATAACCTCTATGCGACGTAGATCGCAACGGCCGTGAATCGAAAAACTGGAAGTCATGGAGAGAGGTCTCTTTTTTACGGTTTCGAAGGTCAAAAGGAAAAAACAGAGCCCTCCCAGCGCAGCAACCAATCACTCAGCCAGTAAGCCAATAATGCCATTGCCTAGCAGTGGAATGGTGCAGGCTAACTATGACTTTCGACAGATAACAGTAACATTAACTTTCAACATATTTACATAAGAGATAGTTTCCATTTCACGTGTTCATAATCGCTTCTTTTTACAACTTTAGGACGGACGGTAAGCAATGGGTAGCTCACCTGCCAGGGTTGCGAGTTGTTCGAAAGAGATACCGCGGCCGGAGAACATAAAGAGCAAAAAAAGGAACAGACTGACACTACCGGGGGGTAGTGTCAGTGTGTTCCTTTATTTGGGGGGGGGGGGGCGCTCCGCCCAGAGCTGGGAAAGTTACTTGATGATGTCCCATCCGCAAAAAAAAGTTAAGCGACTATCAGTTCATTATCGTATTTTGCAGGCTGATAGATATGTGACGTTTGTCCGGTAAGATACACGTGATAGTGATTGCGGGTTGTTGGAAAGAGATAGGTACCGTAGCCTGTGAACATAAGAAGGAACATCGATGGTATTTAGTCACTTCACTTCCCCCCGTTCAGTCCATAACAGGGGAAGTTATGTAATGATTTCCCATCCGCAAAAAAAAAACATATATGTTACGTACATATAAAAATTAATGTAAAGTAGAATCACAAAAGAGATGAAAACACACCAAGGCAACGCGCTCAGAACTGGTTGACGTATCGATACTTGTGGAGAGACTTTTGTCCAACGGTGATCGTCTTGCATAATGCTGGTAGACATAACATCATGTCTGTGAGCCCCGAAGGGTTAGTTAGAGGGCTTAAGTCCCATATAATAAGGGCGAGCCTAACCAAACTCTATGTCTGCTCCTGTAAAATTCCAAATGGAAAAAACCCAATAACAGTTTACCCAACCAAAACCAGGACTGAACCCTTTGGATGGTAGAATAAAAATAACTCTTAGAAGCTTATTGGTGTTCTTATCAAATGACAGTGTTGACTAAAATTTTGAAAAACTTGCGCTGGTTTGAATATCTTGAGCATTATATTTTTGGCAATTAATGTATGCAATACATAACAACTTTTACGTCGTAACTGATTTTTTTAACTGACAACTTTAAATCAATACACAAAAAACTGTTGATCTGCAGTTACAAAGAGGACGGTATTTTAATAATTCTAATCTTTTTCTTATTTCTAATCTTGAAATATTTTTTTTTGTTAACAATTAACAAATTATTCTAAAACGGTTTTACTAATACTATTACTATGAACGTTTTCTTTTTTACAATTTTTCTAAGAAGTTTATTGCGAAAATTGTGAAAAAGATTCGGAGAATCTTTTACCCATTTACAAGATTCATTAGCCTCGTAAAAACACCACGTAACCTCGAAACGTTGACCTTTATCAAAATATCATCAATCAAATCTATTTGTCTACATTAAGTCAAAAATATTTTTTAGGAGAGTATTACTCTCTGAGATTGTTGTGTCAGCTAATACAGAAAAAATATTTTTATGAAAACAATGCTTTATCATTATTATTTTGGAAATACCGTAGAATGTCTTTAGATTAATACTGTTCATGATAAATATATTAACTGTATAACAGCTGTTGGTCCGGGCTGTCATTTGTAGATCTTTGACAGTCGTTACAGGTAGTAAGTGTCTTAAAAAAAAGTCTGACTACCAGTCTTACCTAAGTGTATCGTATTACCCAGTTTTAACTGGGTTGTGGTGGTCAGATAGACAGTCGCTCCATGTAAAATACTGGTATTCAACTGCATCTGGTAAGACTGGAAGCAGACCCCAACATGGTTGGGAAAAGGCTAGGCTGATGATGATATATATTGAAACATGAAAGTTACGTTTTTTCATTTACATATTTTTAATTAGGTACGCTATAACCTTATCCACATAAAACAGATGTCGTCCTGGCAGTTATGGCATTTTGGCAGTTACTGCTGCCAAATTTGATTTCCCAATTTATTTTCTCTCTTTCAAAACAACCCGCAGCCCAAAAAGTACTTTAATGTGATGATTGGGCTGCGGGTTGGTCGACATGGCCATCGCAGCCTCGGAACACAAAAGGCAAAAGAAGGAACATGGATGGGTTTTAGTCAGTACAAGTCTGAAACTCCCATCCGGTGCGTCCAGAGCGAGAGAAGTTAGTTGATGATTTCCCATCCCAAAAAAAGAAATGCTGACTAGAACGTAATACTAAATATTGATGAAATGATTTTCTGGATCAAAGGCTTGATAAAGAAAGTGGTACTCCTGGACACGGCCCGTATAGTTAGGAGGTTCCTTTCTCTGAAGCCCTGACTGCCGGTAGCTTAGACCCTGTTCCCGATAGCGGTGGGTTACTGTTTTTTGTATTTTTAAATGGTTTCTGTTTTCTTTGATTTTTTAAATATTAAATAATGTGTAAAATAAATAAACGATCAATAAATTCAGTAAATTTGAACTGAATCACCAAATTTATTGCCTCTAACATAGTTCCTAAGTGTGTATTCACTTAACCATTAGGCCCTTGTTGTTTGAAATAATTAAGTTTTATTTGCATATAATCAGTAAAGATAAACAAAACATTACGACAAATAATCTAAAGGCAAATATTTTTGTTACACTTGTACTTAATCAGTGTTTACATTTATACAAAGTTCATTAATACTTCGTACTGTCGGTAATATTTGCTTTTGATTAGTATGCCCAATTATAATAATAGATTACCACTACATACGATGTCTCCTGACCTTTGTATCTTTCTAATCAATGTTATTGAAGACACATGCTTTTAGAACTACATCACTGTGTCTCCCAATAATGGTCTAAGAGCAGAAGTGTCGCTTTTAGGATTTATGTTTTGTGTTGTTTGTTTAATTCTGGGGAAATCGTTAAGTTACAAAACGAGCTGTTCTTTCTTTGCTGAATGCTGATACTTTACAACATAATCATTAGCCTTTTCCCAGCTAGCGTTGGGGTCGGCTTACAATCTTACCGGTTGCAGCTAATCCTACTAATATTATAAATGCAAATATTTGGGAGGATGGATGATGTATGGATGTTTGCTACTCTTTCACGTCAAAACGGCTGGACGGATCTCGATGAAATTTGGCAAAAAGTTAGATTATAGTCTGGACACACATAGAATATTTTCGATATTACTTGCGCGAAGCCTGGAGCGCTAGCTAGTTATCAATATTTTACATGGAACGACTGTCTATTTGACCTCCACAACTCAGTTAGTAAGACTGATTAAGACTTTATGACATCGTAAGCTAATTAACTTGATCGTCAGACACCATAGATCTACTACCTATTTAAACTTATTCACACGTACTGCGAAGTACTGGTTTTATTCCCTTTTGTATGTCATAGACTGGTAGTAGAGAGACTACATTGTAACTAGCCATGGTTAACAATATCTTCACCTTTTGTAAGCACACACTGCAACCTGTTTGCCTCACAACTGAAGTGTCGATTTGCATCATAAGCAAACTCACAGTAAAATATAAATCGTATATCAGTTCTACGATACATCCCATACAAAGTAGACTACACAGACAAATTTATAAACTCCGGTTGCAATAAAACATCACAAAAGAAACAAATTACGTATGATAAACGACATTCGAATAAAATTCATTTATAATCTTACACAAGACTTTCTACAATTCGACAATATAACAAAAGAGTTTACCTCATATTAGACACGTAAATATCCATTCGGTATGCAGCATTCATATTTATACAGTCAGTAAATTGCTATCGGGCGTAATGTAATAATATGAATTTACATAAATTTTCTATAACATTTACATTAGGAATAAATGAATTGCTGGTTGAATGGTGCTTTTGGCCGGAAAGGCGCTTGGTTCACGCCTCGAGTCGGTCGCATAACAGAAATGTGTAAACTTAATAAAAAAAAAACGCAGGTTTTATTTATTCTGTTGACCATATATTTCCTGGTTCAGGAGTAGATGTAATAAAGTAGCGGTGAAGTAGTCATCAAAATGTTTTCTCTTAGTAGCTGTTAATTATGTTTTTAGTTTTATTGCTCCATATATGAATCGACAAGGAATGGCTGCGGTTAAATGCAGTCTTGATATAGAGGAATGCATATTTCAACAACAAAATTAGGGTGTACTGAGAATGTCAAGACGAACTAGACAGTAGTACGTTTTACTAACACACAGCGCATGCACAGCACAGCACGCACAGCATGCACAGCGCTGGTTTTCAGTGGTCAACCGACCACTGAAAACCAGCGCTGTGCAGTGGGCTCCCATAGCACAGCATCATGCTGAATGGTGACCTACCTGTCGCAGTCACGAAGTACAAGCAATTTTTATTTTGTCCGTATATTTATGTATTTGTAAATGTTTGTGATGCTTTGCATGTTTAATGTTTATTTATCTTTTGTTATATTGTGTGATCGTCGTAAGTTGCGACAAATAAATATTTTTTCTTTTTTTCTTTCTAGAACCAATATTATAAGCGATTTTCTCGATTTATGGGTGATAAACAACTTCGTTCCTCCAACAATCGTCTTCCATGATGTCCTACACATCGCTCTGGTTTCCTTAACTATTCCTTCTTTGACCAGACGGTTTTCCTTTGGAATGTGCTCCTTCTAAATATCAGAACGGCCACTAGTCGGTTCACATTTAAGGTAAAAGCTCGCCTTAGTACAGTGTGTTTTTCATGTGCATGTTTTAATCCTACTTCCTACTAATATTATAAATGCGAAAGTTTGTGAGTATGGATGTATGTTTGATGCTCTTTCACGAAAAAAACTACTGAACGGATCTTAATAAAATTTGGCACAGAGGTAGATTATAGTCTGCAATAACACATAGGATATATACTTTTTCGATATCACGCGGGCAAAGCCACGAGCGCCAGCTAGTAAATAATAAACCCATTCATAAATAAAAAGAAACACTAATAATAGACAGCCCAACTTACATACAGCAAATCCTACTTCAAACTACCTATGAAGCTGCACGACATACTTGTAACTAAACCCTCAGGTCCGCCCACCATCCTGCAAGCCCACAGAAAAGTTAAATATTATAAAATTTAAATATTATAATGGCTGGTCCACGACTCATGAGACACAATAGTAAGAACTGTGATTTGCATCGCAACACAAAGTACTGAATGTGAACTTTACTTAATCTAACTTTGTACTGTCGTGACGACTAGCCGTGACTTTTTATTATAATTTACAATTGAAATGGTTCGTGCTGTTAGTATCTAGCTAAAGAAAAGAGCTGAGATTCTTCATTTTGTGAGCGTGCGTAGTATCACTGTTGTTGGTTACAAGAGTAGATGAAGACCCAATAAAACCTTTCTTGGGTCCCACATAATAAAGGATGATATGACAAAAACCAGCCAAGTGCGTGTCGGACTAGCGCACCGAGGATTCCGTACAAACTTGCGGCATAAAAAGGGTTGGGTTGGTTTTTTTGACGGGCCTGTTGGTCTAGTGGTTAGTGGCCCTGACTGCTGAGCCGGAGATCGTGGGTTCGATTCCCACCCAGGACAAACTTTGTGTGATGAGCATGATTGTTTGTTCTGTGTCTGGGTGTGATTTATCTATAATATGTATGTATTTATAAATTATATAAGTATGTATATCAGTTGTCTGGTTACCATAACACAAGCTCTGCTTAGCTTGGGATCAGATCAGCCGTGTGTGAGGTGTCCCAAGATATTTATTTTTATTTATTTATTATTTTATTTTTCACAGCTTCAAAGGAGTACAGATTTCAGTACATGATTCTAATTTCAAGTCGAGACCTTTACGCGTTCTCGAGATAAAGGGTCTTCACAGATAGACAGACCACAAAGTAAAACTCTAAGGTTTCCGTTTTTCCGGCCCTGGTTCAGTCCATGGTCCGGAGCGAGAGGGAATGGGAAGCGGTGACATCCTCTGCGAAGCAGTCATGCTAGCAAAGGAGGTGGCTGGGCGTTTGAGGGAGAGAACCTCAAACCTACCCAGCCGCCGCGGGAGATGCCCCGGGCGTCGAGCGCCGCGAGACGTCTCCGGCCACCGTAGATGATCAATGGGTAGCTCACCGTCCGTTCTCACGGCCGTTTCGACGGCGCGTTAGTGTTCCACGCGCGCCTCAAAGAGATGTCAGCAAAGCAGAGGGGCCTGCCAGGGCCACCGCCTGCCGGGGTTACGGGTTGTTCGAAAGAGATACCGCGGCCCCGGAACGTGAAGGGCAATAGAAGGAACATAGGTGGGTTTTAGTCAGTACAAGTCTGACACTCCCCCAGAGCGGGGGAAGTTATTTGATGATTTTCCATCCGCGAAAAAAAGGGTTCCGTTTTTTTTTTCTTTTGAGGTATGGAACTCTTAAGATATTTGATGAGATGACGAGAAGTATGGAAAAAAGAGACACTGCTGCGAACTATGGTTACCAAGAAGTAACCTATTACTCATCCAAATTGTGTTGTAGAGGAGTCATTAGCTGTCGTGTAAAATATTTATATTCAGCTGCATCCCGTTTGACAGGAATCCGACCCCAATATAATTGGGGAAAAGGTAGGCAGATGATGATGATAATCTACTCCAGCTTATATTCTGACTTCATACGTACCTACCTATATTTATACATACTTTGTTCGCGTGGTAGTTCCCATTGCTGGTATAATCAGCCTGTACTGTATACAGGCTGATTATACTTTAAGGTACATTCTTTCATTGTTACCAACTTAAACATGACGACTTGTAATTTCCGGATCAACAGAACTAATTAACCACATGAGCGCAGTAAAACATTGTACCTTGTTGATTAAAAGCTAGATTAACTAGGCATGCTTACAAAATATAACTAGGCTATAAAACCTAAGTCGTATGATTTCAATAGTGATTCTGGTAGTTAGTTTATGATTTATGAGTACTAAGTAAACTTTAGTACTTATTTCCGTCCTTTCTTGAAACTTTCTATGTTTGAAATAGGAAATGTTTCGTAAATAATTCTCAGTAATATTTTGTACGAATGGCGTCCATTTTTGCGTATGTTTATGACGTTTAAAAATAAACCCAGCCTTAATCTAACGCATAACTGAATTTTGAAAAAATAAACACGATCTAATCGAGTTAGAAATATCTAAGCATAATAATTTTATTTATACCTTCTCTGGATTTCAGGGAATTGATAAAACTTTTTTTGTAAAAATAAAACCGACTTCCAAAAAAAATACTAAAAAGTGGAACATTACTTTACTTCCGAAATTCGGTGACTTTTGTTGGTTTCGTTGATTTATTTTTGAAAACAGAAAAATAGTTTTTTTTTCACCATTTTTAGTTATGATATAATGATATATCACATAATTTTTATCGAGTATTCATTTTATATGGTTACTAAAAGATTAGCAGATCATCCATATAAACTTAGAGAAAAAAAAGTATTATAGATGATAACTCATTTACTACCTAAGCAATATAAATAAAATTGATATGGGACCATTTGGGAAGTGTATCTGAGTACCTACCTAATCAGTGAACATACATAAAAAAGATTCCGACGAATTGAGAACCTCCTCCTTTTTTTGAAGTTGGTTAAAAAGAGATTCTAATAACAGATCACAGGCCAAAAACACACATTTTTAGAAAAAAAAATTCCAAGTGTAAACATTTTCTTCCAATACAACCAAAACACCAGTCGTTTGTGTTGTTAACAGACATTCCTACGTAATTGTAGTCTCGAACGAATCGATGTAATTGATAACGGTTTGAAGTAACTATCCCAAAAATTGTAACAGTATTTCGAATATTGCAGAAGCGGACTCATCCATCAAGCAACATAGAAAGTTATGGAATATATTCAAGTCAAACCTGACTAAAATTAAGCACATTGAAAATTTACGAATTAAATATAAAAAAGCTATGCTCAGCGGTTTTCCCCGCTGCTTTCTGGAGAGGACCACCTTAACCATTTAGGGGTATGAAAAATATATTTCGACCAATCCTCAGAATAGAAATATAAAGTTTTATCAAAATCGGTCAAGCCGTTTCGGAGAAGTATGTAGCAACTAAAACTGTGACACGAGAATTTTATATATAAGAGATAAGATACTCGTAATTTAATGAAGCTGACCCACTTTACTTCGTTATCTTACAGAAGTGAATTTGAAAAAAGAACTCTGTAAGGTTAGCTAAAACCAAAAATAAAATAATGATTTATTGACTTCCAGTAAACAAAAATAAAATAAAAAAATCGAACTTTTTACAACAGTCATTTAGCAATCTCTAACAGGATTTAACCATGAATGCTCTCATTGTCCTGATACAATGCTATCGTGATACCCACATCGTATTTCCTATATCAATGTGCACAGTTGCGCAAACGCAATCCAGTTAGATGTAAAAACGCATTAAAATTTGTGTTAAATGAGCGGAAATAAGAGTTGAGCCGAGAATGAAGCCGTCATTGACATCACTTGTAACTATCATCGACACGTAGCAACTGCACACTGAAAGTTATTAGTTCTGCTTCCACTGTTGTACGATACGTTACGGAGTTTTCCTTTGCCCTTTTGTCGTATCGTGTGTCATTGTAACTCGAACAAATGACATTAGATTACATTGACTGATATGTAGATTGAGTCTAAGATATTATGCTTAGTCTTATTTTAGGATTTACCATAAATAAGTGAAGTTCAGAACTCTTTTATTTCTGATAAGCTTGCTTTTGACAATTATCTTTAAATCCATTTATATGATTAAAGCATATCTGTACAAATAATATGTTCGCTCTACTTTCAATTCTATGCGTTCTAGTCAAGTGAAAAAAAGAATACCCAATGTAAGAAACTTAATCATTGCATTGTATATAGACTCACTGATTTCCTAGTATTGTATAATTGGAAAGCCCATATTGTGATCACTATGTACTTTAATTGACTCGAATGGACCCTGGTGGTTAAGACAATGTCATGCTCACTTAAATGTCTCGCTGTTGGTGGCGGGTGTGTCGGGTTATTTAATTCCCTTCAACATTTTTAAGTTGAATGGGGCTGATCTATGCGTCATGTTCGTGAACGGGCTGTCAGTTGGAACTGGTCATCTCTTAGCTGCCACGGTTTATTTTTATTAGTTTACTTCATATTTTTGTATCGTTGTTTTTATATTTTATTATAGTATATATGTGATATATATAGTTTTACTATATATATCACATATATTTATGATCTTATCTAATCTAATCATAAATGATTTAACAAGATCTTGGAAAAATATAATAATTATTTAAAAGAGTATCCATGAAGTTTCTTGTTCATTCTTCCTATAGGATTCAGCGCTTTGGAATGCCTATAGTGCTTTTACAAGTTATAATGCATTATGACTGGGATAGTAACTTCTATCTTTTGTTTCTTGACATTCAAAAGTGCCTGATCAAATGGTCTAACAGAAATAAAATGATTGGATTTTTTTTCCAGCCATCATCGAAACTAGACTGTGGTCCATATTTTTCTTTTTTAAATGACGCCACCTCCTACTTACCTTACGTATTGCTTAATTTTAAATCCATGTATAGGCTTTTATTTACTACTAGCTTTTGCCCGCGGCTTCGCTCGCGTTAAATTCGGGGTAACACAGTTCCCCTTGCGCCTTATTAATTTGTAATAGCAACGCTAAGTTTTCTCTTTTCTTCCCTCTTTCTCCCTCACATCCCACTTTTTTTTCAAAAAAGTTAGCCTATGCCCGTCTCCTGGTTCCCAACTATCTCTGCACCAAAATTCATCAAAATCGGTTTAGCCATTAAAGCGTGAAGAGGTAAGAAACAAACTCACTTTCGCTTTTATAATATTAGTAAGGATAAGGAAGTAAGGATAGTAAGGATAGAATAAAAAAAAATCGTGTCGTCTAACAAACGTCAATGGACACACTCCCTCGTAAACCAGTACGCGACAAGCTCCAACGACAACAACTCTGATATACTCGCATAAAGTACTTTACGTGTGTAATTCACCGATTAATTAAAAGTTATACAGGCGTGACCGGTGTAATTGCCAAGAGACTTGTGTTACGTTTAGTGCATTCACTTTTATTGGACCGCCTTAAGCCTAGCTAAGAAAGTGGGTGAATTACTCAGTACGATCGTTAAGTTTCTTTATTTCAAATTGCAGTTCAGGACTTAATTGCAGGTTTATTATGAATGTGTCATCTTTCAGGCTGATAAATGCGTAGTAGAGCTTGTGAATAAATAAAACGGAAGCTCAGGTCAAACGTTAGATGACACCACGCATGCATTTTTGACTTGTGGATGGGTGACCACTCATGAAATACCAAGTTTTCTCCGTGCTTCAGAAAGCATGTCATTTGTAGATCAGTCATCACTTAGTGTCAGTGACCTAAAAGTTTGACAACCAGTCTTAACAGTCACTATCGTATCATCCATTACTAACTGGGTTGTGGATTTTAGATAAGCAGCGCTCCATATAAAATACGACCCTTTTTTTGTTTTTTTTTGCGGATGGGAAATCTTTAAATAAATTTCCCTGATCTGGGTGGAGCAGGGGGGAGTGTCAGACTTGTACTGACTAAAAACCACCCATGTTCCTTCTATTGCCCTTAATGTTCTGGGGCCGGTTTTAACTCTTTCGAACAACCCGCAACCCCGGCAAGCGGTGGCCCTGGCAGGCTCCTCTGCTTTGCTGACATCTCAATGAGGCGCGCGTAGGACGCTAACGCGCTGTCGACACGGCCTGTCGTCAAAACAACATGACCCTATTATAGAACACTTGTGAAAGAGCTAGGCAGATGATGACACACATTTTTATACTACCTTCCGCTCCATCAAGAGCGGGAGAAGTATTTTTCCGAGAAAAAGGCTAAAAATACACATAATGGACATTAAAATTGACCACAAATTACATCATCACTGTCACTTAAAATCAGCCACAGGAGATCTGTTCAATGATTTTTTTTTATTAGATACTCATGTAGCCACTGACCCAATTACGAAGATATCTATCGATATCACCAAATTAACTGTGTTCGCTTAACTGATGCGTTAACTAACATGCCCTGAATGGTCAATACACCGGAGTATTCACAAATTATCAGTAGGTACTTAATACAGAAGCTATGACATGAGAAGATGAATTTATAAATGAAGGATTAAGAAAAAAAACTTAAGGAAAAACTTTTTTTTAAATTTTCTTTTTGTCTTTTTATTTGTATGTCAAATATGTCATATCGTAGTAAGAACCTTCATTACTTTTAAAATGTTGATACCTATGTTGATATATATGTTTATATGTTGATACCTATGTTTTACAAATAAATGATTCTGATTGGTTCAGAATTAATATCATTCAAATTCAAGTAATTTCAAGATTGCAACAGAATCATTTGAAAAGGGACTAGAAAAGATACAGAAACAGTGGTTCTCAATTCAAGGCATCCACAAGATTTTTCCGGTTGAGCAGACGACAACCTCATTGGTTTATCATCATCCTCTCTATCTGCCAGAAACAGAAAAACTGATTTCCAACTCCAGACGTTTCGTGAATAGTTTCGATATGTCGTCGTTAAACCATAAAATACGCCCTGCAAAAAAAAAAACATATTCATATCTTTATTTGCATTCAATAATGCGTGAAGATCTTACAATGGGCTTAATACTAAGGTACAATTTGCGATCCTGTTAGGGCACAACAAAAAGTATAATGTAATTGTGTAATAAAATTAATACTAATTCCTTTAAAATGTTAAAACATGTCCTTAATATTAATTAACCAAATTATCAACTTTCTACTCAGTAACAAATTCAGTCTAGAAAATTACCTAACTTAACCATACAGGTCGCTAAACTATCATAAAAGCGACAGAAAGTTATAAAGCTTCTAACTTTAGGTGAAGTTAAACTAATATGACCAACAGAGAAATATTCCGAAATAGAATGCTATAAAACTTAACTCAGAAGACTAAAGAAACTAAAGCAAACCAAAATGTTCACGCTTGTAAACTTTGCTGGTACTAACTTTTCAATAAAGGGAATGCATATTGCCTCTAAAATGTTTACCGAAAGAGAGCCCTTAAAGTTATCTATGACTAGCTGGCGCCCACGGCTTCACTCGCGTGATGATAAAAAAGTATGTTATGTGTTATTCCAGACTATAATCTAATAATCTACCTCTGTGCCAATTTTCAGCAAGATCCGTTAAGCAGATTTTTCGTGAAAGAGGATCAAACATGCATCCATACTCACAAACTTTCGCATTTTTAATATTAAAAGGTTAAATAGTGATTGTGACAAAATAGCTGAAATAACAATAACTTGGATATTATTAACGTTAAACAAAGATTGTTAATAGATATTTTGATGTAAGTTGCGTAAGTCTGCGTCCTAATTAGAGCGACCTTCCCACATACCTACGTTACAATCGCGTTTATTTGGTTCGGCGAACGTTCGGAGAACTCAAACTTCTAGTTACACTAGCAGAAAACACCTTTTAGATACTCTCGCTACTGATTGCTTTTATTAAGACATGGGATATAGTGTAAGAGCACTGACAGATTATTTTTACTTGTATCCTTTTTTTAGTACTTATTGTAATTTTACTATTAATAAAAACACTAACGGTAATATATCCGTCTCTGGGTGCAACACGGAAGAACTCACCGATGCAAGCGTAGGCGCAGTGTATGACTTTGCCCATCCAGGTAAACACTACAACTTTACCTCACAAGAACATAGAAACGAGACAATTCGAGTATCACACGAATGAGTCACGTCCGGCTAATTGTTAATAAACAGTAGCAGAGGGAACAAGCAGTCGAGGTGGTCTTTGTCAAACAAGTTAACACCTACTCTCGCCGAATGAGCTTGATAAATGTTTTTATTGCCTTGCACCACAAGTGCGACAATTCAACCAGAGAAAATTACTTTGTGCATAACGAAGCTCAAACAATGGTTAATAATGTTACGGTGTGTGACGAATCCGGGAGGCCAGTGTGCTACACAATATCTGCAAAATGGTACCCGCTGAGAATAAGGACACAAGACTAGAATGCGTAGTTTCAGAGAATTCTACGTTAAAACGTGGTTGGTTAATTTTTTGTTAAGAAACTGCTACTCGTTCTTCATTCATATTTTATTTGCGATGTCATTGATAGTCATTATTAGTTAATCAAAATTTTAAATTAAAAAAAAATGAAATTATATTTTTTTGTAGACTGTTATTTACGCAATGTTACATTAAAAGTTTTATTAATATCATTTTTGTTGCCCAAAATAGTATGCATATTATTTAATATTCCATTAACATTCACAGGACTGAAGAAGTTTTTGAATTTAAAATTAGGCTATTTTTAATCAAATAATAAAATTAGGTAAACCGTAACATTCTTTTTTGCTTTATGTCTATGACAAAGTCAAATATTGACAACGAAAAGTATTTGCGCTAATATTATTCTATGTTGCTCGGGTAAATCATCAAGTTAACCCGCGTTTGCCCAGGTTAGTCACAGCTGTCAATTATAGACTTTTCACAGTCGTTACTAGTAGTCAGTGACCCGAAAATCTGACAACCAGTCTTACCAAGGGGTATCGTATTCCCCACAACCCAATACTGACTTGGTTGTGGAGGTCAGATAGGCAGTCGATCCATGTAAAATACTGGCGTTCGGTCAGTTAGACTGGAAGCTGACCCCATCATAGCTGGCACAAAAAGCAGAACATAATTATTTTATGTTGCGAAATAAAATAAGTTAAACATAAAACCTTTTTAGTTCCAACCTCTAAACAGCTACCTACGCATAACAATGCAACTGCGTGAGCTGCAGACTTCAACACAAATATGTCCACGATTCGCGCCGCTACCCCATAAATTAAAGAGATAAATGGTTCACCAACAATGGCTAAATAAACCGTCCTGTTTCTTATAATACTCGAAAATAAGCTTTGTTTGGTAGCACCGTAAAAAGTTGAATGTCCATACCCGCGGACTTACAATGGATCAGAATATTTAAGGGGAGTTTAATACTCGTGTGGGCACGTCGATTGCTGCAAAAAATTTGAGAGCTGCATTCGATACAGTATTTTATGGACAGTTTTGGTCTATTAAATATCTTATAAGTGACATAATAGCATTGTATTCTGGTTTCTATATTGCAAGTTATTGTAATAAAGTGTTACAAGTCTTTATTTGGGTTTAATGTTATAACTTTTAAAGGTTTTTATTCCCACCAGTATTAGTGCATTTATTTTAATACGATAAATTTATCAAATAAGTTTGAGTTTTACGTTTCTGTTCACACACTCAATAAAAGTTAAGTAATTTGATAGTAGATTACGATTAAGCTTATTTTACGATTGAAAATCTGATTTCATACACTATATTTAAGACTACGAGTGACATTGAAACGTCCTACGGTAGTGTTTGATACCGAAGTTATTATTTCGTTTATGTATTTTTACATATTTTTTGTCAAAAAAATTACAAAAATAGTAGCCCACCGCCAACCGATCAAGTTTATTGTTAAAATTATTTAATTCATAAAAAAATCTAAATGAAAAAACTAGCTTAACAATTAACTAAAACTAGTATAAAAAAATTCGTCCTCAATGCTGTCAACTGGTAATATCCCCAACACACTGGCGACTTTACTGCGTTATATGGCAACGCCTAGTAGCTGGCCACACAAAAAGCCAGCCCTTGGGTCATGGAAAGTGGCAATTGGCAACTCGTACCGGTTTTTGATACTATTATTCAGTTTATTTCATAAAAAAAACATATATCAATTTGTAAAATCAGGTAACCCGAAATACTAGGAAACCATAATTATCTCAAAGGAGGCCACTCTTTAACCTAAATACATCTATTGAATGATTTCACCTAAACATAGGTATGGTTTCATAAACTATTATAGAGATCACAAAGCAGAGTTCTCATAAAAACGGCCATGTATAAAATAAGTGTTTACTTTGTCGGCGGGAGTGCTTTGAAGTGGCTTCCATTTCTGTTCTTAGCAACCCTTCTAACATGTGCGGAGATAAAGATGAAATGTAACTACTCGTACACTCTTTCCCTTTCAAGATTTTAATCGAATATTTATATCGTTACTTCTTAGAGCGTCACGTGTTGCTGAAAAACAAGAAAGTATTGATTCATAAAAAACATTACGAAAATAATAAAAAAAAATGTATTTCCTCATATTTGTTATTTTTACTAAATGAATAAAAAATTGTTTAATTGTGATCGCTTACCTTAGCTTTTGGTATTTTTTACTATGAACGTTTTCTATAAATGTAAATTTTATATTTAAATTATTGTTAATTTTTGATGACAAATACCTAATAAAGTTCTCAAACCACAAAAAAAATGTGTTGTGTGCATATTTCGTCAGTTATGTGTTTAAGGCAAATCGAGACTCAATGTCTGCTAAGAAATTCCTCAAGAAAAAAGCCCAGACCCGTACCAGTGACACAAACGATCGACAATAGTCATAAAAGTGTGCTCTGTGCTTACATTGGTGAGAATCGAAAATTGTTGACACTCAGTAGATACGATTCAACAAATGTCATAACTGCAAGTTCATATGTAAAGTTACCATTGGATACGAAAAGTATGAAAGCTGTAAATTTTTTGTCGGAAATGACTTTAAATTTTTAAACTGTTTTTCTTTTGAAAGTCAATGGTCAGTCCACACATTGCAGCTCTACCTTTGATACATGAGCAGATAAACATAATACCTAAACTTCAAGAGAAAATCCAGAAAAAAGGTTTTGACTCATGATATTAAGCTATTGCATAGCTTCTATCGCGGGCCTTGAGCGCGGGGACCGAATCCAGAAATTCCGTAACGAAAAAAAACCTGACGCTCACGACAAATATTCGACATATTCGACGGGCACGGAGGTGTGGCTTGAAGGCCGTGCATTGTCTAACGTCGTTTACACAATACGATCAGTTATTTCAATCCCGATTCTAATGTTCTAATAGCGTGTTTGGTAGAGAATCGGATAGTCAATCGACATTACGCTGGATCAAACCCAAGGTCTTGTTTTTCTTTTTGCGACTTCTTTTCATTGGAAGTATATACTTTTTAAATATTATATTTAGTTTTTATGGGAATCATCAGATAACTACCCCTACTCTAGGCGGAGCGGGGGGGGGGAGTGTCACTCTTTTACTGACTAAAACCCATCCATGATCCTTCTTTTGCCCTTTACGTTCCGGCGCCGCGGTATCTCTTTCGAACAACCCGCAACCCTGGCAGGCCTCTCTTATTTCTCATGATAGTTTAGGACCAAAAGCAGAATATATATTAACCAAAGTGAAGCCGATATAAAAGTTAAGGTCAACTCCAAAACAAAAGAACAAACTTTCACTAAATACCACCGTTCGCTAAATGCCAATGGTTTTCCAGCCAATTACCTCAAATCTCTAGAACCTAACTTATTAACGAAACCACGATCCCCTGCACCTTGCACACTGACATCACAAGATGGATCTGTCGAGCCCCCGTCCACAAATTACAAGAAGCAATTTTACCCACAATCTTAGCAATGACATTACTGCAACGGAATCTCACCCACGATGTTTGGTTGTAAATTGTTGTGAAGCTACGAAACTATGCAATTGACAATTTAGAACATTCTAGTTGAATAATCGAGTTTATTTTGCATCGATGTGTGTTTTATATGTCGGCGCTGAGAAGACAAACACAGCTGCAACGGCGCACGTGCGTCGTGCACGTGCGCAATGTGACATCATCGTACCACTCCATGAGTCAGGCGAGGTGGGGGACGAGTAATATAAGGCGGCGCGCTAGCGGGCACAAGTCAGTTTTACCGAAGCAGTCGCAGTGTCAACACCTCGGAATTGTGATGCGGATCACACCTGAGTCATAAATACAATTTATTGTGAAAGTTTATTAGTGAAACGATTAGTTGATTGTAATTTTGTATTAATAAATCAGTTATCAACAATATACTGAGGTTTTTGATACAACATGTCCGAGAATCGGTCAAGGTCCTGCCCGGATGACCTCATGAGGCCACTTGCCTTCACCAAGTCCTGGCTCCAGCCGAAATCAGAAGCGGGATGGACCTCGGAGCTTCCTCGGCTCCGAGTGCTCACATGGAGGAGGGTACCGGTGCCTTTGGCGACAACCGGGCCCCTGTCTGGAGACGGGTCATTGATGGTGACAAGGACGGGGATGCTGTGGGGGCCATGATTGGCTGCGTCAACGATGAGTTCCTTAGATTGCGTTTGTTGTCTGGTTAATGTTCCTCAGTTCCCGAATTGGTTTCGGTGGCGGCTGCAGTCGAACAACGAGAGCTTCGACGGGATGAAACCCCTGCAAAGCGACCGGGATTGAGAAGCATTGGAGACGGTCATATGCTTTGTTTTGGGTGTAGGAAGCAGGACATCTTCTTTTTCTTCATGTGGACTCCGCTTCTTGGAGGGGGGTCCGGTTTCCACACCTAGTCCTTGCAATGGACCATTGTGCGTATGCCATGCACCTGATGGCCGCTACTCTACGCATACTCTAGCCAGCCCACCTCCTTCCAGAAGCAGATGGGTTCTTGAGGGCGTCCGCAAGTGACCCTAGTATATCCAGTGTCACTTTCCGGATTTCAGTGATTCCTGTACATTCGAAAAGGTGTGTTCCTTCAGCCAGCTGCGTATCTGGCTGAAAAGGATGGGTTCAATTGGCTCCGGTCCTAGTGCTGGAGAGATGGACGCCCGTCTGACGAGTTCATTCGCTGCGTCGTTGCCTAGGGAGCCACTGTGTCCTTTGATCCATTGTAAGGTTAATGTATTGCGGTTGTGTGCGGTCATTCGTTCTAGTAGGTTGTGGCATTCGTATATTAGAGCTGTGTTGAAGCAGCTATTGTTTAGGGACTGAAGAACAGAGGCACTGTCGGAGAGTATTCGGTTGTTGGTGTCCGCGACTCCTCTGGCCTCGATGGCTACGACGGCCTGAATAATGCCCATACATTCAGCCTGGTAGACTGTGTTGAGCGTTCCGAGTGGTTTAGAAATTTTAATGTTTAGGTCGTAGGAGAAGACCCCAACCCTTGTTCCCGTTCTGGTTTTCGAGCCATCTGTATTATATTCTCAGTTTGTTTGATCCCGTGTATTCTCATGGTTCCTCCGTGAGCTGTATGTCGTAATGTTTTTGGAGGCAATGTATCTTGGTGATCTTATCGGTCGGTGCTGCTTACAGAGGTTGCCTTTAGACGGCTCCTGCTTTGATTTTGGTGTGCTTTATCCTGGAGTCATTACTCAGTGTGCCAGAGACTTCTAGTCTGAAGCCGCAAGAGCCGCTTCCTCCTGTACCGTGAGATGTAGGGGCGAGAGCCCTAGCATTGTTTGTAGGGCTGCTGTTCGTGCGGTTTCCCATGCTACTGGTGATCGCTACACGGGCAAGGCGTTGCAGTTTTTCTAGGTCTTTTTGGGTCGTGCTCAGTTCTGTTCTGGGCCATCATCATCAGCCGTATGTTATTATGGGTCTGATGACTGTGGGGTACAGCCTGTGCATAATTTTGGGGCTTATACCCCAATTCCTGCCGAGTAGTCTTTTGTACTGCTATAGGGATATGCTAGCTTTGGTGGTGATATAGTCAGTGTGTTGCCCAATTTAGTTGTTTGTCCAGATAAACGACCAGGTACTTGGTTTCAGTTGCTAGGCTTAGCGTGGTGCCGAAGAAAATCGGCAGCTGTAGTGTTGTCAGTTTCCTCTTCTAGTAAAAAGGACTAGTTCGGTTTTGGAGGGGTTTACGGTTAGCTCGTATTCTTCGTGCCATTTTTCCATTATTCTTAGGGCTTGGCGCATCAGGTAGCGATGTCGTCGGCGTAGCCTATGGTGTAAAAGCCTTCGGCGTTTAGGCATCGGATTAGGCTATCCGCTATTAGGTTCCATAGTAGGGGCGAGAGGACGCCCCCTAGAGGGCAGCCCTTCGCTACAATGGCTCTTGTGGTCTCATTTATTGTGACTAAGCCAGGACATGTACGGGCACATTGTGGCAGGGGCGGTGGGAGGACGCGGTCGGGCGGTCTTGGGCCGTTGGTTCCAGCGAGTCCTTGAGCCGCGCAGAGCGTCCGGAGCCCGGGGGTAATTGCTGTGGCGGGACTGGACATGTTGAGTCGTCCTGCTTCGGGAGGATGGCAGATGAGGCTGAGAGGGTTAATTTGGCCGAGGAGCGGGAGGAGGTATTAACGCCAGTAGCTTTGCAGCATTCTGTGATGGTGGTACAGCAAGTCAGTAATGCCAGCGGTACGCTGATGAATTCTGGTGAGTCGTATCCATTTTTACGATTCTGGTGCCGAATGCTCTCTCATCAAAGATTATGTTAAAATTATGTTGACAGCTGTAAAGACTAGTCGTGACGGCTCTTGGCAGGAACCATTGGGAGAGGTTCAGTTGGCCATTTACTCCACTATTAATAGGGTGACTGAATCTGGCCCTTTTGAGTTAATGATCGTAGGGTAGCACGTCCTCTTGGCGTAGTGACCGTTGATAATGACGTGACTGACGTTAATTTAGATGAGATGAGAGGGCATGCGACACAGAATTTTACAAAAAAAAAAAAATGCTAATTACGATAAAAACGATTTCATAAAAATAAGGTTCACGTTTCTAAATTAGTTGTTAATGATTATTTTAATTAAATTGAGGGAAAAGACTCCAACAAAATTAGTTCCTAAATTCAAAGGCCCATTCGAGATCATTGAAGTGTTAGACGGGGATAGATACCGACTAAAGGCGCTTGACTCTAAGCAAATATACAAATACCTTCATGATCGTGTGAGGGAGATCCCCGATCACAAAGTTTCTCGAGAATTAGATTTGAGTATGCGTTGCTTATGAACTATGATAAAAAGTAATAAAATTGTTAGATACTTTGTTTTGTAACTTGTTGATCGGATTTCTTTTCAATGAATTATGTGGAGCAGGGAGTACTGTGACAGGGCATAGTAAAACCATTAAAGTTGATAACTATACCCAGATACCTTTTGTTTTTATTGGCAGGAAAGCCGAGCTAGATTACTCTTTGAGCATATTTTGTCCACAGGAACTACATCCGAGGACGGGTGCTAGTCAGGGATGGCCGTGTCGTGGATTGATGGCACAATGCAAACAGCGCCATCTAAGAATTCGTCTTCGCGCGCGCGCTTGGACACGCTCGTAGAAGGGGTGCAGCTAACTAGTAACTAGCGGAACAACCGAGTGTAGACAGACTACACCGTCCAACTCTGTCAGTCTTGGCAGTCTTATTGCTAACTTCGACTCAACTTCTGGAGGAAAGTCTACAGTAGTAAAGGTAAAAAACTTCATTACTCCATAACTGTTCTAAAAGTATTGCATAACTTGTTCATAATATAACTTAAGGACAGTTGCCTCCTTATTTTTGCAATATATATTGGACGTAAGTTGAGGACAGGGGCCTCCTTACTTTGTGATATATACTGGACGTAAGTTGAGGACAGGGGCCTCCTTATGGTTGCAGTATGTGTGTTGAGCGTAAGTTGAGGACAGGGGCCTCCTTACTTTGTGGTATATACTGGACGTAAGTTGAGGACAGGGGCCTCCTTATGGTTGCAGTATGTGTGTTGAGTGTAAGTTGAGGACAGGGGCCTCCTTACTTTGTGGTGTATACTGGACGTAAGTTGAGGACAGGGGCCTCCTTATGTTTGCAAGTATGTGTGTTGAGTGTAAGTTGAGGACAGGGGCCTCCTTACTTTGTGGTATGTACTGGACGTAAGTTGAGGACAGGGGCCTCCTTATGTTTGCAAGTATGCTTTATCCGTAAGTTGAGGACAGGGGCCTCCTTACTTCCCAATGTGTATCGTATGTGAGATGAGGACGGGAGCCTCCTTACGTTTGTAATGTGTGACATAGTTGAACCTTGATATTCTGCGCAGTTTTTCTTTGTTTAAGGTCGAGGGCGACCTTTGTGCAGAATGGCCGTGTCGGCGCTGAGAAGACAAACACAGCTGCAACGGCGCACGTGCGTCGTGCACGTGCGCAATGTGACATCATCGTACCACTCCATGAGTCAGGCGAGGTGGGGGACGAGTAATATAAGGCGGCGCGCTAGCGGGCACAAGTCAGTTTTACCGAAGCAGTCGCAGTGTCAACACCTCGGAATTGTGATGCGGATCACACCTGAGTCATAAATACAATTTATTGTGAAAGTTTATTAGTGAAACGATTAGTTGATTGTAATTTTGTATTAATAAATCAGTTATCAACAATATACTGAGGTTTTTGATACAACATGTCCGAGAATCGGTCAAGGTCCTGCCCGGATGACCTCATGAGGCCACTTGCCTTCACCAAGTCCTGGCTCCAGCCGAAATATACGTTATTAAATATGTATACAATAATAATTAATATTCTATGTTTTTTTTCTTTTCTTCTTAATTTATTAGCATTTGATATATATATATAATATATACATTGTTTGATACTCGATTACGCCTGCGGTTTTATAACCGTAGAAGTTGGGTTAAAAAGGATGTTGGCCCTAGCCTAGGATTTTGTAATATGAAAAGAAAAAGAGTAAATAAATAATACGAATGAAAAAAAAAACTTGTCTATTGCTTATAAACCAATAGACACGACGGCACGGTTGGCGCATGTGGCTGAGCGATCGACTGCTGCGCTGCGTGTCGCGGGTTCGATTCCCGCACGGAACAAATATTTGTATGACCCACTAGTAGTTGTTTCGGGTCTGGCTGTTTGTGTATGTGAGTTTAAATGTTTGTTAACGCACCCACGATACAGGAGAAATTCCTAGTGTGGGGCAACGTTTTATTAAATAAAAAAAAACCTACAATGAATAATGCTTTGCCTACCGTTACCAAAAACAATATTTCTTAAGGCTATGTAAGAAGCGCTTTTGATTCGATATTTGAGTCATAATATTGCAACATCAGCGTACTAACTTTGTAGCAGTTTTATAAATGCTATATTTTATAGACTTCTAATATTTTAAAAGTTCAACCAAAACGAATTTCTATGCGAAAAGTTGCAAAATTCTTGGCGAAACTTGCAATAAAGAATAAAATGCATATCCTATATGATTTAGCATGTGATGTTGCGTCAGTGTTTCTTTTGATACTAAATAAGGTTTCCAAGTTGAGATATTATTGTTGTTAATATAATAAAATGCACTTCAAAATTTGTATATTCGTCTTTTAAGAAGGTACCTAACTGTTCTAGAGACCATTTTGTTAATATTTTTTTTTCAACAATGCAATGGAAGTTTTCGCAAGTTTCCTAACTCCATGGTACGTCTCCCTAAAAGAATTCGTCCACGCATCGCATCCTACCCTCTGCTATACATCCCCTTGAATTTTAGGGGAACGCAATCATTCCCTTTGATTCCTGTTCCGTCCTATTCAATTAGAAGGCGTCTCTAACTGACTTTTATAAAAAATTGTTTCCTAGTTAGATTTAGATTTTGTAGGAAGGAAAAATCACGGTCATTACTAACGGCCCTATGATTAAAATAAATATAATTTGGTTTGCCAAATGAATACTCATACTCATAGTATTTTTAAGAAGTCTTTCAGGAAATTAAAATGCAAGTCATCGTCTAAATTGATGTCTGGTTGTCAATTACTAGAAAAATTATTAGATACAAAATGGTTTATAACGATTTGTTAATGAAGTACCAAAACATAATTGATTGTTGTATTAAATTCACTCCCAAACTTAAAGATTTATCATGCCGTGTCACGGCGCGTTCGTGTTCAGTGTCAGCAAAGAAGAGGCGTCTGCCAGAGCTACTGCCTACCGGGTTGCGGGTTGTTTGAAAGAGATACCGCGGCCCCGAAACATGAAGGGCAGAAGAAGGAACATGGGTGGGTTTTAGTCAGTAAAAGTCTGACAGTCCCACACCTCCACCCAAAGCGGGGGAAGTTATTTGATGATTCAGAGAAAGAATGAATGCCATAACGTTACATTATACCATCTTGTACAATTACGGAGAAGGCTTATCGATTTTTTAATGCCAGTCTCTTACAATAAAAGGGTTAATAATTACGACAGAAAGCCCTTTTAAATCCTGAGAGTTTCTGAAGTACACGAAATTTTCCCAAATCATACGCCGCTTTTAGACTAAAACAAATTGATGTGCATTATTGCTCAAGATTCGCTTCCTTCCGTTGCTGTCAAATGTGCCAACGAAATGGGAACAATGGAGTCTCTATTGTAGCATTTTCTTAAATCCCGTACTGACACAGTCACTTCCTGTATCTCGGAGCCGTATTATCTGACTATACCGAATCGGGTCAGTGCAGTGAGGACGGTGCGACTACGAAAACTGTGAGCATTAACTGTTGTTATTGTATCTTGCTGTCGTTCGTTTGTTTTTTTTTATTTTATTTTAATCTTAATGTATTTTCTGCTGATATGACGTTAAGTTCTACATTATGCTTCTTTTGGCCCATTTATATCATTCCTAATTATTTTTTTCTTGTTATAGGCTTTATTGGTTTGACAAGTCGTGAAAGCAGTAAGTAAGATGTTTTCGAAATATGGTGCTGACGGAGGCTGCTACTACATAGGTTTTACATGAACCGCAATGAGAACTACTGAGTTTATAAAGGAGTAATTCAACATTACCAAACGTCTTTCCAGCTTTTCCGAGCATATTAGTCTCTAAAGGCTTATAATATTGGACCGGGAAATTTGTTTCGGAGATCACATATGACTTTTAAATGTGATTGCAATCCTCAACAGTGGAGAAACAAGGAAGAAGAAGAAAAATGCAACTTAGACCACCCAATTCAGTGTCATCAAAACCTATTTGGTGCCATCATCACTTAAAACAACAAACGCATAGATTATGGCCATTCATACGACACACAAGCACGTTTCATTATGGAAGTTTACTAAGAAATACCGGTGATAAAATTCACACTTCGCTCACCTAAAAACAGGCAAAGTTCACACTTATAGGCAAACGGTCGCATAAGTTTGTTCCGGCCTAATGAGGCGGCGTCATTCATTGCGCAAGAGCAAGCGACAGAGCGCCGAGCGTATTCGCTACGCTCCGGAACAAATCGCACCCGAATACGGGCGTGTGTGTACGGATGATGGTGTGATTTTTAGTCGTAATTGAAATAGATTGGTCGCTTTCGAATAGGCTTTGAGTGAGAGTTGGTACTGATTTGGATGAGTTAAAAAATATTAGGTACATTGATTGACTCTTTGAATATGCATAACAAAACTTTAACTATCGCGCCTCCTGCTTGTGTCTGCATCCAAACCAAGAAGTTTCAGTGACGACCGGCCGTGTTTACGGCGCGTTAGTTTTCCACGCGCGCCTCAAAGAGATGTCAGCAAAGTAGAGGAGCCTGCCTGGGCCACCGCCTGCCGCGGATTTTTCGAAAGAGATACTGCGGCCCCGGTACATAAATGGCAAAAGAAGGAAGATGGGTGGGTTTTAGTCAGTACAAGCCTGAAACTGCCCCCGCTCCGTCCAAAGCGAGGAAAGTTGTTTGATGATTTCCCATCCACCAAAAAAAACCTATCGCGCCTCCTGCCTGTGACTGCATCCAAGCATAATTAACGAAATAAAAACTTTACTTTCTTTAATTATGAAAAGTAATTCCTGATTCGAAACTTCACTGTACGACTGCCCTAAGGTAACATATTTTTTTCAGAAAGTTCTAGATATTTATCATAGTAGGATAGTTTTCTCTAGTCTCGTAATTTCTCTTTAAACTATTAACGCCTCTAGCCTCACTCTGTCTACCCCACAAGAAAGTTATAATTAGCAGAGTTTACTTTCCTATTTATTATGTTTTAAGCACAAAACCAGTTGTTTTCTTTTCATGGCGTTTTTCTTATCTGTACCTAGTTGACGTGATGAAGCACTCGACTGATTTTCGGATCGTATCTTTGAATAACTGTCTCATCCGGGCCTACTCTAATCACTGAATCAATAGTCTTGAATACACACGTTTGAATTAATTACCGATGAATAACTTCCTTTTACCGTTAATATTTACAATACTGAGCCCAAAGTATTTAACCAATACGTCGTCATGCATCATAAGTAAATAAGTAGGTACTTACTTAATATTACGTATTGAAAGGTTCTAATTGTGCATTTATAATGGCTCATTATATTTTAATGGGTCTTTTATTAGTTAATATTTATACAATGCTATTTATTTTATTACGGTACATGACACTTATACGTGGATTATTGATTTCCGTTGAAATATAATATTGTTGTTGTAAACCGTATGTGACTAAAAGAGTGATGGATCTGAATGTTGATGGACGGAGAGCGAGAGAAAGGCCAAAGAAAAGATTGTTGGATTGTGTAAAGAATGATGATGATGATGTTGTAAACCGGCCTGAAAAATACGTCGATTTTAATCGAAAAAACCTACAATTATTTTATATCATTTTAGTTCCATTGTTTGCGAAAAGCACAATCAGTATCGTGCATCAATGTGAATTCAAATATTTTAAGTGTAATTAAAAGCACACCACTTTTCATTTGTAAATCGACGTATTTACGTTTCAGTTACGTTTACAGGGCGGGCTGATGTTATGCTGTGTTTAATTGAATACAATAGATAACATATTTCCTGACGCAATTTCGGGATTACGCTTCAAACTATGGATAATTTGAATCGTATTCCCGAAGCTTTTTGTTAGACATGGTAAATTGGCACCGGCAACGCGTCAGTTCATCAAAAGGAATCTTATACGGAGATTTAGCAAAGTGTGTCATTTCAATATACTGATAAAGAACAGGCCAAACCTGACCTACTAGTAAAAGCTTTAATTGAGAAATGGAATAAGCAGACCATCGATAAAACTGCCAAGATTTATAGTAACAACTCTTTAACGACAGATAAAAATAGTGGACGTCAAGTCAATCAAGGTATGTCTTAACACGTAAACGGCAATAGTATATCGATTTTAAATGCAAATGGAAACAGCTGTTTATCGTCTGAATGATTGCTTTAAGCTTGCTTGAAGCTTAATTACGGTGTGTGGGCGAGACGGTGAGCGTTCAGTTTCGTCTCAAGATGAACGCCAATCTACGAATGACAGAGTTACGACTGTTACGGGTTGTTGAACAAAAACCGGTATTAATTAATTAGATGATGTGATAGTGGAAAAAAGGGTTAGTCGCTAATGGTTGGGAGGCTAGTGATGGGAATAGGATTAGCGCGCTGACTTAATTGTATTGAGGTTTGACATGGAAACTTTAGTGTTTGCTTGGTGGAGCTGAGATTTGAGATGTTAACGGTAAGCCATAGAACTTGATGGAAATATTGAATTGTAGCATGAAAAATGCTGTGTCTAAGCTGTTATTGAATTTTACCCGCGACAATTCAAAAAAATAGTATGAATTCTTTATGGTAAAAAAATTCTAGCTGCTAATGAATTTGCCATCATCATCTGCTTAGCTTTTTCCCAACTGTCCGAGTGTAACTGGATCAAACTTAAAACTCAAACTGAATGCATTTATTTCAATTAGACCATCACAGGCACTTTTTATTGTCAAGAAACAAAACGATGAAGCTACAGTCCCGGTTACAAGGCATAATAACTTGTGAAAGTACTGTAGTTGCCCATGCCAAATCGTTGATCTCTATGAAGAAGAATGGGCAAGAAACTCCATGAACACTCGTTTCTTTTACAAAATTTACACAAAATCGTTTTTACATCATTCATTTTGAGATTATACAAATTTGTGAGAACGATGTAGAAAGAAGTGCACAATAAGAGCGTCCAGAGTAATTGAATAATAAAAAATAAGGTAAAATAAAAAAAATGTAATAAATACTATAGCACCGCAATTGTAATTTGTTTCCCACTGCCATTTAAATATTATAAAATTAAATTCAATAACATCAATAAAAACCACGTTTTACCTTCAATTGAAGATACTCTTAATTTTTTACAGCATGGGGGGGTACTTTATTTCAATAACAGTAGTTTATGATGCATTTTAAAAATATATTTTTTATCAATAAGTCGCATCATCATTTTCAAGGGGCCCGCCGACAGTTCATAAATTACTTTCATGTCAATTCGTCACACTTTTTACATCTATTATTGTCAATTATAATAAATTTTAAATAAAAGAAGCGTGATTTTTTGTTAATAAAAGGATGGGTTAAATTCATGAACTTTCTTTTTGTAATGGCTTATATTTATTTTAGTTACAACAATGGTTTGATTTGTTGAACATTATGGCGTGTTGCTTTCAATGCTATTTTTTCACATAATATGCTTTTGTCGAAACTAAACGCTGTTTAGTTACATGCTTGTCTTTTCTAACGCTTAAAGCACAAATTTTGCAGTTTATGTTTTTTTTTGCAATTCTGAAAATAGTCACTTAAAGACGACACGGTTGGCGCAGTGACTGAGCGATCGCCTGCTAGGCTGCGTGTTGAAGGCTCAATCCCCGAACGGAACAAATATTTTTATGGCCTACAGATACATAGTTGTTCCGGGTCTGACTGTTTGTGTATGTGAGTTTAAATGTTTGTAACCGCACCCACGATACATGAGTGATTCCTAGTGCGGGGTAAAAAAAAAGATTGTTAAACCAAAAATGACCAAAATACGCAAAAACAAGTAAGTATGTGTTTGTCCTGTCTGTCAAAAAGTGGTGTTAATAGATGTGTCAGTATGAATTTGCAATGACAATTTTCCATCCACCTTTCACACCAATATTGGTGACATCTGTCATCACAATTTACCCAACAACTAATTTTGGCTTCAACTGTGTTCGAGGTAAACGCCTCCACACTTCAAATGCTAATGTTTGTTTGTTTGCTTCCACGTGAAGATTGAACGGTATCTTATGTGAGCATTTGAAATCTAAAACAATCGAGATAAGAACTCTTTGATCAGTTTTTGCTTTTAGTTTTAGGAAAGTATGCCAAACACAACCGCATGATTGTGTTGACTTAGATCATCATCATAATGGTTAAACGTGAACGGCACTTTACTATAAGAGGCTCTTTGGGTTCTTATCCGAATTTGGGAATAAATTATTAGGTACTTACTTAAAACCATTTTCATCAACTTGTACCTATTGCTATGTTTTTTTTTTATCAGAATATCTATTTTACAGAATAAAATAACTGACTTGTTCGATTTGCCAAACAAGTCACAAACATTTCATAATTTTCAATTTGCAAAACGAAACTTGTACCTATGTATTTAAGATAAGCTTCACAACATTAATTTTCTATTGGTACAGCATTATATCCAGGCAAGTGTCATAAGTATATTTTTTTATAATGTACATTCACGTTTAAATCTCACCAAGTCTATGTCATGTCATCTGGCACGAAAGTGTTAGAAATTTTCTATTCAACTCTTCGCCTCTGCGTTGTCCTCTGTGGCACCTATATGTATTTTTTGGGCAGTAGAGCCTATTTTGCAATACAACTTCTCTCCTAGCTGTCTTTTATGTTAACTACTATTTTTAGTATGAAAAAAGGCAATACGAGTAGAGCACGTGAATCGACAAGCATTAGATGGCACATCATACTAGGTGAAGCGACAATCTCCGCAGGGTAATATCTGGTGGTTGGCGAAAATGGAACTTAGCAACGTTCAATTGGGGAGGTTTATAATGGCCAGCCGTAGACAATAATGATGATAGTTTTTAGGATACAAGCGTAGGCCATGTTTATACTTGAACATAATCGGCAATATTCACTCCCTCGTTTGGAAATCCTGCAACAGTTCCACGTCCATATCGCGAATTACGCACATTCTACCCAAAACGTAGGGCCAAATGTTTGTTCTAACTTTACGCCGAAGGGCGCTAAAAGGTTTGCAAATAGACGTTAAGTGACGCGTCAACTTAGACAATGACGTCTGTTTTACCGACGCGTCTGACCCCATGTTTGTTGACGCGTGGTTCCCAGGAAAACTGGGTTAAAATGTAATTTGAGGTGTTATGAACGATTCGGATTTGATCTAGTTTGTTAATAGGGAATTGTGTCAGGGAATTGAGACATACTGTTCACAGCAAAATAATATCACGTCTGATATTACTTAATGGTGCAGTTGTCGTTTATGCAGGAGTAGTTTTCTTTTAGACTATTGCCATGAACCGGGCAGAAATTCATTCTTTGAGACGCTTCCGTGCAATTCCTAGTGAAAAACACTTTGCCGGACTCAGTTTTATCAATAAGCCAAGAGGAACATGGGTGGGTTTTAGTCATTACAAATCCGACACTCCCCCACTCAGAGCGGGGGAAGTTATTTAATGATTTGCCATCCGAAAAAAAACCAGGTGCATCGACTTTTGTTGTAAATATATTGGCAACGGTTGTAAACAATAATAACGGTTGTAAACGATAAAAGTTTAGTCATATGAATATATTTGTCTACTTATATACAAAGATTCTTACTAAAAAATACTGGTACCTGTAGCCTTGCCTATATCGTCAATCGTCATCAATCCTCTGCAATTTACAGGTATGTAAAGCCACATGGATTAATCATTTAATAAATAGCCTATAAATCATCGAACGAAAAAAAAACTGTAAGAGCTCATAGTTACTTTATTAATAAGTCATACAGGCGACGAAGTTAATAACGTAATGACATATCAATTAATTAACAAAAACTCGAACAATAAGCTGTCGTAAAACTAATTTAATATCTGTGAGCAAACAGTTTATTTGCCGATCCGCTATGGCGCCAGCTGTTGCGACGAGGGTAGCGGCAAAGAAGAGGCGCGTAAATAGTGTAGAAGTGGTATTGAAGTTAGCAAAAAAACCTTTGTTGCATTGTGCTTGTGCACCACCAAAAGGGCATTAGGCATTTAATCATCAAGTGCTCAAGTAAATACTAAAGTGGAGTAAGAAGGTTTTTCTGTTAAAATTATGCCGTTCTCATAATGTACGGTATAACAACTGGTTAACCCCTTGACCACTACTAAATAATTTTACTATTCACTTACTAGATTCCGCCTGCGACTTCGTCCGCGTGGCATAGTTACTTTGGCCTAACGCTAACTTTAAACTGCGTGATGATCGAAAAAAAATCTTTCTCTCCCCTTTTTTTACGTTTTTTTAGCCTTTGTCCGTCTCCATGGTCCCAACTATCTCTGTACCAAAATTCAAATTTCAAATCGGTATTGCCAATATGCGTGAAGACGTAAGAAACAAGCAAACTCACTTTCGCTTTTATAATATTAGTAAGGAAATAATGATTAGGGTATAATCTCTTCACGTCGCTATTATTAATACAGTTTGGTACCTCAAAAGGAAAAAAAAATAACCCATAAACTTAAGTCTGTGGTCCCTTAAAGCTGCGAAAAACCCTTTAATAGGCATGACGACAGTATAAAAAAATCGCTGATTCAGTGATGACAGGGGAGAAGTCATATTAAAAAAAAAGTAAACACAGGTTTAGTTTTATTTAAAAATAACAGATTATTAAGATTTTCAATAAAATAAAACATTAAAATACTGCAATCGGCCATTTTGACTGAAACACCGATCACAGCGTATGACGTCACGGTTATGTGATTTATGGGACGTTGTTATAGAAACAATGTCATTTTTATTTAACTGTGACGTCATGCCGATGCCATGACACATGCGAGCTGTTTTCGGGCACTATTGAAAATTTATGAGAAAAATGGCTTCAAACTTTGTTAAACTTAAGTTTATTACCGAAATAAAGGCATTTTTGTAAATAGTAAAAGTGTACCCACATTATGGAAGAGGATTTTAAAATCTTTCGTCACGCCTATTCTATGCAGCCAAAAAACATGGCCGTTTATGTCACAAGTTGCGAATCCCGACTCGCTTTTGGCCGTTTTTCATTTCATTTTTTGTAAATATTTATAATAGTTGTCATTGCCACTTCTGTGATTTAACGCGTCTTTATCTTTGCAGTATATTGCAGATACAAGTTTTTGTTTCGCCATCGATCGTCTCCTGAATGGAAGTCGTTTAATGGATGCAGAAAATAGAACTATTAGTAACTGAGCTATTACGAAACCATGGACTGGACCATCAGTGAGAATTTACTTATTAGCTATCTAGTTTTCTTGTTTGAATAATTAATACATAATTTATCCGATTAGTTGATTACTAAAAATATCTAATAAGACCTGGTAGCGCCAGTCGCTATCATTGCAATTGGCTATTAGCTGCAATTACATATCCAGGCTTTCAGATTACCATAAATACAGTAATTTTATCTGTGACTTAGTAAGAAGCTCTTGCACTTATTGGCGATCGTAACTTATAAAACTTTTTCAGTTTATAATTCTTTCTTTCTGTATCGTGGGTGTTAAAGTTTTTATTGAGCCCATTGGTCTCTGAATTGGCTCAGCATGCCTTTGAGATCTGTCTCTCAGGTATGCGGGTTTCCTCACGATGTATTCCTTCACTGAAGCAAGTGATCATCCCAAAATCAGAAGTGCCTTTTTTTGCTGATGGTAAATCTTTAAACAACTTCCACCGCTCTGGGGGGGATTTGTCAGAGTTGTACTGACTTAAGCCCACCCATGTTCCTTCTATTGCCCTTTATGTTCCGGGCCGCGGTATTTCGAACAACCCGCAACCCCGGCACGCGGTGGCCTTGGCCCCTCTGCTTTGCTGACATCTCTTTGAGGCGCTCTTGGAACACTAACGCGCCGTCGACACAGCCTGTCGTCAATAGATGGACGGGTTGTGAGCTACCCATTGCTCACCGTCCACAGGCCCGCATCTACGGTAGCCGGGAGTCCTCTCGCGGCGCCTGACGCCCGGGGCGTCTCCCGCGGCAGCTGGGTTGGTTTAAGGTTGTCTCTCTCAAACACCCGGCCACCTCCTTGACTAGCATGACTGCTTCGCAGAAGACCTGCTTTTGCTACTTGGCAGAAGTGACTTGGGTGTGAATTTTTGGCCTATTTGACATATTGGCGGTGGTCATAACACAAAGCAATCACTGCTAGTATTTAAATTTTTTTCTGCTTCTTTTTTCTCCCGGCCAGTTTCATTCCTTATCCTTTTACTTCTGTGCCACACCGTACGGTTGTGGCTTGTTGTATGATTGTGGTTTACTGTGGCTCTTCTTTTGTGCTGCTCGCCATCATGCCTATTTTGATAGTTCGAAGCCAGTTGGCCGACCACGGTCTCTTTTTCCGTTTTCTATGTTCATGTCTCGTTTAGTTACATGGTCATTCTCTCGCCTCATCACATTCGTAGCTGCGTAAGCATTTCATTAATCAATTTCAATTTCGACGACACGGTTGGCGCCGTGGCTGAGCGATCGACTGCTGCGCTGCGTGTCACGGGTTCGATCCCCGCACGGAACAAATATTTTTATGACCTACAGATAGTTGTTCCGGGTCTGGGTGTTTGTGTATGTGAGTTTTAATGTTTGTAAACACATCCACGATACAGGAGAAAATCTTAGTGTGGGGCAACGTTTATTTAAAAAGAAAAAAAAAGACGACTTCGGAATTACAGTCAAAATGATATCGTTAAATGTTTAACCATGCAATTGCCAGTCTCCAAAGTCTAGTTTGTCATTATTTATGACTGATATTAAAGTCTTAAAAGTTTTCTACAGGTAGGTAAGTTATTTTCAATCACGGTCAAAATGATTAACATTTTTGATTTGACATTTAAAATAGTTACATCTCATTACGAAACAGTTTCGGCTTAACACAATCAACTAAATCGAATCCAAAGATAACTTTCATTCAACTAACTAAGTACAAACTTAACGAACGAATTCCTCCAAGGCGACCTGCTTGGTCCCTCAGCCATAAATATAAGATCATCTAATGCCATCATTCGGTGCGACTCAAAGTGATCTCTAACGGAGATTTGGTCCGATGTCACTGATCGTATATTGTCGCCCGAGATGACTCCGATAGCGTATGATAATGTTGGGGTTAGACTTCGTTCATAGGTGGAGCGGAAAGCGTTTGGTAACAGCCAATGATTTCGATATGTCCTACTAATAATACAAATGCGAATGTTTGTGAGGATGGATGTATGGATGTGTGTATGGATGGATGTATGTGTACTCTTTTACGTCAAGACGGCTAAACAGATCTTGATGAAATTTGTGACAGAGGTATAGTTTGGAATAACACATAGGATACTTTTTATTATCACACGGGCGAAGCCGCGGGTGCCAGCTAGTATATAGTAATTTATTTTAACTAGTACAGTTTAAGCTGATCAGTATCTCGGATAATGAAACAGAACAACTTAAGTTCTAAATTCATGACGTTTTAACGGTTCCGTACCTTAAAAGGAATAAAACGGAACCCTAATTGGATGACTTTGTTATCCATCTGTCTGTCTGTCTGTCCATTTGACCCCTTTATCTAGAGAACGCATGAAAGTATCGAGTTGAAATTAAAAGCACTTACTCAAGTTTGTGGTCCCCTAGAGCTGTGATACAATCAACCCTTTAAGTCTACGCAGTCAAAAGATATGGCTGTTGTCACAAGTTTGTATGAAACCCTCGGTTTGCGAAACCGACTCCTATTAGGACAGCTTTTTTTTAGTTTTCCCACACATGTTGATCAGCTAATGCCACCAGTCCTTATGCAAAGTCTATTTTTTTTTGCAGATTTCATTTACTCGAAAACAAAATTTGTCTAGCAGTAGTATATTACACCTTCTATAAGTTCAGATGTAAAATCAAATTTAAAAATCTATATATTTATTTACACGACTGTTTTTCTATTTAGAAAGTTTTTTGAAATTTTTTGTGAAACTTCACGATTAAGTTAGAAAAATACGACTTCAATTTAATCCTACAGGGGATTTACCAAAGTTGTAACAAATAACAAAGGTGACTTTCAAACAATCATACATTTAGTAATAGAACATAAATGTAATTTACAATAGACAAATACTACTCCATTCAATTCAATCAATAATGCTAATAACAAAGATAAATCTGAAGACAATAACATTATATCACCGTTGAAGCCGAAGACTTATAAATTGATATTAGTAATTTGAAAGACAATAATTAGACAAATATACTAACGAACCGTAGGTATAGTAGAGATAAGGTTAATCGAGTATGTTTATTATAATTCAATTTCTATTGTTTGTTTAAGTAATCTGACAATTGAATATTAATTTACGGAGTAACACTTTTAATGACCTATTTTGACGGCACGGTTGGCGCAGTGGCTGAGCGATCGGCTGCTGCACTGCGTGTCGCGGGTTTCCTGCGCGGAACAAACATTTGTATGGCCTACAAATAGTTCGGGACTGGCTGTTTGTGTATGTGAGTTTAAATGTTTGTAAACTCACCCACGATACAGGAGAAATACCTAGTGTGGGCCAACGTTTATTTTAAAAGAAAAAAAAAACTTCAGAATTACAGTCAAAATGATATCGTTATCATATCAAGACCTTTTAATTGTGAGTTAAATGTATACATAAGCTCACGCCTTTGTCCCAAGGGGGTTGGCACAAATCACAGAATACCAACTGATACGATCCTTACATTCTCCTTTTGCCTCGTCGTGGCCTTTCTGAAGAACCTCGACAGGAAGGTAATATAATTGCAATTTCATAAAATCCATTTATATGTTCAACATATGTTTTTAATGTTTCTTCAGTATTTATTCTCAAACTCACTTCATTAGACTTATTTTATTATTACACACTAACTTAGGTATACCTCAGTGAAAAATGTTCCAATATTTTGAACTATGTAAACTAGCCATTATGAAGTGCGAATTCACTCAATCAACATGTCTATAATGTATAAACTGACCGTTCTTGTTGATCAACTTAATCGAATCGATACGAAACAGAGATGTTGATTTTATATCTAAATCGAACTGCAAGATACATTAATTCATGCTTTTAATTCACTACATAAAATACACTGGCCCAGCATGTTCTCTATCTTATCTGATGTCATTTATAGGATTAGGGCTAGATGAGACAGATATCGAATAGATGGGTGGTTGAACACCAAGGAATGTTTGAGAGAAATCGTTCAATGAGTTTCTAGCTTTGTTTTTATGTTAATTAGTGGGAACCAGTCGAACGGGATTTGTGAACAAACTTCCGTTGGAAATGTTTGATGTATCATCACGGTACGTGGGTTCCTGTGACGTTAACTGTCTTTGTCTTTTAAAGGTAGAAAGAAAGAAAGAAGACGATGCCTAAATGGTTTACCAAATTGAGTGAGAAACTAAAAGATCATTTTAACAAACAAATTAGTGCAGTTCATGTTTCGTTATTACCACTCATGGTGGAATGATTAAGAGCGCAAGATTGTGTTAATGTATGAAGTTAACATCACGACTTACCTAAGTACAGATTCATTAAGTCGTTAAACAGGATTAGTTTGTTACCTACCACAGACTGGTATCCTTTCTTGAACGACAAATAACATGCTCTATTTATGAAGATAACGAAATCAGATTACAATATTCATGCGAACATGAAACTTACATTAAACAGATTGCTCGATGTGCTATTTCTACTTTACCCGCTTCCCATTTAAATAAATAAGTTAAAGTAAATGAACTTGACAAACTTACACATTGATATCTGTTCAATTATGCAACAAATCGATGTTGAAGTACTTTTGAACCGCTTTTCAAACATGGTGGTCTTGGTGACCGCAAACTCGATAGCCAATGACGGGGAACGAAAACCGCTAGTCACAGAAATGAGGATGTTCTTGTCACGTGATTAGCCGTTTTTGTGAGAAAAACAATTTCAAACGAAGAATCTACAAAAGAGAAAAAAGAAGACGGAAAATAATTCAAACCGGATTTAAGTCACATTTTACTACTTCACAAAGCTACTTTAAATGTTAAACGTATAAAAACAAGATTTGTTTATAAGGCAAAGGCTATGAACGGAACATATGGCAATGCGCAAATTGTAGACTTGAGCTTGCCATAACAGAATATAGTCTTGCGGTCATAAAACCTGTCTTATAGGCAAAAAGTAAGCGATGGACACCGGCTTTGCTGCAAAAGATGGTAACAAATGTGCCTTTTTGCAGACCAAGGGCCATATATGAAATTATAGGTGACTACCAACTTGTCCTCGAGTTTACTGATGGGCCTTGAACTTATTTGTATGCAACGTCGTTGTATAATGAGAGGAATTAATTAGTAGAAACCCCAAAAAAAATAAGATCATATATTGAAATAAGTAACGTTGTATTTTTAACTTTGCAGCTTTAAAGATAGACAAATTAGTATTCTTAATTATATTTGCCGTCTTAACATTAAATAAATTTGAATGGTTTTTTTCTCAATCCTTTTTCATCATTTCAGCTTTTATACCTTTGCTTTCTTTATCCTTGTCATGAATTCTTCTAGTAAAAATATATATTCCAAGGAGTTTAGACGATTGTTCAGCCGCAGAGGCGCGTGTCAATCGACAACGGACACCACTTTTGTTTTTTGTCTCCCGACGTGATTTATACCGGATTTGGGCACGTCTCATTATCTGTTTGTGATACTAGTTACATCCTTTGTGAGGGAATTATCAGTTCATTTGAAAAAAAAGGATATTAAATATACGATGTTTAGTTAGTTTTTTCAAAAATACTGCTGTGTAAAATGTCATAACAGAAATATTTATTCTGTTTGAGCAACAAACAAGGTTTCCGGTGAATCATTCTTAACTACATATATCCCCGAACAAATTTCGATGTTCAAACAAGATCCCAAACAGCTTCAAAATGTTTTATACCAAGTGGGAGTGTCAGTCATCATTCATTCCGAAGTACATGTCTATACACGGCAATAAACTGACCAACGCCTACATTGTGACCACTTTACAGAGTGCCAGACCATCTTACACAATGTTACCTCTGTTCTTTAACAATCAACGCAACGAATCTTCGGTTTCTCCTTTCAACATGTCCACTTATTCATGTGTTGTGGTCATTGTTGCATGAATGACAACAATACGCTGTTATTAGCTCCGCCTAACGTTAATTTTAATTAACATGATTAGATGTTTCCGTGTCGAAACATGCTCTGTATGTTTAATCACTGCCAATTACTTTGGACATATCCAATCTGTGGACTCCCCTTGTACCTATCCCTGGAATAAAATAATTGTTATAATTTTAATGGGATTTTAATTTCGTGGAAGTAGAAGACTATTTAAAGTGATACAATAAAATAAAGCGTGAGAATGTTCAACATTTTCGTGCAATAAAACCAAGTGATAATATGTGTGAACTGCACATTTTTAAAATGAATTTAAGCTGCATCGCATTGTAATAACAAATGACGAATACACCTCGGCAGAACGACGGATGAATGGGCGAAAGTTGGGAGAGTCCATCACGATCCACGTTTTATCATGCAAACGCACGATGTTTGTGTGGTTTTTTAGAATATATTATCATTATTCATTCCTTGTTTTCCTTTTTGGCCTTGATTCACCGTTTCAATCATGTCATTCGTGAATACGTTGGATCTGAAATTAATGGGCCGGAAAATGACACATTTTTTGGTTAGCTGACGTCATAACTACTAAGAATTGAATGAATAAAATACTATATAATATTATAAACCCGCTTCACGGTAACCAACAATTATTTTAAAGCCTAACGCGTTCATTTTCAATAGGCTAAAAAGTAAAGAGCTAGTCGAAGTTTCAAACTAGGAAACAGAGTTTCGGTAAGAAAAGATAAAAACTCAAAAAGAAACGAGCAAAATTCCAGAAAATGTTTTTATCACTTTTATGCGGTGCGTCTCAAAGCTACGAATCTTATGTTTTTCCTTAAACAATAAGAGGTATTAAACAGCGTATTTTGCGAAATGATAATCTTCCGTCGATAATATCTTTCGCACTGTCATGTCGATCCCTTTTCGTTGAAGGGGAGTGGCTAACAAATGAACCGCTGGGAACAAAGTGTAGGTGAATCATTAGCCATGATTTGCCTTATCGCTTTTAGGTCCTGAATACCAAGTAGGCTTATAGCAATGATGATTCAGTAGCAGGCTTTAGTCATCAGTATGTGAATTTGTAAACGTGAGTTGGAAAATTTTACGACCGACATAATGCGCATTTCACAAACGACAGCTTACAAGGGTTTTGCTTCCTCACCCAAATCGCAAAAAAAAGAAACAGTTTCCAGAAAGTCAATAAAGTTTGCAATAAAGTATTTCAAGCTAACAATGGAGAGAAAAGTAAAAATATTTTAACAAGATCTACATTTCCGTCTGAAATTGTGGTTTCGTTGTTTATACATAAACATTATCGCCAAGTTAGCTAAAAAGAGCCTCTAGAGCCGGCTGCGCTCTTAGATCAACTTGCCACTCACTAAACTGTCTTAAGATAATAAGTATTGAAACCCTTTCGAAGGGTGCGGGCAAGAGTCAATATTTGCAAATATAAGACGTTATTTAGATGCAAGACACGATCGTCTGCCCCCAGAGTCGGCCGTCCGGCCTTCTTATGCAAATCTTGCCATATCTCCGACTATTCACTAAGAGGTTTATTTGGCGAGGTCCTTTGAAACTCTTCAGAGTGGGTGTATTAAATTTTTCATAACTGCCCACTTCACTTTGAGTGCGTTTATTATACTTTTCGCATTGGGTGCTCGTTATTTGATATTTTAAATTTCCGCACAGAAAGTTGCACGTTAAATTTTCGGTCGTATAAAGCTTAAACGAAAATTGTGTAATGTATGTGAAATATTGTTTTGCTGTTAGTTTTTATGTATAAACCTTTAAATAAATGCGCTTTTACTCTTTATTGCTCTGGAATTATTTAAAAACATTGGATGGAGTCATCTTCTGTTTTCAGTTTAAAATGTTCGAGAGTAAAGGCAGGTACAGTGAAAAGAATATGGTTACGTGTCTTTAAAATTGGCCGTATTACAAGGAAAACACGTACGTTTTTGGTTATCAACGTATCTTGTCAGCACCTTTCAATTAATGCCGAGGAAAGCGTTTTAAATTGAAAAAGTAAAAATTCATGCCTTTACATTTTTATAACAAGCTGTGGTTCCGTAAGTGGGAATATTTTTGGCACATCACGATCCTGTTGTTTGTAGTTGTGTCAATCTGCTACAGTAAAATTAGTTTGGAAAGTTTGTTGCTTGTATAAAAAAAAAGTTTTTTTAATAGAATTGTAATTATTTAAATATTTAAAAAATATACGTCATCATTATTTTGAATGGGAAATCAGCAAATAACTTCCCACGCTCCGGCCGGAGCGGGGGGAGTTATTTGCTGATGTACTGACTAAAACCCACCCAAGTTCCTTCTCAAAGTTCTTCAAGTCCCTTTATGTTCCGGAGCCGCGTTGTCTCTTTCGAACAACCCGCAACCCCGGATACATGTCATCAATCGTTATCATTCTCCAATTTATTTGGGATCGGCAAGACCCAAGATGCCTTTATCACCTTTTTTTTAATATCATGTAATTTATGCAAATCTACTGTAACTTTTTTAAACTTTCTACAAATTAAAGTGGACATAATACTGCAATGTCTCAGAACATCCAGGATCTCACAAACAGCTCGTGACACAATGATATCTTGCCATCAGCGATGCATCAGCTTTGCTAAACCTACGTTTACTTGCGAAATGAGTAAGTAAAAAAAATACTTGGTCACGTCATGGTAATCTAAAAAGATAATCTATCTCACGGTTCCAAGGAAATAACTGTAAACCCTATTAGAAACATTTGACCCAGCACCCCACCTGTAGATACACGAATTGAATTAAACCTTCGCGTGTCTAAAAGCAGTAAAATCTATAGCAGCCGAAATAACGATATCAAAATATTTCAACAACTTGCATTGTTGTTGTCAAGGGTGAGAAGATAAGTTAATAATATAATGACATATTATTGCTCCCTCTATGCTTATTCGACTATTTCCACGATCTTAGACTCATAATTTATTTGTATTACTGAAGTCGGTTCATCTTTATTTACTGTCTCGCAAAGTTTAATATCCTCTGGCTCTTCTGCTTCTTTAAGTTTGTTGACATGAAACAATCGTGTTGTTATTATGTTTATGGTGTAATGTCAAAATAAAATGTTTTCTCTGGTTGTGAGCGCGTCATTAATTCGAATTTTATTCACATTATGGTGCGTGCGTACATTATGTATTTGAGTTTCAAACTGTTTCGATAACGCATCTAAATAGGTTATTTCTATTTAAAAATATTGTCTTCCTACCCACTTGAAGTCAATAAGTTAGATGGTGTACAGTTGTGTGTTAATTTTAAATAGGAATTAATTTAATGATAGCTTTAACTGCTTACCTTACAACAGAATTATTAATCGTTATGACACTGTCTTTTAAATGTTTTATTAAAAAAACCCAAACAGTACTCTTTCGTATGGTTTCTCATCACCTTTATTACAAGCTAACAGCTTATTAGGCATGAGCAATTTTTTATAAGATATCGTAGCTTGACTTCCTGTAGAAATCCCAAAGGAAAAAACCCAATAACACTGGTGGTGTTATTGTGTTTTATACTCTAGAATTTACAAGTAGCAGCTCAGATTTTGGATCTGTACCCTCATTTCACTATTGCCATCAACCGAGCACAAGTTCAGATTTAATGGTTGCTACTGAGAAAATTCCGATGGATAAACCTAATATCAATCTGCTTGACACGGAAATGGAGCTTCGTAGCTCGTGCTTAGCAGGCGATCGCGACCAACGAGGAAGATACGATGCGGGTACGAGGCGATTTAATATCTTGAATACAAATACAGTTATTTTTTTTAACGTTGCCCCACACCTAGGATTTCTCCTGTATCGTGGGTGCGTTTACAAACATTTAAACTCACATACACAAACAGTCATACCCGAAACAACTATCTGCAGGTCATACGAATATTTGTTCCGTGCGGGAATCGAATCCGCGACACGCAGTGCAGCAGTCGATTGGTCAGCCACTGCGGCAACCGTGTCGTCAAGAAACAAATACCCATCAAATAAATATTTACATAACCAATAGAATCAGAATCTAAGATCAATATGCACCAAGAGTAACTATCAAATGGTCTAATTATGCCGTCAACATCCTCAAAGTTAGTCTCTTAGTAAGTTAGTTACAAGTCTACTGATTGTCTGTAACTACGTATTTATTTGCTCAGGAAACTAATAACAAAGTGGAATGGCTTGCAGGGATGAGGAAGCGGAAACCGGTCTCCACGATGTTTGTCTGTGGAATTTGCGAATATGGTGTTTATTTTTATAATTGCTAGAGATGTTCTTTGTTGAAAGATAGTTGACCGCTTCAATACGTGTTTAACCCTCGGCATGCCTGGTAGGGTCTGTCAGACCCACCACGGCAGAAAAACCGTTGTATTTTATTCAAATTTGAATTTTGAGCACACCCGCAAGCTGTAGCTGGCCATAACGAACCACTCAATGCTTTCCGCCCGCTACCTCACTCCGGGACGCGTTCCCACAACGAAAAGACTTGTTTAAAGTGCTCTCTCTACTTGTAATTCATAATAATTGTTAACAAAACGCTCAAAGCTTAATTTTATGTTTAAAACGAACAAATTTTCATTTAAAATTTAAAAAATAAAGATCGTTGATTTGTAAAACGATTTTTATGTCTAATCCTAATATTAGTATGTAATTTCATTATAAAACAAATATTATATTTTTATTTATTTACTGCAATATGTATATGAAATAGTGATCCAAAACTGGGTCTGACAGACCCACCAGGCATACCGCGTCACTTCTCGCCACCAGGCATACCGAGGGTTAAAAATAGTACCTATCTTATTTATTTGGATGACTGAAAATGCAGTGTGATTGACTTAAAAATGAAAACATTTTTGGGTTTTTCGTTAATGAGTGCTATGAATGCTTATAAATAGCACTAAATGTGAGAAATGTAGGTGTTTATGAGTGTCGAGAACAAAATCGAGTTATGATGAGTGACGGTATTAGTGGTACCGATCGCAAAAAACGAATAAGGAAGAGGTTAGATCGTTTTTTTCTTCAAATTAACAACCACATTACAAACATGGTAAATATCCCGTTTTAAGTGTTAATAATAAGGTGAATTGAGTAGTAGTAGTTGTTTAGCTCTTGTGATGTGCAAACTGTAGGACAGGACAGGTTGGACATAATGTTAAGTGTCATGCAACGCCACAACACCACATTTACACTCGACGTTTGTTGCGGGCGAAGCCGCGGGTAAAAGCTAATTTGATATAAAAGCGGATGTTTCCGCCCTCTGACTTTAATTCCTCTTTCTAATTACTATGACAATTTGACACAGTCATTTTGCAGTAGAACAGAACTGAATTTATGAAGTCTGATAATTTCTTCTCCCAAACCCCACGCGTTGTGGCATAAGAGAGCGTTGGTTAGTTCAGTTTTTGCGACACAGTTATGGAAAGAGAAACCTGAAAAATTACCGTATCGGTGAAGTTGCTAATAGTTAAAACAAAGTAGATGGTCTAAATTGGCTTGTGTGTCATGGTTTTTTTAACGTAGTAGTGTCATGCAGTTAGGTAAGCGTAAGTTTCCCACGAAATATTGTACAAATTAACGGGGTTGCGTACTTGTAACATAGAATCTGTTGTATAGAATCACGCTAATAGTTTAATGATTCATAAATAACAGGAATATTATCTTACATAGAAAAGGACGCAGAAGTTCAGCCAACATTCGAGTCTTCTTTTTCACGTTTCTAGCAAGATGGTACATTCTGTACCCAAAAATATGCAGTCATATTCCTCCGCTTAGAAACCAATAACCTTCAAAACTAACCCAGCCACCGTACACGCGGGTCTGTGGACGGTGAGCATTGGGTAGCTGACTCTCCGACTGTCTAAGTCTCACACTCACTCCGCTCCGCACAGAGTGGGGAAAGATATTTGACGATTTCCGATACGAAAGAAACAGAGGCACTAACGACGTTACGATTTAATGAAGTTTTGGGCCATAAGAATTTGAACATTATCAAAAGATTTGCCTTTTCATAATAGCTACAAAATACTAGCGTATAACTGCTGTGGTTTTCAAAATAAGCCAGTCATAAATGAAAGTAAAACAGGAATGTCTAATTGATGGATTTAACGTAGGTCTTCGTAGTAAAAAATACCGAAAACTTCGTGTGATACTGATAGTTAATGACATAAAACAATGCGCCCAGTGTAAATCAGGAAGTTTACAACACCAAATATTTAGAACGAAATTGTCCACTATCCCAACATCATTTTGAAAGAAACTATCAATCACGGTTCACCGCACCATTTTTTATATGTTATCTGTAAACACAGCAGCGTGCAGGCAATATAGCATCCACAACATCCCAAATGGATATTGAATATGCACGTTAGACGCCACATACAACTCATGCATTGCTTGCTGAGTTCACTTAACAGTTTTGCAAATCCAAAACTTAACAGCAATGGATGATCATACGTCTAAAGTTCTACAAAAGTGCATTTATCAAAAGATAGACGCTCCCCAAGCGAATCTGTTGGACATCATCCGCGCTCTTGTTTGAACTAACTTTTTTAATTTTCTTCGCAAAATCTATTCTTTTTGAGCGGTCAAGCGGGAGGAAAAGTTTTAAAAGCGTTTATTCTTTGTATAACGTTAAATAAAGGTTTAACCAAACATGAGATTGGCTTCGCATATTGCTGAAACCTATTTAAACATTGACTTAAAAGTTTCTGTCAATTGTTATTCAGTGATTACTCTGAGGATGAACTGGTTGCAGTTCAAAGTTGAACTTAAAAATACCTTTTGTTGACATTAAGACAATTGCTTTTTAAAGTGGCCAGTGCACACACAAGCATTTATATTCTGCTCATGATATCAATTTAAATTGTATGTTTTATTGCAGTACAGCTAAGACCAGGTTCTTAAAAGAATTGCTCTTCCAGAACATTTCTATTGATCTGCCAATATTTATAATCAGCCGTCAAATCCTGTTATTAATCTTGCGGCCAAATCCTGATTTTACATCCGTAAACTTTTAATTTGTATTCCAGACCGCACAAGGGTGACACACAATGCACAAATAGTCGGACCGTTACTCAAATTCCCACAATTTATTGCATCACAATGACGACACAACTCACAACTGCAAATTGCACATCGCTATAAGAATGTACTGTGAAACAAATAGACAAGTATACAAGGAGAAGATCATGTCATTCATGTCTCTTTAATGGCTGTAGTGAGTTTTATTAATTTGAATTAAGTTCGCCTGGTAGGTTATGGTTTACTTCGTCTAACAGCGAGGAGAGAATTATGTGCCTTAGCGGTGGGAACGGTGTAGCTTAGGATTACAGCAAGTTGCAAATCATTGACAGTCCTTGTTTGTCTCTGTTTATGTTAACAAAGTTACTACACACACAACATAATTAATATTTCTTCCAGTGCAGTGCCAAGATGTCTACGTCTTAACTGCATACGAAATTCTTTCACCGCCTGTACATTCATTTAGTATGAAGACAACGCCTGCGGGCGGCTCACAGTCTGTAATATCGGCGGGTCATATTAGCACTGAATGACACACGTACTGAACCTGCGGACTGAATTAGAAATGAGAAATATGGCGGGTGTCATTTGTTTTATCGTCTCTGAGACTTCAAGGGGAATAAAAAGTGTGAAATGGAGAGTTAAAAATCTGAACTGTCTTTTGAAGCAAGTATAAAAAAACTGTATAAAAAAAGAACGCCAGTTTTTCAATATTTTCCATTTGACTTAGAAACGATATTGCCTTTTCAACGTTTACTAACTGGTATGCCTAATTATTTTTGTTGAAGGTTAAAAAATACAGAAGTAAAAGTAAATTTTCCTAATTGCAACTGTTTTTATTGAAACAATAAAATAGGGACATAATTCTTCATGCTTCTTCTATTCATTTAGCAACACAACTTAAACAAAGGTATTTTCGTATGCATTTTGATGTACACACTAAAGGAATCACCATAAATACTTTGACCAGTTCTCTATACAAATCAATATTTTTTTATATCAATATTATTGTTTACATTTTAAATATTTCTTAAAAACATATATTTAAAAACACATATAAAAATATAGCAATAGGTTTCCGCCGGTATCGGAAGCAGGGCGATATAATTATTATTATTATCTCTTGTATTCAATAAAAATATTGGTTAACCTGTAATTGGCAAATGCATTAGTCTTATACTATAACTTTCGCATTTTTAAGATATTTTTATACAGAAGCTGTTGGTAACCTTTACAAATAAATAAATAAAAATAATATCAGAAGCAGTGTTTTTCTTGCAAAACACTGTAGGTCACATTATCTGACACCTGTCCGGCAAAGCTCTCACGCTTAGTGACCCTACACCGTTTGTACCTGAAGAATACAGCCCATGACTGTGCAATTGCTATCGCTATTACTTCTCGAAAGTTAATCGCTATCGTCTCGTATTACGTGTCATAGGAACCGAGACGTTTGACAACGTCTCGGTTCCTATGACACGTTCATATAGAACTTGATTGTTATTTGACAGTTTGATCGGTGTTTTGGTTAATGTGAATGAGAATGTTCAATGATGTGGAAAGAAGGATTAATTTGTGAGAGATTAACAGTCAATGTTAATGTCGATAAGTTATATAATTAAGCCTTGCTTTTGCTTTACTTTTCTTTTTATAGTTACATTTTAGTGGAATCTCAGTCTATAAAATGATTATCTTCGATGTCACAAAGTTATGTAGGCACATAAGATATTTTCTTTAAGTTTTAATGATAGCCAAGAAATGATTAAGGAGTTCCTTTGTATTATCAAAAAAACAATTATGGCAATAACAGCTCGTAGCTTAATAGTAACTGCTACTTGGTTCGATAAACGGGTTAAGCCGCGCTTACCTAGGCTGTCCGCGGATGGGTGACCCATTACATACCGAGTTTCCTGCGTGCCTCGGAAAGCACGCTAAGCGTTTGGGCACGGCTGTCATTTTGACCTTTGGCGGTACGTTACTGGTAGTCAGTGGTCCAAGACTCTAGCAACTAAGTAGTCTTGTCTAAGGGTTTTATACAGAAGCAGTCATGCTAGCGAAGGCCGGGCGTTTGAGGGAGAGAACTTCAAACCAAACCAGCCGCCGCGGGAGACGGCCCGGGCGTTGGGCGCCCCGAGACGTCTCCCGGCCACCGTCCATGCGGACTTGTGGACGGTGAGCAATGGGTAGCACGCCGTCCGTCCGTCTATTGACGACAGGCCGTGTCGATGGCGCGTAAGTGTTCCACGCGCACCTCAAAGAGATGTCAGCAAAGCAGGGGTTGCGAGTTATTCGGCCCCGGAACGTAAAGAACAATAGAAGGAACATGGAACATTTTAGTCAGTAGGTACAAGTCTGACACTGCCCCCTGCTCCGCCCAGAGCAGGGGAAGTTATTTGATGATTTCCCATCCGCAAAAAAAACTGGGTTTTGGAGATAAGCAAAAGTAAGCAGTCCCTCCATGTAAAATACTGGTAGGTATCCAGCTCCATCCGATATCCGGTTGGACTGGAAGCCGACCTCAAAAAAATGGGAAAAGACTAGGTATTTGATCATGATACAGAACTGCATTCGTGTATAAATTCGTACAAATTGCTATCCAATTCTGTTGAAAAGTATTCCTTAAGAAACGATTTCATACTACAGCAAAACTAGCTCTACAAGATAAACTTTTCAAACTGGATATTTCACAGGGTTAAGCAAATAAAACCCTAAAGTATACTTCTAAAGTGGAGTTACTTTTAATAAGTTCAAATGCACTCGGATCGGTACAACTAGGTGCAAAAGTGTTAACTTTGCGACATTTTTCGTTTTACGCGAACTCGCTCGAATTTACATAAGAAGTAAATCCCGTGCGATATTCGCTTTTGAATAGTACTACTGAGATATTAAAGTAGCTTTATTATGTCTTTACTAGCTTTGGTCCGTGAACTTGCTCGTGGCAATTTAATTTTTAAACAGTTTTCCACTTTATATGACAAAGTGCTCTGGTCTAAATTGATTCTAGAGCTTGCAAGACATTCAAATTCATAGAGCTTCATAGACATTCCTTCTGGACGTAATCTTTAATAATAATTTACTAGTGACCAAGCTGGTTTCGCACGGTTGCAATGGCACATGTGACTAAAATAGTGATGGATCTGAATGTTGAAGGACGGAGAGCGAGAGGAAGGCCAAAGAAAAGATGGATGGATTGTGTAAGAAATGATATGAAGGAAGGAGTAAATGATACCGTGACGTCTGATAGGGGAGAATGGAAGAATAAAACGTGTTGCGCCGACCCCAAATAGAATGGGACAAGGGCAGGAAAATGATGATGACATATAAATCTTAAATCACTAAACCTATTTAAAAAAACGCATCAAAAATTATTGCGTAGTTTTAAAGATATAGAGACAGACAGCGGGAAGCGTCTTTGTGTCATATTACTATACAACACTATTACATAAACAGTTAAGTCCCACAACACACTATATTGCAGTATGAACATGTATAGGTACTTAAAAGTAGAAAGTTTATCAATGCACTCTGTTGTACAGCCAACATGGGCCATCCCTAATAGATGAATAGGGCCACATTCACACAAATACAGCATCGCCTTAAGAGTCCATAAGCACACCGTCTTTAAAACCCATTTAACTGCAGAACAAGCGGCTAATATTCTGATTTCCAGGTAAACCTACATATGCATAGAAATTGGCTTACTTCACACATAATTTCCAGCAAGTTTCCGAGACCTCTTATAATGCAAGTATGTACATAATATCGCTAGCCACAGGTCACTCTCATGTTTGAATTTGTAATGTTTATAAATTACCCGATTCACAAAGGCTATTCTTATGGTAAATAGGGAGCAGAATTACAATACAACAATACGATTTTAAATTAAACAATTGACGTTATGTGGGGTATGACAAAGACAAAGAAACTAAGGAAAATGGGATGCGTGTTTCTGCGGGTGTTCGTTCGATTTATTTTAGCGATGTTTGTGTATTTTTTTGGGACAATATTTCCTGTTGCAAACCTCTATACTAAATATTATAGTAGTAGTTTGTTTGGTTCGCTATTCTACAACTATCCATTTTTTTTAATAGTATTAGATAGACCATTTATTGAAAAAAAAAGCTGGGCACGGTTACTAATATAATATCGATCAATAAACATGACTAGTTCCTAGGTAGGATCCAGACTAAATAAGCACTAATAATGAGACATGTATTCAGAAAGAATAGCATTTACTATCCATTTTCCGTTCGTGATATTTCTAAGCCAGCAAAAATACTAAAACATACCAGAAACTTGGTTGTTTGCCAACAAAATTCCTGCATGATGTTGGTTTCTTTACACTTTGAACTAAGAAATGGAGTCTAAAATCACGTAGTTTAAACTCTCGTCTTTAATTTCTCGTCCTTAAAAAAGCATTCAAGTCTTTTCGTTACAACTTTTCGTCAATCCAATACATTTCTAGTCTACCTAAATTTAGCTAAACACCATTGTTTTTCCAATCTCTACAACATCATTGATCTGAAATGATAAATTCGCAGAATCACCCTAATATTCAACAAACCTTATTCTACGCAAACATCCCCATACAGTACAGCGACATAGTTCGGTATCCACACAACACACTAGGTGGCATTCCCCTCAGCACTAAGAGTGTATTGATGTTGTTGGTTATAGCACTTACCACGTCTTGGTACCGTTATGCAGTTTGACTTACAAATAAACGATCGACATCGAGATGTTTCACTTTAGAGTTTTGTGTACTTAGGCACGGGCTCAAGACGATCTATGGCGATAGCTTTTGAAATTGGATCAAATATTGGTTGGGTTTTAATTTTTTTCTGACTTTTATATTATAACTAGCTTTTGCCCGCGGCTTCGCTGGTGTTAAATTCGGGGTAACACAGTTCCCCTTTTCTGATTTAAAGGTACCTGCTACCTGTAGTTTTTGCCCTTGCGCCTTATTTATTGTAATAGCAATGCTAAGTTTTCCCTTTTCTTCCCTCTTTCTCCCTCATATCTTAACCGTTTTTTAAAAAAAATAGCCTATGGAGACGGCTCCAGGGTCTCAACTATGTCTGTACCAAAATTCATCAAAATCGGTTTAGCCATTTAGGCGTGAAGACACAACAAACAAACTCACTTTCGCTTTTATAATATTAGTAAGGATATATGTAATTGTATGCTCCTTCATTTTCCAGGAGAAAATTACTATTTCCATCTTTAACAAACAAAACATTTTTATCTTTTTCTCTACCTATTTTTTTTTTTTTTTTTTACTAAACCTAAACCCTTAAGAACCAAGTCGAAAGAAACATAGACTCTAGAGCCATTCAATTCCATCCAAGTGTTAAACCATGGTTATCTTGAGCCGGCTTTATACTATTTCTTGAAAGCAAGTGTAATATTTACAAGGGGACATATTATCGGTTCCCCAAAAAGGCTTTTCATAAATTTCCCACAACACCTCTTGAAGGGCCTATCCTTCAAGATAGGATAGTAATAAAATCGCCCCCTTACATATTATAGTGGTATGGGTGCAGGGACACCTCCAGGGATCCATCTGTTCTGTTTAAGCATTAATACTGTAGTACATAATCATACGACACCCTAAATGTTGTTGTTTTTGGGTAATATTAATAAATCTTGATTATTGTTGCTTTGGTTTCAGTGGTTCAGAACGTGTAGAATGAAATACGAGGAAAATATTTCTTAGTAGCTTTAAAACTACTCAGCATTTTTTATTACTCAGGGCTTGCTACTAATTTCTTTATCAACTGGTTTACCTAAACTGTATTTACACCTCGTTCTAGTAAAAAAACAAACCGATTCCTATTTTCTTGGATGGGAAATCTTTAAATAACTTCCTCCGCTCTGGCCGAAGCGAAAAGAAGTTAAAGAAGTGTGAGACTTTTACTGACTAAAAACTTGGTCCTTCTTTTGCCCTTTGTGTTCCGGGGCCGCGGTATCTCTTTCGATTAACCCGCAACCGCGGTAGAACCGATTTCTATTATTACCGTCTTATAATTTAAATGTTAATATCAAGGATCAATATTAATGGCCTAAACTAGACTATTATTTTTTCCAACAACCAACATTGAGCAATTACTTGACTCAGCGTAATAAATAGTCGACCAACCGAAGTCCCATAAAATGTAGCGATTAACTGAGCCCATGAGAGCTCATTCTATATTTTGGATTAGAGGTAAGCCTTTAATACTGTGAGTAGCCTGAATCGAATACGACCTATAAAATCCAACTATACAGAAACTTTTTAGTTTCTTAAAAAAAAATTGTAGTTGCAATCGTGTTTTGAAATTGGGTTTATTATCTTACTAGCTGGCGCCCGTTGCTTCGCCCGCGTGATTATAAAAAAAGTATCCTATATGCCATTCCAGACTATAGTCTACCTCTGTGCCAAATTTCATCAAGATCCGTTCAGTAGCTTTTTCGTTAAAGAGGATCAAACTTACATCCATACTCACAAACTTTCGCATTTATAATATTATAGTAGGGTAGTAGGAAGTAGGATTATCAAAGTGGAGTTATAACTTCAGTATGAATGAAATATTTCATGTTTGAGTTCATGTGAATGTTAAACATTGCTTAAAAAAATCAGGGTATCATTGTTGGATGGAAAACAAAAAAAAAATAGAAAATAATTATAGTTAATAATCGTTAAGACAAGGATTATGGTCTCTTCAAAAGATATCCAAATAATACTTCGAAATATTTCATAACTAGCATCCGCCCGCGACTTCGTCCGCGTGGCATAGTTCCTTGGGCTAACGCTAACTTTAACCCACGTGATTATCGAAATAAAAAATATAATTCTCTCCCCTTTTCTTCTCTGTTTCTCTCCCTTTTCTCATCTCATCCGCATCTCGCCTATGTCCGTCTCCAGGGTCCCAACTATCTCTGTACCAAAATTCATCTAAATCGGTTTGGCCATTTAGGCGTGAAGACGTAACAAACAAACAAACTCACTTTCGCTTTTATAATATTCGTTAGAATAATATTATTACTCTGAGGAGGTTACTGTCTCTGGAGCCCTAAGCACCGGTAGCTTGGACCCTGTTCCCGATGCCAGCGGACTACTATTTTTTTTGTATGTTATTTTCAGATATATTTAAAAAAAATGTAAATAAATAAGTAACTGGCATAACATTATTACTGTAAATCTGCAAAAGCTTTTAAAAAAACAAAATTAACAATCCGGAGACTCCTTATAAAACATAAGCAAATACATTTATGAAACATGCTGATCCTCAACGCTAAATAATAATAACGAAGATGTTCATGAAAGCGAAAATAAAAAGTACAAAGATAAAGAGAAGATACTTAAAAATTTACATTTTAAAAGACTCCAAAACAGGGGTTGTAAATTGCATCTTAAAAATATACAGGTTCTACAAGATTAGCGTGGCATAGCCCTCGGGTTTGCTTTGATATCAGTAACAGAAGAGATCAAACAGTAAAATTAAAAAAACTGCGAAGTTAAAGAGCACATCCTCTTTGGTAAGTATCTTAATTGCGCGGTTCGGGAAGCACTGGCACTTTAACTATTCAGTTATTTGATGTTTTAAGTGTATAGGTTTTAGCTTTTGAGTTTACAACAGGTGGAATGGTTTTTTGATGGTTTTTGAAAATATTAATGGTGAATGATGTTACGCAATACAGAGGTATGTTAGTCCGTAACTTTTGAAAAACATTTGTCCTAATATATTATATTATTATTTTATTTTATTTTCCTACTTCCAGCTATCCTACAAATATTATAAATACGAATGTTTATGAGGATAGATGTATGAATGTTTGTTACTCTTTCACGTTAAAACGGCTGAACGGATCTTGACGAAATTTGGCACAGAGGTAGATTATTGTCTGGAATAACACATAGGATACACTTTTTTGGAATCACGCGGGTGAAGCCGCGGGTGACAGCTAGTTTTAAATAAAAAAACGGGCAAGAGCGAGTCAGGCTCGCGCACCGAGGGTTCAGTACAAACATGCGACATAAGCAGCCATATCTTTTGACTCACAACTCAAAGGGACCACAGAATTGAGTACATGGTTTTAATTTCAACTTAATACCTTTACGCGTTACCGAGATAAAGGATCTTGACAGACCGACAGATATACAACAAAGTCATCCAATAAGAGTTCCGTTTTTCCTTTTGAGGTACGGAATCCTAAAATCAAATCAACACAACATCACGCCAGTAATATTTGAAGGCTTAAGCAGAGTACACCACTCACTTAAGAGTAAATCCATATTTCGCTACTAAAAGTGCTACGTAAAATGGAACGAGGCTTTTGCCTTCAATCGGGCATAAATCCAGAAATGAAGGCAATGACAATTCTTTTTTTAAATAATCATCACGTTGAGACCTTCCTATTTCTAGAATTAATTTAGTGCCAAAAGTACTGCGCAAAATTATTGTGAGCTCTATTTCAAAATAATTTTGGGTCTGTATTCGAATACAGACCCTTCCCTTATCCCTTCATCATTATGTGTACAGATATCATATTTCATAAGGGGTCCTGCGAGTTTATTGCGTAGGTACGCATCCATCATTCAATTTAACACGACTTCACGAAAAGGTCAACAGTTTTGTTGTGATTTTGTGCTGGAAAAGTAAAGGTCTGAGCGGGTGAGGGTTTATCGAGTACGTAGTTAGCATGGACGGTCCAGATTCCATAGATACTTAGAACGTGAAACTAAGTAGGCTACTGACTTTATTTTAAGTAGGAAATTAGGGAGAAAGAAGAAAAAAGATGAAAAACTTAACTTTCCTATTACAATCAATAGGGCTCAAGGGCAAAAACTAAAATAAGTAAAGTTTGGTGAACTAACATAGTTCCCTTTTCCAGAATTTAGCGCGAGCGAAGCCGCGGGCAAAAGCTAGTCATTTATAAATCTTGCTCATTCCGGAGATTTTTCTATACCAAGACTTTGAAATTCAAGTTCTACATTTCTAAAATAATACTGAAAATTAAGTTACGAAAAATTGTGCCTGTTTAAAAGCGTATCTCTCCAATTTTTTCTAAGAAAAACCTTTTCAATTTATTGTTTCAAAAACAAATGCCCTAAGTAAATATACCGCCGAAGTAAATTTATCACGAAGAATGCCGTGTCATCGCAACTAAGAGCTTTGTTTAAATCATTGGAGCCCGTCACGCCTCCTAGAATGACTTTATAGAAAGGGTTCCAGTTAAACAATTTGAAGTAAGTGTTGTCTGTTAAGCATTAGAGGAATTTTAATTGAATAATTCGACTGAAGCTCGATTAATCTGTAACTGCTGCTTTTTATAGCCATCGTATTAAACTCTACTTTTAGTAATTTTGTTTCAAAATTAGAAGTAATACTCTTTCGACCTAAATGACAGATGAGTTTATCAATTTTTTTTAATAAAAAAGAACAAATAAAATTGTTGAGCAGCTGCGTTAGGCAACGAATTTTTTTCTGATTTGTTAATAACGCCTTTTTTTATTAAACGACCGTAAAATAGATGTGGATGATCATTAATTATTACAGGGCCGCAGTTTGTTTTAGCTCGGTCACGGCCTACAAATTTATGTATGAGCAAAACCATTAAGGGATTGTCGCTTCGGGTCATTTTGTTTGTAACATATTAAAAAAAAATCTTCGGTGTGCATAAATTAAGAGAGGGGTTCAAATTAACCCACCTTTGCTGGGAAAATTTACGCTAACGTAAACACATTGTGTTCGTGTTTGGTTAATTGCCGAGTTAGCAGAGCCAATAAAGAGCCAAATACATTAGTATAAAACACTCGAGCGATGTACACACGACGGCAGGTCAACCTAGTCAAAACTATTATAACCTGATCTCTCTACTACGGATCGCACACCGTAGTATAGAGATTAGGTTAAAATGGTTTTGTGTAGGTTGATATGCCGTCGTGTGTACATTGTACACTTTCCTACTAACAAATGAGAAATACTTCAGTTTTCTCAGGTATTTATGTTACCATTTTTTTCAGAAAGGAAATCATCAAATAACTTCCTCCGCCCGCTCAGACTTTTACTGACTAAAGCCCACCTATGTTCCTTCTTTTGCCTATTGGGTTCCGGGGCCACGGTATCTCTTTCGAACAACCCGCAACCCTAGATTTTCCTTGGATCTGTAAGGGCCAAATGACGAATTCGAGCTTCTTCTTCATGGTCTATTCAGAGTATTGAACTAAATTTCAGCACAAAACGTATTTGTTGTTCATTTTACTTCAGTCCTTCATATTTTTGCTATTTCTATTTTATAAACAAAACATATTTCCCTTCAAACTCCACTAACGAATTTGTTATTCTAATCGTTTAAATCATTGTCTGCCTTTTGAGGTTGGCTTCCAGTGTAATCCGTACTACTCCGTACTAATATTATAAAAGCGAAAGTAAGTTTGTTTGTTACGTCTTCACGCCTATATGTCTAAACCGATTTTGATAAATTTTGGTACAGGGATAGTTGGGACCCTGGAGACGGACATAGGCTATTTTTTTGTAAAGTGAGTTATGATGGAGAAACAGAGAAGAAAAGGGAAAACTTTGCTTTGCTATTACAATAAATAAGGCGCAAGGGCAAAAACTACAGGTAGCAGGTACCTGCAAATCATGAAACTGTGTTACCCCAAATTTAACGCGAGCGAAGCCGCGGGCAAAAGCTAGTTGTATAATAACAATAAATTATCAATGTAAATTGAATTATTATTATTGATAATCTGTAGTTATTTTTTTTACCAGGTTTTACCTGCTCAAACATACTTGTACACACATCTGGAGCACTATCAAGTATCTAGAGGCGTAACAGGTGAATGTTTGTTTTTTATCCCCCCTGCATATCATCTGGTCGATGAATAAAAATCCGAGCATTGTCACCTGCGCAACACATTGCGTGAGACCCACCTCGCAAGGACATTACTTTGAACCTAATTAGTTAGACGTGAGAAATTAAATTAACTTGCTAATAGACCAACTTCGGCACTTCCCACGGTAATGATTGACATGAGAATATTTCTAGCAGTGAATAATAGTAACCTGGTTTGAATAGATAGCGAAATAAATACACTTTCACCTTAACATGTCGATTTCACGCAAATCTTGAAGGCATCAATGGGTTTTGTATGATGCAATTCAACGCGATGCTCTTTTTTTAGGGTCGCACCTACACGTGTGCGGAATCGTCTGACAAAAGCATATAATCTAACAATTGATTGCGGTGTATCGCCAATATTGTGGCGAGACGAATCCATTGTTGTGAATTCTGGTGACCTAATGACTGGTTTTGCACAAGCCCGTATCAGGTAACTACGACAGATGTACGAAGCCTGATAGTGGGAAAGCATGAGATGCAAACTAAGACAGACGTGACTTTGTTAGACTTTCTACTGTAATAACGTTCTGGATGCACTTAAGTTGTCATTCGTGGGAATATAAATAATGGTTATGACAATCTCTGGTGTCATCAAAGAAACAATGAGAAAGTTTTTGTTCTAGCTTCAAGCTAAGCTTAGTATTGCGCAGTTTGAATTCTAGTAGGTAATTAGTACTTATAACTAGGATACTTAGTTGTGTTTAGGCGTCGACCCGGGCTGTACGTCAAAACTGTCCCTGAGTAGTAGCGAACAACTCCACGGGAGACGGGTGAATTGTTGGCAGGGTGCTCTGTTTCAGGTAATATAAGGCCTGACAGTTTGATCGTTGCGAAATAAAATGGATAAATTACTATAACATTACCTTCTAAAGTTAGTTACGTCCACTGCATCTGTTGAAGCCAACTCCTAAAGTAGTAGTAGTTGACAGCACTACAGGTAAGCGATAACGCTGTGGCTTTTGAGATCTTAAAATAAAGTCATAAGGTTCATATTTGTCCTGCAAATAAGCTACCACTGAAACTGCTTTGCTTTTGTTATGTATTTGATATCAACCACCTATAAGCTTCATAGTTTTATCTGACGGAGTTTGAATTTGTAACTGACTGTCTTTGAGATAACTGGCAAAATGAGGTTGTATTATTTGCAAACCTCGGTTTTATTCTTAAAAGAGAGCGGACATATTGTTCTGTAGTTCTGTGTCATTTATTTAATAGTAGGTAGGTGTGTCAGTTAGAGACAGTTCCCTCCTACTAGGCTTATTATTTGTTTATTGGACACTCTGGGGTTTTAGAAAAGTATTTTTAAGAGTTCCGTACCTCAAAAGGAAAAAACGAAACCCTTATTTATTTATTTATTTATTTATTTAAACTTCATGTACAATAGTGGTACATAGGCGGACTTAATGCCATAAGGCATTCTCTACCAGTCAACCTTTGGGTAAAATACGACAACATTGTGATAGGGTACAAAAATATATAATCTAAAACTATTTGTTTAAGAAAACATATATATTTATACGGATACTAATACACATATACATATCAAATAAACTAATAAATACAATTAAAAAATAAATAAAAACGAGAACTCTAACAGTAATTACTATGACTTTTATTTGGTAGACGGACCTAAATAGTGGTAACGAACTTTTCTTTTAAAGGTAAGTTTACTATCAGCTTTTTTAATGCCAAAGGGTAGCGCGTTCCAGAGCTTTATTGTTGAAATTGCGTATGATTTAGACATAAAACCGGTGCGGTGTAATGGAACTTGGAGGAGTAGATTTTCGGAAGCCCGAAGGTTACGGCTGATTATCATTATTATTATTTGATTATCTTACTTACTTATTTTGTTGTCCTTCGATCTGTCTGTGTGTCTGTCAAGACTCTTTCTCTCGGGAAAGCGGACGGGTATCGATTTGAAATTTTAACCATATACTCAACTCTGTGGTTCATTTTTGCTGTGAAAAAATCAACCTTCCAAGTCTATGCAATCAAAAGATCAGGACTGTAGGCCTACCATGACGTCTTAAAGCAGAACTTATTCCACAGAGGGAAAGAGATGGTGCTAGACACCCTGTATAGCTCTGTCTCTTTCCCTCAGTGGAATTAGTTCTGCTTTAGGACATCATGGTAGGGTAGCTGTTTATATCACAAGTTTCTTCGGAATCGTCGGTATGCGAATCTGACTCGCTCTTGGGTGGTTTTTTAAACATTAATTGTGTTTTGTTGTTAAAGGTCTTCATAGTTGTTGTTTGTGATAACTATAAACATAAAATCTTATCTCTCATACTTCATTCTATTCAAAACAGCTTCTAAAAATACTTCTGTTGTCTATGGTGTGCATGCCCTATAGATCAACGTACGCTCATAAACCACTAGCTCTAGACCTAATTCGTGCACTGGTATAGACAATAGTCTATTATTTGAAGCGATCATACACGCCACAGTGAAAGCGACACACATACCCATTAGATTGGGGATAATTCCAGGGCAGTTACTATATCAATATTACCGTGTATAATGTGGAGTTTGAACTATGAACGCATATACTCTACGTTTGTGTTTATGTAAGTACAATTTCTGCACGTATTAGGTATATTTCACGGGGATATAAAGATGTTTTTTTTTGCGGATGGGAAATCAACAAATAAGGGAATGTCAGACTTTTACTGACTAAAACCCACCCATGTTCTTTCTTTTGCCCTTTATGTTGTCTTACTAGTGGTACTAGATCCTAAATTTGTTTCTGCAACGATTTTTTAAAGAAAAAGCACATGGCTTAATAATAACAGCATGGGTCGGTCTTCAGGTCAAGCCACGCTTGTCAAGGTTGATCCGTAGATGGGTTCATCGCTGTGGTCCGATAGGTGCTCTGACAACCAGTATCACCAAAGGGTATGTTATTACCCAGTGCTAACTGGGTTGTGGAGGTCATATAAGCAGTTGCTCCATAAAAATACTGGTATTCAGCTTCATCGTATTAGACTGGAAGACGACCCAACATAGTTCTGAAAAGGATAGGCAGATGACACCACAAAATTTACCCGGATAAAAATCGTAATATGAATACAAAAGCTAAACCTGTGTAAAAGTCTTTGTATAAATAGGAAACGCTTTGAAAGCGATCCCTGCTTATCTAGGCTTTTTGGACTTGGCCCTGTTTCAATCAACAACTAGTCAACTATTTCTACAGGATTCCATGTAAAATTAATTTTAAATCAACCCCAAAGGTTAGCGCTACGTATAACAATGCCAATACAAAATCTCATACATTTGAAGCACGAATTAATTGGTCAAATTCACTTCACTATAACTGAAGAGGTGATTAGAGGGATGCTTCAACCCATCTCTAAACCCTAATACAGGCCCCCATTAATTTGAATGTACGTGTCCCATACAATTGAAACACAGTAAAGGACAAAATACGGTTTATCACGCTCCATAGACAATTACGACCGTCAAATTGCATCGGACACAGGCATTTTAAATTGTCCTGTCCATGGAAAACTAAATTGCCAAATTGTACCAATTCTCCTGTAGTTAGCAGGCTTTTAATTTAATCTCGTTCACTAGTTGTGGTCAAATGATCAATCAATTTTTGAAATGTTGCTGCGTGGTTAATAACCGCAAATGTTGAATGTATTTGTATTGTATTGTATAACTACTTGTGTTTGACTACTACAGTGTGATTGGAGTTCAGTGCAGTGGCCTTCGATACTTTAGTAATTTGATTTTGGTTTACTGCCTCGTTGATCTAGAGGTAGCAAGCGCGACTCCTGAGATTGGAATAGAATAGAATATACTTTATTGCACACCAAAATTGAAACATAACTGTTTTAAATGAATTGCTAATTTTATGCTTACAATGGCGGTCTTATCGATGATAGCGATATGTTCAAGACAACCTTGGAATAAACTATGCGAATATAAAAATATTACGTGTGATAGTCAATGGTGTAACTACTGCTACACACACAATTAAAATAAAGTTATTTATTTAAATATATAACCTGATTATTTAACATGTATTTTATAATATAACGTGGTAGACAAATAGAAGAGGTATCAAGCATTGGTTGAGAAAAAATCAATGACACTTTCGCGCGTCCTTGTGAGCAACTAGGGGCTCACAGACGACAAAACGGGAAATGTCGCGTGTGCACCCGTTGGATCACAAGTAACCTGTTGCCATTCGATGAATCTTTTTGGGCGTTTATTCGCATGTAGCAACACAATATGGCTATTAGTACGTAATACGGTTCTTGACAATCGATTTTAGTGACATTTCTTTGGTCACAACCTTAGTCGGAACCATAAATAAGGAAAATAAAATCATCTGACATTTTGCTGCGTAAACACGATTTTGGTTGAGAATTAGTGCTCCCTCCGCGAGAAAAGAACTTGAATCCTAGAAGGAAACGGTGATAATTGTTAAAACAAATTATGTAGAATTACTGAGAAATAAGTGTAGATTCCGTATTGAGTAATAGTTTTTCGAAAAGTAATAAATATGCCAGTGAAAAAGTGACGAAACTTGTGAAGATGCGTATTTTTTTCCGTCATGGCCGCCGTATTTCGACTTATTTTGGTGGATAATTTATCTCGAAATGCTTTGAAATCTACATAAGTTGTTAGTTTATTTACCTATAAACATAATTAAGTTACTACAAAGTGATATAATTGCATATTGTTATCATAATCGTTGTTGAAAGAAATTATACCGGTAAAAATGGCGCCAAAGTCGTAAACATTGCCTATAGTACGGACATCGGCGCATGCGGCAATAATGGCGGCTTTTTGTTGAGTTGCGGAAAAAGTGATTGTGTCGTGTAATTATTGTGTTTTGATGTGATATGAGAAATATTGTTTTTGCGCAAATGTATGGAGTATCGTATTCAAGTGTTTTTTTCGAGAATATGTGTGTGGTTTTGGTGTAATGTGAGAAAGTTAAAGGATATGTGTAAGAAAATTTGCAAGATTCCAATTTATCTCGTCGCTACGAGTTCAGGTCAGTTTCATTTATTTATAATCTTACACAGTTCGATAGGAAAACTAATGGGCTTTCCGGGAAGGTATAATTTATTGCATATAATTATCAATATAACCACGAAATTTGCGTTTTTCTCAAGGTCAGACCAAAAAAAAAAGAATAATCGAAAAATCCTCGACAATTCGGGCATTTCCGGTGAATGTGCATAGACGTGTGAAAGGAGAGAAACATAATGATTTGCAACTAAGTTTTTAAAAGCAACGGATGACTGAGCTTGTCTTACTGACAACGGCAACCTGAGCATATAGTATCTAAGTGTTTTTGGATTCCAGTACCACAACAACTTTTTAAATATTATATTTAGATTTTTTTATATTGCATAAGCTTTTTTTTTATTTATTGCATAAGTTGATAAAAAATGCTTTACCGCGGCAGTCCCCGAGTGCCACACGTATTTTTTTTTGTGCTAGTTATTCTTTCGTGTTAAATACACATTTCTTTTTGTAGAGTCAATTCCATTTTAGTTGAGAAAAATGTAGTAAAAAGTAGTTCTACAATTATTGTAAAGATTGAAGCGGCACTTACATAGAGCAATTCTTATTTCTCTTTAATAAACTTTAACCCCAGTTTCTCCCCATTTTAAACCCTCACAAAAGCATACTGCGTCATTACAAAAAACAGTTCTACAAACCGGCATTATATTCGCATTCATATCTAAAGATTTTATCATTTCAATCTGTTACTATACGAACCCATTTCCCCTTTCCTGTATCATTAAGCCATACCTAATTTAAATGAACAAATTTAACTTCAATTATTTTGAAGTGAACCGCCGCGTCGTATCTTTTTCACGTGCACCCCACCGTTCATTACGATCTACAGTGTTCCATTTCTACATCTAGATAAGCTCCCATCTTTATTTTTCTACCCTCCTGTTTCCCTAGGGGCACCGTTCATTTAATTCCGATTCAATCCGTGGCAAACGAAATCATTTTTTAGTAGAGATGAACTTACTGATAAAATGTTTAATCTCTTGTTTGTGACTGCGGGATGTGCTTTCATGAACTCTTTTGATGCTGATTGTAATGGCGGGTTGATATTTTTGAATTGTATTAAACAGTAGAGGTAGATATTGATCTTATGTGAACTTTATTTCAAGTGGCGTTTATATACTTCACCTGAATCTCATATATAGGATGTCTGATTGTCTAGTTGATGGTAATTTTTTGAGAAAGGTTCAGGTTGCTTTTATTATCCTACTGCTCTGTTGGTCGTGCGGTCGCTGAGCGTGGGGTCTTGAGTTTGATTCCCAAGTCGGGCATAATCCAATTGGAATTTCTCAGTAGCAACCCAGAGTTTGGAAGTTGGCGACATGATACCCTCGTACCTAGGGAAAGCACGTTAAGCCGTTGGTCCTGTTGGATTTCAATAGAGAGTTCTTCGTTCGTGCTGGTCTCCGCTGAAATTTTCCGCAATGACCAAACCGTCAGGAGGACTAAATATCTCTATATTATCATCAAGCAACTTAAGGTCTTAGAACTGCTCACTAATCCATTTTTCTGCATGCCATAATTTAACGGAAGCAATAGCATACTTACTACCAACCTGTACTTATCATACATTCATACCACATAATAATATCATGTTTGTACACTTGTCCACGTTTGCCACATCGTGACGTATCAGTGGCGCCATCTCACGATCCAAACTGTCAAAATCAAGAGCAACTGCTCCCACGTGGTCGGCAGCCATTATAACCGCAAATTGGCTCCATTAGCCTCTTTTCGCGAGGAATCGCATTCATCAGCAGTCGATTACACTACTTTGTTGCTTGCTTCTTTTGTATACCGTTGAATGACACTAGATTGTATTTAGGGCATGGTCTGAATAAGTACCTTGTTATGGTTTCGAGGAAACTGATATGCGTGTTTAGTTTCCGACATTCTTGGATGTAGTAAGTACTAATTGAACAACTATTACTGAGACATATTTCTAACTTCAAATTCTCCTGTTAGTAACTTGGATATAGCCAACTCTTTTAACGTTACTATTTTTGCTTTGCGTAGCTAAAGTGGCTACTTTAAATACCGATTGAATACCAACTACTAGTTAAGTAAACCGATGACATGAACTTATATTTTAAAATAAATAAATATATTATAATATTAGCAAAATGTTAAGGACACGTCAAAATTGTAACTTATGCCGCTCTGACCAATGGTCCAGAATTCTGGAACTATATTGCTTTGTGAACTGCGCTAGTAAGTACTTATAGTGAAGTAACAAGTTTACCAAAAGAATATCATCTAACAAAGAAAGTCCTAACAATATTTGTCAAATTGACAAAATATCAAATAACAGAATTAGCCTGGGGACAACACAAAATTGTTTTGGAAAGTGAAATATCTCTGTTCTCTACACAATAGCTATGTAAGAAGAGATTATAGTTCATTTGGCGCCATCAAAACGTTTGTTTTTACTACAAAACGACATAGTTCCGTTTTTAGTACAATGGTAGTTCTCACGATGTTAGTCACTCCGCTATTTCGAGTAGAACATTAACTTTGAAGAAATGGTCGCTCTTTTGCTTCCGTGCTTTTATGGGCACAAGAAAAACAGAATCTGTCTGACGGTTTATCATATTATCCTGGACTAGCTATGCCCAGCTGTTTCGCCTGCTGCTCAAATCCCCTTCTGAAGAGGGCTACCCTTATTACTAGACCAACTGAATATATATACTTATTAGCTGGCGCCCGCGGCTTCGCCCGCATGAGAATCGAAAAAAAGGTAACCTATGTGTTATTCCAGACTATAATCTACCTCTGTACCAAATTTCATCAAGATCCGTTCAACCGTTTTGACGTGTAAGAGTAACAAACATCCATACATCCTTTCTCACAAACATTCGCATTTAAAATATTAAGTAGGATGAAATGTTGATGGGTTACTGTTGTTGCTTCCCGTCTGTGTCAACGCTTGGTGACAAAGGAATAATTAAGACGAGTAAAAACAACTTTCTTGAATAGCCGTTAGAAGAATTCGTCTGTGATAACCTAAATCAAAGTAAATCAAAACGAGTCAACGCAACATTATGCTCCATTTCCGCTCTTTCAGTGTATTCTGGATTGTGGTTTAGCTCTGGATTTGTGTTAGTTTAGTACCAGTTAGTTTAGACCAACCGTAAAGTACGAGTAGATACGGGCTCATTTTGTATGTTTCTACTAATTGTAAAGCCTACTAAAATATTAGATTGTTGTGGTAGTACGCTTACAGCTTTTAACTTCAAAGGACAACATAGGCATGTTACACGACGTATATACCAAAATTGGATTCAAACAGTGCTTTGGTTACTCTATAATGGATCATTTTCTTCTGATGTTTTCTATAAAGGGCTTTTCAGGAGTCATAACGAAGTATATGACGAATTGTCGCCCTAATAGCAATTTCATTTTTCTCAAATGGTATGTGGAGAGCTGCGCCACCGATCTATTTTGTGAGTGTTGTGTATGAAATGAAATGACATATCGACTGCAAACTTTACTTACCATTCGATATATTTAAGTCCAACTCTATACTTATGTTTATAAAGGTCTGTTTGTTTTGAGTGTGTGCAAATTTATCGTGGTTTAGGTTACTTGTACCGTCAGCTCGCTCCCCAGTATTGCACCCTAATGGAATTGTTCCACGGGTGGTGCGTCTCGTCTTGTGGGTCGGACCCCTGTTCCGGACATCAGAGGTCGTGCAGCGAAAAATAAATAAGCACGGAAATCAAAAGGCGATGCTTTAATTGGACCCTCTCGTTCTTTGAAGATTACTTAATTTGATATTGTCATTTGCTTTCATAAATAAATGTAATGACGTAATGTATCAGAGTACGATATGGATGCTTAGTGATATGTTCAGATGTGGCTTAGCAGGGTAAAAAAATATTCTTATTGTATTATCGTGGTTCTAGCTTGGGGTGACCCTATCCCATTAGAAAAAATCTTACAAGAGTAAGCAGAAACAAATTAAACTTTTCTAATACAAAAGATGTGCCACATTACAAAACAACTATCTAGCTGACGACACGGTTGACACAGTGGCTGAGCGATCGACTGCTACGCTGCGTGTCGCGGGTTCGATCTCCGCACGAAACAAATATTTGTATGGCCTACAGATAGTTGTTCCGGGCCTGGCTGTTTGTGTATGTGAGTTTAAATGTTTGTAAACGCACCCACTATACAAGAGTAATTCCTAGTGTAGGGAAAAAATAATAAAAAAAAACTTCATACAAATTATCTCCAGATATACAGGCAAGCAAGTTCTCACTGTCATATTTACATTGGCCAATCCATTATTATGTCATAAATCTTTACACACGTGCCTAAATCCGTAGTCATTTGTGACAAAAATCCTCAAAATTATGCAAGCATTGCTTTACACTTTCTGTGACTCTTAATACATCGTGATTAGATTGATTTTTGGGTAAATTAAAAGTTTTTATAACGTGGTGTTTGTGCTAATTTGTAGTGGTGTTTTGTAGTACGCGTGGCTGAGACTTGACAGCGCACGGCTTTGGTTCGTCATGCTTGGCCGGAACAAATTGTCTAGCGAGGGAGAGTGTATGTGTGTGTATATTGGCGGGATTTCGTTTTGATTCGAAGTTCGAAAGTTCGTCGAAGCAACAATCTTTAATAAAAAAAATGTTTTTTTTTATTAAAGATTGTTGCTTGTGACATGTATGAAAACTGCCGCTGTCATTACCGATATATTATAGTATATACGGCTATACTTTAGTACATTTCAAAATTTAAAGTACTCGATGGTAATATGTATATAATAAAGAAGGAGTTAATATTTTTTTCTTTAACACTATAATTAGGTAGGTAATCATCATCATCATCATCAGGCTATATTAGTCCACTGCTGGACATAGCCCTCCCCTAATGAGCGCCATAGCGCCCTGTCTTCAGCTTGCCGCATCCAGCATCTGCCTGCAGTCTTTCTTAGATCGTCATCCCACCTGGTCGGAGGTAGGTAAGTTTAACGTTAAATAACAAAACATCGAGTCTGTTGTCACCTAAGAGTTAAACACAGGTATCATCATCTGCCTAGCCTTTTCCCAACTATGTTGGGGTCGGTTTCCAGTCTTACCGGATGCAGCTGAATACCATTATTTTACATGGAGCGACTGCCTACCTGACCTCCATAACCCAGTTAGTACTGGGTATACGATACGTCTTGGTAAGACTGGTTGGTTTAAGTTAAACACAGGTATAACATACTATCCCACATATTATCGTACATTTAATTCTTATCTGGAAAAATATAGCTGAATCTAATAAGACTAGAATTCTACTTAAATTAAGACACAATAAAAATCTACACAGCATTACCCTTTAAACAAAAAATCCTACTATTATATAAATAATATTATAAATGCGAATGTTTGTGAGGATGGATGTATAGATGTTTGTTACCTTTTCACGTCAAAACAGCCGTTTTAACGGATCTTGATGAAATTTGGCAAAGAGTTAGTTAGTTACTATAGTCTGGATTGACACATAGGATACTTTTTTCTATCATCACGCGGGCAAAGCTGTGTGCGCCAGCTAGTATTTTTATAATATAAAACTACTCTTGAAGATAGCACCGTCAGCAACACACACACACCAACAATTACCAAATGCAACATCCGGAAGATATTCAATGAAAGACCCCTTTCATAGATTTGTCCCCAAAAATCACTTCTATTAAGTGAAGTTTGTCACATGTCCAAAACAATGTTCGTTGTATGATGTCATTCTCTCGACGTCAGCGTTCAATTCGTTTCACTTTTATTGGGAATGATGGGAGTAGGGAGAGGAACACAAATATTTAATAGTAATTTCTTAACCTCTCAAAGACCGCCATTATTTACGTCAACTATCCGTCAAGCACCGCCGGGCGGGCTCTATATCGTAAACGTAATCTGATTTTAAGACTAATCTTTACTACAAATACAGTTTTAAATCGGTCGGGGTTTGGTGGCACAAATTTGTGCCAGCGGGGCTCAACGGTAATACTTGTTTAATTGCACGTTTTTGTGCCGCTAGGGCTCTAGAGGTTAATATTGAACTTCATCGTACTCCTTTACATTCGTACAATACATAGCCTCAAACTCAAACTCAAAGCATTTATTTCAATTAGACCATTACAGGCACTTTTGAATGTCATAAAAACAAGAACAAAAAAATGATGCTGCTACAGTCCCGGTCACAAGGCATAATAACTTGTGAAAGTACTGTAGTTGCCCATTCCAAAGCGTTGATCTCTATGGAGAAGAATGGGCAAGAAACTCCATGGACACTCTTTTAAATTGTAATATTTTAACAAAATCGTATTTACATCATTCATGTTGAGATTATACAAATATGTGAGAACGATGTAGAAAGACGTGCACAGTAAGAGCGTCCAGAGTAAATAAAAAGCAAAATTTAATTTTAAATCTAAATAAGTTTAAAAATGAACCGTGGTAGCTAAAAAATGACCAGTCCCAACTGACAGCGCCCGTTCACGAACATGACGTATGGATCAGCCCCATTCAGCTCGACCATTTTAAAGGGAGCTAAATGACCCGACACACCCGCCACCATCAGCGAGACATTTAAGTGAGCATGACACTATCAACCACCAGGGCTTCGTCAAGTCAATGATACATAGCACTCACACATGGGCTTAATAATTATACAATACTAGAGAATTGATTCTATACATTGCAAAGATAGTCTTACAATCTTCTGCAGCTTCCACTATAGCTTCGGATACTGAGTTTACCCCTATGCTTGTGGAGCAGGACCAGCATTGAGCCAAGCATTTTTATCATCAATATAATCCCCCAACTTATAATATGCTTGCCTACATAGTGTGCGTTTAATACAAGATTTAAATTTCGTTTCATTCAGTTGAAGAATGTGGGGAGGTATTTTATTGTAGCATTTCAAACAGTACCCCATGAAAGATGAGTCTACTTTAGCTAACCTGAAACCTGGTTGAACTAATTGGTCCCTATTTCTAGTATTATAATTGTGTCTGTCACCTCTTTTACTAAAAAGATGCAAGTTTTTCCTGACATACATGATGTTTTCATAAATATATTGACAAGGTACTGTCATGATGTTAATATCCTTAAACTGTTCCCTTAAAGAATCTCGCCTACGTAGGTTATATATGGCTCTGATGGCTCTTTTCTGCAGAATAAATATAGACTCGATGTCTGCAGCCCGTCCCCAAAGTAAAATACCGTATGACATTATACTATGAAAATAACTAAAATAGACTAGTCTCGCGGTATCTACATCAGTAAACTGACGGATTTTTCTAACAGCATATGCTGCTGAACTAAGGCGTCCTGCAAGAGATGTTATATGCGGACCCCATTGTAGCTTTGAATCGAGTGTTATTCCCAAGAAAACAGTTTTTTCGACGAATTCTAGTTTCTCTTGACTCACACGTGATCCTCGAAAAAATGTTTATCGCACATTTTCATGACGTCATCGACTCAGATTGACAGACCGGCTGCGGACTCTCACTGCAACTGAAAACTCCTGAAATAAAAACTCAATAACTTCGACCGAGCTTACGCATTGATTAAAGCAATACATAAACTGTCTTCAGACATACTTACTGATGGGTTGACACAAGAGAGAGAAGTCATTAACAACCGAACAGAATGACAGATCGCGGCATAGACAATAATTGTCTATGCCGAGTTCTAAACTAGAACTACCAAAAAGAAACAATGATGTTTTGCGCTTTACTTCTTGCATAAATTGCTCAAAATATACATTTTCGATAACAATATTTTTGACACCATAGAAATCAGTTGGTTTTTCGTCTCGAACTGTCTAAGCAGCTCTAATAAGAAAAAAACCTATAAACAAAACAAAATCGAATACGTCGCATCATGTTTCCTGTTGGAATTGATACTTTGATTGGATGTATAGAACTATGTAAAATATCAGTCAATCATAATTATTTCCTCATTTCTAACCCTCTATGGCTGCATTGAACATTTATTCAAATCATTTAAGCGCAATCGATAATACTTAACCAACTTTCAATTGAAGCCGCAACTTGATTTATGAAACAGTATACCAGCAAATTGAAATAAATATTGTTATCAAACAGTCAGATACCATTATTAGTATCAATCTTAGATCAAACATTTATTATATTCTTACTTACAATATTTTAAAAAACATCAGCTTAAGAGAATCTAATTCAAAAGTCCCAAAGAGATGGCAATAAAAATCGTATTACGCCCATTTTAATTTAATATATTACTGATATTTTAGAAAATACTTAATAAATCCGATTTCTGTTTTACTTATTCCGTCCAATATGCCATAAATTGTGATAAGCGTCTACATCAAGTTAGGGAATGAAATATTTTTATTTTACATTGTTCCATTCGAATTTTGCTATTCGTTTCCAAAACTGTTAAATCGACTTTTTTGATGATAAAATATTCGATATAAATAGAGATGGGTTAAAACTTATACCATACCCTTTTTGTCTTTGTATTATCTTTTATCAATATGACGGTAAATTGTTTTCTATTAACATATTATTATTATTCTACTTATTTAAGGTAAGATCAGTCTCATTAATGGAAATTAAATCCCAGTAGAAAAGTATTTTATTGCGATTTCCTGACAGACAGTGTACATACATTCTCAGATTACCAGCAGATTTAAATAAACAGTTACATTTTTTTAAATTTGTATCTCCAAAATTAGTTTTTTTTTAATGTTATTCCCTTAATTTTAAAAGACTAGTTTGTAATTTGATTTGTTCCTTAAAATAATCGTATTATACATCATTATTTTTCTTTTGTTGAAGGTTGTCAAGTATTTATGATTCAAAGAAAGCAATACTTACAAAGTAATTGCTAAATACTTAGGAACTCAAAATAAAATTGCTCCGAATTCATAAGCTTCCACCTGACTTCCACGCTTTAAGAAAAATCTAGCAATCATATTTCATCTTTTTCTGTTAAAATAAGCAGACAATTGTAATTTGCCGCGTCACTGCATCGCAAGGAGAAAAATGGTCCAGTTTTTCTGGCTCACGGGGATCTAAGCGACGAGTTTTATTTTTTATGACGTCATTAACTGGAGGAAGCTGGGGTAAATAGAGCTTGCGGTCGGGCCCTCTATTTTAAACTGTTGATTGCGAACATAACGGCAGGGTAGTGATTTACATGCGGCTTTAGACGGGTTCTTGTTGATTTTAGTACGAGTACGGCGGTTACTTAGTAGGCGGAAGACAAAAAGTAGAAGATAGTGTGGTCTCTAAGTCAACCAAGTAAATTATGCAGTGGGAAGTGTCTAACTACTGTGATTATGTTGTTCCGCCATTATATATGTGCTATACTTACTAATATTATAAAGCTGAAGAGTTTGTTTGTTTGTTTGAACGCGCTAATCTCAGGAACTACTGGTTCGAATTGAAAAATTCTTTTTGTGTTGAATAGACCATTTATCGAGGAAGGCTTTAGGCTATATAACATCACGCTGCGACTAATAGGAGCGAAGAAACAATGGAAAATGTGAAAAAAAACGGGGAAAATTATTCATCTTTGAGGGCTTCCGTTGCGTGCGCTGCGAAAACGGTTCAAGATATCAAAAAAATATGTAGAAAAGAATTATTTCTCTTGAAATGATCTAAAAAAATGTCCGTGACGGTATATGTCTATCTTTTAAGATTAAGTCACTAGAACCGTTTTTATGGTAATCAAATTTGGTCAAAATTAATTCATGATTACCAATTATTTGTTAAAGTTGTTTCAACATAATAATATTAATCTTTATCCAAATAAATGTGTGTTGATTAACAGTATTTAATTGTGAACAAAATTGTCTTTGACATCACTTAATTTCAATGAACGTCTTAGAAGATATTACAATTTTAAAATAACTCCGATATAAAATTCACACGCGCTGCATGATGTGCAAAACATGACGCTGGGCATGGGCGAGGAGAGGCGTTGCTTGCGGGCGAAGCGGAGGGGGGGTATAGCTCTACGATTATATTTTGGTTCTAATAATTTCACAATTATTCATCACCTGCCTAGCCTTTTCCCAACTATGTTGGGGTCGGTTTCCAGTCTAACCGGATGCAGCTGAATATCAGTATTTTACATGGAGCGACTGCCTATCTGACCTCCACAACCAGTTAATACTGGGTAATACGATACCCCTTGGTAAGACTGGTTGTCAGACTTTTGGAACACTGACTACCTGTTACGACTGTCAAAGATCTACAAATGACAGCCGGGACCAACGGCTTAACGTGCTTTCCGAGGCACGGAGGAAACTCGGTATGTAACGGGTGGTCACTGGTCAACCATCCACAGACCAACCTAGGCAAGCGCGGCTTAACCTAAAGATCGACCCGAGCGGCTGCTATTAGTTAGCTACGAGCTCCTCATGAGCTATTTTTTTTTTATAAATTTCACAATTATTAAAAAAAAATATTGTAGATAATACCTGTAAATAGGTGTCATCTACATAATTATTCTTAGGGCTGTTTATTCAATAGTCAGATAACTTTTATCTGAGGAATAAAAATGGCGGTTTGACAGCTCATCTATAGAAAATATGTCAAACTGCTATTTTTATTCCTCAGATAAAAATTATCTGACTACTAGCTGTGCCCGCGACTTCGTCCGCGTGGAATAGTATTTTGGGCATCATATTTATTTTTACAAACAACCTCCTCAGCTTTATAAATTATAACTGTTACCCACGACTATGTCCGCGTCTTAGCCCAAGTTCCGGAATTCTGTGAGGATAAACGTTGAGAACGTTCAGCGCTTGATTCCCGTAGTCGGTTCACCAAAGTTCGAGAACTCTGTGAGGCTAAACGTTGAGAACGTACAGCGCTTGATTCCCGTAGTCGGTTCACCAAAGTTCGAGAAACTTGTGAGGCTAAACGTTGAGAACGTTCAGCGCTTGATTCCCGTAGTCGGTTCACCAAAGTTCGAGAACTCTGTGAGGATAAACGTTGAGAACGTTCAGCGCTTGATTCCCGTAGTCGGTTCACCAAAGTTCGAGAACTCTGTGAGGCTAAACGTTGAGAACGTTCAGCGCTTGATTCCCGTAGTCGGTTCACCAAAGTTCGAGAACTCTGTGAGGCTAAACGTTGAGAACGTTCAGCGCTTGATTCCCGTTCTCGGTTTATCAAAGTTCGGAAATTTTGTAAGGATAAACGTTCAGCGCTTGCTTCCCGTTGACGGTTTGCCGAAGTTTGGAAATTTTGTGAGGCTAGATACGGCGAACGTTCAACGATCGATTCATTAGCACGGTTTTGTTCACTGATTCCTCGTTGAGTAGCCAACCTATGCATATTTTCATTCTCTGTTTCACTGCTGCGCAAAGCTCGCAGCCGCTTTGCGGTAACAGTCTGCCGAGAAAGCTGAGTTCTTTGCTGAGCTGAGAAAGAAAATAGGAAATTAAAACTTAACCAAACCGTAACTCGTAATCAAGAAAAAACAAACGTAAGGTTAATAATTAGGATCCTAATTATTGATACCTGTATTTGGTACTTACGTAAAATATAAGGTTAACTAACTGTGTGCTTAAACTAAAACCTAACCTAATAAGGGCTGATTTTTTAATAGTCAGATAATTTTTATCTGAGGAATAAAAATAGCAGTTTGACATATTTTCTATAGATGAGCTGTCAAACCGCCATTTTTATTCCTCAGATAAAAGTTATCTGACTATTGAATAAACAGCCCTAAGAATAATTATGTAGATGACACCTATTTACAGGTATTATCTACAATATTTTTTTTTAATAATTGTGAAATTTATAAAAAAAAAATAGCTCATGAGGAGCTCGTAGCTAACTAATAGCAGCCGCTCGGGTCGATCTTTAGGTTAAGCCGCGCTTGCCTAGGTTGGTCTGTGGATGGTTGACCAGTGACCACCCGTTACATACCGAGTTTCCTCCGTGCCTCGGAAAGCACGTTAAGCCGTTGGTCCCGGCTGTCATTTGTAGATCTTTGACAGTCGTAACAGGTAGTCAGTGTTCCAAAAGTCTGACAACCAGTCTTACCAAGGGGTATCGTATTACCCAGTATTAACTGGTTGTGGAGGTCAGATAGGCAGTCGCTCCATGTAAAATACTGATATTCAGCTGCATCCGGTTAGACTGGAAACCGACCCCAACATAGTTGGGAAAAGGCTAGGCAGGTGATGAATAATTGTGAAATTATTAGAACCAAAATATAATCGTAGAGCTATACCCCCCCTCCGCTTCGCCCGCAAGCAACGCCTCTCCTCGCCCATGCCCAGCGTCATGTTTTGCACATCATGCAGCGCGTGTGAATTTTATATCGGAGTTATTTTAAAATTGTAATATCTTCTAAGACGTTCATTGAAATTAAGTGATGTCAAAGACAATTTTGTTCACAATTAAATACTGTTAATCAACACACATTTATTTGGATAAAGATTAATATTATTATGTTGAAACAACTTTAACAAATAATTGGTAATCATGAATTAATTTTGACCAAATTTGATTACCATAAAAACGGTTCTAGTGACTTAATCTTAAAAGATAGACATATACCGTCACGGACATTTTTTTAGATCATTTCAAGAGAAATAATTCTTTTCTACATATTTTTTTGATATCTTGAACCGTTTTCGCAGCGCACGCAACGGAAGCCCTCAAAGATGAATAATTTTCCCCGTTTTTTTTCACATTTTCCATTGTTTCTTCGCTCCTATTAGTCGCAGCGTGATGTTATATAGCCTAAAGCCTTCCTCGATAAATGGTCTATTCAACACAAAAAGAATTTTTCAATTCGAACCTATAGTTCCTGAGATTAGCGCGTTCAAACAAACAAACAAACAAACAAACAAACTCTTCAGCTTTATAATATTATTATATATTATATAGTATAGATGACGTCATTAACTGGAGGAAGCTGGGGTAAATAGAGCCTGCGGTCGGGCCCTCTATTTTAAACTGTTGATTGCGAACATAACGGCAGGGTAGTGATTTACATGCGGCTTTAGACGGGTTCTTGTTGATTTTAGTACGAGTACGGCGGTTACTTAGTAGGCGGAAGACAAAAAGTAGAAGATAGTGTGGTCTCTAAGTCAACCAAGTAAATTATGCAGTGGGAAGTGTCTAACTACTGTGATTATGTTGTTCCGCCATTATTTTTGAAATTCGAACTGCAAAGCAAAAATGAAGATGTTTTTTTATACTGAAACTGTTCCTAACGAACTGAGCAAGAGAGGTGTCAAAAATGTAAGGGTTGATTTAACTTTGACAACACGTCACTTTGCAACACTATCCTCACACTTCGACGTCACACCAAAAATAGAGATCCCCCGCTGATTTCAAAAATATTTGTATCATAAAAACATTTCACACCATCGAAATCTCGGAAAATGAAATTTTAATATTGAGAAAACAAATCGGGTACTCGACGGGGGGCGCTTTGGTCATTCGATCCCTACTGCTACCGTTTACGCTGTCGGCTCCCATAAGTCGGTCATTTGAGAAGGTAAACTATCGAGTTTCATACTCGATAGATTTAACATGACTCGACGCCAACTCGAATTGGGTGACAGTTTGAACGCGGCACTACGTTCGCTGCTCATTAGAATAATTTCTGGGTAAATTCATTGAACATTATTATGAATTGTGAAATTGTAAAAGAATCGTAGTTTGAATATTTAGGAAACATACATTTCGACAGTTATGTTTAAATCTCTCTGGCAAAATTTATTTATATCTTTTAAATATTAAAATAAAACGTTGCGCCATTCAAAAATTTCTCCTGCATGTATTTTGGAGGTCTGTTCACAAACATTTAAACTTACATACGCAAACATCCGAATAGTAAATAGTTTGTACTACATACAGGTCTAACCATAGATATATTATACTCCATTCTGATATCAGCTATGGATCTAACTGTAAACCTCAAGTGATGTTATGTTTTTATTATACACAATCATATAAAAACTTATTTGACAATATTTTATCAGTGGAATTTATGCCCTTGTTGCATAAAGTACTACAGATATTAATAACTCAATCACAATTTCCCCAAGTTAAATAAAACATCAAACAAAACATTTCACGGCGACTCGGTAACAACATTCACAATTTTAATGATAAACACGCAAAAACAAGGCTGCGGGCATCCGTTAGTCGCAATTTGCTATAATCACTGTATAAAGAAAGCTTCACCCTTCTGCGTTGATTCCGAAACTCATTTGCGGTATATGTTTTTGATCTACACAGTTCTCTGCGAGCAGTCGCTAGGGACACCACGCTTCCGTATAGGCTATAAAATGTAAATATAAATAAATATTTAAGTTTATAATAAAAACACGCTAAAGGAAGGGAATAGATTATTATTAAGCCGGGAATTTTATTTCATAGTCAATTTGACTTACATTTTGTATGTTGTTATAAGTACCAGTACCATTGTGCTCTTTTGTCTGTATATTTTTTTTTTTAAATATGTGTTTTGTGTGTACACAAATAAAAAAATAATATTTTGATTGAATTCTGTTTTATGCCAGTCATTTAGACAGAGAGAGACCTACTACCTATTTTTTATTTAATTCAAATGTTAGAATGACGTGATCTTGATAACCATGTATTGTCTAGATGTAAATATGTATCCAGACTAAACATATGTGTAAAATTTCAGCTCAATTTGGAGACCGGGAAGTGCGTCACAATATTTTTTTTAGATTTTTTTACATAGTATACACCATCATTTTGATACAATTTTGGTTCATTAGGCTTAAAACCCACCCATGTTCCTTCTATTGCCTATTATGTTCCGGGACCACGGTATCTCTTTCGAACAACCCACAACCCCGGCAGTTCATTAGGTTTAAGAAATATTGCAATTTATTGGAACCTATTTACAAGACGTTCTTGAGTGTGTGACTCTTGTAAGGTAGAGTTCACCTTCCGCAATCTTGAGTTATTCCATTCTGTTTGCAGGGTTGCATTATCGTCCGCCATTCTAACCCGAGTTTGCCAATCATTAGCAAGCTCTCTGTAACAAAATATGCATCAGTCATCAATTACTAAGAGATAACAGCAAATAGTACAATCTTGTAAAGACGATCTGATCGTCTTTTGGACCCTAACCTGGAGCGAGGACCAAACAAAATATCATGTCAAATTTGAATAAATATTACGCATCGCATTTTCCCGTCATCATAGTCACTCTAGGTCTCATTACAAGGCGCTCAAGCGCATAATTTTGTGGTTACCACCAAACGAGAGAAGGTCGCGAGCTGCGGTCGCCAGCCACACGCGCCTTTGACGCACACAGAGTTTATTTCGAAAAAATATATTATTTTAATGAGACTATTTTTAATAATTATTTTTCTGGTATTTTGTGAGAAATTTTAGTAAAATTTAAGGTGCAGCAAATAAAAGTTAATGTGGTTTGATGTACTCGTCATTGAAAACACAAATGAATAAAGTAATTCTAAAGGTTCGGGCACATCAGTCCAGCAGACCAACTGCACAGGCACTTGATTCACTGACGCCAGACTGAAATACAAGACTGAAAGATGAAAATCAAGAATCCTAAACATTTTTATTTCACATAGGCCTACATGGGCACTTATAAAATGCCGAGAAAAGGTGCACGGTTCGGGTTGGTCGTTTCCTATGGAGAAGAATCGACAAGAAACTTCATGGTTACTCTTTTACAATCATTTGCTTTTACAATGATAATGTGTTTGGATATGTCAAAGTGCCTGTAGCTAGTCTGTAATCTGCCCGTAGTCTGAACCTGTTTGACAGAACCGTAAATGTGATGGAAATTATTTAGACGAAGGTAAAAAGGTGTCGCTAAGAATCAATTACGAACATCACAAACGATAAATTAATGTAAAGTACAACAAAGAATCTGAGCCTAACACGTTCCGACTTCCTTCTTTCCCATATAGACACGACCATTAAAATATAAAGACGACGAATAGTACCATTTACGATGCATTTCTACGCATACATTTCAAACGGATGAGACCAGACTTAATCTTTTGTAACACCAATCTGACCGATTTAACACGGTACCATTTTAAGCGATGAATTCAATTGTTACAGATGAAACTCATTGATTCAAAACCCGTGCGAGAGTCGTCGCATTGAAAATTTTATAGTTGGTTTTATTAGTTATAAATGAGACGATTAAATTTATCGTTCTTATGATTGGCTTTACGATGTACCGGTTAGTTTGACGTTACGTCACATTGCATCTATGATTGTCCACATCGCGGCTCTTTATATGACGGTAAACATTAATTAAGCAGTAAAACGTTAGGTAATCATCAGATATCATCTTTGTTTTATATCTTTTATCGTGTTGATAAGCGAAACGTCGAGCGTTGCCCGAATTGAATACTTGTCCACGTTGAGGTCAATGGCCTCATGAAATTTTATGCAGACGACGAATCAGTTAAGGTTGACTTAATGGTTATGTAGGCAGACTTATGTGTACATTGCTTATCTACAGTATCTTTTATATCTGTCCGTTAGATATGAATAGGCAACGTATGCTGATGTTCTTAATTAGTATCGCAGTTGTATGCAGCATTCCCAATGAAAATGTATTGTTATGGCAATCTATTATCTAGAGCTGATTTGACTTAACATTTGCTATAGTGGATTATCGTCAGTTCATCACTCCACTACTAATTGTTCAAACGAAACTGCAAGCATTATTACCAAATCATTGCGTAATAATCAGCAATTGTAATAAGTATTGAATAATAAATTTTTATTGGCCTCATTTCTTCAATGAGCTTCAATAAATTGCAATAACGAAAATTAATTGATTCCTATTACGATTGATTTCATCGTCACCATTTCATTTCTAAGAAAGTGTGTCAACTGCAGCTAGTAGAACCATATAAATCATGTACATACCTTATCATCATCATACTTCATTCCTTTATTTACATTCATTACTTTACTCTTAATCTTAGTAGCCACCACTTTTTTTTTGCGGGTAGCAAATCATAACTTCCCGTGTCGAGTGTCACACTTTTACTGACTAAAACACACCCATATCTATACCTTATTTTGCCCTTTATGTTCCGGGGCCGAGGTATCTCTTTCTGACAACCCGCGACCCCGGAGTAGCCACAACTTTTTAGCTATCATTTTCGTTGACACACTCAATCCATCGTCCCTTTGGTCTTAATCTACTCTCAACCACATTCACAATCAAAACTTTCCTCACAACATTTCCTCATATAGGCACTAATAGTACCTATCGCATAAAGTTCCAAGCAACCTGCTGCAGTATTTTGAACAGTATCTAAAACTACTGTATCTGTTTTCCTTAAACTTTTGTTAGTTGTACAAGTTGATAAGCCACGGCTACAACTGTTTGTCTTGCAGTTCATTCATATGCATGAACGTAAATAGTTATCTTTATATTCGTTTTCCCTTGTGATAGCTACGGAACTTCTGTCAGTATAGTTCCATCATTTTGTTTCAATTTGATGCAACTGCATTCGGAATCAATTGAGAAGACTCCAAGTCTGTGTGTGGAGTCTTCTCAATTCTTATATAATTTTATGTGAATGTTCTCTGGATCTTACCTAAATTCCTAGATGTATACGTAATCTATAAAACTGACTTGTTTGTCCATATTGGTTTATGAACTAGCAAATAGTCTAACCTAAGTCGTGTTCATTTTCATGCCTAAACCTAAATTATTTGGGATCGGCGCTGCATGTTCTTTTCTTCCACATTAATTTCCTATTAAACTCTTAAGAGTCACTTCCTGTATAGTCATGTCATCTTCCACACAGCTCATCAAACATTCCTGCTTCTTAAACTATTTATAATAAGTTGACTCTAAGATATTGCTTTAATATTTCTACAAAATTACAGTCAGTAGCAGAAGATACCCAATCGTATATCCAATCCAAACATAAAACAACCATGTCAAGGCCAATCAAAATACTTCAGTAGTGCCACTAACACGATAGAAGATTTTGTAATCAAACGATACCAATTTAGAGCTCATGACATCTATTATAGCTAACGAGTGCAATAATAGCGAATCAGATAAACTGAGTATGTTTAGACAAGATCGGTTGGTTTCACTGTGAGCAAATAAACTGAATTGTAACGTTATGATGCCAAGGCTATAACTATAGAAAATGTTGGTCTAACACTTCAAAGATCGTATGAGATATGTTTAGAAATGCAGAACGCTTGAGTAGAAAATTCCATCTCATAATGCCTCAAGAAACTTGTGAAAACAAATACTTAGACGTATAAATAAATAGATTTTGTACAAGGTGAAATCTTATGGCTGCAGTAAAAATATGATGTGCTTATAGTGGTTTCTAAACGTAAAATTAGAAATCTGGTAGACCGTGACTTAACCAGCTCCTCAGCTTTTAAGAATTACTTTAAACGTAAATATTAGAAATAAAAATCATATTGATCTAAATACGTGCACTGCTGAAGAAGAGAGAAGAGATGTCAGTAAAACAGAGAGGCCCACGAGTTCTACTGCCTGACGTGGTTGCGGTTTGTTCGAGAGAGATCGGCCCCGGAACACAAAGGGCATTAGAAAGAACATCGATGGATTTTAGTCCTTTGTAAAAGTCCTCTCCGCCTAGAGTGGGAGAGTTATGTGATGATTTCTCATCCGAAAAAAAAAATGTAATAACCAATAACAAAAAAACTTGAGAGGTGTCAAGAGACACCAGGATGAAACGAAGTTATTATTTATTATGTACTAAAAACCTGTATACACTCAACAAAAATAAATTCAATGCGAAATAGAAATGAAAATATCTGGCTTGCTTTCTATAAGAGAGAGAGAGAGACAGACAGAGAAACATGCGCATGCCGCACAGCTTACAATAGCTTACTATCGCAAAAAGTGTCGTTACAAGTTTTCGTGAGAAATTTTTCCGTCTAGCCCCCTTTTACAACGCGCGATAAGGAACTTCGTTCCAATAAATATCTTTACAAATAACCACACAGTGGTTTTCATGAGACAATGTGACTTTAACGGTACGAACCGTCCAGACATTTTCAACTCATAAAAGAGGTAATTTAATACAAAATTTGCATATGAAAGCTTACGTAAGCTACAACCGTTTGCAATCACATAACTATTGAAACCAATGGCCCTATGAGATGGAAATATCAGAATTAAATAGGTGTAAAAGAGAAAGGAGATAGAGTCAAATGACTTGACCCAAGATTCCTTGCCACAATCAGCGTGCGAAGTCAAGTCTTATTGGTCCTGTTAAATGTGAAATTCAAGCCATATTCAATTAGGCATACATTACTTGAATGAGCAAAGAGCCTGCTCAACTGTGGTGGTATGGTAAGTATTCCATACGTATACATATAACAGAGGTCTTCACTTTCTAGACTGTGTTATATGATTTTTTTTTTAACTTCGCCCCACACTAGGATTACACTAGGATTTCTATGGTATAGTGGGAGGGTTTACAAACATTTATACTCAAACAGCTAGACCCGGAACAACTATCTGTAGGTCATACAAATATTTGTTCCGTGCGGGGATCGAACCTACGGCACACAGCGCGGCAGACGATTGCTCAGCCACTGCGCCAACTGTGTCATCGAATTTGGTCTTTTAGTTCTTAATTCTCTTTTACTCTTTGAAATCCCTTCATAAAGTCAGTCACTCTGTAAATTAGTTTTCGTACCTCAAGTCTTAATTTCTTATTATTATCGTATCCTATTCCGCACCGTTGGTTTCGTAGACGCTAGTACGACTGTTGGAAGTGAAGGACTGGGTTTGATTCCCAGATTGGGCAAAGTGTTATTGGGTTTTCCATTGCAATTACGTTGGCGGGTAATACCTCTGTACCTCAGAAAGTACGTTAACCCTATGTTCCTACACCTGGTGGTCCATTTTTGACTGTGTTGGATTTTAAGGGGTTGAGCAAACGTTGACACTTTTTGCTATCGACATACCACACCATCACAGGAAACCATAGTTTTAATCAATTATTCATTGGCAGCTTGTTTCCGATACAAGACACACAATGATCCGATACAATGCGCTGCACAAATGTGGATGCTACGTTTGCGCAGCGCCTTATCCTGTAAAACGGTTTAAAAAATGTTTGTGATTATTGAATACCACCTGAACTTTAACAAGTATGCATTAATGAACTTTAACCGAACGCAAATGAATCCGAAAAATCTGAGGTTGGATTTGATCTTGAGACCTAATGGATTGGCAGTCCTAGGGCCATACCACGAAACTATCACTGCTTTAACATTCTATTCTATTATTTCTTAAGATTCCAATAAGCAATCTCTATTAACACCTGAGAATAATAGTTTTAATCTTATAATAAAAACTTTAGAAACAGGTTAGGCCCATTTATGACAGCCAAAGGTCAATAAATGTTAAATACAGTTTATTGGTAGAAATATCTCATTTCATCTAGAAAATTAACTGTGATTTTATTACTTGACAATTATTCCACAAGATTTGGGCGCGACATTTTATGATTAAAATCATTTCAAACTCCTACGCAACTGTTTTTTGGAGCATTCCCATAAAATAAAGAGATGGTTATTTTAATAACGTAATTAATTGTGTGAGGAAAATGATCACATAATTTAGTTGAATATGCTTTACCCACAAACTCAGGAATATGTCACCTGGGTAATTTCATAAAAAATTACAAAATCCTTTATTGTAAAACAAATAAAAAATTATAAATAATATATATTTTTTTTTAAATATGTGTACAAATAAATATAAAAAGCTATAACCAGGTTGTATTATATAATTTAAATTTTAAATAATAATTCATAAGGTAATTTATGATACTAAGCACGACACAATTGCTCTACAATTGCCTTGTCGAAAGTGTCTCATCGACCTGAATGACCAAAAATAACCCACAACAACCGAAGGTGACGTCAGAAAAGAAAATGTCCCCGTTTATCATCCCGAAGAAATGTTAATTAAATCACTGTAAACATTGGGTGGGTAGGCAGAAATCGTCATTAATACACGACAACCAACGCTAATGGGTGTGGGTGGCGGACTGTTCAAACGTAAACCGATTGGGTTGACGACAAAAATGTTAGCTTATATTTAGAAGTTAGCTCGTTAAGATTTAATAGGTTTAATATAAATGTATTTGATGCTGAAATTGTAACGTTTGTACAAAATAATAGAGTAGGTAACTAATTAATGAAACTTACTTTCAGTAGTGGTTTTCTTGGAATTCAATTTGAAAGTGATTTTCAGCAATATATTTTTTTTCTTCTTTTTTAAAATGACGACAACGAAACGACGCGGTTGGCGCAGTGGCTGAGGGCCACGGGGCTTACGGGGCTTGCGGTTTCAATCCCCGCACGGAACAAATATTTGTATGACCTATAAATAGTTGTTCCGGGTCTGGCTGTTTGTGTATGTGAGTTTAAATGTTTGTAAACGAACCGGAGAAATTCCTAATGTGGGGCAACGATTTTTCAAAAAAAGAATAGACATATCATTCTTTCTTCATTTGTGTAATTATCGTTTGATTTTGTATTATAACTAATCAAATCCCTGGCTACGGTTGCTTATTGCCCGATGAGCGATGGACCACGATGTGGAGTCTTGGCACAGCCAAAAGACCAGTAGACTTCGTAGGAGATGGTGGGACGAGGTGAACCAAACCAACGAGTAGTGGGCCGCATTTACTATAAATCTAAAGAACTGGAAGCTATGAAGAGGCATTTGCCCAGCAGAGAGATGACTAAAAGTACATTAACCGAATTTATAAGTGATTGAACTTAGGTTACACAAAATAAAAACAGTCCAATCTCCTGATACTGTTGCCTACAGAATTTAAGATCTACTTGAAAGTGACAAATTTCTCAGTCACAGTTGGACCAAAACAACAAAAAGTCGTCGTCACATTTCAATTAAACAGTGTCAAAAAAATCATTTCCTGTGACGAATAAAAACAGAATCACCTTTTTGTAACCAGCGTCAAAGTCAGTAGAAAATGAAACTGACTCCAAAAATAGCCATTTGTCGCCAGAACGTAACATTTTTAGCCGCTCGGTCAGATATGATTTAATGGAGTGCCGAGAGGTTCGTTAACATTAATAAATTCTATGCCCCTACTATGGGACTGTTTGTTTCATACATAGATCAGTTGAACAGTTTTTCTTTTGCTCTAAGTAGATACTCGTTAGTTATTTTTTCTTATCAGACTCATTTTTTGTGCAGGAAAATTTCAAGAACATGTTTAAAAAATTAGAAAACTTTCCTCAATAGATTGCCGTATTTTAAATAAAAACACACATGACTACTTAGACTTCCACAAACGTAGAACATACTACACGTAGAATATCTAAAAAAGATTGACCTAACAGCTGATTGAAATAAATTGACATTGAATATCACCAATGCCTCATTGGTGACAAGGAAAGATGACGTGAGGAAAGTCGCTGGTTCGAACTGGACACAAAGAGCGCAACACAGAGAGGAATGGAGGAAGTTGAAGGAGGCCTACACCAAAATGGTCGAAAAAGGCTAAAAAGAGAAAGAGAATGCCATAACTCACCAAAAGTCTAAGACACAACAAAACGTCATTTAGAACCCCAAAGCCACTTGTAGAATCCAATTAAGACTAGGAAATCACCGTCATACACCATGTATAAAACCAGTAGTAGGGAACAAACTCCTTCCTACCAGACGCTTTTAACTTTCCTTCGGCACTTCGTTAGTCTTGTTTGTATTTATTTAAAGCGTGATAACTTATCCGTCGACTGAGAACAGGATATGTGCCTAACAAAGTCCTGGGATTCTGGGATTCATTTGCCATTTCCACGCGTAATCTGTAAATACTTTGTGTGATCGTTTTACCTCCGTTGGTTCTTCGGGAAATAAGTTTTAAAATAATGGTCCTTGGATATTGCTGGTAGGAAATATTTCAAGGGTATTTTAGAAGGAAACTACGCTTGGTAGCTTAGATTTAAAGGGGTTTAGTTATAGTCGCTGATTCAATTTAAATATTGAAAACAAATGATTAAGCGGCGTTAATCATTACAACTTAAGTTGATACAGCGTCTATGAATAAACCCCAACAGCTGTATGGTTATCTGATCATGCAACTATATCAATACTAAAAAATACATAATTCTCATAGTAATATTTAATGTCCCTTAATTCGTGTCCCGAAAAGTCGCCATCCACTCGGTCCACACTATTTAACCGACTTCTTGCATTTCATTCATCAACTATTTTTTTTTATAGGGCTCCTTGCAGTTCAACTCTCTATGTTTTTCTGACCGCAAAATTTAAGCAAGAGGCACAACCTACCGGTTACCTAAGATATTTCACCAGTACCCTCTCAAGCTTAATAGGAGACTGTGAAATGTGACAGTCGTTGCACAATCTTCACTTTACAAGTCAAAAATTACCTAGAATTCAGTTGCAAAGGCATTTTGAATTTACAAGACTAGCGGTTCTCTAACCTAACACAGTGCAAAATAATGTTAAGAAAACGTCTTCAGCCTTGAATCTTACTCATAACCATGATATTGAACAATATGTGAATATAAAGAAGTATATGCGATTTTGATCCCTATGGATTTCATTTAATCCTAAGAATTGAAATTACAATAGCGTTGGCAGTAGATTACAAAGTGTTTCGCAGGCTCTAAAAATTTATTTCCATTATTACCGCCTAGCTTAAAGGCAATAAAAAATCTAACACAACATCGCCCGCAAAGTGCCTCATGTTCAAAAATACTTCTCTTGAAATAACCTTGGCTGAATAAATCGTTTCAATTTCCTTTAAGAGTTGATGCAAACATGAAAGTTGGCGGTTATTTTAAAAGTATGCGTTAAAGTTTATACGACGCTCAGGAGAGCATGTCGCAACTAAAGAACAAAATTGAATTTGTAACGTGAGAGGTTGGTCGTAAAGAGTTATTATTATAGGTGTTTCTTTTGTTTGTTATAATAATGCGCTCAGTCGACGCTGCGCTAACCAAAAAAAAATCTCAAAGGACCAAGTTTACAGTTCGTGCAAATGAAAAATAAATCAGTTTTGTTTTTTTGCGCTCTTGCAATCTATGTTGGTGTTTAAGTACAAAAAAAAAGTATGCAATAAAATATTGTAGCTGTGCGTTTAGTTCAAAATGTAATAGAAAATAGAACTGTTTATTTTATTTTCTGTTTTGCTCGACCGTCGACTTTAAGTGACGATTCAACTTACTGAAAGTTCGTTTTAAAAATAATACAATGTAGTTATGTAATGTAGTTACAAATACGAACTACATTATTTTTATAACTCAAAACTGAATCAGTATTCTTTATCCTGTGTTTTATTAAGCATTAAAGCATTTCCATCTTTAGTTTTCATGTATGACATAAACAATTAATTCTGCAGTAAATGCAGGACTAAAATTAAACGGTATCAATTTGTCACCTTCCAAAAGTTTTCATTGCAGGAAACTGGCCATGAATCGTTTCATGAGATACTGTGTGTGAATAAGACAGATAAAATTAACAGTTTATTAAGAAGTTGTTGATAAAATAATTCATGTGCTGTTTTGTGAAATCTTTTTAGAACTTTTACAATGACTAAATATGAAACTAAACTTGGCAGGGAAACTGCCTGCCGGGGTTGCGGGTTGTTCGAAAGAGACACCGTGGCCCCGAAACACAAATGGCAAAAGAAAGAACGTGGATGGGTTTTAGTCAGTAGAAGTCTGACACTCACCGCCCAGAGAGGGGGAAGTTATTTGATAATTTCACAACCAAATAAAGAAATAGCGGGTATTTATTGCCTATATCTTGTTTACGATACCAGTAATTTAAACAAACGGATTGTGTAACATTTATACAATAAATTTGCTCGTCATTTTCTCTAACAATGAACTCTGCTCGATAGTAAAATGTACATAAAAGTCCTGCTGGTGACTTATTGGTGTTATCAATTTTAGTATTATGTTTACGTTGTAATTTACGCTTATTATAACCTTTACATTCCGTGTTGAATCGTTCGTATTATTTATTTCTTTATAACTTGACAGATGCAATTGGCATTCATAATCGAAAATTGCAGTTCTTAATCGGTAAAGTGAATACTTATTTGTATCATTATTTAGTAACTAGGCCCTTTATTTTTTCGCGGATGGATAATCATAAAATAACTTCCTCCGCTCTGGGTGGAGAGTCAGACTTTTACTAACTAAAACCCACTCGATATGTTCCTTCTTTTGCCCTTTATGTTCCGGGGCCGCGGTATCTATTTCGCACAGCCCGTAACCCCGGAGCAAAACATGTAAGTCTAAGGTTTAGGCCACAAGGACTTATAAATTAATTGATTCCGGCTTTTCGGTAGCCCAATCTTATGCTCACATACATCAAATTTTCGCCATCGTCATTTTTAGCTTTTGAATCTTTATTATCGCTGATAGGATCTCATTCTATCTAAACTTGAAACTATTTTAATTGTTTCTCCTTTTCTAATATTTTTCTATCTTGTTATATCAACTGAATTAATTGAAAGCAAAATATTGTCCTTAATGTTGAGCACTGCTTTGAGGACATACCCTCAAGTGGCTCCTTCAGCAGCTAACCCTTTAACATCCTACTCGTTTAAAAGATCACAGTACAACTTGAACAAGGCAACTAGTTCATCGTCAATTACTTTAAACATCCGTTCCCCTCGTCGACTGTTGACAGTAATGTAATAAGTTTCTCGTTTATCTCAACTAGCTCTTTGAGATTTTCTGTATCTGCAATTGGTTTTACATTTTATAAAATGCAGTTCTTTTTTGTTCATAGCATTTCGAATAATAAGTGGAATTATAGAATCATTTTTACTCAAAACAACGAGAAATTACTCTTAATTGAAATGGTTTTTACCAAATCCCGTATGTTGATAATTAATATGGATATTTGATATAAATCAAGTAATAGCTCCGATCACAAGCAAAGGTTATACGCTAACTCAAGTATCTAATCAAATAATCTACTGACTCTTAAATTGATCATAGTTTTATTTTCTATCCCGTTTTTACTGTTATTTTTTATTTGCAACTTGCTCCAAAAATAGGACAAAGGGTAGCTGCACCAAACACGGGCCAATAATCTACACACACCAGTGCGGTCCTCCAGGAAAATACGGTGGCAGCAAAATGACGGACGGCATTAATTAACACGATTACCCTATTCGTGATTGGGGGCTAATCGCAGGGGCTGTTTGAACTGGCGACCTATTTGTCCAACATTTGCTTTTGTAATTAAAAGTACATATGAGTTTAATTGGTAGAATAGCATTGGATGTGTGACGTATGAGGTGGTGCTCCATGTTAAATGGGGCTGGTGTTTTGAAATTGAATTTAAATTAAATATGAGAGAGATCTCTTATGGAGACTCATAGAGAGAAGTGTTGTCTATGCAGCACGGACAACATATTTTATGCACAACAACATATGTAACGACAGAATCATTCCGAAGTCTTGAGAGAGTGTTTCGTGATAGTCCACAGAGGCCTAAGCAAATTCTATAAAAGACAACATACAAAACGCTGGTGCAACATAACATACACATTTTCATGCTTTGCAATCTGTAGGCTTAGACAGAATATTAACTAAGAAGTACACCCACATCAGAGGGTCCTGCCAGGGCCGCCGCCTGCCGGGGTGCGGGTTGTTCGAAAGAGATACCTCGGTCCCAGATCATAAAGAAGAAGGAACATGGGTGGGTTTTTGGCCAAAGCGAGAAAAGTTATTTAAATGATTTCCCAACTGCAAAAAAGTACTCCCACATTTTGTCAGGAATGTTTAATTCCTATGTGAAGCAGGCGAGTTTATTGTACACAAATTCCAACAAGTTTATAATAATATACTAACCCACGAAAAGAATAGGTCATTCTAAAAAGCATTTTTCTTTCATTCTTGTCCAATAAATCTTCAAGAGTAAGTAGGTAGCAAAAGTCTTGTAACTAATATGAGAAAGCCTATAACTTCATAAGTGTTTCCGATTCCAAAGAGGACTTCACCCAAATCTCATATCGGATGACTACGTTACAGAAGTGTTCCTTTGATATCAAACTCTGAACAATTTGAGAATGAACAAGTGAACATTGGGGGCGCAAGTGGACTCAATGGGATGGCGTAAATTAGAACTCTAAGCTTCTTGTTGCATACCGTCCCCAAATGCTATGATATAGGGTTCGTGTGGATCCTTTTGGGTCTTCCGTAATTGTAAACCTTGAGATTCGATCAAGGGGTGTGCTATATTAAATTTTAGTTACAAGGATTAGTTGCAATGTCTTTAAGGATTTTGGTGTGTCTCTATTAATATGGTATTACTTTGCAAAGCTCCCCAGTAACCCCTTTAGTTAGAGTAACTGCCTTTGAGTCTGGGAGCCAGATTTAAAACCTTATAGTCCACTCATAATCCCTACGTTTATTATGATTGAGAGGGTCAAGGAGACGACTTGAAGATTAATGCTTGTTGGGTTTACTGGGTTAGTTAACTGAAGCATAGCGACGAGAAAGTCGAGTAAACTTGAGAGACATAACGTCATATACACTTTGATGTATAGATTACAATTTTATTGCCTGCTCTCCGTCTAGACAAGTTGACCGATAGGGCGATTTGTCTGTGCATAACAGTAAATACCGTCATGTCCTTGTTTCTATACCCCTGTGTCTAAAATATCTTCTATATTCCGAACATTGCGATGTAGGTCAAATGTCTTACCAATGATTCAAACGAATCACTTTGTTTACTGTTCGCGAGTTTATTTTGATGAAGATATATCAAGAACTCTCAAGTTTCAATGATCAATCAAGTATCGCATTGAGAACTTTAAACGACTTAATTATACCATCAAGCTACTTCAAAATAAATCCAATAAAGCATTTAATAATCTTTACAGTTCGACGGGCAATTTAAATAATTAGTCCATAATCGTTGGATAATAAAACATTCAAATATTTCGGTACGTGCTTTATCTTAAAAGTCGGACGACAAAAAGCAGAATAATTAAGCAACTTCTAATTATTTTCTATCATTGAAAGATAACTCGATTGATTTATTGATGGCAAAGTAACTGAAACAGATAGTTGAATTTACGATGTTTGTATGATAACCGCTTTATAATTATTTGTTTCGACATTTTAATCGAGCTTGAAAGCGCTTTGTTCTAATGAGTTATAGCTGTTGGAAATTGATCGTTATTTATCGTTAATACGGATTTCAATACGTCACCGATGAGTTATTTTGTTCGGTAACTGATGACACTTCATAATTTTTAATGGCCATTGATTTTAACGGGTTGAATTAATTATTGTTATCTCTTGTTTCCCTCGTTCCGTTTGGTTTATTAATTTTAAACTTTTATCTGTATTGATACTGGTTTAATTATAATTGTTATAAATATGTCTTTTCGTTCTCTCTAATCTTTTCGTTGCCATCCTTGATGTTCATATGATCAAAGTTAGGGTTCAATATAAAATCATCAGTCATACATTCTTCCAACACTTATATTATTACTTGCTTTTGCCCGCGGCTTCGCTCGCTTTTATTCGGGGTAACACAATTCCCCTTTTCTGATATGCTGAACCTGTTGTTTTTGCCCTTGCGCCTTATTTATTGTAATAGCAAAGCTAAGTTTTCCCTTTTCTTCCCTCTTTCTCCCTCATTTTTCACTTTCAAAACAAATAGCCTTTATCCGTCTCTTAGAGTCCCAACTATCTCTGTACCAAAATTCATCGAAATCGGTTTAGCCATTTAGGCGTGAAGACGTAACAAACAAAATAATATACAAACAAACAAACTCACTTTCGCTTTTATAATATTCTAAGTAAGGTTTATTTTAATGTTCCACAGCTGGGCAAAGGCGCCTTGGCGATGTTTGCAGCACCCCATACCGACGACTTTTACGCCTTTTTCGCGGAAAAGATCTGCATCACTATTGCGTTGGATGCGGGGCAGCCACGGCGGTCTCCTGAGCATTGTTGCAAATTAGACTGAAGACCTCCTGATGAAGCACCTGTACGCAGTGCATGCACTTTTACTAGGTGTCTCCAGAAAATAGCATTGTAAGTTGTATTTTCAATTTAATTGTCTCTATGTATTTATATGTATACAAATAACATTATTGTCTCTACTTTAAGTGTTTGTATTAGTCGTTCATACTAACATAGGTTAAAGATAACTAACAATTTATGGGTCTGCCAGAAAGATGAATAAAGACTTTTCTTCTCTTATTTCAGATTTTTCTATCCATGGCTGTTGATCGCCAATCATTATGAACAGAGTTGAGTTAGTTCTGCCATCTCCTTCTAGTCCTGTCGCGTTGCCGCTTGCTGCTGTTTGGCACAAATTATGAAGTTACTTTTGCACGAAGCTAATGCAAGCTTAGTTTCGCTTGAGCTTGGGAGCTGTGACCTACATCAGTAATTTGATTTTTATAATGCAACATTGGGTACAGTCTTCGTAAGTAACATTCATATTAAAATTCTAAATGGATAAATAATATGGAACAATAAAATAAACATTTTGGAAGCTGTCGGGAAAAGACATACTTACTATTTTTACTTAAAATTTTAAACTCTACCTGCTGGGGTCACGGGTTGTTCGAAATAGGTACCGCGGCCCCGGAACATAAAGGGCCAAAGAAGGAAAATGGGTGGGTTTTAGTCAGTACTAGTCTGTCACTCCCCCCGCTCCACTGGAAAGTGGAAAAGTTATTTGATGATTTCCCATCCGCAAAAAAAGGGACTTTCTTACATCCTGAAAAAATATCACTGTCTAAAAGAACCAACACATCTCCATTAGACCCGTTTTTATTTTCCTCCAAACTCCTTAACATTGGGGGCATTATAAACAGTTATCAAGGTTATAATATCTTAATGGTTCAAGTTTAGTACAAATAGTCGTCGAGAGGGTACTATTCTTCATTAGCGAGGACCCTGTAAATTATTCTTTAGGTCACTTCGGTGCTATTTAAGTTAATTTAATAGTAACTTTGCACACTGCTCACGTACTTGCGACGTCCTGGCTAATATTAATTTGGTGTTCATGAACCAAGTGACTCGGTTTTCGTTTTGTTTTATTTTTTGTCGTTTTTGTTGTGAAAAACCTTCGAACTTGTTTGAAGGTTGTGATTTAAATACAGTTAGGTTTACTGTAGGAGATTTTTTATTTGATTACCTCGTTGGCTTAGTAGTACTAGTAGCGACTGCTGAATTTGAGGTACTGGGTTCAAATTCCAGGTCGGGCAAAGTGATATTGGGGTTTTCCATTAGGTTTTTTTTAAATAGCTGCCACGGACTTGTACCCAGTTAATGGCAATAGGGTCCCCCTGTATTACATTTAATGGATCTTAAACATTATGTATAAGTACTTCTATATTATTAGGTATACTTCTGTAAAACCCCACGGACATTACAAGCGTGATGTCGTTTTATATTATTTTTTATTTAAATAGAAAACGAAACAAGTCAAGGAAATATAAAAATTACTCATAAATTCAAGAGAATAATAATAATTCATAATTATTACTTATAATTCCAGTTGAACTAATTCTTATAATAGATGCGACTATTATAGTTCTGCGTATTCTAATCTTGCTTTGAAACTCCTTATTTCGATGGAATTCCAAGTAGCCGAGGGAACCAGGGTGACGGGTTGTTCGAAAGAGATACCGCAGCCCCGGAACACAAAGAGCAGAAGAAGGAACATGGACGGGTTTAGTCAGTACAAGTCTGATATCTATCACTAAGTTATTTGATGACTTCATAAAGAAAAACAAAAAAGTTTTTGCTAAGTATACCTCCTTATCATTATCTGCCTTTTCCTATGTATGGTCAGCTTCCAGTCTAACTGGATGAATGTGAATACCAGTATTTTACATGGAACGACTGCCTCTCTACCTAAACTTCACCACCTAGTATGTATAGGGAATATTACGATACCTGCCTGCATGCACTGCATATAAAAAATCCTACTAATATTATAAATACGAAAGTTTGTGAGTATGGATGTATGTTTGATCCTCTTTCACGAAAAAACTACTAAACGGATCTTGATAAAATTTGGCACAGATGTAGATTATAGTTTGCAATAACACATATGATACTTTTTTATCATCACTTGGGTGAAGCCGCGGGCGCCAGCTAGTTTACTATAAAAATGAACACTACTTTTTTTTGCCCCCTGTAGGTATTTCTCCTGTATCTTGGATGCGTTTACAAACATTTGAACTCACATACACAAACAGCCATACCCGAAACAACTAGATACTTGTAGGTCATACAAATATTTGTTCCATGCGGTGATCGAACCCGTGACACGCAGAATAGCAGTCGATCGCCCAACGCCAACCGTGTCGTCAATTTCTTATTATAAGAAACACACATTCGTACTTCCTGTCAAAACAGAGTAAACTTTTACCGTTTCAAAACTTAAAGCTTACTCCAATAAGAGGTAGCTCGTAGCTCGTGGGCGCATTCCTGTTCGAACAACATTTTACGATACATGTTGTGTGCCCACTCGGAGGTTTGTTGTGGGTGCCCGTGATACAGCACTCGAGCGATAGATGGCGGCATATGTGCCCATAGGAAGATACAAAAAGTTCCAATTGAAGGAGGTTTTGCCATTTAAAAAAAATGGGTTGATTGAAATTTGCTTTAATCCTTTTAATGAATTAAAAAAAATGCCATTTAAAAAAAATGGGTTGATTGAAATTTGCTTTAATCCTTTTAATGAATTACACCTACGATGTTGATTATTTTTTTGAATGGATGCTTAGACTAACGTCTTTTCCCGAGGGGGAAGGCAAAAACCACAGGATTGTTAGCCTTATATACTCCTTTTGCTCTTTTATTCTAGCTTATATGAATACTAGCTGAGCCCAGCGATTTCACTCGATGCTCAACTCCTTTTTCGGAGGAACCATTCTTATCACTTAAGGGTATGAAAAATAGATGTTGGCCGATTCTCAGACCTACCCAATATGCACACCAAATTTTATGCATATTGGTCCAGCTGTTCCGGAGGAGTTTGGTAGATAACAAACACCGCGACACGAGAATTTTATGTATTAGTTTCACATTATTTTGTCTCGATCTCGAAGAAGAAGTCCTTAATTAGTGAGTATAATATTAATATTTGGAACTACTGGCAGACTTTATCAAGTCAAAGAAAATATATTGCAAAGTATTTTGTTTGTGAAGTTATTTCCAACAAAAATGTACCAAACCCTTTTTTTACCTAGCAACTAACTTAACACAGGTTAAGCTCTTCAAGATGAATTTATACTCAAAATAAATTACTAGTTTATACTGAACCTAAACTGACATAGAACGGCGGGTGGTCACCCGAGGCAAAAAAATGGCCTGAATATTATTAAAATAGACTTTGGAACATTTAAACAAGACATGACGTTGTCAGACCCTTATATTATTGACTAAGTTCAAGTAAGGTAATTTGGGTGCTTATAAGGTTTTACTTTTAAACGAGATACATAACTAGGTAGGTCGAGTAAACATTTTTAATATCTTTATATTCCTGCCCTTGTTTTTTTACCATGCTTCTCTGTCAACCATCACGCTATCAATTACTCCTTTTGAGTGTTCTGTACCTCAAAGTGAAACAAACGGAATCCTTATTGGATCACTATGTTGGCTGTCTGTCGATCTGTCTGTCAAGACCTTTTTATCTGGGGACCGCATGGAGATATCGAGTTGAAATTAAAATCATATACTTAACACAGTGGTCCCTTTGTGCTGTGAAAAATCAACCCTCTAGTAGTAGTCTCTGCAGTCAAAAGATACGGCTGTTTATGTTGCAAGTTTGTTCTGAACCCTCTCTGACTCGCTTTTAGCCGTTTTTTTTTGTTTCATATCAGTCTTCACACAATTCATACATCGTTTATATGGTTTTCGTCTGCCCCTCTTTCAATCAACATTTATATCGATCACTATTTTAGTCATATGCGTCTTGTAAAAATAGCGTAGGTATACTCGTAATTACCTAAAATGTTCTACAACTACAAAGTGATATCTTTGTTTTCTCCAGCTAAAGTTTTAAAGATTTACGAAATGCAGAAGTTATCTTCCTTTATGAAAAGACTTCCTCAAAAGACTTGTTTAAAATTAACTACATATTAACATTTTCAGATACTTGAATTGTCAAAGAGTCGATCGGTCGAAAGGATGAAGCAAGTTCCTATGAAGAAAAAAGTGCAAAGAACTACACATGGAAGCTATTTTTTTTAAATATCCAAGTGAGTCTGGAAAATATTCTTTACTCCATGACACACACAACACTCATGTTAACAACATCTCATATATTTATTATCAAACAAACACAATAAATCGGCATTGAAACCTTAATAACATACTGGTTAACGTTTTATTTTTGAATTTATTGGACACGTTGAAAGACGAATAAATCATACATAGAGCAGCGTAATAAAGTGTAACAATATTGGGTGTGCTGGACCAAAAAAGGATTCATAATCGGCCTGTGGTCGATCCCGGTTAAATAGAAGATATTGTTTGAAATATGGAGGTTTGTCTGTGTAAATTAATTAAATCTTTGTACAAGTCATAGAATCTTAATTTATTTTTTTGTAAACTATATGGAATCTGTATAGCTACCAAAAATTCTAAAAGTATTATCTAGAGGTTCACCAGTTCAATATTAATTTCATTAAAATGATGGAAAGACAAAATTCCAGCATATTTAGTTCAATTGTATCTTTAATGACGCCATTTTTGTTAGCCTGGTCTGTCCCACGCCTAGGAAAAAGACCTCCTCCATTCCTTCAAATTTTCTTGATGCGTCTCTTCTTAGCATTTAACGAGAGAGCCACCCAAGAAGTCCCACCATCGCCATCTCCTCGGTCTATCCATCTCCCCGTCTCCCCATCTCAGGACATTGGGCATTGCAATATACGGACACCGCTTTAACATCCGGCAAATGATGAAAGTTGATAGAAATTTTAAGAGTTCCAGAAGAAACCGAATGATTGTTAGACAAACCGCATAAAAAACTGACTTAGAAGTATTCATTATATTAAGGAAATAAAATACGAAAGCTCAGAAACAGCAACGAAGGGCACACCTAGTCTCATCCATTTAACGGTAGTAATAAATAATTCGTGTATAGGGATAACGACGGACGATCAAAGCGAGTTTGTTATGGAATTTGATTGGCCCGTAATTACATTCAGTTTTAACTTGCTGGTCATGTGAAATTGGTCGATAATAGCCCCTCGATCAGTCTATTTATTACAATATGAATGTACAAAATTGCTTACGTAATTTGTAGTTTTTTTTTATATGTAACCTTAAACAATTTCATTTGACAGTTCAGAAATGGATCTTACTGTTAACAATTGTCATGAAAATAGCTTTTAACGGAGAAAAGATTAAACCAATCAAGTGTTTACCAATGACTACACATCAGTCTCCCCAACCACCAATCCTTATAGTTAAAACCCTTACTAATATTATAAAAGCGATGGTGAGTTTGTTACCTCTTCACGCCTAAATGGCTAAACCGATTTTGATGAATTTTGGTACAGAGATAGTTGGGACCCTGGAGACGGACATAGGCTATTTTTTTTTAAAAAAAGATTGATTGATAAGGCGCTATTGCAAAAACTACAAGTAGCAGGTACCTGTAAATCAGGAAAGGGGAACTGTGTTACGCCGAATTTAACGCGAGCGAAGCCGCGGGCAAAAGCTAGTATCCCATAAATTAAACCAAACTAACTAAACCACAGTAAAATAGAGAAAAAAAAACAATTCAAAAGGTTAACCCTTTTACTGTTCAAACAATCAAAACTCACAACATAGCTGCATCTAAACTCCAAAACAAATCTAAACGGGTGTCAAAACAAAAAACTTATTCGCAGAAATCCGTAGCATATCAAATAACGTAAAAAATGTAGGCAAATACAATGGCAAGCAAATACCGGTCCTAGTAGTGGATAGTGAAATAAAACGCGTGACTAACGCCGTGATACAATTTTGTGGTCGCGGCACCAAAGCAGATAATAATTTTATAGGTGATAAATGTGGGGCTGAGTGTGATTTTTACGGTTCTGCGAATGAGAGAAATAATCAAATAAATGATGTATCAACTGATTATATTGCCGCGATTATTCATAGGTTTGTTGAACTGAATACCGAAGTAGCTGAGCTGTTCACACGTTTGGTTAAAACTTTGCTGGGATCGTTTTTTACTACGAAAAGGTTATGTTTTTCATCATCATCATCTGCCTAGCCTTTTCCCAACTATGTTGGGGTCGGCTTCCAGTCTAACCGGATGCAGCTGAATATCAGTATTTTACATGGAGCGACTGCCTATCTGACCTCCACAACCCAGTTAATACTGGGTAATACGATACCCCTTGGTAAGACTGGCTGTCAGACTTTCGGAACACTGACTACCTGTAACGACTGTCAAAGATCTACAAATGACAGCCGGGACCAACGGCTTAACGTGCTTTCCGAGGCACGGAGGAAACTCGGTATGTTTTTGCAAAGTACGGGTACCATAATTTATAGAAAATCTATAGTCTTGATAAGTTGTTTTGTCTTTTAGTCGGTGCGGTTTTAAACGCACGATGGATGCTGGGCATGAAAATCATGATGAAGATTATGAAGACCTAGAGACTAAATTCGTTTACTTTGAAAGCATAAGTACTTAGAGAAGACACAGCATTTTATTCAAATAGCTTTTTAGAAGAAAAATGCAATTTATTCCAAATACTTTAACAGCGTAGAATGATGAAAAATATTACACTTAATATCGATGACAAAAGTTCAATATGACATAAAATTCAACAAAGGCTATCATTTATTGTAATACTTAAATCCCAACGAAAGATTACAAATGTGACACAGTAACGAAGTCACTGGAGGTAAAATCTAAAATATCGTCGTCATAAATTATTCAATTTCTAATAAGCTTTCGAAGAATGACTATAACAATTCTTTACGAAGATCAAATATTTGACCTGCGATTATCGCAAACCACCAATGACTCAGTGTGAATAAAGACGCTGCGGTGTGTGGCTACAAGAACAGTATCAAATTTTACGACTCCCGTGTTCATGGTAATGTGACAATGTTTATTGCTATCATCGTTGTTTTATTGGCTTTCCGATTTATTATCTTAACAACAAAAACCCACGTTTTTTGCACATCGTTGGCTCGATTTTAGTGGTTTACCATGTAATCTCGTTCCGACGAGTAGGTAAGCGCCAAAAGGAAATACTTAAATTCCCATTTGACTCACATGACTGTATTATATTTCTTGGTTTTATGTGTTTGTCACCAAGTTTTACTGTCTGATTATCTTAGATCTAGGTGAACAGATAACCTAAGACAGATGCTTACTCATGTAATATTTGTATAGTGTGGAAATTATGCATAATGTGATAAATGTGACACCCACTATATTATTATGATGAAATATATATGATACCGATTTTTAAAAAGAAAAGAATATTTTTTATTTGTCATGCAAAAAATATTCCTAGTCTCTAAAGCTTTCAATTCAAATATCGTCGTATTTACGTTACGTTTACACTGCGAACCCGCGCTGAGGCCACTGGTACAAAAACTATAGAACAAACAGTAAACAACAAAACTAATAACAAAAACATAAAGAATATGAATTACCTACTTAAAACGTACTTAAAACTAAACAAAACACTACTTAAACTGCGCAACTCTACAGATTCAACGATAAACAAAAATAATCTCCCACAATAAAACGGCAACTAACCTACAAACCAGGAAAAGGAGTGTTTTGTTGCCGATAAAGACATTATTAAAACTGACCATAATTTCGTTGGCATATTACTGCATCATTAAGATTAGTCTTATCAACTGGTCGTTACTGTACGAAGAAAATATTTACCATACGAGGTTTATAAGGTATCCGTAAGATAAGGTAAGATTACCAGCGTCCCACATTCGGTAGTGCATTATGAATTTTAAGTGATTCATGGGGTCTAGTTCTGTATGAAATGGGTTATCTTAATTGTTCTCTGCGGTAATTTATTGTCCAAATTTGTTGGCGTTGCGCTAAACAGTAGGTGCTTAATATAAACGTGGTACATTAATGTGGTCAGATACATCATGTACCGTTTTATCGTTTGACATAGTTTTAATTTCATATTAAACTTGTTCATGAACAAACGGGACATAAATCTTGTGTTTTTATTATGGTTATGGCATCGTCTAACTGCTTTGCTCGTAATTAATATATTTCAAGAACTTTATTTTATTTACGTTCCATCATCAAGCTTATCGTGTTTCTCATACTTTTTAAGACTCATTATTTTTCGGCAAGCAAAGTTTAAAAAAAAAAATATCTCCATGGTTGAAAACAGATTTCGCAAAATTCACCAATACTTAATTACTGGTCAAAATGCAAAATCTATCATGATGTGCAGTCACACAAATCACAAAGTTTGAGTCATAGAGACTATAGACAAAATAGCAACTTGAACTTAATGTGAGTAACGTATAGCGGTAATGAAAGTAATTACTCAAAAGCTCACAACATAATTACACGAACCTAAATAAGCTTTTGCACTGTCGCTGAACCGTATACTACTCATTTTCCGAGTGTAAATTAAATATTTGCGGTCGAGTCTGCCTCACGTGGGTCGCTCTTAATGAGCTATCATCACAAGCTTGTGTCAACCATCGCGGCTTCTTCGACAGCCCGATTCATTGGCACTTGGACGTTCTCATTTAGTGCAAATATTGTTTGAAGTTATAAGAGTGGATGGCAGGACCTCTGTTTGTGTTTGTTGTTAAAATTTTTAAATAAGGAAAAGGTTGGGAATTGCAATGTTACCTTTTTGACGTCTTCATTATCGTTGGTTTTGACTTTTTCGACAGGTTCAGTCCAAAACAGATGACAAAGCATTATGCTGATAAAAAAAAACGAAAAAAATTGCCTCAGCTCTGCAGTTATTCAAAACTGAATGCAATTTGTTTATATTTAAAAAATACGGTCAAGAACGAGTCGGACTCGCCCACTCAGGGCTCTGTACAAACTTGCCACATAAGAGGGTTGAATTTTTTACAGCACAAAGGGACCACAGACTTGAGAATATGGTTTAAATTTCAACTCGATATCTCCACGCATTTCGAGATAAAGGGCTTCACAGACAGACGGACAACAAAGTGATCCAATAAGGGTTCCGCTTTTTCCTTTTGAGTTACGGAACCCTAAATATTTGACGGCACGGTAGGCGCAGTGGCTGAGGGATCGACTGCTGCACTGCGTGTCGCGGGTTCAATTCCCACACGGAACAAATATTTGTATGACCCACATACCTATAGTTGTTTCGGGTCTGGCTGTTTGTGTATGCGAGTTTGAATGTCACGATACAGGAGAAATTCCTAGTGTGAAAAAAAGAAAGAAAAAGAACTCACAACATACACAACAAAGTTCGTTGAAATACTAACAGAAACTAACCAAAATCCCCGAGTCACATTCGAACCTCCATCACGCGTTCACACTCGGTCACAATAAAGACCTCTGAGAGGCGTTCAATAAATTTTCTAATATCGTAACAAATCGGTCATAAGCTTGTACTACCCGATAAAGCTCTATTCAGTTTCACACTATCAATCATAGTTTAGCAAAGGTTATATCAATATCTCATAGTTGCACACTCATGATGCCTTTATGAGAATTTTTGTTCGGCAGTTTGTGCTAAGCGCTGAAGAGGGTAATGTCAATCATGATTCTACGATGAAAGTTAGAAGGAAAACCTTCTTAGAAAAAGATGTTCGGGCATTTTCTTGACGTCACACGTAGTGTCGTTTTTCTGTGGGCTTAGATAAGTTCCTTTCTGTAGTTTGGTCTAAAACAATTATAGTAGCATTTTATCGCCTTGTTATACGTAAAGTGTCAGGCACAGGTGTAGGTGTAAATGCTAATAGTACGTTATGTTGTTAAGTCCCATATAATAAGGGACGAGCCTACTGTTATGAATCCAATGGAAAAACCCAATAACACTTTGCCGGATCTGGGAAACGAACTGATAACCTTATGCTCGGCAGTCACTGATTCGCTTTATAATGCTTTATTAATCCAGAGGAGGGATTAATTATTAATTACGAAATCATACATCTTCAGTTTTAGGGTTTCATACCTCAAAAGGAGAAAACGGAAACTTTATAGGATCACTTTGTTGTCCATCTGTCTGTCTGTCAAGACCCTTTATCTCAGGAACGTGCAGATATCGAGTTAAAATAAAACCACACATTCAACTCTGTGGTCCCTTTCCGCTGTGAAAAAATTAAATCTCCAAGTCTACGCAGATGACGCAAAAGATATTGCTGTTTATGTCGCAAGTTTGAACGGACACCTTTTAGATTTCAATGTCATTTTATTATTTTGTTAGAAAATAAACTTGATATAAAATCGAATAGAATCAAACATCTGCCAACCCGGATGGCGATGGCGCTCAGACGGTTCTCTAAAAGTACCAAGAGCTATCATCAAACACCCAAAAAATTAACCATAATATCTTACGTCACAGCAAATAGAAATACGTGACCATTTCATACTATACTCCATCTAAATATTTGTTGAGCAATCTATATGTTTGTGTACAATAATACTGAAGTGCTCGCGTGCCGTCAACGTCTTATTTGACTTTTAAATTATTTAAACGTTATCAACATGAATATTGAATTTAAAACAACTTTTTTGGAAGCTTTTTTGAGTTAAATTTGAAAATGATTGGAAAATTGCTGACAACTGTAGAAGAATTTTTTTTGCATATTACTGTACTAACCACCATATTAAATAATTGCTTTTATGTTCAGGTTATATTGTGTTAGGACTTGCAAAAAAAATATTCTCTTACTATAACAGCAAGTAATGTAGATATGGTCGATACGAAACCTGCATAAGTCATTACTATCGGGGTACAAAAAATGCAGTAACAATATTCAATGTTGCGTTTAGTCGTGTATTGAACAGGTGCACCCAATTATTTTAAAACAAATAACGGCCTTTTAAATAAAACAAGCAAAACCGCGCAGGTTACGTTCCATAATAACAATAAAATATAATTATATATAAACAAAATTTACAACGCAAATCCCTAAATGAGACTCAATTAAGTAAATATAATGAAAACTGCACTCAATTTCGTTAGCAGACCTCGATTGTAAAAGTGTTCTGGTTTTGCAAAATTGCACAGAGCGAGTATAATGCAGTTTAATTAAGCCACACAATCAGCAGCCGTTACCAAAGGAACGCCCCAAACGTGGAATAAATTCTTGAGGGGCTAGAATCAGTTCCACTGTCTGTGGTGATATCTTGCAAACTTATATTTACATCTTCATTCATGTAAAATAGCCCTAAAATCCTCTCCAATAAGGACGTGGTTATCTTAGTATTTGTGCTTGTTAAAGTTACCGTATCATGGGGTTTGACATCACTCCCTGAACGTTTAATTTTCTTTTAATCCCAAACGCTTCGATCTTTATCGTCGGGGGGTTGCCGCGTAACGAATTAAACGGATTGCATTGGTGTCACAAATGAGGCTATTTTATTCCTCCTGAGAGATGTCTCATTGGCAGGGGATAGACTGACGTGATTGTCTGCGTTATACTCCACTGCCTTGTTATTGGCATTGCGAATTTCGGATGTGGCTGCGGTTAGGGGATCGATCGGTGATATAATTGCCTCCTTAATATAGGCAGGCTTTGGATCAAATGCGAAGGTGTTTCCTTTAAATGTTATCATATTAGTGGGCAACTGATAAAACTACATTACATTCTAACTATATAGAGAAAGTCGGAAAATATATTTAAGATTTTTCTGTTATCTCCAAATTGGCATCCTTCAATATTGATAGCTTCCAAAATTCTAAAGTATGTATTACAAAAGCATCCAACTCCACTATCTTTGTGACCAGCTCGCTAAGAAAACGTATTATGCTTCAACAAACAAAGATCTTTCACAACGATAGGATTCATACACTAAACTGGACCGTAACTAAAAAGAAAATTACTTGAACGACGAACTACAAAGTCAGTGCTGTCATGAAGACGTAAAACAAAACTTAACAATACATTTCAGTGTACGAAACGTTTTCAAAGAACTTCTTAGATAGTCTAGAGCGCTTTACGATTTGCGAACAAAAGCCAAACAATCCATTGTCTATCGATTGTAGCCCCGAGTGCAGTTTGTCGTCAAAGACCGTAAGTTGCTCTTTTCATAGCCTTTACTACGTGTTGCTGGTTACTGCGTAATTTTGTGAGAAGTGGTAGTGTGTCTTCGTTACAGAACATCGTATAAGTGAAATTGTTTATGTTTGTGATATTTCAAAGAGCAAGTAAAGTTCATCCATATTTGTTGTTGCTTTTTATTCTCTAATGACTGTTTTGCTTTGATTATCAATATAACATGGTTTCATACAAGGTTATTCGATTACTATGACAGTTTTGTGTATGATTTTTAGCACAAATATTAATCAACACAGTTCAAATTTTCATTATGACTCCTTAAACATTATCCACATCACATTTTAATTATTAATCTGTATCCATTTTAGTATTTTCGGAAATTTATCACATTTTTCTTACCAATGGTAGGGCTCATGTCTCTATTGGGAACATCCCCTTAAGCCTTCCATGAGTTCCTTACTTTGTTTCAACCCTTTAACATTATCGTTCACTTCCTCTTACTTGTGTGACTTACGTCGTGTACTTGACTTCTAAATCTCTTTATTTCTTTAAAATGTACGATGCATTTTATAAATAAACGCACATTGCTTAAATATTCTAAAGCTGATGGTTGTCAAAATGTTCAATATAAATGACTGTCATTTGTTTTACGAAAACTTATAACATTAGCCAAATTTCGTTAGGTTTGCTAGATAAGAGTTAGAAAAGTTTAAAGTACTTTCATACTAATATTTGAGAAAACTGATGTTTGATTTTTTTTTGTTATTTTGTGGTAGCTGTGACACAAAAATCTAAATGTATGCTTACTAGATTATAATTTATCTGTAAGCCAAATTTCATATAGATTTGTTCATATTGATTGAGTTACAAACATTCATCCATACAAACTTTCACATTCATAATAGTAAGTTAGAATAAACCTACGCAGAAAATACATAGTTATCAATGAAATCTACAGCTTTGACACAATTTCAAATATTTACTTATAATACCACAAGAGCTTCAAAATTATCGGGTATTTCCCGATAGGTTCGTTGCAAACAAATGAAGGAGTCAAGTTTTTCAGGTTAAAAAATCACGAGCGCGAAGCGCGAGTGATTTTTCCTGAAAAACTTGACGATTTTATTTGTTTGCAGGGAACCTATCGGGAAATGCCAGATAATTTTGAAGCTCGTGTGGTATTCGGGGGATTATTTTTCCGTCCCAAATGTCGGCCAATAGAATTGCACAAACTCCAAATCGACTCATTTTCATGCAAAATCTCCAATTTTCACAATTGAATTCAACCTGTCAGTTTGACGTGTGGTTAATTTGACTGGATCATGTTTTGTTTTTTATGCATAGCAACGACCAGAGAAAATTTTCAAAAAATTATCAGTATAATACCATGTAGGTTGTACCACGTGACGTCGAATGGTGCAATTCTATTGGTCGATATTTGGGTCGGAAAAATAATCCTTATAAAAGCGAAAGTGAGTTTGTTTGTTACGTCTTCACGCCTAAATGGCTAAACCGATTTTGATGAATTTTGAGAGAGTTGAGACCCTGAAGACGGACATAGGCTAATCTTTTTTTTTAAATTGAGAAATGAGGGAGAAAGAGGGAAGAAAAAGAAAACTTAGCTTTGCTATCACAATAAATAAGGCGCAAGGGCAAAAACTCCAGGTAGCAGGTACCTGCAAATCAGGAAAGGAGAACTGTGTTACCCCGAATTTAACGCGAGCGAGGCCGCGGGCAAAAGCTATTAAAAACATAATTTCTACAAACACTTCAAAACATACACCACTCGGTTCTCACTGCTCAGATCTCCAAGTACTTAACTTGTCAAGGAAAGGAACAATACATTCTCAAAGGATTCAATCCACTCACGAAGCGAAATTGTACGAAGGATTCATATTCATAACATCATCTTTTCTTGTTTATTACAAGAACATATCAGCCATTTTGTTTCATCCTTTATAACAACATGAAAGGCTCAATTCACAAATAAGATAATACATTTTCTACTGCAGTGCGTGTTTTCTCCTTAATACAACCATTTTGGAAACTCATATGAAATAAGGCTCCGTCAATTATTATTTCTATTCAACTCGCTCTCGCCATTAGCATATGAATTAGTTCGGGAAATTGGGAGTATTTACTTAGAAAATATTGGAATTCCAATGCATATGGAACATCGTGTTGTATGCTCATATTTTGGCTTGAGTACTTGCATTGGGATAATGTTTTCGTTACGTATGTTAATTACTTCAATGGAATTGACTTTGTTTCACAGAGAAAACAAATCAACTTTTGCACTAGCTGAAATTACATTATTTTTAAAAGAAGGCCTTACTGAACTGTATCATCGCCAAAATCCTACTAGCATTTGCCCGCGGCTTCTCTCGCGTTAAATTCGGGGTAACACAGTTCCTCTTTCCTGATTTGCAGGTACCTGCTACCTGTAGTTTTTGCCCTTGCGCCTTATTGATTGTAATAGCAAAGGTAAGTTTTCCCTTTTCTTCCCTCTTTCTCCTCATATCCCACATATTAAAAAAATATATATGTCCGTCTCCAGGGTCCCACCAAAATCTCTGTACAAAAATTCATCAAAATCGGTTTAGCCATTTAGGCGTGAAGACGTAACAAACAAACTAACTTTCGCTTTTATAATATTAGTAAGGATTTGAAAACTTCCAGTAATCCTCGTCTGAAGATATTAAAAATCATGTGTCATAGGAAACTGTACTGTTTTTTATTTGTACCTACCAGTTACATAACACATATTAGCGGCTATTTGGACAGCATCAACCAGCTTGTCCCCATAAATATTTACAGTTCCGGTTCACTAGCTTAGAAGATTGCATTAAATGCGCATACGTAATGCCCCTCACCTAGGGATGCACAATACTTTCATTTTATCGATCCGGATCTCAAATAACCGATTCGATTCTAGGATCGTATCGAATAGCATCGATGATAAATCTGGACCAAATCTTTTGTACTCCTTCTGTCTTCATTTAAAACTCCTTTAAAATGGCTGATCATACAACTTATACATTAATTGTGCTATAGGTACAAAACATACGTCCCGATTTCAAAATTATTGTCTCCTTTTATTTTCAGTTGTATCGGTCCAAAATATTGTTGTATCGCATAACGTTGTATCGATACTGTTAAAGTATCGAATCATGCATCACTATTCTCAACGTACCGGAACGAGCCGATGCGATGGGCGGAATTTCGCTTTCATTTAATAAAGGGCGGTGCTAGTAAAATTTTAGTCGGAGTATAGCGGTTTAATTTAAATTAACGGTCGCCTGCGAAGCGAGCTCGTGTGCATTCTCACGAGATTTTTCGTAACCCTTTTATGGGATAGATTATGCTTTGAATTATTTTATACTAAGTATAGTATAATTAGGTGAGATAATGCTAGGATTAGTTTAGGTCATATTTGCAAGAATTATCGGTTTAACTTTATTAAGAGGACAGAGACTTTATGCCAAGAGTGCAGGGGCAGCAAGCACGAGAGTCCGGTGTGAAAGTAACGTAAATTAATCAATTTTAAAATTAGAATACCCTTTATACGTTGTTTTCATAAATTTTAGAATTTATTCCTATCTGTGGTGTGCTTTTTGCAAATAATTTAACTAAAATGCTACAGGATAATTGTATTTCAATTAAAAATCGACGTATCTTGATGCTGCGAATCCGTGCTGGGTCTCTGAACACTTCTCTGTACTAAATACTTCTGTTTCATCATCATTGTCTGAACTTTTCTCAACGATGTTAGGTTGACACCTAATCTAACCGGGTGCAGCTGACAATTTTTATTGAACGTACTGCAAATCTGACAAGTCTAGATTTTGATAACGCAGAAGCTGAGGCACCACGATATCTCCTAGTAAGACTAGTTGTCAGACTTTCGAATTCTAACTACTGTGCGTGTCAGACTCGCGCATTGAGGGTTCTGTACAAACTTCCGACATAAACGGCCATATCTTTTGATTGCATACATTTAGAGAGTTGATTTCACAGCACAAAGGGACTACAGAGTTGAGAATACGGTTTTAATTTCAACTCGATACCTCCACGTATTCCTGAGATAAAGGGTCTTGATGGACACAGAGACGGACAACAAAGTGATCTTATAAATGTTCCGTTTTGCCTTTTGAGGTAAGGAACACTAAAACAGAAAACGTCGGGTGAAAGAGAAACTATCAATTTAACAAATTCGTTAGACTAGGTCTCATAGAACTAGCAGAGACTTATATACTTCAAGTAAAAGATTTATTGAACGCAGAATTACTAAATGAGCAAGGAAAGGGTCAGACATCACAGAATGTTGATTGCGCGTTCATTCGCCGTGGTCCATTTGATTTACTACGCTTTGCTCTAAACACGTGCATATCACGTAACGAAGACAATTTTTCAACCAAAACAAGCTATATTCAACCTTCTCGAAGAAAGAATAAAGGTGTGAGTTAATGCAAGATAATTTAGCTTGTAATCGTTAATTAAGCGATATTTCATTTGGTGACGCTTGGCGCCGTCTGCTAAGCGCCTTGACGAAACAATCTCTAGAAAGCTACGTTTTCTTTGAATATTATTTTAGGGCTCAAATCAACTGTCTGCACAATAAGGTGGATATTGCAAGCGCTATTATAATTGGTACAATATTTCTTAATAAACGCGAGTGAAAGTTTCAGAGAAGTTTATATTGACTTTAGGATTTTGCTTTTGGCTGGGGTATGGTGCTACATCAATCGTAATTATTTGTGTTTGAGATAACGCACTAAGACAATTCTCTCACAAAATAGCTTGTTCGAGCGTGCAGCGGTGAAGCGGATCTCTTGTCGCTTTAGCTTGTATGAAATCCGTTAATTTTTAATCGACACGACACCGCAAAGTCGCGCCGTCGAGCGGTGGTTTCCGCCTCTCCGCGAACTGCTGTATGTTTATTTCTCACCTTTTTTGGATATTTTAAGTAACCCTTACTTATATATCCTTACTAATATTATAAAAGCTAAAGTGAGTTTATTGATTTGTTTGTTACGTCTTCACGCCTAAATGGCTAAACTGATTTTGATAAATTTTGGTACAGAGATAGTTGAGACCTGGAGATGAGAAATAAGGGAGAAAGAGGGAAGAAAAGGGAAAACTTAGCTTTGCTATTACAATAAATAAGGCGCAAGAGCTAAAACTACTGGTAGCAGGTACCTGCAAATCAGGAAAGGGGAACTGTGTTACCCTGAATTTAACGCGAGCAAAGCCGCGGGCAAAAGCTAGTTAATCAATAAATCTAGGATACTTTCATTTGAAAAAATATATAATCAGCACTTCCAGTGTCCAAGACAGTCCTTTTCTCAAAAATCCTATCACATTAGAAATATTGACTTTTCCTAATAACTGCTTTAACTGAAACGCTGCTAAGTAAATAACTAAACACAACACAAAATAATTCGATTACATTACCATTAATGAAGTTTATGTGACATTATGCACCATCAAAAACTAGTTAAAATTATAATTTACCAGCTCAAACGCCAATACTGCGGTTATTTGAAAATTCATAGCAAATAGCGATACGTATTGCATGAATTGGATTCTGTTATGATTGTCGGCATAATCATAACATAATAATGTGTTTAATTTTCCATCAATAAGCAGTTATTGCTATTACATATACCCAGTGGCACAGAGCAATTCAGGAGAAAAGAGATAACACAAACTGTAAATATAATTAGAAAAGAAAAAATACATAATATTTATTGAGATAATTCGATAGTATAAACTATTAAGTGAGTACGACGCACACAATTATTACGTATTCAGTACATCATTACGAATCCCATGCACAATTTTTTTAAAGGTATCAAAATGTTTTTAAAGAAAAAAAAAACTTTTTTTTTTATAAATATGATAAAGGTCAATGTGCAAAAACTGAAAACATTATGTTGTTCCCGATTCTTCACTAATAGGTCAATAGGCATCTCTATATGTTTTAAGTACTCTGTGGTTATTGCAATATTACCTAAAATATCATTTTATTTATAGATTCGTGCTAATACATTCACCAATTTATTGGATTTAGCCTATAAAATCAGCACTAAACTATTTAATTACTGGCAGTATAATTTCTGCAATTAGCTTTGAATTATAATAATAAACTCTAATTATCTGCCAATGGCTTAATTGCCAAGAGCCTCGACCAATACCTGAGGAGGCTCTCGTTAGGCAGTTGGATCAAGGGCTTGATACAGAAAGCGGTACTCCTGGACACGGCTCGTATTGTTAGGAGGTTCCTTTCTCTGGAGCCCTGACCGCCGGTAGCTTGGACCCTGTTCCCGATACCGGTGGGCTACTATTTTTATATTTTTAAATGTGTTTTTTTATGTTTTTAAGAAATATTTAAAAATTTAATGATACGTGGAGAAAGAAATAAATGAACGAAAACTTTAATATACGTAAATAATTATGTTTGGAGTAGCGTTTTCTTCAAAGCGGTTATATATTTTATAAACGACAAGTGCAAGTGTGTACATACCATGAACTTGTAGTTTTAATATTGCATGCAGTAGGACTTGTGACCTAGTTCATTATTAAGAAGAGAATTTGTAGAAACTTACAACTATTTTTTCAAAGCAACAATTTGACATTAAATGTATCTTTATTTCGTAGATAGGCAGTCGCTATATGTAGAAACACTGGTTTTTACCTGCTTGCACGGTTAGACTCGAAGCCTTTTTTTACGTGTGGAAATCCTCGATGGATGTCCTCCGCTATGGCGGAGGCGTCTGTCAGACTCCTATTGACTAAAACCACACGGTGTTCCTTCTCGTCACTTTTGGCTGGGGTGCGGGGACACAATCGCATTCTACACAATCACCCCAGCAGTAGACTGGAAGCCTACCCCAACTTAGTTGGGTAAAAGTCTAAGCAGTTGATGATGTATCTTTATGTAGTACTAGAAGTAATGACTTTCGTCATTCAAATGTCACTACTCTGGCCATGTGGTTGATCGTACAATAGAATTTTAACATTGCGTTTTGAGAATTCGACTAGGTTTTTATGCAAAGTATAAACTCCAGATTAGAATTAAAAAAGACTACGAATTTCAAACCACTCATATGTCATGCGAACCCTTGTCAAAGATAGCAACAGGAAAAATCCACTACATCATCCATTATCAGATCTACAGCGGCGACAGTAAATGCCTCCACCTCCGTGCGAATATTCTTCATTTATCATTTCGCCGAGCTTCGAAACAGCGCGTGTCGAACAAATCAGTACGACCAGAGACCCTAGCACGAATGCGAGTCGTTAACGTAACGTAAATATGTAAACGTTGAAGTTTACGTTTACGTCCGAATTGGTTTCGAAATCTGTGTGGTATGCAATGGGATTTCCGTTGCTATGGGACGTTACTAGTTTGCATTAGATTTCGCTTTCTCTAGGTGATGCTAAAAGTGCTTCAAAATGTTAATGGTTAAGACTTGACAATAGCTTTAAAAGTACCTAAGTACTTAGAAGATGTAGATAAGATAAGCAAATTTGAAAATTTATTTTGTGTTGCACTTATGCAGATTTGTCTTGTTATTAATACGAGTTCATTGTTATGTTTGATGCTTATAAATGATAGTCCGTTGGGTATGATACAGGTTTATTGGCAGGAGACACAGGAGATGATTAGGAGTCTACATCATGACATGAAGTGTGGCGGAGCGCTGCCGACCACAGATAATACATTTACTAGTGAAGACCATATTAGTAACATACTAAATAGTGATGTTACAACATCCCCCTTGTTGAGTTCAAATTAGACCCCTGACTGACAATTAATATAAGTGCTATGCTATTTAATTTTATACAAGACAACATGCTTAATTATACTTATAGTTACTTAAACTTTACTTATGACTCTATTTATAATTTAACTTAATCCATTTCTTCAATTAACCTTCTGGTAGGTTTTACAATACGACCTGACCTAGTTGTTACATTTGAGGATTGCTGAGATGAGGATTCTTGATGCCTAGACTCCTGTCTGTCACCTTCCTCTCCCCTTTGTGACGAGTTGGATTGCATGGGAGGGTTAGCACAATTATGAGAATATTTATGTCTTAAGTGTATTCTATTCCTCCTATACCTAACTCCATTGACATCCTCAACAACATATGATCTATTATTTGACAATCTTTGCTTAACAATAGCTTGTTCCCAGTTGCTACTAGGGTTTCTCTTAAAATAGACATGATCATTATGATGTAACATAGACATTGACTTGGCATTTTTATTGTAGTATTTTGACTTATTTTTATCATTTTTCTTGACAGACTCTTTGTAATCTTTAAATGTTACCACTTTTGGCTTCAACTTCTTATATGATGTTGGAATGTTATCTCTTAAGTTCCTAGACATGAGTAACTGTGCTGGTGATGAAAAATTATTTTTACCTGTATTTCTGTATTGTAACAATGCTATGTATGGATCTGATCCATTTTCTTTGCATTTTCTTAGCATGTTTTTTATGATTTTGACTGAACTCTCTGCTTGTCCATTAGACTGTGAATGATATGGGCTAGTTACAATATGTTCTATGTCCCATTCTTCCATAAAATTTTTAAAATCAACTGACTGAAAAGGAGGTCCACCATCTGATACCAGTGACAATGGTATTCCATGACGAGCAAATATGGACTTTAAATGAGTTATTACATTTTTTGATGTACTGTTGTTATTTAATAATGCAATCTCTATAAATTTTGAATAATAATCAGTGACAATTAAATATACTAAACTATCAAAATGCATCAAATCAATACCGACTTGTTGCCATGGATATTTGCTTATTTCATAATTCTGTAGTGGTTCCTTTTGGTTACATGGTTTGAATTTTGCACACACTAGACATTGTTCTACTAAATTCTTAATATCACTAGACATATTTGGCCAATAAAGAGATTCTTTAGCTAAGTTTAGACATTTATTTATACCTTGGTGACCTTTGTGAATTTTTACTAACATTTCTTTATGCATTGACTGTGGTACTATTAATTTTGAGCCTTTGAATACTAAATCTCTAATTTTATGGATTTCTCCTTGTATATTCCAGAATGGTTTTATTAATGGACTGACACTATTTTTGGTTTTTGGCCAACCTTCATTATAATACTTTATTAATAGCTGCAGGGTTTCATCTTTCTTAGTTTCCTGAGCCAATTTTGTGCTATATTCATCTGTAATTGCTAAGTTAGCATACATTAGATTGACATGACAAGACATTTCTGTAAAATGACTGCGCCTAACGCTGACTTTGACGAATCGACTGACAGGACTAATGGAATCTTGGGATTATAATGAGCTAAAACTGGTGAATTTGTGACTGACTGGACGACTGTGCCTTATTGTGAAATCCCTCAGACATGTGACTGATTTCATCATTGAGACTCTGACATTCCCTCTTTTGACTTTTTGACTGGACATTGGATCTCTCAGACATGACATTTTTTTCATACATGTGATATGAATTGGGACTCTGACCATTCGACTGGATAAAAAATCCATCCGACATGTAATTGTTTTCATACATGTGATATGAATTGGGACTCTGACTATTTGACTGGATAATAAATCTATCCGACATGTAATTTTTTTTATACATGTGATATGAATTGGGACTCTGACTATTTGACTGGATAATAAATCTCTCCGACATGTCACTTTTCTCATCATAGGGATGGATGGATGGATGTGATGTCTTACTGTGTGTCTGTGTGTTCCTGTGTCTCTGACTGAGTGACTGACTGTGAGAATGACTATTATGACTGTGAGAATGACTATTATGACTGTGACCATTATGACTTTGACTATTCAGCATACCAACGAAATAATCTTGACTACCATTATCTGAATTAAACGATTGCAACTGACTGACTTTTTTATTTTTGAGACAAAATTTAGCAAAATGATTGTAAGATTTACATGACCTGCATTGAACTCCTTGGGCTGGACACTTGTAGCGATGAGACTGCCCACAGCGGCTACATGTCTTCAAGCTGCCTGAAGCTGAAGGTGACTCGCGACTGCCTGAAGCTGGCTTGCGACTGCTTGAAGCTGACTTGCGACTGGGAGCTCGCTGTCGACGATCTCCCCGACTACGGCTCCTCCGACTGAGATGCATGACGTTTTCTGACGTTCGTTGACTGGCGATGCTGCTTCCTTTGACTATTTTCTCAGCATCTTGCTGTGCGACTATGAGCGTCCTCGCTAGCTCTTGCATTCTCTGATAGGTTAAGTCATGTTCTTGCAGTAACCTTTGACGCACATGTGACAAGTCTAAATTGAGGTTTGCAATGAAAATATCTTTGATGAGCGATTCCCTGAGCGTGCCAAACTCACATTCTCTGCTTCTATTCTCCAAATCCGTGAGGAATTCGTCGATGCTTTCGGATTTTTCCTGCTTTCGTGTGAAGAATAGATACCTGCACATGGTCACGTTTCTTCTTGGCTCGAAGAATTTGTCAAATTTCGATTTGACTTCGTCAAGCGTGCTCTTGTCTATTTTGAGGTTAAATGAGTTAAATATATTGAGACCTCGTTCTCCAATGCAATGTAACAGAATTGCGATTTTCCGTTTCTCGCTTGACTTATCTAGACCTGTGGCTAACAAATATAACTCAAGTTGTTGCCACCATCTTTTCCACGTTTCAGCGTTATTGTTCGTGGTATCTGACGAAATATTTAATTGCTTCACACGTGTTTGAAAATTTGTCTCACCATCATGGCTGACGTCCGCTTGGTCCGGCATTTTCTTCGACGACCTCGACTTTTTCTTGAATGATTCTTCTTAAACCACTTCTGACACCATGTTATGTTTGATGCTTATAAATGATAGTCCGTTGGGTATGATACAGGTTTATTGGCAGGAGACACAGGAGATGATTAGGAGTCTACATCATGACATGAAGTGTGGCGGAGCGCTGCCGACCACAGATAATACATTTACTAGTGAAGACCATATTAGTAACATACTAAATAGTGATGTTACAACATAGTGATGTTAGCTTAAAGCTCGTTGAATGTCCAGGGTTTCCTTGCAGTCTTACAAGACTCTTGTTACATGTCTGTCGTCAATTTTGGTTATTTTATTCCAATTTATTACATTTACCTCATTCAGTCTTCGTTCATTATATTTTGTTCCTTCACTCATTTCGAAATCTAGTTCCACAACATTTTTAAATCCAATAATGAGTTTGCTCTTTTTCCAAAACTTTTTCAATAAACTCCAACATTAATTTCCAGCTCTTTATTCGCGCAGTATTTAGCTCTCTTTGCTTGCACAAGCATTGTTTACAATATGAACAGCCATCGGCGTTGATTGCCAATAACTCGAACGATGAATATGACCCATATAAAATCCTCATATGTAAATTGGTGAATGTGTTTCAACGTTCGTAATTGTTGTACTTCTTATTGGTTTCGGAAGTGGGTCAGTACATTGGCCTATTTAATTAATAGTTGTCTACACTATCAGTCTTATTTATGTATGTAGTATCCTTAACGGTTTTCATAACCTGACTATGCTTTTGTTTAGGGTAAGGTAAGGTAGCCTGCCGGGGTTGCGGGCACATCTAAATACCAGTATCGTTGATGGAGCGACTACCTCTCTGATCTCTACAACCAAGTTACCGAGTTCTATGTCAGCGTTTGGTAGCTGCCTGCCGAGGGGGATAACCGGGGATAGTTTCAATTTGTTAGGACTTGACCAAGATATGCATATGACTCTAAAACTATCTAGTTTTATATTTGTACTGACCATATTTTTAGAAACTGTACATTTTATCTCTGACATCTATTTATATTCTAAAAATCTGTATTTTTGTTTTAAATAATAGTTGTGCCCGTCACTTTATTATTATGTAATACCTTGTAAAATACATGTGAGATGCAATAAATAATTGAATTGGGGTTGCGGGTTGTTGGAAAGAGATACTGCGGCCCCGGAACATAAACGGCATAAGAAGGAACAAGGGTGGGGATTAGTCAGTAAAAGTCTGACGGATATTACAGTTAGATAATACTGATTAGACGGTGGATAGTATGGTCTGGTGATAATGGGCGGTCACCCATTTATGGACCAACAGACTTAACTTGAAGATGGTCCCGAGTGACAGGAATTAGTTAAACACGAGCTCCTATACCTTGTTTCCCTTTGTGTTTATTTTGGTTGTCTGCAAAGTCAGAAAAAAGTCAGTCTGCAAAGTAAGTAAAAAAATATGATGAGACCGAAAGGATTCGAGGATTTAATATTAACGACATTATCGGACTTCGTACTGAAAGGGAATTCATTATCTACTATTTAAAGCATCGAAAATACACTGAACAATTTAAAACGTGATTTAACATTACATAAGAATATGTTTGACCGTTCATTGCAGTGGTGAATAATGAAAATTTAGCAACAAACCCATGTAAATAACACAAACAATTGTGTTAGGATGCGTCCTAATAAAAGTGATTATCCCATGAGCACGTGAACGTCACGTACATAACGATCGGCAAATTGATCGCGTGGTCGCGCCTTCCGGTATTTTTTGAGTGAGATATAATAAAAGAAAGCGACGATCACATTTTTCGTACGATCTCTTTGGTTAGGACTCGGGTTTAGACTCGCACAACCTTCTAAACGTAATGTAGCCATTTAGATTCAAGAAGAACAAAACCAAGAACTACTTGAAATTTCCAATCTTTTCCAACACATGTTCAACTGATCATATTGCAGCCGATCCCACCATTACTAGATATATTACGATTACTCACCAAAACCACATTACAACTATTCTTCATAATCTCTCAAAGCCAGCACAGATTATCAATTCAGACGGAATTGCAGACAAAAAGCTGTTAATAATAAATGATCAGAATGAACGATTGATATCATTCGGTATTCGCGCCAGCCGCTGCCAATATATTGCGAAATGTGTCTATCTCATCGCTAATAGATCTCATTTGTCAATGCGTATGACACCTCGTCGATTTTCTATATTCCATCTAAGTATTGAGAGGCGATTTGTAAGAATTTAAATAATGTTGTAATGATTAATGGAGGATTTAACTTAACATACACTCACGCGTATAAAATAGTGTTGAAAAGCCACATAACTTACAATTTAAGCATTCATCTTCTAAGCATTGAACATCGTTTATTGACAATCAGCATTGTATCTACTTCAAAGATATTATCATAATTTGTACGTTGATTAGTTACCAGTTTACTATTCTTTAACCTCGCGACATAAAATAATGTACAAATGAACTATCCGATCGAAAAACAAATAAGTATCGTAAAGTATTTTGCGTGAATTGCACCACAGTCATTATGAAGGATATTAGGATATATCGTATGCAAAACGACTGCTTTCAATGTTAAAATCCGACAAAATTGCGTTACGTTGCTTCGCGTCTACATGCTTGGTTCGGCGCAAGTGAAAAGGACTCTCCAAATGTTATTATGTGATAAAAACATATCTCAATAACTACGACCACATAGCACAAGAAATACTAACTGCCCGTTCTCGATTTTCATGCACCTTACGATCCAGTCAGCTTAGAAAGCAGCAGGAACTCTGACCTAAATCAAAACAATGTCTGATAATACATTCAAGTCTTTAGCTTGACTCATAATTTTATTCACCACGGAATGATTGACCGAATCGAGTGCGACCATTGTCTGCGGGTAGTCGAGGCACCCTGGCCGACCATTTGTCAGCCTACATCGTTTGTCGTACGTCGGGTACATAACTAATTGCTGCTGTAAATCGTCGGCACACGCGACATTCGCCGACGCTTGCTATCGAATGAGTGACGCGGCTGCGACTGGCGACATTTTTGTTTGAAGTTTTTTTTTCCTTTTTGGTGTGGTGGGCTGTAAATGCGTAGTTGTGTAGGATTGTAGTGTTGGGTGGGTTTCGTCATGTTTTGGTGTAGAGTGGGGCCGGTTATAGAAAAATGTGTGAGTGTTTAGGAGTTAGTTTTTATTTTGGAAATTTTATCGTTAATGTTCCTGTTACCTGGTATTTCAGCAAAACTTCTGCAATTATTGTGTAGATTTGACACGTTGTGCAGAAAAGGTAGGCACACAAAAAGTAGACATGGTTACACAAAAAAAAATAATGACCACAACATTGATTCGACTTTTTAAACCCGAATTCTGATTTTTGCGTGTCCGTAACAAGTCAATTATTTTTCTGTTAGCCTCCGACTTACACGTTGGCAGGGAAACATACGGACAGGTGATCTGACAGGGAAATAGTTCCGGAAAGTTCCATTGAAATCCCAAACGAAAGGTGGAAAAACATCACACAAATGCCTAGAGACCGGACTGCGGTATGTTGATGTCATAGCTAAAGTTCGTTGTTTAGTCACTGTGCAAAATATCTGGCCTTTCCTAGAATTGGCAAAAGCTTTGGCATATCGCATGCCCTATGATGCCTTGCTTAACAGTTTAAATAAATAGATGCAATTAAGAACATGATTTTTATATAAATACACTAGCTTTTGCCCGCGGCTTCGCTCGCGTTAAATTCGGGGTAACCAAAATTGTGAATCTAAACCATTCCCAGATCCCCTTGAACACACACAAAAAAATTCATTAAAATCGGTCCAGTCGTTTGAGAGAAGTTCAGTGACAGACACACTCACAGAAGAATTATATAAAGATAATAATAATATATTTGAACAGAATAATAGACTACAGCCGAGCATTAAAAGCGTCAAAACACAGTCAATCAAAGACAGTGACGTGGGTTTCTTCTAGGTAAGCGTAGCCAGGCGAGTTATATATATTTATTTCTATTTAGTAAAAGCAACTTGCAGAATACCTAGTCAAACCTTTAAATGACTACAGTTCAGTCCTGAAACATAACATAGAGATATCTACATACAAGTACAGTCCACTTGTACACTAGTCGAACCACTCCAATTAGTTACCAACATCTAGTGGCTACATGACACGTCGGGTTAATCCCAGCTTACAAGCGTAACTGTACTAAACAGTTGAAATCCTCTACAATGCAGTGCATTCGTGTCTTTGAAGCCTATGACAGGATCAAAAGGTCTCGCTGCTAACGGATTACATTGTGAACCTATATTGAGTGAAGTGTGAGTGGGAAATAGCCGGCTATAGTTTAAAGGGCATTTTAGATTGACGTCAAGTGGGGGCTTAATTTCAACAATGTTGGTGGTTTGATTTGCAAGGCTTTAAAAGTTGATCAATCTACAATGACAAAAGATATGACTGAAGTCGGCAAAATGAATGAGCATTATGTGGAATTATTAGACGTAGATCATAGAACGAGACATCACATAATTTTGTGATAAGACGTTACAGAAAAATCTAAAATCAATCTAAAAAGTTTAGAACACTTGAGTAAACTCTGCGATCAATCATCACAAACAAAACTTCTATATTCGTAAGCTATTAATTGGCATTGAAAATGATAAAAATGTTTGTAAAGTAGAAGCTTAGACAAAAGGTAGATTATATAACAAAGAACTACCACAAAATACCAGTCTTAGTAATAAAACGATAGCTGATAGTACCGTCGTATAAAATAGTCTAAATTCTTAGTACCAAGTAGTGCTAGAGAATGCAGAACACCGAAATAGACCGGCACCGTACATTTCGCCTTTACTTTGAAACGGATCGAGGAAAGGAAATGAGTTGTGTACTTACGGTATCAACAGCATGCATATGTTAACGAGTTGCTGTTGCCTTTTTGTTTAACAAATTGTGAAAATGTACTTTGGCGAATTCTGTGTTTAGGTACAAAATTTTCGGGTTTGGATGCCAAAGATAGATAGACGTTTCGAATTATCAAGGTACTTATTTTTGCTCAAGTTACATTTTCGATTAACTACACATTTGAACACAGATTCAGAACTTAAAAATGAAGAGGTTAAGAAAAGGTTGACCGATGAAAAACTGGCATTAACATACTTTAACGTCTTCAGAAGAATGGTTTCCATTTTCTGATACAATTTTAGATCCAGAATTCTCATGTCAAATGTCTCTCTCAGACCAGTTTAGTCCTTAAACGGCTGCAATTATTCTCATATTAAAGACCACCTACACACGGAATCCGATTACGAATTATTCATGAAGTTTATAATTCTCGCCGCATCCCCAGGCAATAAAGTAATCAAAGATTGAGCGTTGACAACTTGGACGATACACATTCAGTTAACAGCCATACAATTCATGTTAGTTGCGTTTAAAGTAGTCATTATATGCAAATTACTGAATCGTGATGATGTCTGTCTTGATAGACTGAACGTGTTATGCTGCGTATGTGACTCATTGGTTTAGTATTCATCAAGCAAGCTGTGATAAATTAAAACAGGTTGTGACAGTATGATTTGACTTGATTTTGGCGCTGGTATTTTTTGTAAAAGGCTTGTTAAAATGGACAAGTGGATATCATGAAAGTTCAATCCTTACCATATTATAAAAGCGAAAGTGAGTCTGTTTGTTTGTTATGTCTTCATGCCTAAATGACCAAGCCGATTTTGTTGAATTTTGGTACAGAGATAGTTGGGACCCTGGGAACGGATATATTTACCTCCGATGCGTGTTTGTGATTAGCGGTACGACTGCATTTCAGATACATGATTTCTTAGTTTTAGTTGGAATGTGTTTATTTTGTTACAATCTTTAATGTCATTTGGTAGATCGTTGAATAGCTGTGCTGCTTCGAACAATATGTTTTTTTTACCGTAGTTTGTCCGAGCTTGTCTTCGATGTAATGTGTTTTTATTTTTTAAATTATGAGATGTTGAATTTTAATTTTGATTGTATTGTTTGTGATGATTTTTTTTATAAGAACGCAGGTGCCGTATGTATATATCTCTCTATTTCTGTAGTTATTACATAACACAATACAGTGCTTCACAAAAATCCGACCTCGACTGAAACAAATATTCATTCACCATTAATCAACGGTACAGTATCACTTACTAAAAGTTCCACAAACTTCATAGTAGTGTGTCCATACTAAGAAGTGGAAGCGTAATTGTTTTGAAAGTAACTGTCAGTTAAGACGTGGGAGTTTGTATGGCCAATCCAACTTGTACAACTCACAGAATGTTTGCATGAAATTGTAGCTCCTCATAATGCTACAGAACTGTAGCAACTTGCTGCTTAATTGTTAATATATCCTCAGGGCCATAGTAATGCTTAGTAACGTAATCTATTGCATCAATACTATTAAAATATTTTTTGAATAAAGGGTGTTATTTTTGCTGATACGATTTTAAACGACCCAGTGACCATGTCCATTGACATGAAAATTTCAATCATCAACATCGTCATGAGACAATCCATCATCGAGTCCTGGACCTAAGGCATACCTAACTCTCTCAGACAGGCGGCCTCTGTTCTAGAAATTGGAATATTTATGGAAGAGCTGTCGCCCGCGTGGCAAAGTTACTTTGGGCTAACGCTTACATTAAACCGCGTGATATTCGAAAAAATCTCTCTCCTCTTTCTCCCCTTTTTTATTTTTTTAAGCCTATGTTACGTTTCTAGGGCCCCAACTATCTCTGTACCCATCAAAATCGGTGTGGCCATTTAGGCGTGAAGACGTAACAAACAAACTCACTTTCGCTTTTATAACATTAGTAAGGATCATTACAAGGCTCATGTTTATAACTGCAGATTCATTCTGGAATGCGCATGAGAGTTTCAAACCCCGAAGCACAAAGTGTGATATGCCAAACCTTTTTACCGCAATCGCAACCGTTTTACGCGAAACTAGCTCTAGGAGAGTCTTGGCGTTTAAAAAGCCTCGACCTCCACAACTCCGCGGGATAAACAATCACATAACCAAAGACCGTGGGCGATGCATCCGATATGTCGTCAACAATGTACGGAGCTTCCTATCCAGGGCATCTAGTTCTGTTTGAGTCCATTTGAGTATGCCAAAAAAGTACATCTAAACCGGCATGACCCAACCGTTGAAAGCACGCACATTGTTTCCGCCTGATAAAAGACTATTAAATACTTTTCTCAGGAGGCCAAAGAAGCGCTCATTCATCTTCCGTGACTTAAATGAGAAAAACAATAGAGCTGCCAAACTCGCTCAAATCTGAGACTTAGATTCGAAAAGCAGAAAAATATAAGTTACGAGCTAAAAGAACCTCCATTCTGCAAGATATTTTCTGGGTGTAAGTACTGGATTCGATTCTCTTTTAGAAGCAGCCTTCGTAATTTGAACGCAAACCAGCAGTTCTTTGCAGGCAGGGAGTACTTCTAGTACAAATTCATAGACTGTTAAACACGGGTGGTATGCAAAACAGGTTAGCCGAAACAATGGTGATATCAGATCGCTTAGAGCGAACGTTTTTGTGTTAATTTATGTTAGTGCCGTCTGGATTTGTTAAGGAAATCTAGGTGTTTGGGTAAGTAGGTATGTTGAATAGAGTGATTTACTAACCAGTAATGTGACGTAAGTATGCAATGGTTTACATAAATGAGATGTTTGTTTTGAATTAAGCTCATCTTACTATATCCTACTAATATTATAAATGCGAATCTTTGTGAGAATGGATAGTTGGATCGATGTTTGTTATTCTTTCACGTCAAAACGTCTGAATTGATCTTGTTAAAAAAATTCACAGAGGTAAATTATAGTCTGGAATTAAACATAATACTTTTTTTTCGTCATCACGCGGGCAAAGCCGCAGGCGCCAGCTTGTAATATTATAAATGCGTATGTTTGTGAGATTGGATGGATGTATGCATGTTTGTTACTCTTTTACGTCAAAACGACTTAACGGAGCTTTGTTGAAATTTGGCATAGATATAGATTATAGTCTAAAATAAAACACATAGAATAACACACAGGATACTTTTTTATCATCACGCGGGCGAAGCAGAGGGGCACAGCTAGTAATGTTACATACCTTTCCACTTATCTAGAATCATTCAGCCTTTCTGCGAAAACACGAATAAGCCCAACTTCGAAGCCTGCAAAAACCCTTTTACATAAATCACTATTTGAACAGTTCCCACAACATAGTAATAATTTATTTGTTTTGATAGATTTTTATCACTTCCCTCAATAATATCTGCGGGCGGGCCTGTGATATTGATCAGTGTATTTGAAATCAAATACTCTTTTGGGGTGCTTTTGATTTAAAACAGAAGCGGGTATAGAGGGTAGACGTAAAGTATAAATTGAATTCTTATCTTGAATCTGTCCGAACAGGATTTCGTCTCGACTCAATTATTCTATTATTAATTTTGGACTGACATTATAATCTTGTTATACTGCTCAATTGTTGAGCGTATATTTTGGGGAAAGTTCTTTGACAGATTGCAAAGGATTATTATAGAAAAAGTCGTTAAGTTTAGAGTTAAGCTCAGATACTTTAAACCAAACATTGTTCAAATCGATTTCTAATAACGGTTAACAAATCTTCGTTAATTGTCTTCTTAGGTTTTCATTCTTTCAGAATCGATGTCTTGCTTATACTTAAACATTCGTTTAAATTTGTGTTAATTTATTTCCTTAGTCATAGCAGCGTGGCTAAATAATAGTAGCCGCTCGGGTCGATCTTTAGGTTAAGCCGCGCTTGCCTAGGTTGGTCTGTGGATGGGTGACCACCCGTTACATACCGAGTTTCCTCCGTGCCTCGGAAAGCACGTTAAGCCGTTGGTCCCGGCTGTCATTTGTAGATCTTTGACAGTCGTTACAGGTAGTCAGTGTCCCGAAAGTCTGACAACCAGTCTTGCCAAGGGGTATCGTATTACCCAGTACTAACTGGGTTGTGGAGGTCAGATAGGCAGTCGCTCCATGTAAAATACTGATATTCAGCTGCATCCGGTTAGACTGGAAGCCGACCCCAACATAGTTGGGAAAAGGCTAGGCAGATGATGATGAGTCATAGCAGCGAAACCAGTTCAAAATTCCGAAGCCTCATTGAACATCGCCAAACATAGTAGATCGTGATCATGAATCGCCAGTTGAATGACGCGTTAAATTGCAGCTGCGGCGCCATCAGATGACGTCATAAACTTGAAAAATAAAACTCTAATATTATTTGCCTTTTGATTATTCGGTTCCGGCCCGTTCAAGGGGTAAACTTTACTGTTCTCTCCATAATATACATAAATATTACTAACATTGAGAGGAGTGATCGACGCTTGCAGAATAGAAATCGTCTGATTGAAGCATAAACAATTCAGTAAGGGATATTAGTTTTCTAAGAAAAACAGAAACTACTTGATTACGCAAACTAGCCATTTCCATAAATACATGATCACTAAAAGCTCTTAGAAAAATCTTGTCAATATTTATGATAGTACAAATAATGCTCATGTTTAGTAATTTTATTAAGTGTAGTTTTTTTGATTACTACGTGGATAATTGCAGTCCTTTTTACTGTCTGGAAGTAATGTATCTACTAAAAAAAACTACCAATTGATTAAAAACACATATACTTAACTGAGTGACACAATCCTTACTAATATTATAAAAGCGAAAGTGAGTTTGTTTGTTACGTCTTCACGCCTTAATGGCTAAACCAATTTTGATGAATTTTGGTACAGAGATAGTTGAGACCCTGGAGACACAGGCTTTCTTTTTTTTTAAAAAACTGGGTTATGAGGGAGAAAGAGGGAACAAAAAGGAAAACTTAGCTTTTCTATTACTATCAATAAGGCGCAAGGGCAAAAACTACAGGTACCTGTAAATCGGGAAAGGGGAACTGTGTTACCCCGAATTTAACGCGAGCGAAGCCGCAGGCAAAAACTAGTATAAAAATAAACCCAATAGAATACAAGCAAACTCTTTGAATCATAAAATACTTAATAAAGAATGGGAGCACTAACGCCAAAGGTCTTCATGTAAGCCCCGGCGGTAGCCTTAAGTAAGAGAGTCAATATTAACGTATATAAAAAAGCAATTCACATGCCAGACGCGACTAGAGGCTTTCAGTCCTGCCCATTCAAACTTCTTATGCAAATTATATAATGTTCTTTACGACATGAGATGGCAAACTTTACTTAAGGAGTAAATATTTATGTAGTTACATATATTATGGGGGCTTTTTTTTGTTAAAATAAAAGGTGGTTATGTTTTGGTTTGATACGGTGCTGTAAAATGTTGTTTGGGTTCGTTGGGCAGTTTATTTGGCTTATTATCTACCTAGGCTCAGTGATACAAAAAGCTTCCTTATTAGTGTCACAGACAAGTAGGACACTACTAAGGTGCAAAACACAATGTGCCTACATCCTTACTAATATTATAAAAGCGAAAGTGTGTTTGTTTGTTTGTATGATTGTTAGTTTGTTAAGTCTTCACGCCAAAATGGCTAAACCGATTTTGGTGACTTTTACTTTTTTGGTACAGAGATAGTTGGGACCCTGGAGACGGACATAGGCTAATTTGTTTTTGTTTAAATGAGAAATGAGGAAGAAAGAGGAAAGGAAAGGGAAATCTTAGCTTTGCTATTACAATAAATAAGGCGCAAGGGCAAACACTACAGGTAGCAGGTACCTGCAAATCAGGAAAGCAAAGGGAACTGTTTTACCCCGAATTTATCGCGAGCGAAGCCGCGGGCTAGTTTCCTATAAATATTGTTTGAACAATAGCTGTTACATTGCAGTTTCAGCGATCACAATAAAGTTACCATAACAAAATCACATTCAGCATTTGAACAACTTTTTCTAAAACAAAATCAAGGAAGTAAAAGTAATGGCGAGTATGAAAGCTAGGACAATAACCAATCAATCACTAAAAATGATCAAAAATGCAAAATCATCCCGCAAATAAAAAATCCTGCAAAAAACATTGTTAGAATAGTTAAAAACTTTTGCAGGTGTATGTATGTGACATCTGGTACTATCAGGGATCTTGCCAAATTCGATGGAGAGACCACTTGGAGACAGTCCAACTTGGCACTTGACGCCACATGACCCGTATTAATAAGCGGCTATAGGTTCTCTAGTTACGGGGTAAATGATGTTACATGAGAAGATTCATGGTTAATGGAAGATGGAAGAGCCATTAGGTAAATATCTGTAAAATTGTTTTTTGGACTTATGTTTGAAGATCCACATGGAGTAATTGTAATCATTTGGCAAAAGGACAATCATTACTAAGCTATGACTAAAATTCTATATCACGGGTCCATTGCAGGACGTTGTAAATGAACTATTTTTACAGGAGAAGCAAAAAAACTATTTTAACCAAATATAAATTTTTATTTAATTTATTTATCCATTTTATAGAAAAGTGTTTCCCGCCAATATGGAAGCACAGCACAAGATAAAAGGTTCTGTACTGACGCCTACTATACAGGGTTATTTGTAAAACACTGGCAACGTCTCAGGACCATGTTACTACCATCATAATCAACAACTTTTGGGACATTTAAACATTTATCATTATTTTAGTTCATCAGATTTTCATACAAAAATAAAAATATTGAAATTGAACGCTCTAAATGTTGCGAAATCTATGCGAAGCAAACGTACCTACAAGCGGCGGTGTAGGTATGTAGGTACAGCAAAATACGGAGTTGAAATATGTTAGATAGGACAACGAAATCTTGAAGATTTGTTTTTGGTAAATGTATAAAATTTTGTAAAAAATCATAGAACAAAAGTTGTTGTTTATGATGATTGTAATACAGTCCTGCAAGGTTGTCGGTGTTTTACAAATAACCCTGTATAATATATCCAGCTAGTTGATGTTATAATGCTGGTTAATGTTAAATATGCTGCAAGTGCCATGGCATTCCAACCACGTCGAAAGGGAGGAAAACTTTCAGAGGTCCCTTACAAAGATAGGGTTAGTGGTTTGCAAAGATCAATAATTTTATAGAACCTTTAAACGTTACTAGCCGGCGCGATGATTTCAGATTCATGATCGAAAAAAAAGTATTCTATGTGTTATTCCAGACTATAATCTACCTTTGTGCCAAATTTCATCAAGACCCGTTCAGCCGTTTTAAAGTGAAAGAGTAACAAACATCCATCCTCACAAACATTCGCATTTATACTCGTAATATTATATAAAGTTAAGAAGTAGGACACTATTAATAAATGCTAAACTTTAGATGAATGGATGTTTATTATACAGTCACACCAGAAAGGCTAGGGTATAGAGTGTAGTCTAGAAAGCATTTGGAACACGTTAATTCCGGGAGTATGATCCTGTGGAACAATAACTGAACTCCATGCTAGCGAAGCTGCATGTACCACCTAGTTACAAATACATACAAACCATACCATACCGTACCGTATGCCAAAATAATAACCATAGGAATGATATTGATAGTGCTTTTCATTGCATCGTAACAATTGCTTACTGCAGTATCCACGGTAGCCCCAGATCAAAAAATTTGGTAGTCATGAAGAGAGCCTTTACCTACCTATAGGATAACACAGGCTAATGGGAAGTAAATGCTAAAGAATCTGTAAATAGTGGTGATAACAATGTCGAAAACAACGAACAAAATGAAAATAACAAAGACAGACTTGCATAAAGAGCTAAAGCTGTTAACCAAACAATTTATTCAAAGCTTGGAATCCCAGAAGAACAACCAAATCCCTTATTACGTAAGAATAAAAATAAATTAAATTGAATACGGCCAGTGGCCACCCTCTTCCATAACGCAATCATGGGACCAAATCAAATATCAATTGGAAATAGATTTGGCCAAAAATCTGCACAAAGTTGGGGGGAGGAACGTAAATCTCCATCTTTAGTCCCCTGACACTTATTTGGAATAATCGATGAGGCCCGCTCTATTATCTTATTACCGGTAAATAACTTAATAAAGCTTTATTGCCCTTAGCGGTCGAAAATACCAGTAATATGGTATTTGTATGTTTTTACTAGGGTGAATTATAAACAATATTATTTAATTGGGGCGAATACAGTATTGCAAGTTACAAGAGCACAGTGCCTTAGAGCACACGTTCGTAAAAAAATGATATTGTTCAACGGTGGTATTACTGGACTTATTGAATTTATTTGTATGCACTAAAAACGTACTTAAAACATTATGATCGATGAAGATGTTAATATTGCATTAGTCAGTATTATCATTTGCACCTACAGACAAATATCGTAAAGAAATTATAAAGTACACGACAAGCTCCAATACAAAAGTTACCTAAGATCAATACGAAGCTATTGAACTAATATCAGTTCAAGAGTTAGTTAAAATTAAACTGGCAATAAAGTTAACCAGTACTCTTATCACAAAAAATGGAGATGTCGAAATCAGATTCACAGTCATTATTATCATCATCATTCTCCTCTCCTTCTCCTCTCCTTCGCCCAATTTTTATTTGGGGTTGGCGCAGTATGTCTTCTTCTTTCATACTTGTTTATTACTGTTCAACGTATCGAATGCCATATCATCCTTCACACAATCTATCTATAGTTTCTTTCATATTCTTCTACTCTTATATCCCCATCACATATCCATACCACGAAAACTGACTACTACACAGTCATTTTCATAAAATTACTAGTATTCCGTACATCATTACTGATAGAAGAAGTACTGGTAAATACTGGGAGCACACCTTACCATATCTACTTACCTACAATTTTGTTCCGCTCAATTAAACACCTCATGCAGTAACTTCAGCCGTACAGACCGCATTACCACCAATAATCCTTGGAGCGTTCAGTGTTCAAAATTTCACACCATTTCACAGTTGAGGAGGCTATTAGTAGTTAGCGGTGGGATGTGTCGAACCTCGCCATTAATTTGTCAGTTCCAATTGCGTCGTCAAGTGATAATTGCTGAAATGTTGCGGGTAAATATAGCTTGCCTCGATGCACTTGCTGCTATTTTACTGAACCCACTAAATGCCGCAATGGCATCAGATTTTATAGATATTCTGCTGAAAATCATCTAGAAAATAGTGATATTAAGGATAACAAAACATTGCGAATGATCTTAATAAAATTGTTTGAAAAACATAAATGTATGGTCGCTTCTACATTTTTTGGAAGTTGAGCTATTTTTTACAAAAACTAGACTGTTTTTGCTGTAGCATGGTGCGGGTGACAATAGTAAAATGTACCATTCCTCTTCAATCTGGAACGTTACCTCGATTTCTGACCGTTACTGAAAGCCTTTAAGGCTTTCCCTGAATATCATAGCCGTATAGGACTACCCACAGTCATGTTTCATGATGGGATGTATTACTATAAAGCACAAAACATATGTTTCATCCAATGTCATCCGCACCATGCTACAGCGAAAACAGTATACATCACACATTTGGGAGTTATAAAATCATCCTCAAACATCAAGATCCTAGGCGGACATCCGATCAGAATAACTACAGTGCAGAAACCTTTTAGGATTAACTAGATTGAAACTAGGTAATCCTATCTACAGGGAGCTCGTTATTCAAGATCCCCTATGAATATAATAGACTCCGATATCGAGGATTTTAAATAATTATAGGTCGGGAGGCAATTTCACGGAGTTCCGCGGAAATTGTCTGCCGATTAAAATAGATTCCGATTATTATATTATAGAGTAATACTGTAGAGAATATATTTTTAGATGTGCCTGGAGTTATTTTTAGTATGTTAGTGCCTAATTGAGTAGAAACTTGGTTAATGTTCCTTTGTAATGTCTACTGGTAAATTGAAAATAATTATGGTATAAGATAGTTTCTTTGTAGATTGCTCGGTTGGTCTCGCGGTCGTAAGCGCGACTGCTGAGCACGGGGTTCGATTCCCAGGTCGTGCTGAAAGTGCTATTTGATTTTTCCACGAGGAATTTGACAGTAGCAGCCCGGAGTTAGGAAGTTGGCGGTAAAATACCCCCCGTGCCTCAGAAAGCACGTTAAGCCGTTGGTCCTGTGCCTGATCTCTCTCTGGTCGTGTCTGATTGCCGTCCCATCGGACTATGAGAGTGGGGGAACAGGATGTGCACCTGTGTCTGCGCACACACTTGTGTACTGTAATCTTTTGCGCAGATGGCTTATCTCTACTAAGATGGCCACCGTGACTGATAACCGTCACGAGGAATATACTGGCTTGGCTTTCAAGATCACGCTCTGTACTGCCAAACAATGTCGATTGCAAAGTACTGTTTGAAAACATCGTAGGCTTGCTTTCTGAAAGACTAATGGTTTCAAACATCGATGACGACATATTGGTGTCGTATTACCTTTCAAATCACAAATATTTATGGTAAGCAACTAAAGAAGCGACTCAGTTAACATTTACGAGTATTTGTGTAACATTTCAGCGTTTACATCTAGTTATTACAAAATGGAACAATAGAAATGATTCACAACGGATATTCACCAGGTTATAGCAAAACAATAATAATTTTATGAACCATAATATATAAAATATTTTCATCGCTCTAACATGAAATGTTTCCTAACGATTTGTAATGCTCATTTTGGGAGATAAAGTTACGTTTGAGTCTCGAGGTGACGACAAAAGACAGATAAATTTTAATTTATTGTCTGCTCTTTAGGTTCAATAGGTTTAGGTTAGGTTGGCGGTCGCTCAATATAGAATACTGCTATTCAGCTGAATCTGGTAAGACAGGTACAGTCAGTCACTTCAGCTGAATCTCTTTGGCATAACCCGCAACCCCGACAGGCCCCTCTGCTTTACTGACATCTCTTTGACGCGCGCGTGGAACACGAACGCGCTGTCGACACGGCATGTCGTTACTAGACGGATATACGGTGCGCTACCCATTACTCATCATCCACAGTTTGGGAAAAGGCTAATCTGATGATGGAGTCTGCGCTTTAGGTTAATTTCTCACTCTGCTCAATGTTTTAAATGAGAGCTATCTTTAATTTTTGAGCATTGATTATTGGGTGGTGGTCAAACTCAAAATCAAAACCCATATCAAAAGTCATTTATTCAAATTAGGCCAATTAAATTAATTAATTATTTTTAAATTTATTCAAACCAGCAATGTTTTGAACGTCATTACACAAGACAGACCTGCAAAACGCCAACCCTTCACCACTTCCTAGTGTTTTAGGTGGAAAGAAGAAGTGGAGGAACAATCTCCTCTGGTGGATATGGTAGTGGTGGTATTAGGTATTAACATTTTATGCTTTGAGATAATTTGAATGATCCTAATAATTCTAATGCTAAGGAATGTCATTGAATATCTACCTCGTTAATATCTAAAATATCTTCTCTATGGTTGATTTTGATGCAATCATAAAATTTATTGGTTTAATAAAGAAATTTTCTTTAGAAAATTGTCAAAAAAAGAAAGAAGAGGAAGATCGGTCGGCGTCCAGTCTAACCGAATGGAGCTGAATACTTTGTGTTCATTATATTAACTCCAAAACGTAATCAGGATCCAGGTGTCGCCAACCGTGAGTGATACCGCACATAAATCCAAAAAATAAAATCACAAGCACTGATACAATTTTATACTGTCTCAAATTTTATTACTGATCATATCACCTGACTTATTACGTGTTCCGCCCTCGCTTTATATTTTATGAGTTTCACACAATTTTGAGAAGGTTATGTCATCATTGTTAAATATAAAATGTCGAAGCTGTGATAATAAAATTAGACGATATCTTATTAGGAGACGTAGGCTGAGATGTAGAGATCTGATTTGGAAGATGATAAAGTATTGTTTATGGATTGTCTTTCTGTTGGAATCTCTGGGACAAACGACCCATTTTATAATTTAAAGACTTGAGGAAGCTTAACAAGAGGTAATCACTTTTGAAAGTGTTACACAAGGACTGCCAACAAGTTTAACAGATTAAGGTTTTTGAAAGCTAGCGTAAACCAAATACATTTAAAGGGCGGAACCCTACTTCGAAAGCAAAAAACGGAACCCTTTTTTTGGATTTTGGATTGGATCACTTTGTTGTTCTTCTGTCTGTCTGTCATCTTCTGCCTAGCCTTTTCCCAACTATGTTGGGATCGGCTTCCAGTCTAACCGGATGCAGCTGAATATCAGTATTTTACATGGAGCGACTGCCTATCTGACCTCCACAACCCAGTTAGTACCTACTGGGTAATACGATACCCCTTGGTAAGACTGGTTGTCAGACTTTCGGGACACTGACTACCTGTAACGACTGTCAAAGATCTACAAATGACAGCCGGGACCAACGGCTTAACGTGCTTTCCGAGGCACGGAGGAAACTCGGTATGTAACGGGTGGTCACCCATCCACAGACCAACCTAGGCAAGCGCGGCTTAACCTAAAGATCGACCCGAGCGGCTGCTATTATTTAGCCACGAGCTCCTCTCACGAGGTTCGTCTGTCTGTCTGTCAAGACCATTTATCGCGGAAACGCGTGGAGGTACTTATCGAGTTAAAATAAAATCATATACTCATATATCAACCCTCTAAGTCTACGCAGTCAAAAGATTTATGGCCGTCAATGTCGCAAGTTTGTACGGAATCAGTGCGGCGAGTCCGACTCGAACTTGCCCCTTTTTTTTTGTTATGGCAAGAGTCTAGGCACACTGATTTTATCCAATGGATTGAATATTTTATGCGAAAATTCTACCTACATACCTACATACCTACACACCAAGAGAAGAGACATGGTCCCTTCCTTAAAAAATAGACAGTGTTTATCTCTGCATCTACAATGTTGCCTACCTAACGCGGCTAAGTACGAACGATCGCTTAGTTAAGGATAATTAATTCTAACGACACCCATCGCGGCTGTTAAAATGCTTCTAGGCACTTTTTAATTCCTTTCACAGGCGTCTTATTTAAAAGCCAAGGAAACGAGACATAAGTCCACGTTAGAGGGTTTTAAAATGGTTAATTGCCCGATTTATAATAGTTCATTATATTAGAAGTTTCTTCTATTTGACAGTTATTTTAATGTCTCCCCTTTTAAGGCCATAAAAGTCTGGTGTTTTAAATTAGGAATGTCTCATTATGACATGTGAGTGATGTTAAAGTCATGGAAGCTGATTGGTTAATTTAAATGACCAGCTCCGAACTGCTCAGAAGTTTTGTTCTACAGTTGGTGACATTCCATTTTCAAATATCCATCTTTGTTAAGTTACGGTTTAGTTTTTAAATGTTAATAATATGCAAGGCTGACTTCAATATGCTTCTTATTGCTTTTCCTTATAATACGATATAAAATCTCGAAAACGCTACTACAGCGTCATGTGCCCCTGCCGGGGTTGCGGGTTGTTCGAAAGAGATACCGCGGCCCCGGAACGTAAAGGGCAATAGAAGGAACATGGGTGGGTTTTAGTCAGTAAAAGTCTGACACGCTCCCCCGCTCCGCCCAGAGCGGGAGAAGTCATAATTTGGTGATTTCCCAACCCAAAAAAAAAAGCATCATGTGCCAGAAGTCAGAAATGAAGAATACATGGCGCTATTAAAGTTAGAGTTATCCGCTACCAAAGACAAAATAGAAAACTCGATATCATCTGTCGGGCAGAATCCCACAAGACACAACACCCTCTCTATGCTACTCTCTTTCTTCGTTCCCTTATACGAAAATTCCCGGCCCATGATAAATTTAAAAGCCGGCTAAGAGCGAGTCAGACTCGCGCACTGAGGGTTCCGTACAAGCTTGCGACATAAACAGCCATATCTATTGACTGCGTAGACTTAGAGGGTTGATTTCATTCACAACACAGGGATCACAGACTTAAGTTGGTATTTGGTTTTAATATAAACTCGATATCTCTCAGCATTCCCGAAATAAAGGGTCGTCGTGACAGACAGACGGACAAACAAAGTGATCCTTTAAGGGTTCCCTTTTAGAACCTCAAGCCAACCCAGCCGCCGCGGGAGACGCCCCGGGCGCCGGGCGCTGCGAGACGACTCCCGGCCACCGTAGATGCGGGACTGTGGACGGTGCCATTGCGCACCGTCCATCCGTCTATTGACGACAGGCTGTGTCGACGGCGCGTTTGTGTTTCACGCGCGCCTCTAAGAGATGTCAGCAAAGCAGAGGGGCTTGCCAGAGCCTCCGCCTGCCGGGGTTGCGGGTTGTTCGAAAGAGATACCGCGGCCCCGGATCGTTAAGGGCAATAGAAGGAACATGGGTGGGTTTTAGTCAGTAAAACTCGCCCAGAGCGGGGGAAGTTATTTGATGATGTCCCACCCCAAAAAAAGGGTTCCCTTTTTTTCTTTTAAGAATCGGAACCCTAAAAAAATAAATATTTTAAACAACATCCTTCACTTTGTTTTCTAAGATTTAATTTCTACCATCAATACAAGTGCATTAGCTCATAAAATCGTGCATAAATTATAGTGTTGCCCAAATGCAAGAACAAGACGAGACTTAGCCAGTCTTGGTCTTGGTCTTGCGCCAATACACCTGGTCTTGGTCTTGGTCTTGGTCTTGCGCTCCCAGTCTTGGTCTTGGTCTTGGTCTTGCAGCAAGAGTCTTGCAAGTCTTGCAATTACCTAATAGTCTATTACTATTTATTAAAGTTTATTTTAAATCTTAGAAAAACGTATTAGAATTGGAACATTGTGAGCTTGAATTAACATAGTAAAGATCAAGCAGATTAATAAATTACTGAAGATTTGATAAGAAATTTGAAAAATCAACTGACCTATATGTCGTTTTTCATGGAAGTAACTGTTTCTTAATAATAATATCTTATAATTAAGAAACAGTTACTTCCACATTCCAATTTGTTTTTTACATGTCTTAGCAAATAAGCTTACATTTGCTAAAACATGTAATAAACAAATTAATTACAATAATTTGACTGTATTTTAAAGAACAATATCTGTCTAGAAAAATTGAACCCTCAACATAAATGTTTAATATTGCGTGATCATTATAATGTATTCATTTTCATTCTAAGCACTCTGAAACTTATTTATTCTTTGGAACACCTGTAGGTACTCTTAAAATTCGAAATTATTTTGCATGAGTATACCTACGCCCTGTGGCGGCCATAAAATAGTGTCAAATGTTGTGATTTCGGCGCGGCGGCAACGATTGTTGTATATGATTTCAAAAGAAGCCGCCCGCACCGGCGGCGCGTGTATCATAACCATGTACTTCCGAAAAGCGGCAAATTTCTTTGAGAAGTAAGTACAAAACCTTTGATGCCGCATTATCAAAGTGCCGATGATTAAAACATAACTATGCATGCACTCAGTTTGATTTTAATGGATATTTTTTTATTCGCTATGTAGGTATGTTTATGGTATTAGTCGTAATGCGCATAGGTCCAGTTTTTTTTTATACAGTTTTTTGCGTCTCATAGAATTCCTAAGCGTACCTATACACCGAACTGTTACACCTAACTACTCCGTGAAATAGCGCTAAGTCCTAGCTGCAAGACGCAAGAGTCTTGCAGGCTATGTCTTGTTCTTGCTCAAGTCTTGCACGGTCAGTCTTGGTCTTGGTCTTGCTAAAAATACGCGGTCTTGTTCTTGGTCTTGGTCTTGCAAAAACGCAAGAACAAGACCAAGACTGCAAGACCAAGACTGAATTTGGGCAACACTAATAAATTATTTTAACCAGCGTTTATTACCACCTAAATAGACTGAACGGAACATAAGTAAAGGCTAGTACAGACCCACGGGACGTAGTTACAACCCAACAACTTGATAAGTAAGCTGGGACAGTAAATAGTGATTTACTACCTATTATGTGTACTAGGCTCAGCAATTTGCGGTCAGGGATTGCCTTACGAAATAGTTTTTGGATAGGACTTTTCTTGTTAGCTTGAAATGATGATTCATAGTAGCGGGCCTAAGGATTAATGTTAGTTGGAAATGTGGAATTTATACAGGTAAAATATTATTTTGATTTAAATTACTGCCTAGTAAGTTGTAGTAAGTACAACTGCTGAAACCAAGTTCTGAGTTCAATTCCCAAGTCAGGCAGTGTTTTGAGGGTTCACTTTTAAGAATTTCGGTATAGAGTCTGCGTGAACACGACTCCTTTTTTTTTTTAAACGTTATCCCACACTAGAAATATCTGCTGTATCGTGGGTGCGTTAACAAACATTTAAACTCACATACACAAACAGCCAGACCTGAAACAACTATCTGTAGGTCATACAAATATTTTGTTCCGTGCGGGAATCGAACCCGCGACACGCGGTCGCAGTCGATGGCTCAGCCACTGCGCCAGCCTTGCTATCTAAAATAGATGGGGTTCGTCAGATATGTGCCTAATAATACACCCACATTACGTCAGATATGTTTTAAATGCCACGTGAAAGGGGGTGAGCCTATTGCCATCAACCGGACATAGAACTAGACTCCGTGTTAATTTCGCAGTATACTAAGAACGTACGTTTGTAACCACTCGACTAACCAGGCAGACTCACGTAATAAAATCTTACTATAATGTTTTAAATGCAAATGTTTGTTAGGATGTATGGATGTCTGTTTCTCTTTCACGTCAAAAAGTCTGAACGATCTTAATGAAATTTGGCACAGATTTAGATTATGGTCTGAAATAACACATAGGATATATTTTTTTCAATATCACTTGGGTGAAGCTGCGGGCGCCAGTTAGTAATAAATAACCTAAAAAGGTTTATTGCAGAAACTTGTACAACTTTTACAGTAAATAGGTATTGCATAGGGACCTCCTTTTAAGTAAAAGATATGCCTGTGCTAGGAGGCCCCGCTCTCCAATAAAGAGGAGAATATATAGATCTTATATCAAGAAGAGAAAAGAAAAGAAGTAAGAAAATATTAAAAGTGGTGCACAATAAAAGAGAAAATAATAAAAAATCGAATTTAGAAGCAATAAAATAAACTAAAATTAAACAAAATAAGATCTAATAACTAAAAAATAAACGGTGAACTCTTTTGATAAGAGATTTAAAACCTGTAAAAAAATACGCAAAAGGGTGAGTTAAATGGTCTAGTACTACTTACTAAAGCCGCGGTGGATAGGAAGTAACTACTTAGTTAGTTCCACTCCACCGCTGCAAATTCTAATTACTAACCACTACAGATTATCTAAACCTTACTTCATTATTGTACTCGTAGTGGCTTTAATATGTATGTAACGGTTCCCTCTAATTGAGACTTATGAGATAGTTAAGGGATCCTCTACACTTACGCTGGCTACATTATGTAGATAACTAGATATAGTTTCTAATTGTGTTGTTATCAATTAACACACGTGTACCTACTATGTACGTTTGTATGCGTCTAACATACAAAAATATTCATTTAGTTGAAAAAACTAAACAACACTCTTTGTTAGCAAATCCTTTTTTTGATACCCCTTTTTTAATATTTCAGCTTATTTATAAGTTGGAATTCATCAAATGACTTCAGCAGAAAGGAAACTAAAACCCTTCCATGTTCCTTCTCTTGTACCTGTGTTGCGGAACCGCGGTATTTGTTCCGAATAACCCGCAACCCCGGCAGGATTTGATAATGATTTGACATGGAAATGCATAAATAAAAAAAATACTGTTCTGCCATTTTTGGTAGTTCGCCATCACTTAAAAGCTTGTAAAAAACTAACTAAAGCTTTTTACTGCTAACCATATGGATTACTTATATTTTTTTCTAAAAGTACAAAACAGTCGCATGATAGAACATGATAGATTACTATTGCATACATTAAAAAAAAACGAATCAAGCACTCGTCTGTTTATTAAAAATGCCAAGGCACTCGTGCTGCCATCTATCGAAATCTACACTCAACTAAGTTAACGTAGTTTGCCGCTACAAGATGTCGCTAGTGGGACCTGCGCATAAGTTTGTCTTCAATTTATGGACCAATAGTGCTTATCAATCTTTTTTCATTAAATTGTTGTAGTTAAGTATTTAATTAAAAATAATGAGGTAGGTTCACAATTGGCAAAAATCACCAGGGGTTTTTTTACCTCTCACAACAGATTTACTGGTGATTTGATTTGATTGGTGGTTCATACATTACGATTATCTATTATATTTCTCTCTTCATAGTTTTATTTTGTGGTTACCACATTTCAATTATTTATTGATTAATTGAGTGATATCTTTGGCTTGTGTGCTAAGGTTTAGGTATTGTATATAGGTACCTAATGATGATATGTATCTTTGCTCAAATTTACAGCTTTTAATGTTAATAATAATCAAGTGGTCATTATCAAATGTTGCTCAGTAAACTAATTTAAAGAGGAAATTTTAATAAAAAAAACTGCGCTTACTAAAATCATGTTTACTTTTTTCTTATTATTTTCATGTTCACATTGGGTATAATATTTAAAGTTAAACAAAAACAACTTAAATAACTTAAAGAAAATGACTTCTAAAAATTCGTCCTTATAGCTGTCAGTTGGTAATGTCCCCAAGTGATGAGGATAATTATTATTATCACTTAATGATAATTTAAATAAACGAAATAGAAAACGCAGGTGATCTATTTAATTATCCCATTATTTTTTGAGTATAAGTACATCAATCCTGATCAACAAATTGATAGACTACAATGTAATTATGAAAAATATTCATTCTAAAACCAAAAAAACTCACTGTTCAAACAAAGCACAGAAAAAAAACAAGTCCCTCTCTTATTTTTCATACTTTCTCAACATGAAAATCCATTACAAAGACTTTTTTTATTAAATCGCGATGCGACAAATCCTGGCAAGAAACTGCTACCGCAGCTACATTAGTATTTATCAATTCAAACGTATTACCAACAACAGTGTTTTGTCGGGGAATCGAACCCGCACTGGCGACTACACGACCCAAGAATGCAGTACCGTCCCGCTAATTGACAATGTTCTAAGTAAAAAGTTATGATATCATTATGTTGACGATTTCATTTAGTCGAACGTGCTGAGATTACTTAATTATAATGATTGGCAGTGATGTTTGTTTTCGTGTAAGGATGACCTGTTCTCTCATTTTCTATTTGATAACAACTTTGTTATTGTATTTAAGTTTAATGAACGAGGGAGGTAAACACTAAAGTATAACCATTGAAATTAATTCTGAAAATTCCACATTAAAAACGACTTCGACTTCTAAAAAGGTTTACTTCCGGAAGTTGGAGACTTTTTTTGGTGCATAGATTTTTTGTCACCAACTTCAGAAAGTTTTTTAGTGTTATTTTAAGTCAATTTTTTTTGGCAATATTTTTTCAGTCTTTTTAGTTGTGGAATATGTATCTCACACAAATTCTTATCTAGTATTCATTTTTCATTGCTACTAAGAGATATAGTTAAAATACATTAGAAAAACAAATATGTATTGTAGATAAAATGTATAATGGACCCTTTTGGGAGTACCTACACTTTCGATTATTTAAAGAATTTTGAAAATCGGCCCACAATCGACGGAGGAATCGAGGTTTTTACTCCTACATGTAAAAAAAAAACAGTCAAATTGAGTCAGTCTATTTTTAGTCGGTTAAAAACAGACTATCTACTACAATCTAATTAGCCATTTATAACACAAATCTATTGCGGTCTATCTATGACAAAAATATATATAAAATATATTATATACTTGTTGCATCAGTCGATATTCAACACATAAGTAAGCATTCAATAATTTCCAAATAAATAATTCAATTACCATCCCACCAACATCAAGTTACAAACCAAATAATTCGGACATTCGGAAGCTCGTAATATCCGCGTAATTCAGTTCGGATATAAGGGCAAGCCACTAGTGTCCGGAACCGAACGTGTCCGTTAATTTGACAGGCCCCCCGGACAAAGACCCAAAGCTATGGAATCCAGATTACAGACGGAAAGCTTGTCAGCCACCGAGTCTCGTAACGCTCTAATTTTACCAGGCTTAGTTCACTTTTCCTTTGGAAGTTTGTATTTTAAACTGTCCCTATGGAAAGAATGTAACCTTTTTGTTACAATTTTTTAATCACACAATATTATGAAGGCGAAACTTTGTATGTGTTTGTTTGTTACATCTTCACGCCCAAACGACTTAATGGATTTGCATAAAATTTTGCTATCAAGATAGCTTACGTCCTGGATTAACACATGGGCTTCGTGGGATAAACCGCGTGGCGCAGCTAGTGCTCAATAATTTATTACATACATTTGGTAATGAGGTAGTAACTTAAAATTTAATGAAAACGTTCTGGTTCCTGCCAGACACATCAAAAATAGACGGAGAGACTAGATCTAAGATTATTTATGAGTTTTTACTCATAAATAAACTTAGATCTAGGTAGTGATTCCAATTCCAATTAAACCGCAAACACTAACTTTGCATAATCTAGTTTTCATTTTGTATATTAATCTGTTCTGAACAATTCCGTCATAAGATTTATCAAATCTAATTAGCTAAATGTCACGTAACATAATGAAATAATACACCCAATTTTCTAATCCTATTCTCAATAAGCTCAACAAAACACATGAAAATGAAACAATCAGAACTTAGACAATATCCCTAATACAGCCAAATAACTATTTACCGGGTAGACAAAGCACGTTGTACCCACTCTAATATTCTCTCACAGTATGTCCGACAAGGTCCGGTTACACCGAATGTCTAACTATAGCTATGACTACAGAACTACTACCCTCTAATTAACTAGGATTAGCTCTCTATCTCGTACCTCTAGAAATGAGTTTGTTGTGTTCTCCACGGCTGGTATGGTTAAACTCGTGTACCTATGTGAAAAATAAATGATCTGTAAATGTCTGATACGGCTCGGGAACGATTTTGGTCCTTATGACGAATTTGCTTTTGTTATTAGCGATTTAAGAATTAAATTTACTGGTGAATAAGACCTCTTTTCTTGTTATGACAGAACGGTTGGTGCAGTGGCTGCCCGATTGACTGGTGAGCTGCGTGTCGCGGGTTCGTTTCTCGCGATACGCGGCGATTCAATATTTGTATGACCTACAGATAGTTGTTTCGGGTCTGGCTTTTTGTGTATGTGAGTTTAATTGTTTACAAACGCACCTACGATACAGGAGAATTCAATCCTAATGTGGGGCGACGTTTTTATTTAAAAACAAAGAAAGAAAAGAAAGATTCCTGGTTAGTTATCAATTTCTTAAAAGTAGTTCTAAACAATTGATTGGCCTTTAATGAATAAACTAATTATTCTAGAAACTTTTCGCATAGATGTGAGTTTTCTACATCTTACTTGACATATTAAAGTATTTTATTACACGACTGATTATGCCAAAACAATTTTTCATTGTTGTTGTTACGATCTAGAACAACAAAAACGAAATAAAGACGATATCATTAGGAATATATATTCAGTTTTTTTTTTAAATTCACTTAAACTACAATCTAGTGATAAGTGTTGGATTTCTCGAAAACTCTGTAAGTACTGGGACCACATTGTGAAATTGTTATCAATAATTCTATTATAAAAAGACTTAAGAAAAAGTATTAAAACAATTTTGAGAGACAAGAAGTGATGTCCCAGTTCTGTCACTATCTAACCAATGAGTAGGTCTTTTAAGTGCATGTAAATTAGTGTGAAATCGATTCGGATTCGGTCGTTACTGGAATCTGATTACAAGTGCGGTTCTAGCACTCATTTGGGATTCGATTACATTGCCTTGCTTGCTTTAGTGATTGCTGACGACACTATTCGTTTCTAGGAAAGATTTCTATGTGCATTTGCTCTGTGTATTTTTACTTTCTGCAGTTTTAATAGCATGTTTAGCAAACAATAAAAACTTCATAGTTTGATCTCGCTGTACAAGAAATATACACAGCAAAACATCATATTATCATCAGCATAACAGAGGTGTACCTATCTGCCGGGGTTGCGGATTGTTCGAAATAGATACCGCGGCCTCAGAACAGAGCAAAAGAAGGACGTGGGTTTTAGTCAGTAAAAGTCTGACCTTCCCCGCCCCGCTCCGCCTAGAGCGGGTGAAGTTATTTGATGATTTCCCTTTTGCAAAAAAAAGAGATGTTCATAAAAGGACACCCACATTTCACCAGTTATCTTTAATATTAGGCGGCAATCCTATTGCCAGTAACTGGGCATACACTCCGTGGCTGTTTATTCAAAATCTAACAATAAAAAATACTATAACTATGTTTGTAAGAACTTATAGTTTACAAAAACCTGTATTTAAAAAAGAATACCTCTGTACTCTTATTTTACGACACAATCAGCCAATAATATTGATCATTAAACCGTTGAAAACCCTTGATTATTCATTGATTCTAACTTAGATAAAAGGGGAGATAAAACTATCGTCACTTCTTAACAACGTTTTAACGACTTCTTTAGTGCAACATGCGAACATCTCTATCAGTAACAAGCAATTTCACTAAGAAAGTAATAGTGATTGAAGTCGTTTACCTAGTTAACGATCTCTGTACTAAGACCAACATAAACATTAACAATTAACTCATTAACTATTCAATGTAATTGCATTACCTCCGCAATGGATTAATGTGTTCCTTGTTCGATTGCTGCGATCCCACTGTGTTTTTCCTCGTTAGTTCCTCCCTCTGTATTCCAAAGCGGTTTTTCTTTAGCTCCTTTATTGGTAGGCACTCTGACTTCAGTATAAATAAAACAGTACAGAATCGGGTGCTGTCCTGGGATAGGGAATTAACTGACACCAGGGTAGAATTTTCCATTATTCCAAGCGCCCTTTATATTAACTACAGCATGTACAAGTCCCTTCTAATTACCAGTCTTCAGAAACCTCATTAATTTTAACACTCGCTTTTCCACTTACTGTGAAGTTTCCCCAAGCAACAAGTACGAAAGTCCCATCATATCAATTCGCTAGCCGGTAATTATAACATTTAAATATGGTAGTCTGGCGTAAACGGTGTCCGTGCAGGCGGAAAGTAATAAGTCCCATGACACGCAGTGATTAGACTGTCATAGGGCGGGGGAGCGTGCATTGTAATCAGATTCGCGGGCACTGCGCCTCGAATTGTGTAACTCCACACTTAGATTGGGTAGCAGGCTGTACGAGTAGACGCGAATTATAATTTGTTTTTAATAATTAAACCTTGTTTGTTCTTTTTTTTACTACATACTTTTTTTAAGTTGCCCCACGTTTACAAACATTTAAACTCACATACACAAGCAGGCAGTGAGTTGCCTTGGTATCTTTTATAATGAAGACAAAGATTTTAAATATACTTTCAAGATATTTGCAAGAAATTTCATCTTAATTTTGATCCAATTAATGCAAGGAATGACCAAACCTCTACATTAACGTGCATACTGCATTGAATTAAAAGTGCACTGCAATTTATTTCCAGTGAGTCATAAAAGTAACGTAGTACAAACTGCGGTGGCGTCCGTAATTGTCACTAATCTTTGAATCATATTTTTAACCGACTTCAAAAAAGAGTAGGTTCTCAATTGGACTGTTTTTTTATGATTTATAAAATTATTTTTATAATCGAAAGTGCGAAGTGCTTCCGAAAGGGTCTCGTATCAATTTTGTTTTTAATGGTTTTGTAGTTTATGAGTTATCTTCTTCACAAATTTTTCATATGGATAACATGCTCATACTTTTTTAGAAGCAATGAGAAATTAATACTCGATAAGAGTTTTTATAAGATACCATCATACTACAACTAAAAAGGCTGATATAAAAAAAAACTATTTTGCAAAAAAAAAACTGACTTCCAAAGTCGAGTTCCAAAGGAAGTTCAGTTTTTTTGCAGAAAACTTTTTTTATTTCTTATTTCCGCGTTCCTTTATCACCATGTCCGAACTCTAATGCAGGAACAAAAGCTTTTTTGTAACCAGTGCACCTTGGGGACGGAACGAGCGGATCATTTACATAACTGCCTTATTTTATTTAAGAGTAGTCTCGCTCTCACTTTGTTACCGACACGGATATCTTTATGCAGTTCCCATTGAGTATTTTTTCTTTTTTTTTATCCGATAGATTCGCAGGCAGTGTGTTCACGTGTGTCACTGTATTGTTCTATGTAAGGCCTCGTATAGATTGACTGAAGTTTTTTGTTTGCTTTTTTTCGCCATTCGCAAATTTTCTTTAGATTTCTTTTCACTGACATACAGAACTTCAGTTACTGCTACCAATTTACCAGCTAAAAAAAATCAAGTCTAAGCAAGTAAATTATCTGCCGAGATTGCGGGTTGTCTGCCGGGGTTGCGGGTTATTCTATAGACATACCGCGGCCCCGGAAAGTAAAGGGCAAAAGAAGGAACACAGGTTGGTTTTAGTCGTTAAAATTCCGATACACCCCACCGCTCCACCCAGAGCGGGGGAACTTATTTGATGATTTCCAATCCGCAGAAAAAAAAAGATAGTAAATTATACTATCAAATCTAGCTAGCGGGATTAAATGTTTTTAAATATAATTATTTAAAAGTAATATATTTTATAATATAGCATCATGACATCACTTCCGTATTCCTTGAATGATTCCAGAGGAGTATCTACTGTTTATTTAGATTTCACCACTTATGCTCAAAATCCAAGTAATAGAACCAATTCACACCGCTCATAAACTCCGTAGCTGTTACCGAGATATTTCTAATGGAAAAACCCAATAACACTTGCCCGACATCGGAATCGAAATGACGCCTTGACGACAGGCCGTATCGATTGACGACAGACCGTGTCGACGGCGCGATAGTGTTCCACGCGCGCCTCAAAGAGATGTCAGCAAAGCAGAGGGGCCTGCCACGACCACCGCCTGCTGGGGTAGCGAATTGTTCGACAGATATACCGCGGCCCCGGAACATAAAGGGCAATAGAAGGAACATGGGTGGGTTTTAGTCAGTACAAGTCTGACACTCCCCCCGTTGCTGATTTCCTATCCACAAAAAAAAACCACATGACCGTAGTTAATTTTTAATGATTATTCGAATTACTGTTCCACCACATGGATGCACGTGATTATAAAATCATATTTATTTAATAATGCCGTGTTTAACAATAGCTTTATTTTATTCATAATTAATCGCTTATGACGATTGTGAAATATAATATTTAGTTTTGCTGTTTGAACTGCTAACAATATGATGTTTTTGGTGGTTTTAACCTCGGCATGAATATTAAAGGGGTCAAACGTGATATTAAAGCTTCGCGAAATAAACATGGAATATATTTTATTTGATTCCGTGCCTCAGAAAGTATGTTAAACTCGTTGATCTCTACTGTCACTTGTAGATCTTTGACAGACGCTTCAAGTACTCAGTGGCCTGAAAGTCCGTCCGTCTATTCACGACAGGTCGTGTCGACGGCGCGTTAGTATTCCACGCGCGCCTCAAAGAGATGTCAGCAAAGCAGAGGGGCCTGCCAGGGCCACCGCCTGCCGGGCTTGCGGGTTGATCGAAAGAGATACCGCGGTCCCGGAACATAAAGGGCAGTAGAAGGAACATGGGTGAGTTTTAGTCAGAACAAGTCTGACACTCCCCCCTGCTCCGCCCAGAGGATGTTATTTAATGACTTCACATCCGCAAAAAAAGGGTAGTGGGAACTTGAGAAAGGCAGTCGCTCCAATAAAAAAAAACTGGTATACAACCACATCCCGTTAAACTAGAAGCTAATCCCAACATTATTGGAAAAAGCCTTGGCGGATTACGACTTTAAATTTTTCCAAGAATCTTTCATATCAAAAGTTGTATGAACAGTCTAAAAACTTACTGTTTTATTTTTACATAACATTAACTTTCCGATCAAAGTGATTACAGGAATGTGCTGTTCTAACCAGAATAACACCCTAAAGACATTACTCCGACATTACAAAACCTATATGTAGACCTGTCAGCTTGTCAATGCAAATGAAAGACTTGGTGGTAATTTACTTGAGGAACAGTTTCTTAACACCTCAGTATTGGTTCACTTCCTCAATATTTCCAACTAGACGTGGCCCAGTTCGAATCAAGTCAGAATATGGCTGTCATATTTCAAGACTCAATAATAGTATTGAGAGTTGGTTAACGTATGATGATTAGTGGAACACTAGCTAAATGTGTAGGTAGAGGACAGACAGTGTGCGGTAAGTGTTTTACTTCAGTTAGGTACATGGATTTTAATGAAACACACACACAGTCATGAAGTTCTTCTTTCGTGTATCAACAGTCGACACGGTACGACTGCACTTCGTCAAGTGGACCATAGTCTGGTCAGGAGCGAGCGTCACATTATGTGTTGAAAGGATCTTGAATACCCCATTTTGCAAAATTTGTTTATGTGATATGCTGCTTAATTTGTGTTTTTTTTTCTTCTTAAAAAAAACGTTGCCCCACACTAGGAATTTCTCCTGTATCATGGGTGCGTTTACAAACATTTGAACTCACATACGCAAACAGCCAGACCCGGAACAATTATCTGTAGGCCATACAAATATCTGTTCCGTGCGGGGATCGAACTCGCGACACGCAGCGCAGCAGTCGATCGCACAGCCACTACGCCAACCGTGTCGTCGAACGTCTCACGCCATTGTCTAGGTCACATAATGCCTTGCCTAGGTTACATATTCAGGCAACTTAAATACATCACAGTTCTTTGGTAACTTTACATACAATGGTAAAATTTGGTAATAGTAAATTTTAAGGAGAGTTTTGACGAAAACATCAATCAAATCGAATCTGAAGGGCCATTAACAATACCAGCAAAATAATACTGCTATAGATATCTCCATTACACAGAAAAAATGAGACGTTGAGAGAGCTCGAATTAACTGAAATAGGGTAAAAGATGATGAGACTTAACGTCATCAACAGCCTTTTTACATATCAGTCTACGAATATACAAGATTTGGTAGTCCAATTTCCATGTTTACATGTGGTAACACTGCAAGAGTGTCAAGTATTGTGACCGCGGCTTCATACAACCTGTGCAATGTACCGAATCATTTGTAGCAGATGAAATGTAAATGCACACTCGTTACTCGGCGCCGCAGCGCGCTTCGTATTCATGAGTCCGGTGAAATGGAGCTAAGTGAAGAGATTAAGCGATATAGGGAAAAGAATTTAGCAATTAATCAAATCTATCAGCTCAAAATTCCTTGGAGTATCTCTCTACTTCATAGGATCATCCAATAATATTTTTTTATTGAATCTTTTGAACTTGGATAACTAGACTTAAGCCTCACACGCAAGCTTTACACACAGCTATTTGCCTCCTGTTATATCCGAACATTGAATGAGAAGAAAAACATAAGCATCGTTGAATATTCAAGTACCTACATAATTTTAACATACTTTATACTTACCTACTCTATTTAATATTTTGTCTTAGAAATAAACGTCTTAACTCACACTGCACACCTACCAATGATCATACTGATGATGACGGGCCTGTTGGTCTAGTGGTTAGTGGCCCTGACTGCTGAGCCGGAGGTCGTGGGTTCGATTCCCACCCAGGACAAACTTTGTGTGATGAGCATGATTGTTTGTTCTGTGTCTGGGTGTGATTTATCTATAATATGTATGTATTTATAAATTATATAAGTATGTATATCAGTTGTCTGGTTACCATAACACAAGCTCTGCTTAGCTTGGGATCAGATAGCCGTGTGTGAGTTGTCCCAAGATATTTATTATTATTTATTATATTTATACTCCCTTTTTTTAGGTATGAGAAATCAAATCAAATATCTTCCCCCTCTCTAGGCGGAGCGGGAGGGAGTGCCAGACTTGAACTGTCTAAAATCCATCCATGTTTTTTTTTTTGCCCTTTGTGTTTTGGAGCTGCGGTATCTTTTTCGAACAATCCGCAACCTTGGCAGGAATTCTCTTAACAATCGCTTGCCGCTTATGACTCTCACTGAGCTCCTGTCAGAGGGGTATGCGCACATTATCTTCAAATGTGTCAACAGCTCACGTTCTTTCTCGTTTACTAGGCACTATCCGTCTATTGTGACTTTTTCGACTTATTGTGCACTTTTTATGAAAGGTTAAACGTCACTTATTCTTGTTTTATCTGCTGCTCGTGTTTGGATAAATATAATTATGTTTTCAGATATAAAAATGTGCACAACCACAGCTGTTTTGAACTGAATCATGAAAGCTGTAATAGAAAACGGTTGTATTTAGTAGTTTTATTTTCTATTTACACCATTAATAGTTACCTACTACAGGTGTTTGGGGAAATCAAAGTTATTCTACCTTTTTTGCACCTTGACTAATTTTGTATGCCTTCGAATCCTATGTTAAAAGTCAACAGCCTCCGAAGTCAAACCGTCTTACATGTAACTAAGTGCAGGTAATAGTTTAATTCACTTTCCATTTAACTCCACTCGAATTGCTGGCTGGTCATCAGAGCTGCCTGTTGGATCACAGGTGTGACAGATTAGAACTTGCTGGACAGGTCTCCTCCTCTTTGTTTCGTGTTCCACATAGCTGATGGCCTTTGTAAAATTATTAAAAGTAAAGTAAGTTTCCAGTTTTTGACGTATACATCGACTAACAAACATACGAAAAAATACACACAGTAGAATTGAAATCCTTCTTTTTAAGTCGATTATAAACAGTATTCTAAATGTTCTCACTGCTGGCTAGCACTTAAAACTTTACTGTACTTAAAATCAGCACCTAACACTGTCGGACAACGATATAAAACTTTTGATTTATTTTAATAAAAATCATCCCCAGTGATATACAGTCGCGAAATTATAAAACAAAATGGCCACGGGGTCCAATTCTCAAGTCAAAATTTATGCGTTCCATACAGCCAGGCGATGCATCTCCTTTCCGTGTCACCCGGGCTGGGTCCAATTAAGTTCAACTCACGACCTCGGATTGAGGCGACGAAGTGAGCGATTGAACCGTACACGAAACGAATATGTGGTCGTGGATGGTGTAATTGAAATGGTAAAAATTGCGGATTTACACCGTATTAAGTACTTGTTTACAAAAAAATAACATGATGACCCCCTACCACATGGGACTTCAAATTAAATGGCCAAATTAATGTAGGTGTTCTATGGGGTACACCCCTGTTTAACTGTTCTGGGACTACAAGCGTGATGTTATGTTAGTCTTTAATTTATCAAACTGACATAACATTAGCCGTTCAGAAATCTCCTTCTACTAGCAGTCACGTTTTGCATTATCATCTGGTTGCAGTACCAAATAAGTATTTTATGACAATAGGTTTGAAGAATATTAGTAGAATGAAAGCTGATCGAAAACAAAATAAAAAGAATAAAAACTAACAGAGCAATATGTTGAGCAATAGGTTTATAATTTGTCTTCATATTGTACTCAAGGCATTTTTTGCATATGGGAAGTGATCAAATGACTTTCCCCGCTCTGGGCGGAGCGGGGGGGAGTGTCAGACTAGTAGTGACTAAAACCCACCCATGTTCCTTCTATTGCCCTTTACGTTCCGGGGCCGCGGTATCTCTTGCCAACACCCCGCAACCCCTGTACTTTTTTTTTTTTTTTTCGGGTGGGAAATCATCCTATGACTTCCCCCGCTCTGGGTGGAGCGGGGGGGCATGTCAGACTTGTACTGACTAAAACCCACCCATGTTCCTTCTATTGCCCTTTACGTTCCGGGGCCGCGGTATCTCTTTCGAACAACCCGCAACCCCGGCAGGCGGAGGCTCTGGCAAGCCCCTCTGCTTTGCTGACTCTCTTTGAGGCGCGCGTGAAACACGAACGCGCCGTCGACACGGCCTGTCGTCAATCGACGGACGGACGGTGAGCTACCCATTGCTCACCGTCCACAGGCCCGCATCTACGGTGGCCGGAAGTCGTCTCGCGGCGCCCGGCGCCCTGGGCGTCTCCCGCGGCGGCTGGGTTGGGCAGATGTTCTCTCCCTCAAACGCCCGGCCACCTCCTTCGCTAGCATTACTGCCTCGTTTCCTCCCGCCCGATTATGTGCAGGAACCTCCCGAAACTTCCGTGTCCGGTGAGGACCTGCGTCAGGCGGTAGGTGAGGACGCCATGACGCCTCTCCATCCACTCCTCAAAGAGGGGACTTACCGCCACTATTGTGGCGTGCCCTGCACGGCCACCCCTGTACTCAAGGCTTGAAAATGGACGACGCCTCCGAGGTCGGCCTAGAAAAAGGTCGCCAACAATCTGGACGTGCATCACGAGGGTTGGCACAAAGTGGCGCAACAGAAGTGTACCTGGCAGGAGGAACCTGGCTATAGGAGAGGCCTTCACCCAATACACCCACATAAAAGAAAATAAAAATACCGGCTAAATGCGAGTTGGACTCTCGCACCGAGTGCTCCGTATAAACTTGTAGGTAACTAATAAAAGTACCGAACATTTTTGTAACGAAAAGACAAACTTAACTTTTCCGTTGGAAAATTGTTGTCCTCATACACCGACATGGGTTGCGGTTAGTTCACCAAGTGCAATTAAATTTGTAACTACGTTTTTTTTGTTAAGATATTACTTTTTGGCAACTTTCATAACTCAGTCAACGGGAAGTACCATATAGGTTTGATTTGATTGGCGAATGACAAAAGCGACATAAACCGCTATATCTTTCGAGAGTGTAAACTTGGGTATTAATTTCTACTCGATACTCCAACGTATTTCCGAGATAAAGGGTCCTTTATTTTTTTTTTCGGGTGGGATTTCATCAAATGACTTCCCCCGCTCTGGGCGGCGGAGCGGGGGGGGCATGTCAGACTTGTACTGACTAAAACCCACCCATGTTCCTTCTATTGCCCTTTACGTTCCGGAGCCGCGGTATCTCTTTCGAACAACCCGCAACCCCGGCAGGCGGAGGCTCTGGCAAGCCCCTCTGCAGATAAAGGGTCCTAACAGATAGACGGACAATAAAGTGGTTCCGTATTTTTTTTGCGTTTTAAGATAAGTTAAATAAACGTACCCAATATGGACAAAAACTATAACACAATACGAGTAAAAACAATTACAAACCAAGTGCATTTCACCTATCACACAATTATTTGCTCAGTTAACTCAAGTAGCATGCGTGTAATACTGAGAGCAAATGACACAGTCTGTTTCACAGTGATTCTTTAAACTACGTCGATGCAGGTTCTATAGGATTTGCGTATTTTATCGGCCGATAATCCAGGATTTCCTCATTTTTGCTTTAAGAGTATTTTTTTAAGAAACTATCTTACTAATATTATTATTATAAATGCGAATGTTTGTGAGAATGTATGGATGTATAGATGTATGGATGTTTGTTACTCTTTCACGTCAAAACGACTGAACGGATGTTGATGAAATTTGGCACAGAGAAAGAGTATAGTCTGGAATAAGACACATAGGATACTTTTATTTTCGACATCACGCGGGCGAAATCGCGTGCGCCAGCTAGTTAAGAAATAAATTAAACGTTTTTATTGTGTGTTACTACTATTGCTACTATATAAACAACTTGACTTAGAACTTATTCTTGATCCTGTTAAATCGGTAATTTATGTTTAGCTTTATTTTTAGAACTTGATAATATATGTAAGAGAATATAAATGATCCTTTGGTATTGTTTGGCGTATCATTGAGCTCCTTGAGTTAAGACTACTATAACTGACAAATGCTTGAACTGAGACAGATTCGAGTGGACCTGCCACTCCATCTCAGACTTTAATCTGTCTAGTCCTCTTTTAAGTTGACAAAGATTTTTGTCTGGACCTTAAAAGAGTTCTCTGAATTTTGTTTCAGCTCAAAGTAGTACGTTAAGAAACACCAGCCTCATCTAGGTTTAACAAACGAAGTGTAAAATTGTTTGTTAAAACCTATTTTATTCCTAACAATTGACGATTTTCGTCAAGCCCGGTGTGGAAGAAGATTTGTAGTTTTTACCCAAAAGCAGCTTCAAAGCGCTTATCTCATGGCCTCACGACGGCCTCTGTCAGGACTTCGTGCTAGAGAAAGCGGAAAGCGGGTCGCAGCTAGATCACCACTATTAGATTGTCATGCATGTTGGATGAGGTAATTAATTGTGACAGACCATTTTGCGGGAGTTCACTCACTTGGTGCAACAACGATTTAACGTAGGAAAACACGGTGAATGTCGTGTTTGATTTGTTCTTTATGCTTGTTTTAAAAGCTAAGCTAAGGTATAACCTTGCTGGGGTTGCAGGTTGTTTGAAAGAGATACCGCGGTCCCGAAATGGGTGGGTTTTAGTCAGTAAAAGTATGACACTGCCCCCCGCTCCGTCTGCAAAAAAAACCAAGGTATAACATCAAAAATACATACAAAATTAATCTATGCCAGGTAATTGTACATGTTTTAGAAACTTTTGCACCTTAAGAGCATAGTCTACAAAATTAATCGATACCAGTTAATTTGATTTTATGAAAAAAAAAATACATTAAACTACAATCATTTTAAATTCCCATCCTGTATCTAAAATATAATAGCAAAATCAAACGTAATCATTTTAAACATTATTTTTCTCAACTCAAAAAATCTTACTCAATTTGAAAGCATTCCAGGCCATCGAAAATTCACTAACTCTTTACTCAACATAACATTTTATCACCTTACATGGCCCTGCATTACTAAAACACCATATTTCTACCTTAACTTAAATGAATAAAGGCTAACTAATTGCAAACCTACTTAACCTAAAAGATATGTGTGATTTAATGTACTATGTATGTAGGCCATCGGCTACTAACCACTTATAAAACACAAATGCAATTCATATAAGTACACTACATATAGGTATGTAGGTACACTACTGTTTCGTGACTCCAAACGACATTAAGTACAGAAATAGTACGTATGTTCAACATACTAGCGTTAGTATTACAAGTTTGTACAAGCGTGAAAACGAGCTAAGTGGTAACTGGTGGAAACTATCTGCGCAAATTCCCATGCTGTTAATGAATTCATGTTGGATTCTTATGAGTTACCGACAGCTGTTGTATCGTATAAAGACTTATGTATGATAATGGTAAAGGATATTGAAGAATGAATGTTATTATTATAAAAAGAAAAAGCTGCCAAGTGCGGGTCAGACTCGCGTACAAATGGTTCTGTTGTACCAAACAATAAAATGTTTTCATTTTTAACGGTCATTCAAAACAAGAATTTAAACGGTCAATAAGATCGATTGGTTGCTCAGTCGGTCAGTTTTTGGTCAATTTAGACTTAACAAAACTTTTTTAATTTTTTTAAGTCCTTAATGAAAAAACAAAGATACTGCTGCCGTTTCACGAAAACTTTAAAAGCTAAACATTTAATATTATTCAAATCGTAATTTCACACCTTTTTTGCGTAGCTGTTCATAAAATACACTTGTTTTCCAGATTAGATTAAAACAATTGTACACAATATATATTTAGGATAAGACATACATATTTGACATACTATTCTCTTCCTGTTCTTACACACTACTGTCCACGTCTCTTTCTTCATATTTCCTCTCGCAAGCCTGCTGGTTGAAATTTCTTTAGAAATAAGCTGTGCCCTCTCTCTACTCTATTTTTTTAATGATGTTTCCCTGTGTTTTCTCCTGTGTGTACTGTATCAATTATTAAATAGATAAATAAATCAGCTGTGTAAGCTGTATGTATTTATTATTTATTATTATTTATTTATTGGCAACGGGACCATAAAAACGCATAAAATTCACTTTTTGCTAAATGAAATGGACAACAAAAATCCAAACATTAGTAAACAATACGATTCGATTCTTCACAACGAAACAAAACTGACGTTCAATCCAAAGTTGACAGCTGTACCATTACACAATTTGCGTAATTGTATGTTTCTGTTAAAAAAACGATATTCTATGTATGAGAGGTGTGTATGTAAATGTAAACTAAGGGAGAACGAGAATGTTAACGGCCGACTTTACGGTTCGTTTACCGTATTTGCACAGGAGAAATAAAATTTTATTGATGTAAATAAGCAATGGATATAATAACACAGTACTTTGATGTAGAATTAGCGTTCTCGTTGCATTTTTAATGTTCTGTAAAGAGGGATCAGAAAGTGAAAGATACCTTTAAAAGCGTATACTGATTGGGATAAATAAATATTTAATAGGGATGGTAATGTATGATAAGTCATATTTTACTGACAGACCTACATACCTTATACCCTACGAGTAATATAGAGGAATGAGGAACATGCAAATAAAATTAGGAAATTTTAGGTTCCAAGAAATCAGGACACCCTGAGAAATTGTGAAAGACGTTGGTTAAAAATGGCATGGGGTAAAAAGGTATTAATTAGCAAGGAAGCTGAAAAGTCACCTTATAAAAGACATACTGATTCCATGTAAATTGGTTTCAGCGTCACCAGACTTATTCACTGTAACCGTCACCTATTTTTATTTTAAGGGTCCCGTGCTTCAGGAGGATAAACGGAATTCTTATTGGATCGCTTTGTTGTCCGTCTTCCTGTCTGTCTGTCAAGACCCTTTATCTCAGGAACTCGTGACGGTATCAAATTAAAATTAAAACCATATATTCGAGTCTGTGGTCCCTTTGTGCTGTGAAAATCAACTTCCTAAGTCTACGCAATCAAAAGATATGGCAGTTTGTACGGAACCCGTGGTACGCGAGTCTGACTCGCTCTTGACCGGTTTTTTTTTAACGCACAAGTCACGTCCTTTTCAGATTAACTCGGACTTCAGCCGATAGTAAAATTGGAAGAACAGTACAAAGATAAATTATACCAGTACAGATGATGTCAGTCGATTGTGTCAAACAGATTAGCATCATTCTAGAGAGCGGAAGACAGCATTTTGTCATTACTAGAACCCCATTTGTCTATGCCCCATAACGTCCCTACAATAACTGTTGTTACAACATTGTTTTACCAAATTCATTTCATTTGCATTCATCCACATTATATCCGCGTCTTATCGCATTGATAGAATCTAAATTGATTCAACCAGAAATTTGGTGATTTCATATTAATTTTTAATGTAAAAGTCTTGCTACTCTTCGAATACTTTAACTTTTGTATTTGTCATTTAACAGGTAGTCATTCACAACCTGCCACTGGAGTTACGACTTTACGAAGTTAAGTGTTAGGTACTAAAACAGAGAAAGTTTAACTTTTGTAGCACTTGCTTATAATCTGTGAAGAGACTAAGATAAAGAACACATGAAAATTTTCATCGTAAACTGTACTTTGTTATACTTTCTTGAGCAAATAAACTGTAGCAGGGTGACTGTAAAGTTCCAACGCATTTTGTGTCTAGGAGTTGGCGCCACTGTCGCAATTTTCACTTTTACACATCTTTTACTTTCTCCACCCTCATTTGTTTTGGATGGTTATGCGAAAACTTCTTCACTGGGTACTGAATTTTCTTTAAGAAAGTGCATACAAAAGGAGTGTGATGAGTATAAGGTGAAAGTTCATCCCCTTTGTTGGAGTACAAGGAGCATTGTAAAGTCTTTTGTGATCAGGAACAAAAACGTCGAACAATGCGTCCTACCCGATTGATTGATTAATTAACTTAATTCAAGTAGCTCTTCGGGAATGTGTAATATTTAATGGCTGGAAATCTATTCTGAAGCACGATTGTTTCATTTCTGAGCACTTTGGTTATTTGGTATTAGTGGTGTATTATTAAGTAGGACCCTATTTGTGAATTAATAAAATTGGTTTGAATAGGAAATAGAAGGTAAAGCAATAATATTTCTGTTCTCACTGAACGATGTTTATTTTGCAAGTAGGTTTTACAAACACTTTTACACGTCGTTTTTTTTGGAACCTATGACATGGTACTAAGACGGTTATATAACAAGGCGATCGACTGCTGTGCTGCGTGTCGCGGGTTCGATTCATGACGGAACAAATATTTGTATGACCTGCACATTGTTGTTTCGGGTCTGGCTGTTTGTGTTTGTGTGCTTAAATGTTTGTCAAAGCACCTACGACACAGGAGAAATTCCTAGTGTGGAGCAAAGTTATGAAAAAAAATGAAAACTGTTAGAGGAACGAATAAGGAAGTGATTCTCTGAACTGGCCTGAGTATCACAGCTTTTTTCTTTGTTTTATTTCTAGTTCGAGAGTGAAACACACTTATAGAACACATCATGTTACATGCATAGCACAACAAAAACATTAACATTTAATTCTAAGATCACAATAGCACATTAATAACCACTGAGCGATTCGACGCAGGCCGCGCAAGCCCTAGGCGAAACAACTTAGCCTATTTCCTTCACCTGATTCTTCCACCTTGCGCAATATGTTTCACAATTGACCCACTCTAACAGGCAAGATCATAAAGTATAACATTATTCATTATACTATCACAATATTTTAGCCTTACCTACATAAACTAATCTCATTACAACAACAAGCATCTTTGGCGCGTGGCAGAAATCGAAACTAGTGCCGTCTCCATGTCTTTTCAAAACATTTCATAATATTTTTATCAACATTATTGCGACGCAATAAGATTCTTTGAGTACTGGACTAAAGATTACTTTAATCACATTCCATGAATAATTCCCTCTATAAATTTACAACTTTCGATCTTCAACTGTTTCTGATCTCCAAAGACATCCTTCTTTCTAAATTAACCACGAGGTGACGTCTATAACCATCAACCTAATGGCGTTTTAAACGAAAATGGCTTTCCATGAGTGCCCCATTAATAAGCTAACTAGGATAAAATATCAGCACGCTCGGCAAAGTTTCCTCTGAAGATAAATTTATACGTTTAAAAATTAATCGCATCTGACAGATAAGTCGATATGTCTATACGTCATGGCTCCTTAGGACGGAATAGACCGCTATTTTAATTCGTTCTATCAAACGAAACGTTCGCACGTTATAAATAAGGCAGCGGACAGACTGTCGCGTCGATTCCACTGGCAATATTTCACAGCCAGCTAACGCATCGGGTGTTCGTCTTACTTAGATTGTAGAACTGTGGATAGTCGTAGATTTTTTCGTCATTTTCTTGTTTGTGGGTTTATTGGTTATTGTATGTGTAGTGACAGCATTAAAAGTGTAAGATGCTTATGTGTTGGAAAGTGTTAATTGTCCCGAAGTTATTATATGAATCGACGGTTCATAAGAAACAAGCTAAAAAACGACAATAAATGTTCTTTAAAACCTTGGAGCTCATTAGAAGAGAAGGAAATTTGCTTGACGAGACAATAAAACATACAAAGTAAAGTTGAAAATATGTATAAAAATCACACCTGTCTAAAACATTTGTATGTCGCAGAATCAACAAAGAGAAATGATTGAAATCGTTATTTTAGAACAACGCCATCTATTATCGGTTGTCGGAAACGTCAAGCAGTATGTTTGGGTGAGGTCGGTACAAGGTGGCAAGTCTGGTTTGATAGCTGTCAGTTGTCATTTTGTGGGCATTAGAGGAATGAGATTGAAGAGACGTTACTTTTTGGATGGACACGAGCGTGAGAGGTCGTTTTGCCAGCCTGTACTGAACTTACCGCGTTTCTGATTTAAATCTGTATCGATCATTAGCATCTTTAGTTATTTTGTTTTATTGATTTTGTGAAAGGACAATACAAGTGTTAACAAAAGTTTTGCGAGTATGATTTCGTGTCCTCCGCCATGATGTCTCGACCATCCGACGACGAATCCCCGTCATGTATATGATCAGCTCTTCACTGTTGATGAAGATGCCATTAGTATTTGTTAGCTTCAACTATCCGTCCGTTTTAAATAATTTCTTAAATAATCTAAAAAGACTAACAGACATAATTAATTGATACCTAACTAACCAAGTTGTAAGCTACACTTTAAGAGAGATATTATTTTGTTTTCAGAACACAGAACTTTTCGTATCCAACCATCTTGAATCTATGGAAGCAACGCATCGCGAGTCCTTTGATGATTCTGCTTATGAATATCGTGAGTGTACTACGCTGACAGTGTAGCGGGAATACGCGACCATCCGAACGAAGCCAACGAATATGTTCCCACTGATTACATTTGTATGCGGTTACTCTGTTCCTATTTTATAGAGAGGGAAAATGTAGCGGAAATCTGTCACCTGGATGTGATTTTGGTGGAAGTGTGATCCTATTGCCGGGAATTGGTGATTTATCTGTGATAGGTAGTATTATATGTGTCTTATTACTACTATCTGCGAATTGTAACATATCTCTACTTGCCGTATTTGGTTTTCAAGGTTCCGAACAAATGGCGGAATTTTCACTATCTTACTCTTGTTTTTTTTTTTGTCATAGGGGATTTTCTCGAGATTGCTGTTTTTCTCGTTAATAATGTTTTTTTTTCTGTGTTAAAATACAAACTTCTAAAATCGCAGGTGGAGATGAGAGATACTTAATATTATTTAAAATGAGGACAAGGCTTATAGAAATAAGTTATAGAATCTAAAAAACAAATCGAATTATTTGTCACATAAAAAACGAATACAGGATTAATTAAGGCGGCTATTTTTTCTTTTTTTTCTTTTGCTACCACGTTCAAATGAACTCCTATTTAACTACGCATGTCATCCCTACGTACTACCAACATAACCAACAAAAAAAACTCTCACAGCAAATTGTCCCCAGTAACAAGATGTCGGAGAGGCTGCGGTTTCAAGATAATGTTTTGTGGTTTCGATGATGGCCCGACATCAAACGAGGTGTAGGTAGGTGCGACCTGAGAGCAATCATTCTAGTTTGACTTTACATTATGGAAGTAATTCTGGGGAAGGATTAAATATGGAAGGTCTGGTGGATGATGGGTCATTAGTTACAGTGTACCATTTATTTGCTTATCAGTAAAATACAAAATTACTTCATTTAAGCAGCTATTTTCATCCATAACATTTTTGCCAAAACTGAGAAAATACCCGAGTAAAAAGTTCCAAAAGATTTTTCTAATGTAATAAACAATTGACCTGTTTTCAGTCAATGTACTCCACAAAAAAACAACTATACATAAATTTAAAACATCCTCTTTTTGGAAGACAGGTTAAAATAATAAATAAAACCCACTCATCATAGAACAATTTTTTTTATTAGTTAACTCAACTAGTGTTTTCAGGGTCATTAGTCAAATTAAAAAAAAATACATTTCTATTTTTAAAACAAGCTCTCTCATTAAGACAGTAAAAATTCAATGATCTTACTAATTAATATTATTATAAAGAGGAGAGATTTGTTTGTTTGTATCGAACAGGCTCCAAAACTACTGGACCGATGTTAACAATTTTTTTACTCATAGGAAATAACATAGGCTATATATACAACATCACGCTACTACCCACGGGAACGGGAGCATCAACTAAAGACGCGGGCAAAACCGCGAATTTTTTATAAACAAATAATTAATAATTCTATATATTCTAATAAATAATAATTCTTTATAAACTTTTATAAGCTTAATAAAAGTATCAAGACTAATAACCCAAACAACGACACGCGTCTCGTGGTCACCATTACGCTACTGCTACCGTTTACAAAATGTCATTCTACCCACAAAACTAATTATTTCACAGTCCTTCACGGTTATTGAAAATATAAAATTGAGGTAATTATTAAAGGGGTACTTAATTCCACGTCGGGGATAAAGCATTAAGTTGAAATTGTAGTGTGGTTAATTATTTGCTGACATTAAAACAAATAGGACGTCGACAAAATTGCACTGATAATTGCGGCGTATCAAGAATGTAATGCCAAGTATTTTTGTGCTACAATTTTATTTATCGGGTCTTTTCTTTTTAATGGTGAAGGTAAATTGAATGATTAAGTTGCATTCGTCTTCTTAGGGTTCCGTGTATTTTGGGTTTCTCTCTTTCCTCTGTATACGATCGTTGACCAGTTCTTCTTCCCCAAGATAATTACCAACTTAAAATCTACATCAAGTTTCTAAGCAAATTTTAGTAAAGCTCTCACTAAATGTTATCTATTAACATCAAGTGGTATTCGTTTTAGATATACATACAAATCATCTATGGTGTGAAAATTGTTTCATGGTCTTAATACAGAAACCCTTGAAAACTGAGACCAACTCTAACTTGGCGAAGTTTTTGCACCAACAGTTACGACCTAGTGTAAATAACATACTAGCAGATGCGAACACGTGCGCGTTAAAGCTAATGTTTCAATTATTTAGCCATTTAGGAAAACTAAAACGAATACAAACTGTACTCAGAAAATTTAGCCTCTGTTTGAGGACATGATAGAACTTTAAATCCTTCCCAACTTAACCGCAAGGCTATCAACCCATGTAAATTGTAAAAGCTAAAAGCTTGAGGATCTTCGTTAGAATGAATGTACTAGCCTTATATTGTTCTCCTTTTTTTTCAGATGGCAATCATCAGATGACTTCCCCTGCTCTGGGCGGCGCAGAAGGGAATCGCAGACTTGTACTGACAAAAACACATCAATGTTCCTTCTTGCCCCTTGTATTTCGGGTCCACAGCTCCGGCAGGATTGTTCTTCTCATAAAGCGTCGCTTCCATCGTGCCGTCATCCCCAGACACAATATAAAACCTTAAAACATATCAAGTCATTTAACTATCTACAAGGTGAAAAATATTTAACATAAGGCTTTCCGTGTGGTGTTTCGGATAATGAAACTGAACAACTTTTGTACTACGATTTAAAAAAATGGGCTTTCCATAGGAATTGGCGCGATCAATTGATTAAAATGGTTGGTAAAACTAAACATAATGTTATAGAGCAAGAGTTATTAAGTTGTATGGTCTGAGAAACTACGCGAGAGGTCTATTATATTACATCCCGTATATCTTTTATCAAATGAATAAGATAAATAATAACTTCTTGCTTAATTTTCTTTCATTCATTTTATACCTTTAGTTTAACTTCAATGTTACTTGGAAAATTAAAGTTTCCAACTTATTTTTACGATGCTGTTGAATAAAATGTAACGCTAAAAGTAGAGAAGTTTTTACTTGAGTAGAACAACTTTACCGTTTGTCATAAGTTTTTATTTACTCTCAAACTAACTTTTCGCTTATAAGTAAGGTAATAAAAATTCACAAGAATATGGCGTTTAGGAAATTTTTAACAACACCTGAAGGGCTTTTAAATATTTTATGGTGTTTTAAACGATACGGCCAGACGATCTATGTATTTATCTTTTGAATCACGCATTTTATATTGTTAATGGTATATCGTAAGGTATGTTATCTTTATATCTTAAACGTCGACTTTGTGGTCGGTTTTTTTCTTTTAGAATGTTCTTGAATATTTGCTGCAATGGCACGACGTCTCAGGCTTTGCTAGCTTTTCATTTTCAGTAAAAAATCCGACTCTGAAAAAGTGGTCGGTAATACTTTTAACGTGATATGAATCCTTACTATATATATTATTATAAAAGCGAAAGTGAGTTTGTTTGTTTGTTACATCTTCACGCCTAAATGGAAGAACCGATTTTAATGAATTTTAGTGCAGAGATAGTTGGGACCCTGGAGACGGACATAGGCTAAAAAAGTGAGAGAAAGATATTTTTTTCGATCATCACGTGGGTTAAAGTTAGCGTTAGCCCAAAGTAACTATGCCTCGCTGACAAAGTCGCGGGCGGAAGCTGGTTTTACAATAAAATAAGTTAGTTTTTCTACACAATATGTTAGTTACGTGAATGTTTTTATTTCGCCGTTTACACAACGAAGTTAAATTTATTTCAGTGCGTATGGTCATTACTTCGGAACACATACGAAACGTGTCGTTCACAATATTATAACCTGCATATTATCATAAAGTGCCCAACAGCGGGGTTTTTTTATTAATGAAACGAGTAGATAATAACATAAAATTTTATTGTGTATTATATTTTCGTAACGAGATAAACGAATTTACTTTCTCACGAAATGTAAACGACAGTCAAGTTTTTATGTCAATGTAAATATTTACAGTTTCGAAAACGAACGTTTTATTTATTTTCTTGTATTAATAAAATTATTTTGTGGTTAAAATTTTTTTATGGCTGAAATGATAAGTTTTTTATCGTATTCGTAAACTTATTTATATTGTAATTTTTGTCATATTCACCAAGTTTTGATAAAGTGGAATTGTTTTATTATATACAAAGGTACGTGAACGGTGATCGTTTGAAGACGAGGCATCTCTACCTTATTCGTAAATTACGCTTATAGTTGTTTAATCGGATGATAAGTCTCCTTTCACAAAACTTCACTTTTAAAAATAAATTGTACGAAGTTAAAAACTAAATAATTATTGAAGATATGATAGTGGAGTCAGCATTACAATTTTTTTGAAAGTTAATTTAAATGCAATGGGGGTATGCACGCAACATGCAACCTTACCTTACAGAGCTTAACCTAAATCAGAAGGATTCTAACACAGACATTCTAAACATTTACGAACGATAGACAAGACAAGACGAAGAAAATCGTAATCGAATATTTGTTACTATTCAGTAACAAATCGTTCTGCGTAGTGACACACCCGCTTGTCAGGTAGCATTCGTGAGTCAAAATTGAAAATATTCGGCATATTTCTTTTGTTTATTTCTGCTCATAAGTTTTTAAATCTCTTAGGATTTTAACCCTATGGATTTTACTACGTGGCTGAATAAGAGATACTTTTTAAGCAGGGATGAGCTGTGCAGTAGTAGTACTGATCTATTTTTAACAGAATTTCCATTTGAAAATTAACCATTTGAATTAAGTTTAGTAGTTAAATTTAACCCACTTCCCGGTTTCCAGCTGAGCTGAAATATTGCACATAATATATTTATTTTGAATGAAAACGATATGATAGGCTAAGTCGTTCTAATTTGACAATTATTTTAAAAAATGGTTCTTGATCTCAAGGCGTAGGTACACAAAAAAATTCTGACACAAAACAAAACACATTTTAATTTTAACAATGAAGTAAGGTCACAAACATAATAAAAGACCATAAGCTTATATAAGCGTGTTTTTAGTTTAAAAAAAAACGATGTGTCATTTAAAACTCAATTCACAAAGCAAAATCAAAGCCCAACCATCACCTAAAAAATAAGCTGTATAGTGTACACCTCAACCAAGAATAATTTCTCAGGCGATTTTAAATAACTCAACGCAATGTGGAGGATAGCGGACGACTTTATTTTTCTTTTTTATTCCTTTAGTGTGTAATGTAAATAACCCGCGAAGCGTCCAACCGGCCAGGTGCAATTGCCCGCAATTTGTGTCAGTAAGATGGAGTCGCAATTACTATGTCTCGACAAAGAAAAATTGATTTTTCCATGTTGGTTTTAAGGTGGTCCCTTGGTTATTTTGTGCCAATAATGGTTTAAAGAATAATTGTGTCTAGGAATCACTTAGGTTGGTACTCGGAATTATTGATTGGTTTTTATTGCTTGCTGAGTTTTTGTCGCCTTTTTGTGGCTATAAAGTGTCTGTAGTGACATATATTTACTGTTAATAGGACCAGTAAATCCGCTATTATTTATTGAATACTAGCTTTTGCCCGCGGCTACGCTCGCGTTAAATTCGGGGAAATACAGTTCCCCTTTAATGTTTTGCAGGTACCTGCTTCTTGTAGTTTTTGCCCTTGCGCCTTATTTATTGTAATGGTAAAGCTAAGTATTCCCTTTCCTTCCCTCTTTCTCCTTCATTCATCACTTTAAAGAAATAGCCTATGTCCGTTTCCAGGGTCCCATTCCAACTATCTCTGTACCAAAATTAATCAAAATCGGTTGAGCCATTTAGGCGTGAAGACGTAACAAACAAACTCACTTTCGCTTTTATACTATTAGTGTGGATGAGATATGACACAATCGGATGAACGGACAAGTTGAAGTTGGTAAACTCTTTCTTTTCGAACTGAGGTTTCAGAGGGAAAAAACGGAACTGTCTGTCAAGAACTTTTCTCTCGGGGACGCGTGTATCGAGTTATAATTAAAACCATATACTCAAGTCTGTGATTTCTTGAAGCTGTGAAAAAAAAACACCATCAATCCTAAGTCTATGCAGTCAAAAGATATGGCTTTTATGTCATTAAGCTTGTACGAAACCCTCGTTGCGCGAGTCCGACTTGCACTAGGCCAGATTATCCTTACTAATATTATAAAAGCGAAAGTGAGTTTGTTTGTTTGTTTGTTACCTCTTCACGCTTTAATGGCTGAACCGATTTTGATGAATTTTGGTACAGAGATAGTTGGGAACCAGGAGACGGACATAGGCTAATTTTTATTTAAAAAAAAGTGAGATATGAGGGAGAACGAGGGAAGAAAAGAGAAAACTTAGCGTTGCTATTACAAATCAATCAGGCGCAAGAGCAAAAACTGCAGGTCTGCTTGGTGTGTTATACCGAATTTAACGCAAGCGAAGCCGCGGGCGAAACTAGTTTTAAAATAAAGCATGGTTTTTCAGTGTCTTGTATATTTAAGAGCTCACACAAACTGTACGGTCGAATGAAAAGAAAAAAGCTGAACTCTGTGACAAATGTGGAACACTCAGACATTTGGGCACACACCCAAAAGTCGACTATAGCCGGCAATTGTTATAAAGAGAAAACAGATCTATAGAATCAAAGTTCACCCAAAACATTGGAAGTTAAAGAATGCTCATCAGATTCAAGTTCCATCGAACCATTTAAACTTCGGCCTTTGATACCCCAAGTGCATTTTGAAAGGGTTATGCAAAGGCATTTTACATACAGGCTGTCCAATATATCTTAACACGTCACAGCGGCGTTGTTTGCAAAGAGAAATATCGTCAATATGTCAAACTTGGAACATTTAAATTTAGTACCATAATTCGCCGCCTGTCAAGTTATACTGGCTAGGCTGTATGGCACTTGTAATTGGATAGGCCCTTCAGACGCTCGACCGACAGATGGCATGTTCAAATTAAATTAACAAGGGTATGCGAGACCCGATGCTTTCGAGACCCAAGACGGTTGTATTCTTCAATGATGATTTTTTGTAGCGTTTACTAGGTTTAAGTAATAATATTTAAAAGAGGAATGGTAAACAGAAAAATGCCTAACGGAAAAATTACATCCTTTTTTTTTTAAATATTCTTCTGAATCGTTCAGAGTTTGTTTCATTTGTGGATCTTTTAAAACAACGCACAGAAATTTCTAAATCAACTTTTGTTCTATTTTTAAAACCATCGCATAGAACAAGATTCTAAAGGTTGGTGTACTCACGTGTAGCCAACCCTTGCACACAAATGGCTCGCATGATAAAAACATAGTAATTAGCCGGTACTGCGAATGCAAATTAAATGTAGTACGTGGAATGCACTCGTGGTCCACAATGGTAATATTGTGGTAAAGACGTGTTTAAAGGTTAACAAACAGGCTACTGTATAGGCCACTACACAAACGTATCACCCAAAAGGGGTATATTAAAAGGACCTCTACTATAGTGATCCTTTTATTGCAGATGGGAAATCATCAAATAACTTCCCCCGTTCTGAAAGGAGCAGGAGGAGTGTCAGACTTTTACTGACTAAAACCCACCCATGTTCCTTCTTTTAGCCTTTACGTTCCGGGGCTGAGTTAACTCTTTCGATCAACCCGCAAACCCAGCAGGCAGTGGCCGTAGCAGGCCCCTCTGCTTTACTGATATCTCTTTGAGGCGCGCGTGGAATACTAATGCACCGTTAACACGGCCTGTTATCAATAGACGGACGGACGGTGAGCTGCCCATTGCTCACGCAAGCCCGCATCTACGGCGGCCGGGAGGCGTCTTGCGGCGCCCGACGCCCGGCGCGTCTCCCGCGGCGGCTAGGTTGGTTTGAAGTTCTCTCCCTCAAACGCCCGGCCACCTCCTTCGCTAGCATGACTGCTTTGCAGAAGGAAGTGAACGCTTTCCATTCCCTCTTGCTCCGGACCATATAACCAGGGCCGGACGCGAGAGATTACTGCAATCGTTTGGATATGCATTATTCACATAACTGAATAAACATATCATACGCTTCTTTAATTAAAGATGCCTGTATGGTATAATACCGCCAAAATTGCTAGTTTTGTTTTAGTTCCATTTTATTATGAAAAAGCCTACAACCTTAATATGTTCTGTTAAGAATGTAACATAATCAATGCATGCCAATAATTTGTATTAGGATATTACAACTAAAACTAGAAAAATAATTATTTGGAGTTTTTTCTTTATTTGTATTTTTGATTATTTTTTCACTAAACTTTTCACCTTGTCCCAACGCATCATTATGATTAATTTATACTTCCTTCAGACCATCATCAAGAGTCGCCCTTGCGATACGTTTACGATACATAATGCACATTCAGAGAGCTTTTACTGTATTTAATTTCGTACAATAAATTTTAAAACTTCATTACAAGATATTACAGTGGGCAATTTCGCTGTTATAAACAATATGGGGCATATTATAATTGTCGGAAGAGTATATAAGCTATATATTAAGTAATATATTAAATTAATGCAACCCATGTCGGACGGCTGAGCAATAATGCAATAAACGGTTGTAAAAATTACAGCTGTTTATATACTGAAGTTTATATAAGGGTGAAACAATGTATTGTTGTCGTGTGTGGTCCAATCGCTATAGATGTTTTGCACAGCCAATAGCATTTCAGCGAGCCTATGTAAGTTTGTGTACCTCCTACCTTAATTTGTTTCAGTACATATAGTAAAAATGGCGGATGATTTTAACAAAAACATACATTGTTACAAGACTTGTCCATACATTTTTATTAAGTTTTGTATCGTTTTAATTTTTTTCTTTATATTATAACTAGCTTTTGCCCGCAGTTTTGCTTGCGTTAAATTCTGGGTAACACAGTTCCCCTTTCCTGATTTACAGGTACCTGCTACCTGTAGTTTTTGCCCTTGCGCCTTATTTATTGTAATAGCAAAAATTAATTTTTACTCTCTTTCTCCCTCATTTCTAACTTAAAAAAAATAAATGTTACAGACGGCAAAAGCAAACGATTTTGATGAATTTTGGTACAGAGATAGCCCAACTATCTCTTTCTTCTCTTTATTTACAATAAAAAACATGTTACAGACTTTATTAGCCCACATTGTGTTAAATATTAGGTATAGTATCATTAAAAGCTATGTTAGCTTGTACTTAAAGAAAAAGGAATAGTGTGACCATACTAAGCCCTAGATAGATTCATCAAGGCCATACATGTAAAACATGTAGCTCGATAAACCTACCCATGGTAGGCCCATCCAGTCTTTCGGCAAATACCCTCAGAATGCTGTAAAAATATAATCACATCTTATTCATATCTTTGATCAACCAAAACAGCTAAAAATATAACTCCTAGAATCGTGCTGTACCTACTAACTAGTCCTGAGTGAATTGATAGCGTCTATTTGTAGCTAGGACCACACAGCACGAACCAAAGCACACACATCATGCTACAATTCAAAACACAAAATATTCGCCATAAAATCTCCATACACGATTGCAAGACTTGCCATACAGTGTACCTACAATTTACATGCGCTTGTATCAAATATTTATGACAATCGTAACACAATGAAAAGAAAATTAAACAAGTACAGATCGTGAATTATCAGCGTTATCTTGTCAACTATCGGATCCGATGTCGATTTATTTCATCGGTGGTTCATTTGCACGATGCTGCAGTAAATTCTCGTTTGCGGCAGTCCTGTGACACTTTTATGATAGTGTTCAATATAAAGAGGATAAAAGCCTATTTATACAACAACGGTAGGTAGGGAGGGCCAAATCTTCATATCGCTACTGGAATACGCTAAAAATGACAATAAAGGGGGCAAGTGTCAGGATTTTTCTTAACTCCTTTTTTTATTTTAAAGTACAGTTAAGCTTAATATTTTGATAGTATAGAAGTACCGAGTACGATTAACTTTTTGGGCTATACCTAAGACTCCCCTGTCCGTCCGTCTGCCTGTCTATCACCAGGCTTCTCATGAACCGTGATGTTACCCATTTGAAATTTTCACAAATGATGTATTTATATTGCCGCCATGACTAAAAACAGAATAAAATAAATATTTAGGAAGGTTCCCATACAGCCAAATAATATGTTTTTCCATTTTATTAGATAATGGTACGAAAACCTTCGTAAGCGACCTCTTGTCGTACTTGGCCGCTTCTTATGTTTATTATAGCATCTATAATACAAATATACAATGCACTATGCACGAAAGTTAAAGTTGCAACAATACAAAATAGCCTTCTAATATCACTGTTTTCCGAAGAGACAGACAGATTTCTTTCAAGCTATTTTAATTTTCAAAGCATATTTCAATGTCCAACTTATAACACTGATCTTCCTTTTAAATTCACCCGCAATCTCCTTACCACAAAATAACTCTTGAACAATACGAAAATCCGCATTTCCGGTAACTACATTTTTCATAGTTAATCTTAGTCTCAATACTTAGACAGAAATATGTCGACGAAGATTTTTTATATGAAATGTTTGCCTCCCCTTCTCTCCCATAAACGAGTATCTTAGAAGGAATTTCACAGAGCCCCTGGCTATAATAACAAAGTGATTTCTTATGGTAACAAGAACGCCCATAAATTTTACTGTATTGATTCATGTGATTATTAATTGTCCAGTATAATGGCTCCAGTATAACGTTTTTAGGACAGTCATTACGAGGTAATACACGGGTAGTTTGATGACGCTTGGGACAATGTTGCCACATTTTAATGTATCACTTATATGACCGCTATTTTTGATTTATATCCAGGACCTTTTTAACGAGTCTGCTGGTTGATTTAAAAACTTTATAGAAAAAAAGATCACGCTTCTTTCAATGCGGAATTTCCATTTTATATTCTTAAACATGCATGTTTGTAGTTGCGACTGAGTCTGAGAAGATTTACTACTAAGGTCAACAGGCTGCAACCAACGTTCCAGCACAGTTTCAAAAGAGCAAGAGGCACGGTTTCCCAAGGGCAAAAAGCAAAGCAAGCCAGATTCTACGTACCGAAAAAATAATCATGAATGCACTAGCTACAGAAAATAGCGTCTCTAAAATATCTACGGACCTATGAAAAGCCTTCTACTCGATCAACCACAAGAGCTTAATAAAGAAACTTCAGAATCAAGACGTTCCCAAAAATCTCATAAAATAATTGAGAATTACCCGAAAAGCAGAAACTTGAGATGTAGAATCAGAACTACCACAACCAAAGACAAACCGATAACACACGGCATGCCCCAAGGATCGATCCTGGGACCGATAATCTTCATCCTTATCGTCAACGATATTTGAAATATAATGTAAAATAATAATAATCCTTAATGGAATAAAATTTGTATTCTCACATATTGCGAATAAATAGAAAACAGTAAACATAAATCCATTAGAACATAAGTTAGTTGGTTCACCTCTAACACGTCCCACCAGCCACGGATACCTTTTTTGATATACAAAGTAGGCAAATAAATGTTATTCTAATTCTTATATTTATATTTGTCGTAAGGTTTAAATAGGCTCAACCTCAGCAAATAATGTATGACTTGCATAACAGTATTGATGATAGCAAAGACTTAATCAAAGTAGCAATACTTTGTTCCGTTAACCCTTTAACAAAGCCCAATTAATACACAGAACCAACCAACATACAAGTAACAACTAATAAGAATAATAACATTATCAAGATATCCTCATTTTACTGGGTGGGTACACATCAACAATGCAAACGAAAGTACGATCGATCCGTGTGTTACGAGCTTTAATTAAAGAAAGCTTAAAGAGTGACGAGCTTTAAAAATAATATACTCGAAGCTTCTGTTTCCCTATACACCTTCAGTGACGTATCTGCATTCAAAAGTAAAACCGTAATATTATATTGGTAAATCGAATTGAGAAGTTAATAAAAAACCGGCCAAGAGCGAGTGAGACTCACGCACCGAGGGTTCCGTACAAATTTAATAAATAAATACGAAATAATCTTATTTTTACATTATATCTATGCACGTCACAGATTGAGCTGTATAAAAGTTCACGAGCTCACTCAATCGCCGAACTCGATTATAACACACAATGACACGTTCAGAAGCACCTCATACATTGATTATTTTCTTAACAAAAAGGCGCGTAACTACCGTAATTGAGTGGTAATGCAATTTCGCCAGTAGCAACATCTCGGCTCATGAACGAACTGCCAATCAACTTTGATGAATGGTCGCTTAACGAATTTGTTGTAATCTTAATTGTGGTTTCTTGTTAGTGATTTCATACAGGGTTGCGTGCGCAAACTTATTTATAATTTAAAATGTTTCTGGAATTTTGAGGTTATGTGTAATTAGTTCTTTGAAATTGAGTACCACAAGGAGACAGTGGATTGTGTATTTAATAAGTCGTTAAGGTACATTAAAAACACAAAATGAATATATACGCCGTAATTTCTTCTTTTTTCAAAATTATTATAATGAGTCAATTCATAGAAATGAAAGAAAGCAAAAACAGCAGGTAACTACAAAAGAAACTGTTTATACTTTCTGCAAAAAAGGCAACCCTAGAAACTTAACCTATGTGCACCTACAGAAAGAGATCATTGACACTTAATACCAATTAAAATCTCAGAACCAACAAAAGAGACAAGAGAATACAATTGTACTTGAATGTAGTTATCATAGAAAATGATTTATTAAATAACTGTACAGCAAGTTTGTAAAGAAATACTCAGCAGTACCTACTTGCTACGCATAAAAGATTTTATATTTAAATGAACCTGCTTACTTGCTGAATTTGTGTAGGTTTCTATGTCCGCACCTTTTTACTAAAGGTACTTTATTTAAGAATTATTATATTCTTTATGCAAATGAAATAAGGAACATGGCTGGGTTTTAGTTAATAAAAGTCTGACACTATCCTCCCGCTCCGCCCAGAACATATTATTTAATGATTTCTCATCCATAAATAAAAAAAAACCATCAAAAATATTTATTCGAATACTAGTGTATTCAAAAATATTTATTGGAATACTAGTGTATTCGAATAAATATTTAAAGATAAAATCGTTAAGGCAGAACAAACTATCCAAATGCACTGAACTCTGGGTGTTAACTACAGTCCTGTAGTTAATACTTTGCAACGGAGAAGCACTGAATTATAACACATTATGCATGTAAAAATAAACTGCAATTAGAAGGCGTTTTAACAGTGCTGGAGCTCCATAAAAAGTAAAGCTGGTACGCTGGTGGAACTTCTTTTTTTAAATTTAAGTGAAAATTAAGAGAGGGGGGAGCGGCTTGAGGGTGTTTGTGTCTATGCCGTATGTGTGTGTGTGTGTTTTAGTGTTTTTGGTATACTGTTTTTTTTTTATTTAAGTGAATATTAAGAGGGGGGGAGTGGTTTGAGAGTGTTTGTGTTTATGTCGTATGTGTTTTTGGTATACTGTGTGTGTGTGTGTTGTTTTTGTACTCTTGTGTACAATCTTGTCCTGAAGACTTGCGACTGTGAGACCACGCAGGTGGGGAACTAAGGACATAATAAAGGATGCAGCAAAGCGCTTCGTACGAATCTGTGGAATATTGACACATCGTTCATAACGAGCAGTACGTCTAAACTCCCGATGGATGAAGGATGATAGTGGAATTAGATCGTGCAGCTCTTGGGCAAACTCACCAAAGCACAGTCCGTAAAAAACCGACCAGCATGCATTGCGACTGTGGGCCAGGTTAAGGATTTTGAACGTTAGACTAGAGTTCACATCCATCAACGGAACGAATAACTTCCCCCGTTCTGGGTGGAGCGGGGGGGAGTGTCAGAATTTTACTGACTAAAACCCAGCCATGTTCGTATTTTTTGCCCTTTATATCTCGGGGCCGCGGTATCTCTTTCGTACACCCCGCAACCCCGGCAGCTGATGGCCCTGGAAGGCCAATATGCTTTGCTGACATATCTTTGAGGCGAGCGTGAAACACGAACGCGCCATCGACAAGATGTGTCGTCACTAGACGAACGGACGATGATCTACCCATTGCTCACCGTCCACAGACCCGCATCTATGGTGACCGGGAGTCGTCTCTCGGCGCTCGACGCCTGGAGCGTTTCCCGCAGCGGCTAGGTTGTCTCCCTCAAACGTCTGGCCACCTCCTTCGCTACCATAACTGCTTATCCATCAGCGGATAACAAATCATTTTGGCTATTACCCACAGTATTCCCATTACAACATCAAAAACCTGAACCACCTGTTTCTTAAGCATAAAATTATACAGCAAATGATTACGCAAAAATACCGTTTACGTATCCCAACAATTACTCGTTGAATATTTCCTACATTAATTCTTTATCGAGCCATTCTGCTAATAAGTATAATGCAGTTGCATGTCTCAGTTGATCGCCTGCATCTGTTATCTTCGTTCCCCTTAATCGCCAGTTTCCGAAGGCTTGCAAAACAAACAAACGGACAGTAATGATTCTCCATGGAGGCCGAGTAATATCTGTAGCGAGGGATGCGCCTGTAATGTCGATATTATCGATTCTGTAATTATTGTCCATTGTTTTAATCGATTTCAACGATCCATCAGTGGGTTTGCTAACTAAATACGATATGTATTTGAATGAATTTCCTAAATATTGATAAATGATCACATATCACGATGGTAAAGTACTGTTATCAATCATTTGTAGAAATGTGACACTTTGTCAAACCTTTCCAAATAGTTTGTCAATCATCAATTAATCGCCAATCAGAGCGATTTTGGGTAAAATTAATTTTATGATTATCCATTTCACATAAACAAAATGATTGTGACTACAACATTGAATGGAACGTATTTAGATAATTTAACTGTTCTTTTATCGATAAAATATTTAAAGAGAAAGAAACGCCCAGAAAGGGTTTTTACCGGTATATAGTATTGTAGATGTTATTTGTGTAATTAAAATGTAAATCTAGACTCCGGTTTAATTTAGTAAGGCGGCAAAATGCTTTTAGGTTGTCAGTGTACGTTTTATTGAAATTTAATTGCAGTCACATGCAGTGGCATGTTTTAAATTTTGCGTCGTTAACAACTTATATTTAACAGATATTATCTGGTTTATTTTAACGTTAACGTTGTTTTATTTATTTTTGAATAAGAAATGTGTAAATAAAGAAGTACAAAAATGAAAAAAACGAAAATAATAAACCGGAAAACAAGCTTGTTTCCAGCCGTGGAAATTATGGGATGTTGCAGGACATTTAAAAAAAAACAATCTATCATTGTTTTCTAAATCTTGCTCAAAAGACAGACGAATCTATGTTTGATAGCTTTACACTGTTTTAGGGGATCCGCTCTTTTCTTACTAACTAAACTAAAAGTTAGATATATTCATTATGTAACTGTCACCTATACTTCTGCAGCTGTTTTTTGCGGATCGGAAATCATCAAATGACTTCCTTTGGACTGAGCGGGGAGTGTCAGACTTTTACTAACTAAAACCAACTCATGTTCCTTCTTTTGCCTTTATGTTCCGGGGCCGCGGTATCTCTGTAGCAAATCCTATTTTACAAGAACATCACATAACTATGATAAGAATCCTAATTTAATAATATTATAAATTCGAAAGTATGTTGGTACCTGTTTACGACTAAACCACTGCACCGTGAGCCTGATCAGACATCCTGAAATGTTGCATATGCGTTGTCAGGTGTACAAATCAACTCAAATCAAAGGTCATTTATTCAAATTAGGCTGATAGTCAGCTCTTTTTGAACTTTAAATTACAAAAACACACGCCCTTCGCCACTTCCTAGTGTCCTACAGAAACGGACAAACCTTTAATTTCAAAAATAAGTACTGTTCCCGTGAGTAACAACCATAAATAACGTTCTTATAGTATTAGATGGAGCCACGTGTTTTTCGAATTATGAATTCGAGAAAAAGCAGAGAACAACCCGAATTGATCGTCACATTCTAAATTAATGCAAGCGAAGTCGCGCGCAAAAGCTAAAGTACCAGCTACCATAATACTATGTCCGTTTGTTAGCAAGACATCTAGGTAAACAGTCTAAAATGGCTGCTTTAGGAGAATCATAATCCTTACTAATATTATAAAAGCGAAAGTGAGTTTGTTTGCTTGTTTTCTCTTCACGCTTTAATTGCTAAACCGATTTTGATGAATTGTGGTACAGAGATAGTTGGGAACCAGGAGACGAGACGGACGTAGGTTTTTTAAAAAAAGAGCGGGATATAAGGGAGAAAGAGGGAAGAAACGGGAAAACTTAGCGTTGCCATTACAAATCAATAAGGCGCTACCGAATTTAACGCGAGCGAAGCTGCGGGCAAAAGCTAGTAGGATAATAACATGAATTACGTTAAAAATTAAAATGGTCACAGACGCAGTTAATATTGTGAATTGTCACTTTGTGACCATTTTCCGTTTTTTTTTTTAAAAAACGTTGCCCCACACTAGGAATTTCTCCTGTATCGTGGGTGCGTTTACAAAACATATAAACTCACATACACAAACAGCCAGATCCGAAACAACAATCTGCAGGTCATACAAATATTTGTTCCGTGCGGGAATCGAACCCGCGACATGCAGCGCAGCAGTCGATCGCTCAGCCACTGCGCCAACCGTGCCGTAAAAAAATTACGAAAGTAATTCATATTTTTGACTTATTATGATTCTCCTGAAAAGGCCATTTTAGTCTGCCAGGTGAGTTGTATATCCCTTTGATAGTGGACCACCCACAGAACATAACACTCCATCTGTTCTAGCGATAACTACACGATGGAATCAATAATTATGAATAAACTATAATTACTCATTAATATCGCAGATGATAAAACGGATATAACTCGATACCTACGTATTATTACTTACTTGACTTAATTCAGGTTTTATGGTATAAAATAATTTCTAAAGTAAGAATTGCGGTTGCATCTAAGAGTTTTCGATCCGCCGAACTTATTAGATCCTTAAGATTTCTATAATGAATTTTAGCATGACTTACAGATTTCAATTACTTTGGCTCTTAAATCTTTAAATTACCAAATGTAATTTGTAACTTTATGTTATTGGATGTAAGGTTGAATGTACCGTGAAGTTATTAAATCAACATCAATAAAAGCTTGGCTGGGCTTAGCGCTCAATTGAAACTTAGTGAATTATTACGCACGATAATAATCTCCATAAATAATTACGAGGACAGGTGTTCAAAACTCATGAAGATTGCATTTTTTTCAATTGCTTTTAATAATCTGTTGCGTCTTGATCGATTTGGGTAACTTTTACTTTGTAGCGCATTGTTGTTCGGTATTAGATTAAATTATAAATTTGTTAATTTATAATTGTTTTTTTTTCGTCTGGAATTTTCAACATTTCTCGATGGATGTCCTCCGCCATAGAGTGGCAGAGGGGTTTTTTTGGGTTGGAAAATCATCAAATAACTTCCCCCGCTCTGGGCGGAGCGGGGGGGGAGTGTCAGACTTGTACTGACTAAAACCCACCCATTTTCCTTCTATTGCCCTTTACGTTCCGGGGCCGCGGTATCTCTTTCGAACAACCCGCAACCCCGGCAGGCGGACGGGTCTATCAGACTTCTAGTGACTAAAATCACACGGTGGTCCTGTGACACAATTGCATTCTATGTACTCAATCACCCCAGCAGATGTTTTTAAACCTTTGTATTTTCAGACCGAAGGAGAAACAAAGGTATGACGCCACTAAACAGCCTATTATAAAAAAAAAACAACTACAAGCGTGAAATTCAGTTAGTTAATAAAAATCTCACAGAATTTCAAGAATAACAAAAAAGGGTTAATTACACATCATATAACTTTATCCAAACAATAAAATTTAAAACATTTTAATTAACAATAAACTGTTATAACCATCAATCGAACATTTAAAATTTCAGATTGCACTCCCTATAAATCGGAATACATTTACAGCCATGGGTAGTATTTTGGCAAGAAAAACAAGCTTTTGTCCGTGGATTTGCCTGCTATCTTTTTGTATTTTTGCTACTTTACTTTTCATTTTTTTTCATCAGTTCTTTCTATATTATTAGATATTAATCTGTATACCAAATTTCATCCAGATCGGTTTAGCCGTTCTGTCATATTTGATAAACAAACACGTATTCATGTATCAAACCTTACTTAGCGCAAAATTCGCATAATATGGTTTGATATTTGAGTTTCAGAGATGCGCAGTTTCGTGGTTGAAGGTTGTACCAGGGTTCCGGATTGTTCAAAAGAGATACCGCGACCCCGGAACACAAAAAGCAAAATGATGGAACATAGGTAGGGTATAAGTCAGTAAAGTCAGTAGTGTGACGGAGTGGGAGGGAAGCTCCGCCCAGAGCAGGGTAAGTTTGTTGATGATTTCTCGTACTTAAAAAAGAGGTGCACAGAGCAATCGGTGAAAAGTCATCATTGTCAGATTTACATATCTGCAAAGCGAGAAAAGTAAGAGGTAGATTTTGAAAAAATATAATAACAGTTCAATATGAATAGTTCTTCACGTCTCATAGTGGCAAGCACGACATCTGAGCAAGAGGCTCTGGGTGACAACATTTTATTAGGATATTCATTTCCTTAGTAATTTCATAGTACAACGGAGTCTGGATCTGGGCAGTAGACTCGGCCATTGTATATTATAGTATAGGCATAATGTTATGTTATATATTAAATATTTACTAGCTGTGCCCAGCGGTTTCACTCGCTGCTCAAGTCCCCTTCTCACTTAAGGGTTTGAGATATAGATAGTAGCCGATTCTCAAACTTACTGAAAATGCATAAAAAGTTATAAGAATCGGTCCAGCCGTTTAAAAACTTCTTAGGACGAGTTTTCTCGGACAGACAAACAATAGAAAACAACTTGACACTACATAAGTATCATTTTGATTTGTATTTGATAGCCTTTATATTTGATTACTATAGCTATCATAAACCGGTGGCTAAAACAATTCGCACAAATATAAACCCTTGTAAAACATAATAAAACCGACTTAAGTTTTATTCACTTAACTTTAATTAGAACGGCTATTAAAATCGTTTTGGTGAAATAAAACTTTTATACTTTTTTGTTTTCTTTTTTAAAATAATACATTCCATTAAAAAAAAATAGCATAATGGATATGTATAGTATATCGGACAGAGTTTTATCTTATGCTTTTATCATCTAAAAATACATTGATAGAGTAGTACGCCTTTTCAATTAAGATATTTTTTAGCGATCTATTTATCTGCAAATTTTACCACTTATTAATCGAAAAAAGTAGAAGTTACTTTGTTCGAACGTATTTTTTTATGTATGTTCACCGCTTACTCCTCCAACTGTAGACCCATTTTCATAATTCTTTTTTCGTTCAAAATTTGGTCTACTTCTGAGGATCCATGTCAGTTTTATTCATATTGCTTGGATAGTTTATAAGTTATCGTCTATAATACATATTTTTTCTTCTATCCCTATTTGGATGATCTGCTAATCTTTAAGTAACAATGGAAAATGAATACTCGATAAAAAAAACATCATACCATAAATAAAAATGCTGAAATAAAAACTTTTCTGCAAAACAAAAACATATATTTTTATTTGTAAATAAGTCCCTTTGAAAGTCGTTAATTAACTCCGATAATTATAATGAAGCAACTAGAAGCTTAAAAGACAAGTAGACCTATAAAATGTAGTCAATTACAGCATCAGTTTGCAAAACCCACGAAGTAAACATAAATCTATCAAATAAATACATCCACACTGCCCCAATATATCGCCTCAAGTCCTATTTGTCTCCACATTTAATAGAATAAGGGTTAATAAGAGGCATCGCATCACATTTCAGTACTGGTGATAATTCTTCATTGGTACGTAGTAAATTACGTTCCCCTTCAGAGCGTAGTACGACGGTTAATTTTAATTGGATCCGAGTAAAACCCACTATTGCCGCTAAATGCTTTATTGCTAATTGATCTGAAGCTCAACGGGAATGGGAAATTGAACACGCATGTTGATCAGTATTTAAAATGAATTTTGGGAAACAGTCTCAAGAGCGGTGAATGAAAATTAGTTATCAGGAAACACATAGTTTTACTGAACTCTTATGCTTTAGCAACCGTTGATAGTTTATCCTTACTTATTATAAAAGCGAAAGTGAGTTTGTTTGTTTGTTTTTTACCTCTTCACGCTTTAATGGCTGAACCGATTTTGATGAATTTTGGTACAGAGATAGGCAAAAACTGCAGGTCTGCTTGATGTGTTATACCGAATTTAACGCGAGCGAAGCCGCGGGCGAAAGCTAGTTGCTAATAATTTATTAAACAATAAACATTGTTACACTACTGTGTGTACAAGACAGGAAAAAAAGGCCAAGAGCGAGTCAGACTTGCGCAACGAGGGTACCGTACAAACTTGCGACATAAACGGTCATATCTTTTGACTACGTAGACGTACGTTGAGATATGGTTGTTCCTTAAGTCTAAGGGACCACAGACTTAAGTACAAGGTTAAATTTCAACTCGATAACTTTACGCGTAACCGAGATAAGGGGACTTGATAGACAGACAGTTTTCCTTTTGAGGTACGGAACCCTAAAAGCATATAAAATTTGGGTTCAAAGGTACTGCTTATTTATTAAGAAATTTCTGCCAGCAGACATGCGAAAGGAGATATGAGAACGAAATGTAGACCATAGTGTGTGAGATAGTACGAGAAAAATATGTGTGTGTGCCCATTATAAATAGCCAATGTTTGTGGAATTGACAAGGTAGCCCACGAAATTCAGAATTTTAGGTTGTATGTTGATTAAAATATAAATTGCGACCGTAAAAAATATCGCTTTTCAAAGTTAGAATAATTAAAGCCATCAATACAACCTACCTTAAGTGTGTAGTTTTATTTGCTCAGTAAATTAACTTTTTCTAATCATTATAAAGTAAACACACCTTACTAAACTATCTAATTTTATCTCAGGTTATTTGATAACTCCTTCATCCAATACAAAAGCTAAGAACATGATGGCACAAGTGTTGCCATTACACTTAAATTTTATCTATCCATCGAAACGTTGATTGTCAATGGACGGAATAATGGCGCATGATCATTTACGGTAGCCATCAAATTAGCAGTAAAATCTTAATAAATACATTTATCAGTAACTAATCAAGATGGCAAATAAACATGGATTTTATATCACACTCAATCTAACACAATAACTCATTCCCCTATAGAAGCCTTTGGAAGCTGTACATAGTAGGTATATTGAGTCGCGAAAGTAGCATCTTAATAACACTGAAGTTAGATAGCATCCCATAGAATTATCACATAAATCAAGCGAGTCAATGATTAATACGATCCAGACGATGAGAGTCTGACCACTAGTACGTCGTTATAACGGTTGAGTGTAATTAAATTGAGCTTCCGTATACAGTCTGTGACGGGTCCAGTAATGGAGGATTACAACGCTCAACTGCTAAGCGGCACGCCTCGGAAAATTGAGCTTTAGACATCAACAATGTAATCTTTTGAAGCGATTCTTAGTGTTGAGAGCTGAGAACATATTGGAGGAGATTGTAAATTAAATGACATTCCAAATAAAATAGATGTTTAGTTTACTATACTCACAAAATCATCGATGATTAAATAGAGCTGTAAAAAAGGTGGATGAAAAACGATTGCATGTAGCGGAGATGAGAATGTTGAGATGGATGTGTGGAGTGACAAGAATGGATAAAGTAAGGAATGAATATACAAGAGCAAATATTTTTATGGCCTGCAGGTAGTTGTTCCGGGTCTGGTTGTTTGTGTATTTGAGTTGCTGTCGTTGTTTTTGCTGTACAGCTTCTAACAGCATTGCGCCTATGTCTAATATGATACAGCTGCGATGACCACTATTCGAGGAAGTTTGAAAGTTGCGCCTGTTACAGAAAAATTGAAAGGGAGTCGTTTGTCTTGGTATGGACATGTAATAGGGAGGGATGAAGGACATGTGACTAAAAGAGTGATGGATCTAAATGTTGATGGACGGAGAGCGAGAGGAAGGCCAAAGAAAAGGTGGATGGATTGTGTAAGGAATGATATGAAGGAGAAAGAAGTAAATGAAGCCGTGACGTCTGATAGGGGAGAATGGAAGAAGAAAACGTGTTGTGCCGACCCCAAATAGAATGGGACAAGGGCAGGAAAATGATGATGATTAAATAAGTAAGTCTACTAACTCTTCGTGGAAATGCGAAAAAGTGTTTAGGTAAAACCAGCTCCTGTCTACAGTCTGAATAAAATGTCAAGAAGAAATCGCAAATAGTTACACACAGGTGCATTATATTAAGTTTGTATTTACAAGTAACCTACATTATAATAGTCCCGCAAATGTTAAGGTTTACAGTTATAAGTTCTATTAATAGGTTTACCTCGTAAAATTAACTAGAAAAACTTTCAGAGTTTTCGTGCAACTAATCGTTTCCCAGTTAAACGTGTTGCATAGTTGCTTTTGTTTGCAGTTTGTACAGAACATGCGATAATTTTCTACAACAAATTACTACAAACTACGAGTGCATTGCTTGGAGTCAAATATTATCACTCTAATATCATAAAGGCTTTTTTTTGGGTGGAAAATCATAAATAACTTTCCCCGCACTGGGCGGAGCGGGGGAGAGTGTCAGACTTCTGACATTTGGTATGAAGACTGCTGCGCTGCGTGTCGCGGGTTTGATCCCCGCACGGAACAAATATTTGTTTGACCTGCAGATAGTTGTTTCGGGTTTGGCTGTTTGTGTATGTGAGTTTAAATGTTTGTTAACGCACCCACGATACAGGAGAAATTCCTAGTCTGGGGAAAAGTTTAAATAAAGAATACTTCGGCATAATAATGCAAGAATGTAAATTGAAAAAAAAACTTCATTAACCTTTTTGAAACGCAACCCTAAAATCATTACAAAGTAACATGCTGTAGCAATCAATAAATCAACAAAATCCAAAGATTGCCTTCATTAAAGTAATTATCTTTGAGTAACCAAAGTAAACGTACATCAGGTTCGTAAAGTATCGAAACAAAATTACTCTCAAATTCGAACCTGTATTAACAACGGAATCAAACGCTTCCTGAAATTAAACAACTTTGTTTAATGTAATGATACCGCCGTCAAATGAATCATTATTCTATAATTATACCATCAAATAATATGAGAATATTGTATATTAATAATGGCTGTAATTTTAAAAACAGTTAAACTTTATTGATTTTGCTCAACCAGTACCTACATGGTTGCGGGTTGCGGTTTGTTCGAAAGAGATACCGCGACTCCAAAACATAAAGAGTAAATAAAAGAAAGAAAATTGGCGTGTTTTAGTCAGTAAAAGTCTGACACCCCGTCTGAGTTATTTGATGACTTCCCGTCCTAAAAAAAAGACTTGTTCCTTCTTTTGCCCTTTATGTTCCAGGGCCGCGGTATCTCTTTTGAACAATCCGCAACCCCGGCAGAGGGCACGTACCTTGGGTTCAATTAATATCATTGACATTGTCGGACGAAAAATAAGTGGAGCAAGCCTTATAAGTGAAGTGTAGTGATTTACAATAAATGCTCAGTCTTTTCTTTAGGTAAAGAGGTCTTTGTCCTGTAGGATGAATAATAGGATGGAATTATATTCATCTAGGTATGTACTAATTGGTCTATAATCCACTTTACCAAAAATGTTTTAAAATATTTTCATTACTTAGATAATGATTTCATAAATTCTCCAAAAGCAGTCATTATTCAGCTAATGCACGAAGACATTAACGAAACTCAGAACAGAACACACCGTTAGTTGTTATGTGAAGATCTTAAATCTCAGTAACGTTTGAGTTGAAATATTTCACTCATAATACTTAAATTATTAAAATAGACGCAGAAATGTCTAAAGAACGTGACTCCCAGTTAAATATGCTGAACATTAAGATTCCAACTTAGACTGAGATGATATCAACACGAATAACTTAAATAAACGAAGAATAAAGTACGTTATTATATTTTGATGATTAAAATGAATGAGCAAAAAATCATGGGAAATGATTGTGAATGAGGATAAACGAGGCTGGTATCTAAGAAATAAAAGATGTGTTAATTTGTGCATTATCTTATTAGCATGCAAACAAATACACAAATGTTATAGATGAGATAACACTACATGTCATGCATTAGTACTTCTTGAAAAATACCGATTGCAAACCGACGGTTCCTACGTACATAAAGACATGTCGAAAATGTCTTTTTTTAATTGCGCACATGCTGACATACGATTTTTATTTTAATTTAATTTATTTACCGTGTTTTATCAATAAAGAATTTGGATTTTTGTCAAGGGATATTATAAACTGCACATCAAATAAATAATCGCCTATCAACATACTCATCATTTATATTCTTTTTTACATCAAATAACTTACTTCACTACAAATAAACTAAATGTTTAACAAAACTCAAACTGCAGATAATTCGAAATTATACATCAATATGACATTACTTTTTTCCTCATAATGCAATACAGTTAAATTTATTTTTGTACAAAAATACTACATACATAGCATAAATACTGACTGCACAGCAAATTTTCCATATTTCATAGCAAAATAACTATCCCAGTCGCATATTAACCAGTAAGTACAACAAAACCTGTTCATCAGATTTGTCTTAATTTTCAAGAAGCCATGCTCGGCAAATTTAATGATTATTATAACAAAAAAATCCTGTCACATTGCATTATTTCTAAAAGCAGAACAAATTAACTGAAAAAGGTTCGCGGCTTCGCGCGCTTTTTCGTCACTGGAGTGCAGAGTGGCGCACGGGTAGGTTAGGTTAGGTTAAAACTATGACCTCCGACGACTCCAGCAACGACTTGCATTAATAGAAAAAAGAGATTGTTTTTAATAGGCTACCCGGAACTGAACTATTTAATTACTTGTTGAATTAAATGACATTATTTCAAATTTAATTAAATAATAATTGAAATAAATGACATTATTTTGTATCTAATTTTATATTTTTTTGCTGATCTCATTATGTGGTAATTAATAAATAATAAGACGTTTGTGACTAATAAAATGCTGTTTTATTTAGAAAAACTGCTGTAAATAATATAAAAATAGAAGCTATTTTTAAAAGAAAAGAGTTAACATGCTATAATGTGCATTAAGATTATTAGCTGTGCATTGATGAAAAAGCTTTTGCTTTAGGAAAAATCGCTGTACGCTGCGAAAATAAATTGTAGTGTGTTTAGTGATATTTTGAGTTGAATATTTTGCTGTGCAATCAGTAATTTTGATGGGAATTCGGAATCTTATTGCATAGAAAAAGGATATTTTTTGATTTGCGTTTAAATACTACCCTTTTGTCAAGTGCATTTTTAAAGAAATAGTAAATGGAACCAACAAAATAAATAAATAAACAAGGTGACATGAAAAACAAGTTATAAGTCCATCTCTAAAATACCAACATTTTATGATACGATCAATAGTTATTCCCGGATATAAATCAATCAGCAGAGCATTGACGATTCTCATACTGAATTTTTCATACTATGTAAAATATACAAACATCAATTCAATTCAATTCAATTCAATTATTTTATTGCTTCTCACATGTGTTTAACAGGTCTTAAATAATAATAATAATACAGTTCACATGGACCCTGTCGGGCACAACAATTTTCTAAAATAAGAAGTCTAAATAATTAACGTAAAGAATCTTTTTAAAATAAGAAGTCTAAATAATTAACGTAAAATATAAATTAATAAATCATAATAGGTATCAATGTCACAGGTAAATTAGTAAAAATATCAGGTCGTTTCAATAATAAATCAATACATTATGACAATACAATAATAATCCAATACATTATGTCAATAGAAACGAATAAAATACATTAAAACAACAAAATAATAAAATACATCATGTCAATACAATAAAATCATTATGTAAACAATAAAAGTCACTCCATTTTGATGTCATCATTAAAAAAATCATTTAGTGTGTAGTAACATTTGTCAATTAAAAGTTTTCTGACCCGTTTTATAAATAATTTGTCATTTTTTTCCACTCTTATGTTATTAGGTATTTTATTATAAATTTTTATTGAAGTGACGTAAGGGCTTGTGCTGTGTAATTTTAGTTTGGACTGGGGTAGTACGAGCGTGTTTTTAAATCGAGAACGCGGTTCATATCGGCGAGGCTGGTCAGAGATTTTAACGAAGAAGTTTGAATATTGTCTTACAAATTTACAGATTTCTAGAATATAAATAGATGTCAGAGATAGAATGTTTAGTTTCTTAAAATATGGTCTACAGCTTTCGTCATTGTTAATTTGGACTAGTATCCTTATGCATTTTTTCTGAAGGATAAACAAATCGTTACTATCTACACTATTTCCCCAAAGAATTATACCGTATTTAAGCCATGCGTAGGCATATGCATAGTAAGTGGATAGCGCAGTTTTCAAATCAGTTGTTTTTTTTATTTCACGTAGTGCAAATATAAAACTAGATAGTTTTGATTTGATTTTTTGAATGTGCGCTTTCCAGGTCATATGTATATCTAGGTCTAGTCCTAACAAGTTGAAAGTATCTACACATTCCAATCCAACACCGTCAAACGTAAAATTTATAACTAATGGTTTTTTTTGGTAAGGCCTAAACTGCATAATTTTGGTTTTTGTGAAGTTAATTTCTAAGTTATGGTCCTTCATCCAATTTTTTATAAGTGACATAATATTATTTAACTTGTCATGTAAGTGTTGGGAGTCATGACAAGAAATCATTACTGAGATATCGTCGGCAAACAGTACGCACGATTCCGTTATAATTTTGGGGAGATCGTTGATATAAATCAGGAATAATAAACACCCTGCAACGCTACCTTGAGGAATTGAATTTTTAATACCAAGCGCATTTGAACGTATTTGACTGAATTCCCCAGTGTCATGATCCCAATGTTCAATTTCAACAAATTGTTCTCGGTTTTGTAGGTAGGATGCGAACCATTTATGGGTTATTCCTCTAATGCCAATTCCGTATAATTTGTCAAGTAATATATTGTATAGGACTTTATCGTAAGCCTTAGTCATGTCAAGTAAAATTCCAATCGCGTATTTTTTATTATTTAAAACGTCCAGTACTTGCTGCGTAAATTTATAAGTCGCCAAAATCGTTGACCTTTTCCTCCGAAAACCGTTTTGGGATTCATCAAAAACATTAAACTTTTCGCAGAAATTATATCAACAAACATGACGATAAAATAAATCTCAGATATGGTCCTCATAATTTTCTATAAACTGGATCTAAATTCAAGAACGTTCGTTCACAGATGCCTATGTTTGTAATGAATAGTTTTCGCAGTAAGCATGCACTGGCGTTAAGCGACTCGACCATGGTGGTCCGACTGCAAAGCACGTTTGTTGTATTTCACGATGTTAATTTTAAAATTAGCGTCGGCAAACAAATACTGCAAATTGTTTGCTTTCGTCTACCGGCAGACCGATGCTAATGGCTCAAGTTCCTGCCCTTCATTCAGAACTATAACAACAGAGCCTTTAAGTAAAAACATCTTGTTTAAAATGATTTCTTCCTTCTCATTAATGAATTTTTCATTTTCAACCGCTTCCCATATTCAATATGGAAATATTTGTTCCAGTAGCAGACCACACAAGGGTGAAATTGGTAGCCCGCCGCATTTCATTTTGCATATTTTCTGCATTACTGAGCAAAAGTCTTTTGTCAATATTGTCTCCTCGAGTCATTGACTAAATGACAAAGTCTGTCTACTAAATATACAAAATGTAAATTAAGCTCTTGTTGTTTTCTTGCTTTGTTTGTTTAATATCTTCAATATCTTTTAATATTGCACGAGAGTGTAAAGTTTCAGTTTTATGAAGCTCAATGTCAAAGATTTTAATGGCGCTGACAATAAATTTCTAGTACGTAATAGAGTTTCTTGCGAACAATATCAGCACAGTGGACGGAAGGTTTAATATGTTTTTATTCCTTCTTTATCGTCTTTGCTAACATCTTTATTCGATTCTGGGGTCTTGGCTTTGAATATACAAATTCTAATGCAAATGTCTGCACAATATTAAATAGACTAGCAATAAATTTCTTTGCCCAAATTGAAAGTCTTCAGAATAGATTCTTTAATCTATTTGCCGAAAATTGTAGTAAAATGCGCATCAAAACTTAAAGAAGGAAACCATTGCGCTGAGGCAAGATAACTGGACGGCTGAGAGCTCAACAAAAGCTTTTTAATATCAGCACACACCCTCAGGCAGGAAGGGGTTATTTACATAAAAGCCACGTAGTTATTTAAGAACAATCCGGTATATACGTGTGTATACGAGCGAGACACGAATATTGTTATGCTAACTGGCTTCGTTAGTTTGTTCCTGGGAATTGTTTCGCTTTGTTGAAAGAGTCGTCGGTACGTGAGCTCGGATTTGCACCGTGATCTCTGTAACTGAGTTTGTGTACCAACTAATTTGCTTGAATTTAATTAAGATTGTATGGAAACGGATAAGTTCGAGAGCTATGGAAAGTATTATATTGCAGCTTTGTTTTGACTTGGACATTGTACATAATCCGTGTAGCTCTAGAAATCATTTCTACGTTTTTGCATCATGTTTTTCAACCAATTTGACCACAAACACAAAATTACATTCTATGCGCGATAACAATGATGAAAAAGTCGAAAATGTATGGGGCTGACATGACCACTACCAAAAATGTATGTCACTTCTCTTAAAAGTTCATCCATCAATATAGGCCCCCAGTTCTTTTTGACCTTGGTTTTACGTGTGAAATCCTAATAAGACGCAAAACTTATCTCTAATCGATAACTGATAACGCATAACACCCTTCCGCCACTTTCTATAACTGCATCAGTTATACGCAATTGACAAACTGCCAGCTGACGGTTTTCCAAAACCTATTGGAGTTAATGCTAGGCAGTGTTGTCTACATGATTACATGCCGACTGCTGCACATACGCTCCAGACGTTTGCAAATTGCCCCTTGCCTCCTTCGCTGGATGGTTATTCCGTCATTGATGGCTTGAAGGCGATTGTAGTATCGAATCAGAATGTGTTACGCGTGACTGCTAATATTTTGAATGTCAATTCCGATTTCAGAGTAGCTTGAGGTTGAGTGTCGTTGGAAATAAGGGGTTATGGTGATATTGTGGTGCTCTGATTTGTATCGGATTGGTAGATTGTGGGTCCGTCGTATAGAGTAATAATGTTGAGTTGATGCTATCGAAATGTAATTCTGTAACTCATGCGCATTTTTTAGTTTTCATACTCGAGCATCAATGTTGATCATAAAGGAGTTTTTGACTTTAAAGGATTTGAACTTAATTCATTTTAGTTAGTTGCAAGATTGTAAGGGACATCAGCGCAAACTGAGAGTATGAAGCAATTACAGCATGATTTTAGATGATGACACCAAATTCAATTCAATTCTTTTTAATCAATTATTAAAGAAAACCGACTGTTCCATTCATTTTGGCAGTGAAATCACTGAATGATCGTATATATACGCAAATAATTCTTATATTTATTACTCACATTCGCGCACAACTTCCTGAACACCAAACAGAACAAATACAAAAGTAACGAGCAACTCAATAATAACACTCAACTATTCTCCAGTACTTTGCAGTTTGCACGTTATAAAGTGGGCTCTTTACCCTACGTTTGTGTGCAGTCCGTCACTACAGGTAATTGCGTTGAAAGCCCCACTCGTTTGAACGATGACGTTTTGATTTATTTGTAACGTGATGGGTAAGTTCGTGTTGCTTTCTATTGCAGGGGTTCGTAACGGGACATGGAAATGTCGTGGTTAAGTACTGTCACTATAGAGCTTTGAAGGTTGCAATAATCTTGGGACTACTAAGGACCTGCTTTCACTTGGACTTGATGTAGAGAACAATAAGGTGGATTGCTATAGAGAACCTCTTTGGTTTACCAAGGATCATACTTCTAAAAAAATTTGATCACTACGCGATTGCAGAGTAAAGAGTTTTTATGTCCCGGGGTTGCGGGTTGTTCGAAAGAGATACCGCAGCCCCGGAACGTAAAGGCCAATAGAGGAACATGGGTAGGTTTTAGTCAATACAAGTCTGACACTCCCCCCCGCTCCGCCCAGAGCGGGGGAAGTTATTTGATAATTTCCCATCCGCAAACAAAAAAAGAGTTTTATGTTGAGGCCTATCCTTGTTTGTAAAACATAATAACTCGTACCATCAAAAAAGAAAGCTTCTATCACGAAATACTTCTGTAGACTGACATTACTAAGATTAGTAGGCCAGACCATAGAGTATACAAAGTTCTAACTTTACATCAGCGCCGCTAGCGGTCATGAATTAATACACGAACAGAATGCGTGTACGTTAACTGCACGCGATGTGCCTGTCACTAACAAAGTGAGCTCTGTTAGTTGATATTTGCAAGTAAGAACATGTTTTAACTTACTGTTAGTCTACGTTTTCCACTCAGCAAAGGCCAGGCTCCATGACTTATCGTTGGTTTGTCCGGCTTATTCCGCTATCTTCTTTGAGGTCTACTGCAACACCTACTTATGTAACCGGTTTAAATTGTGAAGTCTTATCGGTGCAGTCGATGTCAAAAATGCATTCGAGTGTGCATTTTAATGTGGCTTTGCTTGTACAAAACCTTGAATCAATATTGCAAATAATGCATTATGTAATAATTGCAATAATGTGCAATGTTTGGATATGGATGGGTCACCCATCCATTGTCAAAACTTAACATGAGTTGCTTAACCTGGGTTGAAAAGATAACCCATCGGCTACCAGTCTAAACTAGACTCAGCTAAATACTAGTATTATACATGGAGCGTCTCCCTATCTGACTTCCGCACCCTATACTACAATGCCCCTTAGAATGGCTCGTTGTCAGTCAGACTTTTGCGCCACCGATTAGCTGTAATGACTCCCAAAGACTAAGCAAATGACAGACGATTATAGTATGCAACTTAGGTATTTCTGCAAAACCAAATCACTTCAACCAAGAGAAATATTTATGTTTCGAAATGTCGCATCTAATTTTCGGGCAAATTAATCCGTATTCCTATCAAATTAGTCAATTACTGTATCGAGCATCGATATGCGATTCTAAACCAATTGACAACTGATACTATCATTCGATTTTGTTAATTGCATCGATGATATCGGTATAATGAAAGGAATTTCGATTTAACGATAAATCGCAATACAAACTCAAATTAACAATTATAAATAGTAAATCTAAATCGTACAAAATTTATATAACACTAACTTTTGCTTTCGGCTTCCAGCTCCTGTTATGTAGGTATTGTAAAGGTTCTACAGCATTAACCTAATCAGAGTGCAGGCTGGTTTACAATGACGTTCTATTATCCAGGTTGTTTAAATACAGAATCCTACTAATTTTATAAATGCGAATGTTTGTGAGGATGGATGTATGGATGTTTGTTACTCTTTCACGTCAAAACGGCTGAACGGATCTTGTTCAAATTTGGCACAGAGGTAGATTATGGTCTGGAATAACACATAGAATATATTTTTTTTCATTTAGATTTTTTTTTCGATATGACGGGCGCCAGCTAGTAGAAAATATGTAAACAGAATAGAAAAGCTTCAGAATGTTGTCACATGTATTGGTAAAATAATGAACTAATAATATAGTCCAAAGTGTTTTATGCTTCTTTTATTACGACACATGTTCCAAGTTATTACAGTACTTATGGAAATTAACCCACGAAAACGTTTCCTGTAAGTACTAGATTTTTTGGAATGGACCAGTAGTTTCGAAGATTATGCCCTCCGCATAAACTTACAAACAAATCTTATTTTTTCTCAAACTCAAACTCAAACTCAAAGCATTTATTTCAATTAGACCATTACAGGCACTTTTGAATGTCATAAAAACAAGAACAAAAAAATGATGCTGCTACAATCCCGGTCACAAGGCATAATAACTTGTGAAAGTACTGTAGTTGCCCATTCCAAAGCGTTGATCTCTATGGAGAAGAATGGGCAAGAAACTCCATGGACACTCTTTTAAATTATAATATTTTTACAAAATCGTATTTACATCATTCGTGTTGAGATTATACAAATATGTGAGAACGATGTAGAAAGACGTGCACAGTAAGAGCGTCCAGAGTAAATAAAAAGCAAAATTCAATTTAAAATCTAAATAAGTTAAAAAAAAAAAAATGACCGTGGTAGTTAAAAAAATGACCAGTCCCAACTGACAGCGCCCGTTCACGAACATGACGTATGGATCAGCCCCATTCAGCTCGACCATTTTGAAGGGAGCTAAATGACCCGACACACCCGCCACTATCAGCGAGACATTTAAGTGAGCATGACACTATTAACCACCAGGGCCTCGTCAAGTCAATGATAATACATAGCACTCACATATGGGCTTAATAATTATACAATACTAGAGAATTGATTCTATACATTGCAAAGTTAGTCTTACAATCTTCTGCAGCTTCCACTATAGCTTCGGGTACTTATCAATGAGTTTACCCCTATGCTTGAGGAGCAGGACCAGCATTGAGCCAAGCATTTTTATCATCAATATAATCCCCCAACTTATAATATGCTTGCCTACATAGTGTGCGTTTAATACAAGATTTAAATTTCGTTTCATTCAGTTGAAGAATGTGGGGAGGTATTTTATTGTAGCATTTCAAACAGTACCCCATGAAAGATGAGTCTACTTTAGCTAACCTGAAACCCGGCTGAACCAATTGGTCCCTGTTTCTAGTATTATACTTGTGTCTATCACCTCGTTTACCAAATAGATGCAAATTTTTTCTGACGTACATGATGTTTTCATAGATATATTGACAAGGTACTGTCATGATGTTAATTTCCTTAAACTGTTCTCTTAGAGAATCTCGTCTACGTAGATTATAAATGGCTCTAATGGCTCTTTTCTGCAGAATAAATACAGACTCGATGTCTGCAGCCCGTCCCCAAAGTAAAATACCGTATGACATTATACTATGAAAATAACTAAAATAGACTAGCCTCGCGGTATCTACATCAGTAAACTGACGGATTTTTCTGACAGCATATGCTGCTGAACTAAGCCGTCCTGCAAGAGATGTTATATGCGGACCCCATTGTAGCCTTGAATCGAGCGTTATCCCCAGGAAAACAGTTTTATCGACGAATTCTAGTTTCTCTTGATTCAATACTATGTCACAATCACTACTTTTGACGTTTGGCAGAGCAAATCTTATGCACTTCGTTTTTTTCCCATTTAATACCAAATTATTGGCGGTGAACCAATCATTTACCTGTAATAGGGCGTTATTTAAGTCGTCTAGATTTGTGGCACGTCTATTTATCTTAAATATTAAAGAAGTATCGTCAGCAAACAACACCATTTGTGGTTGGTTTTTAAATAAATGGGGTAGATCATTAATATATACTAAAAAGAGGAAGGGACCTAATATCGATCCTTGTGGTACACCCATCTTTACATTTAAACCCATTGAATTGACACCATTTATTTGCACTTGCTGCTGTCTATCATTTAAATATGATTTTACTAAACTAAGCGCAAGTTTTCCTAGGCCGTAATGTTCAAGTTTCAAGAGTAGGGTTTCGTGGCTAACACAATCAAACGCTTTTGAAAGGTCACAAAAAATTCCTATGGCATCCTGTGCCTCTTCCCACGCAGTAAATATGTGTTTTAACAAGGTAACACCAGCGTCAGTCGTACAACGTCCTTTGGTGAAACCATACTGTTTTTCATGTAAGATCTTATTGGTGTTAAAGTGGTTGAGCATTTGATTAAGCATTACCTTTTCAAACACCTTGCTGAAAACCGGCAAAACGGATACGGGTCTATAGTTATTGGTGTCTTTACTATCCCCAGATTTGAAAAGGGGTATAACTTTACTGTATTTCATAAGGTCCGGAAAAACTCCTTGGTCCACACACAAATTGAATATTATGGCTAAGTACGGTGCTATTGTCTCAATAATAGCTTGACAAACTTTAATAGACATTCCCCAAAGATCTTCGGTTAATTTGATTTTGATTTGCTTGAAAGCTTTAATGACTGCAGTGGGGTTAATATGCTTAAATTGAAACTCAACCGGACATGGTGAAACGTTTGCTCTTAATAAATCAATGGAAAGCAAGGGTGAAGAATTTAATGTTTCAGTAGTTTTAAGTGGGATACTAGTAAAGAAATCTACAAATTCTTGAGCAACTTCGTTTTTAGTGGTTAGAAGACCACGCGAAGACTCTAGTGTGATCTCATTATTACATTTTTTGTTTCTGTTAGTTTCACTATTAATGATTTTCCAAACCGTCTTAATTTTATTATCGGCGGATTTAATCTTGTTGCTAATGAATAAAGATTTAGCTAATTGGCAGGTGTTTTTAAAAAATTTTGAGTAAGTTGCAACATAGTGATTGAAAGTTTCTGAGTTGAAGTAAGGCTTAAGGCCGTAAAGCTCAAACAATCGTTCCCTACTTTTTCTTATACCCTTAGTTGCCCAATCACTAAACATAAACTTTGGGCTAATAGATTTAGTTTTTATTTTTAACGTATCATTGAACTCTGTGTAGACCACCGAAAAGAATTCCTCATAAAATTGATTTACATTTTCAATATTAAATCCCGTAGTGCTTAAATTACTAATTAAATTATTATTAAATTTATTCAAATTGCTGGGTGTTATTTGTCTAGATTTTATCTGGGTTTTTTGTGACGGTGTGTAAGACTCGAAAACGACGGTTTGACGGTTTTTATAATTAATGTTAAGTATAGATAAGTAACTCTAGATCTCGATTTACTTGTTTGTGGAATCATTATTCATAAAACACCAGTAAATTAAATAGACAAGGTACTTTTTAAACTTAAGACATTTTGAAATCATATTTTTTTCATTTTCCCTTTCAGTATGTTTATAGAAAACCACAAAATAAACATAAAAAAGTGCTTTCATAGCTAACGTCACCTTTGAAAGAGCAACCTTGCCCGACACCTGAACTCTTTAAAACTGTGTCAATGCTAAGAAGCTGTACCTAACGAAACCTTTAGAAAAGTCCCATGAACAAGTATAATGACATTTTTTTGCCCGTTTCTGGTAAACCAGTGCTACGTCTTCCAAGGATCAAAGATTGAGTTATTACAACAAAACATGATGGTAAATCGTCAGGAAACTAAGGCAATTAAGCCACAAAGCTACAATGGTTGGAACTGTGCGACCTATCAAGTACCTTCCCCCGCTCTGGGCGGAGCAGGGGGACTGTCAGGCTTGTACTGACTAAAACCCACCCATGTTCCTTCTATTGCCTTTTATGTCCCGGGGCCGCGATGTCTCTTTCGAACAACCCGCAATGCCGGAACTATATTGACCTCTGTAAAGACTTATAAGAGGCGCTTTAGCAGAATCATAATAGGAAAATAGTATTAATTACGATTTCATTCTTAAAATACTCACAGACGCAGTTAATATTGTGAATTGTCACTTTGTGACCATTTTACGAATGGAAACGTAATAAATATTATTAACCTATTATGATTCTTCTTCTGCTTAAGTGACCAGTTTAGACTGATATCTATTTAAGATGTTGCTCAGACAAGAGCTATTTCTTGTTAGACGTGACTCCGTGTAGATCCGAGTAAGGTGAAAGACGAGTAGCCCAGCGTCCTCAGACGACAATCATTAATCGCCTATATATCGAGGGAATCGAAACATCGTACCTTAATTTGAATATGTGTTGTTCCAAAGTTCGCTCTGCGTATAAGCGTAGAGCGTTTTGTCATAGCGTTTACGCTTATACGTTTTGCAGCGAACTTTTAATTTCTTATTGTTGGTTTTTTTACAGCCTCGTTGGTCGAGTGGTCGCAAGCGTAACTGCCGAGCATTAGGTCTAGGGTTCGATTTACAGGTGTGGTGCAAACTGGTATTCTTTTCCACCAGGAATTTCCGAGCTTTTTTGGCAAAAGGATCGCACTATTACAAGTGAAATGTGGAAGCACTGAAAGGTACACTTTTTCGTACGTAAGATACGCGCCTTTGACGTGGAGTTGCGGACACCAGCCTGTTATACAATACATGGTACACTTATGCCAAACCCTTTCGGGGATAACAGGTATGATGTTATTTTTTAAAATCATAAGACTGTTTTTTTTTTGGAGATATCAACGCTTTGCAATGGGCAACTACAGTACTTTCACAAGTTATTATTTTTGTGACCGGGACTGTAGCTTCAACATTTTGTTTCTTGACATTCAAAAATGCCTGTAATGATCTAATTGAAATAAATGCTTTTGACTTTGAGACAGACGAACATAGAGCAAGAATCCTAAGATTCTCCCACAATATAGTGGTAAAACCCAAGTTAAACGTGAGGAGATCTTATGTGCTCCGATACGCGGTATGCATTCTGAAGGAACCTCCTCACAGTTGCATGCCGCGTATCTGGCTATTGGCGCAGCCATTTAGTGATAACTTTTCAAGAAGTTTCCGCAATGGTCAAATGCAAAACGGGCTTTAACAGAGTGTAAACGCAATCACAAAGCCGTCAACCAATCATTCAAACTCAAACTCAAAGCACTTATTTGAATTAGACCATAACAGGCACTTTTGAATGTCAAGAAACAAAAAAAAAAATATCGGTCCCAGACACAATGCAAAATAACTTGTGGAAGTACTGTAGCTGCCCATTCCAAAATGTTGATCTCTATGGAGTAGAATGGGCAAGAAACTCCAAGAGAAGAATGGACACTCTTTTAAATCATAATAATTTTACAAGATCATGGTTACATAATTCATGTGGAGATTATACAAATATGTGAGAACGATGTAGTTAGACTTGCACATTAAGAGCGTCAATTCCGTACATCAAATTATACAATACTGCGTAAAAAAAATATTCGAGTTGTTCGAAAGAGATACCGCGATAATAAGTAACTTAATACGTGGGATAGTTAGTACAAGTCTGTCACTCCTTTCCGCTCCACCCAGAGCGAGAGGAGTCCTGATTATTTCCCATCCGATAAGAAGGTTGATGTTTCTGAGTTACAAAAAAAGAGAGTCAGCAAAGCAGAGGGGCTTGCCAGGGCCTCCGCCTCCCGGGGTTGCAGGTTGTTCGAAAGAGATACCGCGGCCCCGGAACGTAAAGGACAATAGAAGGAAGGGGGAAGTTATTTGATGATTACCCATCCGCAAAAACAAAAAAATAATAGTGTATCGTTTGACATGCTTTTCAATGTACTTACTAAGAAGTGAAAATGTAAATTAATTAACTGAATACTGTTAATATTATTCAAAGACTTTCCGTTTGAGAACCAAGTTTTTTTTGTATAGAATCGTCATTTGTTTACGTGAAAATATGCTTTTTGTTTGTAGTTTTTTTTTTTAAATAAACCCAATTGATTTTGAAACTAACACTGGTACTTTAGACTTTTCTGGGTCCCAGTGAACAAATCGAGACGCATCCCAAGACTGTTGAAGGGTGGGGACGGGGTTCATACTAAATCCCCCATGGTCCACTCCCAATTTCTGCTATGTATGTTGCTTTGTATGTTCAATGTTTCTTTTTAATAAATTTGTGTGGTCGTCGTAATTACATCTAAAAAATATTCTTCTTTCTTTCTTTAAACCCTTTAGAACGTTTTCGAAGCGAAGGAGCCGGCAATATGCCAACAAGCGGCTGTACCCACGCTCCGCCCTCTATGTGACACCAGCTTAAGAATGAACTTATCAATTAAACCTTCTACAATTAATGCCATCGAACTTCGTAACACCAAAGTCTGCTCCAAAGATCAAACACAGCGATACCAAAACTTTGTCCCAACACCTTTTTCTAAGTTTAATAACACCTTAATGTAATTCTGGTTAATTAGACTTTATCTCTTCTTTATCTAGATGAATGTCTTCCATGGGGCCCGTGATTTTGTGTTTAGTAAATATTTTCCCTGATGAGCGGGCTCTTAAGAGAGTCTTAAGATAACGCGCATTTACATTTTTGTGTGACCGGCGTTTCCTACTTTGATCGGTTAGTGTCGAGTGTGAAGGGATTATTTTTATCAGGTTTTTGGGGTTTTTTTGTAAGCTTTTGTGATACGGTCAGCGTTTATGCAAATTGAGGATTATGTAGGTTTTCGGCACGGTCCGTGTCTTGATAAAACCGTCTTAGTATTTTGGGGTCTGCCTTGGTTGTGGGTTGTTCGAAAGAGATACCGCGGACCTGAAACATAAAGGGCAATAGAAGGAACATGGGTGGGTTTTAGTCAGTACAAGTCTGACACTCCCCCCCGCTCCGCCCAGAGCAGGGGAAGTTATTTGATGATTTCTTATCCGCCAAAAAAGCACTTTGGGGTCGGCTTCCAGTCTAACTAGGTGTGGCTGATCAGCAGTATTTAACTAGAGCGACTGCCTATCTGAACTTCACAAGACAGTTAGTACTAGTCAAAAAGTTAACTCTACTAGTTCTTCAGTATGCTTCTAGATAACAGAAGCAGAAATATCCGCATTCCCTAACACTACACGACACCTAAACAGTTGCATAAGAGAATTACTAGATTTTAAACATACAAAGTTTTAGCTCTGAATCCAGCAACATGATCTTACTTAGGCATTACTTTATTTGGTGAGAACGGCCATAAACGTATGAAGCCCTTTTGAGAATAGACCACACCTCGACGCAATAAACACATTTCTCACCCAAAACTTACGTTACACAGCAACAAATTGTGAGCTTAACATAATATAAACGATGAAAGTGCCAATATTTCACTTTCAATCACTTTTCGAATATCCGAACAAAGAAATAAAACGAAAACAAACATGGAGTTGGTGGCAAAAGCCTTATAAATACGACAGCTATATGTTTGGGTTATTTTTTAGATAACTAGCTGTGCCCCGCTGCTTTGTCTGCTTTATTTATTAATACTTCATGGACATGTAAAAGACATTGTACAAAGGCGAACTTAATGCCTTGGGCATAATATACCAACCTTGCTGATGCAGTGACCAAAACATAGAAGGTTCAATATGACAGAAAATTTCAGTGTTTTGGCTTTAGTCGGTAATACTTATGTAATTAGGGCTGACAGGCGTTATGCAGCTATGTATAATCCTCCTGACTGTTTTTTCAGCGGACATAAGCCATTTGCGCGGATAATATTAAAGAGCAGTAGTTGGCGCCCGCGGCTTCGCCCGCGTGTTATCGGGAAAAAATGTATCCTGTGTGTTATTCCAGACTATAATCTATCTCGGAGCCAAATTTCATCAAGATCCGTTTAGCCTTTTTGACGTAAAACGTAACAAACATCGATACATCCATCCTTCCTCACAAACATTCGCATTTATAATATTAAGTAGGACAAGTGTGTGGTGGCACAGGTGCACTCTCTGTTCCCTCACTCTTAGACCGTGGCCCCGGAACGCAAAGGGCAAAAGAAGGAACATGGGTAGGATTTAGTCAGTCGGTTTGACACTCCCTCCCGCTCCCCCCAGGGCGGAGAAAGTTATTTGATGATTACACATCCCAAAAAAAACGGTATACACCTGCATTTTGCAAGTTATGATTCAAGTTCCATGTAAAAGGGCCTTTTGCTATCAACCGTGTAGGATATGGCCATGTACCCTTGGCCTTTGCCCTTGCTCTTGACCTTGGCTCTTGAAAATGACCTTGCCCTTGGTCTTGGAAATTCTCATGAGCAGTTAAGGATGCTCATGAGAATTTGCCGATGGAAAAACCCAATAACACTGCCCGATCCGGTAATTGAACCCAGGGTCTTATGTTTAGCAGTCCATTAGATCAACGAGCTAGTTAAGGAACTATCTTATTTTAAAATAATAATTGGAACAGTTTAAAATATTCCGTCGCTTCTCTATGATCACATTATTTTCATCGTGACTTAAAAATCAGTTTTTTTTTTTAATACACTTATGTGTGTTTTAGCCTTTTGTATACTTAATAGAGAGCTTTATTTTTGACTGATCAGTACACATCAAGGCGTAAAGAATCGAAGTTAAATGTTGATTTTTAACTTTATTGTGTGCTCAAGCCGATTCCACGAACTATGAGCAACTGGTCAGGCTTAGCTCAATTGTATCTATAAGTAAACATTTGTGAACTGTACGCTTTTTTCACGTTTGTATAGTGTAGTAACAAGAAGTAGTGATAAAAACGTTTATTTTGTGACACCTGTGGTGTTTTTCAAGCATCGTTAATAAGTTTTCAACTGTCTTCATAAAATGTACAAAGAATTTTTACAGAAACTGTAGTGCCAATGACCTTTTTTTCGGTTCGGCAACATCATATAATAATTTCTAGTGCTATGGGCGGAGCAGGAGGAATTGGCAGACTTGTACACACGACGACACATCAACCTATACAAAACCAGTTTATGCTGCTCTCTCAACAACGGATCGTACACCATAGATTTCAAGTACAATGAAAGATCCGCATAAACTGGTTTTGTATAGGTTGATCTGTCGTCGTGTGTACTGAATAAAACCCTCCTTGTTTCTTTGCCCTTTGTGTTCGGGGCCGCGGTATCTCTTTCGAATAACCCATAACTCGGCATGCATTGTCCCCGGCGATCGCCTCTGCTTCACTGACATCTCTTTGAGGTGCGCGTGGAGCACGTATTCGCCGTCGACACGGCAAGTGCTTTTGGCCTTGGATTCTGTTTGGCTTTGGGGGTATTGTCGTATTTAGATTTAATCATCTTTAGTTCACACGAACAGTTTGAAGATACTGAACAGAACCGCTTCATAAAAATACAATATTTAAACAGTTAAAATAAAATGAACAGCATTTTTAAGGTATATGTATATGTAATACATCATACGATGGTCCTCTTACATCATGTACCTATAGTTAGTATATAAAGTCACTATGCCACCCACATAACCCATTTCACGTCCAAAACCACACAGCAAACACGTCCTACCACCACTTAGCAACAGCTCCAAAATTCCGGCACATCAGCTTAAAGTTGAAAATTAGGACAAAAGTACCAACAAAATCTACGTGACACATTAAAGGTTTTATTTTCACATACGGCAAGTGGAATGAAGTCACGTGCTTGGTACACGCGAACTCACTTTGCTTGTCTCCAAATTTATGCAACTTTTCACGATGTAAAATCCTTTCATAACCCTTTCTAGGAACCTCTGTTGTCGGGGACCTAATCTGCTTGACGATCTTTTTACTAGCCGTGAAGATTGTTTCCTGTGTTAGTGGAAAAACGGATGAGAAAAGAGTAATTTGTGTGCCCTGTCGGGGTTGTGGGATGTCCGAAAGAGATGCCGCGGCCCCGGAACACCAAGGGCAAAAGAAGGACCATAGATGGGTTATAGTTGGTAAATGTCTGACGCTATTTTCTGCTCCGCTCGAGGAGAAGAAGAAGATTTGATGATAACCGATCCAAATAACATAAAAATTATCTTTTGTATGCTCTCTCAAATGACACATGAACATATTTTCTCTATGCACATTTCTGCGTAATCACATCTATGATTAAACAGCTAAATCTCCTTCAAGTAAAAGATAGACAGCTTTTGGAGGTGACCTATCGAGGCCAGACACGTTTTAATGTCTGCAATTACTGTGTTTAATGAACTGCAATTACAAATCCAATCTACCGAATTAATGAACTAGTAATTGATACGCAATCATATATTGTATCTGAAGCCTTTCAACAAGCAATCAACAAAGTAACCAAATATTTTAATCATAAATCATACAACTGTAAAAAAACACACTGTAACAGAAATAATTAGCAATGCTCATAGGCGGAATAACAGACAAACATAATAATAGTATAAAAATAACGTGGGGGTTTACAGTCCAAATTTAGTATTATCTATTATTATATTACATTACAATTAAGTTAAAAATTAAATCCTTACACTAATATAAAAAAGTGAAAGTGAGTTTATTTGTTTGTTACGTCTTCACGCTTAACTGCCAAACCGATTTTGATGAATTTTGGTACAGAGATAGTTAGAACCCTGGAGACATAGGCAATTTTTTTTAAACAGTGAGAAATGAGGAAGAAAGAGGGAAGAAAGGAGAAAACTTAGCTTTGCCATTACAATAAATAAGGCGCAAGGGCAAAAACTACAGGTAGCAGGTACCTGCAAATCAGGGAAGGGGAACTGTGTTACCCCGAATTTAAGCCGAAACCGCGGGCAAAAGCTAGTATTACAATAAACACCAAATATCAGATTCATATTGACTGATTAAGCATGTTATGTTAAGCATGTTATGTTCTATCTTTATCTATTAAACTTTACCTATCACCTTCTCGGTATCATATCAAAGAATCAGAATACCCTCTATTCCCAATATTAACGTGGGTAATAGAACATCCATCTGGCACAGAACTGGCGGATTACACACGGACTACTGCCCAGACGGATAGTCGAAGATCAAGTCCAATATCTGTCTTCACTCATGTGTTAGCTAAATAAAATTGAAACGGGATATTTACCATGATTACTTAATTTTGAGTTTCCAATATTTCGTCGCAGTCGCACACGCTATGATCACGCATAAAGTGAAGTTAGTACAAGTGGATGTTTATAAGCAGACAAAACGGTCTACCGTCTTCCTGATTCGTTTTTTTTGCGCTCTGATACAGTGTGTTTTGTGTGTCGAAAACAGAATCCAGTTGTAAATGTTAGCGGTTAGTAACCATGTCAAATTAAAAACTTAATTTTAGTGCTACCAATAGAAACCGATAAGCAAAATATTACTTAAATGTCAAAATACCCAGCGTTTCTTTCAGCCTTCTTACTTAACCTTCGACATCTTCCCATAACCATCTCCACCAACTACAACACGCTCTCTATTCCCAGTCATTACGTGTAAGAAGGAAACTAGAACATCCAGTTGGCACCGAAGTGGTCGGCTACGCACGAATGGATACAACCGGATAGTCTAAGAGCGTGTAACATTGATCTTTCCTCATGTGCTTCAAATGTAAAAATGTTTTAGTGGCAGTTTAAGAAAACAGATATAATTTGGAATACCTGTCGATTTTTGGTCACCCAATTTTAATAAGGCGAAGGTATTATTATATTGAGCAATCTATTACCCTGTTTTTTGTACTGTTTCTGTCATTATTTTTAATATTTAAAATGAATTACTTAAAAAAAATAAAACCATGTACAAACACCATGTATTTCACTAGGTCACTCTAGCGGTATCTTCATTATGATTTTACTGCAAGAGTTCAGAATCACACATAACTAATTCTTTCAAAGAATGCCTTTAATTTGGTAACAACATGACTACACTCATTGCTTGACTGACTCCTGTACTACAAGCGCGCCACCATCCGACTGCATTACCTCATTCTTTCTTATTTACAAGAAACCTCTTGCATGGACATTCGTTAGCTCTGGGGACACCGAACTGCTTTGGGATTTATTTCCGTTTGTACATTGTACTTCCATTAGTTTGTTTGCATTTCATTTGTTTCTGATCGGGATCGTGTTTTGTTTTTTGAATGTAGGTTTAGGTATTTTCGAATTTAGAGAATGTGCACACTGTCAACTGTTTTAGTTTTGTGTACCGGTATCCAAAATAAAACAATGTTTTATTGAGTGTGCATGCCATGATTATTTTCATAGAATTACAGACTATCTATAGGCAATCTCTCATGACTCTTAGGTCTGTATACAGTTTTAGTATTATCAAGACGATATAACTTTTAATAGATAATTTATTTTTAGATAAACATGACACAAGTAAACTTGTAAGTACTTTGATTTAATTAATTTTATTAATTTATTCCTTCAAAATTCAAAATCAGAACCTGAATTAAGAATGCTTTTTGGATGGGTAGGTACCACGAACTGCAAATCTCATGTCAATTCTTTCAAAAAACGTCACCTTTAAAGTTATTTGGCTTTGGATACAACTTATAGTATTTAAATGAACCGAGTATGATATATATTTCATATGATGAAGTGTCGTTTCGTGATTGCCAATATTGGTGCATTGGCAAGCCTTTTCGAGACGTCTCTGCCTCACGTTAGGTAATCGCAACTTGATTGAATTACTCACGCACGTCAGGATTCTGTCAAAGATTATGAAAATCTGGTATTTACTTCTTCAGGATTTTCGTATTAGTTTGATTGGATAAACACTTGAATCTTCAACGTCGACTTTCAACCTGTTTGAAATTGAATGAATTATTAATTACTAGCTTTTGCCCGCGGTTTCGCTTGCGTTAAATTCGGTATAACACAGTACCTTACCTGCAGTTTTTGCCCTTGCGCCTTAGTGATTTGTAATAGCAACGATAAGTTTTCCCTTTTCTTTCCTCGTTCTCCCTCATAACCCACTATTTTATTAAAAAAAATAGCCTATTTCCGTCTCTTGGTTCCCAACTATCTCTGTACCAAAATTCATCAAAATCCGTTCAGCCATTAAAGCGTGAAGAGGTAACAAACAAACTCACTTTCGCTTTTATAATATTATAGTAAGGATTCAGTACATGATTCTTAACTAACTCGGATTATATAAAAATGCCGTTTCAATACATTTTGAAACGGAGGAGTTTGTTTTTTTACATTAAGGCGCTGTACAAAGCAAACACTTCGTAAAACGACTAGATTTTCATCGCAAAGTTAGCCGTATCTGTACATGCCATTAGCCAAAAAAAATACCGTGTATAGTTCAATACATAAAGTAAAGAGTTACACAAAATAAGTTTACAAAAGTGGTCTGGTACTACGAAAAAAAAATGTTTAAAAAGACCAAGAAAAAAAGTTTTTCGTCTCGAAATTCTCAATTTTTTCAGCGACAACCATCATATTTTTTATATCTATAACAAAGAAAATTGTATAGACTAAAGAGATATCTAACCAACACGGAGCTGTATTTTTTTATATTCAATAAAAACTGCGAAATGACCTACATTTTGGCGGACATGATATTCAAATAAAATCAAACACCGAAATATTTTCGACCTTATTTCTATTCTTTCGATGCAATACTGTCGTGTACTTGTGTCAGACCATGCCTAGTATGCAGCTAGCGTCACTTCCGCGAATACCTAAAGATTAGCTTATTACCGCGCCTTAACAAGAAAAACTACCGCTCTAGGGTATCTAAATCGAGCATTAAATTCATGACAGATAGCACGTCGATGTCCTTATTTCACTCTGTATTTCAATTGTTTATTTATACACAATAAAACAAAAGCATAAATACTGAATAAATCGATTTCCTTTGGCAGTCAAGAATTTACTGCGATAAATCACTATTGGTCCGCCCGCGTATTTACCAACAGCCTTCAAGTGAATAAATATGTTATATTTGAGGCACCATAATATCATTGTTAATTTGCAATGAATAATTTAAATCCCTAACCAACTTTCGGAAGAAATAAATCAAATTGTGCCTTTTTTGCGGATTGGCGGAGCGAGGGGAAGTGTCAGACTTGTATTGACTGAACCATGTTCCTTCTACTGCCCCTTACGTTTCGGGGCCACGGTATCCCTGTGGCCCTGGCAGGCTACTCTGCTTTACTGTCATATCTTTGAGGCGCGCTTGGAACTCTAACGCGCCGTCGACACGGCCTGTCGTAAATAGACGGTGAGCTACCTATTGCTTGCCGTCCACGGGCCCGCATCGGTGACCGGGAATCGTCTCACGGCGCCCGGCGCCAAAATTGTGCCTTTAAGTAACCTCTGATTTGTTATCAAATATCTTCTCGGAGTAGTTAGCGAGGAAAAACCTCCTTATCCATTTACAATCATCATCCACCAAGCTTTTTCCCAACTATGTTGGGATCGACTACCAGTCTAACTGGATGCAGCTGAATAACAGTAGTTTACATGGCCGACTGCCTATCTGACCTCCACAACCCAATAAGTACGGCGCAATACGATACCTGTTGATGTTTCGGGTCACTGATTACTTGTAAGAACTGTCAAGAACAAGAGCCGGGACCAGCGGTATACAATAAAGGTGTGTCGAGTGTTATTTGTAATCAATTTATAAAGCAACAAGTATCATTTCTACAAATAAGTCAATAAAACACTCTCCCAAAATAGGCACAAACCATTTCCAATCATAATCTTTGTCCCAAAGCCTTATTGCATATTGCAATATACGTTTATTAATGAACGACAAATACTAATTTCGCATGCCTTTGTCCCGGTCGATCACCGCTCAGCGTTCCTAGGACTGAGCGGCTGCAATAATCCGTTTGTGACTGACATTTATGAGTACACAGCCTTGTGTGGCTATTGGCAAAATCCTTTGTGACTCGCCTAAAGGAATATTCATACAGCGTAAGATACAATACATGCTGAAGGATTGATTTCGCTGAGCAGTACCGTATTCGACAGTGCGCTCGCAAGACTACTGAAATTTGAAATCAAACGAATTTAGCTCGACGTGGTACTCGATTGTTGTGTAAGATGTTTCGGTGCTGTCTATCGAATCTTTTGAGATATGACTTTTAGACTAGAACAGAGAACGCAGGAAGGTGTTGGCAATAAGTTGTAAAGCAAAAGACTTATTTCTGTATCAAACCTATTCTCATCATTTGACTTGGTCTCGTATTGGCACTCTGGAAGAAGCATATACAATAGTGTTATATTTTCCTTTTTCATGCAGTAAATGACCCTTTTCTTAACCTTTATCTTGTCCGAGAACAAAGATGATGATAATATCAAAATTGAAAAACCGATCATAGTTGGTAGTCTATTTCATTGAAAAAAAAAACCAAGAGACAGCATTCTATTCTTAAATAAAACACTACCCACTACGCTTCCTTATCCAAAGAACTTACAACCCGACAACGGCTACACGAATTGCTCGTTCATTCCCGTATCGGATTTTCAATTCCAATTATTAGTCACTGAATGTATAGTATTAACATTGATGTAAAAACAATCAGTACTCATTTGTATACGTTTTCTGTACATTAACACCGTATGTTACTAACGCGACATAATTTGTTTTAACGTCGATTTTTGCGATCGCTTCATATGTTTTACTAGTCTGATTTTTCAATACTGTCGAGATTTGCTCCAAGGTATAGATCATTAGCGATGAATATAAATGATTTTCTCAGTTATTAATTTCAATCAATTTCTAATTACTAATCAAGGTCAAAAATGTAGCATGTAATTTATGGTTAATAGTTTTAAACATTTCTCTTTTGAGTGTTTTGACTCTTGTTCTCTCCACATTAGGTTCATTACGTTGATTATGATTGTCTTATTAAATTATTGCCTCAAAGATCACTATATCTGAGATGTCAGTCATGGAAGCCATTCATTATTTCACACCTTACTTAAAATTTTACTGTTACAAAATACTTCATCATCTACTATGTTCTTATCTATTGCTTCTTTTACAAACAAAGCAAACTCAACTAAGACAAAATGAGCACCTTATTTACCCTTCGGCAGTTGGTAGCAGTCTATTATTTCTAACTCAGTATTGCTATCCATAATACCAATAAATTATGTACAGAACAGACTCTGTGGTCGATGCCAGCAATTGTTTTGTCTGTAATTGAAAAACGCTGCAGCTATGCATCATCTTCTATGGCTGGTAAATATCTAGTACAAATAATCGACCACCCTAGTAGATGGTCGAGGCAAACGATAGGGGTAATGCCATAATTGCCACTGTTGGCAGTCAAATTGATGGTCGCAGTGTGATGTTGCATTACGCAGGTGGAAGCTAGGCTACTTCGTCTAATGTATTTCTGATATTATGCAGCAGCTTCAGCTTCCTTATTTTCTGATGTTTAATTTTTTCTTCCGGTTTGATATTCTTATCAATTTGTGAATCTGTATTGACATTGATTTAACTTGTCTTATTTTTTATGTCACATTATTGGACTTGACTTGTTTACCCATCCTCCTACATTCTTTGATGAGATCACACAAAGACACACAAAACAAACAGGTACATGTAAACTGGCGACAAAACCAATGCATATGCAATGTCATAAAGTCGCACCGCTGACCATTCAACACTTGCATCGGAGCGTTGATTACACAGCGCGTGTGTCGATTTATAACGCCAATTAGTCAGAGACGCGTGCCTGCGACGACGACAACTGACAAATCGCAGTCGACTGCCGTCTGTCGCACGTGGGTGGCGCGCCTTACTCCCCTACGGTTAATAAACTTTGTATTAGTAATAGGTAGCAATTTTATTTATAATTCGTTCATCGTTGATGAAACGTTTTTGTCGCCGTTTTTTACCGTGATTCAAGGGCCATCTGTCCATGGTACTTTGTATTATCCTCTGTAGTAGTATTGTATCCCTCTATTTTGCATGCAAGACTTGTTCTATTTTCATATCATCGCGATACTCGTCTTGCATCCTGTCCATCTAATGGAACAACTGGTTAATACGTCGTTGCCATTCTGTTATGTTACTTTCATGTTAATTATATTCGATACAACATCAACCAGGTGGCATATTTTTCCACTATACTCAACTGGCCATTCAATTATTAGTTTTAAAACCTTTTTTATATATCCATGCATATTCATAGTCAATTTTACACACTAAACTTTTATACACTTAATTGCATAGAAAACTGGTCACTGACCATTTAAAGCCAGTTTTGACTTCCAAAACTAAAACCAATATAAATTGAAATTACTTCGGACAACGCCTACCAGACGGTTTCCGCCTAAACGATCAGATAAATAGATTGTCTCAATAATTAATTGTGACATTTATCACAACAAACTGTTATCTACCTATCTGTATAGGACTTACGTGTGAAATTGGTTGCGCGTGCAATCAAAGAACTAATTTGCATGATTACTGCGTATAGCAACCACAATAATTGGAATGTAATTGATGTCAATTTGTTACTGAGGTTCAATAATTGCTCGACATGAAGTGCTTTTGAGTATGTTTTATGGTGTAAGTTGTACAAATCACGGATTTTCTTTTTTTTTGTGATAATTTTATTGAAGACAAGCAATGTCAATGATAGCGGGCTTAATGAAAATATTGCGTATTTTTCGCTAGCCGAAAGTCGGACATTATTAACTATCGTTAGGGAATATTGTCATACTATAATCGGCTTTGTAAAACGAATTTAGTTTTGTAGAATGAACTCACTTTTCATTTCTCTTTTTTAAACAGCGAACTTTTTCACTGTATTATCATTTATTTATTTTGTGTGGATGTGTAAACACTACGATTTAGAATAGCGACGGGAAAAACGACATAAATGTGTTGAAATTTTTTAGGCTTATCAAAATTAAATATTTTTATTTAAATATCTTAAACTGGTATTCAGTTGCATCCGAATAGACCGCAAGCAGACCCCAATATAATTGGGAAAAGCTAAGAAAGTGATTATTTAAATATCTTTAACTTAACAAATTAATAACGTTGGAAAGCATATATTTTCTTAAATATTCTCTATACATACGAAGTTTTTTCAAAATGAGAAAATCTTTTCAATTAATCTATGCTGGAGATACAACATAACCTAGGCAGGTATTGTAAAAAAAGAACTTCACATTTACACATATCGACTTTTCAGTCCCCACGGCACTGGAATATTTTTTAAGCACACATTGGATTATTCAGGGGAGAAGCCTGAATCTCGTGACGAAGCGATAGGTGGTTTTAAACCGACCTGTGTGGCCGCGCAATTTAAAATTTAATCACGCGTTACGCTAACGTACAGACAGCGGGTAAACTTTAACGCGTACGTTAAGGTGGCAAACTTGGAACGCGGTGGCAACTGCCGTGAAATTTTTATTAGTGTATGTGTGCATATTTAATTTGCACTGAAGTGTATGATGAAGTGTTGTTTGTAACAGTTGCTGTAAAATTATTTAAGAGATATATATACGTAAGCTTGTCTTGCATGGAACCCGAAACAAGAACTACGGTGTTTTATTTTACTATAGTATAAGAAGTGATAGCTTAGTGTTGCGACTGTCGGACTCCCAAGTCATAGGTCACAAATTCGAACCCAAGACCTCTGATTATTTACAATGTATAGTATACCTTAGTAATAAACAAGACATAAACTTATGATTACGACCGAGCTTAACCATGCAAACGGATAGTTAAAGTGTCGTTACTGCAGTCTAAGTCAACTTAAGTCCTTGTTTTATTAATTGGTTTTGATATCGTTCACTACGTCTAACTAGCATTAGGTAAACATGATTGTGGATAAATTAAATTGTTAATACCTGACATTAATATAGGGCCTGGCCTCTGTAAACTTCTAGATTGGGTAACATTTTATTAGCAAGACACGCCTAGACACAGTCTTAACAATTTTCTGACAAAGAACTAAAGTATCCGTTAAACATTTACGAATGAAATATAGCACATAAATAAATCTTTGCCAATTTAAATTAAATTAACATTTAACAGTCAATAAATTATGAAAAACGCTACTTAACAAAAAAAAAAGTATTGAAAGGAAACAGGACAGAGCCGTTTAAACATTTAAAATGCTAATTAAATTGCAAAGTATTAATCTTCTAGGATTGTTAATTTATATGCCAACTGTACGAGCCTTCTAGTTACTGATTACTTCTCATTACCCTTAAATAAACCGTAGAGAGCATAAGTTAATTTGATCGGCCCAGAGATTACTTCATGATGCCGACTCGCCACTTAAATTCTGATTTGTTAAATTACTTATTTACTTAACAATTTTCCGTACGAGCGGTGACTGAACAATGCTGTCGCGTAAACCAAAAAGCGGTATCTCAAATAATCTGTGTTTGTCTATCTCGTCGGTTCGATTTCTATGTCAGAGAGTTGGTGTTTGTCCATTATGAATTTGTCAGTAAGGAGATTAGGATTTGTGCCCAACTGATGGCAATAGAGTAGCCCCTATTTTTTTTTGTGTGGGAAATCATGAAATAACGTCCCCCACTCTGGGCGGAGCGGGGGGGAGTGTCAGACTAAAACCGGGTAGGTTTTATGTTCCTTCTATTGCCCTTTACGTTCCGTACGTACGTATCTCTTTCGAAGAATCCGCAACCCCGGAGTCGCCCCTAATTACGTGAAATTTAAACATTACTGAATAGTTTGTGGTCTATGATGTGCATTTTCACGTAATTACCCTTAAAGGATTTTATGCGTGGCCATATTACGCCTTTGATATAAAAAAGTAAAAAAAATAAGAATATCTCACTGAATTACAAAAATGCCTATATAATAAAGAATCCTCGTTTACTCAAAACATTGTTTTTGTGTGTTACCGCGTTTTGGTTTGCGAAGGTAGAATGTACGGTAACCGCCTCAAAGGAAATTCTTTAGCGTCGATGTTATAATCGCAATATCGTGGCCATTTTGTTTTAAAGGATTGCAGCTGTATGCTAAATAGGGTCATTGTGAAAAATAATTAAAAATCAGCGTGTTACTGTGCCATCTCAACTCGTATAGAGAAGATTCGAGCATATAATCACCAAAGGACGTTGTACGACTGACGCCGGTGTCACCCTATTAAAACACATATTTACTGCGTGGGAGGAAGCACAGGATGCCATAGGGATCTTTTGTGACCTCTCAAAAGCATTTGATTGCGTGAACCACGAAACCCTTCTCTTAAAACTTGAACATTACGGCCTAGGGAAACTTGCGCTTAGTTTAGTAAAATCGTATTTAAATGATAGACAGCAGCAAGTACAAATAAATGGTGTCAATTCAATGGGTTTAAATGTAAAGATGGGTGTACCACAAGGATCGATATTAGGTCCCTTCCTCTTTTTAGTATATATTAATGATCTACCCCATTTATTTAAAAACCAACCACAAATGGTGTTGTTTGCTGACGATACTTCTTTAATATTTAAGATAAACAGACGTGCCACAAATCTTGACGACGTAAATAATGCCCTAATGCAGGTACATAATTGGTTTACCGCTAATAATTTAGTATTAAATGGGAAAAAAACGAAGTGTATAAGATTTGCTCTACCAAATGTCAAAAACAGTGAGTGTGACATAGTATTGAATCAAGAGAAACTAGAATTCGTCGAAAAAACTGTTTTCTTGGGAATAACACTCGATTCAAAGCTACAATGGGATCCGCAAATAACATCTCTTGCAGGACGCCTTAGTTCAGCAGCATATGCTGTTAGAAAAATCCGTCAGTTTACTGATGTAGATACCGCGAGGCTAGTCTACTTTAGTTATTTTCATAGTATCATGTCATACGGTATTTTACTTTGGGGACGGGGTGCAGACATCGAGTCTATATTTATTCTGCAGAAAAGAGCCATCAGAGCCATATATAACCTACGTAGGCGAGATTCTTTAAGGGAACAGTTTAAGGATATTAACATCATGACAGTACCTTGTCAATATATTTATGAAAACATCATGTATGTCAGGAAAAACTTGCATATTTTTAGTAAAAGAGGTGACAGACATAATTATAATACTAGAAATAGGGACCAATTAGTTCAACCAGGTTTCAGGTTAGCTAAAGTAGACTCATCTTTCATGGGGTACTGTTTGAAATGCTACAATAAAATACCTCCCCACATTCTTGAACTGAATGAAACGAAATTTAAATCTTGTATTAAACGCACACTATGTAGGCAAGCATATTATAAGTTGGGGGATTATATTGATGATAAAAATGCTTGGCTCAATGCTGGTCCTGCTCCACAAGAATAGGGGTAAACTCATTGATTGGTATCCGAAGCTATAGTGGAAGCTGCAGAAGATTGAAAGACTATCTTTGCAATGTATAGAATCAATTCTCTAGTATTGTATAATTATTAAGCCCATATGTGAGTGCTATGTATTATTATTGACTTGACGAAGCCCTGGTGGTTGATAGTGTCATGCTCACTTAAATGTCTCGCTGATGGTGGCGGGTGTGTCGGGTCATTTAGCTCCCTTCAAAATGGTCGAGCTGAATGGGGCTGATCCATACGTCATGTTCGTGAACGGGCGCTGTCAGTTGGGACTGGTCATTTTTTTAGCTACCACGGTTCATTTTTAACTTATTTGGGATTAAATTTTGCTTTTTATTTGCTCTGGACGCTCTTACTGTGCACGTCTTTCTACATCGTTCTCACATATTTGTATAATCTCAACATGAATGATGTAAATACAATTTTGTAAAAAAATTATAATTTAAAAGAGTGTCCATGGAGTTTCTTGCCCATTCTTCTCCATAGAGATCAACGCTTTGGAATGGGCAACTACAGTACTTTCACAAGTTATTATGCCTTGTGACCGGGACTGTAGATTAGTTTTGTTTCTTGACATTCAAAAGTGCCTGTTATGGTCTAATTGAAATAAATGGTTTTGAGTTTGAGTTTGAGTTTTGGAGTATGTTAAGATCAAGAGCAGTGGGATGCGAAAGCGTTCTGTAGTCGCCTTGTCGACGCGACGGCGCATTCGTTCCACGCTCGCCTCAATGATATATCAGCAAAGCGGAGGTCCCTCACAAAACCTCTAACCTCTCAAATAACTAACTTTCCAATTCTAACACATCCAATGGTATAAATGCATAAACGACAAAATTTTTTGAATGCGTGGACTTAGGTAATTGATTTTGTCACAGCTTCAAGGGACTACAGACTTTAGCAATGGTTTTAATTTCAACTCGATACCTTGACGCGTTTCTGCTATAAAGGGTCTTGACAGACAGACAGACGGACGGACACCAAAGTGATGATCATATAAATAATTCAATTTTTTCTTTTGAGGTACGGAATCCTAAAAGCAACAGTAAATATAACGCAACATTTTATATTAATATTAACTACAAATAAAATTGGTAAGTTCATTCACTGACAAAGACCGGAGATAATCCCCATATTAAGTAGTACACTTTAACCGTATATTTTGTTCAAGTTAAATAAAGTAACACAAATATTTAATTATGCGTTGTTTCAACACGTGAATGACAGCTTGAGAAACGTTCCTGATAACGTTGTTTAAATGAACATGTATATTTAAAAGATTAAGCGAGAAGTTTATATGAAAGAGTATTTTATAAATGGAATATTAAGCCGTTTATTTTTTTTAATGCGCGTAAGTTAAGGTGAGGCTATATCTGCTTAAATTACTACGTTGTAGTATAAACGGAACATCCATTTAAGACTTTTTATGGCGACGTTTTTTCTCAGCGGGTACTGGTCGGGTGTATGTCGTAGCCCAGTTAGTTTTTATAAAAAATGTACATATTAAAAAAAAAACTAACATCTTACCACAACCACAATCGTAACTTAGTGTCACTTTCGTGATATTTTTTTATTGAACCAACTAATTTAGATTATGTTTTGATTTTCTTTTTTTTCATTTGAGTTACGGAACCCTAAAAATGAAACAAAACTAAAAAATAAAAAACAAAAATAATGACACGCTACACGGTCGTAAAGCCGACTTTAAAAACCAAGTAATTAAAACCAAATGACAGCGCAGATTAAACAAGATACAAAATGCAATAATTTAAATCATTTACGATCTTGTTAATACGCGAAATTAATTGGACTAAATATTTTATTGATTGATAAGGACTATGTGAGTTATTTCTTTTACATTCCGATGGAGAACCTTATCACATGTCGTGACAGTTGGCTGTTAAATATCACAAATCCTACTCTACTTTAAATTAAATTAAAAATTATTATGAATGCGAATGTTAGTGTCGGATGGATGGATGTATAGATATTTGGATGTTTGTTACTCTTTCACGTCAAAACGTCTGAACAGATCTTGATGAAATTTGGCACAGAGGTGTGTTATTCCAGACTATAATCTATATAGTCTGGAATAGCACATAGGATACTTTTGTTTTCGATATCACGCAGGAGAAGCCGCGGGCGCCTGCTAGTGAATTATAAGTTATCTATGTTTAGTTAATTGGTTAATTAATTTAGGCAAGTGAGTATCATTGGTAGCGTAACTGCTGGGCATGAGGTCTTGAGTTCGATTCCCAGTTCAGGCAAACTGTTATTAGGATTTTATTCCAGCAATTTGTCGGGAACAGCCAGGAAGTTGTTGATGGCAATAGGTCAGTCCAAATTTTTTTTTAAACACTGCCTCTCGCTAGGAATTTCTCCTGTCTCGTGGGTGCGTTTACAAACATTTAAACTCACATACACAAACAGCCAGACCCGGAACAACTACCTGTAGGTCATACAAATATTTGTTCCGTGCGGGGATCGAACCCGCAACACGCAGCGTAGCTGTCAATCACTCAGCCACTGCGCTAACCGTGATGTTATGAGACTTAATAATATAATAAATCAATTTATTTCAGGCATCGAAGGCCCATACATACTGTACACAAATAAGCATAAATTTATAAACTAATACATATTTTATGAAATTAAAAAACTATTGCACACGAGGTGACGGTTTCGTGTTTCGCTGCGAGTTCGGTATCCTTCCACGAAAACGTCGATACACGACACCCTTCGGCCAAAACTCTCCTTTGAGGAAGGTGTCCAATTGACTAGTCGGCACCCGCACCACAAACGACTTAAAATTAATGTCATGGCGCGACTTCAACTGCATGACTCTCAAAGTCCAGTTTGTCTTCACACGTACATACTCCACGATGTCCTCAGCTGCCGTGGTGTGAAGCAATCTCGACACGTACAGCTGCGTCGTAGGTAATGCTGGACGCAGCAGCGTGTTGGATCCTGCCAGCGCGGTACCGCACTGGTTCTGACAAGGAGGCTTCTTCCTTTTCTTCTTTTCCACCTTAATAAAACCATCCTCTTCGCTGGAACCCCTTAACAGACCTCGTTGTTTTAAGTCTGCGTTATGAGGCTTTAAGCACTCCTGCTTACCCTTTTTCGCTTTGCCTGCTTGCTGTGTTGTTTGCGACACAGCAGATTTGTTTGCGGCAACAATAGCGGAGTAGGTACGTTTAGGGGTCAAAGTACCTACATGCGACACCACTTCAACCGGCGTCGAAACAGCGTCGTAAGCGGCGGAACAAGATGCAACGCACGCATTCTTATCAGCGGGTGACGCACTGCAACTCGCCGACTCAAAACTGCTGATGGATGCATTTTACGCTCCGCACCGAACATTCAAGCTAGAGGTGATAGGCGCCCTACTTTCTGAAACAGCGTTGCGCAACAACTCCACTTCTTCACGTAGTGTATCTATGGTGTTATTCGACACCTCCTGCTTGGTATTCATCTCGGCCAGGCTTGCTTTCAGGGATGTTATGTCTTTCAGCAACCTGGTGACGTCAACGTGGTTGAATGTGACGGGGGACAGCTTATGCAGCTCCTTCGCCACGAAAGCGGGTACGTCGTCCGGGTCTGTGCTCTTCATCATGGTGATGATGTCTTGCACACTTCTCTGGCCACCATCCCTCCGTCGGGACTGCATCTGGTCAACTTTGCCCAAAGCTTGGAACAGTAGCAGCTTGGCACTGCTTATCTCCTCTTCGTTGAAGCTGGACTTGCAGATCTGCAGGATGCTGACCTCGTCCATGTAGTCAATGGCATGTTTTATGAATGCCAAACATTCGTTGGCTATGAGTTGTTGACTCATAGTGGCGAAAATCGGGCAACGGCTACTGCCGCGCAAAACGCGAATATGAAATTCGTATCGAGCAGCGAATGCACGTCCGTACTTGATCGCGCATAGCACTGCACTTGAACATACTTGGTGAAATGTGGGTGTACTATTTAGTACAAATATATGTTTAAGCCTTCGAATACTACAGGTGTGGTGTTGTGTAGATAGGTATGTATTCAAGATACATGTAAATCTGGACACCACACACACAATCTCACTCGACTTTATCTCGACAAAATCGTTGAAATCTCGACTCGAGTCATTTATCGTCTACAGTCATCAATATGATCGTTGCACAAAGTTATTGAATTACCGACGATGTGCTCACAATGTGTGTATTTGTTCGTTTTGATTAATGCTGCTCTCTTGTGAATGGGTGACTGATTGACCCACATCATTGAATCTTCGTGTTTATGGTCAGTGATTTATAATTGGTTAAGATTTATTTCGGAAATAATTGATAAACGTGAAGAATTTTCTACATTACCTTTCAATGTTTACAAATGTTACGTCCTTTACTTTGTGTCGCCATCGTAGTTCTTCTCTTCTTAACATGTCCACAATCTGGCTACTATAATATGCGAACAGCGGGACATACCGAACACGGTATCCATAAGACAAGATTAAATTCCACTTAGTGAAACTAGATATTCAAATATAATCTTTAATGTAATCAAACACAATAAACTTTGAACTAAACCAAATAAATTGTTATGTAGCCTACGTTATTTCACTATTCAATTTTGGCATAAAATATAAAATTAAATCTTTATGACATCTGCCTTATAAGTACAATAACGACCACTATTTAAAAATTATAATTGAATTTTACGGTGTGTTTACATCTAACGCTTTATGTAAAGATAAGACTTGGCAATTAAGGGGAGAATACATAAATAAACGATCCAAAAATAAACGAAAAATAATATCATTAGAATATTAATTAACACCCATTGCGATAAAATAGACATTAGTCACTTTATGTGGGTTCCACGTAACCAATTTAAATGGGACCAAATTTATTTTTAAGAACACTTTTAAATTCAAATTAATAGCCAGCTACCGGTCGTGTTTTTCTAAGTTAGAGATCCTAAAATGTTTTTGGAAGACATCTAATTTAAATATTTATTCGGCATCGGATAAAGATGGATGTCATTTGGCTATTACCCACGTACGCTCGATGGACCTAAATAAGATGGATCGAGATCGGACGATTTATATCAATTTGTAAACGATTCCTTGCTATCCTTTTCCGTTTGATCTAAATACCTAGTAGAATTTGTCTTGTTTATGCAACCCTCCCACATACATAAAACGAGAATTTCTCTGAACGCTTTGTGGTATTTATACAATTTTAAATGAAAATGTTTTTTGGTGGCAAGCGTAAAGATTATTTTTATGTGCCAATAATTCTTGTGAAACATCAAGTCTTAATCTTTTTAGCTTTCAATGTGTTTAAAGTTAGATTTATTTTTAAAGATGTCCTCAGTTTTTATAGGTTGAAGATTATGTTGGATTTTCTGGCAAACGGTTTACCTAAATTAAAATTTATTTCGTCTGCAGATCGATTGAATCTTTAGGTAAAACATGCATAGCTGCTTATGGTATCATAAGCAGCCAATAATACTATATCGTGTTGACCTTCAGAATTTGTAAACTTGTAGTTTGTATTTTTGTAATTTGTAGTATTGTTTTCAGGGTTATCTTTACATAAATGATAAATAAATGAAATCGCTTCTGATGTCTGTTTGCTTAGATCTTTTAAACTACTGTGTTTCAAGAAGAATATTCACATGTATAATTTACAGTCTACGTGGGCATAATCGCGGGAAGTAGCTATATAAAAAAACTACGCTTAAAAAGATAGGCATTATGATACTTGAAATACTAAATTTTATATCGTTAATCCACAGACTATGGATGTAGACATTCTTGATCATTGTCGGCTTTTTTTAAAAAAAATATTTGCAGTTGCTTTTTATGGCATGCACAGTAAAACCCAGTAGCAGAACTGCGCAAAAATTCAATCAATTAACGTACCGATAAATTGTACCGTAATTAAACAAAGCTCTTTTAAAATCCCGTCCAGAATTCGACTTTGCTCTCAAAAGCTAATGAGTTTTATTCTTTTAGCTAATCTACTGGCCGGTTGGATCACGGAGTGCAAAGTGCTGTATCGAAGGGAACAAAATGGCGTTCGACGGCGGGGAGTCGCGTTCCGTCGCCAGCTCACAGCACTCTGCCAAATGCTTCTCGGATCCGGATTTGCTAGCATTGTCCGGATGGCGGATATGCGAGTATACATTGTGACGTTTACACCGAAGTGTAACGTAAGGAGGTTGTAACAAAACGAATACACAAACATGTTCCTACTTTCTAGGGCACAAAAAACGAGAATAACCAATGCCTAGTGATGTAAAAGCTGAAATTACTCAAGTATTATTAGAGGCTCCCTTTTCTCAATTAATTTGTCCGACCTTATGAACTTGTCCGACCTTATAAACTTGTCCGATCTTATTAACTTGTCCGATTTAATGAAATTGTAGACTAATCCTTTAAAAATAAGCCTTTTTTGCGGATGGGAAATCATCAAATAACTTCTCCCGCTTTGGGCAGAGCGAGGGGAGTGTCAGACTTGTACTGACTAAAACCCAACCATTTACCTTCTATTGCCCTTTATGTTCCGGGCCGCGGCATCTCTTTCGAAGAACTCGCAACCCCGGCAGGCGGTGGCCCTGGCAGGCCCCTCTGCTTTGCTGACATCTCTTTGAAGCGCGCGTGGAACACTAACGCGCCGTCGAGTAAAAAGCCTAGTTCTCCTATTTTCTTTGAAGCTTGCAGATTTAGAAACTTTTTGCATACTATTTAAAAATATATAATTTTGGCACCAGGTTTTTTCCCCACAGTCTCATTGTCGACAACAATATGCACGTCATTTCCCAGCTGAAGACTTCTAGTGGTCAGTATTTTGTTTGCTAGAAAACTTTCATGTAGCCACAAGTTACGAGGTAATTGTCCGTTACTTTGCTGAAGTGCTGCTTAAAGGTTCTCAAAGCAATACACTGAATAAAGTATACTTCATGTGAGCTCACTAACTTGCAAACATCGAAGAAGCTGTATGAGCAAAAAGTACTGGAAACTTGCTCGAGTAGATTTTATTAGTTTCTAGAACTTTTTATTCACATTTTCAATCTAATACCGATTCTGCGAAAGTATATGTCTTTACGGAAAGTGTTTACGGAATTCGTTGAAATTTGTAAAACTGCGGATCAGGTTGAGACTTGTGATTAACAATTTCCAACATTCACAGGAGCAAAGCTTTTTTCATTATCAGTATCTAAAACTGACCCGAGATAACACCAAAATACATTTAATAATTTCCCGAAAGACCTAAAAAGAAATTAAAAACAAATTTGTTGATGATACGCTACGGTGTAAAAAAGTAAGACCATTAAATCTTTAAGGATTCGGGAAGTTGCATCTGTACACAGTTCTATGAGTCTGATACAGGGAAATACTCTTACGTGATTGATTGCTCTTTTTACAGAGTTATTCCTGTATCGAAGAAAAAAACTGGGTTAGGGGACGCACTTCCGTGTATTTGTTGAGCGATCCCATTACTATGTGTCGACAAATGCGTGCGAGTAATGATATGTGTACCTACTAGCGGGGATTAAATCGATTTTTCTGGTGTATGTCGAGATTTCTGCTTCTTTATTTGGTTTCTCTGTTATTTTTTTTAAGTTTTTTTTATGTTTTCGCGATTTTATTCTGCGGTATTTTACTTAAAAAATCAGGCAATTTTGGGGTTCCGTACGTCTGAATGATAAAACAGAACTCTTATAGAATCATTGTTTGTCTGTCTGTCTGTCCTAACTAATTCTAAGGAACGCGTAGAGGTATCAAGTTGAAATTATTCTAAATACCCGGCCGGCAATCCTTCAATTGCATTCATTGCAACCAAAAGATACGGTCGTTTATGATATTTTGACATTCAGAGAATCAAAGCCTTTAAAGTATTCTCTGTGGACCTAGAATCATGGAATTTGACAAGAAGCAATGTCATAGAGCCCTAGGAACGAAAATCATAGACAAGGAGAGGATTAATTCCTATTAAGAAAACCGAAATTTTGCTTCTAGGTCACAAAGAAAAACTCAACTACTAAAACGAGCTCAGATTTTTTTTAAAACGTATCCTCACACTAGGAATTTCTTCTGTATCGTGGGTGCGTTTACAAACTTTTTGACTAACATACACAAACAGACAAACCCGAAACAACAACCTCTAGGTCATACAAATATTTGTTCCGTACGGGGATCGACCCCGCGACACGCAGCGCAGCAGTCGATCGCTCAGAAACTGCGCTAACCGTGTCGTCAAAACGATCTTTGCATAGCTCCAAAAATCCCAAGCCCACTCTAAATTTTTCTGCAAAGAATTCACTTCCAAAGCTAATAAATTAATGCCCTACCCTTGTATTTTGTCAACACGAATTTATTTACCCTTGTATGCTTAAAACTAATCACAAAAGGCAATAAATACCTTAGAGGTTACATATTTGGATCGTTGGAAACCCCTGTTGGTCGAACACTCCTGCGCATGCAAGTCGAGGTAAGTGAAGTTGCGTGTACCGCTGTCAAATAGAACTATTTTATTGCGGTTTTTATTCGCGGAACAATTTAAATTTAACGAGAGCGCTTCGGTTAACATCGGGAACTTAAGCATTGTTTTTTTTAGCTACGTTTTTGTTTCTGCAATTTGTGAGGAACGGAGTTTATTCCGTTCACAAAGAATCCCTGTGTTTGTGCATTTTGATCGTGAATTCGTGATTACATAGATATTCCGATTATAAAACGCAAATGTATGATAACTAGTCTTACGAAAAGCGTATCGTATTACCCAGTATTGACTGGGTTGTGGAGGTCAGATAGGCAGTTGCTCCATATAATAAAATACTACTTTAGCTGCATCGCGTTGGGCTGGAAGCCAACCATGTGATTAGCCATAGTATTACCTAGTGTAATTTGTAATGTTCGAATTTGCATAAAAAAAACACTTCATTGTTTCATTTTTTGGGGTTCCGTACCTCAAAAGGTAAAAACGGAACCCTTATTTCACCACTTAGTTGTCCGTCTGTCTGTCAAGACCCTTTATCTCAGGAACGCGTGGAAGTATCGAGTTGAAATTAAAACCATAAACTAAGATTTGTGATCCCTTTGTGCTGTGAAGAAATCAACCCTCAAAGTCCACGCAGTCAAAAGATATGACTGTTTATGTCGCAAGTTTGTTTGACGACACGATTGGCGCGGTGGCTGTGCGATCGACTGCTGCGCTGCGTGTCGCGGGTTTGATCCCCGCACGGAACACAATATTTGTATGACCTACAGGTAGTTGTTTTGGGTCTGGCTGTTTGTGTATGTGAGTTTGAATGTTTGTAAACTCACCCGCGATACAGGAGAAATTCCCAGTGTGGGCAAAGTTAAAAAACAAATGTAGCGGAACTCTCGGTCTTCGCCTCTCAGTCGCTTTTTGCCAGTTTTCTTATAGCTTTTCCCTTTTCTTCCAGATTTAATTTCAATTTTTTTGATTACTTTTTTCAAAGTACCTATATAATAATTTTCTAATCCTCTATACCTATATTATGTAGCTGTATCTTAGAAACATAGGTACGTACCTATACACCTGCAAAGCTTTTCGTTAAAAGCAGTACTTAAACACGGCACTTACAAAGAAACTTAATTTTTATGTTCACATAAAACTACTTACAAATAGTGGGTTAGTTGAAATCAGGCAATAAACTTAGCTGGAATGTAAAGCCGTAGATTATAGCAGAGCTGCCTTCTATTATGATAAGAGGTTCTTTATAGTTGAAGCGTCCGTCATTGTTTGTTAGGTACAATTGTATTGTTGCTAAGAGATCTATCTTAGCTTCTTTGTGTTTACAAGTATTATTTTAAGTGAATAGGTACATAAAGATTTTATTGTCAAATGCCTATTATCTTGATAGCCTCATACAAAGCAAAAACATCTGCTATGAATTCATTAGATGCATGATTACTAGTAGTTATTGCAATTTTATATAAGTAACTAACTTCCGCCCGCGGCTTCGCTCGCGTTAAATTTGGTATAACACACCAAGCAGACCTGCAGTTTTTGCTCTTGCGCCTGATTAATTTGTAATAGCAACGCTAAGTTTTCCCTTTTCTTCCCTCGTTCTCCCTCATATTCCACTTTTTTTCACTTTAGCCTATGTCCGTCCCCTGGTTCCCAACTATATCTGTACCAAAATTCATCAAAATCGGTTTAGCCATTAAAGCGTGAAGAGGTAACAAACAAACAAACAAACTCACTTTCGCTTTTATAATATTATAAGTAAGGATTGCATTTTTTTTGTTATTTAACAATGAGCCTTCTTTGTGCCTCTACCTCCCTGTTGTAGTTTAGTAACAGTTTATCTAAAATAACAGACGGGTCTCAGCCACCCATTTACTTGACTACAAGGTTGGTGCAGAGGCTGAACGATCGAATGCTGCGCTGCGTGTTACGGGTTCGATCCCCGCACGGAACAAATGCTTGCTTGGCCTACAGATAGTTGTTCCGGGTCTGGCTGTTTGTGTATGTGAGTTTAAATGTTTGTAAACGCACCCACGATACAGGAGAAATTCCTAGTGTGGGGCAACGTTTAAAAAAAACAAAACTTTACTAGTAACACAAATTGACATAAGCAAGCCTGCAATTCCAGTAGGGTAAGACAGAGGTGTATCCACAATACGCCAGGTTATTAATGGGGTGAGCTTATCGTCATCCACCGGACACAAATCCAGACTCCATAGATGACAAATCTTCGGTGAAAAACCGCAATGACACTTGATCAGACCTGGGAATAGAACCCAAGACCTCGTCCTCAACAACCGTAAACTGATTGTATTAATGTCAAAATAACGAACAAAAAACTCGGCATAAAAAGTCTGCAGAAAATGAAAACTAGGTTAAAATAAGCACTTATAACTAGTTTTAACATCATTAATCCCTGTCAAAGAAAACTTTTCAATTTAAACGCGCTCTGATTCAAAGCGAAATAAAAGGTTTTATTGAATTAATTTTCTAGTAATAAAACTGCTAAAATGTTCAGTCTTATAAACGGATTTGTCATTTATAAATAGAAGCATTTAAAGTCCCGAGGCTACTGTTAACAATTACAGGACACAGATCCAAACTGACAGACCATGACTGAGAAATTCTTGATGGAAAACCCAATAACACTTTTGCCCAACCCAGGAATCGAATTCAGGACCCGTGATCAGAAGTCGCGCTTACGACTGCGAGACCCACGGAGCAATCAGACCACTATAACATGTAACTAAAAGGCATTACCATTGAAACTTCACTCTTCAATCGGTGATCAACGGAATACTGCATAGTATTATTATTAAATAACTAGCTGGCGCCCGCGGCTTTACCCGCGTGATCTCGAAAAAAAGTATCCTATATGTTATTAAAGTCCATAATCTACCTCTGTGCCAAATATCATCAAGATCCGTTCAGCCGTGTTGATGTGAAAGAGTAACAAACATCTATACATCCATCTATCCTCACAAACATTCGCATTTATAATATTAGTAAGATTCGTAAGATAACAGGACAATCGCACTGATATAATCCCCTTGCCCCTTTTATGAAAGCCCAGGGGACCTAATGGGGTAGACTATTCACAGTCGATACTAATGGTAGGATTACCAGACAGTGATTATCAATAGTTTGTTTACCATACGTATTTGGTACATCCTCCTCAAACGACCGTTTTGAATATGTTTTAGGAGTCTATCAGGAAAAGCATCTACTCTAAGACCTCGTATCAGTATAAGACCATTGGGTCCAAAGGAAATTAATTCCACTCTAATTCAATAGGAAAGTTATAAGGTAGAATATTCATCAAACGGTTCCTCAAACATACTATCTCAATTATCTCTTTGAAACCAGTATACGCTTTTGCATTTCACAATACATATATCATTTATATTTCCTCTAGGTCTTCCTAAACCAGCAATACTAAAGCGCACAAATAAAGCTCTATATGGTAATGTAAGTGCACTTTGGGCCACAAAAACCGCACCTCTCAAAAACACTTCGATCTATTTTTATATTCTACTACGTAACTCGGTTGTTTTACAGTGGAGTCACGTACAGCAACATCTGTCACAGGGAGCGGTTTTAAAACCGATGTGTCGTTGAAACTATGTTGAAACCAAAGAATGCATTGCCAGACATACACGGGTTGAATTGCAGACATTCGGGACACTTCTAGACAGAACTGACGCGTAACGCGACTCCACTGCATTCTTTGCGCGCTCTGTCGTTGTTATTTTAAGTTTTAGAGTCGTTTCTATTGTTTTAGAGCTTTGTCGTCGGGTTAGCGGTTGGGAACTATGAGTGTGCTTTAACTGTGACTGTACAGTGTCTTTGGGAAATAATAAAAGCTACTGAATAAGTACATTCAGTAGCTTTTATTATTTCCCAAAGACACTATTCAACTTGTTTGATATAGAGCTTTTACCATCAGCTTTATGCATTAGCTGAAGTAAAAAATCTGAGCACTTAATAAGTTTATTTAAAGCAAAAAAAACCTGTTTTTATTCGAAGCGATTAATCAAACATACACATTAACACTCACAACAGCAACAACGATCGCAATACACTTCCAACAAAAAAACTGACAACATCGTGTAAATAAAAACCATTTCTTGTCTCGGCAGTGCTATCAAAAAGTGGTTAACCATTGTTCACTTCGGAACTAAAGAGCCCGTTATCAAACCACTTAAATTGTAACACGTTCTACCGCAGCTTGCCTCGTGTTCCACAACTGCTAAAACAAAGAAAGAACGCACCTATTACTCTCGTTTAAGATCAACCATTACAAAAAGCTAATGGTTATCAAACTGGGCCACCCAAGTAGATGAATTTAGGAACGTGAGTTTTATGTAACACGTCGTAAATTGCTATAGTTTGTCTCGCGTGCCCTGCTCAAACCTAAACTCTTCCACGAACACAACCAGCGCATAGCGTACAGTTCAAAGATATTTTTTGTAAAAACGAAACGTAGAAAGTATTAACAACGAGGATGGCATGAATTTTTTCCCCGAACGTCAGGAATTTAAATTCTTGTGGCTCCTTACGCGATCGCGTGTGGTCTAATTATGAATACGGCACAATAGCATTAACTTTTTCTTTAAGAGAAAAAACTTCAGCGGTTTCCCTGCGAAAATGGAATAAAATTATAACGGATAAAGGAAAACTTCTAGACCTGTTAAGAGGCGATACCCTACTTGGCGGCTCCATTACTTTGCATTTTATATGCTGCTCGACTGCGCCTGTTTACTTTGAACTTTTATTATATTCACTTATCCAAGAAAAATGTTATGGCTCTACCCCATTTTCGGTCACGCGAAATTTGGCGCTTATTACGTAACGGCTTTGGGAATTCAGTTGCTATTCGTAATGAATTTGAGTCATCGTGGTGAAAGGATTTGTCGGCTAGACTGCGTTGCCGAATGCTATTATTAATGGTAAATTAATGTGGTTTGAATTTTAAATACTGTTAAGATCTATCGTTTAGTGTCTGAATAGCTTTTAGTAAAATATAATTAATGATACGAGTCCATCTTTACAGAAGCTAAATAGTTCACCTTTTAATCTAAAAGGTCTTCGAATTGGTCTGGTTTTGCGTCATCAATAAATAATACGATTACTTTTAAACGATTCGTTATTAAATGCGTTTTTCTAAATGTCAACCGTATTAAGTATTTCAGGTTAAGCTAGAATTTTAGGCAATTCAATAAATAATTAGATGACCTATGGGTTCAAAGATTAGACAAGATTTCGATAAGATAACAAATACCTACTGATATTATTCTTAAAACCTACCTATCACAAATCCATATAAATAAGTTTATTAAACCACTAAAAGCCGCATAGATATATAAAAAATATATTATTCACTTACTTTTATGTACAAAAACCTTATAAAAACGTTTTTATATATAATTCGTATGTACGTGTGTTAGTCACATAACTTCTCCTAAACGGCTGGACCGATTTGGAAGAAATTTTGCTTGTATATTTAATTGTATTTTCAGACCATCACGGATCCCATTATCCCTGAAGGTCTGAAAATACAATTGAAACTGGTAGGTGGCGCTGCTGTCAAATTTGATTTGCTTTATAAGGGGCAAGGCAACTACCGCTGGGTTCGCTAGTTTTAGTATAAAAAACCATAATTATGTTCGGTTTTTAATAAAGATCAAAATAAAAAAAAACAAAATACAAATATTTTTATTTCACATAGGCCTAAATGGGCACTTATAAAACGTCGAGAAAAGATGCACGGTTCGGGTTGGTCGTTTCCTATGGAGAAGAACCGGCAACAAACTCCATGGTTACTCTTTTAAAATCATTTGGTTTTACAATGTTTTTGTTACAGCGTTAGAACGTTAAGTATGAGAGGACAGCAGCGTAGTAGGCCCGACAATAAGTCATTGATAACTTTACAGAACAAAAAAAAAATTATACGTTAATAAAGTTAACAAGTGTCTTCTTACACGCTTGTTAACTTTTGTTCTCTACAAAGAAAACCATGCCCACTCATTCACAACGAATTGGTAAAAAAACTATCTATATATCGACCTAATCTGATCTTAAATACTCAACATCTGTCAACAACTAAGTAATGCATGATGTGCTTACCTGTTAGAAATTGATATACTACTCGTGAAGTCTATCGCATATACCTCATTTCTATGTGACAGTGTATTCAATTATTTACCAACCATTAAACAAATGAAGCATAAAAGGTGGCCTGCTGTTGCTGCCAAAAGGTTGGCGAAGAACTGCGTTGGACAGGTGTGAGTGGTGGGAAAAAGAACAGTCTGACCTGGTAGCTGATTAATGATGTAGAAAATTAACATTAGAATAGTTATTAGTATTAAGTTATTGTTACTACTTGTATCTGTATTGCGAAGGTCAGAGTAAATAAAGGCTGTTTTTATTTATTTTATTTAAACAAAAGCACGAAGCATTTGTAGGGAAGTAGTTTTTGTTCCACATTACATTTTTTTCTGCCTATAAAAGCCTGCCCCATTGGTTTAGCTGTCTCAAGCGGGACTGTTAAGCTCTAGCTTCGATTCCCAGCTCCGGCAAAGTGTTATTGAGTCTTTCATCAGGAATTTCTCAGTAGCACCACAGTTTGGACTTGTGCCCGGCTGATAGCAATAGGGGGGGCTATTACATAGTTCTTAAAAAGAACATAACTGGCGAAATGGTTTAGTGATAGATACACCTCTGCCTAGCCCTTCGGGGATTACAATGCGTGATGTTTCGTTATTCTTACTTAATATTATAAAAGGGAAAGTTAGTTTGTTTGTTTGTTAAGTCTTCACGCCTAAATGGCCGAACCGATTTTGATGAATTTTGGTACGGAGATAGTTGGGACCCTGGAGACGGACATAGGCTAAAAAAATGAGAAAAGGGGGAGAAAGAGGAAAGAAAAGGGACACCCCTTTTCTTTCCTCTTTCTTTCTTTCTTTTTTAAAATAAAATCAAAAGAAAGATATTTTTTTTCGATTACCACGCTAGTTAAAGTTAGCGTTATCCCAAAGTAACTATGCTACGGACGAAGTCGCGGGCGGAAGCTAGTATCACTATATTTTTCTAGTCCTCCAAAATTTGCAAAACTGATTAATAAATTACCAGTATCTTACAAAATCAAATTAATTATCAAACACGCTTTATTTAAAAGCCTCTGACAAATAACAATATTTAATTTGACTTCCCATTAATTTAAAAAACCGCCTATCTAAATCAATAGATCGTTATCTTCAATCTAAATTCCTTGTCGCTTTTCAAATCTTAAAGGAATTATTATTTTGCGAAGTAACCAGTTTTGTTTGATAAAAAAATTAAATGTATTACACTAAATTAAATATGATAAATGTGTTATATAAATATTTATTTGACTTCGTAACACCTAATTAGATATCATTGGTAATGATGATGTAATAGAGATTGTTTTTGTTTACATTGTGCTAATAAATTCGATACAATGGTTAGACTGAAAGCCAGCCGCAGATGGGAATAATTATACTTTATAAAAAAATAAAAACACGCTTAGGGTATCGATTTTTATTGTGCTGGCAACATTTATTTGTTTGAATATGTTGATATAATTTGAATGAGTTTTGTTTCGTGCCAGCACTTTTTCTGTACTTACACAAAAGATTGCATACCTATTTTTTTTTTTGCAATAATTGGAAACTCAGAATGACGTGACCTAGCCAACTACGCATTTTCTTCCAAAATAAATATGTACCTATGCAAAATGTGGGTCAAATTAAAGTTCTAAGATTTTTTGACAAAGTTAGTTAAGGAAGTTAATAAAAGCGTGATTAAAGCTAGGCAGGCGACTGGAGGCGATCGGACAGGTCCTCGCGCGCCTGTACGAGTGGCACATAAAGGGCAATAGAAGGAACATGGGTGGGTTTTAGTCAGTAAAAGTCTGACACGCCCCCCCGTTCCGTCCAGAGCGGGGGAAGTTATTTGATAATTTCCCAACCTAAAAAAAAAGCTAGGCAGGAGACACTAAATAAATTCGATGTATTTCCTCCGTACGCAGATTTTTTGGATTAGATACGTCGATAGCATTTTTTTTACTAGGTGATATTCCACACTTAGATATACTACTCTGTCAAGAAAGTACCGGGAAAAGATCAATAATACACAAAATGTCTGTTATTCATCCAAATTTATTTTATCACCTTCAAAGTATGCTCCTTTAGAAACGATACACTTGCGCCAACGAATAATCCATTCATCAAAACATTTTTTAAACGCTGCTTCCGGAATTGAGTTCAGTTCTCGCCGCGAATTCTCCTTAATGTCTTCTATCGATTGAAAACGGGTGCCAGGAAGTGGTAATTTGAGTTTAGGAAAAAGAAAAAAGTCAGCAGGAGCCATATCTGGTGAATATGGTGGTTGCTGGATGGTATTTGTTGAGTGTTTGGTCAAAAATTCGTTCACAATGATAGCCTTGTGCGAAGGCGCATTGTCGTGGTGCAAAATCCAAGAATTTTCTTTCCACAAATCTGGCCTTTTTCGTCGAATTTGCTCTCTTAAACGCCGCATAACGCTCAAATAATATTCTTTATTTACCGTTAGACCTTCCGGTAAGAATTCAGAGTGCACAACACCGCGATAGTCAAAGAAAACAGTCAACATGACTTTGACTTTTGATCGACTTTGGCGTGGTTTTTTCGGTTTCGGTTCAGTTGGAAGGCGCCACTCCGAAGCTTGTTGACTAGTTTGCATGTCAAACTCGTAAACCCACGTCTCGTCATCAGTAACAATGCGTTTCATGAATGTTGGGTCCGAACTGACTCGTTCTAGCATGTCCTCAGCGACTTTCATGCGATTGAGTTTTTGGAGAAAATTCTGATCTTTTGGGACTAGCCGAGCAGCAACATGTTTCATACCCAAATGATTAGTTACAATGGTACGGATCGACTCGTGAGATACAGAAAGTTCGGCGGCTATCCCTCTCAGAGTTGAATGGGGATTTTCAGTCACTATTTTCTTCACTTTTGCGATGTTAACTTCAGTTGCAGACGTTGACGGCCTACCAGAGCGAGGCAAATCTTCCATCACACCTCGACCGCTTTTGAACGCTTTGAACCACTCATAAGCACGAGTTTATGATAAAGTCGATTCACCGTAAGCCTTCTGTAACATTTTCAGTGACTCCGAACACGAAATTCCATTGGCGATGCAAAATTTAAGACAAACTCTTTGTTCGATATTTTTGTCCATTATGAAATTCGCAATAGACACTATATATATATTACTAATACCAGCACTGTATATAATATAAATAACAGATGCAACTCAAACTCCGCGCCAAAATGGAAAACAGTTGTGCCAATTTAACAACTACAAAAAAAACATAAATTTTAATTTGGAACCATAAACAAATCATCCATTCCCGATACTTTTTTGACTGAATGGATGATTTAAAGTAAACTGCGACAACTCAGATAGACTCCCTCCTGCTCCACCCAGAGCGAGAGAAGTTATTGGATAATTTTCCATCCGAAAATAAAAATATAAATGAGTAATATCCAATACCTAATAACAAGTTTAGCTAATCGCTTTTGTGCTGGCACTCTGAAGTATATTTACGGAACGTATAATTGGAAGAAAAAAATAACCTTTTCGGGTCAAAATTTTCGTGCGCAGCCTCCGCAACATTTTATGTTCACACCTATGTATGTATATTTTAAAAAATATTTGCATAGTTTAATGTGTATCAAAGCATAATAAATTGTGCCGCCCACGGAGTATCTTTAAAATATATTAACATACACTTGACCTTTGTGTTGAATTCTATCAGGGCGAACATTACTCAATAAAATGGTTAATGCGGTGCTAAGTATAATATCGAGAGAGAACAATAAGCCATAAACATGCAGTCATATCAACGCATAATGTTATCCTATACCAAAGAAATGAGTTTTTCTTTATTTCAATAATATGCGGCGCGAAAGCTTCGGCGTAGAGTTACTCGAATCATTTCGCGCACGACTGGATTAAAATAACAGTTTAATCGTAACTTATACATTTTAATGCTCTAGTCGTGCCGTAAAAATATTACTCGGTAAAATACTCGCAATCGAAAAAGCGAAAGTTTCGATTTCGATTCGATTCGATTCATCCAATATCGTGCATGCTTACATAATTTCACGCCGTTCTGCTATGGGAGTAGGCGAAAACCTTAAAACGCGACGTGCGCCTCTTTCACTTGCTCCACATTCGTATTACCTTTAGTATGCTGAAGACAAACCTATCCCTAAAAAGGGAGTTAACGCCTCCAGGCACCACACTGCACGGCACATTCATGCATACTTTCAATATGAATACACATACAACACATACTATAAATAAAGGAGTTTCAGGCATGACTTGTTCCAAGTCGCTCCAACATTTCAACGTCACGGATGTCTTCAATTATTAACATTATAGGAGTTGCGCATAAGGCGGTTGTTATGAATAATAAAATAGTAGAATACGCCGTGAAAACAGCAAAGAAAGTGCAAGGGGTGCAGTACAATGGCAAGTAAAGGCAACAGTGTAGGTTTATATGCGTTGACAATGTGCATTGTGCCTTAGGACGGGTCCACGAAGAATTTTAATATTCTCAAGCGGGAGATGCGGACTTCATCTGCCTCATAGCGACGCAGTTTGCACTACACAAAATGCTTTAAAAATTCATGCCGGTTATTCAACCCCGTTCTGAAACGGGGGCAGGATAGGCGTTATTGATTTTTTGGACCTAAACTGTGCAGGGCAGTGCATTAGGTGATTTAATATTAATATGAATTTGAGATTGATGATTAATATGGATTATGCAATTTGGTTGTCTATTAGGGGTTGATTTCGTGTCCCCCTTTACTAAATATTTGATCAGCATTTTTTTCTGATGCATATCTTTGTCACCTTTGATTATCAAACCCTTTTTCTGAGCAGTACAATAAAAATGAAAACAGACTGCTTAAGAAACCCTTTTTGATTTGATTTAGTACAAACGAACTTTATTCTCGCTTTAGGGAAAAAACCGTTATCTTGTTTCCATTGATAATGGAGAGCTTAGGTTTATTAGAAACACTAGTTAACGACAGTAAGCCGGGTGGTCTATCCTTTCCGGAGACATTACGACAACACCTAACATTATTCGCAGTCACACGCACATATAACATTCAGATAGTCTTCAGAACATTCTCTCAACGGAAACAGCAACAGTTACTAATAAGTACAACAGTTTCATTGAACAGAAATCACCAACAATATGCTGGACTCGTGACTCCGAAACGTTTGAATGCTGGACTAACAATGCAGTCATCGTAAGCGCCTTGTATACAGTCTCCCGCGCATATTTACATATGAATGTGATTCGCTCAACGAAACGTTATGTTAAACTTCTTACTGTTCATTTGAGACGTCATTTAATCTGTAGCTTTGAGGTCTCCGGTGGGTTTGTTCCCAAAAACGGATCGCGCTTTATCATCTCGTTATTTCTGTTAAATATTCTGATTGGCAGTTGTTATTGTACTTGCATGAGGAGTTTCGTCATGTGTTTTGAATTTGTCCTTTGTGCTGTGCCTTTTCATATAGATTTTCAAAACAATCTGTATTAATTTACCTTTATTTAAGGAATACCCAAAACCTTCATAAGTATTTTTCATATCACCTGTTTTGAGGCCGCCAACATTTAAATGTAACGTTCTACTATAATCTGTTCTCCCGTCTTTTATTTCTACCGTTATTTATCTGGTCATGAAACGTTGCCATTGCATCTTTTCTATTCAAAAGCGCATTGACAACATCGTCAAAGTGGAACTATTGGATGAGGAAGGCAGAAAACCGTGAAGTAAGACAGAAGAAAGAAAGAGTAATTAAAAATAATTGTAACAGTCAGGAGCGGGGGGAGGGGGTCACTTTTACTGACTAAAACCCACCCATGTTCCTTTTTTTGCCCCTTATGTTGCGCGGCCGCGGTACCTCTTTCGAACAACCCGCACCCCCAGCAGGCGGTAGCCCTGATAGACCCCTCTGCTTGTAATCGGCTGAAATAATGATGACAACCTTTATTTAAATCAAAAATTTGTCAAGACCATCCCGCACCCAATTTACTCCTTAATCCATCAAACAAACAAACATCATCCACAATTCACTGCATCAACGTTATGTAAATACTTATATCTTATGGAAGCCGTCACCAATGTTATGATAGACGCAGACGGAGTCCGGAACAGCAACTAGACCGTGGGCGGACGTTATCGCGGCGACGTGAATCAGCAATTTTCAACTAATTAAAGATAAACAACATTTGATGCGCGTATGAGCTTTAAAGTTTAGGGTCCCTTCTTATTTTTGTAATAGGTTCTATTGTGGTGTAATTTCTTTTGAAAACGTGTAATTAAGAGCATAAGGACTTAGGTTTGGCCTAATGTTATTGGAACTTTAAATCAGGAATTTCTCAGAAACCCAGAATCTGTGTTTGTACCCGGTTGATTATAACAATGAACTTGGTCACTATTATTTGTTACTGGATAAATGATTGTACTATATGAATCCACGCCGTCGGAGATATTTTAGATTAGGAATTGCTTACGGAATTCTTTCAAAGTTTTGATTAAACTAATTCTTCTATTATATTATTAAACATTAGCATAATTTACATTACTTCATAATTCTTTGCCAAATCCATTAGATCACAGGGAGACTCTTTGAACTGATGAACAGAACTATCCTTACTTACTTACCCTTTCCAGTTATGTTCCTGTTAGTTTCACGCCTGGGGGATATGAATGTCGGCTTGTTTGTGAACGTGGTTTGACTAACAACACACAAACGTGCACTTACAATACGTGCACAAGACATGATATCAATTAGATAGACTTACTTGTGTGATGGTACAGCTGCAAAGCACAACAAAGCAACATTTGCAGTCAGATCATCATAATAGAGATTTTCACAACAAAAAAATCTTATAGTGACTTTACACTGTCGCCGATACTCCAAGGCAGGGCGAATGCGAGCGCTCCTATACGTATCAGCTGTGGCTCAGAGTATCTTGGTGAGGGTGTTTAGCAACCACCTTAACTGTACAGAGAGACAAGTATCTCTATAATATATTCATATTATAGAGATACTTTCAGACTTTTAACGGCACGTTTGGCGTAGTGGCTGAGCGATCGACTGCTGCGATGCATGTCGCGGGTTCGATTCCCGCACTGAACAAATATTTTGTAGGAACTGCAGATAGTTGTTTCGGGTCTGGCTGTTTGTGTATGTGAGTTTAAATGTTTGTAAACGCACAAACGATACAGGAGAAATTTATAGTGTGAGGTCACGAAAAAAAAAATACATCGGAAAATTTATTGCATATCTCAGAGACAGTTTTAAAGCAAAACTAGACGAGTGAGACCAACTAGAGTTTGCTAACAGATTACGATTTTGTTCGCAGCGCTTGTCTCGTCAATAGAAAGTACATTTAAATATCTTTGTTACTATACAAAGATAATTATTAAAAAAGCAAACCTTCCAAGGTCCACTTATTTCATTACGCTTACGGAACCCACAGGTCGCTTATTTTTTTTAATAAGTAAATTAAATGCAAGGGAAATTAACTCTTCTTACAGTGACGGCCAGTGACGGCGGAGTGACGTGGTCGGCCATTACGGTTCGGAAGTCATCGACCTCACGACTGGAAAACGCCGCGATATTTCAACTACCAGTTTGCCCTTTGTTTTCTTGTTGAAAATTAGATTGAGTTGTTTTAATTAACAGTGAAGTGAATTTAGAATTAGATTCACTATTACTCACTATTGATTTTTAGATTAAATAGGTAAATTAGAATCAGTAAACATGATATTATGGGTAGAAAGTTGGTAGCTACTGAGATTACTTATACCTAATAAATAATTGTCAAAAAAGAAAACATGCTGCCGATCCATTATAAATTGGGATAAGAGCAGGAAAGTGATGAAAAAAACCGGCCAAGAACGAGTTAGACTCCCGTACCGAGGGTTCCGTACAAGCTTGCGACATAAACAGCCATAATACACATAGCTTTTGACTGCGTAGACATAAAGGGTTGATTTTTCACAGCACAGAGGGACCACAAAGATCAATATAATTTCAATTCGATACCTCCACGCGTTTCGACAGAGACAGAGGTTTTGACAGAGAGACAAACGGACAACAAAGTGATCCAATAAGGGTTCCGTATTTCCTTTTGAGGTAAAGAATCCTAAAAAGAAATGGTTCACCTCGTAGCATATACACGGTCAAGTAAATAGCAATATATTGTCGAACCATTTAGAAACACAACATCCTTAATGAAGATTTACTCATCTCGATAACCTCTTCTGTAATTTCTTTAGACAAGATAAACCCATAATTCACAAGCAACCAAAAAAACGTCATAGATTGTATTCTGTACAACTGTATTTAACGTGTTCTACAATGCTTTGTTTTTATACGCAATTATTTAGGTAGAAAAGATGCTTCCATTGCAAACCTCAAAATTGGTCCGAATGAAACTGTAGTATGTTTCCTAAAAGCATGATACACTTGTTTTTATTGAGGATATCCAGATATCCCCAAGTAGTAAAATTTAACCGGGGATTCTTTTTGTTTAATCAACTTTTACGGGCACAGAACCATGGGGACATCGGCTTAAACCACAAAGGGTTTCTTGCAACAAAATTTTACAACCTGGTTGCGGTCTCTGAATTATTTTATAGGTTAAGTTTTGTTGTGCACATTTTTTTAGGTCTATGGGTGCTTGGGATTTAAGGATGCACAATGGACTCGGGTGTGTTTAAAAAAAACATTATCCTTCCTTTAGATTTCGCCGCAGTTGGGTAGTACAGTCACCAAAGAAAGTGCTTTACAGGCTCAACAGTTTGTTTTTTGAAACCGTTGGATGTTCTTAAATGAAATAAGGAGATTAAAAAAATAACATTTCATTTCAAAACACCTATCAGTTTCTAAAAAAAAACTTAAACTTAACCTTCGAATCTGTTTAATTATTTTGTTGATTATTCATATATACACAAGATTCATTCTCATGACATCGTATCAAAAGAAAAAAAACAAGGAATGGGTTTAAATGTAGCATAGTGATGCAGTTGCTCTTTGGATTTTTATAAGAAGTACATTTTTCCTATAAATAAAGTTTACAAAACCCGTACTATTATAATTTAAAGAAATGATAGTCAAAACTGTTTATCGGTAAAAACCACTTTGACTAGTGACACTGATAACCATAATTAAGTTTTTTTTTTTTTATATTTGCCTCACTAAAATGCTGTTTAAAATGCTGTTTACTGAATTGTTTTTAAATATGAGTTTTAGAACGCCTTATTCATAATTAAGTACCTCGTATTAGTACCACACCAATATTTTCAGAGGGTCACAAAAATAAACCTAATAAGTTTTATAAATGTTTGTCACCTTAGACCGGTTACAACTGTTAATTGGTCAAAGGTGGTTTTGACTGATTAACAGTTTTGACTGTGGCATAGATCTATACTAACTGAAACTATGCGTCCATTATACCTAATTTTAACATTAATGTTGTTTTAAAAACAGTCTATAACGACTATAACTTTAATGGATAAGCTGTTACCTAATGTTTTTCTCACGTCCCAAAGCCAACATATAAAATAATATACAAAGTTTGAAAGCAAAGTTCATTTATTACATTACAAAATAGCATTTCAATGTTAAACAGGGCTGTAACATGAATTAATGAAAACACTATCATAGGGCCATCTTCCCCTATTATTTGGTCCCAAAAAATCCGGGCTATGGAATTTCATACATCTCACCCATCCCGGACAATTTAATAAACTTATCGAGTAACGATATTGAGACGACCACGAGATACCCATTAAATTCAGATTCTTGTCCTGTTTTCATTAAACACACACCCTTTTGTGCTAATGGAATAGGAAAAACTGTTGAGCTGAAACAATTGATGAATTTTAAGGTCAATTATTGGAACGCTATCGTTTCGTAAATTAACGTATTACTTAAGTATCAATTTTAAATATTATTCCTTTATTAACGGAAATATTATTTTAGTTACTTTTTATTAGGAGCCCATCTTTGATAACTGTTTTTCTTAGAATCAATTTTAACACGACACAATAACAATGCGTAAGTCATGTTGAGTTACGCATTTACGCATCGTTATTATGGCTTATAATATATTTTTACGAAGGGTTAGGCAACGAGCATTTATGTATTGTTTTTTTTAAGTAGCCCTGTTAGGCAAAGGTTTCCCACATATTTTATCTGGTACTCTTCTCGTGTGCCACCTCGAACCAGTCACAGCAGTGCGTGTCCATGTCGTCGCGCCACCTCTTTCTATACCGCCGCGCCGCGGTGTTTTTTTGCCAAACTCCACGAAAAAGGCTGGAGTGATTTGTTTGAAATTTTTTGTGCATATCGGATAGGTATGAGAATCAGCCCACATCTATTTTATTTTTCATACCACAAACTTTTTTTTTAATCGTTGCGCCACTCTAATAATTTCTGCTGTATCGTGGGTGCATCTACAAACATTTAAACTCACATACACAAACAGCCAGACCCGAAACAAGTACCTGTAGGTCATACAAATATTTGTTCCGTGCGGGGATCGAACCTGCGACACGCAGCGCAGCAGTCGATCGCTCTGCCACTGCAATACCTATGTTATTTTAAAACTACCGCAGTCTGCATACTGCAGTTCTACACCACATTTCATTCGTACTACCATTACAATAGAACACGCCAAAACTATCGAAAACCACATTCCACCCATCACAGAGGGTGAATGTTCGCAATTCAAAATATATCATTCGAAACAAACGCCCATAATGTAGCAGCAGACAACTCGACAGTTTTCCCTGTCAGTCATTTAACGTGGCAGTTTAATAAAAGGGAAGAACGCCCGTATAGTCAACAGATAACATCATAGACGTAAACACGAATAAAACCGAGACTACACCAATTGGCCGATACCATCCCAGACCGATACTGATACTGGTACCCTTTTATTTATACACCGAATAACGGCTCCACTGTTCTCTTAAACACAAATAAGCAACTTTAATTGAATCGAACGGCCCTCAACGAAAGGGTGACAGGAATTTTAATGAAATACAATTACGTTTTAGAGTGAGGTAAACAACAAATGAAATTTCCCAAAAAGCTGGGGGCAGTAATATCGTATTGTTTTTGTTTAATTGACTTAAAGAACTTATTCGATTAATACGGATTGTAACTAGAACAATAAAGGCTAGATGTTATGTTGAGTCGGCTCATTAGTCAATTTTTCGCATGGAAAGTCATCAAATAACTTCCCCCGCTCTAGGCGGAGCGGGGGAAGTTCGGGAAGTAACAGACTTTTACTCACTAAAACCCATGCATGTTCATTCTTTTGCCCTTTGTGTTCCGGGGCCGGGGTTTCTCTTTTGAACAACCTGCCTTTGCGACATTCTTGTAGCACTCTTTCTAAACAAAAATACTGGCCAAAAGCGCATCGAGGGTTCCGTACAAACTTGCGACATAAACAGCCATATCTTTTGACTGCGTAGACTTAGTTTATTTTTTCACAGCACAAAGAGTCCACAGAGTTAAGTATAGGGTTTTTATTTTACTCGATACCTCCACGCGTTCGAGATAAACGGCCTTTGGAGACAGGAGGATAAGGTGAAAAGCAACCCTACAAGTCTACGCAGTCAAAATTTATGGCTGTTTATGTTGCAAGTTTGTACGGAACCCTTTACGCCAATCTGACTTGCTCTTGGCCGAAGTTTTACTTTAAATATCGATCAAGTTTAAATCGACCCAAATAAAACGCCATCTAAATTCATTCCTGCCATTATTCGCGTATTTCTGCCACGCAACTCACAAAACGAGGTTAGTTGTTATTTTGTGTACAATTCAGAGAGACCACTTTTTCCGGCGGAAAGTTAAAAATAGAAACGTTTAAAACACACGTGCACTATTCCGATCGTTAAATCGAATGCGTTATTGCTATAGAGCCACAAACGGTACTGTAACTATCCGATTCGGTACCGAAGGATTTATCGATCTTTTCGGTAATATTCGAAACTTTTATTCGAAAATCTAAAATCGATCCTTTATGTTCTATTTTCAATAAACTTGCAATAGATTTTCCATGAATATTATAAAATATTCATGGAAAAAATCTACATACGATTTAAGAACGTACTAATGTACTGATTAAACTTTCCGTTTATAGATGAATTTTGTTCGTAATTAAATATGGTAATGCACCTTCAGCATTGAAGACAAAAATCAATAGAATCAATATTGGATGTAGCAGAATGCGATCGTTAAAGTAAACTAAACGATCTTTAAATAGGGACACAGATTTAAATGTGTTTCTATTTTTTTTTAAATGTTGCCCCACACTAGGAATTTCTCCTGTATCGTGGGTGCGTTTACAAACATTTAAACTCACATACACAAACAGCCAGACCCAGAACAACTACCTTTATGCCATACAAATATTTGTTCCGTACGGGGATCGAACCCGTAAGACGCAGCGCAACAGCTTAGCCACTGCGCCAACCGTGTCGTCAAATGTTAGGTAACTTTCAATCGTCAATCTTATCTTTTTTCATTTATGAAAATGATTTGATGATGGTGTTACTGTAAAAGCCCGAACTACGGTAAATCTTAACATTTTCCGGTAAAACCTAAGATTTACCGATTATGAATGGTAAATGTCCATATAAGTTTGGGATTCGAACTTTTACCATCATTTACTTGGTAAATCTTAGGATTTACATTAAAGGAATGGTAAATGTCGAATAAAATCGGTTCCACCCTTTATAGCAGAACTTTTTATGTCATAATTTTATTTTGCATAACAACGGATAGCATAAACTTCATTTCGCAGAAAATTGTTTGGCAGACACTCATTTAACATACATTCAAAACTCATAATTTTGTAAGTCAGAATTATCTCTAGATATAAATTTCGTATCCATAATATTTAAAAGTAGAAACATCATAGCGCAGAAAGTTCACAGTCAGAATCGTCTTTTGGCATAATTATATTTCATACCAATAATCATTAAACGGCAGAATTGTCATATCGCAGAAAGTTAGAATCAGCAGAAAGCTAGTTAGTTAGAATCATCTTTGTCATTAGTTGTTGTCATTTATTTTAATTATTTATTTCTTGGAAATAATGTCATTTGAATCAATAAGTAATTATCCTAATCTAAATAGTTCAGTTCTCAGCAACCTACTATAAACAATCTCTTTTTTCTATTAATGCAAGTCGTTTCTGCCACTCGCCGGCCGCTGCCGCTGCCGCGGCACAGCTCGCTCGTTGAGTTCCGGGTAACCAATATATCTCTCTATACTAAAAACAATATCTTTTTTTCTATATTATTCCCAAAAAATCTTATTTTTGCCTTAATATTTTTTGTATAGTTGTAACTCACTGTATCTAAATCATATATCATATCATAATCTGTATCTGTGTAAATATTGGAAATTCAAAATAAATAACAAACATGGCAAATACCCCGTTTTAACCGTTAATATTAATGTTAGTGGCCATGTCAGTTTAAAGACTTATTTGCCATGACTTATTAGTATAAAGACTAGAAAGACTTATTGCCTTTTAAAATTATTCTTAATGAAATTTTGCCATCAGTATAATATGAAAAGTGAAATTATACCAAATAATCATCGCTCCAAATGAACATTATGCTAAATTTGAACTCTGCCAATCGTAATTATAAGTACTAAATTTCATTCTGCCATCTTATAAGTATGCCATTGTAAATTCGGAGTTTTAAACAACCAAACGATGATTATATCAAATAATTTTTACGCCTTATTATTCCTAAAACCAACATTTACCAGTCCACATTGGTAAAACCTAGCATGTACTGAATTGGAACGGCAAAAGTCCGAAAAAATCGTCCCTTTATAATAAACTAGCTTTTGCCCGCGGCTTCGCTCGCGTTAAATTCGGGGTAACACCGTTCCCCTTGCGCCTTATTGATTTGTAATAGCAACGCTAAGTTTTCCCTTTTCTTCCCTCTTTCTCCCTCACATCCCACTTTTTTAAAATAAAAATTAGCCTATGTCCATCTCCTGGTTCCCAACTATCTCTGTACCAAAATTCATCAAAATCGGTGTAGCCATTAAAGCGTGAAGAGGTAACAAACAAACAAACTCACTTTCGCTTTTATAATATTAGTAAGGATACTTACATTTACCAAATCATGTCGGTAAATCTTAGGTTTTACTGGAAAATCTTAAGATTTACCGTAGTTCGAGCTTTTACAGTAACAATGGTAATAGCATTTGGACAGTATAGCTTTTAAACATGATTTTAATAATTATATTTCGGAATTTAACCACAAATAGAAACTTATTTTGTTGCAAACATCTTGCATGAGATTTTTAAAACAATAATGAAGCTGAGCTCTGAAGAAGCATTTTTAAAATACAGCTTTTAAAAGACTTAAATAGACGAAATTCGTCATCTTTAACACGATTTTATTTGATTCACCTGTTACTAACCATGATAAAGCCCTTAAAAGTTAAATTTGGAGTTTTAGAGTTGAATTTTTGCATACAGGTTCTAGTTTGAATGACAATACGTATTAGCTAAGTGACGGTGTCCTAAATCCAATATGGCGGATTTCCAAAACTGGTGGATACTTTTTATGCATTCCCTTGCTATGGTTATCGAATGAAAGAGTTGGTTGAAAAAATTGCGCAAAATAAAATACGTCACTAACTAAAAAGGATGTGGTTTTTAAACTATAATAGTACATTACGATATTAGTGCGTTAAGATGGTTATAACATGCGAGTCGGAATTTCAGCCCGAGCCGTAGGCGAGGGCGTAATTGAGCCGAGCATGTTATAACCAATACGCACGTATATCGTACGACGTTTTTTAACACATTTGCGAGGAAACAGAAAAAAAAACATTTTAAATAAACTCAATCTGTGAATGCACATTGTTGCTTCCCGCCATTTTAACAGCGAGCTAGCGCTGCCTACTTTCGAATTAGTTCGAAATTTGAATAGCAACAGCGCTAAGCGACAAAACCCTTTATATGAATTAAAAAAAAAGAAAAAGAATAGCAATAGCGCGCTGCTCACTAGCTGAAGTCGTGCGGCGGGGCGATCAGTTCCAAATTTGAAATGGCAAATAATACTGTTATGGAATTTGTATGGACTATAACTTAACTATTTGCTTTGATAACCACACGCGTTTTTTATGACCCTCTTTACATATTTAAAACCGGTGGAATTACATCAGCTTTACGAGCAAGGGTGTTAAAAAATTATTTCTGATGGAAGTTCCCGATGGGACACAACTTATTTTCCATTAAAAAATTGCTACAATTTGCTCATAGTTTGGTTCTATATTTTGTTGTTATAATTTATAACTGACAACAGGTCCACTCAATCTGTGTGGTGCTTTCTTAAAAATACCATTTGAGACACTAATCTGCAAAGTCCTCATGTAAGTTGACCAAAATTTTTTATCTGGATCTTAAAAAAGACTATGAGTTCGGCTGTTTCTTCTCAGAGTAGTCGGGGACGAAACACCGGCCTCATCGAGATTTTAAAAAAGACGTGTGCAAAATAAACATCATTTATCTTTTACCATTTATAGTAATTTTAAACTATTTTGAAATGTTATCTTTTTTCATATTTCTGTGTTAACACCTAGTTATATGTGCATGCTGTGATCTCCTATCATTGTAAAACAGGAACACACTTAAAACAACCTATTGTATTGTGAATCCTTTGTTGGAGATCCAAATCAAATAAATAAAGAAATAGTTATCATTATCTATCAATTTGATTTGAATCATCACCTTAATGAAAGTTTCAAGCAAATGTACCAGTGAAATACAGCTAAGAAGAGTTATGTACCACTCAGGGAACACGTGCATACGCTACGTGTGCAGGTAATATATTGCGTACTACGTCTACGGGAATGTGTCCAGTACTGAACGTAGATTTCCCTTATTGACTGCCACAATGAACGGTCTTGAGATATTGCCCTATCGGTAGGTAACATTGACATCTAATATCGTTAGCTAAAAGCTGTGGCTGGTCGTTTCTAAGATGTTTTATTACAAGACTAGCTTTTGCCCGCGGCTTCGCTCGCGTTAAATTCGGTAGCGCCTTATTGATTTGTAATAGCAACGCCAAGTTTTCCCGTTTCTTCCCTCTTTCTCCCTCATATCCCACTTTTTTTAAAAAAATAATAGCTTATGTCCGTTTTCTGGTTCCCAACTATCTCTGTACCAAAATTCATCAAAATCGGTTTAGCCATTAAAGCGCGAAGAGGTAACAAACAAACAAACAAACTCACTTTCGCTTTTATAATATTAGTAAGGATTTGTTTCAGTTTGTCTCATTGGCTTAATGATCATTAGTGCAACTGGTTTGAGGTCCAGGATTTATTGCTAAGGCAAATTGTTCTAGATTTTCATAGCGAATTTCATATTTGTTGCCTTTTTTGCGGATGGGAAATCATCAAACAACTTCAGTGAATGTCAGACTTGTACTGACTAAAACCCACCGATTTTCCTTCTTTTGCCCCTTATGTTCCGGGGCCGCGGTAACTTTTGAACAACCCGCAACACTGGCAGGCGGTGGTTCTTCTGGGAGGCCCCTCTGCTTTGCTGACATATCTTTGAGGCGCACGTGAAACACAAACGCGCCGTCGACACGGCATGTCGTCACAGGACGGACGGACGGTTTTGTTCTATAATTTTACAAACTGTATACGTTCCACTAGTAACCAGATTAGAAGCATAAATACGAATCCTGGATCGAAGTCGTGACATCAAAATATACAACCAATAGGCCACACTTTCACTATTACAAATACTCTCTATCATTACATATAATGATACGCAGTGAGAGTAGTTCGAACACACAATAAAACATGCAGCTTTCTTAATAGCTGTTCCACACGACTGCACAGAAGTAACTCACTGTTATGATGCTATAGTAATATTATGATCGTGTTTGACTCGCCCGTCTATGTAGGTGAGGCTCATATTATCAAAATCATTTATAAATACCAAGTTGAACAGATAGACGCCACGCTGCGCGCACAATCAATTTATAGCGGAGTCAAGACAAATTGCGTGGCAGTGCCACCTATTAGATTGCCATCGCTTTATTAGTGGTTGGTGGAATACGGCCAGGCTATATGACGTCATATTTTGGAAAATAGGCGCCGTTAATTGGTGTCATCAAATTATAGGTCCCGCCCCAAAATATACTTTTAAAGAAATTGCTCATTTTGAATCGGTCGTAAAACTATAGTTTATTGCTTATTGCCGATATTTGGGGAACCAATTAAACTAAAGTATAAAAACAGCTAACTAGAAACGTTGCAGTTTTGATGATCAAAACTAAAAGTCATATTGTGTAGAGATATCTAATCCAAATTCGAATTGCATTTTTTATTTTATAGACATTTGATATTCCCGGCTAAATAGCCATACGGACGATATAACACTTCAACTATTTATGGATGTTTATAGCCGATAATGATGGGTACGATTTTTAGTTTTACGACTTTGTAACTATGACAAAAATAAGGCTGTTGAGGTCGTGCCTTCGCCGCCCAAAAAGTATCAGTATCTTCGTAAAAAGATACTGGATACGTTACAAAACTTAACAACCAACACATAAAATGAAACTATATTCTCAAAGGGTCGTATAAGTTGGTAAATTAATAATTTGTTTTGAAAATTAACACTCGTAAAAGAGCTTTTACTTAGTGATGAGACTGTTTTTGAAACGGATTCACATAATAAAAAAATTTTTATTTGTATTTTATTTGTCTTTAATTTCTTTTCCCTGATGTGGTAAGCAAACTTTGAAATGATGTCGTATCTACTCTTTTCTTATAGCCTCTGCTCAATTACGGAGCTAATGCCAATTTCAATATCAAAAATGCATGGAAATGTCAAACTTGGTTGATCTGCTGTACCAGATCTGTGTTTTTCCACCTGCATTTTTGCGTTTGAATGAAGTTGTCAGTGAACACTGTGATTAAACTTTTATAGTAAAATTAATTATAAAATAAAATATTGGCGGCAATGATTGTGATTATGGTCATGTGCCAAGTTTCAGTACAAAACTACACTCCCACGACATTTGTGGCACGGTTGACGCAGTGACTGAGTGATCGACTGCTGCGCTGCGTGTCGCAGGTTTGATTCCCGCACGGAACAAATATTTGTATGACCTGCAGAAAGTTGTTTCGGGTCTGGTTGTTTGTGTATGTGAGTTTGAATGTTTGTAAACGCACCCACGATACAGGAGAAATACTTAGTGTGGGCAACGTATATTAAAAAAAAAACGTATTTATCAGTTACTGCCATTTCATGAAAGCACGTCTTATCTACGTTGAGATAAACTTTTTTCAATTCCCAGAGCGTCGAACCTTCACATGCGATTATCCAAACATCAATATTTTACATTCACCTCAACTGTCAGAATTTCGTGTACTGCAACGTCATAGCCGCATTGTCTGACTGCCGGACGCTTGTCAAGTTCGAGTGACATGGCCAGTCAAACGTCAAATGTCAGACGTCGATTCCACGTCATTGGCGAGCGAGGGTTGACTTCGACCCCGACGGACAATCATGTTGGCAATCTACGTTGGGCAGGTGCGATATGAAACTTAATTGTGTTTACTGGAACATTTCTTTTTTATGCAAATGCCTTCGTTAGTGTGATACAAGTGATTGAAAAAATCCCTCAATAAGGAATACTAACATTTGTTAGTCAGACGATGGCTATAAGTTTTACTTTAACATAGTCAAGGGTAGGAAATGTTAATGTTAGATAATAATTATAGTATTGTGCTATACATAAAATATTTCATAAATATACGTTACCCGATATTGTCCTACTGCTGGGCAAAGGCCTCAATCCAGTCCTTCCAACAATCGATTACGTGCTACTAGCTTCCGCCCGCGACTTCGTCCGCGTGGCATAGTTACTTTGGGCTAACGCTAACTTCAACCCGCGTGATAATCGAAAAAAAAATCTTTCTCACCGTTTTTCTTCCCTCTTTCTCGCCCTTTTCTTCCCTCTTTTTTCCCCCTTTTCTCATTTTTTTAGCCTATGTCCGTCTCCATGGTGCCAACTATCTCTGAACCAAAATTCATCAACATTGGTTTGGCCATTTAGGCGTGAAGACGTAACAAACAAACAGCCTTCGCTTTTATAATATTAATAAGGATTTCTTTTAAATTTTCAAGGAAGGCGTCCAGTTCGTCCCGCCATCTCCTTCGTGGTATTCCGTAATCACTGTATCAGGTTACCGATCCTGATATTTAAGGGGCCACAGCTCAGCATGCGGCAGGCCTGTCCTGCCCAGTCCCATTTAAGTTGGGCAACCTTTTAAGCCACGTCGAAAACGCAAATCGTTGCGTTTTTGAAGCGTATATAGTGTTTCGAACACGATCTTATTCGAAAATATTTTGGAAAACATTTATAAAATATCTTGTAAAATAAGAAATTGTAGAAAAGGCAAATAAATAAAAATAATTTAAAAGTTATGGATGAAGGATGATTTAAATTAATAATGTGATGTTTGAGAGGAAAATTGTTGAAGAATAGACTAATGAATAAGTTATTTCTTAAATAAGTTAATTTAAAACCAAATATTTCTAAAACATACAAATCTATATTAGAAAAAATCATAATGAAATTATATCATTAAAGAAACAATTCAAACTATAGGTCAAACTAATTAATGTTATAAATATGTATGTTTCTATCAGTTTCGCATTTCAACGCATAAAACATCGCACAGATCTCGTTTTCAATCTGCGGGTCCTGCTTATAATATTCATTTCTTTGCAATTTTAATAAACTCATCAAAACCCCATCAAGATGCTATCTGGGAACGCTTTGCATAAGAATGTGATGCTTCAATCTGCCTTAAGCAAATAAAACCCCTCACCTTATTCGACCAACAGCTGTTACCTGTTAAGCCAATCTTTTGACCGGAACACTTACAAAAGAAATACCGTTCAAGAGTCCTTCTCTTATTACTTAAAACTACCTAAAACCAGCTTTATCAATCAGCAATAGAGTTTAATTTTGGACATCGAAGACACTGCAGCCCCAAGAAGACGATGTTTACTTTGTGAAATCCAATTTTCTGCTGACATCTCATCTGTCAAAATTCAAACGAAGGGTGATGTAAAAGTGTCTAAGCGAAAACCGACACTATTCGTTAGATCGTGATATTTGATTTACTGATAATTCTCAGGCTTAATCAAAATATTAGATCCGCGAATAATAGATGCTAACTAGAATAAGAGATTGGTATCAGAACCATATTGATAGGCTATGAATGCCCCATGAATCATTTCCAGTAACAATAAGCAACTTTGTTGCTAGAACTATCTACAACGCAGATTTAGATAGCAGTAAAGTCCTGGAGGTAGCCGAACAATTAATCACCGCGAAAGCAATCGCATCGGTCATACGATGTCACTCGGCAGAACGCGTTTGGCTCTGGTCTTGCGATTTTCCCGATAACTCCACCTCTTCAGTTTCTTATCGCTTTAAATCAGACCACCAGCTACTCTACCACAAGCACTTTTGGAAATGATGTCAATCTGATTTGGTTATCAAAGACATCCTTACTCATTGTGCCCCGCAGCAGGGGAGTAAACGGCACATTTCTTGAATTAAGACGCAGTTAGTATTCAAATTCAGAATCCCTACGCCTCGACAAGGAATGCGTTCCGCCTCATAAACTCCTTCAAAGTATACATACCGAGCCTCAATACCCACAAACCGACGAGCGTTCAGAACTTAAACGAGTAATTACAGTGCTTAACCAATTTGGCAGGGCAGAAAAACGCGACCCCCCCCCCCCCTTGTACAGGAAATTTGTTTTAAATTTCGACAACAATGGGGAGATCGCAAGTCGGATAATTGCGTACGGGAACAGTCCGTGACGCCGACGACGGTATAAATCCACCAGCAATGAACGGTTAATAATAGCTTGCACAGGTTAAACAGCGCTCTCAATGGGACCCCATGACAGCAATCTGCAGAATCTGCAATTGAGTATCGCATGCTTCGCACCGTTTATTCCAAACCACTTGCCGACGATTCGAAAATCTGTGATAATATTTTCACGACGACCATCGATAAAAAGATCACAAACAAGATATTCTGAAGATGTAAAAAGTTTTACTGTGTCAATAAATCACCGAGATTATAAATCGGTTTTACAACGTATAGGTGATCGGAAAGTGCTATAAATCATAAGTGAAATGGGGGTTGATACAGCCGGTGTCCCTGGAGGACCATTAGAAGATTCCAGACCCTCCCACGGCATCGAGAATGATGAAATAGAAAAAAAAAGTTTTTAATTAGCCATGGTTTAATACTGGTGCCATAAAACTAAAGAGCTTCCATCAAAACAAATCAACAGTTATAATGATCGTCATTAATCATTATAAAAATTCTTCATCGCCACCGCAAATAAAAACTAATATCTACAATCTCGTGTTCGGTTACATTATGGCTATCAGTAACCATTAAAGTAGGTGCAAGTCAACATCAAATCATATCTGGCATCGATAAATTGCCAAATTATTTAAATCACGTGTGGTCCAGGCGGAAATATATTATTCGAGTGGATATTTACATGGTCGTGATGTTTTTTAGAAAGTCAATGTGCATAATTTGTGGTTTTAACTTTTCTTCACTTTTTGATTTCTTACTAAATCTCTACTGGATTTTTCTTTTAAATGTAGCAAAAGAATTACATAATCTTTACAAACACCTGATGGTTCTAATTTCAATAAACAGGCACAGTGTTCTATTTTTTACATTCCTCATCAAAATTAAAGATACTTAATTATAATTTTCTAGGGTTTAAAGAAAATAACAACATTCCAAAATCTAAAGTTCAAACTTCATCTAGGTTGTTAACGCACATAATGAAAGTTCCAAGAGTAAACGACCACAAAACTTTGGCTTCTAAGAACGACCAGCCAAACGTTCTACATAATTTCTTAAGTTCATCATCAGAGTAAATTCACGTGTCCTGTCCTACGTGCTCGCTCACTCACTCGCCTGGAGACAAACAAACCACCAAACTTAGCATCTTACAAACAGTCTTGGATCTTAATGGAAACCTTAATTAATGCTCAAACTTAAACCCCGAATCGTCGTCTCGAGACCACACTATTCTTCATTATTTTGCTTGAGTCGTATAAATAAATTAACCGTGACTGTTCGCATCTCATATGGGACATTAATAACTGGTAGTACAATGAGCATTACAATAACAATTGGAACAGGAAGCTTGTAAACCGATTATGCTGATCGAGCGTCACTCACTATGACATCAATACAATCGATTGCAACGGAATCACGAATAAGATATCGAAGCTCCGATTTTATCAAGCTTTTTATCGGAGTCATGAGAATGAATGCTTACTTCCTCTAGCAAGTTAAAATAATTAGGGACATTGGACAAAGATCGTATCTCGAGATAATGCGCTTAATCTTCTTGGAATCTCAATAAACGTTAATGCAGCGAAATGAGGATATTGGTAATTTACGAATGAAGCTGCATGAAATCGGTGAATCATGATATTAACCCAACAAACAACCCAGCAAGCTGTAATTTATCACTCGATAAACGTAAGCGAAACAAAGAAAATAACATCGTCGATTTAGAACAAAATACAATATACGACAGTCATAGAATGCAAATGCGATTTTTCAAAGCCGATAATGATGCGTCAATTTCCCGAGACAATTTCCAATAGTAAAATAATACGATCAAATAGAGGGTGAGATAAATTGCAGTCCTCGGCGCGTTCTGATCGCAATCGCGCGGCGCAGATAAAACGCAAAGCGACGGCAACAATAACCGATGCACTTCCTTTGACAATAGTCGCGGCCGGACCAACCGACCGACCGATGCTAGCCAATAATTTATACGACGCCCAAAGATCGCAACGATATGCCTCACTATATCGATCAATAATCCTAGAAAGTGATAAGGCCCAATGGGAAACTATCAAATTGAAACGTCAGCAGGGTATAATCAAGCGACACACCACAATTTATTATACGGTGGGAAGCTGGCCGGTTACGTTCAGAGTAAAGCGGCCCTTAATAATTATGATGTCGCTGCATGTCAAGATCAGCGCTGGTGGTCTCAACTAGCTCACCAACTCGATTCTCCTTTCTATTACTTAAGTAAACAAGCTTTGGCTTGAGCATGCTCCAAATAAAAGTGTTGTACCAACTATCCCACAGAAAATTTTGAATTAAAATGCATGGTTTGAGTGTATCTCATTATGTCATGAAGTTTATTATGTCTTTAACGTTAATAATATGACTCGCTTTATGGTACGGATATGGTCGAGAACAAGACACGAGGCACGCTCAGTTTGTCTTGGGCGACAAACACAAATATTAGACACGAACAAGCAACGGTACGGAATAGCAAATCACAGTGTATTTGTATAAGAAGCGTACTTTGAAGCTGGTTTGTATTTGTAAACAGAGCAGTGATGTTCAATACAGTTAGCTGCCAATGACAGTGGAATGTCGCTAACAACATCAACCTTATTTTTTTATTTTTACTCTGCAAGCACTATTAAGAACGAATGAAAAGGAAAACAAGTGAAATAAAGATAAATATCGGACGCCAGAGGAATCTACTGCTGATAAAGATTTAATGGTTGGTAAAGTTTTCCGGAATGTGTCCGAATTCTTAACGCAGACTTACTGAATTACGATTCAGACCACATCCAAAAAAAAACTCTCGCTTACTACGCACAGCTCATCAAAACACATGTGAAACAAGGTGTATGAAAATGGACGTTATTATCAAAGGCTTTAGAAACAAACGAGGTCCTGATGCTGTCCCACTTTTACGTGCGTCAGCTCCGAGTCCAGAGTCGCTTGACAACTAAAAAATTGTACTTTATTCATCGAAGAAACTTTAACATCGAGTTTATGTTAAAATTCGTAGTGTAATGGAAACAATGCATTATGCATTGACTCGGCTTGACACAATGACATATGGAGTAACTTTTGTTTGACGTTAGGGACGGGAATTTAAAAATATCAAACATGTAAAAACGTCAATGCGCTTTCCACAGTTTTTCACATTACATTGTAAATATACTTTTTGCGTTGGATAGCAATTTTTGCAGTCAATTTATTTCGATAAAGAACGAAGTGAATGTTCGGCTTAAGTGGACGCTGCGTTTACGCATAATTGAAACTCCTTTTTGCGCACGAGTCGAATACGAAATGATCCCGATATTAATTCTGTTTTTTGTAAATCTGTTTTAACATTTCTTACTAGTTCTTATTCGATCAAAGTTTAAGAAACTGTGGGTTTTATATGTTTCTTTTCTTTCAATTCGATGAGCACTAATCGCGAAGGAAAAATAAAAACAAAGCTGTTTGAGGTTTAGATCGTATACGTTAATTTGCTCAAAAATGTTAAGTCAATGGAAAATGGTAACTACGATCTTTGACCTCATTCACATTCTTTATTTTCAAGACCACACTGTTTATTTTGAACAATGTGTTTCTCGATTGGTCATAATAATACACTGCAAGCGCATACAATGTAAAATCCATCACGTATCGTCCTAAATAACGTCTAGCAGTGTCCGATGCCTATCAATTTGGGCATTCTTCAGTACACATCGATGGTGAGATATTGTCGATACACGAGGTATAAAAACAATAATGTGAGATCTGTGAGGGGCGTGACTTGCGCGTGGGCAGCGCGTCGGTGGACATTGTTTAACAGACTACGCCGATATTAGAGCCCAAACATCGACGCTACGAGATTTTATCGTAATTATAATGTTCTTTTATTGGTATTTACACAGGTATACTCAAGTGATGCTATCGTATAAACGTGTTTTGTAGTTTTGAAATTCCACAGAGATGATGGGCAAGTTAATGAAAGTTGCTTTATATGCCATAATGGCGTATACGATGCGTTTGGACAAACATCGATTTCTGATTACTTTATTTTCGATTACCTGACTATTCAAAATGGCCGCTTTGACTCGTAATATTTGTGATATGTTTACATATTGAATATTAATATTCGATGGTTATCACAAACTAACTGCTACCGTACGCCACTAATTTTAAATTTAGATTCGTTTTCAATGCAAATATATATATTTTTTTATTGAACTGTTTTATCAAACTAAAATTATGCATGCATCCCGTACAATACAAAACACTGGCCATTAAACATTCCCTTAAATGGACAAAAAAAAAGTACAGTGAGTTTAAACGACACAGGGTCTATTAGCGCTTTCCACCTAACAATTCAAAATAGACCGCGAAAGGCTTGGCATATAATTCAAATTCGCACACGTGATCCCGATTGTCACGATGCTCGGTTTGCGGGCTAATTAAGCTGAGCACGACACAGGATCACCGTGTCATGAATGTCATGAGTCCAGGCGAGATCACGGCTGCCGTCATGACTTGTGGAGAAAGCAAATTAGAGCTATTAGTACACGCCACAGAGACGCGGCTAGCTGCTACCATCCCAGAGTAATAGGTGTGGAAATTAATTATGTACAGTCGTGATGGAAAGTCCCGGGACGTCTGTGTTTTCTTTTTTAATTAAGACGGGTTAACCGTGATACCCAGCTTGGATGAGTAAGATTGTGAAACGTGGTTCGCCTTTCCACACATTGCTAAACTACTTAGAGTAACGGAAAGCCTGTATTCGACGTAAACAGTCATAGAAGGCAAGACTTAGCAGAACAAAATCAAGTTACCTAGATTTTAGGGTACCGTACTACAAAAAGAACAACAGAACCCTTATAGAATCACTTTGTTGTCCGTCTGTCTGTCTGTGTGTCTGTGTGTCTGTCAAAGACCTTTATCTCGGGAACCCGTGGAGGTATCGAAATTAGAACTATATCAAGTCACACAAACTTGACTTGATATAGTTTTCTGTGAAAATAAACTCTCCAACTTCACGCAGTCAAAAGATGTGGCCGTTTATGTCGCCAGTTTTATTTCTTAAGTTTGAAATGCGAGCATTTTCTTTTTCGCAAATCGTGAAATGTCATAAAAGGCAAAAAAAAGTTTTTTGTGTTATTTTGCGATACTAATTCTTTAACCGTTAAATGCAATTGGCTAAAATATCCAGTGTAAGAGCCAAGTAATATACTCAACAAATCCTTCACACATCGTTAAATTTACGAGTGGTATTGATTTTAAACGTAGTAAAACATGTGCAGCAGTAATAATGGCAGTTAGTTCGTTAGAAAACGAGTGGTTTCCTCGCTTGGTTGAAGAATTAACTTGTTTCCCTGTTCAAGCAGCAGGAAAACGGCTATAAATTCTCTTTTCATTCAACTCACTATGCAAACAAATAGTAAAATGTGCTAACGATGTTTATTTTTTATTTGAATAAAGCTTCCTTAAGCATCAATACTGAGACTCGTGAATAAATAATAATGGTCACTAAAACTTCTAGCAAAGTTTTGCCTACTTAGATAGCTATCAACACTCTTTTTTTGGAATGGGAAGTCATCAAATAACTTCCCCCGCTCTGGGCCGTGAGGGACAGAGGGAGCCAGTCTGTCACACTACTGACTAAAAGCCATTTGTGTTCCTTCTTTTGCCCATTATGTTCCGGGGCCGCGGTATCTCTTTCGAGCAACCCGCAACTCCGGAGCCATCCAAACGCTTAGGAGCAGAATTTTGAAAACGCAAAAAGACTATAAGTTTTGTTTCATGGTTGCAAGTTGTTCGAAAGAGACACCGCGACCCCGGAACATAAAGGGGAATAGAAGAAACATGGGTGTGTTATAGTCAGTACAAGTCTGACGCTCCTGAAGTTATTTGATGATTTCCCATTCGCAAAAAACCTATGTTTCTTTTTCTTGCTCGTGACAGAAAGATTTAGATTATTTTCCCCAAATCACACAACCCAACACCAACCTGCTTAAAATCAAAAGTAGTATACAAACCAAACGATATTTCGAACATGCCCCAACTTAGCATATTTGACATTCAAAACCACAGAGAGCCACATTTCTAAACGTTACTAATAATCCAACAGGTACAAAAATATGTTTTTGTGCATGTTCATATAAATCTGACTTGAACGACGTTAATCTTGATGGACGTGCTGGCTTAGTTTTATTCATTATGCTTGAATATATTTTTTAGTTTGACTATAAAATGGTGTATTTTGGGACTGAAGACTTATAACGCCTGAGCTGAGTGTTGCCCTATTAAAAGACAACAATCTTTGTTTATCAAAGAGTAGGAAACATTTTGGAACTTTTTAGATCTTACTGTTTAAAGTCTGGTTCATCAAACCTACCAGTCAGTTGTGTTGCTGGGGAGTTTGCTCCGCTACTTCTTCTTTCCAGCTAAAACACTAGGAAGTGGCTAAGGGCGGGCGTTAGTGTTCCATGCGTACTTCAAAGAGATGTCAGCAAAGCAGAGGGGCCTGCCAGGGTTGCGGGTTGTTCGCAAGAGATACCGTGCCCTCGGAACATAAACGGCCATAGAAGGAACATGGGCGGGTTTTAGTCAGTATAAGTCTGATACTCCACACCACTCTGACAAGAGCAGGGGAAGCTATTTGATGATTTCCCATCCGCAGAAAAAAACCGCTCCTCGTTCTTCAAGTATGAATACCATTTCTACATATACACTAATATTATAAAGACGAGTGTTTTGTTTGGAACGAATAAACTCAAAAACTACTGGACCGATTTCAAAAATTATTTTGCTAGTAGAAAGCTACATTAACACTGAGTAACATAGACTATATAACATCACGCTACTACCTATGGGAGCGGCGCAGGAACAAAAGACGCGGTTCAATTCGCAGAAAAGGTCTGGATTATATTTACCAACATCTGTGACATTTTAATGTACTCTAAATTGCTTCTGTCTAACCCTATGGAGATTACTGACGTGATATTATGTTAGGAACGATTTCATTGAACTCAGAACATTGACGATCATCTGAACAATAAATAGACCCTATTATTATTTTACAAAGCCTAATAGCTAGTACTAAGCTCATTGCTCTACAGCAGAAATAAACGTAGGTCTAAATTTTACAATCCATAAAACCATATAAAATAAGGCTCTTAAACTGGCAACCCCGGTAACGAGACTTTGAATCTACGACCATAGTGCTTACGTCACAAGGCACATTATAATGACGTCAAACCTTTATGGTCTATTTTATTCCTCCGTTGTGTAAAGTATAGCCTTTAGTACTAAAATTACTTCAAAGTCTAACTATAAAGTGAAATCCTACTTTTGTCGTTCATAACATAAAATCGCAAACAGCAGCAGCCGATTTTCTGAGATTATTGTCATAAATCCAATCGTAAATAACATATGGATGGCAAAACAGTCTTAGAAGACATTTATTTTAGTACATTTTGGCAATAAAATTAGAATAATCCTAAACGAGTCGATTTAAAACCTCCAGGGTCAAGACTCTATCACCTAATCTAACATTTGCGAGATGAATATCTGAGTGCTAAAATATGTATAATACTTCAATATGGTTTAACGAATATTTTACCTAAAAAACTTTTTCAATATTGTTAAAAATAAATAAGTTTTACGATATTATAAAAGCTACTGTGGGGTGTTTGTTAAAATTTTGTGAATTATTTATTTATAGCGCCTTTTAAATTCTTTTTTTATTTTTAAGTGTGAATTTTTAAATGTATTAAGAGGTCTCCCAGACGATATATCAATATATATATATTTCGGCTGGAGCCAGGACTTGGTGAAGGCAAGTGGCCTCATGAGGTCATCCGGGCAGGACCTTGACCGATTCTCGGACATGTTGTATCAAAAACCTCAGTATATTGTTGATAACTGATTTATTAATACAAAATTACAATCAACTAATCGTTTCACTAATAAACTTTCACAATAAATTGTATTTATGACTCAGGTGTGATCCGCATCACAATTCCGAGGTGTTGACACTGCGACTGCTTCGGTAAAACTGACTTGTGCCCGCTAGCGCGCCGCCTTATATTACTCGTCCCCCACCTCGCCTGACTCATGGAGTGGTACGATGATGTCACATTGCGCACGTGCACGACGCACGTGCGCCGTTGCAGCTGTGTTTGTCTTCTCAGCGCCGACACGGCCATTCTGCACAAAGGTCGCCCTCGACCTTAAACAAAGAAAAACTGCGCAGAATATCAAGGTTCAACTATGTCACACATTACAAACGTAAGGAGGCTCCCGTCCTCATCTCACATACGATACACATTGGGAAGTAAGGAGGCCCCTGTCCTCAACTTACGGATAAAGCATACTTGCAAACATAAGGAGGCCCCTGTCCTCAACTTACGTCCAGTACATACCACAAAGTAAGGAGGCCCCTGTCCTCAACTTACACTCAACACACATACTTGCAAACATAAGGAGGCCCCTGTCCTCAACTTACGTCCAGTATACACCACAAAGTAAGGAGGCCCCTGTCCTCAACTTACACTCAACACACATACTGCAACCATAAGGAGGCCCCTGTCCTCAACTTACGTCCAGTATATACCACAAAGTAAGGAGGCCCCTGTCCTCAACTTACGCTCAACACACATACTGCAACCATAAGGAGGCCCCTGTCCTCAACTTACGTCCAGTATATATCACAAAGTAAGGAGGCCCCTGTCCTCAACTTACGTTTAATACATATCGCAAAGTAAGGAGGCCCCTGTCCTCAACTTACGTCCAATATATATTGCAAAAATAAGGAGGCAACTGTCCTTAAGTTATATTATGAACAAGTTATGCAATACTTTTAGAACAGTTATGGAGTAATGAAGTTTTTTACCTTTACTACTGTAGACTTTCCTCCAGAAGTTGAGTCGAAGTTAGCAATAAGACTGCCAAGACTGACAGAGTTGGACGGTGTAGTCTGTCTACACTCGGTTGTTCCGCTAGTTACTAGTTAGCTGCACCCCTTCTACGAGCGTGTCCAAGCGCGCGCGCGAAGACGAATTCTTAGATGGCGCTATTTGCATTGTGCCATCAATCCACGACACGGCCATCCCTGACTAGCACCCGTCCTCGGATGTAGTTCCTGTGGACAAAATATGCTCAAAGAGTAATCTAGCTCGGCTTTCCTGCCAATAAAAACAAAAGGTATCTGGGTATAGTTATCAACTTTAATGGTTTTACTATGCCCTGTCACAGTACTCCCTGCTCCACATAATTCATTGAAAAGAAATCCGATCAACAAGTTACAAAACAAAGTATCTAACAATTTTATTACTTTTTATCATAGTTCATAAGCAACGCATACTCAAATCTAATTCTCGAGAAACTTTGTGATCGGGGATCTCCCTCACACGATCATGAAGGTATTTGTATATTTGCTTAGAGTCAAGCGCCTTTAGTCGGTATCTATCCCCGTCTAACACTTCAATGATCTCGAATGGGCCTTTGAATTTAGGAACTAATTTTGTTGGAGTCTTTTCCCTCAATTTAATTAAAATAATCATTAACAACTAATTTAGAAACGTGAACCTTATTTTTATGAAATCGTTTTTATCGTAATTAGCATTTTTTTTTTTTTTTTGTAAAATTCTGTGTCGCATGCCCTCTCATCTCATCTAAATTAACGTCAGTCACGTCATTATCAACGGTCACTGCGCCAAGAGGACGTGCTACCCTACGATCATTAACTCAAAAGGGCCAGATTCAGTCACCCTATTAATAGTGGAGTAAATGGCCAACTGAACCTCTCCCAATGGTTCCTGCCAAGAGCCGTCACGACTAGTCTTTACAGCTGTCAACATAATTTTAACATAATCTTTGATGAGAGAGCATTCGGTACCAGAATCGTAATAAAAATGGATACGACTCACCAGAATTCATCAGCGTACCGCTGGCATTACTGACTTGCTGTACCAACATCACAGAATGCTGCAAAGCTACTGGCGTTAATACCTCCTCCCGCTCCTCGGCCAAATTAACCCTCTCAGCCTCATCTGCCATCCTCCCGAAGCAGGACGACTCAACATGTCCAGTCCCGCCACAGCAATTACCCCCGGGCTCCGGACGCTCTGCGCGGCTCAAGGACTCGCTGGAACCAACGGCCCAAGACCGCCCGACCGCGTCCTCCCACCGCCCCTGCCACAATGTGCCCGTACATGTCCTGGCTTAGTCACAATAAATGAGACCACAAGAGCCATTGTAGCGAAGGGCTGCCCTCTAGGGGGCGTCCTCTCGCCCCTACTATGGAACCTAATAGCGGATAGCCTAATCCGATGCCTAAACGCCGAAGGCTTTTACACCATAGGCTACGCCGATGACATCGCTACCTGATGCGCCAAGCCCTAAGAATAATGGAAAAATGGTACGAAGAATACGAGCTAACCGTAAACCCCTCCAAAACCGAACTAGTCCTTTTTACTAGAAGAGGAAACTGACAACACTACAGCTGCCGATTTTCTTCGGCACCACGCTAAGCCTAGCAACTGAAACCAAGTACCTGGTCGTTTATCTGGACAAACAACTAAATTGGGCAACACACGGACTATATCACCACCAAAGCTAGCATATCCCTATAGCAGTACAAAAGACTACTCGGCAGGAATTGGGGTATAAGCCCCAAAATTATGCACAGGCTGTACCCCACAGTCATCAGACCCATAATAACATACGGCTGATGATGATGGCCCAGAACAGAACTGAGCACGACCCAAAAAGACCTAGAAAAACTGCAACGCCTTGCCCGTGTAGCGATCACCAGTAGCATGGGAAACCGCACCAACAGCAGCCCTACAAACAATGCTAGGGCTCTCGCCCCTACATCTCACGGTACAGGAGGAAGCGGCTCTTGCGGCTTCAGACTAGAAGTCTCTGGCACACTGAGTAATGACTCCAGGATAAAGCACACCAAAATCAAAGCAGGAGCCGTCTAAAGGCAACCTCTGTAAGCAGCACCGACCGATAAGATCACCAAGATACATTGCCTCCAAAAACATTACGACATACAGCTCACGGAGGAACCATGAGAATACACGGGATCAAACAAACTGAGAATATAATACAGATGGCTCGAAAACCAGAACGGGAACAAGGGTTGGGGTCTTCTCCTACGACCTAAACATTAAAATTTCTAAACCACTCGGAACGCTCAACACAGTCTACCAGGCTGAATGTATGGGCATTATTCAGGCCGTCGTAGCCATCGAGGCCAGAGGAGTCGCGGACACCAACAACCGAATACTCTCCGACAGTGCCTCTGTTCTTCAGTCCCTAAACAATAGCTGCTTCAACACAGCTCTAATATACGAATGCCACAACCTACTAGAACGAATGACCGCACACAACCGCAATACATTAACCTTACAATGGATCAAAGGACACAGTGGCTCCCTAGGCAACGACGCAGCGAATGAACTCGTCAGACGGGCGTCCATCTCTCCAGCACTAGGACCGCAGCCAATTGAACCCATCCCTTTCAGCCAGATACGCAGCTGGCTAAAGGAACACACCTTTTCGAATGTACAGGAATCACTGAAATCCGGAAAGTGACACTGGATATACTAGGGTCACTTGCGGACGCCCTCAAGAACCCATCTGCTTCTGGAAGGAGGTGGGCTGGCTAGAGTATGCGTAGAGTAGCGGCCATCAGGTGCATGGCATACGCACAATGGTCCATTGCAAGGACTAGGTGTGGAAACCGGACCCCCCTCCAAGAAGCGGAGTCCACATGAAGAAAAAGAAGATGTCCTGCTTCCTACACCCAAAACAAAGCATATGACCGTCTCCAATGCTTCTCAATCCCGGTCGCTTTGCAGGGGTTTCATCCCGTCGAAGCTCTCGTTGTTCGACTGCAGCCGCCACCGAAACCAATTCGGGAACTGAGGAACATTAACCAGACAACAAACGCAATCTAAGGAACTCATCGTTGACGCTGCCAATCATGGCCCCCACAGCATCCCCGTCCTTGTCACCATCAATGACCCGTCTCCAGACAGGGGCCCGGTTGTCGCCAAAGGCACCGGTACCCTCCTCCATGTGAGCACTCGGAGCCGAGGAAGCTCCGAGGTCCATCCCGCTTCTGATTTCGGCTGGAGCCAGGACTTGGTGAAGGCAAGTGGCCTCATGAGGTCATCCGGGCAGGACCTTGACCGATTCTCGGACATGTTGTATCAAAAACCTCAGTATATTGTTGATAACTGATTTATTAATACAAAATTACAATCAACTAATCGTTTCACTAATAAACTTTCACAATAAATTGTATTTATGACTCAGGTGTGATCCGCATCACAATTCCGAGGTGTTGACACTGCGACTGCTTCGGTAAAACTGACTTGTGCCCGCTAGCGCGCCGCCTTATATTACTCGTCCCCCACCTCGCCTGACTCATGGAGTGGTACGATGATGTCACATTGCGCACGTGCACGACGCACGTGCGCCGTTGCAGCTGTGTTTGTCTTCTCAGCGCCGACATATATTGTGTGTATTTTTTAAAATAAGAATTCTTGTTTAATTTAGCCATATTAATCATTCAACTGCTCACCTCGCACCCAACGCTATATGTAATCAACAAAATGAAAACACAAAACGCATAAATCGTGACTTTTAATCCCGCCTTGATCTATTAAATTAAAATATTAAAAGGGTTCTCCCAAAATTCAAGTAGCCATTAAATCGCTTCAGTTACCTCATAACGGATTCAGTAATTTGCCCATACGTCTTGTTATGGTCGTTCAACAAGATTAAAACCCCAGCCAGCCCTCATAAATCCTACCTTGTACTCCAAAAGCGATATATTATTCATGGATACGTAAAATCGGGAAGCACACCCAAATTGTCAATACAAGGTGGGGGCCTCCGTTACGGCTATTTACTGCAGTTTTCGTAGTAAACCACAAATAAAATGGACTCTATGCATATTATAGTATCATCATACGGACGGTACTGCAGTTTATTCGTCCCAGGGGCTGCGTTTATGGGGTCTCTTTTATTGGAAGAAGTGTCAATAGTAAAATCTGAGGCGGTCATCCTGTGCACGAAGCAATGGCGGGATAATGGGAAAACAATAGCATCTATAAACAGCATTGCGTCTGTATTAGAGTTCAATTCTTTAGAAACGTGTAGTACTCCTCCTTTTAATTCAAAATTTATGACTAGTTAAGAAGTAGTTTGCAACTTTAGGTGGCCATTTTTTTATTTATTCAATTAAGGACATCCAACAAGAGACATACACAAAACATTTTTATATATTTTTTAAAACATACAGTATTGTACTGGCGTACTCCTTCACTTATAAAAGACTAAAGCATGCACAGGAAAATTAAAAAAAAAGAAATAAATTAAGATTAGAGATCAAAAAAAATAATTGAAGCATACGAGAACATAAATTAGATGAAGATTAAATTAAATAAAAATAAATTCATGAAATTTCTCTTTCTTATTTATGTAATGAAGTGAAATAAAAACACACATATATTTAAACAATTACGAATTAAAATTTTAATAACTTTAAGTAACCAATCACTCCCAAGTACCCAATCAGAATAATATTGCTACTAGATTTCTGAAAAAAATATAAACAACGATCAGTTTTTTTCAATGAATCTAATAATCATAATGTCGGCTTGAGGTGATTGTCCATACATCTTATATCCTCTTAAAGGAAAAGATAAACCATTTGCTACCGTTTTGAAGCTGCCTACAAAATGTTAGTAAATAGTCCCAGTAAGCGCTAAGCGCACAATAAACTTCAATCATGTTCGCAGGCGGTACAGTTTGTGTCCCACAAGAATGTTTTATCGTGACACTGCTCCCACGCCGACCGCGAATCAACCCTGTAAATTCCATTCAAAGATGAATGGATGTCCACACTAAAATATATCGGATAAAACTTGCCCAACAATCCTTGTCGGAAGTTATTGACGAACGTGCAATGGACACGACAGTACACGAAATCATATTTATGACGAATCTTATGGAGCCTTTAAATTATCGTTTCCCTGACGATGGCACCGAAAGTAATAATGTTGCCAGATTTATCTTGAATGCTTCTCGTCAACGGAGTTAATGTATAAACATGTAATATAAGACATATTTAGGGAATCATTAAAACTAATTTGGAAGTATTAACAGGTAGTATAAAATTTAATGACAGTTTTTGGATAGTGTGAGTTCCACTGGTGGTCTATAGCTAAAAATGGGTTGAATTGTCGTTTATCATGATCATCATCAGCCGTTAAATATATCTTAAAAGTAGACTCAAGTCAAGGTTCTGAAGTCTGACAGAAAAATCTCGAAATTGTATTTTGGCACTGCTAAGATTGATAAGAACTTTTTATATCGTTATTTTATAGAAGGCATATTATGACAAATCCTACAAAATAATTCTTTGTCAGTGAGTTGAATATGAGGACTTGTCATTTACAACCCATGTGGCCTGCAGATCATGTAATTAAGGTCCATAATACAAAAAACTAATTCGTAGTTCCATCTCATATAATTCAAAGGACTCGTTTCAAACGACTATAATTTATGAGCAGCTGAGTGATTCACCTGCACAAATCAAAATGTCTGTATTCTTTTGTTTTTCTATACGTTTGATATCTTCATAGAAACTTATTAGTATTTCATGAGGTCAACCCTACAGGGAGGGTGCTTAGGGACTGTTATTTTCAAGACTCTCCACACAGAGGAAGAAAAGGTTGCGTTTTTGCCTTTTAAATTAAATCTTCCTGTATTTTTTTTAAGATATCATAAATGCAAATATTTATTTCACATAGGCCTATGCGCACTTGTTAAACGTTGAGATAAGCTGCACGGTTCTTGTTTGTCGTTTCCTATGGAGAAAAACCGGCAAGAAACTCCATGATAACACTTTTGAAACCATTTCTTTTTGGACTGTTATTGTAACAGCGTTAATATTTAAGTATAAGAGGATAGCTTATACAAATACACAAAACGTATAACAAGGCCCACAATGGCCACCCAGTCACAAAGAATCGGTTAAAATAAATATACAAGGAATAGGAAAAATATTATGAACAGACTAATTAAACAAGTGACATAAATCGGTGCGTGTTTGGGATTCGAACTGACGGTCACACAACTGAATATTACTGCTCATTATACACATTCAAATCTTAGTTATGGCAATACCACTATGGCAATTATTTCAATTTAAGAACATATTTTTGCTTAATTAACCTAGTCACAAGATAAAAATCAGTTAATAAATTATTTTCAACGAGTTCATTTCCCAAAAAGTACCTTCGTACATAAAAATGGTTTTAATTCATTACCCCGTTTATACAGACAAATAAGGTGTGGAAACGAAACCGCGCGTCTGTCTGGAACGCACTTAACTTTATAATCGGCCACATCAATCAACTTGGCCTTAATGAATAGTTTGCTTAAGGGCAAGCTTCGATAATCTCGACAGCGATAGAATTACACAATGGGAAGTTTGGTGTCCATTCTTTTTTTTATACAAGTTTAGTGCTTTGGGATGAGCGAAGGGTTAACGATGTTTCTTTTTTAAATATGTTCGACAAGTTTATGTCGTCCATAGTTTTTTCTCTAATATGACAATAATTGTCTAAAATGTAATTTTTTTTATCACTATTTAGACTACGCTACGGCACCTGTATAAAGTCTATAATGTCTCCAACACCATTCTTTAAAAAGAGGTAATCTTGTTGGTCCAAAGTCTCGCAGTCTTCTAAATATCATTACAAGCCAACATCGATATCTCAGATCATTGACTTCTAGATAGATAATCAACCAGCCAGTCACGGGAATAACCTTCTAAGTCTAGTCTACATCGCCAAAAAAGCATACCAAGGACAAACACTAAATATGCAAATACTATTGATAATCGCGTTCCCATAAACGTGTAGTTTCGCAGTAAACCATGACCAAAGAAATAGACAAAAAAGTGGAACCAAAACAGACTAATTCACTCACTATCGTCTCTAATTTATGGTCTCCTGGTAGGTAACATTTTTACGTGGAGACTTTTTTACTTTTACTGATTTATGTTGGAGGCATGCGACGTACACATAAATAAGAATAAGGTTAGCAGAAAATTGTACTTAGGTATTTACTTAGAAACTGTATTTTCGTTTCCTTTGCTATAGAAAAAGTAAATGATTTCTTAGAACTATGTAGAAAATTTACGTAGAAACTAAATTGAAGGTGTCTTTGACTAGTTTCGCAGTCTTGCAACGTACGGAGATTGTTTTTTTTATTATCTGACGCTAGGTAAACAAACTATCGAAAGTTAAATGTGTTTTGTACTTTACAAAACAGCAATCTGAAGTGTATTCGATGGATAACTTTGTCATTAATCTACATTTATAGTTATGAACTATACCTGTGTTCAAATTGGGTTCCCTACATGAATTCAAAATAAACTTTTCATTTTCAATACCAAAGGACAGTTGTATTGCAAGTTTTATCACTCACAACATCTTCACAATTGTATTCAAATAAACTTTCAATAGTTTTTAAATAAGTTTTTAATGTTTTTATTCAATTTTCATAACAGTAGCGATATTCAAGAAGTGTGTGGGCGCAGGAATGGAATGAATGTATAGAATTATGGCCGCTGGAGTTGAACAGTCAGTACTTAAGGAACAATTCCTACCTAGATGGTGGAAGACATAGAAATAATTATCTTAGTACAATTTACTAAAGTTGATTTAAATTGTAGCAAACTAAAACTATTCCGTATTTGTGAACCGAAGCCGTTCCTTCATGAGGTTTGACAGAAGCCATTTCCAAGTCATCGAACTTTGATCTTACCGGGATCTATCGCCAAGCTCCGAGACGCCATAAAGTATTAATAGTTGAAACATTATCGATACTATCAAGGAGTTTGTTTATCATTCCAATATTTTTACTCCCACCGTTCAGTAACACTGAATGATGAATGAACCGTACCGATCTTAATCGTTCACCGGTCCCCGTCTCATCTACTTCATTGTTAATACACCATTGTCATATTATATTTATAATAGATTCGTATCGTTCCATGTGAATGTTTTCCATCAAGTAGTGGGTCAGTTGATATAGAAAAGAGCCACTTTCTAATAATGTTACCGGTTGTAATACCAATTTGCCGAACAAGATGAGTAATTACAAAGCTTGCTCTTGACAAATGCGTTATGGTGTACATGTACCGTAGAAGTCTGATTGGTTTCGGTGTAAGGCACACGAATTTAGAATTGTGGCACGCTAGAGAGATTGGTATGGATGCTCTAAATATTCAATTCCGTGTTCATCGTTTGCGTGTATCAATGGTGTATTAGAAAATATGTAATTTCGGTCGTCAGTGTAATAACATACAATCAAAATCTAGTCTACGTTGTTATTGTTATTACAATTTGCCAATATAACGATGCAAGATCCTATTCGATTCGGCCCATTGTCATTTTTCAATCGGGTCAATTTCCAACCAATGAAAATAAATTCTCAGCAAAATTTACACTATCGACTGCCACGTTGATACAGCGTTTGCAAACGCTGTAGAGTATGCATAGTCATTAGAGTATAATAAGCATAAAGTACTAGATTTGATTCCAAGATTGGCCGTATGATATTGGGCTTTGCTATTAGGATTTTTTGTAGCAGCCCCAAGGTTACTTTGTGCCCTAGAGATAACAATAGACTGTCTTTGAATAATTACATGGTGGGTTTATCTTCTATTAGTACATATCCGCCTGACTCTACAAGCAAATACAGCCATGACACTACGTTAAAATCCATTATCACAGTTCCCAACATGAAAATCAAACTCAATACACGCTCGTGAACTTAATACCACGCGACCAATGAAGCAGATACAATTTAAATGATACGGTAATCTGAGCACATAAGTTAAAGTAACAGATATTCCGTCGCACACCTACAGCTCGACCTATGATAGCGAGCCTAGTCATTTATCAGGCACAATCTTAATCACGGCCATAACGGGAATCTGCATAGGCTGCAGTTTATCTCGGGAACAAAGTAACAATTTCAATTAATTTAACCAACACCCTGTATTTGGTGAAGCGATTTCACGCCTACTATTTGGTGATTACGGTTGGTTTTTCCTCACTTAAATCTAATAAGATTTAAAAAGAGAGGAAAAACCAATCGACCAATAAGTCTAATACATTCGAAAAGCTGAATTTGGGATGCCCAATCAACAATAATTAACAGGAGATAAAATGTGATACTGTTCTTTTATAATATTCCTAACTCCATATAAAGATGAAAGGATGTCAACAATATCATCAAAAGAGCTTGTTGAACCTTTGTCATGGTTAATTATGCAGCCAATATTTTTACTCTGATTTCATTTCACCAATCTGAATGCTTTTTTTTGCTGTGCCCTACAGGGTCCATAATGATCACATTATTATAAAAACTACCACCTAAGTACACATTATGGTAAAGCAATAAAGATATTGAGTATTGAGAGTATTAATATACACCAATAGAACTTTTGTAGGCAGAACGCGTTTCTACATACTACTTACAAGACTCAATGAATTGGTAGCTCGCCCTTTCCCAACCATGTTGGGGTCGCCTCCACAGGATGCAGCGGAATACCAGTATTTTACATGGTGCGACTGCCTATCTAACTTCCACACCCCCTAGTACCCAACCCTGGGTGACACGAGGTATCCCTTGGTAAGGCTGGTTGTCAGACTTTCGGGACACTGACTACTTGTAACGACTGTCAAAGATCTACAAATGACAACCGGAACCAACAGCTTAATCTGCTTACCGAGGCACAGAGGAAACATGATATGTAGCGTGTGGGCACCCATCCACAGACCAACCTAGGTTAGCGCGGCTTAAACTAAAGATCGACCCGAACGGTTGCTATTACTAAGCTACGGGCCTACACTTAATGATTGAACAGAACAGAAGGTGAACAGCCTTAAAAAACTTTGTAAATTAACAATACCTACTCTATATCTATATGGTACTGCATTCCAATGAAGGAGGAAGTGGGGCATCAAATCTTAGATCACGAACATATATTCCACAATGTGAGTACTTGATCTTGTCACACGCGGGACATACACATGTTGCCTTTAATTAATCGCTACGTTACATTTGGACTATATGGCGTAAAAGTAGTGTGAAAGACTAAATTAAGTCGGCTGGTGTGTTCGGGTTGATTTAGCACAAATCCTGCTTAAATTTACATGTAAGTAATGTTACATTAGCGTGCATGTTTTTTGAAACTCTGTGTATACGACTATTGTGGACCAGCTGGCGCCCGCGGCTTTACCCGCGTGATATCGAACAAAAAAGTATCCTATGTGTTATTCCAGTAAATTAATAATACTGGAATAACTTTTTTTAAAACCATTACCCCACACTAGGATGTTCTCCTGTATCATGGGTGCATTTACAATCATTTAAACTCACACACAGAAACAGCCAGACCCGAAACAACTATCTGTAGGCCATACAAATATTTGTTCCGTGCGGAAATCGAACACGCGACATGCAGCGCGGCAGTCAATCGCACAGCCACTGCGCCAACCGTGTCGTTTCAATTTGTTGAAGTAGACCGTAGAAATTCAAGATCACGACTACCCTTGTTCCTATACAACGGCGACACACATACTCGAACCGTATGATAAGTGTATGTTACACGTGCGACCGTTGACATGCGATGGTTCATATTATTAACTAGCTTTTGCCCGTGGCTTCGCTCGTGTGTAATTCGGGGTAATACAGTTCCCCTTTCCTGATTCGCAGAAACCCACCCATGTTCCTTCTTTTGCCTTTTATGTTCCGGGGCCGCGGTATCTCTTTTGAACAACCCGCAACCTCGGTAAATCAATACATAGGATATAATTTTATATCAGTAATACGATCCCTACTTACAGACGAAGCCGTGGGTATAAGCTAGTACTTGACATGATTAAGACCGTTGTCTACATTATTTATAATTGGCAAAAATATCTCGAATTGATTTTGGCAGATTATGACTTTCTACCTCCGAAATATCATCGTCTATTTGTTTAAGATTGGCCATGTGCATTACATCAAACTTAATGATTATTTCTTTTTAACAAGGCAGTTCGCGATTGGGCTTCTCAGCGGGTAATAATGTACTAACGATGTAAGAAGTTCTGATCGAGTTATGGAAGACATTATCGAGAACAGCATTAGATATACATTGCAATGTTAGAGTTATATCGAAAACTGAATTTTGTGTGCGTTTATAACATGGTTTATGCTATAAATGCTGTAGACGTGAAACAGTTGCTTTAAAACTTTTGAATCTAAGACTGATCTCTCGTGTGACGGAAGATGCATCGCATCCTCTGTCACATGTCCGATCAGAATAAATAACAATATTTTACAACTTTCGAGATAAATAACCTCATTATTAATGGTTTTAATTTGATGCCTCAGACTTCCAAATAACTTTTCGTTAAGTTTCTGTGTACAAATAAATTATAATAAACTAAATTCCTTAGAAAGCCTATAAAGAATACAGCTGAAATTTTATTTTTAAATATATTTCTTGAATTTACTTCTAGCAGACTTCTCAAAAATTCAAGTTGCCTTTAATCAGCCCCAGACAAAATAGTTTCCAGAGTTTGTGAGACACCTTTTCATACGTTTTTGTGGTTCATCTTGAAAACAATTCCAAAAAAAATGTGTAGCAAACAAAAATGATGCTTAACGACATACAATTTTTAATGGTTTGTCCGGCATCGATAATAACTGGCTCCGATCGCTAGTCGCTACACTTCCCATGGTTTTTCTCCACCTTGGCATCCTGTTGCCATAGTGATAATTAATGTGTACTTTTTGTATGCCCTTGTCTTAGTCTTAGATGTACCATTTTATGGGTTACTAGCTTTTGCCCGCGGCTTTGCTCGCGTTAAATTCGGGGTAACGCAGTTCCCCTTTCCTGATTTGTAGGTACCTGCTACCTGCAGTTTTTGCCCTTGCGCCTTATTGATATGTAATAGCAACGCAGAATTTTCCCTTTTCTTCCCTCTTTCTCCCTCACATCCCACTTTTAAAAAAATAGCCTATGTCCGTCTCCTGGTTCCCAACTATCTCTGTACCAAAATTCATCAAAATCGGTTTAGCCATTAAAGCGTGAAGAGGTAGGTAACAAACAAACAAACTCACTTTCGCTTTTATAATATTAATAAGGAGTAAGGATTGAGCTTTCAATTATTATTAAGATAAAAGACTAATGGTGTTAGGAAATGGTGGTTTTTGAAGTAAAGTTGGTAGATACCATTGCATAGATAGTGAAGAAGATATTCTCAACCTTGCCAAAGCATGACTAGGTGATGGAAGTGTCCAAAATATATTTTTATTACTACATAATAATAGGATTATGGCCTTCTGCCGCTCTTTTTTAATCGTTGAATTTAGTTTTTTATATAAAATTATTTTTTCTCATATTTTTAGCGCTCTAATGATCACACCACAAACATACCTACTTACACACTTACTCTTACTCACAAAACTTCAAACTGTACGTAATATCCTGTCTGATTCCGTTTATACATACCTGTTTTCTGTTAATACCCTTAGTTTGACATTTATTTCATTAAAAATTCGATAACATAAATAGTCATGATAACTTATCGACAGATGTAGACTTACTATCCGTGGCTAGTGCATCTACCTGTGATTTAGACCAATGCTCGACACTAATCTCATCATCTGAAAAGGCTTTCAAAATTATAATCCAAAATATTAGAAGCTTAAATTGTAACATGCCAGGAATGCTTATCCTTTTGGCTAGATCCAGGGTCGATTGGGATGTGATAATATTAACCGAGTGCTGGTTGCTTGGTGTTCATAATCCTCCGATAATAGATGGGTATGATTTTTATGCGACCAAGAACAACAAATCCCAAAACGAAGGAGTAGTGGTTTTAAATATTAAGAAGGGAATAAATATATGTGTAAAGGAGCCATCAATTATGGATTGCAACAGTCTTTTAATAACATTAGGAAAGCACACTACTATTCTTGCTATTTACCGATCCCCCAGTGTCAAAAATATCGATGTATTCTTGGAAAGCTTACATAACCTACTGCATGACGTTAACTCAAAATCCAAAAACTTTATTTTAACTGGTGATATTAACATTGATATATCTGAACACACATTAGATGGACGTAAACACAAATATTTAAATCTTATGGCCTCGCATGGCATGTTACCAGCACATCTTATTCCCACTCACTCTAAATCCTGCATCGATCATGTTATGCTGAAAACAAAGTTTCCAGCATCATGTTTTGTAGCTGAAACATCTCTTACTGATCACCACACTGTTATTCTTTCTATCGATATGTCGATCCCGGCAAGACGGAACACAATACACCGGAAACAAATAGATTACGCTTCTTTAGACTCGGCTGTCTCTAATGTTGACTTCGCGCCTCTTTATTCTGTGACTGATGTAAATGATGCTGTAGCCACTTTCACTGGTTCTATTAATGCTGCTATAGAATTATGCACTAAAACTACAACTGAAACCAAAAGGAAGACAATTTTAAAGCCATGGATTACTCCAGGTCTCTTACGATGTACAAGAAATAGAGATAAACTGCATCTGAAGGCGAGAAAATCCCCGAAAAATCTAATTCTAAAATTAACTTATACCAGGTACAGAAACTTCTGTAACGGATTACTAAAAAAACTTAAAAGACAATATGAAAGGAATGAAATTGATAAGGCAGGTAATAATTCTAAAAAACTATGGAACGCTATAAAAGCTATAACCTACACTTCTCGATCTAAGGACGTTGCGTCTGAATTAATATCTCCTAGTAACCCTCAACTTTCCATTGATACCATTAATGCATTTTTTGCGAACATGGGCAAATCACTGGCAGAAAAACATCTGTCTCAGGAACCCTCGCTCGACTCTCCTTTGCCTTCCAAGTCGACTTATCCCTACTCTTTCGTAATGTTCCCAACAGATGAAAACGAGATAAACACCATTATCCTCAATCTGAAAATTAACTGTGCTAGTGGACGTGATAATATTTCTGCAACTTTTCTGTCCCGATATAGACTTATGTTACTCTCACCACTAGCTTATATTTGTAATTTGGCATTCCACACCGGTACCTTCCCACGAGACTTTAAAAAATCCCAAATAATACCTATATTTAAGTCTGGTGACAGAGACTGCGTCAATAATTATAGGCCAATTTCAATATTGCCTACATTATCCAAGATTCTAGAGAAACTTATGAACAAAAGACTGACTAACTATTTGGAGAAAAATAAAATATTTTCTAACTCACAATTTGGTTTTAGACGCAATAAAGCTACTAGTGACGCAGTCCACGAGGTTACGGACTTTATTGTGAACAATATTGATAACAAAAATAAAGTCTTGGCAATATTTATAGATTTGGCTAAAGCTTTTGACACCGTATCTGTCCCCAGACTAATAGAAAAGCTTGAGAGACTGGGAATCAGGGATTTACCACTTAAATTATTCACGGATTACCTCAGCGATAGGTCTCAGTGTGTGAAAGTTGGTGAGTGGATGAGTAGCGATCTTCCGATCTCCTACGGAGTCCCTCAAGGAAGTATTCTCGGACCAACCCTGTTTCTCATTTATATCAATGACCTCTGTGACATGGAACTCCAAAACGGGAAGATTGTTGCCTTTGCAGATGACACGGTCCTCATTTTCAGTGATAGCACATGGGAAAAAACAATCCAGCACGCCCAGAGTGGCTTTAACATTGCAAACAGTTGGTTGAGATCCAATCTCTTAACCCTTAATGTCGACAAAACCAAATTTTTAACTTTTTCTCTCCGGAATGTCCCACAGGCGTCTTTTGGTCCAAACCCACTTATTATCGCACACTCACGCATGTGCAGCGGCCTTTCACCTTGTAACTGTCCTCCACTTCAGCAAAGTAACACAATTAAATACCTTGGTGTCATACTTGATAACAGACTAAATTTTGCATCCCATATCGACCTTGTCTCTTCTAGAGTACGTAAATTAATATATATATTTAAAAACCTCAGACATATAGTTAATTCAAAAGTGTTAAAAACCGTCTACTTCGCCCTATGTCAATCAATCTTAACTTACTGCATAACAACTTGGGGTGGCGCTTGTAAAACTGTAATGCTGAAACTTGAGCGTGCGCAGAGGGCGTTACTCAAAGTTAGTGCATTTCTTCCCTTCTATCACTCCACTACCAAGCTCTACCAAACCTATCAAGTCCTTACTTTGAGACAACTTTTTATACTCAACACTATCATCAAAATGCATGGTCTTCTAACCTACAATCCCATCGCACTAATGCATAAACGTCGAAAACATACAGTCTGCGAATCGAAAGCTTGCCGTACTCAATTCGCGCAGAGATTCTTTTTATTCTTAGGTGGCCATATTTATAATAAAATTAATCAGGCACTCACAATCTATCCTCTTACTAAGCAAAAATGCAAACTGATTGTCACAAGATGGCTCCTTGACCTTGATTATCCTAAAACGGAAAAAATCATAAATGTTCCGAAGTAGTATCATCCACATTTGCGTACATGCCAAAACACTTACACCACTAACACACTCACAAAAACACCCATAGACGCTATTACACCCATCTTCACGCTACACACATTTATACACACTATCACACACATATATTTTCGTCATTTGTATCCTAAATGTTTTTATTGTTATTACTTTTTTTTGTGTCAGTTTTTTTTTATTATTTATACCTATTGTAAAATGTCAGAATTGTATAGTCTAATTACCATCAACTTGGAATTGTCATACTATCTTTATATCAAGCTCCTCAATTCATTTTGTCTTTTAAAGTGAAGTGAACTGATTTCCAAGATACAGGTTCTTTACCTAGTTTGGAACTCAGACGCTCATTTAGTTTTTAGCAGCCTTTTATATTACAACCCCGTGTAGTCATATTTTGTACTAGGCTATATTCTGTTGAGTCCAATAAACGATTATTATTATTATTATTGTCATTTATTTATTTACATACATATTTTTTATATTTTTACATATTTTTTTTATCAAAAACAAAAAAAAACATTTAAAAATATAAAAATAGTAGCCCACCGGTATCGGGAACAGGGTCCAAGCTACCGGCGGTCAGGGCTCCAGAGAAAGGAACCTCCTAACAATACGAGCCGTGTCCAGGAGTACCGCTCTCTGTATCAAGCCCTTGATCCAGCTGCCTAACGAGAGCCTCCTCAGGTATTGGTCGAGGCTCTTGGCAATTAAGCCATTGGCAGATACGACTATCGGCACAATGATCGCTGAGTCCACATCCCACATGTCGACAACCTCGCGAGCCAAGTCAATATACTTGATTTGCTTATCTTTCTCGGCTTTCACGAGGTTCTCATCATGCGGGACTGTTATGTCAACAATCATTGCGCGCCGCTCTGATCGATCCACCACCACTATTATCAGGCTTGTTGGCAACAACAGTCCTGTCAGTGATGATGGATCGATCCCAGTACAATGTGATATAGCCATGTTCGAGAACTGGGTCGGGCTCATACCTGTAGTACGGCACTTCCGCTTCCACAAGGTTATATTTTAGAGCAAGTTGTTGATGGATAATCCTGGCTACAAGGTTGTGTCTATGCAAGTACTCTCCGTTAGCTAGACGAGAACAACCGGAGATAATGTGTCGAATTGATTCACCCGGACGGTGGCATGCCCGACATATGTCAACCGTGCCGTCCTTCACAATAAATCTCCGGTAGTTATTTGTCATCATAACTTCATCCATAATTGCACAGATAAAACCCACGGTTTCTCCAAAGAGATCCCCGGAACGTAGCCAGGCTACGGACGCTGATTGATCTACATCGGGACCATGTAGGGCCCGGAAAAAGCGTCCGTGAAGCTCCTTACTCTGCCATACCTCCCTGCGGTCGTTAGTGTCAAGCACTACAGGTTTTTGTTGCAATGATTTCTAAGTACTGAAACAAATAAGGTCCTCATAAGGGAGTGAGCTCATGGTGATAACACTACAAAAAAACAACTGTGCTTTGCTTTCATAGTTTTCTTCCGAACGAGTTTGACATAATGGCTCGTGGTGATCCAGATAAAGCAATCTTTCATCGGGAACATGCATATTTTTAAAATTGCTTCTTCATTCTATTGTCACTTCAAATATGGAACATAAAATCACACGTCATCGTGAAAGAGTTAGACAGATGTGTCCCCAATAGGGTAGTTTCCATGGTCAAAGTAATTACGTTCTATTTAGTCCGTCTTTTAGATTATTCAAAAATAAGGGCCACGTATTTTTTTATTTGTAAATCATTTTTGGTCCACAAAAATGACAAAGATGTAGCCCAGTAAAGTTACGTGTGACGTCACTCGTTGCGAAAAAATGCAGCAATGCGATATTTTACAAATAAAAAATACGTGTCCCTTATTTTTGAATTATCTAAAAGACGGACTAATATATTTTTTTTTTGGAAACTAGGCTAATCACATTCCGCGAGTTATATTTAAGTCCCATGTAACATCAACCGGGCACCAACTAGACTCTACATATGGCTGCTACTAAGAAAATTCTTGATAAGAAATAACCCAATAACAGTTGATTTCACTCGTGAATCGAACCCAGGACCTAAATTTGTGACTGTGGTCACAATCACTCGAGCAACGAAGCAACGACTATTAATACATTGTATTTAATTTACTTTAAAATAACCCTTGATTCCGGTAGATGCGGGCCTGTGGACGCGTGTTGTGTTCCACGTGCGCCTTAAAGAGATGTCAGCAAAGCAGAGGGGCCTGCCAAGGCCACCGCCTGCCGGGGTTGCGGGATTGTTCGAAAGTTATTTGATGATTTCCCATCCGCAAAAAAAAGACAAACCTTGATGTTTTTTTTTACGTTTGTGAAATCATTAAATAACTTCCCCCGTACTAGGCTGAGCTGGGGCTGTTCCTTCTTTTGCCCTTTGTGTTCCGGGGCCGCGGTATCTCATTTAAACAACCCGCAATATCAGCAGGCGGTGGCTCTGGCAGGCCCCTCTGCAAACCTTGATGCTTAGTTCACTAAACTGACGAACTACACTAAAATAACAACCTTCTAAGAAAAAATACTGAGTAACTACAGGAAGTGCCCATATCGTGGCCTATACTTATTATAATAACAACCTGTATCTCTACTCAGTTTGTCAACCCAACAAAAAACCCCGGATTACTCAACTTCGCATACAAATTTGGCATCGCATCGTATCAATCAAACGTGGTATTTATAAAATTATCGAGAGCACAATCATAAGAGCCCGTCAAATATCATTATCGTCAATGATTGATAGCTAATTCTTTAACCCTATCTGATTATATTAGTCGTAAAGATGCGTGGGACTAGAAGCACAATGCATCATTTTATATACCTACGCATATCGGCAAGGATCGATGGAGCGATCAGGAAGTGAACGAGACCTTTAGATGGTATATGAAAGAATCATTTATAGCGGTACCATTTGTGATACCTACGTTTTGGGACTAGTGATGGGACATTGTATGATAACTCTATGGTACAGTACGATACGGTAGCAATGCTAAATCTCAATGTGGAGATGCCGAGGATGACATTCATCGATTTAATCTGTCTTGACTGTTTCAATCGATATTAAAATTTTGGAAGAACCTGATTTAAGGTAAAGAAGAAGAGGAGTGTATTGTATCGAAAGCGTGTTTGCTTAAAATTCTATAATGGGTAAACAAGATAGTTTATTGCTTAAAGATAGAATATATTTATACCTATTAAACAAACAATTATAAAGCTATAAATGAGTGCCTGTCAATAAAAAATTATGTTGATGTCTTCATGCCTAAGGAATAATTATAGGTTCAGTTTGTTAGTTTGCCAAAATTTATGTCCCACCCAAAAGAAATAAATATTAAAATTCAAACAATGTTGCGTCATTAAAAATAATACAGCTCCATAAACTTTGGCACTCAACTCTCATACATTCGGACGTCCACAATTATTGTTATTTAAGATCGCATCCATAACTCGGCTGTTGCTAATGCTCAAACAAAACCCGGTACATGCAAACAAATTTACCGAAATTGTTCACTGAGCGGCGAATAAAAATTACGACCGGTTTGTTCGCCCGCGGCCTGCGCTCGCGTCGCGGTCGGCCCGTTTCGACGGCCATCCTCTGATATTTATGCCCCCATAAAATACGAACACGCATCGAACTCCAAACGGTCACAACGGACAACGTATCCTTCGATCAAACGCAATAGAATAATAAAAGCTCGGCTTATGTCTATCGATTCCAACTGAATCGGTGCGATTATCATTGCGCTCATGCGTTATACTCCATTTGACACTTTACAGCCAATCTACATATTCTTAGAGCGACGTTTTTATCGACACACAAAAGAAATCGTTTAAAATACTGACACATTCTACGTTCGAAATAGAAAATGTTACCCAATTTTCGAAATTCGAATGTAAAAAGCATATATAAACTTCTTCGTAGATTAAACAAAAAGCGGAGATTCTCAAATCAATGTTTTATGGCCTCCTAATGACAGGACGGAGATATTGCGCATTCTTAATTAGTTTTTTGTCAGCATAAAGTAGCGTTAATTAAGATTCAGAAATTGAAATGTATATCGTGTGCTACGGTCTGTATATTAATTTAGAGATGGAAATATATTAGAAGTAATGATAACATCATTGAATGGCGGCCATCTGATGTTTCCGATCAATTTACTGTATTGCCTGAGTTTATCGGTTGTTTGACAATTTAATGGCATTTTCAGTGTCGATCGCTGTTAATTAGATAGTCGTAGTGCCCGGAGCTAGTCAAATATTTTAATACAAACGTATACAACGCCACCCACGTTCATAAAAATGGTATTCGCAGTCAGTAGGCAGATCGCAGCGTGTTATTAAGTGATATCTTTTATAAACAGCCAGTGCGAGACCTTAGCCGTAGGGGATATGTTGCATTTATTATAAAATTAATTTAAAACAAATTAAATAATCTGTAGCCAGCCTTTAAAAGTTTGATTATCTACCGCCTTGTTTTATTTTTACTTTTAAACATAACTTTGTTTCTAATATTTAAGTAATCTACGTAGGTCACTTGTATGACTTCCGGATAACCGATAACTGACGGCCTCTTTCAAGCTTTTATCAATAACACTTGAAGTTCACTAATTAATAATTGATTTACGACTATAAAACTTCGATAAGAAAATTCTTAAAGCCGTCATTGCCGCCGAATTTCGAGAACCCGGCTACGCTTATCGTCTATCGCAAACTACCAAAATGACATTCGTTTTACATTTTAAATTAACGCAAAGGCAACCGGGTGACAGCCGGCGCACGTCACACCGTGCGTAAAATAAAACGCACGCGACACGACAGATCAACCGACTTGTCGGCTACCGATGTCGTGCAACGATAACGTCGCGACGGGATGACGAGTTAATTCGATAGTCGCTGCGCTTTATATCACTTAGAAACATAAATACGAATTGACGGCTCGGACAAATTTTATAAGTACCTACATGTACCCAAGGCTCGGAAATGCTGCGTCTAAACGCAGCATTTCCGAGCAACTAATCACTAAATAAATTAATCATCTAAATGATTAATTTATTTAGTGATTAGTTGTGCAACATGGCATACAAATTATACATACGATTAAATGTTTCTTGGGTGCTTAAGATGTGTGCGTTTCGTCTGCAATAGCTCGAACCCAGTACAAAGATATTGTGAACAACGAAACGAAACAAACGTTTACTAGTTATATCATAACGTAATATGACTTAATATCACGCCTGTAATTCCCGAAGGGTAAAGCAGAGGTGTTATATACCTAATAGTACACCCACATTTCGTCAGGGAGTTTAAAGTTTTCAAATGTAGGGTGGGCCTGTTGCCATTAACCAATCAAATTCCTGATGAAAAAACCCAATAACACTTTACCCGACCTGGGAATTAAACTCTGTACCCAGGCTCAGAAGTCACGCTTGCGACCACTAGAATAACGAACCATTCCTAGACCATAGACCAGGTGAATCATAAATAAAAATATTCTCTAGAATTCATCAAAAATTATGTATTGTGATACGGTGAAAAAAGGAGAGAGGCCCTAAATATGGAATAGGGGCAGAGAATGATGATGATTTTGTGAAAATCTTTTAGGACGGCTAATGCAAATCCTGAAAGGACATGACAAAACTATTTTACATAAAAAATACAACACAGCATTACTTCTTGTCTTAGGAAACAACAATGGCGCCAGTACATTTTACAAGGACTTTGATTTTTTTTGCAGATGGGAAATCATCAAATAACTTCCCCCGCTCTGGGCGGAGCGAGGGGGAGTGTCAGACTTGTACTGACTAAAACCGACCCATGTTCCTTCTATTGCCCTTTATGTTACGGGGCCGCGGTATCTCTTTCGAACAACCCGCAACCCCGGCAGGCGGAGGCCCTGGCAGGCGCCCCTCTGCCAGAACTTCCATTACTACTTATGATTATTTTTACAGATTCTAGATATGCTTATAAGTCTGACTGTTACTACGGCAATAAATAAAACAAGTTGTTGACATAATAAATCAATAGTGCATGAGGACTAACAGCTTGGCGTTAAATTATGGGCACTGTTAATACAATTACATCATACGACTAATTATTTAACAAGTATTTGTAAAGGCTAAGAACACCGGGGTTGCGGGTTGTTCGAAAGAGATACCGCGGCCTCGGAACGTAAAGGGCAATAGAAGGAACATGGGTGGGTTTTAGTCAGTACAAGTCTGACATGCCCCCCCGCTCCGCCCAGAGCGGGGGAAGTCATTGGATGATTTCCCACCCGAAAAAAAAAAAAAAAAAAAAAAAAAAAAAGGCTAAGAACAAGATAAAAGTGTTGTTCTGTGATTTTGTTGCCAGGAGTAGTTAAAATTGATATTTAAATGGCAGGTCATCTTCTCAAGCAAAGGGGCAGCAAGCAGCAACAATTACAGTACCTACTTATATTATGCTTTTTCTTTCGTTAAATGGCGATAAAACGACGTTGACGTTGTAGAGGTTGGAAGAGAATAAATTTAATTTTATGTGCAGTTGATCCGTGCGATGTACAGTCGATGCAGTACCCAAGTCTGGTCCACAAGAAGAAAAGGTACTGCGCTGATCCCAAATAAAATGGGACAAGGGCAGGAATATATAGAGCAAGGGCATATTTTTAGTGGTAATAATGATTATCATTACCACTAAAAATATGCAGTTTATCAGAGATCATGGTGCTTGCAACGATGGCGAAATATCGGCAACTCAAAAATCGAGTTGTAGGTGTTACTAATAAGAGGCATTAAAGGGCATTTTACAACAACAGACTACAAAACAAACACAGACCAATCACAATTTATATGAACATAAATAATACGTGGGTACTGGCAATAAACCATCTGAAGAATCATCCACTAAAATTCTTACAGAAGATTGCGTGCCCGCACTTTATGGATCATTATTGATTGTAAACGGTATGAAAATGGACATTAAAACTTCAGAAGACAAATATCTTGTCGATTTTTAAAGTCTGTAAGCGCAGGCAGGGGGCTTTTAAAAAATAATTGCTACTCTCACCTCAGCCAATATTTCATCTGGATGTGCAAAGATATTGCTTCCTTATTAATGGCAATTTATTGGGCTTTATATCATTATTATTTACACCGTATATGATCACTTGAAACCGGTAAATATTCAATGTTTCATACTATTTCTGTATTCCTATTTGTCAATGTTGGAAAACCTGTAAATTATTTCGCAATTTATAATTTTAATGTACGATGAAAAATTAATCATCGAAATACATTAAAAGGATTATTTTTTTATTTTCAATAATGAATATAGTAATTAATTTTCCACTACCACTTGCGTGAGAATTAATTACGAAATTTATGTGATTAATTGGACTGGAATTTAAACGAAAAGCGCACAGAAAACAAAATCAACCAATTAGCGTAGACATAACACAAATTCTGCACGTACGAAATTAATCAAATTGCCTCTTAAAATTCCATTAAGCGGTACTCATCGAGCTCACTACTGATGTTCATAACTCAAAACTACTAATAACAATCATCAAAATACTCGAGCGAATCTCGCCAATGAAGATTATGATTGATACCACTATTTAGCTAACGGTAAACCACATAGTGAAATTTAACTTTTCTTAATGCACGGCTGTAGGTAAAACGAAAATTGGTGATTCAAATTATAATGAGAATGAGTTAATGGTTCTGGCAACAGTTACCGCCACCAATATATTTTTGATACGTGAAGCCTAATCAAAAACTATACATTGAACGATGACAAAGCATTTCTTACAACAAAACATGTGAACACGAAGCAATGTAGAATACCGAAAGACAATAGACAGATTTAAATATTCAGATTTTTTATGCAGTGAGATGAAACATATTAAAGTAAAGGAATTCTGGTAGCAAAAAATCAATAAAGCTCGATCAAATAAAAAATGTACGGATAAAAATAGACGATCACGCCGAACAGAAACAAAGTGTTCGATCAGATACTATTAAAGAAGTGTACGTGCTTGATAACATGACAGTAGAATAGCGAGACAAAACAACAAATCGAAAACGAATCATTAATTTCCAAGTAACAAAACGGCGAATAGCTGCTGATTGGAATTCGAAGAAGGAATTTGGCCGCAAACAGTATAATTAATTGTCGCGAGCGAAAAAACTATTCAATTTAGCTGGAAATCTGCTCAGACAGGTAAAATTGGTGAAGTAAATCCACAGATACAATTTAGAGTACACATACAAATTGCTTTTTTTCGTAACAAACTGAATGTCAATCTCTGACATAATTGCCATTTACAATAATCCACATGACCATGGCCATTTGCCGGATTAACAAAAAAATAATGGAGCTACTAGATATCATTTTATAAACCTGTATTTATGCAGATGATACCAGTTTCCAACGTGTTTACTATGAGCCTGTCGTGTTATTAACGTAAGCAAAATATTGAAAAATTAATTGCAATCAATTTTCAAGATCGAAAACCTGTAGTGGAACAATTTTGATGAATGTGTAGATTGAGTGAGTATTTCGTTTTGTTATTTGTTAGCAGACGGCTAATTGATTTACTTGATGATTTTGTATGCAAAACAAATCTTATGATTTATATGAAAAATAACATAGCTAATATTTAAAGTGATATTAAGTTCTGTTGGCCGTAATAACTTATTTAAATTGACAAGAGTGATGATTTAAAAGTAACATTTGGAGAAAATAATCTTTATCATGGTTCTATGAAAAGGTGCTCCTAATATTTTCAATATCGTAACAACAACCCCTGAAGCTAAAGCATTAACCATCGATGCGCTTTCTGCAAAAGCATTTAATCTTCCAACAATTTCTCCAAGATACTAGTCAATGTTGACACTGAAATTAAGTCCTAGATTATACCCCACATAATCTCACAGTGGACCCATAAATCATAATCAGCCTTAGGGCTCTAAACTAGTTTTATTTACTCTATTGCTAACGGTAGTATAATTAATTCGCAAGCGGAACGGTAGCTGTCGCCTCTGTATTGAACGTAACATGTGGTATTACACGTCCGCTAGTTGTTTGATCAGCTTGCAGAGACTTGCAAGCTCTTGCAATGTTTATTAAGTGACTGTCCTACGTCGTGTATGCAAGAAAAATATTTTTCAATCAAGAATGTGATAAAACTGGGTTGTAAAGCTAGATGAAGCACCTGATGCTGCATTGCAGATTTATGTTTACGTAAAATGACTAAAAGTATGGTAGTTTTAGACATTTTACGTAAAAATAATTGTTTCCTAACCTCTCAAAGTATTTCGTAACATTTAGTCAAGTCTGCTTGGTTTTTAATTGCAGCATCATCTTGCTTGTCTTTCATTTTCCTCACAACTTCTTCAAACAAGTCAGCATTGTTGATTGGCGAACATGGCCCAAGGTTCACTCAGATGGGCCACGTTAACGACCGTAACAGGATTGTGTAGTTTGATCTAACAATCACTTAATTGGTACCGAAACTTGGATTGGCCGTGCGAAATCTTATTTGCGTGACGAAATCGGACACGAGAACCTTGTTAGAGAGTTCAAATTAAAACGGACTGATAGAAAACTAATCATTGCTCTCTCTTCACTTATTATATCAGTATGATTAAGTAATAAATAGATTTTGTTGATTACGGAATTAATTCGCTTTATTGGTAGGTTTACGATGATTGCGTCTACCGTCTTCTTTACAAACGTTTTAGAGCTTCATAAAATATCAAAGCAAATAACTGCGGTACTTTTACTGTTCTGTGCTTTTACACTTTACCTTTAATTGTTATAGCTGTTATAAGGAAAAATGTTATTTTAGTGCTTGATAGAACTATTTCTCAGTCCAGGTTAACAAATTCATAAAAACATACATAAACCCCCGTGTTTTTCCCATGGGGCTTAGAAGAAACCGCAGACTGCTACTTGCTACGATCTTTACATGAGTATGTAAAGACGACGACGTATGTGACGACGTGTATGACGAGGCAAAAGGAGTCTTTTGCCTTATCAGGGTCATACACGCACGCCAATGGCAAATACTACCCACCTGAACTGTCTGAACAACCTCACCAGTAAGTTCGTCCCCTCCAAGCATTGCTTCTGTATCTGCCTTGCTTCCTTTGTTAATCGCCTATCACTTATACTCCTCACGACCAAACCATGTAAGAATACTTTTAAAATTTTTGTCACTACAACTTTTTTCTTTCTTGAATCCAACACATTCATAAAATATATGCTCAGTAGAGCCGCCTTTTATGCCAAGAATGCACGAAGGTCTATTCTGCCTTGTAATTGCCTATCCCACCTATCGGCTGTCAGCTGTAGCTTGTAATCTTTACTTGAATAACCCACTCGACTACTCTATAAGAGATAAGAGGATATTAAGGCTATCAGAACATTCGTATGGTAATTAGACTTTAATTATGTTGTATGTGTACACCGATGTTCATTATTTTAAACACATGGTTTAATAATATAATTTGCTTATCAGAATTCATAAATTATGGTTCAAACTTACTTGTTTGTGGTTTTATTAGTTGGAAAACGAGTCTTTTTTGTTTGATCTGCAAGTGGACCGACTTTTTAGTAGTCTTTTATCGAGTGAAGCTTAAAGCTTGTAACATATTAACAATAACATCCCTACTCTTTATTTTAAAATATGCTTTAAATAAACTCCACAATATTTCATTCAAAAATATACAATTAACGTATCTATCTGGTTATGTTATTTTATTATACAGCAGCAGCATCATCAATCAACTATTCAACGAAAAAATAACCATCCGTAGTCCTCTTTTTGGGATATGACTTACGCGTCACTTCCCAGATTTTTTATCCTGGAAAAAAATAAAAAACGTGGCTCAGTGTCGCACGACCTTCCCGCGGGATTCCTTCTCGTACTCACACCATCACTGGACCGTTCCTACGATTTAATTGATCTCAATGCTCGAGACCAATCGATTCGCTACGGAAATGACTTCTTCTCCGGTTGAGTCACTACCATAGACAAAAATGGGTTGGCCAATTGTTTTGGTTGAATACTCAAGGTGCCAACTAAAATTTCATTCTCGCTTCTATAAAAATAGAGGTAGAGGAAAATATGCAAAACAAATAATAAAGAACAAAAGTTACTACACCACATTATTAAACACGATAGTCAATAAATTAACAAGGGGACCATAATTTCGAACACAAAGTGAACGCAAAGGATTCATCGAATAATTGTACCGCCAATAGCTTACGCGGCTTTATTTTTTCACCAGCGGTGTGAAGTAGCCGGTGGTATTTTAATGTGACAGCTGAACACATAACCGCACTTAATTTTGTCCTAATGCGAGCACCGGCCCATAAGAATCTTGCCCTTTAGTTCGCTCCGTTTTTCTCCTGAGAATATCTGTGAACTGAATCGGCGATGAGCCAGATAAGGAGAGTGTTTCTTTAAATATGCAAAGTGCAAACTTTGTGGGACTCTTTCGACAGGACGCTGAATAATTTTACACGCTCTTAATGGTTCCCGTGTCGTTTTAATTCAGGCTTGCGGTGTTGCGTTGACACGGTAAGGTGAAATTAAGCTAAAATTGTTTTAATTACAATCAATGGTATTATATTTGGTCTGTACGTTCGATTTAATAAAGGAAGCTATTGCATGAATGTGTAGAGCTGGTAAAATTACCATAATTAATGGAATAGCAATAAACTATGGCTATTGTTTGGTGTTGCTTGCAAATAAAATGTATGGAGTATAAATAATGAAGTAGGATGTTCGCGCTGCCGCGTCGGCACCTCTAGTGTTTGTCAGGCGCGATGTTGGCTACATCGCGCCGACATAATTTAGCACCAAGGCAAAGACTCAGGCATTTTTCTAAAAGACAATACAAGCCTCTCGGCCAATGGAATATTCAGAGTGCCTGAAGAATTCTCATTCTCGCACCCGCTAATGAATAGCTATTCTTTGAGCATTTTAACTATGGCTTTCGGAATGGAATTCGACTGTACAGGTTTCTTAAAAGGTCCCTCGATATGCGTCGGACCCTTTCCGCTTCGCTTAATTTATGGACACTCATACTTTTTTTTCTTTTATTTTGTATTAATTATTACGGACCGTATAAAAGTTTCGCGCGTTATTCCACTTCGGAATGTTAGTGGATTACATTGTTAAAAACTATTTCTGTAATTAAAGCCATTTTTCTTGTAAGGAATAAAATTGATAAGATCCGACCGTTTTTGGTCATAGCTGTCAATAGTAGCGGTAATTAAACCATTTAGGCCGAGGAAATACAAGTACTACTATAATATACAAGTGTATGCGCATACATAATTGCACTCTCTTTTCTCTTACTCTCAAAATCCGATGGGATGGCTATACCACGTCATCGAAGAGAAATAAGATGTAGGACTAACGACTCAACTTGTTCTCCCAGTCCCAGGGACATCACACCACCAGCCTTCAAAGTCCTGGTGGCTACTGAGAAATACCTACTGAAACACACAATTAACCGCCCTTTTTTTGCGGATGGGAAATGATCAAATAACTTCCCCCGCTTTGGGCGGAGCGAGGGGGAGTGTCAAACTGTTCCTGGCTAAAACCCACCCATGTTCCATCTTTTGCCCTTTATGTTTCCAGGCCACGGTATCTGTTTCGAACAACCCGCAACCCCAATTCACCGCCCTGGACATCGAACCCATGACCCCGCACTCATCAGTTATACTTTAGACCACAAGACAAACGGCTCTTATAAGTATAATATAAATTAAAGACGTGACATTATCCTCGAATTCCTCATTTCTCCATGGATCACAGTTGGTGGTTCACTGCAGGTTCTATCGTAACTAATTCAAACAATTACTCATCTGCCGAGACAAAATTGGGTTTTATTGTTCAGTAATAGAAAACAATGATAATAAGGCTATAAATTACGTGTTAGGCAGGGTTGTCTATCATCTTATTTCGTTATTAGGCATGAAGTATGCTGTAGTTTTGAGTTCTTGCTAATTTATATTCAAAGTATGTAGACCCACTTTTATGGAGTGTTTTGAATTAGACCTTTTTTATTTTTAAAGAGAGTTCTCGTCGCTGCGTGGCATCGCTGTCATCGTGGCCAGAATACATTCATACTAATTAGTGTTTTGAATATCTAATTAATTCATTTTACAACGTCCCGCGTTTAACTATATTTTTGTAGTTGTTAAAAAGACCTTTGACATTGTAAGTGCTTCCTTTTAACAAGAAATGTAAGTGCATTTACATGTGTAAATAACTATATAACTGTTCATAGTTAAGTTAATTGTAAACATATCCAGTGAACAAAAATACAAAACGGTTTCCTTTATTTTTAAAAGGGTAGACCCCCTTTTTAGACAATTTTCGTTTTGTGTTTGTTTTAGAATCATAACAATAAGTTGATAATAAGAATTACGATACCATGCGTAAAATGGTCACAAAGTGACAATTATTCAAACATGAACTGCGTCTGTGACTATTTTAAGAATTATAAAGTAATTCATATTATTATCCTACTAGCTTTTACCCGCGGCTGCGCTCGCGTTAAATTCGGGGTAACACAATTCCCCTTTCCTGATTTGCAGGTACCTGCTACCTGTAGTTTTTGCCCTTGGGTCTTATAATATTGCAATAGCAATGCTAAGTTTTCCCTTTTCTTCCCTCTTTCGCTCTCATATCTCAATCTTTTTTAAATAAAATAGCCTATGTCCATCTGCAGGGACCCAACTATCTCTGTACCAAAATTCATCAAAATCGGTTGAGCCATTTAGGCGTGAAGACGTAACAAACAAAAAAACTCACTTTCGCTTTTATAATATTAGTAAGGATTATGATTCTGCTAAAGCGGCCATTTTTAACCCCCTTGAAGCTAACGCTTTTTATGTTATTTTGAGCTCCCAAGCAGCTCATATTAAACATATTTAGCGGCCACCGCAAATAAAAATTAACAAAACCGAAAAAATCAGAACCAAAATTTAATTTATAAAAACTGGCCACACATTTGCAAAGTCAGCGACAACACAAAGACCACTGAACACAGGAATACAAAACATTAAGTTAGTCATCATTCGCAGAATTCTTTAATCTACATTCAAATTTTGAAAATTCAAAATCAATATTACTTTTTTTGTGCTTTCGCAGCAACGGCAACAGATAATTTTTGGTCTTAGACTAAACCCGCACTGCGTAGAAAGCTCGCGCGATTAAAATTCACGCGGTGGAAAATCTGTGATTTAATTTAAATAGGTGCGATGCGAATTTTGAATGAAGAGTGTAAATAGACACATTATGATACCATGTACTTGTATCACACAAGTACAGTTATAAAAAAAACTGTACCTTGATTCTTTGACGGGAGTTCTGAATCGCGATTGCGTCTAAACACTCATAATTTGATACCATCATTATAGAATAACGAATAAAAAAATCGCGCGATTTAATATCGCAGTGCAGGCTAGGCCTTAAGCTTACAGACCGCTTTATGAAATATTGCAATGATCAAGCAACAATGAGCTGTAAAGGCTGCCAAGCGACTACGCAAACACAATGTAATCTCTTCTGCGAACGAGAACATGATTTATTAAAGAAAATCCACATTCGAATTTCGAGTCTTGTAACGGTAAACGGAACAATCTATACTTAATAATCTGTGGCTAATTTGAAATTCTTAAGTCGGTACTACAGAGGCCTGACTTGAGCATTAAGAGGCTGTGGTTCAGTGTAAGGATATGCCATGGGAATACTTCTTAGCTATTATGAATAAGCCGATAGTATATCAAGCTATTCTTATTAAACTTAAACTTTGCTATTTATGAGGATTTGTGATCATTAAATTAAAATAACGTAAGGCCCAAGATAGCACCTTGTAATACGCCTTGAAATTTGTTTTAAACTCATATCGAAGAAAGATTAATAATATTAATGATAAATATTAAGAAAGACTCATAAAGAAGAAATTAAGAAAAACGTTTAAATGTTAGCTAAGCATGTGACTTGAGTTAGAGTCAATACTGTAGAAAAAATCGGCTGCCACTGCATGCTGACAACCTTAAACTGTCTTGGCAAGTTTTGCTTTGTAACTACTGAATACAACATACTTCAAAGAACCATTTGAAGTCACCAAACGACCAAAAACTATTTAAAAGCATTAAATATACGATGATCACGTACTCATTACTATTCAAAATGAAAGACCGGATGCATTGTAACTAAACGTTAAAGGAACCGCGATGGCGTTTAAAAGCTACAAATAACCCATTCACATCAACATAATTTATAAACAATTCCCAACAAACCATTACTGGGTGTATCAATATGAAAACATAAAGAATAAACGATCGTTGTCTCTCTTTATATGCAAGAAACACCTCATTAAATGTTTGTCATACAATTTACCTATCTGCATTAACAAGGCTATACAATGGGATAAAAAATTACAAAGGTAGCCGCTCGAACGGGCCTTATATTGTAAGTTTAAGATGCAACCATCTTGCAATAATTGTGGTTGTATCGGTATGTTGACATCTTGAGGCTGTTGCATCGCCATATTCTATTTGTTACTTTGTTATCACAATGTGTCGAAGCAAAGAAAGGTAGAAAAAGCAGACACACTTCCTTATGAAGAGACATTTTACTGCACAAGAAAAAAATACAAGCCACTTTGTAAGCAAAACTTCGCCATACAACAATTTGATCATCTTTATCGAAAGCCTTTCGAAGTACGTAACATAATGAGACTCGATATCTATCCCTTCCTCGTTCATTAGCCAAGGCTTCCGCCTTAACAATCATAACAGCATTGCTAACAACTACCAATTGCTCTCTATCCATAATGAAGGCACCCGACTTTCAATAGAACAACATGGCCGCGAGTGAGTTATTCAAATGAAGTTTTATACACGTTAGTGCATGCTGTGGACGTATTCGATAATTTATACTAACAATGCACCGCTGCAGTGCATGTCGTTTGGTCAGTCTTGTAAAACTTGCGGCAATGGAATTGAACGTCATTTAGTTGTGAGGATTATTATAAGGTCTATGGGTATTTAATTTTGCTTCTGCCCTTTTAGTTCGTGACCGAAACCATTACAAATATATATGCTATTGATAAATGATAATTACAAAATTGTACATTGAATTGAAACAGTATAATGTCTAAACCTGTTTAAACCATTTTGTTTATCATCACAGTATTTATTTGATTTATATCGTGAAAAATATGAAAAAAATATAAAAATCGCGAAAAATCGGACGTGCGAATTGCGAAATAAACGGTTATATCTTTTGACTGCGTAGAATAAGAGGGTCGATTTTTCGTAGAATAAGAGGGTCGATTTTTGACCTGGATTGCAAAATCCTGCCGAGGTTGCGGGTTATTCGAAAGAGGTACCGCTGCCCCGGAACATAAAGGGTAATAGAAAGAACATGGGTGGGTTTCAGTCAGTACAAGTCTGACACTCCCCCAGAGCGAGGGAAGTTATTTGATGAAAAAAAAATGCGGCATTAAGTATATGGTTCTTAATCTCGATACCTCCACGCATTCTCGAGACAAAGGGCATTGACAGACAGACAGGCAGACGGACATCAAGATCCTATAAGGTTTCCTTTTTTTAAGGTACGGTTCCCTCGGGAAAACATGAACCATGTGACAATTGACAAGTTCAACTTTATGTAGCTACCTCATTAACTGGCACGCGTGGAAGCAAAGATATTATTTACAACTGGCTGGCGCCCGCGGCCTCGCCCGCGTGATATCGAAAAAATTATCCTATGTGTTATTCCAGACTATAATCTACCTCTGTGCCAAATTTCATCAAGATCCGTTCAGCCGTTTTGACGTGAAAGAGTAACAAACCTAAATACATCCATCTATCCTCACAAACATTCGCATTTATAATATTAAGTAGGATAATATTAATACGATCTGTTAGCTCATATTTGAGAACGACTTCCTTATATGCTAATACCTTTTATTTTGGTTCCAACATCTAACTTGGTTGCTTTGTTGGTTTAGTGGTCGTGGTGGACGGCTGAGTATGAGGTCCTAGGTTCGATTCCTTGGTCGGGCAAAGTAAGATTGATGTGCCCGGTTGGTGGCAATAAGCCGATTCCTAATTACATGGAACTAAGAACAAAACTGGCGAAAAGTGAAAAAGGTCTTAGGAACACCTCTGCTTATCTTTGGGAAATTACAAGCGTGATGTTGAATAAAATCTAACTTAAAACTCTAGTCTGTTTAAGTAAAACATTAAGTACCTATATTAACGTACCCTGTTATTTTAGTCTCTAAACACAACAGCAGTTTAATTACACACGTATTTGTATTACATTAGGAACAAATCCCGCAATGTACATATTGTACGTTCTTTCACTAATTCCTGTAACTACTAATATACATGTTAGACAATGCTGTAGACTGTTAATTGTGTCCGTATGTCCAGGACCCGGATTACTGTGCGGACCTTCGTTAACACGGGATTTAGCTCTTTGCCCTACCCTATCGTTTGGTAAATACGAAAATGAGCGAATCGAGATTTTCCCCGGAAAATGTCTAAATATATCGCGTTTTATTATTAGAATGAAAATCCGTTTTCTTATCTGGATCCGTATAATACTAAACAGATTTAGAAGTTGTTATATTGATTGTATTCAGAAAAGATAATAAATAAATAAATAAAATAAATAAATATCTTGGGACAACTCACACACGGCTATCTGATCCCAAGCTAAGCAGAGCTTGTGTTATGGTAACCAGACAACTGATATACATACTTATATAATTTATAAATACATACATATTATAGATAAATCACACCCAGACACAGAACAAACAATCATGCTCATCACTCAAAGTTTGTCCTGGGTGGGAATCGAACCCACGACCTCCGGCTCAGCAGTCAGGGCCACTAACCACTAGACCAACAGGCCCGTCAGAGTTTTTATGTACGGATAATATCATCATCTTCATTCTCTTCATCTCATCTAGCTAGCCCTTATTCAATAGATATTGTTATTTTATACATTTGACTGCCTCGTTAGGAGCTAAGCATGGGTTTTTTTCCTAGATCGGACAAAATGTAATTGGATTTTTCTATCATGAATTTCTCAGTATCAGCCTGGATATGTGCCCGGTGGAAGACAACAGGCTCGCAGCCAGAGCTTGAACTTGGGACTTAAAACACATAACTGGCGAAATGCTGGTAACCTCTGCCTCTTTCATTCCTTTTATATATTTATAAAATAATAATGTTTTATATATTTTTATAAGAAATATTTAAACAATAAGTGTGAAAAACCAATAAAGGAGTAATAAAAATCATTGTTAATGTACACAAAGAATGAAAACTTACATAGGCAAACAGTGAATAAATGATGTTCAGTGAAGACAATGTCAAAAATGCGAACCTCCTAAACTAGGTCAGAGGCCTGTGTTTTATGTTAGATAGATAGATAAATCATAACACAAAAAAAAGTGTGTGTGTCAGCTCCGACGCACGACTGGAGTTTACTCCTTAAGTACGAGTATCTAACCATACGCAAAACGAGTTTATTCAACTGAAAAAAGATTAATATCATATGAAAGGGTAAATTCACAAATTAATGAAAAAAAATAGCAATATAAATACATCGACACTGATAGAAACAAACAAGCCCAATAACATATAGCATATAGGTATAGTCGCCTATACAGCATACCATATGTACGTCTTAATACACTCACAGCCAATTATAAATTAGAAAGGTGCGCACCAAAAACGTGACACATTTTCTTTACTTTAGTAGGTTTTACCCCTCGGATTTTTCTCATACCGGGCGCCTTATATATGAAAATCGATTCTTATGGAGTAAACTCCAAAAATATCAAACTGAGAAAAAAAAGGAATAGATTTTAAAAAAGTAAGGTAGAAGTTATGATGAAGTTATGATTGATCCATAGGCATTTAGACACATCACATACATTTATAATGGTCGCCCAGTACTGGGCGGAGTGTGTCTTTATTTTTTTATTTTGCGGATTGAAAATCATCAAATGACGGGGGTAGTGTCCGACTTATACTGACTAAAACCCACCCATCTTCCTTCTCCTGCTCTTTATGTTCCGGTGCCGCGGTATCTATTTCGAACAACCCGCAACCCCGGCAGGCGGTGGCCCTGGCAGGACCCTCTGCTTTGTTGACATCTCTTTGAGGCGCGCGTGGAACACTAACGCGCCGTCGACACGGCTTGTCGTCGACCCGACACCGATGCGAACCCCTCCTACCGCCAGCTGAGATCCCGATGGTGGCGTATTTTGGCGGTGTGTGTCTCAAGTTTGCACCAAATAGATCTCCAGCTCAGCATAATGCCAGATAGACTACCTGACGCTGGTATTCTGCTGAATCAACACGCACGACACGGTTGGCGCAGTGGCTGAGCGATCGACTGCTGCGCTGCGTGTCGCGGGCTCGATTCCCGCACGGAACAAATATTTTGTATGGCCTACAGACAGTTGTTCCGGGTCTGGGTGTTTGTGTATGTGAGTTTAAATGTTTGTAAACACACCCACGAAACAGGAGAAATTCCTAGTGTGGGGCAATATTTTTATAAAAATAAAATAAATCCTGCTAGTGACACACGGATGCCTAGAAAACACAATGATCTGAAAAGAACAAAATACGATATTGTGCGGCGAATATTATAAAGGTGGGTTAGTACGTGGGTACTAACCCACCTTTATAATATTCGCCGCACAATATCGTATTTTGTTCTTTACATGTGGATGTAAACTTACAAGACATGCTACTCAGAATCTTCTTAAGTTAATTATTGTGTAAAGAACCTAATATTTCACTTCATCGTCAAGCACTAAGGAAGCTCTTTTAATGACACCGGAAAGAAATATTAAACTGGAAAACTAATAATAATAATCATATAGTAATTTCCAACACTCTCAAAGTTATACTACTTACTATCTATGAATGCGTAAATTCAGTTGGCTGGATGTTTGTTACTCAATCACGCCAGAACGGCTAAACAGATTTGCATGAAATGTATCAAAGAGATAGATTACAGTCTAGAATAGCACAAAGAGTGATACTTTTTTATAGATTACACAGCCTGGAATATCACATTGGCTGATTGATTCCTTTTGTCTTAGATCGCAGTCTGGAATAACATGTAGGCTGATACGCTTTTTTTTCTCATCCAAAATGTCCACGTGTACGAAGCCGCGGACAACTTCTAGTGAACAAGATATATCGTTCAAATTGTACCTACCAAGAAAATACCCATAATTAGGAACAAGACTAATTTCCGATGTGAAGCTGTATTATTTTACTACTCTATGCAGGAAATGTTTGCGTAATTAACTCATTACAAGTAACCGAAGGCACAATAATAAAGCCTTTTAATGATAAAAACAAAAACAATTTCTAACGGGAGAAGCCATCATTGCCATTTTTATTAGGAGGAAAAATTAAGCTCACTACACTTAATGTGAGTAAATGTTGAAATTATAATATCAGCGCTTTACTTAATAGTTTTATTTAATGTGCAAAAAGTTCTAAATAGTTTTTCTTTTATTAAATAAAATTAGTTTGGATTACACTTTATTAACATTTGACACGCGAGTCAAAAGATGTATCTAGGTTGTAGAACTCTGCTGGTCTGAGAATCTTCTAGAAATCGAGTGTTTTTATAACTTATAAAATTGATTTTTCGAAAATCATTTTAAAACGTGTTAAAACCCGCTGCCTCATATTTGGTAGCATTATTGTAATGAATTTATAATCAGTAAAAGTGTGTTTAGAATTCAGATTTTTAGACGTTCCAAAGAGTCGCGAGCTCTTGGTCTAAGCCGCACGAATGGATGGATGCTCCCGAAGAGGTGAGCAAAGATCGTCACTCACTGGACGCCTGAGGGTGGAGATCGCTGTCAAGGTCGTCCGCGACGAAGGTAGAATGACTATGTTATCAAGTTCGCAGTCTGGAGGGAGAACGAGGAGGACTTTTGCCAGCTGTGAATCAGAATTAACAGGCCACAATAAAGGAATTCCAAACAAAAACTCATCGAGGTTTTAATTAAAATAATTTCTAATTAACATTGCTTATGTGTGTAATTTTGGTATTCATAAGTAGTTTGATCGTAATCCAAGAGAGACTAATTCCATGGACACCAAAAAGTTGTCAAACGAACAAATCACTACGAAATTAAACTGACATCTCATTCAACAGCTTATGAGGGATCATCGGAAATAGTCGGGCTATTTATATGATGAGAAATAGACAGAAGCACAAGACAAAATTTACAATGAAAAATCATAAAAGGTTTTTTTTTAACTTTTGACATAGATAACGTAAGCATTTAATTAGGTATGATTAATTAAACTCGACTATTTATAAATACGTTCAGTAATAAGCCGTTCGGCTAAACTCTACTAATGTCGAGCCGACCCGCAAAGGCCGACCTTGAATTTAAAACACAACAATCACTTAATATAATGTAAAAATCTATTTATATTACTCATCAGAAAATATTTTTATTACACAAAAGATTAGCAAACATTGATAAAGCTGCTTCTCCAGATTCGTACGGTTATGACTTCAAAGACTATATTTTATGTTATAGTAAATCATTTCGTCGGCATGGTAATTCGCTTTCCTTTTCTTCTACACGAAGTTAAACTACTCATTCTCACCTGTTGTGTCCCACAGCGTTGCCCGTTCACGAATCGTCGACTCCACTACACGTTCGTCGGTTCTCTCCTCACGATCTCTCTGTGACATCTAATTACTCGCCAAATTAAGCGTCCGCTATGAAACTTTCTTTCCTTAGGGCGGGCTATGTTACAAACTGTTCGAATTGAAATAATTAGACGATTTTATTTTAAATGTCGTGTAAATAAGGTTTAGTTTTCTATGTTAACGACATGGATAAGAAAACGTTCTGGCTGTTTAGATTGAGAGGCGGTTGGCTATATTAATTTAAAGCTATGAAAACAAAGTAAGATATCAAAGCCATATAAAACACATCCAATCTTATTGATTAGACATATTCCATCACATGTTCCAAGACAAACATAAGGCAAACTATTTCAGAAGAATTCTTAAACGATTCCAGTTGCATTGACGATGACCGATAGATAAAACCTGGAAGTACTATAACATTCTTATAGTTTTTTTTTCATCAAATAATTTAAATTAGCGGCACTTTACACTGAGCTTAAAGAATAGAGCTCCAAACAAAATCACGTCGACGACAATCTCTCCATAAATGGTCAACAAAATAAACGTTTCACTTTGTAACACTTTGTCACCCGACGCTCATCTAATGAGAAACTTCATAAGCTGCATATTAATTCGAAAATTAAGCTTAACTTCGAACATTACACCAACAAATTGCATCGACCTTTGCGCCGCCAATGAAAACACATTATCAACCTCAGTTGAATTAATCATTTAACTGCACAAAAGGAATGTCCTCCTCAACTGGGGCCACGAAAACGTACGCTTATCTAAACTAGCCGGCGTTGTATGCGCTCTCTAATTGGCTAATTGGCATACTAGTGAAGATAGATCAACAATTGCAATCTCTTCCTAGTTCGGTTAGATAATGCATCCGCCGCTGTCGCCCTGATGAAATGCTGGCGATCGATATCGCGGCCATTGAAATACGCTTCACGAACGGTAATTGTAATATATTACAGTGGTAATTTAATACTTGTTTTGTAAACGTTGTACTAAGGTCATTACTATGGGCGATTAGAATTTGTTGGCGCAAAAACAACGCCGCGTGTGGTCAGACGTGAGATTCTATTTACTGATAACAGTTCTTATAAGGTTGGCTTGATATGACGTGTGGTGTGTTTGATTTGAACGTACAACTTATCGCATGTAGTGTTAGTCCCCTTGTTAATTGACCGGTTGTGAACATTGAGCAATTTTGGTACTTAAATTTAATGTTATGTTTAGACGTGGCAATAAAGACATCGTATTCTAATTTATTATCGCAGTCACCACGCGTGATGCAGGCGGTTTGGTTCGTTCTAATTTTAAATTATTTTTGTTTTTTATTGAAGCAATTTTGTCTCCAGTGAGATTGAAAACAAGGCCCAATCTATTTCAATACCAGGCGTGAACTATGTCCGCAAAAATATTCTGTTTTATCAATTTCCTTTTTCTATCGAAAACATAGAAAGCCTACACCCCAACCGTAGCCCAAACGCTAGGGCTTCTTGAATAATTCCTTTACACATCTTCGTATCGCCAAAGCCCACCCCTAACTGCGAATACATTTTTAAAGCTGTGCGCACATAAAAGGGAATACAAGAGTGTTATTCGAAAGTGCGGAAATGCGTCCCATACATCAAGTGAGGAAAATAGAAAAACAGAGGCGAGATAAAATGTGAGTACATCGCCGTGAAATGTTGCTACAGTTCCGAAAGAGACAAATAGCCCTTTGACAACGACAGCATATTTTATATGCACTTGTTGTTTGGGGCATAGAGCTGGAGAAGTAAGCCTATTCTCGTACGTGGTTGGTTTGGGGACCAACTGTTTGGATTGCGAAGCCACGCTACTGTTTGATAATGAATGCTGGAGCTGCGGTTGAGCTTAGTTCCGTTTCAGGCTAAACAACAGGTTTGCTGAACTGGATTAGACGTAGAGGACTTAAAATTGTTTGACTATAACGGCTTTGTACGGGTATTTGAAATTTACTGTATGCACGAGGACTAAATTGAAGCTGTATAATAGAGCTTCTAAATTTGAATAAGCAATTTTAGAACGCAAAGTGAACCATAAAGAACAGGAAATATCATCAGTCGTTTTAATAATTCGAATACCAAACACTAGTAGCTAAAAAGCTTATAAGACGACAAAGCGACTTCTTTATTTGAATTTCAAACAAGTTTATTCTAACTACAGTTTTCCTACCTGTAAATATAACTCCTGGCAACGCGGTTTCAAATTCGCACGTCCCAAAAGAACATTCAAAAGAGCCACAACGCACAAGGCGACATTTTTCACCGAGACACAAAATGAAATGACAACCCCGAACGTGTTTGTTCCCAGTTGCAGTATTTAACACTCCTTCGACGATTCTTTTTAAAAAAAAAAAAACGTTGCCCCACACTAGGAATTTCTCCTGTATCGTGGGTGCGTTTACAAACATATAAACTCACCATACACAAACAGCCAGACCCGAAACAACTATCTGTGGGCCATACAAATATTTGTTCCGTGCGGGAATCGAACCCGCGACACGCAGCGCAGCAGTCGATCGCTCAGCCACTGCGCCAACCGTGTCGTCCCCGTATTGTGCCTCGGTGTATTTCTGTCTCGTTGGCAAAATTGTCCTGGACAGTTCGTTCGGCCGTGTACACTATCTCACTTTGAAGTCGCTTAATTATGTCGATCCTGTGGACTGTCGCTCTTGATATATCGAAATTTGAGGGGAAGTAAAATCTCCCCTTTGTTAGTTTCAATCTAAAACTGAATGCATTGTAGGGTATAGTGAACATTTCAATTACTGGTTATTTTGAGAAAGTGGGAATGATTTAACTATGAGTATGCAGTTGTCGAAACCATGTCCAAATTATTTTCAAAAAATAAAACACTTGTCATTCTGCTGCCACACATATAATTACTGATTGTTCTGAACGATTTAATAGAAACGGGTTTTTAAAATTTATAATTGAGGAAATAATGCTTCAAAACTTACTTTACTGAATTAACCATACCTATTTGAACTCTTAATGTTACGTAACCTTTGCCCTTCACTTTTTCTTATTCGTGCACTGAAAATATAATCATTATTTTGTATTACCTGCCTTTTTACTTTTAAATATAACTATATAAGTGTAATGGCGCACGATTTATATCTTTGCATTCCACTTAAAGGGAATTACACAACAATTGAAATAATGGGACCTTGAAATACCCATGGGTACTTAACCTATAAGATGTCTACTGGGGTTCCAAGGTCTAGTTGGGTTGTGGCTCTTATAAGATTATGCTCTTTATATTACAAGTGGACAAGCTAAGAATGCCTGTTGGCTAATAAAAATCTCATTGGGCAGTGAATTGAATAAAAAGAACCATTGAAAATGTAGCTTAAATTAATGTTTTTCAATATTTGAATTATTTTCCGTTTTGTTTGAATACTGCTTCAAAAATAAGTACCAATAACTTACTAATATTATAAATGCGAATGTTTGTGAGGATGGATGGATGTATGGATGTTTGTTACTCTTTCACGTCAAAACGGCTGAACGGATCTTGATGAAATTTGACACAGACCAGACCATGTAGCCAGGTCATGTAGACCATAATCAGGTAGATTATCTACCTGATCATGGTAGAATAATACATAGGATACTTTTTTTTCGATATCACGTAGGTGAATCCGCGGGCGATAAATTATTTCTATATCTTTACTATATCCTAATGTTTGTGGTCTAATGGTGTGAACATTGAATTGCCAAGACATAGATCTCGAGTTCGAAACCAAGGCAAAGACCTCTGATTTATCGTATTCATGTGCGTATTTTGGCTTCGGTGAAGAAAACACGGTGAGGAAACCAACATGCCTGAGAGATACTTTTCGAAGGTATGTAAAGCCAAGTCGTAGACCCGTGGGCGGCATAAAAACACTACACGAGCCACTAACCTCGCGAGACGACTCCCGGCCACTGTAGATGCGGGCCTTTGGACGGTGAACAATGGGTAGCTCACCGTCCGTCCGTCTATTGATGACAGGCCGTGTCGACGGCTGTTAGTGTTCCACGCGTGCCTCAAAGAGATGTCAGCAAAGCAGAGGAGCCTGCCAGGGCCACCGCCTGCCGGGGTTTCGGGTTGTTCGAAAGAGATAGCGCGGCCCCGGAACGTAAAGAGCAATAGAAGAAACATGGGTGGGTTTTAGTCAGTACAAGTCTGACACCCCTCCGCTCTGCTCAGAGCGGGGAAAGTTAGGGAAAGGAAGAAGACTAAATCCCTGTCTTGACATTACTTAAGAAGATTTCACCACACAGAACACAATTTCCGTACCACAGCCTCGCGAAAAATTTGTAGCCTTTTCTCTGTGAAACTACGTCCTACTACGGGTCTGCAAGACAAATAAAATTAACATTAAGAAAATGCGACGGTTATTTAAATTGACGAAGATATTTAAATTAAGCGTCAATCGTCATAATCAAATCAACAGTCTAAGTCAGCGATTCTCAACCTAATGTTCGCCAAGCTTTTTTGAGTGGCCCGCCATGCTAAGGTAAGTCTTGTTGATTTCTTAACATTTAAAAAAACGAATCATAGGTACACCTCTGGTCAACAAGTTCTGCTTTAAGAAAAAAATAAAATTTTGCGCATTTTATTTTCGTGAATAACGTACACAAACTTCTTTTGTTATTTGTATAATTATAAAAGATTATCAAGCTTGTTTCGAAACTATATTCATAATTCCAGAAATCTCATTTAAATGAACGTCCGGATAATAAGGCTGGATAGCCGTTATCGTCTTATATTTAAAGTCTTACAAATAATCCAGCAAAATCAATTTATTAGTACTTCTTAATTTTGTAATTAAAATAAATTAAACATTAAATTAAATTACATTTTAAGTAACACCTAAAAAATCCCGTGTTACCATAGCTAACGCGTAAAAAAGGTTGACTATCGCTGGTCTAGACAGTCCTCAAAATATGCACAGGGTGTGGGTAATCCATTTTTTTTTACAGATCAACATTAATTTGCTGTATATTGAAATACTACTTCATTATAAAATCACGATTCGAATCCACCGGCAATTAAAAGTAGTTAGCAAACATGTCGGTAATTATTGCTCACATTAATCGCTTTCGAACTTCGGATCGAAATAAAATGTTTTATTTATACTTCTAGACGATTTTTCATCAATGCTATGATTGCCACTGCCTCCGAGGTTTATAGCCCCCGAGCCATTGAATCAATTTATCACTCGCATCATTATTATGTTTAGTTTTAACTATAACCTAAGGTTATTCTTAAATGGTGTAGATTCCATTGCTTCCGTCCGTCTACAGACGACAGGCTGTGTCCACGGCGCGTTCGCGTTCCACGCGCGCCTCAAAGAGATGTCAGCAAAACAGAGGGGCCTGCCAAGACCACGCCTGCCGGCCTTGCGGGTAGTTTGAAAGAGAAACCACTACCCCGGAACACAAAGGGCAAAAGAACATAGATGGGTTTTAGTCAGTAAAAGTCTTACATTCCCCCTAATATATAAGGGGAAGTTATTTGATGAATTAACATGTGAATAAATAGATTATTCTTCTTATTTTCGAATTTTTTTCTTATTAGGGTTTACATACACAAACTCATGTCTTTTTACCATCATGGTAGGCAGAAACTCAGAGCGCCATCTGCTACGATCCTATTTTTTTTGGGTTGGGAAATTATCAAATAACTTCCCCCGCTCTGGGCGGAGCGGGAGGGAGTGTCAGACTTGTACTGACTAAAACCCACCCATGTTCCTTTTATTGCCCTTTAAGTTCCGGGGCCGCGGTATCTCTTTCGAACAACCCGAAACCCCGGCAGGATCTGCTACGATCCTTACGTACTCCTTTTGCCTCGTCTACATTCATACTTTTGGTCTTATTAGGATTTCATTTCTAGTATAGACGATGAAAACGTACCAAGTAACTTAATATCGACACTTATAAATCTTAAATAATAAAAGTATTTAAGATGAAAGTTGACTACGTAAACACATGTATAAAGCTTGTTTTTTTATGGATGGGAAATCATCAAATAACTTCCCCCGCTCTGGGCGAACGGGGGGGATCATCAGCCTTATACTGACTAAAACCTACCCATGTTCCTTATATTGCCCTTTATGCTCCGGGGCCGCGGTAACTCTTTCTAACAACCCGCAACCCCGGCAGATGTAAAAAGCTTTCCGTATTATTTAGATGCGGACAAAAGTTAAAAAAAACATACATATTTAAATGCATTGTGGCTTAAGATAAGAGATACCTACCAAATCCAAATCGAAAAAATTACGATAGCTACAACACAACACTAAAACATCTAAATGGATGGCCGTCTACTCGTCTAATAAAATTAAGCAACCCTGTTTTGATTGTTCACAATCAAGATTGCACAACCGACAATTAGACATACAGCTTTCAGTAACTCCTCTCAAGGTCGGCGAAAGTAGCCCATAGAGGTATGGATGTAGTTTTCGATTTCGTTACCGTGTTCTATCCATCAGCTATAGCATTTGTACTTTCGAATAACTATCTCATCTTAGTACTTTCCGACTAATATTATAAATGCGAAAGTGAGTTTGTTTGTTTGTCACGTCTTCACGCCTTAATGGCTAAACCGATTTTGGTACAGAGAGAGTTGGGACCCAGGAGACGGAAAAACTACAGGTAGCAGGTATCTGCAAATCAGGAAAGGGGAACTGTGTTACCCCGAATTTAACGCGAGCGAACCCGCGGGCAAAAGCTAGTTGGATATAAACGCGAAAATGTGAGAGGAATTGAAGATGTATCAGTTCAGTATTTATTTGGATGGATGTTAATTTCATATTGAAATATTATTGTTTTAAGTGCTAATTGAGTTTTTTCTTTGATTTGTTTTTTCTACATACTGTGTCTTCATATCTCATAAGCTTTCTCTCATTTGTAGATCTTTGACAGGCGTAACAGGTAGTCAGTGTCCCGAAAGTCTGAACTAGTCTTACTTACTATGGGGTATAGTATTACCCAGTACTAACGAGGTTGTGGAGGTCACATAGGCAGTCGCTCCATGTAAAATACTGGTATTCAGCTGAAATGCAGCTGCAGCTGCATCTGGTAAGACTAGGAGCCGACCCCAACATAGTTGGAAAAGGCTAGGCAGATGATGACATGCTACAGAAGGTAGTTTAACAGATATTTGATAAAAAAAAAAAAAAAAAACGCAACATACAAATTCGCAGGCAAAACCACGGGCAGAAGCTAGTATACTAATAAACCACGCGTGCAGAATGTTTTATTGCAAGTTTTTCTTGTTCGATTATAATTAGAGTCGGGATCAAATGCACGATTCTGATCGAATGATACTAGTGACGTAAGGAAGATAATTCCAGTTCGATCTAAACATGCATTGATTGAGCATGTAACCTTGTCGGAAGTATTAGATAGGAAGGCGCCATGAAGAACCATCGCAGTGTTGTTTCATCTAATGAAGGATGACGCAAATGTTGTAGTTATCTTCGGCATACACTATTTGCATTATACTATTTTGGTGATATTGGCACGATTTAATGAGTCAAGATTTTTTCTTGAAGACGAAAAAATCTTGACTAAGTAACTAACATATAATTTTCATAAAACTGTCTTTTTGGTCTAGTGGTCGGAAGCGGGACTGCTGAGGATGAAATCAAAATCAAATATTTCACACTAGCTGGCGCCTGCGGCTTCGCCCGTGTGATATCGAAAACAAAAGTATCCTATGTGTTATTTCGGACTAATCTACCTCTGTGCCAAATTTCATCAAGATCCGTTCAGCAGTTTTGACGTAAAGAATAACAAACATCCATACATCCTCACAAACATTCGCATTTATAATATTATATAGTAAGATAGGCCTACATGGGCACTTATAAAACGTTGAGAAATGGTACTCGGTTCGGGTTGGTCGTTTCCTATGGAAAACAACCAGCAAGAAAATCCATGGTTACTGTTTTGAAATCATTTGATTTGATGAATCATGAGATGAGATCCTGAGTTCGGTTTCCCGGACGGAAAAAGTGTTATTGGGTTTTTCAACAGTAGCGGCCACGGAGATGTTGTTCCTGGTTGATGCTAATATGTCTGCCCCTATTACCTATATGGGGACTGTAATATAACTGGCGGAATGTGGATGTATTATTAAGTACTAGCTTCCGCCCGCGACATCGTACGCGTGGCATAGTTACTTTGGGCTAACGCTAACTTTAACCCGTGTTATGATCGAAAACAAAACCTTTCCCTCCCCTTTTCTTCCTCTTTTCTCACTTTTTTTTTAAATATTAGCCTTTGGCCGTCTCCAGGGTTCTTCAGGGTAACTATCTCTGTATCAAAAATCATCAAAATCGGTTTAGCCATTTGGGCGTGAAGACGTAACAAACAAACAAACTCACTTTCGCTTTTATAATATTAGTAACGATACCTCTGTTAACCCTTCGGGAATTTACAGGCGTGATGACACATTACGTTATGTAATATTTTTCATTAATTGCAAAACATGCGTATCGATAAACGAATCGAGACAATTCGCAGATGACCTAGATGTGAGACGTTATGTTCATTGATCTCCAAAAGAGAATCTTCAAAGCCGCTTCCTTCAAACATAAAACCAACCATTATCCCACGCCTAACACTTAAGCAAACAACGATAATTCCACACAAATCCATCCAGCCAATGAAGATAATAATACATTTACATCAAGATAACCAGGTAGACCGCATCAGCATGCATCGCACGATGCCATAGACGGAACTCTGCGGCGAGTCAGTGGAAGGAAACGGAAACACGCGACCGCGACGGTACAGCGTTTGTTTTGTTCGATACCGTTTCACATACTATATCACCATACATCCTTTGCAGGAACTAATGTCCCTACATTTGTGGTGTATGCTTCCTCACACATAGACAAACAAATGAAAATGGAATTTTATGTTCAAAAACCGGCCAAGTGCGAATCGGACCCACGCAGCGAGCGTTCTGTACAAACTTGAACTTACACTCACAGCTCAAAGACACCACAGACTTAAGTATCCTTACATATAAAAGCGAAAGTGAGTTTGTTTGTTATGTCTTCACACCGAAATGGCTTAACGGATTTTGATGAATTTTATTTCAGAGATAGCTGGGACCCTGGAGACAGACATAGGCTTATATTTTTTTTAAAGTGAGATATGAGGGAGAAATAGAGAAGAAAAGGGAAAACTTAGCTTTGCTATTACAATTAATAAAGCGAATAAGGCGCAAGGGCAAAAACTACAGGTAGCAGGTACCTGCAACGCGAGCGAAGCCGCGGGCAAAAGCTAGTATAGTTTTCATTTTAACTCGATACCTCTACGCGTCACCTAGATAAAGGGTCTGGGACAGACAGACAGAGAGATAGACAGACAAACAGACAGACCGATAAAAAATTATCCTGTAAGGGTTTCATTTTTTCCAAATGAGGTACAGAACTCTAAAAATGGTAAAGGCCCCTCAAATTCCCGCTAAACCCCGTATCAACCTAAGTCATACATGGGTGCCCCTACCAAAGTACAAAGCTAAGGAGTAAAGAATCTGTGTAGTGCGTCATCGCGTGTCTATAGTATCACTAAAGTTCGTCTAAGTCGAAACACAGCAAAGTGCAGACGAATCCTGTGTCCCCTCAGTGCCTGCCATAAAGAACTTAATCAACGTAGGGAGACCGAGGGTGTTGACACAGTGTTTGTTTTGGAAAGCTATTTTCGGTTTGTGTGACATGATGGAATGTTTATGACGTGGCCACATCCTTGCATAAAGGTGGGTTCGGCGTAGAATGCATCGTTGCACAACGGAAGGCGGTCGTTGAAAAAATAAGCATCTACTTTATCGTAAAAAAACAATGGTTTTTTGCATATTGTTGTGATTGCTGTCTGGTCACATAGGTGTATTTATTGCATTGTCTGAAGTAGGCAATTATGCTTCTTTATGTTTAAAAATAATCATATTTTTTACAAAAATATAAACATCAGCTAAAATACTGTAACTTGGCTAATTATCCCTCATAATACATTGCTAATGCCAGACTTCATTATAATTTTAAAATATTATCATCACGACTTCTTGTCGACGGCGAAGTTACTGGAATTTATAATTAAGGCACTAACAGGCTAACACGAAAGCCACGAAATTAATTCCAATAATTAAAAACATTCTCTTTGTCGGTGCTCGTTACGTCCAATCACATAAAAAGTCTAATATAAATGTATTCCTAATCATATGCAACGTCCTTTAAGACTTCCCGCTGGGAAATTATTTACCTCACGATTACTTTGCAAAATACTATGTGTATTGCAAAATAATCGTATTTTCATATGCATAGAGTTCAGTTTAACGGACCCTCTTTATTAATTCACCGTAATGTCACTCAAAAACATATTACTACGTAAAATACTGCCAATCTCAATACACAAAAAATACAAGTTAAACATATTAAATACGTAAGTTAGTAGAATATATTAAGTTCTCGTACAACTGTCAATTCTTATACTTTTAATATTCATTTTATGGGCTGTGTACCTTTTTAAAACAAGGGTCTGACTCGATACATTTATTGGCCTCTTCGGCTTGTATTGGCTGTCAAATAAATCACTACCATAATAAAAAGACAATTTCACAAAGTTAACGAATGAATTTCGAAATGATTAAGGATGTATGGACTGTATCGGCCACACTGGTGATTTACTTTTATTTTTAATTGCTGCAGGAACACGCATGCCACACATTCTCCAACCATATTTGTATTAAAGGTAGACTATTTCTTTTATTTAGCAAAAGAAAATATAGTAATCGATTTAATCCGTAAACAAACAATTTGGACCGCTGTAAATCAGTGGATTAAAGTCAGAATACCAAATATTGCACACAGACAACGTAAAAACGAGGAAATTATAAATCATCATAGACAAAAACTAAAATATTAGACATATTAATCGCTTTCATATTAAAGAGTTACGCTACACAAGTTTACATCGGGAATCCGTATTTTAGGATGGCCGGCGTGGGCGTACGACATTATTTCCGTATTAAAAGCTTCAAGTTTCGTAAGATCCAGTTTTATTAGCTCTGTGTGCATTCTTTCGGTCACTTAGCGGATATCTACGAAAGCCGATTGGGGACACTAAAACGTTTCGAAGGGTCATCATCAAAGCCGTGCGAAATTCGGACCACACCTCGAGCGGCTTACAGCGTCATGTGAGATGCTTATTAGCGTATACTTTATACCCTCGTAAAACACCCTGCGTACGACAGGCGACGTTAACATTCAAAACTATATGGGCCGTGACCCGTAATAGTTATTTACATAAATAATTATATTATCCTGCCTCTCCCTAATTACCTTAATAGTCGTAAAACAAACTTAATTAACTTCGTCCACTGTAATTTGAGTCGGACACTGGGACCGAATATCAAAATAGGCTACGGAGGTAATATTAAATCCACCAATTTCGAAGTAAGCGTAAACAACGAGCTCGAAGATGAGACCTTGAAAGAAAATCTCGAGGAGATTAAAATATCAGAGCATCAATTGAAAGTTAAGAAAACAGATTAACTAAAAGTAAAAGTAACTAGATGAATGAGGTGGATAAAGACGTGGTATTAGGAACAATTAACGACGAAACTCGGTTACAATGGCGAAGACACGTCAAAGGCACAGGTTTACAGGATTAATGTTTGAACAAAGGGAAACAAAAGGATTAAGAGCTCTCGTCTCAATTTGGCGATGCCACGTTTAAATTAAAAACTGGAAAGTGTCATTCAAATATGTAACAAGGTATACGTTACAGTCTCAGCTGTCAGAGAATTAATCCTCGCGCCTCTAAAGGAAGAATAAATAATTTTTTGCAAAAAAAAAAATGCATTATTCGCCCATAGTGGACAAGAATCTTTTGTGAGCACAAAAGTCGCACTTAAAATTAACTTTTCGTCAAATCTTCGAGGAGGTGCTAAACAATTGAAATTCTTACTTGCGCGGTTGGTGATAAGGTTCAGTTTGTGGGAGCTGTGGTTTATTCAAAGTGAATGCGACATATTTATTTTACGAAATCCAATTTTCTGCTGACATCTCATCTGTCGACTTTAAACGTTCGGGACTATGGGACTGTCTTCTCGGTTTCACGCTTACTCTTTGCGTATCATCTTTGGTCCATGAATGTTTTTTTGAATTAAAACGCTTCGTGTAGAATTATCATATCAACAGGGATGCGGATGTCCAATTATTTTTGAGAATGCAAATTGAATTTTTATTCCATTACTTTAGCAATGAGTTCTTTATTCTGTTTATATGTTATCCACCTATATGTGTACGAAATCATCTTTTTTTAATGAAGTAGTTCCAGATTATCTTCGATAAAGTATATTGTGATAAAACTAAGGACCTTCTGTGAAAAAGCCAAGGATTTTATTATGAATTTAATCGCCTAGAAAAATGTATCCATTTTGTAACTATGAAATTCTTCTATATTTCACTACCAAAATACAAAAGAAACCTTGAACTGGTCCTAACAAAAGCTAAACTATAAGACCCTAAGTTATAAATGTAAGCCTCGGAAAACCGATCTGTGTTCGTTCGTAGGCGGGCCACTAAGAACCTGTCATGTTTGTACTATTGTGATATACTTAAACCCTATATTTTATTGCTGTTGTGACTTCAAGAAATACAAGAAATACTACGGAACAGTGAAAATATAGTGAATGTTAAGGCTTTAGGAAAAACAAAACACAACTAAGCTCTTTCACGCAACACTTCACTCGTTTCATTTATTTATTTGTCATTTTAAATTCTTACAAATGGAGGCACCATTTAAGTTTAATACTTTGAGATTTCAAAAAGGAGTTTTACCTTATTGTAACTACATTAGAAACTGCAACAGGTATCTTAAACTCAAACTCAAAGGCATTTATTTCAATTAGACCATTACAGACACTTTTGAATGCTTGACATTCAAAAGTGTTTTACCTTATTGTAACTACATTAGAAACTGCAACAGGTATCTTAAACTCAAACTCAAAGGCATTTATTTCAATTAGACCATTACAGACACTTTTGAATGTCAAGAAACAAAAAAAAATAAGCTAAAGTCCCAGACACAATGCAAAATAACTTGTGAAAGTAACTGTAGTTGCCCTGTAGTTCCATAGCTAATCGAATTGATATTTAGTTTAGAAAATACATTATAAAATTCTCTTCCAATAAATTTATCTACAACTATTAGCAAAGCAACCAATAAATAGAATGAAAAAGAACTTGGCCTAGATTTTAAATGAATATATTTAAGTTGCAATTTGCTATACCACGAATACTTTACTTCAGGCAAAAATTTTATCGCCATTAATTTGTTCAAATCATTCCAGTCTACTTCTTTCGTCTAAAGACAACCATAGACGATAGATTACGCATTTATAGTAATCTAGCTTTTGCCCGCGGCTTCGCTCGCGTTAAATTCGGTGTAACACAGTTCCCGTTGCGCCTTATTGATTTGTAATAGCAATGCTAAGTTTTCCCTTTTCTTCCCTCACATCCCACTTTTTTTTTAAATTAGCCTATGTCCGTCTCCTGGTTCCCAACTACCTCTGTATCAAAATTCATCAAAATCGGTTTAGCTTTATAGTAAGGATAGTAAGGATGTGTAAAACTTCCATGCAATTGACACCTAGTTTGTGAGACAGGCGACTCATTTGTGTACAATGTCCTGTATACTTTAACATATTTTTGTTTTGTTTAGCTGTACAGGCAAAATTGCACATCCATAACCTATCATCTAAAGCCAGCTTTATGTTAGCAAAAGACATGTCAAACCACACGGTAATAACCCTTCTAAATCTATTCTACCTTTACAAATCTCAAACTCATTGGTTTATCTGGCTCGGAGCCATCACACAGTCGTTTGTTATCCCATATAAACGAGCCATTATTATAAAGAATAATGTCCTCCCAACCCACTTGCGAATAACATATCTATCCGGAACATCTACTGAGTCTAATTTAACATCATTAATAGACAAAAGATCGTCTAAAAGTTCATAGTAATCATTACGTAGTTCTGATGACGTATGTAGGTGTCTATGTAACGGTATATTTTATTTATTACACCATAAGTCACATAAAATTCTAAGCTCCCGGTACTGTGATAGCATCTCGAATTCTTGCCGGTCGTCGGTATAGACCGATGGACTTATACAGGGTATTTGTATTATATCACTAAAGAAACTTACTTATTTCGAATGGGAATTTTGTACAAGAATTTTTAAACGCAGCTTAGATTGTCAACTGTTTTTATTTTAAACCGACATCTTCGTGGTCTATGCTTCAATTTGAATTTAGAAGTTCGTTCGAATCTTTTTAATGTTAAAAGTAAAAGCTCGAATGATTATCAGCAAAGAGTTTTGATATCAATTTTCATGTATCCGTTGGTAACAATTTACAATAGAGTATTGTGCATGTGTGGGATACTTTATAATCTGTAATGTAATACTGATAGGGGTTTGATCCTGATAACCTTGGCTTGCTTGGTAACTAATATCGGTATATACATATCCACCTACAAAATATCTATATACAAGTCGGTATCCGGAAATTGAGACTCAAAATATCCTTTAAAGGTATAAATAGCATCATTTTGTTTGTTTATTTATTACAATAGAACTCACAAAACCTCTTTGTAATACCAATACATTGCGTTCATTTTACACAGCCTGTATATTTTACGGGATAAATATTTTGACGTCAAAAGCCGCTTAACTTAGAGGTTAACGAGACCTTCGTCATTGTGACGCGTATTTTGAATTAATACTCAAACACTTGCTAAAATATTTATTATGTTTATTTAATAGGCTATTATGAACTTAAAATTAGAGAGACTTCAATTGAGAGGAGCTCGTGGCTAAATAATAGCAACCCCTCGGGTCGATCTTAAGGCTAAGCCGCGCTTACCTAGGTTGGTCTGTGGACGGTTGACCATCCGTTTTTTTTTTGGGTGGGAAATCATCAAATAACTTCCCATCCGGTGACCATCCCTTAAATACCGAGTTTCCTCCGTGCCTCGGAAAGCACGTTAAGCTGTTGGTCTCGGTTGTTATTTGTGTATCTTTGGCAGTCTGACAGACAGTCTTACCAAGAGGTATCTTATTATCCAGTACTAACTGGGTTGTGGAGGTCACATAGGCAGTCTCTCCATGTAAAATACTGGTATTCAACTGCATCCGGTTAGACTGAAACCCGACACCAACAAAGTTGCGAAAAGGCTAAGCAGATGATTATTTGAACTAAAAATCGAGGTGGAGCGTTTTTCGCTTAAACATAGAGAAAATAATAGTGCATGAAATAATTCAGGAACACATATGTGACAACACGGTTGGCGCAGTGGCCGAGCGATCGACTGCTGCGCTGCGTGTCGCGGGTTCGATCGAAATATTTGTATGACCTATAGATAGATGTTCCGGGTCTGGCTGTTTGTGTATGTGAGTTTAAATGTATGTAAACGCCCCACGATACAGGAGTAGTTTCTAGTGTGGGGCAACGTTTTTTTTTAAAAATAAAAAAATATACCTTACAAAAGTGGAAAGCACTAGGCTAAATAAACACATTACTTTTCTTTACGTCGCACAGTCGTGTAAAAATATACCGCCTTCAAATGAGAGCCAACTATTTTTCCTGGCCCCCAATCAATTTAGAACTCAATAGCGATATGGACTAAATTAAATTTTGTGGAGCACAAAACTCTGGGTTCATTTTACTAAAACTCGAACAAAATTTTATGTAACATCTTTCGAAATAGATTGTACAAGGAAATGATCTTTATAATAACTTTTGAACAAAGAATCCGTGATAAGTAAAGAGATAAAGATTGTTCCTTTATTAAGAATAGTCTCTAAAACTTCTTAATCAATTTGTGTTTAATTAGAATTTCGGAATAATTTCTTAAGCTTCGAAAATATTAATTAGTTAATCAGTCAAACTGATGTTAAAAGGATTGAGTGTAATTTGACGGTTAGACTCTTAAGTCTAACCGTTTAAAAAGGAAGGCAGATACTTATATCTGCCTTCCTTTTTAAGGTTTTACTGTTTTTTTTTGTTTTTTTTTTGCAATGATGCCGCGGGTCTACCTAATGTTGAAAATTTGTCATGCACGTAAAATAACCCACGAACGCGTTTTATGCTTTATTTTATCGAGGAACAATTTATTTACTAAATTATTTAGGGTTCCGTACCTCAAAAGGAAAATACGGAACCTTTATAGGATCACTTTGTTGTCCGTCTGTCTGTCTGTCAAGATCCTTTATCTCGGAAACGCAAGGAGGTATCGAGTTGAAATTAAAACTATGTAGGTAGGTAGGTACTCAAATATGTGCTTTTTTATTGTTGTCAATGTTTCGACAGTTCAAAAGTGCCTGTAACTGGCCTACTTGAAATAAATGATTTTGATTTGATTTGATTTGCTCTCTGGGAGTTGTAAAAAAATCAACTTTTTAAATTTACGCAGTCAACAAAAATTAAAGTTTATTTAGCGCCATCGACACGGTTATAATACCCCCTACATGCAAACTTTTACCTTGCTTTGTATGTACAGATATTGTTTGGTAATGGTTTGATCATATGAATAATCTTATGAAACTCACATTTAATAATCGTAATTAAAATAATTTCCCGAACACAAATCGCTAAGCTTTCTTCGATCAACATTGACACTCGAATCACGTTAGGCCGTGTCTACATAACAGCCTTTTACTCCAATCCGATCTGCTCAAGTAATAAGAAGATTGTAATTGAACGTCAAAGAAGCCGATGGATTAGGCGATCGCCGGACAGATTACAAGTGACAATTCGGAATCGGCCATATTGATTGACGTGACTTGACGTGTCTTGACGTTGGACTGTAAAGCTATTCGTTATGCATATCTCAGTAGCGTGACGGTGATTATTAAAGTTCAATTAAAGTTATGTTCAATAATTATGTTGATTATTATTGAGCAACAAAAAACTACATTTAGTTTGGCCGGTTGGCTTTGACAACTTTTTAAGCTAACGTCAAGTGACATGACGTGAGAAAAAAATAAATGATCTATGATTTTATTAAATTGTATGTATGACTTTGTTATTAATATTTATATATCTAAGTGAGAGTATACCTTCCCCTCTGTGAACAGAGGGGAAGGGATACTCTCAAACAAATACAACTACCAATTCAGTACTTCAACTGGAGTCCCCACCACGTGGTAATGGAGCTACTGTCGGTGTTACTGTCCTGCATCCGGTGGGGGTGGAAGTCGACCACAATATAGTTGGCAAAAAGCCATAAGATGATAATGATGTTAAAAAAGCTTTGAAAGTGTTTTTCTGGCCTACCCAGCCGCCGTGGGAGACGCCCCGGGCGTTGGGCGCCACGTGACGACTCCCGGCCACCGTAGATGCGGGCCTGTGGATGGTGAGCAATGAGTGGGCAGTAGCTTACCGTCCGTCCGTCCATTGACAACAAGCCGTGTAGTCGGGACGAAAGTGTTCTACGCGTTTCAAAGAGATGTCAGCAAAGCAGAGGGGCCTGCCAGGGCTACCGCCTGCCGTGGTTGCGGTTGTTCGAAAGAGATACCGCGGCCCCGGAACATAAAGGGTGATAGAAGGAACATGGGTGGAGCGGTTGTAGTTATTTGATGATTTTCCATCCGCAAAAAAAAACGGTTTTTCTGGCCTTGTCGTCGTGTTTGGAGTTAATTTCGGAAGTTCTTCAGAAAAATGCGTGCGTGTAAAATTTTCGTCGGTTTATTGTAAAGGGACCATAAACATAACGTTTTACTAAGATACTACAGTAAGTAAGTATTTTAAAGAGTTTAATGATTCCAACAGTGTAAGTAGGTTATTAGGTAGGTTGGGTAGTAGGTTATATATACAAGACTACGGGCAATCCCGTAGTCTTGTTTTCTGGATGAATACTTTCGTATTATTCCATATGCTATTACAATTCATGAGTAGGTAAATGAACCAAGCCGCAGCTTACATCATGTTTTAAAGAACAGAAAACCCTTGAAAGCTATTCTATGAAAAATGAAAACAAAGTTAAGTTATCGTACTTCAGTTACAAAGAAAAAGATTGACTTACGCGAAGTAAATAACGTCATCCCGATTGTGCTGGCGATGTTCGATAAAATTCTTTATGTAGCATAAATAGTTTCGACTTTACATTCTAGGTTTTCTTGACAATAATATAAAATAAATCCTTGCTAATATATCTCAGTTTACTCTCAACAAATAATAAAGTCTCCCGGTACTTTAAAACGTATGTTAATAAAGAAACTATTATTTCAAAACTAAGAAACAAAACTCCAGCATAACATGGACACAACCTATGCAATATCAATACTTTAAACAACATCCTATGTAGACCCAATAACTTCCCGAAACCACTTTGTCTCCCCCACAATTTAAAAGTTGGGAAGAAACAGATGACGGTAGGACATAGTCCGCATACAAAAAGGCCATAAAAGACGTAAAAAATAAAATAATGCATATTTGTTGGCGTAAATACAGTTAGATGTGCGTTGGGGAGTCGCGGAGGCTCAAACTCGTTCAATTCGTGTATCGCGAGCCTATCAGTAACACATCCTGTAGGAAACACGTGACGGGAATAGGGACTGGGACTAGGAAAGGCCTCTAGAGTAGCGGGAATGGGGAGTGACGTAGAATCGATAATGGGAACAAAGTTTACAATGAAGTGGATAGTCTTTGTGTTAAAGGCTGTGGTAAAGGCTTTGGCAAATCTGACACAGGAACGTTTTGACGTAGTTTTATACAAGTTTACATTTTTGCAGTTGTGTTGTTCAATTCTCCAACTAACTGTAACGCATAAATACTACAAAAAAACATCACAACACCTCATTCTTCGTCATTTGTTCACTATAGTGATAGTTGAATTTTGATTTTTATATCGAATCTCTGAAATAGGTAAGGCAAAAACAACAACTTAAAAAAACAAGATAAAATTTCTAAAAGTATCATTTAGCTAATGTTTAATACAACACCTACAAGAAAACGTATTGACAACATCAATACTAATATCAGTAACTTACGAACTTACAAAGAATCGTCGTACGTGATGCTATTCTACAAAAAAATCAGTATTGATGTCCACCGATTTCGAGGCCCGGCTTAAGATTCACAGGAATAAGAAGCGACGAAGAAGATGCGTCGCGCATAATGTCCTATTTTGTTTTGTATACAAAGTTATTGTGTTACCGATATTCTCCGTCAAAAAGATTTCTTGAAACATGTTGTGCGAACACACAAGGAATATTTATATCTATCACCTAGAGATTGAAAGATAACACAAACTGCATAACTCTATCAATTGGAGCCTTTTGTTCTTTTTCGATGCAGAGAAAAGCAAGATGGTTGCTAATGTTTTACCAGTGATGACCACAAACAATGTTATTTTAAGTGTGAATGTGGAATTGTAAGGTTGTATACCAATAACCAAATGAGTGCAGGCTGGTTTGCTATGACGCTCGAATACTCAGGTTATTTAAATAGAGAATTAATAAATATAGAATGACTTTAGAGTTAAATGACATGCATTGGTGGAATATTGTCTTAAAGTATTTTATGCTTCTTTAAATTGCGAATATCCACCAACTCCCAACAGAATCAACACAAAGAGTGGCAGCGAATTCCAACTGTCTTGTATAGATGTTCTTAAATAAAGATAAGAAAAAATAAGCACAAAAAGCTTCAAGATCATTATTATCAATCGAACACTATTTAAATTAACGCAATGCACAGATCACTAGCCAATAACAATCGCACCCTCACGAATGCGATCGATCCCATATATAAACCCTACCGTACGCTGTGTAAGGCATAATTACGCGCATAATACAAATGAAAAGCGCAACCGTGCACACGTAGCCACCATGTCTTACCCAGATTATTTATTGCCGTTTTATCTTACGGCGACCGTTTGCGATAAAATAAAAGAAATGTCAGTCCCCCGTGATCGCGATTATCACGAGACGATCACTGAATCGCCCCTGAGTAACAGATCCGAACCGCATCATGTGTCCGTTTCAATAAATGCAAATACCATCTCCCGCGCACAATGAAATGGATTCTGAAAAGGGATACAAAAACCGCGATGGATGTTTGGCATCCGAAAGTATTGTTTGTAAAAGAATGCGGTAAAACAAAATACACATTGAAAAGACTTTAAAAGCTTACTTTACAACGTGGTAGTATTGGTAGTCAGTCATTGACTGGGAAGAAAGACTTGCTTGCATGGCGTGCCCTTCATGTTGGCTTGGCGGACAGCAGCGATCATTGTGTAAGGGAATGTCCTTTAATTAGCACATGTAGAGCAAGATTATCAGCCGACAACGTCACCGAGTGGCCGACAACTGAATAATGACGTCGCTATTTATATCAAAGATAATTATTTGTTAAAATTAAACACTCGTTTGTTTTATACTGGGGCTTGAATTAGCGAAATAAAGTGTTATTGCGGGACGTTGTTTTCGTAAAATAAATGGTATGTTGAGGACTTATAACGGTTGTTTTTACTACAAGAGCCGCTTTAAATAGATGCGGTTATAAAATGTTATAAAAGCAAAATGGTGTGATCAAACTTGACTTGGAGAACTTTTTAAATTTTGGTGTTTAACAAACAATATTATGAAAACGAACATCTTCATGAATGATTCACAACAAAGACTTTTCAGAAAACCGCACGATATTCTTTAAACAAAACGCATTCTGTAAATGATGAAAAAATGAACATGAACACAAGCTTGTGTGTTCATGTTCATTTTTTCATCAAACAAGCAGTCTAATTGCGTCACACACTTAAAATAACAACACTTTTGACTTTTATTTCGAAATAACAATAATGATTATTGCATTAATTATTATATTAGTACACGTTTTTTTTAAACATTACACTTTTCGGATAGTGATTTCAAAAGTGTTCCATATATATGGGTGGTCTCTCATTTGTATCGTGTGGTTAGATGCCTAGCATGGTATCGGAATTCTCCGGTTTAGTTGATAATTAATTAAATACTTATACAATAAGCACATGAATCCAAAAAATCTGAGACGCATGTCTTTTTTTAAGGATTTAAAATTTCAAAAATGTAGTCTTTTGCTGACTAAAATATGGGCCTTTTTTGCCCTTTGTGCGCAACCGCGGGGTTGCGGGTTGTAGGTTTAACTCAAGACCCATAGGTCTCGAATCCGTCAATCTGCCAAGTCATAACTTGAAAGTTCAATAGTTACACAACTAGACAATCACTGCTGCTATAGGTTGGTTAATAAGCCTAAGGACAACTGAGCAAAGTGTAAAATTACTGGTAATGGCGCTGGCCTTCATTACACTTAACTACAGAAAAAAACATTCAAGATAACAACAGTCGTCAGCCATTAGGCAGTATAAAGTCCTTGCCAACATTATATTGCGAACTGCCCTTTCCAACTTTCGGAGCCAAATGGCCAGTGATGAGGAGCCAAGTAAAGCTAAACAGGCACCTGCCACCGGGAGCCAGCCAAGTTCTGATAGCCAAGTTTTAAATTAGAATGCCCTATATCTGCTTGTTACAATTTAAAAACGAGAACTTTTTGTTTATGTTTCCTCTCAAAGACTGCAGTTGGTTGGTTTTAGTTCTAGAGACAGAAATAAACGGTGAAAAACCATTTGTAGGTGTACACAGTATAAGGGACCGACGAAAAGTAATATGCGATAATTGTGAAATTTCCGACTGTATTTGATTGTTAAAAGTCTTATATAATGATATAAACTGCATCGATATTTTATCTATTTTAACACCCCCAGGAAAATTAGTGCCATTAACATCAACTAATTATAGGCAGAATTCGTTGTTATGTTCTCTTTAGCTGTAAGTCTTCCATGTTTAATAAATAAATGTATTCTGCTCTAGGAGTCCAGAATCATAATTATAAATAATTTGCTATTTATCAGTTCCTATTAGTTCTCAATAATTCCTCATTATGTATCAGGAAACAGGACTGCTCAATAACTTATACTTCCTCAATATAATTATTGATGCGTCTCGAATCCTATGTCTAGACACATCCATCTACTTAAAAGAGAAAATCACTGACTGACAATCACAAAACCTCAGAAACTACAAGGAGGTTAACTGTTAGGAGTCTCAAATTTTGCATGGGGAATCCTTTTAGGACGTAGGTGTTCACTGAGCCGGGATCATGCCAAATTTAACGCCTAAGAAGGTGAAACAGGGTGGCAAAGTTTGTATGCGAAAACGCGATTCGTTGACCGGATTGACTTGAAGTTTTAGAGACATTCAATCACAATTTTTTTTTAAACTTTTCCCTACACTAGGAATTTCTCCTGTATCGTGGGTGCGTTTACAAACATTTAAACTCACATACACAAACAGCCAGACCCGAAACAACTATATGTAGGCAAAACAAATATTTTTTCCGTGTGAGAATCGAACCCGCGGCACGCAGCGCAGCAGTCAATCGCTCAGCCACTGCGCCAACCGTGCCGTCATAACATCACACTACGACACTAAGGAGCTGAGCAACGGGTGAAACCGTTGGGCACAGCTAGTATAAGTATAATCATTACACACAATAGTAACCGTTGTTGTCGACGGGTAACTAATAGTCACTAAGTCATCATTCATGATCTCTAACAACGTCAATGCAAGACAAAACTGACTGTCTCTCCTCATTCCTGACATGACTGAAATTATTCAGCCTGTCTAGAAACCACCCCATGGTTTCTAGACAGACTGAGTAATTTACGCAAAACTGACGTCATCACACCAATCAATACTGTAAAGCATCTTAATCGTTTTAATACAAAATAATTGCGTGCAGATAAATCGACTATGAATGTCGTATGACTTATGATTTGTTATCACAGGTTATTAAAATTGTCTTTATCTAATTCTTCCAATTTTTTTCATGTTATATTAAATGCGAAAATATTTGTCTGTCTATCGGTTACCTTACCACGCCTTAAATTAAACTACAGCTACTGCATACTAACTAAAACCTAAGTACGGATACGGATAATTATCAAATCATTAAATAACTACTGTTTCTTAATTTTTTTTTTAACCTACAACTGAAAATACTGTTGCTAAAATGTTAAGAAAAGAAAGGCATTTGTAAAAACCAATTGCATAGTTTTAAAACAAATGTACAAAAAACTGTTTATTGATTGTTATTAATCACAATAAGCGCGGAAGCGGCTAATCGCATTCAGAATCACGTAAAGATATTTTATTATCTTCAAGATAAATATCATTTCGAACCCCGTACATACGAAATTATTCATCCAGGAAGTATGTTCCTGAGCAATAATTTCGACCTTCCCACGGGCGAATCCGTAGGCAAAAACTAGTCTAGTCTATCCTATACAAATATATTACTGCCTATGTAGCAGTTCTATTCTAGTGCAGAACGAGTGCATCACAAGTGCAAGTAGAGTGCAATCCTAGTGCAATCAGGACGAGTATGTTTATAGGTCAATGCCAACCGTGGTGCAAACTCCGTATAGTTTTAGTTCACACAATCAAGTTCAGTGCAATAAAAGTACTTTTAGTGCGACATTCATCCAGACAGGTGCGTTATAAGAACTGTTTAAGAATCTATGACATTTCATACGAGGTCATTGACATTATGTCCTAAAATGTCCGTATAGTAGTTCAGTTAGGTCAATGCTGGTACAGTTTTCGTACATTTGATTAGTACGAAATTGTGTCGTTTCATTATGATAAGTGAGTATGAGTGTGATAATGTTATAAAGTGTTAATTATATCACTGCAGAGCCAGAACATAAGATAACGTATTGTCACACTCATAAATGTACCTACCAATCGATCCAGAATTTATTCCTTTGGGACTTAAGGGTTTAAACCAGAGTTCGAAGTCATGTATTATCTTTTCTCTTAATGTCAAGATCCTATTTGATTGAGTTGTTAAACATCGTGATAATTAGCAAACAAATGTATTTTTAATACGCTTCCTCGAAAATTGGCTCTTATTGGACTTCGATTAGGTTCAATATGCTATATACATAGCATAGCAAGAGAAGATTCAAGAGCACGTCAAACAAACATTAAAGTTCTACTCAGTTACTAATACCATACTGTACCCACCTTTCACAACCCATAAAACTTAAAATTCATGGGAGCACGTTCAAAAAACCACGTTTATGAAATATTAAATCTAGTTATATCTGCCAAGGAAATCTCAACGGGCTTACGTCTACCGAGAAGAGATAGGCAGGTGCGCCCAACCCACGGGTGCGGAGTCTCCGACCGTAGACAATTATCATGCCGTGTGCTTGCGAAACATGCTTCGTCACTATCATACTACCCATCATCACGACTTCACTATTTACATATAATGACTATTCAACAATAAACAAAGAAATGTGCAACGCCCCTGCTTGTGATGTTATGACATAATTTAATTTTGAGGTTTTTGTTGTGGGATTAGGTTGTCACGTCTGACTAATCTTAAGTTACATGTTTTAAAAATTACTAGATTAGATCAGCGTGCTGAATTAAGAGTTGGAGGTCTCGTGTTCGCTTCCAGCAAACGAAGAAACATGAATAGGTTTAAGCCAGTACAAGTCTGATAGTCCCTTCAGGTCAGCATCCGAAAAAAGCCATGTGTCTTCGATGACATGTCACTGCCATGGACCTTAACCAAATTTGAACCCAGAAGTTATTTGATGGAGAATCATCAAATAACTTCTCCAGCTCTTCAAATAACTTCTCGTAGCGGGGGGGGGAATGTCACTGTTTTAATGACTAAAACCCACCCATGTTCCATCTTTTGCCCTTTTTGTTCCAGGCCCGCGGTATAACTACGGCGAGGCCCAAGCAGGCCTCTCTGCTTTGTCAGCATATCTTTGAGGCGCGCGTGGAACACAAACGCGCCGTCGTCGACTTGGCCTGCCGCCACTAGATGGACGGACGGTAAGCTACCCATTGCTCATCGGGACGGTCTGGAGTCGTCTCGCGGCGCCCGAACGCCCGGAGCGTCTCACCTGGGTTGGTTTGAGGTTCTCTCTCTCAAAAGTGCAAGTATATATTGGTCCGGTAATACCGCTGTAGCAGAGTGCGACTGTGGAGTTTCACATCCTCCACCTACTCTTTGTGCAATGCCACCTGCACTTTATACCTGGATACCTGTCCAAAACTACGCCAACACTGCCGCCTGGCCTCGATGTGGCCAAGTTCTGGTTGAAACAAATTTAATTAAATAAACATGTGAATTATTAACATTAACCGTTAACTTTGACTAGACCAATAAGTTTGTCATTTTGTAAATTTTTGTATACAATGCCAACAAGTCATATTTACTCATAGTTATTTTGAACCATACCATGATAACTTTAGGTAAAAGTTATCTATAGTTCAAAAATGGGTCCCTAGGAAAAAGGAGCTGTGATTTTCATTTAGTGGTTTAGGAACATACTGAATCAGAAGCGTGTTTAGCTATTTGGAAGCTGCAGTAGTTAGCAAGTTCTTATTTAATTTATGTACGGTATGTCTCAAATAATATAATAAATAAACTTTCCTGTGTCATAAAAGTAATTGGTCCTCCTTCACTTTCTTCTTTCGCGGTCCCAACAATGGTTGCAAAAATAATTACTTGTCACAACTCGTAACATAAATACTGTCCTAACAAGCGAACGCAGTGCTCCAACCAACCAAATTAACCACAAAACTCAATAATTTAGTTTCCCAGGCTACCTAAATCTTATCCCGACACCTTCCATTTTAAGAGCGCTAAGTTTACTTACAAAAATGTTTAACGTGCAACAAGTTAGTGAGTTTATGTGCAAGTTGCTGGACACAAGTGACAATTCGCCTAAATGAACGAACTCGAAACATTGGTGACACTCAGAAGAAAGGTGCAGTAGTAGCACTTTGGACAATTTTGGATTCCAAAGCTAAGATATTAGTGACAATCGTGAAAGTAACTTAACACCTCGCCTGTAATCCTCTGAAGCAAAAATCGTAGCACATTTATTTTTTATTAGCTTCCGCCCGCGACTTCGTCCGCGTGGCGACTTGATGATTGAAAAATAAATATCTTTCTCTCCCTTTTCTTCCCTCTTTCTCCCCCTTTTCTTACTTTTTTTAGCCTATGTCCGTCTCCAGGGTCCCAACTATCTCTGTACCAAAATTTATCACAATCGGTTTGGCTAACAAACAAACTCACTTTCGCTTTTATAGTATAAGTAAAGATTTTCAGTCCCATGTAATAACGATCCTATTGCCACTAACCAGGCAGAAATCTAGGCTCCGTGACTGCTACTAAGATAATGATGGAAATTGATATCTAAATGAGTAATACGTGCATTGGGGCTTCCAAACTGTAGAAAAAGTTTACAATTCAAGCAAGTATAAAATAAATTAAACAATTTTCAATCAGACAGCTTGTAAACTTACAAGCAGCGATATTATTTTTCTCTTCGTCCTCTATGCGAGATTGCTCAAGACTCTTTTTTTTGCGAATGGGAGATCATCAAATAACTTAACTGGCTCTGGGCGGAGCGGGGGGTAGTGTCAGACTTATATTTACTAAAAACCCACCCATGTTTCTTGTTTCTTATGTTCCGTTCAAAGTAGATACCGCGGCCCGCGGTATCTCTTTCGAAGATTATTCACGCCTAAATTTAACTTCTTTATTTACTTATCAACTGTAGTCCCCAGGTTAAGCAAGACGAAGTGGCTCTTCGGACGTAACTTAAAGAAATATATTAACTTTGACCCCACAATGGCCGTGTAAACATGTATGTTTATGTTTGACATACTGAAATTTACGACTCCACTGTGGAAACTCTAGCTACTTTGTCTTTTGAAGTTAATGTTTCAAATATTTGTTTAAAGCATAAAGGAAAAAGCTATAAAGAAAACATATTGGTTGAACTAGTAGTTTTACGTTTAAGCCTAAGATTTATAACCCATAGTTCATAGTCAAGTACTTCACAATTTCTTTTCTCTCAAAAACTTAACTAGTCAAAGGAACTGACTTCGAAACCCAACAAAAAGAACTTGATATCAAATTAAAACAAAATGCTGATACCATCAAATAAAAAAAAGTAAAAAATTAAATAGAGTCGGCGGAATCCGAGCTCTCTCCTTACCGCCTAATTATCATTTTAATTTCTCATAATGAGGTAGACGTAGCTACCGTGCTTCCCAGAATGCCATCAACATAGAAAACTTAAAATAAGGTTGTTTATATTCGTACATAGCGCCGCCCAAACATTCCACAACATATAAATTATTACCAATAACTAGTCATAACTTCTATACCGTCTCGGTAGCCATTAATGAAGAAAAATTGATAATACAAATCAATATTCAAAACATTTGCTAAGCACAACTATAAAGGAAACTACATAAACTTTAAAATTTATATTCGTTTAATCCATCCGTTCAAATATTACATGTTACATCTTGAGGCAATTCCTATTCACCATCGATTAGTGTTCGATCGTTTATTAATGCCGACTGTAGGAGAACCATTTCGGTATATTGAGATACGAGCTATAAACTATATTCTTGTTTGAATATAAATAAAATTTAAGCAAATATTTTAGAAACCTAATTCGGATTAACAATTTTATATTCTGAATGATACTGCCACAGCCGCGCATTGCCATCGCATTCTAAATGTATTTCTTTGAGTGTATGAACATCAAATATTATGATAAGCATATTATTTATTTCAATAAAACTTTTATATGTTGTAAAGTGAATATAAAAAAAAAAAAACATTGAATAGACTCCCCATTTTTTCTTAGTTGTATTTTTATCTCCTACCCTTTTAGTTAATTTACAAAAATGTAACATCGTGCTTCATGTCTAATACTCGTTAACTTTTTCTGACAAAAATAAAAAAGATGGTTACTGGTTAATAACGGCTCGAAGAAAAATTACTCTTAAACACACGAACCTTTCGTCAAAACACGGTACAAATTACGTCAAATCATGTAGATATTATTTTTTATGTCGAACGAGAGCACCATGTGGTAAATTAGGGTCCCTAATATGAGGAACAAAATAAACAACATAACGACTATACAGTTTCTCGAGGATAGCAAAAAAACTAACAACTTCCCGAAGTGAATGTCGCGCGCTTCACAAATTATCGACCCCCGAAACTAGTTTAATTTGGGATTATTTTTTGTTTGAACAACAAAGTAACAACATGCCATAAAGAATGATGAATTAGCGATAGATTTTATTACGTATAGACGGTTCTATAATTTTATAACGAATTTTTAAAGTCGTAAAACAATCGTTATGCTGGCCAATTGCCAACATTTAAATAGTTTTTCATAAAATTTTAAACATCTGTTTTTTGAAACATTATTGTTAACTAATGACAGAGCTATCGGAAACTGGTTATTGGCTGTAATTATTCAGGCACTTAGGGGTTCTTCGCATGCATTTTCCCACAGGATCGTTATTCCAATAAATCTCAGTCATTTGAATTCCAATAGGGTATTACTGAACCAAAAGGCCAAAAGGCATGTGGTCCCCGAATTTCATTCCGTGTATGGTTTCGCAACAATCTGCATGGTATTCCTTATAGTGGCCGATTTAACTCCAATAAACCTGAGAACACCACATAAATGATCGATGGGCTATGTCAAGATGATACGACTCAAAGAGGCTATTGAAATAACGACGAATAAAGAAATATGAAAGAAGATGGCATAGGTACTGCGCCCATCTCAAATGAATTGGGAAAACAGCATAAGAACGATGGTGAAACCGTTGGAAAAATGAATAATTACAAAACTATCATCGACGAAAACTAACACTAATATGATAAAAGATAATGATTAAGCAAAAGCCTACAAAGTACATAAGTAATCATTAAGCGTTAAGCAATAAGGTGCTAACCAAACAGGTTTTTGGCATTGGAACGAATACATTCGCAACGTATTCATTTAATTCTACATCCGATGAGAGATAAGGTCTTGTTCACACACTCGCGGCTAATTTGACAACGGAAGATGATGATAAGTTAATGAGAAAATATGTGTGAAGTATAGATAAATGCCGCCAACTTGATTACTGTAAAATATGTACCTATAAGAAAAGTATTACTTTTACCCGCACAGAAGTTAATGTGAATAAAGAAATTAGAAAGTTTTTATCTTCTGATCTTGAAACTTTTATAGCAGCAACTAAAACTATCAACTTTGATCGACATTTTAGGTAAAGTTTACAAAGAGAGATCAATTTACTAGATTGAGTAATTACCGTCCCAAACGGCCTATTAGGATATTTAGCTAAAACAGGTTAAAAGATCATGAATTCAATCAACCGATTACTTGCGTAAAAAAAACAAAAAAGGTTAATTTTACTTAGTTTCAAAACCAAAGGTATAGGACAGACAGACAGAACAAAACCAAAGTCGAAGTCAATTACGTTGCAAAAGCCGAAGTCGTGCGTGAATGATGACAAACGCATTGACGAGGATTATGCAACCCTGTGCGGTGTGAATGACTGCTCGGATTATGTTATTTTAAAATTATTAGCTGGAAGGGACTGCGTTTTTCCATTCTTTTAATTGCTATTGCGGGATGAACTCGACTCGTTTTGCAAAAAAAAGCGTCAATACTGATAAATAAATACTTTATAAGATGTCATAATGAATACATCAAAAAAGGTCTAATTGGAACGTGTCTCCATAAACACATTATTATGTTTCGTTTTGTAGCCATAGAGGCGCTGTTCCTTACTTATGTCAAAAAGTCATTGTAGGAAGTTTGTTCTATATTTTTCCTTAATAAATATTGTTTAATTAATTAGATATCTTACTCAATTTTATTAAAATATAACCCAATTCCAATAAATACCGGTTAATGCAGTGGGGCAAAAATGACTGAATAATAATAATAATTGCGAATCTCTGCTTGCCACTGATATATATATACAGCAACTTGCACTAAAGCATTCTTGGCGCAGTTTTTCTATTATAAAGAAAATTCACAATTTATAATGTTACAACTTGTAACTTCATAGCACACAAACACTTAATTGGGCGGTTAAAACAGCCGAATAGAATCAAGAAATCAAAATTACAAAATCAATCTCGGGACGCTCATTATTCTTCAACCGTAAAATATAAACTTTTTTTAAAAGCAGTAAGAGGAAAATAGAAGGACAACAAAGATACTAAAAATATAAAACATTCTGACTACTACAAGATCCTTAAAAGTAAGCTAGACACATAAATTTTATTAGCATGTCTAGACAACGCAAGTAACGCGTACTTAGCAACTCAAAAGAGATATAGGAGTACCTACTTACCTCCAACTCCTTTCAATAAATAGACTCAAAAGAAAAGCATGATGAATTCGGAATACCTTTTGAGTGAATTACAGCTAAACATGAATGAATGAAAACAATTTTGCAAGAAAAACTGAAAACCGCAGGCCTTTTTTTATTTGGTTTTTCAGATGGGTGAAAGCATAAAATAACTTCTATGTATGTATGTGTATATCTGTCATTGTCTCAATCCAAACTGTTTTTTTTTGTCAAAACCCGTTATGTGAAGTCCAGCTTAAAGACAAGGTCAACGAATCGTATTGAACGTTTGCTGACTTCCTAATGATGATGATTAAACTGCCTCAAATACAATAGTGCTGATCAGATTCAACGGTGGTAGCGGTGCGTGGGGGTGCCAGCAAATATCAGTTTTTATTCAGTCTTTTAAAATTACGGTTTAGTCATTGGCCAGTTTGAAACCGTTCTTATAAGTATTACACTACTTATATAAAAAAAAGCTTTTTTTTGTACTGATTCATCTTTGTTCTTCTCATTTTGTTTGACTCAAAGAAAAGCTCTCTGTCTTCTAAATCATAATTATTAATATTGAAAAAATTAATGTATGCGTTTGGTTTCTATTAATGCGCGCCTTTTTATTTACGGTCAGATGATTTCAAAAATTCTGTTACAAAAAAAACAAATGATCTTTCCTTGAGACGACACCCAATAGATGCCACATTCAGTAACTCTCTATGCTTGTATCAAATAGATTTGGGAGCGCGGTCGTCTCTCGGATTAGCTATGGCGTGTTATCACTTCCCTGCAGTTAGCACAAACTTTGCGAGCGCGGCCCGAGTAGGTTCGCAAAAATCAACACCATTTTGCTGAAAAATCTGGGATGACTTGGTGTTTTTCTTTGGCTTGTGATATGTGAAACTATGGTTATTCATAGTTGATTAAATAATTTGAACGTTTTTTCTTCATGTTATAAAATACTTTGCTTTTGAAAGGGTTCGTTCCGTTTCCGATCTGCTGTAGTGACAAAGTATTAGAAATTTGTAATCTTTGGCTTTATATCATTTTAAACCGAATTTTATTTTGGTACCAACAAGCAGAAATCAATTTGACATCTTAATTAGCTACAATCGCATCATTTTCAATTTCATCTAAAAAAAAACTAAAACTGTCTTCCTAAAACTAAGACAACATACCTACATTAAAATCAACATTCGTTGACCAAAAACCATTTATCGTAGGTCACGTTTCGATGATTGCGGTTCATATCATACAACTATCACTCTTATGATTCTTTAATTACAGCCACCTCGACCTCACATTGGGGAACCCCAGAGGTCTGCAAATGCGAAACAATCGCGACCCGAATAACATGGACAAACGCGGCGTCTACAATTTGTACCACATTTCATCTGGTCACGATATCGTCCAGTCTGTCTCATTGGGTGCTTTTATTATTTTATCCTTTCCGATTCGATTAAGACTCCTAGTGGTCACTGGGATTTATTTTGGGAGACATTTTAGAAATTCGAACATTTACTTGATTCAAGTAGATAGAATTTTATTTTTCTTTGAACCAAATTGGATGTTTTGATTTATGCTACTAATAATGGGTGTATGAATGTTTGTTACTTTTTCAAATCAAAACGGGTGAACGGATTTTGATGAAATTTGGCACAGAGGTAGTATATAGTCTGGAATAACACATAGGTTACTTTTTTTCGATATCAAACGGGCAAAGCCGCGGTCGCCAGCTAGTACATAATACACCTATAACGGGTTGTATGAAGATGCTCAGCGGTTGACCATCAGCAAAGAATAAATACTTTGGTACAGCAAACAAGTGACAACTCCTGTACTCACATCGTTGAAGTGTCTCCATACCCACTGATGGCATATCGTATCGTTCCCGTCTCGCACCTAGCAAAATTCTAAAAGTTTCCATTGTTTCACAATTCGACAGTTACCGACCGCTCACCGTTGTGCAATAGTGTCGTCCGTATAATTACTCTGACTCATTGTTAAACGCTCCACTGACAGCTTTGTTATTTATCACCTAGTTACTGTTATGCCAGATATGGTCGGATAGCTTTTTGATTGGTTTTGAACTGTCACCGATGTTAATGTCCTGGCAGAATGATATGAAGCAAATCGGGGTCCGTCTAGTTAACGATAGGAATCATTCATGCGATCGCTAATATTTATTCGCCAACCATCAAGACCTTGGTTATTATCATCGTTCATTATAAAACCTCCGATCGTGGCTTATGTGATGAAATGAAAGACATTGAATCGTACAAATAGCACAAACCTATTAGATTATCATTAGTGTTCCACTGTATTATTATGCCCGTGTATTGCAATTCAATTTGTATTATTCGATTTCGAAATCGCACTATCGGACATATCGCAATAGTCTCGCATGTCAACACGATTCTCTTTACACATACGGAACAAAAAAAGCCCACTCGCCGCTCTAAATTTCAAACAAAATTACTGACAACAAACTAACAACGTCAATCACTTTGGCTAATGGCGCACAAGTTGATCTTATCTGGAGAACCATAAGCTCAGTTGTCAGCAAGATGAAGCGGCCAGTAGAAAAAAGGCTCATTGAAAAATTATGAATTTGAAGCAGTAGCGACGTGGACCGGTCTGTGGGCAAACAAATGATGCGTCCGCCCCATAGCACGGACATCCGTGGCTTCGGGCACCTTCGGGCCTCAACTGATACGAGTCGTGCCCCTCTCTAGCACCGTTAACTAGCCCGATATTAATCATAATTTTCACTGACGCGATCCGCTCAAGTGTTTTAGATCGGCGTCATTATCTAAAACACTTGAAGCTAACTTTGGATCGCAAGCGCAAGCGATGATAGATGGGGCAACGCGAAAATTGGCCTTCGCGATAGCCAATATGTCTGTCGAAACGTAAGGAGTTATACTGACCAGCTAAGCTAATAAATTGAAGAACTGGCTAAAGTAAATTCTCTTTCGAGTTCACGTATCAAATTATAACGTCCTAGATTATTTATTAGGGGGCGTTTCATACAGTGTGTGGACGGAAAAAATAATCAAGAATACTTCCATAGAATAAGTCTAGTGCAGAATATTTATAGACCAGTCAAACTCGCATTATATGCTTACTAGAGTCAAATTCACGTACTGATTAGTTAAAAAAATCCCTAAGCCATTGTTTCTCCGTATTTCCAAGCTTTTATGCGTCGTACTCGTCAATAGCTTCAACCAAACATAGGAACAACTCGAAAATTGAATAATTGGCCGAAGATTCCCACGACATACGACCATGTTCGTATACATCATTGAAATTGAGATTAGATAACGCACAGATGTATTGGCATCTTGTTATAGTGATTAGTTTGTGTTACAACCGAATACAAGGGCCATAATGTACAGAAAACAAAAGAGGTGAATAGACGACTCAAACATGAAGCTGTAAAGTGAATAGCTTTGCGCAAGCATCTATTTGGGAAAAAGCAATAACAATATATTTAGTAGAAATATGCTTTTATAAAAAAAAGGTTTAAAATAAAGTCATTTTAGTAGATTCAAACGTATATATAGCCTATGGGTATATTCTCATCTAGGTAGCTTGATACCCTGGTGAAGCTACTTGGAATTTTTTTGGATGAAGAAACACAGGAACCTTCAATGTGGTGACACTCATTGGAGGCCTAAGTCCAGCAGTCAGTCTTTTGTCTTTTATTATAATGTTGTTTCCAGGAGAGAAATTAGCCGTGTTGACAGCGCGTTGGTGTTCCACGCCCGTTTCAAAGAGATGTCAGCAAAGCAGAAGGGCCTGCCTGGGTTGCGGGTTATTTGAGAGTTATACTGCGGTCCTGGAACACAAAGGGTAAAAGAAGGAAAATGGATGGGTTTGAGTCAGTAAAAGTCTCACACTCCCTTCCGCTCCGCCCAGAGCGGGTGAAGATATTTTATGATTTCCTATCCGAAACAAGTGCGAGTCGGACTCGTGCAACGAGAGTTCCGTACAAATACATATAGCCGTTTATGTCGCAAGACATAAACGGCTATATGTTTTGACTGCATAGACTTAGAGAGTTGATGTTGACAGCTCCAAGGGGCCCCCAGACTTGAGGATATGATTTTAATTTCAATTTCAAATCGATACCTCCATGCGTTCCCAAGATAAAGAGTCTTGAAAGACAGACAGACGGACAACAAATTGATCTTATAAGGGTTCCATTTTTTCTTTTTTGCGTTTCGTACCCTGAAAAAAGAGGAGAAATCACAAAATATATGAGCAACTATCTTGTTTTCTAAACACAGGAGCTTCTAGACCAGGGACTAAAACTTTAGATACCATTTCTATTTCCTTATTAAGTTTTCTGTTGTAATAATATTAATACATGCTACATGACACACAACAAACAATAAACGGGTATTACGGATCTTGTTAATAGAAGCTCTTGCATTATTGAACCGATTGTATGGAAATACACCGAACAATCGTTTTGATATTCTCAACATCATAAAGTATATTTGCTGGAGAAACAAAAGATGCTAATATTAGTAGGTAAGCAACCAGATCATAAATACTGGCTGCGTATGTATGTGTGTAGAATGATATTATTTCGCTTACATGCTGTAAGTTCACGGCACGGTTGGCGCAGTGGCTGAACGATCAACTGCTGCGCTGCGTGTCTCGGGTTCGATTCCCGCACGGAACAAATATTTGTATGACCTGCAGATAGTTGTTTCGGGTCTGGCTGTTTGTGTATGTGAGTTTAAATGTATGTAAACGCACCCACGATACGGAAGAAATTCCTAGTGTGGGGCAACGCTTTATAAAAAAAAAAAAAGTAATTCCGATTTTACCCCTGTTCTGCTAGCTAGCTAAGATCAAGCCTCTCTTCCCTGCTTATGTATAAATACTGAAGAAGATACGGTTATTAAATGTATAGTAATAATTATAACATAAAGATAAAAGATGAACCTTCACAACCACCATATGGAGAGTTCCGCTAGGCAGGAGACGGATCGGCATGACCCTATACGCGCTGGGACGACAAAATAAAAAAAATCGGATTCGGACAGGACAGAGATAGGTGGAGATATTTGGAGATTTTTACCCAATCTGGGGACCTCATTAATTAAATAATTAGCAGTTAAAACACTATTAATTAGCTAGATTTTTAGAATATTCTTTATAATGTGCACCATACACATTACAAGAATAACAGTATACAACTTATAAATAGGGTGATACAATGGGCGGTCTTATCGCTAAAAGCGATCTTTTCAAGACAACCTTTGGATGGATTTAAAGGAGGAGAGACAGTACTGTAAATTACTTATATTGTTAGCCGAAAGCACAGTTTACGCTTTTATTACTGCGAAGAAAATATTATCACTTTAATCGTCAGTTGTACACATGATGACAAATCAACCTATAGAAAACCAGTTTATACTGATCTCTCAACAACGGATCATTCACCGTGGATTTCTCATACAATGAGAGAACCGCATAAATTGGATTTGTAAAGGTTGATGTGTCGTCGTGTGTACTGAATGTAATTGCATAGACAATAATCCTTAGTAATATTATAAAAGCGAAAGTGAGTTTGTTTGTTTTTTTGTTTGTTTGTTACCTCTTCACGCTTTAATGGCTTAACCGATCTTGATGAATTTTGGTACAGAGATAGTTGGGAACCAGGAGACGGACATAGGCTAATATTTTTTTTTTAAAGTGGGATGTGAGGGAGAAAGAGGGAAGAAAAGGGAAAACTTAGCGTTGCTATTACAAATCAATAAGGCGCTAGGGGAACTGTGTTACCCCGAATTTAACGCGAGCGAAGCCGCGGGAAAAAGCTAGTTATATTATAAAAGTTTGATAAAAAAGTACTCATTAAGTGAGGCTTGTTTTGCGGATGGGAAATCAAAACTCACCCATGTTGCTTGTATTGTCTTTTATGTTTGTTTTTATTAGGTAGGGCTAGGTATAGATTTGTGTTATTCTGGTGAACTTATTTCATAGTAAATGTATGTGGATTAATTTGAATGTGTTTTGTTGGTACCAGATACTACCAAAACTGTTTTGTGTAGACAAAGAGATCGTATCCTTACCTTTACGCCAAAAACCGACGGCAAAATGATTGAAAGATAAGAATGACGTAACTTGAAACATGTATTTGTCATTCGGACTAAACAATTATACTTGTACATATTTTTTCGTTTATTAATTTGATTACAATTTTTTTTTCTTAATAAAAACAGAAAAAATATAGTAGCTCACCGGTATCGGGAACAGCTAAGGCAAGCCAAGCCAGTCCAAGCTACCGGCGGTCAGAGCTCCAGAGAAAGGAACCTCCTAACAAGACACATATTTTTATTATTAGTTTATGTCTATTTGTAATTTGTAAATAATAGTAGGTAGTTAATTTATTGAGAGAAATAAAGTACGTAAGTTGAATTTTGCTTTTTATTTACTCTGGAAGCTCTTACTGTGCACGTCTTTCTACATCGTTCTCACATATTTGTATAATCCCAACATGAATGATGTAAATACGATCTTGTAAAAATATTATAATTTAAAAGAGTGTCCATGGAGTTTCTTGCCCATTCTTCTCCATAGAGATCAACGCTTTGGAATGGGCAACTACAGCACTTTCACAAGTTATTATACCTTGTGACCGGGACTGTTTTTTTTCATTTGTTTCTTGACATTCAAAAGTGCCTGTAATGGTCTAATTGAAATAAATGATTTGTACTTGTTTAACTCAAAAACTAAACAAGTAAACATGTGTATACATAGATATCAGAAAGTGTATGTATTTCAGCTCAATCGAAAAAAGGAAAATAGAACAAATTTAATTCTAAAATGTATGATGAACTTACAGGTAAATAACGTGTTTAAAAGAACAGTAACACTACTCACAACACATAATGCACTTTTTGCATGAACATCTCGAATCAAGATAATCTAATCCCATAATCTTTATTAATACAAATTGACGTCACCTTTCAGAAATGTCTGATTTCAATTAATAAACAGAGAATAAAAACGAGTCATCAATTATTGTTATAATTTTTTGTTTGGACCGAAAGGAAAAAAATACGTCAATTTAATAAAAATCATTAGCCGCTATTGAAGTGAGGAGTGATTGACAGTATGGTGTGTTCAATCAGACGAATTTGTAATGCCTACTGAGTGAACACTTGGGACCCTCGGCTGTCGAAGGCACCTTTTTATTTTACATACAACTTTGACATCCCATACAAAGGTTGATGATTGTTTATCCATAAAAGGTCCCTTGGAACAACGCTGTTCATGCTCCCTAACAAATTGGACGAATTTTGCAGAATTGTCGATCATTTTAGCTGATTCATGGAGACTTTTAATTAGTACGAAGCAAATGGAATTTGGCTAAGCCGTGATTTGTAAATCCAATAGAGCACTTAAATTTAAGTATTTAATAAGGAATTGCCTATTGTTAGTAAAAACGAGAAAAATCTGGAGCCTTTTGTTCGGGTTGCCATGTGATAACCAGTTACTTAGAAGCTATTTTTAACTCGCACGCGTAATTATTACACCTGGCGTCCACTAGCAACGCATGGATCGCACACACCTTGCAAGTCTGTTAAGAAAAATAGTCCTTCTGAACATTTTCGGTCACAGTGGCTAATCTCAGCGGATATTACTCATGGACGCGACATAAACACATCTGGTTTATCAGCTGGAATTATTAAGGAGAGTGCGAGACAGTGGAAGCAGCATCCTATCCTAAGAACTGTAGCTCAGAGTTTCAGTTCTCAGATGCATAAGAACTTTGTGCAGAGCAGTGATAATAACTAACATTGGGTTGTAAGCATTTAATGTTACTAAGACTAAATGGATTATTTCGGTCCAAAATAAAGAAATTCTTGTTTTAATTTAAAAAAAAACGTTGCCCCGCACTAGGAATTTCTCCTGTATCGTGGGTACGTTTACAAACATGTAAACTCACATACAAAAACAGCCAGACCCGAAACAACTACCTGTAGGTAGGTCGTTATACCTTTCAGTATTTTTAGTAGCATTATACTGTCCTACGGCTGCATAAAAGTACTCCAAAAAAAAGATGCAAACATTGATCACCATGATTGTTCAAGACGGATTGGCGACTTATACTTTGTATTAAGTACTGCCTAATAACTAGGTACAGGTTTACCAACAAAGCTTACCTACATCGACGTCCAAGATAAACTGTGATAGTTTTACACTAATATTAAAAAGTGAAAGTTTGTAAGTGCCTGTGTATGTTTGTTACTTCTTCACACTGAAACGGCTTATAGCTATATAGCTCATACCATAGATTATATACCTCATACCCTAATTAAATTAACATATAGGCTACTTTTTATCCCGATCTATTCAGGTGAAATCGCGGGGCGCAGCTAGTACGTACATACATATGTATTGACAAAGCTCAGTTTAATACTTGCCGAACTTTACTACTTTAACCGTACTACCTTGCAGATGAAATGTTAAACTCTGGGTCATCACTATTATACCAAACAAAACACCGACCAGAAACAAGACAACTAACAAATCGATTAAAACGTATTTATATTCGACAACCAAACTTCTCTACTCGATTAGTTGAGTTTGTCGAGATAATTGCTCCAATCTTGATACCTACCATAGATTCCTTCAAATCACTTTAGGCTACGCGATCAACCGAAGCCAAACTTAGGTAACAAACGTAATGAATCATTAACTAATCTGGTCACAATGGGCCGAGTGTCCCGAAGAGGAAACGATAAGACACGAAGTACGCCGAACCCGAAAACGAATCATTGTTGCGTTACAAAGTGGGTATCTTATCATATGTTCGTACATTAGGAAAGTGTTTGTTTCCGTCAGTGTGCGGTTCAAAACAAGATAAAGTTTACCCACAAATGACGTCACGTCTGTATTCTCAGAGCTGAGGTCGTTCTCACAGACTGAAGTATTTTCTGTTTTCACTCTTTCTTTACTTGCACTTGTAGTTTGTAGAACATTGCAGTGCATGCATTCTGTACTCAAATATATGCCTAACATTGAGTGATATTATTCAACTTGAACGTATTCCAACTCGATTGACAATTAATCTAATAAAAAACCGACTTCCCAAAAACACAATAAAGTGGAAAATAACTTTACTTCCTGAAGTCAGTGGCAAAATAATCTATGAATCAAAAACAAATAACCGACTTTTTTGTGGTTTTTTGCAAGTCGGTTTTTATAAATTGACATAAGTTAAGTGATAAGCAGTAACGAACTAACCAGATGCAGTTTCCACTAATCATTTATCAGATGTTCCATTTCAGAAGTTCCAGTAATTCAATTATACGATAACAACAAAGTATGATGGAGATGAGCAGAGTAAAAGCTAATAAATGCTACACGAATGCTCACTGCTCTGCCTACACTTAATTACGAATGCATGGTCATGCACGCTTGTACCCATAATTGCTGCGTCATTTAGTCTATTAAATGGCTACTGACAACACTGGAATAGTCATTATTAATTTCATCTATTTTTAGCTGCAAGAGGAAATGAATTTGTTTAGTTTTGTTTTGGGAATACGACAAAAGAAAATCATTTAATTGATGATCAGGATGTGGAACTTTTACTTAAATTAAAAGTGATATTACCCTCAACATAGCTATGTACACCCATAGGAAAAAGGCGGGAGTTTATATATGTTTGTATGTAAAAGAGTCAATAGCTTTTAGGATTTTCAACACTTTACAACTGGATTTTGGGACTCCAGAACTTCTATTACCAGTGAATACTTGCACCAGAACTCCCTTAATATATTTCTCCCTATGCGAATTTAAAACATCATCTTTTTTCTGACTAATTTAAAGATGACTGACGTTCATCAGTAAATGTATTAAGTGATTCGACGTGCAAGCGGGCTTTAGTGGGCTGCGGGTTGTTTGACAGAGATACCACGGCCGCGGAACACAAAAGGTAAAAGGAACATGGATGGATTTTAGTCAGTAAAAGCAGACTTTTACTGACTAAAATCCATCCATGTTACAGAGACGTTAAGGAGACTCAGAAGTCTCCTTCCCGCTCCTTCCAAAGTGGAAACAGTTATTAGATGAATTCACATCCAAAAAAAACGGCTTTAGTTTTTAAGTGACATAATACTAAGTTTCAAACAATTTGAAACGGTCACACGCCACATCATTTGTGGTACTAATATGTAATGTCGGACTAAAAAAGAACATCACTTTAAACCAAATATTAAGAGGGTTACCAGGATAATGATATATCCTTTTTTGCTAATCTGGTAATCACATAGTAAGGTTCTCTGTAAGAATACTCAATTCTGGGTTAAGCTCGCCATTGTACATAAACTTTAAATTGAAATTTCTTCTATTTGTGTGTGCTTTAAAGATTATGAATATTATAAACGTCTTCTTTCAGGCATCTCTTTGAGGCGCACGTAGAACACGACACGGCTTAACGCCAATAGAGTGACGGGCGGTGAGCTACTCATTGCTCAACGTCTACAAACCCGTGTCTACCCGGAGTTGTCTCGCGGCGCCCGAAGCCCGTAGCGTCTTCCTCGGTGGCTGGGCTGGTTTGAGGTTCTCTTCCTCAAACGTCTGGCCATCTTTTTCGCTAGGATGACTGCAAGCCAGAAGGAGGTGTCCGCTTCCCATTCCCTCTCGTCCCGGACCATGGACTGAACCAGGGATGAATATGACGTCTAAAAGTAACTTTGTTTAAATAGCAGGAGAAGAGACAGAGCTATACAAGATGTCTAGCGCCATCTCTTTCCCACATGGAATAAGAATAACACAGTCCAACTTTAAGACGTCTGGGAAGCCTACTGCTCTAAGTACGCTAAACAGCATCGACAGAGTTTTTTGTTACAGAGTTATCACGATTGTATGACAGGCGGCCTAACAATTGTTAACATAGTGTAATGAAAGTGTCTTCACAATTTAGTAGTTGTTAGTAACAACACTCTAAACTGTTATTCATTAACTCAACACTTGGAATGAAAATTGGAAGAAAGAAAAATCAAAACAAATTACATCTCCACTAATACTAATAATTTATTATTCATATTATAAAGAGGAAAGATACGAACAAATCTTTCCTTGTTTGGATCGAATAAGCTCCAAAAATATTGGAACAATTTTTAACCATATTTTCACAAATAGGAAGCTACATTATCAGAAAATATAATAGACTACACAATACTACCCACGGGAGCAGGGACCGAGAAACCGCGCAAGACAGCTAGTTTGTAAATAAAAAGGAATCATCGTCACGACGATGAGGAAGCTCGAAAATGTTTAAGTCACATGTAGTAGGAGGCGAGCCTATTGCCTTATCATAAAAAATTGAAAGGGATTCGTTTGTCTTGGTATGGGCATGTAATGAGGAGGGATGAAGGACATGTGACTAAAAGAGTGATGGATCTGAATGTTGATGGACGGAGAGCGAAAGGAAGGCCAAAGAAAAGATGGATGGATTGTGTAAGGAATGATATGAAGGAGAAAGGAGTAAATGATGCCGTGACGTCTGATAGGTGAGAATGGAAGAAGAAAACGTTTTGCGCTGACCCCAAATAGAATGGGACAAGGACAGGAAAATGATGAATCGGGCTCAAATTCAGATCCCTAAGGAAATCCTGATGGAAAAATCTAATGTCCGAATGCTCGACCCTAGAATGGAACCCAGGACCTTCTGCTGCTAGTTGAGCGTGCGACAACTAGACCAAACGAGGCAATTGTGAACTTAAACTTAACTTTGTGTAGGTTCTAAGTAAAACTTCAATTTCCATCAGGTTTTAAATTGTAACAGAGTGGGTATTCCACCTCCTCTGTTGCCACAACCTCTTTCCTTCTGGATCAATATCGTTTTTTTTTTTTAATATTCATATTTAGAATTTCATTCTGTCATTTGCTTTATCTTCAACAATTTTTTGGTAAGTATAATTTTATCACGGCTGCAGCTGCACCTGTTCTGAAATATCTTATTTTTAAAAGCTGCTTCATTTTTAAATTTAAACTTAGTTATGTGTTGAGTCATGTGTTTTATTCAACTCGACTGAAATTAAATAACTGTTGCTAAAATAATGCTGTAATAAAAAAAAGTTTAAGGATTGTTGTGAACTTATTTAGATATTTGAAACAGTATTTTTACCATTTTTAAACTGATTGTATCCGTGGTTATGGCGTATGTAACTACGCCAAAATATCGGAAACTCAAAATTAATAGCAAACATGGGAAATATCCCGTTTCAAATATTATAAACATTTTTAGAAATGTCAGTTAAAAAACTATTACACACACATTTCATACAACCAGTACATCGGCTCATAACTATATATATCACAATTATTTTACTACTTCCAAAGACAAAAAAGCATACCAAAGGAAAATCATAAAGGGAAGGCCCACTTGTTCGATTTTGCAGCTAGGGGCGAAGCAGATGAATATGATCTGTCCTACACCTGCTTACGTGTCTCCTTTACAAAAAGTCTGGGTACACGGTTCATATTTAATGACGTCATTAACTGCAGGAGACAGGAGTCTTGTACCGTGCCTTGGGCGTCCCATCGCTCGCTTTGTCAATGTGCTGCGTGAATTAGCTTCAAGTATGAGTATGAGATCTTTATTTATGAAACATGATTTGTGGTTGTCGATGACCGATTTGCGCTCTTGTATTTTGCGTACCTTACGGTTGTTTTTGACTTTTCACTGGTACAATCACAGAAATATTAAAAACAGAACTCGTTTCTAATATCTAACATAACTGGTTATCCACGAAACGTATGGCAGAGGTATAGCTATCCTGCTGGGGTTGCGGGTAGTTCGTAAGAGATACCACGGTCATAGAAAAAACATGGGTTTTAGTAGATACAAGTCTGACACTCCTCCCCGCTCCGCTCAAAGCGGGGGAAGTTATTTGATGTGTGCCTGCGCACACACTTGTGCACTATAATATTTATTTATTTATTCTCATTTACATCTTACGTGTACACAATAACAATATGTTTAATTAAGTTTTTTAACTAATTACAAATAAAGCAACTTACTTAAAAAAAAAATCTTAAAAAACGTTGCCGTACACTAGGAATCTCTCCTGTATTGTGGGTGGGTTTACAAACATTTAAACTCACATACACAAACAGTCAGACCCGAAACAACTATCTGCAGGTCATACAAATATTTGTTCCGTGCGGGAATCGAACCCGCCACACGCAGCGCAGCAGTCGATCGCTCAGCCACTGCGCCAAGCGTGCCGTCAATAATAACCGTCAATAAACAATATCTCCCGCGCGGATGGCTAATCTCGAGATTGGCCAACGTTGTCGAAAGCGGTCAGGAGAACTATATAATAGAAAGCGCGAGCTTAATGGTAATAACTGGGCCAAAATACAGAATCTGGTCTAATACTGAGGAATGCATCAAATGATGGAAACTCTAAGAACCCTTAGCACTACCTGACAATCAAACCCAGCTCCTCATACTGAATAGTATCGCTCCTGACCACTAGACCAACAGTGTTACTTTATAAATACTCAAAAAAACCCTCAATTATTTTCTTAAAATAATCGACAAGCCCGTAGGTGTGGCATGAAGCGTGGGCAGTTAAGATAACCTTTCTAAACAAAAGAATGGAAGGCGCAAATATGATAAGAACAACGATGATAAACAGTGCTTGCTCAAACTTCAGCCTATATTTTATTACACAACGCGGCCCCATAAAGTGCATTCCATGGTTATCGCTTCTTTTGTATTCAATTAGCCTTGCATTTAGATTACTGATGCCTTTCACGACGACAGTGGTAACGAGCGTGGTCAGCTGTCAAAACGTCCAAACAATCAACCGTATACTTCTACACCCGATCTCCTTATCGATACACACCTTTTCGACACCTCCAAATTGTATGGCGTCCATTGAATATTTGGTACGGTCTCATATCTTAAACTGTTTACGATAGTACCAATGGAAGTTTAGGCAGTTTTAGTACCGTACAAATTTTGGACAGTCAGTCAGCGTATATTGTTGGGAAAGTTCGATTCGGGGCACATTGTTCAGTCTATTAAAGTCTTTCAGAGGTGGGTCAACTTGGACAGGGCGTGATGAGATTATGCAATGAAATGTGGTTTGTATCATCACTTATATATGGATGACAGGAATCTATTTACGCTAACAAGAAAGATCTTGAGGTGACACTCTAGGTAGACTTATTACAAGAGCGTTATTTCAAATATAAAGACATTTAAAATAACTTTTAGATGCCTTATCGAACAAATTAAAATAACTTTACTAATAAATGGAACAGATTTGATTACAATCCACAATTTCCTTGAAAAATATCTCCCCGCTTGTCTAGTTGTAGTTGTTCCTTTCTTATTTCTGCTAAGGACCTTTTAAATGGCCTGCGTTCTGATTACACTGCGATACGCTCCCCATTACCCGATGCATGCGTAGAGATATATGCCGATATAATTGAAGAAATAAAAGAAAGAATTGAAAATATGACTGCACCTGAATCTAGACCAGTCATTCTAGTAGGTATGTACTTATAATTGTACATGGTGAAATTGCGGACGTCGTACATACCGTAACAAGTTATATCAATTGCCCAACATGAATACGTAATGTGTTATACTCGAATGATCGCCGATTCGACAGCCAGCCGACAAAGATAGGTATCGGACATTACCACAATCCACAACATGGTTTGCGGCATCGGAGATCCGAGTGCTTATACGAGTTCGATTGAATCGAGTAATCAAAGCGCCATGTCTATATCGATTCAACAACTGCTACGGCTATCTGCTGGACGATCGATATTTGTTACATTCGGAACGCCCAACGAGTTCTTGCTGTTCTCTAAATCGTTTTAGAAATTAATCTATTCGATTCTGCGTCTTACGCCTTTGAGAAAAGAGTTCCTAGAACTTTTGCCGAAAAAAAATGCCTGTCATGATAAAGTGGTAATTTCAAGCATTCCAAATTGATTTACTGTCAAAATCGACACAATCGATTCAATGTCAAATGTTTGCGATAGTATTGAACCCTTTTATTGAGTTGAACTTTTAACCGACTCTGTCGGTGTAGTTAACGACAGTGCGTTAACACATATGGTAAACTATGCAGCTGTTAGAATTTAATAACTCATGCTTTAACTGTTTAATGATGTACCATTGAAATGTGATACAAAGTACCAGAAAGCTTGTTAAATTTTACATTTGATGTTTATTGTGCACTATCATTATCTATAACAAATAATACTTAAGTAGAGTATCTATAACGAAATCTAGTTTACAAACGGTATCGATCCAAAACCAGTTCAAAAAGGATTTTTGTTGGTGAATCATCATCACGTTTCTTATCTACCTAACTTAACTCAGAAGATAGAACAAAGCAAACAATTTGAATAGAAACTACTATCACGTAAATTAAGTAAGGTGTAAACCTAAAACAAGTAGGTAGCGATAACTAGTTTGCTCATCATCAACCTATTAACCCAATAATCAAGGCTCCTCCTACGCAAGAAGATAAAGAGCTTGCTTGCACGCCAAACGAGGCCTAATTAATTATTGTTTACGGTATTTTTTACCGTACACCTACGGATATGGACGCAGAAGTTTTAATGGCGTAACTCTGTTCACATCAGATGCTATAATCATTATCGGAACATATACTCGAATCTTCGATACACCGTTTGCCAGATAGCCCCCAAAGGTTAATAAAGTTATTCTCATACATTCTAACCTTAAATGAGTTATTAAAGAAAACCAATTAAATATACACGAACAGTAGTTCTGTTCGGATAGGCTTACTTTCTATTGAATTCCGACTTGACTCAGACATGATTCTCGTCCAACAAATGCCGTAGAACCTTGTATAATTAGAGAAACATGCTACTTTCACTGGCAAATAAGTAAAAGATTTCCGTTTCATTCAGAAGCCGAATGTCACGTAGCCAATATGCGTAGGAAAAAAGCCGGTCAGATTCGAAAGGGGAAAACGTGGATTTCAATATCATCTCGACTTTTCGGTTCATTTTATGAAATATCAAATTGAATTAAGTTCTTCATTTGTAGGAGGTTACCCGTAAGGATGTATCGAAATGTCGTTATTACTATGAAGGACTGTTTTCTATATATTTAAAAGAGAAAATCACTGACTCACACATCACGGTATCTCAGAAACTATAAGTATTAAGAGTTTAGAATGTAGGTGCTTACTAAAACGGGATTTTACGAAACTTAATTCCTAAAGGGGAACGCAATTCTTGGACTGGATTGACTTGTATTGTAAGTATTTAACAAACAACGTCATGTGGGAAAACTGTTATTTGTCAATCCACAATTTTATTTTTTTAATCAATAACTTCAAACCTTCGACTTGAAATTTGTAAGATTATTGTTTCGAGTTATTAGACAATTCAAAATGTATTGTTCCATAACATTGCTTAACTGTCTCTGTCTCATCAGCTTTTTCGTAGTGTGTATAATCCTACCCCAGTTTTCTTTACGTTACTGTCATTATAACCTGTTACCCGAAAATAAATAAAATTTACTATACGTCTGTAAGAACATAATTATTCGATCAATATATTTATCTTATCAACAGCCTTGCGGCAAAGGGCCTCCAATCGATCTTGCCGAGACATAAACACGCCATGAACTTATCTGCAGCGGCAGATAAAAGCTTAATGGTCATCAAACACTTTAATATATTGTGTAGAAGTTCATGCTATAAAACTGATAAACTTGGGCCAAACCAGTTTTTTTTATGATAAACTGCAGACGAAATGCGTAAAAAATTGATATAAGTTTAGAATCTTCACACCCTTTACTGCCCTGTTTCATTTCTCGTGTGTATCGTGTGAGATTACGATATCATACGATATTCTTCTGATGACCAAGTGAAACCAAGAATTTGACGGCACGGTTAGCGCAGTGGCCGAGCGATCGACTGCTGCGCTGCGTGTCGCGGGTTCGACCCCCGCACGAAACAAATATTTGTATGACCTACAGGTAGTTGTTTCGGGTCTGGCTGTTTGTGTATGTGAATTTAAATACAAACATTTAAACGAAAACGCACCCACGATACAGGAGAAATTCCTAGAGTGGGGCAACGTTTAAAAAAAAATAATCACTGAATTTGGTCCGTGATAAGAAAAAAACTATTATAAAAATTGTTCATAACTAATTCAAATACTGTTTCACTTCAACATAATTTTATTAACAATACACACACAGTGAGTTATACACAACAATAATAACTAGCTCACTTCGTAGCTCAGAGATGACTCCCCTTGAATAACTTGTGGGGCTTATTTATAGGCATAAGCAAGTTATTGGAAGTACCCACTCATCTGATGACAAACGTCATTTTACCGCCATTACCTTACCGGAACTCAAAATTGAGCCACGAATTTAAGTAACATTAACAATAATATTAAAATGAAATATAAGATAGTTTTTAAAAATACAAGTAAAAATCAACATAACTTATAGAACACTGAACAATAATGAATGTTATAGTTAAATACAAACTTCCGTAATTCAACAGGTTTAGAAACAATTCACTACTTATTTATAATGAATTTGGCAAAAGTATTTTAAAAATGCACAGAATTTAATAGAAACTCGAACATGAATTTTAAGTAAGCTAACAATTCGTCCATCCTGATAAATTTCGCGTCCTCGCGAATGACTGCATTAAGCAAAAAGCAACTATTTTAAAACAATAATTGCAAAATATTTATTATTGTATCTATGATGATATGAAGAACAAAATAAACCCAGGAAAAAAAATATACGTAATGGATTTCCAAAGGTATTAAAATATAACTAATTCAAAAGAAACTTACAGTTTAAATATTACTTTTCATCTGACAAAGACAGTAAACAGAAATACTTAAAATATAATAAATGGCTTAGAAGGTGTATGCAAAAAGCGCAAAAACATTTTAAACACAAATAATGTTTAAATTCAGGAGTCAAATATTAAGAAGATAAAAAGTTAAACCGCACTATTATCAAACCCCACGGACATTGTCAATTATGCAAATGACTATTGTATAAATTTGACCAACAAAAATTTTGACATTAACACAGTAATTATGATATTGATTCTATTAATTCTAGTATTTTTTTTTAAATTCTCTCTGACAAAAGCGAATTACAAAAAGTTATAATATCACTCAGGAATGCAAACTTAACGGGTTATGGTGAATACTCACAAAAATAAAAAAATAATAGGCCCTATTATTATTCCAGTACCAACGCATCTAATAAACCTATCATTATTGATAGGAGTGTTTCCCGAAAAATTGAAAATAACAACATAAAGAACGATAATAAAGTTTTCTTTTGACAATTATATACCGATAGTTTTATTGCCTTTTTTAGTGAAATTAATACTAGATACAGTAACACTTATTTTTTTCTAATATAAAAACGCTGTTATATAGGCGAAGCTGCGATCCTATATAAGATACCAATAAGATTCATAAACAAATTAGCTTTATCTATTTAGCTTCCAATAGTTCGCTTCAGAACGGCTTTACGTTGGTGGTCAATTGAGAATTCCTTCTATACAAATTATAACAATTAAAATAACATCTTAAATTTGCAAAAAATCCTTCAATACAAATTACAAACATATCTTAAATTTGCAAAATATCCTTCAATACAAATTATAACAATTAAAACATATCTTAAATTTGCAAAAATTCCTTCAGTACAAATTATAACAATTAATAACATATCTTAAATTTGCAAGAAATCCTTCAATACAAATTATAACAATTAAAAACATATCTTAAATTTGCACGAACTCCTTCAATACAAATTATAACAATTAAAATAACATCTTAAATTTGCAAAAAATCCTTCAATACAGATTACAACAATTACAAACATATCTTAAATTTGCAAAATATCCTTCAATACAAGTTACAACAATATCTTAAATTTGCAAAATATCCTTCAATACAAATTATAACAATTAAAACATATCTTAAATTTGCATGTCATTCATTATGTTACCATTAATTATGTTCAGCCACTATTATACGACTTTTGTAACCATATTTACCTGCAAATAAATATTTGCCTTTGACTATGCCTATTTTTGTTTATACTTGAACAATTTTCATTACATAACAATAAAAATACCATACACATTACATTGTATTTTATAGTACATGCTTATTATTACAGAATGACCACGTTGTTTACACACTGCACTTGAAAAGTGGCCTTTCGCTCATTGCGGCCTCTATCGTTGTTTACACATTGCACTTTCATAGCTGTTGTTTACACATTGCACTTCAAAGTGGCCTTTCGCTCATAGCGGCCTTATTTACACATTGCACTTCAAAGTGGCCTTTCGCTCATAGCGGCCTTATTGGTTGTGTGCACATTGCACTTAAAAAGTGGCCTTTCGCTCATAGCGGCCTTTATAGTTGTGTGCACATTGCACTTAAAAAGTGGCCTTTCGCTCATAGCGGCCTCTATGGTTGTGTGCACATTGCACTTAAAAAATGGCGGCATAGATTTAGTGAATGATTCTACAATCACCCAAATTTTCACAAATTGACCAAGATGACCAACATGAATGGTGTAAAAGGGTGTGTTTATTTTAGGGTGCAAGAAACCCTGTTTTTTTTTTACAACCCTTTGGAACCACCCATCCACCTTAATCCATCTTCAGTTATTCACGATAAAACCCTATTACGATTTAGCACAAAATTCTTTTGCGTTGCTCTACAGAGTTCGCTAGCTGTACGGTCGAGCGGTCGTTAGCCAATGATCAGTTATCTTCATGATGTCGAAAATAACAATAACTTGAATTATATCTGAATTTTCCATAGTTGGATTTCTACTTTTAACATTGAACATTTATTTACATACATATCTAATATAAAATTCTCGTGTCACAGTTTTCGTTCCCATACTCCTCCGAAACGGCTGGACCGATTTAAACGAAATTTTGTGTATTTCGGGTAGGTCTGAGAATCGGCCAACATCTATTTTTCATACCCCTAAACCTCAGCGGGTGAAACCGCTGGGCACAGCTAGTTTTTTTTTTTTTATTTATTTAATATCACATTATGATTTCATGATCCCATTAATTGAATTTCGTGAATATTTTATTTGCTTTAGTTGTGTATTGTGAATGTGAAGACCATGTCGATTATTATTGTTATTTAATCTGTTTGTTTTTGACGATTATCTGGCAGTTTGAGACTTACACAATGTCCTTTTTTTGGAATTGTTCGTCGAGGCGTTGAGCTCCTTGAGTTATGAGTCGAGCTATACGATAACTGACAAATCCTGGCACTGATTAGACAGGTCCACTCAATTTGTGTGGTGCTTTCTTAAAATGACTATTTCAGACACTAGATCTGCACAGTCCCCATGTAAACTGACCAAGATTTTTTTTGTTCGGACCTTATAAGCGACTATGATCTCTCAGTGTTTCGGCTGTTTCTCCACCTAGTTTTTTTTTAAACTAGACGTGTGTAAGTGTTTGTAAAAACCTATTTGCAAAATAAACATCATTTAACATTTACTCAATACATCAACGTGAATCATGCCTCTGCCGAATTTATATACGACGTTACAGTCATATTCCTGAATCAAACTCTACACTCGTGCAACTCAGGGCATCTGTGTGTATTTGAGTTTCAAGATTAGAATTATATATTGCCAGTACCTACGACCCTAGAAATCAGTGGTTATTTTTCTTCTTCAATCTCAATACCGGTTCAAATTATTGAATAATTTAAAGAAGGATGGTCATTTCGTACCAGACTATGAAACGGTGGCGTCCGAATACGCCATATATATGAAAAATACCGTTATTTTTTTTTAAGGTCTTATACAAGAATTATCTTTTTAAGTAGCCACAAAAAAAGTTATCTTTACTTTAGTTTTCACAACATTTTCGAATTTATAAGGAATAATAGTTTCGGATAAACGTTAAAATGGCTTTTTAATAAAAGACTATAATTATTCATGATTTTTTGAATAGTTGACTGCAATTGAATACAATATTAATATTACGAATTCTTGTCATAAAAAATAATTATGTAACTTCATGGTAATATAAGCGTTTTGTTCAACTACGTATAACAGAACATCATTTGTCATCGACAGGTTACTTAATCTGTGGACATCGACCCGCACCATTGATTGACACCCGGGGATCATTCCACTTGTGAATTGTTATATATATATATACATACTGTGCTATTTTGGATTTCCTTCTGTCTATTTGACCTTGGCATTGTCTTACGGACTGATAACTACCACTTGTAACGATTATTCTGTGCTTTTCATTTGATTCTAACCTCAAAGTATTGACGAGGTAATTATAAAAAAAAATGTGGCTATTTAGATATGATTTACTAACTGGATGGTGTATAACATAAAAACAAACCAAACTTACTATAGTTTATTTTGGGACATGAAAAACAAAAGTCAAGTCCAGCTCCTATAGTTTGGCCATTGTTATTTCAGATATTTTATTTTTAGTTTAGGATAGTTAATTAGCCACCACCGTTTTGAATACTATAACAACCGTCAACGAAAATAATTCCACTAAATTTGAAATCAGTAAATACTTTTACTGACAACAGAAATACAACCTTAAGCCTTGACAGATTCGTAAGATTTTAAAACTAGTCGCTCGTCATTTTCTTCCCGTTTATCATTAAGGCCGTACCCTAACCAAATAACCTTGAGCATTCGTTTCCTCTTTGGCGCGCCGGAGTAAAATAGTAGTGAATTATGTTTTTTTTTTGGAATAAAATCTATATAAAATAACGTTTTGGAAAAAATATTTGTACCAAAATGTTCATTATAAAATTGTGTATCCATTAGTGTCAGTAGCAAAATTAAACAATGTTTTTTTTACGAGGAGATGCCTGTAATTCATCATTATTTCTCATTTCTGGTCAATTTAATGTATTTTTTAGTTTTAAATAACAAGTAGATAGCTCCAGAAAACTGCACAAAAACGGCTTGCGCGGCGTTATGGTCGGGAATCACCAAATTTATATCAGATTTAAATACCCACATTTGGGGTTGTTCCGTAACAGTTTGACCACTATGCAATTCATAGTACTGCTCATTCATTTTTTTTTTCATTGTTATATTGGCATTTGTGATTATCTATTATTATTAATTTTTCATTGTTACATTGGCATTTATGATTATTATTTTATTTCATTATTAATGTATTGACATTCAAGTCAATAATAGGTACAATGTTAAATTTTAATGGGATTGACTGTTTGATGACAGCATGATTATAATTGGTTCATTTAAGGCAACATAATCCTGTTGTTAATTTGCACGCCGAAATTAAAGGCAGAATAAGAGATCAATTTGGTCTACTTTTCAACCTTCGGTACCTTATTTACGCAGATAAATGATTTTGGTTTGATTTGATTTTGATTTAAATAAGTTTCAGGTATTACGATTGCATCAACAGAAATTTTAGCATTGTCAATCATTAATTAAATTTTAGTCTTACCCACTGTTTTTGTTTTCTTGCCTGCAACTCCACAAGCAGAGGGAGCAATGCTTATCCCTGCGGGGTGCTGCTGACGGGCGACAAGTCGGTCTTGGGGCTCTGGCACGTGTCGAAGAAAGCGCCTTGAAGAACCTCCCAGCATGACGCTGTGATGACTTCTACTGGACTTGTGTCTCTTCTTGGATCAGTACAATGTCCAATAACCTGAAATTTATTTTAAAACAACGAGTATCTATTTCGTATAAATAGTATCCTATGGACCAAACACGTTATTCAAATGTTAACCAAAAAATTGGATAAATGAGGTTGTGTGTACAAAAAACAAAAATCCCAACGACATACAGGAATAAACCCCGGTTAATTGGTCGTTTCAGCCTATTTAAGCAATAACTTAGGTAACTACCACTTGGCGTTTTACACGATCACACTAGTAGCCAAGCTATAGGATATTTTAAGGAGAAATACAAAATACAATTTTTAATAATGAAATAAAACTGGAACTTTGACATTCACTCACCAGAATGTTCCCAAGTTCAGTCCAATACATATAATAAATAGTATTTTCCGGGAAGGCAAGAGACTTGGTCTTTTTAACACCCGACGCAAAAAGAGGTGTTAAACACCAGTTATATGCACAATTCCAATTTATAATTAATCTACCCGCAGTATTACGGATATTTTTTTCCGTTATGGCTTCAGCGAAAAATATTTTACACATCATTTTATTCAATAATTAAAAAAAAAATTAATAACATACCTTATTGTAGGCGTATGCTGACACCAGGGTGGTAGCAGTATGCTCACCTGAATCCTTGGTGTAATCCCACTTCTGATTTATAAAAATTGTTCATAACTAATTCAAATACTGTTTCACTTCAACATAATTTTATTAACAATACACACACAGTGAGTTATACACAACAATAATAACTAGCTCACTTCGTAGCTCAGAGGTGACTCCCCTTGAATAACTTGTGGGGCTTATTTATAGGCATAAGCAAGTTATTGGAAGTACCCACTCATCTGATGACAAACGTCATTTTACCGCCATTACCTTACCGGAACTCAAAATTGAGCCACGAATTTAAGTAACATTAACAATAATATTAAAATGAAATATAAGATAGTTTTTAAAAATACAAGTAAAAATCAACATAACTTATAGAACACTGAACAATAATGAATGTTATAGTTAAATACAAACTTCCGTAATTCAACAGGTTTAGAAACAATTCACTACTTATTTATAATGAATTTGGCAAAAGTATTTTAAAAATGCACAGAATTTAATAGAAACTCGAACATGAATTTTAAGTAAGCTAACACTATGACTCACTATCATGCTCTTTGTGTAACTCCACCTACACTTTGAGGAACCAATCCAAAATCACCACAAACTGGTGGCAGCGTCCTGGTCAAAGCTAAGTTTATTGTAAACAAGGGACTCATCAAAACGATGAATAAGAAAAACGGTAAAACTGGGTGATTCTACAACGATTGGGAAAGGCTCATGACCAGCAGTGGTCTTCTGTATGGCTGATACGATAATGATGATGGTGTCTTATCAGGTATTGATTTTAGATCGACAGAGATTATTTATCCAGAATCTCGAATCAGTCCATATAAAAGTGCATGTTTTGACAAGAACTAGAGTCTCTAATGACGTGACGAGGTTATCGTCATGAGATCGTGGGGACAAATCTAAAGGTTTATAGCAAACTTAAGTATAAGTAATATTTCTTCAAATAAACACGCTATTACAGGCTCTATTTATAGACAAGGAACACAACTCAAAGATAGAATAAAGATAGCCTTTACTGTTTATCCTAAGCCCTACAAGGGGTACACAGAACAACATATTCACTTGGGAAACAAACGTGTTTGTCTCACTCAAATCGCTAACGCTATATTTTGTAATGTGATCGAAGATAACATTTTGATATAGGTATACACATTTGTCTGCTTCTGTTTTACCGTTTGTTTTATGATTAAAAGTATTTTCATGCATGTCTTTTGTTTCTTCGTTTTTTTTTTAATTCATGGTTTTCTCATGGGCTATTTACTACTCTACTTTTTATGTACCTTTATATACTTGAAGTTGAAGTTAGCTTTCCGTTTCGACAGTATAATGAGATCCACCAAAGGTTTCCGATGTTTCACAATTTTACAGTCAAAAGGACCTAATGCCAATAATGATGGTGACCTGGAACACAGTTTTTTTTTCAAAAACCTACCTAACACAGTCTCTCACAATAGTTGAATAAAGCTGAGATTTTTTTCTACATTCAAGTTTAAGCCAGCTACATGAAGAGATAATATAATGATGATATATTCTCACGCTTTGGAGAGTAAGCAGACCTCCAGGAAGGGAGACACCAATCTCTAGGAAAACTTACGAACTTTTTATGAGCATAAATCATTATTTCATCCAACACGTCTCGTTCCCAAAAAGTTTGTCTCAAGAAGGCCGGAGAGCAATCTGAGTAAAATTCAAAATAAGCTCACGTGCTAGAAACATGTAAATCTACTTACACTCGTGAGGAGAATTCTAACAGCGTTATAGTAGCTACACTATCTAAGACTAAGTAGGATTGTAAATATTTTTTGTTGGGAAATGTAGTTTTGAATGAGATTGCGTCATTTAAATATGGAAATGGTGCTAAAGTTGCATAATATGAAGATGGTGTTGTGTGTGGTTAGAAAAATGATTTTGTAGGTTAAACCAAAATATATGTTTGAACTAAAACGGAACGAAATCGGATTGGTATCGATCGATATCTAATGACAAGAAAATATAACTTTAATCATTATTTTAAGTGAGTACCATCTGCGCTGATGGGCATTATGAGTCAACGTCCGATTTAGTAGTAGTTGGATATTTTTCTTCTTTACTAGCTAATTTAATTTGATCCTATAACTAAACCCTACTATAAATATTGTCCTCCTTACCGTTTTTGGTCACGGCGGCGGCGGCCAATCTTAGCGGAGATTAGCCATCGGCGCGGGAGATATTATAGTGCTCAAGTGTGTGCGCAGGCACAGGTGCGCTCTCTGTTCCGTCACTCTCTTATACACTGCCAACTTCCAAACTGCTACTGTGAAATCCCTAATGAAAAGACCCATATCACTTTCTGAATCGAACCCAGGACTCCGTGCTTAGCAATCTGGCTTGCGTCCGCCAAACCAACGAAACAGTGAACTCTAGTGACTATGCAACATATGTCTAGGTTTTGTCCAGAAGGTCGTGCTTCTTTTTTGGGGTGGGAAATCATCAAATAACTTCCCCCGCTCTGGGCGGCGCCGGGGGGAGTGTCAGACTTGTACTGACTAAAACCCACCCATGTTCCTTTCATTGCCCATTATGTTCCGGGACCGAGGTATCTCTTTCGAACAACCCGCGACTCCGGAGAAGTTTATGCTTCACATATTAAATCCACAGAGCGTGATTGATACGCGTAAATTAGCAAGTCAACTGCCAATGAGCAGTTCTTTGACGGACCGACCGACACAATTGAGCTAATACTCGCTTCAATGCTCTGCGTTTGATGTAGGATGTAGGTATACCTAGGGAGAGGTCAACTTGCAGCTTAGGAACATCCATTGCCAAATGAAGAGTCAATTACTAAATTCAGTAGCCCTTTCTTAGTGTGTCGTTGACAAGTAAAATTTTCGGGCAGTTGAATACCTGTAACGACTGTTAAAGATATGCAGATGTCAGCCGAGACCAACGTCTTAACGTGCTTTCAGTACGGACTCACTTGGCATGTGATGGATGGTCACCCATCCACATATCATCCTCGGAAAGCCGCGCTGGCATGACCTTTTTTTTCAAAATCATTTATTTCAATTAGACCATTACAGGCACTACAGTCCCGGTCACAAGACATAATAACTTGTGAAAGTACTGTAGTTGCCCATTCCAAAGCGGTGATCTCTATGGAGAAGAATGGGCAAGAAACTCCATGGACACTCTTTTTCGTCTCTTTTAAATTAGAATATTATTACAAAATCGTATTTACATCATTCGTGTTGAGATTATACAAATATGTGAGAACGATGTAAAAAAACGTGCACAGTAAGAGCGTCCAGAGTAAATAAAAAGCAAAATTCAATTTAAAATCTAAATAAATTAAAAATGAACCGTGGTAGCTAAAAAATGAACAGTCCCAACTGACAGCGCCCGTTCACGAACAAGACGTATGGATCAGCCCCATTCAGCTCGACCATTTTGAAGGGAGCTAAATGGCCCGACACACCCGCCACCATCAGCGAGACATTTAAGTGAGCATGACACTATCAACCACTAGGGCTTCGGCTTCGTTATTATTATTTTCGGATGGGAAATCATTAAATAACTTCTCCCGCTCTGGGCGGAGCAAAAGGGAGTGTAAAACCTACACATGTTCCTTCTTTTGCCTTTTATGTTCCGGCGCCGCGATATCTCTTTCTAACAACCCGCAACTCTGGCAGGCCCCTCTGCTGTGCTGAAATCTCTTTGGGGCACGGCATTCGCTTGACCTAGAAGATTGACCCATGAGGCTGGTATTATTTTTCATAATAAGCCTTGATTTCCGAAAAAAAAATTCGGCTGTTACCATAAACTTATTTTTTTTTTGATTACAGGTTATACCGTCTTAAAAGTTTGGACCTACTTTAGTTCGTGCTATGGCTACTATCTGTTTATGTGTATCTACTTTGAACGTGGTCGTAATATTCGTTTTTTTTTAAGACGTACAATATCTTAAGAATGAGTTCATTCATTGATTTTCGAACAAAAAACTTATATTACGTGATACCTTCAATCTTTTTAAATCAAGTTGATTATTTTTATTATTTTTGTTCGCTGAAACACGATCACGTTCTGCGTCAAAGCAAAATAGACCTACAGAAATCAACTCAGCCTTTTACTTCTTCTTCGTATCTATGGCAACAAAATGTCCTTGCTTTGTCATGCAATCAAATCAAATCAAATCATTTATTTCAATTAGACCATTACAGGCACTTTTGAATGTCAAGAAACAAAATGAATCTACAGTCCCGGTCACAAGGCATAATAACTTGTGAAAGTACTGTAGTTGCCCAATATTTGATCGTTTAGGGCCACATATCACGAAAACAGGCAACAACATTTTGGTGATCTACAATCAGTGAAATAAAGGAGCACTTTCAAGCACTACCAATGTGACAAGAGCTACATTAGTGCTGTGGGTTGGTTCGTAAGAGCTACCGTGGCCCTCGGATACAAGAGGCAAAAGAAAAAACATGGGTGGATTTTAGTTAGCACAAGTCTGTCACTCCCATTCGCTCAACCCAGAGCGGGAGGAACCATTTGTTGATTTTCCATCCGAAAAACAAAAACGGCAAGATCGAGTCAGACTCGGATACCGAGGGTTTTATACAAACTTGCGACATAAACAGCCATATCTTTTGACTGCGTAGACTTAGAAGATTAGGTTTTTTATAGCACAAAAGGGCCACAGAGTTTAGTATTTGGTTTAAATTTCACTCGATACTCCATTCGTTCCCGAGATAAAGAGTCTTAACAGACAGACAGACAGCCGGGCAACAAAGTGATCCAATAAGGGTTCCTTTTTAGGGTTCCGTAGTCAACTAGGAACCCTTATAGTTTCGCCATGTCTGTCTGTCCGTCCGTCCGTCCGTCCGTCCTCGCTTAATCTCTGTGACCGTTAGCACTAGAAAGCTGAAATTTGGTACCAATATGTATATCAATTACGCCGACAAAGTGGTAAAATAAAAATTGGAAAAAAATGTTTTATTAGGGTAGCCACCCTATATGTAAAGAGGGAAGTGTTTTTTTTTTAATTTCAACCCTAACGTGTGATATATTGTTGGAAAGGTATTTAAAAATGAATAGGGGTTTACTAAAATCATTTTTTGATAATGTCTATAATTTCGGAAATAATCGCTCCGAAAGTAAAAAACAATGTGTCCCCCCCCCCTCTAACTTTTGAACCTTAGGTTTAAAAAATATGAAAAAAATCTGAAAAGTAGAACTTTATAAGGACTTTCTAGGAAAATCATTTTGAACTTGATTGACACAACAGTTTTTGTACAAAAAAGACAAAAAGTTGTACAAAATAATTTCCTCCTCCACCTTTAAACTCATAAGTGGGAACACTTATTGTGACGGACGGGAAACTACGGAACCCTACACTGAGCGTGGCCCGACACGCTCTTGGCCGGTTTTTTTTTATTTTGAGGTACTTTTTTTTTTTTTTTTTTTGGGGTGGGAAATCATCCAATGACTTCCCCCGCTCTGGGCGGAGCGGGGGGGCATGTCAGACTTGTACTGACTAAAACCCACCCATGTTCCTTCTATTGCCCTTTACGTTCCGGGGCCGCGGTATCTCTTTCGACGTACTGAACACTAAAAAAGACAACATTATTGTAAAGTTTCACACAATAAATCTTCTAAACCAAACAAATAGCAGAATGAACCGACCAAGCCAAATTCCTTAAACAACTCTCTTGGTAAACAGGAATTTAATAAAGTTCACGTTTTATCAAAAGTCGTCAAGTATGAAAAGCCTCGCAAACAATACAGGCTAGAGGTTAGTTCCCATCAATACAATGTTAGGAACAGCTTCGGAAAATATTACAAGTGGCCTGTGCGACCCCATGTTAGTACAGTCTCACTTCCGGCGGTTTTCACTTAACGATTAAAAGGGGAAGATTGTTAGGTCAAAAATAAAACCGACTACCAAAAAAAACTAAAAAGTGGAAAATGACTTGTGACTTTTTTTGGTTTCGTTGACTTTTTTGCCATCGATTTCCGAAAGCGAGTTCGGAGACAAGTCACGTTCCTTTGATTTTTCGGATTCATGTACTGTGGGCTGCATCAGTTGGGTACCTCTGCACCCCCAACGTTTTTTCCGATGGGTCATCATCAAATAACTTCTCCCACTCTGGGAGGAACGGAAGGGAGTGTCTGAACTTTACTGCCTTACGCTCTTCCATGTTCCTTCTTTTGCCCTCGGCGTTCCGGGACCACGGTATTTCTTTTTAGTAGAACTTTAGGTAAGTTTTTTAGTAGAACTTGACTTTTGAATGAGCACAACACATTTTTCATTCATTAAACACTGACAACGGCTATAGCAATACTTCCACAGTCAGAGATGAAATAAACAATAACGTAGTGCCAGTGGACCAGTTATTTCGTCAAAAATTGGATGGCAGAACAAAAGTCTCACACCAATTAATATCAAGGAAATTAGTTCAAGCCATAAAGGCAACGGAGCGGAAGTTATCAAACAGTTAAACACGATCGAACTGCAGTATCTAAGATATGATCTAGTTTGTTTGTTTTTATTATGATAATAACCATCACATAAATCTAACTATTAATCATTTGAACAACGTGCAACGCAAGCATTGATTCCATTTTCTTAATAAACTATTGCCTACAAACCGGGAATGCTTATACGTCTGTTCATAAACTACCATTAGTATTATATTCCACATACTTTAACAGCGTAAAAATGTCAACTACTACTAAGAAAAATGTTAATTACTCGATGTAAAAATTCAAAGAATTATACAGATTTATGAACACAAACAAGCAGTATTGACAGCTCACATAATTCCCACTAAAACACAAGAGAGTATTAAAACTTTGTAAATAATTAAAAAAATGTTGTCAAACGACATGTTAATCTCGAAGATTTCTATAAAAAGTTCTTCGAAATAGAAGTCAACAGTAACGTGAGTTATCTAATCGGACTAATACATCACGTAAGTTAGACGGGCGGCGTCAGGCGGCGAGCTAGTGAAACGTAATGTATAGCATACTTTATTAATATTCATAGATACCCATTTGTTAATATACACACGGCTGACAGCTCAATTTCACTCGCAATACGAACCACACACTTCCCATAGAACCATTCCCGGCCAATTATATCTGATATTGGTACTTTCATCTTTGTCTATTAGGATTACTAATTGCGTGTATTCATTTTTAAGTTTGGAATTAACTAATTGTCTTTTGAGGCATCGTTCCTGTCAGTTCTAGACGGCCATGTTTAATTTTTGTTTTGACGTGATAACGTCTTTAAAATCGTTTTAGTCGGGTGACATGTTCAGAAACTTGTGTCACACCAAAACCTCACGAGCGCGATCGATCGATCGATCGATCGAGATCGATCGCAATAAGACGTTATCACGTAAACATCTCGATCGTAAACCTACTTTACAAACAACCAATTTTTTGAAATTTTTTATTGGTTATTATGTTCTTTCTACACTTTCACTATTTTTTGGAATAAATACTTTTTAATGATTTTTTTGTCTCTTCATCATTTTGTTATCATTGTCAACTAACTGAGCTTTCTTTAGAAATTTATCTTTCCTCTTATCTCGCACCTCATTCCTGGCAATCTAAAATCACGTTTAGTAGTACAAACTTCTTCATTGACTAAAGTGTCACAACTTCCAACAGTTGTGGCTGCAGCATGAGCAAAGACTCTCAATGAAGTGTCATCGTAGTGAGTACAAGTGAGTGCTAGTGAGTGCACTCCATGTCTCCGGGTTGCCCAACGTCGCGTAAGTGGCGCTATTGCTGTTGTGACACTGCACAATTTGGTTAACGTTTTGTTTCCTCTACCATATCCTGCTACTCTTTTACAAAAGTATTTATTTCAGCGACTGACTGGCCTACTGGTGAAATAAGGCATGTATTGGAGGGCTTAAAATTAGCCCTGGCTTTATAGCAAAGTTTTTTGCAAGATACCGACAGGATTGCACGGTTAAGTGCATACATTAAACCTGCTACATTAATCTGCAAGGTATAATAATTAAATTAAAAGGATAATTACGATACAGGATACTTTCCAAGCAAGCACAAAGCAGAAGACTAGGTGGTCTAATCTTTTCAGGAAGACTTATTTTGGTGGGGTTATAATATAACATCATCATCTGCCTAGGCGTTCCCCAACTAGGTTAGAGTCTAGCTTGCTTCAGGTCTAACCGGCTGTAGTTGAATACCAGTACTTTACTCGGCGCGACTGTCTATCTGACCTCCAAAACCCAGTAACCAGAACCCAATTCAATATTTAGTCTCACTTTAGTTATCACTTTCACCATCCAAGAAGATCGATCAAACAAATTGAAAACAGCTATTCTTCAAACTGACAACCAACAAAACTGTTATTAAAATCCAACTTCACAGCGAATAAAAAACCCGACATTCGTAACGCCTTCGACTCTATCCTAATCTCATCTTAGCAGAAACTCCATCAATATTATATCGCGTTCGTATTTTTTGGCATTGCACGTAATAGATTTTTTTTTGCGTTACGAATCGCATCCACAGAATACCATTTAATTTCTCACCACGTTTACATTGTAACTATTTTGTGTGATTGTCATTTATAAATCATAAGAAACGGTCTATAAAAACTACGGCTTATCAGAATACGGAATTAAAAAAGCAAAGTTATTTCTTTCACAATCCAATGTAATTTCTTAGTGGTTCATTTTTAATTGCTTTTTTTGGGCATAACAATCGGCGATGTTGGCGCGGACAGCGGGTGGCCGCCGGCCCCTTTGCCTCTCATATAATTATAATTATTCCATTAACTTGGTACCACTGCAATTATTATGTGAAATTCCATCTCATACTGTCATGTAGACGCTAATTCGCAGTCTTCATACGTCCTTCGAAAAATGAAAAATAATTGTTGTTTACATACAACAATAATTTTTTCATTTTTTGCATTTAGGTAAGAATGTCAGCCGTTAAGTAAAAATATATCAACTAATTAAATGACTGGCCATATACATTACTGACATTTCATTTCGAATCTGCGTAAATTCGAAAGTTTAAAAAAGGAATCCTCGAGTAAAGATTGCAAAACAATCCACATCATTGTCGCTTCGTTAAATAGATAAATTACTGTCGATTACGACCCAAGTTAACAATGCAAAAAAACGACTTAATTTTTAACAATCTTATAAACAAAGATAAATTCGTGCCGCCACCGCAGTATGACGTCGCATCACCAATTCACCACCCGCCCTTTTGCAAGATTTATATCCGCTATAAAAAATACAAAGTCCATTGCGGGATATTCTTATCCCCTAACTCAAATTTAAGCCTTGAACCAGCAGTGTAAGGCATTACACATAAAACATTCCTTTATTGACAGTTGCGCCATACGGCGAAGATCTGCAACATTTAACTTTTGTTGCTTTTCTAATACCCTGTGGCGTGGGATCAGGGATCACGCACTATTTTTTATTGGGCCGATTAGAAAACCTGTTGTAATTAAAAACAATTTACGAATAATGGCAGCTATGAATAATTTAGAGATCGTTCACTGTCATTAGAGTACAGATTGGGGTTTTATTGACCTTATTATTTATTTATTTAGGCCTTCGTTTCTTTATTGGGTTCTAGTCAATTACTTCATAATGTTTGTGTATTGCTTGAGCGTGGAACTATGAAGCCTCTAAGAGGGTCATAAAATCGAAAACAGATTCCAGAGAACGAGCAATGATCACCTACGGAAATGGTCTTACTGCTTGCCTACCTCAAGTTTTGGGTAAAGCTTATGGTTGGTTCTAAATTGAAAATTTAATTCAACTTGTAAAAAAATTCTAAATTCAAAGGTTGAACACCCCTGCAACACCCGAATTTAAATTAAAACCGCTACAAAAACAATGTTTGCGGCGAGCATCATTTTTTTTTCAAAAACAGAATTCCGAAAATCCGCACTCGAATGCAGGTAGCAATCGAATTTTAAAACTATTTGTATTTCCGAAAAAAAACAAGCTGCAACAATAGACGATGTATAACCTGACGCCGATTATAATGGCACAAGAATTATGACGACATCCATAGTCATCCATATGTTGTTTTATTTTGTCTATGAGTAGAAAAAATGTTTAGTAGTCTTCTGTAGTGTTTGGTGTATGAATTATTTGTTATAAGTTGTTTGGCCGGGTCGTTAGAAATACGTTTACAATTTTGTGGATGCGCCCATTTTTTGGTGTGCTCTCGGGCGGAAAAGGAGTTTCTGCGTCGGTTGGCTACTTGAATCGGATTTGCTACAATTATAAGTATTAGGCCTGTTGCATGTGAGACGCAATGAACTGAGAGATAGGGGCATTTTTTTGGAAACCAGATTTCTATAAGTTCCGTTTCTTGTTTGTTAGCTTTTTGTAAGGAGCTTTTGAGATGTTTGTGGAAACTGCGGTCGATGTTATTATTACTAATCTTGTTATAAACTTTGCTTAGACTAGTATTTTAATGATATCTTTCCCACAGATCACCGTCAACTCCAATTCTTCAGTTTCAGAAGCAGAGAAACGTTTTGTTAGGATTGGTTAATTGAGTCACATGTGGGTCCGTTTGCATGACTACTTCACGTTTTCATATTGACTCCAGATAAAACTAAGCACGAGTACGCCGTGTAGGTGTAACGTAAATATAAGTCGATTTTAAAATTAAAAATACCCATTTCACCTATATAACGATATTTTCATATTGATATTTTCATATTTAAATTTATATTTTCATATTTATATTGATATTTCATATTTAAATTTATATTTTCATATTTGTATTGATATTTTCATATTTAAATTTATATTTTCATATTTATATTGATATTTTCATATTGATATTGATATTTTCATATTTAAATTGATATTTTATTTATTTTTATCCATGGATATGAAAGTTACACAGAACGATTTATTACTAAGTAGTAAAAAGTATTGGATTTTCTTCGTCTTATTCGTATTACTCGTAAATAATTGAATTTGTTTGGATGACACTGATTGTGTTATTGCAAAACAAATGCTACAAGATGTATTTTCGATTTTTAAATCGACGTATTTACTTCACGTTAACACCAGCCGGTGTTAACGTGAAGTTCTGGCCTACATACATCACAATAAAAAGACAAGAAGTTCGGCACCCACGACGGCGAATTTGCGACCCATTACCCATATTGATAATAATGACCAGTTTTCTCTTTCCATAAATACGAAAACCAAAAATATAAATCCTCCTTGTGCAGTAAACAAGTGAGGCATGTCCTTACTATGTCCAAACATAGTGCTCATTAGTCCAGGCCGGTTGGACATGGACACCGACCTCGCCACAGTAAATGATAATAATGAGCAGTTATTATTTCCCTACACTACTATATAATTATTAGCCTGTTTTCGACATTTCCGACCAAATTACACTTACGATTGCAACTCAACTATTCTAGACAGCTTTATCAAATATTGTAGAACGATTTTTTTTATAAAAATCAATGATGTAAGTATTCCTATCAAAAGTGGTTCAAAAAAAGTAATAACTTATTTCAATAACTTTTAGCATACAAGACATACTTAGTTGTCGTGTCGACGACGCGTTAGTCTTCCACGCGCGCCTCAAATAGATGTCAGCAAAGCAGAGGGGCCTGCCAGGGCGACCGCCTGCCGTGGCCCCGGCTACGGTATCTCTTTTGAATAACCCGCAACCGCAATGTTCCGAGGAACAGAAAGGGCAATAGAAAAAACATGGGTGGTTTTAGTCAGTCTAAGTCTGATACTCCCCCCGCTCCGCCCATAGCTGAGGAAGCTATTTGATGATTTCCCATCCGCAAAAAAAAATACGTACTTAGTTACAAAACAATTACAGAAAAAGTTCTTCTCCGGAGTTCTAACATCAACATGGAACTGGTTTCTAATGCACCACGAACAAGTTTACATTTAGGGCTTCTGTTTTTAAAAAATCAATGATTTTTATTTTAATACAGGATATAAACAAACCTTTTACGAAGCCGGCAATCTTGCATTCTATACATCAAACTAAGTAAGTCTAAAAATATTGCTGAGAAACTTTTTTTTCTTTTTAGGGTTCCGTAGTCAACTAGGAACCCTTATAGTTTCGCCATGTCTGTCTGTCCGTCCGTCCGTCCGTCCTCGCTTAATCTCTGTGACCGTTAGCACTAGAAAGCTGAAATTTGGTACCAATATGTATATCAATTACGCCGACAAAGTGGTAAAATAAAAATTGGAAAAAAATGTTTTATTAGGGTAGGCCACCCTATATGTAAAGTGGGAAGTGATTTTTTTTTTAATTTCAACCCTAACGTGTGATATATTGTTGGAAAGGTATTTAAAAATGAATAGGGGTTTACTAAAACCATTTTTTGATAATGTCTATAATTTCGGAAATAATCGCTCCAAAAGTAAAAAACAATGTGTCCCCCCCCCTCTAACTTTTGAACCATAAGTTTAGAAAATATGAAAAAAATCTGAAAAGTAGAACTTTATAAGGACTTTCTATGAAAATCATTTTGAACTTGATTGACACAACAGTTTTTGTACAAAAAAGACAAAAAGTTGTACAAAATAATTTCCTCCTCCACCTTTAAACTCATAAGTGGGAACACTTATTGTGACGGACGGGAAACTACGGAACCCTACACTGAGCGTGGCCCGACACGCTCTTGGCCGGTTTTTTTTTAAACGTTGCCCCTCTCTAGGAATTTCTCCTGTATCGTGGGTGCGTTTACAAACATTTAAACTCACATACACAAACACCCAGACCCGAAACCACTATTTGCAGGTCATGCAAATATTTGTTCCGTGCGGGAATCGAACCCGCGACACGCAGCGCAGCAGTCGATCGCTCAGCCACTGCGCCAACCGTGCCGTTTTTGGGGTGACAAATCACGTTTTACTAATGTAATGAACTCAAAACATTATGCTGAAGAATGTATTGAATAGTACGGGGGTCGGGGAGATATTTAAAGATAAGTTATTCAGTAAAAAAAACATAAATAAAAAAAAAGTTTTACGTTGTGAAACTTTGACCCTCAATATTTTCGTTTTGAGGGTTCCCAGGTATGGTCTAGAACAAAAAAAATAAGGTTATACACGAAAAAAACTGGCCAAAAGCGAGACAGACTCACGCACCGAGGCTTTCTTACAAACATGCGACATAAACGGCCATATCTTTTGAATGCGAAGACTTAGAGGGTTGATTTTTCATAGATCCAAGGGCTGTTCCCTTGGATCTATGAAAAATCAACCCTTTTTTTTTGACCAGACTTGACTATTTATATGGTTTAAATTAAAATAAAATCAAAACATTTTTATTTTACATAGGCCTACATGGGCACTTATAAAACGTCGAGAAAAGATGCACGGTTCGGGTTGGTCGTTTCCTATGGAGAAGAACCGGCAAGAAACTCCATGGTTACTCTTTTAAAATCATTTAGTTTTACAATGTTGTTGTTGTTACATCGTTAGTACTTAAGTATGAGAGGACAGTGTAGGCCCGACAATAAGTCATTGCTTACTTTAAAAAAAAAAAATAATACGTTAACAAAAGTTAACAAGCGTCTAAGAATCTACAAGGCCAACCATGTCCACTCATTCACAACGAATTGGTAGAAAAGAATCTATACAAGAGTAAAAAAAATAAATTAAAAAAATATATATTGCAAAAACAAAATAATAACTAAGAGACGAGCCACACAGATGTTGCTATCAGTACTGTAACTATAAAACTCTATACTTTCACGAGTTCCCGAGATAAAAGGCCTTGACAGACAGACGGACAACAAAGTGATCCTAAACGATTACAGCTCTTTCCTTTTCAAGTATGGAACCCAAAAAATATGAAACAGTAACGCTTTTAAATTAAAAACATAATAATCAATAAGTTTTTTCATAAGTCAGTTTAAAATGCAAAAAAAAATCACGTTGTCCATCCTTACATCGCACACCCCTGTTATCTCTAACGTCACACGCACAATCACCAAATAAGATGTTAATAAATGTTTATAGAACGAGATTTGAATTAATCAAGAGAATAATAACTTTATTTTGATTGGCTATCGCGGAACGGTTAAGGCGAGTTTTTTTCTTTTTATCATTGGCTAGATATCTTGATTAATGATTTTTAATCGTTACAACTTTTTCTGCTGTCGGTACGCGACCTTGGCTTCTCTATAAAGGCAGGACGACTTTGTTGATGGTACAACTGTCTGATATTGATTCGTCAAATTTGTGTGCTTTGATTTCTAAAATAAAATAGTTAGAAATGTCCGTTATAACACACACATAACAATTACACCAAACCTTCTACACGAAACTTGAAAACATTTTATTAAAGATCCTTTGGTTTTTTCTTCTTTTATTTAGCAGTTCTGTACACGTAGCATAAAAGTTATAGAAGAGCGAAGTATGCTTCAAAAAATTGTAAAGATGTACAAAACTTGTAACACTAAATAAAGCATTTTGTATTATTGTAGGTATTTTGTTTCTCCCGGATGTTTTCTTTAGAGTGGATTTTGTGTGCTTACTGCTTGAGTTTTGAACCATGACCAATTAGGTATCTACATAAATTTCAACACTGTGTCGACAAGAAATCCACAAGCATGTTTTGTTAGTAGTTTTAATAATAATAATAAACTTTTTATTTCGGAAACTTGCTCCATAGTTTGTTAGTGATACAACTTACGTAACTATGTTAGTACTTACTTTTTAAAACATAATGAAACCTAACTACAATTATTAATTTTTATACTACTACAATTATTTATTTTTAATATTAAGTTTTGTAGAAGAACTTTTTCCTCGTGCCACAAAAATAACCATAAACTTATATTAAAGTAAGTTACTCAGTGGCATTATTTGGAATTATCCAAACTGGAAATATAAACATTCGGATATTTTTGGAATGTTTTGAAATTGGAACAAACCCCCCCCCCCCCCCCCCGCCCCTGCCTATGCCGCGCGCCGTGCTGATTCGATCTTACTACAATTTTATGTATATAAACGCTTGAATGGATGATGTTAATCAAATACGCCAAAACGTCTAAACGGATCTGAAAGAAATTTGGAACAGAGATAGATTATTAGATGGTACGATCCCGTGGAACAACTACCAAACTTCATGCGGGCGCAGCAGCGAGCATAAGCTAGTGCTGTGTTCAACTCAAGTTCTAATCGGCTTAAGTCTCAACATTCAATCCCACATGGCACCTGAGAGATAAAAACCAACAAAATAAACGAAGACTATAAAATAAAAGTTTTATATGAAACTGATATTGGGTGTCGTGCACGAGATTAAGATAACATAGTCATAAAACCGATGAACGCTCAATTCAATTCAATTCAATTCAATTATTTATTGCTTCTCACATGTGTTTAACAGGTCTTAAATAATAATAATAATACAGTTCACATGGACCCTGTCGGGCACAACAATTTTTTAAAATATTAAGTCTAAATAATTAACGTAGAATATAAATTAATAAATCATAATAGGTATCAATGTCACAGGTAAATTAGTAAAAATATCAGGTCGTTTCAATACTAAATCAATACATTATGACAATACAATAATAATCCAATACATTATGTCAATAGAAACGAATAAAATACATTAAAACACAAAATAATAAAATACATCATGTCAATACAATAAAATCATTATGTAAACAATAAAAGTCACTCCATTTTGATGTCATCATTAAAAAAATCATTTAGTGTGTAGTAACATTTGTCAATTAAAAGTTTTCTGACTCGTTTTATAAACAATTTGTCATTTTTTTCCACTCTTATGTTATTAGGTATTTTATTATAAATTTTTATTGAAGTGACGTAAGGGCTTGTGCTGTGTAATTTTAGTTTGGACTGGGGTAGTACGAGAGTGTTTTCAAATCGAGAACGCGGTTCATATCGGCGAGGCTGGTCAGAGATTTTAACGAAGAAGTTTGAATATTGTCTTACAAATTTACAGATTTCTAGAATATAAATAGATGTCAGAGATAGAATGTTTAGTTTCTTAAAATATGGTCTACAGCTTTCGTCATTGTTAATTTGGACTAGTATCCTAATGCATTTTTTCTGAAGGATAAACAAATCGTTACTATCTACACTATTTCCCCAAAGAATTATACCGTATTTAAGCCATGCGTAGGCATATGCATAGTAAGTGGATAGCGCAGTTTTCAAATCGGTTGTTTTTTTTATTTCACGTAGTGCATATATAAAACTAGATAGTTTTGATTTGATTTTTTGAATGTGCGCTTTCCAGGTCATATGTATATCTAGGTCTAGTCCTAACAAGTTGAAAGTATCTACACATTCCAATCCAACACCGTCAAACGTAAAATTTATAATTAATGGTTTTTTTTGATAAGGCCTAAACTGCATAATTTTGGTTTTTGTGAAGTTAATTTCTAAGTTATGGTCCTTCATCCAATTTTTTATAAGTGACATAATATTATTTAACTTGTCATGTAAGTGTTGGGAGTCATGACAAGAAATCATTACTGAGATATCGTCGGCAAACAGTACGCACGATTCCGTTATAACTTTGGGGAGATCGTTGATATAAATCAGGAATAATAAACACCCTGCAACGCTACCTTGAGGAATTGAATTTTTAATACCAAGCGCATTTGAACGTATTTGACTGAATTCCCCAATGTCATGATCCCAATGTTCAATTTCTACAAATTGTTCTCGGTTTTGTAGGTAGGATTCGAACCATTTATGGGTTATTCCTCTAATGCCAATTCCGTATAATTTGTCGAGTAATATATTGTATAGGACTTTATCGTAAGCCTTGGTCATGTCAAGTAAAATTCCAATCGCGTATTTTTTATTATTTAAAACGTCCAGTACTTGTTGCGTAAATTTATATGTCGCTAAAATCGTTGACCTTTTCCTCCGAAAACCGTTTTGGGATTCATCAAAGACATTAAACTTTTCGCAGAAATTATAAACACGTTTGCACATAACTTTTTCAAAGATTTTTGATGATGTGGGTAGTAGGGCAATCGGACGGTAATTATTTGGGTCGGTCTTCGAGTTTTTCTTATGAATAGGTTTAATTACAGATTTTTTTAACGCGTCTGGGAATATTCCTTCCGAAAATGATTGACAGATTAATAGGTAAAATGGTAATGTCAGTTCCTCAGCACACGTTTTTATTAATACGGGGGGCAGTTCGTCTAATCCGTGGCTATATTTACTTTTAAGGTGTTTTATTATATTTTTTATTTCTTGTGGTGTGGGTGGATGTAAAAACATTGTGTTATCAGTTGGTCGGAGGACAGGCCGGCCGCGCGGCTCAGTGTCGCCACTTCGCCTTGTTTGTCCTACTGATGCGAAAAATTCATTGAACGAGTTAGAAACTTGTTTTGGGTCGGACGTTGGTTTATTATGGATTGTCAATTGTATGTTTTGTCGTGTTTTAGTTAGTTTTTTATTAGTACGCTCTTTTATTATTTTCCACATCGATTTGGTTCTATTGCTTGAGTTTTTTATTTCCCTAATATATTGTAATTTTTTTGATTTTTTTACTGTTTGTTTCAATGTTTTTTCGTATAATTTATATTGTTTCGTTAAAACAGGATCGTTTGTATAAGATGTAAGAATTCTTAGCAACCGTTTATTTTTGCACGATATTTTAATCCCTTTTGTCAACCAATTCTTTTTTCTGTTTTGATGTATTTTGATTGTTTTTATGGGTATACAATCATTTAATATTTTGAGTAGGAGCATTTCAAATGAGTTGTAATTTTCATCCATGGTTTTTCCTGAGCTTATTATTATGTGCCAATTTATGTTTTTTAATGCATTTTTAAATTTTCCCATGTTTATTAAATTAAAAATTCGCTTTTTTGTTTTCCAATTTTTGTTTTTTATATGCATGACGTCTAGTTTTTTTAGTTTTCCTATTGTCGCTTTATGATCAGAGAAACCATAATCGTGGACTTCAGTAATTATTAAATCAGACACAAAGTTAATAAATATTAAATCAAGGCAGGTCGAAGTGGTTTCCGTCTCTCGTGTTGGTTTATTAATACATTGTATGAAGTTATATTCTAGCATAAGGTTAATCAGCGTTTTAGTTTGCAAGCTATTTTTTTCCAAGATATTTACATTGAAGTCCCCTCCAAAAACGATTTTATTTTTATTATATTTTTTCAATAGAAGTTCTAGGATAAGTTTTAACTGTCTATAAAATACATCAGGCTGTCTGTTGTTCCAATACAAGGTTATTAGTATAGTGTTAAGTTTAGGCAATTCAATGGCACATACTTCTATAATGTATTCCACCGACTTATCCATAATATCCTGTCGCTCAATAAAATCCAAGTCTTCTCGTAATAGTATGCAAACACCGCCGCCTTCGTAGTTGCTCCGACAATATGATGCGGCGAGGATGTATCTGTTGCAGTTAATTAATTCTTTTCGTTCTTGTGATAACCAAGTTTCCGACAAGCAGAGTGCGTGATAGTGTCCGTTGTTTTCGTCAAGAAATTCTTCTAATAAGTCTAGTTTATTGTTTAAACTTTGCATGTTTTGAAATAATACTGTGAAATCAATATCTTGGGTGACGAAAGGAACTCATTTCATTCTTGTTGGTCCCTAAGGGATCAGTTGTGTCGTGTTCATATAGTGTATTATTCGTGCTTTTGTTAGGAGTGTCGTATTTTTGAGAATTAATAGGAACGTAGGAGTCAGTTTTTTTATTATTTGTCGCGTGGTTTTGATTCGTTATTGCAGTTAGTTCTTGTAGTTGGCCGTCTATTATTAATTGGTTATTTTTGATTATTGCGTGGTGTCCCCTTTGTCTTGCTAAGCGTAAATTTGCGTGTAATGTCTTTTTTTGTCGTAGTGCAGTGTCATTAAGGTATTCGGTAACAAAAAGTCCTGTTTGTTTGAAGTACGTTGTGTTATGTAATACATATTTTGTCATACGTTTGCTGATAAGCTCAATAACGATTGGTCTCTTAAAGTTGTTGTTTCTTCCTATTCGTGAAAGCCCCTCAATATATCCAGTCAGGTCAACATTTAAAATCTCTTTGAAAGCTTCTACAATACGGTACTCTAATTCATTTTCTGATTCCTGGTCATATTCTATAAGTCCGAATAGTACGATTTTATTATTGTTAGTCTCCTGTTGTGGTTTTCTTATTGTTTCTATATTTTGATTCATTTCTTTTAGTTGTTGTTTCAGTTCTTCGTTTTCTCCTTGGAGAGTTTTTATTTTCTCATTAAGGGTTTTTATATCGTTTTTTACTATTTCTTGTTCGTGCGTTATTTTGTGGGTATCTTTATAAATATCTTCCTTTAGGTCTGTAATTGTTTTCTGTATTTCTACTTGTATGGTGTTCTTTAGTACAGAGAGTAGGGATTTATTATTCTTTTCAAGTTTTGAATCTAGCAATTTACTGAGACTATCTAGGGTAATCGAAAATTTCTCGGGTGAGGTTTTTTCCGTAGTGATCTGGCTAGTACAGTCTGGGGTTTTACACTCGACATTTGTAATAATGCTAGAGTTTTGTTCATCCTGTGCTTCATCAATTGACATTGTAGTGTCGTTTAGTGGTGCTATGTTCGGCTGTCGGATAGGGGTATTATCGTTTCTATATCGACGAGTGACATTAGTACAGTCTTGGCATCGCCAACATTTCTGAAGTTCGAAACTATTTTCTATATAATACGAAGATGTCATATTTAGGCATGCATAGTGATATTTACGTGGGCAACTCGTGCATTTCAAAGTCTCTCCAGCATATTTTATTTCTAGCTTGCAAGCTGGACAATTCATTTTGTTGACAGTTATTTGTTGCAATTTTATAAAAACCTGCTGCTTGCGTTGAAGTTGTCCAATGTTGCGACCAATCAGCTGCGATGATTATGTGCGATGGAGGCGTAGAGGCGGGGTCAATGACCGCCACCAACGATGAATTGGTGTGTTGGTTGATCGTTATTTTTTCTTTTTTATTCACTTGATTTTAGTGGTTTTCTTTCACAATATTCAGTTATGTTTTCAGTGTTTTTAAAACCGCACAAGATCTTCTTTCTTCTCTTATATGTTTTATAAGTTATTTTTGGTATTTTCTATTGTTAATTTAATTTAAACACAGAGCGATACAGAAGCGTTGTTAACCAATGCGCGACAGCTGTCCCGCCAATTAGGGTTATTGGGACTTTTTAGTTTTTTTTTGCGGATTTATATAGGTACTTGTATTTAATTTTTCGTCGGGTTCAATCTCTAATAAGGAAAAAACAGAACCCTTATAGAATCACTTTGTTGTCTGTCTGTCTGTCACAAGGCTTTATCTCGGGAACGCTTGGAGGTAAAGTTGAAATTAAAACCAGATACTAAATCTGTGAAAAAATCAAACGTCCTCGTAATCAAACGATATGGGCGTTTATATCGCAAGTTTGTGCGGAACCCTTGGTGCGCGAGTCCGACTCGCACTTGGCCGGTTTTTACTTTGAAAGCAGTTTTGGGGTCTGTGGCAATCATTATCGTAGTTATGGTGAGTATGAACACGTACCATGCATGGAGTTATTTTTAGGACAAAAACTCTTTTAAGGACTTGACCTTGATAAGGGTGAGTCATTGTAAACTAACTCAGTCGTGGTCATCCCAATAAATTAAACATAATAATAATAGTACAAGCTTTACTTATAAGTTAAACGCCGCCGCCCGTTTCGATGGCAGGTTCGTGTTCCACGCGCGCCTCAAATATATGTCAGCGAAGCAGAGGGGCCACCGCCTGCCGAGGTTCTTCTAAAAAGATACCGGTCCCGGAACATAAAGAGCAAAAAAAAGAACGTGGGTTTTAGTCAGTAAAAGTCTGACATAATTTCCCCCGCTCCACCCAAAGCGAGGGAAAGTTTTTGATGATTTAATTGTCATTCGCAAAAAAAGTATGAAATGCTTGAATACATAATTCAAAAATAGAACAGACAGAAAACAAAACAAAAAAAAGAACTAAGAGCGACACGGTCAAAAATACTTATTGTCATTTTGACACGTTGGATGACATTGCCAATTTTGACAAGAATCGATCTGAATAAAACCAACATTATTTGTGTCACATTAGTCTCTTTGTAACTTGTAAAAAACTTGTAGACACGCAAAAAGTATAATTTGTTTTTCAGTAGGTAACTACATAGAATTCTCTTCGCTTCAGTACAATCCGGTAGTTCCTTTCAGGGTTCTTTAATTATAGCATCACGATTCAATAAAACGTTAAATATGTTTTTTAAAATAATATGTTGGAAATTCTTCCCCAACAGTCATCGCAGACATAATGCATAGGAAAGTTTTTGACGGCCAAAAAGGCCAGTGGTTAAATAGACTTATTTAAAGACAACAGAAAAAGTAATTACATCTTTCACATCACGACTGTAATCTCTGGAGGGTAAGGCAGAGATGCGCCTTATAGAACACTAGTTGGCGCCCGGGACTTCGCCCGCAAATATTGTAAAAAAGGTCTATCTCTATGTGTTATTCCAGACTATAATCTACCTCTGTGCCCATTACGACACGGTTGGCGCAGTGGCTGAGCGATCGACTGCTGCGCTGCGTGTCGCGGGTTCGATTCCCGCACGGAACAAATATTTGTATGGCCTACAGATAGGTATTTCGGGTCTGGCTGTTTGTGTATGTGAGTTTATATGTTTGTAAACGCACCCACGATACAGGAGAAATTCCTAGTGTGGGGCAACGTTTAAAAAAAAAATCATCAAGATCCGGTCAGCCGTTTTGACGTGAAAGAGTAAAAAACATCCATCCATCCTCACAAACATTCGTATTTATAATATTAGTAGGATACATCTATATTTCACCAGTTATGATCAAGTCCCATGAAAAGGGGGTCGAGCCTTTTGACAGCAACCGAGCACAAATCTAGACTCTGTTGCTGCTACTGAGAAATTGTGGACGAAAAACCTAATGACACATGCCCGGCCTAGGAAACGAACCCAGGACCACTCGACTAACGAGGCAGTCAATAAATATAAAGAAATAATATTGGATTTATTGACAGGTTTATAAGATTAATTGCAAGTTAGTGACCTCTGCTACCATGACCAGCACCTCCTTTCCAGCCAGTATTTTTCATTCGCACCATGAGGTCTTCTCAAAAGACTGGGTGTCAAAACCCTCAAAATTCTGAATAGTCCTTTATACAGAAATAATCATGACAACAACAAAAGAGTTTAAAGATATGAATGTTACGGTCAAAAGTTAATAAATCCTGTCTGTAGAACAACATTATTAACAACACTGCTGACTGACCACTCGAAATGTTTTTGCAACATTTTGTATATTGTGAAACACCACCACATAAAGCACTTTCAGATAATCAAATTTGATTCGCGTCCATTAATCAGTTTAACACATTTACAGCGTGGCCATTGCGATTACATGCGATTAATAAACGCAGACAGTGCGGACGAAACCGAATGATTAATTATATCAAATGTGAGCACCAATCAAAATAATTACGTACATTGCGACTCGTATTGTTTAATATTACGCGTTGCCATAGTTATCGTACATCTGTATGGTGCATCCGTTGGACCACACAAGTATAGCTTGATAATCTTGAAGTCCCCTACTGTTTATTGATCGTCAGATGTTTATTGTAATAGAACCTTGTCGTACTCAAAGCGCAGATTACAGAACTCGTAGTAAGTGTGCTCTCATAGTCATTATTCATTCATACAATAGTTCCAAGTGACAATACAGCTGCGTCTAAATCCGTTTCCTCTGAAACTATTATTGAGAAACCTATTTCGATTTATCGGTGTTGAAGCAGTGTCTTATTAAGAACGTTCTCATTGAAGAGAACATTTCAAGAACTTCAAAGATGGAATTAAATCTAAATTAAACAATTTCCCTACTAACTGACATATTACCTAATCAACTTCCACTACTGATTGTGGCTCTTCCAATTATTTATTTTCGTAATAAACGAGAATGATTTTGACTTATTCTGTTTTCTGAATATATATTGGTCAACTTCACATTGGCGCAGCCGTGAGGTGACTAGCTAAGTTTCCAAGTTTTTTTCTTTCCTTTTTATTGTTAGTATTTACAGCTTGTGCCAAATAATAAAGAACATATCATCATCTTCATTTGCCTAACCTTTTCCCAACTATTTTGATTTCGGCTTCCAGTCTTACCGATGCAGCTTATTGATACATGGAGCGACTGCCTATCTGACCTCCATAACCCAGTAAGTACTGGGTAATACAATACTTCTTATTAAGACTGGTTGTCAGACATTCGGGACACTACCTGTAACGACTCAAAGATCTACAAATGACCACTAGGAACAACAGCTTCACGTGTTTTCCGAGGCACGAAGGAAACTCAGTATGTAACGGGTGGGCACCCATCCACAAACCAACCTAGGTAAGCGCGGCTTTACCTTAAGATCAACCCGGCTGCTATTATTTAGCCACGAGCTCCTAAAAAAAGAAAATATATTTTGTTTCTTTTTTAATATACTTTCTTTATGGTTTTTATTGGCAGACAGTAGCGATAGCGAAGTTCTATGACAGAAAATATACAGTACTATAATAACCGTTACGCATACCGCTTACTTTGGTAACATAAGCCAATTATCCTGACCTTTCTATCAGAAAAAGATGCCTAGAGATCACGTCCAGTATGTCATACCCATGTCAATTATGGGAACATGCTTGCTAGGTTGATTGATTATTATCAATACAAAGGGATGTACGAAAGCTACCACCCTTTTTGACAAGGGCAAACGCTAACTTAAGACTTGCAGTAAAAAGATTACGTTGTTATAATGTTTAACTTTTAACCTACACACAACTCTTTTGCATAGTAATGGACAGGACATAGCAAAAAAAAAACAAATAGACTTTTTTATTTGTGATCGAATCACGTCTTTCGTGTCGTGTCTACCGAGTAAATAATTTGAATAGAATAATACACTCATACTAATCAATCTGTGACAAAGAAAATTGAAACGTATTTCGTCGTCTTTGAATAAAAGATCACGTAATCGAAGACTGGGAAAACTGAAAATTCAGACAATATGTCTAGTTTCTTCAGTTTTTCCACAAAACTCACGCATGGAAACGGCCTGATAAAACTGTCCACATTGGAACCGTTTGACTACTGAAGAAAGAAAGTAGTAAGTCTATAGGAATGTACAACATAATATCCGTTGATTTAATTGTTATTTCGTTGAAATTTTCAAATCAATATCAACCTACAATGATGGAGAAAAGGCAAAGGTTTGCAATAAACATAACGGTTCACAAGATATTAAATTTCCATAGAGTTTTGAAGCGGAAGAAAACCCAGTGTATAAGATTATTATGCATATCAAGAAGGTAGTAAAATTTTACTCTGAGAGCCTTCTTGGACTCTATAATGCTAGTTATCGTTGTGTACTTGAATACTATTAATATTATGAATAGCTGTATATTTGAATCAAATAATATTATTTATGGTATACGGTAGCATTTGACGTAGCTTCTAATTTAATGGTGGAATGTTGGAGACATAAAACTAGTATTTAAGATGATCTAAGTGATCTTTACAGGAGGCCAAGAATGTGGGAATTGCTTTCAAAACGTTTCGTTTTTATTTATTTATTTCACATTTCAAGCACAAAGTACAGAATTAATGCCATAGGCATTTTCTACCAGTCAACCTTTGGGTGATGCAGAGACAAACAGTTTTTCTACAACGACTTTTGACAGAATTTACGTCAGCTTTCGATAGTATAAGTCAATCGAATGCATTTTTTACTATTCTGAGATTCCTATCGCCAATAGCGGCCATCTTTTCCTAAGCCCTCTGGTTTACTAAGTCCATAAGAACAAATAGATTGGTGATATTTACTATGAATTAAAAGTTATATTTAATGAAAACTTTACAGTCATAAACTGCGTTAAGGCTTTTAACAACCAACCTTATCACGACGTATCGTGTTTACTAGTAACTCGGGTGTGAAGGCCAGATTCGCAATCGCTCTATGTAAAGTGCTAGTTTCCAAGTGCATCCAGATAAGTTAGTTATTCTGGAAGGGTTCACCTCAACATCATTGGAAAAGGCTAGGCAGATGTTGATCTCTGTGAATCTAGTTTTTGAATGAAGTATTTTATCGCGCGTTGCGAAAGGGGGCTAGACGGAAAAAAACTAAGACCAAAAGTTGTAACGACACTTTTTGCTATAGATGTAAGCCGTGCGGCGTGCGCGTGTTTCTCTGTCTGTCTCTCTCTCTCTCATAGAAAGCAAGCCAGTTATTTTCGTTTCGTCTTTCTATATCGCATTGAACAGTGTGGTGTCGCGACGATTATTTTTGTTGAGTGTATACAGGTTTTCTGTACATAATAAATAATAACTTCGTTCCACCCGGGTGTCCCTTGACACCTCTCTAGTTTTTATTTTTTACTATATATCCCCACTCACAAATCTTCAAATATACCACTATTTTCTCAAGCCCCCTCACGTAAGTGCACCAAAGGTCGTCACTTGATGTGATTGAGTAACATCGCGATCAGCTTTCATGTTCAAAGCGTAAATTTCGTTCATTCGTTCATTGTGTAATGTCAAAATCAAATGCGGGACGACCTTTGACCGTATCGATGGACACACACACTTTGGGATTAAATAGAAAAGTACAGAAGACCCACATCGTAACGCAAAGTAACAATGTTTAAATTGACACCATTAATTTCTAGTTTCTTGGTCATCGTTTTCTGTACGTTGCGCTTATAGAAAAACGAAAATGAGCTTATCGTTTATGTTTATCCCTTATCTTAAGCGTTCCGCTTGATTAGAAATCTAGGTATTTTCTCAATTAATTGATCTGCTTCCTAGAGTTTATCTTTGAAAACATTACTATCCATTTAAGGTGGAAAACAGGGCAGCCCGCGAAATTCAAAACGAACAAAATGTGATTCGCGAACTGCATTTATTGTATTATATTAAAAAAAAAATCAGCTTATTGAATCCCACCTGAATGACTATTTCATGTCAATTTTTATAAATAAATACATACAACCTAATACTGAAATTACGTTTTTTTTGCAACAAAAAACTGCAAAAAAAAAACGACTTTTTCAATTTCGTGGGCGTAAACGTAATTGAACCTCAGGAATGATTCAGCAAAAAAGAAGAGAAATGTTCATTGAACATTGACCATATTTGCATGCAGTGAGTTTTCTGACATTTATTTCTCTAGTGGCCAATATTACGCAGCCATGTTATTTCATCCATGAAGTCGTGGTATGTCAACGAGACTTTGTATGTATCTAATGTGCTATTATTAAAATACGTGTCACCTCTCGTTATTGCCTATTTCAATATTCAATATTTTTTATTAAAGAGATACCTAGGTTGTGAATCATGATTGACTATAAAATAAATGACAGTTACTGATAGTTCGCACAAAGTATGCCTAACTTATGAAAATATTTTGTTAAATTCAACGTAAAATTAATTGAAATTGATGATTTCCCGACAAAATATTAATGCTCGTCGCTATTTAGGATTTCCTTTATTTTTTAAATTTTGTTGGCGGTTGGCATAAACGTGTAGTCAAACTGTTAATATTTCTTCTGGCTCATAAATTGTCTTAATTAAGTGGCTAAAAAGTTACAGTCAACCGATCGTCAGTTTGTGAAAAATTGTTTCCACTGACTGCCACGTTGGTCGAATGGTCTGCGGAGTATGAGGTCCTGGGTTCGATTCCTGCGTCGACCAAAGTACTATAGTGTTCTTCCATCAGGAAATTCTCAGTAAAGATAAAGATAAAGATATATTTATTGCGTAACTGTGTACATGAAGTTCTTATTTATAAACATTACATTTTTTGGTTCCAACAGTCTACCCAAGTCGGATATGCAATAGTATTTAAGGGTACATACAAAATATTATTTTTTAGCAAAAAATTCATGCAGATTATAAAATACATTTTCAATTAACATTTTTTTCAATTTATTTTTAAACATATTTCCATTTAATTACTTAATAGCTGGCGGTAAATGGTTGTACACTCGAATAGCGGTTACATAGGTACTTTTATAATACATCATATTGTTGATAGCTGGTAAATTAATATCATATTTATGTTTTCGAATGTTTCTTTTAGATTTAGATTTAAAATTAAAATATTGCATATTGTTTTTAACAAATAAACATAATTCAAGTATATAAATACCAGTCAGTGTCAGGAAACCCTCCGTTTTGAATACATCTCTCAATGAATCGGTACTGTACATGTTATACATTGTTTTTAGACATTTTTTCTGGAGAATGAATGTAGATTGTACGTTTGTCGAGTTCCCCCAATATATTATACCATAAGTTAACAGTGAGTATACATTTCCAAAATAAGCACTTCTAGTAACAGTTAGATTCGTAGTTTCTGCCAGAACTGACAATGCGTAACAAGCACTGGATATTTTTGTATTAATTCTTTCTATATGTGCCTTCCAGTTTAAATGTTGGTCAATTGTAACTCCTAAGAAATTTGTATTATTGACTTCTTCAATCGCTGTATCAGACATGGTTACATTCAATTTATTATGTTTACTTTTATAATTTCTAAATTGAATCAATTTCGTTTTTGAGGCATTGACTTTTAAATTTATTGACTGCAACCAATCTGTCACAGTTATTAAAGTTCTATTTATTTCACTTTCGTAGTCAAGATAATTAGAGTATTCATTTGAAATAAATATAGTTGCGTCATCAGCATACATTACGCAAAGATGTTTAATAATATTTGGAAGATCGTTAATGTACAATAAGAACAAGGGAGGTCCCAATATACTGCCTTGTGGTACGCCTAGGATTAAAGATTCAAATTTAGATTTCACAATCTCCACCGTTTTTGTACGTTCATTATAAATATCAATTACAGTACCCTGCATTCTATTATTTAAATAATTCTCAATTAATTTAAGTGCTACACCTCTTATTCCTATTCTTTCCAATTTATCAAGTAAGATGTCATATTTTACGCAGTCAAATGCTTTTGAAATATCTATGAAAAGAGCAGCACATTGCTTTTTGTCATTGATTTTATCCCAAATGGTATTGAATAATTTATATATTGCCAATGATGTAGTTTTATTTTTTTGGAATCCAAATTGGTTAGCGTTTAGAATATTATTTACATTTAAGAACTTTATGATTCTAGCATAGATAACCTTTTCAAATATCTTCGATAAACTTGGCAACAGTGCAATTGGTCTATAATTATTTATGTCGTGCCGTGATCCTTTTTTATATAATGGCTTTATGAGAGCTATCTTTAGGGTGTCGGGAAATTTACCCGTTTCTAGCATAAGATTTATAATATATACTAGTGGATCAACAATAAATGAAATGCTTTCTTTTATAACTTTAATGGGTATATTATCGTGACCGCAACTAGTTTTATTTTTAAATTTTTGAACTATATTTATTATTTCGCTTCTGTCTACTGGATAGAAGAAAATACTGTTTGAATTAGAAGTTGATTGTGATTTGTAGTTATCCGCTGTTGTAATGTTTAGGTTTTGATTAATATAGAAATTGTTAAAAGTACTTGCTAATTTTTGCGGAGATTTAATTATATTGTTATTGTGCAGGATGTAGTCTATTGTGAGTTGAAGTACGTTTGTAGTTTGGGTTTGTCGTTTTATTAATGCCCAGGTGGCCTTAGTTCTATTGGTACTGCAAGAGATGAATTTCGCATTAGAATTTTTTCTTGATTGTTTTATAACACGCTTTAAGATTTTGCAACAGCGTACATATTTTATTTTATGTTCTTTAGACGTACTACGTTTTGTTTGTAGGTACATTTTTCGTTTATTTTTACTAGAAATTATGATGCCTTTGGTTTTCCAAGATGTATCTTTTTTATAGTGCATTTTAACTTTTTCAACTGGAATACAAATATCGAATATTAGTTTAAATAAGTTAATAAATTCCTCGTAAGCCGTGTTTTGTCATCTTGAAATTTTATTTGAGAGATGTATCTTAAAAATATGTCGACGTAATAATTTATATTACGTTGCAGAATGTGATGTAATTCGGGTTGGTTGGGTTAGGGTCAGATGCAAATTGAATTTTTTTAAAGTATTTTTGAATAAAGTACTTTTTGTATTACAGGCAAGAGTGTTTAGATTAAAGTCACCTAGGATAAATATTTTTTTATTCATGCATCTTAATCTGATGGTTAGTTTAAACAATAATATCTCAAGCTTTTCAATAAATAGATTAAAGTTACTGTTAGGTGTTCTATACATACATAATATATACCAATTAGTCTCCGGAATCATTATACCACAGCATTCAAAATGAATTTCAACCGATAGTTCAGACAACCATTCAATTTTTCTGTAGTTTAATGAGTTCTTTACATAAATACACACACCACCTCGAGACTTATTTTGCCGGGAAAAATATGAGCCCATTTTATAATTTGGCAACAATAGCACCCAATGAATCTGGATTCTTGTCCGGTTGATGGCATATCACGTGGGTTTCCACCATAACTTGTGATATGTAGGTGTACTATTAGGGACACATCTACCTATCCCTACTGAGATTACAGGCGTAATGTTTTGTATTTCCCACTGATTGATGCATGGTGGAATAATCATAATTACCTTATTTGTACAAAACCTCTGCTCCCGATATCCAACCATTGATAGATAGATATCAATAATGACATTATACAGCAATTATTTCATCTTAATGATGAAATAATTCGTTCTGACTCAAAAGTCGTGGGAATAATACAATTTTCTATAACAGCACATATTCATTACACGTCACATTATACCACTAGTGACTTATTAAATAAAATAGTAAATATCACGTGATTCACCAGTATGATTTCATAGCGGAAGTTACTCTATTACATACGGTCACGACTTGAGCTACTGTTATAAATATTACTTTATAAAAACATTATAATTTAATATTGTGTGTCGAATAAAATACGTGTTACGTGTATTACTTTATAAAAAAAATGCCAATCGTTTTGTTCAATATTGCTAACTAGCTTCCGCCCGCGACTTCGCCCGCGTGACATAGTTACTTTGGGCTAACGCTAACTTTAACCCGCGTGATGATCGAAAAAAAAATCTTTCTCTCCAACTTTTTTACCTCTCTCTCCCTTTTTCTCACTTTTTTTAGCCTATGTCCATTCCCACGATCCCAACTATCTCTGTACCAAAATTCATCAAAATCGAAACCGATTTTGATGCCACTTAGGCGTGAAAAAGTAACAAACAAACAAACTCACTTTCGCTTTTATAATATTAGTAAGGAATACTTAAATTAATAAGTTTAAAAAGAAAAACTCATTCATTCTCCTGCCCTTATTTTAATTATTTTGGGCTCGGTACAGCATGTCTTCTTCTTCTACTCTATTACTCGCCATCTCAGCAGTCACATCTTTCTTGCCTTCACACACCTCCATCCATCATTTCTTTATCTTACTCACTTCTCGCCCTATCAAAATTATTTTTAATAAAAATCTGTCAATAATTACACAAAACTATCATTTTCTTCATCAATAAAGTGCTTACACACTGGTAGTTTTACGCTTCACAGTCTGCTTGCAGTATTCAAAAGCAGGAACTTTAATGTACAAGGATCCGCTTATTAACGTCTGAAATTGGCGTAACTAGATGTTTTGATGAGTTACGGCACCCTAATGCATGGTGATATTCTAAATAACTTTAATGTCTCACGCACGGGTGGTATACTTTGAGGACACAAATTTTCTGTGTGTGTGTGTGTGTGTGTGGGTGTGTAAAAAGAAAGTAAATTAAGAATGAATTGATTAAAAAAACGTTTAGGTATTTTACATTCAATAGAATAGATTAACTTAATATTGAATGAAGTGCGCAAATAATTAAAGACTTAAATTAAAAGCCACTAAACTGAGATGATTTCATCTTAATTAAAATGTTTGATTATGACAATATAAACGACTAAATTAATTATTACAGCTTCCTGCTTATGAGCGATAAATAACAACCAATCTACTTTATGAACTGCTACCTTATTAATATCAATATTAATTAGTTCACTTAAATGCTAATCCTGTTACTACTTCGTTACTATAACACTGAAATATAATGCCAATAAATTATACTTACCACCAAACATTGCCCGCCATAATACGTTCATGCACCGTGTAGGAGTCGGACAAGTTTAGTCAAGATTTAGATGTTACTCCACTTCCAAATGTCAAAACATGCCCACTGATTCACTATTCAAATACCTCCATTAACATATCATTTTATATATACACATACTTCGAACTTGATCATAAAAATTTAGTGATATGACTTCTGCTACAAAAATCGCAATTATTATGTTACCTATATTATTAATTCCATATATTATAACAAAGATAAAACTTGTCTCTGACCGTATAATCGAATTTTCGTGGGAGGCACAAAGTTCCCGAAGCCATAATTCATCTAAAACTCTCATTCTATAAAACGATTACAAAAATAGAATAAGAGTTTTTGCCCCGTTCGGCCACCAGTCGTCGAAAAACAACAATTAATAAAATATAAATAAAAAATCCGGCCAGTGTTTCAATTCATTCGAGGGGCGGGGTCGTTTTACATTCAAGGGGAGGGTATCTCTCGAAATCATTAGTTGTGGAATGCTTCGGAAAGTGAACACGGTCCATAATAATTTTTGGTGCCCTTCGTCCGGCATCGTGGGCGGATATTGCCTTTGTCTTTAGTTATAAAAAGGACAAAAAACCTATCCAAACGTCAGTTCAAAATATTTATTTGCGCCGGTCAATATGAGCCGCATGTAATTTCGCTCGCATTGTACGAGTCCCGTGTTATTGTCGAACAGAGTGATGTATACGACACGCGTTTCATTATTCAAATTTATGTTTCAACAGACGTAAGGGCTGTGTTTCATCAAACCAAAAAAAAAATCGTCGAGCACAAACAAATTTCATGCGATCGAACGCTATGAGGCCCGAATACGAAGAACTGCGATACAAGACCATCTTCCTTTATTAATGCTGTAATTTATATTAATTTAATGATGTCCGGTACAAGCATATAATTCATGTCCTTTTTTAAACAGCTCATATAAACCTCATTATTGAATTCGCAAATAAGAATATTTTATTTTCGAATTAGTGAATCATTTTATTGAGCTTCATAAATTAATGTGTAACAACTCAACTTGTTCGGAGCAGGTTTTCTGTTTGCTTTTGAACTTCACAAGTTTCCGCGTGCATCCGAATGTCGTAATATATAACAATGCAGGCGGGTTTTATCACTAAAACCGCCAATTAAAGCTGGTCTTGTGAGGTGGGCTTCCATTCATAGGGGTTATTACTCCAAAATCTTGTTTGTATAATAAAAACATAATATCGTTAGTTATTTTATGGTTGTATTCATAAAATCGTGTGTTCATACTTTAAGTGCATCGTTGTAGCCCTTGTTTTGGATAAGATAAACTGAATGTACGGTTATATATTCTTTCTAACTGGCTTTCCCTTTAATTGACTATGGATACTTAAAAACCTATTTAGAGTTTTTAACACGAATCGTTATCCTGATCGTAAACTAAATGGACCCGAATTTTCTATGAACGGAATGGCTTTAAGGGGAACATGCCCAACATTTAAGTAAAAAATATATTAAATCATTGTGACTAGGTGGGTACTTAACTTTAGGCTCATTTAACTAGCCTATAAATCCTTACAAAAAAACGTTTCGTAATATCTTACAGTACAACTTTAAAGTAACATTATTATTTTTCTGAATGTGTGAAGGCAGAATATTTTTTCCCACAAATGTCAAAATCACTCAAAATATTTAATCAACATAACATCAAAACACATTTATTTTTAATATAACTTCACATTCAAATCCAAAGTGTGAATCTAAATTCAAAACGGCTTTTTACCTGGCAAGGTGTTCAAAATTCAAATATATTGACATAAGATGGCCGAGGTTTCAAACTAATCAAATAACACGCGTGTGAATAAAATACGTTCATATACAACTAATTATTTAGTCGGTGCTTCTGTATGAAGGCAAATAGAATCAAGACAGCTAATGAGAACAATTTACATGAATACACTATTATCACATGAGTGATGATCGTCTTATGTAAACGGCATTTTTAGCTGGCAACACGAATGCAAGATGTTTTTTTTATTGCCTATTATGGCAACCGGCATTGTATTTGACTTCCCGCCTACAGTTACGATCTTTTTTGTTCGTAATAATTTAACTATTTATAAAGTTTGTTCTCTTTAAATGTTTACACAAAATATGTTTGAAGGTAAACTTGTAATTCGGTGCGGTTAAATAAATATTTGAGTTAATGTTGACTAACTAAAACTACTGCAAAACCTGAACTTAAGCACGTACGACTACGTAACGTAGCAATATAAAAGTTAAAAACTTACGTAAAGATAAAATATTGGCATCAGAATTAATGCTGGGTTCGGTGGCAAGTAAGGAAAATTTTCCATGTATTGAAGTTGGAAGCAAATCGGAGTTATGATATGACACTAGACAACTCCCTACAAATTTAAGACGAATAAAGTGAATATTTGCCTTCAAGATAAGATACCTAAATAGAAAACTATATCTTTTAGTATATTTTAAGACATGGCAAATTCAACAAAATCTTTCCACCATCCAACTAAACTGCACAGTGCACTTGTATATTTTTTTTGTCTTGAAAATATTAGAGCCGTCGTAAGGATCTTAATACAATACCCACCTACACACGTAGGAAGACAAGGGACAAGTTTTACTTAAATCTGAAGTTGTCGCGACAAAATCTTTTCTCTACAGTCCGCGCGTTTAATTAGAGTGAGCGCAACTCCGCGGCGTCACAAAGAACTTTGTCGTATTATTTGATCGCAGACGATATTGTCGTTGAGTTTGTTTACAAACTTTATAAAGCCAAGATTGTAAGCAACTGCTTTCCTTTGAAGATTAAAAAAAAAAGTGCTATAGTTTGTTTAAAGTCACTATGCCAACAGAGATATAAGTATCTAGGGTAAGATTCCCTAGATACTTATATCTCTGTTGGCATAGTGACTTTAATCGATTTTGTGGATGTGATACGGTAGCCCGCGAAATTCAAATTTATTTTTATTTTTGTTTTTCAGGGCTGTGTGCCAGTTAGGCCATATGTTAAACAAAATATTATGATCGACCGTAACATGTATTTTAACAGAATTATAATAATTTTAAATTCTGCAATACAACTCTCTTATAAAATAGCGGATTAAATGAACTGCTCAAGCTACATTGGCGCTTCCCTTTTAAATTAGCCACATCGGTTTTTTTTATACGTTTTTAATCGAGTTTTTTTTTCATTCCATAGATCTGGAGTTCCGGCAGACGTTGCGTGGTACGCCCCTCAACCAGATGTGGTAACAACCTGGCGAAGACAGGCGGAAACATGAGACGAATAAACTGATAAAACAAGGATGCTGCATTAACATTTATATGCAACAGATATTCTAAGTTAAACATAATATTTATAGCATTTTTAATAACTTCCCCCACGATAGTCTCTAAGATCTTGACTTTATCATAAGTTCTTTCGTATTTTAATAATTGCAATTTAAACTGACTCTTCGAAGTCAAAATTATTTATTTGCAGTAAATTTGTAACTAAAAATGACCCTTAATGCGTTTCTTACGTGATCTTATTTACCTTCTGATGTACATATTTATAGTCTACTAGCTTTTGCCCGCGGCTTCGCTCGCGTTAAATTCGGGGTAACACAGTTCCTCTTGCGCCTTATTGATTTGTAATAGCAACGCTAAGTTTTCCCTTTTCTTCCCTCTTTCTCCCTCACATCCCACTTTTTTAAAATAAAAGTTAGCCTATGTCCGTCTCCTGGTTCCCAACTATCTCTGTACCAAAATTCATCAAAATCGGTGTAGCCATTAAAGCGTGAAGAGGTAACAAACAAACAAACAAACAAACAAACTCACTTTCGCTTTTATAATATTAGTAAGGAAGTAAGGATTTAATTTATAAGCTTTGGAGATTAGATATTCCGAAGACTAGTTGACAAAAGTTAACGCAGTTGCTTACATTGATGTCTTTCAGAGGTTAAGTTTAGGGTTCCTTATTGGGAACCCTTATTGTATCACTTTGTTGTCCATCTGTCTGTCTGTCTGTCAAGACCATAGAATTCAGAACTTTTAATATTTCTATGGTCAAAGGAATCCTTTATCTTGGGTACGCGTGGAGGTATCGAGTTGAATTTACCATAATTAACCATAATTATACTAAACTCTGTGGTCCCTTTGTGCTGTGAAAAAAATTGGTTGTTTATGTCGCAAGTTTGTACGGAACCTTCGGTGCGCGAGTCTTAATCGCTTTTGGCCGGTTTTTTTACAATATGATGAACTTCAAATTTACGCTTTACTGCTTCATCAAAAGTTTTTAATAAAAGTAAACACACACACTCTATTCATTCGTCCAAGCCATAATGAAGGCAACCATTCGCAGAGCAAGCGGCCAAGGGACAGATCGGCCAGTATTTATACCCACATAAAACAGTTCGCGATTCGAACAAGCGATCACACAACAGATGTGAATGCCAGACAACGACAACGTGATTTTCAGCTTTGTTTATTGAAAGAAAACATTTCATATAAACCTTTGTGGACAAACTGCTTAAATAAAGTTATGTTATGGCGTGTTAAATGTAGTTGAAAAGTTTTGTTTTGTTTTTGGTATTTTACTTTTAACATTGAAGCTTTAAAAACTCGTTAAATTCAAGTTTTATATGAGTTTAAAGTGCTATCTTTAACACAAATTAGGGAGATAGATAGATAGAAAAAATATTATTTATTATGTACACCATACAAACTACAAAAATAACAGTATACAACTTATAAATAGGGTGACACAATGGGCGGTCTTATCGCTAAAAGCGATCTTTTCAATACAACCTTTGGATGGATTTAAAGGAGGAGAGACAGTAGATACTGTAGGTAGTCTGTAGTGTTATTTTTTTTAAAACGATTAGCTACATTAAAAAAAACAAATACTTTCATATAAATACTTATAAAATAATAATCATGAAGTGCAAAGAAATATTTAAGATTAAATAAATAATTATTTAAATATTTCTTAACACTACTTATTGTTTACCTCACTAGGTAGTGCTTTAAAAAAATATGTATACAACAGCCGATTATAGCTGGTTCCGATCCCGCCGGTCACTCTAGGCCAATATTCGTACACTCATGAGAAATATCATATCCTTACTAATATTATAAATGCGAAAGTGAGTTTGTTTGTTTGTTACGTCTTCACGCCTTAATGGCTAAACCGATTTTGTTGAATTTTGGCTCAGAGATAGTTGGGACCCTGGAGACGGACATAGGGTATTTTTTTATTTTTTTTTAATTGGAGTACACCGAAACCCAAAAAAAAAACAAAATGAAGGATCAGGATCTTTCCACCCTCAAACCTCATTAGTGAAATACTCGTAATAATGACAATGGTGCAAAAACAGACGTGATTCTTCACAAGCCAGACATTGTTTTAAGCTTACAGGATTTGTAACTAAACTAACACTTACGGGGTATCATCCGTGATGTTTACGTTCCACTCGCGTTCTCCAGTCATCCCGCAATCAAGGCGCTTGCAACAGCGTTGTAATATCGGGAACAATAAATACTTATTAAAAAAAAAAACAAATAAATAAATTTTAGAACAGTGAACATTGTTACAGACATTGTGAACAATAAGTGCAAATTACGGAATTTATCCAGTGGTCCACAGTTTTAGCTTCGAATATTATGCTAGATCTAACTTTGTACATATCATGCATCACTTTGAGCAGTAAATTAGTTCCCTAACTTGATAAGAGATCAAGGATTAAATTGGCTGACCACAGAACCACGTATGAAACGAATGTTCATAATCCTGAAGACGAAATATATATTCTAAACGTGTTATTGATTTCTTTTAGAATAACAATCGAAAGAATCCCTTAGCAGACAAAAAAAAACTTTCACTGATTATAGGGTTCGCAGTGAGACCGCCATCATGAATGTTCCTGAGGCGGATTCGCAGACAAATCTGTTGAAAAAGATATAGTATTCTATTAAGATATTGATCTATAATGTTGTCATTAGAATTAAAAACAAACGTGTTGTTTATAAACTATACTAGCTGGCGCCCGCGGCTTCGCCCGCGTGATGGTCGAAAAATAAGTATCCAAGTATATGTGTTATTCCAGACCCTAATCTACCTCTGTGCCAAATTTCATCAAGATTCGTTTAGCCGTTTTGACGTGAAAGAGTAACAAACATCCATCCTCACAAACATTCGCATATTTATAATATTAGTAGGATTGCACCGATGTGTGTCATAACTTCCTATTACCATAATAATATAATATGTAAAAACACATAAAAATCCGACAACTAAAATAACGGGAGCTAAAATATTAAGAGCATTCTGGACTGTTTTATAGCCACAATATTTACTGCCACTAAATATTACTGCGGCGTACAAAATTAACAAATGAATGAGCATTCATTGAATATCTCTTACAAATTTAGCATTCCCGTTCATATATTGACGCTGCAATCACTCTGAGGTTGTTGTAAATCAATTTTACAACGTTTTTCATTATCAAACGTAAAATATGAGCATGTTCTCGCAGACTGGTAATGTGAAAACGGCCATTCCAGGATTCGCAACGTACGCGTCCGTATTTATAAAATTAAATAATGTTTACTGTTTCCGATGAACATTGCCGGTTAGTCGTTTACGAGTCCGCCAGTGTAAACGTACGCCAGTTATATTGTTTACACAAATACCCGAAATATTTAAACGATACCCGAAACTCATACGCTACGAACAATATTTGCTCCATTACGCAGTACGCATGTTTCTTACAAGTATATCATTTTGTGGAACCTAAATAAACTGAAAAGTAAGGGTTTGATCGCTAAAGTGCTCCTTATCAACATCCCAAAAATAACACCCGTTTATATTCAACTCAGATATGAGGACAAGTGTTTCAATACAACAATCCTCTTTTTAAGTTGTGCAAACCATTTGTTCGAAACATTGACAAGTGATAACTGCATTAAAATCGCATTAGGCATTCTTATCACACAATTTTATCTCGCACTTAACACTTTTAGTGTGAGATTCAATATGATTTAGCTTCGGTTCGAATCAGGAATCCGAATCAAAATCCCACACTCGGGCACTTACGGTCTTTTTGAAGCGAGCCCGGTATTAAATCAGATACACAAGTAATACTTGTTCCATGCATATCCATACTCGTCAAATTGCCTATAGAATCAATACCTCCCACATAAAAAGCTCACGACCGTACAAGCGCCGTGACCAATAAAAAACGATTAGTTCACTGCTTCAACATGCGAAGAATTAATATTTGTATAGACGCGATCAAAGGTCGCCATGAAGCGGTGGTCTATCTCGTTAAAAAAAACTGTCAGTTTTTTGCTTCCACCGAAGACTGCACAATAAAAGTGCCAGTGTGTTCTTACAAACGAGAATTTATGTTCGCTATATGTAAATGAAGTCCGGTGACGGTCGTACGCTGTGCTTTTTTGCTGAACAAAACATTGCTCGCTGCGTGCCTGTAATCAAACTGTAATGGAACAGTTTACGCAATGTATGTGAACGTTTTTTGTGTTTTTCATGAAGTTTTTGTACTGGCTTTTTGAAATATACAATGTGTGTTTTTAACGGTGGTTTATATGAGGAAAATGTGGAAAGAATTAATATGTTAGTAAGGGAATCTTTCCAACATTCTAACAACATATTAAACTGGCGCGAGCAGTAATTTCAATGAAGCTAATGGATTTGAAAGGCTCAGTAACGTGTGGTTCGATTTCTGAATAGATTTGGTTTCTTTTATTTTGTTTTTTATTAGATGATCTACAAGAACCTTATAGTTCTAACGTCGAATTTGGGTGTGGACCCTGAAATGACTATTAATAAGAACTGCGGAATTATAAAATAATGACGTCATTTCTGAGGACCATACATAAGTTATTGAAAACCTACGTCAATCCTAAGGTCAATCCCATTGAATGTCACTGTGGAAACAAAAAGCTTTGAAAGCGATTACTATTGGCAATGCTCTCTGGAATATTTTCTTTCATTTGTTTCTAAGCTTCGGCAGAATAGAACAACTTAGTTATTTTATATTGTTATTATTATATTGTTATTATTATATTAAGCTATAGCTATTTAACTTTAAACAATTTATATTATTTAGCTACTATATTTTTGTTTTAATTCTTCAGTTGTGGCATTTTGTAATCACAGCTCTCTCCAACACCGAAGTTATTAAAATTAACAACGCTTACATGCATTTCAAGTAGCTTTACTTAAAATCCTCAGTCATTATTATTTTGCCTTCTTACTTTTGCAGCCAAACAGTAAAAGTCTCATCTCTATTCATAAATATTATTTAACTACTACCGTGACACAAAACCGTGAGCAGACATGGGTATTTTATCACCTATATTTTCTAACTACACACTAAATTATCGAGACGTTTCTTGCGAAATGAAGCCCAGGACAGTGTCTAAGTTCCCATAATATTTTTCATCGACAATAAATTTTACTATGATACGAGACAGTGAGGGGTCAAAATGCATTGCTTTTGGTTGTAAAACAGCACTTAAAAATAACTATCTTCTTCTATGATGGCCCCTGTCAGAATCTACGCACGATGACAAAACCAGTATAAGCGGATCTCTTATTGTACCGGAATGCTATGCAAAGCGATCTTCTTGGAAATAAAATTGAAACTTCAAATTATTCCTTTCTTGGCATTTTGTTAAAATAAAACGTTACTAATGTCACGGCGACACAATTTAAGCCAATCACACTTTTTCAAAACCACTGCAATTCCTGAAATCCGGAATGAACAGTATGAATTTGTTTTCAACAACATTGTAATACTAAATGATTTTAAAAGAGTAACCATGGAGTTTCTTGCCGGTTCTCCTCCATAGGAAACGACCAACTCGAACCGTGTATCTTTTCTCGACGTCATATAAGTGCCCATGTATGTAAAATAAAAATATTTTGATTTTGAATATTTTGGATTAATTACATGCTTTGTGAAAATTTTTAATTTATAGGTTTTTGTAGCGAGGATTAAAATTGTAACAACATGTGATATCTCTTCTCTTTTTTTTTCAAATAAATGACCATAATACAGAACAGTATTAAACTCAATAAACATTCCCACAATAATCAGCTTGAGTGAATTAACTTTAATACAGCACTCAAAATTAATTTCGCAATAAGATAAAAAATAACCTAAAAAAGATTCACATTTCCATGCTATGCAATTTAGTGCCTGCAAATTGGCTGGATGCAATTCAAAAATGCATTCTAGTCTTTGTACTTGTTCAATCACTAAAAGGAGCTTGTTTAATGGATTTCTACCATTACTGAGCAAATAATCGTACTGGACCCGTAAGGGTGCGTTCTTATTGCGCTGTCTATTAACTCAATTTATGTACGCGTAAGAAATAATTTTGTACATTTTGAATTATTAGGACGCTCTTCTAACGAGATGTATTTTATATCGTTTGTTTCTATCTCGTTATTTGGTCTTACTGTTTTTACATTATTCAAATCTTACGCATGTAAAGTTTCGAAATACATATTTTAAATTGACGTCTCGCGTTTTATATGAGTAACGAATTTCCCATGTATTTTATTTTTTTAATGCCCTTGCAAGCTATTATTCATCCACTCGTTTAGTTACTGCACTAAGCCACACATTTTCTTGACAGTGATCATCTTTGCAATCAGGATCATTTGGCTGATCATTTTTTATTTAATCTACTTCTGGTCACATAGCCTAAACAACATTATCCCTATTCTTCCCTGCTACAAATTATGTGAATCGGCTAATACCTCTTGCTTTACAAACTATATCATTATTAGGTTCTACGTAGTTCAATTATTTTTGTTAATTTCCTATTGCTTCTTCGTCAGACTTAATACTTACTTTTTTAACAAAGTTTTCTTTCTCAGTGGTTTTACCGCTGTCCGCTCCGCTTGCCGCTTCGCTCATGCGCTGTCGTCTGTAAGTGGATGCGCTCGCGGCGCGGCGGCGCAGTCACGACGTGCCCGTCTCGCTGAACCGCCAATTTGTGGCCGCCCCGTGTTGGTTTTGTTGAAGCCAGCGTCTTCATACCTACATGCGAGGCTTTTTACACTTTTTGCCACCTCAATACACCTAGTGGACGTGAAAAAATGTTTACAAGCCCTTCTTACCGATGTATGCGATATGATTCGAATACAATAGAATATTTGAATTACCATGAAACCTGTTTACAGGTATGAGCATCTATTTACTTCGTTGTATTGGTTTTGAAAGATGTACATTGTTCTCCGCCATTTATTTAGTCTCTCGAATAAATTTCAAGATAGAATATAACTTTGTTGTAACTCTACTTTTGCATTAAATAACCAACCCAAACATGCATTTATTATTGAACGCTTATTACCGAGTAACCGAAGTTAACGTTACATGAACCAATAATTAATAATTAAGTGCGTAATAACATTTACCGCATACCTCGTCAACTACAAAATTTCCAAAACATACAACCTGCACCAGTACTGGTTGACCTTTGACTGCACGTTGGTTCCGCCGGGGGCCACAATTTTGTGTATGCATCAGAGGGCATCGCAGGTCAAGATATAGTGGTCGCTCTTCATAATGACGGGCCCGTCAGTTCGCCCGTCAGTCAGCGAGTCCAAAGAATGAGTTCATTTCCTTCGAACACGCGAGATACGATTTTTAATTAAGTTTTTGTTAAAAATTCATTAAAGCGCGGCGACGATGGCGCGGGTGTGTCTTCAAGCTCACTCTACATGCATAAATGAGTATGTAATTAATGAACGTAGAACGCGGCCACATTACTCGTTATAATGTCGAATTTTAAAGGTTACGTTACCATTATTTTAACCCGTCAACTTTTTAAATTAAACTTTGGCATGGAAAATGTTTTCTAGATAATATAGGCGATGCGAGACACCGAGGGTTGAATTTAAAATTTAAAACACAAGAAACAGCGGACGGACGTATGAGCCGATGAAATGTAAATTCCTACTTATTATACCAGCTCCCGAATGTCAACGGGAACGGTCAAGTCACTTTTTATTCATGGAAATAATAGTCAATGTGTCAGCACTAAACGAGAGGCAGTCGCGTAACGAATATCGGTTTAGACACGATCCGACAGGTAACACACCCGCCGAGCGAGCAAAGAACTATTGCCATAAATAGAAACAGATATTTTTATAGAGATAGCAACAAAACTATATACGTCGTTTCCCTTACAAGCGTTTTCCTTTTCATGTTATTTATATGTAAGACTAGTCTTCAACATGACTCTTACGTTATTTTTAGTAGTTTTTTTTGTAAAAAGAACTTAATTGCTTTCTTTTAATATTTATTAATTTCCTTTTCAGTGTCTCACGAGAACCACCTCTAAGCCAAACGCCAAGTTAACCGACGATGCAAGAGTAAAACAGAATCTCTCTAAAAATGTCACACATAAAGAAAAACCAAATGCTTTGACATAAACGCGAGTTGACAGAGGGGTGAGACTCGACGGCTCATTTAAAAATCCAGTCAGCATTGTGACCGAGTCGACAGGTATGGGTTTCCATATACTTAAGAAAGCATAAAGCATTTTTGAATAACTATAAAAATCACAATTGGTCACTATATTACAGAGCCTTGAATAGAATGGGAATATATTTGTGGTTGCAAAGAAGAAGAAAGGAAAGAAACAGGACTATGATAAAACAAGAAACGTTACAGAAGAGAGTAAAGATAAGTAAGAGAAAAGTAAAAAAACAAGAGTAAAAATATCAAAAGAAAGTCAAACAAGTACTAGGTTTTCTTGTGAAATATTATACTTTTTTAAAACTAGCTGTACCCAGCAGTTTCACCCGCGGCTCAGGTCCTCTTCTGAAGAATTAAGACCGATTCTCAGACCTGCCGAATATCCACATAAAATTTCATGAAAATTGATCAATCGGTTTCGGAGGAGTATGGCAACACGAGAATTATATATATATAAGAAGAAAAATAGAAAGACAGAAAATAGATGGCAAGTTTGCAAAAGATAAAGCTTATTAAACATGAACGTTTAAACCACTTGATGGTAGTAAAATAAATGAACAAGTATCATAATAAACGAATAATAAGAATAACAGTTATAAAAGTCTAGCAGTGATTTAGCTATCCCATCCAACCATGTCGCAATAACCACGCTGTCTTTGAAGCCATAACAAGTGGAATCAAAGGGGAAATGAAAAGCGTGATAGATGAACCTGTTACCCAATTTCTCCGGAATCGTTTGATATAATCCATATTATATTTAGTCACTAACAACCCAATCGCAGCTGCGACAATGCGTCCGCGCAGCGCAAGCGCGCTGTCAACGCGAGGCGCCTCCGCCATTTGTAAATTTATCTTCAAAGTGAGCTCTGGTCTTAACATATTGCTAGACGAATCGAATCGAGCGTCGCAGAATCGTTTATTTGTATAGCAACTAAAATAAGAACGTTTTAAAATGAATGTCTAATGTTCTGTTTTAAATTGGTCTCTATTGTTCACCGGTAGTGGCTTTCATCTTAATAGGGTAGTTTCCAGGGTCAAAATAAGTACATTCTATTTGGTCCGTCTTTTAGATTATTCAAAAATAGTACGTATAACGTGTGACGTCACTTGTTGCGAAAGAATGCAGCAACGCGTGACGTTTCACTTAACTTTAATAGGCTATATCTTTGTTATTTTTGGTCTAATTTACAAATAAAAAAAATACGCGTGGCACTCGGGGACTGCCGCGGTAAAGCTATTTCATAGCATTTTTTATCAATTTATGCAATAAATAAATAATAAATATATATAAAAAAAATCTAAATATAATTTTAAAAAAAATTAAAAAGTACTTCCAATGAAAAGAAGTCGCAAAAAAGAAAAATAAGACGTTGAGTTTGATCCAGCGTAATATTGATTGACGAGCCGTTTCTCTACCAAACACGCTAATTGAACATTGGAATCGCGATTGAAATAACTGACCGTATTTGTAATGTTAGGTGTTTTCGTTACGACATTTCTGGATTCGGTCTCCACGCTCAAGGCCCGCGATAGAAGCTATGCAATAGCTTAAAAAACGTGTCCCTTTATTTTGAATAATGTAAAACGGGGACTAATAAAAAAAAATAGAAATCTAGTCTATTTGTTACTTCTGTTTTAGAAGAGCTCGCGGTTAAATAATAACAGCTGCTTGGCTCGCCTAGGTTGGTCCATGGATGGTGACCACCCATTACACACCGAGTTTTTTCCGTGCCTCGGAGAGCACGAGCTGTTGGTGCCTGTCATTTGTAGATCTTTAACAGTCGTTCTAGCTTTAACTTTATGTTCTTTAAGGGATTTAAAATGGCCGTTTAAAGCAGAATCATAATAGGTTAATAATCTGATTTATGTTAAAATAGTCACAAAGTGACAATTCATATTATTAACAAATTTTAACGTAGTGCAAATTATTATCCTATTATGATTCTGCGACAAACAAAATTACTACTATTTTAAATATAAAGGTTTGTGAGGATGTTTGTAAATTTTCAGGAAAAATCTACTGAGCTGAGTTGGATAAAATTTGGCATACATTTAGTTTGTAACATGGAATGTAACATTAAATACTTCTCATCCCGGTAGTACGATCTAGTGGGGCAATTATGACGGCGAATCCACGGTCATAAGATAGTTTTTCATATTGGCAACGACAATGTCCTCACAAAACAAAGTTATGGACACAGACAGTCGTTAAATAAAACGATACCTTATTAGTTATTACTCAAGTCATGTCTGCTTTAGGAAAAGTAACAAGTAAAAACGGGTACAAAATTAATTAGCAAATAAAACTTTGAGTGTTAAACAAATGACCCATTTATATCTAATAGAAAGTACTGTTAGATAGTTAGGTTTAGTAACTCCATAGAAAACGACTGAAACAGCAATAAAATTAAAAACTCCATTAGAATAAAGAAGGTAAAATTTTATAGAAAAGAAAGTACAATGGAAAATAGCAGTAGTCAACATTTTACATAAATATGTAACTTAAAGTATTTTCACTTTACTTCATTACTAATACGTCCATAACTAATCAAAGAAGCCTGTGTTTTTGAAAGCATAAAAACAATATTGTTTCCAACTCATTGTAACCAACTTCCTTAAGTTCTACATTCCTTATTTTTAACCGACTTCAAAAAAGGAGGAGGTTCTTAATTCGTCGGTTTCTTTTATTTTTTATGTATGTTCACCGATTACTCAAAGATCGATCGATTTGCAAAATTATTTTTTTTGTATGATAGGGTATTCCTTCCCAGATGGTCCCCTTTCAATTTTATTTATATTGCTTTGGCAGTTTATGAGTTATCGTCTATAATACATTTTTTTTCTCTATGTCTATATGGATGATCTGCTAATCTTTTAGTAACAATGGAAAATGAATACTCGATAAAAAAATATGTGATAAATCATAATACCATAACTAAAAATGCTGAAATATTTCGACTTCTGGAAGTAAAGTTATTTTGATTTGAATTTCTGGTATTACTCAAATGAAACAGTTTGATTTCTAACTTTCACAACTGTTAGGGAAACTACTCGTGGTATGATTTTATCAAAATGATTCTACTGTCTATCATACTGACGCACATACCTACTTCATTGACTTTTCCGGCACACACTAGATATCAAGATTGAATATAATAGATAGCAAGAAAAGCTAGAACGGTGCGTTAACTATAATAAACAGTCTAGACATTTTAGATAGTCAGATGAATTCTATTATTATATCAAGCAAGTTTTGCTTATATTTTTCCAGTCAAAAAATAATCGAGACTAAAAACCAAAAAATTATATTTCTGTAATTACTTCTTTCCTTAAATTATTTAGTTGAATTCTTCGAACATATCAATATCACTCAAAAAAGAGTAACAAAAAGATTTTCCCGTACCGGGAATCGAACCCGAGCCTCCTGGGTGAAAGCCAGGTATCCTAGCCACTAGACCATACGGGATACTGATGGACCTGTCATACGGAGCGGTTAGTATTAGCAGCGCTCGCGGGTTACAAGTTTGTTGAAGAAAAGATTTCAACGTTCAAACATCTGTGAAACATAAATAATGTTGTTTTTGTTTTTCTTCGTCTGTGTTTGTGTTTATTGGTACCTATTTGGATACCTAGACGCAAAATGATTGGTTATATTTCAATGAATACATAAAATTGGACATTCCAAAGTATTCATATTAATAACTGATGTAATGACATTGATAATTTAAAGTAATGTAAAATTTAATCGTTACACTTATATTAAATCAAACATTGAAAACAATCAAATTGATAACAGCTGATGTTATTGTGACACTTTTAATAATTTAATCCATTGTGAAATTAAATATTTGCAAACCACATTTAATAGTAGAATGTAAATGGGCCACATTAATTTTAAGACCATACACCTACATTCTGGCAAATAAATTATTAATAATAGTTCTATATATTTAGGTACTTAGAAAGAGTTAACGAATTCATTGGTTTTGGCCTTGGATAAAGTTTCAAATCTAATCGAATAAATAATAATACTTATTATTGGTACTATTTATTGGTGTCAAAAACTTACTTACTTGGCTCATATTTTAAAACATATAATGTTACAATAACTGACCAAGTCGATCACCATAAGACATTTACGCAAAACAAAATTTATCTACAATGAAAAATATTAAAAACTTTATTGAGACATTTTAATGATGTGTTTCCTTTAACAACGTCTAAACGCGTATCTCAGGCATTTAATGATACTTATCAATTTCCTATCAGTTAAAATCTCTATATAAATTTAATTTAGAAGGCTTTTTTTATGCAAATTGAGGAAATAAATTCAACGGAAAAATTATGTGATACTATTTTAAGCGGGTCTTTAGCACCTTATGAAATCTGATACGCTATTGAGATTTCTGCGTTCTCGATTTCATGGTACTCGGGACGAACGATAAAAAGCGTTGTATTAATAAGACAGACTACATTGTTTATAATTAAGTCGTTATGTGTAACGGAAATCCTAATTATATACAGGATGATAGTCTAACACTTGCAATTTTGGAACCTCTAGCAAAAACTACCGGTTGCTCTAATTAAAAAAAAAATCAGCTTTTGAAATAAGATGTTCACGATTGCGATTGTGATAAGTACTCGTAATTGGAATAGTATGCAGATAATCTTTTGATCACCGGATACAATTTGTGCTTTGAGATCTTTTGATTCATCTTGTCTTTGTCTCCATTTTGGCGGTGGGCGTTAATAACTGCGACACAGTTTTGCAACTAATGCAACTATTTACGTACACAATGCAATTTATCAAATGTGTTTTTGTTCCAATAAAGATTATTAATTTATTATTTATCTGACCATTCATAAATTACTTAATAACACTACACTAAGAATTTCTCCTGTATTATTGGCGCGTTTACAAACATTTAAACTCTTATACACAAACAGCCGGACCCGGAACAACTACCTGAATTAAATTGAACCCGCGACACGCAGCGCGCTCAGCCACTGCGCCAACCGTGCCGTCAAATAAACCGTGTCGTCAAGTATAATCTTTGCAAGCAGTACCTATCAAAATCTATGTACCAGATCTAGGTGTTTCTCCGCTACCATTAGTACATTTTACAACAATAACGTAGGCAGCACAATGTCCCTTCACACAGTTCCTAATGCTATATCATTGAAGGAAGACGATAAATATTTTAGGACACTAGTGTGAATGGACATTGTCGCTTTATATTGTTCTGGTGACCGGCTTTATGGCCGTAATATAGCTGGTGCAGTTCTTGTGTTTGTAGGATCTCCATTTTCTAAGGATATTCTTGTATTGAACGCTACTGTTTTATTGAAACTGTTTTGTTTGTGGTTCGGACCTCCTTCTGTCTTTTCCTGGGTGTTGTAAATTCGAAGAGTATTGTTTTGAAGAAAAGAGGTAGTAACACAATGTGCTCTAATAAAATGTACGGTTTCCACTATTTGTGCCAAGTAATGATGGCAATATTTCATCAGAAACCACTGCACGGTCAATTAGGAGAAGACCGTTACGGTCTAATGTAGGTAAAGGACAATTGTGGAGTAAAAGGAGTAAAAAACTGTAGACAGGCACCAGTATTTTATTTATTCATTTATAAACAGCTGGATTGATTAATGATTTATTTTTGTTATTTACAACAATGTAGTTACAACTTCCACACTCAAGAACGGTACCCAAAAACCAATTAATAAATTACCAACCTGATTTTAAAGAGTACAGTAACAATTTGATTGACAGGGTCCAAATTCGAGGATCTGTAGACTACTATAGTCCTCATACGCCAAAGTAAATGAGAAAAAAATGGTAGCTTCCTCACACGGATGTCCAATATGTCCATATCCATACCTGGCCGCAGTATATTCAACATCATTAAAATTTTGCTGAATTTTCGTTTAGTACAATCCGACATTTCTCCTAACGCTTGGTAACCCAGCTGTAGGATACAATTCAACCATTTAGCATACATACGCAAAGGCCGACCATAACAATGTTGTCTTCCCCCAAAGACTCCTGACCATTGTCTACACAATGGAGGACCGTGGACGATTTCACCACGATTATAGACCGGTAGATTATAAAGCGTGTAACGGAAAAAATGGCGATTAGCGTGGTGATAAGGAAACTGACGATGTTAATTTAAGAGCAGTTTTATTGTAAAAGAGTTACTTATGACAGTCATAACAAAACATTACGCTTTGTAACCCCGCAAGGTAAGGCAGAGGTGTTCCTAAAACACCCGCATTCCACAAGGAATATTAAAAAAAAAAAACGTTGCCCCACACTAGAAATTACTCCTGTATCGTGGGTGCGTTTACAAACATTTAAACTCAGATACACAAACAGCCAGACCCGGAACAACTATCTGTAGGCCATACAAATATTTGTTCCGTGCGGGAATCGAACCCGCAACACGCAACGCAGCAGTCGATCGCTCAGCCACTGCACCAATGTTGTCGTCATATATTTAAACTCCTGATGAAAAAACCCAATAAAACTTCAGAGAACCCTCAAAGAAGAAACTCCGAAGAATCGAAAAGGATCTAATGCTTATTGGTCGTGCTAGCGACCACCAAATATATCACCAAAGAAGATGACAAACGGTTGGTGAAATTAGATAGATAGAAAAATGGATTCTTAAAGTACGGTTAAACAAACCGGACTAGACTCCGGACTGGATGCGATCATGGACTCTGATATAGATTTCAGAATATTTGTCATCCGGAGTCCAGTCGGACACGTACAGGCTAATGGGGCTCAAAACAAATTATGAAGTTGAATAATGGATATCATCTCTATAAACCACTTACGAAATAAAAGATACGAATTCTTGCTATAGATGTCGTAACTGGTTTTTGAAGTAATATACATATTAAGCTAAGATATTCAGAAGATAAGATCTACAAACGAAATATGGACTCTTTTAACAACTACCAATTTATCAGAAACAGCAACACATCTACGAGTATTTATGACTCATATTATACATTTAATGGCGTGACAAATATTTCACGCAACATAGACTACCTACCTATACATTTTTAAGGTTGTATCCACAAGCACAACCGTTAAATTACCATTGAGTCACTAACCAAACAACTTTTATGTCTACGATAAGAAATACCTGATCATGATAATACGCCCTTCCCGTGTTTGACCCAAAACCATTAAGAGTAACTTCGCGACTACCGTTCAAAACAAACTTGAACCTCATTTTATTACTCCGATAATTAATCCTCGATCAGTTTGTATCGGCCGCCAACGCGTACACGTCGGCATCTATCAAAAACTAAACATAATAGCCGGTAACAATGGCTGTGGGCATCGACAAGCACCTTAACCTAATACCAATAACTAAAACAGTACACAGCGGCTCGCCTGTTGTCTAAACGCATTTTTCCCCGAAGTAAAGGGTCAATATTTACCCTTTCCATGAGCAGCACAAAGCTTAATGTTTGCCTCGACGTTGCACTTCGGGTCCTGTGTAAACTCGCCCTAACAAATTGTACGTAGTACTGCTGATCGACAACATTTCAATCTAAACCTTGAGATGAAAAGGTTAAGGTCGGATTTTGGAGACGGCATACTGTAGCATAGTAAAGACACAAAAAGCATTATATTTTATGTCTATAGTAGCATTTAGTAGCTTAAGGCGATTCTGCGGTTACATTGTAAAGAACTTTATAAGAAAATGGATAGATCGCCTGCAGTGCTTTCAAGATAAACTATAACGCAAACTCTGAAGATATAATTATATTGATATAAGACCTAACTCAGGGGACTTTTTTATGAATTACTTATTTCTTTAGACTAGAACTGGTTATTTGATTACAGTACGGCGATGGATACACTAATGGATTCTCTGAGAGAATATCTGCCTTCTAATACTAGGCTTTGTAATTACGCAATAAACAAAAATAGAGTTTACAACGCTTAGGTCCTGTTTTTTATGAATATGTAAATCTACTTTGATATAATTTACGTTTCATACCGTGATTTTATGCGAAGAATTTGTATATGTGAGATTCGCACGCAACGCAAGAATTTGCGGAGATAGTGAACAGCTACATACATTATAAGTCCATTACATTAATATAATGCTAAAACACTTTACATAAATCTGCTATAATAATTATTCAGTTAAGACTTATAAAACAAGACCTACAAGGTCTTAAAAATCTTCCATCTCAATTAGTAAGGGCACAGGATCACGATGCTACGAATTCAATTTGTTCTCATGCTAATTTCGAAATAAAAGTAAAACAGAAAGTATCAGACGGTTATCGTACCTCCCAAGTTGTAGGAGAGTTAGGGGAAACAGGTTATTTTGTGCTCCTAAGCAGGTTATAGTACTACAACACGATTATGATTCCCAAGGGAATAAGAAGGCTACGATTTGTAGCAGTAGCTTTGCCCTGCTTAGAAGTTTATGAGAAAGCTACTGTTGATTGGTTCAATGTTTAATTTTGATCTACTCTATTCGCAAAATTATGAAGGATTTGACAGCAGTAATGGATTGGAATTCAAAGGAGTTATTATTATTGTGTTTGCACTTCTTTGAGAGGAGCTCGTAGCTAAATAATCTCAGCCTCTCGGGTGGTTAAGCCACGCTTGCCTAGGTTGGTCCGTGGATGGGACCTCGAAAATCACGTTAAGCCGTTGCTCCCGGCTGCCATTTGTAGATCTTTGACAGCCGTTACAGGTTTTCGATGGCCTGAAAGTTTGACAACTAGTCTTACCAAGGTGTAAGTATTACGTGCTCTGAAAGAGTTCAGTGAAAATTTTAGTGAAATAGGAGTAAATCCTTACTAATATTATAAAAGCGAAAGTGAGTTTGTTTCTTGTTGGTTTGTTTATTTGTTTGTTACGTCTTCACGCCTAAATAGCCAAACCGAATTTTGGTACAGAGATAGTTAGGACGCTGGAGACGAAGATAGGCATTTTTTTTAAAGTGAGAAATTGTTTAGAAAGACGGAAGAAAAGGGGAGAGAAAGATATTTCTTTTTCGATCATCACGCGGGTTAAAGTTAGCGTTAGCCTAAAGTAACTATGCCAATTGGACGAAGTCACGGGCGGAGGCTAGTTTGTTTATAAAAACAATTCCTCAAATAGTTAAACTCTTTCTAAACATTGATTTAATCTAAAATATTCGTCTAGTGTTGTGACGCTTCCATTTAGTTCATTTATTTCAGAATGCTGTCCATGGCGTTGTACTTTATCGACCTGGCTATTGAATGGCCAAATTCGAAGATGAATAACATGGATAAAATCAAAGGTCTGTGTTCCTTTATAAGGATCGTAACAGTTAGCGTTCATAAGAATCTGCCAACCCTCAGCGAAGATGCCTGAGTTTATGTAAGCTTTATCCAAATAAAATTTATTCACTTGATAAAGTTTAACGACACGGTTGGCGCAATGGCTGAGCGATCGACTGCCCCGTTGCGTGTCGCGGGTTCGATCCCCGCACGGATCAAATTTTTGTATAACTAAATGTTTGTAAACGCACCCACGATACAGGGAAAAACCTAGTGTGGGGCAACGATTTTTAAGAAAAAAAAAGTTTAATACACTATGTTCCCTTAATCAAATACCTGTAAATTAGACACCCAATAAAAAATAAGCAACATTTTCAATCCACATTTGGGAGCTTCATCTGTCTAGCTCGTTACAGTGGCTTGAATATTTATTTGACATGTTTTGATTAAAGCGTTAGATAGCTGAGACAGCCATCCTGTGGTATCGCGAGATGTGAACATCGCATTCAAATAATGTACTACGAGATAAACAATTGAAGAGCGTTAGAAAAAAATATGAGATATGTTTCGTTATGCTGTTATGCTGAACAATCGTATTGTAATTTAATAAAAAAAAAATCAAACAAACACCGAGAGTTCCGCACAAAGTTGGGACATAAATTGCCATATCTTTTGACTGCAAAAACTTAGAGATATGATTTTTCCACAACTCCAAGGAACTACAAACATAAGTATGTGGTTTAAATTTCAACTTGATATCTCCACGCGTTCTTCAGATAAAGGGTATTGACAGACAGACAGACGAACACAAAGTGATCCTATAAGGGTTCCGTTTTTTTTCCTTTTCAATTACGGAACCCTAAAAAAGAAGGTATGAACAAAGTTGTAACTGATTTTATATACATTTTCTAATTATTGTGAAGTCAAAAAGCAAAAAAAAACAGTATTAAATGTTCTTCATTTTTAAAAGTATTTTGTGACTAGTATCTACAATTTATATGGTTATACAAATATACCAACAGTACCTGGCATTTAAATTATCATAACTACTTCATAAGTGCGTTTTAAAATTCAGAAGAGACCATTAATAACGATTTGTATTAAAATAATACCAACAGTTTTAATTAATTAAAATACTCTGTTTTAATTTACATTACACGATCTTAAGTAGGTTTTCTTAATTATAGGCATAATTTAATGTACGTGGTATAATTTATGTTTAAGTAGCGCATATTTTTGCAAATTTTTCACACATAATCAAATTACAAAAGCGGATATTTTTAAGCAGTATCTGATTACGTTTTATACGAATCATCCCATTTAGAGGAGCTCGTAGCTAAATAAATAGTAGCCGCTCGGGTCGATCTTTAGGTTAAGCCGCGCTTGCCTAGGTTGGTCTGTGGATGGGTGACCACCCGTTACATACCGAGTTTCCTCCGTGCCTCGGAAAGCACGTTAAGTCGTTGGTCCCGGCTGTCATTTGTAGTTCTTTGACAGTCGTTACAGGTAGTCAGTGTTTCGAAAGTCTGACAACCAGTCTTACCAAGGGGTATCGTATTACCCAGTATTAACTGGGTTGTGGAGGTCAGATAGGCAGTCGCTCCATGTAAAATACTGATATTCAGCTGCATCCGGTTAGACTGGAAGCCGACCCCAACATAGTTGGGAAAAGGCTAGGCAGATGATGATGATCCCATTTAAAGGTATGTAAACTGGCCATGGTTTTAGGATCCCGTACCTACAATAGGAAATAACAGAACCCTTATAGGATCACTTTGTTGTCCGTCTGTTTGTCAAACCCCTTTATCTCGGGAACGGGTGAAGATATCGAGTTGAAATTAAAATCATATCATCAAGTTTGTTGTCCCTTAGACCTGTGAAAAATCCACCTTCTAAGTCTAGGCAGTCAAAAGATATGACCGTTTATGTCGCAAGTTTGTACAGAAACCTCGGTACACGATTCCGACTCGCACTTGACCGTTTTTTACACTTTAAACGAGACCAATAAAAAACCCATAATATTCACATCCCAGTAACTGGATCATAAATCACGTTGTAACATAAAACTAACGGGACCACTGTATTACTTGACAATACTTTTGATGGAGACAAACCCTTTTGAGACAGCAATTCGCAATCCAGCAGCAATAAACATTTACCAGTTAAAACTTCATTGTTCCACATTACTAACACAAAACAAAGGGTTGTCGCGAACATCGTAAACAATAACATAAATACTTGCAGATCTTTCACAAAGTCTTTGTTGTTCGGAAACCCTTTGGGAGCTTTCGCAATGACTGATGACTCAGTAACCTATTGGCTATGGAACAGTTCGAGAGACATCTAAATATTAACTACTAGCTTTTGCCCGCGGCTTCGCTCGCGTTAAATTCGGGGTAACACAGTTCCCCTTTCCTGATTTACAGGTACCTGCTACCTGTACTTTTTTGCCCTTGCGCCTTATTGATTGTAATAGCAAAGCTAAGTTTTCCCTTTTCTTGCCCCTTTCTCCCTCATTTCTCACTTAAAAAAAATAGCCTATGTCCGTCTCCAGGCTCCCAACTATCTCTGTACCAAAATTCATCAAAATCGGTTTAGCTATTTAGGCGTGAAGACGTAACATACAAACACACTCAAACTCAGTTTCGCTTTTATAATATTATAAGTAAGGATTACTACAGCTACTGTCAAATCACGAATTACGTATTAGACTAGTGTACATATATTTAAAACTAGCTGTCTTGCGCAGTTTCACCCACGTCTTTAGTTGCTGCCCCGCTCCCGTGGGTAGTAGCGTGATGTTGTATAGCCTATGTTATATTAGTGAAAAAAATGATAAAATCGGTCCAGTAGTTATGGAGCCTATTCGATACAAACAAACAAACAAATCTTCCCTCTTTATAATATTAATAAAATAATTACTAGTACATGTATAGTATAGATAAAATTAAAAACATAATCATCAATTTATTACATATTTATTTCTGAATTTTATCAAGCCTTCAGATATTTGTTGTTAAATTACTATTTCTGTTGTTAGATTCAAAGCGCTTAAGGCATGCTTAAGGCCATTAATTTAGTTTCGGCCTTCCACATAAAGCTATAAAACATTCGTTCAAAGCCTAAATTGCCTACAAACGATACAATCTGGAATGGCTACGTTCCCAATTTACGAGTATAGTTGCCTCAAAGCATTCTCCATACGAAGGAACGGTTGGCATTTTTGTCGAGCACAATATTCTTATGAGTTTCTAAACATGACCATTCCATTTAAATCCGAGTTTCGTCTGTGAATATACTTAAGATTTTATTGCGCTATTATTCTTTATAGACGGAATTTAGAATAATTTTGAATGTTTAAAATAGTCTGCCGTAAAATCTAGATAAGTATCAACAGACTCAGTAAATTAGATATTATTGCTATTAAAGATATTTTGATAAACTTAATTGTTTCTTGTGTTCATAAAACTTCGTCTAATAGGGTGATTCGCTGTTTTTAATTAAACAATGGCAAAGTTATGAGTGCTTTGGTTTTTACTGATGCCGATAGCATAAATTATGATGATACTCTAACACAACAATTACGGCAATCTACGAACTAAAATGCTGTAGAAGTCACTTTAATACACTATTAATATAATTATTATAAATGCGAAAATTTGTGAGGATGGATGGATATTTGTTACTCTTTCACGCAAAAACCACTGAACGGAATCCGATGAAATTTGGCACAGAGATAGTTTATAACCTTGATTAACACATAGGCTTTAATCCCGGTTCTGTAAAGAAACCGTGGCGCGTAGCTAGTCCAACATAACTGTAAAAACTATGACAAACTTTTTATCATGTAAAATGGATTGTTTGCTTCAACGATGGCATAACATAGAAAAATTGATTTTTCAAGTTGTTTGTAGTCAAAATCGGCATGTTTAAAATATTAGAATCATAATATTTACAGGTATTAAAATCCTAGTTGTGTTAATCTTTATTCAAAAGTTTAAATAGGGACCAATCCGATAAAATGTATTCACAAAATAAATCCAAGTACCTAAATTACAATTCTAAATTACGTTTGTAGTTGAATATAAAATTAACGAAAGTTAGTGTTTAAATTAAGTAACAAAATACGTAATGCTTCTAATATTATAAATGCGAATGTTTGTGATGATGTATGTATCGATGTATGGATGTTTGTTACTCTTTCACGTCAAAACAGCTGAACGGATCTTGATGAAATTTGGCACAGATGTAGATTATAGTCTTGAATAACACATAGTATACTTTTTATTTCGATATCACGCGGGCGAAGCCGCGGTCGAAACCGCGGGCGCTAGCTAGTCTCTAATAAAATCTTTCAACTTTTAAAATATATTGGTAGTCATAACATAAATATTTTAAATTCGACATAAGGAAAACGCTGTCCTGTTTCGTTGTTTTTTTGAGATGTCATTATTGTCTCAAACAAGCGAATGTCCAAACTATGAAGGATGTTGATTGTCCAACAATGTCCGTTGACTCTATAAATGTCAGTCAATTTATTTTATTATCATTTACATATCTATTAGTAAACTTGTCCACGACAATAATATTGTCAATTTATAATGTTAGATGATATTTTTCTTCAAATTCCTATAGAAATGCTAGCGGTTGCCCACGACTACTTTCGCGTAGAACTTTGTATGTAAACACACACCCGGGAGAAAAAGTATCTAGCCTAGGTGCTATTCCAGACTACTACCATAATCTATCTCTGTGCCAAATTTCATCCAGATCTGTTCAACAGTTTTGGCGTGATTGAGTAACAAACATCTAACCATCCATCTATCCAAGCTTTCGCATTTATATATTTTTGTTTGTTTTAGTAGTAGTCTGGAATATCACGTAGGCTAGATGTTTTTTATCCGTAAATAAATATATAGTAAGAATATTAGAATATAGTCACGCCTGTTATTCCCAAAGGCTTAGGCAGAAGTGTGCCCAATAGAACATCTCCATTTCGTATTAATATTTTACAAAATTCTTTAAGTACATTTAGGTTTAATCCGACATTGTTGTGGGGTCCTAATGACAACTCAAAAGTGCCGACAATAAACGCATTAGCCGTCTGTCGGATCACGCGTCTCCGTCAAAATAATGTGTCACATATCCAAAACCCCGAAAGTGTCGCTTCACTGACCTTTTTGTAATAAAATAACCACTAATCTACAAAAAAAATATACAACACATAATGTAATTTTAAGCTATTATGTGTAGTTTTATGTGAAATATTGTGTTTTGATTTTTATTTTTTAATAGTTTAATTTAAATTAGCTTAAGAGTGTTTTTTCTAATTTCAAATGTTTCGCTTAATAATAACACACAATTTTACTAATGTAAAATTATATTTGCATACCCTAAACACGCAAAATATGATTTGTGCCTAAACCACTTATATCCACACCTGGTATAAAAATTAAATCATATAGGAATAAAAATCATTTAATCTTTATATACCTAGGTGAACTAGGTATATAAACAATCAAATGATTTTTATTCTGAATGATGTCACTAGAAGAATAAACGGATAGAATCACTATTTGGCGATAAAAGGAGTTTTAGAACAGGTGTTTTATAGCTAAACTTTGATATATTTCTTAAAATCTTTACGCAATATTGTGTTTATTATCATATTAAAACACTTAACCTTAATCTGCCGCTACGAAACCCAAAACCCATCAATGAATGAAGCATCACACAAAGAGTCCATATGGAGAGCCACGTGACAATTATTCACGTTTTATTTACCATAATTCAATCGTCCGTCGCTTAAATAACATTATCTAAAGGCAGTAAATATCGGCCATTATCGAGGGCCCTTCAAAATTCCACGCGGTGTTTTTGAACGAACGCGAGAGAATGACGCGTCAACTCCATCCACCAAGAAAAATATTGAGACAACAGGCTCGTCGAGTGCCCTCCGCGGCGACATAATGGCTTTTCATTGAATTCCTCTTGCTTTCTTTTGTTTATATCCCATAATGTTTCGATTGGAGCACGATGGAGAGCGGCCGTGATTACTTTAATAACAATGACGACCGGGTACAAAGGACGAGACCACTAAAATTATGTGCGGGGTCGGTCTGTATGGTTCTCATGCCCCTCACGTAAGCACGGCGAACCGGAGCATGCTCGGTGACGTCTACCTGCCCCCATGTCACGTCACATATAAATATTATCAACATAAAATAATGAGCCTTTCATAGAAACCCATTAGCTTTATGACCTGATACTAAAATGATAAAGAATTACACAAAAATGTGACTAAAATACGGAAACATAGTTATTTTTATGTTAAGATTAGATTATCATATTGATAAAGAAATTCTGCGAGCTAAAGGAAACAAGTTACAGATAAACCAAACAAATAAATGCCAGAGGTGTCCCAATTATGGAGACATAAGGGTGGAGTCATACGGAACCTCGGTCTTGTCTATCTGTGAACGTGTCAGGTATTCAGAGACCGTGTTCGGTAAAGCATTAGGAATGGAAGTCTCACCGCAGCGGAAACAAAACGCATTTCTTTACTTATTTTAATATAGGATAAAGGCCGTGCTGGCTCGTACCCGACGATATGTATGCGACACAGCAGAGGGACACGCTGTTTGATATGGTTATTACGTCCTTTGTGGAAAGGATAAAGAAGCCGGTGTGAGCGGGCTCTGGGCTCCGCGGTGAGATTTGTCTTCGTGATACGCTAAAATTTAGAAAAAAGCCACTTGACAAGAGGATACACAGTCGGCCTCCTTGGAAATGGTAATTTCATAAAAATCAAAACCTGTTTGAGAGATGGCCTTAAGAATAAGTAAATTTGGTGTGACTAGACTGGATGCCATTCATCTCCGTGGATGTCATTCACGACATGATTCATTTCTTGCTAACACTACGAGAAACAATAGGCATCGACCGTCAGTCGCTGAATAAACTAAAGTGGAAACAATTTTCGAATTTGGTGAGAGTCACAAAAAGCCGTTGTTCAATCTGGTTTTTGAATTCCCAAAGCTTGTTCCCTTAAATCTTTATATCTGACGTGTGGCCTTTCAAACAATATTCACTTACGTTTACCATTACCACCACGACGTAACAGCTACCTTAGACGCTCAAAAGATACATGAAGCATAATGGCTGTTTACTGTCCTCTCCCCGTAGCGAAGCATATTTTATGGGTTTATGTATGAGCGCCCCAGTCCGACGAGCATAGCTCCAAGCGATTCCGACACGATAATCGCAACACAAGAGGATGTCTTGACATTTCTTTTCTTCGAGGCGATGTGAAGCAGTAAATAAGCTGGCATGGACATCAGTACTGGGCTGACACCGTGCTATTATATTGTTTGCGTAATTGCACTTCTCGACCTGGAACACTTAGCGTATCCAGCTTGAGATGCTAATGCATGCAAAGCGGACGCAAATTACTCATGTGAAACATTATTATACGTAACATTGATAAATTCTACAAACATTGCACAACTCGGGAAAAAATCAATGAAAGCCACGCATTATGTGATTATGCAGTTGTTTAACATGCAAATATGAGGACCTCTTATACCGATATATAGAATTTGAATGTATGCAGAAGCATTGTCGTTCTCATATACAAACAAAGGTTTGGAATAAACTTAATGAAGCGTCGAAAGTAAACAGGGAAAGTAAACCTGGGTAATATTTGGAAAACATCTTTATGATAATACGACTTAGGCTCTCTTTTTTTATTTTTCTTACGAACCATACTGTTTGACTACGTGCTGAAAGCGTAGAGACTTAAAAATAGGATCAAGTAAGGCTAACTGTAAGATATGTGTTCTTGGAAACAGTCACGCACTCGAGAAAATATCCACGTTTGTCGTTGAGACTTGTGTATATAGCCCAGAAGTAGGTCTAATTTAGGGGCTGCATTTGGCAGCATTTTTTTCAAAACAAATGAACGTTGTTGGATACAATTTGACGAGCGTTCCTTTTTATGATGGTCATCCTGTATAAGTACGGCCAACGAGAAGCGATACCAAATGTAAACAAAACCCATGCTAAAACCCCATCTAAAATGGCCGCCCGAATGTTGGCGAACCCGTCTTAACGTTGTCATGTTTTTGCCGGGAGAACGAGACATTACGACAAAGGCACAAGATGGAAAGAGATAAATATTAAATTGTCAACGCCACAGTTGTTCTTTAGGTTAATGACCTTTCGTATCGCTGCTAGTTGGCCTTATTTTAGGTAATAGTTTTTAGGAGTTTGATGATTTTGCTTGATTGCTTGAAAACCCTGAAATGGCTCATAAATCTTATGCACTGTTATGATCATGAATAAGATTAAGTTCCTAAATGACTTAATCGGCGTAATAAGGGTTTCTTAAAAACTGAGAAAAGATTCATAACACCAAAAACTCATTGCTCAAACAAACATACTTCACAATGAACTCGGCATATCACCTGATCCTGTTCTAAACAGGAATTGTAGCATTCTGTATCTAATCTTAGAATCTGCGCATGTTTCCTCCAGAGCGTAAGTTACGTACTAACGTTAGCACCTCTGTTCCTTGCGTTGTCAATTCGCAATGAATCTCCTCGAGTCGAACCCCATCGCACTTTATCAGCTACATCTGAAACGCCGCATACCTGATCTCTGGAGATAGCAACCTGCGGTTGAGAGACCGCAATTTGAATATTACTACGTACTATATTATGTTTCAGATTTAAATGTTATTGTTATTCTGGTTCTCTGTTATTAAGCGGTTGAGTATCTGAGGACTCTTTCTCATTGATGTCTTAGTAATCAAGTACGTTCGCAGCCAAAAATGTAGCTTTAGTAGACGTATTATGATTCATTTCCGATTCCAGCTAAGTACATGCATTTAGATCGAAACATTTACACAGTCAATTAAACCTGCTAGCGGTTATGTTATGTGCACAGTACACCAAACTGTCGTTTTATCTTAAAACAACAGTTGTATCATTGTTGACGCACAAAACAGTTAGTCGATCGTTTGCACTGACTGTAATGCAGGATGACAATGTTTGACAACATCTAAAGTGTCAATTTAGACAAATTGCACGGATGTCGCAACTTTGAAATAAAATTCCGTTACTGTAATCTGGTGGGTCTTATGTACTTTCCACAGTCCACACCATAGTCGGCAAACACAAAAAGGTGATTCACACAGGCGTTAAAACATTCCATTTGCTAATATTTGCTATTTAGATTTCCCATTTTTTACTACTTTCATTGCACAATGCAATTTTTATGCGTTCTCGACTTTGCGAGTGCCGACTTTTATTGGGGACCGATAACAAAAAACTAGAAAGCAACGGTACTGAAGGGTTCGCAAAAAGAGTTGCAAATAAAACAATAAAGGCTTTCGAATCTGCAAACAAATCCATTTGTTGTGACACGAGGAACCGTTAGTCCGGTAAAGGGCTTATTTATTGCAAAAACTAATTTGTTTGTAAGGTCCTTCTTAAAATTGAGATTTCGCCAATTAAAAACAAAGGGTGTAACGGGCTGTCGGCAAACGTCGTGAAAGACAAAGAAATGTTTACTGCCTCAAGGGATTAAAGTTCCGTTGCAGGCATACGGGAGCCAAAGAGTTAACAACACGTTCTTTTATTGTTCTTGACAATATTTAGCAGAGAAGAAGCGAAATTAAAAATATGCCGTAGGAAATACCCAGGCACAGTTATTCAATCATAACTTTTAAGTACAAATGCATATCAATTTTATTAATGGTAAATTGTACGTATTAACTCAAGCTTATAAAGACGTAGGACGTGGTCATATTGAATTGCATCGCACTTGTAATTAATTTCAACCGAAAGGATCGTATTTATTTGATATAATTGTCATCAAGCAAGTCTTCATAAGGTCAATAATCACACACCACTTCGGTTTTTACGACATCTGGTTTATTATCTGGTTTATTCGTTTTGATGAACTGGATATATTTTATGAAGCTTTACACGCTGTTATGGCGTTTGCATAAGCAATTACTAAACTGTTAAGGAATAATCAATTTCTGAAATGAATTGTTTTAATTTTATGATAATAAAAATACGTTCACAACTGATTGAGGATAAGTTTGTTTTGCACCCTTTGTCCAAGTAATAAGAATGATATTTATAATAACTTTTTTTTAAATATATGCTCATATTCTACAGAATGAATCAAAGAAAACCAATATATAATTATGAAAACGTCAAGAGTAATCATCATCTGTCTAGCCTTTTCGAGAATACTTGAGAGATTCCCCGCAAAGAACGAACGATTCTCAACAGAATGAACGTTTCTTAAAGTGTTCCATATAAACACATGGTTTTATGCATGACAAAGAAATTTACTGTTGTAAAGGTCGCTAAAGCCTCTCACAATGAAGTACATTGTCATGCGCTTAAAGCACGTCCGAGTGAGGCGCTGTGAGTGACAGGCAAATAAAAGTAGACAAAGGGAGCATCGCGCGCCGCGGACGTGGACCGTGGACGTCGCTCACTCTTGAGTCACTGGAAACATCCTCCGAACGATTCTCACACTTTCCCTACTTAATAAGTACGAAGTAAAAATTAAATCCTACACATGCCAGTTTCATTAAATCACTCTTGAAACAAGTCTGCCGTGTAACAATGAACAATACTTCACAGTTTCCGAGTCGAAAGCCAGTACTAATACCATACTAAATGTCCGGCCGTGAGTTCCCAGATGTAGTGAACTTTTCTATAGCTCGACGCGGCAAGAGGGGGGCCGGACCACCAGCGCTGCGCCCGCGCCGCCCGATCCGCCGCATAATTACTGTGTACAGACACACACACACACCCATGCCACTGGCCGCACACCTATCGATAAAACATTAAATTAAATTTTATCTGCCTTGTAAATTTCATGGGCTCTGATTGAGTTTTCGGTGTATAGCTTTAACTGGCCCGAAATCAGACTCGAAATACGAAAAACAGACGGTGCGCTCTCCGGTAGCTATATTAAAATCGGATGCGGTCTCACTCCGGTCAGTTTTACGACCGTCTCGTATAGCGTATATTCTTATTGACGATGGTAATCGATCCGCAACAATGTTGGTCCATCAACAAATAGGCAATATAGAGTTGAAATATTCACCTCAATCTCTATAAAATCTCCATACGCATGCGACCTTTTAACTCCACACACATATGGCTATTGTCAAAACCGAGTACCTCACGTAACGTGTAGGAACGATATATTCGCATTCTTTGCGTGTTTGTCGTTCCAATCAAAAATGGCTTCTATATTTGTTCAGTGAAATGTCAAAATATGTCGTGAGAACGTTACGGAGCGTATGATGGCTCGGGCGCATCGTGTCGGACCGGTCACGCGAACGCTACACTTGTACTGCCAGTACTGCAGCTACTCTGCACTGTTTGCGAAATAAGAATTTCAGCCTCAGGGAGATTGAAGGCTTTTATGGAATTTTAAGTTGGAAAAGCATCCGTCAAAGGCTGTTGATTTATGGCCTGAGAAATATAAAAATAAGTGAGTTTATCTCTTTGAACACTGAAAATTACTGTCAGACAGCTAACGATTTTGAATCATCATACTTTTGTACTGACTAAAGCAAACTTCTTACCAAATATTGGTTTCCAGTCCAAAAAAAATGTCTTGGAAGAATTTCAAGTGAATTGTGTAAAATTCCTACCCACAAGGTGAAATCGACATTCTAGAATAAACGACTGCGTATTACACTATATTGGATAATACTTTCTAAATGATTATTAACTAAAACAAAGCAGTTAATCAAGCCCTTAAGTAGCGCCAAAGTAAATAGAAGCCTGGCCCCGTTTACCACAGCGTGGTAAGTTTTATAGATGACCTACGACCCGCGACAAACATGGCATAGCTCTGATAAAATACAGAACATTAAGCAATCAATGAACAACACGAACCTTATTGCAAAGGTTAGTACACAAAACATTAATAAAACAAAGTTATAGTTCCACCACTGATGCGGGGTTAACAAACTCAGCCAGTCCAAGGAAAACGATGATGATAGAGGACCGTCGCACATAACTCTCGATTTGAACGATAATCGATGATTCATAATTGAGACTTCGAACAGTTCTAAATCAATAGATAACTATGAAACATGATCTCATAATTACTGGCGAGCCAACGTCGGTACAAAACCAACAAAGCAAACGGGAAGACTGTAATTCAACCACCCATCTGTGGAGGCGACCCAGTAATGGCCATCTAAATCACTGGACGTAATCGCAACAGTGATTTTAAACAGAGGTCACGAAGCACTCCTATTCGACAATATTTATGAAGACAAAAAGGTAGGCCCCTCTGGATGCCGTTTATTACAGAGCACTTTTTTGTCAATTATACTGTCACGTCACACACTAAATTTCTGTACAGCATCTCCGTTTGTTTTTGTCTCGGCCGATCAATCGAAATATGAAGGCTTTATCCGAATAAGGCCCGATCGATGCACGAATAAAAGGATCAACGAAAAAAGCTCGGCGTCCTCTTAGACGTCGAAGTTTGGTATCTTAGCGACGTGTCTAAAAACACATTAAGTAGATAATATTGACAGTGTTTAACACATAAATTGTGTAGAGAGCCAAGTCTCGGGTTCGAGTCGCGCTCTGGATCACGAGGCTACTACAAATGACTGCGTATCCTTATCAGGTAGCGCCGATGCCCGCGGTGAAATATTTTTATAGCGTTTAGATGCAGGCGGCTTCCGTGTCTTTCAAACTGTCTGCCGGATCTAGTTACATGTCCCTATTACGACGTTTTATGGCTCATATCTCATAGAAACATTACATCAACAACATTTCACAACATCTTGGCGACGTATCGCGATAGCTCGAGCCGCTCCTCAGCTTAAGGATCCATAAATATTTGTTTTAAATTGAACGATGTCGAATATAAATTCCGTTACAGATTTATTTTTAATTGGAGTAGAGTGTGCGCTCCTTTGTACTCTGCGTGTCTCGTTTCAATAAAATTGATCGTAATCGCGCTCGTACGTTTTATCTACAAAGTCAGTTTTTGAGCGGCATACCGTGCCTACAATAAATCGATGTTCATTACAGAAATCGCCGTAAAATACCTGAGCGATTCGACATCGATGCGAGGGCTGCGCGGGCGGCGCGACTCGCGAGCGCGGTGAGAGCGCGGCGAGGCAGTGTGCGTGCGAGCACCACACCTCGGCGTACGGCGGTGTCGGGAACAGGTAGTGTTGTGTATAAACAAATAACAAAATCGACTTGTCTTACAGAGCGCGCCAAGGTCGGGCTGGCCTGCCCGCACCCGACCCGCCGCGCCGTCCATCCACAGTCCACTTTTATACTTTTTTTCTTTCTCAAAAGCCCTTATTTATTGTGATGGCTGAGTATTTGGGCGTACAGTTTGTATAAGCAATCAATTTTATTCATTTAGACGGAGCAAGTTCTCTTCTACAAATAAATAAGTGAATATAAAAATATGTTGCTGCTGACTGGACGACCGGGTTCTTGAGTCATCGAATGTGAGCAATTATATAACCAAACCGAGAAATATTTGTATTGACCAGATTCAATATAATCGAATACCGTAAAAAACATACATCCGCTAAACAAAACTGAACTTAACGGTGATAACCTAACAAATGGTGGGGAACGTGTCCGTGAAATCGATATCTCAAACGTTTGATTCTTCGATCGATTTCGTGATGAATGGTGGGTGATATTCGATACTCGATCGATTAGTGAATGGCGGCGGAAGTGCGAGCGTGGTTGGAGTAGAACGTAAGCCACGGGGCCCCACGATCCTCAACTGTGACAAATCGCTGCGTGCCATCACTAGTTCTAAGCGTTCTGCTTTGCGTCCACAATTATATCGATTTAATTCAATTAACGCTTCAATGCACTCTTGCCATGCGAACGGATTTATAAGAACAAAAAACCGATAATGATTTTCGTTTATGCTTTGATGCGGTTGATCAGCAGGCAGCCTGGTTAATTATTATGTAATTTGCTACCTCCTGTGTTAACTTTTACCAAAAGAGACAGCGAATTAAAAAAGTAAAGTTTATACCCTTTTTTGCGGATGCGAAATCATCAAATAACGCTGGGCGGAGCGGGACGGGGTTGGGAGTGTCAGACTTGTACCGACTCAAACTAGTTTGGCCTGTCATTGTATTTGGGTGCTAAAATCTTCAACCACTTTGTTTATACTGACATCATACGGGACCCATATATTTCGTTATACGGGTTAACCTTTATAATATACGGGTTAACCATTTGAATATTGCTGATTAACCAGAATGAATGAGACAAAGCACCGAGCGTGGAACCTAACTTAATTCCGTCACTTCCTTGCATATTTTTATGTACAAATTGTTGTTTTTTATGTACAATAGCTCAACCGAACAAAGCTCTATGGGCTGAACCTATATACGGGTTAACCTTTACTCCAGAGTTTTTCACCTAACCCTAAAAAAAACCACAATTAAAACCCCCTTAGCATTTTAGTCTCTGCCTTTGAACACTTTCAATTTATATATTTTTTAAATGTGTGTAAAAGTTAGATACTATAAACTTTATTTTTAATCGTTATGACGTGATCATAACGAGTAAAAATAATAAAATCATAGCCACACAATGCTTATTTACGGACACCTTGATTGTCTGATGACTACCTAGTCAATCATAAATAAAAGGGGAAAAGTAGAACTCTGTCACACAGTAATAGTTCTACTTTTACGATTGCCCCAATGGGTGACATCATGCAATTAAAAATCAGCTTACAATTTCTTGCATACAAGCTCCGTAGACACCCAGGTGACATGACAAAAGATAGAATTACACATCGTTGTTGTACTAACAATAAAGGTTGCGCTATTTTCTCACACACTACGTTATTAATTCTAAGAACCATGTTCCGTATTGTAGACAACTATAGTATATGACTAGTTGTTAACATACCTATAGGTAACGGTTTTTTTTAACAACGTGGTTAGGAGATAGCTGGCTAGTAAATGTATCAAAGATTTTGTTTTAAAAAAGAAAACCTAAACAACATTTTTTTTTAATGGCAGTCAGCTTTTAAAGCTTTAGCTTTCTCCGTGGTCTCCGTCATGGGTATTTCACGCAGCTATACGAGTACACTCAACAAATATATTAAACTAGCTGTGCCCAGCGGTTTCACCTACGTAAACCGGGATAAAAAGTAAGTTGGTCCCATACAAAACTTGTTCTTACAGACCAAACTGTCGGATGAATACCACCGTAAATTCCATACAAATCTAGTATTTTTATCATAAGTGGGTTCTACAAAGAACTTGCATGTACAGAATAATTTGTTGGAACTCATACATACACACATCAAAAGTATCTAGGGATCAACATATATTTTTGCAATAACTTTTCTCCTCATTGATATTAATTAAAATTTTCTTTAAGGATTCATCAAATAAAGTGTTTTCGTTTGTCACAGTAACGATAAACCAAGTCACCTTTGCATTAATAAAGAAATTTGGCATTTTCCTAATAAAGGGATTTTTGACATTTAAACCACTAACATTAAAGTTCGAAAAAAAGACTGAAATAACAGTTTTCTTTAAAATTTTATTGGGTAACTTAAACAATTAATAATCCGTGTTTCTACCGCGAACACTAACAACACAAGAACATCGGTTTGGCATACTCAAAATGAGTTCATCCAAATCACGCTGTGGAATGGCCGCCCATGTTCGTTGCAACAACAAAAAAAGGTCTTCTTGCGACTGGATACCCTCCATATTCGGCAGAGCTCTTCTCTGTAGCATATCCCATGCATGCTCAATCGGGTTCAAGTCTGGCGACTGAGCAGGCCAGGGCAGGACATTGATGTTAGCTGCGGCGAGAGTCTGTCTTACAACTCTTGCGGTGTGCGGTCGTGCATTAACATGCATTAACTGAAATAAGGGACCGATTTGCACTTGTAGAGGAACGATGACGTCTGATACAATCGTCTCAGCATAAATTTGAGCGTTGAGGTTGCCTCTGATCCAAATCAACTCAGTTCTTCCGCCGATCCAAATACCCGCCCATACCATGATGGTTCCACCACTATAAGGATGGACTTCCTGGCAGGATTTTAATCGCTGTTGGCGTCCAGGGGTTCTCCAGTGTCGTATACGTCTTGTATCCGGTCTCATACCAAAACGAGACTCATCAGAAAAGCACACGAAACGCCATTGTTCTTCTGCCCAATTTCTGTGTTCAAGAGCCCATTGATATCGAATCCTACGATTGTGCATTGCTATAGGTGGTACCCGTAGCGGTCTTCGGGAATGAAGGTTCACTTCATGCAAGCGGTTTCTGACTGTTTGGTCGCTAATTAAGTTCCCTGAAGAGTGATGAAGCCTCACGGCTAACATCATGGCGGTTATTGTTGGAGCTCTTCGAGTTAAGATTTGAATGTATCGGTCTTGTCTCCGTGTGGTGCAGCGATACCGTCCTCCATGGCGCTCAGCCACGGTACCAGTGCTTCGGTAACGTGTCCAAAGTCGACTGATAACACTCTGACTTGTATTCAGAGCTAAAGCTACAGTACGTTGCCGGGAACCAGCTTCTATCATTCCCACGGCTCTGAGCATTTCTTCCCTGCTTAAATAACGTCGCCGCTCCATAATAACGTTGGTTTTAATCAGTAGTAGGGAAACAGTAGCACTAATAATGTCTTCAATGCGTTGTATGTTTTTATAGGGAAAATATTGACAGCTTATTTTCATCTTTTACTCGAATTTGATTGAGAGTTCCTGATTCAAATTATGAAATGCACCAAAAAGGATCCATATAAATTTATAAAATCATAAATTTATTACAAAGCCACATCTCAATCTCAAGAAATCCGCATAAAAATGCTTGATCCCTAGACACTTTTGATGTGTGTAGTTCCACCATAAATTCATGCAAGCTTCGCGTGTAGAAGGAACATGGGTGTGTTTTAGTCAGTAAAAGTCTGACACTCACACTCATCTCTCACACTTTGACTTTTACGGGGGCAGTTATTTGATGATTTCCCAACCCAAATAAAAAGGTTTGATATTTAGTTTTTGAGATGTAGAATTTTGTTTCTCATTAAGATATTATGAAGAACAAATTTAGTTTTGCATTTTACATTGCGAAACATTTTGTGTGCGAATCCGACTCGCACTTGACCTGGTGTTTTTGCGGTTTGTCCTACCTCAACAGTTGTTAAAATCTATTGCAAACAAGTAACAAATACAAAAACGGAATTGCCGCTCTGTCTACAGATGCATATCACATTCCTGTACCGTCTAACATTCAAACAACACTGAAATAATTATACCTTCAATTCAACATACTAAACAGTAAGTGGTTTACTTACAATAAGCGACGACAGGAAGAAACCGAACCCGACAATTTTCCACAATTATCATATTCTCTAAATTGCCTCTAATGTCAAGAATTTCATCACGAGCCTCCTTGTTAGCAACTAAAAACGTCACGAGTAACAAGACAGTAGCTTGTATTAGAAACTGTCAAAAAAAAAGTATGTAAATCGATCTGAAACACGCAACGCCTCGCATGTGTAACTGTATCAGGTTCTTGGTGCTTTTTTCGAAGTTTGTATTCCGGTAGCGTTAAAAATAGTTGATATGCGTCGGAAATGTTGGAATTCTACGGGTTTTTCAATGAATATGGTCTGTGTATTGTATTCATTAAGAGCGTTTTACATACGTTTTAGGAGTAGCGCTGTCAGATCTTGGGTTGGTGCCATTTTTTGGTCAAAATACACTCATACATAAAGCAATATCATATATGAACAACTCCAGAGTGTTTGCCTCTAGAAACAAAAATACGCTTTTTTCCGATGGGAAATCATCAAATAACTTCCCTCGCTTTGGGCGGAGCGGGGGAGTGTCAGACTTTTACTCACTAAAACCCATCCCTGTTTCTTCTTTTTCCCTTTGTGTTCTGGGGCCGCGGTATTTTTTCCGAAAAACCCGCAACCCTGGTAGGCAGTAGCTCTGGCAGGCCGCTCTGGATGAACAAAAATACGCCTTACAACCAACTTAAATAGCAGCCTATCATCGCCACTCAAGTCAAACAGTACGGGTCAAGTAAAGAGAACGGGACGAGCTAAAGCTTGAAGGCAACGGATTATATTAACAAGCAACTTGTCATTACCTCGGTGAATCTGCGATCTTTGCCCTTATAAGTAACTTAGCTGCAGTTCCGAGACCTCATAACGCACGTTTTGGATGTCTGCCAACACAAAAGGAAGCCAAGCACTTATTTGCATAATTCTAACTTAAAAACACATTACGCATTATATTCTCCTTTTACAGAATTCCTTACATTATTTTGCCTAGTTAATCTATGTGCAGCTAGACTCTGAGATCACCGCCTCCGTTCCTAAGCCAAACCTTGACACATTTCATCCGACAACAATGAGCAAGAACATAGTAAACGTCAATTACAGCATTACTCGTGTATCGCTGACTCAATCGTAGGCACATGCGGAATCGAACAAGCGACATGGTGCGCCGCTTATGAGAACACAATTACAATCCATTATATTCGCCGGAGACCTTTTAGGGCGAAGCTAACCAGCTAACCGGATCGCAGAGCAATGCGTAGCAGTCGCCAGACGAGGAACACAAGAGTCCGTGTCGAGGCAGAGCCGGGGCACAACATTATGTCCCCCATCCCGTATTGTTTGTCACTCAGACGGATTTCACGGCGACAAATGGCCTCAGTGGCCCAGGATAAACACGCCACGGCACAATGCTACTCGTATAAAATTAAAACAACTCCAACTTAATAAGAGTTTAGTGAGCTAGTTATAAAGGTAATTTTCTAAACGACTGCTTGTACGATTTCATCTTAAACGTTAGTTCATCTTGAACGGCAGCAGAATAGTTCATTGTGGATAATTTAATGAATGTCGGATAAAAAAGTGTGGGTGGAAACTTTCGTTGTTACAATCAACATTTGTATTGCTAATGATCATTATTCTGACAATTTTGTTTATGTATTCGAAAGTGAACAAAACACGTTCACCCGTCAAAATCAACCGCGAGCGTAAAAGTGTATCAAATTGCAAAGAGCTCATCATTATAATGTTTGGAACGAGAATAATGCGATGTTTGAGTGAAATCATGTAGGATGGCAATTGCTACCGTAGCTATTAATGTCTGCGCTAAACATTTATGTATTCCGAATGGCCTTTTTCGTGTCACCCTACACTCATTATGCAATAAACAGTGACGATTTGCAACCTAAAGGGCAAACGAGTGCGTACGAAATTGCGTCCAATTTTCCTCTCGCATACAATTGTAGGATTAGAGTAAAATTTATACGTCTGGCTTTTTCAAATTAGAGCTCTGAGCTTAATACCGTCTGAGGACTAGCAGCCATTCCATTTGTCGCCTAACCCAAGGCTATCGTAACAATGGGACTTTACCTTTAGGTTGGTGGGCTTAAGTAGAGTCAGGCTAACTTAAACACCATTTTCCTTCGTAGAATTGTTTATTGTTGACTTTTTGCGTAAGTCACACGCTGACTTCTTTTGTATGGCATTTTTTTCGGATGGGAAATCATCAAATAACTTCCCCCGCTCTGGGTGGAGCGGATACGAAACTCTTTGGTGAGACTGGTTATCACTTTCGGGTCACCACTACTGTAACGACTGCCAATGATCTGCAAACCAGACCAACGGCTTAACGTGTTTTCCGAGGCACGGAGGAAACTCGGTAAGTATACAATGGGTGGTCACCCATCTACGGATCATCATAGACCACCACGGCTTAACCTAAAAAATGACTCGAGACACGAGCGACTGTTTTTAAACCACGTGCTCGTCAAAATTTAAGAATGTAGATAGAGTCATGGTATTTCATTCACCCGACTGCCAACTTCAATCTACTTCCTCATTTCTTCGAAATCTTTTCCTCAGTTTATATTCACTCACTTTAATTATGAACATTCTTCGTATGTAATGTACACCTTAGTAAAGTCAACAAAACCATCATAAATTAGTGCAGATGTTGGCAGATAAAGAACATATACATGACATTAAGAGGCTGATAACCTTTATTCAAACCGTATAATTATTGGAGATACCATTTGCCGAGACTACTAATGTTTAAGTACAAACAGTTTATGGTCATGGGAAAATGGACCTTGGTACTTTAAGATAGGAGTGAAAGGTGTGTTGCAGAGGTCCACCGTCCGTCAAGTCTGTACTGGCACGTAGCCTGAGTCCCCGCCATGAATTGGTCTATAATTAAGAAATGAGTTGAGATACGGTTTTTAGCTGAGTTTTTACAAAGCATCTTACGGGGCAACGCAATTAACCTGCCTTGTAAATTGAATGTTTGCTTTATAGTGATTAGTAATTAACTTTTAAGTTTTTTATAAGATGTATAAGAAACCGTGCACGACCGCATTGATCTTATTGATGCTGATTTTGTTTTGTTTATAGCACGCAACTTAATTTTGTACTCGGGGTATTAATTTAAAGCAGGCTTTGTTTGTTTTTGTCGTAATTATAGTACGGTCTGCTACTCAAGTATTAAAATTACACACCGTTCGTGGTATGAAAGATGATCAATACCTTCCTGCGACATTAATATTATGGACATTTGAGTATTTTTCATAAGCGTTAATGTTAATTTAAACTTACGATATCCGGTATTTCACTGTTTTGTGTAACTTGATTGATTGTTGGATTACTGGGCGTTTGTAAAAGGAGGAAAAGCTACATTTAAATAATTTTTGTAAAGGTATAATACAAAAAAAAAACTTAAATGCGTTAATGAATACAAAGAAATGCAAAAAGATACATATATGAGGATGATTCAAACTACAAGCTTTGCAAGTTTTAGAATTCTAGCGAAAAGACCTATGATTAACCTAGGCTAATGCAGATAAAATCATAACAAAACACAAAGGCACCATTATATACAAACATTGATAACATACTTCGAGTACCTACTTCAGCTCAGATAACCTAATCATTTCCTGAGCAACAGTGGATGAGTAAGTTTGATAACAGATAAAAGATAGCGTCATTAACATGAATTTCGCAAAATAATTAGAAAAATGGTACAAGGTTTGTAATAATGTGATGCATCGATGCATTCCAATCAAGAAGGTATTTCTGATATGCTTCGGATTAAGGCCGATTAAAAATCCACTTAACACATCATACTTAGCTTCCTTAAGTTTGACAATCAGTCTTACTAAGGGGTATCGTACTACCCAGTACTAACTGGGTTGTGGAGGTTCCACCGTTCCATGTAAAAGACTAGTGTTCTGAAGCATTAGACTGGATGGTGACCCCAACATAGTTGGGAAAAGACTAGGCAGATGAATATCTTCCCCGTTCCGGGTGGAACGAGGGTGAGGTGTCAGTCTTGTACTGACTAAACCAAAACCCAAACATATTCCTTCTATTGCCCTCAATGTTCCGGGGCCGCGGTATCTCTTTCGAACAACCCACAACCCCAGGTAGCAGGGTTCGCAACCGAGGCAGGTAGGCAGACGACTTAGTTTCCTTTGAAACTACACCGGTCAAGGGATAGAGCAGACCGAATCTAGAAGACACAGCTGTGATAAAGAAAATAAGGAATTAGTTTCTGAACCCGACAGAACATCTCTTCAACGTCTGCTATGTGTATTTCTTCATGTGTCATGTTGACTGTTATTAAGTACGTAACTTACAAATTTTCAATAAAGCTTTTTACCCTGACCTTCTTCTCCCTACCTTGTCTTTGACATCCTCAATAAACAACCACATTCAACAAAAACACCCACTCTACATTGTCCAACTCGTGATAGATCGACAGGAAATCAAAACATTGTAAAAGAAGCCATACCCGCACATAACCATGCATATTTCATAGTCAACAATATCACGGAACACATAACATATCCCAGTTTCAATATTCGATCAATTAGCAATAAACCATTTCGTCGTAGGGCGGTCGCAATCCTGCATAAATTCAATTAGAGTAACCTCGGTGCCGGTTCTACAATTCCCACTGCCTTTCCAGACATAACTATATGGAATAATTGATCGGTCGACGATGAAACCCGGGAACCCTTTAGGAATTGGTATTGGAAATTATTGTCTCTTGCGCGTGATATGAGTACATTTATTTGCAGTAAATTATTAGCTTTATGAGGCATCGCTAGTTCGCCTGACTCAGTAGTGGCTCGTTGATATGGTTTATTGAAATCGAATGGTAACCTGTTTTACATTGAGGAAGCAGTATACTGTCGGGTTAGTCTATCATCACATTAGGTCGTAAATATTCTATTGTTGAAATAGTCCTCCCATTAACCGTTGTAACGATCGGTTCAAGCTGAATATTGGCATGATCAGCGCACTTTGGTGTTTGGTTTAATAGTATTTCGACATTAGGAGCTGTTGCTGAACTCAGACCATTTATTTCAATGAAACCAATTTCGTTCACTTCTGGATTGTTAAGTTCGTTAGTCAGTCAGAAAATTTTAGCTATTTGGTAGTTTCTAAACATAGATCTCTACAAACAAGAAACTTCAAGGACACATGATGAAAGCTAAAAAGTACTTTTCTATCAAAGAATAGAATTTAACTCATTCAATTCACGTATTATTTTTTATTGCATTCATACTATATCAGAATTACAGATCACAATATTGCCCAAGTCGTTTGCTTGAACATTACAGGATCGCACGCGCCGCAAGTACACGCATTGCATTAATCAGATTCGCTGATAACACATGTTAATATCGTATGCAATGGACGTATTGCATTGCACTTGGATTTCCTTTAATTTTCTTGGGAAGAAGTGACGTCATCGGAAGGATGTCACAGCTAGATGTTTTAACTGCATAATTTATACGTGTATGCTGCAAACATACGTAGCTACATGAGTATTTTTTAGTTTTTTTTTTTAATTGTTATACGTCTGAAGGGCGAGGACCGAGACAAAGTGATAGTGGTATCCATAATGAAAAATCCTACAATGTATTGGATCAATTCGATAGGGTCTAAGCCTACCGAAATACCATATAATAACTCAATTCTGTTGAATGTCATTAAACAAATACGAAACAATTTGAAGACGATTGCCAGTTATTTAGAACCTCAGAAACATTTATGTCAATGATTTTACAGACAGTCAAAAAATCTGCTAATGTGAATCAAGACCACACAATCGATAGCTGAGTTAACAACCGTTAGCATAATGAAGCATCTAATGAGATTTTAAACGAAACTGAATCTGCCTGAAACTGTTCTTAGTTACAAAGGTTGCTTTAATACGAAATTCAACAACCACGGCAACCAAAGATAGCGATCCTACAAAACTAATCAATTTCGTATCAGAAATTCTCGAATTGCAATAAAAAGGTCTTCAAAATAAATTGGTGCAAAGGCATAAACTGTTCTGAAATATTCCGACGAAGGATCTTCCATGAGGTTAAATCTTAAGGCGGTCAATTTTATGACTACAAGCAATGAAGGTTTGAAGAGAGAAATAAGATTAATTTCCGTCTTCGAAGATTTCCGTGGTGCCTATAAAATATTTAGTGTAGATAATAATTTTGTTGCAGAATCAGCTACACTCTACAGGATTGAGGTACACAGAAACTTCGGATGGACTTGCATTGCTTGAATTTGAAGACCATAGGCGGGTTTACCTCGTCTTATTTATTTTGCTACTACTAGTAATAGTGAAGTAGTAATTAGTTTATGGTTTGTCTAGAAAAAGAATTCTTGAAGTCTAGAAAAATGTACTATGTTAAATAATCTATGGCTGCCCTACAGAAATAAAGCTAGAACATCTGAAGAGGAAGTAGACTACCTTTAAGAACTCGTGCACAAAAGTTATTATTTTATATCTAATGCCTTCCGTAAATATCTTCCGTGTATTTCGTCTTTATTGCTTTTTTAATTGTCCATCAATAGAAACTGGCCAATCACGCTTATTGCTCTTATGCAATAAAAGATTGGATTGAAACACAATAACACTTGCTGAAACGAGCAGCAGATACCTCATCATATTCCTGCCTTTGTCCAATGCTACTTGGGGTTGGCACAACAAGTTCTTTCCTTTAGTTTCCCCCTGTCATTTACTACTTTTTCTTGGATATCATTTCTCATACATGCCATCCATCTTCTTTTTGATCTTCCTCTCATTTCGTAAACAGTCATATTCATCACGTTTCAGTCACATGCGATACATCATCATTGCATGTCCATATAGAGCAGTAAACAACTAAACCTTCAATATAAATAATTTACAGTATAGGCAAAACAAACACAATACAGCAGCACATAGTAGCGTCACGGAACAGGGAAGCCTCTTGAGAGTACAACACAACATAATCTCCCGCCGCTGAGCCGGCCGCTCCATTTATTTATTTATGGAGATTATTATCGTGCGTAATAATTCACTAAGTTTCAATTGCATAATGACGGCGGACAGGGCTACTAGGCCTGCTAGCTAGCGCTCTGGGCGGACGCACCGACTAGTACTAGCGACCACAGATAATCTTCCTCGCGAGGACTATTATTAAATAAGGGGCTGTCAGTGAAGCGGCAGGCCGCCTCCTAGCGCGATCCCGCGATGTTATGTCCAACTTGTAAGACTGGCAACATCGAACAGCGGAACATTCGTATTTTAAACACTTGATTAACGTTCCAATGCGTACAAAATGCTAGATTCCAGTGTTGAGTAATGTTCACCGGTTTCCCATGTAGTAATCTACATGGGAAACCGGTGAACATTACTCAACACTGGAATCTAGATATTTTCGATTTATGAACTGAAAGTCGCTGTTCCACTTGTAGAAACAAGATAAAAGATATAGGTAATCTTGTTACAATGTGCGTAAATCAATGAGATTATGATCAAATCGATCATATCTATCTGAATGTTATCTATGGAGAGTAGTTTATAACAACAAAATTTCAATGCCAATCGTTTTAACCGTTTTAAATAGAGTAAACAATTGCACGGACACATTTAAGACTTTAGATAATGGGTGTTAGAAACAACTTTAAAACGGACACTCATAGACGCGATAAAGCGTGACTCCATCAGCAATGAATGCCGGTAACCCATTACAAATCTGTTTTATTGCTGAACAAAAAGTTGGAATTTCACGGAACAAAGAAATTGCGAGAACGTGTGAATGATAGAAAGTGCTATTACGGATATCAACAGCTAAGTAACCACTCGTTCGGCCATCAACTAGTTGACGCCCTTTAAATAGTTTGAATTCAATAGAAATTACTGCACGCCAGCGCACCGCAGACAATGAATGAGCTTGTGAAACTATGGGTAGAGCTTTGAAGACAGCGGTCACGACGAGGACTCAACGTGAAAAATCAACAACGATTTCACACAGGAAAACTGCGTCATTCACAAACTAACACTAAACCACCAACGAAGAGGGGAGTAAACTTCTATTTTGAAAACTCCTGTAGATGTACCGTTATCTGACATTGTTGTATAAGCACGCTCGCTTAGAAGCCGCACGGCGGAGCTCCCAACACCACATTCCCATCAGTACGGCATCTCAGCCGAACACCGTTACCTAAACAGATATTAATCATAATTTTCACTGACGCCTGCTCAACTATTTTAGATGATAGTTATTAGCTCATTTTGGATTGTGACCCGACTGTGTGTGGGCAAATTCGAAAGAGCAGCTACTGGAAAATTGCCGTGTGACATCTAAGGGGTAATGGATTTAAAACTGCTCTCTGAGACACCTTTGAATAGCAAAATAATCACTTCCTGCGCAATTACGTGACCAGGCATTACGACAACTTGTCTGGGTATTTTACAACGATTTGTCTTTAAACTTTTATCATACTTGTAAGTTGACTTAATAGCTATTCTAAAACGTTTTCTTGGCTAGTAGAAATACGAAGATTTTATTGACTGTAACTTCGTCCGATTCATTTAATCCGAGGAATCCTTGATGAGAATGCGGACATCGAGTGAACAAACAAAGCTAGTGAGAATGCGAAGGAATCCGTCGTAAAATCTACACGATTTTCTGTTTCTTAATTGTCTTACGCTAAACGCATGTCACGGGAACTTATGCATATATTAATAGGTAAATTAAACAGTTACTATGATAAAAGAAAAGTATTGAACATTCTAAATGATTGATACTCCGAAAACCAGCATAGCAACAAGCTGTAAAAGTCTTTTGCACAAATAGATTGGCAAAAACTGTGAAGGTACAAATCTTAAAATTCATGACAAAGACAAAATTGTTAACGGTTTAAACAAAATTGACCCTGTGTTGTGTCACGACCTTTATTGTCAGTAGTCTACCAAAAACTAAGGGAAACAAAAAATCTGAACACTTCACTATTCACATCTATTAGACCATCATTTAATAACCGATGCGAAGATTACCAAGTCAGAATATATACCAATTCTATGACTCATCTAATCGCTAGTTTATACAGCGCATTATCAAATATTTAGTATTAATTTGCTAATAGCCACTAAGCGACTGTGATTGAGAAATACCAGACGTTTTTGTATCACGCTTGAGGCGAAACAACATTTTAAAACAAATTAATTTAGCTATCTTGACTGAAGATGTAACGACGTTTATCAAATGAATTGACGGGTACGTTGGTCTTAATGGATCTTAATTCAATTGGTGACTAGGACCAGTTGTGTTCGGGATTTTTTCGGGATCAATCAGATCAATTAGAAGGAGGCAATCGTCATTCTCGAGGCTCGTTTCTCTCTAAATGTAATGGCGTTAAGAGTAAAGGACATGAAAAAAACCAGCCAAGTGCGAGTTGGACTCGCGCACCGAGGGTCCCGTATAAATTTGCAACATATAAAGGCCATATCTTTTGACTGCGTAAACTAAGGGGGTTGATTCCACTAGACCACAGACCACAGATCTGAGTAGGTATATGGTTTCAATTTCAACTCGATACCTCCACGTATTTCCGAGATAAAGGCTCTTGACAGACAGGCTAACAGACGGACAACTATTTAAATTGTCCTATAAGAGTTCCATATTTCCTTTTGAGGTACGGAACCATAAAAACGATACATGGATGTGTGCACGATGGCATTGGCTTATAGTAGTGTCTTCTATCCCTGCCGAGGTTGCAGTGTCTTCTAAAGTATAGAATTTGCTACGCGGACCCTATATAAATTGAGATAAGTGTAAAATGATGATGCGGTTTCGAAATTATTTAGAAAATATGGAGTATATTGTGAAAATAGGTTTTAAAACTGATTTAAAAACTTGAAAAAGAGAAGGTGAGTGTGTAGATACTTGCTAACTAGTAACTTAGTTTTCCAGGACAATATATTATGATGGCAAGAATGAATTCTGGTCGAAGCAACAGATTACCAAACAATTGTGACTGCTGCCATTGAACTCTGTTTTACCAGAGGACTAGTTTTATTAAGAATTACTGTGCCCGTAGAAAAGTTGCATTGCGTTGCAATGCAACTTTTCTACCTTTCTACCTACCTAAGCTACACAAAAACCTTTATACTGCCTTTAGCTTTTTTCTCGTAAAACCATCCTTAGACATCAGCGAATATTTAAAAAAAAGAATTGGTAAAATTGGTCCAGGTGTTGTTGAGTTATGCGCTTACCAATACATTTTGCGATTCATTTTTATATTATAAAACTAAGTAAGTCTTCCACGATTCTAGAAAACTCATCATACTGTAAATTGTTAATAGCAAAATTCTTGCTCAGGAAATATTCAATGTTAGGAAAACTATCAAATCTTCAAGGAACTTTTGCCAGTTGGTAGTTTTATGGAGGTGTATTTATTAGTAGAGATAGGATATTCGGTAGCATATTTACCTAAAGTTGAGAAGTTGGATATTGTGGAAAGCACTTTCTTTTTATCGAAATTTCGTCTTGTTTTGCGAATATCTATTTTATTATTACTAGCTGCGCCCCACGGTTTCGCCCACGTGATGATAAAAAAAAGTATACTATGTATTATTCCTACTATAATCTACTCTGTAGCAACTTTCATCAAGATCCGTTCAGTAGTTTTTTCGTGAAAGAGGATCAACCATATTCAAAAACTTTCGCATTTATAATATTAGTAGGATTAGGGACACCTCTGCCTCTCCCATCGGGGATTACAAGCGCGATATTATGCAGGTATGTGTTATGTTATCTTACAGTTTTTTACTAGAATCTCTTCGTCATAAGGAATGACAGACAGAAAAAGTATTAAAGTTTCTAGTCAAAACCGGTTTTTCCAACAAATTAACTGCGTCACCAATTATCAATAACCTATTACAGAGAAATATTCATGGAAACGATTAGACAAAAAATGCATATCGAATCTGCAACAATTACAGTACATTTACACTTATGTGAACAAGCCTTTAAACAAAAGTATAAATATGACAAGCTATTAAAAACTTTAAATCGTTATTTATGCGTAAAACTGTTTCAGTAACTTGTCCGAACAGTCAACAAGTCCATTCACGATCATCGTTAAAGATTGTACCCTATTGATTACTTCAACAATAGAATATCTGCCAGTGTCATTGAAAGCCCTACCTCTCGCATTTCTTACTAAAATATTAAGTTTCTTTGATATTTAATTAATTATAACATTGCGACCACTGTCAAATGAAAATCTTCATACTAACTTTTCCTCGACTTTATCCGACAAAGGCTGAAAGGACTAATCCTTAAATTAGTCAAGCTAATTTCATCCCGGGGACACAATTTCGCTTGCATCTTTAGGACCCCAAATAAATGCCTGCATTGTGGTTCCCAATTTGGTCAAGACGGAACGGATAGGTGAGCGTAACATAGGCCTAAAATCCCAGTAAAAACAAAAAAAAGGAACAGGTTTTCTGTACCCAAAAAGCGGGAAACCTTCAAAAAAAATCAGTCAAGCAGTAGTGAACACATTTCATAGTATAATAGAGGGGCTTGTTTTATTCATACTCAAAGCTGTAAATATTCCGGCAGTGGCAAGACTAGCAAGTCTTGACAAGCGGCATCATCCGATGTGGCCACTTGATTTAATTGAATTAAATTGAAACAATCGATGGTCGGTGACCAGCCGCTGGCCGACAACTCCGATATATTGTTGCTTGTGAATAGCTAACGGAAGAATAGATAGTTTGTTAGAAACTTAGTAATTAGTCTTCTGGTAATATTTTGGCAACTTGAGTCTGTAAGATCAGATTCCTATCTAATTAGACAAAATAAAAATCACTGACTCACTTATCACGAAATCTATCTATATATCCATTAAGAGTATTAAGACGTAGGTGCTCAATAAGACGGGGTTTTGCAAAATCAAACCCTTTTTTCGATATGGCTAAATAAGTATGGGAGAACGCGATTCCTTGGACGGATACACGCCAGGACACTAAGGAGCTGAGCTAGGTAAAACCTTTGGGCACCGCTTATGTTGTATGCGACTCTCATTTGGACGGACGACCCCGAATTAAACAATTGAATGTGAACAAAGGAAAAAAATCCCGTAAGCTTTTAATGGGGCCATAGACGAAAAAGCGAGTGACTTCTTTTCCAAAAATGTACTAATCTTTCAGTAAGCTGATATTATTCACGAAAGCATATAAATAGGGTATCTAATCTGTGATCGAGATATGAAAATGCTAACGACCCCTTATAACAAAGCCAGACAACAACAACAGAAATATGCAACTAATTATGCGATTATGTCATCACAGCGTTTCGTGCATATGAGAGGCCGAAAATAGCGCTCACACACAAACCAGCGTGCGCGCACACTTGAATGACGCAAGAAAAACAAACGACAGCTTTTATCAACGCATCCCAATGACTAACAAAGCTGAAAATGTATTTTTAAATGTCAATGTCAGACTTCAAAACACACTAGCATTTCTTCTTCTTAAATCGCTTCATAACAAACATTCTACGACAGTGTAACAACTTATTCACTGGCACTCTGGCTCTCGTTGCTTTTTAATACCCCCGAGGCAATAATCGTCGTACACTGTGCCTGCTACAGCTGCTATGCGCCGTAATTGCTCACATATCAATCCACAAAGAGTAAGTGCCAACTTAACATCCGTTTAAAATAAACAACCTGCTTGTTTAATATATTAGTCGTTACACTTTTATTAAGATGCAACGTTACTACAAAATCTATTGCTCCATCGTTATCTCATATGTTTATGGGCGACTCAAACGATGGACAAAAATATAAATGTCGCGGCAAAATAACGATATCTGTATCGTTTAAATAACAAAAGGACATCGATACTAACGCATATCCGGGCGAATCGCCACGTTCAGGCCTTTAAATGCAACCGATAAAAACATTACTCGACGCTCTCAATAAATACACATTAATGTCCTGGAGCATTCTGGTTTACATTCCGTGCGGTTTCCAACGAGTTTTATAAAAGCTCCGTTCGGCCGCACACGCAATTACAAGCGCCTCTTTGCGGTACAATCAATATTTATTCCCTTACGAGACAATACAGGACACACGAGTACATTACGGCGCCGGCTTCAGACCACGAACACGCCATGTTTGTGAACCCAGCAATCAATTCCCGATTCGAAATTTCGTTCACGTTACAAGCGTAGCGATTTATGTAAGGGTGGGCGCACACTGGCCGGCCCGCAGAGTTCGTGTCCGTGCATAAATAACCCACCGTGCAATCTTCCAAGTTAATGATATTGCGATGCATTATCATTTCAGTCATTTGAAATCGCTCATTTCGTTTTTCTCGTCGATATCAAGAACAAATGAGCTTTCAGCGAATTAATAAAATGTGCAACAAATTAAATACACGTGATTGTTTTCAATTAAAAGCGATGAAAGCTTGGATTCATGGGTGTTCAAATAATAAGAGAAAAACATGGAATTAATTGCGCCGACAAGACAGAATAAAGGCAATCATAAAATAAACGGATAAATTTTATGGCGCGGAAAACAATGCGCTCGATTCGAACAATCGAATTCGTCGATGCAATGCGAAGGGATGTTGAAGTGAAAGCGCATGCGCTGATACAAGAAAAAGCCTCACGAGCCAACCAGTTATTACACTAATCGCAGCGATATAATTCCCGAGTCAACTTAAACACAGGTTCCTTGCGGATCGAAATGCAAACATGGCGGGCGCTTTGAGCTCGATAGCGCGGGAACTGACAAGTGCGGCTTCGCTCTCACGAATGTTATAATACTCAATACTATCATTAAATTATTATTAATTTATATTAATATTAATTAGTCATTCCGTTGGAACGATTCAACTTTCTTGTAACAACTGAACTTCTTGAAGCCTTCCTAAAGGTTGTTAAAAATGGAACAACCCTTAATTGATTGTTGTGAAAGACACTTTGCAGCTTAGTTGTTTAAGGTTAGCTTTTGATAAGTAGCGGTGTCTGTATCTTTCCTTACGAAGCTTGTCCTGGCGGAGCGGAAGCTTCGCCAATGAAGAAGAAATTAAGACAAAACGAGTACCTATTCCCAAAAAAATAATGAAAATTCAGCGTAGCCGCAGATACAGACAAGCAATCGCTTCCAAAGCGTGTCGTATTTCGACATCGACTTGTATTAGGATTAACTGTAACTTTTCGATAGAAATCATTCTTATAAATTTTCTAGGGAATGTCAGTATATCTATGCTCACACTAAAATTATTTCGTTACTTACAAGGATCAAGGTACATTATTCAGCATTCGTAGTAGGTAACCCGCACCTACAGTCGCACCCGGCCCGTTTCGGTCCATCAAAACGCAGCGCGAAAGTCACAAGCTTCGTTTTATCGCGTTCGCGCCAGAGTTATCTGGCCGAAGCGCCCGCGCAGCGCCCCGGTACAAAACGGTTGCTTGATACAACTCTTTATATCCCCATAAACGTTTTACATGTTATTTATCACGATCTTAGTGGGTGACCCGCTTTATTTATGACGCTAAATATTATAACCGTCCTAATGTAACTTGATATTGAATAGTGGCTCTATAATGGACTTATAGACTTCACAGGATCTCTAAATTAATTCTTTAAGGATTTTTTCTTGTATAGGAAAGCATGGCAAACATGGGCGCGGTTATTTATGTCGTGATTTTAGTAAATTATACCCATATTATAATTAGCCAATGTTCCAAATCGGTCAACATTGTTATTTATTGTTACGCATATAAAATATAATACGAATGTATTCGTAACACCTAGCCGGTATAGATGACGTTTACGACCGATGCTGTATCCAAATATTTATTGGCTTAGAACAAATTAAAAAGTATAAATTTTAATGTTAAAAAGGAACTAAAATCTCCGAAAAGTATAATCATGCTGTCACTTGACAACCAAATCCTGTTTATTATTGGTGTGGACCCACTTGTCTCAGTCACCCGGAGTGAATTTTAATGAAATTCAACTTTACAACTCGTATAATTTCTTCTATGTCTATTCAGTAACAGTTTATAATTCGAGCTTCGTAATAATCTTATTCTTTTTTATGATATTTATTAAATATACCGCATATAATTTTATTGGATAATCCGCCTAAAGAGCCATAAAATTGAAAGCAATTCGAATTATAAAATTGAATAAATTTAGGATTAACAAAAAAAACAAAAGTGTTAATAAACCTTTGCGGAACGGCGAGTCAATTCATCGAATGAACTACGAACAGAAACAGAATCGTATAAAGAAACGAAAATTACTAATAATATATCAATGATAGACCTCCTAGCATCTGGATTAAGATTAGGCAATTAAAAAGACGTTCTTTTAAGGGTAGCTATTAACGAGTGAAATATAGCCGGGGAGGCTGACCATAGCCACACAATTATTCGCTTAACCCCCCACAGGCGGCCACCTCACAGCACAGACTATATTTTAAATTTATCACTTGTATATAATTTTCGTCCCACATATTAATAACTGTCTGTAAACCAAGGTATTGGCACGATTACCGCACAAGTGATTTTGTAGCTAGTTTAATTGGAATTATTAATTTCTAATTGCCTTCTTGGGTTCTTAATCGGCTTCATCTAGTTAATAGTAAGTTTCGTATATAGTCCTGGGAGTAATTGGCACCATTTGTTATATTCCTCTAACATCCTTTCTATTAGTTGGTATATTGCCAATATGGCTTGAACTTATGTTATTTTCATCCAACATGCTGTAACTAATCATTATATTGTCAATGTACGCGAACTATTTAATCTCACGGAGTTCAACAACCAGGATTTTGGGATTTTTTTTCACTTTTTACTTTGATAAGTCAAAAAACTTTCTAAAAATTTAAGATCATAGATCAGTTCATAAATCCAAATTGAATATGCGTAATTACCTACAAACTACAAAAAGTATATTAAAAGGAATGAAACATTTGTACAAAAGACCGATAACGTAGCGCCCTCTCGCGTTTTCACGCCACACGAAATGGTCAACTGAAAACTGAAAGGTTCGTATTTAAACTCGCACTGTCGGACTGCTTTCAGTAGCGCTACGCACATAACTACGGGTGATGTTTGAACACTACGAATCTGTGAATGTATGGGGATGCTTTGAAGTCTGTCACAGTAGCCATACTTACTCACGAATAACGTTGAGTTGTTTATGACATTTTTCCATGTTTTGTAACTCTGCTTAGAATATAATTATTAGCTTTATTATTTCTGTTTCGAACGTTAGAAATCTTGTAAAATTGAAATCCAGAATTATCCTCTTATTCTTTTTTTAAAGTGTCTCCTATTTTTGGTCTTTCGATCTTCGTGAATTATTCTATAATGCTATACATACATACGTTTTATTTTTCAGATGGGAAATCATGTCCGATGCTCTGTGCGGAGCGGGGGGAATTATCAGACTTTTGCTGAATAAAAACCCATCTTTTGCCCTTTGTGTTCCGGGGCCGGTATCTCTTCCAAACAACCTGCAACCCCAACAGGCAGTGACCCTTGCAGGCCCCTCTACTTTGCTGACATTTCTTTGAGGCGCGCGTGGAACATGAACGCACACATACATAGTTACATTTACATAATTATTATGTCACCTCCATGTAGTCAGAAGTTCAAGTAAGCAGTCTCTGAGTTTTAAATTCTGTAGTTACATCAACGTTGAAATATTTCCTAACATTAATATTAATCACTTTAGTGTCACCTATTTCTCACATCATAGCTTCGTGCTGGCTACAAACACTGTCAAGACCATTAATGCCAACAACTGCCTACGTATTTTATAAATCTTAATCTGTCCCACTAATTAGATAGCCACCTCCTACTGTGTCCTAAACACACCGCGACAAATTATTCATCCCCGCTGAGTTTTGAACTTGACGTCCGTTCCCCAAAATAGTAGCTCCGCAAGGCAAACCAGCCAAGGCAACTAAACAGGTTTAGTCAAACGTAAAATAATAACTTCCAATGCAATCCGTGCAAGTTCGCTTTCATTGCGAACTACTAAGGATAACTCAGTACAGGTGGCTCCTACCTCACACGGCATCGTATTTCGTTCGATTGTGTATCGCGAATTGCGATCGAACCTTTCCGGTCGGAACTGGGTTGCACGCCCATCGTGAGCCATTGTACGATCCACATTAATTGGCCTCAGCCGCAGTCATTTAATATCTCGTAATTCTCTCGAAAGAACACAAAAAGGCACCCCGAAATCTCCCAAAGCTTCAACATCCGCGCATTGAATGCTCTCCGTGTATAAACTGTAATGCGATATTTTCTTAAGCGATTTGTTGGCAATAGCAGATGGGTGTGTCTCGAAACAGGAAATAATTTCGAACTTGTTGCCACTGACTGATCTGTCTGCGTTGTGTTCGTTTTGTTAACAAACCACGTGTATTTGTGTTGAAGTTTCTTCCATTGAAACATGACTACTTGTATACGTAGTTATTATATTCATGCTCGCTGCAGTAGGGGACCGAGGGAGTATTGAATTTCGCATATAAACACCATCTGCTGCTGCGTTTGTGTTTTGAGAATTTTAAAGCTACTGTAAACTATGTTGCACAAGTGTATCTATGCAATTTATGCTTTAGGACTTAAGAAGACACTCTAATTTATGGTTTTGTTTAATGTAGATTACCAGAACTGTCTTTGTTAATCTTAAGCAGAACGACCAAGGAATGTTTAGGATTATCTTCAAAGTACGACAAAGTAGTGACGCTAAATTATTCAAACGAACACTGGTAGAAGTTTATTCCTGTCAAATTTTCAAAAAACACCTCGTCTATTTCGTGTGCACACATTTGTTTAACGGGACCCATCGCTAACTAACTTACCGTTCAGGTAAAAGATAATATTTTTTTCAACGCACGATCTCCCCGCATTCGTGTTGAAACGACACGACGAGGGATTATTATTTTAGTAACATCTGTACGAGTAACTCTAACTAGATACTAATAGATAACCACTGATGTTTTTTATGCGATCCCGCTTTTTAATCTTTTGTATCGGGTCGTACACCAAATGTGCATTTTTATTTATAGGGGTCCGTTACAATAGGATATATATTGGGGTACTACAGTCGGATATACAATAAAAAGAATGATGGAGGTCGCACTTGTGACCACTTGTCGCTAATTGAATTTTTTATTAACAATAACAAACAAGTGCGTGGAATTACACTGACATTTGCGTATCGTCCGCTGACAAAGGACCTGCGGACGAATACAACAAGTTTCAATTAAATTAAATTGATGGCCAGGTAGGTACTTAATTACTAAGGGCAGTCGCAGTAGTTAATCACATTTGGTAGGGACAGGACGTCCCCAAAGTTCCAATAAGCTGCTGCTAATTACGTAATCCAAGGACCGTGACTGAAATAAAAAAGAAAAATAGAATAAGTCGAGCATTGTGGCGGCAAACGTAAAGGGAATGTGGATCCGGGGAGAGACGGGACGAACGTCACATTCTATGGAGCTGAGTAGTTTTGTCCTTGTTTTCTTTTTGGGGCGATCTAGGATGGAGTGCAGTGAATTAGCTGCGACGAATGTCTTGGTCATTGTCGCAGGCAGGTTGATAATTTTATCCTTTTAGATTACAGTTTAAATATTATACTGATTTACAGTTCAAGTTAAATTACAAGAAAGTAAAAAAGGTAGCGTTTTGTGAGACATTTCTTGTTTTATTACTTACGCATACCTCTTCTAAATTCCTGAAAGTAATGAGGTCGTAAACCTTATTACCTACATATTTGAATTACGAGTACCTACCCTGAAAAACAAAATTGTAATGTATTCCTATTTCAAATGCTCATGATCATTTGAATTATTTTTCAACCCTACAACTTGTTAGAGGGTAGTTTTTTAACGAACCACGTATTGTATAGGGGCATGCCACAGTCTGTCTCCTAATCAATGTATTCAATTTCGTTCACTTTTTCTTAGTGACACACCCCCTCATTTTATTCGCGTATGCCAGATTTTTGCTAACCGATACTTGGCCAGATTTTGCTATTTTTTAATTAAGGTTTGATAGCTTTTATCTTTCAGTCGTGATGAGATTATTATTATTATTTATGTACAATTTAATTTATTGACTTTGTTAGGCAAACACTCTTTTACACTCATACATATAATACAGAAAGGAAGAGACACCGGCGCACAAACCCCCCCCCCCCCCATTACTCTACTTTTTTTTAAACAAAAGTGCAACATCGACAGCGTCCAACTACTACGTAATCAGTACATCATCCGACCCCCCCCCCCCTACAACTATATTTTTTAAACAAAAGTGCAATATCGACAGAGTCAATGTATGAAACCACAGATTTGTTTTTAATTGCCGATGACAAAAATATTTTGAGTGATTCAGAATGATGTACAGAAATACGTGCTACAGTAATCGTTTGTGCACCGATGTCGGTTCGACCCTGTATAATTTTAATTACAAAACATTCTGTTTAAATTGCAATGTATTAGTTGAAAATACCTAATTAAAAAAACAGATTAATTCAACCGAAAACAAAACAGTTATGTGATTTTTCTAAATAATCAATCAAAATATGTAGTGTCTTTATGTCGGAGGTACTTATTTTAAATATGTAGTTTCAAGATCTATAAAATCTTAAGCTTACCAAAAATCAATAATATAGAAAAACACAATGGAAATAAACACAAAAATCAATATAAGTTCCATTCAATAACCAACAAGAAAAATAACCTGAAACTCGTTCTACAATACTTGAGAATATTTGCCACGGTTATGCAAATAGCTGCACGGTAATTATTTTCTTTCTACATAATGACTCATGTTGGACCCAGAAGCATTTATTATGTCTGTGTTTACTTAGATAAAAGCACGTTATCTTCCAGCATCCGTTTGTAGCACGTCCGGGGAATTATCCGCAGATCTTAGTCCCGCACTATTTACCCTTATCCACAAAATCATGCATTCCTTTAACTACGACGAGGTAAAAACTTTCAACTTAATACCGGAGCTTCATATGACTAATGGTCTACAGATGTTTCTAAAACGTAGACGTATATCAAAAATAGAAATTAGGGGTTACACGCTCGCCCTCGATCAATGATAATAATTAAAATTAAATTTTTATCTTTTACAAATCTTGCAAGCCACCCAAGTAACGCTACGGAGTTTTACATAAATAAATAAATAATTTTATATGAAGAGCTAGTTTCATTAACACATTCGAAATTTTTTAACATTTTTATGACGAAAGCTTTTTGGTGATGTTATCAGCGATTATCACTAACGTTCGTTTTATTGCTTCTATATCTTAGCGCTTGCTAATTATAATTAAAAGAGACCTACATAAGTTATGTACCTACACTAAAGTTTAGATTCAATCAATTCGATGTCGATTCAAAATATACTTTTAATCTGTGTCATTAAGTCCTAAATGTTTCCATTCGGCGATGTTCTTACATTATTTTGAAACTGGTCTTTTTGTGTTATACTTTTCTAAATGGACTGAAATGAATGTTTTTTAAATATTTTTTGTCGAAAACATTAAAAACGGAAAGTTAATTTCGTACAACAGCATATGCGTTACATTCTCCGCTTTCAACACTGTCACGGGCTATTCCCTGGCGAATTTAAATTTGTAATTCCTTCCTTCGTTCCTACCAATAACAGCGAAACATTTATTAAAAAAAACCTCTGGCTCCTCCCACCGACGGAAGCAGCTGCAACCCTAATTATTACCATCATGGACTCTTGAGCATTGGGCAATGCTATAGATAACTAGAGTTATTGTTAATCATCTATAGAAAACTGTTATTAATTTACCAGCTGGAACCGAAGACACAAATTGTTAACGTTAAATAAAATACTATGCAGTCATAACGCTTAGTAATTAGCTTCATCAACCAACAATTTGGTGGCAATCGCATTAGAAAAAATCATGGCCATAATTACACTAAAATTATCGGTCATCACCACAAAATCAATATCAATAATACCATTTAAAATTTTAATTCAACTGTCAAGTATTTTATTTGTTTTTATAAAGCCATAACCGAACTATTTTATTATGACATCCGAACATCCTACGCGAATCTCACGGGTTGAACATTTTTTTTTAAACATTTCATTAGTTGGGCCTGGGATATTTACGATTTTAGATAGCTATGGGCGGTCACGTTTACGGTTATAGAAGTATCATTTAATGAGGATACGATACATTTAACTTGTAGCTAATAAGAGACAGCCTTGATTTACCCACCCACGCAAATTGAGAGCTTAGAAATTCAGACATAAACATCATAACGCAAAATAATAAAAAAGAAATCGTATGGTCGGATCTGCACTCAAATGCTGAAGATACCGGTAATGATTTACATATTCACTGTTGGGCTTGCAAAAGACCTAAAAACGTCAACAGAAATTTATTGCCGCATTTTCATAAGAAGTGCCATTAATACTTTTGCAATAAACCTGTCCGGACACCGATAACATCACAATCTGAACTTCACCAAAAGCTAAAAGGTCGTTTATAGGGACATAAACGTTTATAGAATCATAAAGCAGAGCCAATCTATTGTTCCGAGTCGGCCTACGCTGTCTGCCAACATAACTAATCGAATGATTCCGCTTTTTGTCTTTACAAGGGACGTTATCAATTGTCACTTCGGGTTTAGATATTTCCCACCTAAGTTTAAGATGTCTAAGATCCATTTGGAACGGGTTTAGAATCGTCTGTGGACAATAAACGATAGGATATCGTATTGCATGGGGAAAAAAGGTGATGAGTGGCCGACGTCGAGGTCTTGGCTTGAATGAATGGCCTGTATGTCATAGACATGGGACCTCTTGATGACCATCATTTAAATCCTTAACGATATTCGAAGCTTGAATTTCTTATCGATATAATATGACTTGAGTGATTCGATTTAGCTATTCGCTTGTTATTCGAGAACTTTTGATACTAAATAAGATGTCAAAGGTATTCAATGTGGCAAATACTTTTACGACTTTAGGATCACTTGTTAAAAAAGCATCAAGTCTTTATTGCCCATTCAAGTCTTTAATTTAATTTTGCCAAACTTCGTAACAAAAAGTTTCATCGATTGAGGCTTTCAAAGTGTTTAAACTACAAAAAGCTTTAAATTGGATTACTCTACCTTTGAAAGATACACAATTAGTTAAAATATCAAATGGAACCTGACACATGCGTCTGCGCACTTAACGAGTAATCGATTGCTCCACTTGTTCACACCGCTACTTAACAATAAAGAGACATCGCCGTAATCAAAAGTCAATTAAAATGCTGTTTATTCATCATTGGCCCGGTCGGCAGATGATTTATAATTTCGCAGCGGGCCATCGGCGCACGCGCTCTGTCGCGGTCGCTTTTTAAATTAAAATCGTACGGACTCGGGCGTGATCTTATCCGGCTCGATCAATTTAGATAAAATAAATATTTATACATTTGACTCCGGATGGGCGAACAAAGCGTTCGGTAAATTGATTATGTCAATGAAAAACTTATTTGACGTCTCGACGTTTGCCCTTATTCTATCACCTGTTTTGATTGAAGATATGCATTTATAAGACGTTAGGACTTGTTACGTGAAATTTAAATTCAAGCCTTTTTTGTAACGATATCTGTCAATTTAAAATGTGGACATTTAGGGGCAAAGCTCACGAAAGGAAATGTTTGGAAATGAGACAGGTCTTTTAGATAATGTTTATGACTAAGGCAAACAGTACAATAGATTCGTCTGTAGCTTGTGGCTGCCTGCACCTGTCCGCTACAAAGTTATGGAGTAAGCTTAAATATTTCATGTATATGGACAACACTTTAAATAATATTTACTTTTCATTGACAGCTTTGACAGATGGGCAACCATCGGACGGCTCGGACTTTGCTGAGCTTTTACCATTATTGTGTGCCTCAGAGTGAGCACTCTAATTTAGTCTCACTGCTGCCCTGTTATATGACTTATATTTGATTATTTTTCCGACCCAAATATCGACCAATAGAATTGCACCATTCGACGTCACGTGGTACAACCTACATGGTATTATACTGATAATTTTTTGAAAATTTTCTCTGGTCGTTGCTATGCATAAAAAACAAAACATGATCCAGTCAAATTAACCACACGTCAAACTGACAGGTTGAATTCAATTGTGAAAATTGGAGATTTTGCAAGAAAATGAGTCGATTTGGAGTTTGTGCAATTCTATTGGCCGACATTTGGGACGGAAAAATAATCCCCCGAATACCACACGAGCTTCAAAATTATCTGGCATTTCCCAATCGTCAAGTTTTTCAGGAAAAATCAATTTTTTAACCTGAAAAACTTGACTTCTTCATTTGTTTGCAACTAACCTATCGGGAAATACCTGATAATTTTGAAGCTCTTGTGGTATTATAAGTGAATATTCTTACTTAGAGTTGATTGTATCTCTTATAATTTGTTTTGTGTATGTGTGTGAAGTGTGAGTTCAGGTTGTATAATAAGTTAAGTCATTAAAAGGCAATAATAGTAGATAAAAATATTATTTTATTCATACTCTGCGTTTGGAAGCGTAATAAATACGAAAAAATTTCATATCCTAGCTAAAAATTACATCACAAAATTATTTACTTACAAATACGTCCTTACAATTAAGCTATTTACAATTGACTAGGGTACATTTCAGTTCTGCGATACCTTTTACTTACATAGTTATATATACAGTACATATTTTCAAACAGTTCTCACTGCACAAATTCAATATAAGTACCTCACATTATCACAATTACTCAGCATGTCAGGCCTTAAAATTAATCAGGAACCTTAAAGTACCAGTGTGTGTATTTACTCGTTTATATTACAACCTATGCATGCACATAATGCAAAAAGGAATGTATGGGTTTACATAACTTCATTAATCTACAAAGAAAGAAAGTGGACAACGAATGCTATTCAAACAGGTATAAAAGATGCTACAAAAATGTTCAGAATTCGTTACAGACATCAATAGTACTTACAGTACAATAAAAAGAATTTACAAGTCTGGCATGCAAGACCGATTACTGTTACATAATACAATTTAATATTACAGCACCAACAAAGATAAGCTTACAAACACAATTTGCGTCCAGTACATATGCCAGTTATTTTAATAATATTTTCTATACAATGATATTTACAGATAACGGATTAAATCACAATGATCGTTCGGTTATACAAAGTAAGTCTTTCTAGGATGCGTTGTGCTCGACATGGGAATTTGTTGGGCGGGCCTTAGAGGTCGTTCCTCGCACTGGTGATTGTCTATGGAGACGTAACTGTGATGGTGTGGTAGACGATCGTCAGGCCGACCCTCGCTACTAGCCACCGAACACGTTTCGTCCTCCGTGCTGCGCGCTGACACCTCTGCGCTAGCGCTGGTTGAATGCATCGGGCTTGACATCATCAAACCAGGTGGATTCATACCATACTTATACCAAGGATCATGAGACGTCGGTGGCGCCGTATACCTCAAATTCCCATGTCGACCAAAAGCCTCCCTATTACTACCACTTTTCATATTATTCGCATTATGAAGCGTCCGATTTGGAAGAGTCACGTCCACATCCGGTAAACGAAAATTTAGCTTTTCCCAGCAGTTTCTCTCACCCCACACAATCACTGTACACGTTTTAAGTAACACTTTTAGGTCTGGATCAATGTTTATGGCACTCAAGTCCGTCGTCACAAGGAATATTATCTTTTGACGTCTATGCCTAACATTCACTGAATTGATTGCACTTTGTATAGCTGCATTCGATTCTGCCGCATACCATTCTTGCTGCAAGAATGTTATCGATAGCACTATAACGAGTCTTTTAGAACTTTCGGAAGCACTCACTAAACTATCACCAGAACGTCTTTCAACCAAAGGCAAGTCCCTGTGTTGTAAACATAACGTATGTCCCATATTTTCTAGTTCGGAACTCACGGCCCGAGTCACGAAGTCTTCATCACGTGGATTGTACACAAAAAAAGCGTCGAACCGTTTGTTTTTATTGTCGTTCATATCTTTCGGAGTCGAAGTGAATACTCTTACACCATATCTCGAATGCATCCATAATTTAAAATCTTCTCGGAACATGAACAGCAAAGCACACATTAGTAAAAGAATAATTGCTATTATCAACACCGCAGCGATATATGGAATGTAATTTTCAACACCGTCATGCGATTCAATGAATAATCTCTTCAGTGTCTCGGTTCCGGTCTCCTCAGTTGTTGTCTCGGTTTTACATTCCTTTGCTACTGTTGCGATGGTTTTATTCATTGCTTGACCATGAGCAAAGTAGCACATCATAGTCTCTGTGTCTTTCGACTTTTTTATTAGCCACTGATTCAGCTGGTTGACGTCTTTACAATCGCAAATCCAGTTATTCCCATCTACTGAGACACGAGTGCGGGGATCGTTGTCTGTAATGACTCTCCATGGCATATAATCAACGTACCCGTTATTGTCTAGGCCCAAGTACTCCAGTGAAGGCAGGTAATTAAATGTATCGTTTTCTATAACCTTGATCTTATTGTTACCGAGATAAAGCTCATTTAGATTTGGTAATCTTGTAAACTGTGTATTCCTCAAGACTTCCAAATTATTGTTCTCCAAATGAAGAATCCTCAATGACTCAATACCGTTGAATGTTCTATTTTGTATTGTATTGATGTTGCTGTTATTGAGATACAAGACTTGTAACTTTTTTTTGCCGATGAAAACGTGATTCCCTAACTCTTTCAAGTCATTTCCATCTAAGTATATTTCGGTCGCGTCCATCGGTATTCTGTCCGGCACGTGATCGTAACCAGCGCTCGAACAATCGACTACGTTAGTGGTGGTCCAGGTTTGATCATGATAACACGAGCATTTATCTGGGCAAGTCATCTTACAATCACAGGCGTCAAAGTCACAACAATGGCACACCGCGAAACAATGTGACTCGTACTCGCACAGAAATTCTGAAGATTTTACTTCAAGCAAAAGCATATCCGATCTGGTTCGTGAATGGGTTAAAGAGCACCTTACACTTTCTAAATCCATTACTCTCGGGCGCTGCCGGAGGTCACTTAATTGGTTAATTGTCTGCAGCCATTCCATTGTACAGTCACACTCAAATGGATTTTCGCTAATATAAAACTCAGGTAAATCTTTGTCATCAGGGACAGCTGATATCGCGAAGGCGCCGAGCTCCAGTGTTCTTATTTTGTTTGCATACAGTATAACTTTATTCAGGTTATACTTTTGAAGGAATGTCCCTGGGCTTATTTTGTCAATGTTGTTATTGTTCAAAACAACCGTCTCTATGCTGCTTGGAAATGAGAACTCATCAATGCTTCTTAGTTTATTGTAGCTTATGTCGAGCATTTTCACTGAACAGGATTCCTTAAGTCCGTATGTGTCTTCAAGCTTTTCAATTTTATTTTCATGCATATCCAGCCATTCCAGATTAGTAGGAATATGGCTGTAATCAAACCAAAGTAACTCGTTGTTAGACACGTTTAACCAAACAAGCGGTTGGGTGTTTGTAAATATGCCTTTCAAGTCCACCAGTTTGTTACCGTCCAGTCCGATTGCTTTTAACTGTTGGTTTGAAGCAAAAGCTCCGTCGTCTATTTGATCTATGTTGTTTGAAGCTAAGTTCAATATTTGCATCGACGGTAATGCAGCAAATGTATCCTTTGATATTTTTTCAATTTTATTTCCAACAAGACGTAAGCCATACAAATCATCCAATCCTTCAAACTGAGCAGTTGTGACTTTCGTTATCCTGTTCATGCCCAAGTCCAAGGATGTCAAGAATCTCAGCGTTTTGATAGCTTCTGGCACTTCTGATAACTGGTTCCCGCTAAGTCCTAAGTCATGAAGTTTTGTTATATTCTCAAACGAACGTAAATCTACTTTCGTTATTCTGTTACCGTCGAGGAACAACTGATTCAGTACGTAAAGATTTGAAAAATGTCCGCTGTCAACTTCTAATATATTATTATGTGCCAGAGAAAGCGAGTGAAGGTTTTTCAAATTAGAAAATGCACCATCCGCTACGCGTGCTACGTTATTGTGCTCCAAACTTAAAAACTGAAGGTTATTCAAATCTTGAAATAATAGTGCATCTATTTTTGTAATTCTGTTGTGCGATAAATTGAGAACAATTAAACGGACTAGTCCTGAAAATGTGTCTCTATTTACCCATTCACTTGTCAATTCATTCACCGATAAATCCAATATTTGCAATTGATCTAATCCTTCCAATAGTCCAGGGGCTAGTACACTTAGCGAGTTGTTGTTTAAATATATTTGTTTGATATCTCTCGACGACTGGAACATTTCAGGTGGTAAAGCAGTCAAAGCATTTGTTGACAAATTGAGAATTTGCAAATCACTCAAGCCTACGAAAGCTCTATCCGCTACAGCTGATATTCTATTGTTTTGTAAGAACAACTTTTGAAGTGCGCGTAAGCTTGATAATCCATTATCAGGTAAAGTCCTTATTTCGTTGTACGACATGTCTAACGTTTCTAGCACAGTGTTACACGATTTACCAGGTGCAGTTGGCCCATTGCCCCAGTCGGAGAATCCAAGATTTGATATGTCTTGCAATCGGTTTTGTGTTACATTTAGCTCTTTTAAATTGTACAAAAGGCAGAATATCTCAGGAGGCAGGTTCCAAATATTGTTATCACCCAAATCCAAAGTTCGTAAGTCAGTGAGGCCGCGGAATGTGTCTCTGTGGAATTCCATTGACATCGCTGACCAATCTGTGTTGTGTGTCCGAAGAGTCAGGCTCCTCAATCCACTAAGCGGTGATAACACTGCAGATGGAACATATCGGATCTTACAAGACTCTATCCTCAGTTCTCTAAGGTTGTGGAACCGGGACAAGAGCTGTGTTCCTTCTTCTTTTCTTCTTCCGAAGTCGAGAGAGCTCTCAAAAAAGAGAACATCTGTGCAATGTAGGTCTAGAACAGTGATGCGCTGAGCTTGTGAGGAGCTCAGGCCGGCCAGCAGATCTGTGGCGCCGGCTGCCGTGCGCAGCGAGCACGCTAGCTGGACGCGAGTGGACTCACTGGCATCCCCCGACACTCGCTGCCACTCACACTCCTGAGGCGCCTCCGCGACGCGGCTCGTCAGCGAAGCAGCGCCGGCACCCAAGTACATCCAACTCCAAGCGGCATACCACACAGCCAATAATCCCATCGATAACATCTCGAATAACTCACTTTAAACTGTCACTTTATTTAAATTGTCACCGTTTGAGTTGATATTATCGCGCACATCGCTACGTTAGTCCGGACGCGCTCGGAAAACTTCACGAATTTCCCGTCAAACTTGTTTCGAAGTGCGACACATAACGGCACGAGTTGGCGAGCTGAGGAGCAGCAAGCGCCTCTCTCGAAGACTCGTGAGAAGCGACTGAGTGTAGCGCAAGGCAAGTTGAGCGACCGGCCGGTGGCGGCACGCTCCCCGCGCACGGTTGCTCCTCCCCCGACAAAGAGATCCGATACGTGTGTCTCTGTCTGTTAAAAAGTTCACAACGGCAACAAGTTGCTCGCCGCAAGATTGGCATGAACAGAAGCGCGCTTTGCGAGCTTTTATAAACATGGCGATGCTTACTTTGTTTGTTTTGTCTAATCATAAAATTTCAATAGAGTTCCGACTGAAAAGCGTGCGAACTAAAAAAATATAGGTGAGCTTATATTAAAGTTTAAATTGAAACACACGACTACTTTACTGAAGAATAAAGTTTTTTTTACTGTGGAAGGTTATATACGATATCAATAAAAGAGACAAACGTGGCCTAGGATATAAAAATAACACGCATATTGCTCAATAATTACTAATTAAAATTGTAATCCTCACCGATAGCTCCAAATAATAATGCAATAAAAATATGAATCTACATATACATCTATAAACCTACTTAATCTCACAGGAATCCCAATACCAAGTGATATAGGCAGATTACCTACGATATTTATCACGTCTTATCATTGAGAACGTGCATATTTTCACATGATCGTTGATAATGCAGTGCAATTACATTGTCATTTCTGACAATTCGCTTTTGTTCTACATACGGGACCTACCTGGGTTATGACGCATTTTGCGATATCTCGTCTTATCTAGCTTCACCTGTCTACTTACTCATGATGACGTCATTAGTAACGAGTTCTTATCTTCCTTAAAACCTCTTTAACAACTTTTTGGACAACTGATTATCTATTAGGTACTAAAGGATTAAAGTGTGAAGGAGGATATTAGTGATTCCTTTACTTTATATTTAAAGACAAGGTATTTTGAAATTTTATCAATGCCAATGGAAACTTTCTTTCTTTTTCCCAACACTAGATACATAATAATCAATGTACATACTTTAATATATGGCTACCTACTTGATTTATATTTTTGATATATTTTTTACCATCACCCTGCACATTTCAAAACCAAAATTTAGAGTCACATTAAAATCTTTTCTCATCACATCCGCATTCATTTCACAAAAGTTATTTGAAGAATCAAAAAAATGTACCAAAACGAACTGTTCTGTACTATAATTAAAAAATACCGCATAAAAATAACATTCACACATTCACGTTAAAAATGCCTGAACTACTGTGCGGCAAAGTGTTCAATACTTCGGTTTCTTTGGTATTTTATCACAGAATCAAATGTAAAAGCGAACACGCAATTCAGTTGGACAAACAAAAGGCGCCGGGGAACATGAAAAGGGCTTCATTGGCATTCTCGGCGGCGAAACACAAAAATTGTACCGCCAAGAGTTAACTGATCTAAACGAGTGCACTCCGAACGACCTGACGTGCGACGGCATAACGTGGATTTACGGATATTTGATTTTATTATTGACTAGCTTTTGCCCGCGGCTTCGCTCGCGTTAAATTCGGTAGCGCCTTATTGATTTGTAATAGCAACGCTAAGTTTTCCCGTTTCTTCCCTCTTTCTCCCTCATATCCCACTCTTTTTTAAAAAAAAAATAGCCTATGTCCGTCTCCTGGTTCCCAACTATCTGTGTACCAAAATTCATCAATATCGGTTTAGCCATTAAAGCGTGAAGAGGTAACAAACAAACTCACTTTAGCTTTTATAATATTAGTAAGGATTGCTTGCTCCCGTCGGTAGTAGCGCGATATTGTATAGCCTATGTTTCTTCCTCATAATGTAGCTTCCTATTATTGTTTTTTTTTTTTAATCGGTACAGTGGTTTTGGAGCCTTCAATACAAACAAACAAATCTTTCCTCTTTAAAATATTATAAAGTATAGATTCACTGCTGACTCCTGGATAAACAATAAAAACCGAACGGGCTAATCTTCAAGGTTAAGCAGCACTTGTTGGGGTCCGTCTATGGATGGGTAACTATCAAAAATATTAAACTGCCAGTGATTGTTCGTAGATGTTTAATACTTGTTACGAGTAGTCTGGAGCCTGGAAGTCTGGCAATCAGTCGTTTCAAGGGGTTTTGGTTTACCCAGTTACTACAAAGTGGTTGAGGTTACATAAGCAGGCCCGATGATTAATATTGATTCACTGCTTTAATCTTATTACAATCCATAGTCAATTCAATATACAAGACCTCCATACAAGACTGCAAAAAGTAGTTCATAAATTCTTAATGACAAATTGAAGGTAAAGTGAGGAAACAATGATATATTTTTGTAATCGACGCATAGGCAAACATGAGAAAAAACTTCACAGCCTGAACGTCTTTATGAATCTTGTAAAACAAACTAAAATCGTCAAAATCATCATCATACTCCCCCTTTTATCCTTATCCCAAAATTTATGGGGTCAACGTAGCATATTTTATTCTTCCATAGTCCTCTATACTCGTCATATTCTTATCAGACCTCCTTTCTTGCCATAATATCATCATTCACACAGTCCATCTACCGTTTCTTTGGACTTCCTCTTCTTTTATTAAACAAATAATTGAATATTTAATGAATCTGTAAATTCAAATCATTTTATAAAATGAAACAGTAACGGTTACAATGTAACTAAACAAGCAAAGTGGAGAAAGGAATTCTGGCCATAGGCATGAAACTTAAATTAACGAAGAAATATCGAACATAAATTAAAAGTAGAAAAAATTGCCACGCCTTATATTAAAACCTTCAAAGTGCGAGTTAGCTGCTCATGCTAAGATTCCGTCCATATTTTTACAAAGAATTTCTACCATTATTTGATCTACCAATTTATTTAAGCAGTTAACTATTTCAAAGCAAATTTTTTAAATTCAACTTAATTGATTAATAAATTCAAGAACCTAAATAAAAGTCAAAGTTTTCATTGCAAGTAGAGCTTGTGTTTTTTTTTTAATTTCTTATATTTTTTATTCTGTGCACGCGCTTCGGTTTGCCACTAACATGCCAAAACTATTAAACTAAACTTCTTTATTTTACCACTGAACCCCAATACCGAAGCTTAAATTAATAGAGACCACATTCGATAAAACAAAAAGGTAAAGTCATAATTTAAAATTTAAATATTTATCCAGCTCAAGTCAAAACAAGTTTTAATAAAATATTGTGATCTTTATCGAAAGTGATCTTTGATAACGATCGTTGATTGCGATCATCGATCTTCATTTTTTTCTTGAAGTTAACTACTTAATGAAGGATGAGTAAAACTTGCAATAAATGTGTGTAGATAAAGCTTCTTGTCCACTAGGCAACATTTGATAAGAAACACGCGTCACTCAACATGTTCGGCATCATTACACAACAGCGCATGACGTTGCCAGGTAGCGCGCAAAATGTTGCAGGGATTGTTGTTTGATTCCGAGCAACATGTTGTTAAGCATGATACGTGACGCGCAACAACACCGCTACTAAAATTAACACTCGATCCTCTGTCAACATTAGTCATGCATGGACAGACAACGTTGCTAAACAAAAGTGGTGCGTAACCATTCTACATGATCAGCAACAAGTCGCGATTTAAATGTTACCTAGTGGATACGAAGCTTTAAGTGTCACATCAAGTTCAGTTCCAACCAACGTGCCACTTACTCACTGCAGGAAGTTGTAAATCTCCACAGGTCCTCTATCCAGTTTACATTAACATTCCCTACCCCCCTTAGTTCTTAATAAACAGCCAACGTATTCAAACTTTCTTCCATCACTACAGTTCTTGATTAGTTGGTCGAGATTTAGAAAATCTTCTTTTATTGCACATGCATCCTGCGTGTCACTATATTTTAAATAAAGAAAAGGTTCGCTTGTCATAGTTCATATTGCTAATGAATCAGCACCACAGACTGTCACCAATGATAAATTCCTATCATTATTCAATGGACCTTGAAATTCTGAAAAATTGTTTATAATAACTCTCTTCTGTGACCATAAATATTAATATAACGGCGACAACTCTTTCGTAAGTGGGCTTAAAATAGGTAATACAAAACGATGGGTACAAAAGACTTGTCTACGAACACAGGTGTCGGATGTACTACACTATAATTTATACGTTTGGCAGCAAGATATACCACATTAACTTAATGACATCGAATGAAATCAACATGTGATTTTGATCACCATAACTAACCGCATTACAAGTTGAATCGATTCCCGCCAACTGTTCTCTATGGTTTCTGGATTCCATTATCTGTCTATAAATAGGGTCCTTTGTGTGATTTGGCAAAAAACGCATAAATCGAATCGATCTTCCTAGCTGTCTGCCATTCACTTTGTTCCCATGTTTCCAGGGATCTAATGGGCAATCCCCAAAGACCCATACATATTTGGTGGTAGTAAATGTCAAAATATTTTGTATCAGTTGTGCTAATGGTTTGTAAAGTCGGCATTAAGGTCATATTGTTATTTTGTACGGGGATATTGTGGCCAAATGTGTGTTATTTTGACAAAATCATATTTCGTTGAAATTGCGGATGTTTGTTGATAAATGAGAAATTGTTTTCCATAGGGAATTTTTTGTGGTATTTAGGTCGTATTTTAATACAATGGTACCTATATCTCTGAAAAGTTACTGCAATGAAAAATGTAGAACACGATAAATAACTCTCGCTTGCCGAGTTAACTTTAATTTAACTTTATTAGAACTGGGTCGGATTCTTGTATAAAACCGACTTATCGAGTTCAGAATTCATTAATTTCCAAAATGGCCTTATAAAAGAGGCTCCATTTAACGTATTTAGCACAATTAACAAATCGCATTTCTAACTACCCTCCACAATCGCAACCGCCGCTTACATTAGCGTTTGATAATGAGAAAAGCACAAGGAGCGAAAAAAAATGATGAGAATTCGAGACCTATCTCGGGATACTTGACAAAATCCGACGAATGAATGTAATGCCATTATGATTAGCATTATTTTGTTGGGAGGGTCGCGGATTCCGGTTTACTGGATAAAGCGAAATTCGTCGTCACAAAGAGGTTTTTTCTGACGTGCTTTTTAATTCCCCCTAAACATCTGTGGTGGCTGGGACTGTATAGCGGCTTTAATCGCATTTGTTGCGCCACACGTTATTGATAGTTGAACGGTTTGTTTAAATGTTTTGGTGATAGGATACAAGGAATGCAGCTGTGAGTAGGTATTCTAGAGTGGGTTCTGTAGAGACAGAGTTTATTGAAATTCGAATTGTGAAAATTTGTTGTTGCAGCTTGTTATACCCAGATGCCTGTAAGATACGAATTATGTTCAGCAGCTACTGCTTTGGGTAGCTCATGAAACGCTTAATTATGTATTGTAATTATATAAATACAAATTCCCGTGCCGTACCTTCTTAAAGCAAAAATATAGTTATGTCGATAGTAGACAGGTTACCATTATTTTCTTCTGTTTTTATTTCTGTTGGTATAAAGTAATTTATAGAATAGAATATCCTTGTTATGTACACCATACAAATAAAATAGTTACAGAAAATATTTCACATAAGGTTAACCAAGCCCTGGTTAACCTTATGAATATTATGGTTAAAAACCTTTCGGTCTTACGGAACTCCAAAAACTTCTTTACACAGTGACACGAAAATTTTAATTTATGTGGGGGATTTTAATAAATAATTATAGACGTGATCTGTAAACAGTAAGCTGGAATGTTTAATTTTTTTAACGTATTTTATAGTTCTGCTAGCTAATCCGGTTACGTTTGTCACGGAGCCTTTTAGTACGAGTTTGGCTGCACTAAATATGAATCTTTATGTTTAACTGTGACATTAATCACAAAAACCCTGTGATTTATGTAACTATGCAACACCACGGATCCGTTTACAGTTCAAACTAGAGTTTAGTGACACGCTTCACATTTGAGAACAACAAAAGCATCGTTATGTATTTTATTAGTTTCACAAGTACTCGACGCGTGGCTGTAAATAAAATATGACTTAATGGGAACAAAGATTTGGTTTAGAAGAAATATTGACGGTGGAAACATCAAATGACGTAAGCAGTGGCGTAGCAAGTCCTAGTCCGGAATCAATTTTGGGTTCCTTTTATGAGTAACTAGCTTATGCCCGCTGCTTCGCTCGCGTTAAATTCGGGGTAATACAGTTCCCCTTTCCTGATTTACAGGTACCTGCTACCTGTAGTTTTTGCCCTTGCGCCTTATTTATTGTAATAGCAAAGCTAAGTTTTCCATTATTTTCCCTCTTTCTCCCTCATTTCTCACTTTAAAAAAAAAAAGTTAGCCTATGTCCGTCTCCAGGGCCTCAACTATCTCTGTACCAAAACTCATCAACATCGGTTTAGCCATCTAGGCTTGAAGACGTAACACACAAACAAACTCACTTTCGCTTTTATAATATTAGTAAGGACAAACAAACGATTTTTGCAATACAAATAAAATAGCACCCCCTCACTTGCATCGGATTGGAGCTTCCTGGACCGCGATTTTATTATTTTATCTCTTATTAAGAAAATAATTGAAGAAGGTTGTGAGAAGATTTTGGGTTTTATTTCCTTAACATATCGATGGTAGCTACGCCGCTGGACGCAAGGAACAATGACTCAACGTTGAAAATCCAACAACAAGCTCAATGTCCCTTACAACATTTCAAAGCGTTGATAGTATCTATTGGCTAACTTTGATTCCGAGTTATGCAAGACGAAAAACGTAATTATTAACCATATTCCACACAAGGTTTCAATAGCAGAACGTCTCCTCATCATACCTTTGTCGGCTACATCGTCGTATAAAATAGTATAATTAAAACTCAAATCGAAATATCGACGTAGCTACGCGAGTATGCATCCCATCGTGTGTCAGTGACCGCTCCTGAATGGGCCCTAATTTTTTTCAGGCCTTCGATTTGTGGGTTCTTGCTTTGTGATACAAAATTAATGATTTTTGGTCTGTGCTTCGCAGCGTCAGCGGGTACAATGGGCTCAGTGACAATGGTGCCCCGCTGTCCACGATATTGACGGAAGGCCGCGCGGCCGATGCTACCTACGCTCCTGCTGCCCTACCGGCCTCAGCCCTTTGTCCACAAGAATTTTAGACACGTCATGAACCAAATGGAAGCTCGTGAGAATAACCGCAATATAAATATATATAATTACTAGCTTTCGCCCGCGGCTTCGCTCGCGTTAAATTCGGTATAACACACCAAGCAGACCTGCAGTTTTTGCTCTTGCGCCTGATTGATTTGTAATAGCAACGCTAAGTTTTCCCTTTACTTCCCTCGTTCTCCCTCATATCCTACTTATTTTTGTTAAATAAAAATTAGCCTATGTCCGTCTCCTGGTTCCCAACTATCTCTGTACCAAAATTCATCAAAATCGGTTTAGCCATTAAAGCGTGAAGAGGTAACAAACAAACAAACAAACTCACTTTCGCTTTTATAATATTATAGTAAGGATACTACGATAAATGCCACTTATTTGTATACTCATTTTCATTAAATTATTATGGCTGAGCGTGCTGAGCGTCGCGCCGTTTTCCAATCGTCACGTAAGCTAATCAAAATAAAGTTAAGAAAAAGCAATAAGCCTGCCTAAAGCCATAACAAGCCAGTAACTTGAACTTCTTACATGTTTTAATATTTAAATATCATACAACCTATTGACACAGCTCACATTGTTAACGTTTATTTTATTTGACGCGACCTACACATTGACCAACTGCTCCAATAAATTACATCATTCGTTTCTTGAAGCAGTCCAAACATCTTGCTCCCAACACTATTGTGACTGGGGACCACAACGCACCCAAACATTTAGGGTGGTCTCATTTTGTGACCACTATTTAACCCAAATACGCCGTATTGTAAATGACCATCATTGTGGTCACCCCAAGAACGAACATTGTCGCCTCGCCTCTAATTTATAGCAATTCAATATAATTTCATTAGCACCAAACTGTTTATAAATCTGTATGAGCACAATATCTATTCGATTGACGACAGTCTGTTGTTATGGCCAATAAATTTTAGGATTATCTTGTCCGTAGGCTGTGATTAGGTGCCATCAATGTTTTGAGGGAAAGTCGAAAATTAAATCGTTTAAGCCCAGTTAATGGCGGGTGTACAATGACATCAATACGTAATGATAAATTACAGCAATGAAATAAAACCACAGTGCGTCATAAATAACGTTTGGAACACCCACAAATGTACTTATTCAACAATTTGACTGTATGTTTATAAGATAGGTAATTTCTAGAAGAAATCACACAAAAGATGCTTTTATTATCATTTATTTTATGTTAAAATTTCAACGAAATAAAAAGCGCTTGTTCCCGAGGCGCGTTTGATCGCGCTTTGCGAATTTTAAACCAGCTTCAAAAGAGCTGATCCGAGAATTTGCTATTAAAACGACTACAGGCGCACCCTTAATTCTTCAACTTTTTATCGAAAATCTTGACCAATCGGCGTGTATCGTTGTTAACAATTCCCGTAATTCATTCGAGATTCGCTTTGCGTCTAACAGAGATATACTGAAATGACCAATCACGGACGTGCGCGGACTATCGAACTTCATGTTTACTTCAGCCTTACCATTGTTGTCACACCGACTTGCTTGTCCTATATTAGCAATATTTATGAAGCCAATTTATAGGTCTTAGCTTTGATCGATTTGCCATAGAAGGCTAATATCGGATTCTTGAACAAATGAAACCGTACTATGATGATTGTTATGACTAATAAGGTCTCAAGCTTATTAATACGATGTTCTAATTTACTAATTGAACAGTAAGGGTAAGGTAGGGTAATTATGTAAAACAACAAAGTCCTTAGAACATAATCAGTCAGCAACAAAGCCAAAACAATTATTAAAAAAACAAAACAATTATTAAAAACAATTATTTACACTACTAATTTCAATGAAGGTACCTGTTTATTTACCAGATAATGTTAATGTCAGCCAATTTTTTTTGAAGAACCTTTTTCACACTAATAAATTCTCCTGCATCGTGGGTGCGTTTACAAACATTTAAACTCACATTCACAAACAACCAGACCTAGAACAACTACCTATCAGTCAAACAAATATTTGTTCCGTGTGAGGATCGAATCCGCGACACGCGGCCTGTCGCTCAACCACTGCGCCAACTTTGCCGTCAAAAATGTTATTAATCTACCTCAGATTCTTCCCCCTCCCTCCCTCTTTTTTCGGGGTCATGTGCGAATTGCATAATCATTGAGGAAACAGCATGCCTAAGATATATTTCTCAACGGTCAGGTTAGGTACTACCCGCACGATAAATAGGAAGACAAAAGGAGAGACCATATCAATTGCTTGCAGCACGTTTGATTGTTAGTGATCTTACTTAATCCTATTCTACTATCCTTCTAATATTATAAATGCGAAAGTTTGTGAGTATGGATGTATGTTTGATCCTCTTTCACGAAAACGTCCGTCTATTGACGACAGGCCGTGTCGACGGCGCGGTCGTGTTTCACGCGCGCCTCAAAGAGAGTCAGCAAAGCAGAGGGGCTTGCCAGAGCCTCCGCCTGCCGGGGTTGCGGGTTGTTCGAAAGAGATACCGCGGCCTCGGAACGTAAAGGGCAATAGAAGGAACATGGGTGGGTTTTAGTCAGTACAAGTCTGACATGCCCCCCCGCTCCGCCCAGAGCGGGGCAAGTCATTGGATGATTTCCCACCCGAAAAAAAAAAAAAAAAGTGGGTTGGATTTCTATCCATGACTTTCCATAAAACATTGTTCGCTGCAGAACTTCGGTGTAAACATTCACGAACACCGAAGTTCGATACGATAGTTACATTTGCTCTGAAATCGACTATTTTTATGTCCATTAGTTTAATGTGATTTCTTTTAGATGTTGGTACTTAACTAATGGTCTTCTCCCACTGGTAAAAGGTTCACCAGTATGTAGGTGGAGCCTTCAGATATACGAGAGTGTCGATCCAGAATGTCTAATGTTGTTATTATCTTATGTAGCAGTTGCGGGTTGTTCGAAAAAGATGCCGCGGCCCCGGAACACAAAGAAGGAACTTGGATTTGTTTTAGTCAGTAAAACTCTGACACTCCTTTCCGCTCTGGGTTTCGCTCCAAAATAAGTGTAATACAACTTATTCCCACACAAATAATGGAAGTCTTATTCACTTTTAAAAGCCCTAAAAGCCCTAAAAGCCCTAACTGTATGATGAATAAATCTGAGAAGGCACATTTTGTCTACCACACATACCTATTGTGAAAACAAACCACCGATACTTCTTCAATCGTTCATAAAGGCAGACGCAGGAGAAACTTGAGAAGAGAAGAATTAAACGTATTGCGCCGACCATGAGTAGAATAGGACAAGGCCAGGAAGATAAAAGATGATGACAAGCAGGAGCAAATTCAAAGCCAAGTCAGAGGCCCGTGGGCGGCATAAAAACTCTGACAACAGGTTAAGCATTAACGAAACGTAAAATAAAGAAGGAGAAAATTGTATGGTAACAAGCACAACTAATGGTAAATTGTCGCACAACACACTTGAAAACACAGCTTGGTAAACCTAGTTCTGGGCTAAAATGACCGCTTAAATAGCGGAATCATAAAGGGATGATAATATGAAAAACGTTAAAATTCGGCGCAGTTAGTAGTGTGAGTTGTCACTTTGTGACGATTTTACGAACGGTAACTTTTAGACCCCCTGGACTAACGAAACAACATCTAATCACTTCCCCCAAACACTTTATAAACAGAGTTTAACGACCTATTACTACAAAAACGATGAATAGCGGAAATTATACTGTCAACGATAAATTCAAACATAATTAGACGATTCCTGTAATTACCTCTCATTCTTGAAATTAACGTTAATTGGCTCATTAACATATCACATTTACTTAATTTATTTGTGTCGAGATTTTTAATGCAGGACAACAATGACATGCGACATTACAAGCATAGAGTAAAACAGGGCATTTGCAAAGTGCATACATGGATTAATACGTGCAGAAAAAAATCAATCAGTCAAAAAGTGTTATCTATGGATTGCACTGCCCCACCTGCCTCATCTAACACAGTCAGAGAGATTCTTCTAGTTTGGAAACTTTTTCAAAATCTATTTAGGATGACGATTTTTCTTATAGAACAATCATGTTTTAAACTTTTACCATCATAAATCTGTGCAACACTAACAAGACCTAACACCAAATACTTTACTTTTATCCGTCAAATAATTATCGTGAGTCAACTATTTTATTTTATGTGCCATTAAATTTAACAACAATTGCCTTTTAGTGACATGGAAGTAGACATCTTTATGTGTATATGTCGTTAAGATTAACTGGTCCTACGTTTTGAATGAGTCCGACTGACCGGCCTGTAGGGAGTAAAGGGACCTCTACAGAGGTATCTCTAGACCCATTACCATAACTCAGGTTAGTTTCAACGCTATCGCTGTTATGGAGCATTTGTGAGTTGTTATGTCAACCCATGAGTTTTAAGGTCGTTTGAATAAAGAATCTAAGATAGAGATGTGGACTGGTGGTCGCGGTTTATTTGTAAACAATGGCAATCGTTTTTGGTATGCTAAATGAAAAAGAAATGCTTAGCCGGATTTCGTATAGAGCTGTGCACTAGCAAAAAAAAATACTTTAATGGACAGTGTAAAATGCAGAGCTTTATAGTTTACGTTTTATAATCATTAAATATAGAAGCCTAAAACGCCTTAACAATTTGAATAGCAATGACCTAACATTCAGAGTTTTAAAGGCGAAACAATACGAGAAATACTTCAGAGTCTTCAGACCATAAAAATATGTTCATGGCCAATTTATGAAATTCGTAGAATTGTTTTGAAATTCTTTTTTTTCCGATTGCTTTGAATTGTATATTGTTCTAAAACCCATTGGAACTATTTAAGAATAAATAATTTATTATTATAAGTTTAACCAGAGCTAACTTACTATTTTTTTATGAATATTCTTCGATCTTTACTGGTTCTCCAAAGAATGTTAAAATATCGAACTAACATCATGCAAAACACCCAAGAAATTGTTATTTAATTTCACTTTTTTTCTACACCAGGTGTAAACTCAGTTTTGACTTTACCAAAACCTTTTCAATAAACCTCAAGACCACACAAAGATGTCCGTTTACCGCCAAGAATCACACTATTGTGATTGTCAAAACAAGATCGGTTACAATAAATCTTATTAAAGTTAGGCCCGCCACAACGCCATTCATGGCGGCCTTGATCCGACCTCAAAAGAATGGTTTGTTTACAGATATTGCTAAAAGCCTTTGTCACGGGCTCACGGCGTGCGTACATCTGCTCTACCTACCTGAAGGCATGGTATAAGAAATGCAAGAATATTTAATTTTTGTATCAAATCTTGCAAGGAAGAGTATGGAGCAATTTTTAAGGAGCTCGTTGCTAAATAATAGCAGTCAGTGTCCCGAAACTCTGACAATCAGTCTTACCTAGGGGTATCGTATTACCCAGTATTAAATGGGTTGTGGAGGTCAAATAGTCAGTCACTCCATGTAAAATACTGGTATTCAGCTGCATCCGGTAAGACTGGAAGCCTACAATAGAACAGTTTGGAAAAGGCTAGGCAGATGGTGTTGAGTAGGTATGGGGCAATTTTTGGCCAAATTCAACAAAAGGCATGACAACTAAGTTTACTAATGTTATTATAAAGCAAATTCGGTAATAGCTCAAAACTACTAATCATTCACTACTTAGAAATTAGCTCACAATATTACGAAATTAAATTATTAATTAAATTATTTATAATGTACCTACATTTTTTGTCATTCATACGGAATAAATTAAAATATCAATTAATGAGAAACATTTAAAGTAGTTAGTCGCTTATCAAATCTAGGTATGAATCCCGCGACTTCGTTCGCGTGAAAAATTTGATATGTGAGAAAAAAAGCTAGGTACCTAAGTTTTATTAAAATTACAGACATAAGTTAAATCTATCCCTGTGCCAAGTTTCATACTGTCCAGTTCAGCTGTTACGTAACAAACATCCATCCATACTTTCGCTTCGACAGGGACGACAGGCTGGTTTGGGAAATGGGAACTTGTTGAAACTCCACGACCATGATTGGTTTTTAGTCCGTGATTAATCCGACAGATGGCGTTACTAGTATCAACTTTGTCGTTTTCGACAGAGTTAGGGAAAGAATTAAAACAAATAAGAACATTAAAAACAGCTCGAAAAAAATAATTAAAGAAATTACGTATAATTTATATAAACGTCTACCAAAAATGGGAATTCCAAAACCCAAATGTTTCACAAAATTGCCAACTTTTAAACACAGTCAACAAAGGTAATATACTTCTCAAAATTATTGATTTAGATTAATTCAACTACTTTCTCGTTTATTTATGTAATCTTAATTCTAGCTTTCGTTAGTTTTTTTTTTTGCTTTCGATAACGAGTCAATTTTATACTCTGGTAACATAAACAAAATGCATTTGACAAATGACAGTCGTCTAAATCGTGATCCGGAGCATTGCTTAGTTTGCTTTCTTTGTCGTTACCATAACTCTTCGTAAAAGTTCAACTTTTTAATGCTACAAATGTGTAATTGTTTCGTGTCATGTACCTGTAGCTTGGAAGTTTGACAGACTGATATCGTGAGCCATTGCAGTTAGTTGCATTCACTTTGTTTGCTTTGTTTTGAACACAGGTAGAGCTCAACAAGTTTTTAACTGTGCCGTGCTATTATCATCCTAACATAATATATGAAAAATTTAACTTACGTTAAAATATGGATACAAGTTTACGACTAAAGGAGTAAGTACAACTTATAATTCAAACTTTTTTAACGTTAATTTATATGCAATATTTTATATGAAAGAACGACGAGCTTAAGGGCACAGTTTCAATTCCATAATCATCAAAGCTACTGTGTGTGATAACAATAGAAGTCTATCTACATACTATCTCCAGCTTTTGTTAATGTTATCATGCACAATCTCACTGGAATTGTAGAAATTTAACTAAATGCAGCAAAAGCTTTACATTTGACTTAAACAACAATTTTTACTGATAACATCACATGAGTGCAATATTTACTTGTGATAAAAGACATTAAAATTTAAATATTCATTTTTTTGAGTTGCATGTGCCAATTTGTTTCAGCAAAATGCTTATATCTGGAAGGGTATTATTGAAATAATTTCTTACTATCAAATTACATGATTAGTTGCATCACAAACATTTTACTAGGAACTACAGGTGATTGACCACGAAAATAACTGCTAGTTACATGTACCTACTATGTTGTATCACTAAATATTTGCATAATGTTTATTTTTTGTTCTTTCTGGTATATTCCCTCGTGGTACCCCATTCATAGTGCTTATAAAGATGTTATATTTGGCAAGTTCTCATACAAAAACAATTAAATTATGAGGTATTACCAGCAACAGGCTCATTTTTCATCTAAATAATGTGTGATTACCTTGTTTTACTCACCAATTTTATTTGTAATATAAGTGACCATGTTGCACAAAAGGCTATGGAGCAGGCCATGTTAGGCTTATCATTGAAAGACCGAGTCTGCAATCCAAAAATCCGACGTAAGACTATAGTCCAGGATAGTGGATTACGAGCAACAGCTCTCAAAAGGAGGCGGGCAGAACTTTTGGCAAGGCAAAGCAGTGGCCGTTTGAGTAAAGCCCTCGCTAAAACATTGCCGAGGGAATGTAGAAGAAGTGTTGGCAGATTGAGAACCAGATGGGTTGATGACTTTCAGAAGATTGTGGGTAAGAACTGGTTTTGAAAGACTAGGGAAGCATGTTTTAATGACAAAGTGTAAATTCAGATATGCCAGATCTAAACTCACTGTTCACAAATCATTGTGATTCTTAAACTAAAGTAAGGTATTTAAGATGGTTGCGGGTTGTTCAAATGAGATACCGCGACCCGGAACATTAGAGCAAAAGAAGGAACATGGGTGGGTTTTAGCCAGTACAATTCTGACACTCCTCCCCACTCCACCCAGAGCATGCATGCATGAGCATGTTTTTTATGTTTTTCCTTCGGCGAAATTAAGTATTTAAGATAGATCTGGGTATCTTGTACTACAGTACTAATTGGTTTAGACAGACAAGCATGGCACTGCACTTTGCACTATGTCATTTTCTGATGTCAAAAAACAGCTTACTCATCTGCCAATGAAAATATCGTCAGTTCTATTGTTATCATGGGAATAAAAAGTTGATTTTCTATTAACAAAGAGCTTGATAGTCATCACAGTCTTGCTAGCCACTGCTGGGCCTGTGTTTCTCCCAGTCTTCCACATAACACCAGATCCATGGGTCCATCTAATTCAGATACATCTCTATTTGATATACCGTTGCCACTTCAGGTCTCATTTGCTGCAGTTGCCATAAACCGACCAGCCCATTGCCAATGCAACTTGCTGACTGCAAGCTATATAGGCTTAGCCATGCATTCATTCTCCTATCCCACATGCTTTAGGTTGACGCAGCATTCTTCTTCCATAACTCGTCATCACGGCAGTCACCTCCTTTCTAGCCATATCTTGCTTCACACAGCCCATCCATATTGTCTTTGGTTTTCCTCTACCACCACATTCATACTCAAAACTTACCTTGACACTGAATACCAGTATTTTACATGTGATGTAGCGACTTTCTACCACAGTCTTATGCTCTTAAAACTATTAATACAAACCATTGAAACCAAAAATCCTACAGCAAAACATCAACTGTATTTTAATATCTGTGCCCCGTAAATATCATTTTTCCATGCTAATGAACATTGCTCTAATCTCATCATTTATTATATAACTGGACTGACATCTAGACTGCACTTTTATTCTATTTTTATGCCCTCTCAATGATAATAACCTTGACTATAAAGTTAGAGCTAGTAAACTAGTCTCAAAAATTGCGGATGGTATGAATAATAAATTCAAAATGTTGAAAAAAAAGGAAATCAAGCTAAGAAAAAAAAACAAAACCAAAGTTTAACGACACGGTTGGCGCAGTGGCTGAGCGATCAACTGCTGCGCTGCGTGTCGCGGGTTCAATCCTCGCACGGAACAAATATTTGAATGGCCTACAGATAGTTGTTCCGGGTGTGACTGTTTGTGTATGTGAGATTGAATGTTAGTAAACGCACCTACGAAACAGGTGAAATTCCTAGAGTGGTGTAACGATTTATAAAAAAAAGAAGTGCCACCTATAAGCTTATAAAACAAATAATCATAATAATAGTCTATAAGCATAGCATCTAAAAAAAAGCGTATGAATGAGATAGTATTTAAAAATACCCATCCAATTATAAAAGAACCATTATCGCGCCTTTGATGTTTTATGGAATCACAAAAACATGGAAAACTGTGATTCAGATGCGATGCAGTTTTCCGTCTTTTTTATACTTTTGTTAATGGAGAAACAGAGCCGAAATAGCAAATGCGGCAACATCGACGATGCGTTCAGCAGGATTAATCAAATTCCACACGAACGAAGTCGCGCTTATACATTACTACATATTTTTAAGTGACCGTCTGACCTCTACTTCAATACATACTTATTTAACACAAGATTTATAGAAGGAGAACATTTGAATCAATTGTAAATGATAAATGATGTTTATTTTGCAAGTAGGTTTTCACAAACACTTATACACGTGTTTTTTCTGAGAGGAAACAGCCGAAACAAACTCAGAGGTCATAGTCTCTTTTAAGGTCCAGACAAAAAATCTTGGCCAACTTACATGAGGACTATGCGATTAGTGTCTGAAATGGTCTTTTTAAGAAAGCACCACACAGATTGAGTGACCTGTCCAGTCAGTGCAAGCATTTGTCAGTTATCGTGTAGCTCGACTCATCGACTCACCCAAGAAGCTCAAGGACACGACGAACAATACCAAAAAAGGACATTTGTGTAGGTCCCTTATAGTACTCAAACTTCCAGACAATCGTCAAAATCAAACAAAGTAAATAAAAGTTATGATCTACATGGTCCTTACATTTACAATAAACAACTACAGACTAGAAATATTTACAAAATTAAATTAATCATAACATGTCACAAATCAAAAATAATAATAATAAAAAAATAAAATAAAATATGTAATTGTTTGTTTGAAAGAATATGTCATTGTTTGTTTAAAAGAATAAGGAAAAGTTTGAGCTTTGTCAATTTAGCTTGCTGTGGATAATTCTTTACACAGCTATCAAATAACAAAAAAGCGTTGCTCATTCAAATTCTAAAAAGAGCTATCACCTAACAATGCAACAGACAAAGGAAAATGACCATTATCAAGAAAAAACCCAATACCCTAATTAAGGGCAATACCAATGAGGTATGTAGGTATAAGGATTACAAGTTGCTTTCGCATTTTTGTGTTTGATATTAATTTAGTATTTTTTTATAGAGATAATTATGTCATCATTATTTGGAATCTTCCAAATAAATTATATTTACTACTATTTCAAATTAAATATTATTTAATTTGAAAGGTGTTAAGAACACCAACGTCTTCTTAACACCAACAATTAAAAATTAATTACTTACTTCTATCAATTTACAAAAATCATAAAAATTCACAGTGAATGTAGAAGTTGCACTCATTTGTATTACCTACCTATTTGATAAATCCTGACTGTTTATTCGCCTACAAAATGTCGTCAAAATGCATGGTGCATACGAAAATGCACCTTATCACCGTTTGCGAGGTTAGTAATTTCTAACTCATTAAGCTTGAAGTTCTTCATAATATAATATATTTGTATCTACACCTAAAGCCTCAGCGTCACAACTATAGCAATGAATTTCGCGTATTTCCAAAATGTTTCTTCAACAAAGTTTCACAACAATTTCAGTGTGCTATGCTATCAGTAGTATCAGTCCTAGTGCTATCTTATTTTTTTTTCTATCAGTATTGTGCAAACATTCATCCTAATATGTTGGATTCATAATTTCCTGAACCTCCTAAGTTGAAAGAGGTCCTGTCTTTTCCGACAATTGGCCTGTCGTCAAGTAAGGTTTTTGATTTATTTATTCATAGTCATAGTATGTATTTCTTTGAGGTAAAGCTTATTAGGACTTATAATCCTTTTTATAATCATGTCAGCATCAAGCTAAATGTTTCTTTATAATAATTATATATGAAGTAATATAAGAAAAATAATGTTTGAAAAGCGAATTCTTAATATTCCTAGAAATGCTGGGTCAGGTGAACGAATCGATTTGATTATATTTCACATAGTTCGTTTTTTTTGGCTGGGTAATCCCCGTTCTTACGCCTTTGAATTATTTTGATCATTATATTATATTAATAAAAACTGGCGATGACAAGTTAATCACAAATGTTATAAGTTATTTTGTAATTTAATCTACTGATCGAAATCAGGATTTTATTTATTTATTCATTTAATGCACAATGCAGAAATAGTTACACGCTAGGCTTATATCTAGTGAGTGAGACCCTGTTAAGGCGCAGCAAAATGTCAAAATTAGATATAATCATAATTTTTTTATCAAGTACATATTTATTAGCCAGTGTTATTAAAAAATATTAGCATATCATCCACATAGACATGGAAAAACATATGTATGTAGGAGATAAATCGTAAACTAACCAAGCAATATAATTAAAATTGATATGGGTAGGAGCACACCCTTACGATTTTAAAAAGAGTTTTGAAAATAGGTCCGAAATTGTTGGAGAAATCGCGTAACAAACATACAAAAAAATATACAGTCTCTTTCTTTTTTAGAAGTAGGTTAAAAAGAATAAGTACGCATATCAGAAATTATTTTTCTTACAAAAAATATGATGGTTGAATTGTCTACGTTTCTTTACTGGGTAATTTTTACAAACCTCTCCAAGTGTCCATTAATGGTCAGGAAACAATGAATCACAGATAGGTAGGTACTGCACGAATAGATGTTCTATAAGTATTTGTTATCGGTCTACTTGCCCAGTTTCCGTTCAAATGACACTAATTTGCTGCTGACGAGTACAAGATAAGGTGACCTTGGCATAGAAGCATAATTTTGTTTTGTCCATTATGCCAAACGCTGTTTCAAGGTGGCACTCATTAATATGGCTAACCTGTCTTTTAGAAACGTGATTTAAAGTATGGCAACTGACAAGTGCTCCACGTTTGTTCAAATACTATTAGGTACCAAAGTCCTGCAGTGATTAAGACATACTTTTACTTATTTGGTGACAGTAGCTCATTCAAATCCATGTTTCCAGTTGATATTAATTATAAGTTTATGGTAGCGTAAATTAATTTGATTTTAGAAGGATTGATGTAAAAACTCATATTCTGTAAAACTTTAGTTTACACTGAATCTTATCTATGTTTAGTTATTTGCCAAATATACACCTTAACCTTTTGAACGCCATAGCATAAACGCACGCGGCGTGTGCCCTCCACGCCAAGAAACTCATTTTACAGATTTGTCACATATTTGTATCGTTAGCGTCCGGGGCACGCGCTAACTTGTCACACTTATGTGGCACTGGCGTTCAAAATGATAATGGAATCGAAATAAATGCCAACTGCGGAATATCCTCGCGATATTTGAGACTCAACGAAGACAAAGTCAACAAGACTTTGTCTTCGTTGAGTCTCAAATGTTCTTAAATTAATAACAATTGATTCATGTTTGACTCAATTAAATGTTTCCTTACGTCAGATTGTACGAAATATAGTAAAATCCGGCAGCGAATTTGAAAAACTGTATGGTAGAGATGAGTTAATTCCAAGTCATTAGTAATAGAAGAGTTACTCCACAGTTTATGGTCGATGATTCCATTGACCTAGAGCAGGCTAGATCTTGGATGGCTACCATCAAATTTTGGATACTAATCCTATTACTATATTTCCTAAACTTCCTTCTACTTGGTGTATTCAACAAGCCGAAGTACGTCTTGGTCTTTTTTTACTCGCCTGCACTCCTTGTGTCTCGATAGTAATCAATGAAATATTTGCTCACGTCAAAATCGACGTTTTTTTTTTTGTTCATAAACGGTCCAATATTCGTTCAACTGTCAGTTACGGTGTTTAATATTACATGTGATTTGACTAACTTAGGCCGAACTGTGAAGATGCAGTTACAATAGGTCCTTCCTATCCGCATGCCGATTGCCTGTTAGGTGAGATGCCATTTCCTAATGACTTCGACATTGAATCTAAAAGGAGACAATAACCTACCTATAAGGAAAACCTTTTGCGAAATTACAACAGGCACATGCATTCAATCTACGCCCAAAATTGCGTAGAGTAGAGAACTGCGCATTAACGAGCAATGCTGCACTGAAGTCCCGTTGGGTTGCGCTTATGACTAAGATGTTATTAGCCGATACCACGAATTGTAAAAAATAATTGGTTTTCACCAACTATGAGAATTCACTGTTTTTTGTTTTGGATCAGACCTATATTTGAAAATATTTTATTTAGTAGGTACCTTTTTAGGCATATGATGCGTATTTTGTTGTTAACTGCTTATCACCGCTCATCGGTCAACGACATTAGCACCCGAATGGTCTATCACTATTATAGATATTTGTTTACTTTTCGTTGACAAATAATAGCTGCCGCTCGATCTTGAGGATAAGCCTCGCATGCTGATCAATGACCAAATAATATACCGAGTTGCCACCTCAGTGCCTTGGAAAGCATGTTAAGCCCAGCGGCTTAACTTGCTTTCCGAGGCGCGGTACGAGGTACGGGTTTACGAGGCACAGCCAGAACCAGCGTCCTGGCTGTCATTTTATCTTAGAAAGTCGTTACAGTGGCTCCAAAGTCTGACAACCAGTCTTACCAAGGAGTATCATATCACCCAGTTATTTACTGGGTTGTGGAGATAGGCAGCCGCTCCATGTAAAGTTCTGGCTGAAGCTGAATCCGGTAAGGCTGGAAGCTGACCCCAATATGGTTGTGAAAAAGCTATGCTGATGAACTTTGTTTACTTTTGTTGAGCTCGTGTTTGCTAGTTGGTCATATCATAACTACTATAGCATTTATTTTGTACTTCTACTTCAGGTCAGTTTTCATGCTCGATAAAACAAACTATCTTTCTGCCTGTATGTAAACCGCAATGCTTACACGATTTGGGTTTTACCCGTGAGAACATCAAAGTGAATTTAGAAAGAGAAAGTATCGTGGAAACATTATTATTACCTGTACAAAGTGGTATTAGTTAGAACAAATAATACAAATAGTCACTAAAGGGACAAATACCAAGTATGCTATTAAAAACTGGCTGCCCTTAGCAACGATGAAATATGAGATCCCTACGAACTAGTTCCGCTTGATAAGTGCGTGATCTTCCTATCCCCACTTCTGAAACATGATTCAATGTTAAACACAAATATTGTGCTACGGTATTGCTAAACGATATCCGAGATAACCTTTTGAGTCATCGTTGAATTAATTAGACGCCGCGAAATTATATCAATCACGGTCCTTGACTCCAGTCATACGGTTTGCGGTTAGTAGCAAACCAGGTAGAAGTGCAATTTTATTTAATTGTCCGTAAGTCGCTATTCAGTACCTATTTCAATTAGGGTAGCAGCATTACTATAATCACACGTATAAAGGCGAAAGTTTGTATCTTTTTGGGCTCAAACGGCTTAACAGATTTGGTGTTTTTTTTTTATGTAGATTCTGCTTACCCTGGAGTAACAAATAGGCTACTTTTTATCCCGGTCACCACAGGTAAAACCGCGGGGCACAGCTAGTATTATAATAATGATAAATATGTAAGTTCTCGGTTCAGTTTCCAATCAGCCTTGACAAACGTTCAATCATAGTGCGGTCAACGACTTCTGATCACGAATTTTAAAATATGTGTTATATGTTTACCTACCTTGTTATGTAGGAGGCTGCTATCGGCAAGGTCGTGTGTTAAAATCATTGGCTATTCTCAGTGTGAAACTTAATTTACATTCGTGTACTTGTGTCTCCGATTAGTTCAAGATATCATTTTCGTTTGTTTCTTTTTATTTGTTTTCTTTTGACTGTGAAGGTGTGTTGTGTTTTAATTATTAGTTTAGGATCGTGCTCCGTGTGAGTTTCTGATTTCCTAGTACTTTCAGATGAAAAGCGAGCCAGGAAAATGGACAGTAACAAAAAGCTGCTGCTGCAAAAGCACCAGCAGGATATTATTGACGATCTAGAAGTAGCTTATATCTACGATGAGCTGTTCACAAAACGTGTTATTTCTGCAGAGGAGTTTGATCACATTCTCAGCCTTGTAAGTATTATAATTATGGAATTATGACACACCAATATTTTTTTAAGCAGTCGTTTCTTGGGAAACCCACGCGTGCTTAATCAGCTTTGTAACATGCGATTTTATTAATTAGGAGTTTTTTTACATTAAATATTTATAATTAAGTATTAATGTATGTTATCGTAAATGTAGTGGATGATTTATTTTTAGAACTACATAATTGTAACTTTATTTGATCATTAAGGAAAATTAACAATGTGAAATTATTCGTTTAGTTAAATTATTAATTTTACTGTTTGTTTACCTTGTTGAATAGGCAAGTCGGTAATTGTTTTGTTCGATTAATTTAATTAGTAGGTACACCTAGAGACCTGTTTAAATACCTATGCCTATAGCAATTAAGAATTAGAATAAATTTATTAAACCATAAGCATAGTTACAACATTTTTCTCAATATTACAGATATCGGTAAAGTCATGTTGACAGAATTAAAAAAGTGGTCCCCAAAATAAGCTGCGCTTGTATCTTTCGAGCTGGAGTTGCATTAACTTTAAATTAAAACTGACCTATGTATTTGTCGATATGAAGATTAGACATTTTGGGAAAATAAAAGAGTTCAATGTTTAGTAATGGTGTGTGCGCGCGTGGTGGGTATGTGTGTGTGTGTGTGTGTCGTATTGATTCCAATTCCTGAGGTTTTCTCTCGTTTAGCCTAACAGCTGGAGTTTTATTTACTCATATTCTCATTTATTACCGAATTGTGAAAGTTACTGTTACTTATATCTGTGTAAATGTTCTAAAAAGGTCGACTTACACAGGAAGGAAGATAGACAACATTGTTACAAACTAAAATGTGCAATAGATAAAACTCTAAACGGAGTAATAATAAAGCTTACAAGTGTCAGTCGAATTATAACTTCCGTTGAAGGACGTTGTGTCGCGAAATAAAGAACAAAACGTCTCATTTATTAGTTGTTTGTTATTGAATTTAAAATAACTCTTTGCAGACATCCCGCGTCGAACAAGCTCGATTCTTACTCGACTCGTTGATTCGTAATGGCAACAACGGGTCTTATGAAGCGTTTGTAGACAGCCTACATAAGGACTACAAGTGGCTTTGGGAGAAACTGGCCATTGAGAATAATAACCCGATGCCGAATGATAGTTTTGAAGACAGCCTTAGTAAGGGCGATGTGCCCAGACTACCGGACCACCACGTAAGGAGAAGTAAAGTGGTAAGAAATATTTTTTACTTAATAAAAACCATAAATTCATCGATTATTCATCTGCTTAGCCTTTTCCCACCTCGTGTTTATTTTCATCGATATAATCAATTCAACCTTACTGTGTTTATCCGCCCTTACGGGTTAGATGACGCCTCCTTATCACCGCGGTACAAACTCCTTGTAATTAATCACCTTTACGGATACATCAGTATGATTGCCCATTTAGATCAGCTTAGCGATAACTGGCCACACCTTTTCCCAACAATCTTGTCAGTCTTACCTGATGCAGCTGAATATCAATTTTTACAAAAAGCCACTCGACATTAATTATGATTACTTACATAGAATTTACACTATGACATACAATTACGACGGGGTATGAACATAGTTTGTTTTAATTTGGTCAGTTTTTTCTGTTTTTTTTACAATTAAAGAAAAGACGTCGATGACCATTATCAATTGTAAATCTAATCTTTGCTATATGTTATATTAGACTACTATGTGTGAGTAAAAAGTTTACTCATTTAGCAACTTGAGCATGCTCATGTCTTGTATTATTTATGATTATAAACAGTTACATAATTTTATTTTTTTTAGATTTTTAAAGTGTAGGTACAGACGCCTGCACATCAAGCTACTACAATCTGTCAGATTTCTTTGACAGATTTTCGACTTTATTTCTAAAGTATTAGGTTCAAGTTTCATTGAGAAAAATTGACAGTTTCGGGTAGCTTGACCTGCTGGCGTCTGTACATACCTTTGAATAAACTTTCATTTCTCAAAGGCTCAATCTAATATATTAAAATTCACGTGTCGCGATGTTTGCTATCAAACTCCTCCGAAACGGCTGGGCCGATTTGTATGAAATTTTGTGTGCATTTCGGGTAGGTCTGAAGATCGGCCAACATATATTTTGCATACCCCTGAGAAGGGGACCTGAGCAGCGGGTGAAACCGCTCAGCTAGTAGTCTATAATAATAACATGGATGTAATCATGTGCCTAGAAACAACAATAGTAAGCGAAAAGTTCTACAAAGAATACTTTTATCATACTCCATTGATAAGCATTTAGTAAGCGTTATCTAATGTAAGACATAGCACTTCAATCTCAACTATGTTAATTCGTGAATCATGCGTCATCGATTTACGAAGACAATTCAATCGATGACTTTTGATCCTCTTGAAGGACAACGTATTTGGTTCACTTACAATTTTAAAAGATATAGGTACCTACACACTTATCCTTTTTTGCGAATGGGAAATTGATAATTATCATAAAACTTCAGTGGGAGTGTCAGATTTGTACTGACTAAAACCCACCCATGTTCCTTCTATTGCCCTTTACGTTCCGGGGCCGCGGTATCTCTTTCCAACAACCCGCAACCCCGGTAGGCGGTGGCCCTGGAAGGCTCCTCTGCTTTGCTGACATCGCCCGACGCCCGGGGTTTCTCCCGCGGCGGCTGGGTTGGTTTGAGGTTCTGTCCCTCAAACGCCGGGCTACGTCCATCTACGTCCACCTACATAATTACTAAAATTCATTATGAGAAAGTGTGCTCTTGATAAAATATATCAGAAGTTAGATAGAGGAAACAATATAGATAACTATAGTATACCTATGTTACGCAATATATTTGTAAGGCCCATGAAATAGGGGTGAACCTATTGCCATCAACCGGCACAAAACCAGACTCCGGGCTATTAATGAGAAATTCCTGATAGACAACCATCATAATATCACTCATCTATCTTTTTTTTTTATCGGAGCTCCAGACGGCATCGTATTCCTGTTGTCTACGAGTCGACGGACAATAACCAAAAATCAATCCATCAAAATAAAAAGTTCTTAACTGCAAATATTTTTCTATATGCATGAGCTAATTCTGTTCAACGGATGAACTTATAATGTTTTCCCCATCAATTATGTGACATACAGAACGAAATTGAATTTTCGAAAATCATTATGGGATTTCCTTCAAACGAACATTAGCCTCATTCACTTGCAAGTGAGAAGTGACGAATCCATCTCAATAACAAGGGACTCAGAAAACAGTTAGTACTCGATCATTAAAATAGCGTTCAGGGTGACGAATTGTGACGATACTTGAGGCATGTCCGGCACTCATAACACCGCAATTGTGTAACCAACTTGCTATGACCAAAGGAGTTTTAGGGAAACTCCTCAATCGTATAAATACTTTTGTTCGGCAACGTGATGAATGTATTGTCAAATTGAAGGGTATTGCATTTGTTCGTATGACAGTAAGCTGCTCCTGCCGCGGTTGCGGGTTCGAAAAGATACCGCGGCCCTGGAAGACAAAGAGCAAAAGAAGGAGCATGGATGGGTTTGGGTATTAGCCAGTAAAACTCTGAAACTCCCCCCGCTCCGCCCAGAGCGAGGGAAGTTATTCGAAGATATCTCATCCGCAAAAAAAAAATAAAGCAGTAAGCTGCTGGACTAGAGTGCTGACTGTCTTTATATTTTACCGGCGTATGATACCTCCTACGCCACGTTCGAGTCACAGACTTCAAGGGAGTCCGTGGCCTGAGAGTCTGTCAACCAGTTGTGCCAAGGGGCACCATGTTACTCAGTCAGTACTAACTAAGTTTAGGATGTCAGCATCCTAAACTTCAGTTAGGACTCGGAGGTTAGGACTTGGAGCTCGAAGTAAAGTCGCGAGTCGCTCCAAGTAAATTACAGGTATTCAGCTGCAACTGGTTAGACTGGAATCCGAGCCCAACATCGGAAGCTGATCTCAACATAGTTGGAAAAACACAAAAATGTGGTATTCTTACTCTCGACTAGAATAATTATACTAATTACCAATTGTTCATAGCGCAGTAGATTGCTGGACATGCTAAGCTGCGCAATATCACCAGTTTCTGCTTACTTGCCTTCAGTAGTCACCAGTATCCCTCGTCCATCTTTCATCTTGACTCTTCGGTCTATTCAATTAGAGAGCTTCCTATGTTAAACTTTCAGAAGGGCTATAGCTCTGTCTCTCTCCCACACTCGAATGACACCTATTTTAAGACATCATGGTAACACCATAGTTGGCTGTGTAATACTAGTCTTAATAACATTGTCAATTTTCTTCAAGGAACAAAATGTAGCTGATAGTCTGAAGCAGCTGACGCGGCACAAAGTCGTCGCTCTCCATGGAATGCCCGGTTCAGGCAAGACCTGCGTCGTCCTCAGCGCTTTGAGAGACAACCCTCAACTGGTCACAAACAACTTCAACGGCGTTGTGTTCTGGGTCAATTTTGGCAACTGTAAGACTGATGATGACATTATTTTTCAACAAAGCAAGTGAGTATAATATTTTCCTTATCGTGTTTTTGTTATTTTGAGGAATGATATTTTTTTTGTTTCTAGTAAATTTCACTACGTCGCGGTCTTGGCCTACTGCCGACAAAATAAATATAAAAGCGATGCGTCGTTGTACCAGAAAAACTATAGACGTTTTCCTTAAGAAATTGTAGATGACGTCTATTTTTTTTTCATTGCGACGTCATCAGACATAAACATTGATGAAACCAAAACAAATTAAGCATGTAAACTATTAATGTAGTAGATTATTATACAAGGGGCTAAAATTACATTATTACGAAAATAGAAACAGAGTTATAATGGCTTTTAGCCATGTGTTACACTGTAATTTTCACTACGATTGCAAGATAATAAAAAAATCTAGTAAAATATTAATTAGATTATTTTTATTAAAAAAATAAATCTACAATTTGTATTATTATGATAAATGCCCATATTCTGCCGAAGAGATCGTCGCTTTAAGTTCCATTTTCAAAACTGAATTAATGATCTTTCTTTTGGTTAGTGGAACAGTAGTATGACGAGACTTTATTCTTGATTATTCTACTTATTAATAAATACTTTTTCGTTTTTTTAGGCTCGTTGGTAACAGACAAATATGAAGTTTCCCCTAGAAGATGAAATTCTATTTCGTTCCCGCTCTGTTATGCTACAATGACGAGACTTTTTAAGCAAGAGTGAAAAAGCTGTGTTTATTAATAGTTTCCATGTGTTTTGATGTTCTTACCCTTCAGAACAGCTGAACTTTTGGTTTTTCTTGGTGCAGATTTCACCCATTACACTGAAATTAATGCGGTTTAAATAGCCCTGAGTGAATACTCCATAGCAGTGATCCTATTAATCGTAGTATTATATTATTATTATAGTATAGGAATATGAACATAACACTAATACAAATAACTTTCATTTTTGTATGACATACTTCTGTACATAGCTTGAGACAAGTCTCTTCGCTCTATAGACCTTTACCTTACCACACTTACCTTAAATCTCCCTTCCACAGATTGCTAAGAAAAGCTTCCTCAATGTACACCCAAATCTCGTACATGAACTCATCAATATCTATGTCAAGCATCGGTTCCAATGGCGACAGCCACTCGTCTTCTAGTTACGAGTGGACCATGATTGATCTCAAAGACAAACTTAAGGCACAGTTCTCTGAACAACCTTTGAAGGAATGCCTTCTTGTTTTGGACGAAGTGAACGATAAGAAGTGTCTGGAAGCTTTCGATATCGGATGCAAGATTCTAGTGACGACGAGGGACGTCGGTGTGGTTGCTAATTATCATCCGCAGATTATTAAAGTAAGTTATTTTGCTTATCTTTAAATGCTTTATTTGCATTGTATTGTATAACGGGCTGGTGTCCGCAACTCCACGTCTGAGGCGCGTATTTTGCGTATGGAAATGCTTTATTTATAATGCACTGGATTTTCAGAGCATTGCCTTAGTGCCGAGAGTTGAAATTCCAACAGTAAGGTTTTTTGACGTAAATGCTTTCTGTTTAAATGTGAATGCTCAGCTCAATAACGACAGTTGAAAATCAGGTGTGCGATAAAAAAAAACCGATACAAACTAGGGCTTGGGCACCAATAGTGCAGATTTTGATAATGCATCAACCCAAAATACGAGTTTTTTTTTAATGTTTCCCCACACTAGGAATTTCTCCTGTAGGTACCATGCGTTTACAAACATTTAAACTCACATACACAAACAGCCAAACCCGGAACAACTATCTGTAGGCCATACAAATATTTGTTCCGTGCGGGAATCGAACTCGCGACACGCAGCGTAGCATTCGATCGCTCAGCCACTGTGCCAACCGTGTCGTGTTGAGGTTGAGGTGTTGGTTCTGATAAGGTTCTGTGAACTTTATAGCAGGTCATTAAGAGTTACGATTGAAGACTGATTGTAGACGGTAAATTACCGTTTCACTAAGCATTGAGAATCTTTTTATCATTGGTCTTATCGTATATCGTTTTTATTATACCATTTATTCATTTTTGCACATATTGTTTATCATATCATTTTGTTCATTTATATAAATCATTTTAAAATATAAAAATAGTGGTCCGCCGGTATCGGGAGCAGGGTCCAAACTGCCATAGATTAGGGTTAGGTTATAGAATATATTATTATTATTTAATTTTTAATATTATAAATGTGAATGTTTGTGAGGATGGATGGATGTATGTATAGAAGTTTGTTACTCTTTCACGTCAAAACGCCTGAACGGATCTTGATGAAATTTAGCACAGAGATTACGGTCTGGAATAACACCTATGATACTTTTTTTTCGATATCACGCGGGCGAATCCGCGTACGCCAACTAGTTATTTTATATTATGCAAAATAGGCTTCTGTAACGTCATACACGACAACATATTGTACTACGTCTCTCTTTCCTTAATAATGATTAAGCATATTGGTTGAACCATTTTTGATGTTAAATTATTTTAAAAATTTTGTGTTTATAAAAGAGTGTCCATGGAGTTTCTTGCCCAATCTTCTCCATAGAGATCTATTCTTTGGATTGGGCAACTATAGTCAAAAAAATGTGTAATGGTCTAATGTAAATACATGCATTAGGTTTCATAATTGGATGCAATGAATACTTTTGTATTTCTATCACTTGCTATCTGCCCATAAAGCTCCCAATTATCTATTTATTGCTAAATAATGAATAATCTAACGGCATGTTAGTCTTAGCGTTAGTTTTTTGTATTAATTTCAACAAAGTATCTGTCTTACAATTCATACCACCCCAGAAACAATATTTAACACTCTTATAAAAATAACAACAAAAAATCTCATTATAGGAAAATGCAAATGTCATCTTTAAAAACACTGTAACAAAGCCAATTTCCCCATAACAAGGCTATTCTTCAAAACAATTCTGGTTGCATTGCAATTTGAATTACATGTACTAGATGTTAAGGTTTCTAATCCCAAATCACACTGCTTGTACTTATATTGTATCAAACGATTTGATTCATTACATCATGCCCAGTCGTTGCTCCCACGCAATTTACAGCAAAAACTTGACAGGATCTGTTTTTACCTAATTTAAAATCCACAGATAGAAAACAACTTAGAAGAGAAAGAATCCCTGGAAATCTTTGCTTTGTCTTTGGAAGTGAATGTATCTGAGTTACCATGGCAAGCAAAGAAAATACATGAGATTTGTAAAGGCAGTCCGTTCAATATCGGTTTGATTGGAGCGCAGTTAGCAGAAAACAGAGAAAGACTCATTTATGATCCAAGACGCTGGAATTACTATGTTAAAGAGTTGAAGAATAAGAATCATTTTCCATTGTAAGTGTGTTTTTTTATCAAAATGTCTTTGTATTTCGATGGACCACCAAAAAAAATTTTTTTTTGTCAGATGTTGCACAATATTACCAAATTATCTGTTGCAATATATCGCAATTAGCCTTTCTTTTGCGTAATTTAACCAAAAAGAGGTTTGATTTATAAATTTTATACATACGATCGATCTTGTACAAAATATTCGTAAAAATTGCAAATTGAAATGTTCTTAATGTTTCAGCATTCCACTAAATCAAAGTTACAATCCAATGAAAACAATTGAAGTCTGCATCAACTCTCTAAACGAAACAATACTACCGTTATTCAAGAAACTAAAAATCCTTCCCGACAACGTAAAAGTATCGGCCAATGTGCTGAGCAAACTGTGGAACAAAGAAGCATCACAGGTTGAATCCATCATGAAAGAACTGCGAAGCAAATCACTCATAATCGAGTCCTACGATCGAGAGAAGAGGAACTATATGTACGAAATACATGAACTGATAATGAAATATTTGAAAAGTACAGGGGAGGATGACAGCAAGAAACTACATTCAGAATTCCTTAGCAGTTACAACTACAATAACCTTACCCCACCGCTTGAAATCATTGACGATGGCTACATCGCGTTTTATATTGGCTATCATATCAAACACACTGATAATTTCAATGATAAATGGGGTCTTTTCAACAAATTGTTCCTGAATTTAAAATTTTTGGGCAACAAAGTGAGACTTACTGGTCCAGCTGATGTGATGTCTGATCTACAGAACTATGAGAATAATATCGTTCAATATGTAAGTATGATTATGCTCTTAGAACTTGAAAAATATAGAGATTTCGCACGCGTTTTTAGAAACTTTTTGATGTTGACGGCGCTTTTACTTCTTGGTAGTAGTGTACACAGTATGATCGATAGCCAAGGCACTATATAATAATAAGAAAAGGACACACTTATTGAATTAATTCATATGAGTAAATGAGACGGATATGCGTTTTAGTTTTCTTCTTCACATATGCAGTCTTTTGTCTGGGGCCAATTGTCAGACAATGACGGAGTCCTAACAAACTGTTTCGGCTGTTTCTTATGATTTATTCAGAAAGCATTACCGAACTATAAGGTAGTTCAAGTTTAACAAGGGACAAAGGATTGCTGTCTCATAACGCTGACAGCTATTCTATACTGTTCTCTATTAATGTAGATTTAAGAATGATTTTATTAGTTAAGTGTCAGTATTTACGTGCGCGATATTATGTCACACATCCGCTGTAAGAATCATACATTATCAGGAAAGTCGGCGCAGCTTAAAGATTTTGAATAAAATCGTCATCTGCGTAGCCTGTTTCTGACGAACTTGGGGTCGGCCTTCAGTCTAACCGGATCCAATTAAACAGCAGCGTTTTACATAGACAGCCAATCTGACCTCCACAATTAAGTTGAAAGAAAACCCATTTTTTTTAAATAAAATGCCAATAAACAGACTCTGCAAAAACCATCTCTATATTTTTAATTACTCTGTTTTATCCTCATATGTCACGTCACAAATGATATTTATGATTAGAGCCCCTAGCAAGAGTTTACAGTGTAAACGTAACGTAAATACGTCGTTTTTTTATTCGGAAATATATTTATCCTGTAGCATTTTTTTCTTTTGTAATTTGCATAATGAGTATCATCTACAGATTAAAAAAATCTAAAGGTTGTCTTGAAAAGGTCGCTGTTAGCGATAAGACCGCCCATTGTGTCACCCTAGTTATAAGTTCTATACTGTAATTCTTGTAATTTTTATGGTGTACCGGTACAGTAACGAGAAATGTCATGTATGTATACACTTACCAAAATTTAAAAGCAATTTTCTCTTACTGTTTTGAAAAACGTAATGCGGTTTCAAGAACATAGTATTTTGGAAGCCATACTACTCGTATTACGAAATAATTCTCTTCTCAAAGTAGAATATGTTTTTTTACGAGAAAATTCGCGAGATAGTTGGTAAGTGTATATTGTTCGACATATTTACGTTACGTTTAAATCGCGGACTCTTGCTAAAGCCTGAGGCCTGTCAGTGAAATCTGATGGTTCATTAATTAAAGTCGTAGGCTGTATTTCAAATTTGTAAATCTTGCATTATACTTGTAAAGTTGCATTCACACTGCAGTTATTAACATTTGCCTTCACCTTTCATGACTTTTTTTTTGCATTTTTGGTGTGTGGCACATCGCGTTCATGTGCCTACCATAAAGTTTATCGGTTATCAGAAAAGTTGAGCCACACATAACATGGCAACATTGAATAATAATACCAGCTTCGTTAGTCTGGTAGTTTCAAACGCGACTGCTGAGCAAAAAGGCTTGATAGGAAGGTTTAATTCCCAGGTCGGGCAGTTTTATTTGGTTTTCTATCGGGAATTTCTCAGTAGCTGCCACCGAGTCTGGAGCTATACCTGGCTCGCCCTCTATTACCTAAGACTTTAACATAATTTTCGAAATGCGGGTGTACTAAACGTGTTAATATGTTATGCAAAACATACTGTCCTAATGCAGCGCAAGGACCTTTTCACATATATCATTAAATAACTTATTGCCCACTAAAACTTCCACAAAAAGTGACTACGGTGTGGAGGCATCATAACCTTTAATCACTTGAGGTTCAAACGGGGGTTCACTTGTATTTTTAGTGCTACCAAAAAAAGGGAAACGGATTGAATTAAACTGTGTGTGACCACATACGACCGGGTGAAAAGAATATTTGTGTAAATGAAACTGATCTTTTTATAAATAATATAAAATACTTGTGATATTGGGGGCAGCCAAACTACGTATCACCTTGGATGGGGAGTTTCCTAAGGAACCTTACGTGATTAAAGGATAGCATCCATGCTACTTGTATTGATAAACACTGCTTCATCCACTGTTTTATTTCAATTATTTTTCCTCTAATCATGCTTTATTTTCTTAGGAGTTAGACAAGGAACTGATTAACAACATCAAAGCATTCCTAAGCACACACGGAAATGACCTATTTCATTATCCCTGCACTGACATAATTCAAAGCATCCTTCAAAACGAATCTAAAGGCATACTCTATTCGAAAGCATCGCAAATCGCTCAAGAGAACTGTAATCGCAATGAGCTGTATTTTGATTTTCTGTAAGTATTTTTTTGTTTTTTTTTTTACTCGCTTTTTTGTGTCATGTGTAACATATAAACGCAATACCTCGTGTTCTTCCTCTGTGCTCTCTTAGACCATAAACTAAACCACTTTTGGAAATTCATTATTCTTTTAAGGGTTCCGTACCTACCACAAAAGGAATAAACGGAACCCTTATTGAATCACTTCGTTGCCCGTCTGTCTGTAAAGACCCTTTATCTCGGGAACGCGTGAAGATATCGAGTTGAAATTAAAACCATATACTCAAGTCTGTGGTCCCTTGAGTTGTGTAAAAAATATATCTCTAAGTCTACGCAGCCAAAATATATGGCCGTGGTGTGCGAGTCCGTCTCGCACTTGGCCGGTTTTTTAGGGTTCCGTAGTCAACTAGGAACCCTTATAGTTTCGCCATGTCTGTCTGTCCGTCCGTCCGTCCGTCCTCGCTTAATCTCTGTGACTGTTAGCACTAGAAAGCTGAAATTTGGTACCAATATGTATATCAATCACGCCGACAAAGTGGTAAAATAAAAATTGGAAAAAAATGTTTTATTAGGGTAGCCACCCTATATGTAAAGTGGGAAGTGATTTTTTTTTTAATTTCAACCCTAACGTGTGATATATTGTTGGAAAGGTATTTAAAAATGAATAGGGGTTTACTAAAATCATTTTTTGATAATGTCTATAATTTCGGAAATAATCGCTCCAAAAGTAAAAAACAATGTGTCCCCCCCCCCTCTAACTTTTGAACCATAAGTTTAGAAAATATGAAAAAAATCTGAAAAGTAGAACTTTATAAGGACTTTCTAGGAAAATCATTTTGAACTTGATTGACACAACAGTTTTTGTACAAAAAAGACAAAAAGTTGTACAAAATAATTTCCTCCTCCACCTTTAAACTCATAGTGGGAACACTTATTGTGACGGACGGGAAACTACGGAACCCTACACTGAGCGTGGCCCGACACGCTCTTGGCCGGTTTTTCTAAGTTTACAATACATGTTGATCAGCTGATCGTATTGAGTCACATAGAAAGATCAACTTTTTTTTCTAATTCTCAGGACTTGTAGAATAAAAGTAGTTCAGTTTCATGTTCCGAGAGACCACGAAGGAGGTCTTACGTTTATTATGACACACCTTGTGTATTTGCTGTTTTCCTATTTTTTTTTTTTTGTATTTTTAATAATGTTACTCATCTTATGTGTAAAATAATATATTAATCTTAAAAGCACACAACAAAATGTTGTCATCCAAATTGCTTCAACATTAAAAGGTTCAATATCAATTGTACGTCAATAAGCGATTAGGTCTTTTCGTCTGTGTCATTTAGATAATTTCAACCTTATTGACATTTCAATTTACTGGCTGTTTTGCGATGTTGACTATTCAAGTACAAATGTTTAGATTATCTGGAGTCTAGACAATAAGGGTAATAACCATAAACTATAGTCGTTCGATACAGATCTCTAGGATATTGTTATCAATCTAATTAATTACTATTTGTATTGACTCAAACCCCAACAGCTTATGTCATCCCACTTAGTTCAAATAACTACTTTAAGTAGACATTAATAAAAATCGATTTCTGTCGAATAAGTTAAAAATAATATATTAATACGCATACATAGCTTTATAATAGTCTTCGGGACAAAGTTGTAAATCATGTTTGTTTATTGCTGGAAGTATGTTTCTCTAATGCTCCATTATCAAAATCCACAAAAGTTTCCTGAAGTTGCCAGCATCATTTAATATTGCGCAACTGATGACTGATTTTTTCTTTTGTGTCTATGTATAGAACGTATATACTCATTTGCTGGAGTAGATATTTATAAATTACACAACACTGTTGAAAAACTTGTTCAACATACGTATTTTAGACAATTCTGTAAATAGCGGAACAAATTGCAACCATTTAGTTTGGACAATGAACTTAACACAATTACAATAATCGTTCTTTTCCAATACCTATTAACAAATTGTTGTCATGTTATTCTATTTTTGAATGAATAATAATTTAAATGTAAAAAAATGTAAATGTCCAATGAAGGCTCTGTTTACCAATGTTTAATCAAATCGCCTTATTCTTTAGTAAATAAAGGCGATATGATTTGTTACATAAATTCTTAGTTAAAATCACGCAGTTTCCATAATCAGACTAAAATTCAAATTTTTAAAATAAAATTAAAATTCGAATTTTCGTTTTTTTTTTAACCATGATAATATTTTTTTATTAATTCTTTACTTGTTCTAATAAAGCGACGAAGCATTATATAAAATTATATGTAAAGCATATTATGACGTCATTTGTTATGCAAATTCGAAAATTTTAGAACACAGTTTATATAATAGAATACATAATATAATTGAATGGTTGAAAGCGATGGACGCTATTTAAAACTCGTGGCTCAGTTCTGTGCCGGAAGAAGAATTATCATTACCTATTTTGTTTTTTATTCTCTTTTCCCCTTAAGGTGAAAGCTCCAACCTACCCGCGAAATTCAAATTTTCTTACGTTTTTTGCAATTTTCAGGCCAGTGCTAGGTTGTATGTTCATTAAAATATTATTCGCGGCTGTAAGACGTATGTAGTTATAGAATTATAATCATCAAAATCACCAATACAACCCTCCAAGTTCATAAAGGCGTAGGAACAAAAAAAAAACAGAAAAAGTCTTTCCTACAGCTTTATGAACTTAGAGCGTTGTATTGATGATTTTGATGATTATAATTCTATAACTACATACGTCTTACAGCCGCGAATAATATTTTAATGAACATACAACCTAGCACTGGCCTGAAAATTGCAAAAAACGTAAGAAAATTTGAATTTCGCGGGTAGGTTGGAGCTTTCACCTTAACATTACATTTTTAAATATTTCTTAAAAAATCATTTTTTTTTTTTATTGTTATCCACAGTCATGAACAAAATGTAGATGAAATCAAACCCTCGACCATCGACGTGAAGGAAAAGATCACTTCAGTATGCTTTCTACGAGATTACGTACTTGTTGGGACGTACTCTGGTGTTATTAAGGTATGTTGTCCCATGGCAACTAAAAAAATACAAAAAAGTACAGGCCTAAAATTTAAGTCGGACAGTTCCTGAGGAAGCTGGGCAGCATTCAAATTTACTTACGTTTTTTGCAATTTGCAGTTCCATGCCAATGCCATATGTTGACTAAAATAGGAATGGCGATCGTTACACGTATTTATTCTTCATAAATGCAGTTCTCTTTTCATTTAATCCTCCATTGAATGAGAATGAAGAAATGAATATTTCATGAAGAACAAACTCTTTCATGAAATACTCATTCAATTGGATTAAATGAACTTAGAGGGTTGTATTGATGATTTTAATTATTACAACTCATATTTTTGCAGTCGTGATTCGTATTTTAATTAACATACAACTTGATCCTTTTTTGTGGGTGGAAATCATCAAATAACTTCCCCTGCTCTGGACGGAGCGGGGGGGGGAATGTCAGACTTGTACTGACTAAAACCCACCCATGTTCCTTCTATTGCTCTTTATGTTCCGGGTCTGCAGTATCTCTTTGAACAACCCGCAACCCCGGACAACTTGACCCTGACCTGCAAACTGTTAAAAAAACATAAATAAATCTGAATTTGACGGGTTACTCTGGCGCTTCCCGCTTAATTGGCCTTTTATAAGTTGTAACTATCGTATAATAATTCATAATATATACATATTGGCAATATATTTTCGTGTAGCTCTTAAATCGACGAAATATTTTTCTTACTAAATTAAATGCATGCGTATGAGCATGATACTTTTAAATTCTTATAAGTTTTAAAACAATAAAAGAAAACCGGATGTCTGCGAATTGGACGTTAAAACGTCCAATTCGCAGACATCCGGTTTTCTTTTATTGTTTTAAAACTTATCGAAACGAAAACGAAACGGACTTTTTATTAAAATTCATCCTTAAATAATATTAATAAAACTATTTTCTTGTACCCAGTTCTTCCACATCTTCACAAACAAACTGAGGAAGGAGCTCCGCGGTACAGGCTCGCCAATCAAGTGGATCGGTGTGTCCCTCGCTAAAAACCCACCAATCGTAGCCGCGCTAGCGTACGATGGCGTCATCAAGCTGTGGTACGTCGATGACGTAGAGAGTGAAGAGACTGACGATATTATTGAAGAAGGTATTCTTTTGTTTTTTTTTCTTTTGAATTTTGAATTGGAGCCTCGAAAAAAAAAACGCAGAAACGAATAAGTGTTTTATTGTCTTTGTGTCGGTATGTTAATCAGAAGTACCTATGTTATTTTTGTATTCTGCAGTGTTAGATAGTTAAAGTAGGCACACGCCGACACATCTAACAATTCCAGTATAACGTGGCCTTACATTGCATAGATCTCTCGCACATTGAGAGATCCGCATGTACTAGTTTTGTTTATACAGCAGGTATGCACAATGGTGGTCACTGATCTTTAACCTTGAACTGATCCAGCGATGTACGCAGTTTCAGTACAATGTGAGGCCAGCTGATACTGGTTTTGTTACCACGTACGTTCGGCCTACAAGCTCTTTGATATTTCCTCGAAGTCTACTCACAAAATTAAAAATAAAACTTTTCACAGAACCTGAAGAAGCTAACACCTACGCCGACATTGAACTAATTCAAGGCTCCTACCTAAACTGCAGATGGTCAAACAACGAGGATTACCTAATCATGCACACAAACAAAAAGATCGTCTTTTACAATCCTTCTAGAAACGAAAAGAACAAAATCTTCAAGACCATTCAAGACTTCGAACGAGACCGGGAGATCTTGTGCTGTATCCCTTGTAATTATGATAAGAATGTTATCGTTGCTACGAATGGGAAAGACGATAAATGCATTGTAGATGTCATTGATTTGAAGACTAAAGAAAAGGTCAGCTCGTTTCAAGAGTCTGACATCGTTCTAGATATGATTACAGTTCCTCGTAAGTACTAAAAACTACTTTGTTTATTTTTAGCTTTTTCCCGCGGCATTGACTGGGATTTAGAATGATAAGAAGGATATACAGGGAATAACGCCAAAGACCTCCCGTGTGGTGTAGTGTGTAACTGGCCACTTTTATTTTATGACCTTTGTTTATGGTTTAGGTCTTGCGTTTATTATGTAACACCCTGGAAATGGTTCCTCATGTTTAAAGTCACATTTCGTAACGATTGTTTTACTGGTTTAGACATAAAAAAACCGGCCAGGAGCAAATCGGAATCACGCACCGAGGATTCCGTACAAAGTTGCGACATAAACGGCCATATGTTTTGACAGCGAAGACTCCCCAGCAACACATCGTGTGGCCAACGATGCTAAGGAACTCTTAAATTGGAATAATAGATTTCATCCGTGGCTTCAATCGTGTTAAGGTTATAAATTGTCTCCGACCCTAGTCTACCAGTGTGTCAAAATATACAAACTAAGTGAGCAGCGCGTATGTGTAACTTTTTAGCTAAAGTAAGGATGTATTGTTGACGTAGGACAAGAACAAACTAATGTGACGTTGCTGTTATATTTAAGAACAAATAATAATAATTTTAAACATGACAATATCCTTATAAACATAGTGTGAATTTTAATTGTAAGCTATTACCACAAACAAATAGAACATTTATTCCTTTTCCGCGGCAATAAGTATTGACTTGTCTTGTTGGCCTCTCATGTACGAGGGTGTAGGTTCGAATGCGGGCATGCGACTTTTTCAATTCATATGTTCTTGCTGAGTTTATGATGTGAGCCAGCACCTGCCTTATAATAACATGAAACGGGATAAAACTTACCAAATTCAAAATAAATCACTCGAAAACTCGCCAACAACATAAACAAAACGAACAGCAAACAAACAAGCGAATCACGTCACATTCAACACGCCGAACATGACCGATCACACCGCGAAAACTTCCGAATGCACATTCGGCTTCGGTCGTAGTTTCGGCCGTTTTAGGCAGAAACCGAAACTAGATTTGTAACCGAAACTGGCCAAAACCAAAACCGAACCTTTGCTCCGACACTAATGATTATCATTGATATCGGTGAAAAAAACTTCGTATAATTAATGTAAGTCTGAATTCGACAACCCATTTTGCACACAAGTCTGGTGATCAATGCTCGTGCTTTATCTGAATGGGAAGTGGCTTATGCCCAGCTTGCCCGGCAGTAATAAGCTAATAATTTATCTTACTACTATGGAACGCCTCAAGCCGTTTCCACGTCGATAATGTAGTCACTGCCTTTTAGTAACTTCAGTAGGTAGGTATAGCTTTTGTCCACGCTCTCGATATATTTGAAAATTATCCTACGGGAACGTTTCAAAAATATGCCTATGACATTCAGGGATAATTTACCTTCCCATTAGTGAAAGATTTTTCATAAACATATCAGTAGTTTCGAAGATTACCCCTAACATCCAAACATCCGGCAGTTCCTGTTTATTAAATCAGTATTAGTTAACGTCATTAAACGCCTGTATGTTGACGCAGTTGTAGTGACAGCTAATGACGTCAAATAAGAAATGTGGTAATTTGAAAAGTGTTTTTATGTAAATTGTTTTGCTAATCGCATCATATCGCGTCATGTAAATTATAATAGTTGTTATCGTTCAAGGAAAAATGTTGTTAATATCCTTGGTTTAATTTTAAAACTTACTATTCTAATCGGAGCTCATTTTATTCATATTATTATGTTGGTAAATAAATGCAGTACTTATTTATTTTTTATCCAATAATAACAATTTTTTGTCACAATTTGAATATTGCTATGCTAACACCACGGCCCACCCACAGCGACATTCTAAAGTTTTTGATAACAGCTGAACAGCAATTTCTCCTCCTGCGCAGCTCCTTAGCGTCGTAGCGTGATGTTTGTGATCTAAAACCGTCTTCCAATTACTTTTTTTCTAATGAAACCGTTTGGTTGCTGTCATAGTCTATATAACGGATAGGCCACTTATCTATATAAATAAACTTGTCCATAAAAATAAAATATATTTTATTGTTTTATAAATATTATCTTTATTTATAATTATATATAATATTTATAATAAACACAAAAATATATTAAAATAATTAATAGAAAAGTATACATTCAGCCAATATTTTCTTTAGTTCTGCTTTTTCTGCATTGACTTTAGCAATAAGAGGAGAAGAATACGTCTTCGCGATCCATAACTAGACAAAAACTGCAAGTGCACACAGGATCGGCGCGCCGTGGTGATGTGTCCTCACCCTAAGCCTTCTCGACCACGCGATTGCAAACCGTCCAGTCAACCCTCTCGAATTTTCTGAATATCTTCTATTACAGGCAGCAACAAAATCATCACCTTAAAACCCAACGAAGTTATGGAGCATACGCTTAAATCCAACACGTACCCATCACGGGTGATCGGGAGTGAGGACATTAAGGAGAACGTGTCGTTCCTCTCCGCTGCTGTCAACAAGACTGGCACGTTGCTGTTTGTGGCTACCGACGATAGCAGAGTTGTGTGCGGTGACCTGAAAACTTATACACAGAACTTTGATTTGGACAATCGGAGAGGGTGAGTTTTTTTGTGTTGTTTTCATACTATTCAGATTAAGGATGTATTCCTTTATTTATAACCATCGACCCGCCCAGCGGTTTCACCCGCTGCTCACCTCCTAAGAGCCACAGCGTGAAGTATTATACATATAAACCTTCCTCTTGAATCACTCTACCTATTAAAAAAAACCGCATCAACATCCGTTGCGTAGTTTTCAAGATTTAAGCATACATACAACATAGCAACAGACAGACAGCGACAGCGACTTTGTTTTTTACTATGTAGTGATTTTAAATATTAAATAAAAACACATTTAACAAACCGAAAATATAAAAAGTAGTGGCCTATCAGTATCGAGAACAGGGTCTTAACTACCGGCAGTCAGGGCTCCAAAGAGAGGAACCTCCTAACAATTCGAGACGTACCGCTTTCTGAATAAAGCCCTTGATCCAGCTGCCTTGGCGATTAAGCCATTGGCAGATACGACTATCGCCACTATGATCGCCGAGTCCACATCCTACATTTCGATAACCTCGCAAGTCAATAAACTTGATTTGCTTATCTTTCTCGGCTTTGGGATGTATTGTTATTAAATTGACTGGTGGCTAAATAATATCAGCTGCTTGGGTCAATCCAAAGGTTAAGCGGCGCTTGTTTGGTTTGTGGATAGGTGACTATACTGAGTTTCCTTCGTGACTCGAAAAGCTCGTTTATCCGTTGGCCTTGACAGTCATTTGTAGATCTTCGACAGTAATCATGGATTGGGTCGAAAGTCTGTCAACCAGTCTTACCAAGGGGATCATATTACCCAGTAGTAACTGAGTTGTGGAGGCCAGATAGCCATTAGCTCCACATAAAATACTGGTATTCATCTGCATTCGGTTAGACTGGAAGCCGACTCCAACATAGTGGGGAAAAGATTAGGAACATGATGACAGTAAAGGAAAACATTTTCTTTAAACCTTGGATTTGTCTGCAATAAAGTTGACGACACGGTTACGCAGTGGCTAAGCGTTTGACCTTGGCGCTACATGTCGCGGGTTCGATCCCCGCACGGAACATATATTAATATGGCCTACAGATATATTTTCGGGTATTCTTTGTGAGTTAAAATGTTTGTAAACGCACCCTTAATACAGTAGATATTCCCAGTGTGGGGCTAAGATTATTTTTTTAAAAAAGGTCTATTCTAAGCCAAAAAAAAACACGAAAATGGAATGGTGCAGTTGCGTTGTGCACGGGTTTTCCTCAGCACATACAATATAATCACTCTAAAACTGACTTATTACGAGATAAGGACTTTTTACTTGTGGACGGCAGTTTACTACTAATCTACAACACTACACATGATACTTTGATTATGAAACGTGGTGTGTGTTTGAAATTTTGGAATGGTCTAATTTCAGGAACGTAGTAGCAATGGCGGTTAGCGAGATGATGTGGGATGAGTTCGAGCCCGGCTCTGACGTGCTTCTTACAGGCACTGGATGTATCGAAGATTCAGCCAAAGTATGGTACTTGGATGCTTCTTATGTTTCACAAACGGCGCAGCGGAATGGGTAAGTCATATAAGTGAGTTATTTGTACGTAAAGAAACATTCTTATTATACTTCAGCCCATACGGGTTATGTTAATAACATACATTTTATGCTATTCTGGTAAAGTTAGAAGTAACTCAATGACAATGTTTTCTTGGCAACTGAAGTCAAGGTTGTGACCTTGATTTCGATTACCGAGAGCTGTAAGATTTTGTAAAAACAAATATTTCCAAGCTATTTTCCTCTAAAAAAATGTCAACAAAAACTATTAACATTTAAACATGACGCTACCAATACTGGAATTGCAAAAACCTGTTTATTCTAAATAACACATTTATTATAATTTATCTCATAAATAACATTCAGCCCCGTTTAACACGGTACCGGTATCGTAATACCCAGTACCTAATACGCAGACTGGATGCTGACCCATAGTTAAGAAAAAACTAGGCAGAAGATGTACAATTAGGCCTAGTTTAGGCACCAGTTTCCCACAATGTACTTTCTGTATCAACTTGCTCCGTATAAACCACATATTTAATGTCTATTGTGGTGAGAAAAATAAAACAATTATTTAAAATTCCAGGAGAGTACGACTAACAACGAAATTCGACGTCAGCTTTGCCACGTCCTTATTGCATACGCCAAACTCAACATCGTCAAACAGTGGAACAGAAAGTGCTAACACCACACCAAGGAGGCATCAATCATTCAACCATAAAGAAGTATCTAAGCCATCACTTAAGAACACTTTGAGTTTGGACAGGGGTTCTTTGAAACCACTCAATTTGAAGGGAATTTGCAATAATAATGATGGGGTATTACAACCTTTATTGGCTGTGGTTGATGATAAAAATAATATCCAGGTATGTTTTAGACTTTTTTTTGAGGGTGGGTAATCGTCGAATAATTTCCCCCGCTCTGGGTAGAGTGTCAGAATTTTACGTGAGTTTTAGTCAGTAAAGTCTTTTGTCCTTTATGTGTCGGGGCCGCGGTATCTCTTTCGAACAACCCTTCTATCCCGTGCGGCGGTGTCCCTGGCAGGCCCCTCTGCTTTGCTGACATCTCTTTGAGGCGCGCGTGGAACACAAATGCGCTGTCGGCACGGCGTATTTTATAGTATCAAAGAAATGTTTTGCACACATAAACTGCAGTTTTCTTCCATCTCAAGCCCTGGTAAAACAGCTTTCTGAATTACCTCTCACCATCGCTTGGTTCAATACCTACTAAAAACAAATTATATGTTTTTCAAAATGTTATTGTAACAGTTATATTTATTTATTTATTTACTAGCTGTGCCCAGCGGTTTCACCCGCTGCTCACTTAGGGGTCTGAGAAATAGATGTTGGCCGATTCTCAGACCTACCCGATATGTACACAAAATTTCGTTCAAATCGGTCCAGCCGTTTCGGAGGAGTATGGGAACGAAAACTGTGACACGAGAATTTTATATATTAGATTTATTTATTAAAACTTTATGCACAAGTAAAAACTGTACAAAGGCGGACTTAATGCCTTAGGCATTTTCTACCAGTCTACCTTAGCAGTTACCTTACCAGTTACCTTACCAGTTTACCTTATATTTCTTTTTCCAACATATCAAAAATTCTCTATTTTGAAACATTTTTAAGCACACATCCCCTTTAAGCATCCCCACCTTTTAAGCATTCATCTACTCTACTCATCAGTCTTTTATCTTTCAAAAACAAGAAAAATGTTTAAGAAAACCGTTGTTTTTTTTTTAATATTTTCCTACAAACAATATTTTATTTATAAACATAATAGGCTTGCGTTTAGCAGCAACTCTTTGTATTGCTTAATTAAACCGAAGATGGTAAAAAGAAATGTAGGTTATTTGTTGTTTTGAACAACAAACTTTAAAAAAATCTTGTATAGTGGTAAACTCTGAAGGTTATAAAGACTGCATATAACTAACATATTTTATCCGCTTTCCAGGTAATGCGCGGCAGAAAAGTACTAACAGAAATCGCAGAAAAATCAGACGAATATATTACCAGAGTAAAAATCTCTCCGTGCAACCAGTACATCATTTACGGACTCAAATCCGGTGCTGTAAAGAAATATACGCTCCGAACGAAAGAAAATGTCGCCATTATGGATGTTTATAGCCCAGTGCAATACTTGAACTTTGTTAATCCTAACTTGTTAATAGTTGCGGGGAAGAATACGTGTTTGATGGCTTATCGATTGATGCCAAACGGGGATTGGAAACCAGAGATGATGCAAAGGGGCAATAATAGTCTTGGTTCGCAGGAAATACTAAATGATATTCAGGGTGAGTTTTGTTAGGGTAGTTTTTTTAACGTACCATACTTTCTAAAAACGGACATTGCAACTGAAGTCCTATGTTCCGCATATTAATAAACACTGCAAAAAAAAAACTGTTTTTGGCTCAAAATGACATTCACACTCATTACAAATTTACTACATATTATTATTTCAAAGGCGTTGAACACTTACCAGTTCGATGTAGTCCAGTTAACTTACCAACTTATCACATCAAAGATATGGGTCAATCTAGATTTTGAGACAATTAATCACAAGGTCCATATTCAAATACACCATTCCTTTACAGGAATCAAGAAAAAGAACGGCCATTTAGAAAGGCTATCAAGTTCCAGCAGCGAAACAAGTATCACTTCACGAGACCGAGCTTTCCCCAACGGAGAACACAAAAGTTTATGCAAAGGCAGCGGTTTGGTCGACTGTTTCTTTGTAAAAGACTTCGGCATCATCACTGTAGAGTTCAACGCGACTATCAAGCTGTGGAATCATAGAAATCTTAAGTTACAGACAATATTGAACGGAAGGCAATCTGACGTGTGCATCAGTTCTGCTGCACTGCAGAATAATGTTCTTGTCATTTGTGAGAGGAAAAATAAGGCTTTTCAGGTATGTCGTACCTATGTTTTAATGATACACTGTAATCAAGATTATTGTTCATTATCACTTAGTCCGATTCAAATCTACAGAGTGGTTTATGTTCACAAAAAATATATTGTGAATAATTTCGGGACAAAACAAGGCATTTTCCGAAAAATAAAATTGTTAAATATCTCAAGGATATAAAGAAATAAAATAGCTTTTTTTAAACAAAAATTCTTAAATCTAAACACAGAAAATATATACGTATTGTTTCTCTCAATATCTATTCTTGAGATCTCCCAAAAACACCACTTTTGTCTAATATTTCTAACAGCATCTCATTTCATCCTGAGATCACACTGTACAACATACTTTAATGCTATGTCGGGCGGTATCCAAAGAGCATTGGCTTTTAATCGATGGTCTAAAAACCACAGGTAGTCAAGGGGTTCAAGGCAGTCCTGCCCGGGTTGCGGGTTGTTCGAAAGAGATACCGCGGCCCCGAAACGTAAAGGGCAATAGAAGGAACTTGAGTGCATTTTAGTCAGTACAAGTCTGACACTCCCCCCCGCTCCGCCCAGAGCGGGGGGAGTTATTTGATGATTTCCCATCAGCAAAAAAAAGGAGTTCAAGTCCCCGAAATCTCGTTTACATGCGCGTTGTTGCTGATTCAGTAGGGTTACTGAATCAGCAACAACGCGCATGTAAACGAGATTTCGGGGACAACGCGCATGTATCGTGACGTGAGTTCATACAAATAAAAAAGAACGTATTTCCAGACATTCGAGCTAAAACGCGATGAAGAGGAACTGCTAACTATTCAAGAGTACAGACTGAACAATGTGATTGTGTCATGTGATCTCACTTCGGATGGGAATGTTCTAGCATTGGGACTTGATTCCGGGAATGTTGTGGTAAGTTTCGAAAGACTGTATTTTGTGTCTTTATGCAAATGACTTCAATTAAAAAAAATAAAAAACACGACTGCCATGTCAAAAAATATGTTAGCAAGATGTTAGTTTTACATTAGGGGCTGTCCATTAATCATGTGAGGCTCGAAAGGGGGGGGAGGGGTCCATAAAAAATCACGAAATATCACAAGGGGGAGGGGGGGTAAAGTATTATATCACGTGTACTTATTTTTTCGGCAAGCGAAAGCGAAAAGCAGCGTCGAAAAGCGCAACCTCTAAACGTTTATTATAGTAGTCTTTAATAAAATAAAGTTTTTCTATAATAAAATTAGATAATACTTATACCAGTATTTTTTTATAAATAAAAAAATAGATACTTTGCAGGTACGAAAAAATACACGTGATACCTATATCACGTGTATTTTCACCCCTAGGTGAGGGGGGAGGGGGAGGGGTAGTATTAAACCTCACCACGTATCACCAAGGGGGAGGAGGGGCCTAAAAATGCCAAAAAAATTGGTTGTTTGTAAAGTAGGTTTACGATCGAGATGTTTACGTGATAACGTCTTATTGGTGATATAAGTTATCACCAGTAGTGACATCTAAAATGAAATTAAGTACTAATTTAAAGTTTTTTTTTCGAGCCAAGTAACAGATGGCGCTACCATCTTTATGAAATGTCGCTTGTGAGGTTTTGGTGTGACACAAGTTTCTAAACATGTCACCCGACTAAAACGATTTTAAAGACGTTATCACGTCAAAAAACATCACGTGATTAATGGATGGCCCCTCATGCCGATGGAATGTGCTAGGAACAAAGATGAAAGGGAGTCGAAAACGAAACAAAAATTTTCATTGCGGTCGGGGGACCAATCTGTAGAATACTTTCTTTTATAAAAAGTCCTTCGACTTCGATGAATTTTTTTGTTTCGTTTCCGATTCCCTTTCACTCCTTTTTGGGGCAGTCATATAAAAAAGGAGGCGAGTCTATGTTTGTTCACCGATTACTCCGCCGACTGTGGACCGATTTTCATAATTCTTTTTTTGTTCGAAAGGGTCTACTACTGAGGTTGTCCCATATCAATTTTATTTATATTGCTTGGGTAGTTTATGGGTTATCTATATCATAAATATGTCTATAATACATATTTTTCTTCTACTATATAGCCATATATTGTTAGGAAATGAATACTCAATAAAAAATATGTGAGATATCATCATACCATAAATAAAAAACTTTTTTGCTGATGCGACGCGGACAAAGTCGCGGGCAGAACTAATTTAAAAAAAAACCGACTTCCAAAAAAGAAACCAGTGGAAAATAACTTCTGGAAGTCGGTGACTCTTGTTTGTTACGTTGACTTTTCTGCCTCGGACTCGACTTCCGGAAGTAAAGTTATTTTCTTTTCTTGTTTCTTTTTTTTTGAACGCAGTTTTTTTTTCTTTGGAAAAAGTGTTTTAGGGTTACGTACATCAAAAGGAAAAACGGAACCTTTATTGGATCACTTTGTTGTCCGTCTGTCTGTCTGTCAAGACCTTTTATCTCGGGAACGCGTAGAGGTAACGAGTTGAAATTAAAACCAAGTCTGTGGTCCCTTTGTGCTGCAAAAATCAACCCTTTCAGTCTACGGAGTAAAAAAAATGGCCGTTTAAGTTTGTACAAAACCCTCGGTCCGCGAGTCTGACTCGGTTTTGGCCGGTTTGTTTTTTCTTTTCACGTTTTAGTATCTACTAGCGACCTGCCCAGCGGTTTCACCCGCTGCTCACCTCCAAAGAGTCATAGCGTGAACTATTATACATATAATCCTTCCTCTTTAATCACTCTACCTATTTAAAAAACCGCATCAACATCCGTTGCGTAGTTTTAAAGATTTAAACATACATATAGTTACCGGCACGGTTCTTGAGCGCTGACCTTCACTTGCGCAGAAGTGAGTTATTGGGTCCCTTTGGTGGTATGAAGTGAGGCGCGGGGGCGGGGAAAGTGCAGTGATTGGCCCGTCGCGCATCGCGTCATAGACGTCACTCGGGATTCGTTCTTTTCCGTGCTGCATGTACCTCACGACGACGAGTACAATTCCGGCCAATTTAAAAGACAACATTTTTAAATTATGTTATTCAAATATTTTATGTGATTTTTTATTAAATATACCGTTGGAATTATAATCAAAGGTGATATTTATCGAAAGCAAAACGGGGAAAAAAAATAATGTCAGTTTGTAATTAGCAAAACTATTTTTCATTCAATTATTTTATTTGTACTTGTATCGAAATGAATCGAAATATTCAATAGATAAAGTTTTTATCTACAACAAATAAAATTCGAAGTCAAAAATGCTAAGAAAAAAATATACGTAGTAGTTTTTTTTAGTAATTTTTGACAAACTACAAGAACTAAGTTATAATTTTAATTTAGAAATACTTGTTAATTACCTACTTCTTTGATCTCAATTTCCATTTCTCAATTTAATGAATCATTATTTAATATTTCTTTCAACCATAGAACCAGTAAGAAATTACGTTGGTAACTTAGAAAAAATAAATAATCAACGGGCGTGCGTTTTATTTGCCATATGTGTACGATGCGCAAAGCGATCCCCACCCTTCCGCCGAGCGCTCAAGATCCGTGCCGGTATCTGTACAACATAGCAACAATATGAATTGTTTTGTAAAAAGCTCTTATTTATAAAATCGTTCTCTTTTTCCAGGTATGGAACGTCAGAGGCCGACGTCAACTATGCCTACTTAAACACCACAAGTCCAAAGTTCATTGGTGTTCATTCTCCCCCGTGCCGAACCGTTCAAACCGCAACTCTATGACGTCATCGCCACATCCTGTCCAATCACCGTATCACTTCTCATCACCACAAGATGATGACGTCGATACTGAACAACCACCGCTGGTGTTAGTTACCATGGCAACGGAGATTGTTTGGTGGAATATCACCCAGGTTATGAAGACGCAAAAGAATAAGATTGGAAAGAGGTAAGATATTTTGTTTGTCTATTATTTTCCATCAAACTCAAACTCAAAGCATTTATTTCAATTAGACCATTACAGGCACTTTTGAATGTCATAAAATCTATACTTAGATATCCTAGTAGTAGTTTTAGTACCACTCACTGTCAAGTAATATATTCGTTGTTTTTTTCGTCCGCTATTCTAGTACTGCCATTTACAAAAAAATCCACCATTGAGTCTGTAACTTATTTAGTAATCCCAATCTAACTAGCCTAATTTGGCGTCGGCATATCTTCTTCTTCCATACTTCGATTCTATTTCTCAGCAGTCATTACCTTTTCAATATGTTTTTACTAATTAAAAAATACTCCATTGGCACTTTTTTACAAATTCTGCCCTAAAAGAATCTTACAAACACTATAATTTCTGTTCTTTTTTCATACCGTGTTCTAGTTTTATTTAATAAAAATCACTTCACTGTTACTAGATAGGGGTCTATTAATTATTTATATGGTTCTATTTACATACAATCAAATAAACACTTTTCTTATATACTTACAGAACCTACAACGCAATGACACCAATCGGCAGTCCATTAGAAAGTAGGTGCGACACACCAAATGCAAACAACAGCTCAAACGCTGCATCTTCAACTTGCAACTTCTTTTTCGGAGATGGTGAACTACCGCAGCAATGCTGGAAGGTTATTTGGAAAAGGAAAACGTGAGTTTAATATTTTTTTATTAGGTCTCCATTTTTGCAGTTTACATCGAGCACAGAAGAACGGATGTGAACATCAACGGCGGATCCAGGGGGGGGGTCATGGGGGTCATGACCCCCCCCTGGGCGACAGGCTGGGTCAGATGGTCAATGCAATTTTATCTAATTGTATCTATAAACGTAAACAAATTATAGGCGAAAGACGCACATAATCATAATAATACAATACTGTGCTTGTTATTGGTTACATTATAAGGGCTAAAAAAAAAACAAATTTTTTGACATTTTGAACAGGCCGTAACTTCGAGAAAAATTGTCGTACGGGAAACCAAAAAATAGGAAATTGTAGCTCCAAGTGTCTAATTTTTGGATTTTAACTTTTAAATATTACAATAATATTGCAAAATATATTGCCTCGCGGATTTTTTGAGTAATCTTAGAAAAACCAGCAAGAAAAAAACCTTTTTTTTAGTTTTTTTTTAAGTTAAAGGTGGGTTTCAAGATTTTTAATGAATTTTCTAAGAATATCCATTTTTTTTTTCTGTCACATGAATTTGACATTGCAACAAAAAAAAACGGCTTTTGGTGGTTTTTTGGAAAGTCAAGCACTGGCTCGAAAATATTGAGGAAACCACTATGTAATGTTAAGTGTGCCTTTTTCAGTTCAATATGTCCACAAAAACCCTACGAAGAGCCAAATTAATCCAGCCAGCCGTTTTTTTGTTTCACTGGATAGAATTTCTGAAAAAAATTAAAGGATTTTTGCACTGAAAGCTCATCATTTTTAAAAATGAGAAAAAAAATAGTTTTTTAATCTTATTCCACATGTTTGTTCCAGAAATGCTTATATATTTTCAAAAAAACAAATGGTGGCCGCTGTGCCTATTGTTCTATCGCGCACCAGCGAGTCACGCGAGCCAACCCCTCTACCCGAGCGCCCGCTCTGTTTATCAAATCGCGAACAAATTCGGACGCAGGCGGGAGGATTGATTGAAGTTGTAATAACTCGTAAAAAAATAGAAAAGTGTTAACTTTTATTAACTACTAGCTTTCGCCCGCGGCTTCGCTCGCGTTTAATTCGGGGTAACACAGTTCCCCTTTCCTGATTTGTAGGTACCTGCTACTTGTAGTTTTTGCCCTAGCGCCTTATTTATTGTAATAGCAAAGCTAAGTTTTTCCTTTTCTTCCCTCTTTCTCCCTTTTTTTTGGGTTGGGAAATCATCAAATAACTTCCCCCGCTCTGGGCCGAGCGGGGGGGCGTGTCAGACTTTTACTGACTAAAACCCACCCATGTTCCTTCTATTGCCCTTTACGTTCCGGGGCCGCGGTATCTCTTTCGAACAACCCGCAACCCCGGCAGGCGGAGGCCCTGGCAAGCCCCTCTGCTTTGCTGACATCTCTTTGAGGCGCGCGTGAAACACGAACGCGCCGTCGACACGGCCTGTCGTCAATAGACGGACGGACGGTGAGCTACCCATTGCTCACCGTCCACAGGCCCGCATCTACGGTGGCCGGGAGCCGTCTCGTGGCGCCCGGCGCCCGGGGTGTCTCCCGCGGCGGCTGGGTTGGTTTGAGGTTCTCTTCCTCAAACGCCCGGCCTCCTCCTTCACTAGCATGACTGCTTCGCAGAAGGAGGTGACCGCTTCCCATTCCCTCTCGCTCCGGACCATGGGCTGAACCAGGGCCGGACGCGAGAGATCGAGATCGCCGCCGCCGATCGCATCTACAAGGGCACGGCGGTGCTCCGCCCAAGCTGGGCAGACCGCCACTGTGTGATCATCGATCCTAACAATGGTGACACCCGGGCGTTTCCTCCCGCCCAATTATGTGCAAGAACCTCCCGAAACTTCCGTGTCCGGTGAGGACCTGCGTCAGGCGGTAGGTAAGGACGCCATGGCGCCTCTCCAGCCACTCCTCAAAGAGGGGACTTACCGCCACTATTGTGGCGCCCTGCACGGGGTTGCGACAGTCGCTCTCTCTATGCCACCATGAGATCGCACCGGAGGTCTGTCCGCTAAGCGGCAATTTGCCACGGTAGAGGCGTTTCCCCCCGGTGTAGTGCCTCCGCGCGCCACTCAAACAGGCGCGCGAGGACTATCGCCTCCAGATCCCACGGTGGCAATCCGGCAAGGAGGCTCGCTGCCTCGCCGGAGATCGTGCGGTAGCCCCGGATCAGCCTAATGGCTACCACCTTTTGGGGCGCGTTCAGGTAGTGGGCGGCGCGCCGCCCTAAAGAAGGCGCCCCCTCTTTCTCCCTCATTTCTCGATTTAAAAAAAAATCCTATTGGCCTATGTCCGTCTCCAGGGTCCCAGCTATCTCTGTACCAAAATTCATCAAAATTGGTTTAGACATTTAGGCGTGAAGACGTAACAAACAAACTCACTTTCACTTTTATAATATTAGTAAGGATTACTAGACTCGTGTCAATGATTATAAATGAGTACCAGCTTTGCAAAGTGAAATGGCAGCGAAATCAAAACATTCCGCTGGCCATTTCGACCCTCGTAACTTGAACTTGTGATAAAGACTTGATCCCAACATAAGAAGTTTTTTTTTGTGTATTCTGGCGACACTACCCGTTAGTGTTGCAACGGCGGAAAGGTCTTTTTACACACTAAGAAGGGACAAAATTAATAAATTGAATTGAATTGAATTGAAAACTTGGCTTGGCAGAAGACCGCCTGACGGGCTTAGCTCTTTTGCACGTTCACAAGTCAATAAATATAGATGACGAGGAACTTATAAGGCGTTTTGCGAGACGACACAAACGAAGAATACATTTCATCATATAAGTTTGTAATGTTCTTCAGTGTGCACCAATTAAATTAAAATAGAATTTGACGGTGACTCCGTCTGCGACTAGGTAACTCCGCTGCAGTGGAACACCAATGCAATCGACCCCATGAAATCCTATCCGTTTAGCGGTTTCATTCAACGTGAAAAATTGACAAACACACTTTCAAGTTCCGTTATAATATTAAGTATTGCTATATCTATCCGAACTAGACTACGGATACAAGCTGTCTGCGACATGGTGACCCCCCCCTGATATAAAAGCTGGATCCGCCCTTGGTGAACATTCAAATATACTCCATGAGTAACAGCTTGTTGCAGACCTGTGCAGGCTATACACATTTTAAACATCTAGGTGTCCCAAACAACGCATATTCCAGAGATTACAATTTAAAATGTATAAGTGACGATGTGGTCATGTTTGCGGGGCAGAAAGGGGGGGGGGGTCTTTGCTCAAAAGTGGGACACGTAATATGGTGGTAAAAAAAATACTAAATCTCCCATTTCGATGACGCTTGCTATGCGCTTTGCTTCTCACCTGTATAAATTATGTTAAAAAAAACCTATCCGATCAGTGAGGGTATTATTAGGTATCGAGATTAGATTCTATTTATGTAAACATTTTATAAAAAAAAAAAGTCAATATAACTACCCCGACAAAAATAAATAAAATGTACAAAAATAAGGAAACTTGTAGCAACACAGGGGCGCGGGAGGTGACACTCCGGTCACTACTTATGTAGTGGCGTCATAAACAAATAATAGACGATCAAACTCACCAATGCCGAAGATGATGTTGTCACGTTATAATAGTTTGGTAGAACTTAAGCGTTTTTTTTTTTAATTTTAGACCAACATTATGCATTGCAAAAATAATTGATTTATAGACATCATTTATAATAATTTATATCATGAATATTCTGTGATACTTATTTTATTTGGTAATGTCATTGGTATACCGGTATACCTATATGACCTTTTCGGTTTGAACAGGACTTTTTTACGGTATTTTATATCATAATTTCTCATTCACAGATGCAAAGAAGGTTCCAAAAGGAAAGAAATCTTAGCATGCATCAAATTATCAGGTATGAACGCGAAGAGGCTGAGTCACGACGAGAAGTTCTCGTGTTTCGTCACAGTCGACAACCCTGGATACATCCATATCATGAACGTAATGCGGACGAACAACACATAGCATAGTACCACTGCCATTTAATGTTATGTCATTTTAAAAAGAACTTGCTTCGTATATAAACGAAATTATCGTTTGGAACGCGTTTAAATCGCGTTGCGTTTGTTTTGGTGACTTTCAACCAGTCAACAGCTAATATTAACTGAAGGCTTGCTTTATACGCCAAGTTTCACTTCTATACGAAGCGGTATTTTTTTCTAAGGTTAGGTGAAACAATATCCATAACTATTCCCTTTAACTATCAAGTTTATTACGTCATCGTTATAAATCGTTCGATTAATTTGGTGCTACTTTTTTGCTATTTAATTTCTTTAGAAAGATACTAGAATAGGGCTATAAAGCCCTTGTACTAGAAGGTGTTTTTTTTCACCTGTTCCTACTTTGCAATAATCGATGTCGTTGACAATCAAAGGGCAATCGATATGATTACATTGTCAATGATTTAATGTAGTATAACGAACAGCTCAATAAAATACTAAAGGACTAAACACTGCCTTGAATGCATTTATTTTTAAATAGTATAAACTTTTACTCTTAACTTTATTTTCTTTATGGTTCTTCTTGCGGTTGTTTGTAGTTAGAATTTTGGGGCTGAAATTAAAAATGAAAGCTTAAAGAGATTTAAAGCCATTCGAATACTATTATTACTGAGACTCAGCAGCTCTGGGTTTGCATCTAATGCTCGTGGCTAAATAATAACAGCCGCACGGGTCGCTCTTTGAGATTAAACTGCTTGCTAATGTTGGTCTATGGAAGGGTGACCATCACACAGTGACCAGTACATAATGAGTTTCCTCCGTGCCTCGGAAAGCACTAAGCCGTTGGTCTCGGCTATCATTTGTACATCTTTGGCAGTCGTTACAGGTGTATATATGTGTGATCAGTGGCTCAAAAGTCAGACAAACAGTCTTACCAAGGGGTACCTTATTATGTAGTACCGAGGGTAGATAATCAGTCGCTCCATGCGAGGAATGCTATTCAGATGCATCCTATAAGACTGGAAGCTGGCCCCAATAAAGTTAGGAAAAGGCTTGCCAGATAGTGGGCTGTGGGTTTTCATCCCAATGCCTCCAAAGCGTAAATGAGTACTAAACTAGAATATCATTTGAGATAAACATTTCTCTATGCTAGTCCAGTGAGTGCATTTTCTTAACCACACCCTATTTTAAATGGATATTGCTTCACACAACCCTGTTATATAAATCATGAACAAACTGTTATTTTAGAATAGTCAGCAAAAGATAACTAACCAGGATCGCAGATATAGTTGATTTTTCCTTAGAAACCAATGGACAAGATCAACTGAAATAATAACTGAATAAATTGATTTAAAGACCTGTGTTTTCTATCATATTTTTTTTTTGTTTTATCTGTGACTGACGTGTCTGGTTATTTATCTGTTTTTCTGACTGTAAATTTAAGTATGAGATTATTGTAATGTTGATCCCACCAGTACAGGTATGCTTTATTTGATTTGGGTAAACTGTCTCCTCATTAGTCGAAATTAAATTATTTTTATCCTTCGGATAAGTAGATGCAATTAAACAAATACTTGATATGGGTAACCTGGATCAAAATAGGTACTTTAACTTTGATGTTTTTATTTTATAGATGATAAATTTTTTTATAATTTTATTAGTACTGAGGTTTAGATATTTTACCCCATCGATATTTTAAAAATATTTGCAATAATATGATAGTAGGGAATTACTGACTAATGTAAGTCAAGTAAAATAAAATACGGTGCGTCTCTAAACTGAGTAGCCATTACGTTATGTGCCATCTTTCGGCTTTACTAAGCTTTATGAAGATTTGAAGTAAGACATACTTACGCTTCCAAAGAATTCAGAGTACATACGTAATATAATGGTCACTCCTTATTTGCTCACTGTACTAAAAAAATAATAGAAATTTCGAGAAACGGCCACATGAATTCCAAAATTACTCGTATTTGTAAGCAATTCTTAAATATGTAATTACGTTTTAAGTCCATGATAGATCTCTCTGTTAAAAGTAAATATATTTTTTAATTATGAACTAAATAATGTAATGGTGCTTATAATAAGACGTAGTTTATAAACGTTTATTACCGACAACTCGAAATGTGTAGAAGTAAAATAGTAGATAATAATCTCAATTTTCTGAACAAAATGAAAACTTCTTATGAAATCTGTTTTAGTTATAGGGAAGCGTAAGCCATGAAATACACCTAGGGCATGTAAACTAGAAACGGCAATACACAAGACTTTCCTTACTAATATTATAAAAGCGAAAGTGAGTTTGTTTGTTTGTTACCTCTTCACGCTTTAATGACTAAACCGATTTTGATGAATTTTGGTACAGAGATAGTTGGGAACCAGGAGACGGACATAAGATAATAATTTTTATTTAAAAAAAGTGGGATATGAGGGAGAACAAAGGAAGAAAAGGGAAAACTTAGCGTTGCTATTACAAATCAATAAGGCGCAAGGGCAATAACTGCAGGTAGCAGGTACTGTGTTATACCGAATTTAACGCGAGCGAAGCCGCGGGCAAAAGCTAGTTTACTATAAAACCACGCACAAGTTACTAAAACATGGTATTAAAAGTTGATACGTTGTCGTAGTGTGTATACGAGAACAACGCATTAAAATTGCCGTATCCAATTTTGAATGTTCTAGGTTCGAATATTATAAACGAACAGGAGAAATTGTGAAGACTTTTATCGTGTTGTGCAAGCATTAAGGGACCGAGCGTACTAACCGGCCACGACTACGAAGTTTGGCCTAGTATGCGCCCTTAACGTGAACCCACTCAAGAAAAGAACAATGATTTATAATGTACATAATTTTATTAGAAAATTTTATTTTAAAGTTGTCGGAATATACACAGTAAAATGTTCTTTTTACTGTAAAGAATAATAATTATCAAATGAGACTTTAACCTTTGCTGCAGTGGTTAGATTCAAAATTTTGTTATTACTTTAGAAAATTATAGCTTTATCTTATTTTTTATGCCACTGTACTGAAAGGTTAATCAAAAATTGCCGCCCAATTGCGTGTCGTAAGCGCATGAAGTAGGGTTCTGTAGGAACTAATGTGATATACGTAAAAATTAATCGTCATGTATCCAAGATGCACCTGGTATACATAATCGATTAAAAACTAAAGGGGAATATTGATCAATAAATGTAACTGTTCTTCTAAAAGACTATCTCTTTGCTCAAAATAATAAAAAAAACAGATTAAGAACCATGAGCACTTTTTAATCAATATTGAATAATAATTTCTCTTTGGACTACGGAACCTTACCACTATAATGCTCAATTCGTGTTTTTACAAATAGTATGTTATTTTTAATTAATGTAATTATATCAAACTCAGCATGATTTAATTTAATGACAATGCAATCTTAATTTTTCTACTGTCACAAATATTTCAGCTAACAACGAAATTATATTTTATTATAGTAATTGGTTTTGTAATAAGGAAAATATTTTTTTAAATATATTTTTTGATAATACGTTATTTTAGTTTTTCTAACGCTAAGCAAAATAAAAATGCTTAGCGTTTCATTCCCATTTCAAATGAAGTATGCAGAAAGAAAATCTTGACTCACCAACGGAACTACATTGACAGTACGTCGGAACGGTGGTCAAAATTATACAAAAGTCATTTGAAATGCGTACATGCGTTTGAATGTACGCATTTCAAATGACAATAAGGCTGACCTCGCGCCATGTTGTGCCGATCCGTCAACTGTCGTTGAAAAGTATTTTTAATGACAAGAGTAACGCATAGATTCAAAATATAGCGCGAGGTCAGTCCTATTCTCATTTGAAGCGCATTATAAACCCTTCCCGAACCCTTCATCCATGCATCCAGTACATCAAATAAAGTAACTCCAGACAAAAATTATTGCTGGGAAGCGAGTTGGGTCACAAATTACGCTTTACAGTAGAACAATGTTACGCACTTAAAACATTTTGCTAATATATATTGGGTATGGGGAGGTTACTTAAAATTGTAATATAAAAAAGTTGCAACTTTAACCCAATATCTCTGTAAATAGATGGTTGCCAGGTATAGTCTAGAACAAAATATTAATATCGCAATGACCACGTGCCATTCAATTTCGTTAAGGGTACTTTTACACCCTTTATATAAATAACCTATGTTCATCTATTTCTTATAACAAGTATCGGTATGGGGTTTTCTTTGTGTAGGTATGTACCTACTGTATGATACATAATCATGGCTTAGGCAATTTTTAAGCGAGACACGTCATATTAAATAAAAGATATCGTAGACCCAATTGTCTGTACTTACTGGTTTTTAGTTTTCGGTGATGTAGCGGCTGCCTACCGGTTAGGTATGTACCTACATTCATTTAAGATACTGGTATTAGAGAGGAAAGTTTGAGTATGAATTTGGATGGGTATAAGAGTAAAGGAAAACCAAAGAAACATTGGATGGACTGTGTGAAAAATAATATGTCAAGAAAGGAAGAATCTGGTGAAATGACGAAAAATAGAGGATTGTGGAAGAAGACATGCTGCACTGACCTCAAATAATTTGGGATAAGGTCACGAAAGTGATGACTAAGCTGCATCAGGCTATATTGGAAGCTGATCTCAACCTAGTTCAGAAAATATTAAGCAGATAATGATGAGATTAGACAGTAGAATAGCGAGCGGTTAATGAACTGTGAAACTCAACTACTTAAACCAACTCCGCCTAATGGTTAGTCATTTATATTTACTTTTAAGTCGCCCACTTAAGAAACAAGAGTATTAATCGTATCAAAATCGTAGGCCCTACTTGTTTTAAAAGGAGATGTCCGCTTTTTGTGTGGACGTTGGTTTTTTACTCCGAGAAAAATCTAACCAGCATCAAAGTCTACTAAAATAAATACGACAAAAATATGAACTACTGAAATAAAATTTTAAAACCCCTCCATTTAAGCGAAAAATCATAAATGTCATATCAAAGTATCAGGTATAATAAAATATACATATATATTTTCTAAATGTATTTTAAAATACATATCCTTACTAATATAGCGAAAGTGAGTTTGTTTGTTTGTTACCTCTTCACGCTTTAAGGTGAAAGCTCCAACCTACCCGCGAAATTCAAATTTTCTTACGTTTTTTGCAATTTTCAGGCCAGTGCTAGGTTGTATGTTGATTAAAATATTATTCGCGGCTGTAAGACGTATGTAATTATAGAATTATAATCATCAAACTCACCAATACAACCCTCCAAGTTCATAAAGCTGTAGGAAAGACTTTTTCTGTTTTTTTTTTGTTCCTACGCCTTTATGAACTTGGAGGGTTGTATTGGTGATTTTGATGATTATAATTCTATAATTACATACGTCTTACAGCCGCGAATAATATTTTAATCAACATACAACCTAGCACTGGCCTGAAAATTGCAAAAAACGTAAGAAAATTTGAATTTCGCGGGTAGGTTGGAGCTTTCACCTTAATGGCTAAATCGATTTTGATGAATTTTGGTACAGAGATAGTTGGGAACCAGGAGACGGACATAGGCTTTTTTTTTAAAGTGGGATATGAGGGAGAACGAGGGAAGAAAAGGGAAAACTTAGCGTTGCTATTACAAATCAATAAGGCATAAGAACAAAAACTGCAGGTAACAGGTACTGTGTTATACCGAATTTAAGGCCGCGGGCAAAAGCTAGTATGCTATAACATAAAGTTCCAACTGAAAAAATCCAATGTTGATTTTGTAGGATAAATGATTTTTATAATATCGATAATCGATAAATTGATTTCAGATCGCACCCCTATCGACTCAACGCGTAAACCAAATACTGATTGACACTGACAGTAATGACAGTTCTATGTCCATTTTGACAAGTTTCTTTATTTTGGGTGTGTTCACTATAATAACATATTTAGATAATTCGAACGGTTTGTTCAATTTATAAGCAAATTCTCACTAAAATAAAACACAATTTTTCGCGAAGTCTGAGGGCTTTAAAAACCTATGATATAGTTAGAAGCACTAGGATTGGAGATTTATATCTAAATATATTTAATTTACAATAACTAAAAGGATTGTGTGGTTTTATGCAACTACGGTAGATACACATTACATACGGTAAATCGGCATTTAGACGTCCCTACTCCGCAGCCGACTGTCACGCAAAATGAACACACAGAAAAAAAATTCGAGTCGATTAAAAGTTTCACTTTAAAAAACACCGGACATGTCCTTTGCGAAAATTGGACATCGAAATATACAAAAGAAAACAAATCTACTAAGTTGTTCAATTTTTTCATTGTAATTTATTTAGATTGCAACACCTAAGGTGTGTCTGTTCAGAAATTTAAAACACCCCTTTTCTCAAAATGTATGAACAAAAAGCATGGGTAATATTATAACTTACCAAGGGTAAATTAATGGATGAATTTATTTGAGGACAATGGAAAGTACCACCTTCAACCAGGCTCCCTGGTGCATGCTGTTTGCCGATGACATTGTGTTGGTTGCCGAGAGCGGCCAAGAGGTCCAGAGCAGATTGGAAGTGTGGTGGCAAAGACTGGAGAACGTTGGCCTGAAATTAAGCAGAACCAAAACGGAATACTTGTTCTGCGATTTCGGTGGTCTCTCCAGTCCTGTGCCCATAACCCTTGCCGGAACGCCTATACCGATCTGCTCCAACTTCCGGTACCTCGGGTCGCTTGTCCAAGGGGATGGCGAAGTAGACCGGGACGTAACGCACCGGATCAACGCAGGATGGATGAAATGGCGACAGGTCACTGGAACAACTTGTGACCCACGGATGCCCCTCAAGTTAAAGGGGAAAATATATAAGTCCGTGATTAGACCTGTTGTACTGTATGGGTCAGAATGCTGGGCTGTAAAAAAGGTGGATGAAAAACGATTGCATGTAGCGGAGATGAGAATGTTGAGATGGATGTGTGGAGTGACACGAATGGATAAAGTAAGGAATGAATATATTCGAGGAAGTTTGAAAGTTGCGCCTGTTACAGAAAAATTGAAAGGGAGTCGTTTGTCTTGGTATGGACATGTAATGAGGAGGGATGAAGGACATGTGACTAAAAGAGTGATGAATCTGAATGTTGATGGACGGAGAGCGAGAGGAAGGCCAAAGAAAAGATGGATGGATTGTGTAAGGAATGATATGAAGGAGAAAGGAGTAAATGATGCCGTGACGTCTGATAGGGGAGAATGGAAGAAGAAAACGTGTTGCGCCGACCCCAAATAGAATGGGACAAGGGCAGGAAAATGATGATGGAAAGTACCACCTTGAGTGTGTCGAAATTTACGTTTTTTTGGTAGCAGACACGGCTGTTTTTTTCTTTAACTTAGAAGTTTCTTCTTTCACAGCTTCAAGGGATTATAGACTTAAGCTTATTTAAGGTTTAAATTTCAAATTAATACCTACTCGCGTTCCCGAAGTCATTAATTGTTTTGACTGGCCGGTAGACAAATAGACAGATGGACAACAAAGTGCTCCTGTAAGAGTTCCGTTTTTTTTCCTTTTGCAGTACGGAAACCAAAAAACATTTTAAGTTAAATTAGTTTTGGTGTCGACTAAAACTATTGTTTCATAATTAAATTATATTGCACTTATCTAGCTTTGATTTGAGTGGCGTGTTAAAAAAGTTGTACTATGATTAACCTTCCCTCGATTCAAAGAATGAGAAAAAATGTTCGTTCATTCGTTTCATTCGAAATTACTAACGTAAAGTTTTACACTTTTAAGTGGTAATGTTGATGGACTGGCAACATTAAAAATTTGAAATTTCTTTTCAAACATTTCAAACCAACGTATTTTTGAAATCGACTGTCATTACGTTTTGATTTTATTCTTTTGATGAATAATTTGCTTTATCTCTATTGAGTGTTTCTCGTGCATTTATGAATGATAAAACTTATGTTTTGGTTGACAGTAATTGATTTCTAAGGATTACTAGTCTAGTTAGTGATTTAGTGGAAGTATGGCCCAGTTCAACTATTTAAATGAAATAAATAGTTTGGCCACTATGGATGGGCCGATAACTCGAGGCCCTCTCCAGCGTTGGGTGAAAAAGTCCAATAATGAGAATATAAATCCATTGAGTACTTCTTTCAAAAACCATTCGAACGTGAACTTGAGTGCTTGTAATCAGTCGATGCAGAAGTTGTCGCTGTCGGCGAATCAGAGTTGTAACAATAGCGTGCTCTCTACTAACAAGACCCCGACGCGCAATGAAAATAAGAAAGGGAAGAAGACGCCGTCAAAGAACAAATCTCCAGGTAACGTTGTTGTATAAACTACTAAAAGGGCAATTCGGATAAAAGTTGGCATGGTTTGGAGCTATTTAGGCCTTTTGTGTTGTGCTTTCGTAGTTTAAATTAGGGCCTCTAGTTCTTGTAGCAGCTTATAAGCTTCATGACTGTCCCTTGTCTTGTGTCAAACAGCTCTCTTTGCTATGCCATGCCTGCAGTGTTATCTTAGAACGAAAGCATCAAGTTTTGAAGGAAAAGTTATCCGTCTATACCTTGCAGGTCGCTCAACAACGCCGACTCCTAACAAAGCATCAAAGACTCCAAACAAAGCTGATAGATTCATTCCGTCTAGAAGTAATTCTAACTATGACTTGTGCCACTATATGGTAAGTTTTCCCTGGATTATCTTTGTAAGTATTGAAAAGTTTAGAGTGAATTAAATTAAAAAGAGACTGTACTATTTGTTATTTCCAGCCTGTCATTATGGATTTAAAGTAAGTCATGTGTATGAAAATTTATTTATATTGTTCGGAAGTATATTTGCAGAATTCAAAAACATAGTAACATACCTAACATTTAAAACATTCCAAAGCATTTAACTTGAATAATAAGGCTCACACTTCATATTGATTCCAAGCTTCATACAGTTTATCTGTTCCTAAGTACCTACTTAACTGTAAATATCGTTTCTAAAACTAAACCCATAATGTACTCATCACAATTACAAAGTTATATTTACCACTAGTCTTTCCCCGCAAGGTTTCTTTCACCTGTGTTCCCATCATAGTCCCTTACTCCTCAGATAGCCTTTGACACTCACAAATAATGTGGCTTCCTATTGGTAAAAGAATTTTCATAATCGGTTCAGTAGGTACAGAGATTACTTCCGTGCCCTACAACTGCACAAACTCATAAACTTTAGTTTCTAAATATCAGTACTTTACCACCCATGGCTTAAGTAACAAACCCATCATCATAATTCTTGTGCCTTAATCCCAATTTATTTTGGATTAGCATATCATGTTATTGTACTAACACACAAGTGATATACTCATACCAATTTTCTAACAACCAGTTGAGCCGTGACGAAGATAAGAATGAAGAAGTGGTGGCCCAAACAGCTGCGGGAGAAGCAATCGGCCGAGCACTAACTGACACTGAACCTGGACGACTACTGCAGTACACTTGCAAAGCACCAGCTGCTCCTGAGGGCTACCAGAACAGACTTAGAGTTGTGTATTCACAGGTATATTCGCTTGCTTTCACTTACACTATGCTGTTTACTAAAAAGTCTTGAAAGTGCAGTGTAAACTCCTTTGAAAGTATGTTTAGAGAAAAAAAAAACATTAAGGCTACTTAAGTAGGAGTTTACTCAGTATTTTGTTAGACTGGGTGTCCATTGGTTCTCATTAAAAGTAAATTATCATATATCACAAAATATTAATGGATTTCTATTGCTTTCCCTGTTACTGGCCATTGGTGCAAAATAGTTTGTTCCTTTCATATTATTATGTATTGATTTTAAAGTTTATATTTAACTAATGAATCGCCCCGGCTCGGCACAGGTGCAGTGTCGATACTAATATACTAATGTTATATAATATGTATAAACATGCATCACTTTATGTAATAAAAAAAAATCCTCATCGAAAACCGTTACGTAGTTTTAAATATTTAAGCAAACAGGGATAAACAGACAGCAGAAAACCACTTTGTTTTATACTTTGTTGTGATTAATTATTTTAAAGATATGTTCTTGATGCCTCACCTATATCTTTGTAGACCCTTTCCTATGCAACTGCAAAATTAAATAAAGAATCTACTCCACAAACTAACAACTACTAACATTTAATAATATTTTCAGGCCAAAGTTCCATCTTCAGTAAAGAACACAACAAGATACATTCCACAAGCTCCTGACAGAATATTAGATGCACCTGATATTTTAGATGACTACTGTAAGTTTGACTATGATTTATTATTATAAATTATGGCTTTCTCTCAAAACTTTTACTTAAGAATACTGCATTCCAATATTTTGTATGTGTCTATCAAAAACAAATTATATGTTCCATGATTTTCAAAGTCAGTTGTCAGCTAAAAGTTGGTCAAAGTTTATGAACATCAAATGTACAAAGGTAAACTTAATACCTTAGTCATTATCTGGTAGTCAACTAAGGGCAACCTGGCTCTTCAAGCCAGAAATGTTCTCTCAACTTCATTATTCCATTCATATAGACCTCAACCTAGTCGACTGGAGCGCCTCAAACATTCTTGCGGTCGCTCTCGGCAACTCCGTGTACCTGTGGAACGCCGGCTCGGGCCAGATCGAGCAACTGTGCACTCTGGAAGGTTCCGAAACCGTCTGCTCAGTGCAATGGGTGCAGGGAGGCGGGTCGCACCTCGCTGTGGGGACTTCTTCGGCTACTGTGGAACTGTGGGATTGTGAGAAGATTAAGAGGTTGAGGGTAAGTGGAATATTTGAAATCCATACACTAAGTAAATATCCTTTTTTATTCATAAGCATCATTTGAAAGGGCACGCCACAATAGTGGCGGTAAGTCCCCTCTTTGAGGAGTGGCTGGAGAGGCGTCATGGCATCCTTACCTACCGCCTGACGCAGGTCCTCACTGGACACGGAAGTTTCGGGAGGTTCCTGCACATAATCGGGCGGGAGGAAACGCCCGGGTGTCACCATTGTGACGATCGCCTGCACCACACGGTGGAGCACACAGTGGCGGTCTGCCCCAAGCGGTGCCCGAGCTAGAGGCAATCGGCGGCGGCGATCTCTCGCGTCTCGCGTTTGAGGGAGAGAACCTCAAACCAACCCAGCCGCCGCGGGAGACACCCCGGACGTCGGGCGCCGCGAGACGACTCGGCCACAGTAGATGTGGGCCTGTGGATGGTGAGCAATGGGTAGCTCACCGTCCTTCCGTCTATTGACGACAGGCCGTGTCGACGGCGCGTTTGTGTTTCACGCGCGCCTCAAAGAGATATCAGTAAAGTAGCGGGGCCTGCCAGGGCCTCCGCCTGCCGGGTTTGCGGGTTGTTCGAAAGAGATACCGCGGCCCCGGAACGTAAATGGCAATAGAAGGAACCACTCCCCCCGTTCCGCCCAGGGCGGGGGAAGTTATTTGATGATTTCCCACACCAAAAAAAGAAGCATCATTTAAAAAGATGTAGATTAAAATACCTTTCGTCCTTGTTAGATACCAAAACCTGAAAAGTATACCAACATCTACGTATATTGCTATTTTGCCCTCACATTGCACTTCGCATATTTATCAATTACCCCACTAAGTTAATCTGACAAACTAGGCTGATAAAATTTGACACGAAAAAAAAGATTTCGCATGCAATAGAAGCGAGTTTACATCAGCTTTAGCCTTTTTCTGTAACAATATAATATTCTTGCAGGTAATGGACGGTCACACTGGTAGAGTGGGTTCCCTCGCATGGAACATGTATATCGTGAGCAGTGGCGCTCGCGACGGTAATATCGTGCATCACGACGTGCGCCAGAGAGACCACGCTGTAGCTACCATACATGCGCATACACAGGAGGTACGGTGTTATTCGCAGACCATTAATAGCGATTAGCAAGTCTGCACCATATTTTTAACGTTTGAGTGTGGTTCACACTACATAAGGCATTACAGTATGAACGAAGCTTATGTATCGAAAGATTTGATTGCAAAGTGATCCACTTTCATTCAGTAGAGAGAGCGGAGCTCGTGGCTAATTAATAGCAGCCGCTCGTACGTATCAACAGATCAACGTAGGCAAGCGCGGTTTAACATAAATATCAATCAAACCGATTGATATTTATGTTAAACCGCGCTTGCCTACGTTGATCTGTTGATGGGCCCACCTGTTACATGCCGAGTTTCCTCCGTGCCTCGGAAAGCACGTTAAGCTGCTGGTCCCGGATGTCAATTGTAGATCTTTGGCAGTCGTAACAGGTAGTTGGTGTCTCGAAAATCTGACAACCAGTCTTACCCAAAGGGTATATACCCAGTACGTAAAACGGTAAAATACTGGTATTCAGCTGCATCCGGTAGGAAGCCGTCTAGAACATAGTTGGGGCAAAGGCTAGGGAGATGTTAATGATTCAGGATGGGAGAATTTCATGAACAAATGATTTCAGAGCAAATTTAAAATCTTTTCCTACTACATTATTTGCACAGATTTGCGGGTTGAAATGGTCCCCTGATGGTAAATGTCTTGCTTCGGGCGGCAACGACAATTTACTCAATATCTGGCCAATCGCACAAGGACAGCACTACTCGCAATCACAGTACCTCTATTCATTCAAGTAAGTTATTAAAAACTCTTCATTTGAAATTTAATTGTTGACAAAATCAAATTTACATTAAATCTTATGAGAATGTAAACGAGTTGAGAGTTGAAGTGCAGAAAACGGTTTATAAATAACATTCACCACAACACGTTACCAGAAATGAATTCATTAGAAGAATTTTGAGTATCCAAGAAAATTGAGCCCATTTCGAGCAATTAATTAGTTAGTTTACCATTTTTTGTAAATAATTAAATTAATTTAAGATTTCATTGTTTTCCTTTCATTTAATTTATGAAGTTTGTTAAAGAGATTTCATCCTTATTGACCCTAACAATTGATGCAATAAAAGTACAGGGTGCAGGGTGTTTTACAGATTTTAGTTGGTTTGATTACCATGTGCGGCAAGCGAATTTTTAAAAATCTTTGAATGCCATTTTCTTTCTTTTGAAAAATAAAGGAATGTTTTCATTGAGTCAAATTATCTATCTAAAGTATTAAGAGTACTTCCCCTTCAGGTGGCATTACAAAATTCCACCCTGTATATCGAGCGTGTTCTAACGATATCTAGTTCCAGCGGGGGCAACGAAAGTAAACACTAAGAGTTTTAGTGCTAATATGCCATACGAAGGTTTATATCTTTTGACTTCTTCGCCATTTTGCGTCCTAATTGAAACATTATTTTCCTCACTTTCAGTCAACATTTAGCGGCAGTGAAAGGTCTTGCCTGGTGTCCATGGAGTGCAGGCATCCTGGCCAGTGGCGGCGGTACGGCCGACAGAACCATACGCATCTGGAACATCAAGACTGGAGTCAATATTAATACTGTTGATACTAAGTCACAGGTATGGTTTCTCATTTTTATAAAAGGAATATTGCAACAAATATTCAAATAAACAAACAAAATTTTAATTAAATTAAAAATAAATAGGTATATTGTAATTTATAATCACAGTCCGACAAATTCGCTCTACGAGTCCTGCAAAGACATTCCGGCTTGCCGGGCGAGAAAGATGCCCCATGTGAACGACCCAAATGTACTAAATCACAGTATTTGTCCTTACAATGAGACACTACATCAATTCCATTTTCCAGGTGTGCTCAATAGCTTGGAGCACCCACTACAAAGAACTAATCTCAGGCCACGGATATGCTAACAATCAGCTGGTGATCTGGAAGTACCCGGTGATGACGCGTGTGGCCGAGCTCAACGGTCACATGGCGCGAGTGTTGCACCTCGCGCTGTCGCCCGACGGGACCACTGTGCTGTCCGCTGGAGCTGATGAGACACTCAGGTAGCTTCTTTTTTTACATTGCAGTTCAACCTCACGCATGGTCGCATAGTAAAACCGACATCCCTGTGCAATGCCTTATTACTAAGTTTCGAGCCAGCGCAAAGAATTTATAAACCCAGCGTCTACCTAACTACAGGATGCCCTTACCATGGCATCCTGTAGTTAAGGAACTTAAATTAAGATGTTGCTGGTGACGGGCAGGGAAGGAGAATATTCAACCTCAGAATAAGTATCCACACTGAGAAACAAAACAATTTTAATGCCCATTTTTCTTTGTGATGTTTCAAATAATCTTTTTCAAGTGCATTTGTTTTACACTTACGTATATGATACGTTAGGACTTGGGAATGGCTTACCCTATTTAACGAGCATCCTTCTATGTACCTTGTGCATTGTCTGCCTGTCAGTCACTAAGTCAGAATCATCATTCTGCTACCTTTATTTATTTGGGGTCATCTCCAGGATATTAATTTAAATTTTCTTTTACAGGTTGTGGAAATGTTTCATGTTGGACCCATCAAAGAAGAAAGAGCCAACTGATTCGAAGGCAGCTAAATCGTTACTCAATATGAACTCTTTGATTAGATAACTTGAGGAGTACAAACCATTTAATTGAATTGACTGATATTGTGATCTTACAATTAATTTAATTACAACTGTGTTGTACTAGTTTTATGTTGACTTTTATAAAATGTTGGATTGCATTTTTTTGACTTACATTTGCATTACTTTGCATTGCATGCTTATTAATTAGAAAAATATTGAATATTATTTTGTAATGAACTTTTCCCAATGTTTTAACGAATAACACTTTTAATGAGTCACGGTATTAGGAATATTTTATTATTATCGTATATTCGTTTTGGGTTTTTGACAAATCAAGAGAAGTTGAGGTCGTAAAATGTGGTTGCGGCTTTAACTATTTTAGCTATCCTTCTAGAAAATTCAATTTCTGTTCCTTCTACTTCCTGCTCTTGTTTCGTTGAACTATTCTATTATTACCATTTCATTACCTCGGCTTCCTTGTTTTAAAGGACTGTACAACTAATTCTTGTTTATTAACTGTATTATTTCTATTTGTAAGACTCTATGTATGTGTTAAGATGTTTTCAATATAATGTATGTAATTTTTACAATATATAAAAATAAAGATTTACATTCCCATAAAATTTTTGTTTCTCCATTACTGTCCCACTGCTCAGTAAAGGCGGGAGGCCTTTTTCCCACTTCTCCCTCCCTGTTGTCGTACACTGCAAGGGTGCGGACCTGTCATATACGTCAAGTTCGTCACGCGAATTCTTTCTGTTCGGCCCCGGTGGCGCCGTCCAGCTGTAGGCCGCTACTGTGTGGGGACTTGCCCAGCCTTCACTGAATGCAGCTGACGTGACCCTACCATTTCAGCCTGGCAGCCTTCCTGGTAACGACATTAATATCCAGCTTATGCGTGTATCTCTCATTGTACGGGGAATCTATACAAAGCGAACTCAGTCTGTCGTCAGGAACTCTGTCACAAAACCTGACCCTTAGTCTGGGCTGTAAAAAAGATGCATGAAAAACGATTGCATGTAGCGGAGATGAGGATGTTGAGATGGATGTGTGGAATGTATAAAGGTAAGGAATGAGTATATTAGGGGAAGTTGCGCCTGTTACAGAAAAAACATAAAGGGAGTAATTTGTCTCGGTATGGACATGTTATGAGAAGGGACGAAGCGTGTGACTAAAAGAGTGATATTATTATATATGAATGTTGATGGATGGAGGAAGAGGTAGGCCAAAGAAAAGATGGATGGATTATGGTCGAGCTGAATGGGGCTGATCCATACGTCATGCTCGTGAACGGGCGCTGTCAGTTGGGACTGGTAATTTTTTAGCTACCACGGTTCATTTTTAACTTATTTAGATTTAAAATTAAATTTTGCTTTGTATTTACTCTGGACGCTCTTACTGTGCACGTCTTTCTACATCGTTCTCACATATTTGTATAATCTCAACATGAATGACGTAAATACGATTTTGTAAAAATATTATAATTTAAAATAGTGTCCATGGAGTTTCTTGCCCATTCTTCTCCATAGACATCAACGCTTTGGAATGGGCAACTACAGTACTTTCACAAGTTATTATGCCTTGTGACCGGGACTGTAGATTCATTTTGTTTCTTGACATTCAAAAGTGCCTGTCTGAATGGTCTAATTGAAATAAATGATTTGATTGATTTGATTTGTGTAAGGAATTATATGAAGGAGAAAGGAGTAAATGACGCCGTGACGTCTGACAGGGGAAAATGGAAGAAGAAAACGTGTTGCGCCGACCCCAAATGGAATGGGATAAGGACAAGAAGATGATTATGATAATGGTAAAAAAAGGTGTTAAAAGTTATTTATCATTTTCTAAATAAAACGGCTTTTTCATGGTAGTGTAAAAATGTTTTATTATCTAATTTATAAACATTGCAATAATGTGCAATGTAAAAGAACGCGCAAAATCAAGATATAATAAATAAAAAGGGGTAAATTATAAAAGAAGTGCAATAAAAACGTGCTATAATAATAAAACATAATATGCTTTAGTAAAAATGTGATGCTTTACGAAAATGTTTAAAAATTACAAGGTGGAAGCATTGGTGACTAGAACTAAAAAAATAAAATTTTGAAGAACACAAAATGCACTGAGCCAGCTACGCACTACTTATATTGAAAGTACAACCAAATTAATACTGATTAAATAGCTTCAGTTCACAACACATTGAGATCAAACTTTTAACCTCGACGAAAAGATAAACAAATGTATGACACGAAAGCTTGAAAATATCTTTTGAGATTTCATCAATAAGTATTCGACAAAAAAAAAATATAGATTTCACGTTTATTTCTTACACAAAAGGCTAAACAGACAACAGGGATGTGCGTTTTTGAAAATTTTGCGCGTCATTTCTGTACTACTTACATAATATTTTCCGATTTGTTCATGTTATTCTTTAAAAAGTACCAAATAATTTGTCTGTTGTCGTCTGTTTTCGCCCTTATAAACATTTGGAATTCATAATTTATTATGAATTTCTCGCTAATACCCAAATAAATTATAGAAAAAAATATCAATTTTAATAGTGAGTAGCCGTTTCTACATAAATGCAAGAAAGGAACTAAAGAAGCCGTTATTTTAACCTACAACTATCGAACAACTGGTTCGCTTACTGAACTAAATTCATTGTACTTGACGCACTCGACACTCATTCACTGAATTATTGCTTTGATACGATTTGTTTGTATCGATATCTTAGCTGCCGATATCGATTCTAACTCGATTTTCCAAGAGGTTGCTGCCAATCATTGTTTTCAGTTACCATCGAACACAGTTTTTATAATATTTAGTACACTTTTAAAATTTTTACGTAACGATTATTATTATTTCCATAAAATGGAATATAAAAATTGCAACCTATATCGATATTTATGTATCGAGTTTTAAAAATAGACATTATATTCTAGAATAAAATGGGGTTTGCGCACATGCCTACATTATTAGGGTAGAGGCATCGCTCTTTCCGAGGTATCACACTAAGGAATTTAACTCTCAACTGCATTCATTGCAAACATCTCATTCTTTTAATTTAGAAAAACACGCTCATAATAATTTAACAAGAACACATTTCTAGTCTGTTTGATTCCAATTTCCATTAAAAAATAACTGTTAACAATTGTCTTCACATTTTCCAAATGTTAAACACATTTTCTCTAAGCTCTGAGGTTATTATCAATTTAAGTATACAATGTAAGTACACTTATGCAATACTTATAAATCTAGCTAAATGGCTCATTTATTGTGCTTACACAAAATAAAGGATTAACAATGTTTAAAAAATATTGGAGTAACTGAGATTCCTCTTCATTAAGACTACTTATTATGTTAGGGTCCATTAAGTACTAACAATTTTAAGATTCTAAGCTTAACATCTATACACGAATTGATAACAAAACATCGACAAACAGTCGCCAAAAAAAAATATAAAAAGAAAAACTTTGAAAACGGGTCCATTACACATATGGTTATTCGGGTATGTAAACGTTTTTATTACGTACCTACAAACAAGTGCATTAAATGAATCAATGCACTACTACTGTAATTCCTCTATACATTACGCTTAAAAATACATTGTAACGGGTTGAGGCATTTTCTAAAAATATTCGTGATGCCATATTCTAAGGCGGACTAAAGAAATTATATAACAGAGGCGCGACTGTGACCCCCACGCTCACTGTTGGCGCCCGACAGCGCCACAGTACTGGACATGGGAGAAATTATATAACAGAGGCGCGACTGTGACCCCCACGCTCACTGTTGGCGCCCGACAGCGCCACAGTACTGGACATGGGAGAAATTATATAACAGAGGCGCGACTGTGACCCCCACGCTCACTGTTGGCGCCCGACAGCGCCAGGACATGGGAGAAATTATATAACAGAGGCGCGACTGTGACCCCCACGCTCACTGTTGGCGCCCGACAGCGCCACAGTACTGGACATGGGAGAAATTATATAACAGAGGCGCGACTGTGACCCCCACGCTCACTGTTGGCGCCCGACAGCGCCACAGTACTGGACATGGGAGAAATTATATAACAGAGGCGCGACTGTGACCCCCACGCTCACTGTTGGCGCCCGACAGCGCCACAGTACTGGACATGGGAGAAATTATATAACAGAGGCGCGACTGTGACCCCCACGCTCACTGTTGGCGCCCGACAGCGCCACAGTACTGGACATGGGAGAAATTATATAACAGAGGCGCGACTGTGACCCCCACGCTCACTGTTGGCGCCCGACAGCGCCACAGTACTGGACATGGGAGAAATTATATAACAGAGGCGCGACTGTGACCCCCACGCTCACTGTTGGCGCCCGACAGCGCCACAGTACTGGACATGGGAGAAATTATATAACAGAGGCGCGACTGTGTCCCCCACGCTCACTGTTGGCGCCCGACAGCGCCACAGTACTGGACATGGGCTCCGCGCCGCGCACGAGCTGCTCGTGGCTGCTCGTCAACGCACCGCCGTACTTGAAACTCCTTCGAAGACTCGAGCGGATACTCTTTGCCGAATCACTTTTCCGAACGAACGATCTTCGAAGATAGTCTCTGGTTAAGGATAGGGAATTCCTAGATGTAGATGATCTAGGGCGGGTTGTTCTAGAGTCGGTTTCGTCTGTGATGGTTATAGAGGGTGTGGTAAAAACGCCGCTGTATTCCGGTGGCTGTGATTCGAGGGATATGAAGGTGTCTCGTTCTACTGTTTCGCTGACCGTTATAGGTAGCTGCGTTGTGTCTTCAGCAGCGATTTGTTCGGGACGCGTTGTTGTGATTCTATAGTGGAAAAGTAAAAACTATAAATAAAAGTTCCCTCTCATAGAATACATAAAAGCATAGACAGTTAACTACAGCCTTAGTTTTTAGGCCAAAGACCAACACACAGACCCAGTGCCGGTTCCTGCCGGAGTTGCGGGTAGTTTGAAAAAGATACACCGCGGCCCCGAATTATAAAGGGCAAAAGAAGGAACATGGGTGGGTTTTAGTCAGTAAGTAAAAGTCTGACCCTCCCCCCCTCCGATGATTTCCCATTCGCAAAAAAGACGAAGTGCGGGTTAGTACTGGGCCAGTATCGAACGTTGCTTTAAACCTTTGGCCGCAAGGAATGGGGTTCCGTCGCTTCCACGGACAAGGGCCACTTCAACGCTGTGGTTTCATACATTGACAAGTTAATATTAGTTAGTTTTAAGGATCTATTTACTCTTCTACAACAATTTTATTAGTATCATGTGTATGTTAGTCTGTATGTATTAAGGGCCAAAATTGTCTGAAATTTATTGTCATTACCTTCTAAGCGTCCTAAAGCTCCTCCTGATGGTGTTCAGCAGCCGGGCGCCCGTCGCGGTGGAGTAGGAGGGGGGCGGCGTGTACTTGGGGGGCGGGTCGGGAGGCGCGGGCGGGGCGACTGGCGGCCCGCCCAGGGGCTCGTTGGCCACGCCCATGCGGGGACGGTACAGGTTTTGGATGCGCTGGAAATTATAAAAGAAAATGTAAAGAATTAGAAAAAACTATAAAAAGCTATAATTATCAACTATCAGCATCAAAATGAAAGCATTACGTGTGATGATATTGCTCGTAAATTGACATAAACGTAACTGGCTGCTATTTAACCCCACAAAAGACACATGTAGTATATATTTAGGAATAAAGTTTTAGAATTGAAATATCTTTTTATTTACCCTATGAAAATCAACTGTTGAAATGGACATTGTTAAAATCTCTAAATTTCACAAATCCATAGTTTTTTGACATATTAGAAATATCCAGAAAAATCGCTGTTTAAGTCCACTGCATAACATTATTTTTACACACTTAACACAGTACTTCATTAATTCAAATTCTAGTACAACAAAACAAGGAATGCCAATATAATAGAAAATACTTAATTAAACACCAACATTGAAACAAAACTGTATTGAATAATTGCTAATTCTAATGGTTACAAAACGGCTAATTGTACAATCGCACTTATTTACAAAGCAATTATAAAAAAACTGCACTGTTATCTATCTATTAAACCAGAACTAAAACTAATTCAAATATTCTTCCCGACAGATATGAGTTCACGTTTTCTTACTTATGTCATACCCGTCAAATCTAACGATTAGCTATAGCACATATTTATATTGTGGCTATAGTGACACAATGCCAAATCACCAATGTACTAAGTAGGTACCTAGTTATTTAGAATGATTTAAGCAACTATTATGTTTTTTACTTATGGTCATGTCAAGGTTTTATCTAAATAATAACTCGTAAATTTGTTTCAACATGAATTTTATTGTACACACGACGGCAGATCAAAACCATTTTAACCTGATCTCTCAACTACGGTGTGCGATCCGTAGTAGAAAGATCAGGTTATAATAGTTTAGAATAGGTTGATGTGCCGTCGTGTGTAGATGTAATATCATAATTTTTCACGTCCCGATTTTTCATTACAAGCCTTTTTATCAGCAATATTGAATTTAAGGATATATATACTTTACTAAGGATTCTCGACCCGAATCAATAATTAAATGGGTAGATTAAAAAAAAATATATTGTTAGAATTTTAATCTAACTTGGTAAATACAATACGCACATGATTCTGAAAAATCAGGTATACCTACTAATGGGGATGCAGGTGTCAGTAGCAACGCGGAGAGGGCACGCCCTTTTTTTGCGGATGCGAATTCATCAAATAACTGCCCCGCTCTGGGCGTAATGGGGGGAATGTTAGATTTTTACTGACTAAAACCTTTTTGCCCTTTATGTTCCGGTGCCGCAGTATCTCTTTCGAACAACCCGAAACTTTGCACCTGCAGCCTATCTGATCTATGCTTTATTATAAAAGACAAACATTTCGCTTTCATACACACAAACGCAAACAGTTATTCGATGTTTTTATTCCCTTAATCACGGCGCCTACGCTTCTGACAAATTTAAACAACTTAAAAAGCAGCAAATATTTATTGACCAGGTACCGTAATTTTAATTGATATTTATGTCTTTTATAACCAGCTCCTGAGTTTTAAGAAGGGTTTAAAACTGTCCCTTTGCATTTGGGGACAGCTCATTATGCCTACTTCTTACATACTTCCTTTTTGTCGCGGACTCAGAACTGATGTAATTTCTACACATATACATACAGTAAGTCACACCTATTCCCTATAGGGGTATGCAGAAACCACATTAACACCTGATACGATCCTTATCTTCCATCTTTTGCCTCGCTCACATCATATTTCTGGTCATACAGGCACGCGCGTCGTTTGCCCTTTCTGAAGAACTTCACCAATAAGGTAAGCTCCTTCAAGACCGTTCCCTCTAGGCTTTGCTACTGACACCTGCATCCCATTTGTATGTCTGATTTTTCGGATTCATAAACGTATTGTATTATCACTTGCTTCGGTGAAGGTAAATATACTGAGGAAACCAAACATGCCTGAAAGATATTTCTCAACGTCATGTTAGCTCAGACACCAGGTAGGGCACCTACCACACGATTAAAAAGAAAGATCTCATTTCTAGTTATCTAGCAAACCGTTTGATCGTTTTTTTTTACCTTCTATCATAGCCATCCACATTTATACGATGATGTCAATTTGTGTGATGTCATACATATGTATTGCTCAATATAAATAAGCCTTTTCAGTTGATTTTTGTGTCATCACTTGTGATAACCCTGAAAAAAGTCTGAAGGGGGAAAGTTATGAAAAAAAACTAGTCATCATCTGCCTAACCTTTCCGCAACTATGTTGGGGTCGGCTTCCAGTCTAACCGGATGCAGCTGAATACCAGTATTTTACATGGAGCGACTGCCTATCTGACCTCCATAACCCAGTTAGTACTGGATAATACGATACCTCTTGGTAAGACTGGTTGTCAGACCGACAGACAGATGAAAAAAAAAAAATAGTGTTAACTAAAAATTAAAAACGGTAATTCATTCGGTGACGTTAATGTGTATGATGTCATAAAGTGTTGCTTAATATAAATAAGCCATTTCAGTACTGTCAAATGCGATAACACGGAAGAGTAATTGAATGAAATATTATAAAAACAACACTTGTTTTCAGTTGAGTTATTTTTATAACTTTATCTTAATTTTAGGTTTCAGGTTATCGATTGGTATATTTTTTTAAAACGTTAACGTATATAAATAGGCCCAACTGATAAGACTGAAACGTCAAAAAATTTCATCATGAAAATAAGAAGTTACAGAGCGGATCTTTACTAAAGCGCAAACATCTGAGCACATTTCTATTAATAACTAAAAGACATATAAGTTAAGCCAGTAGGTACCTACAAAAGGCAGATATGATACTTTTGTAGGTACTACTGCGCTCACTGTCGGTTGATTACTTTCAACCTTATTCCCCAAGATATAAGGGTGTAGTTATTACATTTCAACAGCTGGGACACAAGCTTTTTCGCTTCGAGACATATCTTGCCATATCTAGGGCCATATCTTCGAATCTTTAGTTCTAAGACATGCTAGTTTCATCACGATTATCCTACACCGCTCGGAGGCAGGAGCGTGCGGTGTTAACGTAACGTAAACACGTTTTGCATTGTAAATATCATTATCTTATGGTGTTTTAGTAAATAGTCAATATCATCCATAGATAGAATAGATTTTGATGACACACACACACAACACCATATACGATTCCGGAATCTATGGAAAAAATCACTTTAAAAAGAACCGGTCAAGTGCGAGTCGGACTCGCGGACTAGGATTCTGTAGAAACTTGCGACATAAATACTACTACTACTACCTATACAAAAGTAGACTTTGTTAAACTTGACAAATCAATAGAAGAAATGGACCTGACGCCCATCTATTCAATATCAGATGCTAATATTGCTACCGACACTCTGATAAATGTTCTGAATGGAGCTATTTCCGAGAGCACTACGGTATCTAAATCATCAGCTAAGAAAAAAATTCTAAAACCATGGATCACGCCTGGGCTGCTACGTTGTATGAAACACAGAGATTCACTACACAAAAAAGTTAAAACATCGCCTGGTAATACTACTCTCGAAATTAGCTACAAAAGATACAGAAATTTTTGTAATAAAATCTTAAAAAAAGTTAAAAGGCAGTATGATAGTGAAGAACTTAATAAGGCTGGTAATAATCCAAAACTTCTCTGGGAAACTATAAAGAGAATCACAAACACACCAAAAACACGAAATTCATCCACACATCTACTATCACACGACACACCTACTCAGTCCTGTAACAAAGTAAATAGTTTTTATGTTGAACTAGGTAAGAACCTCGCTAACAAAATTACACACACACGCCCCCTGGCACAGCCAACCATGTCACAAAGCCCTAATTCGTCATCATCATTCGTTCTAGATGAAACAGATCCAAACGAGATTATTTCTGTGATTCATTCTCTCAGAACGAATGCAGCCACCGGATATGATGGCATCTCACCATCTATATTAAAAAGATATTATCCACCTTAGCGCCTGTACTAAATTACATTTTTAACCTCTGTTTCCAAACTTCGACCTTTCCAACTTCATTAAAAAAGGCGTTCATACACCCAATCTTTAAAGGTGGGGATTAGTCTGTAACTAATTACCGGCCCATCGCAGTTCTTACTACCTTATCGAAGGTTCTTGAGCGATTGGTCAACAAGAGACTAGTACAGTACCTCGAAAAATTTAACTTGATCTCTCCTCAGCAATTCGGTTTTAGAAAGAACAAAAGTACTACTGACGCGGTACAGGAGTTAACGGGATATATTGTGAATAAACTTAACTCCCACAAAAAAGTTCTCACCATATTCCTCGATCTGGCCAAAGCCTTTGATACCATTCCGACTTCAACACTTTTAAATAAGCTCGAAAAATTAGGCATCAGAGGCTCACAGTTACAGTTCTTTCACAGTTACCTTACAAATCGAAAACAATTGGTCAAAATAGGTGAACATACAAGTGATGATCTTCCAATTTGTTACGGTGTGCCACAAGGCAGTATCCTTGGACCGACCCTGTTTCTTGCTTTTATTAATGACCTTTGTAATTTACACATCAGTAACGCTAATATTGTGTCGTTTGCAGATGATACTGCTCTTACCTTCTCAGCCAACACATGGTCTGAGCTTCAAAACTCAGCACAAAATGGCTTCAACTCTGCAAACGAATGGCTACTTTCTCACACTCTCACATTAAACACATCAAAGACAAATTTTATAACCTTTTCTATCTCATCTAAGTCACAACCCGAAATTCCAATAGTCATAAAAGCTCACTCCTGCCACACACATTCTCAGACAGCTCTACCCTGTCAGTGTCCATTAATTACTCGCGTTGACAATATAAAATATCTAGGTATAACATTAGATCAATTTCTTAACTTTAAAACTCACATAAATCTTCTTACAAGCAGAGTTAGAAAACTTATTTATACTTTTAAAAACCTACGTCACGTTGCCACGTCAGCTGTAATACGTACTGTCTACTATGCTTTATGCCAATCTATTGTGACGTATGGTATTGCATGTTGGGGTGGCGCTGCTAAGATGACAATGAAACACCTAGAAACAGCCCACAGAACTATTTTAAAGGTAGCCACATTTAAACCAATAATGTACCCAACAACAACCCTCTACGAAAATTGGAAGGTCCTTAACGTTAGACAACACTTTGTTTTGCAGACCATTCTTCTACAACACCGACTAACGCCTCTTGTTACAGTCTCGAAACGACGGAAAGATATGGTCTGCACTATTCCATCACCATACTATAAATTCACCAAACGATTCTTTTTTTACCTTGGTCCATATCTGTATAACAAACTCAACGCAAACTTACCTATTTATACCCTACCATATTCCAAATGCAAAACTGCTGTCCGTTCTTTTCTTCTTTCAAAAACCTATGATGAGACTGAGGAGCTTTTAAAAACCATCTCATAATTTCCTGTTTTTGGCACATCATAACCGTTTAATAACCTAATAGTTATTTCACAAACACACACACACACACACACACACACACACACACACACACACACCAACACACCCCACGCATACGCACATGCACATATACACAAACATCACACACACTTACATATTCAATCACGTCTTACATAAAGCTATCAAATTTTTACTATTACTTTTATACTTATTTTTTCTCTCCGAATTTGTAACCATCTTCTGTATTAATTTTATATGTATAGATTTCTAGTAAACAACGCTGATAAAATGTACCATGTACCTATGTAAGTTAATTAATGATTTGAGTTTCGAGACATCACGTAGCACTACCACTTATGATTTTTATGGCAAACTGTCTCTCCTTAATACAGGTTGCTCAGCTACCTAGCTAGGAGAACAGTAGTTCACCCCATACAAATATTTGTTAGTTTAAGTACTACGTTTACTTACATAATTATGTAACTCTAATATGTACGAACTACAAATACCTTTTAACCAATAAAACATTATTATTATTATTATAAATAGTCATATCTTTTGACTGCCTGGACTTAGGGGGTTGATTATTTCACAGCTCTAAGGGGCACAGATTTAAGTAAATGCTTTTAATTTTAACTGGATACCGATATAAGGGTCCCGTTTTTTTTAGATAAAGTAGCCTAAAATAATATACTTTAATGTACACCAATATTTAAACAACTGTTTTACAATACCAGGTACAAACCTAACAAAACCAAAGTTTAAAACCATAATAATAATCTGGTTATTATGGTGATTGCTGGTTCTATCGATATAAATCAGTTTTTAAAATTATGAAAATATTTTATTGTGAAATCGAGGTATTTACGTTAAGTTCACACCACACGCATGCTAGGGGCATCTGGTCTCAAAGAGAGCATTTGTAATTAAATGAGTTACACAAAAACGTAAAGCACTTTTCTAACATAAATCCGCTAACATCGTCTATAGATATAAGAAAAGAAATCTGTCTTACCAGTTCTTCAATACAATCGTTGGTTCCATAATCCTTGTAGCGTTAACATAAAACATTATGTAACGAATGAACATTCATGCAATATAACACCTTATTTACTACTACAACAGCTTTGTATATAAACAACTTGCTAATTGTCGAGCCTTTGCATCTAATCTAATTGTAAGGTGTCGCTAATGACTTGTGTTTTATGACACTTTCAACTTGTACTACTTTGTTAAGATAAAATACAAAGATAAATTTAATAACAGTAGAAAAATATATTAAGTTATTTAACTTTTCATGTGTCGTATAGCAGGAAAATTGGTGTCCTCGAATACGTTCACGTTCGTGAATTTGCTAAATCTTAAGATGTAATCTTGGCTTAAAGTGGACGTGCAAGAACAGCCCGCAAAACTTAAAATTTATTTTGTTTTTTTGCAATTTGGAGGCCAGTACCAGGGTGCATGTTAATTAAAATCATCAATACAGCCCTGTAAATCCTAAAAAAAAAACACTTAATGGGAAACAACGAACTGAAGGCTGCATTGACGATTTGAATTTTATTATAATTTTAAATAATAAGAATTTATTTCAATTAAAATTAAACCATTACAGGCACTTTAAATGCCAAGAAACAAAAGGATGAATGCTACAGACCTAGACACAATGCATAATAACTTGTGAAAGTATTGTAGTTGCCCATTCCAAAGCGTTGATCTCTATGGAGAAGAATGGGCAAGATAATCGATGGGCACTCTTTAAAATTCAGTAAACCCATATTATCAGCGGTCGCAAAATGCAAACGTCAAAAAACAAATTTTGCGGGCCACTCTGGTATTATCACCTTTGGAAGGAATGGGTTTGATCACAATGCTTGCTCAATGCGGGGGTTGGCGATTTCTGACCAAAGAGAGTTTGCCGTGCTGGGAAGGAGTGGAGGTAGGCCTTTGGCCAGGAGTGGGACAGAGCAGGATAGGAAAAAAAATCGTTTCATGAGCGAGAAAATGGTCGATACTTAATCGCTTCTCTGTCATAAATGCCTTGTTTTGAGATTCAATAAATCTCTTTGCTCGCAATCCTTACTTAATATTATAAAAACGAAAGTGAGTTTGTTTGTTACGTCTTCACGCCTAAATGGCCAATCCGATTTTGATGAATTTTGGTACAGAGATAGTTCGGACCCTGGAAACGGACATAGGCTAAAAATAGAGAGAAAAGGGGTCTCCCCCTTTTCTCTTATAAGGGAAGAAAAGGGGACAAAGATATTTTTTTCGATCATCACGCTGGTTAAAGTTAGCGTTAGCCCAAAGTAACTATGCCACGCGGACGAAGTCGCGGGCTGAAGCTAGTAATTAGTAATTTTGAGTACTTACATCGAGGATATCCGGTGGTCCCTTGTTCATGTAGCGCCACGTTTGTATGAACGCAGCGACAGGCACTAGCAGTAACGCTCCTTGTTGCAGAAACACTGCCACCTGGCGACACCATACTGGCCAGTAACTGAAATACAAACTTTAATCGTAACTTTTCTAGAACATCATATACAGAGAATGATGGTGATGACTTTCTGGAATGATATGAAGGAGAAAGGAGTTAATGATGCCGTGACGTCTGACAGGGAAGAATGAAAGAAGAAAACATGTACCCTGCCGAAGCCAAACACTATAGGTATATATGATTATTTTCAGGGAGGTGCATCTTCCGTTTTTAGTCTCTAGTTTAGTTTCCGTTCCATGAAAACCGCTCGATTTTGTTTGTAGTCCACCTTGATTAGACTCGACTAGATTTTCGTTCGTCAATTCATACAAGGAGTAACTTTGTCAAATTATACAGAAAAGATCATCAATCGAAAAAAAAAACAATAATTTAAGAGCGTGCGAAATTTTAGCACCCACCTCGAAATTGATAGGTTTTATTTTTTCCCCTATTATATGCTAATTCTGCGTAATTTTAAAGAAAAACCTATGTACGCAAAGGACATTAAGATGTTTATGCGCTATAGGACATCCGCATTTCTATAATAACCCCAGGTCTCCCTACCTACGGCTTTGACGATAGGACACGCGAGGCTAAGCGTGTCAATTCTTCTTTTAGTGTTTTTCATCTGGAATTTCTTAGTAATACTAGCCACGGAGTCTGTATTAGTGCCCAGTTGATGGCAATTTGCCAGTAGGGGGAGAGCATTTGCCATTGGCAAATGCTCTCCCCCTACTACATGGGACTTACCCATAACTGGCGAAATGTGGCTGTTATATTAGGTACACCACCGCCTAATCCTTCTGGGATTACAAACGTTATGTGTGGGAGATGTGGGTGGATTCTTTAATTTCCACATTCAGCCATCAACCAGTTTTATTATATGTATTCTTGAACATACTTCCGCCCTCTGTTCGTGCTCAGTGTTCACAGGGAAAGAGGTAGAGGAGCGCACTAACTTTATGGACAAGGACAGCAACCTGTCTAGGTACCTTAAGTTTTTAATCACACAGTAACTTAATTATAAAAAAACTTAATCCTCTCTTTGTATTTTCTTTCCCGAGATTTTCTTTGCACCCTGCTGCCGGGGTACATGACCCCAAATTACTTGAAACAATGACAAGAACTAACGGTAAAAGTAAAAAAATACAGTAAAACATACCCGGCTGGTTTTCTCCAGCTGTACATTTGTTTCTGTTGTCCCACTCGGAAATCCATGACGCAAATTGCCTGAAACAGTACATTATATCAGATTTTTACATTTAACATACATCATATTAATCAAATTTGTTACAAAAATTTCTTGACCAGCGTGGAGACGGTATGCAATGTTCTATTTACTAAGTTGGGCGAACTGCTATGATACTAGTATGCTTTTTTTGCGGTTGGGAAATCATCAGATGTCATCGACTCTAGGCGGTGCGGGAGGGTGGCAGACTTGTACTGACTAAAACCCACCCATGTTCCTTGTTTTGACAATTATGTACCGGGGGCCGCGGTATCTCTTTCGAACAACCCGCAACCCCGGTTGCTAGATTTTCAATTGAAAATCTGTAAACGTATTGCGACCATTGTATCTTTGTGCTCTGTCGCAAGTATCAAAGCCATCCCAAACACAGTGTCCACCATCTATTGTGCACAACGACTTGCACTTTAGAAGATTTGAATGAGGTGCTGTCCAGGTAACTAAATACGTACTTGTCAGATATTTTAGTTCGTCGATGTGAAAGGAAACCCCTAATATACTTACACACAACAACACAGGTAACACTACAGTCCAAGTAAAGCTTAGCAGCGCCGCCAAAGTCGCCGACAGCCTGCTTCGCGACGAGTACAAGGCGGCCACGACGACATCGGGCGAGTACGGCCGACCTCGCACCACGAACACGCCGCAAGCGAGGGCCACTTGTATCACGCATTGCCACCAGGATCCCACCCACACGTAGTCTATGAAGTGGACTACGCGGATGCCAGCCTGGGGAAAAGAATTCAATTTGATTATTATATTTACATAGAATAATATTAGACTCCGCCATATTAAATTAAAAATGACGAAACTTTAGCTAAACATGAAATTTCATCAAAACATGTACCTATGCAATATTTCAGCCCAATCGGAAACGAAGGTGTAAAGTAGGTGAATTAGAACTTTTAAGTTTTTTTTTACTTAGTTACCGATGAAGCAGACCATAAGTACAAGCAAAATTGAAGCGTTAGAAGTATTATTGTGTAGCAAGCAATTTGGCGATAAATTAGATTCGATTAGAAAAACGGTGGTAAGTTTCCCACCAGGAATCTACCCAGACGTATAGTCTAGTCAACAAGTGCTTTTTTAGTCAAAACTTTTTAAAAGGCTCGGAAAAATATGGTTGAGGGCTCATTCGATTAGGGATCGAATCTAGAAAGTTTTTGAAAAAATTCAAGACCCGCTCGAAAAAATTGCAAAAGTTATTAACAAATAAGTAAACAAAAACAAAGGGGTTTAGTTTTTTTGGTATATCTCAAAAACTATTTGATATATTTTGATTTTGAAAAAAGATTCAAAAAGAGGAGAAAATTTCCTAAAAAAAACTCCCAACTCGCGAAATTGTAGGACCAATATTAAAAAAATTACAGGGAGCTGAAAGTACGCCCGAAAACGGGTACTCGGGTTTCCGCAAGCCACGCCCCCTTCGAGCGCTTTAATGAAAAATATTATTTAAACATATTAAATGTTGATATTAAAATTTGAAAAAATTCAGACATGTACAGGACAAATTAAAGAATGAAATGCCGTAGAAAAAATATTTTTATCGCGATTTTATAAAATGTTATCCATAAATTAATTAACAATTTCTTCCGACGGGGCTATAGACATTGCAAGTTGCATAATTGTTAAACCAGAAATCTCAAAATTTTTTCCTCTCGTGGAGCTATTCTTCAAAGATTCAAGAAAGGATTTCCGTCGAGTAAATTAAAAAATTGTTAATTTTCGATTTGTTATTAACAAATTACCTAGGCGGCAAATTAAATATTTAAATAAATGTTACAAGAATTTTTTTTTTTTCAATGTCGATGATCATTCGTTTTTCTATCAATAAAACAACGTAGTTGTCGTTATCAAATTCATAATATTTTATCCTACTAATATTTTAAAGCGAAAATAATCGCGAGTGAAGCCGCTGGCGGAAGTCGGTTTCTCTACACTTAAGAAACATCATGCGCTAGGTTAGAACTGATAGTTTCATAAAGAATACAACATTATATGACGTGTATAATCCTTAAAGGAATAGGCAGCAGTGTGGCCTATAATTGATAATTCACAAACATTTTTACAGTTTAAAATCTTGACGAAAAAACCAAATAAAACTTTTCTTGACCTGAAAATAGAAACCAATCAAAAATACCTCATGCTCAATAGTAGCGACAATCACCAGATCAACGTATAAATGGTAGGTAAAAATATAGTTGTCACAAATTGCGGATGGTAAGTAGTCATAGCAACCTATATTATATAGATTATAGATAAGCCTTTATTGCTGTTAAAGTTTTAACTTACATAACTAAACTTACTTAAGATAAGATATAGGTAACCATAGAGGTAAGAAAACTTAAAAAAAAAAAATTAACTAAAAACATATTCGGTTTCTCTCTCCTCTTAACAGCTTGTCTTTCGACAAAGGCCTCCTCTAAGGATTCCATGTATTTCGCAAATATTTTACAACCTATATTAATGATGATCTAATATCCCGTTTTAGATGCGACCATCAGCTTTGAAATGCAAGTTAATACTCTGCACACGCATACATACAAATATTTATACGTACACTAGCTGTGCCCCGGCATGCGTTGCTATGCAATTTTCTACCTACCCTAACTACCCTACCTACCCTTCCTTTTCTTTGCTATAAACCTCACGAAGCCTGAGACCTTTCCAACGAATGCAAAACCGTGAAAATCGGTTCGTGCGTTCTGGAGTTATAGCGTCAGGAAGGAAAACCCGACTTATTTTTATATAGTAGATTAACTTTTAGGCAGATGGATAAAATGATAATATATACCATTATATCTTGAGATACTTACCTGTGTTTACAATGTATTATCTTTTTGTTAGGAGCTTTTTATGACAAATTGTATGTATGAATAAAAAATGCTTAGTATGTGTGTACCAATTTCAATAGTTGTCTATTATTATAGTTCCATCAAATGAATTAATTAATTTTATTTAAGTGTGCGTAAAAAAAGATGTTTACCAGACGAAATAAATTATTGTACTTTTATTAATTTAATTCATTTTTATTATGTACCCTTGCCTATATATTTCATTCTGACGTTTTTGCAGGCCTTTCGAGTTCCTGAATACTATGTAATTAGTCTTAAGTTTTATGAATTCAATTATTTTAAAGGTATACACTACTTTATTTAACTTGATGTGTATAATATATTGATCGAGTATGTTCGCAACGAAGAATTTAGAAAATGCTTAGATTGTAGGATTAGGAAAATAGGTTATTATTGTATCCTTTTTGACGCAGCTAAGGCACTTTACAGATTAGTTTTTTTTTCATCGCCTTTGGCCTATACATTGTTACACTGCTGAGAAAATGCCTCCTTTTTCTCCTTCCAAACATAGCTGTTTCGTGCAATTTCTGACCACACAGACAGACAGACTAGTTATGCTAAGATTTAGTTAAAGATTGTATTAAGTGTTATTTATAAAGCTGACCAGGGTGCCTAAAATGGGCGCTTAAGCAGAACCATAAAGAGTTAATAATATTAATTACTTTACCATATTATGTAAAATGGTCACAAAGTGACATTTCACAATATAAACGTTTGTGACCATTTTAAGAATTTTAAGGTCATTTATACTAATTTCCTATTATGATTCTGCGATCATATTAAACCCACTGGGCGGCATAATCACTTGTACGGTGGGTAGCTTCAATTGGGTGCTCCAGATGTATAAAAAAAATTACTTTCAAGTGGTTACTCAACTGATGCAGCCTACTGTGCGCCTCCTTTTAAATGAATAACAAAAAATACTTTTTTGGTTTTTTGCAACCCAAACCATGTTTCGCAACTAGTATGATATCGTTTACTTAACACGATAATATACATAAATACGTCGTGCAGCTAATATTAGCATAGTTAAACAATTAATTTTGCGATTCCGTATACGTTACCAACGCGATTAGAGATTTACTTTAGAAGTTTAGAAACATATAATAAACAGGTAAAATATTTTGTTTACTACATTTTCAAATCAATACAAATCATTTATTTGCATAACACAGGTTTGAGAGATGTTACAAAGAGTTTTTTTAGTTACACTGTATTATAAACCTTATACGAGAGGTGCAAATATATTTACATTATCTCAATTGCTTATTCTATTTTACAATGTATACTACTGTTTTTAATCGTTGCCCCATACTCAGAATTTCTCCTGTATCGTGGGTGCGTTTAAATACATTTAAACTCACATACGCAAACAGCTACACCCGGAACAAATCTGTTGGCCATATTTGTTCCGTGCGGGAATCGAACACGCAGCGTAACAGCCGATCGCTCAGCAACTGCGCCAACCGTGTCGTTAAAATCGTGAAATAGGCCGTTTATACATGTTTTTAGAAGATTTATACAGCATGCAGTAAAATCTAAACATTTTATTTCACATAGGCCTACATGGGCACTTATAAAACTTGGAGAAAGGGTGCACAGTTCGGGTTGGTCGTTTCCTATGGAGAAGAACCGGCAAGAAACACCAAGAAAATTTTATGAAAATCACCTTTAAGATAAGCTAAACATAGGCAATTTAACAGCAAGCAGCAAAACAAGTCATTATAACGTTGGTGCTTTATTGGTATTTTTTTTACCTTGATAGGAGTTAGCCACTTCTCCTCCTTTACTAGTGTATCAAGATATTACGGTTATTTTCCGAGGCTTAGTTTTACACTAGTAGAAAAGTAACTAAACGAAGCACGAAATGGATTTTCGCAGCCATAAACCATGTAAGTTGGATATTTGAAAAAGGCATTATTGATTTAGAAGTATTTTCCTTAGCGATTTATGAATAGACTTGGACCTCGTGTCTAAATAATAGAAGTCGCTCCATGTAAAATACTGGTATTCAGCTGCATTCGGTTAGACTGGAAAGCGACCCCAACACAGCTGGGAAAAGGCTAGATTGAAGACACGCCTTCCTAGCGTGTGGTTGTTAGGACATTTCTTGGTCAGTAAAAAGAATGGAAATGTGTTTCTCAGGTTGCATCTTGCATATTAGCATGAACCCGAATTATAACATTAATTATATTATTTTAGTATGGAGTCTAGCCTAACGACTTTTAGTAATTGTATTTTTCACGCTTAATATGATGACTGAATGTATGAATCATCAGATTAAAAAACAGATCAGAAACAATTGGGAATCAAGCTTGGGGCTTCATGCTCAAAGTACTGCTATCGACCACTTGACAGGGCTAGACAAAATACGACTTAATATTTAAACATGTATGATCCATGACCTTCGCACCACAAGGTTGGGAAAACCGATCGATAGGTATGAGAACAATAACACTTGGAATATTGAAGCCAGCTGCATGAAAGCCGAATTTTACTAATTTATTTAGACGGTGTTTAGGTCACGAGGTTAAATAAATTCACCCAACGTACTTTAGTAATTGCTGTCGTCCCCAAAGCCCACATTTGCGTCGATTCTCATTGCTATCCATGACATATGTTTATTTTAAACTTCTGACATTTTATACAACTGTATCTCGAAGTTTATTCGTTACAACGTATGCAAGTATAACAATAACAGTGGTGACAATTTGACGTTAATATCACCTTTTTATTGTAGTAGTAAGGATGTTTAAGTAGTTGTTGACTGTACAATACGAAACCCAAATTAAAAACGCGCCTAGATAAAAACGCACTTTTTTATTTTCGATCCTCGTCGCAGTGTTAGGAAACTTATATGGACCTTCAAAACACTTCGTCACATAACTTCAAAAAGTCTACTGCTACAGATTTACACTTCACTTGCTCAATCCGTACTTGGCATATTGCCTTCCGGCCTGGGGTGGCGCATCTAAAATAAAATTTTTGGACCTCGAGAGGTCACAGAGGTCTCTACTGAAGGTCACGCTCTTTAAATCTTTTAGATTTTCAGCAGAGAACCTTTATCAGGAATCTGATCTCCTGTCTGTTAGAAAGCTTTACGTACTAAATACAATTTTAAATAAACACAAATCTTTACCTTATAAACCTCAGACGAAGACAGGCAGACGGAGGAACCCGGCTGCTCCCACTATACCATCCAAGTCAACATTCGCAAAAAGGCAATACCCCAGCCAATCATCTTATTTGTATAACCTACTAAACAAAGAACTCGACATCTATTCACTTACTTACCGCGAGTGTCAAAACACATTGACTGCATGGCTTAAGTCCAAGACTTATGACGAGATAGAAAATATAATACAGCCAATGAAAATCTAAGTAGGTATTACCTTTATTTAACATAAGGGTCACGCGGTTAATGGAAAATGGTGTCCTACATCATTTTCCGATCCCAAGACAGAGTCGCAGGGTTAATCTCGCAAATACGAATCGCCAATTAGTAATGAGATCAAATTATCTCGCATACTGCTCTATAATAATTCACTCTCCTCATACATACACACGCCCTCCCACACTTTCACTCTCCCGATACACAGACACACACCCACAAACACACCCTCATCTCATACCGCATCACACTCCAGCGCGCTAAGTATCAACCTTTATATTTTTCCATTTTAATTTTTTTTTTTTTTTTGGTTTCCTGAACATACTGTTATCTTAAATAACTACTACTAAGATTATGTAACATTCGAAGGGCGGAGCATTCTAACACAAGCAAAGCTCAAAAGGATGCTCCTCAATGTAACTAGCATAAGTTATTTAAGTTACTGGATAAACATTTTATTATTATTATTATTTATTAGTGTTAAGAGTTACTATTCCAACAGTGTAGGCACTCATTGCTCAGGCGTCGCTCAAAATGAGTGAAATAAAGTAAACTTTTTTTGCTATCTGGGTTGTCTATTATTGAACGAGCATGCTGGTTTGTGTCCGTGCTATTGACCATTGTGGAGCACTCCCGTAAGGAGGTGAATCAAAGGTGTGTACAAAATTAGAGCTCAGAAGCGGGAGAGCTGGTTTAAAATTTAGAAGCAAGATTTGACCAATACCATGCTAAACTAGCTTTGCCTAGCGGTTTCACCCACTGCACAGCACTTTAGTTTCGTATTTTGATGTTATATATACGATTTCTATTAATTTCTCCTTATGGGTCAAATTTTGCAGAATTCCGTGTTAGTCAGCCACCTTTCCTAAAAGGATCCCGATGCAAAAAATGAAATTCGTCACACTTGTAGTTTCTGAAATTTCGTGATTAGTGAGTCATTGATTTTCTGTTTTAAATATTTAGATAGATAACAAGGCGAGTTAAACAAAAGCTTATAAAATAATGCATGAATTCTACTCACGTCAGTACTAAGCAGCAACCCCATAGCTAGTCCAAAAACACAGCTCAGGAACGTGATGGTAGTCTCCCAGACTTTGAGGGCCTCAGCGTTGATAGCCATGATGCCGGTTATAACACAGTGCCATATCGCCAGCTGCTGTGCGATGCCAAACATGATGATGATGAAGTAGAATATCACTGCCCATGCTGGGGAGAGCTGGAAAGAAATTAGAATATTAGATGGTAGATCTTAGGTTTAGTCTGAAGAGTTTTATACCGTTTTTTTTTCTATTGCCAAGTTTTTATCTATAGGATTATTAATGTTAATTCCACACAGCACATTTGACAGCCTTTTTAATCGACTTCCAAAGACTAAATGTTTTTTTTAATGCATCGTCATCTGCCTAGCCTTTTATAAGACACGATGACTGGGATAGAGATCGGCTTGATTAAGCTGAATCCCATTATTTTACATGTAGCGACTGCCTATCTGACCTCTGTAACCCAACTAGTATTAGTAAGCCGATTCCTCTTGGTAAGACTGGTTCTCATGCTAAATGTAGCAACTGTCAAACATCTAGTCTAAATGACAGCAAGACAGGCTTGGCAGGTTTGGCGTTCTTGGTAGAAGAAAAGAACCTCGAAGACAATTTTTTTTTTTTTTGGATTTGGTTTATCTCATTCTTGGTCCTTTTAGATTTCGTAAGATCTAATAAAGATCCCCCCCCCTCTCGGTTTAGGTATCGTGTAACAAGTAACCCAGTATACTAGCTTATTGAGGTCAGCTAAGCATTCGCTCTATGGAGAATACCATCTGATATTTAGTTAGACTGAAAGCTGACCTCAGCCTAAGCTAAATGCTGTAAAGATAATATGTGTCGAAGTAGGTCAACTGCATTTAGATGCCCTGAAGATTAAGAGGTGGAAACTTAAAGGATCGTTTCCTCCCAACAAGCCTTGCCTAAAATGGGAGGTCAAGCCACAGATAACCTTTTCTTAGTTTATCAAAAGTGCCCAACATATAAAACTCGTTGAAGTTTATTTTTCGACACAGTCGTAGTCAGTGTGCCTGTCTGGTCACAACTCTCCGAAAACATTAATATATTAAATTGCCGTAATTCTTACGAGTGTCAGTAATAACTTTCATTAATTTGCCTATTTGAATGACAGTTTTTCTAAGATGGCACCAAATTCTCCAAAACTTTCTCTGAACGAAGTGGTTATCGTGTCTGCGGTGAGGACTCCCATAGGCTCCTTCAGAGGCAGCCTAGCGAACGTTGCAGCTACAGAACTTGGTGCAATTGCCGTCAAAGCAGCAGTGGAAAGAGCCGGCATTCCCGCAGAGGAAGTTAAAGAGGTATTTTCTTTTATGTTTTCTATCAATTTACAGTTATCTTTTGACCATGATTAATAAATATACTATAGTTAAGTGTCGGTTCTCGTACGAAGAGAAAACCTCTGCCAAGAACACCAGTAAATATTAGGTCCTTACATATGAAATTGGCGTTTTGTATGGAAGGAACAAAAAGTCGAATATTTTTTAATATAATATATTTAATTAATCAAAGTATGAACCATTGTTTTCAATGCACTTTTGCCATCTTATAGGTAGTTCATTGATCCCTTTACTAAAAAAAACCAGTCGGACGGGAATCAATAAAATCTTTGAAGGCGATTTGGACTGCCCCATCGGAGTTGAATTTTTTCCCTTGCAAAAAGTTATCCAAATTGCGAAAAAAATGGTAATCTGTTGGAGCAAGGTCCGGGGAGTACGGAGGATGTCTAAGACATTCCAATTCAAGCTCTTCTAATTTGGTAGCCGTCTGTTGCGCAGTGTGTGGTCTGGCGTTGTCGTGAAGCAGCAGTGGCGTGGAGCGATTGACCAGCCTTGGTTGTTTAGCCGCTAGCTTTTCCATCATGGTTTGTAATTGCTGACAATAGACATCAGCTGTAATAGTCTGGCCAGATTTGAGAAAACTGCAATGAACAATACCGGCACTAGTCCACCAAACGCTTACAAGTAACTTTTTTGGGGTTAATTTTCGCTTGGGGCAGGATTTGGCTGGCTGGCCAGGATCCAACCATTGCGCTGAGCGCTTCCGATTATCGTAAAGAATCCATTTTTCATCACAGGTAATGATTCGGTTTAAAATACCTTCATTGTTGTGCCGGTTCAGTAATGTAACGCAGCAGTCGACGCGCGTTTGCCGGTTTGCTTCAGTCAATTCGTGAGGTACCCACCTTTCAAGCTTTTTAATCTTCCCAATTTGCTTCAAGTGAATTAAAACAGTTTTATCACTAACATCGAAGCCTGCAGCTAACTCGGACGTGGTTTGCGATGGGTCCGCTTCCACAATAGCCTTCAATTCTCCATTATCAACTTGGGTCTCAGGCCGTCCACGGGGCTTGTTCTGCAGGTCGAAATTTCCAGAACGAAAACGTTGGAACCAAAAACGAACTGTGTTTTCTTTTGCAACATGACCGCCATACACATCATTCACCCTTCGAGTCGTTTCCGCAGCACTAGTGCCACGGCGGAACTCGTACTCGTAAATAATGCGATATTTTAAATTTTCCATTTTGTAAAATGAGTGACGCAAACAGAAAAAACAGAAGAAAAAAAACAAATGAATGACGGTCATCGAAGCACAAATACATGAGTAAATAGCTGTACAAATTTGAATTTGGAATTCCTTACCAAAGAGGAGAAATTCGTGATTAAAGTGGCCAGTACGAAAAACGCCAATTTCATATGTAAGGACCTAATATATTTTGTTTGATGGCGTTTGTTGCATTGTACAGCTAAAACCCGTAAGTACTAATAAAAAGTTTATGAATCAGAATTCCCCGAACTTAAAAAAATAAGTAGGTATACTATTTCCGTTGAAGCAAGTTGCAGGTGACATGAGACAAATGAACCTTTTCTCTTCAATCTGGAACGTTGAAACCGCGATTTACGATGAGCTGATCGGCTTCACCCTAAACATCGTAAACATAAAGGACTACCCATCCTAAAAATACATCCCAACACTCTTTAATCTCATGTCACCCGCACCATGCTATGGCGAAAACAATATAATAATGGTAGTTCTTAAGGAGGAAAGATGTTGGATGTCTTTGAATTTGTTTTTAATACTTGAATTGTATAATAAATACTTAAGTTAAAACAAGCTGTCATGCAAAAATTTAATTGTTAACTGAAAAGATTTTTTTAACATTGACTACCTTTATTTTTAACGATATCATAAAACCGATTTTGATTCATGATTCTTTTCCAAATTGATTATCATACTATCATCTGCCTAGCCTTTTCCCAACTATGTTGGGGTCGGCTTCTAGTCTTACCGGATGCAGCTGAATACCAGTATTTTACATGGAGCGACTGCTATCTGATCTCCATACCCAGTTAGTACTGGGTAATATGATACCTCTTGGTAAGACTGGTTGTCAGACTTTCGAGACACTGACTATCTCTAACGACTGTTAAAGATCTACAAATGACAGCCGGGACCAACAGTTTAACGTGCTTTCCGAGGCACGGAAGAAACTCGGTATGTAACGGGTGGTCACCCATCCACAGACCAACCTAGGCAAGCGCGGCTTAACCTAAAGATCGATCTGAGCGGCTGCTATTATTTAGCCACGGGCTCCTCAGATTACCATACCTTTAGACCCATTCAAAAAGAAAAATACCAAATCTTAAATCTAAGTTTTGTTTTTTATACTGTTAAATTTAGTATTTTTTAGACTTTATTTTGTTTTCCTATGTATCTACACAGTTTTGAAATTTTATTTAATCTTGCTTACTATTATTTATTTTTGAAAAAGTCATAAACTTGGAGATGTCTATTACTATTGAAATGTTTAACTTAAGTCTAAATTCTAAATCTTGTATCATTCTAGGTGTTCATGGGAAATGTCTGCTCAGCCGCTATGCGCCAGGCTCCTGCGAGGCAAGCTGCAATTTTCGGTGGTCTGGTTAAAAGCACGATTTGCACGACCGTTAATAAAGTTTGTTCATCTGGTATGAAAACTATTCTGCTAGCTGTTCAAGGCTTACAAACTGGGACGCACGATGTAATATTGGCTGGAGGAATGGAGTCTATGTCAAATATCCCATTCTATTTGAAGCGAGGTGACACCCCATATGGAGGTACACAGTTACTTGATGGTATTCTGTATGATGGTCTAACTGATGTTTACAACCAATTCCACATGGGTGACTGTGCCGAACATGTAGCGAAAACATTCAACTTCTCCAGGGAAGAGCAGGATGACTATGCTATTTCCAGTTACAAGAAAAGTGCAGCAGCATATGAAATTAAAGCTTTCGCTGATGAACTTATACCAGTTCCTGTGCCCCAGAAGAAGGGAGCCGCACCTGTTATGTTCTCCGAAGATGAGGAGTACAAAAAGGTCGACTTTGAAAAGTTAAGAGTATTGCCGACTGTGTTTCAGAAGGAAAATGGAACTGTGACAGCTGGAAACGCCGCTGCATTGAACGATGGTGCTGCAGCTATGATCCTCATGACTGCTGAAGCTGCTCAAAGGTTGAATGTTAAGCCCCTCGCACGCGTTCTTGGTTATGCTGATGCAGAGTGTGACCCAGTTGACTTCCCAATTGCACCAACCTTGGCCATTCCCAAGCTTCTAGAAAAGACTGGTGTTAAGAAGGAGGATATTGCCATGTGGGAGATTAATGAACCCTTCAGTGTTGTTGGCCTTGGTGCCATGAAAATTCTTGGAATTGACCCTGCGAAGATTAACATTCATGGAGGAGGTGTCAGTCTTGGTCATCCCATTGGCATGTCTGGTACTAGAATTGTAGGACATTTGAGCCATGTTCTTAAGAAAGGAGAAAAAGGTGTGGCCGCTGTCTGTAACGGTGGTGGTGGTGCAACATGTATGATGATTGAGAAATTGTAAAATTCGTCTTATTCGGACCATTTTGTTTCATCTACTGTGCCTTTGCTGTTAGTGAATGGTTTGTGTGTCTGCTAGATAGACAAAAAAGTTGACAGTTTATTATTGAAATATTATGTTTAATTCAAATATCTCTTTCAAATAATCTTTAACAAGGAAAAGTGTTTATTGTTATGATGTATGGCTTGTGTGATTGAAAATCAATACAAAATATTATTTTAATAAATGTTTTTTTATTAACCCGGAATCCTATTCGAAATATCCTATTCATTTGTAGGTTGTACTTTGCAGATAAAATATGATCATGCTGATCTTACGTGATTATTGCTTTCTGAAAACAATCTCGAACAGATTTGGGCATTGACGTAATTTCATTGAAAAACGAATCATTAAGACATTGACTTTTTTGCCCAGTTTGAGAACTGGACTTAACTCTGCTATGTGGAATAAGGGGGGCGTGCCTTTTGCCATCAGCAACCTCAAATTCGAACCCAGGAAGGATCTCCACCTTATGTTGTGATGTTGCGCCACCAGAACGCATTGTTAATAATCTTTTTTCTGTTACTGCTAGCCTGTCCCCCATGACTTTCGGCACTTTCAATCTAGGAGCTGTTGTCCATTCATAACGCATTCAGGGACTACCACCTCGCTTTATGGCTGTTCCAATATACACGCCGCTGATTTTTCGTACTCATTTGTGTACTGTATAATTATCACTTGCTTTGGTGAAGGAAAACACCGTGAGGAAACTAAATCAGCGTGAGACTAGACTAGACAGACTAGATCAAAACCAGGCACAAACCACAATTTAAAAAAAAACCGCAAAAGGAATGTATCGTATTATGTTAATTTTTAGTATTGGTTCACAATGTAGGCGCACATTTTACTCGTTATCTTGGCTGTTTCCTTGTTTTTCATATCATTTGCATTATAATTGATGCAATCAAACTGATGACAACACTGCCTGACTTCCGCGAAGCTTTCGAAACAGTGTTTACATTATCATGTCTTCAGTTGCATTCATACTAATATTATGATTAAATACGAAAGTGACTTTGTCTGTTTCTTGCTTTGTCACGCCTAAACGGCTAAATTAATTTCGATGGGGACACATTTGGGGCTCAAACTCATGGGTCCAAGGTTTACCACTGAGATAACTACACTGCGGCGATCGACTGCGGGATGCTGGGATCTTTTCAATGCGTGTTTACGGTCCTGTAGTATAATTTATGACCTACACGCAGGCAACGCTGCGGGATGAGACTTTAATTACAAGTCCATTGCTTATATATTATCATCGTTCTAGTTCATAAGCATTTTTTTTATTGTTCCCAACACTACGGTTTTTTCCTGTATCGTGGACGCATTAACAACCATTTAAACTCACATACACAAATAGCCCAATTCACAATTAAATCTAAAACACACATCAAATCCTCAATCCGGCGATAATCCAAAACAAGGCTAGTCCAACAAACAATTACATTTTACTCTAGTTTCATACCAACAGTCGTAAAACAAATTCTAGGCCGCAAAGAATCAAGGTCATATTCCATATTTCAAAGTCTTGGCAATAAAAGATATAACTTTGTGAGGTGTGCTAACTATTATAAAAGTTTTGTAGGAAATAATTGGGTTGTCGAATTAGATAACATTGTTATGCTTATTTGTTGGTTAATTCTTTCATGCATGCCAGTTTGAAGAATCAATACGGAATTATGAAAAAAAATTTGTCAGGTTTGTCATTGAGAAATCGCTGTTACATTGTGTAATCATCATCTGCCTAGCCTTTTCCCAACTATGTTGGGGTCGGCAACACCAACATAGTTAGTACTGGGTAATACGATACCCCTTGGTAAGACTGGTTGTCAGACTTTCGGGACACTGACTACCTGTAACGACTGTCAAAGATCTAGAAAATGACAGCCGGGACCAACGGCTTAACGTGCTTTCCGAGGCACGGAGGAAACTCGGTATGTAACGGGTGGTCACCCATCCACAGACCAACCTAGGTAGGCAAGCGCGGCTTAACCTAAAGATCGACCCGAGCGGTTGCTATTATTTAGCCACGAGCTCCTCGTGTTACATTGTGTAATATATACGCTTATTATGTCAAGTAAGTTCATTTTGATTAACTAGATATTATGTATTACATATTAAAATGAACGGAACCCTAAAAGTACCTCAAAAGGAAAAAACGGAACCCTTATTGGATCACTTTGTTGTCCGTCTGCCTGTCTGTCAGGACCCTTTATATCAGGAACGCGTGGAGGTATCAAGTTGAAATTAAAACCGTATTCTCAAGTCCGTGGTCCCTTAGTGCTATGAAAACATCAACTCTCTAAGTCAGCGCAATCACAAGATATGGCCAAATATGTCGCAAGTTTGTACTGAACCTCGATACCCAAGTCTGACTCGCTCTTAGCCGGCTTCAGATGGGAAACGATCAAATGACTCGCTCGCGCTCTGGGCGGAGCGTAAGGGAGTGTCAGACTTGTACTGCCTAAAACCTATGTTTCTTCTTTTGCCCTTTGCATTCCGGGGTCGCGGTATCTCTCAAACAACCCGTTACCCCGGATACGGAAAGCCTGGAAGTCTAATACGGTGTTATTTGCGAGTTTCATTTTATTAGCCTCTCATATATCCTACTGGTGTACAAAGACCTCCCGTTTTTTCATATAAGATGTGATCGCCGCGGTCTACCTCGAAGGCGATTTCCTCCGTCAGGCGTCCAGTGATTGTCGATCTTTGCCGACCTCTTCGGGTGCATTCGAGCTAAATAGCCAGCTCAATCCCACTAAGCTTAGCTGTTTTTCTCCAACGTCTACAACCTGACTTACAGAGCGGGGCGGTGGTCCTAACGCGATCTGTACGCATATCACCAGTTGTAAAATTAAGTATAGGTAAAATTAAATCAGAGTGAAGTTTTATCTTGAAATCTTTTTTTTTTCGTAAATAAATGCTCTTGAATCTTTATGACACAGTTATCATTATCATAATATTATAAATACCGTGATTACGTAGATTACACAATAGGCATGACGACAGTATAAAAAAATCGCTGATTCAGTGATGACAGGGGAGAAGTCATATTAAAAAAAAAGTAAACACAGGTTTAGTTTTATTTAAAAATAACAGACTATTAAGATTTTCAATAAAATAAAACATTAAAATACTGCAATCGGCCATTTTGACTGAAACACCGATCACAGCGTATGACGTCACGGTTATGTGATTTATGGGACGTTGTTATAGAAACAATGTCATTTTTATTTAACTGTGACGTCATGCCGACGCCATGACACATGCGAGCTGTTTTCGGGCACTATTGAAAATTTATGAGAAAAATGCCTTCAAACTTTGTTAAACTTAAGTTTATTACCGAAATAAAGGCTTTTTTGTAAATAGTAAAAGTGTACCCACATTATGGAAGAGGATTTTAAAATCTTTCGTCACGCCTATTGAATTAATGATAACTTTTTTGACCGATAAAAATCATGTTACTATCGTAACATAAATTAAGTTAATAAACTTACCAAATTAGCAGGCAACACAGCAAGAGTAGCTGGCACGATCTGAGTTGCCAGCTGTAAGGGTTGCCAGCCGCTGAGAACGCGTGCGATGTTGCCGCTCTTCCAAACTGTAACTCCTACCAAGCTGCCGTAGTGGCCCATGTATCGGACTGGTGTTGAGACCACATTGCCTGGCATGGGCTCCGACATGGGCCATAAAAATTGCGTGGACTTTACCGTTTCTGTAATCAAGAGGATTAATGCATTAGATAGAATTTCCATAAAATTTCCTTCCTTATAAATACCCTTCGATTCTGGACCTCGAGCATTTGCCATGAACGTAGAATATATTGTAATACATAAGTGTGTGCGCAAACACAGGTGCGCTCTGTTCCTTTACTCTTACACTCTGATGAGACGGTAATCCGACACGACCGCAGGGAGATCAGGCGCAGGACCAAACTCTTAGCGCGCAGTCCGATACTAGTGTTATTTCGCATTCTACTGATACTAGTGTTATTTTGAAACTCCGGACTGCTACTGCGAAATTCGTTTTAGAAAAACTCGGTAACGCATTTTGCGCGACCCGGATTCAAGCGGGACACCAGAACCCGCAACCTAGGACTTGGAATAGAGAATATTCTTCTGTTTTTCAGCGAAAACTTCGCTATACTGAGTGGAACGAATTGGATGCCGAACAACCTACTTGCACTTTACCAGATAGACCCCTACCTGACATCGACTATAGAAACAAATTCGTAAGAAACATTGAGCTGCTGATGGATTTGCAGTATTCAGCTCAGCGCCAAAAGTTAAAATTTTAATAGCAAATTAACTTCCCTTTTTGTTATTTTAGAAATGGGAAATCATCAAATATTTTCCACTACTCTGGGCGAAGCGGGAAGGAGTGTTAGTTTAATGAGTGAAACCCATCCATGTTCCTTCTTATGCCCTTTGTGTTCCGGGGCCGCGGTATATCTCTCGAACAACCCGAAACCCCGGCAGACAATGGCCTTAGCAGGCCCTTCTGCCTCGCTTTTCATCGCTTTGAGGCGCGCGTGGAACACTAAGACGCCGTATAGACGGCACTTAACTTCCCTTACGGCATTCTTAACAACATCAATACGTATTGATACACCGTACTGAAGATAAGAATGACATTTCAGTGTCGATTTCAGCACTTGTGGTTGTAACTAAAGCCAAAATACTACAATGGTATAAAATCCTTGTACAACGTCATCGTCAGGCCGATTAGCACATCACATCACTGTGTTGTTTCACAGTAAACAAATAATGTGCAAGTAATTAGATCAATTAGATGCATTATTATAACTACATACCTACACATTATTATTATATCTATTGAATATGTGGTTTTTAAGGGTATTATAGAGAACAATACATAATTACTGATATTATTTTCTTAATATTTTCAAATCACGTGTAACTATGTTTGTACACGCTAATCTCCGAAACCACCCAACTGATTTCAATAAAATATTGTGAATGTGTATTTCTGGTTCAAGTTTGAAAGATTATTTTTATCCCAATTGGTTGCGCAGGTGCGTAAGACAACTTTTATTTTAAAACTAAACAACTTTTGTTTTTTGACTTGAAAATTCATATTCTTTTTTTGGTTGGACCCGACAATTCCTAAAACAAGTCCATTTTTTTTAACGTTCATTTTCTTGGTCTGATAGGTCCTGCGTGTATTTATATTACACCCTGTATATAGTCCTTGGCGGAGATTAACCATCTACGCGGGAGATATTATAGTGCAAATGTGTGCATAGGCACAGATGCACTCTCTGTTCCCACTCTCTCTCATAGTCCGATGGAACGGCAAACTGACACGAACGGAGACAGATCAGGCTCAGGACCAACGGCTTAGCGTGCTTACCGAGGCACGGGGGTATCATACCGCCAACTACTGAGAATCTCCTAATTAATAATAAAATAATAATAAATATCTTGGGACAACTCACACACGGCTATCTGATCCCAAGCTAAGCAGAGCTTGTGTTATGGTAACCAGACAACTGATATACATACTTATTTAATTTATAAATACATACATATTATAGATAAATCACACCCAGACACAGAACAAACAATCATGCTCATCACACGAAGTTTGTCCTGGGTGGGAATCGAACCCACGACCTCCGGCTCAGCAGTCAGGGCCACTAACCACTAGACCAACAGGCCCGTCAAATGAAAAACCCAATAACACTAAAGCGCCTATTCCCGTGCACTCTGTATAATAACTGGCTGTATGAATTTAAGTATACTAATTAAATAGTCATCGACTTGTATATTGCGAATATTCTACTTGTTAATAAAACCCGATGAGGTTTCTACAATTAATTTCCAAAACATTAAAATATTCATTTAAATAGAACAAACTTTCATTTTTTAAATATTAGCACGACAGACGTTGCGTAGAGAATTTACCGCGAAATTGATATTACACACAGCAAGCACACTTAATTTTGCGATGGCTGTAAGCCTAAAATGTACATTTCGCAAAGCAAATTCCTATGCATGCAATAAATCAAACTGTAATGCTGGTTTCCACTAAGTGTTTAAATAAATAAAACCTAAATTATTAATGGCTCAATAAAAGGAAACTGTTGGATTTTCAACGTTTGGATAAGCAGAAGTATTTAAGCATTTAAGTGTCCGTTAGTCTTCCTACTAATATTATAAATGCGAATTTTTGTGAGGATGGACTGATGTATGGATGTTTGTTACTCTTTCACGTCAAAACGGCTGAACGGATCGTGATGAAATTTGGCACAGAGGTAGATTATAGTTTGGAATAACACATTAGATTTTTCGACATTACACGGGCGTCAGCTAGTTGTAAATAAAGCCTGTATTCCGAGTACATTAGTAAATGGCGTAGGTTTCTAATCATCGAACACCGCCAAATATGCATTAAACAGAAGTGACTAACGACTAAGGAAACCGGTTCCTAAAAACCTGATCAAGTTTGTCTATGATCAGGTCATACAAATGTCTAATAGATTTTAGCTTATGCATAAAACGCATGTATAAGGTCAGTCAACAGAATAATTCATAAAACTGGGATTGGCTGTTTATTCTCCCATTCTTCTTCTTATCTTGTGGTTAGTCCCTAACCTAATGTCAAGAGTTTTTACACTGCTCGTGGACTGGCTTTACATACCTTCGAGAACTATCTCTTAGGCTGGTTTACTCACGATGTTTTCCTTCACCGAAGAAAAGATAAATTATACAATACGCACATTTATACGAAAAATCAGGTTTGGGTTCGAACTCGAAATCTATGACTTGGCAGAGTCCACTAATATTAAATTATGCAAACACATGAAACTCACCGAAACTGCCCGGTATATAAGCGTAGCCATAATTCTTCAGTATTTGCACGCAAGTGTTGGCCAAAAACGATCCCAGTAGCAAAACTGCGAACGTAAATGCCACTATACACGCACTCTCCTTCTGTAGTATCTTATTGGTTTTGTTCTTTGCGTTTTTATGTGATGTTAGTTGCATGATACAGGCACCAAGGAGACCCCATGTTAGAAACGTTTCTTGAGCTGCCGCTGCCCAGCTCTGAAAGACACATAATATTGTATTATGCCTGTATTTTTCCGATGGATTAGGCAGAGTTCGCCAGTTTTGTCTAATTTTCATGTTTAAGGGAGCGAGCCTATTACCAACTACACTTCGTAACTTCGAATATTTAGAATTAGCGCTTACGCTTGTGACTCGACCAGGCAGAAAGAGAAAAAAAAAATTGAAATGAGAACAGTCTGCGGTCTGTGACCATGGATTGAATAGAGGTGTACTTATTGTTGAGTTATTCTTTTGTTTACGTAATTAGAGGTTAGTAAGAGCAAGTACGTACACGAGATAAGATCTTAAAACTATTCTAAGGTGAAAAAAATATTCATACATTACTATTTATGAAGAATTCGCTCCATTCAGTCTCGGAGAATATGTTGACGACGGTATCGTACGGTATTAAAGTGAGCAATTTGGTACAAAGCACTAAAGTTCCACAGATCGGCAGGAATATGAGCATGTATACAGCCTGCAATTATAAAAAAGTATGAAGTTTTAACATTTCGTGGGAAATTCGCTTTATGTTCCAATGACGTGACTGTCATTCTTATTACCTTGCCATAAGACCTTAATCCTTTACTCAGCGCGACGAAAACAATCATCCACACCACAGCTAAGTTGAACGCTACTTGAAACTTTATTGTGCCGAAATATGAAGTATTGGCCCCTAAATTCCTTTGCAACACCTCGCCGTGAAAATACTGCGGCAAAGTCTCCTGTATTTTATAAGTGCCATTCTTAGCAAAGCCATCTGTAACACAAAAAACACTTTCTCAGTCTGACCCTATTTCCTTGTTCCACTAACGAAAAAATTAATTGTGCAGATTGACGACCTTCATTTCCACTTCCTGCTTCATTTGTTGATTGATATCACCGAATTTGTTGACATTGTCCAAACAATAAGGCTTATTTAATTAGGTAATGGTTGACTCACCTTCAAAATTGAATTCGTGTGGTAATGCCCATTTGTATTTGTCATTGGACGTTATAAAAGAGTCTCTGAAGTAAACAAATATCCAAGACAGGCCTATTATACTGTACATGCCAATCACGGCTTGAGTAATGAGCAACGAGACGCCTACACCTTGGAATATAGGCGATATACGCCACATGTCCACCGGGCCCGACTCCAATACTTGGCCCAAACACAAATGTAAAGTAAATAGCGGTATTCCAATTAAAAACGACAGTATAAAAAACTGTATTATGAAGCTTGCTGAAACAATAAAAAAAGATCCATTATAAAGATACCAGGAAATTAGGCGAATCCAATTAATTACGTAAAAGTACATTCATTACCTCCAAAATGAACACTGAATATGGCAAATCTAGATATATTAAATATTCCCACGGTACAACTGAGGCACGCCAGCATGGCACTCATACGATGTGGCCAAACTCCAAAAGGAGGTTCTTCAGTCTCTTCATTTCTGCAAAAAAAAATCCAATTATTCAAAATTTTTTTGGAGAAAATGACGATAAATTCGTGAATCATCAAATCACATCCTCTGACCTCATTATGAGAATGTAAAATGAGTAATGATTACCGAAATCGCGAAGGTTGCTTAATGCATGAGTTAACTGCGAAGTGTAACACAATTAAATTTAGATGAATCTTTATAATTACCTCTCCTCAGTGGCACTTGAAGCATTTTGGATGATGGGAGTAACATCCAACGAATCAGAGGACGAGCTGGACGCACTAGTGCTCCTAGCGGTACTCCTCGCAGTGTTCCGCCCAGTCCAGTCCCCAGCCGTGACGTCACTATCCCCCGGGGACGGGAGGGAAAGCGTGCGATTCATGAGCAAAGCACGCCTCCCCACAATCAAAGGCCCCGAAGCACCATCACTACTGAGATTCGCTGCCGTCACTTGCAACTGTATCGGAGCACTTGTCGGCCGCATGTTAATGTTATGCTCCAAAAAAAGTATCACCGGCAATGTAAGAGGCTCGCAAGACGACTCCGCCGTTATCGCCGGTAGAACAATAGGGTCTAATCTCCTCATTGAGTTTCGCAATGTGTCGTTCGTCGTACTTGCTCTCTCTAATGACGAAACTAAAGCCTGCCGATCATTGTCAGTGAGTTCTGAAAAACTTTTTGAACGCCCGAGGCTTGTGATATTTGACCTTTCTGATATACTTGGTGTGATGCCCATATCTTCCAAAAGCGGCGCTGACGCATGTACATTGGAACATGTTATTACTTGAGTATTGTCGTCCACAGAACTTTGCGCTTCCGAACGATCTGATTCTTCTTGAACCTCGCCAATGACTTCCTTAATTTTACAAATGAGATCCTCTTCGTCGCTATCGAAGTTTTTTGTTCCATCGTCAAGACATGCTAGTAAAGACTTATCTAAAACTTCGTCTAAATCATTTAATATATCCATAAACTGGCACAGCGCCGTCGCCTGAAACTCTTCGTCATTTGTGATGCTTGCTGTTTGTGATGAAAAGTTTGAGTCTGATTTGTAACATTCTGGTATTGTCTTTTGCAGATCCTCTTTCAAGTCACCATCTTCTGATGTTTTGTCCAAGTCCTCGCTGTAGTGATCACTGTCGTTGCTCTCAAACGCGCTGCTGGAGGCATCGCTGTCCATACTGCTTCCCGGTACATGTTCAGTTTGTTCATACCGACCTTCGCCTATATTGACTACTTCCATTTTTATCGCATGGCCTAAGTCATAGCCTGCGCGCTTTGTCGACCCTGCAACAAGGACTTCACTAATTATCATGGTATACACTTGAAAAAAAAATTAAATGATCATAAAAAGGCACATTTTGTAGTGATGATTTTCCACAGTTTGTACATGTTTAGCTTGTGAATGCTGAATGTTGTTTGTATTTACATATGAATTAACTTGCTAATAAGCCTAATTATTTTATGTAGCAGCACGTCAAATGTGGCTTAATGTTAACACAGTAATGCCAAGAGTGTCAGGTAAGTAGTTATAACATGGTACCCAAGTATGAATCACTCGGGATTATTTCTTGTTAACTTTGATAACACTGTTATTCTCCGGTTGGCAAAATTTGAATTTAGCAAATAGAAACTGTACTGTTAACATACAAAATTTTAGAACAATAATTATTCTCAAAAATAAAAAAACAAATGTGTTGGTAGGTTGTGCAGACCTTGATGTTAAACATGGTGCATGAAACTGAAAACACTATGTTGTCATTTACACACTAATATTTTCCAAGGTCATGTAACACAACATGAAAGCTAAATAGCCACAAAATATGTTTATGTATAGCACATTCAAACCTGTTTAATAGAAACAATGGAGAAAACAATGAATGATGCTTTGTACAACTTAATCACTTTTCATTTCCCATTCAATGTTTATAAAGCAATCACTGACTAATGACCAATTAACTATAATCACTTCAACAATTAAAACATACAGCGAAATCAAATGAATATAAAAGTACCGCAATACAGTAGTATCAATCACCTCTGAGAAATACTTAGATAACATGAAAAATAACACATGCTAAGTAAACTGCAGTTCTTTCACAATGCACTGATAATAAGATAGATAGTAAAGTAACAGATGTTATTTCTCAATGAGAACTGATAAGGTTAGACAATATCTGATCTCATACTTGCTACGATTATTCAATTTGTGATGTCATAATAATTTGTTAGATGAATAATCTTTTCCAAGAATTGAATTGGTTCATTGTTCATATACAACAATTTTCTCATATTGTGCTTTCACTTGTTTCTGTGAGAGTTCCAGAATTAGTATGGTTTAGATAATGTTAATTATTCAAAATTCCAAGAGTGAGAGCAAAGTTCGAGAATAGAGATTATTTAGATCTGAATAGGCGTCTTGTTAATGCAAACTAGCAAGAAACTCTGTAGATGATTAAACATTGATCAAGAATCTTTAGATAAGTTTTAAACATCATACAATTGCATTTCATTGTATAAGGTTTGGTTTCATTTCATTCATGTACTATCTTCTACAGCCATATTGTGGGAATAAATAATTTAATTTGATCACATCCGAATTATTGGACAGACAATCTAACATGATGACATTGATGAGGATTAAACTGTTTAGCAACTTTAAAGTTGTACACACCGCAAATAGTTTGCCTATGAAGGACTTGAGTTTAGTTACAATATTTTGCAGAATCTGTGAATCAAACAGGGGGATCAAACCTGATGAGTTTATGTTTTTGTTCCCTATAAAATGGTATGGAATAAAACCTATTTATTAATATTAAAGAAAATACAGAGTTTAGAGTCTATGAAAACAGTTAATGTGGGTAAGTATACAAATAGTATCAATTACAATCATGGATTATAAAGAGCTATCCCGAATTTTAACATTATGTTACTAATTTACTCTATTATCTTGATGTAACATCATAAGTTAGTTTACTTCATAATTAAGTAAAGTTTTAAAGCCATTCCTAGAGATAACAAAATAGTTTAAAAACCAAGTTTAACCAGTATGAAAAGTACTGTTACTACTTGCAACTGTTTCGACGTGAGGATATTGAGAAACCCTAAATCCAATTTGTATTCTACCTTAGCTAGCAACCAACCAACAGTAATTTTGGATGAATACAAGGTATAACAACCCTATCAAGTAGGAAACCAGAGTATTCTTTTAACAACATCGATTATAGATGTAGGCTAAATAGAAGTATAAGTTTAATCTTACAAATTACCGTTTAATAAATATAAAACACTAACCTGATTTCCCGATTTTTTGTTAACTTCAGCCCATCAGTCGTCAGATAATCTAAGAAAACATTATTATCAGATGACACTCATTTGTTTCACTAACTTGTTCCTATTTACCTACTAATTGAATACTAAATTATAAAAATATATTATTGTGATGTTTTTGTAGTTAATGGGAATATTGCGTTACAGTATTACATGCACCTCGTCGACCCAGCAGGTACGCACTAGAGGTGTTCTAGAGGCATGCTAGCTTCGTGTCGTGCCTTTATTTGTATTCAAGAAAAGTTGATTTTAGACGAGTCGAAACAAAAATCGATTGGCGTAATTTTTATTCGCACTTAAAAAGTCACCTTGATAATATTATAGATATTGCGTTTATTTTATAAAACAATATATCACTCAGTATCAGTTGTTTTAACAAACCGGTTATATTCTAATGAAAGTGAGCGCTCTCCATTTCCCATGAGTAATGCATATTATGTTTGTGTTATTGAGAGTTGTCCTCTTCAGAGAGTTAATATTTGTACTTCTAGTTTCAAAGAAACTTCCGATATTTTTCGAAAACAGCAGGAACTCAGAAATTTAGAATTACCACTTCTGCTCCTGCTCTAACTTGGTTGCATCAGTTGCGGTGTGTTTATATAATAAATCGCTCAACTGACTAAGTGCGGTGCATATTAACTAATTGGCTAGTGAGCGCCCAAATTACAAAGAACGGTAAGCACAATTACGTTCCGTAAGTCGCAAAAATAGTCTAGCGAAGTAATTGAACACAACTAATTGGTGAGTTGGTCATAAATTCGCGTTGTATGTCAATTCTGAAAGAATAAATTAATTACCAAAAAAACAATCGTGTGCAACTGCAACTCATAAAATTAAACTACAATTAAATGAAGATTGATTAATTATTAGTTGTCAAATCGGATCATTTATTTATTCAACTTAAAATAAATAGTTGGAGAATCGTATCATTCGATTCGTATCCCCTCTCTATGCGTCGCAAAAGTGTGTTCGTTTTCTATTAAAACTAATCAATACAACAATTTAATCCAAAATAAAAAAAAACACAATTTAAATTAATGAACTTTTTAATCATATTACTAAAACGGCGCTATTACATCGCCTTGTGTCAATCCGAAATAAAGTACTATATTGTACATACTTGGAAGATGCTTGGAAGTCATGCATGATCTGCTTGCTATGGTGAACGTATGAAATGAACAATCTATGGTTCAAAGTTTCATTTTCGCAAAATCTCTTACAATAGTAGAAAAACGAAAATCGACCTTATTTGCTGAACAATAAGCGTATAAATTGAAACTTGAAAAGTTCGTGGGGTATCTCAAATAGATAAGTTTATGTAAATGTATTTTTTTATAATTGCGGCCGATAAGTATTATCAATTGCTATCAGTGCGTCAGTAGCTTTTCTTGGTGAATACTTACAATAGTTTTTAAAAGAATAAATCATGTTGTTTTTAAGAGGAAGTAGAATAATTACCATCAAAATGCGCCCAACAAATAAGGTTCGTCTTCCTTCATCCGAAGTTTATTTTGCAACTCAACTCAGTAGTGGTCGGTTGGCCTGCCTAGTCACTGCTCGCTGAGAGAAAATATTAAAATTAAAAATTTCCATAATTCTTACGAGTGTTATTAACAAGGTTTATTAATTTAACTGTTTGATCGACAGTTTTTTAAAGCGATGGCAGCGTACTCTTCAAAAGTTTCCCTCAACGAAGTGGTTATCGCGTCTGCGGTCAGGACTCCCATAGGCTCCTTCAGGGGCAGTCTGGCGAGCCTTTCAGCTTCGGAACTTGGTGCAGTGGCCGTCAAAGCAGCAGTAGAAAGAGCCGGCATTCCTAAGGAGGAAATTAAAGAGGTTAATTGATTCACCCTACTTTCTCTCATGTTTTCCATTGATTTACAGTTATCATGAACAGTTACTTATCTAAGAATTCATATATGTGGTCAATTCGTTAATTAAAACGAGCTACTTACCATAGAATGTGTGGAAGTCATTTGTCAAGATTAGTGCTAACTGATGAGTTTTTTTTATCACTAATCACAAGCAACAAATGACTGATAACATAAAAACAGTATATTTTAAATTTTTCGTTAAGTGGACAAAGTATAACAATAACTGTTTTATTTTTAATGTTTATTGAGTCATTATTACTTTAAAATACCTATTTGAAATCAGTTGATTAAAATTATATGTGAAAAAGAATTTTTACCTAGTATTGAATAAATGTCAAAATGAGAGTTCTTGTGCCATCAGTATTTTAGTTTACCTTATCTTTATTTCAGGTATACATAGGAAATGTCTGCTCAGCCGCCATGGGCCAGGCTCCGGCAAGACAAGCTGTAATTTTCAGTGGTCTACCCAAAAGCACTATTTGCACAACAGTAAACAAAGTTTGTTCATCTGGAATGAAGGCCATTATGCTAGCAACTCAAGGCTTACAAACTGGTACGCATGATGTCATATTAGCTGGAGGAATGGAATCTATGTCAAATGTGCCTTTCTATTTGAAGAGAGGTGACACCCCATATGGAGGAACACAGTTACTTGATGGTATTGTGTTTGATGGTTTGACTGATGTTTACAACAAATTCCACATGGGCAACTGTGCTGAAAACACAGCGAAGAAATTTAACATATCTAGGCAACAGCAGGACGACTATGCTATTTCTAGTTACAAAAGAAGTGCAGCAGCATATGAAAGTAAAAGTTTTGCCGATGAACTTGTACCAGTTCCTGTCCCTCAGAAGAGGGGTGCTGCACCTATTATTTTTTCTGAAGATGAGGAGTACAAAAAGGTAAACTTTGATAAGTTCACCAAACTGGCAACAGTGTTCCAAAAAGAGAATGGAACGGTTACAGCTGGAAATGCCTCTACATTGAATGATGGTGCCGCAGCCATGGTCCTCATGACTGCCGAAGCTGCTCAAAGATTGAATGTTAAGCCTCTTGCACGTGTAATTGGTTATGCTGATGGAGAGTGTGACCCAATTGACTTCCCAATTGCACCAGCCGTTGCCATTCCCAAGCTTCTAGCAAAGACCGGTGTTAAGAAGGAGGATGTTGCCATGTGGGAGATTAATGAAGCCTTCAGTGTTGTTGCTCTTGCTAACATAAAAATGCTGGAACTTGACCCTGCTAAGCTTAACATTCATGGAGGAGGTGTCAGTCTTGGTCATCCTATTGGCATGTCTGGAAATAGAATTGTAGTACACTTGTGCCATGCTCTTAAGAAAGGAGAAAAGGGTGTAGCTGCTATCTGTAATGGTGGTGGTGGTGCATCATCTATCATGATTGAAAAATTGTAAGTTTCGTCAAATTCTGACCAGTTTATTTCATTATCTGATGTGCCTTTTAGGAATTATTTGCTGTTAATGAATGGTTTGTGTGTTTGCTAGACAGCTTTAAATGTTAACAAATTTTATTGTATTGTTGAAATAATATGTAACTTTTATATGCATATATCTCTTGTAAATAAACTTCAATAAGAAAAAGTGTTATTGGTTGTATGGCATAAGTGATTTAAAATCAATAAATTATATTTTCTAAATAATTTTTTAATTGATTACTACTTTGATTTACTATTCCAGAGCACACAATCCAGATGGACCACCAGTTTTGACATTTTATACCAAAGACCCATGTGGACTATGTGATGTAGTCATGGAAGAACTAGAGCCTTACAAAAGTAGAATAGACATCCAAAAAGTAGATATTACTGAAAAAGAAAATGTAAGGTGGTTGAGATTGTACAGACATGATATTCCAGTATTATTTTTTAATGGTCAATTTTTGTGCATGCATAAGCTGAACAAACATTTACTAGATAAACGACTTAAAATGATTGAAGATGGAAAATTAAATTAGCAAAAACTGTAGAAAAAAACACATTTTTCACGCAAGAATAATTTAATTTTGAATGAGATTTCTTTGGTTCGATTAGTGGGGTACATTCGACCGCACGTCATGGTGACAATTTGACGTTGACAATATCTTTATTTCGTAGCAATACGGGCAGCTTTGTGTAGTTCAATTTGCTTGGTTTACTGTACTGGACGTAGTATTTATGTACCCACTGATTGGTAGTAGGGAAATTTAATACATTCCATTACCATATATCATAATATAATCGTATTCATGTATGCACTTAAACATGAATACGATTATAATATGGTAATGGAATGTATAATGACAACAGTAGGTACCTATGGTTGAAAATTTGAGATTGTACACACAAACCATTTTAACCTGATCTCTACTACGATGTGCGATCCGTAGTAGAGATCAGCTACCCTACCATGACGTCTTAAAGCAGAACTTATTCTACTGAGGGAAAGAGACAGAGCTATACAGGGTGTCTAGCACCATCTCTTTCTCACACAGGAATAAGAACTGTTTTAAGATGTCATGGTAACCCTACAGGTTAAAATAGTTTAGGAGAGGTTGACATACCGTCGTGTGTACCTACAGACGGACTACATGCATGTACCGTTTTTCACTACGTCGCGTTGTACTTTTTACCGTTGAACAAAAAAAGTATCAATAGGTACACACGACGACACATCAACCTATACAAAACCAGTTTATGCGGATCTCTCATTGTACTTGAAATCTATGGTGTACGATCCGTTTTTGAGAGAGCAGCATAAACTGGTTTTGTATAGGTTGATGTGTCGTCGTGTGTACTGGTATCCACATAGACCTGTCCCAAAAGTAAAGGTAAATAGTGTAAAGCACAAAGTGTGTTAAAAACTTTTAAAAAATAAATCTCTTAATTTTTCTACAATATTGTTTATTGTCCTTTCCAGGCCTCGATTTATTTTATTTCTGGTAAAAATTGTTGGCAACCCTAGTACTAGGGTTTAAATTAAGGCGCTGTACAAAGCAAACACTTGTAAAATGTTTAGATTTTCGTCGCAAAGTTAGCCGTATCTGTATATGCCACTAGCCAAAAAAAATTTTGGTGTATAGTTCAATACATAAAGTAAAGACTTACACAAAATCAGTTTACAAAAGTGGTATAGTACTACGAAAAAAAAAAATGTTTAAAAAGACCAAGAAAATGATTTTTTCGTCTCGAAATTCTCAATTTTTTCAGCGACAACCATCATATTTTTTATATCTATAACAAAGGAAATTGTATAGACTAAAGAGATATCTAAAATTTTTCAAACACAGAGTTGTATTTTTTTTATATTCAATTAAAACTGCAAAATGACCTTATTTCTATTCTTTCGATGCAATACTGTCGTGTACTTGTGTCAGACCATGCCTAGTATGCAGCTAGCCTCACTTCCGCGAATACCTAAAGATTAGCTTGTTACCGCGCCTTAAACTAAGCTGAAGTAGTTATTAAAGATTTCTTTGCTTACGCCCGCGGCTTAGAGTGGATGCCTCACTGGGAATGCAGCTTAGTTCTTTTAGCTGATCTCGTGTAGCTACGGCGTCATTTCATAATTTGATTCACACTGTGAGATCTACCTAATACAAGGTTAAGGTACGCCAAAGACGTAAACTTGCGAGCTGGTGAACCCGTCGATCTTAGCGAAATGAAACCAGCGCTGTAATTAGAGTACATTTTGTAGAGCAGCAGTGGGAACAGAACTAACAGACAGGGTGGAAGCAGCCTTGATCCTTGATTTTGCCAAACCCGGGCAGGCGCTTTTATGGCGTGTCCTCAAATGTTTGAAATACTTTCAAAAGCTAACAAAACGAAATATAGTTTTTTAAAAAGTATAATTATTTTCACTCTATTAGGTACCTATAATAAATTAAAATACGCACAGCCAAGGGGATTAATTCTCTGCGCGTGTCCCTATAGCCCGGATCTATTTAAGTCAAGAGTTAACAGTCTTTTGGGTTAGCTCGCCCCATCGTCGACCTCATCTCTGTCCTTACTTAGACAAGATTGAGGTCAAGCGTGAGCGGGTGAGCCCAACTATATACTTATATAAAAAAAAACCGCGAGCAAACTAATTTTCGCGCGTGCGACTGTCGATGCGTCTATGGTATTACAGTGTTACCAAGTAAAATTCATTTAATCATATTATTTCCTGTCGCCATAAATCATGTTTGAGTTTCTGAAACAAGTTGTTTTTTTCTCGAAATAGATTGTTCATAACTGGTTGAAAAATAATTGTTAAATACATAATAAATATGTGACAACAAGCCATTTTACCATAAAACTTAAAATACGAATCAAAGTAAATAAAAAACACCCATAACATCACGCCTGTAAATCCTGTAATCCACGAAGGGTTATTCAGAGATGTACCATAAAGTACACAGCCATTTCGGTTAATTTAAAAAAAAAGTGTGTGTCTGTGTTGTGCGTGGACCTATATCTCCAATGTCCATGGTGTTGATTGTTTAAAAAAAGATTGAAATTACTTATTATTTAAACTCTCTTCCTGTTATTAACATTTAGACGGTGTATGGAAGGAGAGAGCGCGCAAGTTCACTCAGAAAACTTTACAATGAGTAAAAGAGCTGGCAGTCTAACGCACGGAACGATTCATTTGACTCGGTAGCTACATTCTTTAAGATTTACAGGAAGTCAAATAATTATAAATAAACTAGCTTTTGCCCGCGGCTTCACTCGCGTTAAATTCGGGGAACACAGTTCCCCTAGCGCCTTATTGATTTGTAATAGCAACGCTAAGTTTTCCCTTTTCTTCCCTCTTTCTCCCTCACATCCAACTTTTTTTTTTAAATTAGCCGATGTTCGTCTTCTAGTTCCCAACTATCTCTGTACCAAAATTCGTCAAAATCGGTTTAGCCATTAAAGCGTGAAGAGGTAACAAACAAACTCACTTTCGCTTTTATAATATTAGTAAGGATACCGACTATTTGAGATCAAAGTATCTTTGTCGTCGATCTTCTGTGTGCACAGGTTGAACCCAAAATGAAATTGTCTAGACAAACTCTTGAGCTTGAAAAACAAACCGAAGGCCATGAATCTGGAAAATCAAATTTCTCTATTTGTTCAGTAATACCTGACTCTGCTTGGTAGTTGGTAGATATTATGTCATGCATATTTGAATACGATTATAGCTAGTAGGTACTTTATACATGTACCTACTGCAAAATAACATCAACGAGTTGTGAAGGCCAAGATTAAATCAACCATTTATACGCATGTTAAGATACAGACGGCAGAAAAGGAGTATTCTAAAACGAATGAATAAAATAAAGCTTAGCGACTGATGTTCTAGAATTTGAGTAGGTACCTAAGCGAAAAATTTACCAAACCAACGTCAAAATCTAGTCATCTAGAATCATCAGCCTCTATCTGATCTAGAATTCTAGCCGTGGGACTAAGTGGGCTGCTAGAAAATACAAAGAGGGCAATTTCAATATTATTATTTTATTTTATTAATTAATTTATTAAAAAAAAACGTTGCCCCTCACTAGGATTTGTCCTATATCATGGGTGCGTTTACAAACATTTAAACTCACATACACAAACAGCCGGACCCGAAACAACTACCTGTAGGTCATATAAATATTTGTTCCGTGCGGGGATCGAACCCGCGACACGCACCGCAGCAGTCGATCGCTCAACCACTGCGCCAACCGCGCCGTCATTTTATTATAAAATAGAGTCGATTTTTGGAATTGAGGTTTTATATAACGAAATACAAAAAGATCACAACGTTTTGTAAGCTGCTCATCTATTTGAGGTCTTATTTTTTAATTAAAACTACAGTTTGTTTGATGCGTAGGAATTCGGCTCAAAACAACACCACCTCTGAAAAAGAAAACAAGGCCGTCTCGTTAAGTCCAAGCCAGCTCCCAGCTCTTAGCTCTTATTTACCAGTGACGATGAGTAGTAGGGGTCCTCATAACTGTCAATGTTCCTTATTTTTAGTCGTCTTATTTTATTTTGTTTATTTGATTTAGGGCCGATTATTCCAATCCAAACAAATATTAAGTAGGTAATATTACCGGGGTTGCGGGTTGTTCGAAAGAGATACCGTGGCCCCGGAACGTAAAGGGCAGTAGAAGGAACATGGGTGGGTTTTAGTCAGTACAAGTCTGACACTCCCCCCCGCTCCAGAGCGGGGGAAGTTATTTGATGATTTCCCACCCAATAAAAAAAGTAGGTAGGTAATATTATGAAGCTTCGCATTTTGTATTTTAAGAAACTCAAATAAATGTTTGTAAGCTGTTGTTCTATTGATTTCTCGTCACTCGCAGTCAGTCGCTCGCTTAGTAATACTATGACGTAAATTAATTATTTTTGTTACTTAGGAAAACCATAATTTAACTAATACTATAACATTTTTTTTGTCACTGCGGTTTTTATTTTACAGCTTTATTTTACAGTCGCTCGTTGAAATACTACCCTAAAAAAAATATTATTAATAATTATATCCCCTTAGCTGAAGCAAATCAATTATAACGAATAAATGTGGGTTCGGATGATCAACTCTGTCTGTCTGAGTCAACACATAACAGTGAGTCATGTCTTCATCGAGTCTGACCAAGGAGTAGTGAACGCCCGAGTGGCCTGAAGACTATTTGTAGTGGAGACAGTGAAAGGAAAAGTTTTCCTTCCAGTTTTCCTACTACTACGAGTTTTTCTAAATTATCTGGTTTGAGCGATATGACCAAATAATATGTACTGATGACCCGTCGGTAGCATATTTTGAGTTTTTGTTTTTTTGCTAGTCGAGCACGGTATGCGCAATATTTTCCTCTAAAAAGCCAAGATTGTGGCTTTTTTGATTTCGGATCCGAATTTGGAGCCGTGAGAAGTATCGAGGATACCACTTCGGAGGAGTTGCTTCCGGGTGCTGTTGGACATTTTGCTATCTTGTCAATTTCTCATAATCACGCTCCATGATGTCATTGGCGATCCGTGTATAGGTACTTCCGAATTAATGTATTGTAGCCTCCAAAGTCGTTGATCAAAGAGCTCCAGATATCTGCAATTTCTTCCAATCATGCTATTTGCATGCAAAACACCATTTGTGCAGATTTTTTTTTTAAAACCTAATCTATCATTATATTATCGTAACTTAATTCCTTAAAAAATATATGATTACGACCATTGACCTTTTTGTACACCATACTTTGCACTGGACAAAACACGTGCTATTGTGTACGTAAAACGGGCCGTGTTTTTTTGTCGCATTCGAGCGCATACAAGACTCCTTGTAGAAATTCTGCTCGTCCGACATCCTGGAATCGACCCACTGCTCTGTCCAATGAGTCTATTAATAGACTATCTTTCTATTATCTTATCTTATCATATAGTATATCTCATCCTAACCTCCGCAGCAACACAGATCAGTTTGTGAGGGTTCCCAAAATGATCTCTATTACCACAAACTTTATGGTTCTTTTAGGGTAGAGCGCTACTTACAGCCTTGGGTGGGGCTCTGAAATCTAAATTGGAAGGTAACGCCACTCAGAAAGTCTTTTCTTATACCTATAGCTTATCTGAATGCGGCGGACTAATAAAACTAGTTGATATTTATTTTTAGACTCAGTTATTGCCGGTGTGCCTGCCTAAGTCACTAGTCACCGAAGGAATTAAAATATTTTTAATGTCCTTTTTTTGCCTTATACGTAATTATTACGAGTGAATACGTTTTTATTGATTGACAATTTTAACGACAGATTTTACAACGATGGCATCGACTTCAAAACTTTCGCTTAATGAAGTGGTTATCGTGTCTGCGGTAAGGACTCCCATAGGCTCCTTCAGGGGCAGCCTAGCGAGCGTTCCAGCTACGGAACTGGGTGCAATTGTCGTTAAAGCAGCAGTAGAAAGAGCCGGTATTCCCGCAGAGGAAGTAAAAGAGGTAGGTATTTTGATTTTTCATCGATTTATAGTTATCATTTGACCATGAACGTGGAATATCGTTAGTCGTAAAAATTGCGAAACAATTGGCCAATACACCACAAATAGGTACATAAATTGCGAAATACACCACGGATAGTTTTTGCTTTTTGATGATAAATGTGAATAAAGAGTGATTAATCCATTTCCGAACGGATTAATCACCTTTTGGGGCTAAATAGTACTGCAATACGATACTATCGTAAGTATTACCCAATACTAGGTTGTGGCTGGAAGCCGACCGCAACATACCTATTTGGGAAAAAAAATGTTCAGGCATTTACCTAATGATATTAATTGCTAGTTATATTTTCGAAATTAGTTTTTTTTAAAATAGCTGATGATAAATGATAAATGATGTTTATTTTGCAAGTAGGTTTTCACAAACACTTTTACACGTCTTTTTTTTAAACTAGATGAGGTCGGTGTTTCGTATCCGACTACTCTGAGAAGAAACAGCCGAAACAAACTCAGAGGTCATAGTCTCTTTTAAGGTCCAGACAAAATATCTTGGTCAACTTACATGAGGACTATGCAGACTAGTGTCTGAAATGGTCTTTTTAAGAAAGCACCACACAGATTGAGATTTGATGTTTTGTGTAAGTGTAGAAAAGTCTCAAATTCTTACCAAAACAGTTTCTAAAATGTCTAATTGATTTTTTTAATACTTATGTGTGTAAGATAATCGCAGTGGCTTTTAGAAAAATCAAGTAAATTACGTATCTCGTATTGTTGAGTAAATATCATCACACTCCTCTACTTGAGCCTTCTAGTCTAGTCAACAAGTGCTTTTTTAGTCAAAACTTTTTAAAAGTCTCGGAAAAATATGTTTGAGGGCTCATTCGATTGGTCTTGAATTTTTTCAAAAACTTTCTAGATGCGATCCCGTCGCATCTAGAAAGTTTTTGAAAAAATTCAAGACCCGCTCGAAAAAATTGCAAAAGTTATTAACAAATTAGTAAACAAAAAAAAGGGGTTTAGTTTTTTTGGTATATCTCGAAAACTATTTGATATATTTTGATTTTGAAAAAAGATTCAAAAAGAGGAGAAAACTTCCTAAAAAAAACTCTCTTTTCGCGAAATTGTAGGACCAATATTAAAAATTTTACAGGGAGCTGAAAATACGCCTGAAAACGGGTACTCGGGTTTCCGCAAGCCACGCCCCCTTCGAGCGCTTTAATGAAAAATATTATTTAAACATATTAAATGTTGATATTAAAATTTGATAAAATTCAGACATGGACAGGACAAATTAAAGAATGAAATGCCGTAGAAAAAATATTTTTATCGCGATTTTATAAAATGTTATCCATAAATTAATTAACAATTTCTTCCGACTGGCCTATTAACATTGCAAGTTGCATAATTGTTAAACCAGAAATCTCAATTTTTTTTCCTCTCGTGGAGCTATTCTTCAAAGATTAAAGAAAGGATTTCCGTTGAGTAAATTAAAAAATGGTTAATTTTCGATTTATTATTAACAGATTACCTAGGCGGCAAATTAAATATTTAAATAAATGTTACAAGAATTTTTTTTTTTCCAATGTCGATGATCATTCGTTTTTCTATCAATAAAAGCTACCTAAAAATATTTTTTTATAAATTTTAACTTTTTGTTTATAAAATTGTTATAAACAAATAGATTAGGTATTTATAAGATAATTGAAATTTTTTTTTTGAATATAGATTTCTCGTAAAAAATTATGAATTTTAAGATAAAAAATTTTTAATGCTTAAAAACCGTTTTGTTAATTAACAATTTTTTTTTACCACTTGTTAATAATATTAAGGTGCGCTTTTTTTTAAATATCATTATTTATTATCCTCCTTAATAATCAAAAAAAAAAATAGTTTTTATAAATTTTCATTGTTTTTTAAATAAACAATTTGTTATAAACAATTTTTTTTTTGTATAATTTTTTTAGAATTCTTTACACTAAAATAAAACCGACCAATTACCTTTTTGCGGAAAAAAAAATTAATTCGATAATAAATATCATTCAGCCACTGCGCCAACCGTGTCGTGAATTGGTAACAGTGTATTGAAATATCCCGAAATATTAGTGGTAAGATACTTGTAATGATTTACAGACCTTTGTTTCGAGAGTAGGTAACTACATTTAGACGAAAATAAAACGAAGTTCCAAAAAAAAAGTTGAAAATAACTTTACTTTCGGAAGTCGGTGACTTTAGTTGGTTTCATTGACTTTTTTTGCCCTTGACTTCCGGAAGTAAACATATACTCCACTTTTTAGTTTTTTTTTGGAAGTCGGTTTTATTTTTACAAAAACGTTTTTTATTTCAGCATTTTTAGTTATAGTATGACATAATCACAAACTTTTTATCGAGGATTCATTCATTATCCATTGTTACTAAAAGATTAGCAGATCATCCATATAAACATAGGAAAAAAATAATATGCATTATAGACTCATATTACTACCTAAACAATATAAATAAATTTCATTTGGGACGGGGGCCACCTGGGAAGTATGTCCTATACCTATCAAACAAAAAAATTTTTTTGCCTATTGGTAGGTATTGCAATGATAACTAATGACACTCATTGTGTAAGGTAACATTCATTACCAAAATTATTAATGAAACTCAGTTTTATGTTATCATTCACGTGTTGTTTCTGGCTACTACTTATTAATTAGAAGTAATAAGGTCGAAAAGTGTTCAGGCGTCGATGACCTCGGCAGTACATACATAGGTAGTGTTATTAAAAATAAGTTTTAACTAATTATTGTTTTATCGCCAGTAGGAACACATAAAAGATAACATAAAACTGAACTTAATTAAGAAATTTACTACGTAGACCGTTTTTCAGTACTATGTAGCTATGTTCGGAAGAAAAAAAAATAGTTTTTAACTGAGTTGAACATGACTTCTAGTAAAATCTTAATATTATATCTACTATTCGAATTTTAGAGGTATGAAGAACATAAGCTCTTTATTCCCTAATGGAAAATGGAGGATCTCCCGACCAGACGGATGTCATGTCTGGGGGGCCACTGCCCGACTGTTGTTGTCGGGTTCTTGTTAGTCTTAACTCTGCTTGTAAGATTTAGGAATACAAAAAAATATTAGATCGAATTTCATTATTCGAAGATTTTACCAAATTTTAGTTCAACAAAACTTATTTAATTCGTTCTAATTACTGCCCTTAAAGTACTTGTAGAGATTTAAAACTTCGAGAACATTCTCTATAGCACTTTTCTTGTGCCAGATGGCGGCCACCATCTGGCACAAGAAAAGTGCTAAGCTAAGCTAAGTAAGTATGTTGGTTTTAAAGGATAATAATTTTTATTTTGTATTCTAGGTGTTCATGGGAAATGTCTGCTCAGCCGCTATGCGCCAGGCTCCTGCGAGGCAAGCTGCCATTTTCGGTGGTCTGGCTAAAAGCACGATTTGCACGACCGTTAACAAAGTTTGTTCATCTGGTATGAAAACTATTCTGCTAGCTGTTCAAGGCTTACAGACTGGGACGCACGATGTAATATTGGCTGGAGGAATGGAGTCTATGTCAAATATCCCATTCTATTTGAAGCGAGGTGACACCCCATATGGAGGTACACAGTTACTTGATGGTATTCTGTATGATGGTCTAACTGATGTTTACAACCAATTCCACATGGGTGACTGTGCCGAACATGTAGCGAAAACATTCAACTTCTCCAGGGAACAGCAGGATGACTATGCTATTGCTGGTTACAAGAAAAGTGCAACAGCATATGAAATTAAAGCTTTTGCTGATGAACTTGTACCAGTTCCTGTGCCCCAGAAGAAGGGTGCCGCACCTGTTATGTTCTCCGAAGATGAAGAGTACAAAAAGGTCGACTTTGAAAAGTTAAGAGTACTGCCACCTGCTTTTCAGAAGGAGAATGGAACGGTGACAGCTGGAAACGCCGCTGCATTGAACGATGGTGCTGCAGCTATGATCCTCATGACTGCGGAAGCTGCTCAAAGGTTGAATGTTAAGCCCCTCGCACGCGTTCTTGGTTATGCAGATGCAGAGTGTGACCCAGTTGACTTCCCAATTGCACCAACCCTGGCCATTCCCAAGCTTCTCCAAAAGACTGGTGTTAAGAAGGAGGATATTGCCATGTGGGAGATTAATGAACCCTTCAGTATTGTTGGTCTTGGTGCCATCAAAATTCTGGGCATTGACCCTGCCAAGCTCAACATTCATGGAGGAGGTGTTAGTCTTGGTCATCCTATTGGCATGTCTGGAAATAGAATCGTAGGCCACTTGTGCCATGCTCTTAAGAAAGGAGAAAAAGGTGTAGCCGCTGTCTGTAACGGTGGGGGTGGCGCAACATCTATAATGATTGAGAAATTGTAAGATTCATCTTATTTAGACCTCGCTTTCATATCCACCTTGTTGATGCTTTTGCGTTCGATAAGCAGCTTTAAGAGTTAACAGAGTTTATTTTATATAATTATTGAGTCGGCCCCTGAATGGGTTGAGATTTTACATTGTTTAAATATTATGTCATGTCATTTCTTCTACCTACTCTGTGACATATACCTAAGTATGATTGAAAATTAATAAAATGTATAGGTAACTTAATTTTTTTTATTTTGAGTACCACTTCAAAGGGCGTAAAAGTACTTATTGAAGCCGAAACACACGTGTTCTCCCCATTAGTGGGATATTTTTATTTTTATTTTAGACCATACCCAAGAAGTTCCAACTATTTCTCGTGTTGTTTATGTAATCCAAGTTGTTAATGTTATAACTCTACTTTAAATACCTTCCCTTAATTTTTCACCTCCAACAAGAAAGTCGTTTTCCGACAATATTTTTTGGCGTTGGCAGATTGCGGACTCACCCTCCTGGTCCTTAAGGGAAACCAGGGTGGTTTATCCTATGTTTAAATATATTCGACTCAATGACGGATTGTTAATGTCATGTTGTTGTTGATGGAGTAGTTCGTGGCTAAATAATAACTGTCACTCGGGTCGATTTCTAAATTAAACCGCGCTTGCCTAAGTCTGGCTCGGAAATCCGTTAAAATCTGTCCCAGCTGTCATTTGTAGATCTTTGTCAGTTGTTACAACTAATCAATGACCCGAAAGTCTGACATCCAGTTTTACTTATAGGCAGTCGCTCCATGTAAAATACTGGTATTCAGCTGCATTTGCAAGACGGCTTGTATTATAGGTACAGAGGTAATGTTAAATATAGGGGTGACTCTCACCATACTTGTAACTAAGGGCTGAAAAAAAACAATTTGTGTAACTAAGTGTTTTTCGAAAGCTCTTAAAAAGTGATATAGGCTTAGGTTTTGTTCAGGTTCCCTAAACACGTTTTGTTATGTCAATAATTGATGAGATATTTGCTTCAGAAGCCGTAAAAAAAGGAGGAAATTACCTATTAAAATGAATTACCTATTAAATTGTTCGTACAATGTAAAAAATCTTACAACGAAAACTGATTTGGAAGAAAATCCAGTTTTTGGGGACATTTTCGACAAACTGCAGGAATAACTTTGCTATTCATTAACAAACTATGAAAAACATTTAGTTTTTCTGTTGAGTGTAAAACATATTAATGAGAATTAAAATCTTTTTATTATTTTGTTGGGTGATACGAAACACCGAAAACTGATCAAGTGAGTGCCAGGACTCGCTCGAAAATAATTACTATTTACTGGTTTAAAACCGGTTGGCTTAGCATCACAAACTTGTTTTGTTTTGCTGATGACGCAGTTTACTCAGCCCACAGACTCAACCTAGGTAACCATGCTCAGCATAAAGTATAGTTTCATAAGGGTACAGGTGCAACCGGAAGTACTTGGGCCTTGTTAAAGGCTTAACTCAAAAGTCTTTTTTTTAAAGTACCATGCATCCGTAATCACAAATGTAGTGTCCGATATTTTGGCAGACTGAGCGTTACTTTAATGTCAATATCTTAGAGGAAAACGCAAATAGCAGTAGATTTTTAAGTCTCTTTAAATCGTTTAATTTGTCAAATGTATTTTCAGAGCCAACCCGAATTACCACAAACACCGCTACGTGTATTGATAATGTGTTTTGTTGCTGCGACTATTTAGATAAATTCATTTTTAATTACCTTCCTTCAGATCATAGCGGCCAGTACGTTACTTTCGCGTCCAACATAAAAATTCAAAAAATTCAAATACAGACTAGACAAATGGCAGCCAGCAATTTAGATAGATTTAATAATAATTTAATTAGCAAGTTAAGTTTTCCGGGCCATATAAACAATGTAAATAAATGGTATGATAAATTCTTTTCAGTAGTGCACACCGAGTTCAATAATACTTTAAAAATAAAAACAAAAACTATTTGCCAAAAGTTTATTTTCAGTGATTGGGCTACACAAGGTGTTAGGAAAAGTAGGGAACGATTGTTCGAGCTGTATGGCCTTACATCAACACAAAAACTTTTAGTGAATATGTTGCCACTTATTCGAAAATTTTTAAAATCACTTGTAAAGTTGCCAAATCTTTATTCATTAGCAACAGAATTAAATCAGCCGATGATAAAATAAAAACGGTCTGGAAAATAATCAACAATGAAACAAATAGAAATAAAAAACCAAGAAATGATTTTACGTTAGAAACCTCACGTGGCCTCGTGAGCAATAATAATGACATTGCTCAGGAATTTGTAAATTTCTTTACCAATATCCCACATAAGACTACAGAGACCTTACATTCCTCGCCCTTGCTATCTAAGGATTTATTAAAGGCGAACGTTCCAGCCTGCCCGATTCAATTTGAATTTAAGCATATGCTTAAATTTATATTCATTCATTTAATTCATTAATCCTTAAACTGATAAGGGGTTTATATAAACCCCTTATCAGTTGCTAAAGCTTTTAAGCAAATCAAGGTCAAATTAACCGAAGATCTTTGGGGTATGTCCATCAAAGCTTGTACCGCCATTACTGAGACTATAGCACCGTATTTAGCCTTAACATTTAATTTGTGCGTGGATCAAGGGGTTTTCCCGGATCTAATGAAATACAGCAAGGTAATACCGCTTTTTTAAATCCGGGGATAGTAAAGACACTAACAACTATAGGCCCGTATCCGTTTTGCCAGTTCTCAGCAAGGTGTTTGAAAAGTTAATGCTGAATCAATTGCTCAACCATTTTAACACCAATAAAATCTTACATGAAAAGCAGTATGGTTTCACCAAAGGACGTAATGTACGACTGACGCCGGTGTCACCTTAATGAAACACATATTTACTGCGTGGGAAGAGGCACAAGATGCAATAGGAATCTTCTGTGACCTTACGAAGGCATTTGATTGCGTTAATCATGAAACCCTGCTTTTAAAACTTGAGCATTACGGTTTAGATAAACTTGCGCTCAGTTTAGTAAAATCGTATTTAAATGATAGACAGCAACAAGTTCAAATTAATGGCGTTAATTCAATGGGTTTAAAAGTTAAAATGGGTGTACCACAAGGTTCTATATTGGGCCCTTTCCTCTTTTTAGTATATATTAATGATCTACCCCATTTATTTGAAAATCAACCACAAATGGTGTTGTTTGCTGACGACACTTCTTTAATATTTAAGGTAAATAGACGTACCACGAATCTTGACGACCTAAATAACGCCCTATTGCAGGTCCATAATTGGTTTACTGCTAATAACTTAGTATTGAATGGAAAAAAAACGAAATGCATAAGATTCGCTCTACCAAACGTCAAAAGTAGTGATTGTGACATAGTATTAAATCAAGAGAAACTAGAATTCGTCAATAAAACTGTTTTCTTAGGCATCACACTCGACTCGAGGCTACAGTGGGGTCCCCATTTAACATCTCTTGCAGGACGGTTGAGTTCAGCAGCATATGCCGTAAGAAAAATCCGTCAATTTACTGATGTAGATACCGCGCGACTAGTCTATTTTAGTTATTTTCATAGTATAATGTCAGACGGTATTTTACTTTGGGGACGGGCTGCAGACATTGAGTCTATATATTTTATTCTGCAGAAAAGAGCCATCAGAGCCATGTATAATCTACGTAGGCGCGATTCTCTAAGAGTACTGTTTAAAAAAATTAACATCATGACAGTACCTTGTCAATACATCTATGAAAACATCATGTACGTTAGGAAAAATCTGCATCTATTTAGTAAAAGAAGTGACAGACATCACTATAATACTAGAAATAGGGACCAACTGGTTCAGCCAGGTTTCAGGCTAGCTAAAGTAGACTCCTCTTTTATGGGGTACTGTTTAAAATGTTACAATAAAATAACTCCACACATCCTACAACTGAATGAATCGAAGTTTAAATCTTGTATTAAACGCACACTATGTAGGCAAGCATACTATAAGTTGGGGGATTACATTGATGATATAAATGCTTGGCTCAATGCCGGTCCTGCTCCACAACCATAGGGGCAAACTAATTAATCATTAATCAGCATCTGAAGTTATTGTGGCAGCTGAAGAAGATTGTAAGACTTTCTTTGCATTGTATAGACTCAATTTCCTAATATTGTATAATTGTAATGCCCATGTGTGAGTTCTATGTAATTTTATTGACTCGACGGTTGCCCTGGTGGTTGAGAGATTGTCATGCTCACTTAAATGTCTCGCTGATGGTGGCGGGTGTGTCGGGTCATTTAGCTCCCTTCAAAATGGTCGAGCTGAATGGGGCTGATCCATACGTCATGTTCGTGAACGGGCGCTGTCAGTTGTGACTGGTCATCTATTAGCCGCCACGGTTTGTTTTAATTAATTAATTTAACTCTTGTTTTTGCTTTTACTCTGGACGCTCTTAATGTGCTCGTTTTTCTACATCGTTCTCACATGTATTTATAATCACAATATGAATGATGTATCCATGATTTTGTTAAAATATTATGATTTAAAAGAGTGTCCATGGAGTTTCTTGCCCATTCTTCTCCATAGAGATCTACGCTTTGGAATGGGCAACTACATTACTTTCACAAGTTATTATGTCTTGTGACTGGGACTGTAGCAGCATCATTTTTTTTTGTTCTTGTTTTTATGACATTCAAAAGTGCCTGTAATGGTCTAATTGAAATAAATGATTTGAGTTAAGTTTAGTTAACCGTTAGGGTAAAACGACAGCCACCATCAGGCCCACAGTATTGGCAATCTAAAATAGAGTAAAATAAATCGGGAAACTGTTACTTATTTTTGCAATATTACCTCTTGCAACCCAAAACGATAGACGTCTCACTCCAGATGTCGCTTTCTATATTTTAAAATATTATTTTCGTCCCTATCCTGGTGTGATAAGGCTCTCATTACATGTAAACTTTCTTCATTGTTCAAAATGTTGATAGATCGCTGCCGTGCATTATCTGTGGTTGTCATTGTAATGGTTGACAATTGACATATGTAATAAAATTTACGAATAAATTGGTAATATTTTGACTGTTTTACTTAATAATTATGTGACTTTTCAGCCAATTTACTTAATAGCACATTTCGTAAGTGTTTTAGGTATTGCCTCTCATTCATCTTTTCTCATAATTTGATCTTAAAAATTAAGTGTTACAATGGATAATTCTGCTATACAAACATTGGAGGCGGCTGCTCAGATGCTGATGGTAAGAAAATATTACTTTTTATGAAAAGAATGTAAACAACAATAAAAGTAAAAAAAGTCTATATTACCTACCCATTTATAATCAAAAGGTTGTACTATAAACACAAATCTTTCATTTTCTTACCACAAAAACAAATTCTCCTTTTAAACGCAGTTTTCAAAATATTCATTTTAGAAGGTCTCTGAAGCAAGTTATTTTAGTTAGAACGAAAGTCAATATTGAAATCCTGTTTTTGTACCTCACACAAAGATCCCTGTGGTAATTCTTTGTGTGAGGTGCTCCTGTGGTATTTTCAATATTATTATTTTAGCTGATCTGTACATAAGAATGACTTATAGAATCAATTCAAACAAAAGGAAAAGTATATACATACTGTTTTACATCCACATTACTCAAGTGATGTTAATAACATTATGCCAAAACATTTAAAACTGTTTGGTTGAGCGCAATTTGCTGTTGATTTTTTTTTATGTGTACTACTGTGCCCTGCCTTTCTGGACATTCTTTGAATTTTATTGGATTCCTAATGGTCATTGTGTAATGTTAAATAGCATCCACAAAATTACTAGCTATCAAGTACTTAAGAATTTTTCAAATACAAAGGGATTGGCATAGTCTTACAAATAAACTCTTTGGCTTTATTATATTTCTTCTATTCAAAATAACATGTACACAAACACCTCCTTGTTGTCCTATGGCAGAAAATTTACCTTAGATCATCTAGACTTTCTAAAGTAGACTCATCTTTCTGGGGATACTGTACAAAATGATATACAATTCCTAAAAATCAATCTTGAACCAAATAAAACAATTTATAATATGAATTAACACCATGCTAATAAGCATATCATAAGTCGGGCATCATGGTTCATTTATTGGAACATTTTGCTCCCTTCAAAATGGTTCTTTCAAATTATTCCTATAAGCTATTACAACTTTTTTGAATTAATTATATCTTGACTATTTACACTTTTAAAGTGTACATCTTATTACATCATTCTCACTTGATGTAGAATGAAAAGATCTATGCTTTGGAATGGGCAGCTACAATAATTTCACAGTTATTGTGACTTGTGACTGCAGCTTCATTTTTCATTTGTGTTTGGCTTTTCAAACCTACTGTAACTGGCCTACTTAAAATTAATGTTATGATCAGATTTTTATAATACAATCAAAACTGGGCTCAATATTTGACTCAAGCCAACAAAATCATTTTTTTACCTACGAAATAGATAAATTTTTTAGAAGAGCACAAACCACTGAACCTTATATTTGATTAATTTATAGGCACCACCACAAATGGTGACATCAGAGCAACGTCACCAAGCTGAGAGTGTATTTCTAGAATTTCGAAGCACCAAGAACCCTTATCAGTTGTGTAGAGAAATTTTAGAGAAGTCTTCATCAGACTATGTACTCTTTGAGGCAGCTGGCTTATTGAAAGCGGCACTTATCAGAGAATGGAGCTTACTATCCGAAAACGATATTTCTTCCCTGCGGGAATACTTACTCAATTATTTATTGAGAAAAGAGGCTCCACCATTTTTGAGGGAGAAGCTTTTGCAGGTAATTCTTTATTTTTTATTAGTTAGGTGTCGTCCTTTAATCACGTAAAGTTAAAACAGGCGGGAGGGGGTTAGAAGAAAATCATGGTTAATCGTGAGGGGATAATGTGACAATGATGTGTATTTTTTTCTTGGGACAACAAAAATGATTTTACCATGAAACATGTAAAATACTATTTACCAACACAACATATTTTCTGTAAAATGTTGTCCTCCTATTTACTTTTTGAAATGTCAAATTCATACTTTTTGCTAATTGTTGTCATCAAGGCTAAACATGCAATTATATTTCAGACTATTGCCATTATTATTAAAAGAGGCAGCATTGACGATGGAGGAAGAGAAAGGAAGAATTTGTTTGCTGAACTAGAAAAAATAATTCTAAGCTCGCCAATTAGTCAACAAAAATTGGCCTGCTCACTCATACTGGCTATTATGCAAGAATTTGCTATAACAGTCAAATCAGCTGACGTGGGTTTGATATGGGAGGTCCACTTTCGACTCAAGAAATCCTTCGAAGCGCTAGATTTGAAGAGAATATTTAGGTTTACTGTAGGAGTTCTGGAACAGATAGTGCGTTCTGGACACCGGCCGGAAGGCGAACAAGCTTTATTGACGAAGCAGTTACTTACTATAGTTGAGACAGTATTATGTTGGAGCCATGTATCTCCATTATTGTCAAAGAGGTTGATCGGTGCTTTCGAAGCGATTTACGAGAGCGACAGCGCCCCAGCTTTGCGATTGAGTCTGAGCTGGCGTGACACGATAATGCAACCTGAACTTCTGGCGTTGTTCTTTGAGATACACATGTATGTAAGGTCCAATCCCGAATTAGCTAGTCCTTCTCTGACATGTTTAGTGCAACTAGCTAGTCTGAGTGGTGTAGTTGTGTCTGCAAACAACCTGAAACAACAGTATTTAGAGAATTATGTGAACAGTTTCTTGAATATGATGGCTTACATTCAGCCGGGCGAGAGGGAGATGCTCGGTATTTCCGATATATACCGTAGATTAATCCAGTTTTTCTCGCCGACTATGATTGCCGCGACGCCACCAGCTTTTCTGCAGAACCTGACTTCGCTGACGTGCCATTGCATCCGGGGATCGGTTATGGAGGAAAGAGTGAGTACCACACTATAATATTTTAAAGGAGAAAGTTTGTATATGTTTTGATCCTTCGCGCTCAAACGGCTTAGCGGATTTTTAAGATAGCTTATATTCTGGATTAACACAAACTAAACACTGAACTATCAGAGATATAGGATGTTCAATTTAAAAAAAAAGTCATAATAATATATTCTTTATTCTGTTTGATTTCAGGTAAACGATGACACAGTATGGCGAGAGTCACTGAACAAGTTCCTTCATAGTTGGAGTTCATTAGTGCATGAGACCGACGGATACACAAATGAAATACTTATGAATCCGTGCATAGAGATATTTAACACTTACTTACAGTGCAGACTAGCGCCTCCTGATGGAACAAGGTAAGAACTTAATATAGGCGTTTAAAAAAAAAAACTGCACAAAACATCATTCTTTTAACACGTTCATTGCATTACGAGATCTAACAGATCTCTTGCAGGACTTTTGTATTGTGAGTTGAATATAATCGTATTGATTCACTCCTTCGGGGCCGATCTAACGTGTAAAGTTCTTTAAGTATGAGAAAACTGTATCTTTAGAAGACTCATTAGGTCTCAAACGGACAAAAAATTATGTTAGTTTCGAGGTCTTTTAGGCCTCCAAAGCACCACCTGAAAGTTCTTTGAAAATGATGGCGCAGGGAACGTGTTAATAGGGAACAAACTCGCGGTCATACTATTATTAGTGTGACATACAAACTTTTGCCTTTAAGATTATTCATAAAGGTGAAAGTTTGTATGTGTATATTTGTTATGTAAATATAAGCTTACACAGTGGGCACCATGCAACCTCGGGGCACAGATAGTGTGATATGATATTGAATGTAATTAGATTATACCATTGTCTTATTTGTTAACAATAGCCAAGCCAAAAAGGCAAAGGTAGGGTAGGTAGTCGCTCCATGTATAATACTGGAACTGTATCGATTTAGAATTGAAGCCGACCCCAACATAGTTGGGAAAAAGCTAGGCATCTGATGACTAGCCAAAACCAAAGTAATACACATTTTGACGACACGGTTAGCGCAGTGGCTGAGCGATCGACTGCTGCACTGCGTGTCGAAAAATATTTGTAGGTTGGTAGTTGTTTCGGGTCTGGCTGTTTGTGTATGTGAGTTTAAATGTTTGTAAACGCACCCACGATACAGGAGAAATTCCTAGTGTGGGACAAGGTTTTTTTTTTTTTTAAATAACAATGCTATCCAGATTTGGTTTTAACACATTAGACAAAGTACTGCTTTATCATTGATTTCCCACTTTTTAGGGTTCCGTACCTCAAAAGGAAACATCGGAACCCTTATTGGATCAGGATCACTTTTTTTGTCCGTCCGTCTGTCAAGACTCTTTATCTGGGCAAGCCACAATAGTGGCGGTAAGTCCCCTCTTTGAGGAGTGGCTAGAGAGGCGCCATGGCGTCCTCACCTACCGCCTGACGCAGGTCCTCACCGGACACGGAAGTTTCACGGGAGGAAACGCCCGGATGTCACCATTGTGACGATCGCCCGGAGGACACGGCGGAGCACCGCCGTGCCCGAGCTAGAGGCAATCGGCGGCGGCGATCTCTCGCGTCCGGCCCTGGTCCAGGCCATGGTCCGGAGCGACAGGGAATGGGAAGCGGTCACGTCCTTCTGCCAAGCAGTAATGCTAGCAAAGGAGGTGGCCGGGCGTTTGAGGGAGAGAACTTCAAAACAACCCAGCCGCCGCGGGAGACGCCCCGAGCGCCCTGCGCCGCGAGACGACTCCCAGCCACCGTAGATGCGGGCCTGTGGACGGTGAGCAATGGGTAGCTCACCGTCCGTCCGTCTATTGACGACAGGCCGTGTCGACGGCGCGTTCGTGTTTCACGCGCGCCTCAAAGAAATGTCAGCAAAACAGAGGGGCTTGCCAGGGCCTCCGCCTGCCGGGGTTACGGGTTGTTCGAAGAGATACCGCGGCCCCGGAACGCAAAAGGCAATAGAAGGAACATGGGTGGGTTTTAGTCAGTAAAAGTCTGACACTGCCCTCGCTCCGCCCAGAGCGGGGGAAGTTATTTGATGACTTCCCACCCAAAAAAAAAACTCTTTATCTCGGGAATGCGTAGAGGTATTGAGTTAAAATTAAAACCATATACTCTAGTCGGTGGACCCTTTGTGCTGTGAAAAACAATCAATCCTCTAAGTCTTTGTAGTCAAAAGATATAGCTGTTTATGTCGCAAGTTTGTACGGAACCCTCGGGGCGTGAGTGTGACTTGCTCTTGGCCAGTATTTTTAAGCAATTGCAATTTTAAATTTCGATCCATACTTATACTTGGATCGCATTCACAAATCGAGCTTTGGAACCTAGCATAATTCTTTCATATCATTATTATGTATTAAACGTTAACAGGGCAGCGGACAATTCTGAAGAGGATATCAAGGATGAATTGGAAGAAGATGAACGTAAGCTCCACAGCAATGTGTTGCTGACGATTGGAGCGATTGCACGAAAGGCACCTGCCCATTGCTGTCATGTACTCTTTACTTTACTACAAAATAGGAGTAAACAGTAAGTAGTGTTGGGGATTTTTAATGTACTTATGATTACTAAATACTAAACATTATCTAAAACAGAGGTGAACTGAAATTATCAAGAAAAATCAATCCCACATGTAGCACCGCTAGACGGCATGGTTGGCGCAGTGGCTGAGTGATCGACTGCAGCACCGCCTGTCGCGGGTTCGATCCCCGCAGACCTACAGGTAATTGTTCCGTGTCTGGCTGTTTGTATATGTGAGTTTAAATGTACAGAAAAAATTCCTAGTGTAGAGCAACGTTTTAAAAAAACCGCTTGTGTTTTGTCTTTGATAATTTCAAATCCCTACTCTCGACACAGCATGAGGATAACAATTAGCCTATAAGTCTATCTATATCGTTCCCATTGCCGCTATATACAAGCCGCTTTGGTATGAGAGGAAGTGGGCAAGCCTATACTCGGGCCCACAATGGGACATGTCTCCGATTTTGAAGTCATGAAAGCTACAAAATAGCTGTTTTAAAAACACCCACAAACTAAACACATACCGCCAGTCGCGTAAAACATATTGCGATTTTGTATCCTGATTGCATTAAAATAATGTTTCACAAATTAATTACTTAAATGTATGTAGGTTTATTTATTTATTTATTAAAACTTTATGCACAAGTAAAAACTGTACAAAGACGGACTTAATGCCTTTTCTACCAGTCTACCTTAGGGTGATGCAGAGACAAAACACAGTAGGTGCGATAGCAGAAATAAGGGATGTAAGAAAATAAATATTTGAATACATATATAAATAACTATAATCTTGTTTATCTAGTTTTCTGTCTTGTTATATTTATAGGCTTGAGAGTCAACTGCAGTTGATGCACATGGGCAAAATGCCTATCAGTAGAGAAGGGCACTTAGTCACCCTCTTTGAAGATCTGCACTGGATACTCATGATCACTGGTAAGATTACAGCAGCTTTTGTTTTTTAGAGTAAAACGGAGTGCCAACCAGTGTTGAAAATCTAATTAACAAAAAAATTAATGGTTATATGGCTGAAATTTGGTTTTCTGATTTTGAACTGTTGTAACTATATGTGCACATTATTAAGCGACTGAAATTAAAGTTGAAAGTACCAAGTCCAAGTCAAAAAGTGAAACATTTTTCAGAAAACCTTTTTTTGTGTTCGGTAACGTTTTGTGTTGGTAAGCGCGCCTGCTGAGCTCGGCTCTAGGTTATTGTCGCTTGGTCTCTCCGTCATTAGTAATCGGGATCATACCTGAAAACACATACATCCATCACAATAATATTTTTCGTGCATGACACTGTTTCCATAAATCGTGATTTAAGACCCGAGAGAGAGAGTTTATACTAGTTTTGACGTAGAATTACTTAGATTGATTTATACGGGATGCTTAGTTGACGGCGTGAACGGTCCATTCTTCTTAGCATGTTAATGACAATCTTTAATTAAGTCAGCCCAAAATTTGGTGATGACTGTCATTCATGAGCATTGGCAAAACAACAGGATAAGCAATACACGATATCAAGTCTTCCATCCTTACTAATATTATAAAAGCATAAGTGAGTTTGTTTGTTTGTTACGTCTTTATGCCTAAATGGCTAAATCGAATTTGATTATTTGTTTAAATTGAGAATGAGGGAGAAAGAGGGAAGAAAAGGGAAAACTTAGCTTTTGCTATTACAATAAATAACGCGCAAGTACAAAAACTACAGGTAGCAGGTACCTGCAAATCAGGAAAGGGGAACTGTGTTACCCCAAAGTTAACGCGAGCGAAGCCGCGGGCAAAAGCTAGTTGTCTATAAGCCTATTTAGAACTTGTATATCTCGGTCATCTTACAAACTTCTAAAAACCTAACATTTAATTAATCCCACAGGTCATTTCCTAGCCGTGGACTGTACCGAAGGCGAGACCGTGATGATTCCGTCAGAGATCATCACCTTCAGTTTGATGGAGAATGCTAACATTGACGCTTCCCTCCGGTACTTGGTCGGCGAGAGTACTAACACTGAAAATGTTGATCCTATACTCAAGTACGTTGGAATTATCTATTTATATATTTTTGTCTATGGTCAGGGTGAGTTTTTGAGATGGAGCCATCAAGGCAAATTCTCGAAGTAGACGAAAAGATGTCTGTAATATATTAAGGGCACCATTTTGGATACAATAGAACTGTTAAGGTGGAAGTGCTAGGGTAGAACGCGAAATTCCAAGGTCACCAAGGACCCTTTGTCCCCTGAAAGAAATCAAAAGGCATAGCCGTTTACTTTGTAGTTTCCATACATTCGCAAGGGGCATCAAAATCTATATCGTTATCCTAGAATCAAGAAATTTGGCAAGTAACAATTTCAAAGAGTACCAGTAAAGGAATGTAATGTGTGCGATGACACGAAAATAATGTGATTGCAAACTTAATTAGGACAACAGTTTTTCAACATCAAACACTTGTCCTGGTACTTTTCTTATTTATGGAAATCGGTAAGTGCCAAATCTCACTTGACCTGTCTGATCGCTTTGATGTGTTGGAAACAAACGCAAACGTTTATTAGATGATTTTGTTCCCTGAATCACTCTGCAACCACCCACTCTGAGTTACTGTAAAATTTAAACAACTAAAAAAGCAATGTATATTATTGGTGACCAGGTATCCTTACTAATATTATAAAAGCGAAAGTGAGTTTGTTTGTTTGTTACGTTTTCACGTCTAAATGGTTAAACCGATTTTGATGAATTTTAGTACAGAGATAGTTGGGAACCTGGAGCTAATTTAAATAAAAAATAGTAAGAAAAGGGAGAGAAAGAGGAAAGAAAAGGACAGAGAAACATATTTTTTTTCGATCATTACGCGGTTTAAAGTTAGCGTTAGCCCAAAGTAACTATGCCATGCGGACGAAGTCGCGGAAAGCTAGTCGGTATATATAATTTAAATTGGTTGGTTCTGTTTTTAATGAACACCTCTTGAATTTTGACAAGGATGCAAAACAGTGTGCACGCGGTTCAATGTTATCACATTTCCTGTCGGTTGTGATGTTTTGAAGTTCGATTTTGATCTACATATTTTCTTTTCACATGTAAAATTATTCAAGAATGATCCTACAATGTAAGGAAAATCTTTTGTGTGTCTGTCATAATAGTTTGATCTTTAATAGAACTATTTTCTAAGACTTATTTTTCTATTCTGTTTTGGTATGCAGTGCAGTTTTTAAATGCTAATTCTGACCTGTTCTGACTTTAAGACGTCTAGTGATCTTATCGTCAGAAAGACAAGGCTCCAGCCTAGATCGGGTCACATCGGAGCGCATTTACATTGTACAATATGTCAAACGAAATTGAATCGTTGATGAAATAGTTAAATGTCATATTTGCATGGTATTTCCACCAGCTATGCAAGCATGCGGACTTTTAGGGCCCATGCTTACCGAGCTGCGGTGTAGTTCAAAAGACAGAATAGAATATACTTTATTGCACATCAAAATTGTTTTACAAAAAAAAAATGCTAAATCTATGATTACAATGGCCGTCTTATCGCTAATAGCGACCGCGACCGAGACCTTGGAACACGAAGGGCAAAAAAAGGTATCCCAAACGAAAGGATGCGGTTCCAACAGGGCTTCTGCTGTGTTAATGGGTTACGATGCGCCCCGAAGCGTACCGGCGCAGGTCTTAAACATTATGAGCCGTATTTCAATACTCAACTTTGGTTTATTCATCACTGTTATCGTCAATCTTCATAGTGACCTATTAATCTGCTCAATAAAGGAATAGATTCGGTATCGATGATGTGCCAAGCTAAGCTGCCTTTCTCACAGCAATGCAGTTGAGATATGAGACTTCGAAATAACGCAAACTTTTAAATGGTTGATCCAATGCATGTCACTTCCGCTTCAGTCAATCGAATATATATTTTTTTTGTCATTTTTAGGGTTTCGTACATCAAAAAGAAAAAATCGGAACCCATATTGGATCACTTTCTTATTCGTCTGCCTGTCTGTCTTTCAAGACGCTTTATCTCAGGAACGCGTGGAGGTATCGAGTTGAAATTAAAACCATATACTGAAATCAGTGGTCCCAACCTAACCAACCCTCCCAGTTTACGCAGTCCAAAGATATGACCGTTTTTATTGCAAGTTTGTACGGAACCCTCGGTGCGTGAGTCCGACTCGCACATGGCTGGTTTTCAGTACCTAATTTAGCAAAAGTCATAGAATATTTAAATTGCAGTGGAAAATAAGTTTTATTATTTAGAAAGTAAAGTGTTTATTCCAAAAACACATAAATTGGTAACTAACTTGTGCAAAGTTTAGAGATACTATATTTGATATCTCTTTCATCCATCAGGTTGATTGGTGAAATCCTCCGCATCAACGCATGGGAATGCGCGGCGTTGGAAGCTGGACTGGGCAGTGTGTTTAGTCCAGAACTTTCTGCCACAATCTCCTGGCTGCTCAAGATATGGGCGAATTCGTACCTGATGCCGCAGCCATCTGTTTATTCAGAGGTGAGATTGATACTAATTTTACGACTTTTACACTACTAATGTAACCTGACAGACAGATGTGTTGCTGGGGAGTTTGTTCCGCCACATCTTCCCAGCTAAAACACTAGGTGGGCGGTCAATTTTTTTTTTTTTTTAAACGTTGCCCCACACTAGGAATTTCTCCTGTATCGTGGGTGCGTTTACAAACATTTAAACTCACATACACAAACAGCCAGACAGAGACATTTCGCTTCAATAGATTAAAATGAAATAGAGTACGAATAACTTTGGGAGATTAGGTTAGTAAATCTGCAAGCAATCATCAGCTTCATTGCGTTCAACAATTACCGCAAGCGACAGGGCCTCTACTGTTTCGATTCTATCACGATGTCATCGAATAAATGATGTATTTGTTAAATAATGGTAAAAAATATGTATCATTCAGGGATCAAATCCACGCTTCGATGCAGGATGCAGGAACACCTGTAAACAATGATTAGCATGCTATGCACCCAAACCGTGGCTTGATCCCCGCTCGGAACAATCATTTGGATGGCCCACAGGTAGTGGTTCAGGGTCTGGCTGTTTGTGCATGTGAGTTTAAATGTTTGTAGGTTACCCACGATATAGTATATATTTCAAGTGTAGGATTTAACAATTACAACGACACTCGAAAATTGTTTCGCCCCTCCACAGGGCAAACTCAGATGATAACGCGAAGACCCGGTAGCATATAGTTAACACATTTTTTTGACTAAGTGATGTTTTTGTTGTAAGATGTCGCCGATCCTAGCGTGCGCGTTCGGCCGCGGGTCCCGCGGCGTCCCGTGGGTGGTGTCCCGGCTGGCGGGCCGCGCGGGCGCGTGCCTGCGCCACCAGGCCGCGCAGCCCGCCGCCGCCGAACACGCCACGTATCTGCTCACTACACTCGCGCACTCGCAGCACAAGTATGTACTCAATAGAGACTCCTACTCATCATAACCTCCCTAGCCTTTACTCTTTAGAGTTATGTAGATGTAAAGTTCTTCATCCTCCGTAGAAATAGGAGGGGTCCTCCATCCTCCGAACAGATGGGTGTTGTGACTAGGGGACCACTACCCGACTGTTGTTTTCGGAAGCTTCTATATGTTTAGTTTTAACCTTTTCACCTCCACGGACTTCAATAGAAGCTATTATTATAACTGATATTGAAGTCCTGCCAGTGAGCTAATAATATATAATAATAAATATCTTGGGACAACTCACACACGGCTATCTGATCCCAAGCTAAGCAGAGCTTGTGTTATGGTAACCAGACAACTGATATACATACTTATATAATTTATAAATACATAAATATTATAGATAAATCACACCCAGACACAGAACAAACAATCATGCTCATCACACAAAGTTTGTCCTGGGTGGGAATCGAACCCACGACCTCCGGCTCAGCAGTCAGGGCCACTAACCACTAGACCAACAGGCCCGTCAAACCAGTAATGGTACTTTTAATTTTAATTGTAGTACCAGTTGCTGCTGAATACCATTATATTACATGGAGTGACTGCCATCTGACCTCCAGACCCCAGTTTTTAGTACTGTGTATTACAGCCAGTCTTACTAAGGTGTCCCTTGGTAAGACTGGCTGTCAGACTGTCAAGCCGCTGATTTTAGTTAAAAATCTACAAATGACAGCCGGCATTAAAACACTTGACTTAACGGACTTAACGTGCTTTCCGAGGCACATAGGAAACCCGGTATGAGCCACGAATCCACGGCTGTTATTATTTAGCTACGAGCTTCCTTTTAAATATAGATAGATACTATTATTGTAAAGTGTGCTTTAATTTAATTTGATAAATACGAATAAATTTAATTTTAATCCTAACAATATGTTCCTATAACTGATCTCAATTTTTTTTTTATTTTTGTTATAATTTAGTTTTTTAATATTTTATTAGAATAAGTATAATTTAATATTTTTGTTGATTTCAATATGAATAATTTATTTTTAATTTGGTAATTAATATTAAGAATTTGTTTAATTTGTTTGCTGTGCCCTACAGGGTCCGTAATTTTACCTTAGCTTTAAGCCTATTTTAAGATCTTCAGATATTATGGAATGCAATAAAGATATGAATATAATTGGAAATCTCCAGGGCCGGACGGACTGCACAATTTCTGGATAAAGTGGTTCCAGAGATCGCACGTTCGTTTGGCGGCCCTATTCCAGACGGCCTTAGAGTCAGGGTCGTTGCCTAAGTTTCTGACAACTGGTATAACCCATCTGCTCCATAAATCGGGTAGTACGGCGGAACCCAAAAATTATAGACCAATTACGTGTCTTCCGACACTTTATAAAGTTCTTACATCCATTTTGAGAGCTAAAATAACTAAACACATTGATGACAATTCAATCATGTCTGCTTCTCAAAATGGATGTAGGAACGGGTCCCGCGGTACTAAGGAGCTGCTCCTCATTGATATGGCTATTAGTCAACAGGTTCGCCGTTCCCGAAGGCATCTGTCGACATGTTGGATAGACTATAAGAAGGCCTATGACTCCATACCACATACATGGCTCATGAGGGTGCTAGAGTTGTATAAAATTGATGCAACTCTGCGCACCTTCCTGATCTCGTGTATGAGGCAATGGAGTACAGTCCTTCGCTATCCAGGATGTCGGCAGATTCAGAGAAATAGTGAACCGATCAGGATAGAGCGAGGTATTTTCCAGGGCGATAGTTTGAGTCCACTTTGGTTCTGCTTAGCCTTGAATCCTCTAAGCACGCTGCTGGAGAATTCAGGTCTGGGCTATCGATTGAGGAGAGGTGGTCAGGTTATATCTCACCTTCTTTACATGTATGACCTGAAACTCTTTGCCCCCAACGATTTGCAACTGATGGAGCTACTGAAGGTAACTGAAACTTTCAGTAGCGCTATCAGGATGGAATTTGGTGTGGATAAATGTGCGGTCATGCATGTAAAGCGAGGGGAAATTGTGGAATCTGTGGGAACCCAGCTCTCAGATTCCATAAACCTTAGATCCCTCTCAGCAACCGAAACCTACAAGTATTTGGGGATGTCGGAAGCGCTGGGCATCAATGTTGCTGACATGAAGCAATCGTTGAAGGAACGCTTCTTTGGCCGCCTGAGAAAAGTATTTAATAGTCTTTTAACAGGCGGAAACAAGGTGCATGCTTTCAACGGTTGGGTCATGCCGGTTTTGATGTACTCTTTCGGCATACTCAAATGGACTCAAACAGAACTGGACGCCCTGGATAGGAAGGTCCGTACATTGTTAACGGCATTTCGTATGCATCACCCACGTTCTTCGGTTATGAGACTGTATATCCCGCGGAGTTGCGGAGGTCGAGGCTTTTTAAACGCCAAGACTCTCCACAACCGCGAGATATGCAGTCTCAGGGAATATTTCCTAGAAACCGACGTGGGAATGCATCGGAATGTGGTTGCAGTGGACAAAGGCCTCACCCCGCTCTCCTCGGCTAAAGAGATCTGGCGCAAACTTGTAGTGCTTGACACTAACGACCGCAGGGAGGTATGGCAGAGTAAGGAGCTTCACGGACGCTTTTTCCGGGCCCTACATGGACCCGATGTAGATCAACCAGCGTCCGTAGCCTGGCTACGTTCCGGGGATCTCTTTGGAGAAACTGAAGGTTTTGTCTGTGCAATTATGGATGAAGTTATGATGACGAATAACTACCGGAGATTTATTGTGAAGGACGGCACGGTTGACATATGTCGGGCATGCCACCGTCCGGGTGAATCAATTCGACACATTATCTCCGGTTGTTCTCGTCTAGCTAACGGAGAGTACTTGCATAGACACAACCTTGTAGCCAGGATTATTCATCAGCAACTTGCTCTAAAATATAGCCTTGTGGAATCGGAAGTGCCGTACTACAGGTATGAGCCCGACCCAGTTCTCGAACATGGCAATATCACATTGTACTGGGATCGATCCATCATCACTGACAGGACTATTGTTGCCAACAAGCCAGGGGCCTTAGTCTGCTATTACAATGGTGTCAGAATGGTCGATCACTGATCGCATAATGGTTGATTTTGACAAGTTTAGTATGTAGTAAATGTCAAAATCAACCATTATGCGATCAGTGATCGACCATTCTGACACTATTGTAATAGCAGACTAAGGCCCCTGATATAGTGGTGGTGGATCGATCAGAGCGGCGCGCAATGATTGTTGACATAACAGTCCCGCATGATGAGAACCTCGTAAAAGCCGAGAAAGATAAGCAAATCAAGTATATTGACTTGGCTCGCGAGGTTGTCGACATGTGGGATGTGGACTCAGCGATCATTGTGCCGATAGTCGTATCTGCCAATGGCTTAATTGCCAAGAGCCTCGACCAATACCTGAGGAGGCTCTCGTTAGGCAGCTGGATCAAGGGCTTGATACAGAAAGCGGTACTCCTGGACACGGCTCGTATTGTTAGGAGGTTCCTTTCTCTGGAGCCCTGACCGCCGGTAGCTTGGACCCTGTTCCCGATACCGGTGGGCTACTATTTTTACATTTTTAAATGTTTTTTATTTTTTGTTTTTAAGAAATATTTAAAAATTTAATTATATGTATAGAAAACAATAAATGGACGAAAATATGAATAAATTTAAATTTTGTGTTTCCCAAATCTTTGTCTGAATAATGTATTCTGTAATTCAATAAAATAATAATGAATTATTATCATAAAGGCAAAACCCTCTGGCAAGTTGTGAAGAGTTCCTTGCGTTGTTACAATGGGAAGCGGCCGGGTGTAACCTGCCAGGTGATCTCAGGAAGGAACTGCACAGAGCTTTCGCTATAGCTGCCACTTATGCGGAAGGTACGTATAGAGGGCGCTGGTGTCTCTTGGCCCATTAATTAAACCATCGTAAATGGACTTGATTGGTTCAATGAATAAGAATCGACAGCCAATAACGTCATTTGTCTTACGCGTCGAAGATTTTTGATATTAAAAACTGGATGCAAGTGATGATATACTAACTTATTTAAATAAATGAACGTGGCAACGCGGCTAGTCTCTTGGGGACATTACCAACTGACAGCGTTGTGGTAGAATTTTTAATGCCATTTTTAGTTTACTTATAAGTTATTTTTGTTCAACAAAAAATAAAATGAATAAAAAAGATTAATGAGAAAAATAAAACATTCATTATGTACAGCTTACAAAATTGTAATTTACATAAAATAAGACTTTTCACAGAGGGTAACACAATGGGCGGTCTTAACTAAAAGCAATTTCCTATAACACTCCTGTAACTGAAAATAACTTGATAGTTATATACTCCTATTTCTTATATACACTTATTTTTGCCATGTCTTTTAGTAATTGCTATGTCCTATTACTTTAGGTGACGTGAGAAATCGACTGCTTTCAAGTACAGTCTCGTTACAAGAGAAGCTGATGAATTTAATAAACATGGAATCGGATACAGAACCCGTACGCAACATGCTCGCTGATACACTCGACTGTTTTATAGGAGTCACTGAAGGAGTACTTGAGGTAATATTTTGACGATATTTTGGTGATTTTAGGGTTTCGTACGTCTGAATGGTAAAAAAAACCCTTATATGGACACTTTGTTGCCCATCCGTCTGTCTGTTATTATTTTATTTATGTTTTATTATTCAATGTTCGTCGTCATTGCGACAAAAAGACATCGTCTTTATTCCGTATGCAATACCCCTTTTCTCAGGAATGGGTAAACGCATTACGTTGAAATTAACATCAAATACTCAGGTCTGCAATCAAAATCAAAGTTCCAAATCAACGCAATTAGAAGATATGGCCGTTTATGCCGCATATTTTGACACCTGCATACACCAGCTTTAAAATAAAGAAATCGTAAAAAATAACCACTTTCTCACACAGGTCGGAACAATGGACGAACAATTCATGATGCTTATTGGTGCCTTAGACAAGATACCAGCAATCATATTCAAATATCACAATTATCCTGGAGTGGTGTTGCCAGCATTGAATTTACTTGCCAAGAGTGCTAAGAGGATGTTACACTCGGTACAACCGCAGAATGTGCACAAGTACGTATTATAGTATCCTTACTAATATTATAAAAGCGAAAGCGAGTTTGTTTATTTGTTTGTTACGTCTTCACGCCTAAATGGCTAAACCGATTTTGATGAATTTTGGCACAGTGATAGTTGGGACCCTGGACACGGAAATATTGAGATATGAGGGAGATAGAGAGAAGAAAAGGGGAAACTTAGCATTGCTTTTACAATTAAAAAAGGCGCTAGGGCAAAAACTACAGGTAGCAGGTACCTGTCAGGAAAGGGAAACTGTGTGAACCCGAATTTAACGCGAGCGAAGACGCGGGCAAAAGCTAGTTTATTTTATGATAACGAGATTATTCATTTGATGGGCGGGCTATATCTGTCGCATGCCGGAGGAGCTATGGTCTGGAGTTATCAAAGCAATAGCAGTGATAGCCTGGTGGTATGACCGTCATATTGCCAATAGAATAGTTCTTTATTTGCACAGAAACTAGGTACAAGTTACAGCTGTTAAGTTTAAGAATGATCCTTATACTAACTACCAAGCAAACAGTTCTAGCTATATTAATAAATACTCATTCAATATACTTTCCACGCAGTCATTCAAATCAATAAGTTTACCATAGGTTTAAAAATTCGGCCCTAGAGTTGTGCAAAAAAAACAGTCATTTTTCGGGTTCATGTGCGTATTGTATAATTATAACTTGCTTCGATGTAAGGAAACCAAACATGCCCCTTTTTTCGTTTTTGGATGGTAAATCATCAAATTATTTCTTCCGCGCTGGGCGTTACGGGAGGGAGTGTCAGACTTTTACCGACTAAAAGCCATCCGTGTGCCTTCTTTTGCCGTTTCTGTTCTGGGGCGGTATCTATTTCGAACAACAACGCCGCACGCCAATAAGGAAATGGCGGGATGGACCCAACGCTTGTCTAGGATTGGCGAATAACAGCTATGGATAAAGATAAGCGGCACGAGGGTAGGGAAGCCTTTGTCCTGCAGTAGGACAAACGATTTATGATAATAACGGTTCAATTCCTAGGTCGGGCAAAGTCTTATTAAGTTAATCATTAGGAACGTCTCAATAGCAGCTAGAAGTCAGGAGTAGTGTACGGACACGGTTGGCACAGTGGCTGACCAATCCGCTGCTGCGCGGCGTGTCGCGGGATCGATCCCCGCACGAAATAAATATTTGTATGGCCTACAGATATTTGTTCCGGGTCTGGTTGTTTGTTTGTGTATCTGGGTTTAAATGTTTGTAAACACAACCACGATACAGGAGAAATTCCTAGTGAGGGACAACGTTTTTTTTTTTTAAAAATAAAAAAGTGGAGGTTTATGGTAATAGACTTGTTCTAATAACATGGAATTTAAAAACTTCAACATAACTGTGGAAATGTGGGTATATACTATTTTAACTATTTTTTTTAAGAAATAAAGTATTATTCGCTCTTAATTTGGAATAAACTATAATTCCCAGATTTTTGGAAATATGTAACACGACGTTTGAAGTATACATGAGGTGGAATTCTGGGAAGATATCTAGTATCCCGCAAGATGCTGAAGAAGAAGTTTATGAGGTAACCTAAGCTATGTTTATTAAGTTAATTTTTAATCGTCGTTTTGAATAACATTGTCGAACCAACAAATTGCGGGTTCATTAACGGTATTATCATATTTAATATAGAAATGAAACTCTATTTCAATAAAGATAAGATAATAATATATTCGGTGTTAATTACAAAAAGAGCAAAGTGAATTACAAACATGTCTGCGTCTGCCTATCCGACCTTCGCAACCCAGTTAGTGCTAGCTAATACGATAACTTCTAAAAAAAATTAAAATAGGAAATCATCAAATAAGTTCTCCCGCTCTAGGCGGAGCGGGGGGGGGGGGGGTGTCAGACTATTACTGACTGAAACCCATCCATGATTCCTTTTGCCCTTTGTGTTCCAAGGCCGCGGTATCTCTTTTGAATAACCCGCGACTCCGGCAGGCCCTCCTGCATTGCTGACATCTCTTTGACGTGCGCGTTAAATACGAACGCGCCGTCGACACGGCCTGTCGTCACGTCGTCGGTCGGACGGCTCGCTACTCATTGCTCACAGTCTACAGCCCCGCATCTACGGTGGCCGGAAGACGTCTTACGGAGCCCGATGCCCGGAGCGTCTTGGTTTGAGGATACGATACCCCTTGGAAAGGCTGAATAAGCCTCACCTTTGTATAATAAACAGAATAGACACGTAAAAGTGTTAATAATAAATAATTTAAAATACAGCCTTGTGGAATCGGAAGTGCCGTACTACAGGTATGAGCCCGACCCAGTTCTTGAACATGGCAATATCACATTGTACTGGGATCGCTCCATCATCACTGACAGAACTATTGTTGCCAACAAGCCTGATATAGTGGTGGTGGATCGATCAAAGCGGCGCGCAATGATTGTTGACATAACAGTCCCGCATGATGAGAACCTCGTGAAAGCCGAGAAAGATAAGCAAATGAAGTATATTGACTTGGCTCGCGAGGTTGTCGACATATGGGATGTGGACTCAGCGATCATTTTGCCGATAGTCGTATCTGCCAATGGCTTAATTACCGAGAGCCTCGACCAATACCTGAGGAGGCTCTCGTTAGGCAGCTGGATCGAGGGCTTGATACAGAAAGCGGTACTCCTGGACACGGCTCGTATTGTTAGGAGGTTCCTTTCTCTGAAGCCCTGACCGCCGGTAGCTTGGATCCTGTTCCCGATACCGGTGGACTACTATTTTTAAATGTTTTTTTTTGTTTTTAAGAAATATTTAAAAATTTAATTATATGTAAAGAAAAGAATAAATGAACGAAAATAATTTATAGAATAACCATCATGTATATGATGTTTCCAGGACATCTGCGCCCTAATGGAAGTAATCTGCAGCATCGCCCGGTCGGGCGGCGTGGGCGACACGTGCGCGCGCGGGCTGCGCCTGCTGCTGCCGCTCATCACTCCGCCGCTGCTGGCGCTGCCGACCCTGGCCCAGCATGCCTACCGCATGCTGAGGGATCTAGATAATGCTGATCAAGTAAGTATTCGAAGGCCAAACACACAATACGACATCCCATCGTGGCACGCTGTGTTGTCGTCGTGTTTTGTCTTGGGAACAATACAACGTGCATCTTAAAAAAAAAGTTACATGACGTCTTCTTAAGAAATCTGCCCATCCAATAATGTATGGAAAATAAATTTTAAACAGTACTTTTTTCGATGACACGTGTATGGTGACTGATGAAAAATGACAAAAAAATAAAACACACTCAAATAGTTCCTTCAATCAGCCCAAAAACAAATGTCATTACTATAGAAAGTAATGTTACGCAAAGATTAAGTAAATATTTTAATATCCTTGTTTAACTGAGATAGAGGCAACAAAAAAAGACAGTTTATACATTTGAAGACACCATTTGGGATGTAATTTCTTTCTGTCTACCAAAACAGTAGCACAGTAAAGTGGTTACGTCGGTACGTTATAACCATGCACATGATTATATCGCTTCTATTTTCTTGCATAGATTACCAATCTGCCCATGAACGACTTCAACATGGTAGTGACGGCGCTACGCGTGGGCCTCACGGCTGTGTCGTGCGACGTGTCGACTCTGTGCTGCGACACTATCGTCGGACTCTCCAACAAAGTGAGGACGCTGGGCGACGACAATCCCTACGCGCTGTCCCTGCTCACCCTCGCCGAATTACTACTCATGCTGATCATTAAAATGGAAATACCACCAGATTCCATTCCTGCTGCTGGAGCGGCCATTTACTCTCTCACTTGTGTGAAACCGGCCTTACTTGAAGGGTTAGCGAGGCAGCTCATCGAAGCGTTCGCTGTCAACGATCCCACGAACGTACCCCGACTAGAAGAGGCATTCGGCGTACTCACAAACGGCGTTCTCTTCGACGGCATGAGGCCCCATAAACTTCGCTTCCAAGATAACTTTGACAAGTTCCTAGCGAGTGTACACGGTTTTCTTATTGTCAAATAACTTAATCATGGTATACTAACCGGGAAAATATTAAAAATCATAGCTTTGCTGGCGATTAACGCCTTTCTCAATTCTTGTCACAAGGATTCGACGCAGAAATGCGATTTTGACGATTCTATAATATCGTTACGTACTGAACGTGAACCAAATTGGTGCATATGTAGTCTTCGGTTTTGTTTTGCAAGCGCGATTGGTGCGACTCGAATGTTTGAAATATTTAATAGTTAAGTTTATTGTTTTCAAGTCCTTCCCTGGGCTGTGTCAAATGTAATGAAACACTATTGTGTCTAGAATAGTTTGTTATGACATTTTCTTAGGTGCCATTAGGAAAAAATGCAATATTGATTTTATATTGGTTTATGAATTTATTATGGCCTAAAATTGCACAGGGTGCTGACTTCAATTGACTGTATTGACCCTTATGATATCTTATTTTAAGAATTAAATAATTATTATTTTATTATTTCAATGCTTATAATTCTGCAATCTTATGTTCACAACGAAGTTAGTACGGATTTTATAAATGTGGTTGTGAATGTATAAATATGCAGAAGATTTACTGTGGTATTATATATTTCTTAGGAGTAAAATGAAGAGTACACTTTTGGTACTTATTGCTAGTTAGAGAAATTGTGATTTCTATCGAGCTAAGCACTCGTAAACCGCAATGAGTTTACATTATTGTAAGAGGAAGGTCCTCGGCACTTTAACGTATGTATTGCAGGTTTTACTCCGTCTTATTAAATTAGTCAAAATATTGTTATCTTGTCAACTTATTCTTATAAAGTTTAGATAATATTGAATTTTGTCGTATTAACTAAAGCTTAAATTTTTTGATGAAATTGTAATAAGGATTACAATTTGAGTTTTTAGTAAAGTACATTATTTTTATCTTTTATAGTAGATTAAGAACTTCGTTACGTAAATATATGTAATAACGTTTCAAAGTACGTAGATATTAATGCAAGATGTGGTATTTTTTGTTGCGTGCGTGGAGCATTAGAGCTTGTTCACACATTTATATAGTTTCAACTTATTAAAATTGAAACAACTGATAACCTCACAAGGGATTCTACTCATCCTACTTCCTACTTCCTTCCTACTAATATTATAAATGCAAAAGTTTGTGAGTATGGATGTATGTTTAATCCTTTTTCACGAAAAAAACTACTGAACGGATCTTGATGAAATTTGGCACAGAGGTAGATTATAGTCTGGAATAACATACAGGATACTTTTTCATATCATCACTTTGGCGCCAGCTAGTATTATTACATATGAACAACTTTTTCTACAAGACAAATCCTGTAACCGTATGAGGTCACCCTGTATAGGGTGGAAGGAACTCCGACATACAAACGCACGCTATGTATGGAACAGCTGTTTTTTTAATAAAATTGATAAAAAATATGATCATTTTGGATTGATGTTCTTAAAACATGGTAATCGACGTGCTTGGGTGGCCCTTCCACTGCCACCTCGTAATGTCACTATATTTTTTTTTTATAAATAATTATGTCTAACTAAAAGTGTGTAGACAAGCCTTAACCCCTTGTATGCCGGAACGTAGATCTACGCGAGACACAATGCGTAATTAATTGTGTCTATAATTCCGGCATACAAGCGGTTAAGGCCCAATATTGTTTAGTCATATATTTAAACAGCTTACTAGCTGTTGAAGTGGCAGCGATTGTTTAGCCGACGACCTTGGCATAAAACATAATTAGAGGTAGTATTTTATTCCTTCTCTGACGCAAATATGATACAACATGGTTCTTTTTCCTGTTAATCTGTTGATATAGGTAGATAAACAAATAAAATCCACCTAGCTAATATTTATTTTTGTAATAGAGTAAGCTTCTACATTTCAGTAGTAATATTAAAACATTGTGCTTATATGATGCTAGTACCTTATATTGTTATTTAAATACTTTATTTTTTATTTTCCTCGAATGGATATAGTTAATTATTTGTGTAATTGAGCGTATTATATTGTATAGAATACTGACAATTCTGCCGTATTCTAACGATTTATATATGTATAGAAAATATATGAAATACGTATTTTCTTAATGTAGATACTTACATAATATCTTTAGTAAAAAATTAAGTGCCCTAAGTCTATGGAACAGACATTTATGTTTGTTCATTCGTTTTGAAAGAATATGAATTAAAAATTATTCGAAAAGCTTGTTGCATTTGTAATTAAAAGATTCCTTGACTTCTAAAGAAAAATATTATGATTTATTTCACGTGTTCTAAAACGATGTTAGGATAAATGAGGCTTCTAATAAGTAAACATTTTATAGTTTGTCTGAAAACCCTTAGCTAGGAGACATTTTGTAAATGCTCAAAGTGAGAACATATTTTAATACCTAATAAACAGGTATGTACATGTCTTCTTTTCAAATTTTGTCAATATCAATTAAATTGTACAAATTTTATAAAATTATGCTCCTTTTTATTTGTATTAACCCTTTTTCTTATGGCCTCCTTATAATATAAAGTATGAGTAAAATTACTCAATAATGAGGGTCTGTCAATTAGTTTTTTTAAAATCAATTTTAGGCATCTGAGTACTAGACCCACCGCCGGCGCCGTCGTCGGTGAGAAATCGACTATAGACTGACCGCTGAACTATGCCCGTGTGTGAAACCGCAGGATAACACTGCTACAATACTAAGGAGCTGAGCAGCGTGTGAAACCGCTGGGCACAGCTAGAAAACTTTTATTTCTAGCACCGCCGCCGGCGCCGGCGCCGTCGGCGAGAAATCGACTATAGACTGACCGCTGAACTATGCCCGTGTGTGAGACCGTGCTTGAAATGGCTGTGCGGTACGTGCAGGAGTATGGTGACTCAGTCATTGTCCGAGGATCTGCAGTCCGCCTGCGATGTTTGCTAAAGCGCGTACGGATGATTATTACGCTATTAGACGTCGATGTTAGGCAGAGTACGCGGCAGCAGGAACGACGTCCTGAAGGTCATCATATCACTAATGTTTTAAGGCGAAAGTTTTTTGTATGAGTGTATGCTACTCCTTCACGGTCAAACGGATTTAAATGAAATATATTATGTTTGTACTCTGGATTAACAATATGCTTCTTTTTATCCCGGTCTACGCAGTTAGTCTGAAATGCCTACATATTATATTCAACGACCTGTATGGTCGTTGATTATATTAATTGGACGAGAGGCGAGCGCGTCAAATTCAACACCCCTTTCCTCTTCCGCACCGCGCAATAATAGCCCCTCTATACTATTGTAGTCTTTGATAATAGCAACACGTTAGTACTTATACTTATCTATGATAGCAACACTGCCCTAATATTCGTTTGATTGTCAATGACACACGTAAAATGGTCGCCATAGTCTGCGCATACGCTTGATTTTTGTATGTAGCCAGTATTTCCCCGTACCGAACTTTGTTCTTACTTTCTTGATGTGAATATTTGATTTCCTAAATATTGGTATTTTTATAAAAAATATTCCGCAAGAAAATTTGAACAAAATAGTTCGGGACCTACTGGGAAATACAAGGCTCATAAAAATCAAATTTTAATTACATTAGTGTGTATAGGAATGTAGGTAAACGTGTGCATATGTGTGTGTGTGATTGATCGGTAGTTCTAGCTCAGAAATGGAGATGGCGCTTCAAACATGACATGGCTATAAGTCACGAGAGAGGGCACTCTTTTCCTTTTATATTATAGTACTCTGTGCCCGCGCGGTTCGAGGCGGACGGACGCTGAATTCTTATTAGTGTTCATTTTCTATGACCATGGTGACTCAGAAGAAAGTTTTTCGTGTAGTCTAGTAGTGTGGGATATAAAGTCACAAACAAGCTTAAAGAAAGTCTTTGACTTAAAACAGGGTGCACCCAGTATCGCCTTTGCCTTCGACGGCGACGTCGCAGTTTGCGGTATAAAACCCACAAGCAAATTGCCTCCTCCACGTCCATTCTCACTGAATGTTCACGCTAGACCATAGCGCTAGACTGTCGCGCTCGCGCGCAAGCCGCCGCCATCTGAACAGGTGAATCGCGCGGTAGCGCGCGTCGCCGCGCGATCATCTGAACTTAGCCTTAGATACAGATCGTTTTTTTTGCATACCTTGATCATTATTAGAGAAAACTTGTTTGCGGCATAAAATCAAAGAGTAGAATACTTAAACCGAAAAGACTAAAATACGATTTTTTCTAGTAGGCGTAGCTGTCCAATTCTTGTGGCAATACTTTAAGAATGCAATAGGTAGATATTTTTGAGTGTCTAAATGGTACCGCGTGTAAATTGGATCGTACCTGTCATTGTCAAAATATTAGTCCTAGGCTACCTACTCTACCTAGAGCTATGGGGAAAATCCCCGATTTGCGGGGAATTGAGGGGATTTGCGCGGGGAGAGCCCGGGGAATGACATAAATCGGGGAATTTCGGGGAATCCAGACCAATTCGGCTAAAACAATTTTATGTCAGGTATCTAATTCTTTAGAACTAAAAAATGCCTGCTCAACTGTCATTTGAATACGATTTCTTATTTACTGCGAAAATATGGCAAAAATAATATAGGGCCACTAAAGATTAGAACTTTTTTGTACCTGCATTAGAATATTCGCATAAATAAGCAGTGGCCCTTACTTTATTTTGAATAGTATTGATGTAGTCTGTAAACTTTTTTTTATGTGGTATAATTTATAAAACACTGTTTTTATTCCAAAAATATAAATTCTGGGAAAATGTGGGGAATTAATCAGCGGGGAATTTCGGGGAATTGACACCACTGACGCGGGGAATCGAGATTTTTTTATTGGCAGCACTGAAAGCTAGGTACCTCAAAATTGACATTCTGAAAAGACAAAACTGCTTTGTTTTGGTTTTCTATTTTATACATTTTCTAAATAATAATCAAAAATGAGTGTAGTGCGGCAGAGTTTATCATTGAACTCATCAATAGCGACGTCTCAATACGACAGCCAGGATGACGCCGACCCGACAAAAATTAAAAATTATCTCAAAGAAAGATTGAAATCACGGATCTTCTTGGGACGTTACGTAGAAAGGAGACTTGCAGACAAACGAATCGGCTACCGTGACGTAGTTGTAATTAGTGCTGCAGAAGGGACATTAAAGAAAGACTTGTTCGATGTGCAGCATAAGTTGCTTACGATTTGTCCTAACACGCACTGGATAGGTATTACAGACACAGAATCCTTGGGTTATACGCCGGGCATCTGCTTGTGGACAGAGATAGATAACCAACCTTTTGGACCCTTTTGGTTTCAAATCAAGAGTTTGAAATTCAGAGATGATGAAGTTATGGTGACTTTAAAATGTCTGAGACATATTTCTGACGCATTTTTAGAAATAGAACCAATTTTAACTGGAACAGCAAAGAAAGCTCAACCTCTGGATAACACTGACAAGAAACTAGAAAGCAGTGTAGCTGCTCTCAATGAAACCTATACAGATTTTGTTGAAACTGTCAAAAGCGCTTTATCTATTAGCAATGTGAAGGAATTTGTAACATTTTTGCTTGCTTTTGTTATTGCAATCTTCACAGGAAGTTCTTCATTTGTAAGCTTTCTTGGAAACTTTATATTGGCATTGATAAGAGAATTTTCTCTCTTAGTAAAAAACTCCACGCCAATGTTCCTTGGGTTATTAGATTTCTTTAGTAAAATTGTTGGAGGGTTTTATATTTTATTGGCAATGTTGTTCAGACAGAGTGCTCCAGTCCCATCTAATAAAAGATCAGTAGGGATTTATGATAGATCTCGTAGAACAAGTAATATTCAATATGATGATAGTCAGTTTGATTGATCTTTACTGTGATCTGGTGCAGTTTTATGCAGCTTTTATTCGTTTTTAAAAGTTTTCTTACACTATGGTCTTTGTGCAAGGATATGAGGTTGTGGTGGAGTTTTTAAGTTTTTAATATTGTTTATTTGGATCTCATTTATATGGCTATTAATTTAATCATTTACTATATCTTGCTTACTATGAAGTTTATTTTGAGAATGCAATAACATTGCTGGTGTACCAAAAATGTGTTTAACAAATAATCATTCCAAATGCATTTAGGTATTGATATATATATTTATAATATATGTTTTGTCTATCATCAATCATTTAATATGTAGAATGTTAAATATTTATGTCAGAAAATATAATTAATACAGGTTTGTTGGAAGTTATCTTCTTTTTTTATTGTAGATTTATGAGTGGGCTGATTCCTCTTTTTCATAGCTCCTTTTTATTGGTACTACAATGACACTTGTTCCAGCTGTAAAAAAAAAACTTGTTCAGTCAGTCATCACAAAATCTCAGAAACTACAAGTGTTAGGAGTCTCACATTTTGCATAGGAGATCCTTTTGGAGAATAGAGTCTTACTAAGACAATATTTTGCAAAATTTAACACCTGGGGTAAAACATTGGCAAAATTTGTATGAGAACCCAATTCCTTGGCCGGATAAACTTTAAGAATTTTATGATTAAACCACTATGCTTACATGAAGTTCACTGCGGTATAAATTACAAAAGTTTGGTCTGTAAATAAAATTCTAAAAAATGAATAGAACCTAAGAGTTTAATTATCTCTTAGCAATATTGATTACTAGTCTTAACTAGTCGTAAATAAAAGCACGAAGCAATTTTTTTTTTCTTTTTACAATAACAATCCAACGCGTTTACGTAAGAAACCCACATTTTGAAAAATCTCACGTGAGTTTGGGGGAGGGGGTTGAATAAAACCTCACGACATCTCACCAGGGGGGGAGGGAGGAACAGAAAATTCAAAAAAACACCTCACGTAATTTATGGACGCCCCCTAACGAAGTTAATTTTTCATAGTATGCTAATGAAAAACAAAATTACTACTGCAGTTTGACTAAAATGCCCTATGTCTCAAAAGTAATAAAAATATGGGACTTCATATTAAATAAAAAAATATTCAATCTTATATTAAAAACTTCTTTCTGATATCTATGTGTGGTGATATTAGTCTCCGAGTAAAATGACTGTGACCTACGGACAGACGGTTAGTGCGAATCTACTAGCCGTTTTAGCCATTTGGCTACGGAACCCTAAGACCATGGTATACCTAATTGTTCTCCAAGGTGCACTGCACTTAAGCACTGTATCTAGCTAAAAGGAAGGGAAAATAACTAGGTTCCACTTACCTCCTTTACCAATCTTCATTGATGTATTCAGGAAGGTAGGTTCTAAAAAATCTTAAAACATTATTTTCGCAGGAAATTGATCAACAAAGTGTTTGATATTTAATGAATGTTTCAATATATTGATAAAAAGATACCTTTGCGTCTTGATGTTTGGCGAAATTTAATGCTTTCACGAAATTTGTTGAATGACTTCTTTGTATTATTTGGATGATGTGGCACTTGAGTAATTTCACTCCTCATCTCAATAGGCTGAATTCATTTCAATGTTAGTAAATAAGTGTATTAAAGTAAAAAAAAAAAAAGTTATTCATTTAAATACCAGCATTACCTACCTCTGTTCCGGTGTCCGCCACTATCATTGAGAATGGCCCATAGGTTTCTATTTCTTTTTTTAATGCTTTCTTTTTCGGGTTCGAGACAATATTATTGAGAATGTTTGCTATTACAATATTAATTTCACTGTTGTCATACTCTTTTAGCATTTGCTTGAATAGAAGCAACAAATCAGGCAAGTATGTTGTTAAATCAACTTTGACTGTACCCGCACGACTGAAGTGGGTTAGTATATCTAAATACGTAATAATTTCTTCTAATGTCATATATTGTCTAAAATGGTGTAGATCATTTATACTTTCTTTCACCTTTCCTGAAAGTAGATATGTCATAGTAGAAATTCTACACTCTAAATTAACAAAAATTCTCAGGATTTTACCTACATATCCAAGTTCACTAATGTCCATCTAGACAGTCGTCTCTGTGAAACCATCAAAGTTTACTTCGACATTGCTAGTTAAGTCCTTTTGACTGGTGCATGGATTTTCCATTGATTTTCTAGCTTTGGTACGTATGTTGGTCTCAGTAGAAATGTTCTTTAATTTACCTTCGTCATTGTGCCTGCAGTGGTATGTCACAGCAACATTTTGTGTCAATGGTGGAACAATCAAATTTAATGCAGCTTTTAATGTTTGTATTATATCTTCGTCTATTTTCGACCCTGCTTTCCTTAAAACTCTTTTAATGTCATTAGTTATTTTTGTTGTGTATTTCAGGTATCGCCTCCCCTCTTCCAACTGAGCTAATTTGTATAAAAATGATGCTGCTAAATCCTGAAATGTATTTTTTTTAAGAAGTACCATACCATGTTATATAGACTTATGTATTTATTTGTAAAACTAAATAACTGTGTAGACTACCTACTTATCTTTAAGTTAAAACTACGTAGGCGCGGATGAAACAAGAACCCATAAAAAAATAGGCAGATAAACATTATACCTGAGTGAAGCTATCTACGAAGTTTGTGTACTTTTGAGGCCACGATATGCATACAGTCACTATAGACTGGTTTTCAAAAACATTGCACAAGTCTGAGTGGGAGCATCCGTGTGTTATTTCTACTCTCTCTGCATACGCTGACTTTTCGAAGCCCTGAAAATTATCATTCTGAATTTGACTTTGAGAACTCTGTTAAGTTTAATAAACTTAATTTGTTTAGGCTTTAGCTTGACAAAACCACCTGTCACAGAACAGAGCCTTGGGGTACTCCAATCTATGCATTGTAGTATTTGTAGTATTCATGAAAGTGTTTCTTAAATTTAAAGGCAGGGCGCGTTGCATTTCGACAAAAAACAATAGTATTAGTTCAATCATTTGTAACCTCTAGGTTAGAAGTAACAACAGTTTACATCGAAGAATTCGAAGAAAATAAAAAGTAACAATTTTAAATATGAATTCCATCTAAACATAATAATGGTCGTTACCTCATTTAAAAACAACAATGCATTTTTCGTATATGTGCCACCCATGTATAAAAATTTCTTCAGAATACGTATATTTTTTATCACTTCACCAATAGTAGTAGTAACGTATTTGGTGTCTTCATTGAAATGTATCATTAGATCATTGTAGTATTCCCTATTTAAACAAGTGCATTTTCTCGTTAGCCTTTTGAATATAGAACAGTCATCATCTTCGTTCTAAAACGCAAGAAAGTTTTATAAATAATCAAATATGTTCTAACGTCGACGGCTTGTTTGTGGCATTATTTGGAGAGAAAAAAATCTGTTCTCTTATGATGCTTGGAAGAGAAAACATTATCATCAGCCTAGGATATTCCCAATATGTTGGGGTCGGTTTCCAGTCTTTCCGGATGCAGCTGAATACCAGCCTTTTACATGGATCGACTATCTGACCTCCACAACCCAGTTAGTACTCGGTAATACTATACCCCATGGTAAGAGTTATCTGACTTTCGGGCCACTGACTACCTGTAACGACTGTCTAAGATCTATAAATGACAGCCGCGACTAACGGCTAAACGTGCTTTCTAAAGGTTCCTATACACAGTGCCGGCGGCAATGCCGCCGGGTTTATGCCGAGCGGGTATGTCGCCAGCAATACAAGCCGCCGGCAAAAGCCGCGCAAAGCCGCCAAGCATCATTCCGGTTGTGACAGTGACATAAAACGCTAGCTACAAACCGCACACCACTACCGCTCGAATGCCAGGAACAAGCCGAGTTACCCGCCGGCTGGCCGGCACACCCCGTTGGCCATGGCGGCGGCTCCTTTGTGTAGGAGCCTTAAGGCACGTAGGTCACTTTGTTATGTTATGGATGGTCACCCATCCACGGCCAACCTAGGCAAGAAACCGACCCGAGCAGTTTTAATTAATCAAAAGATTTACTTAGGTACCTCTACGTAAATGGTATTTAATGATTTAGTTTGCGCTTCTAACTGTTTCAGTGCCTGCTCAGCTATGTCAGGAATTGAAGAAAACTTGGTCTGGAAATATACCACCACAAGTATAAATTAAGAAAACCATAACCAATATAATTAAAACAGAGGATCTTGACCTAATTAGTACGACCGCGCGGTGTAAACGAAATTTAAAAAAACCGAACGATTTAAAAATTGAAAATATCTCGTTTCATACGTTACGTCCTACTTAGTTTTCGGAATACATTATAATAGTATTTACTTACATGTCGTTTAGACGTTTACACCGCGCGTTCAGAGTACAGAACCTCATATTTTGTACGTTCAATTTATGTGAATTCTTACCAATTTCAGTGGATATCATTAAAAAAAACTTAAAATAAATAAAACGAATTCATACACCAATAAATTCTGCCGTCGGACGTAAATGTTCAATTTCGTTTGTGTTGGTAGGATTTTTTGAAAACGTTTTAGATTGAATGTTTTCTATTAGATGTAACAATTGTCTTGTGCTGTCTTTTAGTTTGACTATTGCATTCTGAAATTAATAAAAACGAAATGTAAGTGCCTACCACTGGAACGTCAAGAAGACAAATTGTGACTTCTCGGTCTTGCAATTATTGAAAACAAAACTGTCGCCGTTTTAAACAAAACTGATTCTCCTAGAACACGATTAACATAACATAAAAACATCACGCCTGTAATCCCCATAGGGTTAAGCAGAGGTGTACCCCATACTACACCTACATTTCGAAAGTTAGGTATGTTTAAAGTTCTATTTAAGTTATTACCTACATAGAATGCGTATATAGGCTCGTCACCTGTTGAACTATTGCCTATCAAACGGGCACAAACCCAGACTTCGTCGCTGTTACTAAGAAATTTCTGATGCAAAACCCAATCACATTGCGAATCAAACGCAGGATGTCTTGCTCAGCAGTCGCGCTCCCAACCACTCGACCAGACCAGGCAGCCAACGATTAGATCAACGAAGGTTATCTACCTTCTTAGATGAGACGGTTTCCTGACCAGCTACAGTTAGTCACTCACATCTAACTTCCGCCACCATAAAGTTTGAACAGAATTATGTATAATTTAAGCAATTTCCAAAATGTTTGTGCACCACGGAGCGATAATCCATTTTTACTTATTAGAAAATCATGTTTGCGACGTTGCCAAGTTTTAGAATGCTCCCTTTCTAAACAATCGAATAATACCCAAGGCAAACACAACTATACTTGTAAATAAAAAAAAGTTACAAACCTACCAGTTTAACCTGACAGTACGGTTCTTTACTGTGACAGTTAGGTTCAAGATATGCTCTAATCGGATTCGGATTAGTCGTTTGGTGTACAGACGCAGGCACAATGTTTTTCTTTATTGACGACATCTGGCATGCCGTATCATCTACTAGTTCCACTTCCACATCACTCGCATTAATATTTTCACCCAATGGAAACTGTTTGTCCAGTTTTAATTGTCTTTTATCAAATTCCTCACGTCCGCAAATTATATAGCTCGATGAATCAATGATTCGATCATTTTTTTGTTTATTGCAACGCTTGGAACCGTCATCCATCAGGCAACGATTTAAATTAGTGCAAAAATCCGCAAGAACACTGCATCAATGTGAGTTTGTAATGATATAACGATTGGTTGGTCCAAGTGATACAAGTATTCATAATTCCATGCTGAACAAATAGTCAATGCTATTCACTCAAGATGTTTCGAGTCTCGCCATTTTTGAATTTTGGAGCCATGAGCAGTTATTGTACCTACCATGTTTTTTTGTTGGAATCATAGATGATACAAGAATAGACAAAGGACCAAAAAGTAGAATATAATAGTCCGTTGGTTTAGAGTTTTTAGACATGGAATTATTAAATACTTATTGCAGATGAGCAGCTTAGTCTCGAGTTTTTTGATAATTTAAATATCAATAAAAAAAAAAGAATTGTGTGGTTTATGAACCCACGGTAAAAGTGAAACTTTTTTTTTTCACATTATAGTTTAAACTAAACTTATAAATAAATTAAAAAATAGCGTCAAATAATTCGTCCTCAACGCTGTCAGTTGGCAATGTCCCCAAGAGACTGGCCGCGTTGCCACGTTGTATAGCAACGCTAAGCCTCTGGCCAAAGTAAAAACCAGCCCTTGGGTCACGGGAAGTGTCAACCAAACGTTTTGAAATTTCCTTAAAAAGGCTGTGAGCACAAGGACCCCACGGGCCCAGAGTTTCAACCCCAAACGGCTCGAAAATATAGTTCCCAATAAGGTTACTATATTAACGCCACTTGAGGTTCTCTGCAGCCGCAGCAGCAGCGCCAGCGCAGCACGAAGAGCTAGGAAGATGGGATGGCGCAAGAGTATCGACGCACGTTGCGTCCCACATTAAAGGCCTACCCAACTGCCACGTTATAGACATTTAGACGTCCCTACTCCGCGGCCGACCGTCACGCGACATGCAACACACAGACGAAAACGTTTGAGACGATGTAATAAAAGTTTCACTTTAAAATGAATGCAAAAAAACAAGATCATTTGAACTTCGCGGGCTGCTCTAGCGCATTCTCATCCACACGGAGTACCTTACCCATTGTATTGTATTGTATAACGGGCTGGTGTCCGCAACTCCACGTCTGAGGCGCGTATTTTGCGTATGGGTGGGAATATTATTCGATCCACCCCAGCTCCGCGTAAAACGTCAGCAGCGCCTTGGTGTTGCTGACGATCTCGCGAAGAGTACCTGGGTTACCGAAGTACTTTGCCCTGTATGGGGCAACCTCTGGGCAGTGCAGAAGCACGTGGGCTGCTGTTTCGTCTACCTCCATGCAGGCTCGGCACAGTGGGCTGTCTGTGACTCCTAAGACAAAGAGGTGTTTATTAAAAGAGCCATGGCCAGTAATGGCTGCTGTAATTGTGCGCAGCTGTGGTTTTGTCATCCGTAGCGCCTGTTTAGTGAAGCGGCCGTCGATACTAGGAAGAGCTTCCTTGGCCTGCCTGCACTCACCGTGGTCCTGCCACAGTTTGTGGTGTTGTTCTCTGGTGCGTTTCCTTACCAGTGTACGTAGGTACCCAAATGGTAGTGGCACGATAGGTGCGGGTCCCACTGGTACCATGCTCGATCCCCTTCTAGCAAGTTCGTCCGCAGCGTCGTTGCCTCGGGAGTCGCTGTGTCCTTTGATCCATTGGATAGTTAATTTGTTGAGATTACCAACCTTATTTAGGCATGGCTGTACTGCAAGCACTAAACAGCCAAACAGTCAATTGTGGGCTAATACATGAGTGTCACCAGCGCCTAAATACCTTACCCATTTGCTCTAAGGTTTTTGGGGAGGCAGGACTTTTGTTTATCTAATATAAATTTTTAAAGTGAATCTTTTATTTTCTATAATTATGTCTGTTGGTTCTTCGCATTTTTACCAGAACCTTCTTACCTTGTTTCATTTCTACTTTTGGGTGGTTAAATTTACTGCAGTTGTTACCGATTCCATATTTTACGACTACCATTTTTGTTGGAGTATATGGGATACCAGAGAAAGGAAGTGTTACTTGAAAAACCTTTTATTAATTAATTGAACACAACACATACCGCTATACAACGCAACCGCCATTTTACGAGAGAGTTACCATAGTCAAGACCACAGACTAAGAACTCATAATAGTGATGCTACATTGTAATCTCTAATACCCTTCCTCAATGTAAACATCACTCACAATCATAAAACTAACTTTCATCACAATACTTCAATGCAACTATTACTTCAATGCAACTATTACTTCAATACTGACTCTACATTACAAACTACTATAATTAAAAAATCCAAACTTATAATACTAAGAGAACAACATTTCTCTCAACTTAACAAAGGTAACTTTACATAATCCTTTAGTACATATATCAGCAAGCTGATCCCCTGAAGGTACATACTCCAAACATACAATTTTATTCTCAACTTTCTGTCTCACAAAATGATACTTAATATCTATATGTTTAAGGCGCTTATGATATTCTGGGTTTTTTGCAACATGAATTGCAGACTGATTATCAATTTTTATAATAAAACTTTTACAATCAACTCCTATTTCTCCTAATAAATTCCTAATCCAGCAACCCTCTGCGATTCCCTTTCCTAATGCTACATATTCTGATTCTGTACTTGACAATGATATACACTGCTGTTTATTAGAAGACCATGACACTATGTTACCAAAAACTTTAATTATATACCCTGATGTAGATTTCCTATCCCCTTGATCTCCTGCCCAATCAGCATCTGTATACCCTTCTAACGGCACATCTACTCTTTTTCTATAAATTAGTTTTAATCCTATAGTACCCTTGATATATCTCAAAATTCTTTTTAATGCCTTCCATAAGCTCTCATTAGCACAACATTGAAAACGACTTAGATAACTCAATGCATAACACAAATCTGGACGTGTTCCTAACATGGCATACATGAGACTTCCTATTAACTGTCTGCACCTTTTTATCAATTCTTTATCTGTAGTCACTTCTTTTTCTAAGACTAAACCTTGTTCTATGGGTGTTGCTGTAGGCTTACATCCTTCCATATTATACTTCTTCAATAAATTCGTTAAATACTGCTCTTGGTTTAACTCAATTACATCATTCTTCTTAGTTATATTTATTCCTAGATATTTTAAATTATTACTCCCTAAGTCTTTCATATCAAATTTTTCTTGTAATGCTTCTTTAAATATTTTTATCTCTTGTTCATCTTCACAAAGTAAAATCAAATCATCAACATAAAGTAAGATATAGAACTTCTTATCCTTCTTATAATATAAACAGTAATCACTCTGGTTTCTTTGGAACCCTTCCTGAACCATAAATTGATTAAATTTGTCATTCCAATATCTTGGAGATTTCTTTAATCCATACAAAGACCGTTGTAATTTCAATACTTTGCCATCTTTCTTCATACCTTTTGGTTTCTCCACAAACACCTCCTCCTCTATGTTCCCATATAAAAATGCACTTCTGACATCCATCTGATGAATATCCATGTTATATTCACTAGCTATTGCTAATAAAATCCGCAGTGTAGGTAGTTTAGCTACTGGAGCATAAATCTCCGAGTGATCAAACTTATCTTCTTGCTTAAAGCCTCTTACAACTAATCTAGCTTTATAAAGATCTTTATTTCCTTCTTTCTTGATTTTAAATACCCACTTAGTATCAATTAATTTCTTGCCTTCTGGTAAACTAACTTCTTTCCATGTATTATTTTTGTTTAGTGCTTCTAACTCTACTTCTATTGCTTTTAGCCATTCTTCTTTATGTTCTCCACTAACAGCTTCTTCATAAGTTAATTGTTCTTCTCCTTGTGCTATCAATGCCATCTCGTAATCTTTTGTCCATACAGGCTTCTTCACTTTCCTTCTACTTCTAGAAATTGTATTTTCTTCAGATGTCTCTTCTTCTGCATCTAAGAATTCTTCCTCTAAGTACTCTTCCATCATGTCAACTTCACTTGATCTTTCATCTTCTACATTACTTCCTAGCCCGTCTTCGTGCTGTTCAACTTCTTTGCATTTTTCTATCTCAATCTCTTTATTTTCTTCCTCCACTTGTTTATCTTCTTGATTCTGTTCCCTGTTGTCTATATCAAGAGGGGGTTCTTGTACAATAACATCTTCATCTGTTAGTAAAATGCTTGAACTTATATTGTTCTCTACTAGTTCTTTTGTGTTTTTGATAAATACAACATCCCTATGAGTTTCTACTCTTCTTGTGTTAGAATACCACACTCTGTATCCTTTTGTACGATCACCATAACCCACAAAAACTCCTAATTTACTCTTAGAGTCCCACTTCAATCTAAGCTGTTTAGGTACATGTGTACATACCTTAGAACCAAAATCTCTCAATAAAGTAACATCAAAACTCTTATTATACAACAACTCATACGGTGTCTTCCCACTCACCTTACTTTTACCTGTCCTATTTATTGTAAACACCGCTGTATTCACTGCTTCAGCCCAAAGTTCTTTCCCTAAACCAGACTGAATAATCATTGTTCTCGCAGACTCAACTACAGTACGCATCTCACGCTCAATTCTACCATTTTGCTCAGGAGTATAACTAACTGTTAACTCATGTACTATACCTTTTGTCTTAAATAAATTCTCTACTACTCTATTCACAAACTCTGTTCCGTTATCTGACCTAAATCTTTTTATTTTACGCCTAAACTCATTTTCAAACAGCTCTATAAATTCCACAATTTTCTCTTTAATTTCGTACTTGTTCTTGATAAAATAAACAAATCTGTAACTACTATAATCATCCTTCAATAAAAGAAAATATGAAGAGCCCCCTATTGACACTTCCTCCATTGGACCGCATAGATCCATGTGTATGAGTTCACCTGGTTCAACTGACCTACTACTACTCTGATGAAAGGGTAACCTATGCTGTTTTCCCTGGATACACGGTAAACACTGATCAGTCTGCCCTTCATATTTTATGCCTTTTAAATCTAAAAACTCTTTTACATACTGATAATTTTGGTGTGCCATCTTACTATGCCAATCTGTCAAAGTTAACAAAGCTACATCACTAAATTTAAATTTCATCACATACATTTTATCATATTTCTCAGCTACACCAGTTACGGAACCATTTTTATAAAACTTACATCCATTAGAATCTGAAACCATCTTGTGACCTTTATTAATGGCTGACCCGAGAGAAAACAAATTCACATTTAATTGAGGCACATACAACACATCATGTAAAGTACACAGAGTATACTCTGAATCATTATAGGCATACACATCAACTTTTCCAATACCTAAAACTTCTAAATTATTACCATTACCAATTGTAACAAATCTTTTAGTATTTATTTCAGAAAACTCTGAATACATCTCTTTAATATAACACATATGGTCACTTGCCCCTGAATCTAACACAAAATTCTTTGAATTTAATAAATTACCTTGAATCTCTCTTGTTACAAAAGAAGTTTTTGAATTGGTTTTCATATTTTTCTCAATAGGTTTATTTTTCTGAAACTTACAGTCTTTCATTAAATGACCCACCTTGTGACAGTTATTACACTTTCTATTTCTACACTCACTCCTTTTATGGCCTATTTTACCACACTCAAAGCACTTTATAGTATGCTGTGCACCGGCTACCAATGCAGAATTTTGCTGTCCGCTGCTACTAGCACTGGAAATGGCACCATTGCCACTGCGCTCCTCTTCAACTAGCAACCTGCCTGTCAGCTCCTGCAATGTCCGTTTTTCTTCTGGAATACTTTCCCAAGCTGAGGCAAAATGTTTGTATTTGTCAGGTAATGACATAAGTATCTTTGTTGTTATCATATTTTCTGATATCTTTTCTCCTGCTGATGCCAACTGGTTAACACACTCCTCAACCTTCGTTATGAACACAGCTATTGGGTCCTCATACTTTATATTAAAAAATCTCTGTTGCAACAAATGCACCCCGACTCTCGTTGCCGGTTCATATAAGGTACATAACTTCTGCCACATTTCACGACTACTGGAACACGAAATCAAATACGTCATCACTGTCTCCTCGACTCTAGTAACGATCACCTCTTGGGCTTTATTTTCTCTCTCATCCCATAATTCTTGTGTTTTACCAGCTTCCGCAGGCCTCACTTCAGTGCCTGTCACGATTCCCAATAACTTCTTTGAACGAAGAACTATTGTTGTTTGAAAACGCCACGCTTGCCAATTGCGACCATTAAGAACGATCGTCTTATGACTCTCCGAACTCGACATTTTTGTTAAGATGCACGCAATCTCACACAAATAGAATTGCCGCGCAAACCACTGCCGCCATTAAACTTCTTGTTTGCTTGTTCGAACCACGGGCTACGTAGGGCTCCAACCTTTGCTACACCGCGACTTAATCGAATCAAACTCGCAAAATAGGTTCTCTCAATCTTTCATGCCTGGGCCCATAACCTGTTGGAGTATATGGGATACCAGAGAAAGGAAGTGTTACTTGAAAAACCTTTTATTAATTAATTGAACACAACACATACCGCTATACAACGCAACCGCCATTTTACGAGAGAGTTACCATAGTCAAGACCATAGACTACTATATATATACTGAGATAGACTGGCAACTTAAAGATTTCGTAGGCAGCGCCATCTAGTTACGAGGACATACACTATACTTCTGTGAACGTGGGTAGGTAGGTAGGTACCTATATGTATCTATAGCTGTATTGTACCAAGTAAAATAATGTAGATTGGTTGAAAATTCTGTTGTAGTAAAATCAACCCAAAAATTTTTTTCAAACTAGATTCTAGACTTGATTATAGAATCTAAATTTGAATGTTTTAGGTTGATTATAATTACAGCAGAATTTTCAACCAATCTACATTATTCTACTTGGTACAATGCAAAGCTAATTGGCTAGTACACTAATCTTGTTGTTTTCAGGATAATAAAACAAGTATAAATCTTTAATGTTCATATTTATTGGGTAAAACAAAACTTTACACAGCTTATACAACTAAACACTAACTGCAATGCCAGTTTGCCTTAGTCGTTTCCGACCTCTATTGTTTTTATAGTGATCATGGGCTTTTTTTTTAAATAGGTCATCCTTATCATACTCTAAAGCCTTGCCAGTGAGGAGGTGGTTGACTTCTTTGCACCAAATATTTATAAAAAAAGAAATGCTTTTATTAATCAAATATTCGATTAAACGATCTTTGTGCGTCTCGCACGTCACAAAATTAACATCAATATTAATTGTTACTACCAATTTTATATATTCAGCTATATTAATTTTTAAAGGTGATGCTTTTAAAATGCTAAAAGTTATGTTTTCCACTTGTGCAAAAAAGTCAAACTAACACCTTGTAGGATAGCACAGCCATCTTTTGCTATCATATTCTTTTACTTTTATAAATCCATGGAAATTTTCAGTATAATCAGTTTCCATGGATTTGAAGCATGTTTGACATTTTTTGTAAACTTTGCTTTTCGCTTGGCGTGCTAACCACCCACTGCAATAGCCTATTGCTGCGCATTTTTCTATATTTCCTTTATCTTTTTTATTGATCACTGACGTTGTGTCTACGTGCTCTATGTACATAAGCTCATAATCCACAACATTGATGCCCTCGTTGCTAATTTGCACGTCCTCGTCAAGTAAAAAATATTTTAAAGAATCTAAACAAAAGTCATTGTCAGCCTCGCAATTTGCACCTACAGAGTGTTTTGATGTTAAATTATTTAATAATAATGTCTTATACGAGGCTTCAAAGGACGCGCAATTTGGCATGATATTTGCATACCCATGGGCTCTTATGGCTCCAAAGAAATTTTCGAGGGCATCTTGATTTAATCTACGCAACAATATGGCTTTCATACCTTTTTCATGAAGGAATTTGACCAATTTCCTAATATTTTCTATGGTTTTTACCCAACCCATCAATGATGGCACATATCTTGGAGTATCAAATTTCATTGATTTTAAGACAGGCAAACTGACATTCCAGAGCTCATGATGAGCCGAATTATCTTTAACAGCGGATCTAAATGGTTTTCCTGGTACAAATTCGAAACTCCCACAATTCATACTATCAAATAATTTGTCGAAGAATAATAGTAAATCTGCAGTTTGAGTGCATTCTTCTGGCATTACTCCCATTTCTGAAAATTAAGAAACATTCCATTTGTAGTTATGGTTTGTTGTTCACAAAAGCTATCAGACTATTCTGGGTTGAAAGTTTTAATGGGTCCTGGAAGAAAATATTTTAAATCGTTAAGACTATTTACCTTAAAACAAACATTTCTTTATTTTTAATATAAATAAAACTGCATTCAAAGATTTTAGAAATATATCACACCCTAGAATCGAACTGGCTAAAAATGGAAAAAACAACATCCTGCACTTTTATGACATCTATTGATAGGGTCATTCATAGGGATCAAATCTTTCAAACATAGTAGGTAAATTAAATTAGAGGAAAACCATGAAGTTTTTTACTTTTGATATCAAAGGGCGAATTTAATCGTCGTTTAATTGGAATAATATTCTTCAGATATATTGTTTTCCTTTAATTTACTTAACCATGTTTGTTAGAGAGATTTGGTCCTTCTGAATGACCCAAACGTCTGACGGCGTAAAAATACAGTGTTACTTTTTCGGATTTAAGCCTCTTCGATTCCTGAGTGTAGCAAGCGAAATTAAAAAAAAAACATTGAATGCCAATTTGTTTCCTTTTAAAAATAAAGAAATTTTCCCCTTAAGTAAAATCATTTATCGTAACGATTTAAAGTAGTTTTCTTATGACCCATTGAAACTTTCAACCCTGTATTAAAAGAAAATGGATAGGCATCTATTTTTTATAATAAATTATCTCTAAAAAGGTGTCTAATAAGTAATTTACTTTCAAAACAATGGTAAGGGTACATACCAGTCATAAATCCCAACGCAGTTCCAACAGAATGGCTGAACACTTGTGCACAGTGCTTAACCCTCATTTTCGGTATGTGGTTGGGCATAACGTGCTGGGATGTTAATTTTTGCACTATTTTAGACCCTTTGTAGTTAGGTGGCCTCTCAAATAATTTTTGGATATGGCTCCATTTTGCGGTTTGTGCTTTGCCGTCCATAACATAATTTAAATTTTTGCAAAGCAAATTATTCCTAATGCACTTCAAGAGATGTGGAGGATCATGTAGGAAATAAATTTTTTCTTCATTAACTTCGAAGAAGCCTTCTTTATATTCGACATCTTTTCTTAAATATGAGGATTTAGTGTCTTTAATTAAACTATTAATTGCAGCAACGTTGGTTGTACCTTGGTCACAAATAGTGGCTACAACTTTAAGACCAGCTTCTTGTAGTCTTGTGATGACATCTATGATTTGTTTTTTTAAGGATAATGTCTTAGTTGTACCAGCAGAATAGGTGTAATAGACAGGTTGTTTATATGTCTTGACAATACCTCTTATCATAAATACTAACACATGGTCACAAAACTTGTCTTCTTTTTGGTCACCATCATCTACAAAGCCTTCAATACTATCTCTGGTTTTGTTGTAGGAACATGATGGGGCAATGGCCATTTCATCAAACACCAACGAACAGTATCTCTGTATCTGGGGCATTTTTTCGACAACCTCTTTCAGGTGATTAAAAATCCTTTGATTGTAACCAGGACCCAGTTTCACTTTATATAATACATTCTGCAAAGTTCGTCTGCTGGGTAAAATGCAAAACTTGCGCATAATCCTGTAGGCTTTAGGTGACGGCTTATATAAAGACAGAGCCAATACTTTCTCCTCTGTGGTAAATCTTCTTCCTCTCTCATGACGTTTCCCAGCTTGCTTGACTTGCATAAGAAAAAAAGTTTTTGCATTCTCATCTTTTAAGTTTCTAGCTACAATCTGGAAAGCTTTTGTCTTCGTGATCCTTTTGGGGGTCATTCTCATGTTGTAAGACTGAATTTGTTTTGGATTTTTGCAATGTTTCTTGCATTTTGAAGTTCCAGGCAGTCTGGTAAACTCTGAAATTACAATAATAAAATGTTTAATATAATTATAAATATACAAACAACAGATGTACAGATGATGATGAAAACTTTAACAGACATTCGAACAGCCTTGTTAGTGTACCATAGTCATGTTTGTTCTGTTTTAAGATATGGAATAATTATATGGGGGAATTCAACAGATGCCACTGCCCAGAGGGCATTCGTAGCCCAAAAGAAGTGTGTAAGGTCAATTTTCAAACTCAAGTGGACAGACTCTAGTAAACCTGTATTTATTAAACAAAAGCTATTGACCCGCCCATCTCTGTATATATTTGAAATCTGCAAATTTGTAAGAAATAATTACTCGCTTTTTGAAAAAGATAAAAAGACCAAGACAAAAGGGAAAATACTACAAAAACCACTAATAGTCCCGCATAATAGACTAAAAGTTTGCAACAAGAATTTCTATACCATGGCTGTGAAAATATATAACCACCTAGCTGAAAAATTTAGAAGTGCTACAGATTTGGAATTTAATAGAAAGCTATTAGAATATTTTGAATATAAAATGTAAAACCTTTATTATAATTATTATGACATTCATATTGACTTTAACTTTAATATTGAAACATTTTTATTATTTAATATTTTATTGTCTGAATTGTGTTATTTAGATCTAAATGATGTAATTATTATTAAAAACTAATATTAACTGTATGCCTTAACTAAAATGTAAAAACTAAATATTTGTACGGCTGAAATGCCGAATATAGATCATAAGAACTTGTAAACTGCCTATATTCTTGCAAATAAATATATCATTCGATGTATTAATGTAAACTCAAAGAAATATGTTTGTAGCAGGTGGCGTTTAGTAGTTTCTGCCTACTCCCATGAGAAGGCGTCAGTTTATATACATATGTGTATGATAATTTAATCTATATATGTGAAAGAAAGCTGCATTAGTTACACTATTAACACTAACCAAAGACTAACATAACGCTGATGAAGAAACTGTGGGGAACAGCTAGTTACTGATAAAATAACCGAAAACTGCTACCCAAATTCTTGGTGCTGCCTGTGAAAATGTAATACAACAACTTTAAGTATTATGCAAGATCTTACCTATGCTAGTATGATGTAGGCGAGGTCTAGTTACTGGGATTAGATCAACACTTATAACATTGGATTGTACAGAAGATGTTGAAGCCGTTGAAGGATGGTTTTCTCGTATTCCATGTTGATCCATTTGTATATCTACATCCATAATTACTTGAGCCTGCGATGCAGATGTGGATGGAACGTTTTCAGGTACTTTTTCTTGTTCCTGAGCTGTAAGCAATAAATGAATAAATTAAAAAACCGGCCCAGTGCGAGTCGGACTCGCGCACCGAGGGTTCCGTACATACTATTTGTAGGTAAAGAAATCTTGTTACAGTTTATGACGTGTTTGTTTTATCGACGGACACATTTTACCACTTTGGAAGTGTCTCTCGCGCAAACTATTCAGTTTAGAAAAAAATTACATAAGAGAAACCTCAATATTATTTTTAAAGACCTATCCATAGATACCCCACACGTATGAGTTTGATGAAAAAAAAATTTTGGAGTTTCAGTTCTAAGTATGGGGAACCCCAAAATTTATTGTTTTTTTTCTGTTTGTGTAAAAATCTTAATGCGGTTCACAGAATACATCTACTGACCAAGTTTCAACAGTATAGCTCTTATAGTTTCGGAAAAAATTGGCTGTGAAATACGGACGGACGGACTAAGCAGGGCTTGTGTTATGGTAACCAGACAACTGATAAACATACTTATACAATTTATAAATATGTAAGCACATTATTATATACAACCTTATTTTTTGTTGTTTATGCGAAAGCCAATGTCCAGTATTTTTATTAAAAAAAAAATTAAAAAGCGTTTATTTTTGTTTTTACAACTGTTATGGTACAGTCGAACTGTACAGTTAAATCGTTACGTGTGTTGGCTTACAGTTCAACTGTTCAGTTTTCAGTTTTGCCTACACACGTAACAATTTAACTGTATAGTTCGACTGTACAGTTAAATCTCACTGTTAAAACTGTACGTCTGTAGCCACCATTACAATAAAAATATTACCTCTGCCAAACTGTAAAGTAGTTTGTTGGCAGATGCAGCTTCCGTATTACATTTATATTTCTACTAAACATTAGTGACTTCTCCATAAAAAACATTAAAAAAAAAAGTAACCAATATAAACAAAGAATCTGTGTGCAAAATTACAAAACTGTATCATGAAAAAGTTGTCCGTTCAAAAACACCACTCCAGCGTCGCGAAGGGAAAATATAATATGGTGTAATAATATCGGAATTGATTCAGTTCCTTATTTAGACAAACTATATTCAGATTTCGCATAAACAAAAACTAACCTTGTATAAATTATACCCAGACAGAACAAACAATCATGCTCATCACTCAGTTTGTTCTGGGTCAGAAATTGAACCCGCGACCAAACCTTATGGGATACACGAGATATTATGGCCATCGGAATAACAATTTCTAAAAATCTGTGACGAGAATAACAATTTACCTGATAGTTGTAGTTCTGGAATTGCTAATTTACAAAGCTGGTGGTTTGGGTAGAGGTAGACCGCTCTGAAATGTTTACGGCATACTCTCAGATTGTTGTAAACATATTTCTCATCCTGCAGCAGATGTAGACCGCCAATCTTTGAAACCCATATCATGTATTTCTCAAGATTGGATTTTGGATTTGGAAAGCGATGTAGAGGAATACCTGAAATAGAACAAAAATTGTTTTATTATGACATTTATTTAAAATATAAAATGAATACTTATAACTTAATTGTTGCATATCACTAAAAATGTTCTACAGCCATTGTCAAGTGATAATCTTTATCAATTTTTTTTTGTATGTAGGTACCTAGTACAATGTTTCCCTATTATTAGCTATAAGTAGTGTCCGACCGAAACTAGTTTTACGACCGAAACAGATAGATTCAGTTAGGTGAATAGATATGAGTTCATTATTCATCCCACAAAGGTGATAGTGTGATAATACATATAATATATAGATTATGTGCTGACCCAACAACTTAGCAATATCCATGCAAAATTTGAATGATATCTTTGCAGTACTTTTTGAATTTAGCCCGGACAAACAAACAAAAATCTAAAAACTATATTTTTGAACAGGACTATTGGCATTGCTTTGAACCACGCAAAGAGTATCATGTTCTTTACCCATACACAAATGTCTAACAAAAAATAGTAAAGACGTTAAAATTGTACATTGAATATTTCAAACGGCACGATTTACTTACCGTCATTTTTGACGACTTGGCAGCCGGGCACACAACACTTGTTTCGAGACATTGTTATTGATACACAAAACACTTAAATAATATGGTCCAAACTCCTATTTACGGAGGGCCTAAGCTGTTTTGTTGAATAAATCACGGAGGAACACAGGGGGCTCAACTCGACGTGATTTAGAAAGTAGATACACGATAGGAACGTTTATCTTCTCAGATTTGTAGTAAATACGGAGTAAACTAAACTCGACGTAAATTACACTCAAAATTAGGAAGCAAACGAAATAATTACAAAAACATGCGCAACCGCAGATATTTTTGCAATGAAATGTCATTGTCACCCTGTCTGGTCACATAATATTTGTAAATTCTACTAATTGTTTCTTTTTTGAACAATATGAACAAAATATTATAAAAAAATATGATCAGACCACTTTTAAAAATTAAACAAAAAACTATAATTAATAAATAACTCGCAATAGATTAAAATTCAAGATGATACGCTTAAATTTCTACTAAACTATACTACCAATTGCTTCATGGGGTATTTGCTGGCAACACTGTTCATTTTTAGTTTATGTGCCCGTAGATAGGTGGCGTTGAAAAGCAAGAAATTAAAATGTATAGCAGTTGCCACCCCCGGTCAAGACCACAGACTAAGAACTCATAATAGTGATGCTACATTGTAATCTCTAATAATTTTAATAGTGCAGCTAACATATTATATTCAGTCATGATATTGTAAATCGTGGTAACGTTCAAAGGTGAAAAGGAACGTTTATCTAATGTCACCTGACGATGCTACAGCGAAAACAGTTATAGTTTGTGGTGGGGGTGAATGTAAACAAAGCGGAACTACACGGATTATCGAAATATTTTCGTTCAGCAGATTATGAATAATTATAAAAATAAAATTAGCTATGATAGCCCCTGCGATTCAGATAATGATTGGACAAACTCTTCAGATGACTCGAAGTACTCAGATTCAGAAAGGTACTTAATTCATGAAAAAAAGTAATTGATTTAATTTTCATGAAACTCATTCTGAACTTATTAAAATAAACGATCATAAAATTTCAGCTCAGTACCAGAGTGGGATTCTGATGTAGGTGAAGATGGAGAATTGGTATTTATAAAAACAAAAACCATTAGCGAAGCTAGTAACATCGAAACGCCTCTTTTAGAAAACTGTGAAACATTTAAACTTAGAAACAACTTTAAAAGATCTTCTACAAGACGTTCTACTAAAGGTAATAAGAAAAAAATGCGATTATTTCTAAGTATTTGAGACCGGGAATAAAGTTACTTTTCCTTTTTTTCTTTAAAATCTGTAATAACTACAAAAGTAAACTACATGTGAAGATTTAACCTGATTTATCTTGGTATTCTCATTCATCAATTTAAATTGTTATCAAATTATAATAGTTACAGGAATCTTTTAGTGTTTTCAAAAATGTACCACAAAAATGTTAATGACCACATTTGCTGCCAAACCCTTATATCATTATCTGAACCGATACAATACTGTGCAAATACTTCTTTACTTACCTAATTCATCTTTGATCTTCACTTATTCTAGGTAGAATATTTAAAGTTTTAAAAGCACATAAATCTAAAAATACAGAGAGTGGTATAAGGAAAGAAAATGTTGGATTATTGGCTTCAAGTGCCAATAGGAATGTGCTTACAGATGAAAAACTTATTATCATTCAGGTATGTATTTTTTTTTACTTGATTGAATTTTTGTTCATTCTATAACTGCTCATATTGGAAGTAACCCTATAATGTAACTTATTGTCTCACAACAGCTACTGTGCAGCCTGTTGTTATATTAAATCATTAATTAATTCAGTGCCCAATAAAATTATTATAATTAATTTACAAATTAATTAAAAGGCATAATTTAATTCTGTTTATTCTCATAAAATATACATCTTAAATTTCAGGTTAGCAAAAGCATGATATTTAGCAGTGAAAAAAATTGTCAGATAGAAAAGCTTTTTGGCTTAAGCTTAGAGACACATACTGATGGCAAGACATTAACAGTTGCAGATTTTCTAACAGAAGCCAGAGCTATATACACTCCCAAAATTAAAAAGGGATATTATTTATCAAAAATAAATGGAGTTGATGTGAACTCTTATAACATAAACAATATTCTGCAAAGAGTTGTAGAAGACCACAACAGTCCAAAATTAACATTCCAAGTGCCAACTGAAGGATACAACATAGATCTAGAAAAGTTATTGAAGGCCAAAAATGCTCCAGAAAATTCTTTGACTCACTTGTTGAAAGAGTCACTGTGTTCAGTTCTATACATTTGCTGCAATGACATAGAGTTCAACAGTAATGATGACAAAGGAGTTCTCTACTGCTATCCAAGACCTTTCAACCAAAACTTTTTGTACAACACTAGAGGGGCCTATGTCACTTTAAATCATTTAGCTCCCAAGTCTTTAGGGACAAGTGAACCCACATGCTCAACTGTTCTACACAATAATGCTCTTATAAACATAACTTACACATCACATTACAATGATCTACTATTGGTAGCATTTCCTAACACAGAACTAGATTTGTTTGCAGCTAAAAAAGTAATAGCTGACATAGTAAGGTTGTTAGAATTTTTGTATGGGTCACTTAAATCTAGCTTTACTAAACCTAATAATGTTGACAAGTTGGATAGTTTGTTTGCCCGAATGTTTGTTACTTTGACCCATATTAATAAAGGGAATAAAGACCATGGTATTAGGAATGTTGGATTATGCTTTGAGGATATGTTAGCTGCTCATTCCGTGACATTGCCGTTGGAGGTAAAGGTACAAGTTGACGATGCCATAACTGAGTTGGAAGCAGCTGATTATCGTGAATGGGTAAATAGTTTTGTATCCTATCAAATTAATTTTATATTTGAATTGAATATGTAGCTGATATCGAATAGATCACGACCTTATTTTCCTGTCGTATGTCCTTAAGCCTCCGAAATCCAAACCTATGTTCCAAAACAGACGTGCTTTTGGGCGTATGGATACTGAAAAACTGATCCAAGATGCAGACAATATTGACTGGACACCCCTGGAGGAGGCCACTTCAGTTGATGACAAAGTGACGTGTTTTAATTCGATTGTACTTAAGTTATATGACACCCACGCTCCAATCAGAAAAGTCAAGCTGAAGCGGCCACCTGCGCCATGGATGAATAGGGGAGTTAAGATGGCAATGCGTCGGAGGGATCGTGCGTTCCGAAAGTACAAAAGGGAGCGGTCTGAGGAAAACTGGACTCTCTTCAAAACTGCTCGCAATCGATGTAATCAGATGATACGCAACGCTAAACGCCGCCACATTCTTGATAATATCTCTTCTGCTTCTCCTGCTGATATCTGGAAATTCCTTGGAACTCTAGGTATCGGCAGATCGCGGCATTCAGACTTTCCAAAGGCATTTGGTTTGGATGATCTCAATCGCCATTTTTCTACTGTACCTACTCTGGATAATCTAACTAAATGTCAAACCATTGACTTTCTTGCTGGTTTGCCGCGACCCAATATTAATCCCTTTGTGTTCACCCCAGTCGATCCGGGAGAGATCAAAAAGATTATCCTGTCCATAAAATCCAAAGCCGTGGGCTGTGATAGCATAAGTCGTCACATGATTGTGACGGCTCTTGACCAGCTCCTTCCTGCAATCTCTCACATCGTTAACTTCTCTCTTTACTCCGGTGATTTCCCTTCTCTCTGGCGGAAAGCTCATGTGCGTCCTTTACCTAAAATTTCTAACCCCACTCTCCCTAGTCATTTTCGTCCAATTTCCATTCTTCCTTTTTTATCTAAAGTACTTGAAGCTTGTGTGCACAAGCAATTTTCCTATTTCATTCACCATAACTCCCTTGTCAGTCCGTTGCAATCCGGGTTCAGGCCCGAGCACAGCACCGTTACTGCCCTCCTTAAAGTGACTGACGATATAAGGCGGGGAATGGAAGACACTAAAGTCTCCGTCGTAGTGTTGATCGACTTTTCCAATGCTTTCAATACTGTCAGTCACGAAATCCTTTTATCAATCCTTTCCTATCTTATGGTCTCTCACGAGGTTTTGGAATGGTTTTCATCCTATCTTCGGGGACGTCAGCAGTCAGTTCTTGCTGGAGAATCTTTTTCCAGCTGGTGTAATCTTGTAACTGGCGTCCCTCAAGGCGGTATTTTATCTCCACTTTTGTTCTCTATTTTTATAGACCTCATAACTGCCCAGCTTCAGTGTTCGTATCATCTTTACGCTGACGACTTACAGCTTTACTGTCAGGCGAGTGTCGACAACGTGTCGGATGCAATTGACGAGTTAAATCGGGATTTAGCTGTTGTTAAAAACTGGTCTGATCGTTTTGGGGTGGCGGTAAACCCAACCAAGTGTCAGGCTGTTATTGTTGGAAGCCCCCATAGCGTGAGAAAGCTGAATAGTCTGGCAGTGTCACCGATTATCTTTGACAACACAGTCATCCCGCTTAGCTCCGACGTTAAAGATCTGGGATTGTATGTGGACACTTGCCTTGACTGGCGTAAGCAGGTCGCTACTGTGAGCAAGAGAGTCACCGGAACGTTGCGTGCGCTTTACCGTTTGAAGAATGTTCTCCCATCACACATAAAGGCAATGCTTGTTCAGTCCCTTATCTTCCCCTTAATTGACTACGGTGATGTGTGTTACTATGACCTGAATGCAGATCTTCTCAATAAACTTGACCGACTTCTGAATAACTGCATTCGATTCGTATTTAATCTGCGTAAGTATGACCATGTGTCCGTATATCGGTCGCTTTTAAAATGGTTGCCCATCCGACAGCGCAGAGCGCTGAGGGCCTTGACTACACTCTTTTCTCTACTCAACAAACCCACTTCCCCTTCTTATCTAACTTCACATTTTCAATATTTATGCTCTGCGCACAGTAAGAATCTTCGTTCCTCCCATAACCGTCTTCTACGATGTCCTACTCACCGCTCTGGTTTTCTTAAAGCTTCTTTCCCTGTCCAGGTAGTCTTCCTCTGGAATGCGCTCCCTCTGGATACCAGGTTGGCCACCAGTCGGTTCACTTTTAAAGTAAAAGCTCGGGAACATTTGCTGAAGAAGCTGGCAGATTCGACTCCAAGTTAAATGATTGATTGATTTAGATTTTCTTAATTATTTTTTGTATATTTAACTCTCTTTACTTTTTTTTTTTATTATTATTTTGTTTTGTATGTATGTATATAAGTATTTATAGTTATATTTTAATTGTAATTATATATATAATTCTTTCGAATACTTTCTGTTAAGCACCCTGCACCTACTTTGTTTTCTCTCTGCATCACCCCAAGGTAGACTGGTAGAAAATGCCCAAGGCATTAAGTCCGCCTTTGTACATTGTTTTTATACATGTGCATAAAGTTTTAATAAATAAAATAAAATAGAGCGAAGTTTGACTTTTATCAACGATTTTCGAATGAGTACTATCAATTAGTGCAATAATATGCTGATGTTTTAGTCTCCTCCGAAGTTAAGATTATTTATTTTATTGTCAATTTTGCTCTACAAGCTGTAGAATTCATCGGAGCTCTCATAAAAATCATTCTCTAAAAACTGATTTAAATCAGTCCAAGCTTTACCACCCCAAAAAAATGTGTCCGTTATGCTATTGTGTTGTCTATGTGTTATGGGCCTTTTCGGACAATTTCGGCCAAAGATATCCGAAGCCGAAACTTAGGTTGGAGATCACACATTCGCTCAACAGATTTCAGTTTCAAATTTAAAGTTGATGATTAATTTACACAAAATTATTTTTCAGACTGATGATGTAGAAAATTTTCAAAGACTGTACACAGTCATTGGATCCTGTTTATATTATTCGGGACATTTATTAAGTTCACACCTACAGGATGAAGACTTGAAAGAAATCAATGCTTATTTGCGTTTAAATGGTATTCTAAAGTTTTGCACTGAAAATGAATTGGAGAAACTTGTAATGTGGAGAGAAGTGTTTATTAATGAACATAGAAAACAGAATAAGAATGAGGGAAACGAATACAGGTAAACCTGCATTAGAAATAAACAGTCTTTGTTCTTTCAAATCCAATTGTTATAAATAAAAAAAAAAAACGTAGGCATAGAAGAACAATTCAAATGAATAATAACTTTTATTAATAACTTCACATTTTATTGTATTGTGTAACGGGCTGGTGTCCGCAATTCCATGTCTAAGGCATATTTTGCGTACGGGGAATAACTTTCGATCTACCCCAGCTCCATGAGAAATGTCAGCAGCGCCCGGGTGTTACTGATGTTCTCGTGAATTACTTTGCCCTGTATGGGGCAAGTCTGGGAAGAGCAGAAGCACGGGGGCTGCTGTCTCGTCTACCTCCATGCAGGTTCAGCACAGTGAGCTGTCTGTGAATAAACATATGCATATCCTAAATAACTTCACATACAAAGTCGTGAAGGTGATAGTACAGAACACCACCTGCTACAATCATACATACTCCTTGGTCAACAGTACTCTAAACATTGCCAATTATTTGTAGAATTTCAGATGGACGTTGGTTTCTCCTTACTGTCGGTAAGGGACACTTCATATTGGCAACACTAATGGAAGCTGGTGGCTGCACAGAGGACGTAAGTAGCTTTTTTTTAGTATAACTTTCATTAGACAGACAAATGTTTCAATCTCAAATTGAACTTTTATCCTAATAAAAAATAATGATGCGTACTTAAACCATATGTAAGTACGATAGGGGTGGCAAATTTGAGTAGACCCAAGATCTACTTTTTACTGACGAAACCCTTTGCAATCTATCAATGATAAACTTCTTAAAATTTTAAATGAATCCAAATAATTCAGTACCTATACAAGTATGTAGTATGTTTATTAGAGGAAAAATAATATGTTTTAATTTATATCAGTGTGAGCATTGCATCTGAGTATCTTCCGCTAGATAACTAAATTCAGGTTTGTAGTTGGATATTGACAACATTTTTTTTGCCGCAACCCCGGCGTTTCCATAATTTTCACTTGTAATTTGATATCTGTGCTACAACAAAATGCATCAAGACTAAACAAAGTGCCCTTAAGCAGTCTTATCTAAAATGCCTTTAGGTAATTAATGTTTTTCCATCACAAATTTCTTAATATCCGCCACGGAGTCTTAGATGTGTGCTCGTTTAATAACTCAAAAGCATTTACAGGCACTTTTGAATATCAAGAAACAAAATGTTGAAGCTACAGTCCCAGTTACAAGACATAATAACTTGTGAAAGTACTGCAGTTGCCCATTCCATAGCGTTGATCTCTCTATAGAGGAATGGACAAGAAACTCCATGGACTCAATACGATTGATGTAAATACGATTTTGTAATAATATTCTAATTTAAAGGCGGAGTGCCTTTAAATTAGAATATTATTACAAAATCGTATTTACATCATTCGTGTTGAGATGTATGTAAGAACGATGTAGAAAGACGTGTACAGTCGTACCTACGTACAAAGTAAAAGTAAAATTGAATTTGCTGAATTCAATTCAGTAAATTCAATTGAAATAAAAATGAACCGTGGCAGCTAAAAGATGACCAGTCCCAACTGACAGCGCCCAATAAGCTCACCTCCTAGTACATAAGATTTAAGAAGTACTGTCAAAGTGAGGGTATACTATTAGGCACACCTCTGTCTAACTCTTTGGATATTACAGGCGTGATGTTATCTAATGCTTGTTTTTCGTAAATTTCTAGGCTATCGGAGTAATACCTCCTTCCCCATTTTACGTGGAAGAGTGCGAAAGTTGTTTGGAGTTGCTGTATGATGTGGGACTGAACAAGTACCTCGCATCCTGGTACTGTTCCAACTCACAGCCTCAGGTCGAGATTTCACCAGAATATCTTACGAAGTATGGGAGGAAAATAAGGGATGTTAATAGTAAGGTGTATTTTATACTTTATGACACTGTTGTTCGGAAAATCTCCAGGAAATGTTTTAATTGATACGCTAGTCCTTCGCAACCCAACTAATCTAACTATAATAGGTGCTGTTGAATACCAGTACTTATTAAACAAGGAGCTGTCTATAAGACCTCCACTGGAAACATAAGCCTTTTCTTTCTGTTAAGTACTTGTGCAAAAGGAAAGTGGTACACGTCAATAAAACTCGCTAGGTCATTGCGCACTGTTTAATGGTTGGCTGTATAGGTAAGTGAAAGGCACGGGGCGAGTTGGGGGTGAGTATGTTTCCATAATTAAAAGTGACATAAAATACTTTTTGTTATGTTATTTAATTTCGCCGTAAGTGTATTGAAAAACGTCGTTTGATTCACGCGAGAATTTTGTTACTGCTGTTGTCGGCTCCATAACACCCTTGCGTTTTCGATTTCGTTTCAAGTGACAAAGTCCTCACTTGAAACGAAATGTACTATTTAAATGTATAGATTCGCGGCTAGATCTCAATCCGGAAAACTCTTTAAAAAAACTGCAATATGGTGATGCAGTTTTTTTAAAGAGTTTCACATTTCGTTTCAAATGAGGAAACTTTGTCATAGCGGCCGAGGCAGAAACAACACAGGAGCCGCCAGGCAGACAGATTTTTGACTTTTTTTTTTTAAACGTTGCCCCACACTAGGAATTTCTCCTGTATCGTGGGTGCGTTTACAAACATATAAACTCACATACACAAGCAGCCAGACCCGAAACAACTATCTGTAGGCCATACAAATATTTGTTCCGTGCGGGAATCGAACCCGCGACACGCAGCGCAGCAGTCGATCGCTCAGCCACTGCGCCAACCGTGTCGTCATTGGAGACAAACATCTAAAAACACACGCTATCTATATCATCTTATGTCACCCGCACCATGCTACAGCGAAAACAGTATGATTAACATTTATAGATTATCGCATTTAGAGGTGTGTAGGAGGGCCTGATTTTTTTAAAGAAATTTTAAAGATATCGACCATAGATTATATTGATGCCAACAAAACTAACACGGTAACAATTTATTATTCCAGCCCTAAAGCCAGACTCGACACTCAAAACCTCAACCCTAAAGCTCGCAAAATTGCAAACAGACAAACGTCGTCACAATTCCTCTGAACAAATCAACGTGGGGTCTAGTACCAGTGACATGAACTCTATGAACTCTCTCACTAACTATGGCAGCCACCATAGTTTGTTCGCTCAGTCTTATAATACTGTGCAGAAGTATAGGAACTCGAGCTTGGATGTCAGTGGTTATTCTGAAGATTCGAATAGTTTGAAAAGTAATAGGTAAGGTGTGCATTGTCATTTTGTTGTCTTTACTACCGACGAAAAAAAGAACGTTCTTAATTTGAACCGATTTTTTTCAGTGAGTGTTTTTGAAACAATGGCAGTAACAGTCCTTTTTTTCGATCAGCAGCAAGAGAATGGCATCCAAGTAAAAACAATATCACTAATGGTTTGGCCAGTGTTGTAAAATAAAATATAAAATACCGAAAGGATTGTATCATATGAAATGAAACTGCTGCCGAAGTACGATGCTCATAAACTCTTATTTTAAATTCAAGGTTTTTTTACTGTAAAGTTGCGTCAAAAGAACCAGTTTGTGGAGTTCTGCCGTAGCCTGCGGCAGACAGGACATGGCGGGACGATTGAGCAAAAATAACGACCATTGTTCCTCATTACCCTTTTTTCTTCGTATGGGAAATCATCAATGACTTCTCCCGCTCTGGGAGGAGTGGACGGGAGTGTCAGACTTATATAAACTAAAACTTATCCATTTTCCTACTTTTGATTTTTGAATTTTGTGTGCCGTGGCCGCGGGATCTCTTTCGAACCGACCCGCACCCCACATTAGCTCTGGATCGAAAAAAAAAACTGTAATTATTGGAGAGATGCTTCGGCACAGCAATGGGTTGATGCAGGTTAATAGTATTGGCATCAGTACTGTGACGTGAGACGCTCCGGGCGTCGGGCGCCGCGAGAAGACACCCGGCTATCTTAGATGCGGGTCCGTCTGTCTACCGATGACAGGCCGTGTCGACGGCGCGTTAGTGTGCCACGCGCGCCTCAATGAGATATCAGCAAAGTAGCTGGGCCTGCCAGGGCCTCCGCCTGCCGGGGTTGCGGGGTTGGTAATATCGCGACCCCGAAACATAAAGGGAAAAATAAGGAACATGGGTTTTAGTTACTAAAAGTCTGACACTCTCCGGAGAAGTTATTTGATAATTTCCCAACCGCAAAAAATAAACAAACTGTACTATAAAGATGTATTTCCCAAACTGCTTTATTGTAGGTCTAAAATGTGTATTACGTAATTTATTATTCTCGTTTCAGTGAAGTAAGTGAGGAACGAGTACAAGGCAGAAGAGCGGATAGAGAGCAAAGGAATCGTCGGGATTCTTCTGGGTCAGACTCAGATTGGGACAGGCTGGTAAGACAAATCTTGTCTTTTTTTTTTAAACGCTATTACAAACCTCCTTGATATAGACCTTGAAGCAATTTCTGTATAGGGATGGGAATCAATGTACACCATGACCATGTATATTATTGATTTCAGGATGGGAGCAGAGCCAGTGGAAGTATTGACATGTCTGATATCAGGAAATCTTTACTGAATGAAATAAATCATGTAACTGCACAAAGGTGAGAGACTTTTCTTTCCTAACGAGATTTAAAATGTTATCTAACATTACGCTTGTTTTCCCGCAATAGTTACGAAGAAGTGTACGTGGTGTAAAGGGACGCTTCACGAAACCTACTAATGTTAATGCTGGGAAACGCTTTTTAGGGTTTTGTGCCTCAAAAGGAAAAACCGGAACCATTATTGGATCAGTTTGTTGTCGGTCTGTCTGTCTGTCAAGACTCTTTATCTCGGGAACGCGTGGTATCGAGTTGAAATTATAACCATAAACTCAACTCTGTGGTCCCTTTGTGCTGTTAAAATCAACCCTCTAAGTCAACGCAGTCAAAAGAAATGGCCGCTTATTCCGTAAGTTTGTACGGAACTCGTTGAAGCGAGTCCAACCCGCACTTGGCCGGTATTTTTCCCTTCATTAGGACATTAAAAAAAATCAAACAACTAAACTTTTTACAGAATAACATCAGGAGAAGAAAACGTTTTGTTCCACTTTGTACAGCTGGAGTCTGAAAAGGGTATACTGATTGCTCCAGTGAAGAATATAGAGATGCAAGCCAACAATGTACTATATTCATATATAATGAAGACATTCAGATCTGCTTGCAAACATATACATGACCTGTTGCAGCATAGTATACGGTAAAAATATGAACAGTCTACAAAACTAATTTAAATTTCCTTAGAAATAATAAATGGTTTACTACAACTATTATAGTACATACATTTTGATTCAAATGAGGACCTTTTTATCGTTGCGTTCGAGGTGGAATAAACACACGAGCCGTTAGGACAGTGTGTCATAAAGCCGAGAATAGCAGTGACAAATCTCCACCTGAATCAAACGACGTTTCTCAAACTGAAAAGTTAAATGACAGAACGAAAAGTATTTTGGTTATTAATGACAATGAAACCATAATTTAATGGGTGTTTTCCCGCGCTTTTTCTTTTTAGACTGAAAGAAGAAGGAAAGGTATGACGCCGGTAAACAACCTAATATCTAAATATAGTAATGCAAATATTTTTGAATTAAGAAATCATTTAATTGACAATTTGTTGTCATAAGCAAATTATTTACTAAATGATCAGGTTTATTTGTGATATTCTGTTAATAAACACAATATATTTTCTTAATAAATATGAAGTCCTCAAAAATATGCGCGCTCTAAAATAACTAAAAACCCTTCCGGGGTGATAAAAAGTTTAGCCCAAAACTCAGGCACGCGTTTAGTAAATGAGTTAACGGTTACTTAAACAGTAAAAATGAAGAATGTTTGTTCCTTATCTTTCTATTTGAGGGCTCTAATGTGGTTGTATGTGTCCATTTTCAGATTCAAGAAGAACCACGCGCCTTCGAATCCTCTAAACAAAATTCTGGTGGCTGTCAAAGAATATGGAATGCTTTTTCAGGCACCTCTTGATATTTTGAGTCAATGCGGCGTCAGTAAGAAGAATACGGAACCATACTTGTTTTGGGTTGTCGGGTGAGTACAAGGTTGAAGGAAAATCGAGACACAAACTTTTACCATAATCATTCAGGAGAATTTGGGGATAAGAGCAGGAGCTCTTATTCCCAAATTTTTTGGAGTCGGCGCAGCTTGTCTTTTTCTTCCATACTGTATTTAACTTTTACCATATATTTAGTATACTAGAGTGCAAAACATTGTGTTAATAGGACTAGAATTTGTTTACAGCGGCAGTCTACACAGTCAATATGCATATAAGGCGTCGTAAAACCGGCAGGGATCATACGAATGATGGGGCGATACGTTCTCGTCGCGCGATCAAAATTGTCATTAAAACATTGCCTATGCACGCGCGATGGCTGCGGTTTTCAATTAGGTCACTGTAAAGAAATCTATATTTTTAAAATAGCCGGGCGACGAGAACGCATCAGTCATCTACGATGGATAATCATTTAGGACGATACCTTACAGGTGATTTTCTGATGCGGTGAATCAGTGGTAAAAGTTTGTGTCGCCATGTCCCATCGTGTAATATACTACATACATGCTAAACTGTAATCATGATGATGACGCTGATGACAATGATTTGTTTCAGCCGAGTTTTCAGCGAACCAGAACCAAGAGAACTATATTTATGCTATCACGAATCCGTCCCTCAAGATCTAACCGAAGTAGCTTATTTACTCTCTTATTTAGAATAAGTACACAAGTATTGTTAAAAAGATTGTGTGTGACCTACGACTTATTAAATGCATTTATAAAAAATTCCGTCCACTAGACCTAATACTTTGATTTTAAGAAATATATTTATGTAATATTGATTAATGCAATATACATGTTTTATACAATAACTACCCTGTTTTATTTTGAGTCGATTTTGCTAAAACAAAATAGCTGTTGCATTCAAGAAACAAACTAGAATGAGTAAATTTTTACAATTATTTTTTTTTACTTAATTTAAATTGGAAAATATACTTTAAAGCAGTCCCCAGAGAGAGAGAGAGCGACACTGCTTCAAAGGTGCAGTGTGTCTTGTATTTGGCAGTAAAAAAATAGTAGAATGAAATAAAAATTAAATAGTAAGTATAAATAAAATTTCGCGTTTTAGCATTTTCTCGTTTTTATTTATTTATTTATTGTTCTACAAAAAAGTACATACATAATTTAAATGACACTGAACCCCACACTAGGATACCCTGTGTCGTGGGGTTCAGTCTCTTTCGTCTAAAGTGGAACAATATACAATCGTTATTTCCCAAACAAAGCTTGAGATTTATTAACTTAAAAAAAATATAAAAAATAATAGTAAAAAGATTAAAATAGAGAGATTGTATGAGGGTACTGTGACTGATGATGTGTGTCTAGCGGCAAAGAATGCCTCAATTCTGAGGGGTCTACTACTATGGGAGTGAGTGAGGAGGTGAAGTGTGAGTTGTGGGTAGAAAGTGTTGAGTGTGTGTAGGTGGGGGAATGTGTGTGTGAGTGGATTGTGAGACTGTATGTGTAGATGAGTGTTTTGAAGTTAACTAATATATTGCTATTACATGTTCAGTTTCATTATAATTTAATTGTTGAAGCCATTCCGTTACAAGCTTTTTGAATGTGAGCTTGGTCATGGTAATTAAATTTAAGCATTTATTTGCTTTGCCATATAAGTGCGGCCCCATGTACGAAAACGCTTTATTACCAAATACCCGACGGCAAAACGGTTTATCCCACTTAGGTAGTCGACGCACACGTTTATCTTTTACCGCGGTGGTCGGTGCAGTTGTATGGAACCTGAGAATTACCGCCCTAATATACAGCTGACGAACCGTCAGCATGCCTGTGTCTCGGTACAGTGCGTCTGTAGGGTAACGTAGCCTCCGATTAAAAGTTCTTTTGAGGATGGCTCTTTGCGCTCGTTCAGCAGTGATAAAAGTGCTTTTCCCAGCTGAGCCCCAAACCACTATACAATACCCCAAGATCGCCTGGCATAGAGCATAGTAGACTGTTTTTAGAGTATGGTTGTCTGCTATTGAACTTAATTTCTTGAATATAAATATGTACAGGAGTTTTCTCACGCGGGTGTTCAGTGCTTCAATATGTTTGTTCCAAGTCAAGTGTTTATCTATATTAATGCCAAGATACTTAATGCAGTCAACCTGATCAAATTTGGGACAGTTGCAGGTACATCCTGGGTAGTAACTACAGTTGTGGAATTTGAGTGAGAGTTGGGTGGGAGCAGACGATTTCTTGTTGATTGAGAAGTTTACTATTTTGGTTTTTGAAACATTTAGTGTCAACAGGTTGTTCTGCAGCCAATTGGAAATGGTCATCATTCCACGCTCTGCGGCTCTGTAGACTTCTTTCCAAGTATTTCCGTAAAAATTACAGCGGTGTCATCAGCATACGCAAAGATCTGTCCATTATCCAGGTTCAGTGAGCAGAGACCGTTGACATAGAGTAGAAATATAGTTGGTCCCAGGACACTACCCTGAGGCACCCCGTACCCAACATTGGCAAAAGAACTCTGGGAATCTCCCAAGCATATCCTTTGTTTGCGTTCAGTCAGATACGAAATACATTCCATTTTCTGAAACAGGATCGATCTAGACACGGTATCAAAAGCTTTCGCAAGATCCAGGAAGACGCCGCTACATCTTTGCCCTTTATCAAGTGTACCAACAACAAAGTCTACTAAATTAGTAACAGCGTCCTCGGTGGACCTGCCGTTGCGAAAACCGTACTGTTTTGTGGAAAGCATTTTCATTTTCTCAAGATATGTCAACAGTCTCTTATTCACCAGTTTCTCCAGAATTTTCGACAGTGACGTAAGTAGGGATATTGGTCTGTAGTTGGACACTACGGTCGTATCTCCTCCTTTATGAATCGGACACACATTTGCAACTTTCATTTGAGGTGGGACTATACCGTTAAACATGCTTAAATTACAAATATGTGCAATAGGAGCCGCTAGACAATGCTTTGCAAGTTTAAGAACACGGTTTGATATACCATCCCATCCAGGAGCTGAGTCATTGCTTAGGCTTGTCAAAACTGCTTTAACTTCCATTTCATCAGTAGGGTTCATAAAGAAGGAGTTCATTGGAGATGCATCGGTATTCTCAGGCGCTTTGACTAAATTAGCAAGTTCGGTTTCCGTTTTCTGTAGTCGTAGTAATGTGGTTTTTGCTAGTTGTTCTCCTATGTTAGCGAAAAATTTGTTAGCCATATCCAGCGCGACCACTGGTTCAGGTTTGGCAGTAAGAAGCGCCATATTGGTCGATGTCTTACTCTTTAGATTACAGATCGATTTCACCGCCGCCCAGGTATTTTTACAATTGCCTTTAGAGTTGTCCAGTAGTCCTTTTTCGTAAGCATTTTTTAAGTTCTGTATAATATTATTACAATAGTTTCTGTATGTTTTGTAGTATTGTTGTAAGGCGTGGTTACCAATATTTTCTCTTTTCCTGGTTTCAGCATGGAGAGTATCTCTTTTCCTTACACAGTTCAACAGATTCGCTGTCATCCACGGTCTTCTAATCGACTTAGAGTTACGTACTATTTCTGTTGTTGTATGTCGTTGTATGATTTCTTGTAATTTTATTGTAAGTTCCTCTGTCGCTGCACTTACATCATGGTGATGCAATATTTTGTTCCAGTCTGATTCCAGTCACTTCCGATACGAAACTGGGATAGTCAATCTTCCTCCTGTATTTAGTTATGCCTGTAGAAGACGGCAGTTTTAGCGGATCCATCGATATACTAACTAACACTGTGTCATGATCAGTCAAACCAGTCTCACAGATGACGGTTTTAGCGGCTTTGTTAGTTTTGAAAATGGCATGATCTAGACAAGTGCGTTCACGTGTTGTGAATTGGTGACCTGGGTAGAAGCCGTGATGGCTTGTGACATCAAGATATTCGCTTGCACGTTTGTCTTCAGTCCCAGATTTGATGTCAATATTAATGTCACCAATTATTGCAACGGATGATGAAGTGCAAGTTTGAAGAACATTGTCTAGTGAATTACAAAAATTGGAAATGTTCGAGAAAGAAGGTGACCTATATATTGCACAAATTGTGAGATCTGTTCTTACATGAATCACTAGACAGTTTGCATCTTTAAATGGTGGTTCGGTGATAGTGACGTTTAAATCATTTTGTAAAGAACTGCGAGACCATAATTTTGATTAAGGTAGTTTTGGGAGTAATGACAGTCATAGCCTTGGAGAAATACTTTAGGAGTTGTATTATTAAGTCTGCATTCTGAAAGAATTATAATATCAGGCAAGAAAGGAGAATGCCGATTTAGTTAGGAGTTTTGGGCCCCTTAAAAAATTCGCGTGTCGCGGTGGTTTTAACTTGGTATTGTAGAACTTGAATTGCCTTTTCAGATCCTGAAATCGATTTTCAATTTTTCATCCTAGTTTAAGAGAAATCTTATTTTTTCAGATGCTGAAATTGAGGTTATAAAACAATATTCTTTTATTTTAGACATATTTCAAATTAAAATAATATTGTTTAAGAATTGAATGAAACTGAATTAAAAAAAAACACTGCATATAATCTTCTCTTGCTTCTCTTGATTACTGTATTTATGTAGATTTATGTAGGAAGGGTTTAGGTATAGAACAGGTTATATTAAAGTAAGCTGCTCTACAACTGCTTACTTAGAACAACAATAAATAAAACAGCAGGTATTTATTCTTCAAGGAGTATATTATCTAGAAATGGAGCTGGGGCGCTTATATCATTGAAGCGACCCCAGCTTAAATACCACAATACAGTCATTGTATGAGCGCAGCATCCTACTGTACGATTTCCCACTAAGCAACTACAATAATAAGCAACGATGCTCTCTAAAGAATTTGCCCTATGTTGATCTCTAGTTATTAATAAATATGTATAATAAATCCTGCTACTCACATGTCTCGATTTAATTCTAGCCCTAACTAGATAATTATTTTCACCGAATATTAAGGGCAAATCTTCTTCTAATAATTCATTGCTTATTTCTACACTGTAGGTACCATTCGCCCGCACATGCTCCCCATAATAGGATCTTGCCTGTTTTAATTGGTAAGATCCTAAAGCAAATCTTCTTAATTCGATTAAAGACAATCTTGGAAAGTTATTTAGATGAGGAGCACTGCTGTTTATGCTTTGGAAAATCGTACGCCTTCTATTTATATGTTCCCTTTGAATAAATTCCGATAAATAATTTATTGTATTTAATCTCGACAGAGCAATATTTAGGTACTCCACAGCATCGGGTCTATCATTAATTGTAGGGTGGAACTTATTCAAAAGGGAACAAGCTATTTTGAAATCAGTCATAAGATGACTTGACGCTCTATTAAAATATTCCTGGCGAAATAGTTTAAAATCTCTTTTGATTCTCCCATTTATAACCTCTACCACCCACCGGCACATTGTTACACATCTAGATTTATTAGCCTGCTGGGTGGTTAATTGATGTTCGTTTTCGGATAATGACTCGGGCATGTGAGGTTTATAATTATAACTTTCTAACTCTCGAATCACATCTCTAAATCCTCTGTCTAAAATGAATACATCACCGGGTCTAAAAAATGAGCGCATGGGACCATTTTCAGTAGCAAACAAGGCACTCATAATCGATGAGTCATTTTTTGTGGCTTCATAAGGCCCGACACACTCTAAAATATATCCATCGCAGCAAACAAATAAAAATGGTTTGACAAGGTTGGCATATTTATGCAGACTATACGTTTTCTTTTGATACAAATAATTACTGCTGCTTTGCACATAAACATATGTGCCATCACAGATTGCAATGGCAGGTTTTACATTTAAAGCCATGTTGGCATCCCCAAAAAAACCCTCTGGAATGATTCTATTCCGTGATGCTACATTTTGGATAGATGTGTGATTTATTCCTAAATGTCGAGAAACAAACTGTTCATTTAAACAATTTCTCACAATATTCATTTTTCTTTCCAAAGTGGATCTTGCTACTTTAAAAAGTGTTGACAGTCTTTGATTACTGTCACCTGTTCGGAGTTTTACTAAAAATATGCTGAGAGCAACAGAAGGATTGGGAAAGTGATCATATAACATAGGGTTACAATTTAGAAGTTCATTGAATTGCTCTGCAGTGAGTCCCAACCAAAAATGGCATAAATGAGAATCCATTGAGTTTATGTCATTAAAGTCCAACTGTCTCTCAGTAGCTTTTTCAAGTTTTGTGAAAATATCATCTACTTGAAATCCAGTAAAATCTGAATATGGGGTTTCTAGTTCATCCCAACGATTGCTGTGTAAATGATATCTGCAGATTCTTGCGGTCAAGGGAATATACTTTTTATGTTGTAACAATAAAACTTCCTTTATAGTGCCTGGTACCAAAAGACGTTCAGTATTCTCACAACCAAGGAATAGGCAATGACGTGAACTTGCCGAAACCCGTTTGTACTTTTGTGAATGAATTTTTGATGTTCTAGATAATTGTTGTTCCTGAAGTGGTGCCGGTTGTGGAACCGGCGGTGGTAGTGGAGGTGCTACAGGAATCACAACATCAGCGATGATGTTACTGTCCATATTATCAGTCACTGGTGCAGACTCCACGGTGGATCTGTTAACGCCAGCAACAGGTTGCCTCTGTACTTGTCTCGATGCAGCCTCCCAGCAAGCACGACAAACTCGTTCCAAATGCAAGATCTAAAAACAAAAATATTATATTTATACTATTTATTTTTATTCAGTTAGTTCAATCATAGTAATTCTGCTAAGATTACTACTGCTATGTACCACCATTGTACATTAAGTTTAAATAAATAAGATTAAAACACTTACGTGATGAGCTGGTGTCCATCTTAGTATAATGTTCCTTTGAGGACAGTCTTGACTAACTCTGTGAGTTCTGCGACTAGCAATTGACATGCCACACGCAAAACATATGTTAAGGTGTCCAAGAGCAGGGGATACAAGGGATAGACTCATATCTGATGATGTCCGGTTTTGTAATAATACAAAACATTCAACACACAGGATGTCATCAGAGGATATCTGAAAAGATAGCAAAAAAAAAACTGAATTCTTAAGTAGATAATAATATGCACATTTATTCATGTGCCTAAAATCCTTTACAAAATAGTTTTAAGTAACACAAATGTTAGATTGTATTGTAAATCTATTATATGAAAATAAATGTATGATCACCTAAAAAGTTCCAGACAAAAATCTTTATTTTTCCACTGTGCTGTCAACATTCATTATTGTTGTGGGCAGAATGGGTTAATAAACTTAGGACACACATAGAAAACTATACATTGGACACACATAACATTTCTTAAAGTAAAAGTTAGCTGCCTGGATACTTATCTGTTTTGGACTTAACTGTTCATTTCTGTTATAGAGGAAATAATAGATATTTACAGTTGACAATGACTCCTTGATTGACCAAACATAGGCATCGTAAATGTTCATATAAATCTTGTAAATGATACATTATAAACTTACCGGTGTAGGTGTTACCCAGGATCTCAGAAGGATACGCATTGGTTCATCTAATTCTTCGATTTGACGGCTTCGAAAATTAGGCGCCATACGTAGGGAGCAATTTACACACCGGCGAGAGAGGGGGTGGTTTACCCGACCTCTACCAGGTGTAGACATTTTTGAAGAGTAAAACAAGAATCCAAGGCTCACTTAAAAACTGAAATAGTGTCACAATTTACTCACTTATCACTAAAACAAGAGTCCCAAAGCTCACTTAAACTAAAGAGTCAATTTGCTCACTTATCACTAAAACAGGAGTCTAATATCTCAAAACAAAACCACTAGAGGAACGTAAACGCTCAGCTCGACAGTTATCACGCAAATTGTAACGAACAGAAGTAAACACGGAGGAATAAATTCAACTCGACGCAAAACGAACGGCACGAAACAATTTGAATGAGGACATTGATTTGACAGATAGATCATAGATCTGTCTAGTCTAGGTGTGACCATATTAAATATTTTTGGTAATCGATTCACTAAATCGATTTGATATTAGTAATATTATTTGTTATTTGTAGTGTTACGTCTATGGTGTGACCATTTTGTAGTTTTAGTTTTTGAAGTGTTAATTCATATGGGAGGGTAAACCGCTCCGTCACGTAACGCGTTACGGAGCCAGTCTGTCTGGCTAAGTTTTTTTTGTCACTTTTTTTGGTTTCCTTTTACTTCTGTTGTTTAACTCAAATAAAGATTGAGCCCGCCCGTCGTCTATATCGCACCTAATCAGTTAAATATATCTGGCCATTTTAGCCGACGAATAAGCAAAATATCGATATTTTCAATCGATTACTTACCATTATTTAATAGACATAGTCTGTCGTCTGGCAACATTCGCGATAAGTTATGATGGCGGAACTAACTTAAAATCAATATATTTAATATTAATTATGTTTTCCAATGCTAGGATAAAAAAAGGTTGATTAAAAAAACTTGAACATATAAAAATACCACTTAATTTTTGGGAAGTAAATAGTCTTGACATGGTACCACAATAAGGGGCCCATTGGCGGGCATTCTCCTTTAGTCTATTTAGAAACTAGCTTCCGCCCGCGACTTCGTCCGCGTGGCATAGTTACTTTGTTTCTGATATTCAATTTCCTGCCTACCCTCTTAGTCTATTGGCGTGATTATTGCAAGTGATGCTGAGTCAAATAAAAAAAGTCCCATTAAAATCGGCCCAGTAGTTTCCGAGATTCAATTTTCTGCCTACCCCCTTAGTCTATTGGCGTGATTATTTCTATCCTTCTTTACCTTCCAAGTAATGTTGAGTCAAATAAAAAAAAGTCCCATTAAAATCGGTTTAGTAGATTCTGAGATTCAATTTCCTGCCTGCCCCCTAAGTTCATCGGCGTGATTATTTATATCCCAGTTTACTCTCCAGGTGATACTGAGTCAAATAAAAAAAGTCCCGTCAAAATCGGTCCAGTAGATTCTGAGATTAGCCCGGACAAACAGACAGACAGACAGACAGACAAAAATTTTAAAAATTGTTGGTTTGGCTTCTATTACGGTAATTAAGACCCCCTGTAACAATTTTTCATAAAAATCTTCAATGTACAGAAATCGATCTTTTACAGTCTTATTATATGTATAGATAACGTAAAATTGTCAAAGTTTTTTTGAATGCTACGAATGTTTTGGTGTACAATGGTAACTTGATTTTTACCGATTCCCAGATCTGTAACGCATTGTTCAGGGATGTTGTGCTTGGTGCTAGTGAAAATTTCTGTGCTATCAATTTCATCGAAAAGATCAATTTGATTAGCCATTTATAATTTTTACAGGACATAGGATTCTGATACTAATTCGCGGTTCAATTAATAAGCATTTAGAGGGTAAAGTAGCTGGAAAAGGCAAGGGTGGAACAGTTGAACATGTAATATTTTTAAACTTTTTATGAGATGTTTGAATATGTGTTATGTGATGTTGAGTGTTAGTGTAAGTTATGCAAAAAACTACTACTTCTTGTTTGTAGGTGTGTACGAGTTTGTTTAGATGTGTTACAGTTAAGAATATTTCTAGATACAGTAAACATAATACATAGTTTCGGTTATTTTCCGCGCAGCTGCAAAAGAGTGTTCTCATTTTTGACCAATATATATTTTTCTCCTTCTTTGCGGAGAAAAATTCTGCCGTTCGCAATCCAACAAAACCGATAACTTTCAGCCGTAGCAAAATCTCGCGCAAGAAAGTGAAGACGCTTTGTTTTATTTGTAAGATGGTCCGAAAAATAAAGAGGACTTGTGCCTTCTAGGCCCATATGTGAGGAGTTAAGCGGAGTTGTTTTGTGGACCGAGTTGTATAGCTTCGTACCTTTCAAGAATTTTTCCTTTATGAAGGTATTGGAGAACTCGATGACAACAGTTGACGACAAAGCGCTTTCTTTAGAAGGGAGACGATACACATCCCTTACATCGGTCGTAGATGTTTCACAATTAATTGTTTTCATGAGGCTAGTAGCTTTTATTCTCAAGTGCTTCAACTTTAAATATGATTAAAGCGTGTTGTGTGAATGGGTGTAAAATCTGCGGTTGCTGGTTGTTCGAAAGAGATACCGCGGCCCCTGAACAAAAAGGGCAAAACAAGGAACATGGATGGGTTTGAGTCCCTGCTCCCTCCGCTCCGCCGAGAGCGGTAGAAGTTATTTGATGACTTCCCCTCCCAAAAGGGTGTATAAAAACTTTTTAACAAAAAATTGAACCGTCGAAAAGTGAAAAATGAAAACCTTTTAGTCTAGGTAAGCTTCAAAGTTAAAGTATGAAATTAATTTTAAGTCGGCGCCAAACAAGCAAGAAAATTAATAACGTAAAACGAGAAATGTTGGCAGCTTTATTGATCGTCGATCATTGTATGTTGGCGCCGCCGCGCCGCCTCAAAATTAATTTCATACTTTAACTTTGAAGCTTACCTAGACTAAAAGGTTTTTATTTTTCACTTTTCGTCGGTTCAATTTTTTGTTAAAAAGTTTTTTTTCCCTTTTTGGTTTTCTTTAACATTAAATTTATTGTAGCTTAGTCTAATTTGTATTTAATATTTGGTTGTTATTAAAATTACAAATTCCTCGGCATTTTTTTAAATATAATATTATTATTTTGCTTTCTAGTTTCCTTTTTGTCGATTTTTTGTTGAAATCTACTTCGTGCTCAATATTTGGGTGCTATTATTATGAACCTACATTACTTGCTATTGATATTTAAAAATCCCTGATAGGCGAAAAGATGCGTAATATGGTTGATTCGAGGATGGTGCTCCAATAAGAATGTTCTCTACCGTCAAACAGGTTAATAAGTAGATATTAAGATGACTACGATGATTTCGAAACACCATCAAGTCCTTGAAAAGAGACCTCTAGATATTGTTGTACCTACCAAAAAATCTGATGAATTGTGGTGCCGATGAAAGCAAAGGAAATAGAGTGAAAGTGATGGCTGTGTTGCTGGATCTCTATTGATTGCAACTTTCAAAATGTTTGTTGAGTCGAGTTGTTCGAAAGAGATACCGTGTTCTTTGGAACAACTCGCAACCCCGGCAGGCGGTGACGCTGGCAAGCCTCTCTGCTTTGCTGACATCTCTTTAAGGTGGTAACCGCTTCCCATTCCCTGTCGCTTCGGACCATGAACTGAACCAGGGCCGGGGTAGAAAGTTTTCAATAAAGTTCAAGAAATGAGCCCAAGTTGCTTTATACTGTTAAGTTAAGAACTTCGATGACAATCATAATCCAGCAAGGTCAACAGTTCTCATCGACGTACATGCAATGAGCCTAAACACAATACACCTGCTGTGAGCTATTGAGAACTTAAAAAGTAGAAAGTAGGTAGAAAGAACGTTCCGTCTCCATCATCAGAACTTCTATCACCATAATTCTCCAGCTAGCTGATAAGATCTCGTCAAGATGCATGAAATGAGCCCAAACACGATATAGCTGCTGTAAACTGTTAAGGACGCCTGGCAAATACCTTCCGTCTCCATCGTTAGATCATCCATGACAGTCATTATCCAGCTTGGCTCAAAGATCTTTTTAAGGTGAATAAAAGGAGCCCAAACACAGATTAGCTGCTGTTAATCCATGCGGACCTCTTGCAATTGCATTCCGTCTCCATCGTCAGACCTTCAATGACAGCGCGAGCCTCCAGTAAGGTCTAAAGTTCTCGTCAACGTGAATGAAATGAGTTGTAACACGATATATCGCTGATTTAAACTGTTGAGTACCTCTTCCAAGTTGCAAGTGTTTTCCGTCTCCATCATCCACAATCAGATCTTTAAAACGTCGAAATGTCATCAGAACTACATAAATGTGCCAAATTTAAACAGAATCTGTTCACAATTGAAAAGTCAGTGTGAAAAAAATCAATCACCCCCTATTTTCCCACCCTTAGGGGCGGATTTTTTTTTTCTCATTAAAATGGGACCAACTTTGAAATATACCCTGTCCAATGAAAAAATAATTTTTCAAATCGGACGTCTCAGTAAAAAGATATGCGTGGTCATACATAAAAAAAAAAAAATATACGTGTCGAATTGAGAACCTCCTTTTTTTCGTCGGTTAAAAATAGGGAAAGGTTTGTTGGATGTGGTATTAAAATTGTGTTAAAGCACTTGCAAGACAAGGATACACTCCACCCTTGAACCTTTTGCTCTCTCGCTGGAAACGCTTATGAGTTTTACGTCATCATGCCAGATAGTAGGTAGTACATAAGTTCCTTGGTAGCTTTTATTTTATTCACAAAAACAAGGAATGAGTTTGACTGGTATTTATGAGTGTATCCGTTCCCTCATTACTCCTAAACTGCTTTTCATAATCTGACAACACCTGCAAATCAGGAAAGGGGGGGAACTGTGTTTCCCCGAATTTAACGCGAGGGAAACCGCGGGCATAAGCTAGTATTAAATGGTTCGTAAATAACAATTTCAGATATCATCAATTTACGTAGTCAGGTTTTACTTTTTACTCTTTGACATTGACGCTTTTCAACGATTCGGTCTGTTTCTAGGGATTTGAACTTTCCGCCCTGTTCATTTGAACTTGCCGCCAAATCACACCGGAAATGTGTTTATCAGAAGTTAAAAGTACTGTTGTTGAAGTTGATAGAAAAAGGAGTGTCACATACTATAATTTACTAATTAAAAATGCATTATAATTATTCGCTACTCCTGCAAATATTTATATTAATTATATTACTAAATGTTTCAGTGAATTAAACTTATTACCATAGATGGAAAATTACCAAGCGTTGTTGTGAACATCCGTCACAATCAATCAGGCTATTATACCCAGTGTCGCGTAGCGTTAAGGACCACAATGGCACATCCACAGTTAAAGTCAATGTAATGTCTATTAAAATAAATTATTACAATACATTGTTGAAAAAATTGAGTTGTTTCCGTTAGCCGTCGCGTCGTGCGAAATTGCAGATTGTGGGAACCGTTGCAGTGGTTTATTAATTCATTTCTAATGGCAAATAGAAAATAAAGACAATTGTTTTTTTAATGGATTTTTGTGTTGTGTGAAGATTTCTATTTGATTAATGTCAACGATGATAACCAAAATGCAATCACAAGCGAACGTCGCCGTGCCACAATCTGTCACGACGCAACCACAGTCTCAGCAAATTGTTGGAGTAGGAGTTCCTGCAAATGCGGTGATACTGAAAATGTCAGATATTCAGCAGATATCTACAGTCGGTACGTATTACGTGTTATTTTTGTTATTTATGTGAATATCTTACAGTCAACCTGAAACTTTCCATGAACTTGGAATTTTCCTAAGAATATCAATAGGCCTGCAGGAAGCTTTGTGTCATCGTTAGCATAACATTAGTTCTGTGTGTGAATGTTGGATGTGTGTACATTTATAACATCCTTGGGAGACTTCAATTTGTGTTATTTTTTGTTAGGTTATGCAGCTGTCTTATTTTTATACAGCAGCTGTAACATAATGGAACAACAATGCAGCCTATAAATAGTTGATTGCATATTTGTAAATATTCTTCTATATACACTAGCAACTGCTTAACACATTTTCCTTTTTAATTTAAAAATAAATTTTCAGTACCTAGTCATTGTGAATGAAAATTTTAATAAAGTGTTATTGTTATAAAATAAATACTAACAAATAGGAAACTTCCCGATTATATTTAAAGAAGAACATTGTGCTTTTATTTTATAGGTGTTCATTTTATTTCTGCAGATAGGGATCATTTGTTAAATGTTAATGTTCTTAAAACTTAACCTTACCAGCATTTCTTTGTTACTAGGACTACTAGAACTTGCCCATCGAGAGTACCAAGCGGGAGACTATGAGAGTGCGGAGCTACACTGCATGCAGTTATGGAGACAAGATGGCACAAACACCGGTGTACTCCTTCTATTGTCTTCAATTCACTTCCAGTGTCGGAGATTGGACAAATCTGCCCATTTCTCGACTTTAGCTATTAAACAGAACCCACTGTTGGCTGAGGCTTACAGGTAAATTGTTTTAAATATACACTAATCTTTTGCTATATAAAACTAATCAAACATAACTCTAGTATTGTGCCGTTACAAATACAATCACAATATTGTGAATTATCACTATCATTTTCCTGCACTTTAAAGACAGGCATCATTTTCCTGTACTATTCCAAGATATTATTTTCCTTGCATTGTACAGAAAAATTATGCCTGGTTTCCTTTTTATGTCCTCTTCCTCCATAGTTGCCTTAAAGTCGTCATCTAAGTAGTCTCGGTAATAGGTACTACTTATCCACATACAAACCTAGGCAAGAGCAGCTTAGCTTAAAGATCAACCTATGGCACATTTGAAAGATGGTAGTAGATATCAGCCTAAAAACATTCATTGTTTCTTTACAGACCCAAAGCCTTTAGGCAACTACATTTAAGACTTTCGCTGCCCAGAACTCAGCGTATGAGATTATTTTGGAGTCATACATTGAGTTCTGGGCAGCGATAGTGTTAAAGTAGAAACCTGACAACTTGTTGTTTATAATTAAACAGCCAGCAACATATAGGATTTGTTTTGTGTTCTTCACCTTGTATGAATGTGATATGAACATGAACAATCAACTCAAGCTGGCTAGTATAACAATGCTATGACATATCTTGTTCTAAACAAAAGAAATTCCAGGCCTTGGTTTGAATTCACATGTAGTTGTATTACTAACAAGTAGAATGTAAACATGTTGCTTTTACTATATTTAAATGAAACAGATTTACTAAAACATGGTAGTTTGTAATTTAAATGTTTGTTTTGACTTGATAAGACATTCAATTAATCAAAGAAAAACATTTAGTTGCATAAAGAAACAACTGGAATTAGAATGAATTGAAATTCAGGGTCAGATAATACAAAAACCCCTACAAAACATAATATTCTGAGAAAAATAAAACCTAAGTAAATTTATTTCAGTTCAGAAGATGTAATCTATGGCTATATCTTTGTCTATGTTAAGATCTCCCACCTAAAATAAATTTTGATGTGTCACTGACAAAACATTTTGGCACCAACAGCCCATTAAAAATTAGGCCATTTTGAAGTTGTTGAAGTGTATTGCACTCATTTGAAACTGATGTATATTTAGGTGTGCTGATGAATACATAATTATGCACTTGAGATTCATCATTCTAAAGGATTTGGTTCAAGACTTAAAGCTTTCTTTGTTCTCACATTTATTCAGTTGATGGGTTATTTCGGCCGTACTTCTCTTCAGTCGTATAAGATGGCCATCCCATCGAAGTTAGGGAGCACAGAGAGCATCTGTGCTTGCGCACACGTTTATGCATATAATTTCTAACGCCCAGATGCCGTAGCCAAAATCCGTCTGGAGAAATATACTTTACTGTTAACTGTGGAGGCTTGTAAATGGCTTGTCGTTGATTACCTTACTTTTCTATGGTTAGCTGCTGGTTAGCTTACCAAACAGTAATGTATGGAAAATATTTTTTAAATATATTGCTTACATCGAACATTATTTACCTAAGGGGCCAGAGATATTATCTTGATGTATGCAATTCAATAAAAATACGTTTCTTTTTGCATTAAATATTGTTAACAGTCTGCAAATACCATAGCGTCAGCTCACTTGTGGCATGTGCCAAATAAACGTATTTTCTTTCTGGTATGCCACTCATATTATGTGGTAGAAATTCTTAACTGAAACCTTACATTTCGATATTATCTATGATTCTTGATGTGTGCTGCGAATTTCTAACCGTGTATAACCCAAAATTATACACATATATTAACATAATTCGAATAGAAAGGTCACGTAGGTACATTAGTTACGCTTTCGACTGTTAACTTATATCAGATAGTATATTATCATGATGTAAACATAATAATCTACAAGTATGTTATTGCACTCTAAAAAGGCGAAGACTCAAAACATGACCCATTTGATCAAACTGATCCTAATTCCAAACGCCTGCTCTACTTTCAAACCAGTTAAACCCACAGCCGCTATAATACAGTATGTAGAATTGACTGTCCTACTTTAATTCGCCATTAAGTTTCATTCCTACAATCACACGAATTGAAGAACGAATCTTCTGACCGTCAGAGATCTTGCAAGATACAATTGTCTCGACACAACATGGTATTGCAATGCCACATTACAAAAAAGAAACCGTTTATTGTTCGTCTCTACCAAGACCTACTGTACGATAGTAAATGTTTCTGCCATGTCCAGTAAAACCGTCAAGCTTAAAATACGTAATATGCGAGCGTTGGTAACCAGGGGTGTAAAAGTACCTGTAGGTACTTCAGGTAGAGAAATATTATGAGTCATTGACCCAGCATTTTGCCGTTGGTGGTGTTTAGAAGATAGGGGAGCGCATTGGGTCGTGCGAATGTAAAAAACAAATTGTACGGGGGTGTTTTTACGTGCCCGTATAATTCGCATCGCCAGAGCCTTTAAGTGTAAAATGTTGTACGTCTCTTGCATAGAAACGGGTTTTTGATAATATTATGTAAAAGAAAATACTGTAGCACTACAGTGTATTTTCCTCGCATATCTTATTTGGTAAACAAACACCATGATATCAAAAGTTTTTGCATCAATCACACGCTCTAATTTACATAATGTTCATCTTGATCTATGTACGAAAATCAAGTAAATTGAGTGAGTTGAGACATTTTTTTTATTAAAAACGAATACAGCTCCCGTACTTTCATTACCGAATAAGACAGTTAAAGAAAGATGGTGCTGTTCTTTTGAAAAGATTGCTCTTCATCAAATCAAATATAATCAAATCACCAGTGCTCATCATCATCCCATCCCCTTTACCGTTCGGACGCTAACGACACAAATAAAGGGTGTAAAAGTACTCTTGACGAAGGCGAAAAACACGCGATCTCCCCGTCATTGCGTTCTTATTTGTGCTAGCTAGACCATACCTTCTAGGTACGGCGATATTGGGGGGGTCAAAGTTCCAACTTTTTCCTATTTATCCGTAACATTAAGTTCTACCGTAAAACGTAATTTATCATCCCAAATAGATAAGTCGTTTCCCAGCAATAACTTGTGTAGAGTTACTTAGTCTGATATTACAGAATGTATGGTTGATGGCTTCGTGAAGGGTTGGTTTACACCCTGTATGTGTCAAAAATTGGGGTTAAATGTGATGCTTGAAGTTCAAAGACTACGTCTTCTTTGTCCATGTTTCTCTATTACTCGATATCTCGGTAGACAATCTTTGTAATAGAAATAGACCTTAACCTTACCTTTTTCCTCCAGCAATCTAGGCAACGTGTACAAAGAGCGGGGTCAGCTGCAAGAAGCGTTGGAGAACTACAGGCATGCCGTCAGACTAAAGCCGGACTTCATCGATGGCTACATCAACCTTGCGGCCGCTCTTGTGGCCGCTGGAGACATGGAGCAGGCGGTACAGGCTTATGTTACCGCCCTGCAGTATAATCCTGTAAGTATTCAAGATCTTTTGATACAAGAAGTTCTCAATTTGCTGAGCCCTCATTTGCAAGGGTTGTTTTTTAACGTGCGTATGAATAAATTCGAAGACATTAAAAGAAAGAATATAAAGCGCAACTTTGAAAAGCACAAGTACGTAGGGTTGCTCCGTTTCAAATTGGTTTTATTGAAGGCCAACAGTGAAAATCGAGGCTTAGAAAGTATGTATACATCGCGTAATCAGACCAGAATATTCCATCAATATGATGCACGCATTTTGTCGCGTTTATTTTGTACTAGTTCTGGTACTTAGAGCAACTAATTACCAAGGGCCTTCTATCCTACGCATCGCGGAAACAAACGATAATGTATACAAGTACTTTTTCCGGGTGTTTACGTCTTGATACTAAACTTGTACATAAACAAAAACAGTAAAATTCCATACGTTTTACGGGCAAGGGACTGAAGGGAGAGCTCTTAACATTCCATACACTCACCCTATTTATAATGTTCGTAGGGTGAACGCGGCTGCAGTAGGACTAGCATTACTATAGCAAACGAAACCTATTATCGCTATGCCTATATCGACGAACTCTTATTCGAATTCGTTGTTTTTTATTACAATTTCGCATTGCGTTTGAAACTGAAGATTTTTCATGCCTTATTCAAAATTTTGTCTATAGTCTAATCTATGTGCAAGTTTATCACACTTTTATGCTAATAAGGCACTTTATAAAGTGTTGATTCTGTTTCTGAGTCATCCATCTATTCGTTGCTATCGGTGACAAGTTTGTGATATAGCCGCATAAGTAAAGACAAAGCAATTCAGGCGATAATAAACGTATTAAATGATGTACATACACACCACAAAAACAAACCAAATTAAGTCATATCAATTTTAAAAGGTTACACACAATCTTTTGTCTTAAAATGTAAACTATAAAGTCTGGTATCGTATTATGCGGTAATACTACTCGGCCTATCTCAATTCAATGTTGGAGGGTTGCCAGAAAAACAGGTATTGGTCGTAGTTGCCACTTACACGTATTTGGTAACCGCATAGTCGGTACGTTCGCACCAACGCCGGTGCCCTTCACCGGCCTAGAAAATTAAAATTGACAAGTTAGGCAATTGGGCTATTTGTCATAACACTTACAAATTAGATCGTACCGTGTGGCTCATGGCAAAGTTCTATCGTAAAATGCGGCTTAGAAGATACTATCCAAAATCTAGGAGCGAACCACGGGATCATTAGTCCGTTAGCCAATCACGGTGGCATGAGAAACATCCCTTTACTATCCTTCAAGAGAGATTTTGTCAATTTAAACTTATTCGGCCATGATGTAATGTAAAATAACTTAATACTTAGTTCTAGGCTTTGCAAAATGTAGTATATATGCAGTAAGTGATAAAGCCGCAATGCGGGTGAAGTGGCCGCGAATGCGATGCAGTTAACCTTTACCTTTGCACACGAAAAGACCAGGCAACGATATTGACGCTATTCACAACTACATATATGTATATTGAGGGACCTAATAGCTGCTGTCTAGACTGATTAAATTGAGAAAACCGTGTTTTTTTTTGCATTTTTTTTATTTCAGCCTTTTTAGTTGTGGTATCTCACACAATAGCTACTAAAACATATTAGCATATCATCCACACACAGTAGTAGAAGAAAAATATATAATAGAAGATAACAGCTCATAAAATATCTAAGCAATATAGACAAAATATGGGACCACCTCGGAATTATCCCTTTTCGATTATAAAAATAACGGAGACATCACGTAACAAACTTAGATAAAAATACAGTTGAATTGAGAACCTCGTCCTTTTTTTTTAAATATTTGTAAATAAACTAGATCCAGCTCTTGTAATAGAATCAGTCTCAAACAAGACTAACCTCATTCTTTATTCTATCTATCATTACAAAACGTGATTCGTAATGTAAGTAAATGTAGAAGGATTAAGGATGCATTCGCGGGCCAAATATTTTGATACTTTTTAGCTGTAAACTAGGCAAAATTATCCTGGGAATTAAAAATGACAACTTGCATTTTACCTCAGGTTAAGTAATGTTAAAGGAGATCTGTCTTCATTGTTCATTGTGAACACAGGCTAACGGGACTCAAAACAAAAGACCTTGGTGTCACGCGTCTGCATTGAGGCAGATCTTGGTAAACAGTTGATGAGTCAGTAGTGAGTAAAAACAGTATGTTAAGCATTACGATTATCCAGAATTCAATAAAGCATGGCCACGATAATTACAAGCAACTTTATTTTTTCACATATTTTTATATCCTTACTTCCTTACTAATATTATAAAAGCGAAAGTGAGTTTGTTTGTTTGTTACTTCTTCACGCTTTAATGGCTACACCGATTCTGATGAATTTTTGTACAGAGATAGTTGGGAACCAGGAGACGGACATAGGCACATATTTTTTTTTTTTAAAGTGGGATGTGAGGGAGAAAGATGGAAGAAAAGGGAAAACTTAGCGTTGCTGTTACAAATCAATAAGGCGAAAGGGGAAATGTGATACCCCGAATTTAACGCGAGCGAAGCCGCGGGCAAAAGCTAGTTTTTTCATATCTTTTATTCAAATTATAAAATGTATTTGTTTTTCATACTTGATGTACAGTCAAGTCTCATCAGTGGTAACATTTACAGCTCTTTAAATCGTAGCAGTAAGGATGATTTTCGCAGCACAAGTGTGCATGTGCTAGCTAAAGGTTAAAAGGAAGGCCGTTGATGCTGTTTCATATCTTGTTTTTATAATTATATATATAACTTGTTTGTCAAACCGATGATAATGAATTTGACTGTATAATTTATAAGACTAGGAAAAATAAGTCAGCGAATGGCTTATCTACATTATCTTGTACATAAATTAAAGGAACAATGTACCTGATATTGATAGTGACGGCTTGTGTAGTTAGCAATTACTTTGAAAGCTTTTAATTATGTTAATAAATCCAATTGATTTTATCACAGCTCTGTAGACTGTGACATAGTTTAGTCGCGGTTTCGACCGCATTCAGCGTTATTACAGTCATGCATATTTCTTTGCATGACTCACTTCCATATCACATTCAATTTAATAAGCGTATGGCTAATCTTGACCAGAAAGATATCAACTGCTGTAGGTTTTCGTTGGTTTTACACATCAAAGTGTAAACTTATAAAATTGTTTTCTTTTTAAATATAAAATCTCTGTGCAAATTCTGTAAATAGCACATAGAAACTGAAACATGTACCTAATAATTGTCTACTACTTACTTAAACAATTTTTAACACATACTTTACACACAAACTATTAACACATAATACTTTACCAAAACTTAAAAAAAAAAACTTCGCGTACTTCAATCGCAAAGTAATTCAAAACTCGAAAACTATCAGGTAAGGTGCAAAATCGACTAAAACTTAATTTAGTAACTATCAAGTCGCATTAAGGATATTCTGGGTTTGCAAAAATAAACCAATCAATCATTACAGTACAGCTAGCCCAAACAATATTACAGTTGACCAGGATCTCGAATAAAAACAACTTCTACATACATTATGAGACCTTCAGTGTCAATTATTATATGTCAGTTCAAAGCAATCACCTATTGTTACGCTTATGTTATAGGTACTCTACAAAACGGTGTATTTTTCCACGATGTTTTCCTTCACAATCTCACGCTGATCGAGCTGCCACTCTATTATATTAGAGGATGACCTCACTGATTAGAAAAACTTTATTTCTACATCTGTTTTCTTCTGATTTTGATTAGAGGAGCTCGTAGTTAAATAATAAGTCACACGAGTTTATCGTCAAGTTGTAGCGCTTGCCGGTTGGTCTGTGGATGCTCATTAGCCCTTGTGCCTCAGAAGGACGAAAAGCAATGGTCCCGTTTGTTGAGATCTTTGACATTTGTCAGGTAGTCAGTGTCCCGAAAGTCTGACATCTAGTCTTATCAAAGTGTACCGTATTACTCAGTACTAACTGTCGCTCAATGTTAATAAATCAGCTGCATCCGGTAAGACTGGTAGCCGACCCAAATAAAGTTGGAAAAAGACTAGGCAGATGATGGTGTTCTTCTGATATAAATGTTCCTTGTCAGTTCTGGTGAATTAGCAAATAAACTGATAAGAAACAATATGTATCATGTGTAAGTCAGGTAAACCCGGTGAACGGTGGTTGAGGCCGTAAATCAAATTTATTACCAAGAAGATTAAACGGTGATCGCGGAATCAAAACGTTCGTTATTAATAGCTGCTGTACAAACTGTAAATGTGGCTTATTTTTACCCACGATCCTTTTGAATCACTCTATCTATTGCTGAAACCTGCATTAAAATTTGTTGAGTAGTTTAAAAGACCTAAACGAACAGACAGCGGAAGATGCTTCATTTTATACTATGTAACCATTTACTGGTTTTCTTTGTATAAGCAGAAAATATGCATTAGGCAACGGATATACCATACATCTTTATTGAAAGTTTAAGTCGGTAATGTAGGTAAAACAATATTATGTACAATAACAGCGCATTTGTTGGTTTACTGTAATTTACTTTTGTTTCGATGATCACTGTAAGAGGAAAATCCTTTGTTCTTTACATTTTGTATTCACTCGTATCGTAGTTACTAAGTCGGATGAATTTCTTAGAATAAATCGATGGTTCCTACATATAAAGCAACATGTCAACATAATTATGATGTGTTTAGACATGTCGTTTGTATGTATTTATAAATCGGCATAAAACTAATCTTAGTATATTATATGTAATAGTTTAAGTAACCATCATTTCAATAAATATTCATATAGTATGTATGTTTTGAGGGATTGTCATTTCAATTCATAAGCTCTTTCTAAAGTTTTATCTAAAATATCACAGATATCGGTGAAAAACATCGTCAGGAAAACTGAACTTCTTGAGCAAGCGTGATGATCAATGCTCGTGCCTTCTGTGTATGAAAAAAGGGCCTTTACCCAGCCGTGGGACAGTAATAGGCTGGTGTTATTATATGTATGGGTTCTTATGTTAAATTCAGTCCTGAAAATCTCTTTCTCTGTTGCACCTTAATATCTGATTATTTTAGATCAATTATCTTTAACTAGATTGATTGAAACTGCCGTGAACAATTATCATTTAATTGAAGTAAAGTAATGTGTAGCTAGCCGTGAAACGGTTGTACCGGCAATATTGCTTGGTGATTATCGAGAAGTAATCTTATGTTTGTAAACTCCATGTCCGGCATTGGCAAGGCTGTGAACCGTCGCGTGTATGCCATAACGAGAAGACAACCCAGAGGATACGTCAAAAGAATGTGTTAGTTGTCATGTTATATCTTCCGTACGCAAAATACGCCTTGGAATTCTGGAACCGGCTCGTTATACAATACAATATATCTTCTCTTATGACTGCGATCACAAGGCCACCTGAAAATGGAAAAGATGCCTTGGCAACCGCGACGATTCTCCGAATCAGGAAGAAATTGTTGTGTGTTCCTTTTTTGCGTAACCACTTGGGATCATTTTATGTAGTCTTTGACTACCAATCAAATCAATAAGGATCCACTTAGAAAGATCCGTGAATTTCATAAATCCATTTTAACTCCATGTTGTTTTGTTCACAGGACCTTTACTGCGTTAGGAGTGACTTAGGCAATTTGCTCAAAGCTCTTGGTCGTTTGGATGAGGCAAAGGTAAATATAATTTCCTCCCCGACTTTCTGGTTTGCTTCGAAGTTAACAGGATTCTCTATAAGTTTCCTTTGTACAATATCAAATTAGCGTACTCTCTGCTCTGTAAGCGTACACTGCCTTTGCGTATAAACATCAGAATAATTTGCAACTTGCGTCAGCTTTCCTTATAATGGTTTCGACTATTAGTTCTCATTGTTGTCTAAGTTTTACCCTCAAATGCGCCATTGAAGAGTCCTAGTCAGTCGAAACTATTATCGAATCTGTGAAACAGAATGGGAAATCGAATGCTTTGTTTGGCCACACAACTTCCGTTTCCAATCTTGTTGCACCACACAATATGTACAGTCACAAAATATTAAACATCTTATGTGTATCGTTATCTGATAATAAAATTACGTTTGATAGTTTGATCCACTGTTTGTTATATCAATGGTTGACATTGACTGAATACAAGGACATTTCTGCGTAGCATATTTTTACGCGTACATTTTTTATTGAAGCTTGCCGTACACATGGGTCTTAAATTGAATTTAAATAATGTACACAAGAAGTACATGTCTTATTATACAATACAAGAACTTTCCAGGGGAAAGACGGGAGCGTAATATTTTGTGACAGCGTTTTTGCGTCTAAATATCAGTTCTCTACACAACATTTGTCCAAGGAACCTCATTGTTTTTAATGTATTGTACTAACATTAATATTGCTTCGAGTTCTTAACAATGTTGTGTGGAGTATTGAACAGTAAAGGAGAGTAAACTAATTCACATCTCTATACTAAACGTTTGAGACAACATTCAATCCTGTTTTCTTCAAAACCTAGTTAACATTTTAATCCTTGTGCTTGTAGTGATTTCTTATTACAATGGAGGATCAGAGGAGTCTGTAGTGATTATTTCATTAGTGGTATGACGTAGTGAGTTTATTTGTATTATATGGTCATACACATCATGCCTGTCGCATGTACTCTGCTCGATGACAGCGTGAGCTGGATAATGATCCTCTCAAATCATAAATAATTGATTTGCAATATAATTTGTTTATGAAGACGATCGGGTGAAGCAAATTGACTCAAAATCAACTAATTTTCTATTATATTTTCACAAGGTGTTGTCTGGTAAGGCAAGTGTAGGTGTGACCGCTGCTGTATCTAGCTGGGTTATGGTTCGTACGACACTCGCTATCCCGCCGCGATGCCGCCGTGTCTGCTGCAGGTAAAGTGGAAAAGGTTTGCAAGAACTAAAGTAAGAACAGGAATCGGATACAACTCGTGCTCTTGACGTATCCATTGTCGTGACCATCCTCTCTCATCGGCTAGGAAGTGGAAGCGTTTCACTTGTGGTTGCCTCGTTTGTTTCGTGACGTATGATTTATTTATTATTTTCTGTTTATACAAGACGTATGGATGTGCGGTTGCACTTGGTTTGCACTGGTTTTTCGTTTGCATTTCCTACTGATGTGTGTGGCAGTCGGCGTAGTCTCGTTTCTCTAGGGTGCTGTTTGCGTAATGATTTCTGTATGCGATTGATGTTTGGTGATCGTAGCTTTTGGTGTACACGTCGATCACCCAGCATCACTCGTAGCGAACGTGTAATTACTGACATTGGCGTAACAAACATTTCAGAACATCATTACATCAAAATATCGTTTTCGTATGGTTATTAACATGTTATTTTTCCGTGTGTGTAGGCTTGTTACTTGAAGGCAATAGAAACGAGGCCAGACTTTGCAGTGGCATGGAGTAACTTGGGATGCGTGTTTAACGCACAGAGTGAAATCTGGCTGGCCATTCATCACTTTGAGAAGGCCGTTGCACTGGATCCGAATTTCTTGGACGCCTACATTAATTTGGGAAATGTTCTCAAAGAAGCCAGAATTTTTGACAGGTGACTTTTATTTATATTTATTTTACTATCAAAACACACAACAATAAATCAGAACTTAATATTCATAGCACATTTTATTTAACACCATGTATAAGTATGCAAATTACATATTAATGTGTTGTCATTACCATTTCAATATCGTAAACACACATTAATATGAGACGGCACGTTAATTAACAATAATTTTCCATGTTCAATAGGGCTGTGGCTGCGTATCTTCGCGCGCTCAATCTATCGCCAAACAATGCCGTGGTCCACGGCAATTTGGCGTGTGTATACTACGAACAAGGATTAATTGATTTGGCAATTGACACGTACCGACGAGCCATTGAGTTACAACCAAATTTCCCTGACGCATATTGTAATTTAGCGAATGCACTGAAAGAGAAAGGACAAGTCGTTGACGCTGAAGAATGTTACAACACAGCTTTAAGACTATGTCCATCACACGCCGACTCGCTCAACAATTTGGCGAACATCAAACGTGAACAAGGATACATCGAGGAAGCAACTCGTTTGTACTTGAAAGCTTTGGAGGTGTTCCCTGAGTTTGCCGCAGCTCACAGTAATTTGGCTTCAGTATTACAACAGCAAGGCAAACTAACCGAAGCCCTCATGCATTACAAAGAGGCGATACGCATTCAGCCAACTTTCGCTGATGCGTACAGTAACATGGGCAACACGCTCAAAGAGATGCAGGATGTAGCCGGCGCGTTGCAATGCTACACTAGAGCTATACAGATTAACCCAGCATTCGCTGATGCCCACAGCAATCTTGCTAGCATCCACAAAGATTCTGGAAACATTCCCGAAGCTATCCAGTCGTACAGAACGGCTTTGAAATTGAAACCTGATTTCCCTGATGCATATTGCAACTTGGCTCATTGTTTGCAAATTGTTTGCGACTGGACCGATTATGAATCGCGTATGAAGAAGCTCGTCAGTATTGTGGCCGAGCAGCTGGATAAGAACAGATTGCCGTCAGTTCATCCCCATCATTCCATGTTATATCCGCTGACACACGATTATAGAAAGGCGATTGCCGCGCGGCATGCTAACTTATGTCTCGAAAAAGTGCAGGTTCTGCACAAGCAAGCGTTCAAGTTCCCGCGTGAGTTGCAAGGACGTCTCCGTATCGGTTACGTGAGCAGCGATTTTGGAAACCACCCTACCTCTCATTTAATGCAGTCCGTACCAGGTCTACACGATAGAGCAAAGGTAGAAATCTTCTGTTACGCTCTGAGCCCAGATGACGGCACCACATTCCGATCCAAGATCGCCCGAGAGGCGGAACACTTTATTGACTTATCTCAAATCCAATGTAATGGCAAAGCAGCCGATAAAATCTACGGCGACGGTATTAACATTCTCGTAAATATGAACGGTTACACAAAAGGAGCGAGGAACGAGATATTTGCGTTGCGACCGGCCCCTGTGCAAGTTATGTGGCTCGGATATCCGGGAACTAGCGGCGCCAGCTACATGGACTATTTAGTGACGGATGCAGTTACGTCGCCCTTAGAATTAGCGAGTCAGTACAGCGAGAAAATGGCTTACATGCCGCATACATACTTCGTGGGCGATCACAAGCAAATGTTCCCGCATTTGCAAGAGCGTCTCATTCTCAGTGACAAACTCAAAGCTCACAATAATTTAGGAAGTATGCCTGATAATGTTGCAGTCATCAATGCTACGGACTTATCGCCTCTTGTAGAGACTACAGACATTAAAGAGATTAAAGAAATTGTAAGAGCTGCTCGACCTCTAGAGATTTCCTTGAAAGTAGCTGAATTACCGACCACGACGCCCATTGAGACCATGATTGCTTCAGGACAAGTACAGGTAAAAACAACAACAAAATTATACGTTGCGTTTTTTCACTTATTATAGATAAATGATTGTGGTTTGCTAACTTATTCTTCATTTTCAGACTTCAGTAAACGGGGTCATTCTACAAAACGGACTAGCGACGACACAGACGAACAACAAAGCTGCGACGGGCGAGGAAGTACCACAATCTATTGTAATAACAACACGTCAACAATACGGACTACCAGACGACGCAGTGGTCTACTGCAATTTCAACCAGCTCTACAAAATTGACCCGTTAACATTACACATGTGGGTGTACATATTGAAGAATGTACCTAATAGTGTGTTATGGCTGCTTAGGTTCCCCGCTGTTGGGGAGCCTAATCTACAGAATACGGCTCAACAACTAGGTAAGAAACATTCTGTGTAATAAATAAAACATGTCCCCATTTTTTTTAAATATATTATTGATATTATCATCGCGTTATTGACATCTTGACGTCAGTCAGACAATCCCATCTGACATATAACTTGAACATTAAAGAGCATTGTCTACTAGAAAAAAAACCACTTCTATTCACAATAGCCACTAGGAGAATTATTATTCAAAAAATGTTGGACAAACAATAATACATCATGTGCATAGAAAAACCCAGTCAAGTTTCCTAATTGGTGGAAATATGACTCAGTTATTGTCAAGTTGGACATCTAAGTTAGCTTACGTACCTTGTTGCTTGCACACTATGAATTGACATTAGATAGTTAGCGATACGCTTATAAAAAAATGGGTATTTACGACTCTGTTATTAATAAATGATATTTGCCTTTTACCCAGGTCTACCACCCGGCCGCATAATATTCTCAAACGTCGCCGCTAAAGAGGAGCACGTGCGTCGCGGACAATTGGCGGACGTTTGTCTCGACACGCCATTGTGTAATGGACACACGACCAGCATGGACATTTTGTGGACTGGGACGCCGGTCGTCACGCTGCCAGGGGAGACGTTGGCTTCCAGGTAAAATAAGAAAGCTAATTAAAACAAAAAGCTAGACAGACATTTTATTTTGTCAGAAGCGCCGACAAAATAAAATGATTATTATTATAATAAATTGTAAATATTTTAATAAACCATCGGATCCTAATTTTATTAAAATACAGAAAAGAAAATTGCGCGCTACTTTATTAGATTCACCCAAAAAACTTTATTGGAGCTTCATAGAACTTGGTTAAGGTGAAAGCTCCAACCTACCCGCGAAATTCAAATTTTCTTACGTTTTTTGCAATTTTCAGGCCAGTGCTAGGTTGTATGTTCATTAAAATATTATTCGCGGCTGTAAGACGTATGTAGTTATAGAATTATAATCATCAAAATCATCAATACAACGCTCTAAGTTCATAAAGCTGTAGGAAAGACTTTTTTTGTTTTTTTTTTGTTCCTACGCCTTTATGAACTTGGAGGGTTGTATTGGTGATTTTGATGATTATAATTCTATAACTACATACGTCTTACAGCCGCGAATAATATTTTAATGAACATACAACCTAGCACTGGCCTGAAAATTGCAAAAAACGTAAGAAAATTTGAATTTCGCGGGTAGGTTGGAGCTTTCACCTTAATGTTATCAAAATGAAATAGCGAAGCGATTTTGATCCAAGTTTTTTTTTATATTTTAAGTAAAGTCGAAATATAAAAAAAATTACAATGCATCCATCAGCACAATGTTTTAAATGCGTAAGATAAAAAAACATTTCCATCAATTTTTTTTTTTCGTAGAATTACTTAGTTTGATGCATGGTTGACTTCTTCGTGAAGGTTTCGTTTACACCCAGTATATTCATAAAAAAAATGCTTTTGTTACAGAGTGGCGGCATCTCAGTTGAATACGCTCGGATGTCCCGAATTGATCGCGAGAACGAGACTAGAATATCAAGACATAGCTGTAAGACTAGGAACCGATAGAGAATAGTAAGTAATACATTTGATAACAAAAAACCTTATCCACCGGCCACTTGTAAAGGCTGCTGTTGCGATAACATTCGTAATCCGTAGTTTATAGCAGCTGCATTATGGCAGCTGATGAATCCAGTCGTGCTTTTATCCGGCACTGGCCTGGATCGTTCTGATGTCATCGTCAAGCTAATTATTCGACCAGACCATATTATTCATATTTATGGATAATCAAATAACGATTTCCTTCTTTTATTTACAGTTTAAAAGGCATCCGTGCTAAGGTTTGGGCAGCGCGCACCGAGAGTCCGCTCTTCGACTGCAAGGCGTATGCCACCGGCTTAGAATTGTTATACAATAAGATGTGGCTGAGGTACGCGCGCGGTGACCGCCCCGATCACATAAAGGCGGACAAATAGACTGCGGTTGGCACCGGCAAAAACAATGACGGGACATCTAAGAAACGCCGATGGTGCTAAGTGATAGTGAACCAGTAAGTGAAAGTTGAACGGTTTCAAGTTATGATCTTAACGAGTGAGTGACGATAGAGCCGAGTGCGGACAGTGTGTGATATTAATTTTATGAGCTGGAAGCTCTGTTCGGTTCCAATTGTCAGCCGGTGTCGATAAAACTGATCAATGTAGTTGTATGTTAATGAAATTGTACTCTATAAACATTGATCTGTCCTTCATCGCCTAAGGTGACCGATCAATTCAGTATGTTATATATAATTTGGTTGGTTTAAACGTAAGTATCCAAAGTATCCTTTGTGGATTTGATACGACAGTTTCGTAGGGGGCTTAAAACATGAAATACGTGTGTACTTTTAGGTACACCTCTGCCTAACCCTTTGGGAATAACAGGTGTGATGTTATGTTATGTAGTTTCGTAGGGCGATTGATGTATCAGTGAAACAGTTGACCATGACCTGGCAACGTTTAACTTAGGTAAGTTACTATACAAACAGGCTCTCAGATATTTTAAGCATGTAATGTATGCTAATGCTCGCTAGTTTTCGAGTAACTTCGATATCTTCCTTATCTGTAGTTGTGCGCTAAAAGGTTCCTGGCTAGTTCTAACGACTGCAATACTGATTTAGTTCAAACTGAATTGTGTGAATACTATAAATAAATATTGAGCAATAATATAATGTAAAGTTTAGTTATAAATGATCCTTGATAATGAAATGTAAAATAATGCAGAGTTATGTAATATGTTACAGGTAATGATAAATATGGTTATGTTGCTTATAGTTGTGTTGCAGCAGTTGTTGTATAGCCTATATTCAAGTTCAAGTTCAATGTTCTTAAAATATAATTATTTAGTCAATTTTTAATCCAGAAATACTGTTAGAGAATAAAAAACCCTGTTATTGTGTATCAAAGTAAATAATAGACAAGTAGATAAAGTCCCACAAACTTAAATCAAATTCATATCAATAAATAGACTATTATGTGCTTGCTTTTAAACTAGATAGGGAAGCTGACGTAACATTGAGTCGTTTTTAATGAGGCCTTATAACCATTGTGTTTGTATTGCATTTGCCAAAGTTATGAGTAATATTAATTGTTATTTAAACTGTACTGTGAAGAATGGAACATAATGTCTGTGTGCTATACCAAACATGGCCGTGTGTATTGATACTGGAGCCTATGTAAGACTGAATTTCCGGAACACTAACAGTGCAGACAGTTAATAAATTAGTTCAATTATAGTTATTGTCGCTGCAAGCCGTTGGCGACTCGTATAAAGTGATATAAGAGACTCGTGTTATTCTAAGTAATCATTTGTGATACCAACATTACTACTATAATATGGCCATGCTTGACGAATATAGTTTTAGACAACTTTTACCTAGTGATTGTAATACTTTAAACACAGAATTGCAGTGAATGCACTTAATTTAGTGTCAATAAAGTTTTTTTTTGTAAATATTTTTCTTTTTTTATATTTTGGAACATGTTCATTTTTTTTGTATTCTGACTTTGTAGTTTGCTTATGATGAGTTTATAAAATGTATTTTGTGTTGAATGATTGTTTTTATATTAGATTTATGCAGGTTTCTATGTAATTACAACTATTCCAAAATTATGAGGTAGTTTCTGATTCTACTTAAGGTGTTTTAGCCTTCAAAATTGTACTATTTAATCGTAATGTCTAAAGTAATTGGAAAAGTTGGAGAGAGTGAGAAAATACTATAGTGAATTGGGTATAAACTCAGCTATTTATTTATTTATTGCTCATGAATTGCTTTGCTAAATGACCGACTATAATGTTGTCTTCTCGCAATAACCGAGCATACAGTAGTGTAAGATGTAATGGCTATAAATGTGACTTATCCAATTGTTTTTTCAATGTCTTCTGATTTCTTGTAAATAGTAATTAAGGCTAGACTATGATGGAATAAACAGAAAAATATATTGTGGTTTTATTTTTCGTGGGTTTTAGTCGGTACAAATCTAGTACTCCACCTCCGCCCAGAGCGGGGGAAGTTATTTGATATATAAAGGCTCCTACACACAATGCCGGCGGCAATGCCGCCGGGTTTATGCCGAGCTGGTATGCCGCCAGAAATACAAGCCGCCGGCAAAAGCCGCGCAAAGCCGCCAAGCATCAAGGCGCGGGCCCACCGCGGTGCACGGAGAGGCTACGCACGTGTATTGAACTTCGCTTTGTAAGAAAATGTATGTGGTTGTGTCCACTGCAACCCACGGAGAGGCTACGCATGAATTGACGTCATTAATACATGCGTGGCTTGCTCGAATAGGCGGTTACATAGCTCGTGTGGTGTCCGTTACCCTGGCCAGAAGTTGTCGATAATGGTCATTTGAATCTTATAGATAATTAGTTTTGCGGCTTCTGTAATTGTTGCGCACATTTTTAAATTTGTTGCGCTTATAGTTTTTTAATTATTTCACAAAAACATTTCCTGCTGGCGTAACGTTACGCCAGCCAGACCTTTTTCTTTCTAATGGGAATATTTAAATAAATATTAGCTATAAAATTAGTTGTCTAGATAAAGTAAATGTTGTGCCTTATTTTGTATTTGTTCTTTGTTCGGTTGCGAAGTTATTCGAGATTTTGCTGGGGTAACGTTTTTGGTTTTGCTAGATCTTTGAAATGGTTAGGCGGATTCTTATCATATTTTGTACACGACTTCCTAGGACTTAGTTAAAATTTGTTCTGCAATAACAAAACCAAAATAATGCATATCTTATAGGTTATTTCATTAAATAGAAAAACACTTCAATTGGTCCCAGCACTCTCAATAAGAAGTCTAAAGACTTACTTTAAACGTTATTTTAAAGCTTGTAACTGCTTTCAAATGTATGTGAAGTTTCATTAGTATCCTGTTAGTATTTAACAAGTTATGATGATATTCAGTTCTTCACGAGCACGGTCTTGATGCGCGCGGTGTTATTTGGCCACTGGATTGGATATATGAACTGAATGTTATGTCAATTATTAGTTTTTTAGATCAGTTGTATATCAGTAAAATTTCAGCTCAGTACATTGGATAATTAATGAGATAATACGATTAAAGTCATTAGGAAGTGAATGACCGTGGTAACCCGACCAAGTTTAGGTGGTTACGAAAAAGCGAAAACGCAGAACATTATGGTACCTTCTAAAATATGTAGGATAGTGTTATAAATTTAGTACAGACATGTACAAAAGTTTTTAAAAAAAATACATGATTATTAAAGATTTTTTATTGAAAGGTAAAAATAATCATTTCAATTGAACTTTAGGGGAGATTGGGTAACAGTGAATCATTTTTTTTTTAAAGACGTGTTTCTCCGAAGTTTATGTCAAAATGATACATCTATGAAATTAAATGATAATGTGAATATCTAATGTCTAAAATAAAAGTCATTTCATGGCGTGTATTATACTAATTTACGAGGTATAGGCACTTTTTTAAATAATGAGAAATGATCCACTGTGACCCGGGAACGGGTCACTTTGGATCACTGCATGGGTGACAGTGAATCGGCTGGGGCACCCAGGATCAATTGCAAAGAAATATCAATAAAACATAAATTTTCATATTATTATATTATTATTATTTGTACTAGGTACTAGACAGTCTTTTACGTCAAAATAACCTTATAAAAAAAGCAATCACTTTTTAATGAACTTAAAAATAGGTAGATATTCCTGAACCTAAAATAAACAAATATACACTTCTTTTAACAGTAATAGGTACGTAATTTAACTTGAAAAGAAACATAAACTTAACATAAATTCGCTTCAGAAAAAATAACTGCAAATAAAACATGTAAATACTTATTTCTTTTTATAATAATAGACAGTCTTTCATGTCAAAGTTTTTATAGTCCTATAAAAAAATAATAATCACATTTTTGATAAACTTAAAAATAGCTTTTCTCAAGATCTAATAATTAACCAACATAAAACCGTTTTTTGAACTGTAATAATTCGAGAACAAGCATACAATTAACGTAATATTTTATGAACTGCATAGTTAGGTGTAAGCCTTATTGGTTTTTCAGGATCAGGGTTGCTTTTAACTTTCTTATGATAGCTATATAACGTAGTATATGGAATACCAGTCGACCTAGCAACGGCTCTTAGTTTTTGGCCGTCCTAAATAAGTTTTAGAGCGTTACTCATCTGTTCTTCAGTATGAAGTCCAATAGTCGTCTTTCTTACTCGATTGCGAGGCATGTTTACCTAAAACATAAAGTACAAATAAATATTAGCTTGATGGGTTACAATGGATCAACAGTTCACTGTGACCCATTACAAAACGATTCACTGTGACCCATTGACCGTTTTAAGAAAATAAAATAAACCAAAAAAAAACTATCTATCTTGAGGACAAATCAATATGTATTACAACGGGTCTAAAGTATGACAAGTATACGTCATCGCAAAAACATCTACAATTATTATTCAATAAGGAGTTAAATAAATTTAAAAATCTCGTAAAATAATAGATTAGGTACTTACGTAGGGTCCGGAGTGAGGCAGTACGTGTTCCCTCTTCGATAGCGCGCCGATGACAAGTGCGACGCAAACAGGTATAGACGAGCGGCAAATACAGGTTTTTTGGTGTGCGTGAGTGCAACACATAGAATGTTATTGTACATTATCCACTGTGACCCGCGATTCACTGTTACCCAATCTCCCCTACTTATAAAAACTTGTGTTGCTTAGCAACCGATTAAACATCACCTGTCATCGTCATTTCTATTTCAATGAATAGAGATGGCAAGTGACTTAAGAGCTATATAAGTTAATAAGTAACGTTAAGTAACGTTTAATCAGTGTTTATAAGTTAAGGGGTTTAAGTATTATTATACTTATACTTAAAAACAATCACAGATTATAATTACAGATAGAATTTTTGCTTTTTTTTAAATATTCTATTATTTTTATTTAAATTATAGACTTCAGTATACACAGTACACAGTTACAGTTTTTATTTAAATATACACATATTGGAATGTGTAATGATCACAGACAATAAATAATATACAATGGTTTTTTTCAGTTAACACTAAACTTACATATGTCTACTAATACTTACTTATATCAATTAAAATCACAGATCAATGGTAATATTATATGACATCACAATGTAGTAAAATGCTCACAGTTAGTTCTACTGTTTTGTTGTCTTATTTCAAATATCACATTTTTTTCCTAAGTTTATACACATAAAATGAACTTAAACTAACTAAAAATCACAGATCAAAAATAATAAAATTAAGTAACATTCTCAAAACTCAAAAAGTCAACGTGAGGTACATTCTAAAAATTTGTTAGTTTTTGTATAAAAAATCACAGATCATTTTGTAAAATGAGTATACAAATACGTAAGTAACTTTGTGAAACAAAAGTTGTCATAAACAGAGATCTAGTCACTCTACAAGATGAATTATGTGTTTATGGAGCATGTTTAGTGCGTTATGCAAACAATGTATTACCCCTTTACCCCACCCCTCCCGCGTCCCACCGAACGGCATGCTCTAGCGGTGATTTTTGATAAGTTTGTGCAACTGGAAGATAATAATAATGTTTTCATAGTACAGATATATATTATATTATTATTATATAGGTAACAGTGTACGCGTCTGTACCGAAATTGTAAGGTGTATTATACTAAACATTTCAAAAGATAGTATAATGTTCTGCGTTTTCGCTTTTTCGTAACCACCTAAACTTGGTCGGGTTACCACGGTCATTCACTTCCTAATGACTTTAATCGTATTATCTCATTAATTATCCAATGTACTGAGCTGAAATTTTACTGATATACAACTGATCTAAAAAACTAATAATTGACATAACATTCAGTTCATATATCCAATCCAGTGGCCAAATAACACCGCGCGCATCAAGACCGTGCTCGTGAAGAACTGAATATCATCATAACTTGTTAAATACTAACAGGATACTAATGAAACTTCACATACATTTGAAAGCAGTTACAAGCTTTAAAATAACGTTTAAAGTAAGTCTTTAGACTTCTTATTGAGAGTGCTGGGACCAATTGAAGTGTTTTTCTATTTAATGAAATAACCTTTAAGATATGCATTATTTTGGTTTTGTTATTGCAGAACAAATTTTAACTAAGTCCTAGGAAGTCGTGTACAAAATATGATAAGAATCCGCCTAACCATTTCAAAGATCTAGCAAAACCAAAAACGTTACCCCAGCAAAATCTCGAATAACTTCGCAACCGAAGAAAGAACAAATACAAAATAAGGCACAACATTTACTTTATCTAGACAACTAATTTTATAGCTAATATTTATTTAAATATTCCCATTAGAAAGAAAAAGGTCTGGCTGGCGTAACGTTACGCCAGCAGGAAATGTTTTTGTGAAATAATTAAAAAACTATAAGCGCAACAAAGGCGAATGGCAGGGTTGTATGGGAGTTTAGTACCCCTAATAAAATATCGTGTTTTGGATATATTTTTGTTTCAATTGGTAGTCAATACGATAGGCAAGCCCTTTTGAAATTCTTAGATTTTTAGGAATTGGGACCTAAAAGTTATAACCAGTATAACGCGGGGAATAATATTAAGTAGGCTGTGGTTTGTAAGCTGCTGTTGTTACGCTGTGCCATGCCACGTGACACACCCCTCCTCCGCCGCACGCGAGCTGCAATGCGCCCGCGCCGGCCGCGGACTCAGAGAGAGAACTCAGAGAACCCCCCAAAGACTACTATAGTATATGGAACCCCCGATCGCCAACGAGGTCAGACGGAAGAAGTGTCTCCGCGACTCTCGGGTGTGCGCGAAAGCCCTATATTGTTAATCTCGTCTCAGTATGTTGTGCTGATAGACTGTACTATTGTATTTGATGAGTGCTTCTATGAATAAATGATTTTAAAGGTATAAACGCCTTTTAAACCAGTTTTATTTTTGAGGTTATGTCCTAAAAAATATTATTATGTGTAAGCACATAAACATTGTTTTGGTGAAAAACGATGTTCTAGATAGCTGGTGCTATCTTTGTAATGTTTTACTTATCATTAAGTTAGCAAATTGACATGAGAATTGTACCTATTCAGTAGAGTGCTTTAGGAGACCTACGTCCACCAGTGGTCTGCAATAGTTTGATGATGATGGATGATGAAGCGCTGATGCAGTTTTGAGTGTGGGTAAATAAAACAACTTTGTTTTTGCAGGAACTTACATTAATTTTATTGTTGTTATAATTACCTAATTGATTCTTAATATTATTTTATCTAAGAAAGGGGCAGGTCGGGTCATACCTTCATGGCAAGCGTTACTAAGGTACCAAATAATGCTCATAACATGTGAGCAGCATCCCATCCAGTTACAAAAACCATTAAATTCAGTTGCGTTTAATAAATCACTCATTATGGTGGCATTATTTGTAGTGGCACTATATGGTCCGCGTACATCTATAATATATCCATCAGAGGCATAGAGGACAAATGACTTTAATAAATTCCTATATTTATGAAGGGAATATGTATCCTTTTGGAATAAGTAATTACTACTTTTTTGTATGTATATTTATATTGCATCAGCTATTGTGATTGCAGGTTTTTGATCAGCTGGTGCATTAGGCTCACAAAAATGTGATCGGCAATGTATGAATTTTTTGCTGCCACTTGCTCCCTTCTTAAATGAGAAAAACCAAGAAATCCTGGAACATAATCAGTTAGCAAAATATTTATTGCTACAGACATTAATGTCTCTAGGGTCCTTATCGGAACTTGAAATAGATATGACAATCTGTCCTCTGAATCCCCAGTCCTTAATTTACACAATAAGGCTGTTAATGCAAAACTATCCCGATGCATATTCCTAAGCCTCGGTGTAACATCCAATATTTGTTGATGTTGTTTATTTATGCCTATAAAGTACTGTACTTGGTTATCGGGGTAGTTTTGAATATTCTCATAAGAGATGTTACTTAACCCTTCCATTAAAATAAAAATTATCTCCTCTGTGTGTGGAAGTAAAGCTATTAAGGCTATACTCAGCAGTATACAGGTTTTCATAATTAGCGTCCTGTCTATGTAAGGAGCAAATACGAGCTCCTCTTGGTACAAAATATTGATACTTAACCAATACAGCTTGCCTGGTTTCTTTAGGCACAATATTTGGCTCTGGTTCCAAGCACTCTTTGGAAAATGCAGTGTCTTGGTGTTTCAGCTGCTCTTCTTATATTGGGCAATACAATATGTTGGGGTCTTTCTTCTGGTTCATATATCTGGAACATAGAAGCTTAAATCTCAAGCTTGGCCCCAGCAAACTCCACAAACTTCATTCATGGATGACATCTGTAAATAAATAACATTGATGAAATACAAATTAAACACTAAGTTTGATAAGATATAAATTGCGCCCATCATGACCAAGCTACAGAATAGTTTATAACATCCAATGATTGGTTTTCACCTTACAGAAAACCTTTACCAAAAATATGTATGTTGTGTTAATATGAGAAAAAGGGCTATGTGACAATGGAAAAACCAGTATCCTTTTGTTGATAGTAGAGCCAACATCATGACTGTCCCAGATTTAACAACATAAAATAGTAATTGCCATTTGCATGACACATTTTTATAAGCTAATTACTATAAATATAATTATGTGTTGTTGCGATTCCACTCTTGATCTGATTTTGGGGTGGATAGACTGACCACATACAGCACACATCAAATCATAATGATCACCCTCCAGATGATCAGGCACAATGGGTTGAATATTTTTATTTGGTGAAACAACTCTAGTTCTTCTAGCTCTTGGACAACACGGTACACAAGCTTCATCTTCAGAATGAAGCTAAAATAAAAAATATTAATAAAGAATAGCTTGCATTTAAAAATGCATGGTATTAGTGGAAAATAATTTACATTGTTTTAACACATACATACATCAAATCAAGATATATGTGTAAATGATATATACCTCTCGTGGTTGGATCCATGTAGCAACTGTGTTAGCCATTATTTGTTCTTTTCATTTGCATCTTTAATCAAAATCCTGCGTCAACTGATTCATAGTATGGATTGTCCGCATACAACACAAACACTTAGATGGCATATTATGCTTCTCCTCGGCATATTATCAGAAGAATGTGAATGAGTAAGTCAGCAGGTGTTATCTGAAAATAATTAAGTGATTTTGAGTGAACAACATTGCTTTATATGACACTACAACATTGCTTTATATGACTATGACACTATGACAGTCATACTAACAGAGTAATAACTATTATAACAGGCAAGTAAACAATACATGTAAACGATCACTCAAGTGTTTATACAGGATATAGGACACATTATATAGGACAAAATGTAAATATTTATACAACCACAAGTGTTTATTTTTTCAAATAATGTTTAGATTTGTTTTAGTATACACATTTTATTTTAAACGGTTTTATTTAGTATCATATCGCGTAGATTAAATGGTAAGGACTACTTTTTAACACGTAAAAGTTATCACTTAACGTAACTGACACACGCGTACGCAAAATGTTATTTGGAAACTACTTACATCTCTAGGATATACCCACAGCCGATTAGTATTGACGATATCTTCACTCTCATCGGATACAGCGTCCTTTCGCGAAAGTACTATCAACAGATAGAGTACGGAGCACCAGTAGCTCAACTCAACGTAAAAATGGCCAGATAATTTGCTATATCTCTCGTTTGTAGTTTGTAGCTCAGATACAGTTACAAACTACAAACCATAACAACACAGCATTGACAGCACAAGAAAAGATTTTCGGGATTTTTCTATCCTGTCAAAAAAATTGCCAATACAAAAAAACTTTGATGGCGAAAATAATTCCTATAGTTAAATAGTTAATAATTAAGATTGTATGCAATAATTATTCATTGTTAGGTATAATGTGTAATAGGTTAATTTTATTTACGCTTATTTCAATTTTTAAATAATCATTTATCATTTTAAACCTCGTGATATTTTACAAATGGCAACTTCTAAAAACATAACCACATTTAGTTGCGTTCAGTTTAAGATTATATTACATTAAATACTTAAATCTTTTAATTGATATAATTCATTAATGCGGTGTTCTAAAAATACTAACGTTACATGAAAATGAATGGTTTAGTTGCCTTAATAAGTGGTACAAATTCTATCACATAACAACAAAAAAAGTATGCGGTACGAATTTTGCCGTTCGCCTTTAAAAATGTGCGCAACAATTACAGAAGCCGCAAAACTAATTATCTATAAGATTCAAATGACCATTATCGACAACTTCTGGCCAGGGTAACGGACACCTCGTGTGCGTTCGCGCAGCGGAATGTTGTTGAATTTAAAGATTTTAATTATGCAGATATTTAGTGTATGAGGTCGTGTAATTGTGTATGGTAAAAAAAAATTTGTGCATGCAGCCATTGTGGAGAAATTCACCAAAAACTGATTCCGCTGCGCGAACGTTGTCCTAGCGGAACTTTTTTTGAAATATAGACTTTAGAAGAAAAGAGATGTGTCTAAAAATTAGTGTGTATTTGTGTGTAATTGTCTATGTATGAATAAAATTAGTGCATGCATAAACTTCGGAGATATTCAAGTTTCCGCTGCGCGAACGTTTGGCCATTAGCTAGTTTTCATATAAAGCGCTTACATAAAGAGCTGTAGATTTGTTAAGCTGTAGTTTTGTGTATGTTCGCCCGCCTAGCCCGCCCGCCCGCCCGCTAGCTGGCGGTGTGGCCTGCGCCGGGCGAACATCGTTTCACCTCTTTACATACTTCGGTTCACACCGCGAGCTACCGACTAACCTTAAACGCAGGCCACACCGCCAGCTAGCGGGCGGGCGGGCTAGGCGGGTGGGCAAAGCGAACGAAGGAAACTATTCAAACTACGCGAAATATTGGCGAGCTAAACTATGGGGTTCACACCGAAAACTACGGACAGACGAGCGACGGGCGGAGCGCGCGGAGCGGGCTAAGCGGGCAAAGTCCATTGTCATTTGCAATTTCACAAACGTAAACACTACACTGCTATTCGAAAGACGAGCGTCGACTAGTCTACTCGACACCTAACGAAATAACCGACGATTCCAGCGAAGCTACTCGTTCACCTCGTTGGCGCGCCCGCGCTTCGCTAGCTTAGCTCGCCCGCCTGCCCGCTCGCCCGGTTCATTTGCCCGTCCTCCCCGTTTCGAGTAGACTAGTCGACGCTCGTCTTTCGAATAGCAGTGTAGTGTTTACGTTTGAGAAATTGCAAATGACAATGGACAGATAGAACGCTAACCTCTCGCTCTCCTATCCGCGCCCCCCGCTTAGCCCGTTCCGCGCGCTCCGCCCGTCGCTCGTCTGTCCGTAGTTTTCGGTGTGAACCCCATAGTTTAGCTCGCCAATATCGCGTAGTTTGTATAGTTTCCTTCGTTCGCTTCGCCCACCCGGTTCAAATCGTTCAAATCGTTTCACCTCTTTACATACTTCGGTTCACACCGCGAGCTACCGACTAACCTTACGAGCCAAGCTAACGAAATAACCGACGATTCCAGCGAAGCTACTCGTTCACCTCGTTGGCGCGCCCGCGCTTCGCTAGCTTAGCTCGCCCGCCTGCCCGCTCGCCCGGTTCGTTCGCCCGTCCTCCCCGTTTCGAGTAGACTAGTCGACGCTTGTCTTTCGAATAGCAGTGTAGTGTTTACGTTTGTGAAATTGCAAATGACAATGGACAGATAGAACGCTAACCTCTCGCTCTCCCATCCGCGCCCCTCGCTTCGCCCGCTTAGCCCGTCGCTCGTCTGTCCGTAGTTTTCGGTGTGAACCCCATAGTTTAGCTCGCCAATATTTCGCGTAGTTTGTATAGACTCCTTCTTTCGCTTCGCCCACCCGCCTAGTCCGCCCGCCCGCTAGCTGGCGGTGTGGCCTGCGCTTTAGTTTATAACTATTAAACAGAGTGGAATCAGCGGGGCGTGGTCCCTACTATAGGAATCCAGACACCATTTCAATGGATCGGCTCAGGCTGTCTGCCATGCTGTTTCCAGTTATGATAGTTCTGTTTGACTCGCGGTCGAAAGCTTCACTGCTGAGCGGTCCTGGGTCCCTATCCCTAAGAATGTTGCAGCATGCCAAAGCATAGTTTCCGACAGTGTGCGCTTGCATATAGGATGCCGAAGGATCCTTTTCCTTGCCGATGCCGATAATGGGCGCCGGGCCTAAGTGTTTATTTTGTTTATCCATTCTGGATTTAGCAGTATCAGCGGAGTTTGGAGCTTTCCAGGCCTCTCGGAAAGCACGGACTAACTACTAGAAGTCTATTAGCCTTTGAAGTGTAAAGCAAAATTGTGAGCCAAGTTTCACAATGTATTTTTTTTAGGGAGCTCTTAATTAAGTGCCGAGCACGAGTTGCCAAGAGCACGGTCACGGTCATATACCAGATACGTCTGATGAAGATATTAAATCTGCGCCAGCCCTAAATCGGCAAGCAGCAGCTAGACTATACGAGCGAAGTAATAAATAAGGGTAAACTTCAATAGATGGCGGTGTTCGAGAATGGTGGGTTAAAAGCAGTTCTTGGACTTAAAAATTAAAAGGAAAATTTAGAAATTAGTGTTCAGAATAATCATTAAAAAAAACATTGTAGAGATGTGTGAAATAGCTTCATTGCCTGTTTAAAAAAACTGGTTGTTGGTGGTGCCTTAAAATTTCCAATAGCATGTTGCCCGAACATAACTTGTTGCGGCTAGTAACACTTCCTCCGTGGTTTATTATGTTAGAAAGGTTTTTAGCCTTTACATTTCTATCATCTTAGGATGCATTTCCATAATCTCCGTATTTCTTTTCTAGACTGTTCTTTCCTACTCCTGGGCAAAGGCCTCCCTTCACTCCTTCCACCTCTCACGAACTCGCGTGTCCCATATCTTACTAATATTATAAATGAAAATGTGTGTGAGGGTGGGTGGATGTATGGATGCATGGATGTTTGTTACTCTTTCACGTCAAAACGGCTAAATGAGTCTTGATGAAATTTGGCACAGAGGTAGATTATAGTCTGGAATAACACAAAGGATATTTTTTTTTCGATAACACGCGGGCGAAGCCGCGTGCGCCAGCTAGCAACTAAGATAACCAAACTGTATGAAATACACGTCATTAAAAATCAGTGAATTATGACATGCAGCCTATCGTAGTCCCAGTGCTTACTCGGACGAAATTATGCCATAATTTTTAGAATCACTTAAACCGTTCTTGGAGTTCAAAGGAAATACAATCAATCAAACATCAGGTAACAATTCAATATAAGCTAGGCTAATGTCGTTGCAGTAAGAGCGATTTTGGTGTTACAAGTGCGCTGTTTACTCAAAGTCAAACTGAAAACTGTTAACTGAGATACGCCACAAGTACCTATTCTTGATTTCTTGACGATTCTATAAACTTCAAACAATGTGCGAAACCGTAAAAAGTACTTTGATGTGTACTAAATTGATCATCAATATAGGAGCGGAGAGCGGGTCAAGAATCGGGATTGAAACCGCGACCTCACATGCCTGTGTCTTTTGAGGAAAATAGCTGAAATTAGGCTGACAAAAAATGTGGCGAATATAAAAGTCTTTTATGTTAATAAAGCTTTAGTAAACATTGACCATTACCCATTAATTTCCCATTTGACACTAGATCCATAGGTATATAGCATGAATTGAAGATTGGTCCAATGGCTTTACCATTTCCGTCTGTAGTACGTGTCCCGGGTGCGATTACCAGATGAAATCATACGTAAATATAACGTTTTGTTGTTTATGACCCTTTTTTCGGTTGGGAAATCATATGAGTTCTCCCGGCCGGAGCGGAAGGCCCGAAGGCAGTGTCAGACTTGTAGGTACTGACTTAAACACATCCATGTTCCTTCTTTTCCCGTTTGTAAGAACTGAGTACCTTTTTGAAATTCTATTTGTATTAATGCACATTTTCACTAACACTAGGTGACACCTAAGCGAATACCTGAATAAAAGCGCACTATGATTTTTAATGATTAGCTCAGAACAGTAAATTGAAATTCCAACAGTCCAATAATATCAAAATATATTACCTATATCATATTTACATAGGTAGATTTAGAGTAAATAAAGAGCTTTGCCTGAAATGTAGTGCTTCCATACAAACAATCGTTACTATGGCAGCTCAGCTGTAAACTAGGTAGGTACATCCGTCTAATCTATAACACGTATTTAATTAGAAAAACTGAAAATATAAAATACTTTTGCTGGTCAAACTATGCCACTTACGCCATTATGCAACTTGAGTTCAATAGAGTTTGTAATAAGAAAAAAAAACATTTAAGGAATTCAGGCACTTAAAACCTACATAACAACATAATCAATAAAAAAAAACATAAAGAATAAATTAAATTAGTCAGCCACAATTTAAAATAAAACTAATTAAACCTATCTAAAATTACTATTGCAAAACCAAATCAATGTCAAAATACATAAAATATTGTCAGATTACTTTAAAATAAATGTTAAATAGTTGTCAAATAAATAAAAAAAAACAGCGATGATTAAATTATAATAAGATTCGATCCTAACATAATGGAATGTGCCTGTCACAGCAATTCTTCAAGTAGGGACAGTCATGTCGTTTAGCGACAATAAATAGTATTTATAAGACGTGTAACGCCATCTGGCATTAGTGTGGCATCAAAAAAACTAGGCCATTGTGGGCATAGTCCTCTTCCCTTAGGTCTAGTAAACGGGCATAATTCCTGAAGATTTACCCTGCTTTAAGTTGTTTCTACACCGCGCCGGTTTTGTCAACAACCGGCACACCAGCTGCAATCGGTAACACAATGTGCCCCGTGCCCTGGAGCTACCTGTACGTACTTATACGGGATATTTTGATAAAGGTGAACCAGGGAACAGCCACAGCTTTCTATATGATGTAGGTACCAGGTAAATCGGTTAAAATATTTTTAAGTGGGACACTGTGGGAATCGACCGCTGAACTAAAGCATATTTTATTCAAATTCAAAGTCAATGCAAACGTAACACAGTAGGTACAATAGCTTTGTTTTGACAATAGGTAAAGTACAATTTCGACCCTGTTGGTCGCTATTGGACCGTATTTGGACCTTATAAAAACAATTTGCGTCTAATGCAATACAACTTAATCATAGGTAAAAAATATTTTTTTCGATAAGTAGTTATAACTAATTTCTACTCACTCCGATCGAAATTGAACCTGGGACTTACGATTAGCACCTGCGCTGCGCACTGAACTAAAAAGTAAAAAGTAAGCAAAAAGTAAAGCGTAGATATCATATAAAAGTAAAATAAAGATAATAATTTTGATACCAAGTTGCATAAAGCTTGACTAAACATGATTGTCGAATCAGACGATCCCAGTATATTTTTTTGATAAAAATCAACATAGTTTTATCCTAAAAATATAATTAAAACCCAAAAAATACTTTTATAAAATGTGGATGGTTTTATTAATCTACTCCTAGTAGAACTAGACTACAGCATTCGTTTTTGTTCATTTTAATTAGAATTTTAAAAGGGTTATTCCCAAATAAAATTTATGGAAACAAAGTCACGTAACGGTTTCCGTTTCGTACAAAAGTCAAAACTACGAGGGTTACTTATTAGGTATGCGGCAATAGAAAATGTTGGTGCGGTCCGTTCCCTCCAAGCCGCCGCGCATTCATGGCATTTCATTGTACGCGGCAGTCGCGGCCTCGCCACCGCGGGGGGATCGCGTGCTTGCGTTGTTGCGTTGCCATGCTGTGCCGCACGCACACTGCTCTATTTACTATACCGCTCATAATCGTCGTTATCGAAATGTTTCCGTGGAGTACGCGCGTAGACAAAAGCTGAACATGACCGTGCGCGACTTACGAACTCAACTTTCATTCATCAAAACTCTATTTTGACAAGTGACGAAAATGATATGGACACAGTGCCGTTTAAAATGATAATTAACGCGATATTCTTTTGTTTAGTGATGGGCGCGGCGCTTACGGAAGCGCCTGACGATGCAGATGTTTGTTTCCGTGTGTCCGGTGAGAATGGTGTGGTGGAGTGCAACGTACGGACACTGTCGTCGGACAGGGACGTCGCCGGTTCGATGCACTCGGACGGTGCGGAGCGGCTCGCGATCCGCTGCAGCCCGCTGCTACTGGAGAGCTCACTGCGAGACCATCACTTCGGAAGAATGCAAGGTTTGGCAGAGATCACCATAGATAACTGCAAAATACTACGACTGCCCGGCAATGCGTTCGAGGGGCTGCGAGGGCTGAAAACATTGAAGATTCGCTCTATGAACAACGAGTGGAGCAATAATAAAGAATTGGAGCTATCCCTAGGAGCCTTCAACGGGCTTCGGGAGCTGCACACGTTGGACTTGGGCCACAACAACATAAGAAAGATACCTTCGGACCTGTTTTGCGCGCTGGAAAACATAATTTCACTTAATTTAACGCACAACAAAATCAAGTTTGTCGATGAACTGGGTTTCGGTCATAAATGCGGGTCTACGTTGCAGACTATAGATTTAAGTCATAACGACATCATGTCGCTGCCAGCTGACTCCGAAATTTTACATTTGCGCCGGTTGACACAGTTGTTCCTTCAAAATAATAAAATTAACGAGCTTCCAGGCGAAGTTTTTAGTGACTTACTGTCGTTAAAAGTTGTAAACCTTTCGGATAACGCTATTAGTTATTTACCGGACGGTTTATTTTATAATACTAGGGAAATTCGAGAAATTTATATACAAAATAATGAACTGGAAACTTTGCCTAAGAGAATATTCAATCGGTTGGAACAATTGCTCGTTTTAGATCTTTCGGCGAATAAATTGAGGAGCGACCACATAGAAGATGAAACGTTCGGTGGTCTAATAAGATTAATCGTGCTCGACCTGTCCCATAACACGGTCGCCCGGGTCACACGCAACATGTTCAAAGACTTGTTCTTCTTACAAATTTTGAATCTGTACAATAACTCCATAGCGTTCATAGAAGATAATGCATTTTCACCGCTTTTTAATCTACACACTTTGAACTTAGGTCAGAATAAGTTACAGGCTATTGAAGATCATATATTTAATGGACTATTTATATTAAATAAGCTAAACTTAAATAATAATATGCTATCTTATATCAGTGAGAATGCATTTGGAAATTGTTCTGATTTAAAAGAATTAGATTTAAGTTCAAATAAGATTGAGAAAGTCCCTGACGCAATTATGCAATTACCGTACTTGAAAACGTTAGACTTAGGTGAAAACTCATTAACAGAGATAGCAAACAATTCATTCCAGAATCTATCGCAATTGACCGGGTTGCGTTTAATCGACAATCAAATTGGAAACCTTACCGCGGGCATGTTCTGGGGCATGCCAAGCCTACAAGTACTCAATTTGGCCAAAAATAAAATACAGTCAATCGAGAGAGAAACCTTTCAAAAGAACACCCAATTGGAAGCCGTGCGCTTGGACGGGAACTTCATTTCTGACATTAACGGGGTGTTTGTGGCTTTGACTAAACTGTTATGGCTTAATTTATCCGAGAATCATTTAGTATGGTTTGATTACGCTTTTATTCCGGGTAGCTTGAAATGGCTAGACATTCATGCAAATTTCATTGAGATTCTCGGTAATTACTATAAAATTCAGAACGAGCTTCACGTCAAAACATTAGACGCCAGTCATAACCGTTTAGTGACCCTGTCGCCGATGTCTATCCCCAATAGCGTCGAGCTTCTATTTATTAACAACAATTTCATTACAAGTATAGAGACAGATACATTCCTTGAAAAGAGAAATTTAACCCGAGTCGATATGTATGCCAATGCGATTGAAAGTTTGGACATAAATAGTTTACGCGTTTCGAGAGTCTCAGATGAACGAGTATTGCCTGAGTTTTACATTAGTGGTAATGCTTTTCGATGCGATTGCACAATGAAATGGCTCTTACTCATCAATTCCATTACGTCTCGCGAATACCCGCGCGTGATGGACTTGGAGAATGTAATCTGCAAGGAATCCTACGTACGCGGCGTCAAATACCTCCCGGTCAGTTCTCTCCATATCAAAGACTTTTTGTGTAAATACGATAGTTACTGCCCTGACGGCTGTCATTGTTGCGATTTCAATAACTGTAGCTGCAAAACACTGTGCCCAATTAATTGTTCGTGTTATCACGATTCGGAGAAAAGTACTAGCGTTGTTGATTGTTCTGTTAAACAATTGAAAGCGATACCTCACAATTTTCCTGTAGATGCAACTCATATATACTTAGACGGTAATATTTATAGCAAACTTAACGAATCTGTTTTCGATTCTATGCGTAAGGCCGTGGTTGTATATCTTAATTCAAGTAATATTATAAACATACATAACAATACATTCAGTCAACTAAGAGATCTCAGAATACTACATTTGGACAACAACAAACTGAAACAATTACTGGGTCTCGAGTTCTCAAAGCTAAGCAACTTAAAAGAACTGTATCTTCAAAGTAATTTTATTGAGTACATTTCTAATGAAACTTTTTCCCTTTTGGGAGCTCTAGAAGTTTTGCGCCTGGACGGAAACAGACTCGTGAATTACGGTCTGTGGCATTTAGACAATAACAAGAAGTTACAAACATTGTACATTGGCAATAACAACTGGTCGTGTGATTGTAAATATTTGCAAGGATTTTTAACTTATGTATCTCAGAATATCGAGAAAATGATCGACATTCCCAACCTGTGGTGTGTGAATGAGAACATGAACCCGGCAAAGAAGCCATTGAATTTAAATGTGACGGTTTGCAGTGAAATAAACGATAGCTCGATGATAAGCGCGTTCTTCGTCTCCCACAATTTGCCATTATTGGCCTCGGCTTTGACTGGGTTCATGCTTATTTTATTAATATTAGCTTTAGTATTCACATTTAGATATGCTTGTAGGATGTGGTTGTATTCGAATTGCGGAATTAAGCTCTCCCCTCTAGCGGGCGCTTTTAAGGATGCTGATAAGCTTTACGACGCATATATTTGTTATAGCCCTAAAGACGAGGAGTTTGTCGTGGAATCGCTCGCTCGTGAATTAGAGACCGGTTATCCGTCGTACCATCTCTGCCTACACTACCGAGACGTTCCGCAGTTCGAAGCGACGTACGCTCAGTTCCCCGACTTGGTGGTCGAGGCCACCGAGGCGTCGAGGCGTATCATAGTAGTTTTAACAAAGAATTTTATCATAACCGAGTGGTCGCAGATAGAGTTCCGACAAGCTTTACAGAAAGCGCTACAAAAGAATCCACATAAATTAATAATAGTGAGCGTAGGGATCATCCCACGAGATCCGGAGTTGAAGTCATATTTCAAAACGGGTTTGGAGATAACGTGGAAAGAGAAACGGTTCTGGGAGAGGTTACGTTATGCTATGCCGTCATCAAAGCGACACGGACAGAAATTAAAAAGACTAAATTATGGAAGAAATTCTAATACTTATACTATGGACGCGTCTGTATTGAACAGTACCTGTCAGACGCTTTGTGGCAAGTCTGCTAACTCTGCGGAACGCTCGCCTTGTGACCGACCGCTGTCGGAGCACATCTACTCCACGATAGATTCGGACTACTCCTCCACCGATTTCCAAGGTCGCCACCATCAACCACAATCCGTGGTGTTTCAGCACACTGTTCAAACGTACCTGGTATGAAGGACCTCAGTAAACATTACCCCAAACGATCTCTTAAATAATTGATCTGTAGGTCTTAGCCCTAGCCTTAGGTGAACGCTAAAGAACTTGTTTTGTTATAGACGAAAATCGTCCCAAGTTGTAAATATTTATAGAACTTTATAATCTACGAGTATCTTTAATAGCATATGTGTAACTTTTGTACAATAACGATACCAAATTTTCGCATTTGAAAAGGTTTGCTTCTTCGTATTTATTACTTTTTTAAATGAAAAAAAAAAATGTTTTAAGTATTATTCGGAAAGACTGTAAATTATTGTGTAGTTCTAATTCAATTGGCTGATGTTTGTATAGATATGTAATTAAAGAAGTTTATAAACGAATTTGTTGATTTTAATACACTCCTTAACTTATTGCCATTACATAAAGTTGCAGTAAAATTTCGCGACATTAAAAATACATGTTTTATTCTGTCTCCAATTCAGTTTTTACGAGCCGAGACAGAAATGGAGCAGCTGGTCCATGTAAACAGAATAAAAATGAGAGGCAAACATGGCCGACATCTATGCTTTGAATAGGCAGCTATATAATAAGCCCCACTTGCCTGCACTCGCTTTGAAATACTCATTTCCATTAAAAGTTTTTCTCAATTTTCTTGGCTCGCGAGGTGAACACGGAAATGTAGCCGTCGCGTCGCCTGTAACGATTAAGCACAATGTGACTGTTAAAAAGAAAGTAGTTTTTCTTAATCACGACATTTTGACCAATAAAGCGATGATGACTTTTAAAACTATTATCATAGCTCCCATTATCACTTTATTCTTTAAATTAACCTGAATACCATTGTGTTGAAGCAGCTTTTCTTCGCGCCTGTCATAAATATGAACAATGGAAAATCTGTAGGCGACGTGCTAACAATTTGTCTCAATTTGAATACTTGTCATTTAAGTCTTTAGATGTGGTCGTCCGCATTGATTCGTGAAATGTGTTAGAATGTAATAGAATAGAATATTTTAATTTGTGTAAAAACATGGTATTGGTAGGTCTTATAATATTAATAAGTTCGCCGTAAACTAGCATACATATATTGAACGATTTTGAACTTAACTTTGAACATAAATGTCTTAGTTATATTATAATATCACTTAAAGTAAATGTTTTTTTTTAACAAATTTTAACAATAATATATGAGAAAAATAAACAAATATAAATTTCTAGAACTTAGTTTATCAGATATTATCAAGAAATCTTTAAAGAAAAACAGTTATTAACCAGCCATTTATGTAACTTTGTTCTGTATCTAATATTTTAAAGGGAGTTTTCTTACTTCTTTTGGTTGTTAAAACATTGAGTGTATGTGAATGTTTTTAACATGTTCATTGTGTAGGTATTCTTAATCTCGTGGGATCGACATCTCGACGACAGACACCCGACGACGCAATTTTTTTTTAAAATAGATTAACTACCTACTCCTTCTAAAAAATACCATCTTGCATTAAAATGCACCTGTTAGGGTTAATAGCATTAGTTCTTTGAAAAGTGATCTACATGATGTTAAAAAACTGATGTTCATCAGTTTTTTAAGTGTTGAACAGAAAAAAAGTTTAAGAGTAATCTCTTAAACTTTTTTTCTGTTCAACACTTCACTTAGTACTTTTATAGAGCTCCCCCAAAGTAGTAGTCCATAACTAAGTAAAGAAGAGACCTGTCGTCCTAGATTCATGCTATAAAACATAACAGTTTATTACAAAAAGCAAACAATATTCGAAAATACACCAACCACAAAAAAGGCATACAATAAATAATCTTTGGAAATATGTTGAACAGGAAAACCGAGTTATATAATGTGCGTAATCTGGTGGTCAATAAATAACAGCACATCTCGACGAGACAGCGGCAACAAAAACTATATCGATTTTGTATTTTTTGCAGTCGCCAACGGTTCGAAGTGTTTGTATACAGTTACATTGTGTAACAATTTTATGTAGGCATAGGTACGAAACATCGTGAGCAGAGTACAAAAGTGTGGAATGACGCAGGTTACAAGATTGAATTTGGCTCACTTCAGCAACTACAATGAGACAATGAGACTTAGCTGTGCCCAGTAGATTTCTTTTTGTTTTATTCTGGAATCCCAAATGTCTTTTTCATCAATGCTATTTATTTGTGGTTGAACAAGGGACACAAATATGGCGCAATGGATGCATAGGGAGGGCTAGTAACGAGTTTTTAAACCATTAATTAACGTTAATCAGGAAGGGCGTTAACTTAATGACTGGAATATGAGGTCGAAGAGCTTTCGTGCATTTTAAAATTGTCTGTGGGGCAGAATGTTTGTCGCCCATTGCAGTTTAGAGGAAGATTTTACGTAAGGAGTATTTATCGCTTTCTACAAGGTAGCAATAGAGGTTAAAATGTTCTAGCAAGAGGCAAGATAGCATCTAGTAGTAGGTAATTTGTTACGATTTTCGGGAACTTTTCAGGTTGGAATTGGGTTGGTACGAATTTAACCGTAACAAGAATTCGATTAAAATTACGCTGTTGTAAAAATCTGCAGATATTTATGAATATCTATCTACAGGTAACTCTTGGGGGAAAATAAACAACTCCATAAATAAGACCAAGTTATTCAACCTGAAAGGTTACAAGTTCAACACCTACACAAGTAACTGTCAATATTTCCTCAATGGACCTCACAAAGCCAACGAGATAACCCTATCTAAATAAGTATTAAAATATGTATATTGCTCGTTTCGCTGTATCAATAAGATTAAAACGGAATAAACTTAATGATAAGGTGAGAACCAAATATTAGATATTTTCCAAAAGCCAATTTTCATCATCGAAGTTTAAGCCTAGGGATATTCCTACCGGGGTTGCGGGTTGTTCGAAAGAGATACTGCGGCCCCGGAACGTAAAGGGCAATAGAAGGAATATGGGTGGTTTCTAGTCAGTACAAGTCTGACACTCCCCCCCGCTCCGCTCAGAGCGGGGGAAGATATTTGATGATTACATAAACACATATTTTATATATATATTTTAGATTACAAAAAAAAAATAGCTTAGGGATATTTTGTTAGACCTCTAAGTTTGCAAGTACAACTAGTGCAACTGTACTATGAAAACACTTAGTTTTCATCGTACAGTTGCATTCTCTTAGGTCAAGTTATATTTGTTGGTGGGTGGGTGGGTGTTAATCTCTGTGGGTGTATGTACACGGATCAAGGTAACTCTATGGTACTTACCTAATATGTAAAACTTGGAGTGTATTTGAAGAAGGCTGTGTAAAATTTCAATATACTATAGGAGAGTATTGAATGCACGTACATCGTACAAAACAAGCAAAGCAAGTGCATTTAGTGGTTTTGGTAATATTTTTTTAATGCACAATCTGAAAGTCAAAGCACTATTTAAATAGAAGAAAATGATCACCAGAGCTGCAAACCGACGCGCACGCCTACCACCCCCGGACTCGTCGCCCAGCTCCGCCTCGCCGCCGCCGGACATCGGATCACCTGTGTCATCGGCAGCTGCAGTTGCGTCGAGCTCAAGCGACGAGTATTTCTCTCCGCCGACCGCGACGTCGCCAACACCAGTACGTCGAATCTAGATACAAGAGATGGATAAAAACTCATCATCGTTCTGAAAATAAATAACTCAATACTCTAAGTGCAATTTTAATGATTCGCATGATCAAAAATTCAATAAGTTTTGGCGGCATGGTTGGCGTAGTGGCTGAGCGATCGACTGCTGCGGTGCGTGTCGCGGGGTCGATCCACGCACGGAACAAATTTTTGTACATACAGATTGTTTTGGGTCTGTGAGTTAAAATTTTTGTAAACGCAGCCACCATATAGGTGAAATTCATAGTCTGGGGCAACGTTTTTTTCTTTCTATCTCAAATCCTCAATAAAAACATTTCCGGGAACACGTGCATCCAATATTTTTTATCAATATTTCCAGTGATTGCATTCATTCATCTTTCCTCTATCGACGCCAACAGGGAAATACAAAAGTTGTGTACAGTGTACCTATCTATTTTTCCGACCGTACGAAAATAGAAGTTGATTATTCCGTTCGCTTACTGAGCCGTGATGTCTCGTTCGGTCGCGATCTATTGTTTTACCCAAAGGTTGGAAGTGATTGTACTAAAAGCGTTTGTTTACTTTACGGGTTTTTTGTGAATCAAGGCTTAGGTTGGGCGCTTTGATAGACAAATTGCTTTTGTCAATATTGTTCTTTGGAATTAGGAAAATCTGGGAATGTATTTGGCTTTTTTGTAACGGGACTGCTATTTTGGTTTAGGCGACTTAACAGAGCTTAGCTGGCTGCTGTGGGATGCATGGGTATCTTAGTTGTATTAAAATTAACTTTGAGGGCACCCAATTGATGCAGCCCACCGAACAACTGAACTGCTACCCTACCATGACAGAGACAGAGCTATACAGGGTGTCTAGCACCATCTCTTTCCCTCAGTGGAATAAGTTCTGCTTTAAGACGTCATGGTAGGCCTACAGAACTATCAACTGAACAGTCTATGGCCATGGCCTCATACCTTATGCACGGGTAGGTGAATGGTTAGCTCTAGGTACCTACGTAATAGGTCCCTGTGTTGACAACTTATAGAAAAAAAATCTTAAGAGCTTTATAAACCTGCACCATTTACTAGAGCAATGTTGCTGAAAAAGCTTAGCACTATCCTGTACATATAGTGAGTCCAGAAAGAACCTATTTTTGTTTTCACCTGCAATAGCAATTCCACTTTTGTTGCAGCCGTACCGTTTTGTTGTAGCATGCACATTGCACGGTATTCTGACTCGTCTTGTCGCTGACTAAACACAGTTTACATGACCCCGCCATTATATGTTCTAGTACTGTGTATTTGAAAGCGTGTCACTATAACAAATTGCCCGATTTTATCTGAACATGACCTAATTTGTGGTCCATATAAATATGTCAATCTAAAACAGACCGTACACTTTATAATTTGATAGAGCTCGATATAATTTGACACGTGTCACGCCTGTTACATCACTAATCTTTGTGGCGTTGTGTTGATAATGTATTGGCTACTTCCATTAGTATAGTTGCTAATTAGGTTAAACCTGGCCTGGGCTATTTATATTCTGGTGGCACTTTGAATTGAGTTTCATTAATTGGTTTTTCTACACGATAGTTATGATATCAGCTCGGTTGCAAGATAAACGCGCTCAAGTCAGAGCACCGGCAGGACACGATGAGACCAAAAAGGCTGTTGGCAGTGGCGTTCAGACTGCAGAAGACTGTATAACTTGGAGAGGCACCATACCCCATTGAGGGTATATTGAAGAAGAATAAGTTCCCTTATAATATTAAGTATGTTACGATATAAAGAGTCTCCATCGACTGCAGACTTTTTATCGGGAACCGCACTCTAAGCCTACGTTTGGCGGTTTTGATAAGTAGCAATAGTTTTCTTAGCGATTCGTATTTCTACAAGGTATGTCAATACGATTGACATAAACTTTTCTATAGCTGCTGTCAGCCCAATACATTCCCATCACTATTATTCCTGTCAGAATGTCACTTCGTCTTGTTCCTTTGTGATTGTGACTACTATAAGTGTGCAGTTTAAGGTGGCGCTGCTTGTGAAGATAAAATGCAACGATATGTCAGACTTGGTTCATTTATTTTCATTATGACGTGTTTTTCCACCTTTATAGATAAGTTTGCTTAAGTGTACCAGCCTGGGTAGCTCACCGACCGATGACAGGCCGTGTCGCCGCGCGCCTTTTAGAGATGTCAGTCAAGCAGAGGAGCCACTGCCTGCCGGGGTTGCGGGTTGTTCGAAAGAGAAACCGCGGTCCCGAAATACAAAGGGCATTAAAAGAAACAGGGACGGGTTTTAATCCGTAAAAGTCTGAAACTCCCATCCGCTCCGCCCAGAGTGGGAGAAGTAATTTGATAATTTGTCATCCGAAAAAAGTGCACCAGCCTGGTGACTGGTATTTTTTGAAACATACACGAACTAATGTACTCGTATAGCCAATTCCGACACGAGGGAATTAGAATAAGGTCTTGGTTTCAGTGTTATCATAACATGCCAACAGGTCAATGGCATTCCCGCCGCCACACTGGTGACCTATTTTATGTTTGAGCAGTTTAAGCCTATGATGTCATTCATTAGTCCAGTATTGTCTTAATTGTGGATGGCTCCTAGTCAGTTAACAGATTCTACTGTATTTCAGTAGGTATATACATGACTAGTTGTCTTGCGCGGTTCCACCTGCGTCTTAGGTCACTGCCCCGCTCCCATGGGTGGTAGAGCAAAGTTCTATAGCCTATGTTACTCGGTAATAATCTAGCTTTCAAATGGTGAAAGTTTTTTTTAAGTCCGTAGAGTAGTTTTTGAGTTAAATCGTAGCAAACGAACAAACAAATTTTACCTCTTTATAATATAGCTTTTGCCCGCGGCTTCGCACGCTTTAAATTCGGGCTAACACAGTTCCCCTTTCCTGACAGGTACCTGCTACCTGTAGTTTTTGCCCTAGCGCCTTTTTATTGTAATAGCAATGCTAAGTTTTCCCTTTTCTTCCCTCTTTCTCCCTCATATCTCAATATTTAAAAAAAAGGGTCGAGGTTCCCAACTATCTCTGTACCAAAATTCATGAAAGTCGGTTTATTACAGCCATTTAGGCTTGAAGACGTAACAAACAAACAAATAAACAAACTCACTTTCGCTTTTAGATTATTAGTAAGGATTTGGAATGATGTGTTTTGGATATGGAATTTTCGTAGACACGTACCGTTGAACAAAAACATCATATTGCAAAACTTAAAATACTCGTAGATCTCCAGTTCGTGCCCTTCTGGTTTTTACCTGATTATTTTCTTTATAATCTAAATATCTTGTGTTTTTGTTCTTATGATATAATGGCAGAAGTCCGTTACCGGCCTTCCAGTCTAATTTTACACGCTACGCAGTTCTATTTTCATTGATGTTTGCAGACCTAAGTCAGTTAATTGCTTTTAGCTGTATCTTAAGCATGTAACATTACAAATATGAAAGTTAGTTTGTTTGTCACGCCTTCACGCCGAAACTGCTGAACGGATTGTGATCAATGATATTTCGATGAATGTCATATACAGATATATAATGACCCAGGTCTTGTTAAGAGATGGGATATTTTATGCCGGCTGATCGTTCCCTCACATGTAGAGCTTCGAAACTCGGTTTCCGAATCCAAACCGATATCGGGTTGCCATGCTCTACTCACACTGGTTCAGGAGACGTTCTGGGCGTCGGGCGCCACGCGACGCCTTTAGGCCACTGTCGATGCAGGTCTGTGGAAGGTGAGCAATGGGTAGTTCACCTTCCGCCCGACTAGTGACGACAGGCTGTGTCGACGGTGCGTTCCTGTTCCACGCGTGCCTCAATGTGAGCAGAGGGACCTGCCAGGGCCACCGCCTACCTGTGTTGCGGGTTGTTCGAAAGAGATACCGCGGCCCCGGAACGCAAAAGGCAATAGAAGGAACATGGGTGGGTTTTAGTCAGTAAAAGTCAGTCACCCCTGCTCCGCCCAGATCGGGAGAAGTTATTTGATGATTTTCTATGCGCAAAAAAGGGGTATCGCATAACCCAGTACTAACTGGGTTGTTGAGGTTAGATAGGGAGTCGCTCCATGGAAAATACTGGTATTCAGCTGCATCCCGTTAAATGGGACTAGGCAGATGTTGATGATGGCGTTCTCGTAGTATGTTTCCGACTTCTCAATGAGTGAAGCCGCTGGGTAAAAGAAGGTCTAGAAAGTGTACAAGGATGTCCGAGTAACGGTTAGTAATTGAACCTGACCTAATTGACTTGTTAGGTTAGGTCGTTAGAGTCCAAAACTTGATTTTAGTCAGCCTAGCTATGTGTCGAAAAATTTATGTTCATAGTTTCGGCTATGAATAGAATATAAACGGCCTCTTTGATTACCGTGAAATTGAGCGCACGAAAATAAACGCCCAACGTTTTGTGTTTCGTATTTTCTAGCATAAAAGTTTAGAATTTAGAAGCAGTGAGGGTCTGAAAAGTCGGTCAGTCTTCTATTACTGCCATTGACTACTACTATGCATATAATGATAAACTCAAGCCTTAGGGGCAACATCGTGATGCTGTGACTCGTCACAGCATCACGCACACCATAGGCTCGCCTATGGTGTGCAATAACGGAATTGAAATGGTGACAGTATTATCGGAATTTCACATCTTGGTGGGTATGGGTACAGCCGGGTCGAAGGTCTCGGATATGTGAAAGCTTACCGCTTGTACAGCTTTTGAAGCCTTCAAGCTTACATACGTTAGTATGTAGTTGCAAAGTTTCCATCTTTTACACCTTAAATGGTTTTGTTATTGAATACTCACAGGGGTAAGGAAACATGCATCAATCTTCTTTATTCTTTTCGTAATTATATTATTCTTTTCTTTGACATTTCAACATAATAGACAAGGCGATTTGACGGCACGGTTGGCGCAGTGGCTGAGCGATCGACTGCTGAGCTGAGTGTCGAAGATTCGATCTTCACACGGAACAAATATTTGTATGACCCACAGGTAGTTGTTTCGGTTGTGGCTGTTTGTGTATGTGAGATTAAATGTTTGTAAACGCACCCATGATACAGGAGAAATTACTACTTATAAAAAGAACATCTCAGAATATCTCAACTTTGTCTGACACACCCCCCCGCTCAGCGGAGGAAGTTATTTGATGATTTCCCACCCCCAAAAAAACAAAAAACACGTATGACTGTCGTGTGGCCTGCCCATCCTATTCTACTACTAGTAGCTTTCAGGATTTAAACGAAACCAATAAAAGAGTTGTGCAGGTGGTTATATACTGGTCTTACAAAATTTAATAGTGATTAACAATTAAACAAAAAGAACGTACAAAATATATTCTACTTTATATTCTAAACATACATAACTGTGGCCTTGAGCCACAAACGAATCGTGGATGGAACGAACACACTGAACCATTTACCGTTTGGCGATTCCCGACACATAATGAGTCTCAATTTCCCCAACATTTTCCTGATGCAAAGTCATTGATCTAAGATTAACTTAGCATTCCACCACGTCAGCAATATTCACACAGTTGACACAGCACTTCCCATGTCGTCAATGATTCCCAACCGGACAATTCTTCTATTCACGGTCCGCTGACAATCCATTATAGTCCATTTACTATAAATACTCGTTTTTTTATTTAAATGTACTTATATTGAATTAAAGAGTCCGGATGTTGGGGCCGTTTCCCTAAATTACATCTCTGTTATGGACGGGCCTCATTGTCAGGTTCTAAGTGAAAACATTGTGTTTTGTTATTTAAATATTTAGTGATTATTGTGTCAAGGTAGTTTGTCGAGTTGTCTTGTTAGGCACAGAGAATTCGTTATAATTTGTTTATGTTTGAGAATATTTTGCTAATTTTCTTTTTCATTGTTTTGAAAGCCATTTTGGAAACAGAAATGTCTGTCTAGTAAGAAGTCAATGGTATTGTTTAAATTATGGATATTCATCTAGATGAGCTCATGGTTTAAAAATAAGAACCCCTCGGATCGATATTCAGGATGAGGCGCGCTTGCTTGAGATGGTTCGTGGATGGATCACCACCCATTACATACCCAGCTCCTTTCCGTGAAATAGTCTTGGCCTGGCTGTTAGTTGTGGATCTTTGACAGTCGTAACAGGTAGTCAGTTGCCCGAAAGTCTGACAACCAGTCTTAAAAACTGGCTTGTGGAGGTCAGATAGGCAGTTATTCCATGTAAAATACTGGAATTCAGCTGCATCCGGGTAGACTGAAAGCTGACCATAACATAGTATCTAAATAAAAGGTTAACCAGATAGTGATATTTATCCAATATTCATCATGTTGTTTATAAGCATGCATATTCTGCTGAAATTGGATGAAAAAACTAAAAAAAGACCCTTTTTTAAAGTTAAAAATGTTAACAAAAAGAACTTTAGTGAATGAACACAAAAAAACCTAAACTTGTTGCTTTAGCTTGACGTTTACAACTTGTAACAAAAGAGAACAGATGGTTTGTTCAACATTTTCATTCATTATTTGTACGTTCACACATGTAACTGTTAGTTTTACAAAGTTTCTTTGAATTCAAGTAACTGTCTGCTCTAAGTCTCTTTTCATTCATGACTTGGCTAGTTGACGACCTTATTTAACTTGCTTTGTTTAAGTTCTATGTTATTAGTGAGATCCCATTAGCATAAATTAGGTAGAAATCCAGGCTAATCATTTGTCTCGCCTTTTCCCAACTTTGTTGGGGTCGGCTTCCAGTCAAACCGGATGCAGCGGAATACCAGTTTTTACATGAAGCGACGGTCAATCTGACCTCCACAAGAACCCTTAATACCACATTACCCCTGGGTTAAGACAGGTTGCCAGACTTTCGGGACACTGATTATCTGTAAAGACTGTCAAATATCTACAAACGACAGCCGGGACCAACAGCTTAACGTGCTTACCGAGGCACGGAGGCAACTCGGTATGCAAGCACGGCTTAACCTAAAGATCGACCCAAATGGCTATGGTATAGCTCGCTTGTAGAAATCCAGGCTGCTTGGAACATATTCTAGATTTTTTTTTGGACTACTTCGTTGGTTTAATGGTCGCAAGCGCGACTGCTGAGCATGTAGTCCTGGGATCGATATCAAGTTTTCCAACGGGGATTTCTCAGTAGCAGCCACTTAGCCTGGATTTGTACCCGTTTAATGGCAATGGCTCGCCTCTTATTACTTGGTACCTAAACATAACTGTAGAAATTGGGGTGTAGTTGTTAGTTGTTAGATAGTCCTCTGCCTAATCCTTAGGGAATTACAGGCGTGATATTAATTTTACTTTTTAATGGCTTTCCTTAAAAATCTATATCTTTCTTAGTTCAGTGCGATAACTACATACATGAGCCTAGTTTTAAAACATTTGCCGTCGCCATAGCCTGCACGGCAAACTTTCGGGTAACGTTATTAGAAAACCTTTGACAACAATGTCTTCTTGATAGTTATTGTCGCGATGGAGGAAAGTACTTGAAGCTTCGGGATGAAAGCCGCTTTTAAGGAAACGGTTGAGAGGAATCCGGTGGAGGTACTTATTGGAAATATTATAGAGAGGGGTTCAGGAATGGGTAATAAGGAGAATAAATTAGTTTTACTACAAATGGGAACTCTCTAACGTTAGAAGAGGTAGAGTGTAGACGATGAAACCTATGTGTAATTTTTAAGATAAATTAACTTTATTCTGTCAGATAATAGTTAATGTGTGATCAATTAAAGATGTCTGTACCTATAGGTATAAAAAATTCCTAAGAACCATTTTCAAAGAATCAGTGGATATGTCCACTGATATGCGACTTTAATCAGGATTGTTATCACTGTATAATACCCCAATGGCAATATTATAATTTAACATAGTAAAGCCATTCTAAATCCAATATGGCGGACTCCCAAAGATGGCGGACTTTTTATTTTTTTAAGCATTCCTATGATAATGCAAGCCCTTTTTTCTAACAGTGCAATCATATTTGTGCATTAAATAAGGAAAACATTTTCACCTACGTAGCTAAGAATATAATGATACATATACTGGTACATACGAGTACAACAAACTCAATAAAAAGCTTATACTCGGCTTTTTTATTCGTAAAATAATTACGGAGTAACAACACGTATCTAATATTAACGAGCATTCGAAGAAAATATGTTTTCCTTATTGATCTATTACTTTCATGCCAATAGAGGGGCTATTAAAAGTTTTTATGACAACGCGCTAGACTTTCGTGGAATTAATAGCAATAACAACCGTAGACAAGACCGTGAATAGATGGCCGTAGATTTTACAAGGAATCTATGGTACTGTGTATCTGTGGAAAATGGTAAACCAGGATGATTAACATTTTTTCACAAAAGATTTTATAGACAAAGGAAGACGATTATTTTCAATAATTCGAGGAAACTGCAGTCACCGCTCAGCTTCGTTGTTTATTTACTTTTACCTCTGCAAAAATACTGGTCAAGATATTTTTTTTTTGTGACGTTGGTAACTCCAGTAGTTCATGTTCTTCTAGTAGAGTCTGGCCAGTAATAAAAAAGTACTTATTGTCCTATTATACCGTTTTTTTTAAATCCTGGAAGTTCCTGGTATAGTTCTAATTACAGAAATATTGGGGGTCAAAGTTCCAACTTTTACATATAAATCCAAGTTTTTAATGTTATAACTTTACTTGGAATACCTCCCCGACTTCGTACTATTCAATGTATCCATCAGCATAATATTTTGAGTACGTAACCAAGAGGTTTAACGTAAAGCCTGACTTTTCTTTAAGTTTATTCCCAGCATAAAAATAGGCCAAAAGTGAGTCAGACTCACGCACCGAGGGTTTCGTAAAAAACTTGCGACATAAACAGCCATATAATTATTTTGACTGCATAGATTTGATGATTTTTTCACAACACAAAGGGATTACATAGTTAAGTATATAGTTTAAACGCGATACCTCAACGCGTTCCTGAGATAAAGGGTCTTGATAGACAGGCAAACAGTCAGACGGACAACAAAATTATCAAATAAAGGGCTCCGTTTTTTTTCCTTTTGAGGTACGTAACCCTAAAAACTAGAATTACTTAGTTTTATGTACACAATGTTTGGAGGTTTCGTTTAAATCCCTTAAAGTACAGCAATAGAAGTATATAAGCTGATATGATGATAAACTGCGAAGCGCGTTATTATTACTTTGCATGTATGCTGTGAATAACGCTGTTGATTACATAATTGTTAATTTTGTTTATATTTATGCTTTATTATGTAATTGTTTGTTGTTCCAAATAAAATAAAATAAAACCTGCCTAAGATAATAAGTTAAATCAACAAGCATTGAAGACAGCAGCTCCAACATTCCACATTCATAAAACAAACACTATCCGATATAAACACGTCAGCCTTCAGACACATGCTTACAATCGTCTATCGATGAATATGACAACCTAGTGTTGACACAGTTCTGTTTACTAAAGGGAAGTATACACTTTAATCTTCATTCATCAATACAAATTGAGCCACTCATAGGCAAGTGGCCCCCTGCCGACGTCAAACCCTCATCCCTCGGGCTATAAGCCAATATATGCAGTAAAAGTTGATTATTCGACATGATTTTGACTGGCCCCTATGCGTTCAAGGAATTACATCAGCGAATGTAATATTTTTATGATGAAATGTTAATGTTTGTACTGTTTTAGAGCTAAATATTGGTGGGTTATTTAAGTTTTTATGACGATGCGCTAGATTTCCACAGAATTAAAAGCAATAACGGGCATAGACTATTTATTTTACAAGGAATTTATCTATGATACTGCGTATCTGAGTCATCTAGTATAAGTTTAAGTCATGATAGATAATTTATAGACAAAAACCTTGATTTTGAAATTGAATAAAATAAATGATTTCTTACTTTCCTGATACTTTTCAGTTACTTATTTCTATCTAAAAAACTCTGAGATAAATATAGATTTCGCCTCTTTCTTGTGTCACATGTTAAGCAAAAATCCTAATAATAGTATCGCATATTGATTCCAATTGTTAGAGGTCTTTCAACTACACAATCAAAGAACTAGCCGAATGACATAACAGGCTTTGACTATATGCATACAAAGTGCTGTACAGTCATTTAATTGTGAATTCACCTTTGTTTTTTTCAATAATATGACCTTTATTGTTATTGATATAAGGTTTATGTTAAGGGTAAACTAACTGTAAAAGTGCTTTAGCTTTCAATCCGTTAGATGTCTGGATGACAGACGGACGCTTCAGGCATTGGTAATGAGCGGCGCGTGCGGTGACGTCACATGTGCGAAATATGCCATTCAGTGTTTATTTAAATGAAGGTGTCCACTGCAGCGCAGGTGCAATGCCTGTATGCAGTGTATAAAGAATATTGTCTGGAGGTACATTTATTGCAGGGTAACCCCAGAAGCTCATAGACAAAGGCCTTTACTCGGATGGCGTAAGGTAACGGTAATAGTCAAGATCGATGGCGTTAGACCGTTTGTCCATGCAAAGGAGCTCAAAGTTTGAGACACCTTGATGTTATGTGGTGTGTTATTTCTTGAACAATGGTGATGGTTTTGTGTTTTTTTATTGTACCTAAATTAGATAACAATTATTACCATACTGTCTTTTGTTCCATCCAAATAAAATAAAACACTACCCATACTTGTCGTGTCGTGACTTTATTAGCTCTAACCCTTGAGGCTTATTCCCCTGCTTTCTTTATAAAATATATCACAGCATCTACAATTATAAAGTTTAGCCATGTATGTACTTGAGTAAATAATACATTACTTTTAGGTAAGTACTGTGTGTACTTCAGAAGTAAAAGTCGAAGTAGATTACAAAGCGTAACTTGATGTAACTTTTAATCTCACGTCAACTTCGCAGGTCTATAAATGAATTGTCGCAGAGTTGAAATTTTAAGCGTGACTTACCCCCTCGCAGGGGTCTATTAAATTTATTGCTTGTAAAACGAGCAGCTAATTTAGAGTTTCATTTTATTGTGTTAACTTAACTAGTTTACGTTATAGCGCCGCGGGTGTCCTGTGTTGAACGCATTTGAAATGTAACTTTATTGTCACAGTAATAAGAACGGAGAATAAACGATAAATATACATAAAAACAACTAGTTATGTACACTTTTTATTAGCCATATGTAATGCGTAATAAAGCAGTGGGGTGTGTTTCTGTTTTATGATCACTAAAGGGGATGAATGGAGGTATGTTGCCATAGATGAATAATATTTTTATGGCTAATGTTGTCTGTTAGAAAAATGTTTGAAGACAATGTAAGAAACTATTTTACTGGCGTGTTTTGTAGACAACTAACTATAAACAGACATTAGAAGATTTTATTGTATGATTTGATATTTGTAAGTAAATACACTTTCATATGTAGATGGGCGAACCTCGTCAAGCGCTTGATGTCCAGATTGATCCATTAGACTCGAGTAAGCCGCGCAGGCGGTAAGACGATTTTTGTTCAGATTTGTAAGGCCAACATGACCAGAGATCGCTAAAAATAGGGAGGGTTGTAAGGAGAAAGGGGAAGTAGCAGTGGGACACAAAAATCTTACTGGGTTAGTTATGTAGGTATATGGTTCTGGTTGAATTTCAGAACATTGATTTGGTTTACAAGGAAATATAATATAATAAAAGAAATCTCGTTTACAGCCGCTGAACAAGGAACAAAGGAGCTCGGAGTTGTCATCGCTCATTTCTTTTCATTTGCACGTTTCTTCCCGTTACACACGGATGCCCCCACATATTGCCAATAGGCCTCTTTACACAATGGCTTATGATGGTTAAACGTGTTCAACTTAATCTACTTCTGTGCCGCCATTTTGTGATAAAAACTCTACTAAATCTTACTACTATTATAAATGCGAGAGTGTGTGAGGATGGATGGAAGTAAGTTACCCTTTTGATTTTGTTTTCAGTAATATAGTTAAACATTAGAATATCACAGCATTATATTGGTCTTCCTCTTCCATTTCGGTACTGACTCCTTACGTGCCCAGGTCAAGAAATCACTTGCAACTCTCTTTGCGAGATTAATAATATATTATTTACTAGCTGTGCCCAGCGGTTTCACCCGCTGCTCACTTAGGGGTATGGAAAATAGATGTTGGCCGATTCTCAGACCTACCCGATATGTACACAAAATTTCGTTTAAATCGGTCCAGCCGTTTCGGAGGAGTATGGGAACGAAAATTGTGACACGAGAATTTTATATATTAGAAGAAGATTAACTGAGTATTACCATTTAACTAAGGATAATTAAGGACTTTTTGATAAAGCTAGCTAAGGAACTTTTTGTTCACTATCTTTCAAGAGCCAGAGAAAAGTGTGAAATTTATTTTTCTCTTTTTCTTTATTTTTTATGGGAAATCTTCAAATATCTTCTCCCGGTCTGGCCGGAGCTAGTGCCAGACTTACTGACTGAAACTCATTCATGTTCCTTCTTTTGCCCTTTGTCTTCCAGGGCCGTGGTGTCTCTATCGAACAACCCGCAACCCCGGCAGGCAAAGAATTTAACTCTATGAAATGCAATAAGCAATATATTCTCACAGAAATTATTCCAGTTTTTAATTTATTGCTGCCTAGCTGAAGAAATAAATCTGCAGTGCTTAGTTGTACTACGCCATTACAATGAGTGAAAAAGGATTGTGAGGTTTTATGAAACTACGGTAAAAGTGAAACTTTTTTTCACATTATAGACATTTAGACGTCCCTACTCCGCGGCCGACCGTCACGCGGCATGCAACACACAGACGAAAAAGTTTGAGACGATGTAATAAGTTTCACTTTAAAAAGTTATTCTCCTATTCATAGATCATAGAGCTATCGTAGCACTTCGTGGTCTATGCTGTGGGTCACTTCAACCACTGATAAAACATCCAACTGGGTGCGACTATGGTGGTTTGTCTACTGATTAGCCATATATTTCGAAGACAGGTTAATAAATAATGGTGTTTCTTATTAGTCAATAGAATAATTGTCCCCGGGGCTAAGCAACGAAGAGGCAATGACATGTGCCGTTTTCTATTAAGAGCTTGTAAACGTCGACTAACTATTAGCAGTAATAAAACTCTATTGTTATCTACTGCGTCATCGTACTGCGTCATTGCTTATTCATTGATGAATTAAACTAGCCTACAGTTGCCAATTCTAATGATTCACAACGAAGGAATTAGACATTTAACATGTTTCGAATAATCAAAGATTCTTATCACCACCCCATATTTTAAAATTTAACACAAGCGTTTATTCAAATTGGCCGGGCATTTCGGTAAATCACATATTTGGCTATTGTTTTCAATACGGTTTGCATACTGAGTAGGTCACGTGGTCGACGCGAGCCAACAATCCTTCTTCCAATTTATCCTTATCGAATACAAAACTATAGCCGGCCATTCTTGGAAATTATGGCTTGCATTCAGCTCATTTGAATAAAAATTCATACTGTATCGCGGAGGTGCCAAACTTGTTATTTTTTAAATCGCACTTTTGTTGTGCATTTATTTTGAATATTCCAGAAATATATGATGTGGTTAGAACAAAAATCTCCAAATATTTAAGACGACTTATGTTGATGAGATATTTGCCTCTTACGGCTTTAGAACGACGCACGAAGTTTGACGGCTTGACTTTATTAAAATCTGTCGTCCTGTCGACCTACAAGCAATCTACACATTTGTATGCGTAGAAATGTTTTCATTCAACATTCAGTCACTGTATGTATGGAGGGACACCCCTCTTTTTTCAATTCACTTTTTACCTGACTACGGCAAAGCGGGGAGTCATTGATTTTGTATTATGTATATTGTGTATCATCTGTTGTCTCATAGCTACTAAACTACTGTTCCCTAAATGTATAGTTTTGTTAGAGTGAGTGGTATGAGACCAATGGCTATCGTTTGAACATCACTATGAATAAGTATTATTTTCTTGTTTCATAATTTTTCAACGTCGTTTTTTTTGTCGTAGTCGGTGCGGTCAGTTTCAGTTTTTTTAGGGTAATAGACAAAAAAGGCACTCACTCTCCAAATCTCAACTTCGTGTTGCCAACAATTTCGGAGTAAAATAGCTGTGACAGACGCACAGCACTAATCTATACAACGTAATCCTAAAATGTATTGGATTGATCGAAGCACATGTGACTATAAGAGTAATGGATCTGAATGATGATGGATGGAGAGCAAGAGGAAGGCCAAAGAAAAGATGGATGGATTGTGTAAGGAATGATACGAAGGAGAAAGGAGTAAATGATGCCGTGACGTCTGATAGGGAAGAATGGAAGAAGAATACGTGTTGCGCCGATCCCAAATAGAATGGGAGAAGGGCAGGAAAATGGTGAATCGAATTGTTTAAGTTAATCCTGTTGACTTGACAGTTGCTGTAGAAATACGAAGCGTTTTGAAAGCGATTGTCACATGTCTAGGCCCCCTGGATGTTGCTAACCTAGTTTTTGTGCTCACCCACGAAGAAAAACATTGTAGCCGCAGACGACTCTATATTATTACAATTTTAACTGACAATGTTTATTTATTACATTTGTAACTGGATATTATCATGTTGATGTAGTTTATATTTACATATATTTATTGCCATTTTTTCTTTTACTCTGGACGCACGTAATGCGCACGTTTAACTACATCGTTCTCACATATTTCTATAATCTCAACATGAATGATGTAACCATGATCTTGTAAAATCATTCTGATTTAAAAGAGTGTCCATGGAGTTTCTTGCCCATTTATCTCCATAGAGATAAACGATTTGGAATGGTCAACTGCAGTACTTTTACAAGTTATTATGCATTGTGTCTGGGACTGTAGTTTCATTCTTTTGATTCTTGACATTCAATTCTTGAGTTTGAGTTTAGTATTTTTTTAAGTTTCTGATATTTCGGCGCTGCAACTGCGAAGGCTCCGTAGAAACTTTGTGATATAGACGGCCATATCTTTATACCACGTAGATTTAGAGGATTGATTTTAAATGATAGCGTGACGATTGACAGGGAAGAATAGACAAAAGATGGGAAACGTGACCACGTGACACGTGGCACAATTGCAGGAAGATGTTAAATCTATATGTAGAAATTATTTTAATGCATACTTTAACTACACAAAACAAAATATTTGGTAAGCACTTATATAAATTGTCTGTGGTCGTTGTTAGGTGTCGTGTTTCAGCACATTAGTATGCTCGTAAATTGTGTCTGTGTTTGACCTAGTTTATTTTCTTTTTATAAAACGTTTGTCTAGCACTAAGTGGCATGTCTTTACTTTAAAAGTATAATAGGCGGAGGTTCTATTCTGCTTTTTCAGACATGAATATAATAGCGTACTTTGACAATATAATATTTCGTGTGTGTCGGCATTTGAATGAAGTTTAAAACACATTGAAGGAATTTATTTGATATTTTAAATGATGATATAGAAGATAACGTAACATGAAGCTTGTAAACAGGTTAGGCATATGTTTACATAGAGTATACCCATATTTTGCCCTAATTTTTTTTGGAGGTTCAACCCTTTTTTTTGCGGATGGGAAATCATCAAATAACTTTCCCCGCTCTGTGCGGAGCGGGGGGTGTGTCAGACTTGTACTGACTATAACCCACCTATGTTCCTTCTATTGCCCTTTATGTTCCGGGGCCGCGGTATCTCTTTCGAACAACCCGCAACCCTGGCAGGCGGTGAACTACTACTTAATTCAACCAGCGATAAATTCTGACTCCAGGGCAGCTACTCAGGCCGTGTCGACGGCGCGTTCGTGTTCCACGATATTCGAGACCTACTCAAAGAGATTTCAGCAAAGCAGAAGGGCCTGCCAGGGCCACCGCCTGCCGGGGTTGCGGGTTGTTTGAAAGAGATACCGTGGCACCGGAACATAAAGGGCAAAAGAAGGAACATGAATGGGTTTTAGTCAGTAAAAGTCTGACACTCTCCCCCACAACGCCCAAGTCGGGGAAAGTTATTTGTTGATGTTAACACAATGACCGATCTAGGAATCGAACCTAAGACTTCATGCTCAGCAACGATTGTGACTACAAAACCAAGAAGTAAATAATGATTCAATGAAATGAATCAAGATTCTAAATAACTATGTTTTTAAAGTGAAATGACAATGTTGCAATGCGCATAGGATTTAATACCCTGTTAGTGCGGCTTTTAAATCCTTTTAAATGTATCGCATACCATTCCAGATTTTAATTAACATTTTTATGTTTACATAAATGCAATCCTAGTTTTATACGAAATTGTAGTTAACAGCTAAATATACAACGTGCCAGTTAATCCAATGAAATAAAAAATCATACGTACAAATTGTAAATACCGGCGGCATAGGTACTCCGATACAACACATTTTAGTAACTGAAATAAATGCCATAGAAAATTCAACCTTATTTTAAAAAGAGTAGGGGTTATGAACGAGTGATTGGAAAGTACAATCGCGTGGTAAAGTATTTTGGCACGTGCTCTTACCATAGTGAATGATTATTCGCGCGAAGAGTTTTTGTTAGGCCACCGGGCGTGCCAACGATCGCTGCCGTCGATTGTACCAGTACTTGAATCATAATAATCGATTTGCAATGTGATATGAATTCGATCGATGTTGTTAGTAGTCGTACCGAGTAGAAACGGTTTGAGATTGGGTTGGTATTGGGTCATAAATGGAAATAGGCTGACTGCGGGGTTTGGTGTATTGTATACGAAATATGCAAAAAATCGGCCAAGCGCGACTCGCGCACCGAGGCTTTGACTCTGTAGACTGAGAGGGTTGATTTTCAAAGCACAAAGGATCATAGAGTTGAGTATATGATTTTAATTTCAACTTGATACCTCCACTTATTCCCGAGATAAAGGATTTAGACAGACAGACCGGCAGACGATTTATTGACTAACTTGTTGATGGTTTTTTAACAAAAAACTTTGTCCGAATCAAGATTATATTATATCCTAGGTGTTGCCTGTGACCTTCGAAATTATTATGATGAAAATTACCCCTATTTAAATCGGATTTCAGAGGTTTTAATAAATAAAACGTTGTCCTGCACTAGGAATTTCTCCTGTATCGTAGTTGCGTTTACAAGAAATTGAACTAACATTCACAAATAGCCAGACCCAGAACAACTACTTGTAGGCCATACAAGTATTTGTTGAACCCACAACTGTAACACGACAGGCAATCGCTCAGCTCCACTGCGCCAATCGTGCGTTATAAGAATTACCCTGCTCTACTTTTATAATAATAGAATTAAAAGATACCTACGAGTCCTAGGTATATCAGTAAGTTCTAATAAATGACCATGACCAGCCGACAGGTCAGGCCAACACTTGCATAATATTGACTCAAGTCTTAACTAGGGCAGCAGTTACTGTTCGTTCAAAGTTTTATTATCATACCCTTATTACTAAACACAAACATTTTATTATCATAACATATTGTTTGTAAGTAGTGGAAGTTTATAACATAGGTAATATTTGAAAGACGAGAACTTTATAAGTTTTAGTCTTTCTCTCTGTCTCTCCCTCTCTCTTTCTCTCATTCTTCAGACCAAGTGTGATCATCATCTGACAGGTGTTTCCATATAATATATATATATCGGTTGGCTGACAGTCACCGGTTGCAGTTGAATATCAAGAGTTTACATGGAGCGACTGCCTATCCCACTTCTTCACTTGGTTATACTGGTTGTCAAACATCGATATTGTTTATATCAAATATAAATATCAATATTTTTCAAATGAACACCCCTGATCTGTGTGTCTGTTAATGGCATCATTACCTCCACGGATGAACCGATTTTGATTCTTTTTTTGTTGGAAAAGTGTCCTAATTGAAAGAGTTTTTAGCTATGTTCAAAAAAGTCCGTTCAGCCGTTTGAAGATTATCACCTCTTTTCTAGTTGATGTAAAATATATTCTATCCAGATATCGTCTGAAATAAGAACCTTGCATTTTCAAAGCATTAAGAACCACACAAACAAACATTCTGCTCAAACATCAATTTATTAACCGAATCAGCTTATCGTCCATTGCAAAACAAACAACTTAAGTCTTCCCTCGACTTAAGTTATTGTGTTTATTAAGCTTATATCGATTCAACTACTCGTAAACACCCTATATCATGCAAGCATTCAAGTTCCCATTCTATTGCGATGTCCGATGCCAACAATTACGTATTGCATCACAGAATCCAGTATCGATATAATCTGTATCGAGAACAATAACGCTCGGAGCGTAACAGATAATCGATTAAGATTATGATGCAGTAAATACTGTATCAATGTTGCATGGATTAAGTGAAGTGAACATATCTAGTAGTATAGAAGATCTTGATAAGCTGGGAGGTACAGATATGGAACCGCTTAAGTTAAGTGAAACTACACAGATGCTGCAAGATCTGATGTATTGAAGTTGAATTTCCTTTAGGTTAAGCTAATCATTGGTTCATTTATGGTCAAGGATTCAAAACTTGCTTCTGATTAACTGGGGTTTTCCTAATAATCAGTATATGCATGGTAATTGTGGGTTTACCTACCATTAATGCTGTTATTAATCCTCATGAAATAAACTTCTAGAAAAGAAAACGATAATTAACAGCGATTGGATTTTGTTGCTTTACTTTTTTTTTATAAACCTTATTTGTCTTGCTGCTACGCAAAGGTATTCTTTAACTTTTACCGAGTTATAACTTACCTATTTGTGGTTTTCTCCGGACAACCATCAGCATCTTGAGCACGTTATGGCACCCGCTCTGGTCCATCTTTCCCAAAAATTCTACAGACATGGTCCACCTTCCCATGGTCCGTCAATCATACAGACTTGTTGCCCACATCAGCGATTCTTGCTTGCAAAAAACAAAACACGATCAGAATAAGTAAGTCTTATCTGACAGAATCAGATTACCAGGTCAAACATAGGTGGTCAAATGCTACTTACAGCACACTTCCAAAAACCAACACGTCTTCCTGTAGGTGTTACCGTATCGTGACCATCTATAGAGGAATATTAGTACCGCTAACAGAAATAGAAGCATATTTATCATATGTTATGTTAACAAGTTAGTTGCAACCGAAGTGGTACACTTGTTGTAGAACAATGAAGTAAAAAGGCAGGAGGTTCACTTTGAACGAAGTGTGAAGGCCATGTATGGTCACGCAATCGACGGCTATTAATACTGTGGAATAGCATACAGTATGCTGCTGCAGCAGTAATAGATAATAATCGTTATCTTTCGTGTTTAGATCTGCATCTGGGTAATTAACCCACTGTCGCCATGGTAACCAAAGAATAAAAAAAAAGTAAGTAAAATCTCCTTTGGGAGAGGGCACTGGCTCCTGTAACATAGGTCTTTCACCTAGCACAGGAGTCAGGGATTTCACAAAAATGTAACCACTTCTTGTGTCATAAAGATTATACTTATATTTAATTAGCAATTTTGTAAAACAGTTGTGTTTCTTTGTTGGTGTAGGGTAACGTTATAGAAATGATAATTTATTTTCAAGTTATTTTTTTAAAATTAGATTTTATGTTTTCATTCTTTGGCTGATGTTTTGTACACTTGTGTCATGTGCCAAATAAACGTATTTTCTTTGTTTCTATCTCCCTCTGCAAAAATCAAAATATTTTATTTGTAAAATAAAATACTTTGGTTCTTAATCTACAAATTAATATTCTTTATTTACATTACGTTTATTGTATATACAGATATACGACCACTGAAAAGCAAGGCATATGTCCCCACAAAACTTTGATAGCACCCTGACATTCCATGCAATCGCACAGAGCTAACGGTCCACTAGCAGTAGCTAGAAAATCTTCATCATCATTATCATCATCAAGCTATATTAGTCCACTGCTGGACATAGCCCTCCCCTAATGAGCGCCATAGCGCCCTGTCTTCAGCTTGCCGCATCCAGCATCTGCCTGCAGTCTTTCTTAGATCGTTCGTCGCTAGAAAATCTTATCGATTGATAAATAAAATAGCAAGCGAATGATGAATCAAGTAATTACAATCGAGGCATCTATCCTCGGGAGACATCTATCCCGAGTTTACCCTACATTAAAGTTTATTCTATTCTAATGCCCCTGTAGCGGCGTCAATATAACCTTATTGGTAACTCTATTTTCGAACCGTTTGGGGTTGAAACTCTCGGACCGTGGGGTCCTTGTGTTCACAGCCTTTTTAAAGGATATTTCAGAACGTTTAGTTGCCACTTTCCATAACTCAAGGCCTTTTTTTTTTTGGATGGGAAATCATCTAGTGACTTCCCCCGCTCTGGGCGGAGCGGGGGGGCATGTCAGACTTGTACTGACTAAAACCCACCCATGCTCCTTCTGTTGCCCTTTACGTTCCGGGGCCGCGGCATCTCTTTCGAACAACCCGCAACCCCGGCAGGCAGAGGCCCTGGTAAGCCCCTCTGCTTTGCTGACTCTCATTGAGGCGCGCGTGAAACACGAACGCGCCGTCGACACGGCCTGTCGTCAATAGACGGACGGACGGTGAGCTACCCATTGCTCACCATCCACAGGCCCGCATCTACGGTGGCCGGGAGTTGTCTCGCGGCGCCCGGCGCCCTGGGCGTCTCCCGCGGCGGCTGGGTTGGGCAGATGTTCTCTCCCTCAAACGCCCGGCCACCTCCTTTGCTAGCATTACTGCTTCGCAGAAGGAGGTGACCGCTTCCCATTCCCTCTCGCTCCGGACCATGGCCTGAACCAGGGCCGGACGCGAGAGATCGCCGCCGCCGATCGCCTCCACGAGGGCACGGCGGTGCTCCGCCCAAGCTGGGCAGACCGCCACTGTGTGCTCCACCGTGTCCTCCGGGCGATCGTCACAATGGTGACACCCGGACGTTTCCTCCCGCCCGATTATGTGCAGGAACCTCCCGAAGCTTCCGTTTCCGGTGAGGACCTGCGTCAGGCGGTAGGTGAGGACGCCATGACGCCTCTCCAGCCACTCCTCAAAGAGGGGACTTACCGCCGCTATTGTGGCGTGCCCTGCGCGGGGCTGCGACAGTCGCTCTCTCCATGCCACCATGAGATCGCACCGGAAGTCTGTCCGCTGAGCAGCAATTTGCCGCGGCAGCGGAGTTTCCCCCCGGTGTAGTGCCTCCGCGCGCCACTCAAACAGGTGCGCGAGCACTATCGCCTCCAGATCCCACGGTGGCAATCCGGCAAGGAGGCTCGCTGCCTCGCCGGAGATCGTGCGGTAGCCCCGGATCAGCCGTATGGCCACCACCTTTTGGGGCGCGTTCAGAAAGTGGGCGGCGCGCCGCCCTAAAGAACGCGCCCATACCGGGGCCCCGTAAAGGGCCATGGACCGCACGACTCCGGCATAGAGCCTACGGCAGGAGGCGTTTGGCCCCCTCAGATTGGGATAACTCAAGGCCTGGCTTTTACTTTAACCAACATTAAGTTTTAATCAAATTAGTCTATTGTTGTCTATAGCTGAACATCAATGTGTCCCAAGCTGCGTTTGTGTATCATAAGAGAATCAGCGGTGTTCAGGCAATCTCCGAAGGTTTACGGTTCAGATTCCAAAGAAACCAAAAATCTTAAGAGAATTGTCTGTGATGTTAAACAGATATATTGGGAAATTTACTCAAAACTAATATATTAATGACATGCATGGTTGATGATCCAGTTATTTAGTCAACTCTTTATTCATAGATGTCTCCTTTTTTAAACTATTATACACACTACATCGTTCGCTAGATCTGACAGCTATTTAGTCGAAACCCCTATAACAAATGGCCTTTCTGTACTTTCTTGTTTCATTTGCTTTAGCTACTTGTACTTGTGTAGGGCTCCGCACTGGGCGTTGCTTCCTGCTCCGCCCACGTCTGCGGCCGACGGAATACATTGTTAATTATTTATGTTAATGTTATTGATAACTATTACTACAGCTTCTGATTCTCTGCTTTTGACACAAATGTTGAGGGAAATTAATGGTTCATTAGTTGCCCCTGTAACTTGAATGCGTCGGTAAGGGAGCGTCCCTGTTCTACGTTAAGGGGGATTTGTTCTCAGAGCGACACAAATAGCGGATTAGCGAACAGCGAGTTTGACTTAGCCAGTCATGAGCTGGCAATGAGATTTCGTCGTAATCCACATTAAGCAAAACATTAGGTCTACTAAACTACGCGTAAACTTAAATAAAACATTAGCATCAGCTTAAAGAAGCCCTCTGCTGGACAAAGATCTTCAGTCGTATGTCATTCAATTCCACTGTCGGTAAATCTCAGTACTATTACCAGACATCATGAGATCGACATCAACCTAACCTAACACGGGGTGTCCTCGGTCTCATGGTGGCATGGAAAGAACGACTGTCCCCCCTTTGAGTGTCTCAAGGAGATGTCAGCGAAGCAGAGGGGCCTGCCAGGGCCACTGCCTGCCTGGGTTGTTCAAAAGAGATACCGCGGCGAAAGAAGGAACATGGATGGGTTTTAGTCAGTCTGACACTCCCTCCCGCTCCGCCCAGAGCGGGGGAAGTTATTTCATGATTTTCCCATCCTTAAAAAAAAGGTTGTCCTCGGTCAGATGAATTTAAAAGTATGCTACGTTGAGCTACCATTCAATGCTAGTTTGAGATTTTGTTTTTACTTTTCTTGCTTAAGTGTATGCGACTTTATTTCTGAGACATCATATTATTTTTTGCCACTAATAAAACTTACACGTACACGTTCCAAGGAATACTTTCTAACGTAAGTTGATATTATTTTCCCAAGAAAAATGGAAGGCTTTAAGAAATAATATCAGGACGATTTTATGTAACACACGACGTTGTGGAAATATTTAAAAATGAAAGAATGTGTAAGATGTCGCCTTCCAAGATGTCATCTGCATCAAGTCTAAAACAACTCTGGGCACACAATCGTTTGGACGTTTCCCTATATGTATACGCCCGGCATTCTACACTGAAATGTATGGTACTAAGGACAAATTGCCCGCAAGGACTGTCTTGTACACGCTATATAATTTGTTTTCTTAATTGAAATAAGTTCTTAATAACTACTCTAATCCTCTATAAATAAAACAACAGATGCGCAAGTGCGCAGCTTAATCGAAGCTGAATTGAAAACACAAGGTGCCTTCTTACTCTCCTACTTGTATATCTGTGGCTTTAGAATGTGTTTGGTGAAATTGTAGTGTTGTCTCATCATGACCCGTGATGAGTTCTTTCGTTAGTGATTATCTTTTGGATACTTTGAAAAATTGGTGTTTTTAGTAAATGTGTGCTTTTTATAGTAGTTTGAAGAATGCTTCCTAATCCGAAATAAATAATTAGATTTATTTATTTATTTTATAAAAGGTAGCTTCATAGCTAGCTACTTCATAGTATACAAACATAAAATTATTAAATTAAATATTATGCTAATTACGAAGTACAGACGCCAGCAGGTCAAGCTACCCGAAACTGTCAATTTTTACCAATGAACCTTGAACCTAATACTTTAGAAATAAAGTCGAAAGTCTATCAAAGAAATCTGACAGATTGTAGTAGCTTGATGTGCAGGCGTCTGTACATAGAGAAAACATTATTATGATTAGATTCTATTTGCTACCCAATTTCATAACAAGCAACATTTCCTAGCAAGGTAAAACGGGAAATCTAAACACCAGGATTCCATACATACTCAGCAGATTGCAAATTCGTTCCGACACATTTCTCGCTCGGGTCGGTAGCGTGGTTTCATAACCGAGAATCGTCAATGACTGACGTGGCACATTCCGAGATCTAGTGACGTCACGGGGCCCTGCGGTCCTGGTCATATTCCCCGTAATGTTACGTCACGGGAATAGTTATAACTTTGTCAATCTCGGTGCCAGGATTGAGTGGGAATGGGGTTTTAAAAGTCTCATGAACATGGTGTATAACACAAATGACAGTTAAAGTGTAAATACCATCAAATAAAAACTACGAAAATTCAGGCAATATTTTTTGTAGAATCTAAAGTCGGTTTTGTAGAATATTTAAAATCTAATAAAATTCATTGCCGGATGGTACGGAATCCTCGCTCTATTTTTCAGTAGCGAGACTGAATCAACTTTTTACAAGGTCAAAAATGTCAACGTGTTGTATATTGATATAAATAATGGATCAACGATCGCAAGAAGTGAACACATAGCCGTTTCATAGTACCTAATATTAAAATGTTTGTTTTTTTCGAAGGATTTATTCGTCCATGAGCTATCAGAAAAATATCAGTTAAACATCCGGAACAAAGTAGATTTCTTACCGTCAGCAGTTAATGATGGAGAGGTGGGAAAATTCTTTTTTAAAATTTTCGATTTCTCCAAAACAACCAAGTTGGGACCCCAAGTTATCGTCGGGTCAAAATTGTTGCAAATTAGGTGTAGTATGACCCATTTGAAGAGATGCACCCAATCAATAACTCTGCATGTGTAAACATAATAGTTCCAATATCAGATTATTTTTAAATCTGTTCTTTTTGTGTACTTCAAATAAGTTTCAAAAAAGTTCTCATATTTATCCTAAGATAAATATGAGAACTTTCGTAGATTCCAGGAATCTTCTCAATCGGCGATCGTAATTTGCGCCCCGCGAATACAACTCTGGACCAAGTTCTTTGCTCCTTACATAACTCCTCAACGACCTTGAAACAAAAACAGCGTGGTTTATCTCTAGCACAACATAGATAGGCAGGGTTAGAAGGCCAGCTTCCTACGAAGACTGAAAACGGGTACATGCATTCATACTCTTCTTCTTTTACAATCTATTATGTTATGAAGTGAGTAAGGCACACTATAAAGAAAGAACTAGATGTGCTTATTATACCCTTTTTTCGCTAAATTGTAACGGCATACTAGGGTCCACAGATGATCGATTGCACTTGCACCCGCCATGCAGTCACTTGTGTGTTTAATTATGCGTGCAATTTTGTTCATTACACCTTGGCCACGAACTACACGCGTTGCAGGCGAGCGATTGTGGAGTAAACAAATGATAAAAGTGGATTTTAGTTTAACTTGATTAGAGATACGGGGTTAAGAGCCAGTGTGACACGATTTGTGAAGTACCGGATGGAAACGGTCAGCTGATGCGTGCACCTGTCGCATTACTAGATGTGGTCGGGGTTAATCTTCTGTATATATTTTGTGTCTCCAGGGCGTCAATTCAAAGAGCCAGCTGTAGGGAATGGGGTACTTAATGATGGTCACAAACGACGAGCTTAGTCCTGTAGCCACTGAGTTATATTTACGACGATATTTCATAAAACAATGTTTTAATTTTAGACTGGGATGCCAATTGTCTAGCGACGAAAGTGGTCCAATTGTGAGTTACGTTTGAGAATTGTTCTACGCTGATATTTGAAGAAATGAAAAATGTAGGAACAGACATCCTTGACGGTTGTGGCAGACGGCATTCGTTTTTATTAAGTAAACTGTAGACAACATATGATTTTGCCTTGCTTTGAATTGACTTCATGCTGGCTGAGACCAAATAGTTTAGACGACAGTTGATATCTACTGGACCTAAGTCACATATTCATTTTACTATTGCCAGAGCGTCAGATATACTTTTCTCGTTTTTAAGGCAATGCAATTCAGCAATTTAATTAAACCTTTTCCTCGTCTCCTCTCTTCGAGCCCAGCACAAGAAAAATGGCTGTAATGATGATAAATTCCTCCTCTGTTTATATTTACTGTACATTTTACATTCAGAATATCACATGGATGTTCAAACGCTCTAAATGTGGCTCCTACTCCTTTAAAAACAAAGGCGAGTTTTGAACAGTACATATTTATACGATGTTTGTCCTGAAACTCCTTAGTCGTAAGTAAACAGATAAAAGGGTAATATGCCTTCAATACGAACGTTTTTCCTAGACAGGTGCGGCCTAACCGTTATTTATGAGGACCCTTCATAACGTCCGAACGCAAGATGACTGTGTTTCATTTTTATAGGATTTATGTAACATCGATATTTGCAATATCCTAGGTAGGCCTTGAAGTAAAAGTGTATTATAAAATATTACTGTGAGTAAGTACGGTTTCATGTAGGGAGGATTAATGGTTGATCGATTTCTTTTTTTACCCGTCTGTGGTAAAACACAAAACAAAGAAGGGTTATGTGTTTGACCTGTATTGTATGTATGTGAGGATCATGACAAAAGTCAAAGCTGATGTGTATTGTGTAAGTCTCATCTAATAGGGGGTGATGGTGTTGCTTTTAACTGGGCACTTAATGCAGACTCCGTGGTTCTAATAAATTCGAGATAGCAAAACCTAATAACACTATGCTGGATCTAGGAATTAGACCCAGGACTTCATGCTTAGCAGTCACACTTGCGATCACAAGACCAACGAGGCAGTAAGCCATAAGTATTTTATTTCAAAACAATATGCATTGTGTAGAAAATAAAAATTTAAAATTACAATATAGATTACAATATTATTTACATGTCAAAGATAGAAATTAAATTACAAAAATAGGATGTCAAACATAAAACAAATATAGGAATACATATAATATGTCAAAATTAGTCGTATATAAAGGATGTCAAAGATAAAATAGACAATATTAACAAACAGAGATTGAAATAGAAATACATAAAAAAGTGAGCAATATAAAATCAAAACGAATTAATATAATGTCAATTTAATTCAATCTTTATCAACACTGTAGTATGCCTTTCCCAACAAAAAAAGTTTTTAATTTATTTTTAAACAAGTTTATGCTATCAATACTTTACAGTCGAGCCTATATGAGAATTCGCTGGTACAGACAGTTGACGGTAGTGCTAGTGTTAATGGCAACAGTCAGCCGACTGTTCTAGAATCACTGTCTAAACCATAAGCCATTGCGGGTTGTTCGAAAGAGATACCGCGGCCCCGGAACGTAAAGGGCAATAGAAGGAACTTGGGTGGGTTTTAGTCAGTAAAAGTCTGACACTCCGCCTCGCTCCGCCCAGAGCGGGGGAAGTTATTTGTTGATTACCCACCCCAAAAAAATACCATAAGCCATATGAAATTGTTACCATTGACGTATAATAATACATATTTTGACTTGGAAATTCCCCAAAACGTTTAAAACGGTATCCAACTTGGGATTATGAAGGATCTCTCTCAACAAGCTTTCAACATAATATCTTGCAAAACTTTGAAATACGTTATGTAAGTAAGATACAATGTAATGAACATCTGCTATGAATCTTTCAGCGCTCTTACATTAAAATAACTGAAGTTGGAAGTAAATATTCATATTCTGTACCTACATAAAACTCGGCCTCAATTTCGGTAGCATTATAATATTCGTTTATTGCGTCGATAAATATTTCAGTATGAATATTTCCACTGTTTGTGACGTCTGTCAGTGTGTTCAGACAAAACTTCCATTTATAAAAAAAAAACATAATACGCTGTCGAATTCACAGAGAGTGATGAATACCTATTCGTTTCACGGCACGGCTTTTATGTCCGCATTTTTATTTTCAGAACATATTACACGAAATCAAACCAGCCATTTAGAAAAACCAACGTGAAAAATGAAGAAACAAAAATGGAGTTTCAGGGCAAAGTTGTTTCCTGGCCTACCGCTTGACGCAGGTCCTCATCGGACACGAAAGCTTCGGGAGGTTCCTGCCCATAATCAGGCGGGAGGAAACGCCAGGATTTCACCACTGTGTCGATAGCCCGGAGGACACGGTGGAGCACTCTCGCTTCTGGCCTTGGTGGCCAGTTCATGATGCGGTGACGAGGGGAATGGGAAGTGGCCACCTCCTTCTGCGAAGCAGTTATTTAGCAAATTAGGTGGCTGAAGGTTTGAGGGAGAGAATCTCAAACCAACTCAGCCGTTGCGGGAGAGCGGGACGGTCCTGGCGTCTGGTGCCGCGAGACGACTCCCGGCCACCGTAGACACGGGCCTGTGGACGGTGAGTAATGGGTCGGTCACGGCCAAATAGACGGTGCGTTCGTGATCCACGCGCGCCTCAAAGAGATGCCAGTAAAGCAGAGGGGCCTGCGGTTGCGGGTTGTTTGAAAGAGATACTGCGCCCTCGCAAAACAAAGGGTAAAAGAAGGAATATGGATGGGTTTTAGTCAGTAAAAGTCTGCCACTTTCCTCCGCTACGCCCAGAGCAGGGGAAGTTATTTGATGATTTCCATCCCTAAAAAAGAGCAAAGTTGTAACGAGTGTGTACTAAGAAACGTGTAACGTGAAACATGCTCAAAAAGAATTGTGAAAGACATATTACAAGACTAGTATCCCGTTTTATTCATTGCCCGCTGCGAGAATATGTGTCGCTTAAATGAAAAAATACAACTTCCTCGGCGATGCTCGTCTAGTGAGATATAGTTTAGCCAGCTCCTAGACAAGGCATTACGTTGTTCAATTTAATAATAAAGGTCTCAGCCAATTTGGCACGGAGCGAGCTCCTACTGGAGTCGAGGGCCATCGCTCCGTGAGAGTAGTGCAATTTGCCTGCAGCCCGCACTCGGCCCTTGAGCAAGCCTCCAAGAGCACACCAATTAGACGAGACAAATTCGGATTTATTATTCAGCGTGGGCGCTATTCAATTGGGTAATAGATCGAGTTGTTTGTTTCCATCGACCTTACCTAGACATAAATAAGCAGGAATGGTTATCGATCTGTTGCCACACGCGACTTTTACGGATAACACTTATACTTATAGCAATCGCTTCGGAAAGTCCTATTCTACCAGTTAAGGGAGTTTTCTAAGAACTATGTATTAGACGATGCAATCGCCCACAAACGACTCTAGTACGTGTAATTTGCTTTGGATAATGCGACGGCTTTCTTATACGTGTGTCATCGTCAGTGTATGGCGTATGGGTTAGTCTCGTTATGGGCGGCTGTTTCTTCCCACTCTAAGCCATAATCAAAGGCAGGTTTTTGCGCTCCACCTTGTCGTTCAATATAATCTACGGGTAAGAGAAACGTGCAATGTCAATCGGGGGTATTACTGACGTATTATTTAGTGTGTACAGTTACAACTCATAAATAACGATGCGCAAAACGACTATGATTGCTATAATCTTTATCCATATTTTATCTACCGCTGTCAGCGGTTATCCAGTTAACCAACCGTGATTATACAGTGTTGAGAATCAACGAGTCATCTATTCGATCTTTTGTAAATTTTATGCAAAATACTGTTACTATTTAAGCTTTGTGAGCGTAGAACGGTGTTTTGACAAATGATAAAGCTGGCTCTGATATAATCTGTATACGATCTCTGCAACGTGTAATTAGACCGACTGACTAAGCGGAATCTATGGGAGCGTTGCCCGTCTGACCCGGCACAAGATTTAAGATCCCATTGTGGAGACTTCTTTATTGCACACTACGGCTTCAAGTAATGGCTGGCATTCGTTCTCAAGTTATCGAAACATACATTCGGCTCGATAGCTTTGTGAATTTATCAGTCAGAAAATTGAATGCCAAGACTTTGACAGTAAATTATATTACTCAATACCGCTGAGTGTTAAAGTTATACGCTCGAATGAATCATGGTTCCAAAAATGAATCTCGTTTTACATATGAGAAATGTGTGATGAAAATACCTGATCCCTCATCACGTTTGCGTTATGACATAAAGTGGTTACAGAGGGTCGTGAATACCATATTTTTTGTTTAGTACGCGTCGCCGTTACCAATTAGTTATCTGATGTTAGATCAAATTACGTCTCGCTGGATGTCGATGGTTGATGCTGTCGAACTGCATCACAATAGTGTTGTGGCTAAAAAGCTGCGAGTCACCATAGAGTAGACGAGAACTATTCGGAGAATCGATATCGTCGTACGTGAGGGAACAACGTATGTCGATGTGGTAATAGCGATCACCTTCATCACCTGTGCAACTAATACGAAACCGATTTTTTGTTCCAATCGGAATTACGGATCGTGTATCCAATCAAGTGTTTTAATAGCTTCAATGTAATTATTGGAAGTCTGCTTTAGGTACTTACATCAAATATTTCACACAGAACCTACAGAAATATTACAAGTATTTTTGTAAATTGGACATGATCATAATTAAGCTGACAGCCCCACCGAGCCAATATGGACGCAAAAAGGGTTTCACTTCCAAACTACGTCCAAATCAATAGTGTCGCAATTAAGAATTTTGGATAATTATACCGATCGTTCGAGCGGAACGTTGTGATTGCTATTTTGTGCCTCGAATTCGCGATTATTTTGCAAAACGCGCTCGACTTTTCGTTTTTTAATCGGATATCATGGGAGGCTTAATTAACATTCGGATTTTGTGAACTCTTTGTTGACCTTTGATAACCTTTCATGACACGCTTTATATAGTCATTGGTTGAATCAAGGGAGACGGGAGGAGGATTATGAAGTCATCAATTTATTATTGCTGGTGTTAATTGAAATGCGACCGTTTTGTTTGTACCTACAAGCAAGACGGTTTAGTGTTCGTGGAAATAATTAATTCATGTCACTTGGCAATCTCACCACTGCTTCGGTTTAAATGTCATCGTTATAATAGATGACTTGGGCTAGATAGTACCCATTTAAAATATACGGCAAATTAGAAACTGAGAACGAAACACTAGAATTAATATTTTTCCACATGTATTCGGCATGTTTAAAAGCAATCCACATCTGGGGTTTTTATTTAAAGAAATAAGTCATAAATCCACAAACTCCTGTGGCGTAACACTGGCTGCTTAAAAAAACAAAACTACACTTTGAACCTTCGAGCTTCGTTTGGAACTCTAAATTCAAATTTAAAAATGGTAATTACCTACACAGTCATCGAAAGTACGACCATATTTTTAACACGCGGCTTGCCCTTTATTCCAGAAAAAAGAATTAAGAGCTAAATAATGACATGTTATTACGTTTCCAACTGGCGCACGGTAAAGTAATAGCCAAGATAACCGAATTTTAATGACTAACTTTGTTCGTTAAAAATACTTTAGCACAAATTGTCTACTAGAAAGTGTTTCCTTCGTAATTTTCTATCACTTATCCCAATTATTCGCATCTGTCGTTCGTTTGGGCTATTTGTTCCAGGATGTTCTTCGGGTCACTTCTGTTAGACACTTTTATTATTTATTTATTTAAACTTTATGTGCAATAGTGGTACATAGGCCTTTAAGCCACGTGACATTAATTACCAGCCAGCTTTTGGGTTAAATACGAAAATATTGTGATAAGGTACAAAAATATATTATGATTTTTTTAAATAAGTATTAAAACATTATTTAAAATTGAATATTTTGTTGAAGATATATTTGGTCCTAAGAAATACATCAAGAATTTTTCTTTGTGGCCACACTTAAGAAGAAACTATAGTAACTATAAGACATCAAAATGTTACCAGCAAAAAAAAACAACATTTTTCATAAAACAAAACGTTATTCAGCTTGAATTAAACACACCAAAAAGTTTTGTAATACCTGTCCCAAATAGATGTTATTTTAATAACAGGCCGACCTAATTAGATTTTAATTTCACGCATAAAACTCTTTACGACACCCTTAAAAATAAGTGGAATAAGATAGGAGTTACGGTCGTCTTTGTCCTTAATCAGGAGGGGCTGGGTCGCAATAATCCTGAGACACGGAGATAAGATCTTGAAGGGACCTTCTCTTTAATAAGTCCGATAGGTCAGGCCACTCGAGGCGCGAAGGTTACCCTTATTCCGTTTATTATGTACTCCTGTTACTTGTGGCTTGCGGCGAGGATGATAATATCGAGTTAGAAATTAAGAGGTTTGGGTCGTATAGTTGTTTGTGTTCGTTAGTTATGTGCTCTTGTAATATTTGGCCCGTACCTAATCTTGTTGTTTGGTTGGTGTGCTGTAATATCATTATTTTTTGTCAGGACAATTATTTCCGAATGATTTTAATGTTTAAGTTATCTTCATTCATTTTCTTTCCTAGAAATAAAATACTACTAATGCTCTTTTAAGTTGCTTCTTATACATTCAAGTTTAAGTTTCTAAATTATTACTAAAATATGAGTTTTTTTTCCTCCGGCTCTATGGGTGGAAAGTTCGCAAGCGCGACTGCTGCTGTGAATGTCCAATGGCAGTCCATGAGGGTTCGATTTCTGGGTAGGAGAAAATGTCGGGCACAGAGTCAGTACAGAGTCTGAATTTGTGCCCGGTGGATGGCAATAGGCTCCTCTCCTAAGATATAGGATTCTATCATATCAGGCGAAATGTGAGTACCCTGAGGTACACCTCTACCTAACCCTTCAGCCGGTTCTTTTACCAGTTATGTATTAAAAATTTTGATTACTTATAAGAAAACGTTCCCAACAGAACTAAATACCCTTGTAAGGTGTACGAAGCGATGCATTAGCGAGAGCGACGACGTCTAATGAAGCGACTAACGAAGATAAATGAATTTGCATTTCCATCGAAAGTTTAATTACGGCAGGTATGTACTCTTCTGTAATATTTATGAAGTCTTACTACTATTACAAATGAGAAAGTCTGGATGGATGGATATTTGTTACTCAATCACGCCAGATCACCAGAACAGATCTGGATAAAATGTGGCACAGAATTAGATGACAGTCTGAAATATCACATGGGCTTTATTTTCCCCTAGGCACGATCTCGTGGGCAATCAGAGAACTACCCGGGCGGAGACCCGGGGATAAGCTAGTACACCATACGCTGAATTAAATATAGAGAATGATCAACATCTAAAATGAACTAAGGTTAGGACCAAAAAGAAAAAAAAAAACCAAACGAGACTATAAAAACACAGCACCTAAATTATAGATCCATAAACAATATTGATATATACAAACGTTCCAAAACTTCTCTTATGAGTAACGGAGCTAAAACAAGAAATGATAAGCTACAATGAACAGTGACAGACTAAATGAGTGTTATGATGAAGAACATTAACATTCACTTAAAACACAAGACACGCGTGTAAGTGAATGAGAGGATAAAAAGGAATATCGTAGATAAAGGCGTTAATTCGTTACTACGTCTGTGTGAGTTTGCTTCGCTTGTACCACCGTTTTCCAACTACGAGGCACTGTGTTTGTTTTGATGAGAATTTGATTAACGATGCTGGTTTTGATGTCTACGTCATATGGTTGGATGGCGTCGGCTCGTTTCGTTAGTTTTGCGTCAATGCGGTCTTGACTGATACCAAAAATACGCTTAACACAAATCTCAGGTTTTTTCTTCTTTTTAGCTTGTTTTTCCCCGGGAAGAGAAAGATCATGGAGGAATAGGGAAGGCCTTTGCAATGGCTCTCTCAGCTGTTGTGTCGTCCTGCCAAATTTTATTTTTGTTATTTTATTAAAAGTTTATGCAGTAGTTTAAATTATACAAAAGCGAATTTAATGCCTTGGACATTTTGTCTTTTACTGACACTTTTATTAAAAAAAGTACGTTCGTAGGTATAAGACATTTCTTCGTTCTATTTAGAAAAGAGCAAAAATACATCGCCTTTTTCTAACGTGAACTACATAGTAAATTCCGTAGAGCGCACCGCAGTTCGTAAAGTCAACCGGTCTTTATGGCTGGTTTACTTGCAAAGGTCTTGCTTCGGAACAAATATTAGTATTGAAGCCGTTTACCCGTTTCAGTATGTTTGGTTCCGTTCCACTTGAGAGTTCAGACTATTATTAAAAATTCCATTAGTTCGCGTCGAAGTTGCAGTCTCAGGCGTTAATTTGTGTCCGTGACGTATTCCTCGTGTTTATAACTCCCAGTGTGTCCCATTGACAAATTGTTCGCTCGTAACGCGGTTCGTCTCGGCTCGTACCGTTTGTATACGTCACGCTCTTTTTCTTTATTGGGTGAGCAGAAAGGTAATATGAGCTTCAAACGGTATTCTTGCCTCGTTTCAGCTGCGTGAGCTGGGAGACGTGTTGGATTTTTAAACATGGAAAGGCTCATATTGTTGTGTCAGCTTCCTTTATCCATGATTGTTCTTGTTTTATTATTTTCTGTAATACATATTAAGCGGGTTCAGATTTTTAATATATGTATTTATCAAAAAGATTATTTTTCTGATTCGATGATCTCTGTTGGTTTCCTCATCGGCTGTCTCCAAAATTACTGCCTACCTTTTAAGTGCTCTTTTTATCTGCGGAACCCTTATATTGTTTATTAAACACAACAATATTTATCCGTGTGTGTTCGGTACAGACTGTCATTCGCTAATTAAAGGACTTTGGTTGTATTCGTTTTTGTAATGTGAGTCTCCTGACACTTGTTTTGTGGTCGAAGCCACCTACATCGTTAATAAGGTCAATAACGCTTGTTATTATCGTCAGAACATGTTCTCTTTCATGTCGCACTTGTTTTGTGTAGGAGTTTGCAAAAATTATGGACAGAAATATCTTCGAAGTTCGAAATGCTTTCTGTGGATAATTGGCATTTATCAGTATGTGGGTTGTGTGTAGCGTCGTATTTTTGCGTGAGTTGGCTTGAATTTCATGATGAATTCAATGAAATACCTTTGTCATGTATCTTTACATAAACCGCTGCTATGCGAATCCAGGTAAAATATACTAAACATACACCCACATTTATATGAATTTACTGATTTTACTGAATTTTCAAGAATTTCAACTTCATCAGCTTTTGAAAACTGCTTGTGTATAACGTTAAAGGTAGACTATTTATATCTAGTTAATTAAAACGGTAAAACACCAATTACAATAATTAATATGGAAACAGAATATAAAACGTCAAGTAGAAAACATTCAATGGGTTACAGTAAAACCAACACGGAACAGTGGCAACTCTTGCATACTTTCTCTTACAGAATACCAACCATGTAAGAAACTAGTAGTTCTCACACGTTCTTCTTTTTCTTCTTATTCTTGTTCTGTGAGAAAATGGACGAAATACCCTTTCTTGTATTTTTTAAGTATTTTATTTTATCACTAATAATAATAATAAATAATAAATATCTTGGGACAACTCACACACGGCTATCTGATCCCAAGCTAAGCAGAGCTTGTGTTATGGTAACCAGACAACTGATATACATACTTATATAATTTATAAATACATACATATTATAGATAAATCACACCCAGACACAGAACAAACAATCATGCTCATCACACAAAGTTTGTCCTGGGTGGGAATCGAACCCACGACCTCCGGCTCAGCAGTCAGGGCCACTAACCACTAGACCAACAGGCCCGTCAAATCACGTCATCACTTCTTATTGTAAACATGTTTCTTTGAACTGTACAATAGCTTGCATTTGTCTGTTATGTTGACAAACCAACAATTATGTAATATTTGTAGATCTGCTTTTTAAAGTTTTTTTTCTTGGAATTATTTACTGCAAAAATATGAATTTACAAAAAAAAAAAAAAGCAAATTTATTTTTTTACTACCCTCGCTCCAAGTGTACATCATACCCATTGATGTCATATCTCTCAACAAAATTCTAAGAAACATACAAGCACAAGTAACTGCTCTATGGTAACTCTCACGAGGCCTTTAGCAAATGGCTTGCTGAAATAGCCGTGTACTTGCTACTCAAATCACAGGCTCGTGCCCGCTCGCTGATGGCCTCGGGGTAAGAAAGTATAGTAAGTGTTTATGGCCTTTTTTACATACTTAAGACCTTATTTGTATGGTTATGTTTTGTAACGGGTGAAGGGCTAACTTTTTGAAGATTGGTTGACGTAATTTTGTGGTTATGAACCCTAAAAATCTGTCGTACAAGTTTGTTGACTTAGGTTTCGCTCCTTTTTCTCCTAATTACCCGACTGCGCACCGCAAAGGAGGGTTATGTGTTCATCAGTCTATGTATGTATGTTTGTTCCTTTGAAGCACTATACAGACTAAACGCCTGGGCCGATTTTTATGATTCACACGTCAATCGATTCCTCTTAGTCCTGCGAGTGTCACTAAAGATATGAAATTAATAAAAAAACAAAATGGCGACCATGAGACACCATATTGTGAAAATGAAAAAAAATAAAACCAACAAAATATGTCAAGTGGGGTATCGTCAAATAGGTATTTAAAAATCATTAATAGTTTTCTTTCATCACTTTTTCTATTCTTATTATAAGCTGTTTATTGTAGCCACCGATTGTGTAGGCAGTCTATGTATGTTCAATGGCTGTTATCACTCGTCAAAACGGACAGGCTATGGTATCTGAATAGATGACTAGACAGCTTCATGAGACTACGACGGCCAATTGGAGGAAGGCCTTTGTTTGTTTTTGACAGTCATCTTTAGCCAAGCTCTTCCTTGTCCAAAAGAGATACCGCGAACCGGGAACACAAAGGTCAAAAGAAGGAATTTGAATGGATTTTTAGTCAGTCAAAGTCTGGCACGCCCCAGAGCAGGGGGAGTTATTTGGTAAGTGATTTTCCATCCGTAAAAAAGCCTTTTACTAGTTGGAAAAGAGCTATATAATTATGTTGGAGGTCAGCTACCAGTTCAACCGGATGCAGCTGAATACCAGTATTTTTTTACATGGAGTAAACAACCTCCATAAACCAGTGAAGACTTTTTTGATACGATGATTACTGTAACGACTGTCAACGATCTGCAAATGATAGCCGTAACCAATGGAGGATTTTCGGCATGTTAGCACAACCAGTGGTCACCTATCATAGCGGCTGTTATTAATAACCACAGTATGAACTGATATTAACAAGAATGTAGTTCCACAGACCAGGTACTACAAAATCATCATCATGAAACATGATGATTAAGATTGAGGCTGTATACAAAACGATAAAAGATCGTATTTGTGACCAAACAATGAGTCATAAAAACACTTCCTGGTAAAGTCAAGAAGCTCGATTGAACCATTCTGTTTATTGTTTTAGTTTCCGATCAGATGAACGTACCTTTGTTTCAACTTCCAGTTTAGTTTCAAATACACCCTGTATTCAGCAATTTGTAACAGTTTATGTCTCGTTTTGGTTTCAACGGTCGATTGGCACGGAAGAAAACGTTCTTTTAGTCTACTGCAATAACCAAATAGCGTCGTAAATAAATGCATTTTTTTTCTTTCTTCACCAATGTTTAGGCGACAGTATTTTGGCTTACAGCCAGAAGGTCGGTCACGAAATGTTATTTATTATCTGTGCTAATGGCACGGACATTATTAAATTATGATAGTTTGTTTGTTACGATAGCAGTTTACATTTTGATGAAAACAACGATAAAAAAATATAAATTGGTGGTTATTATGAATTGTGTCATTAAAAGTTTGATGAAAGATATGTCGGATTTTGTTATTGTTGACCATTGTGACTAGGTCTAGTGATGGCAGTCGTATTAAAACTTGTAATTATCTTTTAAAGTAGTTTAGTGTCAATCTCTGTGAAATTTTCGTATTTAAGGATTCCATACCTGAAAAGGAAAAGGAACGTAAGCCTTATAGAAACACTTTGTTGTTCGTCTGTCTGTAAAGACCCTTCATCTCCGAAATGCGTGGTGGTATCGGTACCTGTAAAAACAAACAACTCTCGAAGTCTACGCTGTCAAAAGATATAGACGTTTATGTCGCAAGTTTTGTACTTGGCTGGCTTTTTTATATTACATGGGCCTACTCTTGTTCTCAATCTAGTCCAAAAAGACAGGTGAGGTAGACGATGGAACTAGCTAACCCAAAAGAACGAAGAACCCAACTCGCGACTAAATAGATCCGGGTTATAGTAACTCGGGAAAACAGACGCAGGCAGATGCTTTTTGTTACTAAAACCCATCTATCTTCCATACTTTGCCCTTTGTGTTCCGGGGCTATGGTATTCTCTTTCGAACAACCCGCAACCCCGGCAGGCAGTAACCCTGGCAGGCCCCTCTGATTTGCTGACATCTCTTTGAGGCGCGCGTGGAACTTACGTATTTATAATATTTTTAGCTGGCGCCGCGGCTTCGCTCGCGTGGTAACGAAAAAAAAAGTATTCTATGTGTTATTCCAGACTATAATCTACCTCTGTGCCAAATTTCATCAAGATCCGTTCAGCCGTTTTGACGTGAGAGAGTAATAAACATCCATACATCCATCCTCACAAACATTCGCATTTATAATAATAGTAGGATAAGTAGGATTTCCGCAAACGCTGGTGTTGATTTCAGTTCAATTTTGCGTTCTCGCTCTAATAAACAGTAAGCTAACATATATTCCTAATGCAATGTCCGATTTATACGTAACATTGATCGTAAACCCGCAGAAGCTGCTAAGTGCATAAATAAAGCTGGTGCAGCTGTCTGTAACAGCTTAGAGTTGCGCCATGTGGTCCATTCAGTTGCATCTAGGATAACCATTTCGAAATCTGAAAATCCTGATAAAAACTGGATGTTTATAAACAAAAAAAGGGTTTTGTGCTTTCAATTTATCATTTTTGCGGTCGTTATGGCAGACTTGCTCAGATCGACTCTGTTCGGTTTTTGAACTACAACTTTTGATAATATTTTTTTTTGCTGACGTTTTGTGAACCCTAATGATGCTGTATTTGAGTATCTGTGGAAGGAGAACGTTCGCTCATACTATCCACGGATACCAAGACGGCAATTGAACACCACCTACCTTGTCTCAACTCCTCGGTCAGTCGAGTCTTAAGGAATTTACCAACTACCCTCAATTTGACATTATGAATCGAACAGACTCGCAGTTTACTTCCGATAAAGTTTGTTTAGAACCTGCATGAACTCACGTGTTTTTGAGATGGGGGTAAACCGTTTTAATTACCTCAAAGAACCCCATGTTTAAAGCTCACAAAACAGAGAGACACTCCATATTCAAGCTAAACTTTAATCTAGAATCACGCCAATTCATTGGTTGAAAATTATTTTAAGTAATGCTTGAATTTTGAGTGATGTTCTGTTGTACTAAGGGACTAAAAGTCGGGACGAACTTCGAGATAGGGCAAAGCTTGAACTGAGAGCCAGAAAGCAAACTTGTCCTGAGAAATGCAGTTGGATGGTATTGCTAGTTGCATCTACACGAAGAGGTTTTATGAATGAATTGATTTAGATTCAATGAGGATTTGTTCATTTTATGTAACTTCTTACTTATGGGTGTTTACTTATAATTTGTACGCTTGTTCATTATCAAGTTCCAACTAAGAGGTTTGTGCAATGAGGATTAATTCAAAAGCCATAGACAAAAATAAAAACCAAAGAGGAAAGTGCAAATTATTTCTATTTATCTGAAAGTTTTTATATTGTGTCAAAATCCTTACTAATATTATAAAAGCGAAAGTGAGTTTGTTTGTTTGTTACCTCTGCACGCTTTAATGGCTAAACCGATTTTGATGAATTTTGTTATAGAGATAGTTGGGAACCAGGAGACGGACAGAAGCTATTTTTTTTTAAAGTGGGATATGAGGGAGAAAGAGGGAAGAAAAGGAAAAACTTAGCGTTGCTATTACAAATCAATAAGGCGCTAGGGCAAAAACTGCAGGTAGCAGTAGTATTATACCGAATTTAACGCGAGCGAAGCCGCGGGCAAAAGCTAGTATAGATATAATTCCGTTACTGAGAACAGTCGAGTGGATTCAAAGAGAGCCATCGACTTGACGGCGCTGTTGAACGAGTTGCAATCAGACGGTTAGAGAACTTGTTGTTTGGAGAACTTTCTTTAGTTTTAAGGACGAAATAAGGTTATATAGCTGTTATTGTGTGGCTTTTTAATCTTATGCTATTCATCATCTGCCTAGCCTTTTCCCAACTATGTTGGGGTCGGCTTCCAGTCTAACCGGATGCAGCTGAATATCAGTATTTTACATGGAGCGAGTGCCTATCTGACCTCCACAACCCAGTTAGTACTGGGTAAGGGTAATACGATACCCCTTGGTAAGACTGGTTGTCAGACTTTCGGGACTCTGACTACCTGTAACGACTGTCAAAGATCTACAAATGACTGCCGGGACCAACGGCTTAACGTACGAAACTCGGTATGTAACGGGTGGTCACCCATCCACAGACCAACCTAGGTAAGCGCGGCTTAACCGAAAGTTCGACCCGAGCGGCTGCTATTATTTAGCCACGAGCTCCTAATCTTATCCTATTATCCTATTATATTATACGAAAGTTTGCGAGGATTAATGGATGTATGAACGGCAGCTTGTTACTTTGCACTACTGAAAGCATTTGGATGAGACTTGCAACACGTATGGTTTTACTTGTTATCCCTGACGAGCACGGACTACCACGTGCTCATTTGACAATGGGGGAACTTCAAGTGGGCAAAGCCAACGTGGGGTATATAGTAGTTTATTAGTTATTTGTAGATATCAAAAACACATCGGATATTGAATATTACTTCATTTAAAGCAAATATCGATACGAACAATTGCGAACCGAACACAAGCATAACAGCGTGGGTGTTAGAATTGATCAGATTTGTTTAGTATTGTTTGTGTCTGGAACTGCGTCCACAATTCGTTCACACTTGTTTGACAGTATCAAAAATCACGCGGCAGTTTAAAATTGTACGTTTATTTATGTTTAGAGAATTTACGTGTTGAATTGTAATAATATTATCTACAGAAAGATCACAAATTAATTTTTCAGTGTCCATTTTTTCGCGAAGAAATAAAACTGCAATAATAGAGCTGTTTGCAAGAAATAGCAACAATGAGGGAATCTATTGTACTATTCAGTATTCAAACAACCCCTAGCATTTTCCGTACTTATACTGTGAAACAAATTGCATTTTCTTTTCATTCCATGCTTAACTTTAATAAAGCCTACAGTGTATTCGAGTAGGTTTTTCTAGACGGAATGCCGCATGCTTAATATAGGTACGAAACCGCACCTGAGTTTTAATTAAAGAAAATGTGCGCTGATGTAAAAGCTAGACGGTATTTTCGTACAATGTACCACAACAAAGTTCTGCTTTTAGAACCGCCTCGCTACATATGTGTGCATAGCCGTTCCACGTCAGTCTTTATATCCCAGTGTTTCTCGCCAGCTGTTTACATGGGAATCAATAAAACAAGGGACTCGCCAAAATGTAAACACGAGCACTATTGCCCTCTCTATCCACACTACTATAAAAGACGAGGACAACAAACGAAACGTAGCGGCGAAATTCATTTGATTATCATTAGGTTGAAACAGGGACTGGCGCCGTTGATCGCGTGACGTTCTAGTCAAGAACATGCATCCCTAGAGGATTATTTCCTGTTAATCTATCCTGTTAACATCACCTTTATTGTTGTGGAAATAAAGTTTAAAATAAGTTGTTTTTACTGAGTCTCTAGGGTTGTATCGCTATCATTATTAAAGGTAATGAGTCATTGCGTTAAGTGGTTCTATAATATGAGTCATGGTACTAGGTTAGTATTTTTGAACGGAGAAAGGCAAACTGCAGCATGTTGACACAGTGCGGCTTAATGCGTGGGTGGACCAAGTTCGATGACCCCGGAAAGGTATCTTTGATATTGTGTTGCCAGAGTATTGAGAGAAAGCCGTATTTGGGAAATAACCTGAGGAAACTCTAAAGAGGGACATTTTACGGGAATGTCTCCCATGGTGCACGTTTTAAAAGAATGGCTTGTGTCCCTTTTGTCGCTATAGAGAACATTCTACGTGAAGACATCCCTTATTCGTTTTCGGATGTCAGTATTTGTTTTTGTTGTTTTATAGGAATGCTTAAGAACTTCCACGAAGTCAGTGAACGTTAATTCGAACGATCAAAATGATAATAGCGGTACGCTTTATTTCCATGAAATCTTAACATTTCATTCAAATATGGGAATCAAAATATGACGATTTTAGGGTTCTGTTAAATATTATAAAAGCAAAAGAGAGTTTGTTTGTTACGTCTTTGCGCCTAAATAGCCCAAATTTTGATGAATTTTGGTACAGAGATAGTTGGGGCCCTGGATACGGACATAAGCTAAAAAAGGTAGAAAAGGGGGAGAAAGAGGGAAGAAAAGGGGAGAGAAAGTTATTTTTTTTCGATCATCACGTGGGTTAAAGTTAGCGTTAGCCCAAGGTAACTATGCCACGCAGACGAAGTCGCGGATGAAAACTAGTATAAAATAAATTACAAATAATGTTAAGAAAACCTTATTAATATTTACGAGGTACTAGATTTAACGGGAAACACTGGCAACAATGTTCCAATAATATCTCCTATACTAATAAGGCTCTGCATAAATCGCGCCGCACCGCTATCGTGGGCTATTGAGTAATAGTACAAGAGATAGATAGAAAATACTTTATTGTTTGTATACCTTTGTAACATAGCTTTTTTAAACAAAACGGCTGGTGACCTATTTTAGGAAGGTTTGCTAGTAAAGTAAGTAGCCGGCACGGTTGGCGCAGCGGCTGAGCTATTGACTGCTGCGCTACGTGTCGCGGGTTCGATTCCCGCACGGAACAAATATACGTATGGCCTACAAATAGTGTATTTGTGTATGTAAGTTTAAATGTTTGTAAACGCACCCATGATACAGGAGAAATTCCTATTGTGGGGCAACGTTTTTTTTTAAAGTTATTATTATTGCTAAACCACTTGCCTACATATTTGTAAGTGCACATAGTAGCTGTTCTTCTACAATAGTTGTATGAAATGGCTATGACCGGACAAATGCATTTAAGATGTCAATTTGATAAATAATGAATTTCCCAGACGATACGAGGATTTTACAATGATTTGAAATAGAGATTGTTTGCGCTAACAAAGAAAGAAATATTTTTCAAGGTGGTCCATAATGAAAAAAAAATTATTTATCAAAAAAAAAACTTGTACTTACCGGAAGTAAATAAAGAGTAAAATGCGAAAGAAGGCTTTTTATACCCTTCACCTGTATCAAACCTGCGTTAAAGAAAAACCGATACTTTCCCAAAATTAGACACCATAACTCCTTACCTATAAGCAAAACTTTCACGGTTAATTGACTCAGAAGAACTGTTATGATTAACTCAAGAATACATTAAAATAACCGCGACCATTAGACCGACGACTTGAATATTTATACAGAGAAAATTACACAATCTAAAGAATGTCTTAAAAACGTCTTTCCCTACTTTTAGAAATGGCTTAATTATGTTCTTCGTCGTTAAAACGTATGGTATTGGTTTTGACGCCTACGATCACACGTTCGGGTAATCAATGGTGCTTGTTGATTCTTAAATGCAAATGTGATAGGCACAAGAAAGAATATAAATATTGAATGATGATGATAATATTGGTGTTACAGGTTCTTCGCATTTTTGTTTTAAATATCTTTATTTAGGTTTTATTTCACTGCTGCGTATCAAGCAGTCAAAACATTGAAGGAAACCGGTATGTCGTAGATATTTTTAAGACATATGATATACAAAAGTCTGGCTCTAAGCACATAATAGGCATCATTCTGCCACACATGTCCTCCTTGAATTTACAGGAATCACCGAAATCCGTAAAACAACACTGGGTTCAACAGATTCACTTGCGGATGTCCTCAAACAAGAGATGACTGATCTGCTTCTGGAACGAGGTGGATAGCTAGAGTAGCAGTCACCAACGATTATGCATACGCACAATGGTCCAACTGTATCAAAATCAAAATCGGACTCACTCAAGAAGCGGGGAACACATAAAGAAGAAGAAGAAGGTCGTGCATAATAAACGCAAGCTCCCATGTTTTCTCTCGAACCATTAAACTGGACAGGGTCCGTAATTGTACCTTAGCTTTAAGCCTATTTTAAGATCTTCAGACATTATGGAATGCAATAAAGATATGAATATGAATATGGACATGTTCTATGAGTTCTTGAAAGTCGCAAAAAATCTTTCTAGGAACTGACGGAATCGATATGGATGGTTAAACTGAAAAAATAAGATTTTTTAAGAATCTTACAACAAAAAAATGATCATTTTATGGTCTAAGAAACCACACGAGAGAGCTTGCACAGCTCGCATTGGCCCTGATTGGTGGATTAACAGTCCGTAGAAGGCGTGTGTCGTTATGGGGACATTATAGATTGACTTAACATAGTACACTGAGAGGTTACGTATGTTTGTCTATCTTCTGTTTGCGTACATAACCATAACGTGGCCGTGGGTTGCAGCGGGAACACCGCCCACATTCTCATACAAAGCGTAATAAGTACTTTCACGTGCATAGCCGAGGGCAGCAATAGAACTACTCCTTTTTACGTTGAAATGGAAAATTGTACCATTGACTTTCTTCAAAGAAATGTCATAGATATAATATAATATGTTCAATACACTTAAAGCTCAAAGCAAGTTCCTGAACCAGTATGTTTCCGTAAGGTAAAAGTAATATTTAATTTTCCGGGAAGAAAAGTCCCTTTCAGGTTTAAGATACGTCTCAATTTATTTAATTTCAATTCTTCCGTACCTATCAAATAGGCAAGAGAGAAATATTACAGAATTTTGATAATATCATAAATTCGAGGTCAAATACGGTCGGAATCTTGGATTTGAAGATCTTGTAATTACGAGTATCGTGTATTGATTTTTTCTTTTTCTATTTTATTTTGAACAACACTAAATGTGACATATTTGCCCGTGTGGTTCCCCGCTCCGTACCTCTCTAGGTGTGCAGCAGTGGAAACTATGTTCATAATATTATCTTAACTAGAAACTTACTACTTATTTCTTTTACTACCGGAGAAATTCTTAGTGTGGGGCAAAGTTTCTTTTTTTTAAATGTCACATTGTCAAATGAAAGAGTCGTCACCAGATGTGGTGCTGTTCCAAAAACGATGGGGTAATTTATTAATATCATATCCTGCGTGTCCTGTTGTTTGGTCGTAGCAGGAACTGATGGACGCTACTGAAAGCGACAATCTCGTGGTTCAGTTCTGGGCCACCGCCATCGACACGCTAAGAAAAATATGTGACTTAAACATCATGTCTGTATACTTTCACGAGGTAGTTATATCTTACCTATTATTTATTTATTTTAGGAATGGGAAATCATCAAATTACTTCCCTAGCTCTGAGCAGAACGGGAGGGACTGTCAGACTTTTACTAAACCTGAGACTATACTACTACTAAAACCCCTCCATGTTCCTTCTTTAGCCCTTTGTGCTTAGGGGTATTTCTTTCGAACAACCCACAACCCCGGCAGGGTAATATGTGACCTTGTATCGCGTTGAGCATTAGGTAGGCGAATATTGACATCATAAGTTTCTTCTAAGCAAGCGTACTCCACTCTAGGCTACATCATCGCTTCACATCAGGCGAGTTGCAGCAAAAAAGAACCCGTCAAGTGCGAGTCGGACTTGCGTACCGAGACATAACCGGCCATATACAGAGTGTTAGGTTAAACGAGGGACTTATTGAGGGAATTCAGTATTCGATTCTCGTCCCAAATATGTAAAAAACCTATAACCTTAATTTCTGACGTAATTGTCCAATAATATACATTATTCATGAACACTGAGCGCGAGAGAAGTAAACTTGTAAACAGAGAAGTAAATCACGCGGCAAAATACCTACGCGCCGATTCTACCGAAAAGGCGTCCTAAGCCAGGTTTAAAGTATGAAGGGAAAATTATACCTAGGATTATACCTGTTGTAACATCACTATTTAGTATGTTACTATTATGGTCTTCACTAGTCTATGTATTATCTGTGATCTGCCGGCACTCTGCCAGACTTCTTCCTGTGAGGTCTTACTGTGTGTACAACTCCTGTGTCTCCTGCTAATAAACCAGTATCATACCAACGGAATATCATTTATTAAGAATCCAACATAACATGGTGTCAGAAGTCATTTAAGAAGAAATCATTCAAGAAAAAGTCGAGGTCGTCGAAGTAAATGCCGGACCAAGCGGACGTCAGCCACGATGGTGAGACAAATTTTCAAACACGTGTGAAGCAGTTGAATATTTCGTCAGATACCACGAATAATAACGCTGAATCGTGGAAAAGATGGTGGCAACAACTCGATTTATATTTGTTAGCCACAGGTCTAGATAAGTCAAGCGAGAAACGGAAAATCGCAATTCTGTTACATTGCATTGGAGAACGAGGTCTCAATATATTCAACACATTTAACCTCAAAATAGACAAGAGCACGCTTGACGAAGTCAAATCGAAATTTGACAAATTCTTCGAGCCAAGAAGAAACGTGACCATGTGCAGGTATTTGTTCTTCACACGTAGGCAAAATAAATCCGAAAGCATCGACGAATTCCTCACGGATTTGGAAAATAAAAGCAAAGAATGCGAGTTTGGAACGCTCAGAGAATCTCTCATTAAAGATATTTTCATAGCAAACCTGAACATAGATTTTTCACATATACGTCAGAGATTACTCCAAGAACCTGATTTGACATATCAGAGGATGCAAGAGCTGGCAAGAACACTCATAGTCGCACAGCAGGATGCTGAAAAAATCGTCAAAGGGTCCAGTGAAAACGTCACACGTCGTGAAAGCGTCATGCATCTCAAGAAGAACCATAGCCGAAGCCGAGGGGACGGTCGACAGCGAGCTTCCAGTCGCAGAACACCTTCACCAAGCAGAAGCAAGTCAGCTACAAACAGCACCGTGGAGTCATGCAGTCGCTGTGGACAGTCTCATCGCTACAAGTGTCCAGCTAAAGGCGTTCAATGCAGGTCATGTAAATCTTATAATCATTTTGCTAAATTTTGTCTCAAAAATAAAAAAGTCAGTCAGTTGCAATCGTTTAATTCAGATAATGGTAGTCAAGATTATTTCGTAGGTATGCTGAATAGTCAAAGTCATAATGGTCAAAGTCATAATAGTCATTCTCACGGTCAGTCACTCAGTCAGAGACACAGGAACACACAGACACACAGTAAGACATCACATCCATCCATCCATCCCTATGATGAGAAAAGTGACATGTCGGAGAGATTTATTATCCAGTCAAATAGTCGGAGTCCCAATTCATATCATCTCAATGATGAAAACTGTGATATGTCTGAGAGATGTAATAAAAATAAACATCTCAATGATGAAAACAATCACATGTCTGAGAGATCCAATGTCCATTCAAACAGTCAGAGTCCCAATTCATATCATCTCAATGATGAAAACTGTGATATGTCTGAGAGATGTAATAAAAATAAACATCTCAATGATGAAAACAATCACATGTCTGAGAGATCCTATGTCCAGTCAAAAAGTCAAAAGAAAAAATGTCAGAGTCTCAATGATGAAATCAGTCACATGTCTGAGGGATTTCACAATAAGGCACAGTCGTCCAGTCAGTCACACAATGGATCATCAGTGGTCAATACTTTGAATCACTCAAAGCAGTCGTGGGAAATTAGCTTATTGGTAGGAGATACAAAAGTTAAATGCATCATAGACTCAGGTGCAGATGTCAATATAATGTCAAAACAAACATTTCAAAATGTTAAAAGTCAAAATAAGCTGTCAAAATTGTCACTTGTCAAATGTCAAATAAATGTCACAGGATTTGGTGGAAAATCCATTCCGATTTTAGGCAAAGTCAACTTAATTTGTAATTTTTGCTTAAACAATAAGAACATTGTTGAAAACATAATGTTTATAATACCAGATATAGAGTGTCCAGATGTCCTTGGTCTCCCAATTTGTGAAAAGTTAGGTATAATAAAACGTGTCTTTTCAGTATCAAAACAAGACTTTTGTGAACAAATTCATACACAATACAATGATGTATTCCAGGGTCTTGGCTGTCTGCCTCCAGTCTGTCATCTAAAACTCAAGCCTGATGCAGTACCATGTGTGGATCCGCCCAGGAAAGTCCCATTCGCATTACAAGGGAAACTGCGTGAGGAGTTGGATCGCATGGAGAAAATGCAAGTAGTTAAGAAAGTAACAAAACCTACAGAGTGGGTTAATTCAGTCGTTGTAACAGTAAAAAGTTCAGGTCAGTTACGAATTTGTCTTGATCCTAGAAATTTAAATAAAAATATCATGAGGGAACATTATCCACTCAAGTCAATTGATGAGATTAGGTCTCAGCTCGAAGGGGCTGTATGTTTTTCTCACTTAGATGCATTTTCAGGGTTTTGGATGCTACGTTTAGATGAATATAGTTCAGAATTATGTACCTTTCAAACACCATTTGGTAGATATAAATATTTAAGATTACCATACGGCATAAATGCCTCATCAGAAATATTTCAAAGAGTCATGATGAATTTATTTGGTGATATAGAAGGAGTTCTAATTTTTATTGACGATATTTTAGTGTATGGTCCAAACGAGTCAATTCACAATGAAAGATTACATAAAGTCATGCGAAGAGCTCGTCAAGTCAATTTAAAATTTAACAAGTCAAAGTGTAAATTTTCACTGTCAGAAGTATGTTTTTTAGGTTATGTCTTCAGTAAAGATGGTGCAAGGGCAGATCTTGAGAAGGTCAAAGCAATTGTCAACATGCCTACACCACAAAATGTCAAAGAGTTACAGAGAATACTAGGTATGATAAACTACCTAGGACCTTTTATAAGTAACCTGTCAGAAAAAACACAAATGTTAAGAAATCTTTTAAAAAAAGATGCAGTCTGGACTTGGGATGAGAATCATAGTCAATGTCTGAGGAAACTGAAAGATGAAATTACAAATTCACCAGTTTTAGCTCATTATAATCCCAAGATTCCATTAGTCTTGTCAGTCGATTCGTCAAAGTCAGCGTTAGGTGCAGTCATTTTACAAAAAAATAAACCTATAGCATACAGTTCAAAAACTTTAACTCAAACCCAAGAAAGGTATGCTCAAATAGAGAAGGAGCTGCTAGCAATTCAATTTGGTTGTGAAAAATTTCACCAATATGTATATGGTAACAGAGTCACAGTTCACACTGATCATAAACCATTAGTCTATCTGTTTAAAAAACCATTACATGACGTCCCAGCTAGATTACAGCGTATGATGTTAACTTGTCAAAAATATGATTTAGAAGTTATACATGTCCCAGGTAAAGAAATGTTTATATCAGACACTTTGTCAAGAGCCGCCTTGAAAGATCACTATATACCTGAAAATGAATCAGAAATGTCTTGTCATGTCAATCTAATGTATGCTAACTTAGCAATTACAAAAGAATATAGTACACAATTGGCACAGGAAACCAGAAAGGATGAATCCTTGCAATTATAAAAAAAATATTATAATGAAGGATGGCCAAACAACAAAAACAATGTCAGTCCATTGGTAAAACCATTTTGGAATATTCAAGGGGAAATTCATGTAATTAAAGATTTACTTTTCAAAGGCTCAAAATTAATAGTACCACAGTCTATGTACAAAGGAATGTTAGAACAGATTCACAAAGGTCACCAGGGTATAAACAAATGTTTAAAACTAGCTAAAGAATCTCTGTATTGGCCAAATATGTCAAGTGATATTAAGAATTTAGTAGAGCAATGTCTTATATGTGCTAAGTTTAAACAAAGCAATCAAAAGGAACCACTACAAAATTTTGAAATCTGTAAATACCCATGGCAACAAGTAGGTATTGATTTAATGCATTTTGATAGTTTAGTATATTTAATTGTCACAGACTATTACTCAAAATACATAGAAATAGCATTATTAAATAAAAATAGTACATCTCAAAATGTTATTACTCATTTAAAGTCAATTTTTGCACGCCATGGAATACCATTGTCACTAGTCTCAGATGGTGGACCTCCTTTTCAGTCAATCGAATTCAAAATTTTTTTGCAAGAATGGGACATAGAACATGTTGTTACTAGCCCATATCATTCACAGTCTAATGGACAAGCAGAGAGTTCAGTCAAAATTATAAAAAAACATGCTAAGAAAATGCAAAGAAAATGGATCAGATCCATACATAGCATTGTTACAATATAGAAATACAGGTAAAAATAATTTTTCATCACCAGCACAGTTACTCATGTCTAGGAACTTAAGAGATAACATTCCAACATCATATAAGAAGTTAAAGCCAAAAGTGGTAACATTTAAAGATTACAAAGAGTCTGTCAAGAAAAATGATCAAAATAAGTCAAAATACTACAATAAAAATGCCAAGTCAATGTCTATGTTACATCATAATGATCATGTCTATTTTAAGAGAAACCCTAGTAGCAACTGGGAACAAGCTATTGTTAAGCAAAGATTGTCAAATAATAGATCGTATGTTGTTGAGGATGTCAATGGAGTTAGGTATAGGAGGAATAGAATTCACTTAAGACATAAATATTCTCATAATTGTGCTAACCCTCCCATGCAATCCAACTCGTCACAAAGGGGAGAGGAAGGTGACAGACAGGAGTCTAGGCATCAAGGATCCTCATCTCAACAATCCTCAAATGTAACAACTAGGTCAGGTCGTATTATAAAACCTACCAGAAGGTTAATTGAAGAAATTGATTAAGTTAAGTTATAAATAAAGTCATAAGTAAAGTTTAAGTATAACTATAAGTATAATTAAGCATGTTGTCTTGTATAAAGTTAAATAGCATAGCACTTATATTAATTGTCAGTCAGGGGTCTAATTTGAACTCAACAAGGGGGATGTTGTAACATCACTATTTAGTATGTTACTATTATGGTCTTCACTAGTCTATGTATTATCTGTGATCTGCCGGCACTCTGCCAGACTTCTTCCTGTGAGGTCTTACTGTGTGTACAACTCCTGTGTCTCCTGCTAATAAACCAGTATCCAACGGAATATCATTTATTAAGAATCCAACATAACAATACCTAAAGGTCATTGACATGCACACATGTTCTGCGATAGTATTAAATCGCTAGCGCAAGGGTATATACACGTTGCGAGACTTATGCGAAATTTTTGGTATGGTTCTGTCTTTTATTTATTAGTGTTTTTTTTTGTTCATATTTTTATTAGTATCATGTAAGTATGCACTATTGTGGGTTTGAATACGTCCCTCGTTTAAACTAACATACTGTATATTTTGATGGCGTGGACATAGAGGGTTTCTTTTTCACAGCTCCAAGGGACCACAGACATGATGTATATGATTTTAAATCCATACATTCAGGCGTTTTCGAAATAAAGGGTCGTGACAGACAGACGGACAACAAGGTGATCTTAAAATGGTTTTGTTTTTCGTTTTGAGGCATGGAACCCTAAAATTCAACACAATGAAGAATGTTAACTAATTTTGATTATTAGCAGTCCATATTCTCTGTCAAAAACAAAAAATACTAGTGAAAGAATTACTTATATATGTCAATTAGTTTCCGATTTGGAAAAAAAACAAGACGCGGGCTGCCGGTTACGATGTGACGTCATCACACAACATGCTCAGTCTGGCTCATTCAGTCCGCTCGTGGTCGCGCGCCCTTACCGTTGAAATTATAACTAAATACTTTTAAAAAAATCCAATCTAAATTCTAGAAAATCATGTGTTGTGCTTAAATGTAAAAAAATACAACGCGCGGTGCATTGTGAAATGACGTCACAAGCGGTCACGTGACTGTTAGCGGGCTCGATATTTTTCGAAACTTTGAATGCCTATAAAATCAAAACTACTAGGTTTTTTTAACTACAACAAAAACTAGTGTGTTTGTATACATACAGGCTTTACTGAGACAACATTTCAAGCGATTTGGCATACCTAGTAACATTCTCCATTATTGGTAACTAACTCAATTCTATTTGATAAACAATTTCATCTGTTTGACGAAGTGATACATAATTCAATTCTAACCGCATACAAATGTAAGAGCCTTGATACCACAATTCAATACAATTTAGATTTAATACAAATGTATTGTCAAACGAAGGTTACCACTAAATCATACTATAAACCAAGGTTAGATATTGTGCAACCGAATAAGGTCAGATACGCGGTCTGAATGTGCTGAAGTAGGAAAGAACTTCTCAGTTAGGTCCAAAGTTTGTCAGGACTTGAGGACCTACATATGTCATAAGTACGTCGATCCTTACTAATATTATAAAAGCGAAAGTGAGTTTGTTTGTTTGTTACCTCTTCACGCTTTAATGGCTTATTTTGATGAATTTTGGTACAGATAGTTGGGAACCAGGAGACGGACATAGGCTAATATTTTTTTATAAAAAAGTGGGATGTGAGGGAGAAAGAGGGAAGAAAAGGGAAAACTTAGCGTTGCTATTACAAATCAATAAGGCGCAAGGGGAACTGTGTTACCCCGAATTTAACGCGAGCGAAGCCGCGGGCAAAAGATAGTTTTAAAATAAAAATGATTCATTTAAAATTTTAATATTTTCATTATTAGGGTTCCGTACCTCAAAAGCAAAAAAAAGGGAACCCTTACTGGATCACTTTGTTGTCCGTATGTCTGCCAGTCTATCCTTCTGTCAAGACCCTTTATCTCGGGAACTCGTGAATGTATCAATTTGAAATTATAACCATATAGCTTCGTCTGTGGTCGCTTGGAGTTGTGGAAAAATCACGTCTCTAAGTCTACGCAGTCAAAAGATATGGCCGTTTGTGTCGCAAATTTGTATGGAACTCTCGGTGCCTGTTTTTTTTTAAGAATTAATTAAAATCTATGGATAAAATCCTACTAATAATAAATGCGAAAGTTGGTAGTATGGATGTATGTTTGATCCTCTCTCACGAAAAAACTACTGAACGGATCTTGATGAAATTTGGCACAAAGGTATATTATAGTCTAGAATAACACATAGAGTACTTTTTATCATCACGCGGGCGAAGCCGCGGGCGTCAGCTAGTGAATTTATAATTCATACTAAATGCGAAAGTGAGTTTGTTTGTTTGTTACGTCTTCACGCCTAAATGACTGTACCGATTTTGATGAATTTTAGTACATAGATAGTTGGGACCCCGGAGATGGACATAGGCTATTTATAAAAACAATAAGAAATGAGGAAGAAAAAGAAAAACTTAGCTTTGCTATTACAATAAATAAGGCGCAAGGGCAAAAACTACAGGTAGCAGGTACCTGCAAATCAGGAAAGAAGAACTGTGTTACCCCCAATTTAACGCGAGCGTAGCCGCGGGCAAAAGCTATGAATTAATATATTCGATTAATAAAAAACTTCATATTTAAGTCACGTTTACAATGCGCATTCGCGTTTGACCCTCAGATTGTATTCAGAATTGTAGTTTAGAGTCAGCTAAAGAGAGATACTAGTGAAGCGCGGCAAATGGTATTCTACCAAGTACTGTTAGTAAGAACTAAGAAACTACCGAACAAAGTTTAAAAGTTCTTCTGGTATTACTGCCAAGTAAAGTTTCAAAAGTGATTTATGAAATTTGCACGTAATATTGCTCGAGAGAAGCAGAGCTTTTGACTTATTAGTTGGGTTAAGCTGTGCTTGCTGAGATTGGTCCGTGGATGGGTGACCATCTATTATACACCGAGTTTAATAGATGCCTGGGAAAGCACGTTTAGTCGTTGGTCCCGACTTTAATTTGTAGAGCTGTGACCGTTGTTACAGATAGTCAGGGCCCTGACAATCTAACAACCAATCTACCAAAACGATAAATAAATAGATAACATAATAAATAGAAAAATTTAACGCCTACAGATAGTTGTTCCGGGTCTGGCTGTTTGTGTATGTGATACTCACGATACCCGGGGTGGCGGGTTGTTCGAAAGTGATACCGCGGCCCCGGAACGTAAAGGGCAATAGAAGAAACATGGGTGGGTTTTAGTCAGTTCAAGTCTGACACTCCCCCTTCTCCTGAAGTTATTTGATGATTACCTTGTACCTTGTAAAATACTGGTGTTCAGCTGCATTGGTTAGACTGGATTAGTCGTTACGGGTAATCAGCGGCTTAAACACAATTTACCTTATTACGGGGACCAACCAGTCTTACCAAGGGGTATCGTATTACTGAGTACTACTTGGGATGTGGCATTCAGATAGGCAGTCGTTCAATGTGTTGGTATTCTACTGTATCTGGTTACACTAGAAACCGACTTTAATCATAGTTAGGAAAATGCTAGGCTGATAATGATTTGTACATATTTTAACAATATTCCATCACCCTGACTGGCTGGAAACGAATGCTTGCATAATATATCTATGCTTTAAGAGTCACAACTCCAAAAGCATATATTATGCAAGCATTCGTTTCGATTCTATTATAACTTTCACTGTCTCATTGAGTTAATTTACCAACTCTACTTAACAGAAAGAAAAGTTAGAAAGATAAACTTAGTTCAAATGTTAACGTTTAGAATACTAATGTTAGTCCATAAAGTGTTAGAACATTCGATAACAGTTTCAGTGAGGAACTATGTAAGTTTTAGACATGTACTGTTTTGGAGTCTCTTGCTTATATATCTTTATATAAATACTAACTTTGTCCAGCGGTTACACTCGCTGCTCAGCTCCTTTGTGTCGTGGTGTTTGTCTATTAATTTGTGAAACAGTGCCTATGAAAGATTTCAAGTAATCCGGCCTTGGAATCGCGTTCTCCCATACAAATTCTGCCACTCTGTCCACCCCTTCTTTTTTTTTTGGGGTGGGAATCATCAAATAACTTCCCCCGCTGTGGGCGGAGTGGGGAGGCGTGTTAGACTTTTACTGACTAAAACCCACCCATGTTCCTTCATGCCCTTTACGTTCCGGGGCCGCGGTATCTCTTTCGAACAATCCGCAAACCCGGCAGGTCTGTCCACCCCCTTAGGGGTTAAATTTTGTTAAATCCTTTCTTCGTAAGCACTGACATCCACATTTGTAGTTTCTGAGGTTACGTGATGAGTGAGTCAGTCATTTTCTCTTTTAATAAGTACTGTATTATCTTACTAATATTATAAAAACGAAAGTTTGTGAGGGTGTATGTAAGTATGTTTGATGCTCTTTCACACAAAAACTACTGAATGGATTTTGATGAAACTTCACAATAATATCGCTTACACATCAGAAAAACACATAGGCTACAATTTATAAAGATATATTGTATATTCTATCGCCACGCGAGTAAAACGGCGCGGCGCAGCTAGTACTGTAATAAATATACATATAATTAGAATAGATAGGATAAATTAAGCAATCTCGATGTTTTGTCAAATTGTTAAAACAAAAAGATTACCTTGAAATATCTATTTGACTATTAGAATTATTCAGTAATGAAATAGAAATGTGCCCGTATTAATTAAACAAGGCACAAATTCTTGAAACTAGCTCACCTTATATTTCCACGAAAACTGTTGAATTAATTATTTAGATGCCTAATATTGCGAACAACTTAACGCTTTTGCGACAAATTATTACAGATTAACATTTTCTAAAATACACTATAAACCTCTATTTACAAGCTCTGTCTCAAATGTCCAGTAAAACTTTTTGCAAAAAAAACAACATTTTTATATTTAAATGTCAGGTCAAAAATAAAATAAAAATGGCGCCTTTCACAAACAGTTGAAGCTTACTTTACATGTTTATTGTAGGGATGCGTGTCCCAGTGTATGTTCGTGTAATATCTGGGCCACATTCTGTCTGACAATTAATTAGGATTATACTTAGCTCCGCTGTGGGTCAGATAAAACTTTGTAGGCAGGGTTGGCGAAGTTAAAGGGATTTTGCTAATAAGCTTGGGTGTTTGAAACAATAAAGATGGTGATATTATTTGTAGAAGCTTAGATTACAGTTGAAGAAATTTGCCGCGAATAAACACACTTCTAAAACCATATAATATAAGACGTAATAGAATATTAAGTGAATGTTATATATATTTTAATACTAGCTGGTACCCGCGGCTTCGCCCGCGTTTTATCGAAAAAAATATCCTATATGTTAATAAAGACTATAATCTACCTCTGTGCCAAATTTCATCAAGATCCGTTCCGTTGTTTTGACTTGAAAGAGTAACAAACATCCATCCATCCTCACAAACATTCGCATTTATAATATTAGTAAGAAGTAGGATAGCTGGCCCCGCGGCTTTGCCCGCGTGATGTTCAAAAACTAGTATTAATATGATATAACATAACACAAAATCAACAATGTAATGTCCGATGGCTTAGGCAGAGGAAGTGTACCTAAAGGTTCTCCTACATTCCGCTAATTAAGTTAAAGTCTATTGCCATCAACGAATTCAGGCTCTGTGGGTCTGAGAATTTCCTAATTGGAAAACACAATAACACTGCCCATCCGAGAATCGAATCCAGGATCTCATCAATGAGGAAGCCAAGTATTCCTAGTTTAGGAGGCAGGGTCTTTCACGATTTGTGCAGCCTTTCTTTCTGGAAATCTAATGTACCTACATATGTGAAATGTTTTTATACTTAAGGTTTTTGTGTCAATAAACTCATTTTATTTTATTTTTATTTAAGTATGAGAATGTTGCCGGGGTTGCGTGTTGTGTCGGTGTTGCGGGTTGTTCGGAAGAGATAGCGGCCCCGAATCACAAAGGGGCAAAAGAAGGAACATGGGTGGGTTTTAGTCAGAAAAAAATTTGACACTAGCCAAGGGAAGTTATTTGTTGATTTCCTATACGCAAAAAAAGTATGAGATATGTTATCCGTTTTTGACTAAATATGTAACACTAAAACTTTTATCATGAGTCAAGCTTTCGATTTCACTTAATTATCGAAAACCCTAACATATCCGCCCCAAGTTGAGTCAACAAAACAAGTAACTCTATGAAAACGGTGAATCATATCAATTCCCCCTAGCTCGTGTAGAAAAACATCGTTAACACCAATAAAATAACATTAGCATAATTGATATGTTGCGCTTTGGTTAAGGTGTGTCGCAATTCGCAAATGCCATCTCTTAATGGCAGTGTTACACGGATTAACTGAAATGATTCACTATGGTTGAAATTCTCAGTTATAAGGTGCCGACTTTAAATGCTGTATTTCTCATTAGTTTAGGAGATAATAAAAAATAAATAAATAATTTAATTAAAAATTAATTAAATAATTTAATTATGAAATTAATTAAATAATTTAATTAAAAATTAATTAAATAATTTAATTAAAAAATAATTAAATAATTTAATTAAAAATTAATTAAATAATTTAATTAGAAATTAATTCATCATCATCTGCCTAGCCTTTTCCCAACTATGTTGGGGTCGGCTTCCAGTCTAACTTACTACTTAACGTGCTTTCCGAGGCACGGAGGAAACTCGGTATGTAACGGGTGGTCACCCATCCACAGACCAACCTAGGCAAGCGCGGCTTAACCTAAAGATCGACCCGAGCGGCTACTATTTATTTAGCCACGAGCTCCTCAATTAAAAATTAATTAAATAATTTAATAAAAAATAATTTAATTTCAAATGAATCACAATTATGTACATACGTAGGTATATAGGTGCTGTCCTAGTATATCGTACGATGATCAAATTGTGTAATTGTTCCATCACAAATCTCCTGGGGGTCGAAATCGCCGCTTTTGTAGAGTCATAATAGCTGAAAATTCTTAAAATGGTCATAAACGCAGTCAAAATTGTGAATCGTCAATTTTATTAATGGTAACGTGATTCATATTGTGATCATAAATTATAATTTTACTAAATCATGATTTGCGGCCAGTTGACGGAACTTTAGGCACTTTACTACTGGCCAAATGTGTTTGTTCTATAGAAGTACATCTCTACTTTTAACTGACCACTATACGTAGGTTTAATAGGCTAGTTCCCAAAAAAAAATTAGTCCGTCTTTTAGATTATTCAAAAATAAGGAACACTTATTTTTTTCATTTGTAAATTAGAACAAAAATTACAAAGATATAGCCTATTAAAGTTACGTGTGACATCACGCGTTGCTCTTGCTGCATTTTTTCGCAGCGAGTGACATAAACGTGTCCCATATTTTTGAATAATCTAAAAGACGGACTAAATAGAATGTAATTACTTTGACCCTGAAAACTACCATATTTTAACAAATAAACTAGTATTACTACTAATTTATCTCCCCAACAAAGATTGCAGAGCCAGCCCTATCGATGCCGTGTGGCGCCTCAGCCCTTAAATCATTCTGGTACTTAAATTTCACCTAATCCTTCCCGCGGCTCGACCTACTTTTGTCTGATTGCGGTTGTGTTCGAGATTACAGATAAAATGCTTGAGGAATACCACTTTTAATAACACAGATAACACATAAAACGTAGGAAATGTAAGTACGTGCCTGATGAGATTATTTTAATGAGATATTTCACCAAATGATTTGCGAAATACGTACTCTAGATGTTGAAATTCGAAAGTTTTTAGTTCTAATTCACCACGGTTGATGATTTACTGTGATTTACAAAATAATGACCTCGTTAGAAAGAAAGTAAGTACAATATAATAGCATTATTTTCAAACTCGTTCTCCAAAACAAGCAAGATACCATAAAATTACGTCGCTAACAAATTGCATAATTTTCTGTTCTTAAAAAGCGTTTACTCTTACGTTGGTATCTCCGTAACTCGATATTTCATTCTCAAGTAAAACGTAATATCTTACACAAATGCGGCGCGACTGCTCCAATGTTTTGAGAAAATGACTCGGGACGAGACGAACTCGATTATTGAACTCCCGAAAATGAGTGACAACGTGGCACAAATGAGTCTGTGTCGTAAAATTTAACGTGACACCAGACACCCGCTGATAGTGACAATGGCAAAAGAAAGTGGCCATAAAGAGAATTGATGAACGTTCCCCGCGCCGTAATGCTGTGCTGATGTCGGCCTGTGTGTAGCGAGCCTTATATTGATTCTGAATCGACTAGATGGCCTGTCTGCGTTGTAAGTAATGGAGATACGATTGTTGCAGATAAGACTCATAATGAGATGTTGCTGGTTGAGAATTGGAAAAGATGACAGAAAATAGAAGTGTTATTTTTCGATTGGTCTGGATTTTGTGAACGATGGGAACGATTTTCGTCCTTATTACCTAAGCAATTAGGAATTGTAACTCTCTAGGATTAATATAATGAATAACAATTTTCTTTCTCTCAGTTTTCTTTTGTGACAGAGGTCTTATTTGTCTTTGGTTACCAATTATGGTTACTAAGTCCTTAGCCTAACTTATTTATTACTTTTGTCGAAAAGTTCTGAAGTTGAGACCTCTCAAGACAGATTTATTTATTAAAGTTAATGTTGTCTTTTTTTCTCCGATTCATTAGTTTTCATTTGCTCAGTCTTTTCTTAGACAGATGAGATTGGCTTCCGACTAACCATGTAACCAACCGGTTGGGATTTTTCTGATTAATCCAATTTAATGCTTCGTTGTACTAGTGGTGGCAAGCGCGACTAATGAACATGAGGCCCTGGGCTCGATTCCCAAGTTGGATAAAGTGTTATTGCTTTTTCATAAGGAATTCCTTAGTATCTGATACCGAGTCTGGATCTGTCCTCGCTCGGTTTATGACAATATGCTCGCTTCATATTATCCGACTTAAAACATAACTGGTTAATTCTGGGTGTATAATTAGGAACATCGCTACCATCATTACTGACTAAAACCCACCCCCCACAACCATGTTCCTTATTTTGCCCTTTATGTTCCGGGACCGTGGTTTCTCTTTCGAACAACCCAAAATCCTCAGGCCACCCGCAGCCCCGGGCAACCCACAACCCTGATCTGAATAACCCTCCGGAGATGTTGTGTCAAAACTATTGAAAATACAGTTTAAGTGAAAACTAGTTATATACTTTTAGTTTGGGAATATTTTGAATTTTGATAACGCTCCACGTTATCAAAATATTCCAAACTGAACAACTGACCTGCAAAACAAACTACAGTCCATACGATACTAGAATGCTTAATTACCTAAGTTATCTACATATTTTTGGTACAAAGCAGAACATTACGATACAGAAGTAAATATACCGCGAGGAACTTAATTTATTCATAACTACGTATGAAGTGAAACGTTAGCTTAAAGCAAGTTTGTTCAGAGTTGAGTTCTAGAACATTAATAAAAGTACTTATCATAACAAAACAGTTATTATGAAGACAACGTGGCGCAATGATGAGGTATTTTAACATTCTAATCTTTGTTAAAACAAACAAAAACACACACTTTGTTGTCGATGAACGGTTGGTATGTTTAGCTAAGTTTATGTATTTATATGTAAGTATTTTTTTATGAAGCTATTCATTTTGAAAAACGAAACACCACAGACTTACAGTACTGTCTCTCCTCCTTTAAATCCATCCAAAGGTTGTTTTGAAAAGATCGCTTTTAGCGATAAGACCACCCATTGTGTCACCCTATTTATAAGTTGAATACTGTTATTCTTGTAGTATGTATGGTGTACATAATAAAACATATTTTATCTATCTTCCTATCTTTAGCTTAATTACGCATTATTTTACTAACGTAAAATTATATTTGCATGCCTTAAACAGGAAAAATATGGTTTGTGCCTCAACCACCAATATTCCCGGAGGACACAGTGGAGCACACAGTGGTGGTCTGCCCAGCTTGGGCGGAGCACCGCCGTGCCCTCTTAGAGGCGATCAGCGGCGGCGATCTCTCGCGTCCGGCCCTGGTTCAGTCCATGATCCGGAGTGAAAGGGAATGGGAAGCGGTCACCTCCTTTTGCGAAGCAGTCATGCTAGTGAAGGAGGTGGCCGGGCGTTTGAGGGAGAGAACCTCAAACCAACCCAGCCGCCGCGGGAGACGCCCCGGGCCTCGGGCGCCGCGAGCTGACTCCCGGCCACCGTAGATGCGGGCCTGTGGACGCTGAGCAATGCAATGCAAAAGCAACCAATTTTGGGTAATAAAAGAGTCTTCACAAGTGATTCTTAAGTTTGGCACCCTGGGCTGTCAACTCTGGCACAAAACTTACTAATTGACAAATCCCTTTTTATTGCAAGGGGAGTATAATTAGCCAATCAAAATGTTGTCCATTAAAACATGACAGTATCCAAGGAATAAAGAATAGAGTTCCACAGGTTTTTGAACGATATACTGTTATGCCTTCACTGCACCCGCAGACTTTAAATAAAATAACAATATAGTAAAGAAACACGTTTTACAGTCACGTTATTTTATTTCCATATCCGTATTTTGACAGCTGACCTGGGTTGTGGAGGTCAAATAGTACTAGAACAAACTATGGGAGAATTATTTATGAGGGAGCAACACTTTATAACTCAATACCAGAAGACATTAAAGTATTACTATTTAAAAAGCTACTTAAAAAGACCATGCACAAAATAAAGATTTTAACAAATATAACTACTTTGCCTCTAGTGTGAACGAGCAATAATATTTCAAGGACATAACCAAAGAATACAAGTCACCGCTATAACACGCTGCACGGTGGTAAACAATACAAAACTTTTGTCAAATACCTTCTTATCGAATATCGAACTAATTGTTAACACTACAATAGTACAAACAAGTAATAGTTTAGTATGTGTTCCTGTACAAGTGATTTGTTGTTTTTAGAAATAAATAAATTCAAACCGTAAATAGGCAATGGCTCCATGTAAAATATTGATAGTAGCTGTCAGCTCTAGAAGCGGACCCCAAAATAGTTGTGAAAAGGCATCCAAACTAAATATAATAGTAAGTCTTGCATTGAACGTTATCCGTCCCTGAACGACAAGATACTGCAGGTGCGCACTAATACGATTTTAATTTTTAATGAATGCTGAAAGCAAAAGAGAAACCGTAAAAGAGAGTTTCTCGATTTATTTGTAGACGTAATCCTTATCTTTAAAATAAAGTGGTATTGATTTCAAGCTGTGTATCAAGATGTCTAACAGAGACTTTTCCGATAGTTCAATTCTGAGAACAGGTCTACTATCTTTATTCATTGAATAATTAATCAAAATGATCCATTATTCAGTTACAAAATCTCTTATCCATCGTTAAACTTCGGTATGCACATTTAATTCGCGTCATTTCACCGGACATTAATTTCGGAAAATGTAATTACACACACCGAGTGAACAAGCGTAAAGCAAGATAACGGGTGAGTGATGGTCGCCCCAATTATAAATCATTATTAAACATCGGCCTAATAACACGCACGCATAATGATAATGCAGCGACTAACCTATATCACCGGTGTATTTCTATACCAGACATTAATTAACCTCTTACAAGAGCCGGATATGTTGTATGGAACATGTATCGACATGGACCGTTGGCCCAGATGCTGCATAATCTGAATCCGTATAGAGCAGGGCACAAGGCGGGCAACTGCCGTCCCGTGTCCGGAACAAACCCATCTGAAGCATTTGCATAGAAATTAGCTGACCAACCGACCGACATTTTACACAGAATAAATAACCCAACCCGCTACATCTTTACAGACTTCGCTAATGAAACGTTTGAGCAAATCCTACTTTGTTTCAGACCTCGTTTCAGTTTCGCTTGTCTAAATTTTTTATTCGCGCCGACGAAAAAGTAAGTACTACGTAAATGGGGCAAAAACTGAGAAAAAAATGTTGTTACGCGAAAATGTATGCCTATCTTGATAGAAAGACGAAAAAAACTCTTTATGTGTGTGAACATAGCGAGGCGTGTGTTTCTTCGCGTTTCTACATGTATTTGAAAAGAAAAAACAAAGTAATGCCGCAGATTTTTAAAACAAGATTTTTTCTTTCTCAGTAAGTTTTACATCGCCGTTGGGTGGCCCGAAGCCGACGGTCAGTTAATTTATTAATTCACAATCGATGGTCGCTCAATTCCTATGCATTTTATACGAGACGAAGAGCATGCAAGGGAATTACTGAGGCAACCATTTCGGCATCAATAATGTTTGATGAAAAATACTGATGTAGCCAGTAACTGCACAGGTGGATAGATCATTTGAAGTAAGTGGAAGAGAATGGACAGTGTTATTGAATATGCAGCTCTAGTACAATCTACCAATTTACGTAGATTGTGCCGGACGTTTTCCTGTCAAATTTTCTTTTTGTTCGTTGCTGACTTATTCACCGCGCACACATGAAATGTTTATGCGTTTTGCTTTTCCCCGAAAAACTGTATATTCTTTATTGTTTCCTATTATTTTCGGCCGATTCAAAAGCTATGCAAGCTTTACCAGCAATAAATATTTCCGATTGGCTATCGTTGCTGTAAAAAACAAAGGCTCCAACAAAACAATACATTCAAATATTTTATGCATTTCATATTTTATCGTTAAGTAATGTAGGATGAGATTATGCAATAAAGTCTGCGCTCTCACACAAGTGTATAAAAACAGTATTGTTGCATTGCCGTGAGTGTAAACGACAATATGAATGTAATAATGAAATATGCATGTAGCAGTAAATCATTGTTCGATATACGGTTTTCATGGCATGTCATTCTTGGAAAATGCGATAAAATATGTCATCAAAGATAGCGCGATGAGAATATTCGGAATAAAGATATTCCTTTTACATTACGATGGTAACAGTCTGAATAATTCCTTTTTACACAGCTACTTAAGTGAAATATAATACAGTTCGGGGAAAAGATAATTCAATCTTATTTCGGTTAGTAGTAGACGCGAACAGAAAATAGAATAAAGAGAACCTTACCAAAAAAGCTATCCTGGAAAAGCTCTTACGTATTTTTTATATTCCTTTGACATCTCATCTTTAATATAAATGAATAAAAAGATATCAAATAAATTGAAACTAAATGCGTAATTAATACCACCAGTGTCACGTGACAAATGAAATCTATGTTCTATTCACGGGTTGACCACTGAAAACCAGCGTTGTGCTGTGGACTCCCATAGCACACATCATGCTGAGTGGTGACCTACTTGTCTCAGTCACGGCGTTCATGTTATCTTTTTTTATTCCGTGTGTATTTATAATTATTTGTGATGCTTTGTATGTTTAATGTTTATTTTTTGTTATTTTGAGTGCTCCTCGTCATTAGAAAGAAAGAAAGAAAAACTTTTATTTGGGACTCGCACAAAACAAGTAAAACAGTCACAAAATAAAATAGTACAGACAAGGTTATTATCTGTGCGAGGCCAAAAAGGTCCCTGTCTCAGCATAAGCTGCGATATTTTAAGATTAAAATAACACAGCGCTGGTATTCTGACAGGGCCAGTTAGTGGTATCACGGACACAGAACGGAGCACATACCTAAATACATATACTAATTACAGATACAAAGATTACAAAATAATAAATAAATACAGATAAACAAAAGTATAATTATGATATTCTTCATGCAAATTATTATATTTATCGACATCTTTTATCGACATCATTACGAGTAATAAATACATATTTTTTTTTACCAACACCCTTTTCTTGTTCCTAGTTTTCTTTTACTTTACAGAACTCATCATCATATAACTAGCCTATTTCGTAATTATAATGAGCTTCCAGTCTAACCGAACGTAACTAGACACTGATTACAATGAGCGATTGCCTATTCGATAGTCATTACCATCCATAACATACCAAGTTTCCTTCTTGCCACGAAAAACACGTTTGTTGTTGGTCCCGGCTGTTATCTGTTCAAGCTCGTTGTTGTTTTGACAGTCGTTAAAGATAGTTAGTGGCCCGTAACTTGGACCACCAGTCTTACCAAGGGGTATCATACTACCCACTACTAAATGGGTTGTGGATGCCAGATAGGAAGCCACTTCACGTAAAAATACTGATGAGACTGGAAGATCCGACCGACCCCGATAGAGGGGAAAGGCTAGTCAGATGATGATTGCCTATCTGACCCCATTTATCCAAAACTAACTTTTCTGATCTTTGCTTTCTTCAGAACTACCAGAATGTCAATCATTGTCCAACGGTAAAGCTTTATACCACAATAAACCTCCTTACGTAACACATAAAATGAACACTCGTATTAACCCTACAATTGCAATGGTGTTACAACTGTTCAGAGCCGCCATGATGGATTTGAAACAAAGGTTTTTATGTCCACAGCCTTGATGATATCCGGTGTTTTAAAACATCCTTTAGATGGATGTGACGCTGCATATTGTGGTAAATGTGTCAATGTCGGTTAGTGCCTTTTGTTAATGATGTTTTGTATCTAGGGTTTGTTATGCAATCATTTGGTGTGAATTGTGAATGGGACGGTATGCGTGTGTGAATGGTTTTTTCAAATCGTTTGAAGTCTGATACAATCTCATTCAAAACTAGTTAAAAACATTATTCACAAGCTTTCGCCTGCGAGTTTGTCCGCGTGGCATAGTTACTTTGGGCTAGCGCTAACTTTAACCCGCGTGATGATCGAAAAAAAATATCTTTCTGTCCCCTATCTCTGTACGAATATTCATCAAAATAGATTTGGCAATTTAGGCGTGAAGACGTAACAAACAAACAAACTCACTTTCGCTTTTATAATACACTAGCTTTTGCCCGCGGCTTCGCTCGCGTTAAATTCGGGGTAACACAGTTCCCCTTGCGCCTTATTGAATTGTAATAGCAACGCGAAGTTTTCCCTTTTCTTCCCTCTTTCTCCCTCAAATCCCACTTTAAAAAAAACAATAGCCTATGTCCATCTCCTGGTTTCCAACTATATCTGTACCAAAATTCATCAAAATTGGTGTAGCCATTAAAGCGTGAAGAGGTAACAAACAAACAAACAAACTCACTTTCGGTTTTATAATATTAGTAAGGAAGTAAGGATATTAGTAAGGATTCCTTACCATTATTCTGACCTTGTCTGTGACTAGCCCAGTCTGCTTGTATGCTCATTATTTGCTGCAGCATTATTTTATGCGAAGACACTGCCTCCTAGGATTTCCCTATGTTAGGAATCAGGGTACAAATTTTGGATTGACTTTACCCATCATTAGCACACTATTTTTGTATTTAATTTTCTATGTGTCAATTACGTGTAGGTACTCAAACTTGTGTCAAATTTGTATTTTTCTGTTAATATTATATCTACAGTATTATTATTAATAAGAACTGTCTAAATTTGTTCTAAGATCAATCATTACTATTTCGATTAAAATGTATTCGTCAATGTGACAATTTTTCAAAGATTAAAGTTTTATTAAGTTATGATTAGGTAAAGAGATGTCAGCAAAGCAGAGGGGCTTGCTAGGGCCACCGCCTGCCGGGGTTGCAGGTTGTTTGAAAGAGATACCGCGGCCCCGGAATATAAAGGCAATAGAAAGAACATGGGTGGGTTTTAGTAGCCGGGGATGGTCCTGGCAGCCCTTGCTTTGCTGATCTCTTCAAGGCGCGCGTGGAACACGAACGCGTCGTTGACACGACCTGAAGGGTTACCATGACATCTTATAGCAGTTCTTATTCCTGTGTGAGAAAAAGATGGTGCTAGACAAAGAAAAGAGAACAAAGAGACAGAGCTATACAGGGGTATAGCTCTGTCTCTTTCCCTCAGTGGAATAAGTTCTGTTTTATGACGTCATGGTAGGGCACCTGTTGTCACTAGACGGACGGACAGTGAGTTGCCCATTGCTCACCGTCCACACTCGTCGGCTGGGTTGGTTTGGGGTTCTCTCCCTCAAACGTGCGGCCACCTCCTTTGCTAGCAAAATTTTGCTCATAAAAACCTTTTGCTTCATGACAAAAAGTACATCAATACATCCTCACAAACATTCGCATTTTAATATTGGAACGAAGTAATTTTTTCCGTCTTTAATATAAGGAATATTATAGACGGAAAAAATAAGACCAAAAGTTGTAACGACACTTTTTGGTATAGTTGTATGCCGTGCGGTGTGCGCGTGTTTCTCTGTCTGTCTCTCTATCTCTCTCTCTATCATAGAAAGCAAGCCAGTTATTCTCTTTTCGTCTTTCTATTTCGCAGTGAACAGTGTGGTGTCGCGACGATTATTTTTGTTGAGTGTATACAGGTTTTTTGTACAAAATAAATAATAACTTTGTTCCATCCGGGTGTTTCTTGACACCTCTCAAGTTTTTTTTATTAGGATTCTGTGTGCATTTGTGTAAAATGCTGTATATTATTCTTGTAAACCAAAAACACATTCCGATTAATGAAATGTTAACTGAGTTGTCATTCATTTTGAATAGAGATTCTTATCAAATAATTTCATTTTGTATAACGTTGTTTACATTGTGCGGAAATTGTATTAAAGTACTTATTACAGTAACCATACTTTCTTGATTTGTAAATACGAGTGGATGAAAAATAATTGTTGGCAATTTTTCTATAATGGAACTGTTTTTATAATTGAACAAGTAATTACTTAGGTTTGACCTTTCAACCACACGGTTAGGTATTTTGTTGTTGCTTTTTATAATTTTCGTGTTAATCAATGTTTTTTTAACATTAGATCACGCCTGTTATCTCAAAGATTTTATCGGCATACTAGCTATTGCCCGCAGCTTCGCTCGCGTTTAATTCGGGGTAACACAGTTCACCTATCCTGATTGTCAGATACTTGCTACTTGTAGTTTTTGTCCTAGCGTCTTATTTATTGTAATAGCAAAGCTAAGTTTTCCCTTTTCTTCCCTTTTTCTCCCTCATTTTTCATTAAAAAAAAACTTAGCCTATGTCCGTCTCCAGGGTCCCAACTATCTCTGTACCGAAATTCATCAAAATCGGTTTAGCCATGTAGGCGTGAAGACGTAACAAACAAACTCACTTTCGCTTTTATAATAAGTAAGGATTTTATCCCACAGCTGGACATCTCCCATACCTTTCCTACTTTCTTGGCTTTTATCTTCTCTGTCCAATCAGTCAAGAACGAGTCCAAATCGTCACGCCAGTAGTTCTCCTCTGTGACAACATAACATGACGCCAGTTATCTTCATAGGGGTGGGCAAATTTCTCTCGCATATCGCCATTTCTAGTTAAAACACTTGAGAGGTGTCAAGGGTCACCGATGAAACGAAGTTATTATTTATTATGTACAAAAAACCTGTATACACTCAACAAAAATAATCGTCGCGACACCACACTGTCCAATGCGAAATAGAAAGACAAACGAAAATAACTGGCTTGCTTTCTATGAGAGAGAGACAGACACACGCGCACGTCGCACGGCTTACAACTATAGCAAAAAGTGTCGTTACAACTTTTGGTCTTAAGCAAAAAGTGGCGTTACAAGTTTTGGTCTTATTTTTTTCCGTCTAGCCCCCTTTCGCAACGCGCTACTGAATCTGGGGTGCGTCTGAGACATAGCTGATCGAAAATCCAATAACACTTACCCAGAATCTAAAAATCCGACGATATCTCAAGCTAATTGCAGTTTTCTACTTAAAAACCAAACCAACTGAATGTAATTTTTCAACTAAATTAATAATGCTTCAAAAGGCAAGGCATTTTTCAACAAATTGCATAATCATCTCTCGGTGATCTGTTTAATAGAACATAGTACAATTCTCTCATATTTCGCGTGAGTTCATACATTTCACATCAGAAAAGTGTTATAAAATAACGTAAATTCATTTGCCTTGCACTGAAGAAAAGGTATTCGTATCATAAATTCTTAACATTCCAAGCGTTTCAAACATTTTTATGAAAACTTTTTTCTTTTTTGTTTCTAAATTCTGAACGACTTACGTAGGTACATATTTCTTTTGATAAAATATTTTACAATATCTAGATTTGAGGTTGAAAGCGAAGTGACCTAGTCAAGGTGACTTGGGAATAAAATGGGCGGACTATAGACAAAAGTTAGAGCACTCTGCGATATTGACAGAACGAAATATTGATAGTATTGGTGAGATTGTTATTTTATTTGTTTTGCTATCTGTTATTTCTGATGTAAACTTTCAAACTTCTCTTGCAGATGAAAACGAGATATTAGGCTGTCATTTGCAGATTATTGACAGTAGTTACAGGCTGGAAGTCTGACAACCAGTCTTACCAAGAGGTATTACGAAACCCCTACCTCCCCAACCCAGTTAGCACTAACGTATTACCCAGTGCCAACTGGGAGTGCTAACTGTGGAGGTCAGAAAGGCAGTGGCTCCATGTAAAACGCTAGTATTCAGCTGCCTCTGGTTAGAATTGAAACCGGAAAAAGGCTAGGCAGAAAAGAGAACGAGATGAAAAATTTAAAACGTGTAAGGTGCACTATTACGTACAATTGTATTTTTAACCGAAGAAAAAAGGAGGTTCTCAATTCGACCTGTATATATATATTTTTTTTTTTATGTATGACCACGCATAACTTTTTTCTGTGACGTCCGATTTGAAAAATTCTTTTTTCATTGGACAGAGTATATTTCAAAGTTGGTCCCAATTTAATGAGAAATTAAGATCCGCCCCTAAGGGTGGGAAAAAAGGGGGTGATTGTTTTTTTTCACACTGAATTTTCAATTGTGAACAGATTCTGTTTAAATTTGGCACATATATGTAGTTCTGATGACATTTCGACGTTTTAAAGATCTGATGATAGATGATGGAGACGGAAAACACTTGCAACTTGGAAGAGGTACTCAACAGTTTAAAGCAGCGATATATCGTGTTTCAACTCATTTCATTCACGTTGACGAGAACTTTAGACCTTACTGGAGGCTGGCGCTGTCATTGAAGGTCTGACGATGGAGACGGAATGCAATTGCAAGAGGTCCGCATGGATTAACAGCAGCTATTCTGTGTTTGGGCTCCCTTTATTCACCTTAAAAAGATCTTTGAGCCAAGCTGGATAATGACTGTCATGGATGATCTAACGATGGAGACGGAAGGTATTTGCAAGGCGTTCTTAACAGTTTACAGCAGCTATATCGTGTTTGGGCTCATTTTATGCATCTTGACGAGATCTTATCAGCTAGCTGGAGAATTACGGTCATAGAAGGTCTGATGATGGAGACGGAAAGTATTTCCTAGATGTTCTCAATAGCTTACAGCAGCTGTATTGTGTTTAAGCTCATTTCATGTACGTCGATGAGAACTGTTGACCTTGTTGGATTATGATTTTCATCGAAGCTCTGGCGGTGGAAACGGAAGACAGTTACAAGAGATTCCCAACAGTTGGGCTTATATCTTGAACTTTATTGACAACTTTAGACCTTATTGGGTTAAGGGTGCCATCTAGCCCGGCCCTGGTTCAGTCCATGGTCAGAAGCGAGAGGAAATGGGAAGCGGTTACCTCCCTAAAGAAATGTCAGCAAAGCAGAGAGGCTTGTCAAGGCCACCGCCTGCCAGGGTTGCGAGTTGTACGAAAGAGCACGGTATCGGAACATAAAAGGCAATAGAAGGAATATGGGTGGGTTTTTGTCAGTACAAGTATGACACTCCCTCCCGCTCCACCCAGAGCGGGGAAAGTTATTTGATAATTTCCCATCCGCAAAAAAAGGGTTTCATCAACGGACGGATGCCCTTATTTGAAAAAAACATAATAAGTGTTTCATACTTTAACTTTGGAGCTTACCTAGACTAAAAGGTTTTTATTTTTCACTTTTCGTCGGTTTAATTTTTGTTAAAAAGTTTTTATGAAATCAATTAACAGATTTAAATGTCTTTCTAGAAAATATAAAGATTATTGAAAAAAATAAACCATTCGTGCACATTCTTGCCGTAAATTAAGACTGGTTACAACTAACTTGGACAAAATATGCAGATTATAACTAGTATATCCATTATCCACACTGTATTTATAAATTATAATATGTATCCATTATTACTAGTAAAATAAGCAATTAAAATAATAGCTAGTGCTGTTGAATACGTCATGTTTTGCATAATTCTCTACTATTTCAAATTAACACTAAGTGCCGTTTACTCTACATTGTATGTAATTATGAACTTAGTCAAGCACGTAAATAACACCAATGTAGTACATACAGTGCTTATTTACATAACCGCTGACATTTAGATATGTGCAATAGGTAACAAAGTTACCTACTGCGGAGTTAGTATTTTCGTCGAGTCCCGTTTCTTATCGAACGTAGGTGTAAATGCCAATAGAATTAAGCGCATTAATTCATAGAACGGCTCTTATATTATTCTCGTTAGGCCTCCGGGTGGCTGGTACTTAATAAATTAGAGCTAACATGCTTCGCTTAAGAGGAAAATAGCTGAGCGGGCACATATCACCGCCCACTCAAAGCCGAGCCGTAAATCAATAGACTGAATGGCTTCAATGCATAAAGCTATTAATGCGCGTACGTTCCAGTGTATTTACCACATTCTGCCTGTCACATGCTATCAAAACTCTTCAAGTAGAATGATCGCACTGGCTGAAGAGTACAAATGATAGAGCATTTTTTCTACTCTGTGGCAGTGCAAAGCGTATTGATTCACTCTATGTGTACGTAAATTCGAAGCTTCAGACCCAATACGTGTTCAGAACCCCTTGTATGTTAAACAAATGTTATATTTATGCACCTCCGTAATCGGAAAATCGTCAATCAAAAGATAGTTGTTCTGATAAGTAATGCTATTTGTATGTTTATTTAGTACATGATAAGTTTTGTCAGGAGGGCTTTTACTGGGCTCGCGTGTTTGAGATCAATGCGTCAAGTGGCCCAATGGTATACAATTAAAACGCATGTATTAAATAATAAATATACAGGTGGTGGCTTGTTAGCAAGATTACTACGTAATCGGTTGATGTGCAGTTTTAATTGTGAAGGTAATTTCATTTTAATTGTACCAAGTAATATTAATGTGCAATTTGTATTGCAATTACAAAAAAAAACATGATTACTTTGGAATGACAATTAAAAGCGTGTGTCTTGCAAGCTCAGTGATTCCAGATAACGTTTGCTAAAGCAGATAATGTGAGGCATGAGTAATTTACTTTGTGCAAATTAAATAAACTGAATGATAGGCCAAATCTTAATGAACATTTGATACATAGGACATTCGGTCAGCAGTTATACAGAACTGGCAACATAAAAACACTGGTTTTAAACATTCACGGTTTCTAAATTTACTTTGTCACTTCTTTCTAGATGTGCACTGTCACTTACAGGATTTCTCCCGTGATTTTCCATTATTGTGAGCTCCCGAAATAACCACGATCACACGATCAACAGGGTCGAAATATCGGGAGCTCACAGTCGCCCGAACCGTGAAACTTTTCTCGACGATGTATAAGTGGCCATACTGGCCATGTAGGCCTATGTGAAATAAAAATATAATGTTTTTTTAACCGTTGCCCCACTCTAGGAATTTCTCTTGTATCGTGGGTGCGTTTATAAACATTTAAACTCACGTACACAAACAGCCAGACCCGAAACAACTACCTGTAGGTCAGACAAATATTTGTTCCGAGCGAGGATCGAACCCACGACACGCAGCGCAGCAGTCAATTACTCAGCCACTGCGCGAACTGTTCAAATTGAATGAATAATCACGGAAGATATGCCGTAAGTTGTTGTAATTATTTTAAAACAAAAATACTTTAAAAATGAGAAATAATATAATGAGTTATGATAAATTAGTAGTAATAACTATTCACCCTGTATACAATTTTCGATTATGTATATGAGTGTTTAGACGGGCGGTGATGAAATGCCGACTCTACCCTTAAACGCCAATAAAATACAAGCGTCCATATTTATTTAGCGTTCACATAAAATATTTTATTACAAAGTCCAAACGAAACGATCCACAAGACACCACTTTGTAGCTCTGCCCTTGTTTTCGTGGGGAACATGCGTCGAGATTTTATCGATATTGTCATATTGCATGTATATTGTATACTAGCTGTGATGCACGGTTTCACTCGCGTCTTTATTTGCTGCCCCGCTCCCGTGTGGTAGCGTGATGTTGTATAGCCTATGTTACTTCCTGATAATGTAGCTTTCTATTAGTGAAAAACTGGTTAAAATCGGTCCTGTAGTTTTGGAGCCTATTCGATAAAAACAAACAAACAAATCTTTCCTCTTTGTGTTATTAGTATAGATAGATGTACTTATACGACATCGCCGATACACATCGCAATATGTACAAGGGCCCTTATACTTTATAGTCCATAGCACCCGTCTGGGGTTAACAAAAGGCTAAAATGAAGGTTAGGGCACGAAGGTCGCACGCACCATTTATCTTTTGTCATTATCATTGAATTTTTAATCGTAAGGGTTATTCAAATTACTTAAGTGTTCGATAATGGCTTTTTTGTCTCCATTAATAATAATAATAATAATTAAGCCTTTTTATTTTTATTTCCTTAATAAAATTCAATTTACAATAATAATAGTATAGGTTGATTAAAGTGCATGCGATTAATTTATTAACATTATTAACAAAATAAAAAAATAATTAAGTATTTAAATATCCCCTATAAGTACAACATTTTTTTTTTAATTATTATTTATTAAGGACCTCTCTACAGAGTGAAGGCCTCCTCCATTTTCCTCCATGCAGTTCTGTCTTTTGCTTTATCTGTCCAATCATTTCCCGCTATTTTTAAATTTTTAAATTTGTCTCCATTACTTACGATTTATTTGTCGTGTGTCCCGTCATTTACCTCATGTCCATTCCACCGACTCAAGTTAATAGACCGTGTCTTATAAATTTTCTATAATAACGACGCCGACGATTTAATTATAGATAGTTGAAGATAGATAAATTCTGAAATACTGTCCTTATTGCAATGATTTCGTCCTCGATTCGAATAAAAAAATCCAAAAATTTATTAAAGTGAAATTTTTGATAACATTTCATCCATCAGACGTCTGCCTAGCCTTTTTCCAACGATGTTTGTTGAGGTCAGCTTCCAGTCTAACCGGATTCAAGAATGCCAGTATTTTACATAGCGACTGCCTATTTGACCTCCACAATCCAGTTAGTACTGAGTAATACGATATCCCTTGGTAAGACTGGTTATCGCTCTTTTGGGACACTGACTATCTGTAACGACTATCAAAACAACAACGAGCTTTTCGAAGCACGGAGGAAACTCGTATGTAACGGGTGGTCACCCATCTACAAACCAACCTAGGCAAACGTGGCTTAACCTGAAGATTGACCCGAGTGGCTGCTATTATTCACCCACGAGCTGGTATCACTTATGATATTATGCAGCACGATATCATGATGTAGCATGATATAGCACTTACAAAATGAAATAAAACAAACATCCACAGCGAGGGATCAAGAATGTAACACAGAACATTTTAGTGTTTCATGTAATTGTACTACCGGACTCCATAGTGTGAATTAATTAAATGTTGGTGACGTGTTTCATCAAATATTTGCGTGTGTGGTCCAACATGGGCGATCTTATCACGTCACAAACAAAAAATACTTCCATAATTACTGTAATCAGTGATAATTGTATCCCTTGGGGCAAGGTGACGTATGAAAAACAATGGTTCATTGTCGAACCGTCCGACGCTGGAGTAATTGTTTAAACTGTCTCATTAAGCAGCCGTCCCGACCGGCATTCTATAGTTTTTTGTTTACAATCATTAATTATATCGCCTTCTGTATATTGCCTCATTTAAATTCAGTGCTTTCTTCCACTTTGTGCTGTCGGCAAAAACGGTATCGATTTTTACATCGATAATGTTATTCTTGTTGTGTTTTTTATCTTGTAATTAATCGTGTCTTGCCACGCGAAATGTTCGTGTTATAATTCCTTTTATTATTGCAGTATAAATTAATGTAACCCGGTTTAATAAATTAACTGTTTCTTATTTTGTTTCCTAATGTTAATTTGTAATTTGGGGACTTATTTTTTCTTTTGGCATTTGATAACTTCTAGGAGATGAAGAATGTCACTTCATGCCTATATTTAACTAAATCCGTAAGGAATTATATATCTGGACATTGTGGACCAGGCATTCTAACGAACAGGTTTAAAGTAAAACAACGGTGTTAACGAAAAGGTTAAATATGTGCAACCTTTACCGGAATATAATATAGCGCCTCTATAAATACCATTTCCAATTACTACTAGAGCTTGTGGCTTTTTAGCGGGACCGAGGGTCGGCGTGGTTCTTTCTGCGGAATCATTGGGATATGAACGATGTTCATATTTCATAGCTTTCTAGGTCAACTGGAGCGGGCTAACGATAGCGGCCGAAATATATTGCTTTTTGATTTATTTAATAGGTATACTTTGGTGATGTTTGCAGTGGAAACTTTGAAGGAGGTTATTGTTTTCAAAAAGCCATTTGTCGCGGTTAGAGCCAATTAAAATTAAAGATGGCATGATGAAGAACCCACTTTTAAATGAATGAGTCCATATATAGGTTTTATTTGAGTTAGTTTTTTATTTTTGAATTGTCTTTATTGTCTGTTCTTTTGGCACTTTTAACATGATCATTTCGCGACAGCATTCTCATATAGTATACCATCTCGACATGAATGACGGAACCAAAGTTTTACAACGATATCCTGATTTAAAAGAGTGTCCATGGAGTTTCATGCCTATTCTTCTCTATAGAGATCTACGCTTTGGAATCGGCAACTACAATATTTTCACAGTTATTATGCCTTGTGATTGGGTCTGTTACTTCATTAATTTATTGTTATCATTGTATCGACAATTGAAAAGTGCCTGTAACTGGCCTACTTGAAATGAATGCTTTTGATTTGATTTTAATTTGATTTGTAGATAGTTTTTAATAGGGTAGTTTCCAGGGTCAAAGTAATTACATTATATTTAGTCCGTCTTTTAGATTTTTTAAAAATAAGGGACACGTATTTTTTATTTGTAAATTAGACCAAAAATAGTACGTGTGACGTCACTCATTGCGAAAAAATGTAGCAACTCGTGACGTTACACGTAACTTTAATGGGCTATATCTTTGTAATTTTTGGTCTAATTTACAAATAAAAAAAAATCGTGTCCCTTATTTTTAAATAATCTAAAAGACAGACTACTTTTTTTTGGAAACTAGTCTATTACGGAATTCCATAGATATGTAACCTACAAAGCACATCTTTCACAAAAGACATTGTCGCCGCTTCGTGCATAATTGATTTCGCAAACGACACCGTCCCGTATGAACAGGAGATTATTAACACCATTCTGATTTTCCTTGCCAAACACGGTTCAATTTATGTAGATTTACGTAAGTGTGTGTAGGTATAATTTCGAGAATTATGGCCTGTTTGAGTTAGAAAGTCTATAAAACATTGTTAATGTAGAGTAAAAATGAGCAGATTTATTTATTGCTTAAAGAATTGTTTTTTACTAAGCGATTTCGTAAGATTTTCTTGAATACATCCACGTTACCAGTTTATTATGATTTCATTGTTGGATACACACACCTCCTTCTTTGAGAGGAATATAACATCACGACTGTAATATCAGAAGGGTTAGTCAGAGGCGTGCCTAAGTAGTACACCCACATTTCGTCTGTTATGTTTTTGGAAGAGGACTTTTGGCCGCAGGGAGTGGTGTTCCGGTGCTTCCAAGGACACGTGCCACATGAACGCGCAGTGACATAGTGCAGTGAAGTGCTACTAACATAGTTGTTAAGGATTTATTTACTAACACGAATTGTATGATATGTATGATAGTCTGTAAGGTATTTATTTATCCATGGGCCTAAGATGCCTGAAAATAAATGTTTTATTTATTTAAGTCCTCTGTAAAAAGGGGCGAGCCTATTGCCATAAAACAGGCATAAATCTAAACTCCGTTGCTGCTATTAAGAAATTCTTGATCGAGAAACTTAATAATAATTTACAACCAATTTATTTGGGGTCGGCACAGCTTGTCCCATTTTCTCACGAGTCATCTCATCAGCCACTCTCTTTTATGTCATATCGACATTCACACATTCCATCCATCGTTTCTTTGGTCTTCCTCTACTTTTATACCCATCCAAATTCACACTGGGACCCTCGATATTAAATAAAGGATATTATTGATATGATTTAGAGAAGAATTGATCTTCTCCAAATCATATCAATATCCTTACTAATTACTATTACAAAAGCATCTTCACGCCTCAATGGCTAAACCAATTTAGTACAGAGATAGTTGGGACCCTGGAGACGGACAAAAGCTATTTTTTTTAAAAGATTCAGATATGAGGGAGAAAGAGGGAAGATAAGGGAAAACTTAGCATTGCTATTACACAATAAACAAGGGGCAAAGGCAAAAACTACAGGTAGCAGGTGCCTGTAACTCAGGAAAGGGGATCTGTGTTACCCCAAATTTAACGCGAGCGAAGCCGCGGGCAAAAGCTAGTAATCATATAAATCATAATATTCGCCGCACATTTTCACGAAATCCATGTGTCACTAGCAGGATTCAGCAGAATACCAGCGTCAGGTATCTACTTGGCATTATGCTGAGCTGGACTCCTATTTGGTGCAATCTTGAGACACACATCGCCCAGTAGTGGGCGACCTTTATACATTTATGTCATGTGTCTAAATGCCCATGGGTCAATCTAACTTATACCTTACTTTTTTAAGGTATTCCTTTTTTTCTCTTAGTTTGATATTTTTTCTTGTGTTAATTCCTGTATTGTGTTTTTTGCTGCATCAAATAAACGATTTATTTATCTATCTATCATATCAACCAATTTTGTTCCACCCTAGGACGCATCATCGCTTCACATCAGACGCTTCAACTATTTGATATTAATTAAAAATCTGCTCCATTTTAGACCCTATCCACTTGATTACATTAATTCTAATCCAATAAATCCATCTTCTTAATTCCCCATTGTCCTCAGAAAACTAATATTGAACGTGTGAACTGCATCTCGAACGCGGTCGATGCACTAAAGCGAGTATATTTAAATCGTAGCTGCAATTAATGTCGGCTCCGCTTATTACACGTTCGATACCCCGTGCTAATTATACACCCATTACAGAACCGCTATAGAGAAGATTGCGGAGCTCCCGGCTCTTGGCTCTTAATCTAGAATTCTAGACTTTGTGGAGATTTGTACTGGATTATCTTAAATGTTTTTTTAATGGTAGATCTGATTTAGTCTAAACTTAGGTGATATAAACATTTCAACGGTAATCATGAATATGACATAAAATATGCATATTTTATTGAGAAGTAGTAAAACAAATGACGAACAAACAATTGTCTTTGATCGTCGTTTGTTTTGTTAGTTGGTTATAGGCTTTGGCGTTGATTTTAAACTATGCTTTCTATTTCATTAAAAAGTGCAATGTGTTTTAAGAGAAGAACAAAAACTAATACTGCATCCACATAAAATCACAATAGTTTGTCTACTTCCGAAATCTGAAACTATTGGGATATATTCATTTTCACTAAACAAAACAGATTTAGATCTTAGGGTTTAAAACAGCCGCTTCCGCAGAATCATAATATGAATTACGATACCATTCGTAAAATAATCACAAAGTGACAATTTACAATATTTACTGCTTCCATGAGTGATCATTTTAAGAATTTTTAGACCCCCAGGATTAAGCACGTGTACTGCAAAATATTGCATGATCAGCCTATCTTTGGGTACCAATATAATGTTGAATCAAATAAATCAGAATGGTAACTCTCCCCTACCTGAAAGAAAAGTTCGAAAAGAATAGGGAAAACAAGACATTTCCCCTAATATTGAGCTATGAATACCAAACTTATCACACTATACATCAAATATTCGGTCTTACCAAGCATATTCCAGGTAGTCAGTGAAAACAGCCACTAAATAATACCCTGGCAACATAAATCGCCAGACACTGGCACACTGGTAACAAAAGCTTTGGCATTAAATGGCTTCGGTACAAAATGGCACATTAAAATGTCAAAACGCAACCGTCAGTCGGTGATGTCATGAAATAATGACGAATATAAAACAAGGGTGCGACGAATGTGTAACGTTTGCTGAAATATTGTTAATTTTCGTGACGTATGCCGTGATTTTGTGAGGGTTTTTATTAAGGTTTGTTGCTTTGTTGTAGTGTTTTTTTAATAAAATAAACAGACTAACTTTTTTTTAGAAATTTGACTTGATCAAGTAATCCACAACGAAAACCACTAAACTTTCAGAAACTGCAACCATGTCGTCTCTTTTATTTTACTTTAAATGTTCTAGTTCAAATGCTATATCAAGAAACTCGGTACCTACACGAAGATGCCTTTTATCTGGCCTATTCTAATTAAACTTTTTACTTCGCGAAGAACAATAAAAAGTTCTTAAGTCCGTGGACTGCAGTAAAGTGCGATCCTCCGTTTAAAACTTTAAAAAAGTTTTTACTTTATATGAAACCGTTTTAGAAACGTTTGGTCCCGGATCTTAGGACTCATATTTTTATCTCTTGGACATTCTGAGAACGGTCCAAAGCCGGAATTATTTGAAACTGGAACAAATCCGTTTGGCAGAGTTATGTATTACTTCTTTGAGTTTTTTTAATATCTAGGATGGGTCAGGACGGACAGATAGTCCAGCATCGTCACACAGTGTTCGCCTGAAATCTATCGTCGTCACGGAGGCAGGTCCAAAAAACGCTAGCGTGGCTATTTGGACATTACTGCCAGGTGGGCCAGAGAGGGTAAAACATCAGGAGAGTTGGAAAGAAATGGGAGAGGTCTTTGCCTATCAGGGGACAAGACAGGCTAATAATACTACGTTAACTAAAAAAAAAAAAAAAAATATCGACTGGTAACGTATATCGAGAAGTTGTAGCTGCTATTTACGATTCTACGCCAGAATAGTCTGAACTTTAACGAGGCTATCCCTATGTCGAAAGTTAGTTTCGAAACCCCGAGGCAACGTACACTTTTAGCCTAATGTCGCATTGCGTTCGAATAAATTTTCATTTACCTATTTGAATATTTAAACTGCCAAGCATGCGCAAATTAATTACGAACTACGTTTTAATGTTCCATTAATTTTATAATAACTGAAACTAAATAATTCAATGGCTGTAGAAGATCGGTTTGGACAAGTTGGGACTGGCTGCACGGGACTTCGATATAAAGGTTGTAAAAATACCATTTACGAAGCAGAGAGGTAGGCTAGACCATACTGGGAATCTTCTAGTTACGGAGATATTTAAGGTCATAGTTGAAACAATTGATCACGTTTAAACAAAAGTGCAAGTTTTAAATGTTAAAACTTTATTTTAAAAACCTCCATGCATCACCAATCAGCAGGTTTTACGAAATAGTTCGACTAAGATTTTTTGAAAGGTCTGTTAATATAATAAAGATAATTGTAAAATATAAGTATGTATAAAGATGATGAAATTTACAAAGTTGCTACATGTTTTGCCATCCAAATGTGTGCAATGTTTTTTTGGCTTTGAAGTTTGCCGTTGAAGTTAAAATTAGACATAAAAATTTACAAAAAATATTTACACAAATATTTACCCTGTACCACGTTAACAATTTTTCCGTACAGTTTCACGGTACCTTTCTCTATTTTGTAAATAGGTTAGAAACATAACGTTCAGTTCTACCAACTTTGTAGTGACACCTGCACCATTTCAAAGTTTTAACTCAGATGATCAAAGAAGTACAAAGAACTTTTCGTCTTTACAACTTGCAGTCAATTGTTTCTTTCGAATAGAGAATTTATACGTCCGCTCACTCGACGTTTCACTAATTTTTTTTTTACAATTTGATTAAATCATTAAAGGATGAAAGAGTCAGTAATTTTTTTTAAGAGTTTTACGGCACGGTTTGTGTAGTGGCTGAGTGATCGACTGCCGCGCTGCGTGTCGCGGGTTCGATCCCCGCACGGAACAAATATTTCTATGACCTATAGGTTCCGGGTCTGGCTGTTTGTGTATGTGTGTTTAAAATTTTTGTAAACGCACCCATGATATAGTAAAAATTCCTAGCGTGGGGCAAAGTTAAAAAAAGAACAAACTCGTTACTCTTAAAAAAAATCCTCAATTCCTTACCAACTCCGGTGTTTTGTTTTGTCTGGCCAAATCAGTCAAGCCGACTGTTTGCTTTTTTTTTAAATGGCTTGTTCTGTCCGCTGGGCAAAGGCCTCCCCCATTACCAATTCATATTCATATTCATATTTATTTGCATACCATAATGTGGAAAGGTGTTAAATAAGTCTTAAAACTAAAGTACAATTATGGACCCTGTAAGGGCACAGCAACATAGTCACATAAAAAAACATCAATAAAAAAATATAAATTATAGCTATCAATTCATTTTCAAATATTATTAGATTATATAATAAGAAATAAAAAACCAAATAATTAGAAATAAAGTCAAATTAAATTAAATAATCAAAAATAAAAAAAAATAAATTATAGCCATCAATTCATTTTCAAATATTATTAGATTATATAATAAGAAATAAAAAACCAAATAATTAGAAATAAAGTCAAATTAAATTAAATAATCAAAAATTAAGTATCACAACATAATTTACTAAGCACTAAGATCACAGTCAATATTTTTATCAGTCATATATTCGTCAATTGAGTAGTAAGCTTTATTAACTAGAATTATATTCTAGTGTGCGGCTTTTTCTAGACAAATTAGTCAGCCGACCTTTAAATGACATTAACATTATTACATGTAAAATACCTGACTTATACATTGGAAATTAGTTTCAATAAACTTACGATAGTTTTCTCATTGGGGGGGGGGGGGGGGACACAAAACGACGCCACCTCTCCATTCAAGTTCGTACATCTGACAAAACACGCTGTCATGCACGTTGGCTTCAAGTATTTTGCCTTTGTATTTAAAAAATGTGATAGGTTCGGTTCCTTGCGAGTTCGTTCGCGTGGCAATTTTGACGGGAATGTGTGAGAAAGTAACCCTTATGTGCTATTCCAGACTATTATCAAACATTTTGCCAAATTTCATCAAGACCCGTTCAGCCAAACTGTCGTGATTGAGGTACAAACATGCATTCATCCAAAGTTTCGCATTCATAATAATTCTTAGTAAGATTTTAAAAGAATTAAAGAAGATACTGACTTGACTGAATTTGAACTATGGCACTGTAATTTTGTACTTATATCTAAAACCGTCGCGTTGTGACCAAATTAATGTCCCAATGTATTTGTTTTCGTAATAAAAACATTGACATAAAACAGAGCTATATAATTTTTATGATCGCGAAATCAACAAACAAACATGATTCGTAAATAACTTGCGCTTGAGTTGTATTTCTTACTTTTGTTGACTATTACTTTGATATGTATCTTGATACTTTTTCATGTGTTATTGCCACTCATAAAAACCTTGTCGTGTCGTAATCACGTCTAAGTAAACAAAAATTTGAATAAAACTCGCAAAACAAAAGGTGGAATAAAATACTGACACATATTATACATTTTTTGCATTAGTTTGCGTAAGTAATGGAAATACGAAAGGTTTTTTTTTCAATTGGAAAATATCAACTATGCGTTAGATTTTAAGTTCTAAAATTGTTGTGTTAAATGTTGTGAGAAATAAAATAAAAATATATTTTTGCTACAAATAAAATAGCAATAGTAAAAATAAATTGGTTCACTTATATTTTTGAATCGAAAATACTACTCGATAATTTGCTAGTAGTACAATCAGTATAATCTATTGTTTCGAATAAATTCTTAAAATTACGAAAATATTTTTATGTGATACGAGTATTTTTAGTTTTATTATTGAAATGTTTACGTTCCTTGTTTTAAACAATACTATTTTAACGTAAGCATTTTATAATAAACATTGATTTTAAACACAGACCAACCACATGGAATTAATTAGTAGACCAACCTAACCACTTACAGTTTTCTACGTGATTAGACCCTAAAATAAAGCGAGGAAGCTTTTGTAGATCAAATAAAATCTACGAATAGCCTACACTCTCTACTGAGTTTGATTGGCTTGGCACATTTGAAGTATATTCGCAAACCAATCAATCTAACTCGTCAGTCTTTTTCTTCCTCTCTACGAACAGAAAATGCCGTAGTGAAACAATTGCTTTATTTATCTTACCGTGTTTTTATATTGAGATTGCATTGTATTTGACTACACTAGCACTTGTTTTATTGTAGTGAGGTATCATTTTCGTGGTGTCTAGACTTTTTTTTGGTTTGGGAATTCATCAAATAAAATCCCCCACACTGGGCGGAGCAGAGTCAGACTTTTACGTCTTTTACTTTCAGACCCCTCTGTTTAACAGACACCACATTCAGGGGAACGCGTGGAACACGAACGCGCCGTCGACATGGCTTATCGTCAGTGGACGTATGGACGGTGAGCCACCCATTGCTCATCGTCTACCGTGGCCGGGAGTCGTCTTGCGGCACCCGACGCCCGGAGCGTCTCCCGTGAAAGCTGGGTTAGTTTGAGGTTCTCTCTCTCAAACGTCCAGCCACCTCCTTCGCCAAAATGACTACAGACGGAAGCGGCCGCTTCCCATTCCCTCTTGCCCCGGAGCATAAACTGAACCAGGGCTGGAAGCGAGCGGGCGCCGCCGCTGATCGCATCTACGAGGACAGCGGTGCTCCGCCCAAGCCGAGCAGACGGCCACAGTTTGCTCTACCGTGTCTTCCAGGCAATTGCAACAGTGGTGACACGCGGGTGTTTCCTCTCGCTCTATTGTGTTCAGATTGTTTCCAGCCTGGCAGTAAGACCGGTTAGTCTTACCAAGGGGTGACGTTTTATAGTCCTATTGATCGTTTTCTGTCACGGCGGCTGCAAAATTAGCGAAGGAATGGCCATCGCCATCGGAGATATGATAGTGCGCAAGTATGTGTGTAGGCACATGTGGGAATCGAACTCAGGACTCCGTGCTAAGCAGTCCTTGCAACCGCGATATCAACGGTGACGTATTACCCAGTAACGGGTCGAGTTGGTCAGATTGGCAGTCGCTTCATGTAAAATACTGTTATTCTACAAGATAACTGCATCCAGTTACTGTTACTAGGACTGGAAGCCGGCCCAGAAACAGTTCGAACAGAAGCTGAAATGATGATCGTTGTTCCATTTTTAAAAACATTTTTGCCACACTCAATCTGAACCAAATTGCCACCGTGTCCTGACAATCAGGCGTGTTATCGGTTACTCACACTAAAACGGAAAATATGATATCTAGGAGCCGACCGACTTTGGAATTCCGTGTCAGAAATTGTATACGTTATGTGAGCTATGAATTTTATTAGTAGGCACCAACTCTCCAGATACTGCTGGCGAAGCGATTTTGTACTCTGTGATCCAAACTGTCAGATTTTTAGCACAGGGTGCGCCCAAAGTAAGTACGTATCGTCAAACTCGAACACTGTCTACATAGAAAGTATCAACAACAAGAGAAGGTGACCTTCTTCCATATTTCTCGTAGGCCGTAAGCCGACACCTGTGCCCAGTAATATTGTTATTTTACTGACCGTACCGAAGTACGGATAGCAGAACAAACAAAAGGTGCACTTAGTAACGTTTGCATAATGCGTAGGTGGGAATTGACGTATAAGAGCCGCTGGACATAGCCCTGTAAGATCTAAAAGGGCGTAAAGGACATTGGTGATATTGTCGTTTATGCCATTTTAGTTCTACGGTTTATGCGTTCCTATTCTTCGGTATACAGGAGGGATTATTAATGTGGGTTTTATTTAGTGTTCGTCTGATAACCCTAATGCTATCTGTTCACTTTATATGGCTTCCTGGTGCCAAATTATACGTTATTTTGTTGAGTTTTGACAAGGCAAAGATAAAAATCTTTGTGCCTTGAGGAATTTCTTCATTTCCAGATTATATCAGTAAGTTTTTTCTCACATTATTTAAGTAAATAAACTAACACCACCGACAATTTTGTGAAGCATTCAAAAGAAAATTCCCGAACTTCCACAAATTACTTTAACAATGTTTCACATTCTACCAACTTTTATGTTATAAAAGAATTTCACAAACACACAGTTACTTGAGAATTTCTCTCACGTACCTAAGTGAATTTTTATATCTTTAATCCAGCCTGTACAGTGTACAGCGTGTATTAGAAATACGTGATTTTCAGCTGTCACATGCGACATTTATTGTAAGAAGTCGATGCAAATCTATCAATGGATTTTTTTTCATTTTGTTATTATGTTTTGGATATAAGCAATTCTTTGTTCAAATTTTTAAGTTTTTAGATATAAGTAACTTAAATATAGATTAGTTAAATCTAATTATTTTTCTTGTATGACTACCAAATTCCATGCGGTGTTTAATTTTAAGTGATTGTTGCACTAATGTTTATTACTTTTTGCATGTTACCTTAAGCATAGGTGTGGATAATTGTTGGTGAACCAATAAAATAAACAAATGATGACATTTTTGATACATGCTGTATATCGAATACGGGTTGTTCAAACTTGATTATAAATTACAGGAATTAATGCACGCATGGCTTTGTTTACAGACACATATCTGTTTTGCTCTATTTTGTTTTGTTTTAGCGCGAAATGTATCTGTGCGGGTGTTCGATGTAAAGGAGAATGTATTTGATTGTTTTTTTCTTTCTCGTTTGTTTTTTCTTATTCTTATGAGGTGGTCTGGGGAATTAAAAGTGACTAACGTTGAGAATGGGGTCTTGTTGAAGCATTGGTTTATTAAACAATTAGCTTTTGCCCGCGGCTTCGCTCGCGTTAAATTCGGGGTAACACTTTTCCCCTTTCCTGATTTGCAGGTACCTGCTACTTGTAATTTTGGCCCTTGCGCCTTATTTATTGTAATAGCAAAGCTACGTTTTCCCTTTTCTTCCCTCTTTCTCCCTCATTTCACACTGTTTTTTTTAAATTACCTATGTCCGTCTCCAGGGTCCCAACTATTTCTGTATCAAAATTCATGAAAATCGGTTTAGCCATTTAGGCGTGAAGACGTAACAAACAAACATACAAACAAACTCACTTTTGCTTTTATAATATTAGTAAGGATAATTGACAGTAAATTATCCCACATGTTTAGCAGAAAGGATTTCACGGGAACGTACTAAATAAATTAATAGTTCCAGAATATTACTGTCTAACTCTAGAGGCTCCTCTGCTGGGTACAGAGCATGGAAAAAATCACAGGTATTGATCACCACGCTTGTTCAAAAAAGAAACGTACTACCAGAAAAAAATCTTAAATCGCAACCCGAGTCACGATATCCTTTCCTTACTAATATTATAAAAGCGAAAGTGAGTTTGTTTGTTACCTCTTCACGCTTTAATGACTAAACCGATTTTGATAAATTTTGGTACAGAGATAGTTGGGAACCAGGAGACGGACATAATTTTTATTAAAAAAAAGTGGGATATGAAGGAGAACGAGGGAAGAAAAGGGAAACTTAGCGTTGCTATTACAAATCAATCAGGCGCAGGAGCAAAAACTGGAGGTCTGCTTGGTGTGTTATACCGAATTTAACGCGAGCGAAGCCACAGGCGAAAGCTAGTAAGTACATATGTGCAAAATATAGAAATCAGCACAGTACGGAAAGGTAACAGAAAACTAATAATTTAGTTGAGAATATTTACAGGAACAGCTAATCCGCTTTACCTATTAAAGTCTCGCAAAAAAAGGTTTATTGCTAAAGAACTGGGATTGACAAATATACGAGTATATAAAATATTATATAAATTCATTATCGTGATATAGTTGAATACTAGTACGAGAGGATGGGGCGAATCAGTCCGAAGACAATCAAACCATCTATCATTGACATCTACCATTTCACATTATACAACTGTTGACTTGTGGTTATTATTAAGTTATTCTCTCTGGTTGTCTCATATTATGCAATAAAAACTTTTAATATTATTTTAAATATTAAATAATCAATATCATATAAAAATTGAATATGTCATCAAATTAACTGTCACCAACAAACAATTACGGAAAGTAAATTATTTACTCGATCAAAAATCACAATCACAACAACTAACAAACAATTCTGTTACAGCCTCATCAGCGACAAGAACGCAGTGAAGCGGCAAAACGCTTATGTAGAAAAATGGCGCGAAGGGAAATATGCCGTTTGTCTATGGCGACATTGGTTTACACCCGTTCCGTTGGCGTAAAATGTTCCTCTGATAATACTCTTGATACGGAATAAATGTTTACATGCCGTATGTTAGGTGGCGTTGTTTTTATACCTTCTACTGTCTTGGAAATGTTGGAAAGGAATTATTTTTAATGAACTTCAAAAAAGGAGGAGGTTCTTAATTCCGTTTTTTTTATTCCCATTTTTGTTTTTTGTGGCCCGATTTTCAAATTTATTTTTTCGATTTTGCAATAATGCCCATTCTTGGTCATAGAGATCAACGCTTTTGAATGTAACTACAGTTCCTTTACAACTTATTATGTCTTGTGACCGGGACTGTACCTTCATGATTTTGTTTCTTGACATTCAAAAGTACCTGTAATGGTCTAATTGAAATAAATGCTTTGGTTGGTTCGTGAATGGGTGACCAACCATTACATACCGAGTTTCCTCCGTGCCTCGGAAAATACGTTAAGCCGTTAGTCCGCCTGTCAGTTGTACATCTTTGGCAGTCGTTAAAAGTAGTCACGGACCCGAAAGTCTGACAAACAGTCTTAGCATGGGGTATCGTATTACCCCGTAAAAACTGGGTTGTGAAGGTCAGATAAGCATTAGCTCCATTGTAAAATATTGTATTCAGCTGCAACCTGTTATGGTAGCCTATCCTAACATGTTATGTTGTGATAATTATTTAATCATTTATTTCAGGAAATGTTCCCATAATACAAACAATACATTATCATACATAAGATTACACAGTAAAAAAAATCATCATCATTTTCCTGCTCTTGTCCCATTCCATTTGGGGTCGGCGGAACACGTTTTCTTCTTCCATTCTCCCCTGATAGGCGTCAGGACATCATTTACTCCTGTCTCCTTCATATCATTCCTTACACAATCCATCCATATTTTTTTGGCCTTCCTCTCGCTCCCCGTCCATCAATCAACATTCAGATCAAATAAAAAATAAAAATAAATGTACCTAGGTTAAAATAAAATTATTGTTATAATATAACATTACACATTGAATAAATTATTAAATTACAAAATACATTGTAAATATTTTACCATAATTGCATTAAAATTAAATTACATTAAAAGTTGGGATTGATAAAGTAAATATAATATAGTCTAAATATTATTCCGTCTGTGACATACTGAAAGTGCTTAACATTTCAATCCAATCCCAAGCAACTGAATAATACATTACACTAAATACGCAACAGAAATCTCATAGCCAATTCATTCCACCGTGAAAACGGAAAGCCATTTTCTCGTCGAATGTACACAACATGAGTGGTACATTCGCGCACATAAATCTACGAATCTATAGTGTTACATGTCTATATTGTGACTGTCACCGATGATTGATGGCTTCCGTTTGCCTGTTCTCTAAATTGGACTAATGTGTGTTTGGTAACATGAACTAGGACAATAGGATAGTATAGTTAGCGTGGAATGGAGAATATGCGTCGGTGCTATAGATCGGCTTATGTTATGGAGCTTATTAGAAGAATAAGAACAATTAGGAAATAATCATCTGGAATGAACTTGAAGTGAGAATCTGACGTCACTGTAGACGAAAGAGACTGAATCTCACGACATAAGGTATCTTAGTATGGGGTTCAGTGTTGTGTACAGTTCAGTATTGTTCTTAAGAACAATAAAAATATTAAATTATATAAAACTTCCCCCGGTCTGGGCGGAGCAGGAGGAGTGTCAGACTTTTATTAAAAAAAAAACATATTCATATCTATCTATGGATGATATTGATCGTATTGGTTGAAAACAATTTATCTAAAATGCTGTAGAATAATTATTTTTTTATAAAAAAAAATTACGTATTTGGCCTCTGATTAATTAAACAATACAAAACATTTCTGCAAAGTTTTTCTAAAAGGGATTTATTGAGAAGTTTCTCACGCTTTTTTTAAGTCAAATTTTCCCTTTTTTTTGTTTTTCAAATTGGTTGTCAAAGATTTTAAGACCGGCCAATTGCGACTTGGACTCACACAGTGAGAGTCCCATACAAACTTGCGACATAAACAACTATATCTTTGGACTTCGTAGACTTAGCGGGTTGATTATTTTGACTGCTCCAAGGGACCACAGACATAAGTATGTATGGTTTTAACTTTAACTTGATACCTCCACGCGTTCCCGAGATAAAGGCTCTTGAAAGACAGACACACAGACTGACAACAAAGTGATCCTATAAGGGTTCTGTTTTTCCCTAAAAATTACAGCCGGGACCAGCAGTGGTTTCACGTGCGTTCCGAAACACGGAGGAAACTTAGTGTGGCAGTCACCCATCTGCCGACCAACCCAGGTAAGCACAGCTTATCCTGAAGATCGACCCGAGTGTGATCGACCCAACATAATTGTGTTGAGGTTCATCCAATCCAATCCTTGTGAAATAATACCAAAGCTAGTAATAATAAACGAAATTTTGGTTCATAAAAACGCAAACTCTTTATCTCGTTGTCATGAAAGCTGATTACTTAAAGCACACTACACTGAATAACACCGGTAACTTACATTTTATTTGCTTAATGCGGAAATATGAGGATGTTTTCTGTCATTACCGTTAATGTGTAAAGTGATACTTTTGAGTGGCTTTCATAAAGTAGCGTTTTGTTTTTTTGGAACCCTGTATTTTTGTGCAGTTCTCGTGCAAGTATAAAAAACTCGGGAGGAAGGTTTTAACTGTTTACTATGTAATAAGCCTTTTTACGATACCACAACTAGAAGGCTTCCCCTTTTTTTACGTTGCCCCACACTAGGAATTTCTCCTGTATCGTAGGTGCATTTACAAACATTTAAACTCACATACACAAACAGCCAGACCCGTAACAACTATCTGTAGGCCACACAAATATCTGTTCCGTGCGGGGATCGAACCCACGACACGCAGTGCAGCAGTCGATCGCATAGCCACTGAGCCAACCGTGTCGTCCTTTGGCCGACAAGACCCTGGTTATGGTGATGTTTAAATAAATGTCGTTTATTTTGTATCACCATTACAAGAACAATGGTAGTAAGGTAAAACAACAAATCACAAAGTAATTCTACAACTACGTGGATTTGAATCCACGACCTGCGACGGTTTGACAGCCCATTGGTAACGAACCGGGTAATAAAAAAACCGGGCAAGTGCGAGTCGGAATCGTACACCGAGGGTACCGTACAAACCTGCGACATAAACGGCCAAATCTTTTGACTGCGTAGATTTACGCCCGGTTCCAATAAACAAAAAACGATTCGTTTTGCTTACGGATAGTAGTATTTTGACATACGTCTCGTAGAAAATACTACTATCCGTAAGCAAAACGAATCGTTTTTTTTTGTTAGAGGGTTAATTTTTTCACAGCTTTAAGAGACCACAGAGTAGTGTTGCCCAAATTCAGTCTTGGTCTTGCAGTCTTGGTCTTGTTCTTGCGTTTTTGCAAGACCAAGACCAAGAACAAGACCGCGTATTTTTAGCAAGACCAAGACCAAGACTGACCGTGCAAGACTTGAGCAAGAACAAGACATAGCCTGCAAGACTCTTGCGTCTTGCAGCTAGGACTTAGCGCTATTTCACGGAGTAGTTAGGTGTAACAGTTCGGTGTATAGGTACGCTTAGGAATTCCATGAGACGCAAAAAACTGTATCAAAGAATATGAAAAACTGGACCTATGCGCATTACGACTAATACCATAAACATACCTACACAGCGAATAAAAAAATATCCATTAAAATCAAACTGAGTGCATGCATAGTTATGTTTTAATCATCGGCAATTTGATAATGCGGCATCAAAGGTTTTGTACTTACTTCTCAAAGAAATTTGCCGCTTTTCGGAAGTACATGGTTATGATACACGCGCCGGCTTCTTTTGAAATCATATACAACAATCGTTGCCGCCGCGCCGAAATCACAACATTTGACACTATTTTATGGCCGCCACAGGGCGTAGGTATACTCATGCAAAATAATTTCGAATTTTAAGAGTACCTACACGTGTTCCAAAGAATAAATAAGTTTCAGAGTGCTTAGAATGAAAATGAATACATTATAATGATCACGCAATATTAAATTTCATATAAGTTGAGAGTTCAAACTTTCTAGACAGATATTGTTCTTTAAAATACAGTCAAGTTATTGTAATTAATTTGTTTATTACATGTTTTAGCAAATGTAAGCTTATTTGCTAAGACATGTAAAAAAACAAATTGGAATGTGGAAGTAACTGTTTCTTAATTATAAGATATTATTATTAAGAAACAGTTACTTCCATGAAAAACGACATATAGGTCAGTTGATTTTTCAAATTTCTTATCAAATCTTCAGTAATTTATTAATCTGCTTGATCTTTACTATGGCTATGTTAATTCAAGCTCACAATGTTCCAATTCTAATACGTTTTTCTAAGATTTAAAATAAACTTTAATAAATAGTAATAGACTAATAGGTAATTGCAAGACTTGCAAGACTCTTGCTCCAAGACCAAGACCAAGACTGGGAGCGCAAGACCAAGACCAAGACCAAGACCAGGTGTATTGGCGCAAGACCAAGACCAAGACTGGCTAAGTCTCGTCTTGTTCTTGCATTTGGGCAACACTACCACAGAGTTGAGTATTTATTGTGCTTTTATATATTTCGTCTCGATAACTCCACGCGTTCCCGTGATATAGGGTCTTGACAGACAGATGGGCAGACAGATAGACGGACAACAAAGTGATCTTATAAGGGTTCCGGTTTTTTCCTTTTGAGGTACGGAACCCTGAAAAGTAAAAGAGTTGAACAGATCACTGTACGTACAACTAATTTATTTAGTAAGTGTAAAACCTGTGGATTCTTCTTAGTATCGCAAAAGACAAAACAAAGCCCGGATACAATAGTATTTAGCTGTAAAACGTATTCAAACAATGTGTACAATTTTTTTCAGAGATCTCAAACAGAGGTTTTCTTCGGAATCATCGTGATAAGTACTGGTTCCTATAACAGAGCAGTATTACATTGAATTGTTACGCTTTTGCTCTTTGTTTACTAGCTTGATGTGAAGCGATGATGCAGCCTAACAATGGATTCTGAAAACTCATTACAGATTGCTGTTACCTTTACATTACCTGCTCTGTTGGTCTCGTGGTATCGAGCGCGGCTGCGGTTTTTATTCTATTTTTGGGTTTAATGAAACCCAAAAATTCAAACAGCAATTCTTGTCTGGCCCGAAATGCCTGGACCAGGCAAGAAGTTTTGGTTGCCCGTGCCCGTTGCCCGTGCCTTGCTTAGCCTTTTTCTGGTTGTTTCGGATTTCCGTTTCACGGGACTACGAGAATGAGGGAAGAGAGTGCACCTGTGCCGGTGTCAAACTTGCGCACTATAATATCTCCTTCTGGATAATATCAGCTGACATTGGCGGACAGACAAAGTAATAGTTAGATATGTATATAACTAAATAAAATATTTAAAAAAGCAGTTTAGTACAAAATTTCCATACCTACTTAACCTATTTGTGTGAAAAAAACAGTTTTTTTTCCGCGATTTTTATAGTAGACTCATAGAGAAAGTCGTTCAGCACCCTGATATCCATAGGCGGTATGGTAAATGAAAAACTCTAAAAACCACATGTCGCTTCGCTGGCAGAATACTCGACATAGGGTCAGTTGCCAAAGAAAAAAAATCAGTATTGGATTGACATAAGCTACCGAAAAGTTTATGTCAAGGTTGACAGTGTTGTAGTGAAACGTTTTGAATGACAGTCATTTGTTTAGACCCAATTGTTTTACTTGAATGAAGTTCCGTTCAAACCGACCAGACTATACTCGGGACAGGACAGGCTGTGGACATACTGGACATGGGACAAATATTTCAGCACATTAACGTCTAGCATAGTGTGTGTTCAGAAACCCCTCATATGTTTACTGTAACGGTTCCACAAGCTAATACTGAAAACATATAAATCATACAAACGCTTGCGTGCCTCGAACGTTCATATTTTATGCTCGGATTCTCGTAAGTGAAAAATAACGCGATTGCCTCGATGGATGCTTTTATTATTATTAAAGAGTTGAGGAAATGGCTCGTTTAATGGTCCATGATGGGCCATTAGTTACCACTATGTCGATGTTGAGTTCTATATGATCATGGTGCTTCATTATGGTGATTATTGAAATTCTTTTCAGGACTATTTGATGTCATAACCACCTCGTTGAGAAAGCGTTTTTCTTTTACCAGTTGGTATTATGAATATCTTTGTAATGTCGCGGGAAATTTGTTTTTTTTTATCATGCGGAACAATGCATGTGAATTTCGACGAAATTTTTAAAAGCAATTTTCTATGAAGTGTTTTGCACAGGGTGAGGTGCTTTTGTTTTTCACAGTTTCTTGGATCTACAATTATCTTTGTACAGTCAGTCACGGAGATAAATAACCAGTTTCGTCAGATACAGTCGTTTTTTTTTAAATCCATGAAAACAAAAGGTTCATTAAATTAATTAAATTTGAATTGAAAATGTTCATCGAATTTTAATAAGAATTCACCAATATCTGACGAACCCGGTTACTGTGTTTTTAGTGACTGTACATATATGCCACCAAGTTTTCTCCCTGCACAGTTATTTTTGCTCAGGGAAAACATATCTTAAGCCTTAAGTATTACGTTATACTAAGAATCATTTGCGTGGGAGATAGGATTCCAATCAAACTTCACAAGAAGTTTCTATAAACTAACTTTAAAGGAATTTATTCGGTTACAATTCTACGAATAAATCCGCAATTTTACGTACCGTTGCCATCTTATTCGACATTAATTATCCACAACTATCTCAGTACTATATTTATTCGAACTAAGGAATTTGGACAAGCTTCCTTTGGACTTTATGCGTAGCTATTACGCTTTGGGAATTTCCTGGGTCATTATGAATTCTGACTGAGTCAAACCTGATGCTACGTGTAGACTAGAAAGGTAAACTGATGATAGTCTTGATTATTCTGCTAAATAAACACAATCAACTTCAAAGTAGTTTGGGAGGGTTTTGGGAGAACTGCATACAAAATGATATTTGCACAGGTTGTGCTAACCTCTGAATTGCAGGAATATCAAGGGAATGGTCAGTAGTATTAGCCAGATTTCAAAGTGATGTCTGCAATATTATCGATGAAAAGAATCTGGGGTCTAAGATGACCGCTTTGGCAGAATCATAATACGATAATGTAATTAATTACGTTCTTAAAATGGCCATAGCCGCAGCTTTTTCAGATGGGTAATCATCAAATAACTTCCCCGCTCTGGGTGGAGCGGTGGGGAGAGACAGACTTGTACTGACTAAAACCCATGTTCCTTCTATTGCCCTTAATGTTCCGAGGCCGCGGACTTTCGAATACGAACAACCCGGAACCCCGGCAGGCTGGCCCTGGCGGGCCCCTCTGCTTTGCTGACATCTCTTTGAGGCGCGCGTGGAACACTAACGCGCCATCGACACGGACTAACGTCAATAGACGGACGGACGGTGAGCTACCCATTGCTCACCGTCCACAGGCCCGCTGCTCAGCGAATTTTAACGTAATTCATTTCTTGAACCAATTATGATTTTACTTTAGCAGCTATTTTAGACCCCTTTTTTTTTCGGGTGGGAAATCATCTAATGACTTCCCCCGCTCTGGGCGGAGCGGGGGGGCATGTCAGACTTGTACTGACTAAAACCCACCCATGTTCCTTCTGTTGCCCTTTACGTTCCGGGGCCGCGGTATCTCTTTCGAACAACCTGCAACCCCGGCAGGCGGAGGCTCTGGCAAGCCCCTCTGCTTTGCTGACATCTTTTTGAGGCGCGCGTGAAACACGAACGCGCCGTCGACACGGCCTGTCGTCAATCGATGGACGGACGGCGAGCTACCCATTGCTCACCGTCCACAGGCCCGCATCTGCAGTGGCCGGGAGTCGTCTCGCGGCGCCCGGCGCCCGGGGCGTCTCCCGCGGCGGCTGGGTTGGGCAAGCCAGCATAGCAGAGGGCTGCTATGCTGACATCTCTTTGAGGGGCGCATGGAAACCTAGCGCGCCGTCGATACGGCACCAAAGATGCCTTACCGTCTTGTCCTATAACAATACAAGTATTCAGTCGGCAATAACAATTAATTAAGAAAATAATTAAGTAATTGGCGCAGAGCCCGCTGTTTTTTGTGTTGATGAATGTGGGTGCAAGTGTATTGGTATATGGAGCGCCGTTTGTCAATTCAGCAAAAAGTTGTAGGTTTCATTATTCATGGGGCGTTAGGACTGCAGGGAAATGTTGGCTTGAATTTAATTTGTTTTAGTAGATTGGTAATGAATTAAAGATAATTAATGACTAAAAGAGTGATGGATCTGAATGTTGATGGATGGAGAGCGAGAGGAAGGCCAAAGAAAAGATGGATGGATTTTGTAAGGAATGATATGAAGGAGAAAGGATTAAATGATGCCGTGACGTCAGATAGGGGAGAATGGAAGAAGAAAACGTGTTGCGCCGACCCCAAATAGAATGGGACAAGGGCAGAAAAATGTATGTATGGTAATGAATTAAACAATAGTGATTTTTTAGGTTTCCGTGTGTCTGTTTGTCAATACTCTTAATCTCGAGAACGTGTTAAGGTATGGAGTTGAATTTAAATCCATATACTCAAATCTGTAGTTCCTTGAAGCTGTGTAAAAATTAATTATCTAAGCCTACGAAATCAAAAGATATGTCTGTTTATATCGAAATATTATACGGAACTCTCGGTGCGCGAGTTTGATTCGCTTTTGTATTTCTTTGGATACCCACATACCTTAAGTTTCCCCAGAGGAACTAAACGACACTCAAGGGGTTTATTGGCAAGATTTTTATTGACTTTTCTTCGCAACTAGTTCGGTAACCTTGTTAATACTTTCTGCCAAACTTAGACACATTTCTTATTATCTATCGATAGTATAAGTTATTACTATGCTATCACCATCTTCGTTTTGCACGATGCCTATAACCGTTAGGCCAAGATAAATTACATATCTTCTTGCTCGGCTGTGAGCCAGAAACATTTTCCATCTTTCGTCTAAAATACTAGCCAATTTCTCTGGTAATTGATTGATAGTTTGCAAGTCCAAGATTAGGAACAAATTAAACACAGTCATTATTTTTAAACACATATTTATGATTAAAACTTGAAACGGGATATTTACCATGTTTGTTATTTGTTTCGAGTTTCCGATGTTTCAGCGATGTTGCAAACGCCGTGATTATGGATGAACTTAATTTAAGGCGCTGTACAAAGCAAACACTTCGTAAAACGTCTAGTTTTTCGTCGCAAAGTTAGCCGTATCTGTACATGCCACTAGCCAAAAAAAAAATACCGTGTATAGTTCAATACATAAAGTAAAGAGTTAAACAAAATAAGTTTACAAAAGTGGTCTAGTACTACGAAAAAAAAAATGTTTAAAAAGACCAAGAAAAAATTTTTTTCGTCTCGAAATTCTCAATTTTTTCAGCGACAACCATCATATTTTTTACATTGAGCTGTATTTTTTTTATATTCAATAAAAACTGCAAAATTACCTACATTTTGGCGGACATGATATTCAAATAAAATCAAACACCGAAATATTTTCGACCTTATTTCTATTCTTTCGATGCAATACTGTCGTGTACTTGTGTCAGACCATGCCTAGTATGCAGCTAGCGTCACTTCCGTGAATACCTTAAGATTAGCTTATTGCCGGACCTATGTTAGTAACCATGTCAGTTTAAAGACTTATATCACATATTTATGATTAGATATAGAGACACATTCAAAGTGAATCAAATGGATGTAAGAAAAAAAGGTTTTCTACAAAAACTCTACATACACAAGCCCTAATTAATTGGTTCCAACGTTTTGTTTATCATAACATCAAATCGTGACTTGATCTTTGACACAAGGAAGACACTACTTATTTATAAAAATACATCCAACTATTTCTTTCTATCTCCCAACCACGTGATATCGTTTTCCTCATTAACTATCGTAGTTATGTACACGGAAAGACTGAATGAGAATAGATTAAGTGTCTCGTGCTGGATTGATATCAAGCTCCTCAATTAGCCTGTGTTTTGCTCAGTGGCCTCTGTTATCTGTCATCGGAAACGCTTTCACTGAATGTTAAGGTGAATTCACACATAGACAAACAATGATATTCGGATAGTTTGAGGAAAATGATATTTAAAGAAAGGTGTGAAATGGTAAATTTGTTTGCGTAAGTTCATTATCAAAGTGAACAATTTTATGCTTGGTGTTTTGATGAGCAAGCTGGTGGATTTTTTATGGTAGAAGCATCCATAAGGAATTAGTCTAGTTCAGTAAGTTTATGAAGTTCAAAAAACCGTTTATTGATTTACAGTTCGGTAGTCGATGGATGTCTTTAGCACAATGTTTGTTGGTTAAACTTTCGATAGCAACACATTTCGGTGTGCGCTTCGACTTTTAAACGTCAATTCAATCATTATGCCCTCTTTGTTTTACCAACCGACAACGGCCCTTGTTCACGATAGAAAAAATATAAAAATAAAAGTTTCGCCACACAACGAGAGATAATCGCTGATGAGATCTCCGCAGTCAGCTTCGCATTGTTTGTAAATGAGAGCAGCGCAAATAAAATAAAAACGTTCATTTGATAGTGCTCTCTCGACTCGATTGTTTCGGACCTTTGAATCGAGAATCGTTTGTGTTTTTAAATTATAATTATGTTTTAGTTGTTTCTATTTGCTATGGTGAGACGTGTTAAGAATTGATTGGGACGGACGAGTGTAAAATTCTTTTTCGCCTTTTTATTTTGACAGCCAATTACTGGCAACATTTTTGAACATAAAACAGGGCTTGTTACATTAATTGCAGATCCAAGTGAGTTCAGTGTGCAATAAATGGACCGGGTTATTGCATTCTTGTATAGTAGGTATTTCAGAAAGAGTCGTAATATTATAATTAGATAGATTTTCTGGTAATGGGCAACATTGAATAACGATTAATATACCTCCCGAACTAAAACCTGCATTAATTAATACATGGAGGCGCAAAGTAAACATTTTCTTTGTAAGTAAAAGCAAACACAAAGCTTCAGGCTTTGCTTTCTTTACTGTATTTTCGGCATAAAGAAATATACGTGTTTATCATATAACCGCAACGCCCACTCCGTAATACAAATATGTATTTGTTACGGTACAAATGAATGCCATATTTATATCATGTCGTGGTTCGCGTGTAGACATGTTTGTGTTATTTAATTTGTTTGGAGACTTAGGGGACATACCAATTAATGTTATAATGTCTTTTAAAAGCTAACGAGCGTTAAGTAAATATGCGGTCAAAAATTTTTTTTCTTCTTTTGTAATCAACCCGCCCCGCCCCTACTTCCCTAGGAAAGTGACGAGAATTAATGTGGTTGGGTATTAGGGTAGAAGGGGATGGTGTAGCTGGAAAACTGTCCAGATTATGAATTTCAGAGAAATATGGAAGAAGACATAATGCGCCGACCCCAAATTAATGGAGATTCAGGCAGGAATTGAATCATGAATTGCAAAGGATTCATTTAAGCGTATGGGTTTCATATTACAAAACGGTAAGGACTTCAAATAGCTTCAATACCAAGTCTATTTTTAATTTGTTCACAGTAATCTTGAGTCTAGTGCATGTGATTGGAGCTCGCTTGCAATGTTCCGGGGCCACGGTGTCTCTTTCGAATAACCCGCAACCCCGGGGTTATCTACCCCTCGGGTAACCTTTCGGTGAAAAAGACGAGATGTCATATAGCGTTATTCTTTGAAGAATATTGTGTTGTGTTGGTCCTGAAAATACAGATAATTATTTGCAGTGCTACTGAAGAAAAATTCCCTGAAAAAGAAAAATACACAAGTTAATTCGCGAAACCAGACTTGCTTCTTGAACACGTCTCAAGAACATTTCATTGTACTTGACATTCGCCTTCACAAACAAAAGCACGTGTTCATTGTATAACTGAGTGATAGTACGCATTGATTGGTCCGTTTATTTATCAAGAGCAGTGAACGTTGACCGTGATTGGTGGAGCGTTGCGGCCAGGGATCGTAACGAGAGTAATGCAGCAGTCAGCACTTTGCGGTTGGCTGGTCATTGTCAAATATTTCGAATATTGAATTTAGTGAGGGAACGCTTTTTCTGTTAGTTTCGAATCGGTAGGTCTAGATTGGGGCTCTTTTATTTTATACGTGTGTGCGGAGTTTGATAAAGAATTTATAGGGTTACGTGTAATATTTAAGGCAAGCTCGGTGAGTTTAATATCCCAGAGCTAGAAAACTTCGTCGACCTGCTGGAATCACACTTTTCCATGCACCTATCATTTTCTGTCGTTCGATCTCATCATTTTAATATTTCGCTTTAAATAAAAATAAAACAAATTATGTATTATTTAAAAAGCAAAATACCCAGAGTTAAGAATCATTAAAAAAACTATTAATCTATCTACCAAAGCCATTAAAATTATTATCAAAATCTTATTATCTTTGTTTTAGGCCACACCTATTTTCCTTAAGTATTGTAACAATGACAGCAACAACCTTGTTGTTCGCAAACACTAGGTAGGTAGGTACTATCAGGGTCTGGGTTCAGTTTGGTCGGGTAAAAAGTTTAAAGGATTCGAAAGATTTTTTTCAGTAGTAGAGTCTGAATTTGTGCCCATTTAGCCAATTGATGGCAATTCGCCCCCCAAAAAACGGGACTGAAGTCTGACAGTCTAAAATGTGTTCCTCACAATTTATCTCCAATAAAAACCTTGTTATTGCCATTCCCAAATATAAATCAATAATAAAAATATGTCCCAAAACCATTAATAGGTAAATAGCCGTCGATTCACACAAACGCAGACAACGATGCATTTAATCAAATCAAATCAAATCAAAATCTTTATTTCAGACCAAGCGATCCATATAGATAGTGTTAATATCAACTTAGCCTATGTTAGTTCAATTAAAAATAAACAAAACACATTAATTGGCTGCATGAACATGGGCACGCACATGTCTGCCAGCCCAGAGCCTGATAAATGGTCCGTCGACCTTGTCCGCCAGTGTAGCTAAAATGCTGTTAGGGCTACCCCTGAATCGCCGCAACATCGATGCACATCGTTTGCGCATAATGGCATGAAAGTCATCTATTCGCGCGTCCGCAAACATGCCCGAAGCGCTGCAAAACCGAGGCAGCCCCACCAACATCCTCAGCGCATTATTATACTGCACGCGCAGAGCGTTGTAAGCCTTCTGCGTATACCCAACCCACAAGCTGCACGTGTAGAACGACTGACAGTAGGCTCTGAAGAGCGTCAGTTTTACCTGACCAGAGCACCGCGCAAACCTGCGGGCAATCATATTGCATCGGGCTGCCAACGCCCTGCGCTCCCTGTCTATATCCTGGTCATCTGTGAGAGAATCCGTGACCACATGACCGAGGTATCTAAACTGAGTGACGACTTTTAGTGATGCTCCTTGTAACGTCACTGGTGGTACATTTGTGGGCATATTATTGCGTGCTTTAAAAACCACCACTTCACTTTTAGTAGCATTATACCTCAATCCATGAGCCTCCGCATACCTCTCACACACGGCCAACAACTTCCTCAGTCCACAGATTGATGGGCTGAGCAGCACCATGTCATCAGCATAGCTAATGTTGTTGATCATTCTGCCATCCACAGAACAACCAACCATAGTGCTACTCAGCTCACCAACCAACTGGTCTATGTACAAATTAAAAAGGGTGGGTGAAGTCAACCCCCCCTGCCTCACGCCACAATCCAGCCCATACTGTACTGATTGAGCATCTGACCATCTAACATAGTTAATCTGACTCTCATACCAAGATTTAAATATCTTTATTATCTCAGGTGAGAGGTCCGTTTCATCCGACATTTTTTGCCACAGAATGTCATAATTCACCAGGTCAAAGGCTTTTGACAGGTCCAGAAAACAACCATAAACAGGTGTCTTCCTGTCTGTGTAGTACTGCACAGTCTGCTTGAGACATAAGATTGCACTTTCCGTCGACAAACCGGTTCTAAAACCAAACTGCCTGTCGTTGAGTTTGATATGTATCTTCAACTGTCTCTCAAGCAGGCTGTCCAGCACTTTACCAATGACTGTACCCAGTGAAATAGGCCTATAGTTATTTTTATCGGATGAGTCACCAGTCTTGTTCTTAACTATGGGAACTACGACAGTTTTTACGAGATCGTCAGGCAGGTAAGAGTGACTCACACAAAAATTAAATAACATGGCGAGCAACCTAGGTAAGTGTACACCAGCGGACCTTAAATGCTCAACACTCAAACCATCGTGCCCAGGTGACTTACCTCGTTTCATACTTTTTAGCGCGTCTTTTACATCTTTCACGTTGAATCTAACATGAGGATCACCTTCACACGGGGTCCGAATGCCTCGCCTAGATGCATTTGTTATATTTGGTGCGACTTTAAATTGACTCATAAACATATTGGCTATATCACTGTTATGTGATAAGCCGTCTACGTTCGATGGCAGGCTCGGCTGGGGATTCAAAGAATTGGTTTGCTTCCAAAAAGAACTAAATTTCTTTTCCTTATGAAGAGATGCAATAATATCCATTTTTATCTGGCTTTCATTGTTCTGACACCACTTTATCATTTAAGGATGATATTAATATAATACGTCGCGCATCATTTGGCTTGCTTGAATACGACGTAAGAACCACAAAATGAATAGGGTCAGAAGGTTAATTCTATACTGTTACCACCCGTAAGCACTCCTTTAACTGACCCGATCTCGTGGTTCAGTTTCGACGGCACTGTTGGCGCAGTATCTGAGCGATCGGCTGCTGAGCTGTGTGTCGTGGGTTCGATTCCTGCAGGGAACAAACATTCGTATGGCCTGCCAATAGTTGTTTCGGGTCTGGCTGTTTGTGAGTTTAAATGTTTGTAAATACGATACAGGAGAAATTCCTAGTGTGGGGCAACGTTTTCAAAAAAAAAACCTTTCTTACTGTAATGTGTCCTATAGTTAATCTGTGTATAGCGTTGTGGGCTGCAACATAGTCTATATATTGTATGTGTATTTCTTGTTCCTGTTTTATGTTGTAGCTGTTTGTTGTACCTCTTGAATAAAAATATAAATCCAACCTTCTGTATCTTGTATTTGTGGTAGGTCCCTTGAGCATCGGCGGCACATTTACATCGCATCACTTACGACTAATGGTTGCGTTATTATCTAGCGTCGAGTTATTTACGAAGAATTTGTTTGGTTCGGCTTCCGTGTTTCTTTGAGGACTGTCATTAATGTAATAAAGTTTACTTCCAACAATTATTGGTGGCTAATAAATCGCACGCATAGATCTAAACCGACATAACAGAAAAATTGCGAATTTTGAGTTGTCCTTGTTTTTGAATGCTCGGTGATCATACTTAACTTTTTAACATAACAGTATTTTTTTGACGGCACGGCTGGCGCAGTGGCAGACCGATCGACTGCTGCGCTGCCTGTCGCGGGATCGATTACCGCACGGAACAAATATTTGTATGACCTGCAGATAGTTGTTTCGGGTCTGGCTGTTTGTGTATGTGAGTTTAAATGTTTGTAAAAGCACCCACGATACAGGAGAAATACCTAGTGTGGAGCAACGTTTTTTTTAAAAAAAAAAAAGTATTAACCTACATTGACATTTTACAACCTATTTATGATTTAAGATTAATGTTATGTTCATAACTCATACAGAAAGTAATAAAGAAGAAACCTGCCAAGTGCGAGTCGGACTCGCGCACCGAGGGTTCCGTACAAACTTGTGACATAAACGGCCATATTTTTTTGGGTTGGGAAATCATCAAATAATTTCCCGCTCTGGGCGGAGCGGCGGAGAGTGTCAGACTTGTACTGACTAAAACCCACCCATGTTCCTTCTATTACCCAGTTCCGGGGCCGCGGTATCTCTTTCGAACAAACCGCAACCCCGGCAGGCGGTGGCCCTGGCAGGCCCCTCTGCAGGGACCACTGACTTGAGTATATGGTTTTAATTTCAACTCGATACCTCCACACGTTCTCGAGATGAAGACAGGCAAACAGACAGACAACAAAGTGATTCAATAAGGGTTCCGTTTGTTTCCTTTTGAAGTACGTTACCCTAAAAAAGTTTATTTGTCTCCAGAAAATTACACTTTTTGAGTTGTCTCAGTTTAGATCTAGGTGCGAAATGTTTTCCCCATTTAAGGATTATCGATATTTATTTGTGCGAATGTTCTGGTAATGAAAGGAAATTGTGTTGATGTTTATTTGAAAGTAGAAATAATTCGATCAAAATAAGTGAAGTAGGATCATGTTGGTGATAAACAAGTTGGCAGTTACCATAACAAGGAACCGTGTTTACAGTTGTTTACAATACACGTTATTTGTAAACACCATGATAATAAATATTTGCAAATTGGCGGCACGTTTGGCGCAGTGGCTCAGCAATTGTATGTCGCGCCGCGTGTCGCGGGTTCGATCCCCGCACGGAACAAATACTTGTATGACCTACGGGTAGTTGTCCAGGTCTGGCTGTTTGTGAAAGTGAGTTTCAATGTTTGTAAGCGCATCCGCGATACAAGAGAAATTCCTAGTCTGGGGCAACATAAAAGAAAAGGAGAAGCCTTCTAGTTGTGGTATCGTAAAAGACTTATTACATAATAACCAAGTAAACAGTTAAAACCATCCTCCTGTGTATGTGAGTTTAAATGTTTGTAAGCGCACCCACTATACAGGAGAAATTCCTAGTGTATAATATTCCATGAAACACCCGTCCAGCTATTTTTATTTTGTCCCATAATAATATATGTATTTGTAAAAGTTTGTTATGCCTTGTTTTTTTTTGTTATTTTGTGTGGTATTTTTGTTTTTTTTTACATGATTTAAAATTGTATTTAATGTGTGATTATTATTTTTGTTGTTAATGTTTAGTTTTGAACTTATGACTTATGATTGTGTTTTTTTTTTCTTTTATGCTATTATTACTTTTAATTATGTTTGTGATTTCAAATATAATGTAAATTGTTTGTGAATAAAATTGAATTGAATTGTGCTCGTCGTAATTTGCGACAAATAAATATTTTTTTCTTTCTTTCCAACCGCTTCTAATGCTATAAACCTGGCATAAAACTGCCCACTGCTGCTTCTAAAAAAAAACGAATAGAAAAACACAATAACACTTTGCCCGACCCAGAAATCAAAACCCAAGACAAAAATTTAATTTACTAAAAAAAGCTTTGTAAAAAGACCCAATAAAAAAAAGCTGGTCAATACCCCATATTTTTTTTCGTTGAACTATGAAAAACATTGCTGTAATCCATACTTTATAATATTATAAATAGGATAGTGTTTGTGTATGTCTGTTTGTTTGTCCGTTTTTCACCGCAAAACGGTGTGACGAATTGACGTAATTTTTAAGTGGAGATATTTAAAAAGGATGAAGAGCGACATAGGCTACTTTATGTCTCTTACTAACCCGCACTTTTCTAAAATAGGGGGTGGATGCGAGCGAAGCCGCGGATAAAAGCTAGTAAATTATAAAAATGCACACTTGACATCAATTACAAATCACCCCTTTTAATTGCCAACGCTACGTTTCGCGGGGATTACACGCATTTCCTAGGCACATGGAAGTGTATATCTACCCTCGTCATTTTGGACATTTGACACCTGCTATTTACGGATCAGATACTGCCTAAATTAATTTCATTACGCTTCCACTCGCCTGCGGGAGTTGACGTACGGACAACGTCCCAATTATTAATGTTTGTTGAATTTAAACTTGTTTTGGACGCATATACCACTGAAAGTTATTTCAATTATACTAGGGGTATTTTCTCAAACATACAGGGTGTAAAAGAACCTGCTGCTGATGCTGTCAAGCCAGTATTTTGTATGTCAAATTAAGTAACTCTAAGCATATAATTGCTGGGAAACGAATTTTTTGGTTTGAAAAATCGGGTTATATGGTAAGACTCAAAGTAAAACTTTGTACTGATGGATGCATTGAATGTTAAGGGGGTATGTACAGGGCACGCCACAATAGTGGTGGTAAGTCCCCTCTTTGAGGAGTGGCTGGAGAGGCGCCACGGCATCCTCACCTGCCGCCTGACGCAGGTCCTCACCGGACACGGAAGTTTCGGGAGGTTCCTGCACATAATCACACATGCACATTCATAATGGAAAGACTGAATGAGACGCCCGGAGGCCACGGTGGAGCACACAGTGGCGGTCTGCCCAGCTTGGGCGGAGCACCGCCCGCCGTGCCCTCGTAGAGGCGATCGGCGGCGGCGATCTCTCGCGTCCGGCCCTGGTTCAGTCCTTGGTTCAGAGCGAGAGAGAATGGGAAGTGGTCACCTCCTTCTTTGAAGCAGTCATGCTTGTGAAGGAGGAGGCCAGGCGTTTGACGGAAACAACCTCAAACCAACCCAGCCCGGCGCCGGGCGCCGCTAGACGACTCCCGGCCACCGTAGATGCGGGCCTGTGGACGGTGAGCAATGGACGATGAGCAATGGGTAGCTCACCGTCCGTCCGTCTATTGACGACAGGCCGTGTCGACGGCGCGTTTGTGTTTCACGCGCGCCTCAAAGAGATGTCAGCAAAGCAGAGGGACTTGCCAGGGACTCCGCCTGCCGGGGTTGCGGGTTGTTCGAAAGAGATATCGCGGCCCCGGAACATAAAGGGCGATAGAAGGAACATGGGTGAGTTTTAGTCAGTAAAAGTCAGACACTCCCCCCCGTTCCGCCCAGAGCGGGGAAAGTTATTTGATGATTTCCCACCCCAAAAAAAAGGGGGTATGTAAGTAAAGTTATAGAAGTATTTGAGTATATTATCTCATTAAATACGTGTATTTAAAAAAGAAAACTTGTTTTAAAGTTGGAACAATATCTCCGTTTTTAATTGAATTTTTTTATTATTTATTTACTCTGGAAGCGTCCAGAGTAAATAAATACTGTGCATGTCTTTCTACTCGCACATTTGTATAATCAACATCTCAACAATATAAATATCTCAACATGAATGATGTAAATACGATTTTGTAATAATATTATAATTTAAAAGAATGTCCATTGGGTTTCTTGCCCATTCTTCGCCATAGAAGTCAACGCTGGAATGGGCAACTACAGTACTTTCACAAGTTATTATGCCTTGTGACCGGGACTGTAGCGTCATCATTTTGATTCTTAACCCTCAAAAGTGATTTGATTCTTAACCATTATGTACAAAATGTCATCAAGCAGGCATCGTGCCTTACCGGTGAAAGTTTGCTATCGATTTGTTACCGTATCATTGTGGTTTTAAGCTATTATTTACCGTGTCCTCCTATATTTAATGTAACCTCACATGATGAAATGACATTTAATTGTAAAATTAAAGCCGCTATTAAGCACTAGTGCGTTCAAAGCTAATCAAATTAAAAACAATTAACTCCCAACGAAAACGATCAACAGAAAAATTACAATATTATTCATCTTAGCTAAACAATCAGCTTTAAACTCTATTGATTTGAGAACCTAAAAGTAATTATTCTTCGCTTCAAGTTACTAGAACCCATTAGGTCATCATACATACTGGCAGAATATTAGCGTACCCTTGAGCTGTCAGTTCATCGCCATAAACGCCATTATGTTGTCGCTTCTGTGCGAGGCTTACTTAACCAATGACAGCTCGTAGCTTGTTAGCTTGCTGTCCATGAGCTTCACTAGAGGCAGCTTGGCTTGATTGGCTTATGGATTAGCTTAAATGCTATTCAATTGAGCTTTGTTCTAAGCTTGCATCTAATATTCAGATCATGTCCGTTAATTAAAGGCCATTTTGAAATAAAAAAGGAACTCTAATAACATGGGATAAGGGCGATAAAAAGAACATTCAAAGTGGGTAACTGCCAAAGAGCTTTCGACAAGAATATCGCGCTTCGGAAACAAAGTTTACTTTGCCAATTTACATTGCCATGCGTGATACTTCACTAAAGAATATTTTCCGTGCTTCCGAGACTCGTATAATAAACATATACATTAACGTTCGATTCCATTTACTGTAGTCACGAATAAATATCGTTGTATCTGTCACAGATACCATTCGTCACCCACCCCCATAAGAGCTGGATTTTTGATTTGTTATCCAACCGAGGTTGTCAGTGTTATTGATGTGTAGCGAAATTGGAAAGTTCAGAGGCACTTATCTCTCAGATTTAGATAGCGGGGCAATTAATAAAGCGGGGTTTTCTTCCCCTAAAGCACCCTTGACGCGAGCCCGCGGCTGTGTCGCTTGCAGCCCGCCTTCACTCCCGGATTATTGAACCCGATATTACATAAATACCAAATGTGGATAGACAATGATGATACGGTATTGGCTTTATTTCATTTCGTGTTACACGGAAGGCTTTGAGGCTCGTTTAGTGGCGTGTCTCGGTTGCAGGGAGTATGTAAACAATGCCGTATCTTGTAGCCCAAGACCAAGTATTAAAGGTTTTATATCGAAACGTTACTTTTGTTTTTCTGTCCGTCTATTTTTAGCTACAAAAAGTCGCCAGAAAGTACCGGCAAAATAGAAAGACTTAGTGACATGTCAAGTCATCATTGTTTCACTAATGGATAGAACAGATTCCACGAAAAAACAATTGTGAGCTCCGAAAACTCATTCTGTTGGTTTTTACCCGGATTTTCGTCAGAGTCGAAAGAAATTGGATGTGCGTTCATTATCAAGAGCCGAAGTAACTTCTTTAATAACATGACACGTTTTTTGTGAAGCGACGATTCTTAGCAAACAATAACAGACGGGGAGTATCTAGATATCAGTATTAATACCTCAAAGGAAATCAAGTGAACCGTTGCCGATATCTTTTGTTACGTAAAAGCTATGATATTAAACATAAAACACAAAGGGATATAAAAATCTGTTTCAAGTCGTTTTCTCGAACCATTTGGAGACGAGAGCCCTCGACTGGCGTGTCGAATCATGTCTTCGCAATCGATACTTCAGTTTTTCCCTCGTTCCGTGAAAAACGTTACCGTTTCTTGTTGAGACAGAAATGTTTCTTATCTCTGTAGGAGATTAATACGAAGGGTACGTCAGTATCAAAGCTGCCCAAATATTTTGTTAACATTTACGCCACGATAAAATTGCAGGGAAATTTTGTGAATGCAGATTTCGTGAATTTATGGTGAATGGATGCTTGTTTTATCTTAACGATCGGGGATTTGTTTTTTTTTTAATTAATAAATGATAATAAATATCTTGGGACAACTCACACACGGCTATCTGATCCCAAGCTAAGCAGAGCTTGTGTTATGGTAACCAGACAACTGATATACATTCTTATATAATTTATAAATACATACATATTATAGATTAATCACACCCAGACACAGAACAAACAATCATGCTCATCACACAAAGTTTGTCCTGGGTGGGAATCGAACCCACGACCTCCGGCTCAGCAGTCAGGGCCATTAACCACTAGACCAACAGGCCCGTCATAATAAGAAGTTTGTACACAAAATTGTTAGTTCTATAACGCAGTATTTTCATTGTAAATCGATGAGTTTAATAAAAAGCTACACTACTACTAGTACTTAATGAAAAATAAAACTTCTAGTGATGTATTCTATAACCATTTTATCTCGAGCTAACTATCTACACCTACATATACGCTATACAATGTTGTCAACGATGTTCTAACATAACATGTCTCTTAACCAATCTCTTAAAGCTATCGGATACATAAATCGGATTATAAATGGAATCATCATCATGATCATCAATCCTGCAAACAAATATAAAAAATTTGACCCAAGAATAATAAATAAAACAAACGGGGTGAGCTAAATAAAACCGTTTAATAAAAAAAACCTCGCAGCTGAAAATTTACAGCAAACAAGGAATTCACGCAAAATGTTTGAATTGACTGTATGTAAAACATTGCCTATTTGTACAATTAATAAAAATAGAATCCATATTTATTCATTTACAACCATCAATTCACCCTGTTACCGATACCAGTAGGTTACTATCCTTATTAATATTATAAAAGCGAAAGTGAGTGCTTGTTTGTTACGTCTTCACGCCAAAATGGCAAAATCGATTTGAATGAATTTGGTACCGACATAGTTGGAACCCTGAGGACGGACATAGGCACTCTTTGTCTCTTTCTAATCCCCTACTTCCCTAAAATGGGGGGTTGAAGTTTGTATGGAGCATTTCGCAATTTTCAAGCAAAAAATAGTTTGCGGAGTATTTGTCACTAACAAAAACATCGTATTTAATTTTTTTTCAGAAATCTGCCCCCAACCCCTTAAAAGAGGGGGTGAAATTTTATATGGGACTTTTCGCAGTTTTTAAGGTAGGAAGCTGAAAATCGGTACACACACTCTTTGTTACCAACGAAAAATACCTGCAAATCAGGAAAGCCCATGTTACCTTGAATTTAACGCGATCGAAGCCGCTGGCTAGAGCTAGTTTTTTTTTATATATTTAAATGTTTTTTTTTTCTATATTTTTATTCAAAAATAAAAAATATATATGTGATAAAATGAATAAACGGAAAATAGAATCCATTTAAATTCAAAACCTTCACGGTAACATCAACAATATCCCGCTAGGAGATAAAGGTGTCAGATTGAATCATGGTGGCTGAGAGGATTCGGAACGTCTGCGGATATTCTATTGATTAGTACGGTCAACGTTGGGTCCAACACAATGGTAATATTTTTCTGAGAACACTAGCCTTTTTTGCTGTTGTTCCAATGGCTTTAAAATCTTGGCTGACTGTTTTTAGGGTTACGTAACTCAAAAGACAAAACGGAACTCTTATTGTAACACTATGTAGTCCGTCTGTCCCTTTATTTCGAGAACGAGCAAAGGTATCAAGTTGAAATTAAAACCGTTTATTTCCATCGGTGATCTCTTGGAGCTGTGAAAAAATCCAACCTCTACGTCAACGTAGTCAAAAGATATGGCTGTTTATATCGCAAGTTTGTACGGACCCTAGGTGAGCGAGTCGGGTTCGCTCTTGGCCGGTTTTTTTTGTAGATTTTACATGAAATCAAAATTTTTATTTTCTGTTTTTTTTACCATCATACCCCGGTCATGGCTCTTGACCTAATCGACAACATCTTTGCTCATATATTACTTGAAAGAACAAACCATCTGGGCACTTAGGTATATAGTCGTACTAGCTGGCGCCCGCGGCTTCGCCGGCGTGATATCAAAAACAAATATCCTATGTGATATTACAGAAGATCTGTTCAGCCGTTTTGACGTGAAAGAGTAACAAACATCCATACCTCCATTCACACATGCATACATGTATCAATCCTCACAAGCATTTATAATATTATTAGGATTGTATAGTTCGATGGGACTTGATACAAGAATATACTAAGAAGTTCTATACCATACCATAGATGCTACAAAGTTTTTCGAGACCCCAAAAAATCTTCCTGAATCCAGAAAGGTGTCGAATTGAACGAAGGTCGATAGCATTCGGTCTGCCATATATCTGCAGATATATCCGCAGATATATCCGCAGATATATCGGGCGGGCAGCGTGGAATGCCTTCAATTTCCACTTGCGCCAGTCTGTTGAGTTCAATGGATGAATATTTATGGGTTCCAGACGCTAATGTACTATGTGGTGGATGCGTTTGTTGCTGGATGAGGTATGGGTAAGTTGATTGGTGAATGTAGTTACACCAAGAAAGGGATGCATGGACTGTGTGATTGATGAAGTGGCTAGAAAAGTGATGAGACCTGAGAGTTTTTTTTTTGAAAATCTCACGGGGTAGGCTTATTTCCAGCAGTGTGAGAAAATTTAATATACGTATAGAGAAAATTATAACAGACTGAATTGACGGCACGGTTAGCAGTGACTGAGCGATTGATCGATCCTCGCATGGAAAAAATATTTGTATGTGAGTTTAAATGTTGTGAGGGGCAAGTTAAAAAAAATGTATTGTGTTGTATTCAGCAAATAGTGTTAGCTTTCACTTTACTAGTATGCAGTGGAACCACCAGTTTTTTTTTTGTACTTTTAGTAGTTGTACTAAGACAGATAGATATTAAATAACACAACGCACCTTGGTAATTATGGCTGAGGAACTTACGGCCTGATTCGTGCGTGTTCGAAGCACAAAATTTTAGCTAAAATTCTGTCGATAATATCTGTTTTCCGCCGTAAAAAGAAAAAAGTACACACGTAAGATAAATGGATTAATCTGGATGAAGCGAAACTGGTACCGGGTAAACTGAGATCAGATTAAACTCAAGAGGAAACCAGCAAAATAAAATGTGGCACCATCAAATATGACGTTGCCATGTTTGATTTAATATTTATTGCCCATGCTAGTACTGGGGTGGGTGGGGTCAGTAATGTTAAGCTTCTGCGATGAAAAGTCTACTCAATTTCTCTTTCCGCGTTTCAAGTTGCCAAATTCTATCAAATTCGAAAAGAGTAAGAAATGTTTTTGGACTTAGCATGTAGGGTGTACAACGAATAGTGGTGTCTTTTTTTAGCTTGCACTGGACTGTCTTATAACGAAGGATCAATAGAATGCGAGGTCAGCTTATACTAGATGGTAACGCTGACGTGCGGTTAGCTGTGCTAGTCCATCAGGTATGCATTTTATTGCCTTTCTTACTCAAATTGATAAAGGAAAACTGAAGAAAAATACGTTGACACGACTTCAGGTAATGGGGTGGACATGGGTCAAGGACAGAGAGATGATGATGATAGATTACATCATATTAAAACATCCCTAATCCATATAGATAACAACGAAAGAACTCTTAATCTAGCTATTAGACACTCTTCTAGTTAGAAGTATATATTCGTATATTCACATCGCACTTGTCAACACATTACGGGTTCACTCATTACGCTTGGAGGCTTTATTTTTTTTATTTAGTTTTATTTTTTGAGTATATTCTCATTGTTTATTTATATTTATTTCTGGTATATTGACGTGTGCCAGCAGACATTTTGCGATACCATTGTTATGTAGCTAGGATATTACTGTATAAAATCTGGTTCTTCAAACCTACTAGATATTTGTGTTGCTGTGGAGTTTGTTCCATGTCAATCAAATTTTTAAAATTACGTATATGTCAATTAAAAAGATAATAATTATAAAATAAGAAAAAAAATGACAATAATAATGGCAAAAAAGGATAAATAAAAATAATATCAAATAAAATTATAAAAAAAACAAATCAGAATTATATATACCTACAAACAATTTATCATTTAAATATTCATCCACACAGTAATGACATTTGTCTATCAGTAGAGACTGAAGAGACTGATTGTTTTTTTTTTTTAATGGCAAACATTTCATTTTGTCGGGTATTTTATTATAACTAAAACTACATACAACTTTAACTATATTTAAATAAATTATTTTTGATTTTGACAACAACACAAAACAGATACACACAAAAAAGAACAACCAATATCATAAGTCGGCCCGTTCTCATCAGTCATGTGTAAAAAACAAACATAAGTTAAGGAAATGATGTTATTTTCTTTCGACTGTTCTTACACATATGTATGGTATTATGTATTACGACTAGGAGGGGACTGATATTGCTGCCAATGTATTTGTTCCCCCTTTGTAACCTGTCGCTTCAGGCAATGCGTGGATGCATTTAGAAATTACTTTCGTGATTTTTATTTATCAGGAGGTTTTATGACGGGAGAGGTCGTAATATCTTCTTGTGATATAAACTTTATATTACCTAGATTTCCTTGTTGATAAAATATTATATCTATTTTCTTTTTTTTTAAGAAAAACCTTGCCCCACACTAGGAATTTCTCCTGTATCGTGGGTGCGTTTACAAACATTGAAACTTACATACACAAACAGCCAGACCCGAAACAACTATCTGTAGGCCATAAAAATTTTTGTTCCGTGCAGGGATCGCACCCGCGACAGGAAGCGCAGCAGTCGATCGCTCAGCCACTGCGCTATAATCATGATCAATGAAATTGTGAAACCTAAATGCAATTTATTTTCGGATGGGAAATCATCAAATGACTCCTCTCGTTCTGGGCGGAGCGGAAGGGAATGTAAGACTTGTACTGACAAAAACCCAAACCCATGAATGTTCCATGTTTTGTCCTTTGTGTTTAAGGGGCGCGGTATCTCTTTCGAACAACCCGCAACCCAGATTGCATTAGAGATGTTTTAGAAGAAGAAGAGAGAAAGCAATTATGAGATCGCTGTGATTTCATAACTGCACAGCAAATGGAAACGATTAGGATATTCTACTTTGTTAAATTATAATATTAAGAGTAAGTACTTGATATTATAATTTAACAAACGAATAACAGTAACTTACAAGAACTTTCTTCAGATATCCAACAATGTTCTAGACTTTGCACTGAGATGAGAAACCAACACCGCAATAAACTTGCATCAGCAACAAACTCAACAATAATTAAACTACTTCACTTTGCTCCAAGACCAACTATCATTCCACAAACGCAACACAGCTGAACAAATTCCCAGTTAATTTCCCACTTCACGTTCTGTTTGTACAAATTCCCAGCTAATTTCCCAGTTCCCTTGTATCGTACATCCGGGACGAAGTCTGTCCATATCGTCCGGTTTAATTACTAAGCTGCCAACGCTCCCAGTAACACATTGATGACAGTGGCTTCCTTGCAAGTTATAGCTCAGACGGTTTGCTTTGAGCCTCTTGTGTCATGTTCAATTTCATTGCTTGATGTTTTGACGGTAGTAGGTTGATAGGGAATTTTATACTGTGGTTTCATGTGTAAAAATCTCTTGTCCGGCTACAGTTTATTGACTTTTCAGATCATTTGAACAATAAGGATGGTTAAAATTGAGGAGGATTTTTCTGAAAAGCTTTGAGTGCAGTCTGTTGAAACGTTTACAAAAAGAGATTAATCCTCTTCTTTTTTATTGCGGGTGGGAAATCGCCAAATAAGCCCCCCCCGCTCTGGGTGAAGCGGGAGGGAATGTCAGACTTTTATTGACTAAAATCCACCCATGTTCCTTCCCTTTATGTTCCGGTGCCACGGCATCTCTTTCGAACAATCCGCAATCCCGGCAGGTGGTGGCTCTGCGATGGTTTGAGGAAGAGTTAATCCTTATTGAATGTGTTATTGTTGTATACAACAGTGTTGGTACACAGTCACTAATTTTTAACTCATTGTACATTAAATACGATTTTATAGCAGCCCAGTGTATCCCACTGCTGCTGGTCAAAGACTTCCCTATTTCCTTCCAGCTACTCTTCGGGAGCGCCACCTGGAACCAGCCTTCGTGAAGCACGTCTAGGTCGTCTCACCGCCTCTGTCTAGGTCGGCCTCGTCGGCGCCGTCCATCCTCAGGCACCAAGAGATCTTTGCCCAGCTTTCGGTGTGCGTGCAGCTCAATAACCTTAATTTGATAATAAATATATTTAATCAAATTAATTGATTGTCTTCAATATAAACTTATGGCAGACGCCTGTAAATCCATTTTTCCTTGATGAAAATCTAAAGGGAAACTCTTAGATTTTTCGGGATGAAGCCGTCGTATTTAATTTTAGAATAAGACGGTAAATGATAATTTATTACGTTCGTCGAAAATATATTTCTAACTTGGCATTTCCTTCTTTCCAGGTAAAGAAACAAAAAACGTCGAAAAAGCAACCTTTTCAACATTTTCCCCACAAAACGCAGCGTTGTACGGAATTAAAGAACAATTACTTCATTACTTGAGTGCTGACTTGGCGTTTTTGCTCTGGCTTTTCTAAGATACCTTTTCAGTTGTTCGTTGTTGTTTAAATGTTAAAAAAATAAAATAAAAGTTATTTTTATTCTTCAATGCTAGGTATTTTGAAAGATAAATGGTTTATAGGGTTAGTTATTATTTTATTGCCAAAAATAAAACCAAATAAGTTTGTAAAAATGTCTGAGATTTATCGTTTGGTTGGTTTAATACAATTACAGAGAAAACAATATAAGAACTTGGTAGACGTAACATTCAAGTTTGGTTGGAATCGCTGTTTTATTTGGTTTAGCTGGAGACATTATTTTAGTTGCCTAAAATAAATAAGATTTATTTAGTCTGGCTACGTATGGTATTATTAAATAGCTGTGCCCGCGACTTCGTTCGCATGGATTTCGGTAAACAACATTGGATTGCTCGGAGAAGGTGTACCACTTTTTTTGCTGAAGAGGGAATATCCCCATTATTATATAATGTATAGGGAAACCCCCTAACTGTGCACGCATATTTATGATGGAAAGAAAAGAAAGAAAAAATAAGAAAAAAAAAGTGTTTATTAGTCGCAATTACGACGAGCACACTAAACAAAATAACATAAAAAAACATTAAACATACAAATCATCACAATCCTTACCAATTTGTTCCGTGCGGGTGTCGAACCCGCGACACGCAGCGCAGCAGTCGTTCAATCAGCCACTGCGCCAACCGTGTCGTCAATATAAATAGGGAGAAGTCGTCAGTCACATCAGAAATATTCTTCGTAAAGAAATTTGCTTTGAACTTTTATATTGTACACACGACGGCAAGTCAACCTATTCAAATCAGGTTAAAATGGTTTTGTGTAGGATGAAGTGCCGTCGTGTGTACATACATAATTATCAAAGCGCTGTTAGGGTAGATTCAATTTTATTTATTTATATATTCTCCATCTTGCGACTGTTATTACAGTGTTACCTAATGCGATAGTGTCCCTGTACACAATAACAATATCTTTAATTTTTTTTTTTCATTCAGAGAACAATGAAGCAGATCAATGTTACTAGCTATGTGGTTGAGAGTACGAACTGTTATTGGCGCCTCCTATCTGATCTAAAACCCAAATAATTTATCTTACCGGCACATAGCATTTGAAAGATTTAAATTCCATTTTTAACTTCCTTCTTAGTTTAACGTAATTGCATTACGTATGCCACAAGGCGCTAAGTTGAATGGAAATGAATGAGTGAGAATTAATTAATGTATTCATTCAATCCTTTTCGTTCTGGTTTGGAGATATGAGAAATTCGAGATTGTGGTCTCAAAAGCCTGCTATCTGTTTATGATGTCTGTTCAATGAAAACGGCTTCGAAAATAAACTAAAACACGTACCTAAGTCTTATGTATCCTAATGCTAGAATGCACGGAACACAGTACATAAATAAATAAATTCATATAAAGCAGTCAACACCCACAATTTTCCAGTTATCTTAAATCAAATCAAATCAAATCATTTATTTCAATTAGACCATTACAGGCACTTTTGAATGTCAAGAAACAAAATGAATCTACAGTCCCGGTCACAAGGCATAATAACTTGTGAAAGTACTGTAGTTGCCCATTCCAAAGCGTTGATCTCTATGGAGAAGAATGGGCAAGAAACTCCATGGACACTCTTTTAAATTATAATATTTTTACAAAATCGTATTTACATCATTCGTGTTGAGATTATACAAATATGTGAGAACGATGTAGAAAGACGTGCACAGTAAGAGCGTCCAGAGTAAATAAAAAGCAAAGTTTAATTTAAAATCTAAATAAGTTAAAAAATGACCGTGGTAGTTAAAAAATGACCAGTCCCAACTGACAGCGCCCGTTCACGAACAAGACGTATGGATGAGCTGAATGAGCTCGACCATTTTGAAGGGAGCTAAATGACCCGACACACCCGCCACTATCAGCGAGACATTTAAGTGAGCATGACACTATTAACCACCAGGGCTTCGTCAAGTCAATGATAATACATAGCTTATACTTAATGTTCCATATTGTTCTACAGTATTTATTACAGGTCTGGCTGTATGTGTTTTTCGTTTGAACGTTTTGTAAACGCACCCACGATACAAAAAGAGTCCTAATGTGGGGCAACGTTTTTTTTAATGTAAAAGGAACGAGCCTATTGCCATCAACCAAACAATTCTAGACTCCGCGGTTGCTTCTGAGAAATTCCCAGTAATACTTTGCTTGACCTGAGGATCGAACCTAGGACCTCATTGCAAGCAGTAGCGGTTGTGACCGCAGAACGAAGCAGTCTCGCTAAGAAAAAAAAAGCCACACAGTCTATTCGCTGGCGAACAGTTTAAATAATGTATGTCAATTGGAGACAAGTACTTAGAGATTGCTGGTCCATCCTCTTAGAGATTTGCGGTCCCAAGTTTAACCTAGTTTGAGCTTTACGTCGCTGGATAGTAAGCTAATACAGTTAAGTTTACACATGGAGAGAACAATTGTTAGCGTCTATAATACATTTGATATGTTTTCGGTATATTAACATGCAACTACACTACTATTTTATTAATTGGCAACACTCAAACAGTGTCCTCTGCCCGGTTCAAAACCAACCAATCACAGGAACGCGCGCATTCCACTATTGAAATGGCGGTAATTGGAAATAACGAACTTTAACAGCCCGGCTAGATAGTCAGTCGTTCGGAGATTCTGCTAGTGAACATCTTTTAAAATAAGTTGTGAAGTGTGTCAATAAAACCTAAGGTAATATGATATTGTTCTATGATATAATATGCGTATATATCTATTTGTGTGCCTATTTGCAATAAAAGTGTTTCTATTGAATCATTTATGGAGTTTTTCTTACACAATGTTGTGGCTTGGTTAAGTTAAACCCATATTTATTTATAAATGGTAAATTATGTTTATTTTGCAATTAGGTTTTCACAAACACTTTTACTCGTTTTTTTTAAAACTAGATGAGGCCGGTGTTTCGTATCCGACTACTCTGAGAAGAAACAGCCGAAACAAACTTAGAGGTCATAGTCTCTTTTAAGGTCCAGACAAAAATGTTGGTCAACTTACATAAGGACAATGCAGATTAGTGTCTGAAATGGTCTTAAGAAAGCACCACACAGATTGAGTGGACCTGTCCAGTCAGTGCAAGCATTTGTCAGTTATCGTGTAGTTGTGTGTCGTTTAAAACCTTATCTGTCCCACTCCATATAAAAAAATAAACTAAACACATTTTTTTTTGTTGCTTTGTAGGTACATTTAATAGTTACACATTAGAATAAAGTATGACAATATATTTTTTAAACAAGTAAACGTGAAACCCACACCAATGTCCGTGAAATAATGGTCAAAGAATGATAAATTCAGTGCGTGCATTAAGTCTTACGAAAAACGGTACTTACGTACGAAATCCTCAAATTAGATATAAATTACAAAACAACCCTATGAACTGATTCATTACATACTTTACAGTAATTAGCAGAAAAGTCTGTTTTCCATCAAGCAATTTTATTGCTTCGAACATGGATGAACATTTTGCCAATTTAACACTACACCACCATTTCTATTTTAATCAACTCCTTATTAGAAATTAATTAAAAATAAATATGTTTATTTATGTATGCTGTTTAATAAACTCGCCTAGTAAAGCAAATAATGCATTTCATTTATGAGAGAGAATGTTATTTACATATAACTGAATTTCATGAAAACCACCTGAAGCCGCGACTTCATTACGCCTGCCGCAGTAATTTCAGCATTTGATGTTTGTGTGATATGAAATAGGGGAGTTATTTAATAATGGGGTATTTGGTACAATATAAGGACTTTTTTTCACTGTGGATATTTGTTTTTTTTTTAATACATACATGACGTACTAATGTTTATTATAAGGGCAGTGTGATTACAAAATGATTTTACTATCGAGAAAACAATCCTCTCTCTTGTAGCTCTGTATGTGAGTTTAAATGTTTGTTAACATACAGGAGAAATTCCTAGTGTGGGTCAACGTCCGTTTAAAAAAAAGTCAATCGATTCCACTACTCTTTTTCATAGTATAGCGGTGGAGGGGGGGGGGGGGGTTCAGACTTTTACTGATTTAAACCCATCCATGTTACTTCGTTTGCCCTTTGTGTTCTTCGCAGAAGGTGGTGACCGCTTCCCATTTCTTCTTTCTCCAGTCAGACTATGGACTGAACCAGGGCCTGACACGAGAGATTGCCGCCGCCGATGAAGTTACACTCCATAATTGTTCAGTCTAACATTTGTTAAAAGATGGGTACTTGAAGCGAGTGAACGCCAGTTTGTTCTACATATGCATAAGTTCATCATAACATACTTTAAGATCACGACTGTAATACCCGAAGGTTTTGGCAGTGGTGAAGCTAGTAGTACATCTACATTGTGCCAGTCCATTTAACTCATTTCATTCACTGATAACAGTAAAATAAAGAACACTATAATCGATCAAATGCTTAACAATTTACATGAAAGATTAATTTTAAAACGTTAACGTTTTATAACAAAGTTAATAAGTACTATAACTCTATACATTTCAAACCACAACCAACTGAAAGTAGATAATGCTTGTCCAAGATCACAGTCCGTAACTTCAAAGAGAGCAATAAATCTTCGTAACAAAAGACTTAACATAAAACACAAGTTAAGTTCGTCAGTGCAAACTGCACTACAGTGAAGTAAGAGCAAACATGGAGTAGTTAGTGAATGGAGTTCTAATGTGCATCTCTTAAATTAAACATACGCCTTGCCGGTGTTTCCAATTTTTATCATTATAGAATAGAACTAGCTTTTGCCCGCGGCTTCGCCCGCGTTAAGTTCCGGGATAACACAGTTCCCCTTTCTTGATTTGCAGGTCTACTACTGCGAAAACTATTCACAATATATAAAATAGTGTTGTCGTGATTGCTCACAAAAAATCTTTTTATGCATTCTTTTTATGATTATGTATGCCTAACTAGGCAATGAAGTTAAGCCACAATAACAGTTTTTGTTTAAATTATTAAGATTAAAAACGGATGGAATCGAAGAGTGGCGATATCATGATACTTATCCTTATCCAGTTGAATGGTGTTGTAAATAAAGCTGAGTGTAAATTTCACTTAAAATTTTTCAGATCAGTCTTTCGTGTAGAAGTTATGTAGTATTTTTAGTCAATTAGACTAATAGGTCAAAACAATTAAATATTAGTGCTACTCACAGAATTACACCCGTGCGAAGTCGGACCGGGATGCTGATAAATACTGATGACTGAATAAATAGATTTCAATCACTATATTTCCTTTACGTTCCATTCTATTTTACTCTGAGAAAAAAAAAAACCTCCCTGTCGGACGTTTTATTTTACAAGTTACTTGATACGAGTCCAACGTCAAACTTTTCACTTAAGCTGTATTCGTCGCATCTGTGAATTCGCAGTTGAAGCTTTACGACTGAACTTGGTACAACTCACTAGGTAGTACCTACTTTCTATATCTAGTTACATACGTAGGTATGATTAGGTCGAGATTTTAAGTGGTATTGGAAAGAGCTTGGTTTGCAGTGCGTTGATGACCTGATTTTGTCCAGTGCGAAAATGACGCTTGGCTAATTCTGACAACCGTGTGTGTATGTAAGAAAAAGTTAAAAAAAACAAAATCATAGTGATATAACTAGTCTATTGTGACTTAAATAAAGTTATGGCTTAACTAAAAACCCGGCTACAAAAGACATGAAAAAAATAACTATCCAAATCTCGCCAAAAACAACCGGATTACAGAGAGCAAACAGATAACTATAACAGCAATCATAAAGCAACAAACAGGCGCGATATTGTTTATGAAAATAAGAAAATAAAACATTTTACGAGACGCATTCCCTAATAAAAGTTGTTAATCATTTTCTGCGGTCCGCCACGCTGAACAACTCAAAAATTTTGTTAGTTTATAGCTGTCAGTTTACGAGTTTATACCCTCAGTTTGCTTATAAAATATAATGGGGAACAACTGACGGCTCATGCGGGAACAGATTGATCAGAAGGTTTGCAACCATAGTAGGTTAATCAGTGACCATTATTATGTCATAATTGTCAGTGGCATTATTATATCATGCAATGAGCAAACATAACATAAGATAGAGTAAGGGAATTTTCGGGGGAAAAGATTGGCTATCTGGGATATCATGTAATTATAAGAATCATCGAAACGACGAAGACAGGAGGCAAGTGCCTTCTGGGGAGACTGGATGCAGAACGAGGAGAATTGAGTGTGACAGCGCCACTTCAAATAAGTTTGTCCATCATTGGCATGCTTTCAAACTAAGAAATATTTTAATTAAAAATAATATGACATAGAACAAGATCGTAAGTTATGTTAAAGACTAAGGAGACTTGAACATATGTTACGATCGCGTAGTTGAGAAATGGAGTTGGCTTTCTGTAGCTTACTTATCTGTGCCTTATATTACTAAACCAAAGAAGTATCCACATTTAGTTAGAGCATCACTTTTATGACCAAGTTAATTTTAATAATTAGTAATAAAATAATTTCCAATTTTAATTCCAGTTTACAAAGCAATTGCTATTTTTATGCTTTTTTATCTATTGCTACGATTAACAATTTTAGAACAAATTCATTGAAAATTATCTAAGAAAATTATTCCAAGTAAAGCTCGGGACACAAATTCTCTTGTTCTTATGATAGAAGATGGCGCCATGTGACTTACAAATCGTGATTGAAAAAGCTGGCAGAGTATAATTATGAAGTTTTAAAGACTGCCATTTTTGCTTACTTTATGCTACAGTGATCTAAAAGTTCTGTCAAAAAAAGAATAACGTTAAAAATTACATGTTTTATTCAAATCAATAAATTTATTCAAACCATAAATAAGTGCTAGGCTATTTGGTACATGCGTAAAAAAACTTAACATAATACATTCATAAAAATAAAACATCCTTAGACACTATTTTCAATCGATAAAATGGGTCCATTTTTAAGTTCGTTCCCATTTTTGTCTATATTTCAAGTTGATCAGCAGGCACTTTAGAGTAGAAGATTTGAATGTCTTCGACAATTTTATCAATGATCTTGTCCACTATGGGTTTGGCAAGTGAGTGCATGATTTCTTTCCAATTTTCGTTAAGTATCGTCATGATAGGTTGAGCTAGAAAATAAAAATGTATTGTTAAATCCATTTTTTTTAATTAGGGCATGACAAAATAGTTGAGTAGGTATCGTTTTCGTTTTTGTATATTTTTTTTGTTGTTTTGTAGCTATTGACGAGCTTTAGTGTTTATATCAATAAAAATATGATATACTAGCTTTCGCCTGCTTTAAATTCGCTATAACACACCAAGCAGACCTGCAGTTTTTGCTCTTGCGCCTGATTGATTTGTAATAGCAACGCTAAGTTTTCCCTTTTCTTACCTCGTTCTCCCTCACATCCCACTTTTTTTTTAATAAAAATTAGCCTATGTCCGTCTCCTGGTTCCCAACTATCTCCGTACCAAAATTCATCAAAATCGGTTTAGCCATTAAAGCGTGAAGAGGTAACAAACAAACAAACAAACTTGCTTTCGCTTTTATAATATTAGTAAGGATTACGGTCAGCTCTCGACCAATAGGCGACCAATCATTAAGTTAGTTCTCAATGTTTGGATTACCAGCCAGCTTTTGATATCTTTGACTACTCATGACGCCTGTCAAAGATCCACAAATGACAGCCGGGATGAATTGTTCAACGTGCTTTTACGAAGCGGGTAATCGATATGATGATTGATGATAGACCACGGACCGACATTGGCGAGCAGTGCTTAGCTTTGAAGATCGACAAGTGCGGCTGTTATTATTTGACGCCACTAAATTTTATAACTTTGTTCAAATTCTTACCCTTCGTCATATCTCCATTGAACAAATTGTCTAATTTGATTATTGCTTTCTCTTGAACATCGTAATTATGTGTAGCTTTGTTAATCTTCCAGTACTTCACACCATCAGGGCCAACAGTGTACGTTAGCTCAACATCAACATCTATGCGAATATTTTCTGTAATTTTAAATAACATGCACGATGAATATGATTTATGTTTTTTTTAAAGGTTGCCTGATACTAGGAATTTCTACAAAATTTTTAAACTTCCAATGAGTATTCTATTCCTTGTTTCTTTGTTTGACCACGAAGATTGGATAATCCTAATTGTGGACTTGGGAATGTATAATAAAGTAACTCACTGCAATTAACGTGGAATGGGCCACTTCCTTCGATTGGTACAAAGAACAGTTTTCCCTGGGCTTCGTAGTGGCCAACAACGTCGATTGGGCAATCGACCACGACTTTTAGTAAGTTTTTCTTTAAATCGCGCCTGTGCAGATAAAAAAAAAACATTAATAATCTATTTAAAAGAGGAGGTTTTAAGGATTTATTTTTGTAGACTATAGAATTAAATTAATTACTGATTATTGAAAGTAATGTTTTAGAAATATTTTTACAAACAATTGAACCAATCTGAACATGTAAACTTTTACCTATAAATATGTTTATCCGTTTACATGCGATGAAAGAGTTTTTATTTCAAGTTGGTAGGTACAAGCGCTAATAAAACATTTGTGATAATATTCCATACTTTGATAATTGCCTTCAGTAGATGCAGCAGCATCAAATTAGCCAACCGAAGTCCCATATTGGACACCGGTTTTACCAAGCTACGTTACTTTAAATAAAAAGTTGCCCCACTCTAGGAATGTCTTCTGTATCGTGGGTACGTTTTCAAACATATAAACTCACATACACAAACAATCAGACCCTGAACACCTGTAGGTTATACAATTATTTATATTTATTTATTTATTCTTCTTCGACCCTGTCCTTAGCAATCTGCATCCAGCCTCTGTCTAATGCTTTTTTAAAGTCAGATGACTATACAGATGTTGAACATCCCACACTACACTCGCCGATATACTATATACTTGTCCAGGAATCCTTTGCTCCGTCGGCTTCGGGCCTTTGACAAACGTGGCCTCACACTTTAACTTCCATGCTGCCCAACAGTTGTTAATTAAGTAACAGAGCGATTGCGAATTTTGATGTTAGTTCACCACTTGTGTCATAGATGGCGCTACATATTACTGTAGTATTTTGTGAAGTACAGCTTTAACATAATATCATACAAGATTCTGTATACAACCGATACTTACTCTACGTTAAGGACTTTAGCTTTGCTGGTACCAGTCACATCCATACTTGTGAAGTCAACTTGCAAGTCACCCTCTATCAGAGTGACTTTAGACATTTTCAGAGGATCCATGGGTGGTATTCCTAGTTCAGGTAAGCCCTTCGCAAAGTATAGTATGGCTTTTGAGGTGGATGCCACCAAACAGGCCTTGTCATTCCATACGCACTTGTCGATGAAGGGGACTGTAGAAAAAGAAAGTGTTAAAGGTGGAAAGTTATGGGTATCAAACCTCTATGTTAACTTTATATTATGTAATTGACTAAAATGTGGAGCACAGCTTTTAATGTTATTTTTCAAAAAACAATATCCTAGCGGTGTGACCGTTCGACCCAAAACACAGCTCTTATTTTTTGGATTCATGTCCGTATTGTATAATTATCTCTTGCAACGATGACGGAAAATCGATATCTTACATTGCACGGTGCAAACAAGTACACGCTTATTGCCTGTTACGTTCAAGCCCCCTTGTAATAAGGGTGAGCCCAGACTAGGCATAAATCCTGACTCCAGTCTGTTGAGGGAAAAAAACTTATAACTCTGCTACAAGCCAAGGCCTTAAGCCCAGTCCCATAAGGTCCTGGACACTAGCACTGTTAACCAGTACACCAATTAAGCAGTCAGAAATACTTTTTTATCCTCATAAAATTTTCGAGCCAGTAAAATTACAAGAAATGGCCAAGTGCGAGTCAGACTCACGCGATCCTTATAAAATTGCAACATAAACAGCCATATCTTTTGACTGCGTAAGCTTAGAGGGTGGATTTCTTTCACAGCACAAAGGGACCACATAGTTGAGTTCATGGTTTTCATTTCATCTCCTTTATCTACGCGTTCCAAAGATAAAGGGTCGTGAAAGACAGACAGACAGACGAACAAGAAAGTGATCCAATAAGGGTTCCGGTTTTGCCTTTGGAGGTACTGAACCCCTAAAAGTATTTCTTACCCAAATTGGCGCCATAACAGCTAACAGCGAAGAAGCACAAACACAAAAACATACACTGTGACTTTAACATTTTAACTATTTATAGTAATTATTATTATTTATATTGTTTAATAGTAACAATAGCTTCTTCTATTGTATAAGACTATACTGATGACGGTTTTCATGAAGCACTTCAATATATATTACGTTGACGGCTTTACGGATGGCGTCCTAATATTTTTTTGTGAGGATTTTCTGACCTTGTTTAATAAAAATATTTCTCCTCAGTTTTATGCGTTTACTATTTACCTCATTGTTAGTCTTTTGTCCAATGTATGTAAATATTACGTTATATTACGTATTAAGACTGTGTTAATTTACGGAAACTGAGCCTAAATTTTTGTTTTCAAACAATTAACTAAATTAGGCTCATGAATATGTGTTGTTTAATTTTGTTAGATAATAATTATTATCTTAAGAATCTAACATGGCGCCTGACGGCAGACAGGTTCCCCCTTATAACACCTTTTGCCAGATTTCGCCAGTTATGTTTTTAAGTCCCATAGGTGGCCAACTTGTTACCAACTACCCGGACCGAATAAAGACTCCATGACAGCTACCGGAGGAGTTTTTACTCCAGACGGATAAATCCAAAATTACTTTGCCGCAATTGTTGAGCCGCGAGAGCCTTCTGGGGCATACTGGATGCAGAACCATGAGAATTGGATATGACAGCGTTACTTTAAATAATTATGTCCATCGGTGGCCATCAAAGGCTGCTCGGACAACAGACAAGATCGGAACTTGTGTTGAAGTCTAAGGAGACTTGAACACATGGTAGGACCCTGTAGAACCCCTTTTTTGCGGATGAGACAACATCAAATAACTTTCATCGCTCTGGGTGAAGCGGGAGATTGTCAAAACCCTGTTTCTTATTTTGCCCTTTATGTTCCGGGGCTGCGGTATCTATTTCGAACAATCTGCAACCCCGGGACAACTCGTAAAGTAGGTATAACTTTTATGACCAAGGCAATACATCTATTTTGTAGTATCTAATAAAATACTCTCCAATTTTAATTCCAGTTTACAGGCGACTGCTACTTTGGTGCTTTTTTATTCATTGGTATAGTGAACGGATTTAAAAGGAATTCATTGAAATTTTCAGAAGAATAAATCCAAGTAAAGGTTGGGCCACAAATTGAAACTCTATTAAAGATAAAATTAAATCAACATAAGCTACTGAAAAGTTGTTACCAATCCTGTTGCATTGCATTGTAGTAATACCTCACGTTATGAAAACACCACCCTTAAACAGCGTGTATTAAATAGATGTGGTCATACCATGCGTTATAACAAAAACAAAAGCAAATCGACCGCCATTCTACAACCAGGCTCCTTTCTTCAAAACTGCACAGGGGTGTCACTTAACATTCAAGAAGTGTACGAGTGTACCCACTCCATTATTTGAAGCGTCATTTGTCCAGTGGCCGTCCCCCGTCACTGGCACGACTCTAATTAGACCATTCCGCTGACAACCCTGAATATTGACGTAGTACGGAATAAATGCGATTTGAATTTGGTTTGTCGTCTGTCTGAATGATTTGAATGATTAACGTTGGTCATGAGTATTCGAAGCTTGATTTGTAAGTATGTTGATAGATGTTGTGGTCCAGTACAGTTAATAATCCAGTAAACATTTTATTATATAATGTAGTGATCAATTTATAAATAACTAGCTTTTGCCCGCGGCTTCGCTCGCGTTAAATTCGGTAGCACCTTATTGATTTGTAATAGCAACGCTAAGTTTTCCCGTTTTTTCCCTCTTTCTCCCTCATATCCCACTCTTTTAAAAAAAAATAATAGCCTATGTCCGTCTCCTGGTTCCCAACTATCTCTGTACCAAAATTCATCAAAATCGGTTTAGCCATTAAAGCGTGAAGAGGTAACAAACAAACAAACTCACTTTCGCTTTTATAATATTAGTAAGGACTAGCTTTTGCCCGCGGTTTCGCTCGCGTTAAATTCGGGGTAACACAGTTCCCCTTTCCTGATTTGCAGGTACCTGCTACCTTTAGTTTTTGCCCTTGCGCCTTATTGATTGTAATAGCAAAACTTAGTTTTCCTTTTCTACGCTCTTTCTTCTTCATTTCTCACTAAAAAAAAATAGCCATGTCCTATGTATGTTTGTGGGAAGGGGGGTAGAAAAAGACAAAAAGTAGCCTATGTCCGTCTCCAGGGTTCCAACTATATCTGTACCAAAATTCATCAAAATCGGTTTGGCCATTTAGGCGTGAAGACGTAACAAACAAACAAACTCACTTTCGCTTTTATAATATTAGTAAGGATTTATTTTTTTAAACATCTTTAAACTTAAGAATTATATGAAGGAGGAAGGAGTAAATGACGACGTGACGTCTGACTGGGAGAATGGAAGAAGATACCGTGATGCGCCGACCCCAAATAGAATGGGACAAGAGCAGGAAAATGATGAGGTGGGTTTACAGGTAGCATAATTTGAAATGTTTACTATGTTTTGGTACATTCATTTTCAGCATTAGTTCGAGCCGAATGAATGCTGAAAATGTGTAGTGCTGCACTTGCTGCAGCAAACATTTACAAAAGCTAAATCTGTGTATAGCTGACAATTTCTGTTGAAATCCACTTTTAAGTCGGGATAATTATTAAACATTGAAACAGTTTCGTCTAGAAATAAACACAGGTTGAAGTTGGTAATAAAATGTTAACCTAAGTTTTATTAAGTGACTGTTTATTTACCACCAACAGTTTAACAACAGAAGCAGGCATGCACTTGGGCTGGAAGCTAGTTAATTATAATTACCTTTACACATTTATGAACGGCTCAATTAAAAAACCGTAAACATATTAACGATAAAAATATTAATGATGCAATTGATGGCAACCCCACCGCCTACCGTGTTTACCATATAAATAAATATTACATTTTATAACTGGCTACTTATAGAATTGTTTAATTAATACGCCCAGTTCGTTTACTTGTCCGTTTTATTATTCATTAAATTCTTAATTAATAAACACGTGATGCTGCTTTTGAATGTTCGGTAATTAATGTTTTTTGGTATTTAAATATTTTTGTCTTGGTTGATTCTGTTTAGAACGGAGACAAAGACATTTTTGTTTTTTATGATTATTTATGTATGCGTCTCACTTGATGTGAAGCGATGAAGCGGCCTAGGGTAGAGCACGAAGAATCCGATTTGAATATGGTTATAAAGTTTTAATAAATATATTTTTGACTAACTTTAATCAAAAAAGTACTTAAAAAAAAAATGTTAAAAATATGATATTTTATTCAAATCAAAAAACTTAAACATAAAAAATACTAGGCTATTTGGTAAATAGAAATTACACAAATATACAAAAATAAAGAATCTTAAGATACTATATTCAAAATATAAAAGAGCATTTTCAGTGCATTCACATTTCTTGTCTAAATCTCAAGTTGATCCGAAGGCATTTTAGCAGCAAAGATTTCGATGTCCTCGATAATTTTATCGATTATCTTGTCCACTATAGGTCTGGCAATCGAGTGCATAATTTCTTTCCAATTTTCGTTAAGAATCGTTATGATAGGTTGAGCTGGAAAAAATATTAATTTAGTACAATTCAATTCATTAAGATAAAGCGTCAAGAATGCCCACGAAATTCAAATATTCTTAATTTTCATCATTTACTGGTCAGAAAATATATTTACATAATTTGTAATCCTTATCATTATCAATAGTAAACTCCCTAAGTTCATTGAAGGTTTTATGATTAGAAGTCTACAAAACCATGTTTTTTAAGGTCGCGGCTAAGTACGGTTGAATTTCGTGGGCTACTCTGGCGCTTTTACATTATTATTAAATTGTTTAAATAGGCAAAGACAAAAGAGTTGAGTATCGTTTTCTCTATTGCTTCTGTATATTTTTTTTTAAAGAAAAAGAAGCAATGGAGAGTAATGTGTTTTTGTTTTGTAATTATTGACGATCTTCAGTGTTATAAATAAAATTTATAATTTACAGCAGACCTTTGACTACAGCTAGACGATCACTTGTTAAGTTAAATACAGATACAGTGGGCCCTTACCTACTAGTTAAGATGCGGTGGGCCCACTAGCTAAGTTAAACCCGTGATTAACTTAACAAGTGGGTATGAGTCCACTGTTAGGACACAGGTCTCTTTCCCGCAACCCTGTTGAGGTAGCTTCAGTTCAGGTGGCTCGCAAAAATTAAGGAGGCCACTCATCATCTGTCTAGCCATGTCCTGCCAATATTAAGGCCAAGTCCATTCTACGTTTTTTCAGCGTTTGAGTTTCTAACTACCTATAACGCCTGTCAAATATCTACAAATATCAGCTGGGAGTAATGGTGAAAAGGTGCTTTACGAAGCACGGAATCCACGTACCGATCTTGGCAATCACTGCTCATCTTTGAAGATCAATAAGTGCGACTGTTATTATTTAGCTAAAACCCCTCAGGGTATCAACAAAGTCATGAAATTTTATAATTTTGGTTATAATCTCACCCTTCTCCATGTCTCCATTGAACAAGTTTTCCAAATTGATTGTAGCTTTCTCTTTAGCCTCGTAAATATGTGTGGCTTTGCCAATCTTCCAGTGCTTCAAGCCATCAGCGCCAACGGTTGGTGTTACCTCAACTTCAATTTCAATATGGATATTCTCTGTAATTTTTAAATAATCACATGATTCATTAATTCATTAATCGATTTAGGGAATTTTTTCTCAAAATGTTTATCGTTGCTAGGAATTTCTGAAGTATTGTGGATGTCTTTATAGAACAATGATCAAAACTTTTTTTTATTTATTTAACATAGGTGTAAATTTAAAGTATAGGTATCTCCATGTTTCGCCGTAAGTGGTGTACAAATATTCAAAATTAAAGTTCAATTACAAAAAATAAAATTTAACATTGTCATGTTTTTTTTTGTTTATAATAACTTAATAAGAACTCTAAACAGTATTTTTGGTTTTATATTAGGAATACATTTTGATCAGACCACGAAGATCATATGGTCATAAATTGTGGGTAAAAATAAATGCAATAAAATTACTCACTGCAATTTACGTGGAATGGGCCACTTCCTTCGATTGGTACAAAGAACAGTTTTCCCTGGGCTTCGTAGTGGCCAACGACGTCGATTGGGCACTCTGCCTCGACTTTTAGTAAGTTTTTCTCAATATCACGCCTATAGAGATAAAAAAACAAAGGTTAAATTGTTGAAGATAAAATAGTATTTAAATTAGGTAGGTATGTTATAATGTAATTATTGCTCATGACTGTTATAATGCATTTAATAAATATTCCAGTTATTCATTTTTACACATTTTTTTTTAAATATTTCGTATAAAAATACAAAAAATTGGTTGTTTGTAAAGTAGGTTTACGATCGAGATGTTTACGTGATAACGTCTTATTGGTGATATAAGTTATCACCAGTAGTGACATCTAAAATGAAATTAAGTACTAATTTAAAGTTTTTTTTTTCGAGCCAAGTAACAGATGGCGCTACCATCTTTATGAAATGTCGCTTGTGAGGTTTTGGTGTGACACAAGTTTCTGAACATGTCACCCGACTAAAACGATTTTAAAGACGTTATCACGTCAATAGAATAAATAAATTACTAAAAATTTTGTAATAAAAAGGTTTGGTTACTACATAATTTTCTTAAATTTATTTATTGTATTATGCTTTGCTTTAACAAGACTTGGAGCTGTTTCGAACAGTTGTTAAATCGTGGAATATCATTAATAACACGATTTAGAATGATGATGTTTTTTTTTTTAAATTGTGTCAAAGATGGCGCTTCAGTACTTAATGTACTATGTTACATATATCTTATGAAAGGCCGCTACAAATCCTACTTTTATATCCTACTTCCTTCCTACTTAATAATATAATAGTATTATAAATGCGAAAGTTTATGAGTATGCATGTATGTTTGATCCTCTTTCACGAAAAAAACTACTGAACGGATCTTGATAAAATTTGGCACCAAGGTAGATTATAGTCTGGAATAACACATAGGATACTTTTCTTTCGATCATCACGCAGGCGAAGCTGCGGGCGTCAACTAGTATTATCATAAAAGATTCTTATAACAAACAGATACTTACTCTACGTTAAGGATGTTAGCTTTACTGGTACCAGTCACATCCATACTTGTAAAGTCGACTTGCAAGTCACCCTCTATCAGAGTGACTTTGGATATTTTCAGAGGATCCATGGGTGGTATTCCTAGTTCAGGTAAGCCTTTCGCAAAGTATGGTATGGCTTTTGAAGTTGATGCCACCAAACAGGCTTTGTCATTCCATACGCACTTGTCGATGAAGGGGGCTGCATATAAAAATAAAGTGTTAAAGGGGGAAATGTTATGGGTATCTAACTTCTAGGGTAACTTTATGAATTGAGTAAAATTTTTGCATTGGTATTTTTTGAAAATGCAGTGGTGTAGAGGTGTGACGGACTGACATGTCGGTCTTGAGTTCGGCCCAAGGTACAAAATTCAATTTTTTTGGCTGCATGAGTGGATTGTATAATTATCATTTGCTTGGGTGAAAGGCAAGGAAACCAGCATGCCAGAGTGATATTTATTGAGGGCACGTAAAGCCAAATCAGAGGTTCATGGGTGGATTAAAAACTCTGACATCTATTTATAATAATTAATACAATATGACTATTTACAATCCATCGACATCATATTTATAATATTGTTTAGTGAATTTTTCATTGATTATTATTTTTTGTATTTTTAAAATTTACCATTTATTGTTATTTATTTACGAATGTAGTAATTTATTTAGTTAATGTTATTCAAACACAATGCAAATTGTTATATGAATAAATAAATAAATTTCTGACACAGGTTAGTCACAAACGACACGAAAAAGTAGGAATAAAACCTTTTTTGTGGAAAATATGATTGCAGTTGAACAAATAGGTATTTGTGGTTTAAAAGGGTTCAAATCTTGGGTTCTGATCCAGTGATGGGGGTTCTACCGCTGTACTAGGTAATCAATTGAAGGCTGATCAAAGCATGAACGTATAAGAAAATATGTCCAGAGATTTTTAAACAGTTATAGAAAGATTCAAGTCTTTTTTTTAAACGTTTTCCTTCCATATGCAAGATGCATCTAAGTACATCCTTATTTAGTAAGTTAAGTTCAAGCCCCGTATAATAAGAACGAGCATATTTATTTAGTTATTTTATCTTACCAACATTTGGAAACAGATATACATACAAGGTTAGGACATACATCAAATAAACTTATAGTCTAGTGTACCAATATTTTACAGGTAAGCACATCATGAATTACATTAATATTTCCACCGACTTGGCATAAATCCTGACTCCATGCTAGACATGGGCAGCAAGGCAAGTCCATGAATGAGGTCTTGGACTGGCCACTAAACTAATACACCAGTGAGGTGGTCATATTTTTTTTTTGTAAAATTTTGATTTGTGTAGTATTAGCAGCAGGTACACCATTGACTACCCCCCGTTGTATTTTTATATTCGAACAGTCCATCCAAAGGTTGTTTGGAAGATATCGCTATTACCGATAAGACCGCCATTGTAACCATAGATTTAGCATTTTTTTTTTGTAAAACAGTTTTATTTCTATTTTGGTGTGCAATAAAGTATACTCTATTCTAATTTTCGAGGCAGTGAAATGATTAAGGTTTAAAAAACTCTTCCCTTTTTCTCACCTAAATTGGCGCCATAACAGCTAATAGCGAAGTAGCACAAACACAAAAACGTACACTGTGACTTCATTTTAACTATAATAATAGTTAATATACTTTACTATTAATATTTCAATTGTATAATAGTTGCAATAGCTCTATTGTGTAAGATTGCACTGATGAGGATTTTCATGAAGCGCCTCATTATATATTACGTCGACCGACGGATTTGCGGATGGCGTGCTAAATTTTTTTTGTGTCAGAAGTTGCAAACATGCTTAGAAAAAAATCATTCTTTTCAATTTGTGTGTTTACTTTTTCCCCATTGTTTGGTTCTTTTGCTTAATGTATAAATAATGTTATGAAAAAACGAACGTGTGAATTTGCGGAATCTGAGCCTAAATTGTTGTTTTCGCCCAATTAATTAAGTTAAGCTCATGAAAATGGTATAAATGTGGTTTAATCCTTACTTAATACTATAAAAGCGAAAGTGAGTTTGTTTGTTTGTTACGTCTTCACGCGTAATGGCCAAACCGATTTTGATGAATTTTGGTACAGAGACAGTTGGGACCCTGTAGACGGACACAGGCAATTTTTTTTAAAGTGAGAAATGACGGCGAAAGAGGGAAGAAAAGGGAGAACTTAGCTTTGCTATTACAATAATTATAGCACAAGGGCAAAAATTACAGGTACCAAGTACCTGCAAATCAGGAAAGGGGAATTGTGTTACCCAAAATTTAACGCGAAAGAAGCCGCGGGAAAAATTGGGTTATATTATAAAAAAAAGCATCTTAAGAAAACAACATAACGGCTGTAATTTCTGAAAGGTTTGGCAGAGGTGTACCTAATAGTGCTACATCCATATTTCGCCAGTTATGTTTTAAGTCCCACAGGTGGCGAGCTTTTTACATCAACCGTGGGCAAATCCAGGCTCCAAGCCTGCTACTGAAAAAATTCTGAGGTAAAAAATCAATATCACATAGTCTAACCCGGGAATCATACTCGATTGACGATCCCGTCAAAGATATATTTTAAGAAATAGATGACAATCGTATCTGAACTGTATACTGTAACACTAAAGTCTCTTCTTGTATGACCATCTGGATCTTCAGAATTCCTATCCATTTGCCGTGTCCTTGGTCTTCTTCTCCCTCTCCATCTATCATGATTTATCTTCACCACTGTTTCAATCATATGCTATTAATCCCTCATTAGAAGAAAGTTCAAAACTAATCTTAAAGAGGACAAGTTACTATGTTAATTGTAAATGCAACATAGTGTAAAGATTCTTAGGTAAGCGAAGTGCAAACCTAGTTTGTCTAACAATGTACTCCGGTATGTACTCAACATTAAAACTTGTGGAATTCTATTTGTTCGCAAAGCCTCCGTTTGGCTTGGTGCCACCGCTGAATTGCACCTGTTATTTACTTTATCTTAACAATTAATTACTTCACTAACATTCGTGACTTCTCAATTTACTGACCCGAAATTAGGTTCTTTGGTATTTTTTCGTTTTGTTTTTCGCCACTGATAAAGTTGAGGTAGATAATACCAACCTTCTCTATTAGATTTTTATTTTAATCGTATACCATAAAGAATCTGTTTTCCCATACCCAAATTCAATGCCTACTCATGATCCAATGTGAATGAATGAATGTGATCGAAAACAATACTCAATATCTTTATTGCTTTGGGTTCCCTCTATCTGGCAGAATCTTGATGCTCCGAAATTTATTTGGCATAACACACTTAGCATAATTTTCTTTAAACGAACATTTTAAATGCATAAAAAATATTTGATATAATTATCGTTTGGCATAATGTTTAAAACTTCGAATTTACAATGGCATACTTTTAAGATGGCAGAATTACATTTAGTATAATTACGATTGGCAGAGTTCAAATTTCGCATAATATCGTTTAGCATAATGTTCATTTAGAGCGATGATTATTTGGTATAATTTCACTTGGCATACTATGCAGATGGCAGAAATGGCTAGGTTAGGTTAGGTTTAAACTGTGACCTCCTACGCACGAGCCGAGCGAGCGAAGCGAGCGGTGCCGCGGCAGCGGGCGGCGAGTGCTAGAAACGACTTGCATTAATAGAAAAAAGAGATTGTTTTTAGTAGGTTACCCGGAACTGAACTATTTAGATTAGTATAATTACTTCTTGTATTAAATGACATTATTTCAAATTCAATTAAATAATAACTAAAATAAATGACATTATTTTAAAGATTTAAATAATTAACATAAATGACAACAAATAACGACAAAGATGATTCTAACTATAAACTTTCTGCGATAACAATTCTGCCGTTTAATGATTATCTCTAAGAAATATATGCCAAAAGACGATTCTGACTGTGAACTTTCTGCGATATGATTTTTCTACTTTTTAAATATTATAGATATGAAATTTATGTCAAGAGATGATTCTGGCTTACAAAATTATGAGTTTTGAATGTATGATAAATGAGTGTCTGCCAAACAATTTTCTGCGAAATGAAGTTATGCAAAATAAAATTATGACATAAAAAGTTCTGCTATAAAGGGTGGACCCTTATTGCTTTACCATATTTTATTATTTATTATGGACCCTGTAGGGCACAGCAAAAGGTAGAGGAGAGGAAGCTCTGTTTTAGAAGATAGTTGATATTTTTGTGAAGAAGATTTGTCATGAAACAATTCATGTGTTAGTATACAATAATTTATAGATATATTTAAATATTTATTTTTATTATAATTCTGCTGATTCCTATGTGTAGGTGTTTACTTTTAAATATTTTTTATTTGTATTATAATAAGACAATTTTTATTAAAATATTTGTTTATTGACTGTTTAAAGTTGCTTTATTTATTTGTGGTATAATTTATAATTTTATTGTGTTATATTATTTATAATTTTTTTTTAGTGCGTATTTTTTCTGAATACCAAACGGTTGGTTGGCTCTTCTCGAAGCTGGCCTATTTCTTGGTCATAAAATCGACATTGCTATCCAACGTGGATGTGGTACCGGCCTTCTGGGCACTTTCCCCATTGACAGCGATGCGTACGGTTGTTTTTGAAGTCATTTACTTTATTTCTACTTTTGATACATGTACAACATAATGATTGATTAAAAATTGATAAAATTAACCCTTTATAGCAGAACTTTTTATGTCATAATTTTATTTTGCATAACAACGGATAGCATAAACTTCATTTCGCAGAAAATTGATTGGCAGACACTCATTTATCATACATTCAAAGCTTATAATTTTGTAGCCAGAATCATCTCTTGACATAAATTTTATATCCATAATATTTAAAAAGTAGAAACATCATATCGCAGAAAGTTCACAGTCAGAAACGTCTTTTGGCATATATTTCTTAGAGATAATCATTAAACGGCAGAATTGTCATATCGCAGAAAGTTTATAGTTAGAATCATCTTTGTCGTTATTTGTTGTCATTTATTTTAATTATTTAAATCTTCAAAATAATGTCATTTATTTTAGTTATTATTTAATTGAATTTGAAATAATGTCATTTAATACAATAAGTAATTATACTAATCTAAATAGTTCAGTTCCGGGTAACCTACTAAAAACAATCTCTTTTTTCTATTAATGCAAGTCGTTTCTAGCACTCGCCGGCCGCTGCCGCGGCACCGCTCGCTTCGCTCGCTTGGCTCGTGCGTAGGGGGGTCACAGTTTTAACCTAACCTAACCTAGCCATTTCTGCCATCTGCATAGTATGCCAAGCGAAATTATACCAAATAATCATCGCTCTAAATGAACATTACGCTAAACGATATTATGCGAAATTTGAACTCTGCCGATCGTAATTATACTAAATGTAATTCTGCCATCTTAAAAGTATGCCATTGAAAAATCGAAGTTTTGAACATTATGCCAAACGATAATTATATCAAATAATTTTTATGCATTTAAAATGTTCGTTTAAAGAAAATTATGCTAAGTGTGTTATGCCAAATAAATTTCGGAGCATCAAGATTCTGCCAGATAGAGGGAACCCCTTTTTCTTTAGGTTGACGCTGTATAATACAATTATACTAGCTTTCGCCCGCGACTTCGTCCGCGTGGCAAAGTTACTTTGGGCTAACGCTAACTTTAACCCGCGTGATGATTGAAAAATAAAATATCTGTCTCTTCCCTTTTTCTCCCCCTTTTCTCACTTTTTTAGGGTTCCGTAGTCAACTAGGAACCCTTATAGTTTCGCCATGTCTGTCTGTCCGTGACCGTTAGCACTAGAAAGCTGAAATTTGGTACCAATATGTATATCAAACACGCCGACAAAGTGGTAAAATAAAAATTGAAAAAAAATGTTTTATTAGGGTAGCCACCCTATATGTAAAGTGGGAAGTGATTTTTTTTTAAATTTCAACCCTAACGTGTGATATATTGTTGGAAAGGTATTTAAAAATGAATAGGGGTTTACTAAAATCATTTTTTGATAATGTCAATAATTTCGGAAATAATCGCTCCAAAAGTAAAAAACAATGTGTCCCCCCCCCTCTAACTTTTGAACCATAAGTTTAGAAAATCTGAAAAGTAGAACTTTATAAGAACTTTCTATGAAAATCATTTTGAACTTGATTGACACAACAGTTTTTGTACAAAAAAGACAAAAAGTTGTATTTTGTACAACTTTTTGTCTTTTTTGTACAAAAACTGTTGGAGCGCCTACCGCGGAACGTGCAACATTGCACGCTCCTCCACCTTTAAACTCATAAGTGGGAACACTTATTGTGACGGACGGGAAACTACGGAACCCTACACTGAGCGTGGCCCGACACGCTCTTGGCCGGTTTTTTTAGCCTATGTCCGTCTCCTAGGTCCCAACTATCACTGTACCAAAATTCATCAACATCGGTATAGCACCAGCATCGGTTTAGACGTGAAGAGGTTACAAACAAACAAACTCACTTTCGCTTTTATAATAGTTATACTGTAATTTACCAGCTGTACACTGTCGTTTGGAGACTCCACCAAACAAGAGAACTTTTCACAATGAGCTCGTAGTTTCCGACAAGCAGTAAATATTCAAGAGTGACGTAATACTCCTACAAGCCTCGATTTTAGTCTAACTAGTAACAAGACTGAGTCATACCGACCGTTCGTGCTTCGTACACGAGCTGTGCAAGCCGTAAATGTTCAAAATACGTTGTAGCCGGCCTATGTGCGCCGCTATGGAGCCGAGTGACGACCGAAACGGCCGAAATCGACATGTATGCAAGACACTTTATGCCTAGCTCGCCGATACATTTCAGGATTGGATTGCAAATGCCTAGCGTATGGAAATTACGGTTGGTTTAGTAGCGAGAAAGCTGTTTATATTGAAAAGTAGTAGTAAAGTTGGTAATGGATTATCTCTGGAATTTACAAAATAGAAAGCTTTTAGTGAAATAAAATTAAGAAACAAATTTTAAAATATAGTTTATTTTTTTTTTCGGTTTCTTTTACACTCTAATTGATACTTACATCATAAACAACAAGCCCGCCATCTTTGGAAAATTGTTTGAAAAATATCATATCAATCGGTTGTGGAAACCTGTTTCAAAATTCAGTTGCAAGATTTGACCTAAAGAAACGTAGAAACAGTGCAAATTGAATAAAACATTGTTAAAATGGTGGGCAAACACGACCTATAAGAACTTCACTCTACATTTGTTGGTTACGTAATTTAGTTCATTAAAAAGAACTGCTTCTAAAATCCAATGACCTTTTTGTTTGACAAGACTTTTGCCGTAAACAACAGGCAGGAATACCAGGAAAAGCTTTTGTATTATTCAAGATGGATGACCACAGAAACGCACTAAAACACTGCTCAAGCATAATAATCACAGTAAACATCATTACCATTTATTATAGCGGACTACATAAGACCATGGCGTGCGCCTGTGGTCTCAGGGGAGGCTTATGTTGTGTCTGACAGAAGCTATTGCCGACTCCCATGGATTACGAGAGTAATTTGTGACACCATACTATGGACAGCTTATAAGATGTTACGTAAATGGTATTTAGAAACTTTGAACTGGATTAAATGGCTATTTTAAGTGTTAACTTTTGCAGGCCAGCAACTTTTAACGTTACTTTGCCCCTGACGCCAAGCCTAATCAAAATGTATGTGTATTTTTTCATTTTCGCTAGTGATGTGACATTTTAGATTATCCTTTAGTTTATTATAACTTTAGTTGACGGTGGCGTCTAAGCCACGCGATTTTTTGCAACTTACTTAAGTGGTTAATTACATGCGAGACGAAGCCCGGTTACCGTAGATGCGGTGAGCAAAGGGTAGCTCACCGTCAGTCCGTCTAGTGTCGACAGGCCGTGATGGCGCGATTGTGTTCCACGTGCGCCTCAAAGAGATTTCAGCAAGTCAGAGGGGCCTGTCAGGACCTCTGCCTGCTGGGGTTACGGGTTGTTCGAAAGATATACCGTGGCCCCGGCAAAGGAACATGAATGGGTTTTAATCACACCCCTTTGCTTCGCTCAGAGAGGAAAAAGTTATTTTATGATTTCCTATTCGATAAAAAAGGAAATAGGAATGTAGGTAAACGGTCACTTATAGAAAATTCTCCGCAACTTTACCACACACCCGCATTCTCCAGCCAACCCGCTATCATAACGCTTGCAACTGCGTCGAAATATGGGGAGCTCACAGAAAAAATATCACGGAATATATCCCGTTGGCGTCCATTTAAATATAGTTCGAAAACGTAAAAGCTTAAAACTCTAAATGTAGGTAAATCGTACTGAATCAATGATGTTGTTGCCGCTAATGTAAGTATTGAGTAAAGTGCTGCTGAGAGTACTTGGTCCGATGGAATCTGGCGGAGTAATAGATGGCGTAGTGGCCCGGAGTCTAACTCGGTGAACGAACACTAATCTTACCCAATATTACATTGATTAATTTTAACACTGCTGAGCATAAGACCTTAGAATCGATTCCCGGATCAGGTCAATTGTTTTTGAGTTCATCCATAAGAAATTCACAGTAGCTACGGAGTCTCGATATGTGCACGATTGATAGGTACAAGCTCGCCCCTATAATATTTTCAACTATGGATTTTATTTTCATATGAATAGAATTTGAGATTACATGTTAAATGTTTACTATACTTCAATTCTAAGTTCTAAAAAAAAATATTATTTAAATTGATTGCGAGTCACTGACCGTGAAATATGATAATTAGCTATCGTTAAGAATAGTTTTAGTACTTACTTAATTTTTTTGTTGATATTTGTTTATAGATTAAGGTCGACGAACTCGTATAAAAACAGAGTAGTTTTAAACAATTAAGATCAGATTCAGATCATTGCAAAATTTATTATTTTAAACGTATCATGTAAGACGTAACATTTCTAGTAGATATTTTACAAAAGGTTTTTGAATTTTAAAAAGTCGTTATGTTCCGGAACCGCGGTATCTCTTTCGAACAACCCGCTACCCTGGCAGGCGGTGCCCCTGGCAGGCCCCTCTGCTTTGCTGACATCTCTTCAAGTCGCGCGTGGAACACGAACGCAGCGTCAACACGGCAAGCCAGGCAGCAGCGTTACCCCGTAGACTCAATTCAAGGAGGATTCAAGTGAATACAGTCGTTTCCTCGGAATATGTCTCGACTTTTCTCAATGTCATTCAAACATAGTTCTCAAATCTTGAGTCATGGGGATTTCTGACAGCTATCTTCTTGAGTGATGTTGAATGAAGTAACTTTTTTGTATGATATTTGGAATACGGAGGTTAGAGTTGCATCTTAGTGTCATAAAACATACAGCAAAAACATTAATACCTAGTAATATAGAAATCATGATAACCAGTCGTTACAGATAGTCACTGTTCCGAAAGTCTGACAACCAACCTTACGAAAGGGTATCGTATTACCCAGTACTAACTGGGTTGTGGAGGTCACATAGGCAGTCGCTCCATGTAAATTTCAGCCGCATCCGGTTGGACCCGAGACGTTGGCGCGTAGTATTTCACGCGCGCCTCTCACAGACGTATCCGTGGAAGTTCACACCTCACTCCCCCCTGGGACGAGGCCCGCCAAGTCAAGCGGGCCAGCACTAGTCTGAGGCGGCAGAAGTCACATTCGTCCCTGCTGCCCCCCGACGCAAGTTTGCGAGGGAACACCGGTGTTGTTTTAGTCAGTTGGAGTCTAACAGACCCCTCCGCCGACCCCAGGGCGGAGAACATGCGTGCGCATTTCCACATCGTGAAAAAAAAAGAAGCTGACTCCAACATAGTTGGGAAAAGGCTAAGCAGATGATGAATGAAGAAACCACGGTTCGAAGTGATACTATTATTGATAACTAGCTGGTGCCCGCGGCTTTGTCCGCGTGATGATCGAAAAAAAATTATCCTATGTACATATTATTCTAGACTATAATCTACCGCTGTGCCACATTTCATGAAAATCCGATCAGTCGTTTTGACGTGAAAGAGTAACATAATATTAGTAAGAAAGCTGGTGCCCGCGGCTTCGCCCGCGTGATATCGAAAAAAAAGTATCCTATGTGTTATTCCAGACCATAAGCTACCTCTGTGCCAAATTTCATCAAGATCCCTTCAGCCGTTTTGACGAGAAAGAGTAACAAACATCTATACATCCATCCTCACAAACAATCGCATTTGTAATATTATAAGAATAAGAAGTAAGATTATGCCTTGGTTATCTTGATCATATAATAAACATTGTTCTAAATGGTTCTTCACGGTTCTACGGAACCTAATAGCCAATTCCACACATATTGAAACGCGTTAAGTGTCAAATTAAATAAAAACAGTCGCCTGTGTTTTATCAATAACCAGACAGTGTGTTTTATCAATAACCAGATTTTTTTGTACATTCAATGTATTTAGTTTTCTATGTTTCTATTTCACTATAGAACGAAATACCATTTTTGAACTGAATTCGAATGCTTTAAAACAAAAAAAAGGTTTGAGTCAAGAAACGTTTTATATCACTATTGATAATTATTATCCTATAATTATTAAAGACAATAATTATGTTGATTGAAACTATTCATCTTAAACGTCAAGTCAATGGATGGGAAATGATTAAATGTGATAGGTTACCATTACCAAATTATTTCATCAATTTAGCCATTAAACCTAATGGTATCAAGTTGCTTTTAGTGAGTATATTAATAATAACTATCAACACTGCTTGGCTTCCGTAATTAATCGCTGAATCTACATAATTAATTCATTAAATTACTTTAATTTTATAGTTAAATCTTACTTACGGAATTACCTTGAGTTTATTTTAGGCTATTTTAATAATTATTAAGCGATTTTTCATATGTCCGTATAGCTACTATTGAGACCTATGGCGGCCCGTTTCATTTAGCTGCAAGTGTAGGTCTGGTCATCATACAGTCAAGAAGATGAATCCTTTGATAGCAGCTTTACGATGGGGTTAGATAGTCCGGTCTAAGCACTTAATTTGTGAAATAATGTACAACTTTTTTTCGTGAATAAACATTATTGTTATTTGTTTTTATACGGATTTTAGGATAGGACTGACCGAAGCCAAGTACTACCCCGTGAAAGTAGTAATAGGATGAGATGATGATAGTGTATGTGTGGTGACTGGAAGTTGTGTGTGAGTGGCGGTGACTACAGACACATTTACATTTTGCAAAAAAAAAAAACTGACAATCCTGCATGTATTCAGGATTGCAGCTTTCTAAAGGCTTTGGTATTATTAATATTATACCTGCGCAGAGCGACCTATGACCGACCCGAAGCTAACTTCCGAGCCGTCATAAAGATTGAACCGAACTATGTCCTTCATTATTTAAGTCAAACTATTACACCAACCATATATTCTACCTTTTATGTATTATGACAGTTAATGGTGATGGTCGCCATTGAATTAACGCGATCCTGCCTGTGCAATTAAATACACCATTAATTAATTAATATTCGATTTAATGTACGGACAGTATGTATTTATTTGACAGCTTTAGCTAACACGGTTGAATGAGTTCGGTCAAATCAATATTTTGGGTAGATAATGTATTAATTTCCGAATTTACATTCGCGATGCGAGTTAAGGGGTCTGATTTATTTGATGAATTATTATATTATGAATGTTCATAATTGCTCAAGCACGTATGTATAAGCTAAATGTGTTTCAAAGCTTTCATCAGCAAGTGATTATTAAAAAAAAAGTGTTCCATAGAGTTTAAACATGTGCAGCTTTGTTGAAAAAAGCATTTATTTATTATACAAAAATCGAAGGGGAAGGGCGAAGCAGAAACAACCACAACCCCGTGGCCCTGGCAAGCTCCTCTGCATGCTGACATCTCTTTGAGGCGCGTAAAAAGGATAAACTTAACTTCAATCCTGAGCTGGTCACTCGAGGAACATTTTGATATTCTATTCTCAGTTAGCAAAACCCCTGTATAAACTTCAATGGTGGGAATATGAACCACATTTTGTGGTCCAATTCAATGCCTATCAGCGGCTTTATCCTGTCCAAACCGTACGTCTAATGGAGTCAACAGTGAGGTCTATTGGCCTACAAAGGTACCTTTGTATTTTGGTTTATAGACTGCAGCTGCGGTTGAACTATAGGAAATATATACACACATACTGTGTTTATATTTTCTATAGTCAGTAAACACCATGAGTGTTTGCAACATCGCCGAAATATGGGAACTCGAAACAAATAACAAACATGGTAAACATTACGTTTCAAGTGTTAATAATAATATTATTAGCTAGCTTATAGCCTGGGTTTTGATGGGTGACCACCCGTTACATACCGAGTTTCCTCCGTGCCTTGGAAAGCACGTTAAGCCGTTGGTCCCGGCTGTCATTTGTAGATCTTTGACAGTCGTTACAGGTAGTCAGTGTTCCGAAAGTTTGACAACCAGTCTTACCAAGGGGTATCGTATTACCCAGTATTAACTGGGTTGTGGAGGTCAGATAGGCAGTCGCTCCATGTAAAATACTGGTATTCAGCTGCATCCGGTTAGACTGGAAGCCGACCCCAACATAGTTGGGAAAAGGCTAGGCAGATGATGATAGCCTGGGTTTTCGGGTTGATTGAAAGAGATACCGCGGCCCCGAAACATAAATGGCAAAAGAGGGAACATGGGTGGTCAGTGAAAATCTGAAATCCCCGCTCTGCCTAAACCGGAACCGGAGAAGTTATATGATGTTTTTGCAGCTTACATAAAAAACTATCTTGTCCTTGCAGCTTTGTCTGCATGCAGTTCGGTAATTGCATTTATAATTTAAAAAAAAATCCATTCTTTGTTAATCCAGATACTATCGTAATGTTAAAAGGATTGAATAACACTTTGCTCGACCATGGAATGGAATCCATAGCCTCAACCGGCAGCAGTTTTTGAAAACTACATCTATGGATAGTCAATTATTGTAGTCACCCTGTGTAAATAAAGAGTTTAATTAGAAAATATTCATTCCATATTAAACATCCCACATAAAGCTGAAAAGACTTTAAAAAGTTTAATCAACAGAAATGCTCACAGTGATGTTGAAATAGTTCACGATACGAAATTTATAAGTCTAGAGCGAAAATTCTTCTGCAGTGTCGACATCACCTGAAATTCAATTAGGCACCTAACGTTTTCCAAATATTATCACGGAACTAATCAGGTTTTACAGTTTTCACTGGTTCAGCAATTCAAAATTGACATTTACTAGATCATAAAATCGAGAAGTGAAAATACGACGAACATATTTGATCCTGTGCTAAGAAGTCTAGGAAAGGAAAAATATCATCTATCTAGCGGTGGTCGCATCAGCTATTTCATATAAAATTCAACGACCTCCCCTCAAAGCATTGGGGACTACGGGCTAAGTTTACTCCGCGATCGACTGTGCGTCTTGAACCGACATCTACTATTTAGATTTGTTGGATTCTGGGGAATGTAGACACAATTTGTCTGGGGACACTATGATCTAGAAGCGCGAATGTAGCTCACGGTAGTGTTCTTCTTTAAACATTGCTTCAGAATTCTAAGTGTGCCGTGTTGCGCAGCAAAAACAAAACGAGTATGCTGAATGTGAGGCTAGACAACAATTCAAACAAGGCGTTATAGACCTTATAAAATAAACAAAAAATGTGCATTCAATATCCATGCCAAACTTATAATGGTGAATCATTGGATTAAAGTTTTAAGAAAAGTAAAACGTGTCGGTAATCAGATATTTCATCGTACGTCAACATCCCATTAAACTAATTACGAATAGAAAAGAAAACGACTCTTCACTAAATAACCCGAATAAAAGCGAAAGTGTCTAACCCAAAGGGCCAAACTAAGCAATTCTAATCACAGCAAATCTCATCGAGTGTGTTGACGTGAATCACACGGTGTTTACAATACAATGCTGCAGCAGGACGGGCTAGTTCCGGCCGCCCCGCATTAGCATGCAAATGGACAGGACATGCCACGTGCGCCGCACGGTAATCGCACGACTGAGACACTTCACTTACGTGATGTGACATAGATCAGCGACACGTGAAGGTAAGGTAAGGTTTGTTATTGGAAAACAGTACTAAGGATCTAAGACAACACAGTCTGGAGTAGAAAAAGGGAATCCTTACTAATATTACAAAAGCGAAAGTGAGTTTGTTTGTTACGTTTTCACGCCTAAGTGGCTAAACTGATTTTGATGAAATTTTGTACAGAGATAGTTGAGACCCTGTAGACGGATATAGGCTATTTTTTTAAAGTGAGAAAAGAGGGAGGAAGCGGGAAGAAAAGGTAAAACTTAGCTTTGCTACTACAATAAATAAGGCGCAAGGGCTAAAACTACAGGTTGCAGGTACCTGCAACTCAGGAAAAGGGAACTGTGTTACCCCGAATTTAACGCGAAAATAAAATTGGGTTACAATTAGGAACTGTAGCACAGTTTTTCCTTACTGGGTCAAAGTAATAATTATTCTGCCTGTATCACAAATCAATTGGGGTCGGCGCAACATGTCTTCTTCTTTCATACATTTTCATCTATTGTCTTCATCTAGAACTTGTCATCATATCATCGCTGACCCAGAGAAGGTATAACTAAATAGCCTTCAAGGTCAATAAACAGATTACTATCTTATTTCAAAAAGATATCAACGGTTATTCTTTAGTAAAATGTGTGAAAACAAAATTATTTGAAACAGTTGTGAATCTTACCTAAATTGTTTTTCTTTCATCGGATTTTTTTTTCGTTTTGTATGTAAGTACTACAGAAAGTTTTGTTGCTAAAATAATCTGAAAGGAGATCTAATAGGGCGGGGACATCATAGCCGAAACTTTAGAAAACCGTTTTCGCCTTTAACCGCTCCTCATGGTTCTACGTTAGTTTTTCTTGAAAGGTTGTTTAGCTCGTTTCAGAAAGCATTACACAGCACCTCCTTTCATGGACGTAGGAAATATATCTACTTACTTACCTATATACCTACTCGTATGCAGGCCGTGTATCGTCGTTTAAGTTCTCACATCACGTAAGTTTTTTTTTTGCCGTTTTGTTGCTGTTTGCCAAAGAATCGAAAGACACGTTATTTCAGCCAATCAGAAAGAAGCTAAAAAAGGAAGCAATTTAATTTGAAGTGTGCACAATTTATAAAATGGTATTGCAGCTCGTTGGCCATATTAGCCGTATTACCGATGGCCGCTGGCGTCGAGGTTAATGGAGACCGTTTCAGGTTCGTTGGAGCGACCACTTCTTCGCATGGAGGCTGGTAGCAACTGGATGAGAGTTGACGAAACTCAAGTTAAGTGGCTTGCGATTGAAGTTGCCTATGTCTAACAGCCGGCTGCTCTTGGTTGTTGATGATTGTCATGGAAAATTCAGAAAATAATGCAGTTTTTTATCTCCTGTAAAGTTCTTATTTTCGACTTACGTGGTTTTAGAACTTAAGCGGCGGTATGTGAGTAGCCAACTATGGCTGAAATTTTCAAAAGGTTTTTTATTCTGTCCTCCTCACATGGGTGGGAATTAGTCAGTACAAGTCTGACACTCCGCCCCGCTCCGCCCAGAGCGGTGTAATTATTTGATGGTTTCCTTACGATGTTTTCCTTCACCGATGTCTATGATGACTAAGATAAACATAAAAAGAACATATGAATTTGAAAAGTCACATATGTACTTGTCCGGTTTGAACCCACAAATAATTGTCAATTGTCATTGGCCAACACAAATTGTCTTTAATATTATATGTAGGTTTAAGCATGCATGTATATATCATGTTTTGATGCTTGTTTTACAAAGAACAATGTAGTGACGACTAAAGAGACTTTTTGCGCTTTAACATTCTAGATAGACTAAAACATAGTACCTTTATGTATATATATTTACAGAGAGAAGAAAAATATTATATATACTAAAAAAAAACATAAACTAAATAAAAATTCTTTATATTTATATTTTGTATAAAACCTTAACAACGATGTAAATGATTCATTTAAGTCATAAGTAAGTCATAAGTAATTTATTTCATAACAATAAAATTGTGTTGAAAATATAAAAATTAAAAACAATAAATCTGCAAATAATAAAATAAATAAATTTATACAAAGAATAATCACACTTTTGTTTGAAGTTCACTTAGTTACATTTAATAGAGACTGTTACTCTAAAATGGAGATTACATTAGGCTAGAATTAATTTCTTATCACCGAGTATTTTATTCCTAAAATTATTAAAACTCAAATATCCGTCTATCAACCCAAAGGCGCAGTAAAATAATGATAAGAAATTTATACACATAAAACTCTTAACTGTTATTACAACAATTAAATATTTTACCATCTTAAAGTAAGAAAGACATCAAAAAGCGACTTTGACATTAGGATTTTAACAACACTATCAGCTGATTATAGTACCCCAACTCTTTCGAAAACCACTTATTTCTGTATAAAAGATACTTAAGAGCCGTTATCTTTGTATGGGAGGTAGTACCTGTATCTTAAGTGTTATGGTCCCTACATTGTGGGGTCGGCTTTTGCACTCGTTGCACCGGTTAAAAGTTGTGGTTATTATTAACTGTTGGTTTCTGTTTTAGTTAAACTGTTGGCATAGATGTAAATGAAAAAAAGTTAGTGTTTTTTTTGCGGCTGGAAAATCATCAAAAACTTCCCCTGCTTTGGGCGGAGCGGAGTAGGTGTGTCAGACTTTTACTGACGAAAGCCCACCCGTGTTCCTTCTTTTGCCTTTTATTGATTCTTGTTTGCCTTTTTATAAAATAAAAGACAAATCAAGTCAATCATAAACATAAAAGTCAATCCTTAAAGACAGCATGGTCGTGAACACTTAAATAATAATTAAAGAGTAATAACATACTAAGTACTGTTTTTAAAACAAATAACAAAATGTCACCATGCGAGATTACACACGTAAAAAATTAAAAGCAGATTGATTAAAATATTTAATTTAATAATTGCATAATTAATGGTTTATTTCGTCGTATCCTACGAATAGGGGCGTAACTGCATAATAGCTACTTTTTAGGAGACAGTTTTTTGTGTTTAATTCAACTAAGTATGAATAATTAGTTATTGGTGGTTTTAAATAATGTGTATTGGTATCTACTGGTTTGGTTACGACTAATTTTAATAAATAAAGTGTATATTTCATACGCATTTTGTCCCTTAAATCCTTATTCTCCGCTGTGTTAAGGCGTTTTAGGGCTGGACTTGAGCGTTAAGTTACATTATGTCTTTTATCTCCGGAAATGTTGAGGTCACAATCGCCTTTATGTTATTTTTATGTTATTTTAATGCGGGTATTTATTCTTGTGTCATAAGAATTTGTGTATAATAACTATTTATCCATTACTGGGAACACGTCATTGTAATAAAAGAAAATTAATAAAATTATAAAATTTATTTTTAAACAAAATCAGACTTTTTTAAACTTTGGTGTATTAATCATATTATTAAGCTATAGCGTAAATTTATACGCTTACCAAGTGAATATCAACCATAAAAGTTTATAAAAAGAAAAACACTATCAGTCCTTAAAAACAAAATACCCATAATCAAAATCAGTCTTTAAAATAAAATTCACATAATCAGAATCAGTCCGTAAAAACAAATAACACAAAATAAGTAATTAAAATAAAATTGCACATAATTAAAGTCGGCCCGTAAAATCAAATTATTAAAATTATATCTTAAAATCAAAATAACACACAATCAAAATCAGTCGAATTCACATTCAGTCGTCTTCTTCATCAGTACTCTCAGAAATATTGACATTACTAGCTTGCTCATGAGGTAATGTTTCAAAAAATGTATGATATTCCTCTGGAATAATTTTAGCCTCACACATTGACATAAGGTCTTTATATTTATCATAATTTAGTTTTAATGGTAATCTATTTTCAGGTGTGACTTCAGAAACTACTTTTTTTTTCCCTCTAGAACCTTTTCTTAATGTCGTGATTTTTTTGTAATCTTCATCCAGTTCATATTTATATTTAAGAACGTTTATGTTGTCTTTACTAACTTCCACTTCTTTAATTTTGTTCCATACAACTTTTTCACCATCATCATTCTTTAACCAGTTTTTTCCATCGAGTAACTTGCGATAGTTATAAATATCTGCCAAGGCCATTTCTTTTACCCTATAAGTTTCTCCTGTTGTTTTGGCCCACCTGATAAGATTAATCCATTGATCGGGAGTATAAATTGTTTTTTTGCTGGATGCTCCTTCTATAACAGAATGGACACTGTCTCCTTCATTTTGCGTATGGCCAACTTCGAGAAACCTATGAGTAATACATTCAATATCATTTTTTTCTAAGATATATTGATAAAAAGCGAAAACTATTCGGTTTCGGTTCTGTCCGGAACAGTTATCGGACCAAAATTTAAATGTTTTTGCACCTTCGTCAATTTTTGTCTTAATAAACAAGTTTAAGCCGCTGCTGATTTCATTAGCTCCCTTTTAACCCGTCACCTCTGTCCACATGTAACAAAAACCACTTTTTCGGGCTACGTCATAAACAGTAAAATCATAAATATTAAGTTTTCTCTTATAATAAAATATGCTCACGTTTCCAAAAGGACAAGTCAATATTTTTTGCATATCAAAAGTGGCGGTTATCACACTGGGGTCTCCTTCAGCTTCGGCTTTATCAGCTGCCTTTATAGTCCTCGCCAAGTTTTTACGTCCCATGTGCAAATTTTGTTCATTTTTTTGAGTTTCAGTTGGTTCTCTGGTATTGTAAAAAGCATGGCATTTGTCGCACTGATCTTTTTTGGGAGTGTAAAAGGCAATATTAAAACTAGTGTTTACAATATCTTGATATTGGCGCATTGTAGCCATTTCAGAGCTATAAATTTGTGGATCAAACCACTCGGTATATAAATCATGAAGTCGCTTGTATGAAAGTTGTCCATCTAGGTATTTTTTCGTACTACTTTTTCTACAGTAGTGCGATTCTACTGGTGCAAGAGAAAGGATATGATTTTTCACACTATCTACAATGTTTTCTTTTATTTTTTTTGGACGATTATGGTGTTTTCCTCTCAAATCAATTAAAATATGCGCATTGGTCGCAGTATCCCGTTTTTTAAATGAACTTCTTATAATTTTTTCGCTTATCGACAATGTATTTAAAAACATTTTGCGACATACCACGACGGTTTCATTGTTGAAGGGTAAAGTATAGACTCTTGTCTGAGATCTATTAGGACCTTCGGCTTTAATTCTCTTCGGCTTATGGCTCTTTACGTATTTTAATATAAAATCCCACTGTTTTTCGTGACTCCCTATTTCCCAGAAACAATTAAAAATGTGTTGCCTATGTTTTTCTTCCAACTGTTCAAAACATTTCTTTGGACAACTGCATGGTAATTTCATTTTCTTTTCGGGAACAGTTTCTCCCTTTTTATTAATAAAAGCTTTGCCCGAATTTTTCAGCGCCTTTCGTTTTAAGTCTTTCCATTCTGTAGGATTTCTTGTTCGTATTTTACCTGGACCTCGTTTTTTAGTACATCTTCGAGTAAAAGGAGAACCTACAGGCGAATTTACAGCTGACGATAGCGGGGTGGGAATCGTGAAACTCGAAGTTGGACTTTCTAAAACGATATCAGCCATTGAAACAGACAAATTTTCAGTTTGAGGTGTGAGTTCACTTTGGGTCGTATCTATCTGGCTAATAGTGGTTTGGTCGGACTCTTCAATAAATTCGATAAATAAGTCACTTACAATTTGAGATTTGGACGGAGGTTCTAGAGGGTCGCTTTGGTTTAGTTCCGGATTTAGTACATTCTGTATTTCGGAAAAGATTACAATCTCACCTACACTTTCATTTTGGTTAGGTTGGTTCATGTTGGTTTCGACGTCCTGAAAGTAAAAAAAATACTTTAAATCATAAAATTTAAACTTAACTAGTTTCGCAGAATTGTAGATAAAAATGAATAAAAATATTTTATAACAACTTACGCTGTTAACGTCACAGGTAATATTTTCATGGATTAAAAATTCTATCTCTTTTTCACAACCTTGTGGCACCGGAGACTCGACGCGCTCCCTTTCATCATTGCAACTTTTAAAAGTATTGGCTGAAACAAATAATTTTTAATTTCATAAGCACCTGTAATATTAATTTGATCGATCAGTTTTGCTTGTAATCTTACTTTGTGTTTTACATAAAATAGCCATTAGCATATTATTATAAAACAGAATTCTTTTGAAACTTAACGAAAAAGCAAAGGCAATGAAATTAACGTAATTTTCATTTTCGGACGTACTTAAAATACGGCCACAAATGCCTTTATATCAATTTTCAAGCAACAAAAAAAAACCTAATTGCGTTTAAGCCCCATACCAGAAAAAGCTTGAAATTGGGTATTCAGCGATTAAAATTAGTACAGAAGGGTTAAAATCATGTAGGTATAAAAATATTGTTTGTTGAATTATCAATGTGGATATTTCAAATGCATCAAAAGTAGAATATGAGACAAAAACATAATTTGACCGTAGAAGAAAGACACAAACGTGTTTAGGCCTTCGATGTTTCTATACATACGCAATTTAGTTATTCCATAGAACACGGCCACAATTATCATAAGGGCTTTTTTCTATGTATCGAATATAGAAAATGAAATAAGTAATTAAAATCACCTAATTAAGTACAATCACGTTAATATCATGTTATTTGAACGAAACACATATAAAGCACAATTTAACAGAACATAATTTCAACCTTAAAATCCCTTGAGCCATAAAATATTTTGATTTACTTACGTGTTACAGTCTTCGTCTGCTTTCTTTCATTTAAACAATCTTTTTCTTCAACCAATTCCACCAACTTTTGTCCTCGGCGTTTCATAATTAATTATTATAAAATATTACGATAAATATTATAGTTATGATTAAACTTTAATAGTATCGGCAAAAATTATATTTACGCTCGGCGCAGCTACAAATCTTCGCGTTCCGCAGACTAATGGCCGAGCGGCGCTAGTACGCTCTCCCCGCGCCCGCGCACCCCCACTACTCGCGAAGAAAAACGGCGCGACGGCAGTTATGGCTTTATTCGTCGTTAAAAACGTAATAGTTGAAATTGTGGCTTTTTAGAAACCCTAATTATTTGATAACCTGTATGGTTTTTAATTTTTCTGTTGATCTGGTAATATGTGTTATGATGAGCAGAATTTAATTATACAATAAAAAAAGAAAGCCCTTATGTTCGTTAGGGCACTATTCGTAGGATACGACGATTTGTGGAATGACAGGTTTACATTAAAATAATTTGTATAATAAAATTCTGATGAACGTAATTTAATTGGGATGTCACAGTTCGTATGATACGATTATTTTATATAGTATTATTGTTTGTTTTTACCACAAACACTGAATACATAATTATTTACTTAACATTTTACGGTTTTGTTTTAATTAGGTGGCAATTGAAACTTGTTTTATACTTAGACTATTATAACAGGTTTTTAAAACTAATAAATCAAATATTTATTTGTTTACATTAGATTTTTTTAACTATCATTCTTCTAACATAGTGGTGAGCTTTGCTTGTATCACCACGGTGACGATCGCCAGGAGAACATGGTGGAGCACACTGTAGCGGTCTGCTCTGCTTGAGCAGAGCACCACAATGTCCGCCTAGAGGCGATCGGCGGCGGCGACATCTCACGCCCAGCCCTGGTTCAGTCCATGGTCTGGGGTGAGAGGAAATGGGAAACGGTGACCTCCTTCTGCGAAGCAGTCATGCTAGCGAAGGAGGTAGATTGACGTTTGAGGGAGAGAACCTCAAACCAACCCAACCGCCGCGGGAGAAGTTTCGGGCGTCGGGTGCCGCGAGATTACATCCGGCCACCGTAGATGCGGGTCAGTGGACGGTGAGCAATGAGTAGCTCATCGTCCATCTGTGTGGTGACAACAGGCCGTGTCGACGGCGCGTTTGTGTTACTCGCGCGCCTGAAATATCAGCAAGGCAGAGGGACCTGCCAGAGCCACCGCCTGCCGGGATCGCGTGTTATTCGAAAGAGACACCGCGGCCTCGGATCACAAAGGGCAAAAGAAAGAAGAAGGGTTTTAGTCAGAATAAGACCCCCCTACCCCCGCTGCGTTGATGATATCCCATCCAAAAAAAGTTGCTCCCAACTATCCTGTAAAGATCGCCGCTTGACCACTTGGTCATCTATCTTGGTTATCTCTACAGCGGAGTGTCACCGATATCAAGTTGAAATTCCACGAACCCGAACAAAACGCCGTGGTTCCACTTTATTCTGCAAACCGCCAAACTGTGTGATTCACTTACACCTTCTGTTTCTAGATCATTGTAATTACCTCTACAAAACTCGAGTAAATCAGTTTTTTTTTCTAAAGACGTGCTCTACCCTAGGCCACGCCATCGCTTCAGTTTAGTCACAGCCAAACGCAACCCCATAATTTTGTATGTATAAAAAAACATATCGGACTAAACATATGGCTATTTGTCACTTTAAAACTACTGAATGGATTATGATCAAACTTCACGCGGGCGGCGCTGAGGACTTGAGCTAGTACAGTTATATCATTCCTGGAACAAACATACATACAAAATGCAGAAACTATGGAGCACCACCAGCTATAAGCTTCAAGAAAAGTAATTACTGTACAGAACCTATCCCTCCAACTTTTACATGAATATAAAAATGCTTCACTACATCTATCGATTCATTTCGCATCGCGAGGGTTGCTAAACACAATGTGTCTTCGCGCTTCCCTCTACTCTCCTCAACGGATTCCGGTCACGACCGTGGAATAAAATCTATATGCTAGACGTGTCCCGCTCTGCATTAGATAAATGCGATAAACACAGATTAGTGCGGTTGAACGCGGACATTGTTGGCGCCTTATTCGAACGGTAGTTTTGAAAAAAAAAAAGCTTTTTGCTTTCCTTGGGGTAGGAGCGTCTGTTGTGTATGTATGAAGGCTTATTGCTTTTTTGAATGTGTTAAAAAAGAATTTTCTTAAAAAATGTTTTAATTGGAAATAGGATGTTTTCCTGAACCGTGGGTGCGTTTACAAACATTAAAACTCACATACACAAACAATCATACTTGAAAAAACTATCTGTAGACCATGCAAATTTTTGTTCCGTGCGAGAATCAAGCCCGCAACACGCCGCGCAGCAGCCCATCGCACAGTCAGAAAATGCTTCGTGGAATTTAAAGAGTAAGAATTTTATCTTTATTTTATTAGCTTGGAGGGCTTCCTTTTATTTCTCCTGTAAGGTTGTGTTTTGTTTCAGTATTTTTTCAAGAAATCATCTCTTCAGTCGACCTATTTAATTCACCGTCTAGTTTACTTTATATGATTTGCTCGCGTTCTGAAGAAAGGATGAGCATAGAGAAATGCGATCCCATGATGATCAGATGTAGCGCAAACCAAAATCGCTCTTTTGAAGTCCAAGAAGTTCGGCAAAGAAACGTAATGTTTCGCCTAGAAGTATTCTATTAAAAAATAAAATCATTGATGACGTTTATTTTAAATCTTGAATTATATAAATAAGTATCATATATAGCAAATATAGAATATTAAAAGAAAACCGCAGATTGAATCAACTCTACCAGAACTGTTATTAATGAGAGTAGCCCACTATTGATTACATATTTCAGTATATAATAATTTATTTACACATTCAACAAAAAAAAAATAAAAAAAATCTGCGTTTTATAGAACAAAACCGAAGAATAATAAAACTACATTCAATCCCATCCAGTATATTCCGTATAATATTTGATATCCGCGTTTTCGAGCATCATTATTCTGGAGTACACTTCTCACGTCGATCCCTCACTGCAACGCATTATAATTATTTGGAAAGTTTTCTACTAATGTTTGTATGGGGAGATACTGTAGGGGGCGCTGTCAAAGAGATCTTTTGTGAACTATAACTGTGCCTACTTACTTTCAAACGTTTAATATAGTCTGGTAAATATCTGAGTATGACTTAAGTGGGTGCGTAGGGTGAAAGCTGACATTTATTTTAACGTTCCTTTAAAGATAGATCTAAAAAAGTGCTGTTCTGATAACGAGGGTAAAAAACTCAAAATTATGTCTCGATAAAAGTTTTATCGAATAATTGTTGTTGGATATTTCCCACCCGAAGTACTATGGGTTTAACAACTCAACGGAATTGGCTGAATCAATGGTTAATAAAATCGATTTAATACCAGTTAAGGCGTGTTCTAAGATCTTCAAGAAATCATTTTAAAACGAAAGTTAAAACACACACAACAAGCACAATCATCCTACTTTAGTAGGATGATTGTGCGGTGGGCAGGCTGAAAGCCAAAAACACCGCCCCGGGACCCGATGGCTTGCATGGCAAAGCCTGGGTCCTGGCCCTGGAGGCTCTCGGGCCCCGACTACTAGGGCTCCTAAGCGCGTGTTTGGAGAGGGGCCAGTTCCCACTTCGTTGGAAGACGGGGAAACTGGTCCTGATACAGAAGCCGGGGCGCCCTGCGGACTCTCCGTCCGCATTCCGGCCCATTGTGCTGCTCGACGAGGTGGGCAAGCTCTTTGAAAGAGTAATTGCAAACCGCCTCGTCGGGCACCTTGTGGGGACGGGGCCGGATCTTGCGGATCACCAGTATGGTTTCCGCAAGGGGCGCTCGACGGTGGACGCCATCATGCGCGTGAGAGCCCTCACGACGGGGGCTGCAGTGTCCAGGGGTGGGGTAGTCGTGGCGGTGTCTCTCGACATCGCCAACGCGTTCAACTCCATGCCTTGGAGCTGCATCAGGGAGGCACTCCGATACCACCGGATGCCGACCTACCTTCGTCGCGTGGTCGGGGCATATCTGACGGACAGGGCCGTCATCTACCCCGGTCGCTCTGGAGAGTGGAACCGGCGAGAGATGTCGTGCGGTGTCCCGCAGGGATCGGTCTTGGGGCCGCTCCTGTGGGACATCGGTTACGACTGGGTGCTGCGCGCCGACCTCCCCAGCGGCGTCAGCGTAGTTTGCTACGCTGACGACACGCTCGTTCTGGCTCAGGGGGGGTCGCACCAGGCGGCGGCCGACATCATGACACGCGGGGTTGCGATAGTCGCAGAGAGGATCCGGCTGCTGGGTCTCGAGGTGGCCTTGCACAAATCCGAGGCCATGGTCTTTCATGGCCGCGGAAACACGCCACCGTCGGGATCCCAGTTGACGGTAGGAGGGGTTCGCATCGGCGTCGGGTCGACGATGAAGTACCTGGGAATCGTCCTCGACAGCCGGTGGAACTTCGTCGAACACTTTCGACGCTTGGCTCCCAAACTCGAGCGGACGGGGGCTGCTTTCAAGCGGCTCCTGCCCAATCTGAGGGGGCCAAACGCCTCCTGCCGTAGGCTCTATGCCGGAGTCGTGCGGTCCATGGCCCTTTACGGGGCCCCGGTATGGGCGCGTTCCTTAGGGCGGCGCGCCGCCCACTACCTGAACGCGCCCCAAAAGGTGGTGGCCATACGGCTTGTCCGGGGCTACCGCACGATCTCCGGCGAGGCAGCGAGCCTCCTTGCCGGACTGCCACCGTGGGATCTGGAGGCGATAGTCCTCGCGCGCCTGTTTGAGTGGCGCGCGGAGGCACTACACCGGGGGGAAAACCCGCTGCCACGGCAAGTTGCCGCTCGGCGGGCAGACCTCCGGTGCGATCTCATGGTGGCATGGAGAGAGCGACTGTCGCAACCCCGTGCAGGGCACGCCACAATAGCGGCGGTAAGTCCCCTCTTTGAGGAGTGGCTGGAGAGGCGTCATGGCGTCCTCACCTACCGCCTGACGCAGGTGCTCACCGGACACGGAAGTTTCGGGAGGTTCCTGCACATCATCAGGCGGGAGGAAACGCCCGGGTGTCACCATTGTGACGATTGCCCGGAGGACACGGTGGAGCACACAGTGGCGATCTGCCCAGCTTGGGCGGAGCACCGCCGTGCCCTCGTGGAGGCGATCGGCGGCGGCGATCTCTCGCGTCCGGCCCTGGTTCAGGCCATGGTCCGGAGCGAGAGGGAATGGGAAGCGGTCACCACCTTCTGCGAAGCAGTAATGCTAGCGAAGGAGGTGGCCGGGCGTTTGAGGGAGAGAACATCTGCCCAACCCAGCCGTCGCGGGAGACGCCCAGGGCGCCGGGCGCCGCGAGACGACTTCCGGCCACCGTAGATGCGGGCCTGTGGATGGTGAGCAATGGGTAGCTCACCGTCCGTCCGTCTATTGACGACAGGCCGTGTCGACGGCGCGTTCGTGTTTCACGCGCACCTCAAAGAGAGTCAGCAAAGCAGAGGGGCTTGCCAGAGCCTCCGCCTGCTGGGGTTGCGGGTTGTTCGAAAGAGATACCGCGGCCCCGGAACGTAAAGGGCAATAGAAGGAACATGGGTGGGTTTTAGTCAGTACAAGTCTGACATGCCCCCCCGCTCCACCCAGAGCGGGGGAAGTCATTGGAAGATTTCCCACCCGAAAAAAAAAAAAAAAAAAAAAAAAGTAGGATGATTGTAAAGAGAACCTTAGCTACTAACAAGACTTTTGATCTTTTGCAGTCCTTTATTGATTTACCTAGGTGGTAAATACAATCCATAATAATAGTTTAATGCTACTAACTAAAATATGTACTAACAAAAAGGAGAAAACAATAACAGGTCATCTAAAAATTAATCTAGATCGCTGTCAATAGGAAAAGTGCCCAGAAAGCTGGCAGCATAGCCACAGTTTGTTGGGCACCGAACTTTACCTTCTCTGACTGTGAATCTAGAAAAATTGAAAAATCAAGAAATATTCTTTACTAGCAGGCTGTTATTTCAGACTATAATCTACCTCTGTGCCAAATTTCATCAAGATCCTTTCAGTCGTTTTGACGTGAAAGAGTAACAAACATCCATACATCCATCCTAACAAACATTTGCATTTATAATATTAAATATATACTTAGTAGGATTTATGAAGAGCTATCTTAACGCTATTTGAAACAAGGACAGTTCTGCCCTATCTCCTTGGTATCCTAAAGTTGTAAATTAGGAGATGAAAGTTTGCATCAAGATTCATCAATTTTGCCAAATGGGAGATCAAGCTCATCAGTTACATGGGTTATCTATAAAATTATAAAGGATCTTTTCTGAAATTGTTCAACATTTGTTAAGTATTTTGCATTTAAACCAATGTCTTTGTTCTGTATAAATTCTTGAAGTAAAATCAAAACAACAATAAATTCTAATTAGTGGTTAGTACAGGCTTACCATTTAAAGCCATATTGCTCTAGAACCTTTCGTAATCAGAACAACAGGCTTAGTCGCTTACGTCATTTTGTACCGAATAGGTAAACAATTTACTTGATTACATGGTTATTTAATAGATCCCTTGTATATTTACATGCAACTGTTCTTTGTTACGGAGTTTTGATTCAAATAACTATTTGACACAAATATCAAATAACTTCCCCCGCTCTGCGCGGAGCGAGGGGAAGTATCAGACTTTTACTGACTAACACTCACCCATGTTCCTTCTTTGGCTCTTTATGTTCCGGGGCCGCGGTATCTCTTTCAAACAACCAGCATACCCGGCAGGCGGTGGCTTTGGCAGGCCCCTCTGCTTTACTGACATATCTTTGAGGCGCGCGTAAAACACGAACGCGCCGTCGACACGGCCTGTTGTCACTAGACTGGCGGTCGGTGAGCTACCCATTGCTCACCGTCCATAGACTCGCATCTACGGCGGGCCGGGAGTCGTTTCACAGCACCAGACGGAGCGTCTCCCGCGGCGGCTGGTTTGATGATATCTCCCTTAACCTCTCAAGGACCGCCATTATTTACGTCAACTATCCGTCAAGCACCGCCGGGCGGTCCTTATCATAAGCGTAATCTGATTTTAAGACTTATCTTTACTACAAATACAGTTTTAAACCGGTCGGGGTTTGGTGGCACAAATTTGTGCCAGCGGGGCTCAACGGTAATACTTGTTTACTGGCACATTTTTGTGCCGCTAGGGCTCTAGAGGTTAAACGTCCAGCCACCTCCTTCTCTAGCATAACAGACTGCTTTGCACGAGAAGCTGACCGCTTCTCATTACCTCTCGCTTCGGTCCATGGACTGAACCCGGGCCGGACGCGAGACATAGATTGGTAATACCCGAGACAGAAAAGGTTTTGTTGAAGTTGGGGCTTACATTGTCCACAATAGTATAAAGTTCATGAAGAAAATCAGAAATCCACTCATCGCTTTATTACAAACTCCATCACCAACAAATGCCCAAATAAGCACAACAAATCGCCCGTGATGTAGTTTGTCGCAATTAAATCATATGCCATCGTATAGTCCGTGCTTTGACCACCACGGACACCCCTCGCACTTGTAAGGATTTTATCTTTAATTATATCAAAGAAGAAAGGCTCTCGACTAGACTAGTTTTTTTGTTGTTGTTTTGATCAATTTTAGATGGTTAAATGGAAAAAGTGAGAGATTCTCCCTGATTCTTTCTTGTTTGTCAGCGTATAGTAAAAAACTGGTGGACATTGTACTCACAACTTCTCGATTCCTGATAGCTATTGTCCAGCTATTCAGTGAAAAACGTCGTCCACTTTTCATTTACCAGCGTTTATCACTTTAGTTTGTTTATTATATTATATCTTTGTTTTTGACGCAATACCAATTGAAACTCATCCATGTTTCTTTTTGCAGTTAGCATTCTGGAGCCGCGGAATAATCCACAACCCCGGTGGGCAACGCCCTTGACGGGCCCCTCTGCTCTGCTGACATCTCTTTGAGGTGCGCGTGGAACTAAATAGACGGACGGTGATCTTGGGTAGCTCACCAATCATAGACTCGCGTCTACGGTGGTAAGAAGTCATCTCACAGCGTCTGGGTTGGTTTGAGGATCTCTCCTACAAACGTACAGTCACCTCCTTCTCCAGGATAACTGTTTCGCAGAAGGAGGTGACTGCTTCCGATTCCCTCTCGCTCCGGACCATGTTCTGAAACAGGGCCTAACGCGAGAGATCGCCGCCGCCCATTGCCTCTACTCTATAATATGAGCTTCTATCTTCTTCTTAATAAATATAATTATTTTGTACGTGTGTTTGTCACCTAAGTCCTCTTAAACGTCTGGACCGGTTTGTTGCAATGGGTTCCTGAATGGTTCATTACATCATTTAATACCCCGTCAATAATTAATATTGTACTAGCTTTGGCCCGCGGCTTCGCTCGCGTTAAATTCGGGGTAACGCAGTTCCCCTTTCCTGATTTGCAGGTACCTGTTACCTGTAGTTTTGGCTCTTGCGCCTTATTTATTGTAATAGCAATGCTAAGTTTTCTCTTTTCTTCCCTCTTTTCCCCTCATTTCTCACTTTAAACTTTTCCTTTTATAATATTTAGCTTAGCAGTACATGTACTTATTTTTGTCTTTATCAATGTATGTAAGGGAAGCAATTCTACGACAATGTTTACTAACTACCTCCCAGGAACACGGACAGCATAACATTCCAGAATCTTAACCCAAGTTTGCGAACGTGACGAGACCACGCCTTCGTAACTCCGAACTAGTTAAAATATGAATGACGATAGCGCAGCACATCTATGAATAGCTACATGACACTGATATCAGCTCAAAGTTACAGTTCCAGTCAGCAATGGAATATTCATGTCGTAGTATCCGACTTCGTTGAAGTTGAGTCTCCATTTAATTAAATGCAGTTGCCGGGAAGTAGTGAGGGAATGGAGTGCGAATAAAAGTTTGTGTTATAAGAAATGGCTTATCGCTGGATGCTTATGTCAACTTGATTTTAGCCTGTTGGCATCTTCTGATATAATATATCTTCATACTGACCGCTTACTGTGCCAGGATCACTATTATTAATGACCTATTATGATTTGGAGATAGCAGAGTTGTTCTGAAACCACTAGTCTGTTTTATGAGATTGTTTAACCTACTTCAAAAAAGGAGAAGGTTCTATGTTCGACCACTTTATGTGTATGTTCATCGATTACTCCGCTAACTGTGGCCGATTTTCATAATTCCTTTTTTGTTGTAAAGGGTTATACTTCCGAAGTGGTTCCATATCAATTTTATTTTATTATTGAGTAGTAGATATCGTCTATAATCCATATTTTTCTTCCATGTCTATATCGATGATCTGCTAATATCTTTTAGTAATAATGGAAAATGGATACTCGGCAAAAAAAACGTGTGAGATATCATAACTAAAATTCTTAATCATCATAATTAAAATTCTAATTCTGGGTAGGTATGGTCTTAATCATGAGGTCACCTTGGCTTACATTTTGTCTCGCCGACCGTTTAGATATAACCTTCATTTACTTCCTACTCCAGGCAACTTGCAGTAGTCACAGACACAAACTTTTACTTAATCACCACCTGCTCCTTTAGTTTAATTGAACACTTGTGTGAATCAGCGAGTTCTCCTCCTTGTTTGTAACTAATTAATATTTAAGGCGGTGGCTTATTAGTCGATTCTTGCGCCTCAAGAATTCAAACAGAGTTTATGAGGCGCCATGATGCGACTGTGGGCGAGGCGTAGGTGTCTTCAATGTTCTTAACGAAAGTCTTATGGCACTTTCAAATTGCCTTGAACAATTAAGGCTAATGATTATTAGTGTTGTATAAAGAAAATGATTACAAAATATGTTTTGTTTTGTGAAGAAATTATTGACGATGACCATTGATTCGGAGACTCAATGTTTGAGTTTTATCTTTCTGGGAATAGCTTTGAATGTGTTTGTATTGTGAAGTTTATAGGTATGTGCTGATAATGTATGTGTCTGTAAAGCTACGAACAAAGAATCGTCGTGTTCCTTAAGAAAGAAAGGGAATAAAACTATCTCAGTTTTTCATTTGTCCATTCCGAAAAGACATAAAAAGTGTCTGCTCAGTTTTATTTCAAAAAGACTAACGGGTAGTGAAGCGACTCGACTGAAAACGAAATTACATTTGACGTCAAACATAAAGATAAAACATTTATCCTAGCGAATCACAGTCGAGAACGTAGAACATTGCCCATTTGCTAAGCGGAGCTAAACTGCAAGTTTTTCATGTTTTTTCTTATAAATAAATGTAGTGCATTCGTAGAGTCGAGGAATGGCTCTTTTATGATGTGCCCGCTTAAAGCAGCGTTGGTGTTTGTACAGTCGAGTTATTTTCTCACGAAGCGGAACCCTCTTTGATAGTTGCGCATTCTGGCGATGCGGGTGTAATTGTCTGACTTGCTAGTGGGCCCGTTCGAGTCTTACCATGAGTTGGAATCTCTTACGTAGCTAAGATTTAGCATTTTTTCTGTATGGTGTCACTGCTCTGGAATAAGATTTCGATGAAAATTGTCACTGCGTTCCTCCCACCCGAACCTGAATCTCCTTGCCTAGCCATACTTCATAGGTTTGCGCCAGTCCACTGTAGCCATGGACAGCGAGGTAGAATTTAACATGCATTTTGATTTTACTTATGTGTGGGTTTTTTCATCAAATTAATTTTCTATAGCTGCCAAGCTTAACTAAAATAACAATGAAACAAAAATCTATTATTAAACTAAAATATTCGCTAAAAAGAATAGAAAATCTATTCAATATCAAACTTATTAATCGTAACAAAAAGTCTTTTATGTGAACCTTTTACGAAAATCTTTAGAGCTTTAATTAAGATAATGAAATGGCCTCCGACTATTTATTGATGCTATTGAAAAGTGAGGATTTATTGGAAAAGTGTAAAACAAAGGATTTTAAGTTCTTTTCTTTACTTTTATCGAGTAATTTGAACAACAATCAACGCTCTTACTGGAATAACTGACTGGTTTATGGTATGATACTACTAATGCTATCTGTGTATTATGAGGTCAAATGTTTGACTATCAGATTGGAATGATGATGACACTAGCTGTGCCCAACGGTTTTACCCGCTGCACAGCTCGTAAGTACCGTAGCGTGATGTTATAAAGCCTGTAGCATTCCTTGATAAATGGGCTATAATATTAAAATAGTTTATCAATACGAACTAGTAGTTCCTGAGATAAGAGGGTTTAAAACAAACTCTTGAGCTTTTTAATATTAGTGTAGATTATTAAATTTTATGGGAAGATTTCAGAGATAAATATACCTTTCTATGACCATAATCTTATTTGTCTCTTTATTGATACATCGACGACTTTGTAAGAAGGCTTAAACGGCCTGGTTGCTAAAGTCGGAGTACAGGCCCTTGTGACGCTGGCTGTTTGGGAGATACCTAATTCAAACAATGGATGCATAAATAGCAACTGCTACGGCTTTGATTGAGTTTTTTAGATATTTTTGGCGAATCATGTGTGGATACCTAATAGCCAACCAAATATGGTTGTTTTGATAACGCTCGATTAAACTACTTTGTAATTATCGGCGGTCATCAGGATTCTTTTGACAATAGACAAAGCCGGGCCTTGTAAACAAGACGCTAAATAGTGATTTTTTTCTATTTGCAAAATCGAATTACTATCGCGAATTAAAGTTACAGATAATGAGATTAAGAACAATGAATTTCGTAAATAACGTAAATATTGCGATATATTCTGACTAAAATTCGATGAAGTCTGAATCCGCATAGGTTACACGGGGAGCATGACCAACACAATTTAGTAATACTTTTAGAATGCAAAAAACCAAGCAAATCTCAGAGTTTTCTCTAGAAATTGAACCTGAGAATGCCTGAATACACTGAAATCTACAGGTAATCGCACTCGAAAAATTTACAAAAGTGTTCTTTGTTATTTAAAAATCGTAGTAGTGGTTTTCATACTTTAGACAAAACCGAATTTCTTAGCAGCCAAAGCAAAACAAGTGAATAACTTCATGTTTAAGTGTCAGAAGTTTCTTATACCATGAAACATAAGTTACTATTATGAAGATGGAAGCTAACTTGGCATGAATAAATGAAACTGTTTACAAGAATCTCAAGAAGTATAGAAATGTGATTATGATTATAAACTTTAAGGTTTTGAAAAACTTTGTTCAACTAGGCGAGAATCGCGTGAAAACCGAAAAAGCTTAGAAAAATTAAGAAGTTTTTCAACATAAGGAGGAGGAGACATGATGTCTTTCGTCAATAGAACTTGATGGAGACAGTGGTACTTTTGGATACGGCCCGAATCCATTTTTTTTTACGGATGTGAAATCCTCAAATAACTTCCACCGCTCTAGGCGGAGCGGGGGGGAGTGTCAGACTCGAACTGACTAAAACCCACTTATGTTCCTTTGCCCTTTATGTTCCGGGGCCGCGGTTTCTCTTTCGAACAACCCACAACCCCGCCAGGCCATGGCCCTGGCAGGCTCCTCTGTTTGTTGACAACTTTTTGAGGCGGCCCGAATCCTTAGCTGATTTTTTTCTCCCTGATATCAATAGATAGATAGAATATTCTTTATTATGTACACCATACAAATTACAAGAATAACAATATACAACTTATAAATAGGTTGACACAGTGGGCGGTCTTATCGCTAAAAGAGATATTTTTGAGACAACCTTTGGATGAATTCAATGCATTTGATGTACCATGTATATAAGTGTCGTATTATTTGTGTGGAGATGACTGGTTATTGCCTTTTCGGTTCAAGGTGACACAGTAAAGCCGAAAACTATTTATAACTTTATTCTACTATTGACTGATTCTACGAAATAATTTCTCGTAAGCCAGCTGAAGCATCCGAATTACTTCAATGTTCCTGGAATTCTATAATAGAAGTTAATAAATCTATTGTAGTTTGATGCCATGTAAGCTTTTATTTTACTTGCCTCGAAACTTGTTTAGTATTTGTATGTGTATAGGTCAAATAACGAACTAACTGACGAACTGAAATGACGGCATAGTTGCCGCAGTGGCTGAGCGATTGACCGCTGCACTGCGTGTCGCGGGTTCGATCCCTGCACGGAACAAATATGACCTACAGGTAGTTGTTTCGGGTCCGGCTGTTTGTGTATGTGCGTTTAAATGTTTGTAAACGCACCCACGATACAGGAGAAATTTCTAGTGTGGGGCAATATTCTTTTTTTTTTAAATGCCTATTGTTACTGGTAAGCACGGAGTCCTGGATTCGATTCCCGGGTCGGGTAAACGCGTTATTGGGGATTTTTATAAGGAACTAGCTTTTGCCCGCGGCTTCGCTCGCGTTAAATTCGGTAGCGCCTTATTGATTTGTAATAGCAACGCTAAGTTTTCCCGTTTTTTCCCTCGTTCTCCCTCATATCCCACTTTTTTTTTAATAAAAGTTAGCCTATGTCCGTCTCCTGGTTCCCAACTATCTCTGTACCAAAATTCATCAAAATCGGTTTAGCCATTAAAGCGTGAAGAGGTAACAAACAAACTCACTTTCGCTTTTATAATATTAGTAAGGATTTCTCAGTAACAGCTCGGAGTTCGCAGTTGGCGGTATGATACCCTGGTGCCTTGGAAAGCACGTCTAGCCGTTGGCAGGACTGCGAACTGTGATAAGTCTTGTTGTCAGCTAGGTTACGACTATCAAAGTTCTACAAATGACAGCCGAGACTAAGGCTTAACGTGCTTTCCAGGGTACGGAGGAAACTAGGACATCTGGATGGGTGGTCAAGGACAACTATCTGTTTACAGAACGACCTCGGCAAATGCAGCTTGTCTTCAAAGATCGACTTGTGCGTAGCTCCGTACGATGCTTAGATAAACACACATGAAAATATCTGACACCAAATTGTTCAACAATAATGAGATTGTCGCAGGAACCGATTACATTCGTGATCTTCGACATAAACTCCGATTCAACAGCCGACAGCCGTGTGAACCGACAAATGAAATTGTTCCATTAATTGAAACTTAAGGTGAGGTCAGTCTGTTAGGGTCGGCCCACAATAGCTGGTTGCTGACAAATTCCAACCAGCCGACATTCCTGGGATACCCTCGCTTTTAATTGCAAACTTAATTGCTTTAGCAAAAATTGTTCTAGAACAACGTAATTTTATTACGGATAATGCAAAAAGAGTATTTATATTTTCCGTTTACGATGTTTAATTAGACGGAATGTTATGAGACGGTGTAAATTTAAACAAATTGCGGAGGTAATGGTTCGTTATTGAGAGGGAATTATTTTCTAGTATCCTAGAGAGATTATAAAGTTTTGGAGATTTCGAAATATTTATAACTAGCTAGCGCCCACGGCTTCGCTTGGGTGATATCGAAAAAAAATCCTATGTGTTATTCCAGACTATATGCTACCTCTATCCCAAATTTCATCAAGATCCTTTCAGCCGTTTTGACGTGAAAGAGTAACAAACATCCATACATTCATCCATCCTCACAAACATTCGCATTTATAATAATATTAAGTAGGATTAGTAAGAAGTAGGATTCCTTACGACATTTTAACTAATAGCTTGTTGCCTTGTTGGTGTAGTGATTGGAAGCGCGAGCGTCCCCGGTTTGATCTCGGGTCGGGCAAAGTGCTTTCAGATTTTTCCATCAGGAATTCTGGAGTCTGGATTTCTGACCGATTGACGGCTGACGGCAACGGCTATGTGCCTCTGTCTATGTGTGGCTGTTAAGTATACCGAGTTATTGAAAAGGCTGGTCCGCTATAGACAAGTACTTTGCAGTTGTTTTTGTAGACGAGCTGCTTCGTCTACAAACTTTCAAAATGTTTTCCAATACTTTCAGAACGAAATTAAAAACAAATTTCAAAACCTACATTTTTACTTAATGTCTCCAGAGTCCCGAACTCGTTAATTTAAAAAGAGATTATTGAACCACTGCCCTCAACACATTTTAAGTTTTAAAATTTTATTTGAGTTAGTTAGTATTCTGTATTTTTTTGTTTTATGTATTTAGTTTTTGTAGTAATATATTTATTTGTCATTTTATTGTTGTTTAGTTTTGCAGTTTTCTTGAATTTTGTGATATGTAGTTAACAGTAGATTTTACACAAGTTTATTCTATATAGGTACGTACCGATTCATCCTTACTTCCTTACTATCCTTACTTCCTTACTAATATTATAAAAGCGAAAGTGAGTTTGTTTGTTTGTTTGTTACCTCTTCACGCTTTAATGGCTAAACCGATTTTGATGAATTTTGGTACAGAGATAGTTGGGAACCAGGAGACGGACATAGGCTAATTTTTATTAAAAAAAAGTGGGATATGAGGGAGAACGAGGGAAGAAAAGGGAAAACTTAGCGTTGCTATTACAAATCAATCAGGCGCAAGAGCAAAAACTACAGGTCTGCTTGGTGTGTTATACCGAATTTAACGCGAGCGAAGCCGCGGGCGAAAGCTAGTACACTTATAAATTTAAAATATAAAACTACCTTACGTCCGTCACATCACATCCCAGGTCCAGTTGAAAACCAGCGTCGGGCACTAGCTGCTCGGCAGTTTACTGAACTGTTCCTATTTGGCGCAGCTGTGACACAACATTGTCTTTTTATTATTTAGATTTTTATTTTATTTTATGATGTGCACCTGTGGCAAGTGCCAAATAAACATGTTTTCTTTTTTCTTTCGTAACCCGAAATTAGTTATCAGTACGTATTACAAATATAAACTCCCTTTTTTACCTTTGTCACTGTGACCGCATTGAAATATGCAAAGGATTTTAATGTGATTTCTCCATTATTTAAAATCATCATTTCCGAAAGACTCAAGTGTGTAATCCTTACTAATATTATAAAAGCGAAAGTGAGTTTGTTACGCCTTCACGCCTACTAAGGGCAAAAACTACAGATAGCAGGTACTTGCAAATCGAAAGGGGAACTGTGTTACCCCGAATTTAACGCGAGCGAAGCCGCGAGCAAAAGCTAGTATTTTCATAATTCATCATCAACATTCTCCTGCTCCCATCCCAAATATATTTGGGATCACGCAGCATGTTTTCTTGCATACTAATCTATAACTCATCATCTCATAAAATACCTCCTTTTTACCTTAACAGCCTTTACATGTTTACATATCATTTATACCTCTATTTTTCTCTGCTTTGAAAGTCTTTGAAAGTCAATCGTGTGATACTTTCCAGAGCAGGTTACTATTTTAAAGTTGCTTGCTATTTCTAACAGTAACGACACCCACTCGTCCGACATTACAAATCAAACGAAACAATAACCGAACTCCTACACTAAGCACGAGAAAAAAAACTTCATTACACTGCAATATTGAGAACACAGATTAGACAAGGACTGGAAGACTACACAATGCAAATGTCAAGAGCTTTGTTGCGACTTGCGAGCGATAAACGCGATCCTCGTGACGACGCGAAGCTAGCGCTTGCACGCAATTGAACGAAAATATTATTGTAGAGCTTGCATCTAATCCGCCCCGGAGTTTTGCTGTGAGGCATCTCCGTCACGAATGAACTTTATTTAATATAATAACTGTTTTGATGTGCAATTATCCAAAATTAAGTATCATAGTTTTACCTAATTAATGTGAAGTTGATGAAACGTAAAACAATGCTTCACAATTTGACAAACAATGGTCCTTAAGACAAAATTTCGGTCATTGCGGTCGATCTTAGCCTTGACTCGATATAGGGTCAAATTATAGTACACACTCATCTGACGTGGCCTAGGGTGGAGCATCCTTGTCTTGAAGAGATGCGAGAGTCCAGGTTATATTAATGGACAGTTTGATATTTAAAAATATCACAAGTTAGCTCTCTGTAAAAATTCTACTCCATGGTTCTGATGGACACAGGGCGTGGCATCAGAAGCGCGATGCTTATCAGACTTACTTGAAATCAACGCGGAGCTAGCAACCGGCTGATGTATTGCTGTTTTAACTGATCTTGAGTGTCCGAATGAAATTAAAGGTTTGTTGTTAGGTGTGGGAGTAGTTTACACGGTATTTTTAACTTAAATGGTATTGCGTAATGATTTTAATGATCTCCTTTCTTTTTGTAAGACAGTTATTGCTGGGGAGTAGTTTTTCTTCCTTCACGTACGTTTAGAGGGACTAGTTTTGACGTCCAGAAAGTCTTGATTCATTCTTATTTCATCTGCCTAGCCTTTTCCCAACTATGTTGAGGTCGGCTTTTAGTCTATTTAGATGCAGCTAAATACCAGTATTTTACATGGAGCGAATGCGTCTCTGACCTCCAATGATCATCTGATTCATTCCCAGTCTAATCAGAACAATTGACCTTAAAATTGCATTTTAAATATTTATACCTACTGAATAACAAAATCGATCACTAAAACTTTATGCATATCCTACTTCCTACTATTATTGTAAATGCAAATGTTTGTGAGAATGGATGGATGGATGTATGTTACTCTTTCACGTCAAAACGGCTGAACAGATCTTGATGACTTTTGGCACGGAGGTAGACTATAGTCTAGATTTTAACAAATTTTATTTTAAAAGACTTTTTTTTGATATCACGCGGGCGAAGCCGCGGGCTCCAGTTAGTGTGTAATAAAACACTGTACAAAGGCGGAGTTAAAGGCGGTGATGCAGGAAAAACACACAGTAGATGCAGGAAAATGTATTTTTAATATGTGAACATTGTTAATCTTTTTTTTTTACAGACAAAATGCACTTGCCTCGTATTATTTCCCGGTAAGAAATCTTAAAACATCTAGGTGTATCGTGAATGCAAATACGTCAAAGAAAACTTTATTCGCTTGCCTCTACGAGTGGTAACGAGGGAACAAGGCTGTTACCAGAGGCGTCTGGCGCTTGCCGTAAATTGAGAACTATTGCGATTTATCTAGATTGAAATCTTTCGTACCAATTACGTACTTGTTTTTTTGTCGCGTCTGTAACTAGTGCTTTGTGTCAATGTTCGTTGAATGGAATAATGCTCCTGATAATTTTTTAGACTTAGATTAGGAAGCGAATCTTGTTATAATACATGGTGGAAGGAATACCGAAGCTAAAACGGTTACCACGTAATCAGGATGTCGTTTTGAAACCTACACCTACAAAACTGCAATACGTACTCGGTAACAAAAAAAACAGAACGCTTTTTTTGCAGATGGGAAACCAAACTATTACTGACTAAAACCCACCCATGTTCCTTCTTTCGTTCTTTATGTTTCTGGGGCCGCGGTATCTCTTTCTAACAACCCGCTACCCCAGCAAGCAGGGCTTTGGCAGTTCGCTCTGCTTTGCTGACATCTCTTTGAGGCGCGCGTGGAACACGAACGTGCCGTCGACACGGCCTGTCGTGACTAGACGCACGGAGAGTGAGCTACCCATTGTTCGCCATCCACAGACCCGCATCTACGGTGGCCAAGAGTCAGTCTCCCGCGGCGGCTGGGTTGGTTTGAGGTTCTCTCCCTCAAACGTCCGGCCACCAAAGAGAAATCCTTTTTGGATCACTTTGTCCGTCTTTCTGCCTGTCTGTCAAAACCCTTTATATTGAAGGCTTTTAAGTATCGAGTTGAAATTAAAAACATTATACTTAAGTCTGTGGCCACTTGGAGTTGTAAAGGAATTGACGGAGATATCGGTAAATATGTAATTATGACTCAGAAAAAGACAAAACAAGGACATTACCCTAACGCTTTCATCTTTATCTCCAGATACAAGGCGAGCTGCTGAGCTATCCACCACAAGCCTAAACTTCACCGACACAGTTCAGTCTTACCGCACGCCGACTAAGCGTTTTATCGTTGCGTCGCAGAACTGAGCTTTCGCGTTTATTGTACAATATTATAGTGAAATTAACGTCTTTATGAATGTACAGTGTGAAGTGAAGATGTATACAAGGTGTAAAAGGGCCTTTCATGAAGCCTTCAATCCACGAATTTCGTATATATCAAATACGCTAACCGTGTGGTTAGCACTGAAAACATGCTTCAAACAACATAATCATGGATGTATTTAATAATATAGAAGTTATGGGGTATTAAAGTTGTAATATTATATACTTGAATTAAATAAACGTTCGGGCAATTAGGACACTTTGAGCACTTATGGCAGACAGGGCAATTAGGGCACACAGAGCAATAAGTAAACCCCGGGCACCTATGGCAGTCAGGGCAAATAGGAAACTTCGGGCACCTATGGTAGACAGGGCATTCAGGACACTTTGGGCACCTATAGCAGACAGGGCAAATAGGGCACAAAGGCCAATTAAGGCACCTTTGTCAGACAGGACAATAAGGACATTTAGGGCACCTATGGCAGTCAGGGCAATAAGGACACTTAGGGCACCTATGGCAGACTGGGAAATCAGGGCAGACAGAGCCATTAGTGCACTCAGGGCAATAAGTACACTTCGGGCACCTATGGCAAACAGGGCAATCAGGACACTTTCGCGACATATAGCATACAGGGCAATTAGGGCACCTATGACAGTCAGGGCTATAAGGACACTTCGGGCACCTATGGCAGACTGGGAAATGAGGGCAGACAGGGCAATGGGACACCTTGGAAATCTATGGCAGACAGGACAATTAGAGCACACAGGGCAACTAGTAAACTTCGGGAACCAATGGCAGACAGGACCCAGATACGAAGCAATATAAATTATACCCCTTAGTAGGACTGGTTGTCAGACTTTTGGGCTTCTGAATACTCGTTACGACTGCCAAAGCTCTATGAATGACAGCCAGGAACATCAGTTTAACGTGCTTTCCGAGGAATGGAGGAAAGTCATAAGTTAATGACGGTCACTCTTCTACGGACCCACCTAGACAAGCTTTGGAGCTTGATGACACTACTGTAATACATATAACAAATGCTTGGCGTTATAAATAGCAGTAGTAATGCCTCCCTTAAACAAGCCTTTTCACCATTTGGCAGCTCCACAATATGTTCTAAATACACAACTACTCTTTTGTTTTATTTGTTTGTTCGAATACCTTTCATTGAATAACATTGCCTGTGTGAAGTGACAGGTTTCGTAGAACATAACAATATACTATTCGATGAGGGTGTCGAGTGACGTGCACTGTTCCGTCAAATGTCCTACAAATGTAAAGGTAACATGGTATTTTCAAAAGCGCTGTCTTTTTAGTAAAGTTTTTTTGATAAAGAAGTTTGCATAGCACATTTAAAAAGATGAGCGATTCGAATTTAGAAATAGTGTGATTATGTCTGAAATATCAACATCGATATTTTATTTCGTGATTTAAAAAAATCGTTTGCCTTTATTCTGTACGATCCATTCCAATATTTCGAACGATGTAATTACAATCCAAATTAATAATTCACAGCCAATTTATCGAAAACCTTGCCGAAGGGTAGGTGGAATTGAAAAGACGACGCTCACTTGTTTACACTATTTTCGTTAAAACAATCATGGTTTCGTAAAATATTGTTTTCAAGAATGATCTTCAAATTGGCTATTGCGTTTTGATTTTCTATTTGAATACAATTGTTTGACGACATACAGGTTGTCAAACTAAGTAAGTCTACGCAAAAAATATTGCTGGTCAATGTTTTTTTTTGGGGTTTTTGTTTGCCGGTAAGAACACAATGCAGAACATTCAAAACATAGTGCTGATGGTTTTATTTTGCGGGTGGGAAATCATCAAATTACTTCGGGAGTCTAAGACTTGTAGTGATCTAAACCCATCCGTGATCCTTCTTTTGTATTCCGGGGCCGCGGTACCTCTTTCGAACAACCCTAACGGGGTAACCCCCGGCGTGCTGATGGATGCGTTAAATAGTACGGACGGTTTTTTAAAATCATGCAACATTTTTTACTTCGAGTAACTTAGTTTGATATAGAGCAGGGGCGGCCGACTTGATCTACTTTTAACGGACGATATCCAGTGCGATCTACTAATATGTATGCCATCATGAAGTATTTGTTTTAGTTAAAAATCACACAATATAATACGCGCAGACTTTTGGTGATGACGGTGCGCATCTGTTAGACGTATTTGTTATGCTGGTCTTGCCGCGATCGACTGGTTGGCAATCCCTGATATAGAGTATACTTAGCTGAAGCATCGTGCGGGGTTCGTTTCAACATTGTATATCTTTCGAAACAAGTAAGCTCAAAATACCATAAGTCTCTAACATATCCTTAATAACCTAGTACACCAACAACAAACGAGACCAAATTATTATTTGCATTTCACTTCCCACAAATCCTATACCACGGAATTAGGTTCACCAAAAATTCGCGGCAAAGTTTTGGACGGTCAGAAGCACTTTTGACCCGGTTTCCCCTAATCCGGAGCGGGTCGGTCTAATATTTTGTGTGGCACCGCGGGATCTTGGCACTTTGTACTGACCACGTTATTGTGGTCGCCATGATGTTTGTGGTCGACAATTGTCTGTGTTATGAGATGTGTGTCGTGTTTTGTTTAAGTTTGAAGGTTGGGTTGGTTTTGTCCTACTTGTGGGGAGTTGGTTGGTTTTGAAGTGGTAACTTGTATTTTATTTGTTTGTTATACGTATTTAACTGTAGTGTTTTGTTTTATTGTCTGACACGTTCATATTTTGTCACGTATTGTTGTTTTAGCCTACTAATATTCGAATGTTTGTGACGATGGATGGATGTATGGATGTTTGTTACTCTTTCACGTCAAAACGGCTAAACGGATCTTGTTGAAATTTGACACAGAGGTAGATTATAGTCTGGAATAATACATAGTATTTTTTTTCGAGATCACGCGAACCAAAATTTGCGACTTAGACGGCCATACATAGACTTAGAGGGTTGATTTTTCACAGCTCTAAGGAAACACAGATTTGAGTATATGGTTTTGTTTTTAACTGGATACCTCAACGTGCTCCTGAGAAAGGGTCTTGACAGACAAACGGAGAGCAAAATGATCCTATAAGCGTTCCGCTTTTTCTTTTTGAGGTACGGAACTCTAAAGAAAAGAATAGAGACAAAAAATGTAATAAAGGTATAAACACAAAACTTGAACATGACCCGTAATAATAGTTGTAAGTCGAATAAATAAATAAAACTTCCTTAAAGAGACTTAAGAAATAAAGTTCGAAAATCGACTAATTTACTTAGATAGACATTTAACCACTCTGCACGACAGGATTTTGACACATGACACATCAGCTGAATCGGTGGGGTGACGCGAATTGTCATGAAATTCAAGATTTTTCATCAATTTACAGCATTCAATTTTGTTATTAAAAATAAATCACAGCGGCTGTTTCATACGATAAGTTTGAGGTTTATATTTCCAAAAATCTCATAAGGTCGATAAAACGGCGTCAATCTATTGCAAAATGTGTGTAAAATACATATTACTACACCCTTCCAAAAATTAGGTACTTTAAAAACGCTGGAAATAATGTACATACACAAGATAACCATTTGATAATAACATCGCAAATCTAAAATAAAAACAGTGACATTCCATCTGCATTCTTATTTTTGCCATTTTACATATAAATTAATAAAAAAAACACGATACAAATCACGACAAAAAATACTACAAAATGTGTTGTAATATGACATTTCTTAGTGCTGACCGTAAAACTAAGTTTCATCATTACGATTAAAAAGTTGCATTCAACCTAATCGATAATCGTAATAGAGTAAACTTTAAAAAAAAGTTTTGGGACCATTGAGGAATTTACCTATGGAGGTGGCATAATATTCTACTATGGATATTATAGTTGTATCTATGATATCTATTATAAAAGAAAGACATTTTATCACGTGCTTTTTTATTATGCTATAATTATTTTGTTATGCGCCCAGATTTGAGGTACATTTGCTGTCAAACGGTTTCGCGGTAAAAGATTTTGGCTGTTTTCTTGAATGACGATAAATGGAAATGGCGGCCAATTTTGTAGGTCATGCTAATTCTGTAGGTAGCCAGTCAGGCAGCCCAGCCGGCACAACCATACCGTACCGCACCTAGAAAGCCATGCCTCCGCAGTACAGCCTTGTTTTAGACATACAGGGACTCCGTACACAAGTACACATCGGGGCTCTAAAATATTGACACTTAAAAGTATTGGTTGGATAAAAAAAATAGAAAGGTATGACCTTCAGCCTATTAAAAATAGACCGGCCAAATGCGAGTCGGACTCACGTACACACGACGACAGATCAACCTATACAAAACCAGTTTAAGCGGATATCTCGTCGTACGGGAAATCTACGGCGTACGATTCGTAGTTGAAAGATCAGCATAAACTGGTTTTGTATAGGTTGATCTGTCGTCGTGTGTACAGTCAGCATCAAAAGTTGATGACCACATTTAGATTTTCAAAATCACTGTACACCGTATTACACCTAAATCGATTAACATGACAAGCGCCAGAAATGAATGATTATCATAAAAGGGCATAAGTAGGTGACCATCACTTTTCAAAAGTCACTAAACAAAGTTATAGTAAAAAAAGCATAGCATTCTTCGTCTTTAAAGTGTCTGAACAAATTTTTGACAAAAATAGCATACCATCGTTTGTCTCTAAAGTCCCTGAACAGAATGAAATATTTTTTGCGTTTTATGTGTGTGTATTTCGGTACGTATATGTGTTTGGTATAAATTAAGTAGACACATTCAAATCTAAATCACCACCCTTTTACTTATTATCAACAAAATTAAATTAAATGGGTTCGATAAATCAATACAGTTAAAATATTTTTTTAAATTACAAAAAAAACTATCTCTCCAGCACGTGTGACAGCTATCAATCCTAATTCAAACTCGACGTAATACCAATATGAATATTAAAAGGCATTATAATGTTTATTTGTCACTAAAGCGCAATTGATAACTGACACCATATTCTTCTGTCGTCTTTTGTTTTTAAACCAAAAAAGAAAAAGAGGCGTTGACAGCTGCCTTTTTTTTTTTTCAGGTGGGATATCATCCAATGACTTCCCCCGCTCTGGGCGGAGCGGGGGGGCATGTCAGACTTGTACTGACTAAAACCCACCTATGTTCCTTCTATTGCCCTTTACGTTCCGCGGCCGCGGTATCTCTTTCGAACAACCCGCAACCCCGGCAGGCGGAGGCCCTGGCAAGCCCCTCTGCTTTGCTGACTCTCTTTGAGGCGCGCGTGAAACACGAACGCGCCGTCGACACGGCCTGTCGTCAATAGACGGACGGACGGTGAGCTACCCATTGCTCACCGTCCACAGGCCCGCATCTACGGTGGCCGGAAGTCGTCTCGCGGCGCCCGGCGCCCTGGGCGTCTCCCGCGGCGGCTGGGTTGGGCAGATGTTCTCTCCCTCAAACGCCCGGCCACCTCCTTTGCTAGCATTACTGCTTCGCAGAAGGTGGTTACCGCTCCCCATTCCCTCTCGCTCCGGACCATGGCCTGAACCAGGGCATCACAATGGTGACACCCGCGCGCTTCCTCCCGCCCGATGATGTTCAGGAACCTCCCGAAACTTCCGTGTCCGGTGAGGACCTGCGTCAGGCGGTAGGTGAGGACGCCATGACGCCTCTCCAGCCACTCCTCAAAGAGGGGACTTACCGCCACTATTGTGGCGTGCCCTGCACGGGGTTGCGACAGTCGCTCTCTCCATGCCACCATGAGATCGCACCGGAGGTCTGTCCGCGGAGCTGCAATTTGCCGCGGCAGCGGGTTTTCCCCGCGGTGTAGTGCCTCCGCGCGCCACTCAAACAGGCGCGCGAGGACTATCGCCTCCAGATCCCACGGTGGCAGTCCGGCAAGGAGGCTCGCTGCCTCGACAACTGGGATCCCGACGGTGGCGTGTTTCCGCGGCCATGAAATACCATGGCCTCGGATTTGTGCAAGGCCACCTCGAGACCCAGTAGCCGGATCCTCTCCGCGACTATCGCAACCCCGCGTGTCATACTGTCGGCCGCCGCCTGGTGCGACCCCCCCTGAGCCAGAACGAGCGTGTCGTCAGCGTAGCAAACTACGCTGACGCCGCTGGGGAGGTCGGCGCGCAGCACCCTGTCGTAACCGATGTCCCACAGGAGCGGCCCCAAGACCGATCCCTGTGGGACACCGCACGACATCTCTCGCCGGTTCCACTCTCCAGAGCGACCGGGGTAGATGACGGCCCTGTCCGTCAGATATGCCCCGACCACGCGACGAAGGTAGGTCGGCATCCGGTGGTATCGGAGTGCCTCCCTGATGCAGCTCCAAGGCATGGAGTTGAACGCGTTGGCGATGTCGAGAGACACCGCCACGACTACCCCACCCCTGGACACTGCAGCCCCCGTCGTGAGGGCTCTCACGCGCATGATGGCGTCCACCATCGAGCGCCCCTTGCGGAAACCATACTGGTGTTCCGCAAGATCCGGCCCCGTCCCCACAAGGTGCCCGACGAGGCGGTTTGCAATTACTCTTTCAAAGAGCTTGCCCACCTCGTCGAGCAGCACAATGGGCCGGAATGCGGACGGAGAGTCCGCAGGGCGCCCCGGCTTCTGTATGAGGACCAGCTTCCCCGTCTTCCATCGAAGTGGGAACTGGCCTCTCTCCAAGCATGCGCTTAGGAGCCCTAGTAGTCGGGGCCCGAGAGCCTCCAGGGCCAGGACCCAGGCTTTGCCATGCAAGCCATCGGGTCCCGCTAGTTCAGCTACTTTTGATAGTATTAGTATACGTTTACACGCTACGTATCGGAAACAAAGTAATGTTCAGTAACTTTTGTTCTTTATGATGTTAAGTTATTTTTGGACGTTGCCGTGATTACACTAGAAAGACAAAACAAGTATTTTATATTGTTCAGTGACTTTTGCAAAACTGAATGTTAAGATAATTTCGGATATTATAACGATCGGCAATTTTTGACAAAATGGTGTTCAGTGACCTTTGACGAGTAGTGTTCAGTTAATTTTGAACTTTAATGATGTTCATTCAATACTGGCGCTCTATCTAGTTGAGCGATTTATGGGTGATATAATGCACAGTGATTTTGAAAATCTGTATGTGTTCATCGACTTTTGATGCTGACTGTACCAAGGGTTCCGTACAAACTGACGACATAAACGGTCATATCTTTTCTCTACGTAGACTTGGAGGGTTGTTTTTTTCACAGCTTCAAGGGACCACAGATTTGATATTTGGGTTCTGTTATTTATTATGAGGTACGGAACCCTAAAAAGTATTTTTAAATAGTGTATCTCTCTTTTTTGGAATTTAAGGACTTCTTTAGGAATTTAATGAAGGCCTTCTCATAAACTTCTCAGGAACTTCTTTAAGAATTTAAAGGAGGCCTCCTTTAAATTCCGCCATTTATATCGGTCTTGCGCCACTTGGATGGGAAATCATCAAATATCCGCTCCTAAAACTTTTAACAAAAAGTCGTTGTCGTCTCGCGGCGCCCGACCCCTGTAGCGTCTCCCGCGGTGGCTGGCTTGGTTTGAGGTTCTCTCCTTCAAACATCACCATCTGAATCACCACTGATCTGGTGAAACCTGGGTGTTTCCTCCCGCCCGATGATGTGCAGGAACGTCCCGAAACTTTCGTGCCCGGTGAGGATCTGCGTCAGGTGGTAGGTGAGGATGCCGTGGCGCCTCACTCCCCCCCGCTCTGGGCGGAGCGGGGGTGAGTGTCAGACCCGCAACCCCGGTAGGGTCCTGCCGGGATTGCGGGTTGTTCGAAAGAGATACCGCGGCCCCGAGTAAAAGAAGGAACATATCGATCGGTGGACATTAGTCAGTAAAAGTCTGACACTCCGCCACGCTTCGCCTAGAGCGGGGGAAGTTATTTGATGATTTCCCACCCCAAAAAAAAACCCCGGTACACGACATCAAGAAAACTCTAGGTACAAAATGGACCCATTTTGAACTTGGAGTTTTCTTGATGTCGTGTACCGGGGTTTTTTTTCCATCTCAATTGTGGTCGTCTAGGCCATTTTTACCCCAAGGCTTCCACTCCAAGAACACTTTGGCCTACGAGCCATGTTTTAGGAAAGAATGAAAACGGTTTCCAAATAACTAACTAATCCAACCATACTACAAACAATTTTGTCGAACAAATATTATTTATCTTGGCTGATTTTTTTTACTGTGCCTACCAAGATCATAATAAGGGCGTTCTATATTCAACCTTATTTATTTCTATTTGCAATTCACATTCAAATAGTAGGTACAAAATCAAATTATTAATAAAATAGCAAATAAACATTTTAATATACATTCGAACAGCGAGCGCATTCCTTATTTGAAGTTTTCTCAGAAAATAAAATTGGCGCGAATTTAGCCATAGATCAGATTCTACTGTTTGTTGTTGAGTCGGTTTTAGTGGCGTAAAAAATATTATTATCAATATTTATAGTATTTTACACGTATTACAAAATTATTCTTATTTTCATCTATCAATTTCTGATATTCCTTAATTTAATTATTCGAGTTGATTGATTTACAAGAAAATAATCGATTGAAATAATCGCATTTACACATCACAAAATAAAAAAAAAAGAAAATGGACGTCATTTTCGAAAGTGAATTTAGTAGTGGTTATGAATATTACGTGTTAATGGTCCTATTATTGCAAATTACGATAAGATCTGGGCATGTTCATGTTATTTATAATATTTGCAATGATATTTGTCTCATTTGTTATAGAATCTATTCGCGTCCGTGTGATATAATGTGGAATGAAAAATGTAAACAAGCACGATTGGCGCGAAACTTCGACTTTAGATTTCAAAATGTATCATTACCACTGCTAATTTAAGTTCAATTACGAATGATTTCTGCACGTAATAAAAGGACACGTTAATCAGGCCCAACAATGTGGAGCTTATATGTCAGAAAACCATTTTTTTATGATTTTTAGCGTCGACCTACACTGCCATCAAAATGGCTATGATCGTAATTTACGCATTTGGATTTTATAAGACTTAATTAAGAAACTTGCTCAATAATTAAAGAACTTCTAATGACGTTGACATATGAGATTTTTATTCTACTATCTTAATGAATGCACATCCATATTATTTTTTACCCATAAAATAAAATATTTACAAAAATAATGAGGAGGTCGTATGACTTAAATGTTCGACCCCTTTCGGGGCTAGTACCGAGCCAGCGGAGGTTTGAATGTCGAGCCCCCGAAGGGGTCCGTACCGAACTATACGGTTATTATGAAATTGCTTTGATTCAGTAAGTAGTTTAGTAAGTATACATAGGTACTATAAGAAGTTGGTAATTAAAAGAAGATTATTTTTTTTAAGAATATATTTTTAGTTCATATTTCACTAATACATGTCACATAATTCTAAAGCCATTCTATATTTATTTATTCTCTATTTGAAAAACTTGAGTATTCGAACCTCATTGCAAACCAGCCAGCACTATTGTAGGTTTGCTTGAAACCTTCACAGTACCAAAGCAGTTTCGTACTACTTATTGAATAGACGTCAAGTTATCAAACTAAAAATTCATATCGATCCAATCAGTATCACACACCGAATACCCAAACTCATATCATATTCACGCTATATCTACTAGAAATACTTGTATCCAATACGTACCCTTTGACCATCAGGTCGATTCGGCCTAGTTCCCATCTTCAGGTCAGCGACTACTTATAATGCATGACCGAAGTGCTATCGGAATACATATCGCCGAAAACCAATTTGTTAGACGATCCTTGTTTCGAATTGTGCAGTTCTACAAACTAAATTGGTAGATCAGATGTTAGTACATTGTCAGATGTTACACGGTTTGGACGTTGTGTGTTTTTAAAGTGTAAAATAACGACTTGGTTTTCTTAAAGTATTAGGTTTGGAGAGAAATAATAATTAAAATAGATGAAACACAACATGAAAATTAAATACACTTCATGTACATAGGCGGACTTAATGCCATAAGGCATTCTCTACCAGTCAATCTTTGGGTAAAATAGGACAACATTGTGATTGAGTACAAAAAATATTTAAAATATATTTATAACTATTTGTTTTCGAAAACGTATATTTATATACAGATACTAATACACATATACACGTATACTAATAAAAATAAATAAAAAGAGAAATTTAACAGTACATCACTATGTAGACAAATTTTAATCTGTAATTAAAACAAACCTGCCGTTTCGGATTCGCGTAAAGAGGGTTCCGTACAAACTTGAGACAAAAACGGCCATATCTTCTGGTTGCGTAGACTTAGAGGGTTGATTTTTTCATACTTCAAGGAACTACAGATTTGAACAAAATTATGGTTTTAATTTCAACTCGATACCTCCACGCGTTCTTGAGATAAAGGGTCTCGACAGTTAGACACAGACAACAAAATGATCCTTTTAGGGTTCCATTTTGCCTTTTAACCCTAAAAAAACTGGAATCGTGGGTGCGCTTACAAACATTTAAACTCACATAGACGAACAGCCAGACCCAGAACAACAATATGTAGGTAGGTATCCATACATATAGGTACATAAATATTTGTTCGTTTGTTGTTGTTGCGGGGATCGTACCCGCGACACAATCGCTTAACCTCTGCACCAACCGTGCCGTCAAAATTATCTCGTATATTAGGATATTCATTAATTATTAGAAGTACGCGTAATAACATGAGTTTATTCATGTCCATCCATTGCTAAGCAAAAACACTCCGCACCACCATTTCAAGATTCAAGAATACTTTAATCCATTCCAATACTTATTATGTGAGGAGATAAACTGAATGAACCTGAATAAGGCTTTAGAGAATATAATAAACTTTTTTCCAACGTGCAGAAGACCAGCTTTAAGCCTATTCGTCTCAATATCTATTTGGGTGGCTTTAATTTATCTAGATCATAAATTATCTCGAACAAAACGATCCGAAAAATAGAATAATTCATGTGAAACATTCACAAAAAACGGAATAAAGACTGCGCAACGCAAACGAATCAGAATGCACGTTCAACGCTGCATAGCGAATGAATGACCCGTTCCTTTAATAATTATTTTAATTTATGTATTGTCACGTCCTTCCCTCTTATGGGACGGCAAAACTTTGACTAGCCCATATAGTAAATGCACACGTAAGCCGTTATGGGAATGTGTAATAAGGCCGGTGGTCGGTGCTTGGTGGTTGCAGAATTTTATGTTCCACCAACGTGAATATTTCGGTAGCAGAGTGAACGGTAATCATCATTTGCCTAGCCTTTTCCCAGCTTCCAGTCTTACCGGATTTAGCTGAATACCTGTTTCTAACATAGAACAACTGCCTAGCTGACCTGTACAACCCAGTTAACAACCTTAGTTAAATAAATAATAACTTTTCACTTTTCTCACCAGGTTTCCGACATGAGGGATGTGGACTCAGCGATCATGGTGCCGATAGTCGTATCTGCCAATGGCTTAATTGCCAAGACCCTCGACCAATACCTAAGGAGACTCTCGTTTGGCAGCTGGATCAAGGCGGTATTCTTGGACACGGCTCGTAGTGTTAGGAAGTTTCATTCTCTGGAGCCCTGACCGCAGGCAGCTTGGACCCTGTTCTTGGTACCGGTGGGCTACTATATTTTGTATCTTTAATTTTTTTAATAAGAAACATGTAAAATATAAAAACAAAACATGTGTTAAAATAAGTAATAATAATAAACGGAATGCTTAACTTATTTAGTTTACCATCATACCTGGAAATCGATTTATTTTTCACCAGCGCACACAAAATCAGAAAGATCTTGAACAACGAGTTCTTTGGTGACAACCATAATTAAAACCTACAATTTTGTTTTTGATTTTGCACGACATTTCTTTTAACTTGTATATATGTACATAATATGTTCAGTATGTGAATACTAAGTAATCTGTTTACCTATCTACTCAAATCACTGTATTACCTGGTCAGCGCAAATAACATAAACCTAATTATTTATCTACATGTGGAAGCTTGTAATTAGCAAAATGTTATACTTACGCATAATATCTAAGTTTGTTATTAGTCTGTAAGCTTTTTTTACATTAAAATAAATAAATAAATTAAGTGTGCTGCTATTTTCATGGTGTTGCTGTTTAGTGTTATATGTGATAATGGTGATATTATTAATTCATACAACTTGGCGACTATATATAAAGGCAGGGAAGGAAGATAAAGCAATATTCTAACAGCGTTCACGGTCAAAACTTTAAAATGTTTTGAACATACATAGAGATAAAGCAGTCCTGTTGCAATTTGCTATAGAAATACGAAACACTATAAAAATATCGCCATTTAGTATTAGGTGCCAGTCTACAGCGAACCGTGTGTGGAGGATAAAAAATTCCTGATTACCGTCGGCGGCAACTCAGTATATTTGTAAAATATTTTATTGATGTTTGTATAGAGTTTGCTATTCTGGCCATGTTCGACCCAGCTAATATTTTAGTGCGATTTCATCGAAATTTTTGCCTCGGAACAACATAAACACTGCAAAATTCATACTGTAAATATAGCAAAAAAAATTGAAACAATCAATCAAACTGTACTACTAAAAACGAAGGATAAATTACAGCATTATTGGAACACAATAAACATGCTCCTAGCGCGCGTAAAAGATTTTTAGCGTTTGGTTAAAATGGGAACTAACATCACCGTCTCGTTTTCTCAATTTATTTTTGACTAGCTTTTGCCCGTAGCTTCACTCGCGTTAAATTCAGGGTAACACAGTTCCCCTTTCCTGATTTGCAGGTACGTGCTACCTGTAGTGTTTGCCCTTGCGCCTTATTTATTGTAATAGCAAAGCTAAGTATTCCCTTTTCTACCCTCTTGGTCACTTAAAAAAAATGCTTTTGCCTGTCTCCAGGATCCCAACTATCTCTGTACCAAAATTCATCAAAATTGGTTTAGCCATTTAGGCGTGAAGACGTAACAAAAAAACTCACTTTCGCTTTTATAATATTAGTAAGGATGTCAAGCTTGTATTTGCCCAATTTGCTGAGCCATGGTTTAACAACATTACACCTAAATTCAGTGCTTTTAAGTCCCTATGTACTAGGGAGCGAATCCAGGCTCAAGCTGCTACTAAGAAAATACAAACGGAAAACCTCAATAATGTCTTGATCGATCTGAGGACCTTTTGATCCACAGAAACACTTGAGATCACTAGTCCAGCGGTTAGCAACAGGCGGATCAACTTTTACTGATTTTGGAACTTTGTAGGTACCTCAAAATATTATTAAGCATGGCATCTACTTAATTTATATAAAATTTTATGAATTTTCACGAAGAATGCAACTGGAAGGTACTCATGTCACAAGACTTAATTGTGAAATAACCTAAACTAATGTGATGGAAAAAGTACCCTGAATGAAGATGAGTTACAAAACATGAAAGTTTTTTTAGCCCCTGACAAAAACATCTTTATCCAGACCCTACTGAAAACCCTCTCTCTCTCTCTAAAACTCTCTGGTTTAGTGTAAGGGTCCATTAGCCAATGCAATAGACCAGAGAGGCATTCAATCAGAGGGGCCTGCCCCGCCTGCCCCGGGGTTGCGGGTTGTTCGAAAGAGATACCGAACGATTCGAGGAACATAAAAGGCAATAGAAGGAACATGGGTGGGTTTTAATCAGTACAGGTCTAACACTTTGAACTTCTGAAGATATTTGATGATTTCCCATCCGCAAAAAAGAGGCATTCAGTTTCACAAAACAATTTCATAAATATAACCAACAGCGCCATCTAATAAACGTCAATCGAGCGCCAAAACATCTTTGTAGTTGTGTAAAGATTTTCATTACATCTGGAGTCACTTGACCGAGTTCCAACACAAAGGAATCCAACTTTTATCTCTTTAAGCGAGGCATTTATTGCGGTCAGCAAAAAGGTCTACAGATCAAAGAAGTACTATAAAATATCTTGTTGAAAGTGGTAGCGTTTAAAGGCTTCCCCTGTTTTATTTGTTCAAGATGAATGAGGCAGATAATTCTGATGTATCTGGTAAAGATCTTGGAGTTGTAAAAAAGTTAATTGTTGACGTAGTTTTGATTATGGTGTTCCGGAATGTTTTGTTTAGGGTTTCGATTTGTATGTGTGTCTACGAGATGTATTTGCAGTTAATGCTCTTAAAATATGAATATTTGTTTATATTTTTCACTGTTTTTTTTTTATTATTACAGTGGATAACTGGGTAATATGAAACTCTTTGGTAAGACTGGTTGTCAGAATTTCGAGCCACTGACTACCTGTGACGACTGTTAAAGATCTATAAGTGACAGCGGGGACATCGTCTTAACGTGCTTTCCGAGGCACAGTTGGTAATGGGTGGTCACTCATCCACGAACTAACCTAGGCAAGCGCGGCTTACCCTATTGACCCGAGCGGCAGTTATTAGTAACCCAAGAGCTCCTCCTAAAATAATAATAAATACTGTAGTCTGGGTTTTGAGATGAAGATTTTACTAGCTCTTTGCAGAATATGGTGTTAAAAGCCCAATTTTTGATTCTTTCTAATTATAACTAACTAGCTGGCGCCCGCGGCTTTGCCCGCGTGATATCGAAGAAAAAGTGCCTATCCTATGTGTTATTTCAGACTATAATCTACCTCTGTGCCAAATTTCATCAAGATCCGTTCAGCCGTTTTGACGTGAAAAAGTAACAAACATCCATACATCCTCACAAACATTCGCATTTAAAATATTAGAAGAATAAGATATAATAGACCTAAAACATGTTCAAGAGTGACTACCATCTTAATGCTATTGGTGTTTGAATTAATAAATGCGTGACCAATGCATCCTTTTTACTGGTACCTACATGACTTGATCTAAAATTAGACATTAGTCGGCATTCATCATTCACAAACAGCTAAACGATCCACTTCCTTAGGAGGATGACTCTTGTAAGTCTTTGTTACTTGGTAACTGAGGAAATGATAATTTAGAGCATCGCTTAAGATACCGACATATTCTAAGATTACTGAAATAATCTTCGCCTGCCGAGGTTGCGGGTTGTTTGAAAGAGATACCGCGGTCTCGGTACACAAAGGAAAAGATGGAACATGGATGGTTTTTAGTCAGTCACAGTCTGTCGAGCAGGATAGGTTTTTTGACGATTACCCATCCGAAAAAAAGCTGATGATGACGAAATTTAACGTGGAAATGCTGCCAATCTTCTATAGGTACTCCTCGACATCGTTGTCATTTAGAAACGTGTCAAGATGACTGCGGTGTGTAGGAGTACTTGACGCTTAAGCATTATCTTGTTCCGGGGTTGCGGGTTGTTCGAAAGAGCTACCGCAAAATCGGAACATAAAGGGTAAAAGAAGGAACATGGGTGGATTTTAGTAAGTAAAAGTCCGACACTCCTCCCCGCTGCCCGAGCGGGGAATGTTATTAGATGATGTCTCGCAAAAAAAAACGTCCTCTTGTTTATTTAGTTGCTTTGCTTTGTTTGCCTAATTACCTACATATTACAGACCTAATGTTAAATAATTCACAAACCATAATAATTAATTACAGAAACCGAACACCAAACATTACGGTCTACCCGTTCACCACATAAGCGAGTACATAAAGTAGTAGCAAATTGAAATATCATTGTTTTTCACGGCAACTTAGCCCCGATCCAATCAAATGACCCACTGATCCGGGTTATTATAAATCGGACATAAATACCTTTATTTATTTACTAAGAGATTTTATTTGGAACCTAACAATATTGGAGCTCAATTGTGAAATGATTGATCGTGGTAGGTAGCTAGCGTTGTTGTGATTGAATTTCAGATGGGACACTATTTTTGGTATTATTATGAACAGACGTTATAGTTGTTAATAGTTGTCTAAAAAGCCGACCTTTTTAATACGCTTTTATAAAATTTTCTTGTAACTTGTGTTAAAAAAAATCTAAATCACGTTGACCAACTGCTCGGATTCAGATTCAACTGAAAATATGAATTTAAATGTTTATTTTGGTTGTCAATGCGTATTTTGACAAGTGACGTCATTCTATATCCAATATGGCGGATTCCCAAAGATGGCGGACTAATTATATTTTATGTACTCCTACGAAAAGATTTGCGGTAAGGAATACAAGGAAATGTGTGTTTTGTTTTCTTTAAGTATAAGTATTTTAAATTGACAACTTTACCATCTTTAGTGAAAAGGCGATTTATAAAAGAGACCAACAGTCAAACTTGAATTCATTTCTGCTTATTTATTGGTATTGCCTAGAAAGGAGATTACCTCCTCAATACATTTCTGGGTTATTTCCAAAAATACCAACAAAAAATAACCTTATTATTTGAATAGAGCAAAACATAAAAAAACACTTTTTATTATTGGACTAGTCTAGGTGATCTAAGATATTTTTATTCAGAAATAACTTCTCTGTGAATTTAAATATTGATTTGTTAAAAACAATCAGTTTATAGATTTTTTAGTACGGTAATGAATTCCGGATCATGACACATTCAGATTCCAATGATTGGAGATCCAATGTATTTTTCTGATTCGATTCGAATTTCAAATACAGTTTCGCGGCATTGAAGAGCGTACTAGAGGAAACCGCGGCGGGCGGCGATGGCATGCGACAGAAGGTAACGGCAAGTTGCAACGGCATGCTTAGGGACTCGAAGTGACGGTATTCTGAGGGACGGCAAGGTATGCGACGTTCTGCGCTGAAGTTCCCTAACATACGTTCTGATGGTGATTCTGGGTAGCTGCCTGCTACAGCCCTGCCGTCTTCTAGTGTGCGCTGGTTTTAAAGCAGTCAGTAGGCTTAAAATACTGATATGATTTGCATCTGTTTAGGCTGAAAGCTTGCCCTGATATTGTTGCATGAAATCCTATCCTGCTTAATATTATAAACGCCAAAGTTTGTATGGATGTTTTTTACTCTTTCACACATAAACTACTGAATGGATTTTAATGAAACTTTACAATTACATAGCTTATACATCAGAATAACACATAGGTTTCAATTCATAAAGATATATTGTATATTCTAACACCACGCGAGTGAAACCGCGGGGCGCAGCTAGTAGGCAAATAAGCCAGATGAATATAAAACTGAAGCCCATTTATATGCTTTATCATTATTTTAAAATACGCCGACTTAATTAATAACAATGCTGGTAATTTTCCTTTCATTTAGACACCGATGTTGTCACCTTAAAATGAAATTAATATCTAACTTAACCTAGGCTGAAAGTCAGTTGAGTCAAACAACTTAAATATAAATAAAAACAAATATGTTTCACTAAATAAATTACTTTTAAAACTTCTTGCAATCAATTTATTTTGTGTTTGTGACTGATCGCTGTCTCAATGGCGGTTTGACTTAATTTATTTTAGTAGAAATTGTTTTAGTGTCAAGCTATTTTAGTATTATTACTTTAAAATTAAGGCAGTCGATATTTTGTACATACTTTTAGGGGGTTATACTCCACCGTTTCACACAGTACAACATTCAAATTTAAATACCTATGACAATTTTGGATGTAAAGAAATAACAAAAAACGTGTAAAATATCAAAAACGAACTTAACACCGATAAACCTCAATTACCGAAGAGGTCATTAACTTCATCTGTAGTTGATTTATACAGGAGTTTTTTCACAAAACCTGATTTCCCAAAGGACTTATGTATTTTTCATTGCATTTCATTCAAAAGCTACGTCCACACGGTGAACTTTATCACTCATAATCGCCCCGTTAGTTGGAATATAATAATAGCTTCGTATTAAGAACGTTTTCTTAGGACTTAGTAAGCCGCACATATTCCACCAAGTTTAATATTTTCGTCACACATGTTTTCAGAGTTTCAAACTGACAGAAACTACGACTGAACTAAATAACTATATTGGCGTTGCGTTCGTTAACGCATTCAATGATGAAAGCGCGAAACGACAGTTGAATAGAAATATGACGAAAGTTAAAAATGTGCAAAGTGTGGAAATTGCTAGATGAGACAGCGTGCTTTTTGGCCCACCAGTGTGCCATCGACTAGTTCAACTTTAAGAAATCAATACGATTTTAAATATCTATAATAATTATAGATATTTAAAATCGTATTGATACTACCAATAATAATTATAATTGGCTATTACATGTAGATCGTAGCTGGTGGTAATATGTATGTATAATATATTTTCCGCTTAGCCCTATGAGAAAAAGACGTGAGTTTATGAATGTACTATATATTGAACAAATTTAATTATTAAAAACAGTGATTATTTCAGAATACGTGATTATCATCCCTCTTAAGTTATTTAATTTTGATATTGTTTGCGTAATATTTTCTCAGAGGTCATCCTCGAAGTATATTATTTTAACATATTTGTGTTCAGTATATTACTCAATGATAAATTATCCAAAATTTCTATGCTAAATAAAACATAGTTTTATCATCTAAAGTTACTAAGAGCGTACCTAGGGACAAGACAGGGCTCCAATTACTCACATTGTTGTAATATTAAAGTGTCACAAAATTCCATAAACCCATTTGTCACGGGCCCTTCAACTGGGTTGCTCACCCCTTTATAAAGACATTTAATAGTTACATTTGAACCAATGAGAGGGATTAGTTCGGACTTGGATTTCTAATGCGGTGGCAAAGAGCAAGTCGAAATGTAGAGATGATGGAAACACGGTGCTATATTTTACCTACATATAACTGTTGCGTTAGAAGTTATACACAATGGCGATTTACTTACATAAATCACCCTCTAAGTAAGTGAGTCTACCTCGTCATATTAAACAATATTCCCAAAGAAATAACTGTTTCTTGAATTAATTTTGCTATCTATACATGCATCGAAACGCTCTGTTATTGTAGGTTTTTTTTTCGTTACGTCAAGTCATGTCTTGTTACTCTCGAAACAACAAAAAACTAAACCATCACGAAAATCACCGCGGAGGTATAATTGCATTTTTTGCACGATTCAGATATGAGTTTCTTTGGGAGAGTTGTTTAATATGACTGGTAGACTCACTTCCTTTTCGCTATTAGCGATAAGACCGCCATTGTAACCATAGATTTAGCATTTTTTTTTGTAAAACAGTTTTACTTAAATTTTGGTGTGCAATAAAGTATATTCTATTCTATTCTATTCCTTAAAGGATGCAAGTGACAAAATAGCCACCCTGCACTTCAAAATAATCTAGTTTTTAATAATAATTATTAAGTGATTTAAGTGTAGATTGGTACTTTTATCAGAATTAGAGAGTGCGGTTTTCAATTTCAAGATCATGTCTACAATTTGAATTATGGATTAAATAATTGCTAACGCCTAAATTTGAAACTTGGTCTCGTATTTTTACAAAGATTGACCGTCGATACCAATATCGCATCTGCACTTATATATCCCATACTCTGAGTACATTATCAAGCATCTTCACGCAGTCGCAGTCGAAATCCTTTTAACGCCGATGCGAAAATCAGTTTACATATCGTTTTGTGTTCTATTACGATCGCATAGAGTCGACATTTATTTATCTACATAATATTTGCAAGGTCCTGCAGGACACAGATGTGCAAGCAAGTGTCTGCCTTGATTACACCAACGGAATACGAATCTAATTTGTGTGCAGTACTATTGGTATCAGATCAGCTGGGCTTGTGAGCTTGTCACAAGATAATGGATTTAAGAACGTTCACTGAATACTTAATATACAGTTTTGTTTTGTGGGGATTTTGACGTGAATGGGAATTTGATTATGCATTCAATGTAAGGGTATAGTGTCTTTATTTAGTACGTGGTACGTGTCCCGGGATTTTGGGTGTGTCCTTTTTAGGTGTCTACATTAAACGGATTTATTTAAAGTAGTTGGATTAAGACATGTTTGGAATTCAGGACAGCGAGCTGATCGTTCTGAAATTCTGTATTTTAAGACAATTTATTTTGAAAAGGTTCCAATTTTAATTATGTAAATATTGTTCAACTACACAAGTTATGGCTTAATTTAGATTTTAATTGCGCACTATACGTTTCTATTACAAAACTAGATTACAAAACTAGGTAAGAAGTATTTTTTAAACTACGTTGAGTTTAAAAAATACTTCTAGAACGGCACGTCAAACTAGAAATCTTTGAAAAAAAAAAGATGTCGTATATATGTATACTGAAACAGTATCGCTTATATAAGCGATACTGTTTCAGTATACCTAATGACTTTTTCTGCATGCTATAGATATATTTTTGTAACAATAAAGTAATAGAGCCGAATATTTTAACAAAACCATATCAGTTAATTGGTTCACAAACTGCCTGAACACAATTTTCCCAATCAGGCTACTTGCCAGAATCCACATAGACTAATTTAGTTGGACAGTAATTTGTTTGACTTGGTAGTCTTAGTACTTATGAAAACAAAGCGGCTGTTCCCACTGAGCTTTCAAGTATCACTGCTGGACATTGTTTATTAAATTTTAGGTCTTAATTTGATTATTTAATGCCCTTGTCCAATATTAAAGGTATTTTTTTATACCTTGTCCCACACTAGGAATTTCTCCTGTGTCGTGGGTGCGTTTACAAACATTTAAAATCAGATACACAAACAGCCAGACCCGGAACAAATATCTGTAGACCATGCAAATATTTGTTCCGTGCGGGGATCGAACCCGCGACACGGAGCGCAGCAGTCGATTGTTCAGCCACTACGCCAACAACACGGTTGGCAAAATACGTAAGGACACAATACGTTTTCTAGGGTTCCGCGTACTTCAAACTGAAAAAGCGGAACCCTTATAGGATCAAAAATCAATCTTCCTAAGTCTACGCAGTCAAAACATAATGACTGTGTAAAGCAAGTTTTATAAGTTCCGCGATTCCAACTCACATCTGGCCAGTTTTTTTATAATTTTCATCTGCAAAACCTCACTTTGTAATTACTTATTTTTCTCTGTTATCATTTCTTAAGATAATAATTGAGCTTAATTTTGACAAGAACAGAATATCAAGCTATGACATAGACCCTGGTCTAGAATATAGACACCATTTCCTTTTGTACATTTTTCAAAACGTTATGAAATTAAAGATCTCTACATCTGGCAAATTCCTGAATCAACATACAAATTCCTATTAAAATTTTATGGAGCATAGCAAATATAATCGTATTAATAGGCTGCGTTAAGTAAATTGGCCCATAATTCCTACTGTTTTCGGGTATTATGCAAATCGCCTTGAACTAATTCAATCTTTTGTTGGCTCGTAATAATTAAAGTCATTTGAATTTATATGCTCGTAATCCGTATGCTCTTGTTCGCATACATTTGCTTGTAGAATTGTTTGTTTGTACTGTTTTATCGTTTTACCTGCAATCGTAACGTTTCTTTATCCTTTTAAATTGATCGGTCTTTTTTGTTTGTTTTTCATGCGGATTTTCTCTGTACGTGTGTTGTTTGGTTCAATTTGTTACTATGCTTTTATTGCGTGGCGCCTTTTTTTGTTTTTTACGACTTTAGTCTTTGTTTACAACTGTTGGAGTGAACTTTACCAATGACTAAATGCTATCAGTTCATCTAATGTTCAGGAGCTGGCATTGCCTATGCTAGCGATATTCTAGATACCTATGTAACGAGTGTTTTAATATACTATTACCATAGACTATTACGATACACACTTGGGTCTAATTCACTTCCCCGAAATAATGAGCTTACATTTTCGTAACTTTAGAAAACAAAAATAAGTCCAAAAAATATGCAAATCAACGAAAGTTTTGTAAACTAGTTTTTTTTGAAAATCAATAATTTTGAGTAGGTACTAGAATTTTGTTATATAATAAGTACATAGAATATCGCTAGTCCTTGACCGGACACATTGTATAGGGTGGAAAGGACATCAAAGCTCAAATAATTTTCACGTAAACAGTACAGGCTGCAAAGAAAATCCGCAACCAGGCATTTTTTTTTCGGATGCGAATAATAATAAATAACTTTTCCCCCTCTGGGCGGAGCGGGAGGGAGTGTCAAACTAAGACTGATTAAAACCCACCCATGTTCCTTTTTTTGCCCTTTGTGTTCCGGGGCCGCGGTACGTCTTTCGAACAACTAGCAACTGTCGAACAACGCGTGAATGTCCCTTGCGTTTATCAATTCGTGTTCATTCGTTCTTGCGTGATATAAGCGTTTTAGGTGATTAATATGGTGTGATGTAGGCATCATTCCAGTATCTTCTTACAATACTTAATTAGAAGCAGCTGCTGTTTTTGTAAGAGTAATAAAACTTGTTTAAATGCGTCTTCCGGCCTTACTTAATATAATATAATAAGCAGTCTGGCTTGATTCTTATCACTGGTCGACACAATTATCTTTGAAGTTGTCTGGCAATGTACATTGGTGTTTTTATATTTAGAAGTGCTAGCTAATTTTTTGTAAGTCTTGTACTTTGATCTTATTCTGATAATTTATGCTTGAATTATAAAATCATATTTAGTGTTTTGATTATTTTTAAATTACCTTGTAGTTTTTTTTTGTTTTATAAAACACGGTTTTATTTATTGACCTATGTAAAAAAACTTAGAAGTTAATTTTGATCCACTTCCCAGTGTCTGATTCAGTTGAAATTATGCATACATGTTTACTTTAGAAGACAATGCATGGTTGCCAAGGTCACGTCTATCGCATCAACTTAATCTTTCAATTATAAAAAAAGTTGTCAAATCTCTTCGCGTACACTAAAAGTGCTGGCACAAAGCGAAATTCGTTCAAATTACAACAAAATTACATAAATATAATTATGCGAGCTTTTGCCCGCGGCTTCGCTCTCGTTAAATTCGGGGTAACACAGTTCTTCTTTCCTGATTTGCAGGTACCTGCTACCTGGAGTTTTCGCCCTTGCGCCTTATTGATTGTAATAGCAAAGCAAAGGTTTTCCCTTTTCTTCACTCTTTCTCCCTCATTTCCCACTTTTTTAAAATAAAAATAGCCTATGTCCGTCTCCAGGGTCCCAACTATCTCTGTACCGAAATTCATTAAAAATCGGTTTAGCCAAGACGTAACAAACAAACAAACAAACTCACTTTCGCTTTTATAATATTAGTAAGGATTTATGTCAATCGAATTGACATTAAATAAATAAAGGTTGCCAGCATAATAAATTCTATATACCATAACTTAAATGTGTTCTTTAGGTTTTTTCTAATAAACCATTATTAATTATTTTATCGCAGATGTGCCAAACCTAGACTCATCTTCTCGGTCTTCTCTGAGTTAAAAGTTTTAAAAATATTTTGTCGAATCCTATAAAAACTCCCAAACTAAAACTCTTTACTTAAGACTTACACATTTTGTATTCTTAGTTGGTGTTAAGCCCTTTTTAGGTGGACTTACGATTTTACTTAAATCAAATCTGATTTAAGTAAAATCGTAAGTTTCTAGCTAACGATAAGATGATCTACAATAAGAACACACAGACTTTTCATTAAGTAGCTGGGTATAGTTTGGCAGGCGACCCTAAGATAGTTGTCAAGAGATTGACGAATATTTTCATTGTTCGAAAACGGACTATATTTTGCTCTACTAAAGTACTATTTTGTTTACTGTGTTGCCAAACAATATTCTTGCTTTTAATTAAATCCACGACTGCCTTGCGCTGTAGACGTTTACGACGTTTACGACCAATTTATTTAGGGTGGGCGCAGCATGTCTTCTCAACAACCACATCCCTTATAGCCACATAACCCACCGTTTCTTTGGTTTTCCTCTACTCTTATGCTACTCATCACACATACTCATCACACACACTCATACTCAAAATTTCCCTCATTCCTCCGCATCACATGCCAATACCATGTAGCAGACGTATTGCGAGGAAATGGAAATGTCATTGTGACAGTACCGTCACACGATGCGGCCGCCACATTTTTTTTTTAAAGCTGGTATGGAGGTGAACTTTTTTATCATGTCTATATGAAATGGTATTTAATGTTATAGCAAATACTAGAGGGAGATGATACTTACGATTTTACGATACTTGGGGGATGATCGAGATCTTCTGTTGTTCAAAAAGTCCGGAGCGAGAGAACGGAAAGCGGTCACCTCCTTCTGTGAAGCACTAATGCTAGTAAAGCAGGTCGCTGGACGTTTGAGGGAGATAACCTCAAACCAACCCAGTTGCCGCGGAGGCGTCGGGTGCCGCGAGATGACTCCCGGCCACCGTAGTCACTTATCAGTGGACGGTTAGCAATGGGTACCTAACCATCCGTTCGTCTGGTGACGTCCGTCAGTCATCACTTTTTTCTTACTTCGAGCTAAAACACTAGGAAGTACCTAGGTGAAACTGTCTTGTGTCTTGACGTTCAAAAAGTGCTGTTTATCAACCTAGTTTGAATAAATGACTTTTGATTGATTTCATATTCGTTGTGAAATAAAAAATAAAACATTTATCGTTAAGTTGGTTCAAGCTGCAATAAAACGAATAAAAACATTTAAAAAAACTGCAAAACTATAAAGGAAAACTTTTCATTCAATGAATTCGTGAACATTCATTTGAAATTCGTGAACGTTATTGAAAAGCATGGTTAACATGCTTTTCAATAACGATTTTATTCAAATGGGAAAGTTTGTGTTCACTTATTTATTGCACTATGTGTGTTAAATTAATTAATGTACGGATTAACTAACTGACTTTTTGAGATTTTTATTTTTAACATAATAGACCCTATGGTATGATCCTTGGATCTGTCCGTACCAGTTTGACCGAACCAACAGTAACTAGAGAATTGATCAGAGATACCATACTTTTTTTTTGGGGATGGGAAATCATCAAATAACTTCCCTCGCTCTGGGCAGAGCGGGGTCGGTGTCAGACCTGTACTGACTAAACACCCATGTTCCTTCTTTACGTTCCGAGGCCTTGGTATCTTTTTCAAACAACCCGCAACCCCGGCAGGGAGTATGATAGTGCTTACGTTTAAATCTGGCCAGTCTTCTACTGATCATTACCATATGCTTAGGCCTTTGCCCAAATATATTGGGGATGCACCTGAATAGCAGTATTTTATTTTGGAGACTGCCTATCTGACCTCTACCACCAATACTACTAATACTCAATACTATACCCCTTGATAAGACTGTTAGACATTCGGGAAAAGACGGACAAATGACAGCAGGGACCAACGGCTTAACGTGCTTTCCGAAGCAAGGAAGAAACTCGGCATGTTATGGGTGGTCACCCATCCACAGACCAAACCAGGCAAGTGCAGCTTAACCTGAAGAGCGGCTTCTTCTTTCTACTTATTCTTACTAGTATTATAAAAGCGAAAGTGAGTTTGTTTGTTACGTCTTCACGACTAAATGGCCCAACCGATTTTGATGAAAAAATAGAGAGAAAAAGGGAAGAAAAGGGGGCACAAAGATATATTTTTTATCATCACGCTGGTGATTTTGATGAATTTTAGTACAGAGATAGTTAGGACCCTGAAGACGGACATAGGCCTTAAAAATTGAGAAAAGGGGGAGAAAGAGGGAAGAAAAGGGGGAGAAAGAGGGAAGAAAAGGGGAGAGAAAGATATATTTTTCGATCATCACGCGGGTTAAAGTTAGCGTTAGCCCAAAATAACTATGCCACCTGGACGAAGTCGCAGGTGGAAGCTAGTCTTTTAATAAAACAAAAACAAAAGCTCTAACTACGATCAAACATTCGTTAAAAAATAAAATCGTGTCAAACTCTTTTATCGACCCTTTGTGGTCTTAATCAAAGTTCAGTGAGCGCAGTAGGAGGTCTAACAAAGTTATAAGCTGTGAATCGAGTGGTCTAATCTAGTGTCGAATGTGTTTTGTTTCGTAAACTAAGTTATTCATAGTTAGGGGATTAGTTGAATAGACGGGTGGTGTTTTGGAATTGCGATTATTGTTTTTTATTAAAGCAAACAAAGAGAAAGTGTTCTAAATTTAAATAAGAGGGTGGCCAGATGTAATTTGACAGCCAAGTACACCGCACAGCACAAGTTTTTTTTAAACTAAATAGGTTTGCGTTGTGCCGCACCGCGTCTGTAGTGGAATGATGTAATGCGGCCTAGAGAGAGGCACGCGCGTCAAGAAGACACTGATTCACCCGAATTTTAAAGAGATCTAGATATAATGATCAGGCAATACAGAAGCCGGCAGTTAATTCCACAGACTAGCGGCTCGAAAACAAATGCGATAGCTGAACAAAGCCGTTTGCTTTGTTCGGGTTTGTAGAACTGTTACCATTTATAACGGCGACGGTTCGCAGTATCTCTGCCCATCCGATGATAGGATGATATAGGGGAATTAGATTGTGCAATTCCATAACACACTCCCCGAAATGTATCCGATAAAAAACCGATAAGCTTGCAAGTTCGCGGTGCAAAAGGCTTTTAGGCTTAGCTTGGACAAGATAGTCGTTGTCAATGCGCCTCTTGGCTCGTCGCTCAATAGCTTCAAAGGCTTCCAGTTGGTACTTGGCTGATACATTCCAAAGTGTCATTTGTTTGCCTCAAAGACATTCAAATATTTACCAGCGAAAGACAGATCAAGACGAAGAATCGTAATTTAATACTTGTTACTACTTAGTAACAAATCGTTCTGCCTTGTGTCATATGCCAGAGAAGAGGTCTATGGCCTACCCAGCAGTAACTCATTCTTATCCTTATTTTAAATCAATATCAACGACAATTATCAAGAATTATCCTACTATTTCGAATGTTTGTGATACTACTACTACTACTGCTGGGTAGGCCATAGGCCTCTTCTCTTTCAGCCACTCTTCCCGTTTCTGTTTGTTCCTTTTGCAACTGTTTTCTGAGATTGTGATGTGTCGTGTCGTGTGATGATATCGTCAACCCAACGAGCTTTAGGACTTGGCTTTTTAGCTTTGTCAAGTTGGTCTAAAATTGATAACTGTAAAAAGAGTATTATTTTAAGGGATAATAGAAATACAGTCTGGACTATACTTTTAACCTTATCTTTATTTATTTATTTAAACCTCAGGTACAATAGTGGTACATAGGCGGACTTAATGCCATAAGGCATTTTCTACCAGTCAACTTTTGTGTAAAATACGACAACATTGTGATAGGGTACAAAAATTATATAAGATATATGTATGTTGATATAAAAGTATTTGTTTTCAAAAATGTATATATTGGTACTCATACACATATACATACATACATATATCTTTATAGGGTATAATAATAATATGATAAGTACATACAGTATATAATATTAAAATAAGCTCCGAAACTACTGATCCGATTTTAACCATTTTTTTGTCGATAAACAGCAAAATTATCAGGAAGTAACATAGGCTATATAACATCTCGCTACGACACTTACAAGCTGAGCAGCGAGTAAAACTACTGGGCGCAGCTTGTGAATAATAATCGAAACTAAGTTGTTCTAATAATTATAATTAATTAATTCACCATATCATGTGTGCGTAATTACAAGTTAGACAGACAACAATTACACGGGCATTATTAATGAAGTAATATTACGTAACAAGAACATATTAATATTTAGTTTGCAACTAAGCTTCGTTTATGTTGTCGTCTTTAGTTTCTGAATGTCATGTTAGTTTGATTTAGTATTTAAGGGTGAGAATTTTTGTCGTACATACCTATATGCTGTAATAATAGGTTTTATCTATATATGAAAAGGATATTCGATGAATACACATACTTTTTAGGGTTTTTCAAAAGGAAAAATCAGAACCCTTATTGGAACACTCTGTTGTCCGTCTGTCTGTCAAGACCCTTTATCTCGGGAACGCATGGAGGTATTCAGATGAAATTTAAACCATAAGCTGAAGTACCTTTTTTTTTTTTTTTTTTTTTTTTTTTTTTTTTTTTTTTCGGGTGGGAAATCATCCAATGACTTCCCCCGCTCTGGGTGGAGCGGGGGGGCATGTCAGACTTGTACTGACTAAAACCCACCCATGTTCCTTCTATTGCCCTTTACGTTCCGGGGCCGCGGTATCTCTTTCGAACAACCCGCAACCCCGGCAGGCGGAGGCTCTGGCAAGCCCCTCTGCTTTGCTGACTCTCTTTGAGGCGCGCGTGAAACACGAACGCGCCGTCGACACGGCCTGTCGTCAATCGACGGACGGACGGTGAACTACCCATTGCTCACCGCCCACAGGCCCGCATCTACGGTGGCCGGAAGTCGTCTCGCGGCGCCCGGCGCCATGGGCGTCTCCCGCGGCGGCTGGGTTGGGCAGATGTTCTCTCCCTCAAACGCCCGGCCACCTCCTTTGCTAGCATTACTGCTTCGCAGAAGGTGGTGACCGCTTCCCATTCCCTCTCGCTCCGGACCATGGCCTGAACCAGGGCCGGACGCGAGAGATCGCCGCCGCCGATCGCCTCCACGAGGGCACGGCGGTGCTTCGCCCAAGCTGGGCAGACCGCCACTGTGTGCTCCACCGTGTCCTCCGGGCGATCGTCACAATGGTGACACCCGGGCGCTTCCTCCCGCCCGATGATGTGCAGGAACCTCCCGAAACTTCCGTGTCCGGTGAGGACCTGCGTCAGGCGGTAGGTGAGGACGCCATGACGCCTCTCCAGCCACTCCTCAAAGAGTGGACTTACCGCCGCTATTGTGGCGTGCCCTGCACGGGGTTGCGACAGTCGCTCTCTCCATGCCACCATGAGATCGCACCGGAGGTCTGCCCAGCTCAAGTACCTTTGTGCTATAAAAAAAACAACCCTCTAAGTCTACATAGCTCAAAGTTAGTATAAGTGAATAAGTGAAGTTATTTTTAGGTAAAACTGCACCATTTTAAAAGACATAGACGATACAAACGCCAATCGTCATCATCATCTGCCTAGCGTTTTCCCAATAACGTTGAAGTCGGCTTTATGTCTTACCGGATTCAGCTGAATACCTGTATTTCACATGGAGCGACGCAAATCTGACCTCCACAATCCAGTTAATAACTGGGGAGAACGATACTCTTTGGTAAGACTGTTAGACTCTCTTGCCGATAAATAGACGCTGGTATCGGGGTAAAATGTTTATAAACATTATTGAACACATATTACGGGAATTTGTTCCGCCATTTTTTCCCAACTTAAACACTTAGAAGGCGAAAGGCGAGCGTTTCGTGAGAATAAAGTCTTATAGGTAAATACTTTAACCTAAATTAAGGTTGGTTGTAAGTTGTAAAATCTTTCAATACAGCGTGGAAATCATCAAATAGCTTCCCCCGCTCTGGGCGGAGCGGGGGGGGAGTGTCAGACTTGTACTGAATAAAACCCACCCATTATCCTTCTACTGCCCTTTATGTTCCGGAGACGCGGTACCTTTTTCGAACAACCCGCAACTGCGGCAGGCGGTGGCCCTGGCAGGCCCCTCTGCTTTGCTGACATCTCTTTGAGTCGCGCGTAGAACACTAACGCGACGTCGACACGGCCTGTCGTCAAAAGCATACACCTTTATTCATAAATTATCACCCAATTCAAATATCCGTTAGTCCTAGCACCACTTCAAACTAGGGACCGTGAGCCTCGTCTCTACACAATACAATTGTTTGCGAAGCTCAATTGCATTGTCGATGCCGATCGACCTATTCGAGTAGATTGCACTTGCTTTCGATGCAATGAAACTAGAAGAGGAAACTGCATTGCTTCCCATTTGTAGAATTGCCGTCCACTTATCCCGTTTATCAGCGCGTTAACAGTGGCGCCATCTAGCGTGAACTGCCGCAGTGCTAACTTGTAACTTTTTGAGGTGAATAGATCACTGGTCTTTTTGAATTTAGAATGGGTAGTAGTTTTGCTTTCGTAACTTGTAACAGTAACTAATGGGTGGTTGATACTGTTATCATAAGCAGACCTTTTGTATTGCAGCATGGAGCTGGTTGATGAGCTCGGTTGATGGCCATAGGGTCGCTCTTATTACTTCGAATTGAAACATAACTAGCGACATTACCTGTATATAGGAATAAACATATATTTTAAATAACGTTGCCCCACACTAGGATTTTCTCCAGTATCGTGGGTGCGTTTACAAACATTTAAACTCACATACACAAAAAGCCAGACCCGAAACAACTATCTGCTCAGGACATTCAAATATTTGTTCCGTGCGTTAATCGAACCCGCGACATGCAGCGCAGCAGTCGATCGCTCAGCCACTGCGCCAACCGTGTTTTCATAATATTAAGATAAAGACACAATACGTTTTTTAGGGTTCCCGAAGCCCTTATAGGATCAAAAATCAATTTATATTAATTATTGCATAATAAATATAATTTAAATCCGATTCAAATTTCAGAACATAGTAGGTAGAACACTCAAAAAGTAATGCTTGGAGCCAGTATTATGTTTTACCTTGAACCCAACGTTTTTTGCAAAATTCTTGAACATACCAAGCAAAAAATATGTGCATACTAAGTAACAATATTTTAATAGCGCGCTAGCCTTCAATAAGCAGACTGTTGGACAACTTAATATTATATTGTAGCTTTGACTCTGTGCAAGCGGTATTAAGGAGCCCGGAGGCATGCTTGCTAGCATGGAGAGATTCTGTATCTTAGCATTCTTTTTTTGCATATTCTTCTTTATCTTTAGAGGTATCATACAGGATTTCTAGAAAATTCGTATTAACAACAACAACAAAAAACTTGAGACCTAAACAAGATATAAAACTAGAATATTAATTCTGCTTCACATTTTAATTTAAAGATGGTCGTATTTGTTCACATCCAGAGGGAAAGGAGGGTTCCCTCTGGATGAGAACAAATACGACCATCTTTTTTCATTGTCCTCCCCTTCCCATTGACGTAGGAGGACTATCTTAAGTCTTTTGGATGTAAGACGAGGTACAGACTTTTTATTTTTTTTTGAGGTCCACTGGGTGGACGAGCCTTGCAGATAATCTTACTAGGTTCTTAGAATTGTTTCTGGAAAAGAAAATCAACACTGTTATCAATAGCATTGCATTACACGACTTGCATTTAATTTGATGGCTTTCGGTTATTCGTTTCTTTTCGTCGAAACTTTGTATACCTTGTTAGAGTAGCTGTAGACCACTGCAGTAGTTTCACACAACGTAGACATTGGAATACTTCCCAAACCTAAAAAAACAAACCTACATTTCACAAATTATGTCTTAACTAATTATGAAAAAAAAAACTGGATAATCAATAGACTAGATTTTCTAAAAAGAAAAATATATTAATAACTCCAAACACTAATAATAATAAACCAAAGAGTCAATATCATCGTAGAAAACGGAAGCAATTGCCTTCTATGAAACCTTTTATACATTCCTAGTGAGCCTGTACACGCCTATAAATATTCCGTGTTAATTAATGTGTACTGTGTCCCTAGCAGGAAAGCGTTCTATCAGCCAGACTTATCGCCGACGGCCATCTTGAAATTAAAAACAAAAATAAATGACGTTCGCGTATCTGGTTCATAAAATGCAAGTTGTCTTAAGCAAGCCATACACTCTTCGATTTATTGCTCCCTATATCGTGGCATCGCAAGAAAATCTGATAATTCAAATTGAATAAAAATTGTTAGAAATATCGTTAGCGATGTGCACTTCGCAGCAATTTATCTGACGACTTTAGAATCGTAACTTAAGATGCTTCCGATATGGATGACTAACACCCGTATTTATAAACAAGTAAAAGTAATTACTTGAGTAAAAGTAATTACTTAAGTAACGATTTCTATTCTATAGTTAAGAAATTACTCGAAGTTAGAACTGTCAAAAGTTAGAATTCTTAACCAAGTAATAGTCACCATTTCCTTTACTTAGGCATTACTTTGCGCTACCCAGTAAACTATAGCAGTCTTTGTTTTGAGGTTATTTTGGTTAAAATGGATACTTTAGATAGCATTGAAGCGGTTTTTGCTGTTGTAGACAATATAGATGATAATATATTAGAAGAGGTAGAAGTTGCTGAACCTAGAAATCCCAAAGTTTACTTTCGTGATGTGGATCCATTTCATGACTATTCGGAAAATTGTTTTAAAAAAAGATTTCGTTTCTCCAAAAGTGTTGTGATATATGTGATTTTACCGAGAATTACAAACTCTTTACAATCAGAGACACAAAGAGGGCTTCCTATAACTCCACTGTGTCAGTTGCTTACTGCTTTGCGTTTTTATGCCACTGGAAGCTTTCAGGTTGTATGTGGAGATATCATGCATATTTCGCAATCGACGATTTGTCTTATAGTGCAAAGAGTAAGTCGAGCATTGGCATTGCTAATGCCAGATTTTATTAAGTTTCCTGCAAATTTGAGGAATACAAAAGACGATTTTGAAAAGCTTGGTTGCATTGGCAGAGCACCTGGACTGAAAAACATTATAGGTGCAATCGATTGCACTCACATTAAGATCGCCAAACCTAGAGGCATTCTTCATACAGAGCAGTACCGGAACAGAAAAGGTTATTTCTCATTGAATGTGCAAGTGGTTGGTGGCCCTAATTTGATGATATATGACATTGTAGTACGTTGGGCTGGCAGTACACATGATACATGATACAGATCTTTAGAAATTCACGGCTAAATATAAGGTTACACAATAATGAAATTGATGGGGTGTTACTTGCAGATGGAGGATACCCTTGCACTAGGTAATTAATATTTTATATTCATAAACATAAAACTATACTTACTATGTGCCATGTGGTATTTTTTTAAACTGTGAATCATTATTTATTTCAGATATTTATTGACTCCGGTTTCAAATCCCAGAACTGCACAAGAGGAGAGATTTAACAAGGTGCAAATAAAAACAAGGAATTCGGTGGAACGGTTATTTGGAGTATGGAAAAGACGGTTTCCATGCCTACAAATTGGTTTGGCTACCAAACTTTCAACGACGGCCAATATCATAATAGCATGTGCAGTGCTCCACAACATTGCAGTAGAAGCTAATGATATTTTTGAAATAGATGACACCGTAGACTATAGTGCTGACTGTGCTCAGCCTTCGACCTCAACAATAACAAACACCACCACCGGTACCAGTGATGGTTTGGTACTTCGAGCAAACATAATTTCTCGTTATTATATGTTTTAAATTATTTAGAAAATAAAACGAATATTTTCTCTGATATAATAATATTTTATTTATTTTCACAAATCAAAGCCACACGGTTTCCTACTCCATAGTTATTAATTGTTAATTGTCATATTTCTCCAATTCTTTAAGTTTTATTTGAATCTCAATTTTAAATAGTTGTTCTTTATGTTCTCTCTCTAAAATTTTCATCTGGAGATCTTCCTCATGCATTCTTTTCTTAAATTCTAATTCTTCTTCTAATATTTTACATTTTAATATATCTATTCTATTTGCTCGCAAATTTTCATAGCTCTTTTTGATAGGAGTTTTAAATTCTGCTTCCTTTTTGTCTTGAGTAACTTCAATGGTTGCTTCTGCGACTTTACACCAAGCTTCATTATTATTGTCACCTAATATGACCACGGACCCTGAAAAGCAGAAAAAATATAATGATGAATGCCCATATATTTAACTTTTGCTTTCACTGGCGTTCCACTTCAGTTTTCCAGGATGCAAAGCAACCTGTGTGTGAAGGGTAAATAAAATACCCACACATACATATTATCCCTATTGCTTTTATAATATTAGTGTGTTGATGTGATGGGAATATGCTAAATGACATAAGAAATCTTAAAAACCAATTGATAAGAAAATTTTGTTGTTGTGGCCAAAGTTTATTTGAGGAATAATACAAAAGGCTTGTTACATGTGAGTTCGACACAGTCAGTTAAGTATTTATACTTAATGGATAATTTCTTACCATCAATATCACTATCAATATCCACAGCAATGTTAGTTAGGATATTTTTATCTACATCCATGACTTTGGAATCGATGGGATCCATATCCATAACAGATGGCCCACCTCCTGTTAAGTGGCGAATATTTTCTTTCGTTTTAGACTCTCTTGCTTTTGCCTTCATGTTATACCACAATTTGATTAATTGTTTTGTAGATGCCTAAAACAATGAAACATAATATTACAATTAGATAAGTGACTGCCATTATACCATATCGACACAGAAAAAAAGACCATGTGGCACAAATAATGCAACTACATCTCTGTAAATAATAAAAGTATACAAAACACATTATATTCACCTTTTGGGTAACAATAGAGGATTCATTAAATTCCATAGCTATATTCTCCCATGACTGTTTCTTTTTAAGAGCACTTGTAGCATTTGTCTGTTTGCTGGATAAGATGCTATCATATTTTTGTATTATATTTAAAAATAAATCCTTCTCCAAACTCGAAAACGGTTTCTTCCTGTCTACTTCTTGACTCATGTTCTAAATTTGCGGAAAGATATTCAAAGTAAAAAATACAACACACCGACCCAAACTGTTTTGATTTCAGACTTCAGAGTTTTGTTTATGAACCGGTACTATTTGACAGACAATGTAAGTATAATCTTTCTAAGTAAAAAATCACGAGTCGGCCTATATTGCAATGTAAATGTAAACATTTAAATTAAGTAGGATTATATCATGTCAAGCGTTTTGTTTCTCCAAGCATACATTCCTGTGTACCGAAAAAATTAAACGACAATAATATACTTTTTACAATTTAAACTATTTAAATAACGTTATTGTTGTCATAAATAAAAAATAAAGCAATATCAAAGATATTAATGCAAGATTTTGTCAAATTAATCTAAACATTACGTTTGCTTTATAAGTAACGAAACGCAGTGACAAAGTGTTGCCATACAGGAACAACCGCCTAGCGGCGAGTTTTACTTGAGCAATTGCTCAAGTAAGTAACGTGCTTTACTCCACTATAGAATAAGATTTTTTAATTAAGAATTCTAACCTTAAGTAATGACTTAATTAAGAAATTACTTAGCAACAAGTAATTACTTCTTTATAAATACGGGTGTAAGATTCTCTGTATTGTTAGTGCTATTCAGCCAGCTCCGTTGGTCTCGTAGTCACAAGCATGACTGCTGACCACGGGATTCAAGTACGAATCTCTAGTCGAGCAAAAAGTGTTATTAGATTTATCGATTAAGAGTTTCACATAAGTAGCCCGGAGTTTGGAGTTTGGCGGTAAAATACCCCTGTGCCTCGGAAGGCACGTTAAGCCGTTGGTCCTGCGCCTGACCTCTTTCCGGACGTGCCGGATTGCACCTTATCATCTGTGTCTGCGCACACACTTGTGCACTATAATATCTCCCGCGCAGATGACTAATTTCTCTGAGATTGGCCGACGTGTCCGAAAATGTTTAGGAAGACTATAATACGCTTGCATAATTATAGCACATGTATAAAGTTTTAAATACTAACTTTTTTTGCGTAAGTAAACGGGTACGAGTAAAAAGGAATCCTCCGGGATAAAAAATATCCCATGTCCTATCGCAGACGATGTTCCACTCGTATGCCTTGAGTTGCTGAGGAGTGAAAATGTTGCTTTTGGTCGTAATCTCGTTTTGAGTAGCCTGTTAAAATAAATCAAAGTCTAAATGCAATTTTTTTTCTAAATCCGTCCGGCTGTTTGACCGTAAAGAATTAAAAAATACACATACAACTTTGCATTTATAGTATTAATGTGCTTAGTAAGAATAAGGTAATATGTATTGTTAAAATATACCGGTAACACGTTTTTGTCCTGCTACAAGAATTGTACTTGCGACAAAGAAAAGGTAGCTACTGACGTTTCATCAGTCTCGCCATATAAGTCGGGTAAGGCTAATTGGAAGGTGTACAGTCGGCCTTATACTGGTCCAAGATTTTATGTTTTATTGCGAATATGATGCAGTGTCCCTTGCAGGGTAAGTAGAGACGTGTAATCGAATGTCAGTTATGATAGTGATGGCTATTGCGATTTTCTTGGGAGGTTAACAATGTTTTGCATTTAAAATCTTTAGCGGTTGATTTTGACGGTCATGTTTTATGTTTTCATGTAGCTATGGAGTATGGTTACTATCGTATTTTTTTTCTTTTATTGATTTATTTCCATATAAGTTTACATTTACATTTATATGAAAATGTTTTTATTATTATTTATTTATTAATTATTAAATATTTCTAATAAAAACATTAAAAAAACCTTTAAAAAAAGTAACCTGCCGGTATCGGGAACAGGGTCCAAGCTACCAGCGGTCAGGGCTCCAGAGAAAGGAACCTCCTAACAATACTAGCCGTGTCCAGGAGTACTTTCTGTATCAAGCCCTTGCTGCCAGCTGCCTAACGAGAGGTGTTGGTCGAGGCTCTTGGCAATTAAACCATTGGCTGTACGTATTTTAATTGTTAAATGTGTTTGTGTTATCGTCATCATAATTCACAGTTGGGAACATTATAGGCTGCTGGAACAGACCGTCTTTTTCAGTATCGACTATTAGCTGCCGCACGCGTGCTATCGAAAAAAGTATCCTATGTGTTATTCCAGACCATAATCTACCTCTGTGCCACATTTAATCAAGATCCGTTCAGCCGTTTTAACGTGAAAGAGTAACAAAAATTCATACATCCTTACAAACATTCGCATTTATCCTTACTATAATGTTATAAAAGCGAAAGTGAGTTTGTTTGTTTGTTTGTTTGTTACCTCTTCACGCTTTAATGCCTACACCGATTTTCATGAATTTTGGTACAGAGATAGTGTGGAAACAGGAGACAGACATAGGCTAATTTAAAAAAAAGAAGTGGGATGTGAGGGAGAAAGAGGGAAGAAAAGGGAAAAATTAGCGTTGCTATTACAAATCTATAAGGCGCAAGGGGAACTGTTTTACCCCGAATTTAACGCGAGCGAAGCCGCGGGCAAAAGCTAGTAATATTATAAAGTAAGAAGTAAGGTAATATTATAGTTTTGTACATATCATCACGGCTGTAATCCACAAAAGCATCGCAAGTAATCGCAGTTCAACCAAGGAGGTTGTCGTCTGCTTAACCGGGCGAATCCTGTGGGTGCCTTAAAATTTAAGACCTCCAGCCAGGGTATAAACTTACAAACTAAGCGACTACACGCTAAGGGCACCCCCTGTGGGGTACGAGCCTCGGCTTAGGGCGTCGCTGAGGGACAGCAAGGGACAGGCTGGATCTGAATGAACAAAGGCTTAGACAGAGGTGTACTCATTTCGCCAGTTAAGTTTAAGTCCCAAGTAATAGGCGTCGCCCTTTTTGCCATCAATCGGGCACCATCATCTTTGACTGCTACTGAGAACATTAAAAAAAAACCAATAACACTTTGGCCGACCCGGGAATCGAACCCAGGAACTCATGCTAGATTAGACTAGACTGAACTAGACCAACGAGGCAATTATCTCTCATATTTAGTAATTTAAAAAAAATAAAATAAATATCTTGGGACAACTCACACACGGCTATCTGATCCCAAGCTAAGCAGAGCTTGTGTTATGGTAACCAGACAACTGATATACATACTTATATAATTTATAAATACATACATATTATAGATAAATCACACCCAGACACAGAACAAACAATCATGCTCATCACACAAAGTTTGTCCTGGGTGGGAATCGAACCCACGACCTGCGGCTCAGCAGTCAGGGCCACTAACCACTAGACCAACAGGCCCGTTAATTTATCACTATTATTCATTTATCGTATACTAGCTGGCGCCAGCATGCGCATATGTGACAAATTTCATCAAGATCCGTATAGCCGTTTTGACGTGAAAGAGTAACAAACATCCCATCCCCCGGGGGCTCATAAGGACGCTCGAGAGGATCATCCCTCCATCCTCACAAACATTCGCATTTATAATATAGTAGGATAGGATATAATATTAGTAGGAAGTAGGATAACTGGCCCCGCGGCTTTGCCCGCGTAAATCGATATCGAAAAAAATTATCCTATGTGTTATTCCAAACTATAATCTACCCCTGTACTAAATTTCATCAAGATCCGTTCACCCGTTTTGACGTGATAGAGTAACAAATATCCATACATCCATACATAAACATCTTCACAAACATTCACATTTATAATATTAGTAGAATATAAATATTAAGTAAGATAGCAGAATAGTAGGATTCTTAAAACTAGCTTAAAACACATCATATTCAAAGTTCAGTTTAAGTTTGCATGGCCCTAATTTCGAAATAAGTTTACCGTTTATTGGAAAATAGCCCTCACATGTCATAATCCCTTATAAAAAAACTCGCACAGCATCCGAGTAAAATAACAAAGTGGAGCTAATTAGTATATTTTAGTGCACTTTCTTTGTCTTAATTACTCTTTTCTCCGGGCTTTGCATTTAAATAAGGCATAATAGTCAATTAAATTTGTGTGCAATACGCGTCCTGCATACAAAAACTTGATTATTATTGTATTGTGGAAGGAAAGTGGAACTTTTCTTTCCTTCCTTGACTCGTTATTAATTAATTCTCATTTTTATAGGGTGAAGAGTGGAATTTTGAAATTAAAAGCATTGTTAAGTGGGTATCTAGTGGGTTGCGGGTTGTTCGAAAGAGATACCGCGGCCCCGAAACGTAAAGGGCAATAGATGGAACATGGGTGGGTTTTAGTCAGTTCAAGTCTGACATGCGCCCCCGCTCCGCCCAGAACGGGGGAAGTCATTGGATGATTTCCAACCCGAAAAAAAAAAAAAAGTGGGTATCTAGTGAGATGACAACTAATAGAGGATTGGCTAGTTGAGTACTAGTACTTAGTCTGTCGTCGTTAAAAACGAAAAACTAGCCCCACACTAGGAATTTCTCCTGTATCTAGTTAGTGTTATAACTAATAATAATAATACTAGCCTATAACGGTCTCACTGCTAGGTAAAGATCTTATCTCACACATGGCACGAGCATTGATCACCACGCTTGCTCAAGACGGGCTGGGGATTTCAGACCTATGTTATTTAAAAGTCCAGGTTTCATTACGATGCTTTCTTTCAACGATGTCTGTAATGTCTTCGATAAATTTTACATATGAATTGGAAAAGTTCACATTGATGCTTCCCCAGATTTGAACGCACAGTCTCTTTGCAAACCCGTCACACAGCCGTAATACATTTTTTATTAATGTCTATTTACTGTATTTATTTGCTGTAAATGTCATCTAAAACCTTTTAAACGGAGTCAAAACAAGTCTGTCATAAATTATTCATTAACCTGTTCAGCGGACTTAATATTTAAACCATCTCTTTTTCCTTTACCAAAATTCGTGGCACCCCTACCGTTCGGCCAACTTTATAAAGGACGAAAGCGTTAGAATCTTTTCCCAATCCATCTGCTGAGTTCACAATGAAATATTCCCGTTCACTTCGTTCCAGTATGTCAGCCGTTTTCACATTGATTGAAAACCTGTTAATACTCAACTTTCTTTGCCTCGCCTTCCCTTTATCTTGTTTATAGAAACTTTCCCTTTATTTTCACCAGTAAAAACGTGTTGAAAAACGAGTGGGAGGTCTGTTTGGAGATTATAATAAATGTCATTTGGGAATATTGATGAGCGCCAAATATACAATGGTTTGGTAAGCTTGGGAATTTGTGCTGCTTTGCATAAATAAATAACGGCTTTTCATATTTTTCGGTAGGTGATGATTTTTATTAAGAACTAGCTTTTGCCCGCGGCTTCGCTCGCGTTTAATTCGGGGTAACACTGTTCCCCTTTCCTGATTTGCAGGTACCTGCTACCTGTAGTTTTTGCCCTTGCGCCTAATTTATTGTAATAGCAAAGCTAAGTTTTCCCTTTTCTTCCCTCTTTCTCCCTCATATCTCACTTTAATAAAAATAGCCTAAGTATTTCCGTCTCCAGGTTCTCAACTATCCTTGTACGAAAATTCATCAAAATCCGTATAGTCTTTAGGCGTGAAGACGTAACAAACAAACAAACTCACTTTCGCTTTTATAATATTAGTAAGGACTAAGCGATAATTTAACTTGTTTGTAATGTAAGTGTAGGATTTTTTAAAACACAAACTAATTGAAAGTATTTAAAAAAAATACCTTTCCCCACTCTAGGAATTTCTCTTAAATTAAGTGCGTTTAGAAATATTTAAACTCACTTACTCAAATAGCCAGACCCGAAACAACTATCTATAGGCCACACAAATATTTGTTCCGTGCGGAGATCGAACCCGCAATACGTAGCGCAGCAATCAACCGCTTAGACACTGTACCAACCGTGTCATCATAATTATGTTAGTAACAAAGGTGAGCTATTCATTCTTATATCTACTACACTCACCTGACTGACGCACTGAGTTTATGTAAATTATTAATAATATGCTCAAACTGAGATGCTCTTAGCTGTAAAAAAGTAAAACAATTTTCATATTGTCGATATGAAGGTTTTAAATTTATCTTCTTGTTTTTTAATTTTTTTTTATTAATTTTTTAATTTGTGGTTTTCAAAATGTATGTTTCAAAATTAAGATTATTTATTATTGAGTTTTGGAAATCAATTCCTCCGCTACAAGGTTGTGCCTATATAAGATCATTACAAAACTAATAATTCCCAAAATACAAGCTTGATTTCGTCTGGGAGTTAGATTATCTATTATGTGCTGCTGTACAACCATTAAAACATTTTTACCTTTTTTGGATTAAGTTTTCGTTGTATTTTGAGAGCGAAATAAACTATAAAATATAATTACGGCACATACCACATATAATAAGCATATGTTGTATACGCCGTAATTATTATATTATTATTATACAGAAAGTCATCCTTACTAATATTATAAAAGCGAAAGTGAGTTTGTTTGTTTGTTTGTTACCTCTTCACGTTCTTCTTTAATGGCTAATCCGATATTGATGAACTTTGGTACAGAGATAGTTGGGATCCAGGAGACGGACATACGCATTTTTTTTAAAGTGGGATGTAAGGTGAGGGAGATAGAGGGAAGAAAAGGGAAAACTTAGCGTTGCTATTACAAATCAATAAGGCGCAAGGTGAACTGTGTTACCCCGAATTTAACGCGAGCGAAGCCGCGGGCAAAAGCTAGTATTATATAAAACTCAACAAGTTCAGCAAAAAGCACACGCACACAAGCTTTGACGTTAGAAACCATCGAGATTTTACACTGTTTGATCTTTGTTTTACGTAACTGCGTTGTCATTTGTCTCTTTGACAGACAATAAGTCACGTTCACAATTATTTTACCTTAAGCAGGTGCAATCTAACAGCAACCTTATTAAAACAGGCGTATGTTGTTTTACTGCATGGCAAAGGCCTTCCATTTCCCTGTTCTATAATTGTAGGCCAATCTTTAAAAAACGTTCATCTTGTAAGTTTAACATACCATAACATCATGCTTGTAGTCTCCAGAGGGTGAGATAGAGATGTAGCTAATAGTACACCCACATTTTGTAAGTTATGCTTAAGCCCCATGTAATAGGGGCGAGCCTTTTGCTAACAACCGGGCACTTCCAGACTCCGTAGCTGCTACTCAGAAAATCCTGATAGAAAAAAATAATAACACTTTGACCGGGGCGAGAATAAAACCCCGAACCTCTTGCTCAGCAGTTGTGATTACGATCACTACACCAACGAGGCATTCCCGTAATGACATTGTTACGAAATCCAAAATCAGTATAATTTTGTTAGACTTATCAGCGATAGGAACCTTATTCTTAATAAAACCGTAATATTATAGTATTAACTTTATTATTTATTTACATACACATATTTTTCCACTTTCAAATATTTCATAAAATTACTTAAAAGAACATTTCAAATTATAAAAAAAAAATTGTAGTACGGTATCGGGGCCGGTATCGGAAGCAGGATCCAATCTACATTTTTATTTAATTTAAGAATGAAAGGTCACTTGATTTTGCAGTGCTGTCAAGTCGAAGGTATAATAATATTGAATGGACTTTAGTAAGTACTATCTTCATAATTCGAGTGGTTTCATTGACAAAGAGCCATGTTAACTTTGTAATGAGGTGGAAATCTTGTTACACAAATGACAATGATGTGGAAATTGTAAGGCCTTATGTTTGTTAAAGGAGGTCTAAGTAGTTGCTTAAGGCGGGTTCTGGGATCTGTAGCGAAATGAGATCTAAAAGCAATTTTTTCTTTGCTTAATATGAGTTTTTTTTTGTTATGTCAGCAATACAAATCAGTTACAATACCAAGAAATACTAATAATATGTGTAAAATTTATTTATTTTAACATTAGTGTATACTTAAAACACTGAATAAAATCAATTCCAAATTTAAATATTTTGGTAAGATCTTTAAAATATTCACTCACCTATTTTATTTTATTTCGGTCCACTCCTGGGCATTGTTGTTTTCATTTTCAGAGTTAAAGAATAAAAACTGGTCACAAATTTCTCAAGTTTACTTTTTTTTTCAAATCTATTCTTTTAGAACAATTTAAAATATACAAATTGTACTAGCTGCAATGCATCGTTAATCATAAAAAATTCTTCCACTCCACAACAGATGGCGCTAGCTGCATGATTAAATCTTTTCATCGAAAGTTATAATACATGATAGTTATAATAATGTAAATGCAGCCTTACAAGGTAAAATTATGTCACATTTCAATTAATTCAGTGTGAACGAGAACGTGTTTCTTTTTGTTTAAATGAAGAGTTTAAATTTAAATTAAAATCATGTTCATTATAATTGTTTCAGATGAAAGGATATAAAACTGTGTGTCCGATTACACGGGATTCGTTAAAATTGGAGATTTCATATTTATTTTAAAGTATGAGTTGTATTTCGGCAAAATGTTCGAGAATCATCATCATTTTCCTGCCCTTGGCCCAACACGTTTTTTCATCCATTTTCCCCTATCAGACGTCACGGCATCATTCACTTCCTTCTCCTTCATATCATTCCTTACACAATGCATCCATCTTTTCTTTGGCCTTTCCAAAAAAAAGACAACATAATAATCATAACCTAACATATAACATAACATAATAATCTTTAATATTGCATGTGAAGTGTTTAATTTGTTTATGAAGATGTATGTGATAACTGAAAACATAAAATTTTGATAATCATGGATAATGATGACCATGATTTAGCAAGTATGACGTTAGAAATGACTGGAAGCGACTAGAACTTAATCCTTAGTATTTAGTCCACAAATACGATAACTAGAAGACGACTAGGACTAGGAAACTCTCTGCTAGACAAATGCACAAATCTAATAAAGTCATCTTCTGCGTAGTAAACGAGAAGCAAGCTTCCAGTCTAACTGGATGCAGCTGAATACCAGTACTTTACATGAAGCGACAGCATATCTGACCTACACAACCCAGTTAGAACTGGGTAATTCGATACCCCTTGGTAAGACTGGTTGTCAGACTGTCAGGACACTGACTGCACTTTTCTAACGCCCCAAGCACGCTCTTTTATGATGGTCTTCAGAATATCGTTGGCGCTCCCACCCTCTCTGGACGCAAAATCTTTTTAAGGAAGTTGGTATTGAAACCGTCACTATGAGCTTCGACAAACATTCCTGATGTACACTTCCAGCGATTGGAACCACAACGACATTCGGAAACTATATTTATACTAGCTTTTGCCCGTGGCTTCGCTCGTGTTAAATTCGGGGTAACACAGTTCCCCTTTCCTGATTTACAGGTACCTGCTACCTGTAGTTTTTGCCCTTGCGCTTTATTTATTGTAACAGTAATGCTGAAGCAAAGTTTTCCCTTTTTTTTCCTCTTTCTCCCTCATATCTCAATTCTTTTTTTTAAAAAATAGCCTATTTCCGTCTCCAGGGCACAACTATCTCTGTACCAAAATTAATCAAAATCGGTTTAGCCATTTAAGCGTGAAGACGTAACAAACAAAGAAACTCACTTTCGCTTTTATAATATTAGTAAGGATTAAATTCTGAGAGCGTTGAATGTCCTCTGCGTATATCGAAAGATTGGCAAAAGGCTTTACTCAGAGTTAGTTTTAGTTCTGTTCTGTTCTGTGTTCTTCCACAATATCGTTTCAGACTGCTTACTTCTTTTTCTCTTTAATATATCAGCATCATCTTTGAAATCCTCAGTAATCAGGCTTAGGCTCAGGTTAGACCTAAACTAATGACCAACATTATTTCAAGGGCCCATATAAACGGTGTTATATTGGGCAACTACAGTACTTTCACAAGTTATTATGCTTTGTGGCCGGGACTGTAGCTTTAACATGTTTCTTGACATTCAAAAGTCCCTGTTATGGTCTAATTGAAATAAATGCTTTGAGTTTATATTTTGTGCTGGTTTTTAGGGTTTCTTACCTCAAAAGGAAAAAAACGGAACCCTTACAGGGTCACTCTGTCTGTCACGTCTGTCTGTCTGCCAAGACCCTTTATCTCGGGAATGCATGGAGGTGTCAAGTTCAATTAAAACCATATACTGAAGTCTGTGGTTTCTCCTGGGTCTTGTACGAAACAACCCTCGAAGTCTACGCCTTCAAAAGATATGGCCGTTTACGTCGCAAGTTTGTACGGAACACTCGGTGTGCGAGTCCGACTCGCCCAGTTTTTTACACTTTCCTTTTTATAAATGAACAAAATTATTCTCTCACAAAATACATTAATAATTAAATTAATGAATACTAATGCGGCCAATAGCTTAATTGCCAAAAGCCTCGATGATCATCTGCCGAAGCTCTCCTTAGGCGGTTGGATCAAGGGCCTGATTCAGAAGGCAGTACCTACTCCTTGATACGGGCCGCATTGTGAGGTTCCTGTCTCTGGAGCCCTAACCACCGGTACAACAATAACAACAGCTTGAACCTTGCTCCCGTTACCGGCGGAAACCTATTTTTATATGTTTTTTTTATTTATTTTTTTAAGAAATATTTAAAAATGAAATTTTAAGATGTAATGTGAATAAAAGAAATTGATGAAAATAATCTCAAGTCATTCATGTGCTACCGCAACTAAGCTATAAGAACATACATCAAAAACCCAACCGATATCGATTAAAAAAATAAAGCTTACCTTGCGGTTCAATCAATACTCATTTACCTCTCCTATTAATATGAAGGAGCCATAAAAAGCCCAACAGGTTACTTAATACGCGTCCTACACAATCAACTTAAACATGCAATAAAGCAGAAGAGACCAAGTTATGAAATTATTATTTTTTACCTACTGTTTTTTATTTCATTCATATTTTATTACTAGGGATGTACCGACTATCCGTCCATATTTTGTAGTCGAGCAATAGGCGGCGATTAGTCGGCAAACGAAGTCGACTAGTTGGCTCGGGTTATTGGAATGATAATATTTATCATCAGCTTTCCATTTTGTTAAATAATGTAGAAATCGAAATTCTGGCTTTGGTAGTCCATTATTGAACGAAAATCGAAAAAAGTAAATATGTCGCTTTTGACGAAATATGTACAGTTTTCTATGACTGTACGTGCGTACGTACGTAAGTGCGTTATATGATGTACATATGGGAGCGACTCAGCTTTACATTAAACTCCACGGATTATTATTGCCGATGTCCCATAAACGCTACCGCAAGAGATGATCGACTTAACCTTTGTTGCAACCGACCAGTCGGCCAGTCGGGTAGTCAACTAGTCATAGTAGCCCATCTCTATTTATTACTTCATCGCTACCTGATCGTAGCTGTTCGGTGATTCAAACGGATCGCTATCAGATTACTAAAACAGTCACGGGTGGAAAAAGTGCCGACAAAGCTTGGCAGACGACAACGGGAGACGCACGGCGCGCCGGTCATGCTAACCGGACGTTTTTTCTTGCACGTTGCCGCTTCGCAAAGGGACATACAGATGTGAGGGTGAGTTAGCTAAAAGGAGTAAGGTTTTGATTGCGAACTTTCATGTTTGATAGGTCTTGAAAGACTTGATTTCTGCGTAAAGGTTTTATTTGATAGCTGAACTTGTGACATCTTACAGAGAAGCGTTTAAACTTAAGGTGCTGGGATTTAGCAAATACTTATTTAATGTTCTTTTGTAGATAAAATGATGCAAAGATCTACTTTGCATCATTTTGGCTGGGTTGTTAGAATCTTGTGTACCTAATTCCATCTTTGTAATAAAGGGTTTACCGATAGAAAAAAATTAATGGTTACAAAATATTAACCGTTCTTGAGGGCAATGTGTCACGCTTATAAAGGCGCCTTGTCTTCAAACACACCTGCTTAGAATCTTGATATTGAATTCCCAGACTTAAGAAACCAGTCGGAGAGAGCTTTCATTACTCGCAAATCCTCTTCTTTTTATCAGAAGCGAAAGGACCTCGAGTTGTAGGCACGGTTCTTTTGTTTCTGGTCCTTTACGTGTTAAAAAATGATGGCAGACGTACCACGCATTCTTTGATGCATTGTGATTAACTTAAACGTGATGTTTGTGCAATATGAAAGGTTTAAATCAAAATAATTAATGTGTTTACAGCTTTATATTAAGTGTTATGACGGTACTAAAGTTTACTAAGTGAATTTTAATTGTTAGAATGTATTTTCGGTGAGTTTGATCCTTTCTATGAATTTTTAAAATATTAATTTTATAGTTATTTATTTTTGTTACGGGTTGAATTTAAATATAAGAATTCTTTTTCAAAAAAAGAAATAATGCTAATAGCTATTTTGTATGTCATGTTTACACCGCCGTTAAGCAATTCATTCACTATGTCATGATTTAATGACAACATATTTCATTTATAATGCATTCGAATCCGGGTTGGGAAAGGTTTACCTTTCCCAAACAATGCCATACCCGAATCTAATGAGGCGTAACCAGAACATACTCGTATATTGATTTATTATTGCGGTCTAAAGGACCAAAAAAGAGAACAAGGTGTGTCAATGGACGCAGAATAAAAAACACAATAATTAATGAAGATAAAATGCCGGCAATCCGAATGGCAGGTGTTTAGTATGACGCCGATATTGATACTGTTCAATCCGTGGTATGATTGGACAAGCTCCTGGTGGCAAAGATTAAGTGATTGAATGGGTGGTTGGGGTTTATGCCTAAGTGGGTAGTTGTTCTGAGATTCAACTTGTAAAAGTCAGTTATTATTGTTTCAGAAGTGATGCGAAACTTTGATGCGAGTAATGCCGCTTCCATGTCAAATTGATTGCTGGATCTCGTGTAGCAATCAACCCTTGAATTTAATTTAATCTCATTAAATTACCTTTTCATGAAATAGTCGCGAAACATATTTTGCTAAACAAACATGTATGTTTGTTTAGCAAAATTACAGCCTGACTTGCACATTGCAAAAAACGTAAGAAATTTTGAATTTTGCTGGCGCTTCCCCCTTAACGGCCTTACTTCATCTGCCACCACTACCAAGTTTAGGCAAAACGGATCCATAGGTAAATGAAATCACGTATTATTTACTCTGTCTGTTAATCCTCCATACTTACTCTGTGGTCATGTATTACCACCGAAAACTTGGCACCTGCGTCTGGCCAAAGCGACAAAACGCAGCGACTGTTTTTCGACTACTACTTATCGCACGATAGAAGCGTAACAAAACAAAATCGTTATCTTTCTTAAAAGATAACGTAAGGCTTTTGTCCGTGGTGTTAATTGGAGGCTAATGTTGGCCTTTCTTTCGTGTCGGCCTCTTAGATAGTCGACGATAAGAATAAGCTGCGATTTTGTCGGAAAGTGAGGTTTCGTGTTCTTTTGTTTTTTATTGTTGGCTAGCAGCTTTTATTGAGAATTTCGCAGGTGCTAAGTTATGTTTTATTAGTATTGATGTGTTAATTTTCTATAAGCATAGTTTTGTTGACATAAATTATCGTAAGTTTCGGTAGGTATCTGTGATTAAATAAAATCCGAGTGCTCGGTGCGGTTTTCTATTGGCAAAAATCACGAACTTGCGTACAATCATATATCTACTTAAATATTGCAAGCGATGCATTTTTAATTATGTCTTTCCCGTAAAGGGCTGTAATCTCGTGTCCCAGGAGTTTAGAATCGCGCGCCTGTACGAGTAGCGCACTACACCGGGAGGAATCTCCGCTGCCGCGGACAGACCTCCGGTGCGATCTCAAGGTGGCATGGCGAGAGCGGCTGTCGAAACCCGTGCATAATACGCCACAACGCGGTCTTTGTGGAGTGGCTGGAGAGGGCCATGGCGTCCTCATCGTCATCTACCGCCTGACGCAGGTCCTCACCGGACACGGAAGTTTCGGGAGATTCTCGCACATAATCGGGCGGGTGGAAACGCCCGGGTCTCATCATTGTGACGATCGCCCGGAGGACACGGTGGAGCACACAGTGGCGGTCTGCCCAGCTTGGGCGAAGCACCGCCGTTCCCTCGTAGCGGCGATCGGCGACGGCAGTACAAGTCTGATTCTCCCCCCCACTCCCCCCAGAGCAGCGGAAGTTGTTTGATGATGTAACATCCGCAAAAATGGGGATGCTTTTCCAAAATCTTCCTGTAAAAGACTGTCCTTTGATAGTCTTGTGACCCAGCAGCTTAAACTATGTGTTGTTCGTGAGATAATTTTTATATCGATTTTCAAATATTTGAATTTTTTAAAAGTATTCCACCTAAACGATTTCACCAAACTAGACACGAAACTTCCCCACAAAACCTTCCCTTTCTCCTAAATTTAAAATTCACATAAACTTAACCGTATATCATACTTATCCTTTGGATACGTGATATTTTGACTAAAAGACGACATTAAGGTTCAACCCGTGAAGGTGATAACATCAGCCGTGATTTAAGATGGCGCTATCCTTCGGAGAAACCATAAAGATTATCTCACTCCTCGTTAATGGACATACTAATTATTAATTAAGGACTGTTCTAAGTGTTAGTTTACACGGAGCTTTAAAGTTTTACTACAGTGTACTTACAGGATCGTGTGGACGATTAAAATCGCCATTTTGTTTTGTAGTAAACTTTTTATTGCCTAGTGGGTCTTGTCGCGCAAACGCTACCGGTGTACCTGAGAACCTAAGTTTAATTCCAGGAAAAGGCTACATATTTCTCTGACTGGGTCTTCAGTTTTATATCTACCCTTGTTCGTCTTTGCATTACTCAACGGTTGACTGCTAGAAAATGCCCATAGCATTAAGTCCACCTCTGTTCTTCGTGCTTGAAGTGTTAAATAAATAAATAACAATTTTATTTCGGATAATATATTTTTAATATATAAAAATATACGTTTGGCTACAACTCGATTGATAATTTGAAACATATGTGAGTAATAATGTAGGTTTGCATAATATAACAATGAAATCAAACTGCAATGACAAATATGAGACTATTTAAGCTGCGACGGACCTTTTATACAGATCCCGTTTTCGTTTCGTTGATCCCGTTTCGGCTTGCGTTTGATCGCAATAAGCTTTGCGTCAAATATTTGTGGTTTAATTTGGATATTCTATAGATCATTTTATATTTCAATGTTTGGGGAATACAGACGTTTTATTATGACGTGTCGACGGCGCTTTCGTGTTCCACGTTTGTCTCAAAGAGATGTCAGCAAAGCAGGGAGGCCTGCCATGGCCACTGCCTGCCGGGGTTGCAAATCGTTCGAAAGAGATACCGTAGCCCCGGAACTAAAGTGCAAAAGAAGGAACATGGCTAGGTTATAGTCAGTAAAATCCTGACACTCCCCCCGCCCCTCCAATGGATGTTATTTGATGATATCTTATCCGTAAAAAAGGAGTTGTATGTATTATGTCCATGTAGTCATGTTTTTATAGAATGCTGCGTCGAACTTGGGATACAAACAAAGTAAAGAGAGAAAAGTAGGTTTTGGAAACGCGTTATTGAAGAATCGTATGCGCACTTAATTGAAACGTGCTAATGGCATAAGCACAGTCGGGGTCCTTAATGCTTCAGACAGATTTTAGGAGTCCAACGGCGTTATAAGTCCTGATGACAGATAACCTGTGGTTTTATAGGTAGAAATGAGACCTACTCCTGTGTCTTCCCGAGACAGCATTAAAAAGAAATATAATAATAAGTATACCTTTTAGGCTTAATGTGACATAGGAATTCTTGCTGATCTTGATAAGAAAGAAAATAGGTTTTGCAGTGTGAAACTTTAATTACATCTAAGTATATGGGATCTGCTATCATCTGTCCATCTCCTAATTATAAGGTATTTTTATGTTATTGGGTGTCAAACAAGCCGACAGCCAACCCGTCTTGGAACTGATCTTCGCCATCTTTATGAACATCATGCGCGCCTTTCCCAGAGACAAAGTAGAAATGTTTAAGTTCTAAGTGTTTGAAATAAAGTGTGGAATGAACATTGAACAACGAATACCTTGTTTTAAGTATAGTCGAAAAAAGGTTACTATTAGCTCGTATGGCTCAGATGTAGGAAGTTTAATTTTTCTTAGAAACCGGTGGACGTCGCCAACTCCAAATTAAATTATTTCATAAATGGTTTCTTTTCTATTATTTAATTTTTAGGTTATTTGAAAAAAAAAAGGATTTTTATGTAAATTCCAAATGTGTCTGACAAGCCTCGTTACTTATTTCGTTTGGTGGCTGTACATCTTTTCGAACATCTTCAGGTAATTTTCATCATCTTTCTGCCCTTGACCCTTTGTTTTAGAATCGGTGCATCACGTTTTCTTCTACCGTTCTCCCCGTTGTCAGACGTTACGGCATAATTTACTCTTTCTCCTTCATACCATTATCGTCCTCAAATAATTTTATGAAGGACATGTGACTAAAAGAGTGATGAATCTGAATGTTGATGGACGGAGAGCGAGAGGAAGGCCAAAGAAAAGATGGATGGATTGTGTAAAGAATGATATGAAGCAGAAAGGAGTAAATGATGCCGTGACGTCTGATAGGGGAGAATGGAAGAAGAAAACGTGTTGCGCCGACCCCAAATAGAATGGGACAAGGGCAGGAAAATGATGAAGTAATTTTATAAACAATATAAAAAAAAACAAAATAAAAATATTTTTTTACATTTTGAAATGTTTTTTAAACTACAATTTTATTAAGAAATATTGAAATGTAATTATGAATTAAAATGAAAATAATATTAAAATAAGTTGTTTCATATATTTTGACCATGTAGGTAGACAGACTGTTGCACTGTTGTATGAACTACAGTAAATTTTTTTTTTTAAACAGTACTTTCACAAGTTATTATGCCTTGTGACCGGGACTGTAGATTCATTTTGTTTCTTGACATTCAAAAGTGCCTGTAATGGTCTAATTGAAATAAATGATTTGATGAAACAACAGATTTATTTTATATTACCGATGAAATATTTACATTCGGAGATTTGAAGTGTGCACTGAATACATGGCAAATATAGACTTACATTATTAATGTAAAAGTTACTCTGTTTATTAGTTTGTATATTTGTTACCTTTTCTTGGCAAAGAGATATGGAACTTGGAGAAGGTCATAGGCGGTGGGCAAAGGGCACGCCACAATAGTGGCGGTAAGTCCCCTCTTTGAGGAGTGGCTGGAGAGGCGTCATGGCGTCCTCACCTACCGCCTGACGCAGGTCCTCACCGGACACGGAAGTTTCGGGAGGTTCCTGCACATCATCGGGCGGGAGGAAGCGCCCGGGTGTCACCATTGTGACGATCGCCCTGAGGACACGGTGGAGCACACAGTGGCGATCTGCCCAGCGTGGGCAGAGCACCGCCGTGCCCTCGTAGAGGCGATCGGCGGCGGCGATCTCTCGCGTCCGGCCCTGGTTCAGGCCATGGTCCGGAGCGAGAGGGAATGGGAAGCGGTCACCACCTTCTGCGAAGCAGTAATGCTAGCAAAGGAGGTGGCCGGGCGTTTGAGGGAGAGAACATCTGCCCAACCCAGCCGCCGCGGGAGACGCCCAGGGCGCCGGGCGCCGCGAGACGACTTCCGGCCACCGTAGATGCGGGCCTGTGGGCGGTGAGCAATGGGTAGTTCACCGTCCGTCCGTCGATTGACGACAGGCCGTGTCGACGGCGCGTTCGTGTTTCACGCGCGCCTCAAAGAGAGTCAGCAAAGCAGAGGGGCTTGCCAGAGCCTCCGCCTGCCGGGGTTGCGGGTTGTTCGAAAGAGATACCGCGGCCTCGGAACGTAAAGGGCAATAGAAGGAACATGGGTGGGTTTTAGTCAGTACAAGTCTGACATGCCCCCCCGCTCCGCCCAGAGCGGGGGAAGTCATTGGATGATTTCCCACCCGAAAAAAAAAAAAAAGGCGGTGTACAAAATTGCGTTATATATAAATATTCCTCAACTATTTGACAGCGTCATGACATGCATTGGAGTTATTATACTGGAGACGCCACGTAACGAAAGGTAGATGATTGTATAGTATTAATACGAGAGACATCAGGTAACAAATGCAAACAAAAAATGGAATTAAGAGCCTCCTTTTATAAAACTTCTTTTAATAAAATCGCGAACCTCACGCGTACCAGGTTGCGGGTTAAAGTTAGCGTTAACTCAAAGTAACTATGCCTCGCGGACAAAGTCGCGGGCGGAAGCTAGTGTTATATAAATTGTTATACTCAGCTCGAATTGGGAGTAGAACCCAGGATCGCATTCTTTTATCTCTCTTCTATTTTTATCCAGTCTAACCTGATTGCCTTTTTGGTCTTCAGTACAAGCTTTGATAACTAGAAGCGTATAATCCGAGTTATTCATAGTATTGTCCACATAATAACCATTATAGTTATGGCCAATAACACCTTCATCACCTTACTTTGTACCAGTAATTTAATTATTAATAGCTCACAAACCAGATTTCAGCAATTTCCGTTAAATATCTGTGAAACACACAGCACCTAGTTTATGCCAATATAAATCTTAGTTACATTGTAACTGAATTGATTATACTATAAAACAAGCCAGTGCTTTATTATGGCAATGTCTTCTAGGATTTATAAAATTGAAGTTTTAAAAGTTAAGTAGAATATAATTATATTTCTTGCTGCCTTGCGCAGTTTCACCCGCGCCTTTCGTTCCTGCCCCGTTCCCGAGGGTAGTAGCGTGATGTTGTATAGCCTATGTTACTTCCTGATAATGTAGCTTCCTATTAGTGAAAAAATGGTTTAAATCGGTCCTGCAGTTACTAATAGGAAGCTATTTATATATATATACATATTTATCACTACATAGTATAAAACAAAGTCGCTTTCTCTGTCCCTATGTCCCTTTGTATGCTTAAATCTTTAAAACTACGCAACTGATTTTGATGCGGTTTTTAGTAATAGATAGAGTGATTCTTAAGGAAGGTTTTAGTATATAATTTGTTAAGTTTTTGTATTTATTTCTGTGTACATTAACTATATTTGTTGAAGATGTCGGCAAAAAGTATGCTGTCTGGGAGCTTTCAACGAAAACGCTGCCTAAACCCTTTAAGATATAACAAAATAATGTATGGTGTAATTGTGTATCTTATATAGGTCCACAGAAAAGTCAGCGGTGACATATGTCTATATCTTAAGGATAACATACTATATCCATTTTAATACTTTAACAAATGGGCAATTATAAAGCGCTAACTTGGAAAGCTATTTACACAAATACAGTATTAATCCTTATCATTTTAAATAGGTTGGTTGGCATGAACATTTCATGAAGATTATTTTTTCCTTTTACATTATGCAGATTAAATAAATACTTTAGGAGATATAGCAAAATCAAAATAACGCGCAACAAAATTAATTTCATGTCGCCGTGACTAGGCTGGCCCGCTCGGGCGCGGTGTAGGGAACAAGTCGCTCATCGCTGAGTGCGCGACCCGAACACGGGCAGACACGTGAGCACAGAGTACGTTGAGTTGACACGTTCCTTACAAACTAAATTCAAATCCTTTATTTGTGAACACATAGGTACAATAAGATCTAATTACATAAAATGTAATAAAACATAGGTTTTATGAAGTTTCATAATACGTATGTAACGTACGACTATTAGTTAGATTCGTACCATTACCTATGGACGGACGGACAGCGAAGACTTAGTAATAGAGTTTTTACCCATTGGGGACGTAACCTTAAAAATGAGACGTACCTAATTTTATTTATACTTCGATTTTGTTATTTTTGCTATAGGCTGCTTTATATCAACACACCACGCGGGCGAAGCCGCGGGCGGAAGCTAGTTTAAATTATAAAGAGGAAAGTTTAGTTATACAGCTTATAGCCAGCCATCCAGAGGTAGGCTATCCGACACCGTAATATTTTTTCAGATCAAACCAATAGCTACTGATATAACGTCGGTTAATTAAAAAACAACAAATTTCAAAGATCCATCGGTACAATTCAAACTTCAGACAAACTTTTCAGCTTTATAATATTAAAAGTAGTAATTATAGATAAATAAATTATTTTAAGAGTATCGAGAACAAAGTTTTTAGATTTATTTTGATGATGAGTATTAAAAGACGAATACGAATCAGAGTGATCCCAAGAAAATCATCACATTCTGGTGCAAAAACCTAACATATGTAAAAATACTAAGTTATTTTCTTTAGAGGTATTGTAGGTACAAGTGAGGGCCTTACGACCGGGTCTGTAGACGGTGAGCAATAGTTAGCTCACCGTCCGTCCATCTATTGACGTCGCGATCTATTGAAGTGTCGCGTTCGTGTTCCACGCGCACCTCAATGAGATGTCAGCAAAGCAGAGGGCCCTTCAAGAGCCACTGCCTGCGGGGGTTGCCGGTTGTTCGAAAGAGATACCGAGGCCCCGAAACACAAAGTGCAAAAGAAGGATGGGTTTTAGTCAGTAAAAACCTGATACTGCCCAACGCTACGGGGAAGTAATTTGATGATTTCCCATCCAAAAAAGAAGGCCTTACGTAATATTGGACTAAATTCTCTCAAATGATATAAGTAGCAATGAAGAGATAGCCATGTGACCATTTTATTAGGTTACCAGAAAATATAGGTATCGCTTTTGTTTTACGACCTACCATCAACTACCTAATTTGATAAAGCATCTTGTTATTCCTGTTGATATCCACATGTGTTTATTGTAGACATTAAACCACTAAAAAAGGGGTAACGAAAATTTAGTCAGTCTTTGAAGTTATAAAAACAATTTTATTGCATTTTTGAGACCTTTATAGGTGAAGTTTAATATTAAAAGTATGAGCTTAAATATCAATTGTTAATACTACATCAAAAAATAATTATTAATTATTATGTGTACCTTAGATATAACAATATAAAATCTGGTTCAACAAACCTACTAGACAGTTGTGTTGCTAAGGAGTTTGTTCCGCCACTTCTTCTCAGCTAAAACACTGGGAAGTGGCGAAGTGTGGGCGTTTTTAGAGGAATGTCTTATGCAATAACATTAAAAAATGCTGATCCTTAGCCAAGTTTGAATAAATGACGTTTGATTCTGATTAAATGCATGATTATCAATTTTTAGGCATTAAGCTCATTAAGCTGAACGAGGAACGTTGATTTTCATGTAAATTCCTTATGTTTGTTTTACGATGTAGGTACTTTCACGAATTTAAATAAGGTGTAGTGTTGCTTTTTATGTTTTCTGTAATTGCAATCGAGTGATCAGTGGGTCGTCTTAGGGGTGAATTCTGCGACGTAGGCATAATAAAATTCTACACCATTTAATTACAAATACACAATAGAAAAAGAATTATGCCTATGGCATTCATTATATAACGAAATTTAATTTACAGAAAACAGCAAAGTACAAAATAAAGATTTATGAAACACTAGTGTAACAGAAGCTTTCCCAGAGATCGTGACAGCAGAAATATTTATTACTTTGTCTGTCGACGACATTGGCATTTCGTGATGATATACCTACCGCCTGTGGTTAGCGGTATTCTAACAACACTGAAAAAGAAACGGTATTTTGTAAATTGGAAAGGCTAATTTTAGAATTTATTGCGATTTACATGCTTATACAAATAAACATCATCATAATTTATATAAGCAATCTGTGCGTTTGTTTGTCACCTAACTCCTCCTAAACGGCTGCACCGATTTTGAAGATATTTTGTGTGTATATTTCAATCGACTCCTGGATGGTTTGAAAACACAAGTGATTCTTATAGGTGGCGCTGCTGTCGGTCACCAAATTTGATTTACTATAAGGGGCAGGACAACGCCTGCATGGTTCTCCAGTATAACATAAATGAGGAATGACCTGATCTTGTTTGTGGAGTACATACCTAGTTTCGCACAAGAAAGGTTTGGAAGAAGAATGGGGCTGCCTTTGCCCAGCTGTGGGAGTGGGACAAACCATCCATCCAAAATAATCATCATATGAGAGCATCAAAAGTAAATAAAAAAAAATACAGCTAGGAATTGCCACTTTGATACGACGTGTTAATACGCGTGGCAAGGGGCACTGTCAGAATTTTCTCGGATAAACATATATATACAGTGACTTAGTGACTGTAGCAATATATAGCAGTGCACGATAAATTGATGTCTTTTATTCGAAGAGACAACTCAGCTCGGGATGGTCCAGTAGTCGGGTTGTCCCTTTGATAAAACTCTGTATCCCAGGCTTGGCCAGCTTTCTAGGTTGTTTAACTACAGCTGAACGATTTTATCAAGTTTTCCAATTTAGTCAGCACACAGATAGATAATGATCTAGAGTTGCCTTGGAATACTTGCTGCCGATAATATGGGTGAGGCCTAGGTCACGAAGTTTGTTTGTTTTGTTTATATTTTTAAACACTATAAATAGCTTCACTTGTAATTATCCATGTAAAATGTTTGTGAAATGTATACATGTTTAGCATGGTGATTTAAGTGACGTTATTGTGAATCCAATAGGGCAGTCTCCCAAATATGGCGGACTAGTTAGTTTTTATGCATTTTTCCCATGAAATGGGTAGAAAATAAAATGATTTGCTGAGAAGCAAACGAGAAGGCATGTTTTTTGTTATAAACTACTAGCTGTGCCCAGCGGTTTCACCCGCTGAGGTTTAGGGGTATGAAAAATAGATGTTAGCCGATTCTCAGACATACCCAATATGTACCCAAAATTTCATAAGAATCGGTTGAGCCGTTTCGGAGGAGTACGGTAACTAACATTGTGAAACGGAAATTTTATATATTAGACTAGCTGTGCCCAGTGGTTTCACCCGCTGAGGTTTAGGGGTATGAAAAATAGATGTTAGCCGATTCTCAGACCTACCCAATATGTACCCAAAATTTCATAAGAATCGGTCGAGCCGTTTCGGAGGAGTACGGTAACTAACATTGTGACACGGAAATTTTTTATATTAAATAATAAAATAATTATTATATGTAACGAATATTTACATTAAATTTCTGTTTTTAGCACCTCTAAAAATAACGGTAATGTAATGGTTCCATTACGCTAAGGGTTTAATTCTCTGAAGGGGTATTTGTTTGCAGGGACTAGGGACACAGAAATACGTAGGGACGTAAGTCTTCCAAGGGTTCAATCCCTTGTGGTCTGACGTAGATACTTTGGAGGGGGTTCTTTCGTGATCGAGCTAGAAATTGGATAACGCCTTGAATGACAAAGCAGTACTGAACAACTATGGGAACCAAAATCAAGTGTAGAATAGTGATGTAGGTATCTAATTTACTTGATTTGGACTGATCCCATGAATTTCCTTAAAAAAGTACCAAGTTATAGCATTTTGCAAAGGTACGGTATCGTGAAAAAATTGAGACTTTTCTTTACTATTATTACAAATGCGAACGTTTTTGAGGATAGATGTTTGTAACTCATTCACGCAACAACTATTGAACAGATTTGAACAAAATTTGGATTTGGGATAGACGTTCATAACTTGGATTGCTTCTGGTTGACTTATAAAAAGGAGGAGGTTTTCAAATCGACTTTATCTTTGTTGCTCGATTTATCCGTCAATAATGGGCGCTTTTCAAAATAATTTTCAATAATAATCGTAAAGGACCACCTTTACGATTATGCCCGAGGTGGTTCCATATCAATTGTATTTATATTGCTTGGATATTCTATGAGTTATCGTCTATCGTCCATAAATTATAAAAATCCATACATCCATCCATCCATACAAACTTTCGCGGTTTGTATGAATGGATGTATGTATGGATGTTTGTTACTCTTTCACGCAAAAACTACTGAATGGATTTTAATGAAACTTTATAATAATATAGCTTATACATCAGAATAACACAGGCTACAATTCATAAAGATATTGTATATTCTATCACAGGCGCAGCTAGTCGTCTATACATATTTTTTCTGTTTTTAAGAATGATCTGCTAATATATTTTAGTCGAATGATTACTCGATGAGAATTTGTGTGAGATACCGTCACACTATAACTAAATCTGAAATATAAACCCGAAATCCAGAGATCGGTAGCAAAAAGTCAACAAAACAAACTAAAGTCACCGACTTCCAGAAGTAAATTCAGTTAAGTCAGTTTTTTTTTGCAAAAAAGTTTGTATTCCTAAAGTACGATCTTGTGGGACAGTTATCGAACTTCACGCTGGATAAGCATCTTATTAGCTTAGATGTTTATTCTAATATACATGCTGTGGTCTCCTGTGAGTGAAAACTATTGTCGGCATAATTTATTTTACATGACCTGTGTACATACATTGGTAATCCTAAATAAATAATGAATATAAGCTTGAAATCGTCAACTCGCCTTAGGCAAGCCTAATGATCAATGCTCTTGCTTGCTCTGTTCTGAAGAAGGTCAACAATGCCATCGTTTAATTTTTAAAGGCCCGTAAATCCTACTTCCTACTTATATTATAAATGCGAACTTACTAATATTATAAAAGCGAAAGTGAGTTTGTTTGTTACCTCTTCACGCTTTAATGGCTAAACCGATTTTGATGATTGAGTAGATTTTGGTACAGAGATAGTTGGGAACTAGGAGACGGAAATAGGCCAATTTCTAATTTAAAAAAAGTGGGATATGAGGGAGAACGAGGGAAGAAAAGGGAAAACTTAGCGTTGCTATTACAAATCAATCAGGCGCAAGAGCAAAAACTGCAGGTCTGCTTGGTGTGTTATACCGAATTTAACGCGAGCGAAGCCGCGGGCGAAAGCTAGTATATTATAAATGCGAATGTTTGTGAGGATGTATGGATGTTTGTTACTCTTTCACGTCAAAACGGCTGAACGGATCTTGATGATATTTGGCACAGAGGTAGATTACACTCTGGAAGTTATTCCAAAGTATAAAAAAGTATACTATGTGTTAACATAGTATACTTTTTTTTCGATATCACGCGGGCGCCAGCTAGTACGAAATGTATCTACCTACTGACCTAAGTGATAAATATATTTGTTGCAGTACGTAAACGTGCGAACTTTTACGAACTGCAATTCATAATCAGTCCATCAACCACACCTCTTAACAACTACTCGTTCATTGAACTCAAACACCTGTTAGTACAAAATATGGCTATTACTTAACACGCTAAAGAGTTCCGCTGAAGTAATTTCCTAGGTCCCAGTTTAATGCACGATGTCACTTGACGCTGCATCGCGTGAGCCTCGACAGCAATTACTCGTACCACGGTTTGTCTCCTTGCAATTAGAGAATTCCTAAGCGTCAGCGTGTGGGAGAGTTATTTCAACATCGTTTAAGTAAACCGTTCTGTATTTTCACATGAAAATTATTTTGCTACGTTGCTTGAGCTAGCATTTGTGCTGTAAAACGTTACGGCCATGTGTTGTTTCTCATTCATTGCGCGCGAGACTTTCTGTCGGCTTCAATTTGCAACTTCTGTGTTGGTTTGCATCTTGGAAAAATAAATTGCTGACTCTTGACTGCAATTTGTCGTAGTATTAAAATAGCTAAAACTTTATTTATCTTTAAAAAGCAAATCAAAGAGCCTCTCCTCTTTACTGTAATATTCTGCATAATTATATATTTTAGGTTTATATTTATTACCTAAAATATTATATTTATTTTTGGACGCCATTCTTTAAATTATTTATAAGTTTAGAATTATTGCTTTATTAAAAAAACACATAGAGACAAGCTGCATGACCTCAGTATTTATTTTTATATGTGTATTATTTGTATGTTTGTTTATTATATCCTTACTAATATTATAAAAGCGAAAGTGAGTTTGTTTGTTTGTTTGTTACCTCTTCACGCTTTAATGGCTAAACCAATTTTGATGAATTTTGGTACAGAGATAGTTGGGAACCAGGAGACGGACATAGGCTAATTTTGTTTTAAAAAAAGTGGGATGTGAGGGAGTAAGAGGGAAGAAAAGGGAAAACTTAACGTTGCTATTACAAATCAATAAGGCGCAATGGGAACTGTGTTACCCCGAATTTAACGCGAGCGAAGCCGCGGGCAAAAGCTAGTGATTGATAAATTTAAATTTTCCTGTTTCATCTTTTCCACACACTGTGTCTACATAATTATCTCGTCTAACTTTCCTTTCGCATATCTGCTGGAAGAAATTTCTAATGAAATAAGCTGTACCTTTGTGATCTTCTGTCTTAATGTAATGTCCTGTCATGTATTCTGTGTTTGTGAGGATGGATGAATGTATGGATGTTTGTTACTCTTTCACGTCAAAACGGCTGAACAGATGTTGATGAAATTTGGCACAGAGGTAGATTATAGTCTAGAAAAACACATAGGATATTTTTTCATATCACGCGGGCGCTAGCTAGTAAATAAATAAATAGCTAAGCGATATTTGTCGCCTCGTTGGTAGAGTGGTTATAAGCGCGACTGTTGAGCATAAAGTCCAGAAGACGGGCAGTGTTATTGTGTTTTTCCATCTGAAATTTCTCAGTAGCAGCCATAGACTCCCTGACAGCAATAGACTCCCCCCTCTCCTCCTTATAACACGGAACTTAAAATATAACTAACGAAATGTGGGAGCACTATTAGGTATACCTCTGCCTAACACTTTGGGGATTACACGCGTAATGTTACGTATGATAATTTTTGTAACTGGGAGGCTCGAAAGATTGTTAATTAAGAGTTGCATCTCTAGATGGCATATTCCTCAAACACATTAATTTTCTCATCCTCCAATATAAATACATTCAGCGTCTATGCTGGCATTGCGTAGGATAATACAAAAAGGATAATAAAAAAACAAAAGGTACACATAATAGCAACGAAGATGTAAACAAATAAGAAAATAATAAACAAGCAAGAACAACCGACTGACAGAATTTTGTAGCCGTGTTTACTAGATAGAACATTAATTCTGCAAACTACCCTTGTCATATCCAGTTTTGTACCTTCTATTTCTGAGTTCTTTGGTCTTGTAGCTATTTTTATACTGGCAACATTTTAGTGATAGTTTGCGTTTTCATAGAGGCGTAATGAGAGTTTTTTTGATCATGGAATGTTTTTACATCCGCGCACACGGTGGTTGAATTGCATGTTGTTTTTGTGGAATTATGATTCTCGCAGTTGCTTTTGCAAATTAAAAGTGATATTTTTATTCTACGTATGTTTTTGTTTAATGTTTTAATGGAGTTCTAGGTGTGTGTTATTTAGTATGCTTTTGCATTTCAATTTAAATGTGGTTATCGACAAAAACTTGTGATGAATCAATCTGCCATTGCTGCAAAAGGCAAGATTAAGAAGGATTATTTACTTGCCAGCGGTTATGTCTTGGTACCTCTTTTACAAATATACCTATGTGTATAAAATATGTATAAAACTTGCTATATAGATTGAAAACTTTCTTTGCGCCAATTTTGCTGTTTACCAAAGAGGTTGCGTCACTGAAAATTGGCCATTAGTACTAATTTATGACAAAAAAATTGACAAGCAACTGTCATTGTCCTGTCATTATTAAAGTAGATATTAAAGTTGTACACAGATCTTTTGGCGCGTGGCCTTAATCAGGACTAACGGCACCATCTTGATTTTAAAAAATACAATTTCCAGAGATAATTTAAAAATAAAAATACAGCGATTGATTGATGACTCTACCCTGAAGTGTAAATGAGGTGTTGTTCCATAAACCATTTGGAACTCATTATATTGTACTGCTTGTTCTATTATTTGATTTTACATGAACTAATGCCCGATACTGAAGCGCCAAACTTATAGCACAGACTTCGGCCGACTAAATTTAGATTGTTATCGACACGCTAAGAATACCGAAAGCGCCCTTCAGTAAACGTCATTCAAGCACCAAAAAGCATACTGCACTAAGTGCAGTATTGGAACTATGTGACTAGAATCTCTTAACAAATCAGGAACAAAAATAAAAGAACAAATATCAGCCAGCATTACTTTTTAAACCTACAAAAATGAACAACGAGCCTCCAATAGATCCTTTCTTAAAAAAAAAACTGATATCACAAACGCAGGCTGGTGTTAATTTCGAGCAAAATCCAAAGAATCCGGTGTTGTACCTCTTTGAACATAAAAACTTCATTTTCATAATGCGAGGGGCGGAAGCCATAAAGCGGAATTGTTTCGCTTTTTCCGTTTCGCCCCGCTTCTTTTCCCGTTAACATTTTTAAGTTGGTACGTCATGGCGTCACAAATATAATATTTTAAGGTGGTAAGTTTATGCTTAGATTGTTTATGGTTTATTATGTGCTGAGTTATTAGGAGAACTTTGCATGTGATATTGTTTATGTGGTCACCTTTAATGCCTTGACAATAAAGGTGAAAACTATAACTTGAGAAATAAATGGTCGTTGTTTAACGGAAAGCATGCAATCCACATCATGAAAGGTTTGATCATGCATCAAATTTGACGACACGGTTGGCGCAGTGACTGAGCGATCGACTGCTGCATTGCGTGTCGCGGGTTCAATCCCCGCCGGAATAAATATTTGTATGGCCTACTATTTAAGAGTGTCCTTGGAGTTTCTTGCTCATTCTCCTACAAAGAGATCAACGCTTTGGAATAGGCAACTACAGAACATTCACAAATTATTATACCGTGTGTCTGGGACTGCCACTTCATTCATTTGTTTCTTGACATTAAAAAGTATCTGTAATAGTCTAATTGAAATACTTAAATGCTTTGAGTTTGAGTTTGCAAAAGTGGAAATAATTGAAGGAAAAAAATCTCTAGTTAATCATACAACCGCGGAAAAAAAATGGTAAGATGTGCATTTTTACACTTTATTTATTTAAGTTTGACCCGCACCTCGTCTACACAATATAAATTTCATCAAAAATACTCCATACAAGAATACCCATTGACCTACATTGCACCCTACAAAAGAGCGCCTTAAACATTGCAGCGTCCAGGAGCACGTTTAGGTCCCGGTCACAAACTCAGGTTAAGCAACTTGCGGTAGGCGACGCGCGTTTGCGTTTGCTTGTTAAGTTCGTGGTGCCAGACGCGTTGCGGTGGCTATTTCTTTTATTGTGTTTTTAACACGTTGCTTAAGCGTGTGCGGCAGGCGACATGGCAGAAAATGCCTCGATGTTGACTCTTTTTTCGTATTGAACGTTATTAAATTGAAAACTACGAATGTGATAACCATGTTCGATTACGTTCAAAAGTTTTTATCCAAAAACCAGAAACTTAAAGCTACAATATCCTTTTTTTATTTCTCGTGCGACCATTTCTTTGCGGCCTTTTAAAAATTTACCAAAAATTATTTTTTTTGATCCCTTATTTTTTCCAGTAGTGTATATTAAATGTAACCAGTTCGACTATTAGGTATGTAGGCTAGGCTAAATTTGATATGCAAGCAGTATATTTTTTATTTAAAATCATGCTTTTGCACATTAAACTACTTTTGTTTCAGTTTTCAGTAAAATTATATTATACACCGTTGATTTACTCATTATTTCTATTCGTTTTGTTAAACAATTGGTTTATTTGCAGTAAAATAATTATACTCGATATGTACTGATAGTTCCACCCACAGGCCAAACTATGTGCTGCTTATCCTGAAGATTTAGATTTAGCCCTTCACTGATGTACAAATAATTTTATTGGACTATGCATTTTTTTGGTATTGCTACACGACTTGTACCTCATCATTTTCGTCTATGTCGTGGCCAAGCTGTATTTTTTTTTCACAAAGGTCAGGAGGCCAAGATGATTTACTTCCTCAATATAACGCCGTCAGGTGGGAAGCGGACACGGAATTAAAGTTCTAAGGAAATATGGCGTTTGTCTTGCCTTAGAATGGAAGTAGTGGACCAAGTAGGCTTTAAGAGAATTGTGGGGTACGTCTTTTACTTTGCTGAGATTCCAATTTTATTGTTTTAAATTCTTTTAACTTTTTAACTTTGGTGTCTGTTTTTTTTCGGATGGGAATTCGTCAAATAACTTGTTCTGGGCGGAGCGAGGGGGAGTGTCAGACTTTTACTGACTTAAACCCATCCATGTTCTTTCTTTGTGTTGCAAGGTCGAGGTATCTCTGTCGAATAACCCGCAACCCCGGCAGGCGATGGCCCTGGCAGGCCTCTCCGTTTTGCTGACATTTTATTGAGTCGCGCGTGGAAAACGAACTTATCGTCGACATGGCCTGTAGTCAATAGACGGACGGACGGTGCTCTACGCATTGCTCACAGTTCCCGTGTCTGCGTTGGCCGAGAGACGCCTCCCGGCCAACGCAGACTCTCTTGGCAGAAAGAGGTGACCGCTTCTCATTCCCTCTCGCCCCGGACCATGGACTGAACCAGGGCTGGTTTGTGTCTATGTTAGTTATTTTTATGTCATGTTTTTTTTTCTTTTATGTCACTCTAATATTTTATACTGTTGAGATTATGAATAATAGAGAAGCGTGGAAGAATAACACAAGCTGCGCCATCCCCAAATTATTATTGAAATAAGTCACAGCAGTGTTTGGTACTTGTATATATTTACTTTAGAAAATCATAATATTTTGAACATTAAAGAGTCATTCAGGTCATGTAGAGAAGCATTACACTATCTATGTGTATTTCGCGAAAGTTGAAAATGTTTCTTGAAATTTAATAAGGAGGCGTGAGTTGGGAAAATGCAGAGTACCCAGCTACTTAAGTAAGTTTTTAAATTGTTTTAAGATTCTACTCAAGTTATTAGTAGTTATTTGTAAGTAATTCATTAATATCATGTTAGTTTTTTAAGCCAAACTAATTAAATAAAGTGGCTTTAAGAATTCAGGTAATTATACAGCCATTTACAAGTTTTACATTGAATTTGAATCAGACCTACGGTACGTACATAACCAGGGTCACTGCTTGCCGGGGTTGCGGGTTGTTCTAAGGAAATACCGCGGCCACGGAAAATAAAGAGCAAAAGAAGAAACATTAATGGGTTTTAGTTAGTATAAGTTTGACACTACCCCAGCTTCGCCCAGAGCGGGAGAAGATATTTGATGAAATCCTATCCGAAAACAAAAAAGGCACACGTATATAAAACTATAACCTTTTTCTAATAGGGTATATAGAAATATAGCAGGAGAAATATTACATCTGAAATATAGCACCAAATATAATTAATAATAAAGCAAGGTTAATTTTGTAACAAAAATGTTATATTGAACGGGATTCCAAAAGTCAGAACTAGCTTAAAAATAGTAGAGAGTAAACTAATATCAATTAACGCACTGCACAGGTTTGCTTGCAAACGCGAGGTGCATTATCCATGCATTGTCAACAAGGACTGCTCTTAAAGGATTTAGTTAATGCTGGAATTGCTGGGACGGTGCACTCAAAGCGGGTTGTGGCCGTGACACCATTTCACACGCGTCCGCTGACCTATATTGATGAGATGGAGCTGATTGTATGACTGAGAAGAGATACATTTATTGACAAAGGATAAAGTAGCGCATTTCAATGTCGGTCCGAGAATATGTGTTCATTCATTACAAATTAAGACAACTCCGTGACTCTAAAAGCACGTTAAGTCGTTGTTCTCGGCTATCATTATATATACATATAACGGCCGCTGACAACCTAGTCAGTGGCTCAATAATATGACCGTCAGTCTTATCAAGGTGTATCGTAGTGCCCGATAGTGGTTTGCGGAGAACAGATAGGCGGGTAGACTGCCTAGTCTCCCCATGAAAATTACAATGTATTTAGCTATATTCGGTTAGACTAGGAGCCGACCCTGACATAGCTAGGAAAAAGATGAAAAAATCCATAGAGATTATGGTTCCTTTAAGTTAAACATGAAATATGTGTAGTAAGGATACTTTTGTCAGCCAAAATGCTAAGATTAATACAGTGATATAACTTTCGTTACTATAAAAATTAGCATTACCTCTATTGTGGACAACAACGTGTAAAAGTATCGATTTTTCGACAGCTTTATTACTAATATAAAGGTGGACCTATTATTGACCTCAGCAGAACGCCTTAAATCCACTGGTCTTATCTTCCCTTGTCATTTATAACTGAGTATCACGGAATGACGTCTCGAGTGGGGTTCCGCAGGGTTTATTCCGGGGGTTAATTCTGTGAGAGGGATCGTAATGATTCACCGGCTTGACGGCTTAGTGCATTCTGTAATAAGAATATGCTGCCAGTCATTTAAAGGTAATATTTTGGTAAAATGGGAACCAAGCATGATGTAAGACGGAACGCAGGAAATTGAAATCTAAATTGGAATATTTCACCTTCTTGTTTCAAAGGCGTTACGGTTTATTTTCAATCTGCTTTCAGATTTAGATAAAGCATGCACATGGTGTGCAAATTAACACATAAAGCAGCCGCCAGTGATAATTCTTAATGCTCAAAACACATCATAATTCCAACCACACCTGTTTCAAATGCCCACAAAAGCAATTCAAACGAGACACCAGCGGCAAATCCCACCAAAATTATCCTTTGCCAAATAAAACCGCAAGCTCAAGTAATTAATTCAATTTATTAGTCAATACCGTGCCAAGACTCCCAAAGCCGTATATACCTTTCGGAGAACGGTTTATGAATTATCGTGGCATACAAGTATTTTAATGCGTTTCCAGCGTGTGTGATGTATCGGCAAAATAAATATATGTGGAGTAAAAGACGGTGGACGTGAAAGACATTAGTCATGTGTAATAAGTTCCGAGCAAGGATCAAGATTTATAATTGTTGCTTTCGGATTTAGTAGCATGTTGTGGTCGGCTTTTGTTTTTGCCGTCTGAGACTTGGCTGTTTCCTGGAATAGAATGTAAGCGAAGATAAGAATAGACTAGTCGGAATCAATTGACGCTGCGGAAAGAATTTATTTACAATTAGCTGGCGCCCGCGGCTTCGCCCTAGTGATATCGAAAAAAAAGTATCCTATGTGTTATTCCAGACTATAATCTACCTCTGTGCCAAATTTCATCAAGATACGTTCAGCCGTTTTGACGTGAAATAGTAACAAACATTCATACATCCTCACAAACATTCGCATTTATAATATTAGTAGGATATGTAGTAGGATAAGTAATGAGTATGTATACGTAAGTATATAAGTAAATGTAAAGTAGGATTTATAATATTATTTTTAACACCCTTGCTCGTAAAGCTGATGTAATTCCACCGGTTTTAAATAATATGTAAAGAGGGTCATAAAAAACGCGTGTGTTATCAAAGCAAATAGGTAAGTTATAGTCCATACAAATTCCATAACAGTATTATTTGCCATTTCAAATTTGGAACTGATCGCCCCGCCGCACGACTCCAGCTAGTGAGCAGCGCGCTGTTGCTATTCTTTTTCTTTTTTTTTTTAATTTATATAAAGGGTTTTGTCGCTTAGCGCTGTTGCTATTCAAATTTCGAACTAATTCGAAAGTAGGCAGCGCTAGCTCGCTGTTAAAATGGCGGGAAGCAACAATATGCATTCACAGATTGAGTTTATTTAAAATGTTTTTTTTTCTGTTTCCTCGCAAATGTGTTAAAAAACGTCGTACGATATACGTGCGTATTGGTTATAACATGCTCGGTTCAATTACGCCCTCGCCTACGGCTCGGGCTGAAATTCCGACTCGCATGTTATAACCATCTTAACGCACTAATATCGTAATGTACTAATAGTAGGATAATTACGATTTTAGTATGATTATTGGTGTATGTTAAGTTTCTTTTATTTTCGTAGCCCATATAACACACCGCGGGATTCATTTGTTTCTCTAAAATATTCAACTGCTTCCAACTTTTCCTCAGTTAAACAAGCTTATACAACAAACAATAATCCTTCTAACGTAAACAGTAGAAGTTCCGCAGCAATATCGCTTTGCATAGCAATTTCATGTATTGCGATTTCACGGTAAAGGAGCATCGTTGCAATATTCGCATTGCTTCTAATCAAATAGCCACTGGCAAAAACTGGGTCATGCGATGAAAAATCAATGCATTGAGTATCGTCACTGGATATTGCGATGTGCCTATGAATGCTATTGTGTGGACGGACTGACGACTTGTTAAAGGTCGCGAGCTGTTGAATGCATGAACGGAACCGTTAGATGTCCATGGGGATACTTATGTTGACATCGATGTACAGTTCGTCAGTTCGTCGGTATCAACGACACTGTTCTGTGATATGTGGGATTGTGGATGATGGGACGTGCAGTCTACAGTGTTTTGATTTTGCTATGTAGGAAAATTCATTTTGGACAACGGTCAGCATTCAGTCAGGTTTGTACTTTTCACGGAGACGACGATAGGGAAACCTATTCTAAACTATTATAATCTGATCTCTCTACTACGGATCGCACACCGTAGTAGATATATCAGGTTAAATTGGTTTTTGTAGGTTGATGTGCCGTCGTGTGTACATTACAGTGTGAATGTTAAGTTATTCTAATACAACTTTTAAAACTGATTCTTCTTCTTCTTTATTGTGTGGCTAGTGCCTAACCTGGTGTCAGAGTATCTATACCACCCATTTTTTTTAGGGTGGGAAATCATCAAATAACTTCCCCCGCCCTGGGCGGAGCGAAACTGACTGAAACCCACCCATGTTCCTTCTATTGCCCTTTACGTTCCAGGGCCGCGTTATCTCTTTCCAACAACCCGCAACCCCGGCAGGCGGAGGCTCTGGCAAGCCCCTCTGCTTTGCTGACATCTCTTTGAGGCGCGCGTGAAACACGAACGCGCCGTCGACACGGCCTATCGTCAATAGACGGACGGACGGTGAGCGACCCATTGCTCACCGTCCACAGGCCCGATCTATACCACCCATTGGCCTCTAACTTAGCTAACATACCGTCGAGAAATTTATCTCAAGTACGCTGGTACCCTCACGATTTTTCCTTAATGACGACGACACACTGACACTGAGGACGACACGGTTGGCGCAGTGGCTGAGCGATCGACTACTGCTCCGCGTGTCGCTGGTTTGCTCCCCGCACGGAATAAACATTTGAATGGCTTACCGATAGTTGTTCCGGGTATGGCTGTTTGTGTGTATGTGAGTTTAAATGTTTGTAAACGCACCCACGATACAGCTGAAATTCCTAGTGTGAAGCAAAATAAAATAATTAAAAAAAACTAATTATGCAATACGCACATGAATTAGAAAAATCAGAAGTGCGTGCCTTGGGTTCGAACTCAGGACCTACGGACTTAGCAAACCGACGATCACAGCAATAGGTTATCACTGCTTTAAAAACCGCTATTACAACGTCATAGCAATTTGAAATTTATTCATGACTTAAAGAATGGCGTAGCCAAATTGTTTCTGGGCTATTCACTAAAATTTAGCACACCCTCATAACATAACTTCCGTTTTTATAATATCGAGGTAGCCGACCCTAAAAATGAAGAAAATTTAATAATCGACAAGAAATTTCCTCATATCGCTATTCGCAACTACTGAATAGGTATGACCACAATGAATATTTTACGACGACTTTTATTATATAACGTACTTTCCACCTTTATTGGCTGTAAAGATAGTACCTACCTTCCTACTTCTACATCGTCGTTTTAAATATTCCGTTTTGTGTGTACGTTGAAGGAAGTTTTAGTTAGGTACTTGTTTCAACTCTTTTACTTCTTTTTGGGGTGAATGAAATGGTCTGAAAAATGTGGAAGTTAATATTAGAGGGAATTTTGTGAGAAACATTTCGTGTTTCAGACGTCTGACGCTTCTCAAACATTTCTTAAATAAGACACGGAATTTGACGTGCACTTTTTTAATACTCTGTGGTCTGGTTAAATAATTTTGTAAAAGCTTCGGAGGTCAGTTATTCTGTAATAAGATACTCTTTTCATTTTAAAATTCAATTGGAGGTAACCTCTGCAAAATATCGAGGCATTGCATGGTCATCGCGTGCGCTGTAATTACAGTTTTACGCAACAGATGTCACTACTAATCAATGGTATTAATGTACAAGCCGTGCCACCGGTTAATCGTCCTATGGAGAAAAGTGACCATTTCCTATTCAAACCTATAGGGATATCGTTTCTAAATGTTTTAGTTCTCGCTGTTTTTATTAAAGAAACTCTCTCGAATTTTTTAAATCTAGCTATTGAGGCTGCCATTTCTCTAGCTCTTAAATCAATATTCAGATTTTAAAAAAATATTTAGTAAAGACGATGTTTATAATATCCCGTTGAAACAAACATAGACAAGCTTATCCAACGATTCATCTTACGTGTTTAGACATTTTCTTCTCTAAAAATACATCAAAACCTGAGAACGCATACAGTACCAAAAATAAATGTTGATATATAGAACACCAGCTGTTACAACTTAGCCTTAAAAACAAAATCTCAGATTTCAATACATAAACTCGAGCAATATTTAAAGCAAATAGAAAACTAATGAGTCGTTATGCAACGTGTGTTGGCGTTGCACAAAGCTTAGCACTTTGCAAGTTTGCGGCAATCATTTACGTTGCTGTAACTGATTGCATGTTGCACGAACACGTTTGTAATGGCCCTTCATTTGTTGTTTAGTTTGTGGGCGATATGAATATCGCTGTCTTGTTTAAAATGTGAGAACTTATATCTGTGCTTATATTAGTATGTGGTTCGGGGACAGTGTTCACACGTGCGAGTAAAGTACCAGCTTATTTGTTACCATCCAATCATCAAATAACTTCCCCCGCTTTGGGTGGAGAGGGTGTTCCTTCTTTTGCCCTTTATATTCCGGGGCCACGGTATTTCTTTCAAACCGGAAAACACCTGCTACGCAGATGGTTGAAGACTTTGAAGAATGTTAAAATCACAACAAGAAGAATTTCACCCGGAATAAAATCCGGTAGGTTATATAATCCGTGCGGGGATCACACCTGAGACACGTAGCGTATCAGCCAATCGCTCAGCCATCCATTCGCATCTTCGTGTTTGTTATGATGTCTTTGCTGTTCTATCTATATTTTGAGAGATTATAATTAACACTTGAAACGGGATATTTACCATGTTTGTTAGTTTTATCGAGTTTCCGATATTTCGGCGATGTTGCAAACGCCATGATCACGGATGAACTGAAATTATTGCGGGTGGATGTTTACGAGCAGACAAAACGATCTACCCTCTTTCTTATTCGTTTTTTGCGTTCGATACGACTAACACCGTCACTCGCAACTCGTTTTTGCTCTCGACACAAAAAACTCACTGTATCAAGTAGCGATCTTTTTTCACTACTTTTTGGGGTTTTACACAATTGAATTTTTGAGAGATTTTAAAGCATACTTTATTGTTTATGTCAGTGTTTTGTTATATTTTCATAGAACCAATAGTTTGTGTTCAATCAACCTTTCCATTTATTGCGATCTTGATATCACCCGCAAAAGCACAGGGACTGCCTGCTTGGTCAAGTGGTTGCAAGCGCGACTGCTGAGCATCATGTTCTGAGTTCGATTCTCTTATCGGGCAAAGTTTTATTGAGTTTTTCCATCGAGAATTTCTCAGTAGGGAAAGCAATCCCGCAACAAAATCTTAATCCAGGTATTTGCAACATGCGGGATCCCGCAAATTCCAGGATCCCGCGGGACTGAGAGGTCTCAGTCCCGCGGGATCCTGGAATTTGCGGGATCCCGCATGTTTCAGAAAGTCATTGAGAACAGAGTGCAAATACGCAAATTCCAGGATCCCGCGGGACTGAAACCTCTCAGTCCCGCGGGATCCTGGAATTTGCGGGATCCCGCATGTTTCAGAAAGTCATTGAGAACAGAGTGAAATCCTGTATCATTCATGCATCTAGAACTAAAAATTTAAAACTAGCTTCCGCCTGCGACTTCGTCCGCGTGGCATAGTTACTTTGGGCTAACGTTAACTTTAAACCGCGTGATGATCGAAAAAAAAATCTCTTTCTCTCCCTTTTTTAGCGCTTTATCTCAGTTTTTTTAAAAATTAGCCTATTTCCGCATCCAGGGTCCCAACTATCTCTGTACCAAAATTCATTGAAATCGGTTTGGCCATTTAGGCGTACAAACGTAACAAACAAACAAACTCACTTTCGCTTTTACATATAATATTAGTCAGGATTATGTATTGAGAGATTAATAAACAGATATAATAAAAAAATAAAAATTATAATAAAGAGACAATAGGTAGTTTAGGCATTATTTTGAAAATAACTGCGCGGAAAACATAACATGTTGATAGTCTAAATTGTAATCGTTCTACGAGATTTATAATTTCTGGCTGAAACTCGAGTTGAATCAGTTCGCGCGCTTCCGCGTACTGAAAAACACATAGCGCTTATTGTTGCGCAGTCCCGATAATCCCGCGGGATCCCGCTCGAGTTATGTGCGGGACTGGTCCCGCAAAAATAGCGCGGGATCCCGGTATTTCGGGATCCTGGTATCCCGGTATTGCAATCCCTACTCAGTAGCAGCTGCGAAGTCTATTGCTGGCAATAGGCGTGTCCTATTACATGAGCTTTAGAACGCTACTGGCGGAATGTGGTTGTACTATTAGGTAGATCTCTGATAACCCCTTCGACAATTACAGGCATGATGTTCTGTAACTAATAATGTGATAGTCGGTAAACATACCCCTTTATTTTTCTACAAGGCTCTCCAATCTCTGTTACACCTCATTTTATGTACACTACAATCTATGCAAATAAATTTTACTTTACTTTAAAGATCCCTATATGCTTTAAGATGTCTTTATGCTTTTACATTTCTTCCGATATCTAGTCGGGAAAAAAAAGTATCAAAACTATTCGTTTTTACACGCTCCTATTCCGTTACCAGTAATTATATCAATCACTGCGAATTTAACTTTTAAAATGCCGGAAAAAATTAGGATAAGTACCTGCGACACAAGCGCGGTTTTTGATAGCTGATCGAATCAATTAATGTAATAACTGGTTTAAATATTTGAGTTGAAAAAACGTACATATCTGAATGACGATGACAAATCATTAAACTAACGGGAATTGAATCGATTTGCTTCCAAAGCGACATGCTGCAATTGTATTACTATTCATTATTGTTTTTGTACATAAGCAGTTTTAGTTCAAAATCGTTATAAACACTCAACAGTCCGATTGAATATAAAAAAAAACCGGCCAAGAGGGTTCCGATCAAACTTAAGACATAAACGGCTGTCTTTTGATTGCGTAGACTAAGAGAGTTTTTAGAAAACTCTCTCAAGTCTGTAGTTATACAGACTTAAGTACATGGTTTTAATTTCAACTCGATGTATCCTGAGACAAAGAGTCTTGACTGACAGACAGACAGGCAGATGGACAACAAAGTAAACCTTAAAGAGTTCTGGTTTTTCCCTTTGAGGAACGAAACCCTAAAAAATATAAAAAAAAAACAAACTGTGAATCACGGTGAAGAATAGGGTGTAAAATTTTACATCCCCTATGGAAACGGAAAGATCCTTTGACCTGTCGAGGGTTTGTTTTTTTTTAATTTGGTCGTAAGTTACAATTTTAGTTATTCATATGTGTCATAGATGGCGTTGTTGGTAACTTGTATTATGGTTATTGTAGTGAGTAATACCCTAGGCTAGGTAGTTCAGGGGTCCAAGGTCAACAAAACCGAAGAAAAAAATACCGACGCTTTCACGATAAAGATTCACTGTTTTAACTGAATTGTATTGTGAACATAGATATTTTTGAGGTTTTCAATTATTATTTGATGAAATTGGCTGTAGCAGTCGCTACATCATTTCTATCCAAAAATACTTCGACAATAAATTATACTACACAGCCGTCTCCCCCATATACTGCTGCCAGCGAACGATCTAGGGCTGATAATCCCTTAATCACCCGCTTGACAGATGGATTGTTAATCTCAGTTAGATGTTATCACAGTACAGGTGGATCTATTGCTCATTCATCTGATAGTAATCGACTGCTATATTTAAGAGCAATTTAGAAAGAAAGAAAGAAATATACATACAGGAAAAGAGGACTTGTTAATTTTAGGTATAACATGGTTTTTTTTGCGGATGGGCATCAAATACTTCCCCGCTCTGAGTGGTATGGGTAATGTCAGACTTTTACAGACTAAAACCCATTCATGTTCCTTCTTTTGCCCTTTATGTGGACCGCGGTATTTTTTTTCGCAACCCCGGTAGGAGGTTGTAACATGGCTGAACAAAGCTTTTAAAATTAAAATCAAGATTTTTTTTAATTACGACTTCAAAACAATACAAAGATGACCCAAAAAAGTCTTACTGAACGAAACTCAATGTTGCTTCAAACGAGCACACTCTTGACCATTTTTTATTTAGTTCAATTACAGGAGAATTAAAGGCGTCGATGAGGCTTGTACAACGCTCCACACAACGATCCAAAACACAACTTCCATCCATACCATAACAGTTCTTGCTACAATCAAAATAATGGTCGTTATAGCGTGTACATTATTCACGTCTAAATAAACTCATTGAGCAGTACAATCATGTTGAACAATTAATGTTGATTTCTATACCGCTATTTGATTTGTATCTCGAGCTAACAGTACAAGGTTGTATGGGAAATGCGCCAATTAAATTGCTATAGAGCAATCGGAGCTATCGAATAGACAGGAGGATCAGACATTGTCGATCTTAAACAATAAATGGTAGATTAGTTTGCGTGTAAGCCCCTATTGTTCTGCGATCGGCTCATAAAGGAAGGATTTAACGCTATACTATTTAAATTAGACCGTTGAGAATTAAAAGAGATGGGAGTACCTATAGTCTAAATATTTTCTGACTTCAGAACCACTTAATTTGACTAACATATGTGATACACTTGGAGGCAAGTCGGCTGACGATTAATTAGGTGTTCTTGGAATCCAGATATTTTTAGGAACTGTGGCAGCTACAAAACTGCGTCAAAATCTTTTAAACCTTGATAAAATACAAAAAAAAACATACCCAAAATTACATCAAATGGCTTCGCATTTCTTGTGTTTTAGTCTAGACATCAAAGTACCTAGTTAAATTCCCTGGGGCACCTAAAATATCAAGTCTTAACAATCTCCACGCGCCATATAATCGATACGATAAGCATTCTGCCGATGGCGTAATATCCCTAGATATAAAAGACATAAAAGCTAATGATACTGGCAGGTTAGACGGTAATGACTGCTGTCAAAACACATTATTCATGGCAAAAGCGATCAATGTGCGTAACAAAGATCAAAGAAGGAAGGTAGATGTGCTTTTGTTTCATTTTTAAAATGCATTCCAGGATATATTTGCAATGAAATATTAGATAAAGTATTGAGCATGAATGAACACAGTGATTCTATTCTCAGAGACAGGAAAAAATATCTACTTGAAAGAGAAAAATATGGTAATATCCTTACTAATATTATAATAGCGAAAGTGAGTTTGTTCGTTACGTCTTCACGCTTAAATGACTAAACCGAGTTTGATGAATTTTGGTACAGAGATAGGCTATTAAAAAAAAGATTAAGATATGAGAGAGAAAGAGGGAAGAAAAGGAAAAACTTAGCATTGCTATTACAATAAATAAGGCGCAAGGGCAAAAACTGCAGGTAGCAGGTACCTGCAAATCAGGAAAGGGGAACTGTGTTACCCCAAATTTAACGCAAGCGAAACCGCGGGCAAAAGCAAGTATCTTATAAAACAAAATATTGTGTTATTTGACCGATAGAATTAAGGCATTCTGTCGCATCAATTGTTCTCCGCTTCTTCAATCTTAGTTGCGTACGTAATAACGATGCGTCCTTCCGGGGACGGTGTGAGATAACTAAGCTAATGGCTGTTCGATGGGTGCTTTTAAGTAGGTTATTTATACACAGATGTATGTGACGTTAGGTAATACATGGAGTGTCGGCTGATTGACGTAGGGCTTCATAGATGGGGTGTGGTTGAAGTGTGGTGGTACTTGGCAAGTTTGGGGACTGGGTACAAGCTGCATTGATTTTGTTATGAACTTGATGGGGCCTTCTTCGGTGTTCCATCATTGAAGGAAATAATTATAGTTTATTCCTTATGGATACATTTTTGCGTTTGACCGCAGTTCACATGATGTGAAGTAATGATGCGGCCAAGTGTGGAGCACGCTTACCTAGAAACAACCGATTCACTTGACGAACTTTGAAGAGATCCAGATTTGGAATTTACATTTTCGTCCTTCAGATTTCGTCAAGTTTGAATAGTTTTTTCTACTTGTGTGATAATGTCTTTTTAAAATGGACTGCGGTTTGATGAGGATTTCATGAGTCTCAACGAAAATAATTGTGGCGCCATCTATCATTCATCATTATCATTAGAACGCTGCATACAAACTAACCTCATCCAAAATACTGCATAGCAACCCACATCATCAAAACACACCCGTGAGGAAAGAGATCCTCCTTTAAAGAGTTGAACTTTTCTTTCAGAGCATTAAAATAGTACATTTTGATACAAGTGGGGGAAAATGCAATGACAAAGTTTGCCCACTCGTATCAAAATGTACTATTATAGAATAGTTACTACGCCATCTTCTAAGACAACCTTTTTCGAATCTTTTTTTGTTTCTACAGGCATTCGTGAAGCTCAATGTACTTATAATATAATTAATGAACTGTCAGTGATATCGGCCAGAATCACTTGAACTGCCGTAACAGTTTCCTACATTCACTATGATAACAATTTCTTGCCACGACTGTTCGCAACTGACAGCCGATTAAATACCTCTGATTGTCTTATCTCTCTCCCCAAATGATATATCGCGATTATTATTTTTTGTGGACGTCAATGGTCAGTTGAATAACTGTCTTTGAGAGTCTGGGATACTGAGCTCTAAGTATTTTGCGGTAATTTACAGGGTTGTCTGACTTTCTCGAAGTTTCAGAGACCATATATACCTAAATCTTGCCCTTCACTAATAATTTCTCCTGTATCGTGTGTGCTTTTGCAAAAATTTTAACTCACATGCCTAATTAATGGACCTGGGTTTCCCCAGCCATGCTGTATATTATGCACAAAGAGGCATGTATACTCATGAAATTACACATGTTTTTTTTTTAAAACCTTGCCCCACACTAGGAATTTCTCCTGTATCGTGGGTGAGTTTACAAACATTTAAAGCCACATACACAAAAAGCCAGATCCGGAACAACTACCGTCGGACACACAAATATTTCATCCGTGCGGGGACCGAATCTCCGACACGCGGCGTTGTAATCGATCGCTCAGCTACTGCGCCATTTGTTAAAGAGTTTTCAAATGGAAATTGGATAGAAAAACAAGAAGCTTAACATATAACATCACGCCTGTATGCCACAAAGTCATTCTGTAGTTAATAAAACACTTACATTGCGCCAGTCATCATCACGATCCATGTGTTTGGGGGCAATAGATAGAAAGAATATTCTTTTTTATTTACACCATACAAATTACAAGAATAACAGTATGCAACTTATAAATAGGGTTACACAATGGGAGGTCTTATCGCTAAAAGCGATCTTTTCAAGACAACCTTTAGATGGATTAAAAGGAGGAGAGACAGTACTGTAAGAGGTTTTATAACCTAACCAATGCTGGCTGGTTTACCATAATGTTCAAAGACTCAGGTCGTTTTAAAGTTAGAATAGGAAAAAACATAAGAGTAGGTTTGAGACAAAAGTTTGACGTGTAACTTTAAATATAAATTAAAATTATGATCTGTAAAGTATTATAATGCGCATTTTATTAAAGTATCTCAAATAAAACCCTCACAGTACTGTAGGTAGTCTGTGGTGTTTTATTTTTCAAAACGAATAAAAAATCCTATTACCACAATCAATCCTATTACCACCAACCGTGCACAAATTCAAACTCTGTGGTTGCTACTGAGAAATTCCTAATGGCAAAATACAGTAAAACTTGGCCCAAACCGGGAACCAAAACCAGGATTTCATGGTTAGCAGCCGCAGTTACAATCTCTAGACCAAACGACGCAGTCTACAAACATAACTCAACCTAATTTACATCTTAATACATAGACAATCAATTCTCAAATAATCGAATGCTATAATAAGCGCTAATGTAAACAATGCATAGCAATAAGCTGGGTGAAAGCTTACGCGGTCAGTGACCCGAGATCTGAGATATGTATGGGTGATGTATGGAAGTCGTGGTGAACGGAGGCGATTTGGTGGGTAAGGGTCAAGTTCAATGGGTAAGGAAGTGTTTGTACTGGTGTTTTTTTTGTGTTGTATAAAAAGCTTTACGTATTGTTTTTAAATGTAACTGTAAATAAAAATGTATACAAGGAGACATAATGTTTTATAACTGCAAAAACTGCATTTAGTGTTTTTAAAAATAGTACTGTAAGTGCTGTCGCCCCCTTGCCAATTATAACATTTTTTTTAAAAATTATACAATTTAAAAAAAAGATGAAGTAAAATGTAAGTACCTACGTAGCTCATATTATTATCGTCACAGAAAAAATAATATAAAACGTTGATAATGTTGATAATGAAATTAGTTTCTATTGTGCACTAAATGACAAATGAGGCTCATATTTATTTATTAACAAAACATAAACAAATTGTATTTTCGAATGCCTTTTTTCTGTAACGAAACCATTTTTTTTAAACGTTGCGCCCTCTAGGATTTCTCCTGTATCGTGGGTGCACACACATACACAAACAGCCAGACCCGGAACAACTATTTGTAGTTGCCAGACACGGAACAGATATTTGTAGGCCATACAAATATTTGTTCCGTTCAGGGATCGAACCCGCGACACGCAGCGCAGCAGTCGATCGCTCAGCCACTGCGCCAACCGTGTCGTTAAATTTAAAACCTTTATTACTTAGGTTAATATGAATATGTTAATTTCAGTAAAATATGTACATAAGAAGTACATATTACCGTTCTCTGTATTACTCATCGTTACTGACAGCACGCGACCTGTCACTGTTTACTTATCTTGATTTGTGGCAATGTAATATAGAGGGGAAGGTTTTTTTTCGAATGTGATTATAAAGTGACTTTTCCCGCTCTTGGCGAAGTGGAAAGGAGGTTCAAGACTTGTATTGACTAAAACCCTCAAGAATAGGGAATATTACGCAAACCTCGGCGCAGAGGGCGCCACTAGCACATGCAGTAAACAAACCGTCATGTGCGCAATCGCGTATCCAGATATTCTGTGAAAATATGTCAAAGTGTTAATTATTTTGGTATAACTTACCTATCTGTACTTTAATTATATATATTATGGCGTCCTACGGCCATTTACGTCTCGGCAAAAAACTTTTTACTGCTTACGCTAGTGCTGCGCCCTTGCACCAGAATTTTGCAGTAATATCCCCTATTCGTAGAATGAGAGAGGTATAAAAAAAAATACGGTAAGGCGCGTCCAACAGACGACCAACAGTCGAGGCGCAGTCGAGGCGCGGGCGCGTTAGGCGCGTCGCCCACACGACATTTGTAAAGAAAATCTCGTTGGGGCGTGCCTCTTATGTGAGATTTTCTTTACAAATGTCGTGTGGGCGCGTCCCGCGCCCCGACTGCGCCTCGACTGTTGGTCGTGTGGGCGACGCGCCTAAGAGAACCCACATGGGAGGTCTTGCGCTTATTATGATACACCTTGTATACTACCTACAGCGCTACTCTAATTTCTACTCTTGCTTATTTGCCTGCCTATAAATTTCTAATAATATTGATCTGAGATTAAACTAAATCATACACTAGTATTTATTTATTAAAACTTTATGCATAAGTAAAACACTGTACAAAGGCGGACTTAATGCCTTAGGCATTTTCTACCAGTCTACCTTAGGGTGATGCAGAGACAAAACACAGTAGGTGCGATAACAAAAAAAAGGATATTAGTAAATATTTTTTTTTTATATAGAAATAGACATATAAATAACACACAGACAACAACCACAACTTAACCGTAACTTACTTATTACTTACCTACTTAGTTTTTGGCGCAGTCAGACACACAATTTTTTGTTTATATTTTTTTTTTACTTTTTTGCTGGATGCTCTAGTGTCACGTGCTAAAAAAAGCTTTTTCCTTTTTTTAGTGTCAAAAATGTAGATTGCAAACGCTCCATGCTAAATTTTAATAGCATCCAGTGTGGGTGAAAGCTGAAAATGCTAGACAGCTTATGTGAGCCTGTCCACGTAAATAAAATGTTGAAACGTAAGATTTTGTTTAGGAATTTTTGGATGATTTTACGTCCCTGAAATAAGGAGCTCATATTTGATCCAATATTGGCGTATACGTCGTCACGCTTGCATGTCAAACAGGTTTTCCTTAGTATACAAAGGGGAGGGGCTACCCCTTTTGCGTGAATGAATGAAATAAATTATGGAATTTTAATCATGTAAACTCGTTACCAGTTATGTCGAGATAATTATTTAGATTTTTTTGTTTATGGGATAGATAAAAATAATAATTAATTTAATGTTGACATGAAATGCTTTACTTTTATATAAACAGCCAGGAACACATTGTTCTTATTATCATCAAAATCTGTTCTGTTTTTACGGCATGAGTTAACTCATAGAAACTTGGATGGGAAGTTTCTTTTTAATGTTGTAATATTATACCATACATCTTGCTATTATTATGATCGAAAAAAAAGTATCCTATGTGGTGTGTTCACTATAATCTACCTCTGTGCCAAATTTCATCAAGATCCGTTTAGCCGTTTGACTTGAAAGAGTAACAAACACACATACATCCTCACAAACATTCGCATTTATAATATTATAGTAGGGACTAGGATTTCTCTTAACATACCCCATTTTATAGTAACTGTGAATGCATCCTAAGAAACTGTTTTCAATCAATGTCAAGTCTATAGATTACGATGACTTATGAACTTCATATGAGTCAAGTATTTCCCATTATCTGTGTTCCATACGAGATGTTTGACGCGGTTTTATGCGGTAGTTGAATGACGACTTATTTTTTATGTTTTAACCATTATATCTTACCATCACTTCTGATATCTTCAAACATATAGGCAGAGGTATAACTCTCGAAAATTATAATTACGTCTTATTTAATTGCCTATTACCATCTCATCATCTGCCAAACCTCTTCCCAAACATTTCTGGTCGGCTTCGAGTCTAACCGGATATAGCTGAATACCATTTTACACGGAGCAACTGCCTATCTGACCTGCACTACCCAGATAGTACTGGGTAATACGCTTGTAAGACTGGGTGTTAGAGCCACTGCGTGTCTGTAACGACTGGCAAAGATCAACAGATGACTTGTATCAGACATTAAAGGCTGATACTGAGAAATCCCATAACGAAAAATTCTGTTAATCTATGCATGACTTAGGAATCGAACTCAGATGATCTTGTTTAGTAACAATGTCCGTAAGGATTGAGGAGTCACATCAGATTTTTAAAATCTGATCTCACCATTATTTAGCAGCAATGTAGCTTATTTTGCAGCACGAATTCTAGATTTAGCAGCAAAAATTATCACTAGTTATTTTAATGCAAAAGTGGCTCCTCAATCTAAACGTCTGAATTGAGGAGCCACCTGGAACTCGTTAAGGAATAGATGAACATTTATGAAAATTTTGTATCATTTAGTAGCAATTTTGCATATTACCTTCTAAAAATGTAGCTTTTGTAGCTCTAAAACGAAAGAAAATACAATACTTTTTATATGGCTTCTCAATCTAACCTCAAGAAGTGAATTTCTATTGGATGTGAGCGATCAATTAATATATTCGACATATTAATCATTTAGCAGGTCTTGTGTTTGTTTTTGCAGTATAGGAGTAAAATCGTAAAACAGAGTAAATTTTGTATATGAATACATTTTCTCTGGCTCCTCAATCCTGAAGTTCTAATTATATGCTTACTAGCTTTCGCCCGCGGCTTCGCTCGCGTTAAATTCGGTATAACACACCAAGCAGACCTGCAGTTTTTGCTCTTGCGCCTGATGGATTTGTAATAGCAACGCTAAGTTTTCCCTTTTCTTCCCTCGTTCTCCCTTATATCCTACTTTTTTAAAATAAAAATTAGCCTATGTCCGTCTCCTGGTTCCCAACTATCTCTGTGCCAAAATTTATCCAAATCGGTTTAGCCATTAAAGCGTGAAGAGGTAACAAACAAACAAACAAACAAACTCACTTTCGCTTTTATAATATTAGTAAGGATGTTTGACTGTAGCCACCTGAGATCAGCGCTTGAAACAAATGGACTAAAGTCCAGATAAGTGTTTGGTGTATATTTGTGCGATTTGGTTTTGGCACCCTTGATGGATTTAATGATATTTGGATAATATCATTAAATCATTATAATAATAATATCATTATATGAATTTTTGGATTATGAATTATCCAAAAATAGTTGTTAGTATTAAATATATTATATATACTATTAGATAATATTGGCATTTTTTTCATTTATTCTTTTTAATACATAATTTTTATATTTTCGTATTCATAATTAATTAAAACAAAAACATTTAAAATACAAAAAAGTAGCCTACCACAGGTCAGAGCTCCTGAGAAAGGAACCTTCTGACAATACGAGCCGTGTCCAAGATTACCGCTTTCTGTATCAAGCCCTTGATCCAGCTGCAAGAGCCAACGAGAGCCTCCTTAGGTGTTGGTCGAGGCTCTTGGCAATCAAGTCATTGCCAGAAACGACTTTCGGTACAATTATCCCTGAGTCCACATCCCACATGTCGACAACCTCGCGAGCCAAGTCATATAGCAAATATTGCCTACTATTATTATTGGCTATTTTTATGATTTTTTGGAGTTTATAAGTGTAATGTAGTCTATGTATTTTTGTAGTTTGTATAATAATATAAAATACATCGAAAAGTAATAATCCTTACATAATATTATAAAAACGAAAGTGAGTTTGTTTGTTAAACCGATTTTAATGAATTTGGGTGCAGCGATGGTTGGGACCCTGGAGACGGACATAGGCTATTTTATAATTTAAAAAAAAGTGAGAATAGGGGAAGAAAGAGGAAAGAAAAGGGGAGAGAAAGAATTTTTTTTTTCGATCATCATGTGGGTTAAAATTAGCGTTAGCCTAAAGTAAATACGCCACGCGGGCGAAGTCGCAGGCGGAGGCTAGTAGCAAATAAAACTTAATAAGAATGGTAAACATTACAGAAAATAAAAAATGTTTGAAAACAGTTTTCAATCGTTTAAATGTTGTGTTTAAAATAAAACATTAATTAATGGACACAGGTCGCAGTTAATTTGTGCACTACAAGTCCAATTTAAACGCAAGTCGCAACACTTTTATTGTCACAAAAATAATAACAGAAATTAAAATTACTTCAATTATCACAAAACTTGCTAAGTGTAATCGCTGTCGCCCGTTTGTTACTGTAATTGACGTATTCCATGAAAATACTAGCGTTTGACTTGAAAATATTTCTTGCCATATTTCATATTTAAAGTGTAATCACAGTACCTATTCATTTACTTTTAGGTCCTGAAAGGCGGCGGGCGAAACCTTTTTTATTAAGAAAAAAAAAAAGATATCTGGGGCCCAAGCACGAGTAACGAAATACGTCAATTTTAAATTAAATACTCTTCACTTTTTTTTTAATAAAACGTTGCCGTACACTAGGAATTTCTCCTGTGTCGTGGGTGCGTTTACAAACATTTAAACTCACATACACAAACAGCCAAAACATGTAGATAATATTTTCATAATTTTCTAGATTTATTCATATTTACGGATATAAATGGATATGAATACTGAGCGTGTTTGTTGCTGATGACCTAACTTAAATGCTACAAAATAATATTATTTTCAATCAAAACATCTCTAAGATTTCAATTTTGTGTGTTCAAAAAATGTATCTGCATTTTAGTTCAAGCCAATTGGTAACTGGTATTAGTGATAAAACAAAACACGATCACTAATTCATCAACTAAAGGTGGTGATTTTCTGTCTATCGACGACAGGCCATATTGACGGCGCGTTAGTGTTCCACGAGCGCCTCAAAAGGATGTCAGCAAAGCAGAGGGGCCTGCCAGGGTCAATGCCTGCCGGGGTTGCGGGTTGTTCTAAACAGATACCGTGACCCCGGAACGTAAAGGGCAATAGAAGGAAAATGGGTGGGTTTTTAGTACAAGTTTAACACTCCCCCCCGTTCCGCCCAGAGCGGGGGAAGTTATTTGATGATTTCTCATTCGCGCAAAAAAAGGGTGGTTATTTTGTCAATTTCTCCTCAGACCGTAATTCATGTTTTGACCGCCAACGAAGGCGCTGAGTTTTCATTAATATTAATAGCTTCTAGCCCTAAATATAGTAAATTCTGTTCCCTATTCATTGCACATTGCCGGCCCCAGCCATTTTCGTCAAGAGTAATTTACCATTACACCTGAAAAGGTCCAATTTCAAGTTAATCGCTGTTTTCAAAGCCCCAGTCAATGCATGTCAACTGCAAAGTGTGACAACCACTAATCACAACTCCACAACTCATCAATGCACTCAATGTATATATACTATTTCCAACCTTGTACGTTTTCAATAAGATCCGTTATGCATGAAAATGTAAGTTGGTCTTTTAATGCGTTCGTGTTTACAGCAAATATGGTTCGTTGTAAAAAGAAATATTTAATTAGAAACAAATTAAACTTTAAATAATGTTAATTAGTGACACGCGTATGCAAAACGGAAGTGGAATTAACCCTGTGATTATTCGTTTGTGGCTACACCGGAATTAAAATTAAAATATGTGCAGTAAAAAGGTATTTCTGCTTTGTGAGGTTTAGGCAAAGGAAATAATGTGACAGGGGGCGAACCTTTTGAAAAATACTAAAAATGAAATATTTTCGTATTTTGATATTTCGTTTTCTGGCATTGTTTCTAACAAAATAAATGCTTTCGTTCCCAGAAGGCCCCGGAAAGGAAGCAGCAAGATTCGATTTCCATATCAAAATGAAATAATCATACATACCTACCTATAAGCGAAACAAAAAACTTAGACAGTCTCTCAGTTCTCAGCTCTTTCCGAACTTGTAATATTTTTCAAAAAATAGAATTAGTACATACAGATTTAACTTTACAATTATTCAAAAATAGAACAACAAACTTACAAACAATATCTTTAAAACAATCAATCGCCTTTAACTGTTTGTGAGTGTATTATATTCAGAGATACCTCATAAATCTATCTCTTATATTTTCCCCGTCACTTAGGCACAATTAGCCTTATCATCAGATTAGGCAGTTGCCGAACATACGAACCCTCCAAATTACATTATAAGAAGCAAAAAAAAAGACAAGTCATACTTGGCCGTTGAGAGGATGAAAAAATTTGATTCGTTTTTTAATTATTCTAATTATGGAATGATTGAATTGAATTGCGTTTGTTGAGAAAAACTTTGTTGAAAGTTGAAAGGAGGTTTAAATGTATTAGCGACCTCTGTCGATGACTGTGTGAGATTGTAACTTCTTTGACTGCTGGCAGATGGCGATGGTGGCTTGGAAGTGAATGAGCAATAATTACTTAGATATCTTTGAGATAATTATAGTGAATAGTAGACTTATTTATGTATTTTATTTATTCGTTATTAATGTTACTATTGTAAATAGGTAATAAGAATTAATTATATTTCAGTGTAGAATAAAAATGTGTTTTGTTGGATTAAAATCCAATGGTTTGACTTTAAAACCAGAGTTTGAGTAGGTTTTGTCCCAGTCGAAAAAAATGCAATACAAAGTAACGTTTCAAAATGAAGGTGATCATTTTTAAACAAATCCCGTAATTTTAAGATTTAAGTTACTACCGTAACCATATTCGTTCTACCTCCGACCTTCAATTTCTTCCCTTCGCATCCAATCAGATACCAGTAGCTCGTAAAACCATTTTCCACCGGAATGGGAACAAAACCTCAAACTCATTCGTTAGTCGTTTTACAAGAGCACATCTCGATACGTCACGCGAATGGTTTCGGCACGTGTCATCCTCCCCTTTGCGATAGCGGTAAAATGTTCGCTGTTTACATGATACTGGTGGTTAGGGCGAGGTCCACATGAGAGCGGTTTAAAAAAAATAAACATCTATTTCAGTTCTCGAACGAAATAAGTTTAAAATATTTATAAAAAAGTCTTCCTAGAGTTTTTAAATCATGGTATACTAAGTGACAAATATAAGTGAGTGTAGATTGGCAGGATTCAAAGGTTTTGGGTGAAAGCCAGTTAAAAAATAGAACTTAAAAACTTTGGAAATAAAAACTGGACAGACTCAAACTCGCGTCTGACTCGCCTTAACCGCACGAGGGTGTAACTTGCGTAACTTCTTCGTAACTTAACTTGCGATAGCGTAGACTTAGATGGTTAATTTTTTTCAAGTGTCATACATAAGTCAGCGTTCCTGAAATAAAGGGTCTTTACATATAAAATGGACGGATAACAAAGTGATCTTATAAGGGTTCTGGCTTTTTCCTTTTGAGGCACGGAACTCTAAAAAAATTATCCTAAATTACGCATAAATAGTATTGCCGACGAAAAACATGGTTAGTTAATCAACGAAGTCCATGGCAAGTACACTAGACTAATGTCCAGGCCTACCTAATGCGAATGTACATTTATAACTTGATCATCCGCCCGCTCGCACTGTGACCCTACCCTAAACGTAGTTAAAGATTTTTTTCATTGATATCAACACCCCACGGGAATAAATCAGTTCGTTATTGATTGGCAGTTAGTAACGCCCCGGTTAATTCTGTTTCTTCCTCATTTAGGGGTTCAACTTACATTATGATAATGTATGTGGGAGTTTTTAGTATGAGTTTTTTGTTGCAAAAATATGTACCGTAACATGATAGGGCTGTAAATTTTATTAAGGGGCGTTGGTTTTGGTAATAATATAATAAAAGTTGCTTCGTGCTTTCTTCAGTCCTCCTAGAAAGCGCGTTTGTAAATAAAAAACTCGATCAACTGCGAGTTGGAGACGCGCGCGCCGAAGGATTCGTACAAAGCAACATGGATGACCATATCTACTGACTGCGTAGACTTAGAGAGTTGATTTTTCACAGCTCTAAGGGACCACAGATTTAAGTACCTATATTGTTTTATTCAACTCGATACCTCGACGCGTTCCTGAGATAAAGGGTCTTGACAGACAGACAGACGGACAACAAAGTGATTCGTACTAAGTAGTCATTCGTTTTTTCCTTTTGAGGTATGCAACTTTAAAAAACTTGCATCACAGCTTACAAAACTATTAATATTAAATGAACGAAAATGTAAGTGTTTTGGAACAAAGTTCCGAAAGGGGGCTAGACGGAATAAATTAAGACTAAAAGTTGTAACGACACTTTTTGCTATAGTTGTAAGCCGTGCTGCGTGCGCGTGTTTCTCTGTCTCTCTCTCTCTCTTTCTCTCTCTCTCTCGTAGAAAGCTAGTCAGTTATTTTCGTTTCGTCTTTCTATTTTGCATTGAACAGAGTGGTGTCGCGACGATTATTTTTGTTGAGTGTATACCTGGATTTTGGACAAAATAAATAATAACTTCGTTCTATCCGGGTGTCCCTTGACACCTCTCAAGTTTTTATTTATAAAACGGTGCAGTTTTGCAGTGTGGTCTAAAATTATCTACATCTCTATGCCCTTACCCACCGCTGAAATTGTTATCATAGCTTTATATTTTCTCTATCCATCATAAATTAACTTTGCAATCCAATGAAAATGTAATACTCATTATTAAGTACACATAAGTTACCTGTTTATGATTTCTTGGATCTGTTGTGGTTTTGTTTCTACGAACTATGAATAATCTCGATGTTTATAATCCAAACCGTGCTAATAAATATGAACATTTATTTCTCTGAGAACGTTTTAATAATATTATCAGTTGAACAAGTATCTAGGTACTTACCTAATCATTTTGTATGACAAAGTATTCCAAGAATCTCATATTTTTCTAATACCTTTCTAGATATTGCAGGATTAATAATAACACAGTTAATTAATAATAATATTTAACAGCAAGTAATGTCACATGTTTTTTTTTTCAATGTTACTACATTGACCCGAAATCTTAAAATGTTTTTTACGAAATCATTTTTAATTTTGTATTTTTTAAATGTGTAATGCTACTTACTACACATATTTGAAGTCAAGAAAAAAACAAAAAAAAATTAATATGAATGATTATTTTTCCGACCCAAATATCGACCAATAGAATTGCACCATTCGACGTCACGTGGTACAACCTACATGGTATTATACTTGTTACGCAAGCGTAGTATATCCAAAGCGCTGACTAAGGACGGCCTCAATTAATTATAACAAACAAGTAAAATGCGCAATTAGCGACACGAGGCAAATGCGCTGAATGCACAAAATACCACGGCACCATCGCGCCACCGCTACATGAGGTCGGCCACTTCTATTCCGGTTTCGAAGGAAGGCATAACTTTAGATTTAGCTAGATATAGTTTTCATTTATTGTAAGTTCTTTTGCTTTTATTAAATCAGTTTTAGAATCTAAATTGGTTTTTTTTAAGTATCCCGGCCGCAGCCTTCGTAATTGGCGCAGTCGGTAGGATACTCGAGGTTAGCTAGGTCTATCTTATATCGATATTATCGCTACCGCGCGTGAGCGATCGCGGCTAACCTGCTGTCAAGCTTCATCGAGTATCCGAACTCAAGGATTGCTGCCGGGAGAGAACGGGATCCAGACATCGACCCCAGAGACCGATATGAAGGTTATGTGAGTACACTTGAATTATTCCTTGTGTTGCTTCCTGTGTATCCAAGTCACTTAATCCTTCAAAATTTTCCACCCACGTAATTTAGGACCTCGCGAGTCTACATCAGGTAGACCGAATAGTAGGCAATTAGTGCTAGATTCGAGTAGAGACATAGATTTAGGTTTTAATAGCCTAATAGAGGACCGCGAAATGTCGAGTGATCCGGACACAATTTTTAAGGCTCTGCGCCCAGTTCCCGAGTTCGATGGGAACCCTAACGTACTCACGCGATTTATTAAATTATGCGACCAGATAGTTAGTACTTATTTAAGTAATGTACCGGGTAGTGAGTTAGGTAACCTATGCCTTTTGAACGGGATATTAAATAAAATAACAGGCGTTGCGGCAACTAGAATTAATTCGAATGGCATCCCAGATAGTTGGGCAGGAATACGAAATACCCTAATTAATAGCTTTGCCGACCAGAGGGACGAAACAGCCCTCTATAATGACCTCCTAGTATCAGCTCAGGGTAATAGTACTCCACAAGAGTACTACGACCAATGTCAATCGTTATTCAGTACCATTATGACTTATATATCGTTGCATGAAACAGTGACTACCACCATAGAAGCGAAACGTACACTATACAAGAAATTAACAATGCAAGCGTTTGTACGTGGCCTTAAGGAACCTCTAGGTTCCCGAATACGTTGTATGCGTCCTGAAAGCATAGAGAGGGCGCTGGAGTTCGTCCAAGAGGAACTAAATGTGATGTACTTGCAAAATCGTAATGATAGTGCGAGTGTAAAAAGGCCACTTCCAACCGCTCCCATGCCCAAATTACTAACACAGCCCACAGGTTTTCTACCCATGTCGATGCCGAAACCCTTTGGTCACCAACCGTTTTCAAACTGGCAACGGCCACCGGCTCCGCAAAGCAGTTGGAGACAACCTATGTTCCAACCACATGGCGCGCCACGTGCGCCCAACGCACCTAATAACCAAACACGTACGCAGCAAATGTTCCGCGCGGCACCGCCTAACTATAACGCTCAGAGCAACGTATTTAGAGTTCAGCCACGTGCCCTAGCCCCGGGACCTCAGCCAATGAGCGGGGTCAGCCATTTTGTTGCTAAGCCTATGCCAAGTAGACCTCATGACTGGGGCAAGTTTGGCAATCCGGCTCCGACAAATTATTTTAAAACCCGCGAGATGAATTTCAACGATTGCAGCGAAAATAACTACGATTATTACCTCGTGGAGGAACCCTACTCTTATGACTACGACCATGCTGACTATAACGTTTACTATGACGACGGTAACCACTATTACGTACAGGACTTCGGACCAGCTATGGTGCCCGAGCAAAAACCGATTCAACCCTCTACAGCATGTGAGGACCCCCAACCCTCGACTAGTAACGCAAACCAGGATTTTCAGATAAAATCCCCATTAAAACCCTCAAAATAGAAGTTAACTTGCAAACGCAACGACAGTTGCCCTACATAAAAATATCCGACCCCCCACTAAACCTACTCATTGATACCGGAGCAAACCAGTCATTTATTAGTCCTACAGCTGTACAACGGTATTACTCGGAATACCCTCTTAACTATGATCCCTTCGAGGTAACTAACGTCCACGCTACAACTAGAAACGATTATTCAATAACTATACCAGCCTTCCGTGAACTCAATGACCCTAACGAGATTAAATTATTCATATATGACTTTCACAAATTTTTTGATGGACTTATCGGACTAGATTTACTGACCAGATGGAATACGAAGATTGACTTAAAGGACAACCTACTGATTACGGCTACCGCTAGGAACCCTATCGTAATGTTTAATTCCCGAAATGTAAACCTTTATGAGGCTGTTATACCAGCCAACACAACTAAGCTTATCAGATTACCTATAAACGCTAAAGACGGTGACGTACATATCCCACAACAATACCTGTGCAATTGCATTGTAAGCGAATGCATTACAACCGTTTGTAATAACCGCGGCATTATAGAAATTTTAAACCCATCAAACAACGATACTATTCTATCCCTAGACCACCCGGTAGAAGCTGTAACTATAAGTAACATCGAATGCATGAACCTGGAACAAATACCTGACACATCTCGCATTAATAAAGTAATATCTAAATTGCGAACAGATCATCTTAATGAGGAGGAGAAAATTAACTTAGTTAATATTTGCTCGAAGTATGCAGATGTATTTTACATAGAAGGCGAACCCTTATCTTTCACCAATAAGGTGAAACACCGTATACGGACTGTAGACGACGCACCTATCTATACCAAGACTTACAGATATCCTTTCGTTCATCGCCAAGAAGTTAGGGAGCAAATTTCAAAAATGCTGGAACAAAATATCATTAGACCCTCTGACTCAGCCTGGAGCTCTCCCATTTGGGTAGTCCCTAAAAAAGCAGACGCTTCCGGGAAACAAAAATGGAGGCTCGTAGTAGACTTCCGAAAACTAAATGAAAAAACCATAGACGATAAATACCCCATACCGAACATAACAGACGTCCTAGACAAGTTAGGGAAGTGCCAGTATTTTAGTACCCTTGACCTTGCCAGTGGGTTTTACCAAGTTGAGACAGACCCTGACGACATCCACAAGACAGCATTCAATGTAGAACATGGGCATTTTGAGTTCCTAAGAATGCCCATGGGTTTGAAGAACTCCCCGTCAACATTCCAACGGGTAATGGACAATGTGCTGAGAGGCCTACAAAACGTGATCTGCCTCGTCTACATGGATGACATCATAGTCTATAGTACCTCGCTTCAGGAGCATCTAAATAACCTAGAGAAAGTATTCCAACGACTCCGAGAATCTAACTTTAAGATTCAGATGGACAAGTCCGAATTCTTGAAGTTAGAAACCGCTTTCCTAGGTCATATAATAAGCAATGAAGGAATCAAACCAAACCCGGACAAAATTACAGCTATACAAAAATACCCCATACCCAAAACCTCAAAACAGATAAAACAGTTTCTCGGACTTATAGGATACTACAGAAAATTCATACCCGATTTCGCTAGAATCACGAAACCATTTACTCAGTGCTTAAAGAAAGGTAGGATCGTCACACTTAATAAAGACTACGTTGACTGCTACGAACGATGTAAAAACCTCTTAACAAACGACCCGATCTTACAGTACCCCGACTTCAATAAGGAATTCATATTGACAACAGACGCCTCTAACTTTGCGATAGGAGCCATATTATCACAAGGGCCAATAGGATCAGACAGACCGATTTCATACGCATCACGAACACTAAACGAAAGCGAGATAAACTACAGTACCATTGAGAAAGAGCTTCTCGCCATCGTGTGGGCCACTAAGTACTTTCGACCCTACCTCTTTGGACGTAAGTTTAAGATAGTTACGGATCATAAGCCACTACAATGGATTATGAGCTTGAAAGAACCTAACTCGCGTTTAACTAGATGGAGATTGAAACTCAGTGAGTACGACTTCACTGTAGTGTATAAAAAGGGCAAAAACAACACCAACGCTGACGCCCTCTCGCGAGTTGAAATACATAATGACGAGATAAGCTCGATTACAGTGAATCCTTCCGAAAAACCCCCGTCAATAGCAGACTCCAGTACTGAAACAGCCCACACAAGTAACGAGAACCCCATACTCGAAGTACCAATCACCGACGAACCTATAAATAAATTTCACCGACAAATAATCATGACAGTAGTAGGAGACATAAAAAAAAGACCGACCGCGACCAAACCGTTTGACACACATACTCGCACCTCTATACAAGTTTCACAAACTAACCTAATAGATGACGTCATAGCCGCTATAAAAGAGTACGTAAACCCGAAGGTGAAGACGGGTATTATTATTAACCCCCCTTTGAGCATGTATGACATCATTCCTATAATACAAGATAACTTTAAAAGCTCTGCAATGAACCTCGTGTTATGTAAATCCGAACTCGAAAATGTAAAAGAGTACCTTAGGCAGCAAGACATAATTAGGCATTATCATGACGGAAAAACTAATCATCGCGGCATAAACGAATGTCACCTAGCCCTCTCGCATAAGTATTACTGGCCGAAAATGAGAGACCACATTACAAAGTATATTAATGAATGCACTACTTGCGGTCAGGCCAAATATGACCGAAGTCCCATCAAACAAAAGTTTAACATAGTGCCACCAGCCACTAAACCGTTTGAAATAATTCATATGGACCTCTTCACGGTCGGAAATGAGAAATACCTAACATTCATTGATGTATTTTCAAAATACGGACAAGCATACCTTATGAGAGATGGTACCGCAATTAGTATCTTACAGGGCCTACTACAGTTTTGCACTCACCATGGTTTTCCTGTAACTATAATAACGGACAACGGTACCGAGTATGCTAATCAGCTGTTCGCTGAATTCACTAGACTCCACAAAATTAATCACCATAAAACACTAGCTCACAGTCCTAACGATAACGGCAACATAGAAAGGTTCCACTCCACGTTACTTGAACACATAAGAATCCTACGTATTCAACATAAAAAAGAACCCGCAAACAATCTAATACCATATGCCTTACTCGGATATAACAGCTCAATCCATAGTTTCACTAAATGCAGACCATTTGACATAATAACCGGGCACTTTGATAGCCGAGACCCGTGGGACATTGATCTAAGTAGCCACCTATTGCAACAATACATATTAAACCATAGAGATCAAATGAAAACAGTATACCAAATCATAAATGAAACCTCTCTTAGTAATCGCACCTCTTTAATCGAAAACCGAAATAAGACCCGCGAGCAGGAGGAGGAGTATCAACCTAAACAACAGGTCTTCATAAAAAACCCATCAGCCCCGCGGCAAAAATTAGCCCCCAGATACACACAGGATGTAGTCTTAGCAGATTTACCTATCCACATTTATACGTCAAAGAAACGCGGCCCCGTAGCAAAATCACGACTTAAACGCGTACCTAAGACTGCTAAATTGTTGCAGGATGACGCTGCTACTGACGATATATGCAATACGGAGCCAGGAGATAAAACTTGAAAGTTTAGACTCTGGAATTGGATTACTACCCTTTAAACTTGGACCGCTCAGACTAATAACCCATTATCATACTTTCCTCCAATATGTCAACCTGGACGACATTGAAAATACTCTTTCCACCCTTCAAACTCAATTCCGTTACATTAAATTACACATGATGAATAACACATATTCTCTCTACGAGTATCAAATAGACTACCTTTCGGATAAATTAAGTAAAGTCACTGATCAGCTACGTACCCTAGAGCCTAGACGTTCAAAAAGAGGTCTTATAGACGGCCTAGGATCTGTCATAAAAAGCGTTACAGGTAACCTCGATTACTCGGATGCTGTTCGATATAATAATGCCATAAAGACGTTGAGAAATAACCAAAAGAAGACTATAGATGAATTTAACGAGCATATCAGCATCAGTAAAGAGTGGATGCTAACTCACACTAATATCATAAATAAAATTGTCGAAAACCAGAGTAAAATCAACACCACACTAAGTCTATTAATAAAACAGGCAGAGAGTAGCATAAATATGATCCAAGTCGCTAAGTTCAATCAGCTGTTGACTATCGTCAGCGAAAACATAGAGGACGTGTTATCGGAATTATATAGGATAGAGAATATTTTATCGTTCACCCGCGCGATGACTATTCATCATAGCATGTTAGGAATAGACATCTTGGGTAACGTAGTAGACAGGCTTAAAGAAATTTATGGTAATCACCACGTAATAGAGTTAGAATTACGTCAGTACTATGACATCATTAAAGCTGGGTATTATTACGACGACAAGAAAATAGTAATAGCATTTAGGTTTCCCATAGTCTCAGAAGATACCTATACACTTTATAAACTCTCCATAGTCCCGAACAAGAACAACCAAGTCCTCATACCTCCTTATCCTTTCATAGCAACCAATGGGAACACGTTCATGTACATGGAGGCAGAATGCCCGAAGCTAAATAATAATCGGTACCTCTGCGAACAAAAAACAAATCACTATATCCAAACTCAAGCTGACTGCGTGCAAACCTTCATTTCAAGCAAGACATTACAAAAATCCTGTAAACTAACGACCGTACATCTATCAAAACCGGCTGTAGAAGAATTAGATAGTAGACATTACGTTATATCATTCCCTCAATCTACCAGAGTTCAGATGAAATGTGGAAGCGACGATTACGACACACTGAGGGGAAGCTACCTTGCCACTATTCCATTGCACTGCTCGATACACACAAACGAAATAACCTTAATAAACACTAAGGACGAGATAAAAGGCCAACCTGTAAAAGTATTGAACATTCCCTACACTACTGAAACACAGGAGATAAGCTTACTACATGCAAATTTAACATCTATTAACTTGGATAGACTACACACTATTCAGGACAGAATAACTCTTCAGTCGCCGATTTCATCGTTTGAAACAACTGAAACGCTATATCATACTACTATACCGTTTTATGTTATACTGTGTATCGCAGCCATACTTACAATTGCGATGTTAACCAGAAGATATTTTCCTGGAAGAAACCTTTCCAGAAAACCGAACCAAAACGACGCTGTACCCACAGGACCAGGAAATCATGAAAACGCAGTTCCTGTAACATCTGAAACGCATACGCAACGAGAAAACCTACCAGCAACATTTTCACTGAGCGTTTTAAAATAGTTGCTGAACTACAGGCGGAGGTGTTACGCAAGCGTAGTATATCCAAAGCGCTGACTAAGGACGGCCTCAATTAATTATAACAAACAAGTAAAATGCGCAATTAGCGACACGAGGCAAATGCGCTGAATGCACAAAATACCACGGCACCATCGCGCCACCGCTACATGAGGTCGGCCACTTCTATTCCGGTTTCGAAGGAAGGCATAACTTTAGATTTAGCTAGATATAGTTTTCATTTATTGTAAGTTCTTTTGCTTTTATTAAATCAGTTTTAGAATCTAAATTGGTTTTTTTTAAGTATCCCGGCCGCAGCCTTCGTAATTGGCGCAGTCGGTAGGATACTCGAGGTTAGCTAGGTCTATCTTATATCGATATTATCGCTACCGCGCGTGAGCGATCGCGGCTAACCTGCTGTCAAGCTTCATCGAGTATCCGAACTCAAGGATTGCTGCCGGGAGAGAACGGGATCCAGACATCGACCCCAGAGACCGATATGAAGGTTATGTGAGTACACTTGAATTATTCCTTGTGTTGCTTCCTGTGTATCCAAGTCACTTAATCCTTCAAAATTTTCCACCCACGTAATTTAGGACCTCGCGAGTCTACATCAGGTAGACCGAATAGTAGGCAATTAGTGCTAGATTCGAGTAGAGACATAGATTTAGGTTTTAATAGCCTAATAGAGGACCGCGAAATGTCGAGTGATCCGGACACAATTTTTAAGGCTCTGCGCCCAGTTCCCGAGTTCGATGGGAACCCTAACGTACTCACGCGATTTATTAAATTATGCGACCAGATAGTTAGTACTTATTTAAGTAATGTACCGGGTAGTGAGTTAGGTAACCTATGCCTTTTGAACGGGATATTAAATAAAATAACAGGCGTTGCGGCAACTAGAATTAATTCGAATGGCATCCCAGATAGTTGGGCAGGAATACGAAATACCCTAATTAATAGCTTTGCCGACCAGAGGGACGAAACAGCCCTCTATAATGACCTCCTAGTATCAGCTCAGGGTAATAGTACTCCACAAGAGTACTACGACCAATGTCAATCGTTATTCAGTACCATTATGACTTATATATCGTTGCATGAAACAGTGACTACCACCATAGAAGCGAAACGTACACTATACAAGAAATTAACAATGCAAGCGTTTGTACGTGGCCTTAAGGAACCTCTAGGTTCCCGAATACGTTGTATGCGTCCTGAAAGCATAGAGAGGGCGCTGGAGTTCGTCCAAGAGGAACTAAATGTGATGTACTTGCAAAATCGTAATGATAGTGCGAGTGTAAAAAGGCCACTTCCAACCGCTCCCATGCCCAAATTACTAACACAGCCCACAGGTTTTCTACCCATGTCGATGCCGAAACCCTTTGGTCACCAACCGTTTTCAAACTGGCAACGGCCACCGGCTCCGCAAAGCAGTTGGAGACAACCTATGTTCCAACCACATGGCGCGCCACGTGCGCCCAACGCACCTAATAACCAAACACGTACGCAGCAAATGTTCCGCGCGGCACCGCCTAACTATAACGCTCAGAGCAACGTATTTAGAGTTCAGCCACGTGCCCTAGCCCCGGGACCTCAGCCAATGAGCGGGGTCAGCCATTTTGTTGCTAAGCCTATGCCAAGTAGACCTCATGACTGGGGCAAGTTTGGCAATCCGGCTCCGACAAATTATTTTAAAACCCGCGAGATGAATTTCAACGATTGCAGCGAAAATAACTACGATTATTACCTCGTGGAGGAACCCTACTCTTATGACTACGACCATGCTGACTATAACGTTTACTATGACGACGGTAACCACTATTACGTACAGGACTTCGGACCAGCTATGGTGCCCGAGCAAAAACCGATTCAACCCTCTACAGCATGTGAGGACCCCCAACCCTCGACTAGTAACGCAAACCAGGATTTTCAGATAAAATCCCCATTAAAACCCTCAAAATAGAAGTTAACTTGCAAACGCAACGACAGTTGCCCTACATAAAAATATCCGACCCCCCACTAAACCTACTCATTGATACCGGAGCAAACCAGTCATTTATTAGTCCTACAGCTGTACAACGGTATTACTCGGAATACCCTCTTAACTATGATCCCTTCGAGGTAACTAACGTCCACGCTACAACTAGAAACGATTATTCAATAACTATACCAGCCTTCCGTGAACTCAATGACCCTAACGAGATTAAATTATTCATATATGACTTTCACAAATTTTTTGATGGACTTATCGGACTAGATTTACTGACCAGATGGAATACGAAGATTGACTTAAAGGACAACCTACTGATTACGGCTACCGCTAGGAACCCTATCGTAATGTTTAATTCCCGAAATGTAAACCTTTATGAGGCTGTTATACCAGCCAACACAACTAAGCTTATCAGATTACCTATAAACGCTAAAGACGGTGACGTACATATCCCACAACAATACCTGTGCAATTGCATTGTAAGCGAATGCATTACAACCGTTTGTAATAACCGCGGCATTATAGAAATTTTAAACCCATCAAACAACGATACTATTCTATCCCTAGACCACCCGGTAGAAGCTGTAACTATAAGTAACATCGAATGCATGAACCTGGAACAAATACCTGACACATCTCGCATTAATAAAGTAATATCTAAATTGCGAACAGATCATCTTAATGAGGAGGAGAAAATTAACTTAGTTAATATTTGCTCGAAGTATGCAGATGTATTTTACATAGAAGGCGAACCCTTATCTTTCACCAATAAGGTGAAACACCGTATACGGACTGTAGACGACGCACCTATCTATACCAAGACTTACAGATATCCTTTCGTTCATCGCCAAGAAGTTAGGGAGCAAATTTCAAAAATGCTGGAACAAAATATCATTAGACCCTCTGACTCAGCCTGGAGCTCTCCCATTTGGGTAGTCCCTAAAAAAGCAGACGCTTCCGGGAAACAAAAATGGAGGCTCGTAGTAGACTTCCGAAAACTAAATGAAAAAACCATAGACGATAAATACCCCATACCGAACATAACAGACGTCCTAGACAAGTTAGGGAAGTGCCAGTATTTTAGTACCCTTGACCTTGCCAGTGGGTTTTACCAAGTTGAGACAGACCCTGACGACATCCACAAGACAGCATTCAATGTAGAACATGGGCATTTTGAGTTCCTAAGAATGCCCATGGGTTTGAAGAACTCCCCGTCAACATTCCAACGGGTAATGGACAATGTGCTGAGAGGCCTACAAAACGTGATCTGCCTCGTCTACATGGATGACATCATAGTCTATAGTACCTCGCTTCAGGAGCATCTAAATAACCTAGAGAAAGTATTCCAACGACTCCGAGAATCTAACTTTAAGATTCAGATGGACAAGTCCGAATTCTTGAAGTTAGAAACCGCTTTCCTAGGTCATATAATAAGCAATGAAGGAATCAAACCAAACCCGGACAAAATTACAGCTATACAAAAATACCCCATACCCAAAACCTCAAAACAGATAAAACAGTTTCTCGGACTTATAGGATACTACAGAAAATTCATACCCGATTTCGCTAGAATCACGAAACCATTTACTCAGTGCTTAAAGAAAGGTAGGATCGTCACACTTAATAAAGACTACGTTGACTGCTACGAACGATGTAAAAACCTCTTAACAAACGACCCGATCTTACAGTACCCCGACTTCAATAAGGAATTCATATTGACAACAGACGCCTCTAACTTTGCGATAGGAGCCATATTATCACAAGGGCCAATAGGATCAGACAGACCGATTTCATACGCATCACGAACACTAAACGAAAGCGAGATAAACTACAGTACCATTGAGAAAGAGCTTCTCGCCATCGTGTGGGCCACTAAGTACTTTCGACCCTACCTCTTTGGACGTAAGTTTAAGATAGTTACGGATCATAAGCCACTACAATGGATTATGAGCTTGAAAGAACCTAACTCGCGTTTAACTAGATGGAGATTGAAACTCAGTGAGTACGACTTCACTGTAGTGTATAAAAAGGGCAAAAACAACACCAACGCTGACGCCCTCTCGCGAGTTGAAATACATAATGACGAGATAAGCTCGATTACAGTGAATCCTTCCGAAAAACCCCCGTCAATAGCAGACTCCAGTACTGAAACAGCCCACACAAGTAACGAGAACCCCATACTCGAAGTACCAATCACCGACGAACCTATAAATAAATTTCACCGACAAATAATCATGACAGTAGTAGGAGACATAAAAAAAAGACCGACCGCGACCAAACCGTTTGACACACATACTCGCACCTCTATACAAGTTTCACAAACTAACCTAATAGATGACGTCATAGCCGCTATAAAAGAGTACGTAAACCCGAAGGTGAAGACGGGTATTATTATTAACCCCCCTTTGAGCATGTATGACATCATTCCTATAATACAAGATAACTTTAAAAGCTCTGCAATGAACCTCGTGTTATGTAAATCCGAACTCGAAAATGTAAAAGAGTACCTTAGGCAGCAAGACATAATTAGGCATTATCATGACGGAAAAACTAATCATCGCGGCATAAACGAATGTCACCTAGCCCTCTCGCATAAGTATTACTGGCCGAAAATGAGAGACCACATTACAAAGTATATTAATGAATGCACTACTTGCGGTCAGGCCAAATATGACCGAAGTCCCATCAAACAAAAGTTTAACATAGTGCCACCAGCCACTAAACCGTTTGAAATAATTCATATGGACCTCTTCACGGTCGGAAATGAGAAATACCTAACATTCATTGATGTATTTTCAAAATACGGACAAGCATACCTTATGAGAGATGGTACCGCAATTAGTATCTTACAGGGCCTACTACAGTTTTGCACTCACCATGGTTTTCCTGTAACTATAATAACGGACAACGGTACCGAGTATGCTAATCAGCTGTTCGCTGAATTCACTAGACTCCACAAAATTAATCACCATAAAACACTAGCTCACAGTCCTAACGATAACGGCAACATAGAAAGGTTCCACTCCACGTTACTTGAACACATAAGAATCCTACGTATTCAACATAAAAAAGAACCCGCAAACAATCTAATACCATATGCCTTACTCGGATATAACAGCTCAATCCATAGTTTCACTAAATGCAGACCATTTGACATAATAACCGGGCACTTTGATAGCCGAGACCCGTGGGACATTGATCTAAGTAGCCACCTATTGCAACAATACATATTAAACCATAGAGATCAAATGAAAACAGTATACCAAATCATAAATGAAACCTCTCTTAGTAATCGCACCTCTTTAATCGAAAACCGAAATAAGACCCGCGAGCAGGAGGAGGAGTATCAACCTAAACAACAGGTCTTCATAAAAAACCCATCAGCCCCGCGGCAAAAATTAGCCCCCAGATACACACAGGATGTAGTCTTAGCAGATTTACCTATCCACATTTATACGTCAAAGAAACGCGGCCCCGTAGCAAAATCACGACTTAAACGCGTACCTAAGACTGCTAAATTGTTGCAGGATGACGCTGCTACTGACGATATATGCAATACGGAGCCAGGAGATAAAACTTGAAAGTTTAGACTCTGGAATTGGATTACTACCCTTTAAACTTGGACCGCTCAGACTAATAACCCATTATCATACTTTCCTCCAATATGTCAACCTGGACGACATTGAAAATACTCTTTCCACCCTTCAAACTCAATTCCGTTACATTAAATTACACATGATGAATAACACATATTCTCTCTACGAGTATCAAATAGACTACCTTTCGGATAAATTAAGTAAAGTCACTGATCAGCTACGTACCCTAGAGCCTAGACGTTCAAAAAGAGGTCTTATAGACGGCCTAGGATCTGTCATAAAAAGCGTTACAGGTAACCTCGATTACTCGGATGCTGTTCGATATAATAATGCCATAAAGACGTTGAGAAATAACCAAAAGAAGACTATAGATGAATTTAACGAGCATATCAGCATCAGTAAAGAGTGGATGCTAACTCACACTAATATCATAAATAAAATTGTCGAAAACCAGAGTAAAATCAACACCACACTAAGTCTATTAATAAAACAGGCAGAGAGTAGCATAAATATGATCCAAGTCGCTAAGTTCAATCAGCTGTTGACTATCGTCAGCGAAAACATAGAGGACGTGTTATCGGAATTATATAGGATAGAGAATATTTTATCGTTCACCCGCGCGATGACTATTCATCATAGCATGTTAGGAATAGACATCTTGGGTAACGTAGTAGACAGGCTTAAAGAAATTTATGGTAATCACCACGTAATAGAGTTAGAATTACGTCAGTACTATGACATCATTAAAGCTGGGTATTATTACGACGACAAGAAAATAGTAATAGCATTTAGGTTTCCCATAGTCTCAGAAGATACCTATACACTTTATAAACTCTCCATAGTCCCGAACAAGAACAACCAAGTCCTCATACCTCCTTATCCTTTCATAGCAACCAATGGGAACACGTTCATGTACATGGAGGCAGAATGCCCGAAGCTAAATAATAATCGGTACCTCTGCGAACAAAAAACAAATCACTATATCCAAACTCAAGCTGACTGCGTGCAAACCTTCATTTCAAGCAAGACATTACAAAAATCCTGTAAACTAACGACCGTACATCTATCAAAACCGGCTGTAGAAGAATTAGATAGTAGACATTACGTTATATCATTCCCTCAATCTACCAGAGTTCAGATGAAATGTGGAAGCGACGATTACGACACACTGAGGGGAAGCTACCTTGCCACTATTCCATTGCACTGCTCGATACACACAAACGAAATAACCTTAATAAACACTAAGGACGAGATAAAAGGCCAACCTGTAAAAGTATTGAACATTCCCTACACTACTGAAACACAGGAGATAAGCTTACTACATGCAAATTTAACATCTATTAACTTGGATAGACTACACACTATTCAGGACAGAATAACTCTTCAGTCGCCGATTTCATCGTTTGAAACAACTGAAACGCTATATCATACTACTATACCGTTTTATGTTATACTGTGTATCGCAGCCATACTTACAATTGCGATGTTAACCAGAAGATATTTTCCTGGAAGAAACCTTTCCAGAAAACCGAACCAAAACGACGCTGTACCCACAGGACCAGGAAATCATGAAAACGCAGTTCCTGTAACATCTGAAACGCATACGCAACGAGAAAACCTACCAGCAACATTTTCACTGAGCGTTTTAAAATAGTTGCTGAACTACAGGCGGAGGTGTTACGCAAGCGTAGTATATCCAAAGCGCTGACTAAGGACGGCCTCAATTAATTATAACAAACAAGTAAAATGCGCAATTAGCGACACGAGGCAAATGCGCTGAATGCACAAAATACCACGGCACCATCGCGCCACCGCTACATGAGGTCGGCCACTTCTATTCCGGTTTCGAAGGAAGGCATAACTTTAGATTTAGCTAGATATAGTTTTCATTTATTGTAAGTTCTTTTGCTTTTATTAAATCAGTTTTAGAATCTAAATTGGTTTTTTTTAAGTATCCCGGCCGCAGCCTTCGTAATTTACTGATTTTTTTTTGAAAATTTTCTCTGGTCGTTGTTATGCATAAAAAACAAAACATGGTGCAATTCTATTGGCCGACATTTGGGACGGAAAAATAATCCCCCGAATACCACACGAGCTTCAAAATTATCTGGCATTTCCCGATAGGTTCCCTGCAAACAAATAAAATCGTCAAGTTTTTCAGGAAAAATCACTCGCGCTTCGCGCTCGTGATTTTTTAACCTGAAAAGAAAAACTTGACTCCTTCATTTGTTTGCAACGAACCTATCGGAAAATACCCGATAATTTTGAAGCTCTTGTGGTATTATATGTGATTAAATTTTAAGTTTTCCGTATGTGATTTGTTCCGAGAATTACTCTATCGAATGTTGTAAAAATCGAATTTTTTTTTCCAAAGTCAATTATAAAGTTTTGGTTTTCATCAAAATTAAGCTAGTAGTAGCTCGTTTGAGTATTTTTAGCCATTTCGCAACGCTCGCATTTTCTGATATGGACATCCATGCTTGCATGCCACTCAGCATGATGCTGTGCTATGGCGGTCGACCTCAAAGCGCTAGCTTTCAGTGGTCAACCCGTCAAGTAAACCTATGACCCTGAATACCACTTGACTTTACTAACGGAAATCCAGGAAGCTTACTGATTATACTCATAAATTATGAATGCCTTATCTTTGGTGTTGACTCTCTATTGATTTATAGCTAAAAGGTTATCTCAGAGATTCGGCGATAGCCCAATGGTGTTTGTGTTCTGTACATTAACCCAATGGCCGCTGTTTCAATCTTATGTTCGCAAATTAGTTTCCAAATATGTAAACAAATAACATGATAACACAGTAGTAGGATTTGGGGAAAGATCAGTATATACTGTCAGAAAAAGAGATAATGAACAAAGATCGCTTTGAGCGATAAGACCGAATATTCTATCTATCTAAGATTCAGCCTCGTCATACATAAGTTACTAAGAAACCCATGTCACACATCTGTAAATGAAATTTAATTTATTTAATGAGCTAATTAGTTATCAAATAAATTCAACTTTATTCGAAAAAAAAAATGGATTTTGAGAAAACTTCAATCAATTGTATCAGACGAGCCTGGTGACTTATTTCTTTTGCTGATTGTACCGAACGGTATACTTAGATACATTTCGCCAGTTATGTTATAGAGTAAAGTAATAGAGAGATGGTCAATTGCCATCAGCCCGGTACAATTCCAGATTCCGTAGCTGTTTCTAGAAAAGTTATTAACCATTTGCATTTAAAAAAAAATGACGTCTAAATAATACTTTGAATCAAACACTTTAACCGTCAGTTTTGAGCGACAAGTTCAAACATGGCTTTTAAATTGTCAATATTCCGGAACATGCAGAAATCAATCTTATTTACATAGGTGTCGAGTTGGTATTTGTTTAAGTAGAAAAAACGTAAATAGGAAACGAAGATTTTGTATAAAGTACACTTGTTTAATGTTGCTTCTACTTTTTGTGACGTGTTGTTGACGAAGGAATTTTATGGTACTAGTTAAATAATTTTCTGACCTAAAATACTTAGTATAAAATAATCTTTTTAACGAGTATTTTGAGTATTTTGTCAAACCTTTGATCAGCAGAAAACACCGTACTTAGGAAGCATCTAAGTACCGTGGTTTTTGTATATGTAGGTACTATAGATAATTATTAGTTTTACTAATGGTTTTTTTGGGGTGGGAAATCATCAAATAACTTGCCCCGCCGGGAGTCGTCTCGCGGCGCCTGGCGCCCGGGGCGTCTCCCGCGGCGGCTGGGTTGGTTTGAGGTTCTCTCCCTCAAACGCTCAGTCACCTCCTTCGCTAGCATGACTGCTTCGCAAATGGAGGTGACCGCTTACCATTCCCTCTCGCTCCGGACCATGGACTGAACCAGGGCCGGACGCGAGAGATCGCCGCCGCCGATCGCCTCTACGAGGGCACGGCGGTGCTCCGCCCAAGCTGGGCAGACCGCCACTGTGTGCTCCACTGTGTCCTCCGGGCGATCGTCACAATGGTGACACCCGGGCATTTCCTCCCGCCCAATTATATGCAGGTTTACTAATGGTTAACACAATGAACCGTAGATTCGAGTCTGTGGGCGGTGAGCAATGGGTAACTCACCGTCCGTCCATCTAGTGACGAGAGGCCGTGTCGACGGCGCGTTAGTGTTCCACTCCAGGCTCGCCTCAAAGAGATGTCAGCACAGCAGAGGGGCCTGCTAGGACCACCGCCTGCCTGGGATGCGGGTTGTTCGAAAGAGATAAAAAACAAAGCGTGCTCAGCATTGGCGTTTGCGACCATTAGACTAACATAGCAGTTTTTACAATAGCTAATGATGTTTATTTTGCAAGTAGGTTTTCACAAACACTTTTACACGTCTTTTTTTAAAAACTAGATGAGGCCGGTGTTTCGTACCCGACTACTCTGAGAAGAAACAGCCGAAACAAACTCAGAGGTCATAGTCTCTTTTAAAGTCCAGACAAAAAATCTTGGTCAACTTACATGAGGACTATGCAGATAAGTGTCTGAAATGGTCTTTTTAAGAAAGCACCACACATATTGAGTGGATCTGTCCAGTCAGTGCAAGCATTTGTCAGTTATCGTGTAGCTCGACTCATAACCCAAGGAGCTCAACGACACGACGAACAATACCAAAAAAAGGACATTAGTGTAGGTCCCTAATAATAGTACTCAACTGCCAGACAATCGTCAAAAACAAAGTAAATAAAAGTTATGATCCACAGCTGTTTTGTTCTGTTATAGTATAGAATCAAGTTCTTATATTTTAATAAACGTATAGGTACTATATGTTGGTGTCGATCAGTTAGTACTGTCACTTCTCTCGGAAAAAAATAGGAAGTTAAGAATGACGAGTTTTTTGTAAGTCTGGCTGTAGTAGTATTTGACGTTTAAACACTAATGAGTCTCAAGTCTTTGAATAAATTACTTTTTTTTTCACAGAAAACTTTTTAGGTACATAATAATGTAGGTGAACAAAATTCCGTCGTTTTTTAGGGTTTCCTTGCCAAATGGCAAAAACGGAACACATAGTTTTTCTCTGTCTGTCTGTGTGTCTGCCCGTGTGTCACAAGCTTTTTACTCCAATACTATTGGATCCACATAGTTGAAATTTAAAGAGTGGATGTTTATTATGAACCGGTGTACAAATATGAAACAAAAAATATATAAGTAGGGGTAGCCCTCCATTCATGCAACTGAGGGTTGAAACAAAATTATCTTCGTATGTATGACTGCGTGGGGCGTTTATCGACAGATCTTTTAAAATGATATCGAGATTCCCAAAACATTTGAAGATATTTGCTTCTAAAGTCGTAAAAAATTTTGCCCCCCCTCTAATTTTTACACTTAAATGGGAGATAATTCTAGAAATATTTTGATTTGTAGTACATATATAAACCTATCAACAAAAGTTGGTTTGAATCTGATTTGATAAGTGCAGCCGTAACTTTGTTTTTCATTAAGATACTATAAAGAACAAATTTAGTTTTGCGGATGAGTGTAAATTTTCATTTAATTTGAATGAGCGTCAAAAATATAGCTTCGTGCTATGGAACGCTGTATATGTTAAGTATAAAAATAATCCTTTTGTTTGTCAACATCATTTGAAACAGCCTACTTCATACTTATGCAAATATTCTGATTTGTAGTTTTTTTTGTGTACGGTCAATAACCTCAAGTTAAAAGTATGTTAATTTTATATATTAGATAACAAATTTCGGATTTAAGCCTCCTTTAACTTTGATTCCGAATATTTTCTGTGAGTCATTACAAATACTGTTTGTTTATAAATATAAATACCTGGCGGTTTAAAATGGCCACAGATGAAGTAAATATTATGAATTGTTACTTTGTGGCAATTTTACAAATGGAAACGTAATCCTTACTAATATTATAAAAGCGAAAGTAAGTTTGTTACCTCTTCACGCTTTAATGGCTAAACCGATTTTAGAGATAGTTGGGAACCAGGAGACGGACATAGGCTAATTTTTTTTTTAAAGTGGGATGTGAGGGAGAAAGAGGGAAGGAAAGGGAAAACTTAGCGTTGCTATTACAAATCAATAAGGCGCAAGAGGAACTGTGTTACCCCGAATTTAACGCGAGCGAAGCCGCGGGCAAAAGTTAGTAATATTATAAAAGCGAAAGTGAGTTTGTTTGTTACGTCTTTACGCCTAAATGGCCCAACCAATGGACCGACCCTGGAGATGGACATGGGCTAAAAAAGTGGGATAAGGGGAGAAAGAGAAAGATTTTTTTTTCGATCATCCCGCGGTTTAAAGTTAGCGTTAGCCCAAAGTAACTAAGCCACGCGGACGAACTCGCGGGAGGAAGCTTGTTCAAATTAATTTTAAACTAATATAATTCGGCCATTTTGGACCCCCTGGTACCCCACAAAACACTACACGACAATTATCTTGCAAAAAATATGAAAAATAGAGGATGTATTAGACTGTCTGGCTAAATCAAACAAGTTCTTATATATTTATTATGCTCTCACGTGTTGTTATTGACGCACAAACATAAAAAGCCTATTCAGAATATTAAATTTAATATCTTATTCCAAATTATTTGGAGGTCAGAGAGGCAGTTCCATGTTAAATACTGGTATTCAACTGCAACCGGTTAGACTGGAACCCGAACGCCAATTTAGATGAATAAAGGGGGCCATTAAGATTCTGTACCATTTCTAATGGTCCTATCGACCACACCGGGACAGTGCTCCTTTTTCCGGATGGGTACCTAACCATCGAATAATCTCCCCCGCTCTGGGTAGAGCGGGAGGGAGGGTCAGACTTGTACTGACTAAAACCCGCCCATGTTCCTTCTATTGCCCTTTACGTTCCAGGGCCGCGGTATCTCTTTCGAACAACCCGCAACCCCGGCAGGCGGTGGACCTGGCAGGCCCCTCTGCTTTGTGGCGCGCGTGGAACACTAACTCGACGTCGACACGGCTTGTCGTCAATACACGGACGGACGGTGAGCCACCCATTGCTCACCGTACACAGGCCCAAACCAACCCAGTCGCCGCGGGAGACGCTATGAACCAGGCATTTTTTTAAATACTGGCCACTGATAAATTCTTGACTGAAAAAAAAAAACAAAACGACTATGGTTGGATTTGGAGTCAATTGTAAGACTTCAAGTTTATCAGAAGTGCGACGACTACATCAACAAGGCAGTCAGCCGTTAAGTATTACCACTAAATACATAAACCTGACTGAGTGGATAATAAATAATGGATACCTGTGACTTAATATTGACTGAAGATCGCATGGGAAAAAAACATCTGAATCATCGCCATTTTTGTTAAGGCTCATCATCGTCTTCATCTGCATAGTCTTTTCCCAAACATGCTAGGGTCTGCTTGTCTAACTAGATACGTCTGACTATCTGAATTTTACAATTTGACATGGTGCGACTGCCGATCTGACCTGACTAACGGGATTATGAATCTAGTTAGTACTGAGTCATAATACAAAATCGAATCAAAAGCATTTATTTCAAGTAGGCCAGTTACTGTTACAAGCACTTTTGAAATGTCAAAACAATAAAAAATAAGCTACAGTCCCAGTCACAAGGCATAATAATTGTGAAAGTACTGTAGTTGCCGATTCTAAAGCGTAGATCTCTATGTAGAAGAATGGGAAAGAATAAAACCCTTTGGTAATACTGGTTGTCAAAATTTCGGGCCCTGACTACCTGTAACTGCTGTCAAAGTTCTGTAAATTACAGTCGGGACCAACGGCTCCATGTGCTTTCCGAGACAAAGGCCTAGATAGAAATGACGATTTGATATAAAAAAAGAAAACAGGGAAGTTTTAAATAATGTCAAGTTCTGCACAATTTCAATGAAATGTCAAAATTATCACAATAATATTACTCATCACATAATATCAAATGCTACAACACAAAAATAACTAAACATGGTAAGTCAATAGGTATATACATACACAGAGTATTTATAAAATAAATGTAATGTCAAAATTTATAATTAAAAAAATCAATATTTGAGTAGTTAAATTTTTAACATTTTGTAAAAAAAAATGGATATTTTATCTACACCAATCGCAAAAATTTATCGATCATAAAAACTTTTTTTTTTTAATTATAATTGTTTTACATTGAATGAAAGGAAATTAGGTTTAAACCTATCATTTATTTGCCGACTACAAAATTAATGTGATGTTTCTGTTAGTTCCGTTAGTCTTTTGTTTTTGTGGTTCCGCTGTTTACAATCGTCCTGTCTGTCTGTCCGTCCGCATGTCACAGCCATTAAACTCCGAAACTACCTTGCAGTTGAAAGGAGACGGATACGCTTTCATACAATTTTGGGCCCAGATGTAGAAAGATGAAATTTGTGTCAATTGATAGCTACCATACTAACAAACAATCACAACAATGTTTGCAGATAATTGGCAATCTGAGAGCCGATATAAAAGAGATTTAAGAAAAGTGAGGTTACTTAACAATCTGTACTTAACAGCCTATTTTTGAAGTACGATTGTCATTTTTAACCCAAATGCTGAAAGTTTTATCAGAATACGTATGTATATTTGTATGTATTTAGCTAATTTTGATGATTCTTACGTCAATCGATTCAACTTAACCTTGCGAGTGTCACTGACCACATTAAAATTGAAAAAATGACGGCTTTTGGACACCGTAGAATTTTGGGGGCCCATTTTTTAATACTTACTAGTAATGTGGTGTATCAAAATAAAGGATTTTAAGAGGTGACTTCAAAAATTATAAAAACTTATCTAAACCAGATGTATCCTTCGACTGCACAGCATGATTTTCTTCTAGTTAACGTCTTTTTAGTTCGCTTGACAGTCAAGGTTTATAATTTTTTGAATTATCTATTTGTCTTATAATTTGGACAGGATGTTAACTATATTTTGTAGAATGGGACGGAGATGATGTAAAAAAAAAACTTTTTTTATTAATATTATCATCTTCAATTATAACAAGAATGTCATCTAGGAAGTGTGCAGGTGGTACAATATTTTCTTGGTATCTAGCTCAACTAGGGTACCAAATTATTGACATAACAGGAGCACAGCAGCCTACAGTCCCAGCAAGCTTGGCAAACATGGTACCTGAAATAAGCAAATAAGTTTTAATAACAAATAACATGATTACTTTTTAAAAATCAACCCACTCAGGCAGAATGTACCCGGCTCAATATATTTTTAAAACAACTTTTTTGTACAATACCTACGTTCTATACAAATAATTGATTATTTCTTTCACTTTGCCTGATAGTTACTTAGTTCAATGTAATGTATCTAGTGACTTTTATTATTGACTGCCATACAAATATAACAATAAAGATTGCAAGCCATCGAGGTAGACGCTGGTGAGCTTATTAACAGGAAGTGAGTAAGTACTTACAGATTGTGGATCATACCATTTTTGAATCACTGCTAATATCATTTCGTCATCCATAGCTCGGTGACCATTTACACAACGATCCATGATGTCAATCAATATCCCGTCGGTAGGCCGTTCGTCCAAGTTCAACATTTAAGCGGGCTTCTCCGTGTCCGGTATGGTAGCAAAGCAAGGGTCGTAGAATGAAGAAGATAAGAAGTCCGTAAAAAAGCCGGGGCCGAGGGAAATATCAATAAAAGTATGAGAGAAAAGTGTCAATCGATGTCATGATGTAGGTACTCATGTCATGCATGATTGCATAGCATGTCAAGTCAGAGTTAGCACAGATTAAAAATACAATACTCGATTAGTAAATGTGAATCGATTTATGTTAATTACGTAGATATTTAATTAGTTTAAAATCTTAATACTCTAATTCCAATAGATTTAATTATTTATTTAAATAAATCATCTGGTGAAAGCATTTTCGTACATAGTATGAACTCGGTAACGATAATCGATTATAATTGAATCGATATTCCTTACTTCCATACTTACTTCGTAACCATAACTTAGTTATTGAATTTTTCATTTTCCAGATTGTTGATTGAGTTGATGTTTTCACACGTTGAAATAGAAAAATACAACCATTTTTTTCAGCCATACCTCAACTTATTACAATTGGGCCCAGAAGTCCCCGTCTCCTTTGGTGAGTCTTCGATAAACCGCTACACAAAGGAATGTTAAATGATGAAACAGTAATTATACCCGGTCTTTATACAAGTGGGTTTAAAAAAAGATAAATGTATAAAATTGTGTATGTTAGGTAGAATTTAAAATGCTATGAAAACCAAATTTAGTTTTGCTGTTATGTGTAAATTGACTTATGAGAGGCCGGTAAAAATATTTGTTACTGCTGGCGCCTGCGGCTTCGCCCGCCTGGTGATCGAATCGAATCGAATAAAAAAAGTATCCTATCTATCCAAATTTCATCAAGATCCATTCAGCCGTTTTGACGTGAAAGAGTAACAAACATCCATACACCCAAACAAGCTTTCGCGTTTATAATATTAAATATAGTAGGATAGCAGGATTAGTGTATAACAAATATATCCATATTTGTTATATTATTTGGTGCTACGGAACCCCGCGTGTGCAAGTCCGACGCGCACTTGGCCAGGGTTTTTATTCTCTCTACTAGGCATCCTCGACTCATTGGTTTTACAACCTGTTTCTCTCACTGGACAAGGATCACCATATAGGTCACTGGGTTTCGGACCTCGAACACAAATCTTTTGCGAACACCAAAGAATTTCCCCTAGTTGACCCTCATAACTTCTACCTTTTCCTAAGTTAAATCTTGTAGCGAGAAAAGATAAATGTTGGAAAGAATTACGATCCTAGCAATGTGTATTACTTTTGGTTTGTTCGAAAGTGTTTGTATTATAATTGGGAATAGACATATATATATATATATATATATATCTCTATATATTGTCTATATGTATATATATATCGTGATGAATTCTAGGAGACTAGCTTCCGTCCGCGACTTCATCCACGTGGCTTAGTTACTTAGGGCTAACGCTAACTTTAACCCGCGTGATGATCGAAAAAAAATATCTCTCCTCTTTTCTTCCCTCTTTCTCTCCCTCGTCTCACTTCTTTTTTTTTAAAGTTAGCCTATGTCTGTCTTCAGGGTCCCAACTATCTCTGTACCAAAATTCATCATAATCGGTTCGGCCATTTAGGCGTGAAGACGTAACAAACTCACTTTCGCTTATATAATACTAGCTTTGGCCCGCGGCTTCGCTCGCGTTAAATTCGGTAGCGCCTTATTGATTTGTAATAGCAACGCTAAGTTTTCCCGTTCCTCCCCTCTTTCTCCCTCATATACCACTATTGTTAAAAAAATAATAGCCTATGTCCGTCTCCTGGTTCCCAACTATCTCTGTACCAAAATTCATCAAAATCGGTTTAGTCATTAAAGCGTGAAGAGGTAACAAACAAACTCACTTTCGCTTTTATAATATTAGTAAGGATTTTTAGGGTTCCGTACCTCAAAAGGAAAAAAACGGATTCCCTTATTGGAATCACTTTGCTGTCCGTCTGTCTGCCTGTCTGTTTGTCAAGACCCTTTATCTCAAGAACGCGTGGAGGTATCGAGATGAAATTAAAACCATATTCTCAACTCTGTAGTCCCTTGGAGCTCTAAAAACAACCCTCTAAGTCTATGTAGTCAAAAGGTATGGCTGTTTATGTCAAAAATTTGTACAGAACCCTCAGTGTGCGAGTCTCTTGGCTGATTTTTATTGCAAGTGAACGCTTTGGTATATCAGCACTTTTACGTTAAACCGGCGCGCTCATGCTAGCGCTTCTGGTGGTCACTCTTTGAAGCGCACACTCTCTGGAGACGGACATAGGCTCACTTCTTTTTTTAAGAAGTGAGAAATGGGGAAAAAGAGGGAAGAAAAGCACCACGCGGCTAAAGTAAGCGTTGGCCCAAAGTAACTAAGCCACGCGGACGAAGTCGCGGGCGGAAGCTAGTGTTTTGTAAATATGAAACAGTGTTGCTTTATTAAATGTCTAATTATTACGAAGAATTTGTTACCCTGGAAACTAAGATACTATAAAATTATAGTTTAATCACAAAGTACGCACTAATTATATGCAATACTAATAATATAAGTATAAATAATAATACGATTACTTATAAGATTCATTTTCCGCTTGATAACAGCATAAATGTTTTTACATTGGTACATGGTAATTATAAAGATGATACATTAATAAAGAGTTAATTGGTCGTTGATCTAATGGTTGCAATCGTAGTTCTAAGTATTGAGCATAAATAAGGTTTACGATTATATTCCTAAGTAAGGCTTAGCATTTTCCTGCCCTTGTCCCATTTTATTTGAGGTCGGCGCAACACGTTTTCTTCTACCATTCTCCTCTATCAGACGTCACGGCATCATTTACTCCTTTCTCCTTCATATCAAGTGAGGCTTATAATTATTGTTTTTTTTCAGGCATTTCTCAGTAACAGCCACATAGGCTGAATTTCTACCAGATTTATGGCAAGAACCCCATCCTCTGTTTTAACGAACTAAAATATAACTGGTGAATGGATTTTGTATTAGAATCTTCTTTATTTAAAATAAAAAAAAAACGTTGCTCCTAGCTAAGAATTTCTCCTGTATGTAGTGGGTGCGTTTACAAACATTTAAACTCACATACACAAACAGCCAGACCCGAAACAACTATCTGCAGGTCATACAAATATTTGATCCGTGCGGGGATAGCCACTGCGTCAACCGTGTCGTCAAACTACAACATACTAGCTGTGCTCAGCGGTTTCACCCGCTGCTCGGGTCCCCTTGTCACTTAAGGGGATGAAAAATAAATGTTGCCCGATTTTCAGACCTACCAGATATGCACACAAAATTTCATACGAATCGGTCCACCCGTTTTGGAGGAGTATGGGAACGAACATTTTGACACGAGAATTTTATATGTTAGGAATAAGATAGAAAACAGGAGCTCCTTGGTAAATAATAGCAGCCGCTCAGGTCGATCTTTAGATTAAGCCGCCCAAACGTTACAAACACAGTTTCCATCGTGCCTCGGAAAGCACGTTAAGCTGTTGGCCCCAGTTGTCATTTGTAGATCTTTGGCAGTCATTAAAGTCAGTGATCCAAAAATCTGACAACCAGTCTTACCAAGGGGTATCGTATAAGCCAGCACTAACTGGGCTGTGGATGTCACATAGGCAGTTGCTCCATGTAAAATACTGGTATTCAGCTGCATCCGGTTAGACTGGAAGCCGACCCCAATATAGATGGAAAAGGCTAGGTAGATGATGATGAAGATACACTGCTGACAAACTCACTCATACCAAACACACAAATGAAAGCCGGGACCAATTGCTGCACGTGCTTTCCGAGGCAAGGAGAAAACTTAGTCTTTATATGGTGGTCACCCATCCACAAATCAACCTAGTCAAGCTCGGCTTAACCTAAAGATCGACCAAAGCGGCTATTATTATTTAACCACGAGCTCCCTTACTTTACTTGCCCAGTTAGTATCCATATTGAAATGCGTTTGGACCAGTTTCATGTCAAAGTGTGACATCCTCTTATTGTTTTATACAAAAACAGATTTAACAGCGTTATTCCCTTTTGTCTGTAAATAACCAGAAGACATTCATTGCCACCATGTGTTTCTCGCATTCACTGCACCGTTGACGTTTTTATACGCCTTAGCTGCGTGTGAAGATCCAAAATAATTGTGCTTTTATGGCTTATTGTGATACCAACGCAGTGTTTAGGGCTGATGACAACTTGATGACATGATAATACTATTTATTTGAAGCTGTTAAAATGAGTTGTGTTTCATATTTTGTTTGTTTTGGACTCAAGGGTGGTAATGTTTGGTTGTAGTATGTGAGTTGGAATTGACTTTTTGAAATTATTGCTTTTTTATAATACTTCTTCTCGTTTTAAGAAGTTTTTTTTTTGCAAAATTGACTTTCCTATCAAGTGGATTTTCGCAATAATATTGTTGTGATTTAAATCTTTAATCTTTTTATACAATGCTTCTGGTCATGGACTAGCGATATTCCACGTACTTATAACAAACAGGTACTAGGACTCTAAAATATTGATTAGAAAAAAAATGGAGTTTTATTTTATTCTTTCTTTATTCTGCTTTTGTCTCAGTAAGTAATGTTTTTTTTTGTACTCGCTTAGAGAATATTTTAAAACGGCTACCAAATAGCGGGAAAGTGAATTGGGCCCTAGTGTGTAGCGTAATAGTGTATTAAATCACTTGCTACATAAGTATCTACAATATCGCTAGTTCATGACTGAGCACATTGTATATTCTTTTTGGTGTTAATGTATGAATACTGCATTAGAGTAGGGTTTGGCTTTTTGACATGATTGTTATTCCAGAACATATCTCCCTGATTTAAATGAGCATCATCTACTAAAATTTATATTGACTCATCATTGATCACGTTGATCACCGCATTACTTTACGCGATAGTAATGCAAAACTGCCAATCGAATAAGACAGGTTTTACAATAAAATAACACAAGTTTAACATCACCAATTTATTATGACAATGATTAATTAACAAATCTTGTTGGTACCACTAATCACATTTCACATTTTTACTTTCAAATCAGACTTAGCAACAGCTAATAATAAGTTAACTATCCCGTGGACCAACTTCTCTTGTTAAACCTTTATCATTAATTTCTCGTACTATAGTAATAGGAACATTCTAGAACATTAATATTAATCCGAAGACAATTCGCTGGCCGGGACGTGTTTGAAGAAGCTTTCGACGTTTTCAATGATCTTGGCGACGATGGCTTTGACAATTGGGGGACCGACTTCTTTGACGATTTCGTTGCTGCTAGAAGCAATCAGCTCACGGGCAGCGCGACCTGGTAGAAAAAGGATAAACTTAGAATAGAATCATTTGTACCAAAGTCAAGATGATACTTTTTATGGGGAGTAGAATAGAACAAAATAGAATATACATTATTGCACGCCAAAATAGAAAAACATCTGTTTTACAGAAATTGCTAATTCCATGTTTACAATGGTGGTCTTATCGCTGGTAGCGATATTTTCAACACAACCTGTGGATGGACTGTACGAATATGAAAATATAACGGGGATAGTCGTAATGTACCTACTGCTAATACTACATAATTCAAATAATTTTAATAAAGTTATTTATTCAAATATGTAAATACATGAATGTATTTAATAATCCTTTCATAATATTATGAGGTAGACAAAAAAGATAGGTGTTAAATATGAATTGGGAAATTTAACAACAATTCAATCCGTGAATCCGCATGGAAATGGATACCATCCGTCTGTGGGAGCACAAGGTTATATCGGATTCTAACCGACTAAAAACCCAGTCTATCTATTGGTACTATGTGTGTGGGGGCCCGGTAGATACAAGTACATTCGCGCGTACTTCGACTGGTACCAGCAATCAACCATTACATGGTATCCATTCCAGGCGGACCCCATCCCCAAGTGTGGTCTTTCCAACTTTGGACGCAATCCTAAAAAAATATCTTCATCATTCTGTATAACTACTACAGTTGAATTTTTAAAACCCGGACTTCCCGTCGCAAAAATATGGATAGTTTTTTCTAGTCAGTTGAAGGCCAGTTATCGTTATCCGTGTTCAATCACTTGTCTATAGGTACGTAATAGAAGAACCTAGATCAAATAAAACAAACAAAAACTAATCATGTTTTAAATAAATGTCATTTGAGTTCTCCGGAAAGAAATTCAATGATTAGATTTGCGTCAGTATTTTTTTTTTATGAACTAGCTTGTTTATTAATTTTTGCTTCTAATCTTTAGTACAATCAAAAATGATTGTACTGAATCAAATAATATTGTACTGAAGATGATCATTGTCATCATCTTGCTAGCCTTGCCCCTACTATGCTGGAGTCGGCTATCAGTCTTACCGGATGCAGATGAATTCCAGTATTTTACATGGATCTAGTTACTGCCTATCTGATCTCCACAATCCACTTAGTATCCACTAGATTAATACGATACACCTTGGTAAGACTGATTGCCAGACTTTGGAGTACCTACGATACGGATGGCTTAATGACTGAACGATCGGTTGCTGCGCAGTGTGACGCGGGTTCGATTCCCGATTGCAACAAAAGTTTGTATGGCCTACAAGTAGTTGTTCCGGTACTGACTCGTGATTCATGTTAGTGAGCTTAAACTTAACTAATACCACATATAACTAGCTAATACGTACTTACCACACCCGGAAAAAATTCTAGTGTGGGGGAACGTTTTTAAAATATATAATTTCTTACCAAGAACTTCATTTCCATTGAAGAGGTTTTCCAACTCGATGGTAGACTTGTCCTTTAGATCGTAGGAGTGTTTCCAGCTCTTGATGGTCCAGTGTTTTTCCCCATCTTTGCCAAGATTGTCTCCCATGTCAACATCAACGGTGATGATAACTTTCCCTTTAAAGTACAAAACACATTAGGTTATTATTTTTCCAAATCTGATCAATAGGAATTTTGGGTATCGACGTAGGTGACTACTGGAACTGTAACAAATGTAGGGGAACTGGAATAAGAAGCTTAAGAGAAAGAATTTATTATTAAACTGCCATAGCCGATGAACAAAATGCTTCTAGAGTTGAAACCGCGTTTTTGTAAGTGTAGCGTGTAACGGAGCTGGAAAAGCGACCAATAAAAGATTACTCGGGTAGAGTGGATGCAGAAGAAATAGGGTAGGGTGTTCTGGGGCAGCTTGTGAAAATATATTCAGCTGTCGATAGTTTCCTTTAACTGTAAATTATGTTGATGTTGCCAAGTTAAGCTTAAGTGGAACTGGGCTGACTATGTTAGCCGTCTGCCCAACAAGCTGTGGGCCAGAATAACCAAAATGAGGAGCCCTGAGACAGTCAGAAAGTGACGCGGTAGACCTCACAGGAGATGGCTCGATGAGCTGGACAGAAGCAACGATCACTCTTCACATTAGCCTCAGATTTGGAAGTAATAGCGAGAGGGTTTTGCCCAGTCGTGACATGACACAAACTAATATTAGCATAAATGTTGATGAGCATTGGGACCAATAACTGGATATAGACGTTTGTGATTGTGATTTTCAAATGAACAGAAGTAAGCCTTGAAAACCAATACAATGTGGTACAGGTTGCATCCTTTTTTAGGTTTTTTATTATTTTATTATATCGGATATATACAACTGGTATCTATAATGGGGAACAACTTTAACGCTGTCGAATGATTCTATTATAAATGATAATTATTCTTCTAATTTATATTAACAGCGGTGGTTCTGCCGAGTTCTATATACATTTCAATTATTTCCGCATAGCTTTAATATACTTTAAAACAAAGATTGATAAAGTTAATTTTATTTAAATTTTATCAGAGAATAAGTCCATTAATATTATATATTTGACTAAATACGTAATTATTTTAGTTTCTAGTCTAAACAGATTACACTAATGACAGTCATTTAGTAGGTATAAAACATGACGTTTTTTATCAAATGAGGAATAAATCTTTGGAACCGGTCTTAAGATAATCTATGGTTTAATAGAATACATGTCTTATTTTTTTGCAAATAGCTATTATCTTCAGAAAAAAGTGCTTTGAGTAGGAATTTATTGCTTTATCACTACATTTTTTTTAAATACTATTAAAATTTTTAGTCTTTGACATTATGACATATCAAAAGTTTGACGCACAATCCCAAGGTCGTCTTCTATTGAGAAGAGTCTATGGTTTCGATTTCAATGTTTAGCTTTAACAATGTTTATTGGGTGGCAAACAAACAGGAGAATGATCATCGAAGTCTTAAGTTATTTGCAATATGAGGGGCCATTCTCCCTGCCGGGGTTGCGGGTTGTTCGAAAGAATCTAAATCAAAAGTCATTTATTCAAATTAGGCTAGATAATCAGCACTTTTTGATCGTCAAATTACAAGAAACAGTCCCACAAAAACGCCCCGCCCTTCACCACTTCCTATTGTTTAAGCTAGGAACAAGAAGTGGCGGAACAAACTCCCCAGCAACACATTTGTCTATCAGGTTAGAAGAACCAGATTTTATACTGAACCAGATTTTAAACAGAAAGAGATACCGCGGCCCCAGAACATAAAGCGTAAAAGAAGGAACATGGGTGGATTGTAGTCAATATAAGTCTAACACTCGCCCCCCCGCCGTCATGAGAGGGGGAAGTTATTTGATGATATCCCAACCGCAAAAAGGGGCTATTATATAGGAAGTGACTATTCGTACGGGTACTGGACGAATAAATTATATTTATTCGTACATACATTCAATTTTTATTTAGAGCGATGATTATTTGGTATAATTTCACTTGGCATAACTGCATACTATGCAGATGGCAGAAATGGCTAGGTTAGGTTAGAACTGCGACCTCCTATGCACGAGACGAGCGAGCGTAGCGAGCGGTGCCGCGGCAGCGGCCGGCGAGGGCCAGAAACGACTTTCATTATTAGAAAGAGAGCTTGTTTTTAGTAGGTTACCCGGAACTGAACTATTGAGATTAGGATAATTACTTATTGATTAAAACATTTAAAAAAAATACTATTTTTTGGTTTAAATTAAAAACAAATAGAAACGCAATTTTTTTTTAAATTTGCACTTTTGTTGATGAAATAAAATTATTCGTCCGACTTAACAGTAACAGTACCCGTATTAATAGGCTCAGCCTATTATATAACCCAGAAAAAAACTTGGAACGGTCAGAATTACACCAACACTCTTAAAATTAAAACTAGGCAACTTGATTGCAAGAATGGGTATACAATACAATAATTACAACTATTTTACATCTCCCTGGATGTACTCAGTCTTTTTAATGGACTTTTTAACGGATTTAATGCCAATGGCATTTCCTACCAGTAAACCTTTTTTTTTACAAAAGCCTTTGCTGCTCTGTCATCGATGTATGATAAAGATTCGATTCCTAAACCAGTTTACGAGAGACTGTACTTTTAGCCTTACAACCCGAGTAGTTTACAGTTCTGTTGATATTCTATGTCAATAATTGTCTATGACAAAGCACACTATATGTTTCTACTTCTTATTTATTTATACATTTGTAATAAAAAAATGAATTCAAATATTTACTGAAATGTCTTTGTCATGTCTGACCCTCGCCCTCGCCCTTTCTTTCTCCTTAGCTGTCAATATCATTTTTATATTTTTATGAATATTTGACAACTTTAGCCTTCGACGTCAAGTAACGTCACTCTAAAATAATGTGTCGAAGTAAGACGTGTCATGATTTTGACAGATGTCTATTTAAGGTTTTAGTTTTCTTTTCCATAAGGGGTGAATAGACTTTTGAAAATGCTGCTTCACACTATTTTCAACTTTTGCCTTACTAGATTCTGTTTCTCATTACTGTGATTTTCAAAGTGTATTTTGACTGATAAAATCTTCAGGTGTGATGTTTTTTTTTTTAATTTGAAAATACCAACATTATTTTCGCCAGTTATGTTTTAGTTTCATTTATTAACACATTCCCTGCGCCATCATTTTCAAAGAACTTTCAGCTGGTGCTTTGGAGGCCTAAAAGATCTCGAAACTAACCTACCCTTTTTTGTTTTTTTTTTTGCAGATAGAAAATCATCAAATAACTACCCCTGCTCTGGGCGGAGCGGGGGGAGAGTCAGACTTGTACTGACTAAAACCTACCCATGTTAAGGAACATGGGTAGGTTTTAGTCAGTACAAGTCTGACCGTGGCCCCGGAACATAGAAGGCAATAGAAGGCTATTGCCTTCTATGTTCCGGGGCCACGGTATCTCTTTCGAACAAACAAAAAACACTTTGGTGCGTTTGAGACCTAATGAGTCTCAAAATACTCAAAGAAATCAGTTTTCTCATACTTAAAGACCTAGAGACGTTTGATCCTCCCGCAAGGAGTGAAACAAGAGATCTGATAGATCTCGTAATGCAACGAACGTGTTAATGCCGAACCTATTTCTACTTATTATCATATGAGGTGTTAAAAGGCCCTCGATCGATTACAATCTTTAAATGTTCCCTTCAATGATTTTCAAAAGTTTTTTTTTTGATTTTTTGTTTTTTCGATAGCTTGTGTCAATCTTAAACAATTTTCACCATCTTTATCGCTGATAGCATGTCACTTTGTCTAGACCGGAGCGGAGCGGAAAGAGTGTAATTTTTTTACTGACTAAAACACCAATGTAACTTATATATTTATATGTTCCGTGGCCGTGGTATCTCTTTCGAACAACCCGCAACCCCGGGATTGTCTAGACCCTCAGATTATTATCACCATGACTATGACTTTCTAATGGTACTTTAAAAATGGCTAGGAAAGAACTGTCTGTTTACTTCTAACAACATCGAGTCTTATTACTTTCGGGACTTTTTCTTCCCTGTTAAAACACTAGAATATGGCAAAACTTGAGATTTGTATTTTTTTTCTCATCTATATTACGTAGGAACTTACTTAAGACAACACGTGCGTCTCCCTTTCCTTCAATTGGTAGGATGAGTAAACGTCCGCTCATTTCATATTTGCCTTTGAAGTCAACGCTGCACTGAAGCTTCACGGTTATCTTCGACTTAGCGACATCACGGCTGAAAAAAAATCACTTTATTATAGGTTTCAACATTTGATTTTAGCTTGAATTAGTTTGAAAAAATCGTGTCTTTCTAAGATTGTGGAAGTTCTATGCTGTAATTTCTGCAGTGATCAAAAGGTTGGGCCATAAATTATACCGGGAGAAATAATTCTTCCCCTGTCAGGTTCTATGCTGCAATTTCTTGCAATGCTTTTTAAACACAGAAGGACGTTTTAGATCTTGATTTTGTTCCTAGAAACAATGAAGCTACAATTCCTCAATAAGCACTTACTGTAAACAGCAATGATAAATATTCTAGTTTCATTGCTCTGAAAGTACTGCACTTACACTTTTTAAAGGATAGTACCTAAGTCAGAGTGTGGGAGATTTGATGATCTATATGGTAATCCTTCTGTAATTTAGGCGTATGCCCGTTTAACTAAGCACGTTGAGATTTTGGTTTCGGCTGTCATTTGTTCTCAAAAACTTAATTGCTTATATATTATACCATAATGAGGTAGACCTGACGGATATGGTCTTGTACATCTGTGACAGTTGTTGCAGTAGCCAAAAGTTTGACAGTCAGTCTTATCAAGTTGTTGGAATATCGTATTACCCAATTCTAACTGGATTGCGGAGGTCCTATATTCAGTAGCTCCACGTAAATAAAATATTAGTATTCTGGAGCATCTAGTTAGATAGGGTAGAAATAAGCCAGGCATATGATGAAGGTACCTAATTTCACTAACTCTAAACGAAGTCTAAATACTCGTTAATGCAAAAATGCCACACGATTTTAATCATGGCACAAAAGCAACTATTTACTCAATCAAGGGAGGGAAAATAAAATTGCACTTACTGTATTTTCTTAGCCACACAATCCTTGAGTCCGGTACCGGAGATATCCCGGAGAAGCAGCTTGAGGGTAGGGGAGCTGGCATCCAGACTCTTCATGTAGAAAGGATCTAGCTTCTGCACTCCAAGCTCTGGGATGCCGTTGGCAAGGATTGGGATCGAACTTTGAGCTGTCTCCTTCAGACATTTTGAATCATCCCATTTGCATTGTTTTATGAAAGGCGCTGTCAAATATTTTTCATTAAAATTTTTGTGCAGAGCAGTTTTTTTTTTGTTTTTCCCAATATCCGCAAAAAATAGTTACGATTATTATACAATGATGAATATTGTTAACTTAAAAAAAATATTCAAATACATTTTTTTTTTCATAGAAAATATAATTTGGAATTGATTAATGGAAAAATACAAATGCTTTTTGTTTTTTTCTGCTTGTTACGCAATTTATTTAATGATCATATTCACTCACGTAGTATCACTTTAAAACTGTTTTTTTTATTTTAAAAATTAATTTAAATTGTAAATTTTAATAAATTAAAAATATACGTACCGTACGCGGCATTTGCCGAATAAACCACGCTCAACACTAGTACAAAAAATGAAAACCGAGAAAACATTTTGGAAAATTAAATTGTTCACTTAGACACAACTGTGTGTTTGCGAGTACTTCCGCAGTATATACCGACCACCAAAGATCCACATACATATATAGGATAATAAAACATATCTATATATACGTAAACGATGTAGACAAACTAGTTTCTTGCATTACGGAGCCACTTGTTAGAGCCTTTAAAAATTGATTATAATAAATAACTGGGTTCTAAAGTACGTTGACATTGCCTTGTTTTTTTGTTCACTTAGATCAGCATCTGCAAGTGTGTTGTTATTTCTTAGTGAACCTTTCATTATGTATATGCATAGATGTTTGTCTGTCACAATAGTTTTTTTTATATTTTTATTTATAAAATACTGATTTGAAGTCGATAGGCGATAACATTCAGGAAGCAGATTAAACAAATGCATGTCAATGGCGTCGGGTTGTGTGCGTATCATAATCTTAGGAATATAGAATATTGTGTATACAAATATGATTAATTTTACGCTTTGTTTGGCTAGAGTTACTATTTGTAATCATTGTGAATTATGTCCAGCACTGGAGCGTTGTAGGTGAAGGATAATAATAAATTATTTCATACTAACTGGCGCCCGTGGCTTCGCCCGCGTGATATCGAAAAAAAAGTATCCTATGTGTTATTCCAGACCATAATCTACCTCTGTGCCAAATATCATCAAGATTCATTCAGCCGTTTTGACGTGAAAAAGTAACAAACATCCATACATCCATCCAGTCTCACAAACATTCGCATTTATAATATTACTAGATGGCGCCCGCGGCTTCGCCCGCGTGAGGATAAAAAAGTATCCTATGTGGTATTCCAGACTATAATCTACCTCTGTGCCAAATTTCATCAAGATCCGTTAAGCCGTTTTGACGTGAAAGAGTAAAAAACATCCATACATCCATTCATCCTCACAAACATTCGCATTTATAATATTATAGTAGGAAGTAATATTTAAGACTATTGTTTATTATTGATAATCGTTTATAAGGATACCTACTGCGGAAGGATATTAATCCGGTATGTATATTATACCTGTCTACTTTCAATATACTTAATCATCGTGGCTCTGTTTCAACCTCCGCTTTGGCTTAAAATAGTATCAAATTGCTTCGTCGTTTCGGAGTCAAAAACCTTCCGAGATACATTTCGAAACAAAAAATAATCAAGTTAGTTTGCAGATTACTACTTACCTTAAGGATAAATATAGCTCTTTCTTGATAGGACATAACAGCAAATGATATCTATTAAATAAAAAAATAAACTTTGATAACGATTTCTTGATTTGATTTTATCGGTTTAAGAAACTGTGAACTTTGCTTTGCTATCAATGGAGGTGGACCACTTTTTAACCTTATTACTCAGGACATAAGAGTGAAAAGTGGTCGACAGTCAGACAATTTAATTAGCTATAAGTATTTCTTCTACCTTGACTCATAACTCCCCTCTATGAAAGGGAGTAGGTAATACTCCACCACGCGAGTCCAGCTTATTTGTATCAACCTTTTTTTAAAATGTGTTCCCAAGTTTATATGACCCGGATTTTTTTTTTTGGGTTGGGAAATCATCATATAACTTCCCCCGCTCTGGGTGGAGTGTCGGACTTTTACTGACTAAAACTCACCCACTTTTGAACAACCCGCAAATGACCCGGATCTATTCAAGTCGTTAGTTGATAGGTTTCTTTTGGGGAAAGTCGTCCCATTGTCGACCTCATCTATGTCCTCGGACATAGATGAGATTGAGGTCAAGAGTTTTCCATTTAATGTAAAACTAATAAATTATTTTGTTTTTTTTTTTAATTATCTGTGTTTGATGTTCAATATTGAGTATTATATCTATTTATATAAAGAATACTTCTTAAAATAACATTTTGAGCTTCCGCGTTTTCTTAGCAATGTCTACTGGTGATGGAAATGTTTATTTATTGATTTTGATAAAGTGTACTAAATTAAAGATAATAAAGAAGAAGTTTGTACGATAAAGACCGCCGTGAAGACGGTCTTCGTCACCCAGGCAGGCCCAAAAATGCAGCTTCAAAAATGATTGAACGGAGAAGGCAAAAATACGACACGGTTGGCGCTTTGGCTGACCGACCTACTGTTGCCGTGCGTGTCGCGGGTTCGATCCCCTCGACCCGATATTTGTATGACCTACAAATTGTTGTTCCGGTTCTGGCTGTTTGTGTATGTGAGTTTAAATGTTTGTAAACGGACCCATATAAAAAAAAAACATCGAGAGAAAGTAATGGGGAAGGCATTTGCTCACCAATCCGACGTAATAGTCTAATAACAAACTTATAAGCCACTTCTATGAAACAGGCAAAAACTGGAAACAAAAGTATGTATTAAGAATCCTCGATACCTGAAAAAATCTGGGATTATGACATTACGGTTGGTGGCATTAGGTTCAATGACCCGTTGTTGTTAAACAAAGTTTTTGGACAATGGGGTAATGCCTTAGCCATTTATCACATTGACGCTAATTCGAACCCTAAAATATTCGGCAAGAAGTTTTTATGACCGTAACGGTTTTTTGGTATACATACCTACATAAAAATTGTAATTTTTATAGAAGAACAGTTGAACTTTGTTTTGAAAACCTTGAGTTTTCGAATGGTTGATTTGTTTAGCTCTTGCATTTTTTTAAACTGACTTTAAAAGAAATAGGTAGTCAATTAGTTTTTTGTGTATATTATGTTAGTCAATACCAGCTTCTAAACACGTGTGCCAAATATAAGTGTATGTTTGTCCGCACGTTTCTCAAAAAATATAAGTTGAATTATTTTTAGTAGACTTCGGTGTAAACTGCCTAAGGTAATACCTACTGCAAGTTTCATTAAAACTGGTTTAATATTTTTTGAGATATGTGGAACTAGGAAAACGTGTATAATGTGTATAGAAATTGCTAATAACTTCTAATATCATTAGAAAATAAATACTCGATAAGAATTAGTGTGAGATATTATGTTTTTTTTTCGCATGGAAAGTCATCACATAATTTCTTCCGTCCAGGACGGAGCGAAAGGGAGTATCAGGCTTTTACGTCGTTGCGGGTTGTTCGAAAGTGGCGGGTTGTTCAAAAGAGATAACCGCGGCCCCGCTACGTAAAGGGCAATAGAAGGAACATGGGTGGGTTTTAGTCAGTTCAAGTCTGACACTCTCCCTCTTCAAGTAATTTGATGATTTCCATTTGATGTCCAGAACACATCCATGTTCTTATTTTGCCCTTTGTGTTCCAGGGCCGCGGTATCTCTTGCAAACAACCCGCAGGCAGGCCCGTGGCCCTTCTGCTTTGCTGACATGCCTATGTGAGATACCATCACAACACAATTAAAACGCATACTTAACCAACTCATCATTTTTCTACCCTTGTCCCATACCATTCTATTAAGGGTCGGCGCAACACGTTTTCTTCTTCCATTTTCCCCTATCAGACATCACGGCATCATTAACTTCTTTCTCCTTCATATCATCCCTTACACAATCCATCTATCTTTTCTTTGGCCTTCCTCTCGCTCTCTGTCCATCAACATTCAGATCCTTTACTCTTTTAGTCACATGTGCTTCATCCCTCCTCATCACATGTCCAAACAACGACAAACGACTCCCTTTAAATTTTTCTGTAACAGGCGCAATTTTCAAACTTCCTATAATATACTCATTCCTTACTTTATCCATTTTTGACTCCACACATCCTTCTCAACATTTTCATACTTAACCAACTACTAGTTAACTATTATATAGAATAGAGTTTACTCTATTTAAACCAAACTGTCTTTTCTAAGGTTCCGTACGTCAAAAGGAAAACTGGAACCATTATAGGATCACTTTATTGTCCATCTGTCTGTCAAGACCCTTTATCTCAAGAACGCGTGGAGGTATCGAGTTGAAATTAAAACTATATGCTCAAGTACGTGGAACTATGAAATCAACTCTCTAAGTTTACGCAGTCAAAAGATATGGCCGTTTATGTTGCAAGTTTGTACGGAACCCTCGGTGCGTGAGTCCGACTCGCACTTGGCTGGTGTTTATGTATATAAATTACATAATTCATAATCTTACAATCATCTGGACTAATTCTTTCTCGCGCCTTCGCCTGTGCCGAAGTCAGAAATTATCCTACGGAAAATGCTACCGGGACAAAACCGGGCAACAGTTATATACACACAGTTGTAGGTACTGTCAAACCGAACGTACCTCCTTCAAAAATTTCTCTAAAATTGTCTTCAATTAATTTGTACATGCATTGTTCTGTCAGGTTTAAAATAACCTTACTATTAATTCTAAATACCCTTTAAAAAGACATGTAATACGGTAATTTAGAAGTGTCTTTTGACGTGTTTTCTTTTGTTTTAAGTACGTAATTCAATAATCAGAGATGAAATCCTTACTTCCTTACTAATATTATAAAGGCTGAGCCTATTAATACTCTTATTATTATTATTTGTGTATGAACAAGTTTATTAATTTAAATTTAATTTAAAAATTATTATTAATTATTTCGTTAATTTATTCTTTTCTTTACATATAATTAAATTTTTAAATATTTCTTAAAAACAAAAAAAAACACTTAAAAATATAAAAATAGTAGCCCACCGGTATCGGGAACAGGGTCCAGGCTACCGGGGGTCAGGGCTCCAGAGAAAGGAACCTCCTAACAATACGAGCCGTGTCCAGGAGTACCGCTTTCTGTATCAAGCCCTTGATCCAGCTGCCTAACGAGAGCCTCCTCAGGTATTGGTCGAGGCTCTTGGCAATTAAGCCATTGGCAGATACGACTATCGGCACAATGATCGTTGAGTCCACATCCCGCATGTCGACAACCTTGCGAGCCAAGTCAATATACTTCATTTGCTTATCTTTCTCGGCTTTCACGAGGTTCTCATCATGCGGGACTGTTATGTCAACAATCATTGCGCACCGCTCTGATCGATCCACCACCACTATATCAGGCTTGTTGGCAACAATAGTCCTGTCAGTGATGATGGAGCGATCCCAGTACAATGTGATATTGTCATGTTCAAGAACTGGGTCGGGCTCATACCTGTAGTACGGCACTTCCGATTCCACAAGGCTGTATTTTAGAGCAAGTTGCTGATGGATAATCCTGGCTACAAGGTTGTGTCTATGCAAGTACTCTCCGTTAGCTAGACGTGAACAACCGGAGATAATGTGTCGAATTGATTCACCCGGACGGTGGCATGCCCGACATATGTCAACCGTGCCGTCCTTCACAATAAATCTCCGGTAGTTATTCGTCATCATAACTTCATCCATAATTGCACAGACAAAACCTTCAGTTTCTCCAAAGATATCCCCGGAACGTAGCCAGGCTACGGACGCTGTTTGATCTACATCGGGTCCAGGTAGGGCCCGGAAAAAGCGTCCGTGAAGCTCCTTACTCTGCATGCCTCTTTGCGGTCGTTGGTGTCAAGCACTACAGGTTTGCGCCAGTTCTCTTTAGCCAAAGAGAGCGGGGTGAGGCCTTTGTCCACTGCAACCACATCTCGATGCATATCTCGCGATTGTGGAGAGTCTTGGCGTTTAAAAAGCCTCGACCTCCACAACTCCGCGAGATATACAGTCTCATAACCGAGGAACGTGGGTGATGCATACGGAAATGCCGTTAACAATGTACGGACCTTCCTATCCAGGGCGTCCAGTTCTGTTTGAGTCCATTTGAGTATGCCGAAAGAGTACATCAAAACAATGACCCAACCGTTGAAAGCATGCACCTTGTTCCCGCCTAATAAAAGACTATTAAATACTTTTCTCAGGCGAGGCGGCCAAAAAAGCGTTCCTTCAACGATTGTTTCATGTCAGCAACATTGATGCCCAGCGCTTCCGACATCCCCAAATACTTGTAGGTTTCGGTTGCTGAGAGGGATCTAAGGTTTATGGAATCTGAGAGCTGGGTTCCCACAGATTCCACAATTTCCCCTCGCTTTACATGCATGACCGAACATTTGTCCTCACCAAATTCCACCCCTCCCCTTCCCTAATGGCGCTACTGAAACTTTCAGTAGCGCCATCAGGATGATAATTAATATAATTATTAATATTAGGATGATAATTATTAATAATTATAATTATTATGTATAATATTATTTAATACTAAAGAAAAAAAAACTTTTTATTTAATTTATTTCAAAATAAAACAACGAAAAGTAAAAAACCAAACAATGAAATATATATTTAGTGCACGGTCATGCTTTTATCAACTTCATGCTCAATCAAGCGCTAATTCATTATACGATATTTCATCTAACAAATTATTCATATATCCTACTTCCCTTTTTGTAATGACTTTCATCACCTCTTCTCCTATCTCCATGATTACTTCGTTAGGATGACTCTTGATGACTTCATTCGTAGCATTTCCTGTAATTGGAAAATTAGACAATTTAGCATTTTACACTTTTGCCCTTTTTTGTGTGGGGTCTAAAAAAAGTAAAAACCCAACATCGTAAATGGAAACAACAATCAAATCATATCCAAAATGCCTCATTCCGATTATGCTGAAGGTATCGGCACTTTTGAAATTTTACACAAACACCTTACTGCCATGAAAGACTGCGTTGCATTGCTAGCTCCTGTAATACAGTCAACACTAGCGCAGGAGCTAGGGAATTCATTAATATGTTTGTATAACTTATGCCAATAAAGATTATTATTATTATTGCTGCTGGACACTTTGTGGTTAGGCTTGAAAGATTTTTGCATGATGCCTTGCCTGCCTAACTCCCGCCGTTGTTATTTTTTTTTAATAATATCCAAGCGTAAAACCCAAAAAAACGTAAACTTTTTGTATGAGACTCATCATCTAGAATATTTAGCCTTGTTTGTATTGATATGAGCTATTAATGAATACAGCTACCCTACCATGACATCTTATAGCAGAACTTATTCCGCTGAGGGAAAGAGACAGAGCTATACAGGGTGTCTAGCAAGCACCCTCTCTTTCCCTCAGTGGAATAAGTTCTGCTTTAAGACGTCATGGTAGGCCTACAGGTGTAATGCGTGGCCGAAAACTGAATAAAATGGCGGAAGTTAGGCAGAACAAATAATTTGAAGTTCTTTCGTAACTCTTAGCATTAAACGCACTGGTACTGTATTGCTTAAAATTTACTTAAATGATAGATACAAAATAAAAAAAATAACTGGAGATAAATGCTGAGATATTGAGTAATAGAATAGAAGTAGAAGACATAAAGACAAGACAGAAAGTATTTGGCGGTATGAGTACTATAAGCGACCAACACGAATGCCCTTTTTTTGGTAATGTGCGTTGTGTCGTTGAGCTCCTTGAGTTAAGAGACGAGCTACACGATAACTGACAAATGCATTAAGTCCGCCTCTGTACTTTGTGCTTGAAGTGTTAAATAAATAAATAATAAATAAATAAATAAATAAATGCTTGCACTGATAGGTCCCCTCAAACTGTGTGGTGCTTTCTTAAAAAGACCATTTGAAACACTAATCAGCATAGTGCTCATGTAAGTTGACCAAGATTTTTGTCTTTTTTTGCAGATATGAAATCATCAAATAACTTCCCCCGCTCTGGGCGAAACGGGAGGAGTGTCAGACTTGTACTGAATAAAACCCACCCATGTTCCTTCTACTGCCCTTTATGTTCCGGGGCCGCGGTATCTCTTTCGAACAACCCCCAACCCCGGCAGGCGGTGGCCTTGGCAGGCCCTTCTGCTTTGCCGACATTTATTTAAGGCGCGCGTAGAACACTAACGCGTCAATAGACGGACGGACGGTGAGCTACCCATTGCTCACCGTCCACAGGCTCGCATCTACGGTGGCCGGGAGTCGTTTAACGGCGCCCGCCGCCGGGGCGTCTCCCGCGACGGCTGGGTTGGTTTGAGGTTCTCTCCCTCAAACGCCCGGCCGCCTCTTTTGCTAGCATGACTGCTTCGCAAAAGGAGGTGACCGTTTCCCATTCCATGAGAAAGAGAAAAAGACCATGACCTCTGAGTTTGTTTTGGCTGTTTCTTCTCAGAGTAGTAGAGTAGGGTAAGAAACACCGGCCTCATCTTGTTTTTAAAAAATACGTGTGTTTGTAAAAATCTACTTGCAAAATAAACATCATTTATCCGAGCCGATATCAAATGAACTAGGATAAGTTCAAGATAATGACGATAAAGATGCTAACTTCTTGCCTGTGGCGTTGTGTGGAGGTGATATTAGTATTGTCTCATCACTTAACTCCCTCGGACAACGTAACTTTTTCTGTTGTTTTATTGTACAGGCAATAAAGTAAAGTAGTAGGAGCAAATGATGTCAAAACGTCAGACAGGAGAGTATGGAACAAGAAAAGGTGTTACGTCGACCAAGTAGGACATGAACAGGAAGATGATTTTAGAGGTATGTGAGTTGCGAAACTGTTTTAAGCTGTTAATACTTACTTAAAATCTCATTGTCCGGGAATAAGCCATCAAATACAAGAGTGCATTTATCTTTTAACACGTAACTGTGTTCGAAATTCTTGATATGAAGGTATTTCTTGCCGTCCTTGCCTTCTTTATAGATGTAGTTAGCAGTAATCGTATTAACAATATTTGCTAAAAAGACAATGTTTAATTAAATTGCTAAACTCGTTGCTACTCAAGTGTATCTAAACACAGTTTAAGAAGTAAAGCCAAATTAAATACCTACACATGTTCACAATACGTATATTTTTTTTATTATTTGCATTCTTTGCAGCTTAAAAATGTCAGGTTGCATTCCATAAAGAGGCTACATGAGGTGAACTCTGATCACCGCCTAGTTATGTTCTTGCAGTTAGGTTTCGGATATTTCGAATCCCAGCTAGCTCCCTACCCACCCAAGTGGTAACTGGCTGGAAGAAAGTCAGCGATAAGCTGAATTCCACCACTTCACCACACTAGCGCGACTACTCGGTGACGTTCATGAACTGATGTCCGAGAACCGAGTCTCGTGCTCATCTTACGGGACTTTCCGTCGGACCGCACCATTCGCTATCACGTCGGGGAATACCTCTCCCCACACCCCATTCGAGCCAGAGAATTAGCCTACTAATTCTGGAAGCCTACACCCACAAATGAGTAACTTAATAAATATACTTGTAACAACACTAATATAGCAAAAACATTAATTTAAATTAATATAACCCGGATACCCAGAAATGTCAATATTTACAAATGTTATTGGAATGTGATTCAAACTGCAATATAATCAAATATCAAATGAAAGCATGAATTTAAAATAATATCTAAATAATCATATTAAACGTATGTATATTTAATAATATCGTTTATATGTCTTTTTTGCAATAAAAGCTTTATTTATTGAACGGCAATGTTACACTTAAAATTCTCGCCGTCCTTCTGTCTTTGCGATAAGGGATTTCAACCCCTTTATCGCATTACGATACGAACACTCGTGAATTAGCAAGATTCGCCCTAACGCTCCTCCAAGAGAGCAGAAGGGAAACTATCCCGTCTAAGAAACTCAGACGCAAACCGCAGTCGTACCGCCCGCGCAGTCGATACCCGTCGTGACGTCCCGGTCCTTGCCCTTTACGTTCTAGCTAGAGCTGCTAGAGCTAGCTCGTGATGCTGAGCCAGTATTTTTAAACCAGTCCCTAAATAATGGTTATTGTTCCGTTGCATCCTGCCTCTTTGCTATCCTCCCGCAGGGAAGCCCTAAGGCTTGTACCCCACGTGAGGAAACCTTAGCGTGTAGTTCTTTAGTAGGGTTCGATCTTCACACATTACTTATTATACAAGAGAAATTGGACCCCATTTGGAATTTTTCCTGTTTTTTTTTAAAATATATATTATGACACTTTAATTTCTTCAAATATACTTACGAAGCACAACATGGATCTTGTCATTTCCTTTCATGTCCACAAAAAGCACTTTTCCATTTAACTCATAATTTCCTTCAAGTTTCAGGTTGCATTGAAGTACTATGGTGATTTGTAATTTAGATTCGTCACGGCTGGAAAGTAACATTGAACACATTAATAACAAAATCAAATAAAGCTTGATACAGAAAGTGGTACTCCTGGACACGGCTCGTATTGTTAGGAGGTTCCTTTCTCTGGAGCCCTGACCGCGCCGGTAGCTTGGTCCCTGTTCCCGATGCCGGTAGGCTACAATTTTTAGATGTTTCTTTTTTTTGTTTTCTATGTTTTTATTAAGATATATAAAAGAATTAACGAAAATATAATGACATAACGCCACGCCTGTAATCCCCGAAGTGTTAGGTTGATTTTGTCAATTTTGTTTAATTTCTTTAATTTTTGGGGGTAAGCCTGTTGTCATCAACCAGGCAAAAATCTAGACGCCGCCGTAGCTGCTACTGAGAAATTTATGATAGAAAAACCCAATAACACCATGCTCGATCGCTGAACTAAGGCAGTCTAGAAAGCAGTACAATAAAATCATGTCTATTTTTGCAGGAAAGAAAGATGCGGAGAAAACGAGAGAGCCAGGTGCCTGCAGCAAAAGGGCGTTTACTGCAAATATAAAGTCACGCTTTATAGTGTTTGTGCTATCAAGTAGCATTGCTAAGTATATTTGATAAGGATTCTTAACAACCAACAATATAAAATGTTTACAGTGTCTCGCGAACACAGACATTGGAGACGAAGAAAACTGACGTTATGTTCGCTTTTCCGATGAATTTCGTTTTGGTATGAGACCGGATACAAGACATGCTCGAGCCGGGCATTTGAGGGAGAGAACCTCAAACCAACCCAGCCGCCGCGGAGACGCCCCAGGCGACGGGCGCCGCGAGACTACTCCCGGCCACCGTAGATGCGGGCCTGTGGACGGTGAGCAATGGGTAGCTCACCGTCCGTCCGTCTATTGACGACAGGCCGTGTTGACGGCGCGTTAGTGCTTCACGCGCGCCTCAAAGAGATGTCAGCAAAGCAGAGGGGCCTGCCAGGACCTCAGCCTGCCGGGGTTGCGGGTTGTTCGAAAGAGATACCGCGACCCCGGAACGTAAAGGGCAATAGAAGGAACATAGGTGGGTTTTAGTCAGTACAAGTCTGACACTCCCCCCCGCTTCGCCTAGAGCAGGGGAAGTTATTTGATGATTTCCCAACCCAAAAAAAAAAGGCTTGCTCGAGTATTAAGGAACTCTGGACGTCGAAAACGTTTGATAAATGATTAAATGTTGACAGCAAGTTCATTCATATGGATGAAAATGGCGGTGTGGGCCGGTTTTTGAATCGGTGGGAGAAGGGATCTCATTTAGATCAGGGCTTCAATGCTCAGTTTCATGCGGAGAGGATTGTTTCAGACGTGATCATCATTGCGAAGCCGGTTGGGTGATGTTGTCGACTAATACACAACAATGCACGTCCACACACGGCTAGAGTCGTAGCACACTCTCATGCCGATGCTTGCATCAATGTTCTGCCATGTCCTGCTTAATCATCAAACCTCAAATTGGGAACTGACTTGTTAGAAAAAAAAGTTAGGTTAATTTCCCATAATTTCGGGAAAAATATTTTTTTCATGATTTTACTAAATACAGGGTTGTTTAAATATCAGTTGTTGACTAAGCCAGTCTAGAAGACTACATTTGGAAAATATTAATTTTATATAGACATAGACACTGATGATGTATTTATACCATACTAGCGCGCCTGCGGCTTCGCCCGCGTGATATCGAAAAAAAGTATGTTAAGTGTCAGTTATTCCAGACCATCACCTCTGTGCCAAATTTCATCAAGATCCGTGCAGCCGTTTTGACGTGAAAGAGTAACAAACATCCATACATCCATCCATTCATCCATCATCCATACATACATCCATCATCCATACAGCCCTACATCCATCCATTTTCACAAACATTTGCATTTATATTTTTAGTAGGATTGAAAAAAGCATGTTGTACACATTCAAGCAATCATTGCATTTAGTTTTATTATTGACTAGCTTCCGCCCGCGGCTTTGCCCGCGTGGTGTGTTGATAAAAAGTAGCCTATAGCAAAAATAACAAAATCGAAGTATAAATAAAATAAGGTACGTCTCATTTTTAAGGTTACGTCCCCAATGGGTAAAAACCCTATTACTAAGTCTTCGTTGTCCGTCCATCCATAGGTAATGGTACGGATCTAACTAATAGGTATGTATTACAAAACTTCATAAAACCTATGTTTTATTATATTTTATGTAATTAGATCTTTTTGTACCTATGTTCACAAATAAAGGATTTGAATTTAGTTTGTAAGGAACCCATCAATTCAACGTACTCTGTGCTCACGCGTCTGCCCGTGTTCGGGTCGCGCACTCAGCGATGAGCGACTTGTTCCCCAAACCGCGACCGCCCGCGCTGGCCAGCCTAGTTACGGCGACACGAAATTAATTTTGTTGCGCGTTATTTCGATTTTGCTATATCTCCTAAAGTATTTATTAAATCTGCATGATGTAAAGGGAAAAAATAATCTTCATGAAATGTTCATGCCAACCAAGCTATTTAAAATAATAAGGATTAATACTGTATTTGTGTAAATAGCTTTCCAAGTTAGCGTTTTATAATTGCACATTTGTTAAAGTATTAAAATGGATATAGTATGTTATCCTTAAGAGATAGACATATGTCACCGCTGACTTTTCTGTAGACCTATATAAGATACACAATACACTATACATTATTTTGTTATATCTTAAAGGGTTTAGGCAGCGTTTTCGTTGAAAGCTCCCAGACAGCATACTTTTTGCCGACATCTTCAACAAATATCGTTAATGTACACAGAAATAAATACAAAAACTTAACAAATTATATACTAAAACCTTCCTTAAGAATCACTCTATTAAAAAAACCGCATCAAAATCCGTTGCGTAGTTTTAAAGATCTAAGCATACATAGGGACAGACAGACGGCGGATAGCGACTTTGTTTTATACTATGTAGTGATTAATTATATAACCTTATTGCATACTCTAATGATCTAATATAATAATGCTAAATCCTGTTCTATAATTATAATTATGCATGTTTTAAAAATAATTGATTTTGCTTTGACTTTGTCTTATTAACAACCGAGTACTTTAAATACAGGTTTAACAAGTTCTACGTTATGTATTCTGGTTTGACACGTATTGACATTTGTACCTTGTATGTTCCACACGGCTGTTATTATTTTAGATTTTATTAATTATCTTTTGAATTTGCAAACAAGACGTAGTCATTTCTCGATTGTCGCGAGTCATTGTGATCGCGCATAACTTTTTACAGCTTTTTACCGATTTAAACGATTCTCATTTTGATTAAAGATTCTCATTTTGAAAAATCTTGAAATTGGTTCCATTAAAAAATTAAATGTATATTCTACACCCATGGGTTGAAAATAGAATGGGACAATATAATGGGACAAGGGCAATATAATAGAATGGGAATAATAATAGGATAGAATAGGACAAGGGCAGGAAAATGATGAAATGGGTTGAAAATTCGGAGTTGATTAAGGTTTCGCTAACTAAATTTTAAGTGTAAACTAATAGGGTTGTTCCCAAAAAAGGCTGTCTTTTAGATCATTCAAAATAAGGGACATATATTTTTGACGTGATAACGTCTTTAAAATCGTTTTAGTCGGGTGACATGTTCAGAAACTTGTGTCACCAAAACCTCACGAGATATAAAGATGGTAGCGCCATCTGTTACTTGGCTCGAAAAACTTATATCACCAATAAGACGTTATCACGTAAACATCTCGATCGTAAACCTACTTTACAAACAACCAATTTTTTTTTTTATTAGTAAATTAGACCTTAAGTGACAAAGATATAGCCCATTAAAGTTACGTGTGACGTGACTCGTTGCGAAAAAATGCAGCAACGCGTGACGTTGTCAAAAAAATACGTGTACCTTTTTTTTGACGGACTAAATAAAATGTTATTATTTTGACCCTAGAATCTACCCAATTCTGTAAATTTTGCACTGGTGTAGTGCCAACATCTACAGAATAGAAATCTACAGAATTTTTACCAATATTATAAAAGCGAAAGTGAATTTGTTTGTTACGTCTTCACGCCTAAATGGCTAAACCGATTTTGATGAATTTTGGTACAGAGATAGTGGGGACCCTGGAGACCGACATAGGCTAACTTTAAAAAAAACTGAGAAATGAAGGAGAAAGAGGGAAGAAAAGGGAAAACTTAGCATTGCTATTACAATAAATAAGAGGCAAAGGCAAAAACTATAGGTAGCAGGCACCTGTAAATCAGGAAAGGGGAACTGAGTTTCACATAGCAATGGAGATTTAATTGAGGTGTTCATTTTCGTTTTTGAAGTTAAGTTTTACTATACAAGAGGTGCAAGCATGAGCGCGCAGGTTATTCAATGTTTCATTCTTTTAGACAAAAATACAATTAGCATTTTAGTTAAATTCTTTGCAACAAGCATAATCAGTTTCATTCATATTAATTCTTGAAATTATGTTTTTTTTTACTTTGTCCCACACTAGGAATTTTACCTGTATTTTGAGTGCGTTTAAAAACATTTAAATTCACATACCTACAGCCAGACCCGAAACAACTACATCATTATCAGGTCATACAAATATTTGTTCCGTGGGAAATCGAACGCCCGACACGCAGCACAGCAGTCGATCGCTCAGCCACTGCGTCAACCGTGCCGCCACGTGTTCAATATTATATGTCAAATGGAGTTTTGCGAATGTTTGTGAGGATGGATGTATGGATGTTTGTAACTCTTTCACTTCAAAACGGCTGAACTCATCTTGATGAAATTTAGCACAGAGTTAGATTATAGTCTGGAATAACACATAGGATACTTTTTTTCGATCTAGTTTTTAATATTAAAATCGACGTAGTTTCGTAATGTTATACTTATACTATACTGTGATAGAGACTATGGTGATGAATTAAAATATAAACATAAGCCGTTGAAAACCAGCGCTAGGTACTTGTTTTGCTTTGTGCCTTTTTTGCGGAGCCGTGAACCGTGAACCTTATTTTCAATACATTTATGTGCATAGACAATCTATCATAATAATTTAGTGTTACCAGTTAATATATGTACATTTTACAAAAAGGGGAAAACAATTACAGGCCATCAAAAAAAAAAAGTTCTTTTTTTGTATCTGGGTGAATATCAACAAGTCCATATTTTTGTCAATTTTGGTGGCAAAATTTTTTCTTAAGTTTTCGTGAAACTATTGACCTAGGACAAAAATAGAAGGTTCAAGCTTTAGGAATCTTCATGAGGTCCGAAAATATCTTGGTAACTTTTTGAGATATTTGAGTTCAAAGATTAGTGTAGCCACCAAAATTGAAAATTGTCCACCAAAATTGAAAGTTGACCACCAAAATTGATATTGGTCCACCAAAATTGAAAGTGCTTAAAACAATACATTAAAAATCAGTTTTTGTCACAAACTTAAATCTCACTAATAAAGCTCAATGACCAAAAAACTCCATCAGTTAATAAAACTCAGTCTTGTTATAATAATATTTCGTTTATTCAGTTAAAGACATTTTAATATTTTTTTTAAATATTTCTAAATAAAAACAGAAAATAAAAAAGAAACATTTAAAAATACAAAAAATAGTAGCCCACCGGTATCGGGAACAGGGTTGAAGCTACCGGTGCAGCGGTGGTTAGAGTTCCAGAGACAGGAACCTCCTCACAATACAAGCCGTATCGAGGTGAACTGCCTTCAGAATCAGGCCCTTGATCCAACCGCCTAAGGAGAGCTTCGACAGATGTTCGTCGAGGCTCTTGGCAATCAAGCCATTGGCCGTTACGACAATCGGCACAATGATAGCCGAGTTCACATTCCACATGTCAACAACCTCGTGTGCCAAGTCGAGATATTTTAGCTGTTTTTCTTTCTCAGCTTTCACGAGGTTCTTGTCATGCGGGGTGATTACATCTTATCACCACTATGTCAGGCTTATTGGCGACAATAGTCCTGTCAGTAATGATAGACCGATCCCAGTACAGCGTGACATGGTCTTTCTCGAGAACTGGGTCGGGCACATACTTGTAGTACGGTACCTCAGATTCCACAAGATTATATTTCAAGGCAAGTTGCTGATGAATAATCCTAGCTACTTGGTTGTGCCTATGCAAGTACTCGCTCGTAGACGAGAACAACCAGAAATAATATGTCCGATGGACTCACCCGGATGGGTGACATGGTGGCATGCCCGACACACATCAACCGTCCCATCCTTCATAATATATTTCCGGTAGTTGTTCGTCAACATAACTTCGTCCATAATCGCACAGACAAAATCTACAGTTTCCCCAAAAAGGTCGCTGAATCGTAGCCAGGATACGGATGCTAGAAAATTTACATCGGGCCCATGAAGAGCCCGGTAAAAGCGCCCGTGAAGCTCCTTGCCTTGCCATACTTTCTTGCGGTCATCGGTAGTAAGTACCACAATATTTATTATTTATCTGATGAACTCGTAATGAGAACTATGAGGGTAGACTTAAAAAAAAACTTTTTATTTTGAACAAAATTACCTGCCATACTACAAAATTTTTCTCAGCAAAACTAAGAAACTAAAACATAATAAACTCTAAAATAAAACATGAAATCCTTACTAATATTATAAAAGCGAAAGTGAGTTTGTTTGTTTGTTTGTTTGTTACCTCTTCACGCTTTAATGGCTAAACCGATTTTGATGAATTTTGGTGCAGAGATAGTTGGGAACCAGGAGACGGACATAGGCTAATTTTTATTTAAAAAAAGTGGGATATGAGGGAGAACGAGGGAAGAAAAGGGAAAACTTAGCGTTGCTATTACAAATCAATCAGGCGCAAGAGCAAAAACTGCAGGTCTGCTTGGTGTGTTATACCGAATTTAACGCGAGCGAAGCCGCGGGCGAAAGCTAGTAACAATATTAAACCGTAAAATATATAAAGAAAAGATGTTATAGTTTTTAAACATGAACCTTGTCTCGTCTTTATTACAAAAAAACATGTAATATTAAAATAATTAATACTTAAGTATTTATAATTGTACACGTAATTGTATAGGGATCGATCCAACATCACTGACAGGACTATTGTAGCAAATAAACCTGATTTGGTAGTGGATCGATCACAACGGCGCGCAATGATTGTTGACATAACGGTCCCACATGACGAGAACCTTGTGGAAGCCGAAAAAGATAAACAAATCAAGTATATTGACTTGGCTCGCGAGGTTGTCGACATGTGGGACGTGGACTCAGCGATCATTGTGCCGATAGTCGTTACAGCCAATGGCTTAATTGCCAAGAGCCTCGACCAACACCTGAGAAGGCTCTCGTTAGGCAGCTGGATCAAGGGCTTGATACAGAAAGCGGTACTCCTGGACAGGGCTCGTATTGGTAGGAGGTTCCTTTCTCTGGAGCCTTGACTGCCGGTAGCTTGGACACTGTTCCCGATACCGGTGGGCTACTATTTTTATATGTTTTTGATAAGAAATATGTAAAAATATAAAAAAATATGTATACAAATAAATAAACGATAATAATACTAATTATAATACGGTTTTAATGTACCTACTCTTTCGGCATACTTAAATGGACTCAGACTGAACTTGATGCCCTGGATAGGAGAGTCCATACACTGCTAAACGCAAACCGGATGCATCACCTAAGATCATCGGTAATCAGACTGTACATCCCTCGGAAGTGCGGGGGTCGAGGCCTATTTAACGCGAAGACCTTCCATAACCGAGAGGTGTGCAGTCTCAGTAGCCATTGCCAGTCGACCTTAGAGTAGTGCAGAAAAATAGCATGGCATGTGCACTTTAATAAATAGAACAAACAGAACAGAAACAAATAGAATAGTAACGTATACATATAAATGAACAATGTGTAGTGAAAAACTGTCTTTATATGTACAAATAATATATAAACAGTACATACTTAAATTTTGGTGGCTTATTTTCAATTTTGGTGGTGAAAATCGCCACCAAAGCCACCAAAATTGAACCACCAAAATTGAAACCAGACATAAAAAAAATCTTAAAAAATACAGTTATTAAGATACAAAAGGATAAATATCACTGATAAATAAGTTACCCAAATCACTACCTACAATACGTAGCTTACTATTAAAACACTAAAAAATCACCAGCAAATCGATCCACCAAAATTGACAAATTCTTGTCCCCTGTTCGACCCAAGATGAATACTTCGTTTTTGGCGAGCAATTACAGCACTAAGCACAGACCTGTTACGCGCCACTTCCCGCGCACGACTGAGAAATACAGAACATAAAAAGCGATTGATCGCACACGCACGAATCTTCATGATAATGTAAATTGAAAAAGTGCTACCAAAATTATGATTTTTGCTAGGACAAACTTGAATCGAGTATCCTGTGCTTTTAACATCAATTTTATAATATGATTTAGATGTTTTTAGATAGTGTGTCATATGCATTTACCAATGAAATAATTTGTTTTTTACTTCACTTTAAATTGTTCCTTTGGTAAATACATTTATATCAAAAAATGGAGCTAGGACAAGCCACCAAACTTGAATTTTAAAGTTATTTATTTTTCCTAGCCTCCATAGGTAAGCCTATTTAAAAAAAAATTGTGGCCCTAAGTGGAATAAGTTAAGTAGTTCACTAGAAAAAAAATTAAGAAACATCCCATCATTTTACACCATGATTCTCAACGTGGACACGTAAAATTAGCGCCTGGGATATTCACCCATCTATGGTTCTGTCAAATAAACACATTTTGTTTCCTAAAAAAAGAACGTAAAATAAACATAATAATACTCACTTTGCTTTGATCGCTTTACAATTTTTCAATCCTGTTAGGGTGAGGTCGTATAGGATGAATTTCAGGTACGGTGTGCTGGCATCTATTTTGTCATAGTGATCGGGGTCCGAACTCTTTATGCCATACTTCGGGATGCCAGTTGCAAAGGTTGGTATTCCATCTTTAGTATTTTGTAAGATACACGCATTATCGTCGGATTTGCATGGCTTAAAACCAGGAAACGGTTCTGTAATATTACCAAAGGCACAAAATAAAAAGTCTTTCATATATTTATTTATTACAGCATGGAGGATTTACAACTTAAAAAGAAACTTAATTCATCATCATCTGCCTAGCCTTTACCCAACTATGTTGGGGTCGGCTTCCAGTCTAACCGGATGCAGCAGAATATCAGTATTTTACATGGAGCGACTGCCTATCTGACCTCCACGACCCAGTTAATATTGGGTAATACGATACCCCTTGGTAAGACTGGTTGTCAAACTTTCGGAACACTGACTACCTGTAACGACTGTCAAAGATCTACAAATGACATACGGGACAAACGGCTTGACGTGCTTTCCGAGGTACGGAGGAAACTAGGTATGTAACAGGTGGTTACCCATCCACAGACCAACCTAGGCAAGCGCGGCTTAACCTAAAGATCAACCCGAGCGGCTGCTATTATTTAGCCACGAGCTCCTAAAAAAAAACTTAATTAAAAAAATAAAACCCCAAAGACAATTAGCAAGCCAATTACAAGTCCATAATTACATCTATTCCCCATAATGGAAGACAAATGTGTGTTGGTTTACCGATTTCGATAATCCTTAATCATTTGGGCGAGGTAAACTCTCGGCTGCTTCTAAAAATTTCATCATAAAAACTTAAGCCAATCCGGGTATCAAACTTATGAAGGTCTACAGATTTTAAAATAATTCGAAGAGTCTTTTCTATAGACTCTTGACCACGGATTTGAAGAAACATTTTACACTAATTTCTTATTGTGTGCAAGTTTAAAAAAATAATACAGCTATAATTTCGGAATATTAATCTCTAACCATAAACTTTCCGAAGAAAAAAACTTGAAACGATGCTGAAATACACATGTTCCTGAATAACACAACTGCGTAGTCTAAAATACTTATTCGATCATATACAAACATATGAAAATAATTAAAACTTGAAACGGGATATTTACCATGTTTGTTATATGTAACATGGTAAATATACCGTTTTATGTTTTAATTATAATGTTAGTTACTATGTCAGTTTAAAACTTATATACGAAAATAAGCTTTAGACACACTGACTATCTCTCCTCCTCCCTTAAATCCATTTAAAGGTTGTCTTGAAAAAATTGCTTTTAACGTTAAGATCGCTCATTGTGTCACGTTATTTATAAGTTAATACTCTAATTCTTGAAATTTGTAAAGTGTTTTATATATGTATCCTTATGATTGTGATTATCGTTAGTTTATAATTTATATCGTGAGATCATAAACTATCGAAAAAAAATAACTGCAATAAACCATTTCCTACAATTGTACGCATTATTTTTTGATACCTAATGTTTTGTCCATACCAGATCGACATAGATAACATACTATATTTTTGTGAGCCTCTCAAATGTCCCACATCTGGGTAAAGACTTCCTTTTTCCTCTCTCTCTTATTAGAAAAAGTTACTATTTTAGAAAAATAAATATCAATTAGATTGAGATTGGCTTACCTGTTAAACCATTCGCTAAATTTAAAACACAAGTAACACTTGCAATTATCAATATTCCAGAAACCATTTTTGTGAAAATGTTGAAAATCAACAACAACCCGATCAACACAGAGCTTAGAATGGACTAAGCACTTCATTTATATCTAAGTTCTGAACATCAAATATTATAACATGTTTTGGTTTTTTATTTTTTATTTCTGCATTTGTTATTATACAGTGGGTCACCTCTAAATTAATTTCAAAGGAATATGATGCTTATACCGAACGTTCTAGAGTACATGTGCATAAGCGACCTATTACGTGACCTATTAAGTGAATATACATGTTTTGCACGCTGAATAAATAATTATGAAAAAAGAGTACTTTTTGCATAAGAATAGCTTATTTTCGTGACTTCGCCCGCGTGGAGTTCGATAATTGTCTCATAGAATCGCACTGGGATGAAAGTCCATGGTGTTTTAAGGCAGGTTATTAAACTATCTCTTACTCAAATTTCACCTAAATCCATTCAGTAGTTGTGATGTGAAAAAATAACCAATATCCATCCATACATTCAACAAACTGACAACACGGTTGGCGCAGTGGCTGAGCGATCGACTGCTGCGCTGCGTGTCGCGGGTTCGATTCCCGCACGGAACAAATATTTGTATGGCCTGTAGGCCTGGATATTGGTTGGATATTGGTTCCGGGTCTGGTTGTTTGTGTATGTGATTTTAAATGTTTGTAAACGCACCCACGATACAGGATAAATTCCTAGTGTGGGGCAATGTTTATTATAAAAAAAAGAAACTATCGGATTTATAATAGGTACCAAGGATCGGAATGCGTTTTCTTTTTTCGTTTAAGAAAATTGATCAAAAAAAGTACTGGCCACTTAAATTGTTAAAATGTAGTATGAAACTGTATTTAATGTGTATTTAATAAAAAAAAATAAACTAACATGCATAAAGCGTTCTAAATATGGTGGACAAAACTGGACTGGCTCAAAGAGAACGGTATTTTGTATTACAAGAATTCGGTGTTATTGTAAGGTATCAACAAATATTTCTTGTGAGAAACAATCATTGCTTCTTTTTTATGACTCTGAGCGTTACATAACGTTATACTTTGTCGCTGGGCAGATTGCTTAGGGATGAGAATATGTTGTAAATTGGGCGGTACCTACGCGATGTTAGTAACCAAACGCTATTTGCAAATTATGAGTATGCTACAACCCTATAGAACTCAAGAAAAAAACGGGATAACCACGCAGATACAAGACCGTTTCCTGCAGCATACTACGAAGACAAAGCCCAAAAAAAAGAAAACTTCACCGTCCTTCCGTCTATTGATGACAGGCCGTGTCGTCTCAAAGAGATGTCAGCAAAGCAGAGGGGCCTGCCAGGGCCACCACCTGCTGGGGTTGCGGGTTGTTTGAAAGAGTTACCGCGGCCCCTGAACGTAAAGGGCAATAGAAGGAACATGGGTGGGTTTTAGTCAGTACAAGTCTGACACTCCCTCCCGCTCCGCCCAGAGCGAGAGAAGTTATTTGATGATTTCCCATTCACAAAAAAGCCTCTAGATTTTTTTGTAGATGGTATAGTTCAGATCCGTTTAGTGGTAGGAAGGTAAGAAGTTACAGTAGTGTTAGTTATTATACCCAAACTCACATTCCGTAAATCAAGCTGATGTAGTGCTGTTGTTAAAACAGCTGACAAAAAAAGGGTTTCTTATTGATTTTAAGATAAATGAAAATTTCCTTAATTAAAAAAAACACACACACAAAATTGGGGACTGCAACTGACAGTACAAAACATACTACAGCGTCATTTATATCAAAGAAAATTATGTCAAGACGAACTAATATGATGATGCTTTGTTGGCACGGTTGGCGCAGTAACTGAGTGATCGGCTGCTGTCCTGCGTGTTGCGGGTTCGATTCCCGCACGGAACAAATATTTGTATTGCCTACAGATAGTTGTTCCGGGTCTGGCTATTAGTGTATGTGAGTTTTAATGTTTGTAAACGCACCCACGATACAGGAGGAATTCCAAGTGTGGGTCAACGTTTTCAAACAAACAAAAATAATTTTAAAACGCTTTTATTGATGTATAAAACCAAGACAAAACACTTAAACAATTAAAAAAAGGCATCTTTGATCCTTAGACTTTGTTGCGCAGTGAGGTAGAAAGAAAATATCCTTTATTAGCTTAAACAAGATGTTGTTTTATTTTATAATAAAAGATTCTCAGGTGCTTATTAAACAGTGCTTGGTTGGGTGATCACGCTGAATACCTTTATCCTTGCTAAGCATTTACCTAGCACTTACGTACCAGTCTGTGTTTTGGAGAGCGATGAAAAAAAATATAATATATTTTTTTTCATCGCTCTAACTACCTAACTAGTAGTTATTAAGTTATAATTTTTCAAAAATATTCCTGTTTTAAATACATATCGTTAAATATAAATAATAAAATTCCCGAAAAATCGACTAGGTTGTTCGGACTAGGAAAAACGAGAAACGATATCAAGGACGTAGACCCTGGACACTTTTCCACCAGCTCGCCAGGGTCAAATTCTCACCTTCCCAGGGGAATAACTCTTCAGCGGGACCAGCTGCAGAAACCTCACCGGCGCCAGCAGTTGGAGAAACACCTCCGCTACGACCCGACATACGACACGGCCCAGTCAAAACCACCCCCTGGAGCAGGCACCCCCGGGAACACTTCAGACGTCGCTGGAGCGGTGAAGACCAGCAGTGGAAGGAAGACCCTTAGATAAGTACGTAGAATAAGTTACCAGTAATAATCAGTCACCCTTAGGACCTGGAAGAAACATTTCATACAAAAATACAGTGTTTACAAAACAGTAACAAGTGGCCCTCAGCCATACTATTGACATTTTGAGACACCGCTCATAAAACTTCGCAACCCCCTACCCCCCCCCCCTTCTCTTTCAAAAACCACCCTATATAACTATTAAACCACCAAATTAGAACTAGACAGAGGCCATCAGCCACAGAAACAAAGCACACCAATAACCCCCCCCACCCCCCCCATACCCCCTGACCTGACCTACCGGGAAGAGCTCAACAAGACCAAATAAACGAGCCCACGCACGCCAAAATCGGAACAGAGTAGACCCAGCTAGGTCAACTGGAAGATCTACTCGACAGGCCCGCGACACAGCACGGCGCGGTACGGTACGGCAGGAATCCTATAAACCGGATATCTCTGAAACCTGACGAGATAGAAACTTTTAGACCGCGGATTCAGCCTTAGTGGTCACCACGAGGTGAAGACCACTACAGAGGTATCCATCCCCCCCACCCTTTCCTTTTTCCCTACAGTTCCCACCCCTAAACACCAAACGGTCCATATCTCGGGAACGAGAGGACGTAGAACGATTTTGACCTCAGAATCAGCCTTTGTGGTGTCAGACACCACGGCTAAAGTCGCCCACGAGGTATCCTCCCCCCCCAGTTTGGACCCCCCCCCCCACCCCCTTTTCCAAAAACCACCCATACAATTTTATTAAACCTCCGAATTAAAATCAGACAGAGGCCATCAGCCACAGAAACAAGTTACACCAATCCCCCCCCCCAACCCCTTCCCCTAACCTGACCCTGAAACCTGACCTACCAGGAAGAGCTCAACAAGACCGAATAAACGAGCCCACGCACGCCAAATTCGTAACAGAGCAGACCCAGCTAGGTCAACTGGAAGATCTACTCGACAGGCACGCGACACAGCACGGCGCGGTACGGTAAGGCAGGAATCCTACAAAATCGGATATCTCTGAAACCAGACCAGATAGGAGCTTTTAGACCGCGGATTCAGCCTTAGTGGTGTCGAAACGACACACGAGGTGAAGACCGCCACAGAGGTATTCATCCCCCCCCACCCTTTCCTTTTTCCCTACAGTTCCCACCCCTAAACACCAAACGGTCCATATCTCGGGAACGAGAGGACGTAGAACGATTTTGACCTCAGAATCAGCCTTTGTGGTGTCAGACACCACGGCTAAAGTCGCCCACGAGGTATCCTCCCCCCCCAGTTTGGACCCCCCCCCCCCCCACCCCCTTTTCCAAAAACCACCCATACAATTTTATTAAACCTCCGAATTAAAATCAGACAGAGGCCATCAGCCACAGAAACAAGTTACACCAATCCCCCCCCCAACCCCTTCCCCTAACCTGACCCTGAAACCTGACCTACCAGGAAGAGCTCAACAAGACCGAATAAACGAGCCCACGCACGCCAAATTCGTAACAGAGCAGACCCAGCTAGGTCAACTGGAAGATCTACTCGACAGGCACGCGACACAGCACGGCGCGGTACGGTAAGGCAGGAATCCTACAAAATCGGATATCTCTGAAACCAGACCAGATAGGAGCTTTTAGACCGCGGATTCAGCCTTAGTGGTGTCGAAACGACACACGAGGTGAAGACCGCCACAGAGGTATTCATCCCCCCCACCCTTTCCTTTTTCCCTACAGTTCCCACCCCTAAACACCAAACGGTCCATATCTCGGGAACGAGCGGACTTAGGACAAATCTGACCTCAGATTCAGGACACCACTGCTAAAGCCGCATACGAGGTACCCTCTCCCCCCAGTTTGGACCCCCCCACGCCCCTTTAGACAAAAACACTGTTTTTTATTTTTATTTTATTTTGTTTAAATTACGATAGGTTTAATATCTTGGACTGCGGATAGGTTCTGCCCGACTTTGACTCCCCATTTACAGGGTTAAAACGGACTTCACTCACCCCCCTATACAGGGATAGACCTTCGACAAACCGCCTTGGTTGAATATTATATTATTTATCTATTTTAACTTTACACTATTTTTACACCATTTGAGACATCTTTCCCCTTTCCTCTTGCTGTGCCCTTTACACACAAGCCACACAACAGACTACATCAAACACACGGAGCTCAAACAATAAAAATGGTTCTCGGACTCCGCACCCCAGTAGCGAAAGGACCAGGAGTTAGTGCTGATGAACCGCAAGCATCCACGTCGCCCAACCAACCGGGAAATCAGGGGCCCTCGGGAACGCGCCAGGCGTCGAAGGGGATAGCCCTCACGTTCGGCAGGAAAAACGCTGTTCAAGGAACCTTAGCGGAAACAGCTGAAACACCACCGTCGTCAACGGCAGGAACCTCCGGTGCCGTCGCTCGCACCACCACTCCCAGCCCCGCAGGCCCAACTGGACAAGCGCTGGACGCTGCTAAGACATTCATCAGGAGACCAGAGAGGAAAAGAAGGTCTATAGACAACATGGAGACGTACAACAGACAGACTGATGCTTACACCGCCCTATCCACTGACAAACTGCTCCAGGAAATCATGAAGACCTTCGAGGACATACCCACCCGGGTCAAGGACTACCCTCAGATGAGGCGAGACATTAAGATCTTCCTGGAGACTCAGTCGGACAAAAATCTGCGGATTCTGTTTGAGTTGAGTAAACGGATAAAAACCCTAGAAAACGCGTCTAAAACGGTTCCGCCCACTAACACCAACACCACGCCCACACCGTCCATATTACCGGACGGGATACTGGAAAGGCTGGAGAAAGTGGAAGAAAGTATAAACTCGCGGATTAACGACCTGGAGAAGAAAGTTGGAAAAGGCCTTGAAGACCTGACCGAGCATCACTCCGAGAACGGTGCCGACATCATCGACAAGGTCATCGATAGGATCGACGAGGTCAGCCTAAAGATCGACGTAGTCCAGGAGGGGGTTAACCATACCATAGAAGGAGTAAAGGTCGTAGGACACGCCGCAGTTGCCCTCGAGAACAAAATCGGTGATGTTGCCGGTGAGGTCGCCGCTAGCTCGGAGAGGATGCGGGAGGCCTATAGAGACGCTGTAAACACTGACTCGAAAACATACGCTGACGTTACGGCAGCCAAACCCGGGCGTCGGCCGGCACTACATTCCATGGCGGTCACCCTTGAAGGCAGCCAGGAGACTGCTGACGAGGTGCTCGCCAGGGTGAAGGAGGCGGTCGACGCCAGGGGAACTGGCCTTAAGATAAGTAAAGTCCGTAAGGCGAAGAATCAGACAATAATTTTGGGCTCAAGAGAGTAACAGTTAAGGAAAGGATAGAGAGCCGCGGAAAAGGGCTAATAGCAGCGCCTATTAAGAACAAAAACCCACTCGTCGTCCTCAAGGATGTCTTCTTGGACAGCAACGACGACGAAATGGTAAGGGCGCTCTATTTACAAAATGAACACTGTTTTAATACTATTACTAACTAATAAATTTTACATGGAAACAGAATCAATTTCATATTATGAAATTGATTCTGTTTCCATGTAAAATTTCTCATAAAAAACTGCCTTATAATGACCCAATAAATGGTTTCACTTAGAAGAAAGAAAAGAAAGAAAAGAAAGAAAAGAAAGAAAAGAAAGAAAAGAAAGAAAAGAAAGAAAAGAAAGAAAAGAAAGAAAAGAAAGAAAAGAAAGAAAAGAAAGAAAAGAAAGAAAAGAAAGAAAAGAAAGAAAAGAAAGAAAAGAAAGAAAAGAAAGAAAAGAAATATATTTATTTATCGCAAATTACGACGAGCACACATAATAACAAGCATTTAACATGCAAACATTTACAAATAGACTACTTAGACTAGAATTTAAATAAAGCTGGCTGCCACGTTGATCTGGTAGTCTTGGGACTGATTCCCTGGTCATTCAAAGTGTAACTAGGTGTTTTCTTTAAGAAAACTTTCAGTAAACTACCATGGAGTCTGGATTGGTGCCCAGTTCATGAGAAAAGCTCGCCTTGTTCTATATTGGACTTAAACTTAACTGGCAAAGTATGAGTGTATAGATGTTATAAATGTAAATTTAAAAATATGTCAATGTGAAAGCACCAAAAATGTTGCGGGCCTGTGGACGGTGAGCAGTGGGTAGCTGACCGTCCGTCCAACCGTCTACTGGCCGTGTCGACGGGGCGTTAGTGTTCCACGCGCGCCTCAAAGAGATGTCAGCAAAGCAGAAGGGCCTGCCATGGCCACCGCCTACCAGAGTTGCAGGTTGTTCGAAAGACATACCGTACGGTATCTCTTTAGAAGGAACATGGGTGGGTTTTAGTCAGTACAAGTCTGACACTCCCAAAGCTCACTCACAACGCTCTGGGCGGATAATCTAGGCGGTTATTTGATGATTTTCCATCCGCAAAAAAGGCACCAAAAAGGTCTGAATGAAAGATCTCTATTTTTTTTTGTTTTGTTTTATGGCCGTAGCGGCACTGCTGGTCCTCACTTATGTCAAAAATCATTATACTGTAGGAAGTTTGTTCTATATTTTTCCTTATTAAATACCGCTTGATTTATTAGAAATCTTGCTCAGTTTTATTGAAATACTAGCTTTTGCCCGTGGCTTCACTCGCGTTAAATTCGGGATAACACAGTTCCTCTTTCCTGATTAACAGGTACCTGCTACCTGTAGGTTTTGCCCTTGCGCCTTATTTATTGTAATAGCAATTCTAAGTTTTCCCTTTTCTTCCCTCTTTCTCCCTCATAACTCAATCTTTTTTTAAAAAAAAAATAGCCTATGTCCGTCTCCAGGGTCCCAACTATCTCTGTACTGTAATTTATCAAAATCGGTTTAGCCATTAAAGCGAGAAGAGGTAACACACAAACAAACAAACTCACTTTCGCTTTTATAATATTAGTAAGGATGTGAATCCTGTTGTAAAATAAACACATTGTCGTAATTTTCATGAGAAGAAGAAGTTATATTTTTCATAGGAAAAAATCAATTGTTATACATTATGTCATTATAAAAAAAAAAAAAACAATATTCACAATCTATGCCTTTACAGGAGCCAGTACGATTAGATGAATTGAATAAATACTCTAACATCCTCCCCTTAATCGGAAAACGGCTACACATTAACTACCACAACTGTACATAGACAGGTACACATATATATTTCAACCTGACTGTACTTTTGACAAAGACATAAAATGTATAAAATAAAAAAAAAAGGAGAATAAAAATATTTAAAATAGTAATCAAAAAATGAATCATATTAAACCTATATCAGACACACAACGTTGGTGGTTGCATCGACCTAACCCTTTGGTCAGAACATCCGCCAACATTTTTTCCGTAGGCAAATACGATAACACTATTTTATTATTCTCAACCAGTTCTCTAATAAAATGGTAACGGACGTCGATATGTTTCGTCCTACTGTGATGTACAGGATTTTGTGCTAACTTTTGAGCACTTTGGTTGTCGTTAAAAATAGTAACAGACGAACACTCACCTGTAATCTCACATATAAGGCGCTGTAAATACACAGCCTCTTTAGATGCGCTGGACAACGCCATGTACTCAGCCTCGGTGGACGACAGTGCAACTGTGGGTTGTTTCTTACACTCCCACGACACCGGTGCATTCGCCAGTTTGAATACATAACCAGTATATGATCTCCTGTCATGGGCGTTGGCCCAGTCAGCATCGACAAAACCACGTAGAGACTCTCCAGTCCTTTTAAATGTAAGACCGTAGTCTAACGTACCTTTTAGATATTGCAGGACACGTTTCGCAGCGGTCCAATGCGCCTGCATGGGGTTCTTATTGAATTGACTAAGGAAACTTACGGCAAACAAAATATCGGGCCTTGTATTGATAGCTAAAAACATTAGGCAACCGATCAAGTTTTGATAAGGGACATTGACAGCTGGTTTAACCTGAGAACGCAGGTCAACACTAATGTCCATAGGAGTTGAAACAGTTTTGCACTCAGCCATATAAAATCGGTGTAACGTCTCTAATATGTAACGTTTTTGGTTAATTTTTATATCGTTGGTTTCCTTCTCTTTAACGATATGCAGACCGAGGCAATAACTTAGTTCGCCTAGATCCTTAACACCGAAGAAATTCTTTAAGCCATTTTTTAATAAATTTAGTTCGATTTTATTATTATAAAATAAAACCAAATCGTCTACGTAAATCGCTAAAATAGCGATGTTATTATTAGTAGGATTCTTTTTAATATAAACGCAGGGCTCAGACTCTAATCTGTTATAGCCTAAATCACGTAGCACCTCATCTATGCGTTTATTCCAGGCTCTGGCAGCCTGTTTGAGACCATAAAGCGACTTATGTAGTTTACACACCTTGGTCTCCTCCCCTTCAGTTACGAACCCTTGAGGTTGTGCCATAAAAACATCCTCCTCTAGTTTTCCGTGAAGGAAAGCTGTATCTATATCTAAATGATGCATTTTCAAATTATGTTCAGTGGCTAGCGCAATCAAAACCCTTTACGACGAGTAACGAACTACCGGCGAGAACGTTTCCTCGTAATCGATTCCGTAACTTTGACGAAAACCTTTTGCAACTAAACGTGCTTTGTACTTGCTAACTTTACCTTCAAAATCACGTTTTAACTTAAACACCCATTTACATGGTATGACTTTCTGTCCTGTGTTTTCTACTAAGGTCCAGGTATTGTTAATAATCAAGGAATTATATTCGTCTTCCATTGCAGCAATCCACATGTCCTTGTCAGGACGTAAAAGAGCATCAGAATAAGAATAAGGTTCATCGTTTAACTCACCAATCTGCATCGCCGAACAGCAACAGACAGAACAGTAACTTACAGGTTTTCTTTCCCTTAACCTGTACCTCTTATTGGGTTCTACAGGCACCTCTTCTTCCTCAACACGTACTGTTGGAGTTGTAGGAAGAGGATGGGCAACAGGTAAGGGTAATACCGCAGCAGCAGTGCTTGTACTCGGTACAGGATCAACTGAGCTTTGCACCTGTAAATTATTATTGTCAGAAGAAAGAATAATACTATGACAATCTGATTCGTCACCTATCTTGTTGTTTGTGAAACAATCCTCTAAAAATACTACATCCCGCCCTTTTATACTTTTTCTTATATTGGAGGGATCACGAAACCTAAATGATGATAAATGATAAATGATGTTTATTTTGCAAGTAGGTTTTCACAAACACTTTTACACGTCTTTTTTTTAAAACTAGATGAGGCCGGTGTTTCGTACCCGACTACTCTGAGAAGAAACAGCCGAAACAAACTCAGAGGTCATAGTCTCTTTTAAAGTCCAGACAAAAAATCTTGGTCAACTTACATGAGGACTATGCAGATTAGTGCCTGAAGTGGTCTTTTTAAGAAAGCACCACACAGATTGAGTAGACCTGTCCAGTCAGTGCAAGCATTTGTCAGTTATCGTGTAGCTCGACTCATAGCCCAAGGAGCTCAACGAAACGACGAACAATACCAAAAAAAGGACATTGGTGAAGGTCCCTAATAGTACTCAACTGCCAGACAATCGTCAAAAACAAACAAAGTAAATAAAAATTATGATCGACATGGTCCTCACATTCACAATAAACAACTACAGACTAGAAAATATGTACAAAATAAATTAATGAGATCATAATGATCTCATAAAATGTCATAATAAAAAAAAAATGTAAAAATAATAAAAAAAAAAATAATAAAATATAAAACAAAGTAAATATCAATGTCAAATATTAAATGTCAGTGTATAGAATAAAGGAATAAACAATAAATAACTGAAACAAAGGAAAATTTTGACACTCACTGAGTAAATTAAATTGGAGCAGCTTAATCCCAAGCCTTTTTATCTTCAAGGTAATAATTAATATTATAGTAAGCTTTAAGAGCTAACTTACGTTTTACAAAAACTTTAAATTTATTGAGGCTTAGTGTTTGAACGTCGTTTGGGAGTTTGTTATAAAAACGTATACATTGGCATGTGAACGTACCCCCTATTTTTTTGAGCCTCGTTGCCGGGACAACAAATTTGTGTTTGTTCCTCGTATTTATGTTGTGGATATCACTGTATTTTTTAAACAATTTTATATTTTTATGCGCGTACAAAAGATTTTCGTAAATAAACTGAGAGGGCACAGTAAGTATATTAATTTCTTTAAATTTTTCTCTGAGGGAGTGTCTGGGACTTAATTTATAAATTGAACGAATTGCCCTCTTTTGCAAAATAAAAATTGTCTGAATATCGGCGGCATGACCCCACAAGAGAATACCATACGACATCACACTGTGGAAATAACTAAAATAAACTAAACGGGCTGTCTCTAAATCAGTTAAATCACGAATTTTTCTAACGGCGTATGCTGCAGAGCTTAGTTTTTTTGACAACTTATCTATATGAGGGCCCCACTGAAGCTTAGCATCCAAGGTTAAGCCTAAGAACACTGTGTTATCTTCCGGTTTCAACTCTTCATCCTTGATTACTACACTAGTTTCCACTTGTCTAACATGAGGTAACGTAAACTTAATGCATTTGGTCTTTTTCTCATTTAGAAGTAAATTATTAACGTTAAACCAATTAACGACCTTTGCTAGAGCGCCATTAACATCGTCAGTAGCTAGCTGCTGACGTTTTAGTTTAAATAAAAGAGAAGTGTCGTCTGCAAACAACACTACATCATGATTATCCTTTATGAGGTAAGGCAAGTCATTTATATAAATAAGAAACAAAAAAGGGCCAAGAATTGAGCCTTGTGGTACTCCCATTCTTACTACAGACCCGGGAGATCTTTTCCCGTTAACATCAACTCTCTGAATCCTACCACTCAAATATGACGTAAGAAGATTCAGAGAGGCGTTCCGGATTCCGTAGTGGTGTAGTTTCCTGATTAATGTTTTATGGAGAACGCAATCGAAAGCCTTGGATAAATCGCAAAAAATGCCCAAAGCATCGCATTTATCTTCCCAGGCATTATAAATGTGTCCTAAAAGTTCAACACCTGCATCAGTAGTTGAACGACCCTTTGTAAAACCGAACTGTTTATTATGCAATAACTTATGTTTATTGAAAAATCTTTGCATTTGTTCTAAAATTATTTTTTCAAAAATTTTACTAAATGTTGGTAGCACTGAAATTGGTCTATAGTTAGTTGGGTCTGATGTACTACCCGATTTAAACAATGGTATTATTTTACTATTTTTCATTAGATCAGGAAACTCACCACGGTCAATACAATCATTAAATATAACAGCTAATGAAGGAGCTACAATGGTTATAATGGACTTAGCAACGTCCACAGAATGACCCCATAGATCAGCGGTCTTCTTAACATTTAACATATGAAACGTTTTAATTATATCATTACAATTGACATGTTGAAAATTAAATTCGGAATCATGGAATGGAACGTTTTCTTTTAGTAAAGCATCTGCAGCAGCAGGTGACGAGTCTAGCGATTTAGTAGTCGAAACAGGAATATCCGCAAAGAAATTTTCAAAGGCTGTAGCAACTTGAATATCTGATTTTATAATATTATCGTCGATAGCAAGGCTGTAGTCACCGTTTCGCTTGCAAGACCTTCCTGTTTCGCTATTAATAATGTTCCAAGTGGTTTTAATTACGTTACTACTATTTTTAATTTTTGAACTCAAATAACGTGACTTAGCTATAGTACAAACTTTTTTAAAAACTTTAGAATAATTCTTAACATATAAATTAAATTCTACAGTATTAATACAAATTCTCTCTTCATACAGCTCATATAGCCGTTTTCTACTTTTATGAATACCAATGGTGGCCCAGTCATTGAAAGAAGCGTTATTATTAACCGAAATAGTCTTAGGAACAAAAGTGGTATTAAACTGTGTGCAATACATACTAAAAAAATTGTTATATTGTTGATTGGGGTCATCATTAGTTGACAAAAGTGGTAATTTAGTCGAGAGTTTAATTTTAAAAGTTTCTAGGCGACTTTTAGTTTTTGGGTTAACAATGATATCCTTTTTAGCTACTTTTTTTATAACATTTGGAATTGTGATCAGTTGCCCACAATGATCTGAATCTAATAGGTTAATAATTACTTTGTGGGTTGGTATAATATCTGTATAAATATTATCTAGGCAAGTGGCACTAGTCTGGGTTATTCTAGTGGGCTCCAAAAATTTGTTTTCAAGATTGTATGACTGAAACAGGCTTATAATTTTAGTACTTAACCCAGATTTTTCTAACAAATTAATATTAAAATCACCACAAGTGATTATAGATTTCTTTGTGGTACAAATTTTATACAACACTTCATCCATTATCTTTTCAAAACAATCATACAAACCTGAAGGGGGTCTATACACACTTAATATGATAAACTGCTCCAATTCTATACAGGCTATTTCGATTGTTCTCTCAACAGACATGCTTACAATATCCTTGCGTTCTTTAAATTTGAGCTGATTATTTACCAAGATTAATGCGCCGCCATGTATAGCATTTACTCTACTGAATGAACTACCAACCTGGTGATTACTAAAATTAAAAATTAATTGATGACTTTTGAGCCAATGCTCTGTGATACAAAGAATATCTATGTTGTTACAGTTCAGGAAAAGCCCTACTTCTAATTCTTTGTTCAAAAATCCTTGAATATTTTGATGCACCAGGTTGATACAATCAAAATTCCCAATACTTTCAACTGATTTATTATCTGGCTTCCTTACGTTATTGCAAGAGGCTGCCTCTATTGTCTCAATCTCTAATTTAAATGATGAACTGATTCATTAATTGTGATCAAACTATTGGCTGAGTAACTTGACTGAGTATTGCAATGTTCAATAGAGGCAACTCGCTTAGCCAAATTCTTGGCTGTTATAGTAAAAAAATATGATAGCGACACAGCTACTTGTCTTCTACAATAGTTTGAAAGATAGTACCGATCCACAAAAAATCTATCTTTTGTCAAATAAAAATAGTTACCAACATAGTTATTGATGTCAATCAAATGGATTACATTACTATCAAATGTCAAATTATGTAATGTCTTATTCATATTGTATCGTATGTAATTTTCCTCCTGTGGCAAACTTGTACTGTATGGAAATGTAAACAATACAATTTGTCTTAAATTCAAGCTCGATAAGGTTCTATGATATTGGAGCAATTCTCCTTTGTTCACATTTCCTCTATTACCAATCAAAATTACTAGTATGGTGTCCTTATTAAATTTACATTTAATTATTTCCTTCATTATATGATATAATGAACATCCTGGCATACAGTTGTTTATAACCGAGTGCCCTGGATATTCATCTTTTAACAAACTACCTAGGTCTTTTCCAATCTCATCACAAAACATTATTATGTCATTATTTACACCTTGTTTACAATGATTTTTAGAACTATTTCTAGGACTATGCAAGTTAACACATGGCTGCGGTAAGGTGGCATTACATGTTGTCATTGAATGGTCTGGCGTAAGTACATGTGAAGTTGGTTGACAGTGCTCACAGCTATTGGTTTGTGAGTTCACCAGATCATTCATCGCCAACACATATTCCCTCATTAGATGTTCAGAGGTATTATATTTGGTAGTCATTGAACTTAACTTCTCTTGTAGGTGGTCAAGTTTGGATTGCAAGTGTTCAGTGTCAATTTTGTACTTCCTAGTGCTTTGTTCCAAATTAAATGAGTAAATATCTAATTGTTTTAATACATTCAATCTTTCTCTATTTAATTTAACATTTTTAATGAAAAACTTTTGCCTTTTAACCATTCTCTGTGTTTTGACAATGTATTTATTGATTTTAATGTATTTTTTTATTTTATTTTTACTAGTGACTGCCCTTACTGAGTGAGATATTTTAGAATCATCCTCACCTGTCAAATCTATGGTGCAGGTGGGATTATTGGCAGAAACTATTGACGGGGCAATAGGCACCAATTCACTGAACAGACTTTGATTCAGCGAGGCAGTGATGTTGTAATTGGTAGTCTCAAGTTCTGTTATTTGACTTCTAGCCTCAAGTAGCTGCTGTTGTAATAAATGTTTGTGATCAAGAGCTTGTTCATACTCTGTGCTACACTGGCTGAATCCGTCCACAATAACTTGGAGCCTATCCCGGTCTTCTATGGCGTCAGTGAATTGAGTGTATAACTGGCCCATTTCTTTTTTTAATTTCCTATTTGTTTCATGGGCTTCAAAGAGAACCTTCTCATTGTCATCCAATTCCCTACTTAGTTGGTCACAGGACTGCTTGGACGCCTTTAATTCGCTCAAAGCCAGCTTGAGTTCTTGTTGGCGAGCGTGGGCGGAACGAGTTAAAGTCATGATTGAATAAGTAGGAGGAAACGTAAAAAAATTAAAAAAAAGATAGGAGAAGAAATTGGAGAAGAGAGTAGGTAACTGTGGCAGCAAGTTTAAGCTATTATAATATGAAAAGGGAAACAAATTAACAAAAAAATAGCTTAATTAGCGTGTGCTGTCACCAAACCAAGCAAGGTTATGTTTACGTTCTAAAGGTCTTTAGTTTCGTAAATAACCCGATTCAAAGGTAGACTCTTTATTAGCTGGTAAAATTATAGCACGCAAACAATATAATAGCAAGTAGAATATAAAATATTGTACCTGATATCGAGATGACAATGCAAAAATCCCCCAAGCCGGTACCTGTCACTGATTCACATAGATTTTAACATCAATTTGTACTTGTTATGTGAATCTAACACAAAAAGAACACACAATTAAACTTTTTAGTTGATGAGCAATTGGAAATATGCTTTAAAAACAAAGAAATTTAATATTTAAAGTATTAAATTAAAGGACATTTAAAAATCAGCTGTTAGCTGTAGTGTTGCCACAGAAGAGAAAAGAATGATTTGTTGTCGTCGCAATACCCAACGAATATGTACTGTTTTGCTTTCGCATCTAGCTTTTGGCGATTGCAAGACGAGACATGAACGTATGTACGACAACCAAATATTCTTAGGTGCGAGATATTTGGTTTTCTATTGTACCATATCTCATAAGGAGTACAATTTTGTAATGCTCTATGTGGACATCTGTTTTTCAAATAAGTAGCAGTACGTACCGCTTCTTCCCAGAAGGACTTTGGTAAGCTACTATCTTGTAACATACACCGAGCCTTCTCTACTAAAGATCGGTTCGTCCTTTCAGCAACCCCGTTGGATTGTGGACAATACGGGACAGTAGTCTGGTGCTTTATTCCTTTCGAAGCCAAATACGCCTCGAATTCAGCATTAACATACTCACCGCCGTTATCAGTACGCAAGTTTTTTATCTTTTGCGAAGTTTCCCTCTCTACAAAAGCTTCAAACTCTAAAAACTTTTTCTTAACATCCGCTTTAGAACGTATAAAATAAGAAAAAATCATCCTAGAAAAATCGTCAACAAAAATAACTAAATACCTATTTGACTCTAAAGACATTACGTCAAAAGGTCCACACACATCAGAATGTATAACTTCTAACATTCTGGTTGCTTTCTTGTATTCAATAGCTTTGAAGGGTTTTCTACTCTGTTTACCTTCAATACAGGCTATACAAGGGTTTTTTATCTAAAGACGAATACTCCATACCTTTAGCTTTTCCATGACGTAGGTGTTCCAAAGCGACGCGGCACAGATGACCAAGTCTTCGATGCCATAGACTCGAAGAAGCGTTCTCTTTAGAAACCATAGCACGCTCCGGATAAATTGGTATCTGGTCCAGTTTGTACAACCCACCAACGTTGCGTGTAGCATGACCTACTATTTTGCCAACTACCTTTACATCGTCGTGTTTGTACATAGAACAACCATTTTTATCAAAGACAATAGTAATACCCTTTTCAACAGCCTTATTTACAGAAATTAAATTCGTACTTAATTCAGGAACATAAAGAACTTCTTTTATACTACTTAAAGTTAACTTACTGTCCTTACTAAGCAGCAATTCACCAACACCAGCTGAGTTTACCTCTCTATTATTGGCAAGAGTTATGGAAGACGTGGACGAAGGTCTGAAATTGCTGAGCCACTCTTTAGAACACGTCATGTGTGATGAAGCTCCAGAGTCCACATACCAATCAGTTGGACTTAAACCGCCTCCTACGCCCAAACAAAGAAGTGTAGTCTCCTCACTAGTCTTCTTGGTTTTTCCCATATTTTCTTGTTTTTCTTTCATATAAGATGGACAGTCTGGTCGTTTGTGTCCAGGTTTCTTGCAATAGTAGCAAATAATCTTTCTTGGTACTGCTTTATGTGGTTTCATCATTCTATTATTCGAAACACAGACCAATTCCTTAGATTCACGCTTTGTGCTTTCGTTAAGTAATTTCTGTTTAACTAACTCGGAAGTTACCTGTATATTTGAATTTTCCAGAGCCATTACTAGGGGATCAAATTCTGATGGTAGCCCTCCTAGTAAAATTGCTCCTATAGACATATCGTCGATTACACGCCCTATATCCGCTAAATCCTGAGCAGTGCTCATCACGGCATTGATATAGTCTTCAATTGAACCAAAATCAAGTAACTGGTATCTATACAACTTCCGCTCTAATGTAAGCTTTCTTCCCATACCTTTGTCTTCATATGCGTTCGCTAGTGCGTCCCACACGTCCTTAGCTGTAGTACAGGACCGTATGTGGGTGATCGCTCCACCATCCACAGTAAGACACATCTTCGTATAAGCCTTGAGATCCCTGTTTTTCCTCACGGCTAAAGGTGTACTGTCTTCCTGTTCGTATCCTACAATTGAAGTCCATAAGTCTTCGTGTAAGAGGTAAATACGCATCTTGAATTTCCATTGTGCATAACCATCTTTGCCACATAATGGTCTGATGGTTGTCAGCGAGACTCCAGAACTGGAAGGCATAGCATGCATAGCATTGCTATCTCCCACCGACATCATGTAAAAATATTTCTTGTACTATTTAAAAAAAATATTAATACACCACAATAAAATCAATCACAACAACTGTTTACTTTCTATTTAACGCTCTCTGGGTGTCTGGGCCCATAACCATGTGTTGTAAAATAAACACATTGTCGTAATTTTCATGAGAAGAAGAAGTTATATTTTTCATAGGAAAAAATCAATTGTTATACATTATGTCATTATAAAAAAAAAAAAACAATATTCACAATCTATGCCTTTACAGGAGCCAGTACGATTAGATGAATTGAATAAATACTCTAACAAATCCAACATTAATACCTTCATAACTTTTTGCGAAATTGTCTTACTCGTGTGGTTAGTTGTTATGCCACCCATGGAATTAAAACTTGGCTTTACATGCCGTGTTTGGTTTTCTAGCGATTTTTTTCTTTGGTGTTGATTAAAATTCTATACACGACACCTATGATTTGGCAGTCCGACGATCACACCGCTAGGCTACCACTGTAACCACCTTTTTTTGTTTTTTGCCGATGGGATGTCACCAAATAACTTCCCCCGCTCTGGGCGGAGCGGAAGCGAGTGCCAGACTTGACTAAAAATCACCAATGTTCTTTCTATTGCCTTTTATGTTCCAGGGCCGCGGTATCTCTTTCGCAACCCGCAACCCACTGCTGCCACCTTAATGTACATTCTATATTATCTTATAAATACTATAATTCGTGTTTTAGAAGAGCCAATAATAAATACCATTATTTGTGGATGGGAAATCATCAAATATCTTCTCCAGGGAGTGTCAGACTTTTACTGGCTAAAACCGACCCATCTTCCTTCTTTTGCCCTCTATTGCAGAGGGTGGCCCTGGCAGGTCATTCTCCTTTGCTGAAATCTCTTTGAGGCGCGCGTGGAACACGAACGAGCCGTCGACGCGGCCTGTCGACACTAGACGGACGGAAGTTGAGCTATGTTACTAGTTCAGCCGAAAAAAACAAATTATTATGGAGAAAGAATGTCCCAATATTTAGTGCCAAAAGTTTTTAATAAAATAGATTTATTAAGGCAAACCTCTAATTTAAGTAAAGGTATTTTAGGATCAAGACTGAAGAGTTTGCTTCTCGACAAGATTACTTAGAGGTTGCGGTTGCAGGCTCAGCACGTTTTTTTGTTGGGAAGCAAATTCTGTCACTTTTTAATTTATGTTTTAATTTTTTAAATTTGAATTTAGTATTTATTTTGTTAAAATAGTATAAGGTTTACGTGTATTTAAAAGAAAAGAGCGCATCTCGAAATCAAATGTAAAGTTTGGCGAGTAATATTGTATTAATCTACACAAAAATTGTTTGAGAAATAAATAAAAAAAAAATGTATTGTTCACCGTCCACTGACCCGCATTTTCGGTGGCTGAGAGTCGTGTTGCACCTAAAGTGGTAGGGAGTGGTCTCACGATTAAATCATCATTCATTATTTTCCTGCTCTCGTCCCATTCTATCTGGGGTCGTTGCAACACGTTTTCTTCTTCCATTCTGCCAGACGTCAGGGCAACATTTACTCCTTTCTCCTTCATATCATTCCTTACACAATCCATCCATCTTTTCTTTGGCTCCTCTCTCTCCCTCCATCCGTCAAAATTCAGATTCATCAGTCTTTTAGTCACATGTGCTTCGTCATTCCTCATTATATGTCCATACCAAGACAAACGGCTCTCTTTCAATTTTCTGTAACAGGTGCAACTTTCAAACTTCTCTTGTCACTCCACATACCCATCTCAACATTCATTCGTGTCACGATTAAATACCTACTTAAATAAGTTTGTGTAAACTCTGTAAATAAATTGGTTAAGATCTCGTTCAGATCCATAAATAAAATTACTTAAAGGAATATAAATAAAACAACTCTGTTAATAACATACAAAATAAATCATTATTTTAAAGCACAGTTACGTTGTTATTTATGTCATGCTTAATCAAGCGATAATTCATCATACAGCATTTTTCCAAAGAACTTGTTCAAATTTTCCACAATCCTGGTAATAGCGGCTGTGAACATCGGTCCTCCAATTTCCTTAACTACTTCGTTACCGTTGTTCTTGACGACTTCCAACGTAGCCTGTCCTGTAATTGGAAGATTGACATTGACAGTATTAGTGAGGATACAAAATATAAGGCCTTTGCCATATTACAGTAGTGCTATGCTCGAAGAAAACAGCCTTGAGCGCAGCGACAACCCCAGACGACTCTCTAAGAAACTTGATGCTGCGGCAGCGCTAAGCTCGACGCTGTTTTCTTATAGCATGACAGTTTTAAACAATCAAAGGTCCTCTAAGTAGCAGAATGTTTTGAATTTTAAAAGGTAAGTAAAGACGGGTAGTCCCTTTTGCCTTTCCATCACAACTTAATAATTAAGATATTGCAGCATTTTCGCATATTAAAATTTGCACCGACGGTGTAGCATAACTTTTAAGTTTACAGATTCCGTAACACCTAATATTTTTTATTCTACAACTCGCTTATGTAGCGATGGTCCAGAATAGTCGTGATGGCTCCCTCTTAAGCATGAGGTTGTCTATTCTAATCCGGGCAAGTACTAATATGACTCCTTTAATTCATAAGTACTTTTTAAAAGTTTATCTAAGACATCACAGACATCGGTGAAGGAAAACATCGTGAGGAAATCTGGACTTATAACTATTATAAGTCTGAAATCACCAACCCGTTATAAGCAAGCGTGGTGATCAATGCTCGTGCTTTCTTTGTATAAGAAGAGGACTTTGCCCAGCCATGGGATAGTTATAGGCTGGTATTATAATTTCTTTTGAGTTGATACGATATCACATTAAGATGTTGCTTTAGGAATGTCGGCCCTCCGAAGACCCCAACCGAATAAAATCTTCAAAAGCCAACCTTCATTTTTTTCACCCTTCCGAGAGTTCTCTATTGAAAAAGCTATTATTGCAAATATTTTGAACTCCTTAGATAAGCAAGTAACCCGGATCACGCATTTTCATTTTTCATACAAATTGTATTGTATATTGTATTGTATACAATACATTTAAAGGGCTTCTTTTGCTTCATTTTATGTTATGCCACTGGCATTATTACTGCCAGTATATTTACATATTAATGAATACTTACTTAAAACATCATTGTCCGGGAATAAGCCTTCAAATACAACAGTGGATTTTTCTTTAAGGTCGAAATCATGGACAAAATTCTTGATACGAAGATGTTTCTTGCCGTCTTTGCCCTCCTTAATGATGTAGTTGCATTTAACAGTATTAATAACGTTAGCTGAAAACACAAAGAACTTTTGTTAGTGTTTTTATTTATTTTTAAACTTTGTCCCACACTAGGAATTTCTCGGGTATTGTGAGTGCGCTTACAAAACATTTAACTCACATACACAAACAGCCAAGCCCGGAACAACTACCGGTCATACAAATATTTGTCAGCAGGGGTCGAACCCGACACACGTAATGCAGCAGTCAAATGCTTAGCCACTGCGCTAACCGTGTCGTCACATTAGCATTTACGTCAACGTATAACAGACTGTGCGCCGTAGTTTAATGTAATGCACTTTTATAATGGTTGTGGTTCGTAAGGTTAACATTAAACAATCTATTTAACTAGATGGTTCCCAGGTATGGTCCAGATCAAAAAATATCGCAACGATGACGGAGCAAATAACTATCTCTAATGGTCTAAAATGTCCGCTTAAACAGAATCCTAATGAAGTTACCATTTGTAAAATGTTCACAAAGTGACAATTCACATTATTAACTGCGACTGTTACCATTTTAAGAATGTTAACCTAATTCATATTATTATCCTAATAAGATTCTGCTAAAGCAGCCATTTTAGAGTCCCTGGTCCGCTTAGGGTCTTTCACATTCATTCTAGGTGTGGTTCTCTTCTCAAACCACCAGTTTGATATTATTCTTGTGCCCGGAGAAAGTTATGGCATTGTAAATTGATACTTACGAAGGTCGACGTGGATCTTGCCCTTTCCTTGTATGTCAATAATCAGGATTCTTCCATTTAGTTCATAATTGCCGTCAAGTTTTGAAGAACATTGCATTACTAAGACTAGCTGAGAATTTTCTTTGTCGCGCCTGGAAAATATAAAACGTTGTTATTCGATTACATCTAGTGATGCAGAGAAAAAAAGGGGGGAAACAACACAGTTTGAGATACTACAAAAATCGTATCGCTTTAAATGTGATCAATGTCGCGTGAGAATCGCTGAGAGAATCCTTTTTTTTTAAACGTATTACGTAATAACTGCGCAAAAAGTATTATTGCTAAGTATATTTAGCAAGGCTTAAGAATTATAAATATAAAATCAGAATAATTTCTAGTTTTGTTCAGATTTTGATATATTTAGTTTCAAATTAAGCATAGATAAAAACAGTATACCATTAATAAATATATAAGCCATGATAATGTCCAGACAAGAAGCGATTGATGCCACCAAGTATCTTTTTTAGGAATAATAATTATACTACAGTCAGACAACGACAGTGTTGTAGATATTACATACTGCAAAATCAGTTAAAATTACAATGGAAGTATACTACGCATTTCGTCGGTGTACAAGTCGCATTACATGGAGAAGTCATATTACATGGAGAAGTCAAAAATCTATTGTTTTGACATAAGAAAACCCACATTACATCATTAACTGTCTAGCCATTTCCCAACTATGCTGGGGTCGGCTTCCAGTCTAACCGGATGCAGCTGAATACCAGTATTTTATATGAAGCGACTGCTTATCTGACCTCCACAACCCAGTTAGTTCTGGGTAATACTATATCCCTTGGTAAGACTGGTTGTCAGACTTTCGAGTCACTGACTATCTGTAACGACTGTCAAAAATGCAAAAATGACGGCCAACTGCTTTACGTTCTTTTCGAGGCATCGAGGAAACTCGGTATGTAACGGGCGATCACCCATCCATAGACCAACTTAGGTAACTTAACCAAAAGATCGACCCGAGCAGTTTTTATTATTTAGCTATTTAGCTTTTCTGGAATGGATTTATGAAAACCCTTTTAGGTACATAAATTCTAATATATTGAGAATGTTGTAAGCGTTAACTATCTGCTTTCGGTCATAAACATTTTAAATTAATCTAGATTGATCGCCGTTTTGCACATTTTTACAAGACTCAAAATTCAATGTTTTTGTGGTATGCCCGTTTTATAAGTGTCACCTTAATACCAATATTAAGGAGTTTCTTTTTATTGCGGTTGTAAAACCCAATACTATGCTACAGTTTAGGTATTCATATGTGTCAGTTAGTGTTAGTTAAAACGGGTCAAACACGGGATAAGGAAAGAAATGTTAGTGGTGTGACTGTCAAGTCATTAATCTCGAATCAGAACCCAATACTACTGATTTGGTTTCATGTGCGTATTGTAATATAATTATCACTTGCTTTGGTAACGGAAAACATTGTAAGGATACCGAAATGCCTATGGGATATTTCTCGATTACATGTTAAGCCAAATCTTAGGCGACATAACACACTATAATTATATAGAGATGATAACTCTCTCATCACGTTACTCATAATTATAAAACAAACCAGTGCTATTCTGGTAAACAACACTTTGCCCCCTGATCCACAGCTATTCTGATTGATCTTTGAACTTGATCAATTATCTGGTTTGTGTCTTCTTTTTTAAAGAAGATAAGTTGCTAGCTTAATATAATACTCACGTTACTTTGATTGGTTTACAGGTTTTTAAACCTGTTGCAGTGACGTCACTTAGGATGAACTTCAAGCTTGGTGAACTGGCATCCACTCTCTTGAAGAATTCCGGATCCATAGGCTTTACTCCAAATTCCGGGAGGCCATTTACAAATGTCTGAAGTCCGTCTTTGGCATTTTGTAAGACACACTCTTCGTCGCTGGTTAAACATGGTTTAAAACCGGGAAACGGGGCTGAAATTAAATCAAAAACATGGAAGTTAAAATCTTAAACTTTTCAATCGCATCATATGGCGTTGTTGCAACTGGCAGGGATCGCGAGCTTCACTTAGGACACTCTGAAGAAATCCGTATGTTTGAAATCATTGTGTGACGAGAACGCACTTCGTCATTGCACTATCAATAGTTTAATAGACGACCAAAATGTTAATAAATGTTACATGGAGTTTAATAGTTTAATAAATGTTTCTGTGCCTCCTGTGATAAGTGATATAACTCGAGTTGTACCCTTTTTGTGATTTTCACATGAGCATTATAAAAAAAAAACCTATTTTTTGGTCTAACTCACGTTCTTCTATCTGCTATAGTTTCGGAGATAATTTTGTGCAAAGTGATACAACTATAGGGATTTTGGCAAAAAAATCGTGACAATCGATATTTGTCAAGTTGTATCCCCAAAACCGGTCACTTAACACACAATTTTTCGTGCTTCGTGATTTAAACGCTATTGTATTTAACTTCACATTTTATTTTTCAGTAAATTTTTGTGAATTTGGATGTGACTAGAGATGTATCTACAAATTTGAATGTAAGGTATGCCCTTTTTTGTGAAAAGTGATACAACTTGACATTATATCATTCTACACAAATCCGTTTTTATGTGAAGAGGTGACTGATAAGTAAAAAAAAATAAAATCTTAAGGGTTAAAATCTTCATCTTTTGTTTTAGCACATTTTGCTAGAATCACTATTCTAATGAGTTATTAGACGTTTTAACTTCATGTATATCAGTTTACACTAGGACAATTTGTTGGTGCAAGCTTGGTGCAATGTAATTTAACTGTGCAAGTATCATTAATAACTTAATTTTAGCACATAAAAAAACTAAGCACATAAAGTTACAAGTCGCAGGTTTTTCATGAATTACTTCCAAAATTAAATATCTATAAAAAATCTAAATTATATAGAGAAAGAAAATGTTTTGTTCTACAAAAGAGTGCACTGAAATTTAACCTAGCCCACTTAATAAACGAACTAGATTTTTTTTAATCTTGTTTTTGCTGTCCTGTAAAATGACGTTTTTTGAGTTGTATCACTTATCACAGGAGGCACAGGTTTAATCCTTGAAATGGTACACAAAAGTATCTTAGTGAGTTCCTTGTCATCAGGTTTATTTTAAATATACTTGATGATAATTTACTCTAATTCTGAAAATGGATCTCATCTTCCGTCTACTTCAAACAATCTACTATTGCACTTATTTTTATAATTTAACTAGCTTCCGCCCGCGACTTCGTCTGCGTGGCATAGTTACTTTGGGATGACCCTAACTATAACCCACGTGATGATCGAAAATATATATCTTTCTCTTCCCTCTTTCTCCCTTTTTAGCCTATCTCCGTCTCCAGGGTCCCAACTATCTCTGTACCAAAATTCATCTAAAACGGTTTGGCCATTTAGGCGTGAAGACGTAACAAACAAACTCACTTTCTCTTCTATAATATTATAATAAGTAAGCGCTAGCTGTGCTCAGTGGTTTCACCCGCTGCTCAGGCCCCCTTTATAACTTGGGGTATTTATTTTGACATTCTTGACAGGGTAAGAAAATAGCTCACATTTCCAGCACTCCTTTATTAAAATTCAAGTTTATTGTTTGTTACACATATAAACCGGGAATGACGCAGAGCAGGATGTAGACGTTATGTCATAAGCATGAAATAATGAAATTGCCTCTGGCATTTTATAATAAAATTTTACTGTGTATATTTTTACCGTGATCACGGCATTTGCAACTGCCCCGAAATCGATATTTCGGGGCAGTTCCCGATGGAACTCACCTTAAATAATAATGGCATGGCATGGTATCCCGTTTCAAACGTTATTAATAAATCTAGTGACCATGTGAGTTTAAAAAGTTGTATAATTTTACAGTCCTGAATATCAATACCTACCAAAATAATATCAGTTTAGTAAAAAATTATAAAAAATAAGGGAGAAAAAAAAAAGATTATTTAATAAAATATTATTAAAATAATTTATTTTACGAAACTAGCAAATCATTTAACAAAATAATATAACTAGCTTTTGTACCCGGCTTGAATGAATGGCGTTGAATTCGGGGTAACACATTTCCCCTTTCCTCATTTGCAGGTACTTGCTACCTGTAGTTTTCGCCCTTGCGCCTCATTTATTTTATTTATTTATTGTAATAGCAAAGCTAAGTTTTCCCTTTCTTTCCTCTTTCTCCCTCATTTGTCACTTTTTTCAAAGAAAATTAGCCTTTTTCCGTCTCAATGGTCTCAACTATCTTTGTATCTTAATTCATCAAAATCGGTTTAGCCATTTAGGCGTGAAGACGTAACAAACATACAAACAAACTTACATTCGCTTTTATAATATTAGTAGGGATACATTTTTGCATTAACATTATACATATAATACCTGTATTCTTAACATTAGGCATGGTTGGCGGCTGGTGGATATTATTAGTCGCGTAAAATACTATAAAATGTACATTTTGACATACAGGCAATCCGTGTTACCGAAGTTTTTGTAACTTACATAATAATAATAATATTAAAATATGTAGTTTAAAAAACACGCTTTTAGCACGCACTAAAAATAACAAGACGTCCGCCATATTGGATTTAAGTCACGTTACAATTTTTTTCGTATTCCTGATAGCAAACCCTTTCATTTAATACCCATATCATGAGGGTTACATACATGTAAGAAAATTTTGGAATCTTAATTTGACCCACTTCCTGTAATTCGATTTGGATGAAATTTTGCAGACGCTCTGAGTTCTGATGACAATACATGATTAGCTAAGAAACGTCATTCCAAATCCAATATGGCGGCCTCCCCAAGATGGTGGACTGGCTGTTTGAAATCCACCCTCATGATATGGGTATTAAATGAAAGGGTTTGCTATCAGGAATACGAAAAAAATTACAAGTGAAGCTAATTAAAGCGTCTTATAAATAGACAATAATAATGATCGTGTGTTCCAATATCCTTTATTGCACAGAGCCATTTTGGACATTGTCCTTTAGCTTGTTACGCACTTGCTAACCTTGATAAATCGTTACAAACAAAAATGGAGAAGTCACGTTTTTTTTTTGTATAAATCAACGAAACCGCATTTCGATTGACATTGGATTATGTTGCTTTAATTATTATGTGTTTTATTTTATGATATTTTAATTTACTGAAATTTCTTTAAGTAGAACATAAACACATTCATTGTACAAGTTGTAAATCGACAATTGACGAAGACAGCAACCAAGCATTTTGTAAGGAACTTACGCAAAATTTAGTTTTTTACGCGACTTTTCTGTCGATTGTAGGCCTATTTTAATTTTTTTTTTATTCAATAAGGCCCTCATATGAATTTTATCAATATGGCTTGGCTTTATAATTAAGGGCTATCTGCCACAATACATATTTTTGCTTCTAATGTGGACGATATGCTAATATCCTTTAGCAGCAATGAAAAGACGGAAAATAATTTTAACTTCCGTAAGTCGGTGACTTTTGTTTGATTCATTGATGTTTTTGCCACAGCATTCCGGAAGTTAATTTATTTTCCGTCTTTTTATGATAACGTTTTTTATTTATTTTTCTGAAGAAGTATTGATATAGAGGTCATTGATGTAACTACGTAATTGAAGAAAAGTTATAAAATAAATAAAAAAATAACTGGTGTAAAATCTTTGACCTCTAATATCTCCGTAAATACTAAGTATGGGCCAAACAAAAAAAATAACAGCAATGGCGGAAAATCAATAGTATGAGGATTGGCTAGACAAAATAAAAAAAACTACATCGGCACAAGTTTAAAACATCAACCTCACTAGCTGGCGCCCGCGGCTTCGCCCGCGTAGTCTCGATAAAAAGTATCTTATGTGTTATTCCAGACTATAATCTACCTCTGTGCCAAATTTCATCAAGATCCGTTCAGCCGTTTTGACGTGAAAGCGTAACAAACATCCATACATAAGTAAGATAACCTTATTTATGAGCATGTATTTTCATATTATTTGGAGGTTTTTAGTGTTTTTTACATTAGAAATCTTCCGCTGTGAAACAACTACGTTATTGTGACTTTGAGACATTAAAGTAATTAAAAAATATACCTATAAATGCTCGGTAATAAGGAGTATGCAATACGATTTTAGCCCTCTCAGCTTCAAAAACAGTTAGAATTATTTATAAATTAGTTAATTTAGGGATTAAACGTTTATAAGTTTTGCATGTAATTAAGTGTTTCTATGAGGGTGACATGTTCGAAATGTGAACAAACCCTCTTAAAAAGTAATTTAAAGGTTATCAATCCATCCAAAGGTTTTTTTGAACAACTCGGTTTTAGCGATTGTGTCTATAATGTTCTAAAATGTAATTTGTATGGTGCACATAATAAATAGTATTATATCTATCTATCTAGTCCGATTATTAAAACTACCATTAAGTAAATGTTAAAAAGTTTTCTAATAAATAAACCAGACTTCGGTTACTCTATTTTATGCGTTTTCCTATCATAAAAAAAAATCATCCATTGATAAAATATAGGAAAATGGATTACCAATAATAAAATATAAGAAACGAAGTCTGGTTTATTACGCACATATTCATTAGGTATGCTAACTTGTAAAGAAAATGGGCAATGTCCTTTCTAACGAATGTTAAAGACCCTAACACACATGGTCCTAAATTACGCAACGATAAATACGAAAAGCGAATTTAATTTAAATTGTATGTAAGTAGATAACTCGTGTATTAAGAATAATTATTTTCACTTATATCTTGACTTACCTGAAAAACCGTTCGCTAAATTAAAAACACAAGCAACACTTGCGATTATTAATATTCTAGCTACCATTTTAATAAATATATATATGTTTACAGATCAACAACAACCCAATCAATACTGAGCTGAATATTATACTATACGCTTAATATATATCTAAGGAGTATGTATCAAATATTTTAATGATTGTTTTTTAATATTTTAATTAGCAGTGGGTAACCTTTACAAATATGTCAAGGGATTCCGAAACTTATATTGAACGCGCGAGAGTTGATTACTTGGGTACGCAAAATGCGTGACCATGACAAGATAAATCGATGCATTTACATACTTGGATCCTTCGAGTCTTATAAAACAAGTTATTTTTTTTTTTTTTATCGGCAGTATTTAAAAACAAATCTCACTCGTGGTCTTGAGAAAAACTCGGTCTCAACGTAAAATCATGTTCTTAAGATGCTTTTTAGGGTTCCGTAGTCAACTAGGAACCCTTATAGTTTCGCCATGTCTGTCTGTCCGTCCGTCCGTCCGTCCTCGCTTAATCTCTGTGACCGTTAGCACTAGAAAGCTGAAATTTGGTACCAATATGTATATCAATCACGCCGACAAAGTGGTAAAATAAAAATTGGAAAAAAAATGTTTTATTAGGGTAGCCACCCTATATGTAAAGTGGGAAGTGATTTTTTTTTAATTTCAATCCTAACGTGTGATATATTGTTGGAAAGGTATTTAAATGAATAGGGGTTTACTAAAACCATTTTTTGATAATGTCTATAATTTCGGAAATAATCGCCCCAAAAGTAAAAAACAATGTGTGTCCCCCTCTCTAACTTTTGAACCATAAGTTTAGAAAATATGAAAAAAATCTGAAAAGTAGAACTTTATAAGGACTTTCTATGAAAATCATTTTGAACTTGATTGACACAACAGTTTTTGTACAAAAAAGACAAAAAGTTGTACAAAATAATTTCCTCCTCCACCTTTAAACTCATAAGTGGGAACACTTATTGTGACGGACGGGAAACTACGGAACCCTACATTGAGCGTGGCCCGACACGCTCTTGGCCGGTTTTAATTAATAAAAATACAGTATCAAGATCATCTCAGCTCTATACCCTGTCGCACCACATTTGATACAAATTAATAGACAGTTTAAAATGTGATCTTTATTTAACATAAAATTTGTCATATAGTACGTACGTACGTAGAACGTAATAAAAAAAAGTCTGATCTGTCAAAAAACTATTCCGAAGAAAGTTTCTGTTAAGAATTTTTTTATTTTAACTTAAATATTTTGTTAATTACTCGCATTCACACGCTTCGGGTCACAAATAACCAGTAGTTTTTTCATGTAACTTACACAAAGCAACAAAAGTCCAACTGTCAAATGGCACAAGCAGGTCTTAAGATAAGGTCTTAAGATAAGATATCATGTCTTGAGAACAACTTAGCGATAGAACCGATATGTTAATCACTAGTGATACAACTTAAAAATCGAGTCGCAATACGGATCTCAATATTTGTTTATTAATTATATCGATATCTCAAATGCAGTCTCACGACCGGGTTTCAGAAGTGAGATTTGTTTCTAAATACTGCCCTACATTGGTTTGCGCTTGACCGCAACTCGCCTGACGTGAAGCGACGATGCGGCCTAGTATGGAGCACGCATGCGCAGAAGAAACAGTCCCGACTGTCATTTTTAAAAAGCTGTCGTTTTGCATCTTCGTCATATTCAAGGACGTAACTATGCTACTGATTTTCAACCCAAATCAATAATGAAGTGGGTATGTGTGCCTCAAAGAGATGTAAGTAAAGCAGAGGGGCCTGCCGGGGTTGCGGGTTGTTCGAAAGAGATACCGCGGCCCTGGAACATAAAGGGAAATAGAAGGAACATACCCATGTTCCTTCTAATACCCTTTTTTTAGGGTTTTAGTGAGTACAATTCTGAAGCTGCCCCCGCTCCGCCCAGAGCAGGGGAAGTTATTTGATGACTACCCAACCGCAAAAAAAAATGGGTATCTGTTTTTTTTTATATCGGTTAGTGCCAAACCACACAGCCTGTCTAGTCTTTGTCTTGAAATCGCGCTTGAATAGAATTTTAATTGATTATGTTTATTATCTTAAAATAACCTCTTTAATTTCTTCGGTGATGAAAACTGCACTTGCATCATTCTTTTATTTAATCTCTTGATTACAGATGACCCGACATGGTTGCTGAACCAATGTCAGACCTATTATTAAATAGTTTCCCTACCATCACCATCTTGACTGCGATTAATCTGTGGTTTACGTTGGACCAAGCGTACTCTGAAGATGCCTGTTCATTCTACCTTTAGAGGTTGTTGGGTTATAAATGAAAAAAAAAACACAGACGTTTGCATTGAGATTCATGCTTTGGTTGTTCGCAAAATAATGTGGAGAGTAGCTGGAAGGATGTTCTTTCTTCAGCAGCTTTATTCAGCCTATACTCAGTATGTATAGCGTCTAAGTGATGGCCCAGAGGTTAAGCGCCTCATTCCCGAGATTGTGGGTTCAATCCGGCCAAGTACTGAGCAAGTAATTTCTTTTCAATAGGTTAATACATGCCTACTTAAAACTAAATTGGTTTACTTAATTACTTCTAACTTGTATTAGAATTATCGGCAACTGGTTGTTTCTGTAGAACAGCTTGTCTGTCTTCCAAGGCCTTCTCTAAAGATTTCCACGAATTCCTGTCCCTTGCTAACCGGCTCCATACCAGGCCAGCTATTTTCTTTAGGTCATCTTCCTATCTATGGATTTGTCAGCCTCTATTTCTTTTTCCATCCCTTAGCTACCATTATGTTACTAGCTTAGTCCATTTTTATTTATTTTCCCTCAACATTATGTCCCGTCTAACGCCATTTCAACTGTTTGTATAAAAAAGAAGTGAATAAGAAAGAAGTGATAGAGTAAAATTACAAATAATCAAGATGAAAACCACACACACGCAGCCGACAGACAGATCAATTCATAAGTACTTTTTAAAGTTTATCTACGATTAGTTTTTGCCCGCGGCTTCGCTCGCATTAAATTCGGGGTAACACAGTTCCCCTTGCGCCTTATTGATTTGTAATAGCAACGCTAAGTTTTCCCTTTTCTTCCCTCTTTCTCCCTCACATCCCACTTAAAAAAAAATAGCCTATGTCCGTCTCCTGGTTCCAAACTATCTCTGTACCAAAATTCATCAAAATCAGTTTAGCCATTAAAGCGTGCGTAAGGTAACAAACCAACAAACAAACTCACTTTCGCTTTTATAATTATTAGTAAGTAAGGAAGTAAGCGGCAAGCTGAAGACAGGGCGCTATGGCGCTCATTAGGGGAGGACTATGTCCAGCAGTGGACTAATATAGCCTGATGATGATGATGATGATGAAGGAAGTAAGGATATCACAGACATTGGTGAACAAAAACATCTTGAGGACACCAGGACTAACAATTAATACAAGTTTGAAATCGCCATCCCGTCTTGAAAAAGCGTGGTGATTAATGGTCGTGCCTTCTCTGTTTGAGAAGAAGTGGCCCTTGTCCAGTAGTGGGACAATAATAGGCTGATATGTACTCAGTATTTGTAGGGTAGATGAGTAATAATAATGACCCGTAGAACTCAAGGTGAACAAGGCGTCCAAGGTAAAGATGGTGAATAATGTTTAAACAATTTCGGCTTAGATGTGTCATAATAATATATTTATATAAAATAACAATATTATTTACTTTGAAAATATAAGATGTTATAACATGTTGCACAGTATTTAAATGAGGCTAAAATTAAGCAGAAATAATAAAAATATCGGTAACTGCGCCTGAGCCGGTATTTCATGTCGCAGTTTTTTTCCAGAATTATAAGCGGTATTAACAATATTGTAAACTAGCTTTTGCCCGCAGCTTCTCTTGCGTTAAATTTGGTGTAACACAGTTCCCATTTCCTGATTTGCGGGTACCTGCTATCTGTAGTTTTTGCCCTTGCGCCTTATTTATTGTAATAGCAAAGCTAAAAACACTCACTTAAAAAAATAGCCTATATCCGTCTCCAGGGTCTCAAATATCTCTGTACCAAAATTCATCAAAATCGGTTTAGCCATTTAGGCGTGAAGACGTAACAAATAAACAAACTCACTTTCTCTTTTATAATATTAGTAAGAATTTTATGTTATTTTATTATATTTATCTTATTAGATATCACTGACATTAGTAAAGGAAAACCATCGGGAGGAAACTTGAACTTAAAATTAATATATCTGAGATCGTCAACCCGTCTTTAACAAGAGTGGTGATCAATGCTTGTGCCGTCTATGTTTGAGAAGTTCTTACCCAGTAGTAAGACTGTTAAGGTGATGTTATTATTGACAATGGTTTTTATGTATACAAATAATAAGGATCAAATTCCAAAAAAGTAAAGTTAAAGGAAACTCATGTTAAAGGAAAACTCCACCGCACTCCACGACACAACACTTAAGAGTGTATGTGCTGTGTGCATTTGTCAATATAATCCTTACTAATATTATAAAAGCGAAAGTGAGTTTGTTTGTTTATTTGTTTGTTTGTTTGTTACCTCTTCACGCTTTAATGGCTGAACCGATTTTGATGAATTTTGGTACAGAGATAGTTGGGAACCAGGAGACGGACATAGGCTATTTTTTTAAAAAAAAGAGTGGGATATGAGGGAGAAAGAGGGACGAAACGGGAAAACTTAGCGTTGCTATAACAAATCAATAAGGCGCTACCGAAGTTAATGCGAGCGAAGCCGCGGGCAAAAGCTAGTATTATAATATTTGTCAATATTTGATTAAATAATTTTAAGTTTTATGAAAATCCTCAGTAGTTTGAAAATCGCTTGTAACCAGAAAATCAAATATCAATTGGCGATTACTAATACGCATATTTAGCTGGTCTAGTACTAGTGTACACGATTTTTTTTATTATAATAAGTTCTTCAGAACTAACATCGCCATCTTGTTTAATACCTTATCGACTGCCAATCGCACAAAGAATTTTGCACGGCTGATGCAGTGGTTGAGCGATCGACTGCTGCGCTGCGTGTCCCGGTTTCGATCCCCGCTCAGAATAATTATTTGTATGACTTGCAGGTAGTTGATCCGGGTCTGGCTGTTTGTGTATGTGAGTTTAAATGTTTGTAAACGCACCCACGGTAGAGAAGAAATTCCTAGTGTGGTTTTTAAAAAATATGTTTACTAACAATCATAATGAACTGTGTTTCTTGCATTTTAATTGGAGTCAGTGACTTTAAGTAAGGGTTTTGAAGGTAAATCGATCTTTTAACAATTTACACTACCATTTTTAAAGCAAAAAATACTTTAAAAAAAATCAAGAACAAAAGGCCGGTTTTAAAAGTTAAAGTATTTTTTGCTTTCGACTGTTGCTATAAATAACTAATATTTGCAGCCGCAAATATTAGTTATTTATAGCAACAGTCGTCGCCACCACTTATTATGTTAATATTTGTAAAGAAAACCTCATTGCTCTTCGTTTTTCGTAACCATTATAAAGATGTCATTTTTGACAGTGACATCTAAGAGAACTGAAAATTCGCCTATAAAGTTGAAATAAGATGATATTGTATTATAAATAACTAAACCTGAATTAAAGACATTAAATGTTGTTTTTTTTATTACTTACCTGTGAATACAAAAAACAACATTTAATGTCTTTAATTCAGGTTTAGTTATTTATAATACAATATCATCTTATTTCAACTTTATAGGCGAATTTTCAGTTCTCTTAGATGTCACTGTCAAAAATGACATCTTTATAATGGTTACGAAAAACGAAGAGCAATGAGGTTTTCTTTACATATTTATTACTAGGAAATGTTTTAGTAAAGATTCAAAAATTTACATTTGTAAGATTCCATACCTCAAAAGAAAAACAAAACAGAAGCCTTATCCAATAAGAGTTCTGTTGTTTTTTTACGGACGGACAATTAAGTGATCATCATTACTTTGGTGGCCGTCTGTCTGTCTGTCAAGACATTTTATCTCGGGAACGCGTAAAGGCATCGAATTGAATTTAAAACTGTATACCCAAGTCTGTAGTTCCTTAGAGTTGTGAAGAAAACATGTCTGTAACTCTATGCAGTCAAAAGATATAGTCATATATGTCGCAAGTTTGTACGGAACCCTCGGTGTGCGAGTCCGACTCGCACTTGCCCGATTTTATTATCAATAGGTACTCTTGTCAACGTATTGCCTCTAAAGTATTTCTGAGAAATTATTACCTTTTGAGATATATATAAATACTAGCTGCGCTCCGTGGTTTCACCCGAGTAGTCCGGGATAAAAATAAATTATGTGTCAATCCAGATTATAAGCTATCTACATTTCAAAATTTATCCAAATCGGCGCCGATATTTGAGCGTGCGCATTTATTAACTTTCGCCTTTATAATATTAGTGTGGTGAGAGCTATATGAAGTGGCCTGCTATCATATCCAACGGTCTTAAGATACTTTGTAATCCATATAGTACTATCCTAATTGACGATTATACACAATCTGTCCTTGATCGCTTTCTAACGTAAAACTTCCTTATACGCATGCAAACAGCCAGAAAAATAACTGCAATTTACGCAGTACACAGTCTTCGGCACTTGCCACTGCTTTATTTCCAAAGATTTTCCCTCCATAAATAAGTAGTATGTGTTGCACCATATCAGCATCTTCTAAACATTCAGCAACGCGAGACGGCTCCCGGCCACTGTAGATGCGGGTCTGTAGACGGTGAGCAATGGGTAGCTCACCGTCCGACCGTCTAGTGATGACCGGCCGTGTCAACGTCACGTTCCAAGCGTGCCTCAAAGAGATGTCAGCAAAGCAGAGGGGCCTTCCAGGACCACTGCCTTTGCGGGTTATTCGATAGACATACCGCAACCCCGGAACATAAAGGGCAAAATATGGAACATGGGTTTGTTTCAGTCAGTAAGTCTGACACTGGGATCCTGCTCCACCCAGGGAGGAGGAAGTTATTATTCCCATGCGTTACAAAATTCAGCATTCGTCATATGAAACTCCACAATTTTTCTTCATGTATGGTGAATTTTTTTTTTACAAAGACATAAATCCGAAAAATCCAAGGTATCACGCGTGTCTGGGGTTCTCTAGACCTAAAACTCTGCAGTGCGACGTTCACACCATTAGGCTATATAATAATAATAAATAAATCGTTTATTTCAGAAAACAAGTTCCACAATACAGAAATAAAAGTTCAGCAAAAAAAAATGCAACTAATGCAGCTATCAACTGTACAATAAATTATGAAAAAACACCAAAGATTAATGGAATCGCCATTAATCTTTAGGTGTTTGAGGAAGATCCTGTAGATATTTAAATATTCGTATGAACTCAAATATTCCGGTCATCAAATTTTAAAGTGATTACTAAATATTATCTCAGTTGTTATTTGAACTTATCATGGAAAAACAAACGTGTGGATTTATAAGTGTAATGTCCACAATGTTAGATTTTAAATCGAATGCAAAAAAAGAAACACCTCAAGTCAGTTATTGTAAACTTTAATCAATGCTTGACAATAGTCCTGCAGAGGTTTTATAACTTAACCTAACCCAAGAACAGGCTGGTTTGCTATGACGGACGTTCGAAAACTCAGATGGTTTGAATAAATAAAGAAGAGAATGGCATAGGAAGTGTGTGTCATGTATTGGTAAAATATGAACTAAAAATCATCTGCTTAGCCTTTTTCCCAATCATGAATCGGCTTCCAGTCTAACCGAATGCAGCTGAATACCAGTAATTTGCATGAAATAACTGCCTATCGGATATATCCACAACCAAGTTAGTCCTGGTAACGGTACTGCTTGTCAGACTTTTGGGACATTGACTACCTGTAACGCCTGTCAAAGATCTTGAAATGACAGCCGGGACCAACTGCTTAAGTGCTTTCCGAGGCATGGAAGAAACTCGGTATGTAACGGGTGGTCACCTATCCACAGACCAACCTAGGCAAGCGAGGCTTAATCTAAAGATCGACCCGATCAGCTGCTATTATTTAGCCACGAGCTCCTGTAATATGAACTAAAAATATAATTTTTCAAGTAGTTTATGCGTTTTAAATTACGTATAGTTGTCCACACTCCACAGTACCTAAGTATTAAGTTAATAGACGTATTCGTAAGTACCAGTATATTATGTAGATAAAAGCATATATGATAGACATACATAGCCTATGCAGATAGGCATGCTAGGCAAAGGTCTATGCCTGAGTATGGACGACAGCGCCGATCTTAGAGCCTATAAAAAGTTGGCAAGATGATTTGGATGATTCCGTCACGAACGCTAGTTTGAGGTGGCCTAGGAGAAAGTACCTGGACGGATATAAGGGGGCCATTTTGCCAGGTAGTGAGACATGCATTTTCCTGCCCTTGTCTCATTCTAATTGGGGTCGGTGCAAACACGATTTTTCTTCCATTCTCCCCTGTCAGACGTCAAGGCATTATTTACTCCTTTCTCCTTCATATAACTCCTTACACAAACCATCCATCTTTTCTTTGACCTTTCTCGCCCTTACCATCCATCAACATTCAGATCCGTTACTTGTTAGTCACGTGTGGGGACATACAAAGATGCAGAAAAAAAAAGTTAAACTTTTAACCCTCTTTTCAATAACAGAGCCATATTTTAATGATCAAAGTATTTGGTGTCCATTATAACATTAGTTCCATAAAACTTTAATCTAAAGCAAGATCTTCAACCGGAACTGTATGGAAGAAGTTCTTGATATTTTCAACGACCTTGGCGACTACAGCTTTGATGATAGGCTGTCCAATTTCTGTGATGACATCATTGCCGTTGCTAGCAATTAGTTGTTCTGTTGACGTTCCTGTAATAGGTAAAAAAAATATAAAATACCAGTGCATAACACCATGAGGTGCCTCTAATCTCCAAAGGGACGCAGACATGTACACACGACGACATAAGTTTATGCTGATCTCTCAACAACGGATCGTACACCGTGGATTTCCCGTACGATGACAGATCCGCATAAACTGGTTTTGTATAGGTTGATGTGTCGTCGTGTGTACGTAAATAGTACACCCCCAATTCACTAGTTGTATTTTAAGTCCCAACATTTAATATTATAAATTTTAAGTTTCAGCTACAGCAACACTTTACTGAGCTAGGAATTTAATTGAGAATCTCATATTTAGCAGTTGCATTCGCGACCACTCGACCAACGAAGCAGTACATATTATTTAAACATTAATATCTATTATATGTTAGGTTTTTTTCCAGTAAATTATTGTTAGGTTTTGGCACTATCAGTTCAGGCCCGGATTTCAGAGGGGCCCGCCAAGGCCCACTGTATGCTGGGGTTGCGGGTTGTTTGAAAGAGATACCGCGGCCCCGGATAAAAAAGGCTATGTTCAAAGCTGGGGAAGTTATTTGATGACTTCATGCTTCAAAACAAGGAGCCTGGGTTGGTACCTAATTTATTGCAATAGGGTGGTTCCTTTATTGGATGATGGGACTTGAACAATATAATAGAAACCAGTGTGTAACTTCTCAATATAGCTCAGTACTTACAATTAGGTACTGATAATCAAACCAATCCTTACTTCCTTACTATCCTTACTAATATTATAAAAGCGAAAGTGAGTTTGTTTGTTTGTTTGTTTGTTTGTTTGTTACCTCTTCACGCTTTAATGGCTAAACCGATTTTGATAAATTTTTGTACAGAGATAGTTGGGAACCAGGAGACGGACATAGGCTAATTTTTATTTGAAAAAAGTGGGATGTGAGGGAGAAAGAGGGAAGAAAAGGGAAAACTTAGCGTTGCTATTACAAATCAATCAGGCGCAAGAGTAAAAACTGCAGGTCTGCTTGGTGTGTTATACCGAATTTAACGCGAGCGAAGCCGCGGGCGAAAGCTAGTAATATTATAAAAGCGAAAGTGAGTTTGTTTGTTTGTTTGTTTGTTACCTCTTCACGCTTTAATGGCTAAACCGATTTCGATGAGTTTTAGTACAGAGATAGTTGGGAACCAGGAGACGGACATAGGCTATGTTTTTTAAAAAAAGAGTGGGATATGAGGGAGAAAGAGGGACGAAACGGGAAAACTTAGCGTTGCTATTACAAATCAATAAGGCGCTACCGAATTTAACGCGAGCGAAGCCGCGGGCAAAAGCTAGTTACTTATAAATACTTACGTAAAAATTCGTTGTTAGGGAATAAGTTTTCGAATTTCACGTTGGATTTGTCTTTTAGTTCAAAACTGTGCTTCCACGATTTAACACCCCAATGCGCCTTTCCATCTTTGCCGGTTTTATCTGTAAGGTCTACTTCTGCGCTAATCACGATGTTTGCTGAAAATAAAAATATTTATTGTTACAGTAATAAAAAAAACTAAAGAAAATAAGCGCCATCTATGCTCCTCACAGAGAACTATTAGCAATGGTTACTTTGACCGTGGCCTTGACATAATGTATTAGACAATCGAGAGGTACAAAAGTCAAGGCCATACATTTATTCGGGCTGGCACATCAGATTCGGCTGTATTCGTTGAATAATAAACCTAAGTTGAAGACAGATACAGTTTAATTCGCCTTGTGCCGATCGTCAAACTTCGATCGTCATTACATCATTTCTGAATAATGTGCAGGTCCGCGGTGGTACAATTTATTTGAGCGATTTTTTCCGAACGTAGGTATATCTACAAATTACACTCTAGAGCAATGAATCTGGGTCACTTAAAGAAGCATTCGTTCCATCTTCGAAAATCTCCCTTTTTCAAATTTGATTTTCTAGGACATAACTTTACAGTCCCTAACTAAGAATTTTGAATACCTTTATTTAAGAAGAACTTAATTGTCTATTAAACATAATTTATTTAATTGAGCTAGTATTCTTAGTTTCGTAATTTATAGGTTTTTGTGAGTGACCCGGATTCTTTGCTCTCGAGTGTTTATTCGATTTTATCAGCCGACTGTTCTGTATCTTGTGAAACCCAAACAAAAGTGTGTATTACCATACCGTCTCAAATATTTAAATACATATATAAAACAAGATTTAGCATCATCCAGTTTTTTTTCAGTATACCATAGAAATATTCTAAATGATACTTTTATGTTATCACTGTCATAACATCTACAAATTCCGGCATTCATTTTTTTTTTAATGTTGCTATACACTAGCAATTTCTCTTGTATCGTGGGTGCGTTTACAAACATTTAAATTCACATGCACAAACAGCTAGACCAGAAACAACTACCTGTAGGCCATACAAATATTTGGTCAGTGCGGGAATCGAACCCGCGACACACAGCGCAGCAGTCAATCGCTCAGCCACTGCGCCAACCATGCCGTCAAAAAATATACCATTGATGTCAGAACCTGTCCACTGTCTAGAACAGGCCTTAAATCGTTTAAAGGAGATGTTTCATTTTCGGCCATCAGATGTACGTATATCAAAAAAGGGGGAAAAATACCACATATTCGGGAAAAATATTCTCTGGTGAATTCGAGCCTAATTAGTTGTGCACAAAAAAAAAGTAGTTTTTCAATTATTGCCATGTTTTATTCAACATGGCGTCTCGTGCTTTGGTTTGCTGGCAAAATTCATTCGTTCTGAAATGATGTCTTATCAAATCAATGTTACGTTGAAAATAAATTGAAAAAATGTGTGTGTCGTTGAGGTGTTAAATATAAACTATTATTGTATTATACATATTTTTTAGTAAACATAATTATGTGTCACGATTTCATCGTTACAAAAATCTTTAGTCTCCATTTTTTTCAATGTGTTTCTGAACGAGTTCGAAATAACCGCTTCTTGATTGGGATAAAGGCCAATAAGCCAAGCCATTAAAAATGTAATAAAAATCCGCTTGTTGACAAACTCGATAGGTACCTAGTCAGGACAGTCCATCTTGTTCGTTTCTTTCGACTTGATTACTTTTCGTGATTTTCGGTATTATTTTACGTTTTCTCCTTTTTATATTTTACGACTTCGGCTTTGTATGTACAACTTTACGGCTTTTTTAGGTTAAGTAAATGTCATCTCTACAACCTGTCATGGCTGTCTTAACTCTCAAAACAAACGTCATACATTTTTTATTTTTTTCTTGTGCATAAAATTCTTTTGATATTATGAAAAAAATGTTACTTAATTCTATTCAGGGGTAATTTTCCCACCTTCGGTAAAATGTACATGTTATGGCCGGAGCCCCATATAAAAATGAAACATCTCCTTTAAATGATTTAAAACTTAAATGTCGTTTAAGTTTTTGACCTTATTAAAACTGATACGGAAGCTTCATAAAGAAGTTTGGACAAGGCGAATACGAATAATTGTAACAAAAATTGCCGTAATTTTTTGGAACAAATTCGTGTATTAAGAGAATTGAATTGGTAATCGGCAATAGTGAGCATCATGACATATTGAGCAACAGAATGTCACAGCACTAATATTTAAACTGGCCATACAAGGGGCCTTATTAGAATCAAAAAAAGAATAGTAATATGAATGACGTTTCATTTCGTCAAATAGGTGCAGACGCAGTGAATGTTATGAATTGTCTATTGGCGGCCATTATCTTTTTTTTGGGGCCCCAGAACGCGACTGAAAAGAAATAAAAAAAGAAAAAGCAGTTTATTTGTCTTGCAAAAGAATGTTACAGTTATTATAGTCTCATATATGTTACCTACTATTTCTAATGTACACGACAGCACAGAATCCTACACAAAACCATTTTAACCTGATCTCTCTAATACGGTGTGCGATCCGTAGTAGAGAGATCGGATTAAAATAGTTTAGAATAGGTTTACAAAGGCCGTCGTGTGTACAAATATTTAACATATTTCTAAATTTAATTATAAAAATATCATCAGAGAAAAAAGAAACATTCAAGATTATTGTTAAAGGTTTTTAAGGGTTATTGTTAAAACGTTGTTAGTCCTTTAAATAACGTTGCGGTCTATCAAAAATCTTATCAGTATAATCTATGATAACAACCTGAACTCAAAAGCTTCCAACAAATATGCACCTAAGGAGGTTGTTAATATTTTTGACACGCACACGATACGTCATTAGATAAGGTTTTTATGGCATCATAAATTTTGCATTTAACAGTTTTTGCTAGGACTCTCAGTCATGTTTAAGTAGCTTCTATGTTAAAAAAACATTCTTCGTTTAGATAGCTTGTTTGGACTCCATATAAAATACTTTTTAGACCTAGTATTATTATTATATTAGTTACTTAAAGCATAAAGAAAAATAATATAAAAAAGCTTTGATTACGAAATGTCTTCTAAAGGACTCCCTATTTTTTACAAAAAGGACTTAAATACGATGCCACTAATATTATAATTGTAAAGTGTATTCGTCACTGACATTTATCTGAATTTAAAATGCCATGCTGAACCGATGGTCGATCATGACCTGGATTAAAAACAGACTACCTTTTATTCATTATTACGGTCCCGTAGGATAAATTCCGACGCCCACCCAGGGCGAAGCCAGTGGCTAGAGCTAGTTTCAAATATATACTTACGGACATGAGCAGTCAGATCCCCATTGCCTTCAATTGGTAGAACGAAGAGTTGTCCTTTCATGTCGTACTGTCCTTTGAAATCACACGTACATAGAAATTTGACATTCAGCTTGCCAGTGTTGATGTCTCGCCTGGAGAAAATAATAATTACATTGGCCTTAAATTAAAACTACAAATAGGTTTTTTTTTTTCGAAACAACTGTTATCTTTTTTTTACTCTAGCAAAATGGAGTGTTAGACTTGTACTGCCTAAAAAACAATCCATGTTCGATTTTTAGAAGCAAGCGTATGACTCTAGACAGAACGATTTGTTACTAGGTGGTAAAAAAAAATTGGATTATGATTTCTTAGGGTTCCAAACCTCAAAAGAAAAATACGTAATCCTTGTTGGATCAATATGTTGTCCATCTGTCTGCTTGTCAAGACCCTTTATCTCGGGAACGCGTGCAGGTATCAAGTTGAAATTGAAAGCATATACTTTACTCTGTGTCTGGTGTCTATGCGCAATAAAAATCAACACTTAGTCTACGCAGTAAAAAGATATGGCCGTCTATATTGCAAGTTTATACGGAACCCTCGGTGCGTGAGTCTGACTCGCCCTTGGCCGGTCGTCTTGTCCCGTTTATCAGTAATAAATCGACGGTTCCTACGTACATAAGGTTAAGTCAAAAACCGAGGTTTACAGGAGAGCGTAATTTGTGTTCAACACGCCCTAGAAATAATTGTATGAGCAAAAATAAATATTTTCTTTCTACAATATTTTAACAGTTTTAAGAGCTTTATGATACCATTTTTACACATCAATATTTTATTTTTCACGTTTTCTTAGAAAAACTTAGAGATGACCGTTTCTACGACACTTATTCGTTGTATTTATAAGACTTGTTCTCTTATACGATTTCTAAAACAAGGTAAATAAAAAACCTTTGTCAGCATGTGCACATAGATAATCTAAAGCCAATGAGACAATAAAAAATGCCGTTTTCGACATGTAACATATTTTCTTTGTAACGCCTTTTTGACATAATATTAAGCAACGTAAAGTTTCTCCTTATGAACACAAATTTATTTATATAAACCTATATAAATCTTGTGTCGCGGTGTTTGTTACCAAAGCGGCTTTACCGATTTGTGTGAAATTTTGTGTGCATGTCGGGTAGATCTGAGACTCGGCCAATATCTATTTTTCATGCCTCTGACTGGTAAGGATAGTCTGATTAGCGGGTGAAACCGCTGGGCACAGTTAGTATTTGTATATTCTTACTAATATATTTTTTTTGTTTGTTACGTCTTCACACCTAAATGGCTAGGCCGATTTTGATAAATTTTGGTACAGAGATAGTTGGGACCCTGGAGACGGATATAGGCTAATTTTTTAAAAAAAAGTGAGATAATGGGGAGAAAGAAGGAAGAAAAGAGGAGAGAAAGCTATTTTTTTTTTTCGATCATAACGCAGGTTAAAATTAGCGTTAACCCAAAGCCATGTCCACGCGGACGCAGTCGCGGGCGGAAGCTAGTAACTTAATAAGTTTGCTTTGATCGCTCAACTTGTTTTGCCAAGGCCATCGAGTTCTACCAGACTGGCTTTTGTTTTTACAATTTATGGAAAACATCGCATGACTTGCTCTATATTTCCTACCTACAAGGTTTTTTTCCTAGTTTTTTAATAATAATATTCTTTCATAATAGTAATTATCATTATGATGTAATTTTATAACCATGATTAATTATAGTATAAAATAATATTATGTGTTATGTTGTGTTTCATATTATGAGTTACTAATATGGTGACAGTTGTAAAGAATTTGAACCAGTTTCATGTTTTAAACCTAACATGGAACTCAATTGTAGAACTAATGTAGATAACCGATAACCAGATACACTAGTGGAAAAAAAGAAAGGGATATAAAAAAAAAACAAATTTTGGGAAATTTTCAACAGGCCGTAACTATATTCGCCGGCCGTAACGAGATATTCGAGACTTCGAAGCGTAACTTTTTTTGGTTTCCCGAACGACACTGTCCCTCGAACTTACGGCTTGTTGGATATTTCCCAAAAAAATGTTTTTTTTTTTATCAGTTTAATTCTTCCAGAAGTGTAGTTTTATTATTTTGTGCTTATGATTTACGATATGGAGTTTTACTATATTTTCACTTCACCAGAACTCTTTACGCAAGGACGGAGAGGACTAGTCCATTCAATAATGATTTTATTGAACGTGGACAATAATAAATGCAAAATGATTATGATTTGAGAAAATACTTTTTTGTTTGACTTTTTTCGTATTACTTCTGCCACCGTTGGCACAGCTAGAAAGACTTATACTGACTAAACCCATTTATGTTTCTTCTTTTGCCTGTTGATTTCCCGGACCGCGATATATTTTTATAACTAACTTGCATCCCCGAACTTGTTAAGAAGGAACTCTCTACTGTTTCATCTTTAATAAAAAATATCTAAGCAGCTTCCGTGGTTCTAGGAACCCCTTTCTTCCGTATGGAAAAACATCAAATAACTTCCCCCGCTCTGAGCGAAGCGGGGGGGGGGGGAGTGTCCGACTTTCACTGACTTTAACCCACCCTTGTTACTTCTTTTGCTCTTTATGTCCCAGGGCCGCGGTATCTCTTTCGATCAACCGGCAACCCCGGCAGGTCAAGGAACTCCTTGATGATGCATTTCAAACACCTTGACCTAAAAGATATCAATTGTAAATAAAAACGTGAAGTCTCTATACATATGTGCAGTATTTATAAGCGCACGATGCACAAACTGGTTATACGAGTATTGAGTTCTAGACCACAGGTTGTTTTGACCTAGATATATTGAAGTATTGATGCATTAACCATTTGTATTATTTATTACTATGACTTTTATTATGATTTGGGGTTTTTTTTACCTCAAAAAGAAAAAACAAAACCCTTTTAAGATCATTTTGTTGTGCGTTTGTCTGTCAAGACCCGTTATCTCGGAACCCCGTAGAGGTGTCGAGTTGAATTAAAAAAACATATACTTGAATTGAGTCTGTAGTCCCTTGAAACTTTGAAAATGGACTCTGCTAGTCTTCGCAGTCAAAAGATATGGTCGTTTATGTCGCAAAGTTTGTGCGGAGTCTTCGATGCGCGTGTCTAACTCGCACTTTGCTGGTTTTAGGTTACTCGTTTAGATTAGATGCAGAAAGCGAATGATAAGGCGTTGTGTCACAGCTTAGAAGAGGCACGTATTGCACAGACATATATATTCCTCAGATAACATTATCTACCTGGCCTTTTACCCAACTATAATGAGGTTGGCTTCCAGTCTCACTAGAGGATACATACATTTTACTCGGAGTAATTGCCTATCTGACCCCCAGAACCCAGTTAGTACTGAGTAATACGATACCCCACGGTAAGACTGGTTGTCTTTTTGCTGGCCAGAACCAACAGCTTAACGAGGCAAGGAGGAAACTCGGTATGTAATGTGTGGTTAACCGTCTACGGACTGACCTAGGTAAGATTAAATCTCCGTACTTCGTAAAACTGCTCCTAATAAGAGATCGCTCTATGTTGTTGCTAAGTTCAACAATGATTCTACTACAACCGCATAAAGGTCAACTTCTATAATAAGAAACACGTGTCACTTATCTAGGATTAAAGAAAGATCAAGTGGGGTTTAATTGATCCTAATTCGACGACGATACGAGGAAAATGTAAGGAAAATCATTATGTATAATGGTGTAGGTAGACACGCACAATTGCCTGTAATAGCTACATGTCTAAAGATTTAATTGGCCTATCTAAGATATCAGCGTAATTTGCTCGTCATTATAATAACATTAATGGTAATTTTAAAAAACTTGTTCGTTTAGTTCCTGGAATCAAATTCAACAAAAAAATAAGTCGAGCTAAACTGTTTAGATAAAGTTTTTTTTTATATGTAAGTTAAGAAAATTTGTTGGTTTTGCTCATTTTCTACATAGGTACAGGTCATTATGTTTTTACTGTAAAAGTAGTAATAATATGATATTACTTTTGCCCCTGAACCGTTCGTTTGTGAATTATTCGCAAGAAATTTCATAGCAGCTTGAGTTTACAGGAAATTACAAACAAAAACAAATCTGTATAGTGTTAGGGACATACTCTAAGAGAGAATTACGGAGTACTCACGTGAGGTAGGTAACCATTTTGACCAAAGCACGGAATTACGAAAAAATATACTGCATTGTAGTGCATCTCGACAAATGTAGAGAAAAGCTGATTTTATCAAATTTCATGGACACCGGACCAATGATTCCTACTTCCGGGAATCGAATCTACGCTCACCATCGTCTTGATTTCGGTTACTAGACATACACAAAACAGTTTTTTTTTTATAATATGTCGTGTTCTTTGAACTCTCAAACAAGTTCAACAAGTTTTTAATGTCCTACAAAAAATAAATCACCTTTTTGTAGAATTTACATTTCAATGTGATCCAGTTTATTATAGTAGAGACTACAAAAACTTTAATTAATTATTATGTTTATAAATCCATGCGTAGACCGCCTCTTTTTTCACTATCCTTTTTTTCCAACTATATTGAAGACGAGTTCTAGTCTAACCGGATAGTTACTTTGGAATTATTTTTATGAAAAGACTGCTTAACAGACCTCCTGAACTAGGTTACTGGATAGTACGATTTTCTTGGTTAGACTGGTTGTCAGTCTTGAAAGTTGAACAAATATTGATTGACAGTAATAAATCTACAGCCAGCCGCACCAAAAGTATGTTGACCTACTGACTAAAACCCACCCATGTTCCTTCTATTGCCCTTTACGTTCCGGAGCCGCGGTATCTCTTTCGAATAACCTGCAACCCCGGCAGGCGGAGGCTCTGGCAAGCCCCTCTGCTTTGCTGACTCTCTGTGAGGCGCGCGTGAAACACGAACGCGCCGTCGACACGGCCTGTCGTCAATCGACGGACGGACGGTGAGCTACCCATTGCTCACCGTCCACAGGCCCGTATCTACGGTGGCCGGGAGTCGTCTCGCGGCGCCCGGCGCCCGGGGCGTCTCCCGCGGCGGCTGGGTGGGTTCGAGGTTTTCTCCCTTAACGCCCGGCCACCTCCTCTGCTAGCATTACTGCTTCGCAGAAGGTGGTGGCCGCTTCCCATTCACTCTCGCTCCGGACCATGGCCTGAACCGAGAGATCGCCGCGTCGCCGTGTCCTCCGGGCGATCGTCACAATGGTGACACCCGGGCGTTTCCTCCCGCCCGATTATGTGCAGGAACCTCCCGAAACTTCCGTGTCCGGTGAGGACCTGCGTCAGGCGGTAGGTGAAGACGCCATGACGCCTCTCCAGCCACTCCTCAAAGAGGGGACTTACCGCCACTATTGTGGCGTGCCCTAAGTATGTTGACCTTGACGGTCGATTCACACATGCGGCTGATATTCAGCCACAGGAAAACTGCAATTTTATAGGTTATCAAAACATAAGACTTAAACATAGGAGTTGGAAGGAGCTAGGTAGATGTACCTAGCTCCTTCCAACTCTTATGTTTGAGTCACCTTATAGGCTCACCAGATGCACCATTGGCGTATATGGAGCAATTGCTTATTTGACCTCCCGAAACAACGGTTAACAGATTAACGATTGAATGTACCCTTTGAGGGATAAAAGGGCGTGTTTTTTGGGGTGGCGTGCTACCAACCACTTGAACGTGCTCCAAAAGGTGGTAGCCGTAAGGCTAATCCAGGGCTACGATCACGATCTCCAGTGAGGCGGCGAGTTTCTTTACCAGATTGCCTCCGTGGGATCTGGAGGCGATAGTTCTCACATGTACGAGTGGCGCACGAAGGCTTTACACCGGGGAGAATTACTCCGCTACCGAGCAGACAGCATGAGGTCATGGTCGTATGGAGAAATCGCTACGGCGTCTTCAACTACCGCCTGATGCAGGTTCTCACCGGACATGGAAGTTTCGGGAGGTTTTTGCACAAGATTGGGCGGGAGGAAACGCCTGGGCGTCACGCCTGTGACAGTCTGCCCTACTTGGGCGGAGAACGGCTGTTTCCTCCTAAAGGCGGCGGTGACCTCTCGCTTTCGGTCCTGGTTCAGTCCATGGTCCGAAGCAATAGGGAATGAGAAGCGGTCACCTTTTTTTACGACGCAGTTATGCTAGCGACGGACGACGGACGTATGAGGGAGAGAACTTTAAACCAACCCAGCCACCGTGAGAGACGCACCGGACGACAGGCATCGCGAGACAATTCCAGCCTCTGGAGACTCAGGTCTGTGGACGGTGAGCAATGGGTAGCTCATAGGCCGTGTCGACGTGTGAATCCCCAAAGAGTTACACATTTTGCCAGTTATTATTATTAATATGTGGCGCCATGCGTATCTGGTTAGGGTCGCTAGTATTTTTTAAAATTAAAATAAACTTACGTTATTTTCTTAGCCTCACAACTCTTGAGTCCAGTAACAACGATATCGGTGACAGTGAGTTTCAAGTTCGACGTACTGGCATCTACGTGCTTAATCGTTAGAGGGTCATGCTGCTCTACTTTCAGCTCAGGAATACCGTCTGCGAACAATGGTATCGCCTTCTGTGCTGACTCTTTGATACATTTCGAGTCGTCCCATTTGCATTTTGTGATGAAAGGTGCTAGAAACAGAGGGAAAGTGTAATTGAATTAGTTTGCTTTGTAGACAGTCCTTATCGTTTTGAATACCTAAAAAAACTTAAATTCTGTTAGTTTTCAGTATTTGGCAATTAATCGGGAATATCTGATGTGAAGGTATAAAAATCGTTTGAAATAAAATTTGTGTAAACATTAACTAAGCTCAAAAGGTAATCGTGAAACGCTGAGTTTTGAAACATTTGTACCAATTTAAACCTTTAACTTGTCCGAACAACATTCAATTCATGATGTTTTAACAATTTTTATGAATGTCATTAGATTAACGTTTAAAGTTGGTTTCTTTAACTAAATACGTTATGAAACACTAAGTTTGTGAATATAAATAAAATTAAATAAATAAATTACATAATTTCTAAACAAAATTACATGCCAAAACTAATTAAATAACCCGCCCCTGACCATTCCCGGCGCAAAAGTGCCCATAACACTTGCCGCATTCCCGCGTTGGATGGCAATGGACAACCTTTGCGCCAGAAACCGGCTGGAGCGGGAGTCACCACTGACAATGTTTAGCCTGTGCCCTAAGTCCTGAACAAAGTCCTTAGCGTCGTTTCGTTATGAAACTAAACTAATCTAATAACAAACTATGAAAGGGTATCAAAACACCTTTTCTCAACGCTGTTAGCTGATAATGTGCCCAAGGGACTAGCGATATTGCTACCTTGCATTGCAACACTTACCTCTGGCCAAAGCAAAAGCCAGACCATGTTTCACGAAAAAAGGTTTAAATAAAACCTTAAAGTTAAGGCACATCCGATAAGACTGCAAGAGCAGCGCAATTAAAAAAATTAAAAAAAAAGAAACAAATCAACATTGCGAAAAAAATAAATAAAAAAGAAAAAAATCATTACCCAATCCAGACGCCGCTAGAGAAACGTATGTTAAAAATATTAAAATAAAAACTTTACTGGTCATTTTGATTAATAAATTTACAAAGAGACGATATTAGAAGACACGTCTGCACACAAAAGGATAAACTGCCTATATTTTCTTGAAACGAGAAATGTCCACTTTTATATAGACAGATTCATAAAAATGTATAAACAGCCTATGAATGTTGAATTATACATATGTAGCGTTCTATTTATACGAACGCTAGATTATACTGCAGCTCTGCTTGAGTTAAAGTCGACTTTTATAACAGATTTTTTTCCTAATTACTAATATCTTATTCTTAATTTTTTTGCATGACGTTGATAATAACAAAAAGTTGAATAAAAACAGTACATCAAAAAATTTTGAGCTCCAATCTCGTCGTAGCACGCACAATAATTGTAACTGACTTTTATATTTCGTCAAACTAGCTGTGCCCATCGGTTTCACCCGCTGCTCAGCTCCTTTTCTAGAGAAGGGTATGGAAAATAGATATTGGCCGATTCTCAGACGAACTCGATATGCACACAAAATTTCGTCCAAATTGGTTCAGCCGTTTCGGAGGAGTATGGTAACTAACACTGTGACACGAGAATTTTATACATTAGATAAAATCATTTTGTTTGTTCAGTGATAAAATGATTCGGTCATAATGAAATTAATTCGTCATATTTGGTCCCCGTGCCTCAAAAAGAAAAATGAAACCCTTTTAGGATAACTTTGTTGTCCGTCTGTCTGTCTGTCAAGACCCTTTATCTCGGGAGCGCGTGGAGCGCATATACTCAAGTCTATGGTTGTTTGAAGCTGTGACCAACCCTCTAAGTCTACGCAGTCAAAAGATATGGCCGTTTATGAATCAAGTTTCTTTGTAACCCTAGGTGCGCGAGTCCGATTCGCATTTGTTTTTTTATTAAACTTGATTTTATAAACGTTGGATGGTTGTTCAATTAAGGAAACAACTTTTACATGGCTTTTGCTGTTTTAAGATAAAACTAAAAAAGAAATCCATTTGCAGGCTTCATCATAATCTGGATCTCTTCAAGGTTCGAGGACATCGATTTCTTCTAGACCCCAACATAGTTGGGAAAGGGCTAGGCAGATGATGACTTCTCATAAAGCCTATTCTAAAACTTCTTCATTATCATTGTTTATATTATCACCTCTCATATCCTTACTAATATTATTAAAGCGAAAGTGAGTTTCTTTGTTTGTTACGTCTTCACGCCTAAATGGCTTAACCGATTTTAATGAATTTTGGTACAGAGATAGTTGCTACCCTGGAGACGGACGGAGTTTTTAGAGTGAGATATGAGGGAGTAAGAGGGAAGAAAAGGGAAAACTTAGCTTTGCTATTATATAAATAAGGCGCAAGGGCAAAAACTACAGGTATCAGGTACCTGCAAATCAGGATAGGGGAACTGTGTTACCCCGAAATTAGAAATTAAATCATGAATTAGCTGGTATAATACTTGCTTTTGCCCGCGGCTTTGGCTTTTTGCCCATTGTAAAAAGCCAAAGGCAGTTCGACCAGAAATCGATAATGTGCTTAAAGTTTACGCAGCTTAAAGCAAATTTGCAAGCGTAAGAATGTGCACAGTTGCTTGCTTGAAACGGAAGCACTCTTGTAGCAGCATTCGTGCCCCATCCTAGGGCGCATTTTTGAGTTAGATCAGGTAAGTTGCAGCCAAACGTAATTTAGTGTATTAAAAGTGACCTATATTTAAATTTTATGAACGTTTTTTTTCGATAGATTCACCTAACACTAGCAGATCGATGATGCATCATAGAAACTATAATACGAGTACCTACTCTAGGTATGTTAATTGAATTTCATACAAATTTTTAGAATAAGTCGTAGCTGAATCCTAATACCCTAAGTAAGTATTTTTATAAATATGTACCTAACATATTTATAAAAATACTTATAATATTATAAAAGCGAATGTTTGTGAGGATGGATGTATGGATGTTTGTTACTCTTTCACGTCAAAACGGCTGAACGGATCTTGATGAAATTTGGCACAGAGGTAGTTTATAGCCTGGAATAACACAGGATTTTTTTTTGATATCACGCGGGCAAAGCCGCGGGCGCAACCTAGTTATAAAATACTTTTGTTTTACTAATATTTCTTGGAACTTGGTCCGATAATAAAATCTGCTCGTACATTGTGTAACATTACATGTTGCATTGTTTATGTTTTGACGGCTCATTTATTTTACATATCATATTGCATTTAGCCATTCTGAACCTGAACACATAAATGGCTGCCAGAGTTGCGGGTAGTTCGAAAGAGTTACCGCGACACCGGAACATAAAGGGTAAAAGAAGGAACATGGGTGTGATTTGGTCAGTAAAAGTCTGAAGCCACAAAAAAATATAAAGGTACATGGTCATTATCTGACCTCTCCGGGTTCATTATGACTGCTGAGCTATCGTGGGTAGACGGGCAAAGAGAAATTAAACCACGTTAAGTGAAAACTTACTTAGAATTATTATTTTGACGAAATGCGAACGAAATCATAAACAGAAACTTCTAATTAAATGGAGTAAAACGACGCTCCACCGAACACGTCTTGCTTCAGTCCCCGGGAACACAGTGAACCCGGATTTGCATCAGAGCCAAAACACTCCTTGACGTTTCTTGAGACCCTTAATGATGATGAGTTCTATGAGACTTATGTCAAAATCTTACTATCCGTAAGCAAAACGACTCGTTTTTGTTTATTGGAACGGGGCTTAAAGCATCAAAGCGCCGCCAAATACATAAATGGTTGTCCGTTTTTCTGTTTAGTTGCGGAACCTTATATGCTTAGGTAATGACTACGCTTGTAGCAGTAATAATAATTATCATTATTACAAAAAACGGGCAGACGTTTTTTTTTTTGTATGTTTGAAGATTTTCTTTAAATACCAGTTTGCAAATACATCTGAGATAAAAAAAAAACATTACTAGTATATAAAAGGATTTGAAAAAAAAACTTGTTGAGTTGTTACCTATATCGGGTGTTTATGCTACGTACACTTTTAACAGTTTTTCTTATTCATTCCGGCGTCGTTGATATTATTTTACGAAATCAAATTCTGATCCTAGCTTTCATGAGCATTTTCATTGCACTATAAATGAAGATTTAACGACTAGGATGTTAGAAATTAGAAACATAATTAAACTACTCCACTTAATCTGTGGTTTTATCCTTACTAATATTATAAAAGCGAAAGTGAGTTTGTTGGTTTGTTACCTCTTCACGCCTAAATGGCTAAACCGATTTTGATGAATTTTGGTACAGAGTTAGTTGGGACCCTGGAGACGGACATAGGCTAATTTTTATTAAAAAAAGTGGGATATGAGGGAGAACGAGGGAAGAAACGGGAAAACTTAGCGTTGCTATTACAAATCAATAAGGCGCAAGGGCAAAAACTGCAGGTAGCAAGTACTGTGTTATACCGAATTTAACGCGAGTGAAGCCGCGGGCAAAAGCTAGTACATAATATAAGTTTGTACTGGCTACAGATATTGTATTATAAAAAAAATAAAGTGACAATGATTAAATTATTATTTGAAATTATTGTCATGTGTCGTTGATGTAAATGTTGTGAGTAAAAAATCCGAGTCATAAAATAAGACCGTCAAGTAACGATAATTACAAAATATAATTATTAATAAAAAAACAATGTGTCATTATTACGAATGTTGTTTTTTTTGTCATTAAATAAAGTGAAGTGTTTTTTTTTTATAAATATTAATAATTTAATGGCAGATTTACTTCACTTCACGTTACAAGTATCGTGCAATGACTGGACAAAAAGAGTGATTTAAATGCGGATGTATTAGTACAAGGTGCAACATAGTAAACGCAACCTACTAAACCAGGTCATGACCATGGACTCAGTCCATGAAACTGAAACGCTTTTTTCTATGACCTTTGTAAAATCATAACTTAGTAGGGTTCCTCAAGTTAGGTCATCATCTGTCTAGCCTTTTCCCAACTATGTTGGGGTCGGCTTCCAGTCTAACCGGATGCAGCTGAATATCAGTATTTTACATGGAGCGACTGCCTATCTGACCTCCACAACCCAGTTAATACCGGGTAATACGATACCCCTTGGTAAGACTGGTTGTCAGACTTTCGAAACACTGACTATCTGTAACGACTGTCAAAGATCTACAAATGACAGCCGGGACCAACGGCTTAACGTGCTTTCCGAGGCACGGAGGAAACTCGGTATGTAACGGGTGGTCACCCATCTACAGACCAACCTAGGCAAGCGCGGCTTAACCTAAAGATCGACCCGAGAAAAAACGCAACCCTTATAGGATCACTTTGTTGTCCGTCTGTCTGTCAAAACCCTTTATCTCGTGAACACGTGAAGGTTTTCACTTGAAATTAATACGAAATACTGAGATATGCGGACTCGTGCTTTGAAAAAAATAAGCTACGAAAAAGTCAACCCTCTATGTTTATGCAATCTAGAGCATATGGCTGTTTATGTCTCAGTTTCCACACATTCGCAAAGCGACGTTCCCATTGATCTAGATTATGAAATTTGGCAAGACTTCGAAATCCGTAAATTTAAAGATGCAGCCTAAAAAATTAGATGAATGAGAGGTATGGGGCCAACAGTTTTCCAACAGAGAGTTTAAGTTTGTCCTTCAATTCTATATCTGTTTACTAGCTGGCGCCCGCAACTTCGCCTGCGTGATATTAATAAAAAAACTATCCTTTGTGTTATACCAGACTACAATCTACATCTCCAAATTTCATCAAGATCCGTTCAGCCGTTTTGACGTGAAATAGGATCAAGCATACATCCATACTCACAAACTTTCGCATTTATAATATTAGTAGAAAACAGGATAGGATAGTAGGATATACTTATAGTAGGATATTAGGAAGTAGGGATTCGGTACTTTCATAAGTTACCTACAAGTTTGTACTGAACCCTCGGTGCGCGACTCTACATCGCACTTGGCCGGTTTTTATAGTTTAACCACGTTTTTATGATCAGCGGAACGCGTGAATTCGAACAGAATTGTTTTATTTTTTCTGTGAACTTTAAGATCTCGTGGATTGAAAGTTGTTAAGTTTCACATTCCGTGACGCACATAAGAGGTTTTGTGTTTACTAAGGAAGAAGTCGAGTCAACAGTATAAAATTGCTAACGAAGGTTTCAAAATAATATGCCTCCGCTTGCTGGGGTTGCGGGTTTTCAAAAGATACCGCGGCCCCGGAACATAAAGGGCAATGAACATGGGTGGATTTTAGTCAGAACAAGCCTGACTTTCCCCCTAGCTTCGCCCAGAGCGGGGGAAGTTATTTAATTATATCCCATCCTCAAAAAAAAAGATATTACCGTAATTAACTAATTATTTATTTATTTATATTAAAATAAAAAAAAGTTGTTCCACACTAGGAATTCCTCCTCCTGTATCGTGAATGCGTTTACAAAAAATTAAACGCACATACACAAACAGCCAGACCCGGAACAATTGTCTGTAGGTTATACAAATACCCACATCAAAAGTATCTAGGGATCAACATATATTTTTGCAATAACTTTTCTCCTGATTGATATTAATTAAAATTTTCTTTAAGGATTCATCAAATAAAGTGTTTTCGTTTGTCACAGTAACGATAAACCAAGTCACCTTTGCATTAATAAAGAAATTTGCCATTTTCCTAATAAAGGGATTTTTGACATTTGAACCACTAACATTAAAGTTCGAAAAAAAGACTGAAATAACAGTTTTCTTTAAAATTTTATTGGGTAACTTAAACAATTAATAATCCGTGTTTCTACCGCGAACACTAACAACACAAGAACATCGGTTTGGCATACTCAAAATGAGTTCATCCAAATCACGCTGTGGAATGGCCGCCCATGTTCGTTGCAACAACAAAAAAAGGTCTTCTTGCGACTGGATACCCTCCATATTCGGCAGAGCTCTTCTCTGTAGCATATCCCATGCATGCTCAATCGGGTTCAAGTCTGGCGACTGAGCAGGCCAGGGCAGGACATTGATGTTAGCTGCGGCGAGAGTCTGTCTTACAACTCTTGCGGTGTGCGGTCGTGCATTATCATGCATTAACTGAAATAAGGGACCGATTTGCACTTGTAGAGGAACGATGACGTCTGATACAATCGTCTCAGCATAAATTTGAGCGTTGAGGTTGCCTCTGATCCAAATCAACTCAGTTCTTCCGCCGATCCAAATACCCGCCCATACCATGATGGTTCCACCACTATAAGGATGGACTTCCTGGCAGGATTTTAATCGCTGTTGGCGTCCAGGGGTTCTCCAGTGTCGTATACGTCTTGTATCCGGTCTCATACCAAAACGAGACTCATCAGAAAAGCACACGAAACGCCATTGTTCTTCTGCCCAATTTCTGTGTTCAAGAGCCCATTGATATCGAATCCTACGATTGTGCATTGCTATAGGTGGTACCCGTAGCGGTCTTCGGGAATGAAGGTTCACTTCATGCAAGCGGTTTCTGACTGTTTGGTCGCTAATTAAGTTCCCTGAAGAGTGATGAAGCCTCACGGCTAACATCATGGCGGTTATTGTTGGAGCTCTTCGAGTTAAGATTTGAATGTATCGGTGCAGCGATACCGTCCTCCATGGCGCTCAGCCACGGTACCAGTGCTTCGGTAACGTGTCCAAAGTCGACTGATAACACTCTGACTTGTATTCAGAGCTAAAGCTACAGTACGTTGCCGGGAACCAGCTTCTATCATTCCCACGGCTCTGAGCATTTCTTCCCTGCTTAAATGACGTCGCCGCTCCATAATAACGTTGGTTTTAATCAGTAGTAGGGAAACAGTAGCACTAATAATGTCTTCAATGCGTTGTATGTTTTTATAGGGAAAATTTTGACAGCTTATTTTCATCTTTTACTCGAATTTGATTGAGAGTTCCTGATTCAAATTATGAAATGCACCAAAAAGGATCCATATAAATTTATAAAATCATAAATTTATTACAAAGCCACATCTCAATCTCAAGAAATCCGCATAAAAATGCTTGATCCCTAGACACTTTTGACACAGCGCAGCAGTCGATCGCTCAGTCACGGCACGCGTGTTGTCGAACTATAAGACTTGCTAAGTTGAGAACATCAGGCCAACCCAGCCACCGCGGGAGACGCCCAGGGCGCCGGGCGCCGCGAGACGACTTCCGGCCACCGTAGATGCGGGCCTTTGGACGGTGAGCAATGGGTAGCTCACCGTCCGTCCGTCTATTGACGACAGGCCGTGTCGACGGCGCGTTCGTGTTTCACGCGCGCCTCAAAGAGAGTCAGCAAAGCAGAGGGGCTTGCCAGAGCCTCCGCCTGCCGGGGTTGCGGGTTGTTCGAAAGAGATACCGCGGCCCCGGAACGTAAAGGGCAATAGAAGGAACATGGGTGGGTTTTAGTCAGTACAAGTCTGACATGCTCCCCCGCTCCACCCAGAGCGGGGGAAGTCATTGGATGATTTCCCACCCGAAAAAAAAAAAAAAAAAAAGACTTGCTAAGTTAAATGAATGGAACGTGTATATAAACAAAAAACTAAATAAAATCCTGATTTTAATGGAAGTAGATACAACTAGTACCTACTACAGTAGGTATAACTGGTGTAATATAATCGCTCAAAATCTCACGTATTCTAGTTTTTAAAACCCAGTATTTTTTTAGAAACAGCCAATGTCCGACTCTGATTTAATAACAAAAACCGAAATAATAATTTTAATTGTTTTGAGTAAGATGATGGACGGGTGAGGTTATTCAAATAAATTAATTATTCCTTATGTTTGCTTCCTGGAAATACCATAGATGCTTTAAAAAATACAATATTTACTTGTAAGTGTTTATAAACGTTATTAATTTGACGACACGGTTGGCGCAGTGGTTGAGCGATCGACTGCTGCGCTGTGTGTCGCGGGTTCGATCCCCGCACGGAACAAATATTTGGATGACCTGCAGATAGTTGTTTCGGGTCTGGGTATTTGTGTATGTGTGTATAAATGTTTGTAAACGCACCCACATATAGATACAGGAGAAATTCCTAGTGTGGGGAAATGTTTAAAAAAAAAAATGTAAATATTATTTTATTGTTGACTCACTGTTGCCTTCGACCTTCGTTCGCGTGAAATGAATTTCAAGTAAAAATAAAATCTACTTCCCTGTTTAAATCGACTGTTGTATGTGTTTTTTTATGTATTCTTATCTTTTTTTTTCTAAAGTAATAAGTTTGTTGCGTAAGTTACTTTGTATAACATCAACTATATTCCCGTAAATGTTCTTTTCAAATTGGTCTAGCCATATTGGAGATAAGCCGGAAACAAACAAACGGACATACATTTTTTTATGTTTTATAGTACCTACCGTAAAAAGTTCTTATTTTGAAATTACAAACAGACACTTTAATTTAATGTATTTTTATGTACAGACGAGACAACGCGAAAAAAAATCGTTATGCATGCAAGAGCCAACTAGTTATTATTGTGGAAATTATGTAATTATTAAGTTTTTCCATTTAAACTTTTTTATGATGGAGTATCTAATATCCACGAGTCGCGTTTGGCTAAACAATGACAGCCACAAGTCTTGATCGTCAAGGTTAGGCAGTGCTTGCTGAGATGTGGCAGCAGATGGGTGAAAAAGCAATCATTATGTACGGAGGTCTGTCGGTGCCTCGGAAACCAGGTAAAACTGTTACTCCCGGTTGTCATTTGTAAATCTTGGACAGTCGTCACGAATAGTCAGAAAACCGAAAGTGTCACATCTTGTTTTACCCCTACCTGAACGTAATAAATATCATACCTACCATAAGGTTTTTTGTCAGAAGTTTTGGAACGAAGTTCCTTATCGCGCGTTGCAAAAGGAGGCTAGATGGAAAAAATTAAGACCAAAAGTTGTAACGACACCTTTTGCTTAAGACCAAAAGTGGTAACGACACTTTTTGCTATAGTTGTAAGCCGTGCGTGCGTGTTTCTCTGTCTGTCTCTCTCTCTCTCTCTCTCTCTCTCATAGAAAGCAAGCCAGTTATTTTTGTTTCCACTTTCTATTTTCACAAACCACAAAGTTCTTAAACCACATTTCTCATTGAACAGTGTGGTGTCGCGACGATTATTTTTGTTGAGTGTAAACAGGTTTTTTGTACATAATAAATAATAACTTCGTTACATCCGAATGTCCCTTTTGCAATACTAGTTGGAGTTGAGACAGTGACAGGTTGATCTAATGGCTCCATCCCCATTCTAACATCGGACGGGGAGAGATACAGCTTCTCTGTTAACTGATCTGAATGTGTATTTATAATCTGGATCTCTTTCGAGATCTTCTGGATCCTCTGGTTCAAGTGAATCCGTTTCTTCTAGATAGGCGTGCTCCACAATAGGCTGCATCATCGCTTCACGTCAGGCAAGTTGCGGCAAAACGCAAGCCTATTTAAAATTAAAATAAAACTATTTGACGAGCAATATACAATGTGTCCGGTCACGGACTAGCTATATTCTATGTACTTATATAACAAACATTCTAGTACTCAAATTAATTTAAAAAAAAAACAAGTTTTTTTTTTTACAAAAACGTTTACAAAACTTTCTTTGCATATTTTTTGAACTTTTTGTTTTCTAAAGTTACGAAAATGTAAGCTCATCCTTTCTTAATTTAAACAATAGACAAAATTGTTGCCCTCTGAATAAACCTTTTTTTGTTTTAGTAAGACCAAAACTTTGAGAGTTATGATTATTTTTGTAGGTACACGTACATAGAAAATATCTCAAAATGGCTGCCAAAAAGCGCGGCAGTGAATTAGACCCAAGTGTGTATCGGAATAGTATATTAAATCACTCGTTACATCAGTACCGATAGCATTAGTGTTACTCGGTTCGGGTTCCATGAGGAAAGTGGGTACTCGGGCAAACTAGTGAAACGTTGTTTTAATCACATTCACATTTATTATTTCGGTGCTTTACAAAAGTGGCGTAGAGTAAAGGCTTGTACGATGAATGTGACAGTTTCGATCGTATGATCTGAACAGTATGGTGTCAGCTTTAGAATCCTAGAATCAAACATGGAATCAACGGGTAGCAATTTCTTTGTTTTTTTTTTTTTTAAACGTTGCCCCACACTAGGAATTTCTCCTGTATCGTGGGTGCGTTTAAAAACATTTAAACTCACATACACAAACAGCCAGACCCGGAACAACTATTAATAGGTCATACAAATATATGTTCCGTGTGGGGATCGAACCCGTGACACGTAACGCAGCAGTCAATCGATAAGCCAATGCGCCAACCGTATCGTCAAAAATTTAAAATGTTGCCGTCTTGAAATCACTAGCCACGACATATTTATAAACACAACATGGAACAAAAAAGTTGACAGCTTGCACGTCGTGATTGCGACAAGAAGGTTACTATTGATCATGTTGCTGCGCTTTTTATCTTTTTTTTAGGGTGGGTGGTAATAACTTTCCCCGCTCTGGGCGGAGCGGGGGGGAGTGTCAGACTTTTACTGACTAAAACCCACCCATGTTCCTTCTATTACCCTTAACATGCTGCGCTTAGAGGACATACCAACAAAAGGGGAGGGGGAGGGACAAAGCAATCTACAAACTCAAACTCAAACTCAAACTCAAAGCATTTATTTCAATTAGACCATTACAGGCACTTTTGAATGTCAAAAAAAACAAGAACAAAAAAATGATGCTGCTACAATCCCGGTCACAAGGCATAATAACTTGTGAAAGTACTGTAGTTGCCCATTCCAAAGCGTTGATCTCTATGGAGAAGAATGGGCAAGAAACTCCATGGACACTCTTTTAAATTATAATATTTTTACAAAATCGTATTTACATCATTCGTGTTGAGATTATACAAATATGTGAGAACGATGTAGAAAGACGTGCACAGTAAGAGCGTCCAGAGTAAATAAAAAGCAAAATTCAATTTAAAATCTAAATAAGTTAAAAAAAATGACCGTGGTAGTTAAAAAAAGACCAGTCCCAACTGACAGCGCCCGTTCACGAACATGACGTATGGATCAGCCCCATTCAGCTCGACCATTTTGAAGGGAGCTAAATGACCCGACACACCCGCCACTATCAGCGAGACATTTAAGTGAGCATGACACTATTAACCACCAGGGCTTCGTCAAGTCAATGATAATACATAGCACTCACATATGGGCTTAATAATTATACAATACTAGAGAATTGATTCTATACATTGCAAAGATAGTCTTACAATCTTCTGCAGCTTCCACTATAGCTTCGGATACTTATCAATGAGTTTACCCCTAAGCTTGAGGAGCAGGACCAGCATTGAGCCAAGCATTTTTATCATCAATATAATCCCCCAACTTATAATATGCTTGCCTACATAGTGTGCGTTTAATACAAGATTTAAATTTCGTTTCATTCAGTTGAAGAATGTGGGGAGGTATTTTATTGTAGCATTTCAAACAGTAGGTACCCCATGAAAGATGAGTCTACTTTAGCTAACCTGAAACCCGGCTGAACCAATTGGTCCCTATTTCTAGTATTTTACTTGTGTCTATCACCTCGTTTACCAAATAGATGCAAATTTTTTCTGACGTACCTACATGATGTTTTCATAGATATATTGACAAGGTACTGTCATGATGTTAATTTCCTTAAACTGTTCTCTTAGAGAATCTCGCCTACGTAGATTATAAATGGCTCTAATGGCTCTTTTCTGCAGAATAAATACAGACTCGATGTCTGCAGCCCGTCCCCAAAGTAAAATACCGTATGACATTATACTATGAAAATAACTAAAATAGACTAGCCTCGCGGTATCTACATCAGTAAACTGACGGATTTTTCTGACAGCATATGCTGCTGAACTAAGCCGTCCTGCAAGAGATGTTATATGCGGACCCCATTGTAGCCTTGAATCGAGCGTTATCCCCAGGAAAACAGTTTTATTGACGAATTCTAGTTTCTCTTGATTCAATACTATGTCACAATCACTACTTTTGACGTTTGGCAGAGCAAATCTTATGCACTTCGTTTTTTTCCCATTTAATACCAAATTATTGGCGGTGAACCAATCATTTACCTGTAATAGGGCGTTATTTAAGTCGTCTAGATTTGTGGCACGTCTATTTATCTTAAATATTAAAGAAGTATCGTCAGCAAACAACACCATTTGTGGTTGGTTTTTAAATAAATGGGGTAGATCATTAATATATACTAAAAAGAGGAAGGGACCTAATATCGATCCTTGTGGTACACCCATCTTTACATTTAAACCCATTGAATTGACACCATTTATTTGCACTTGCTGCTGTCTATCATTTAAATATGATTTTACTAAACTAAGCGCAAGTTTTCCTAGGCCGTAATGTTCAAGTTTCAAGAGTAGGGTTTCGTGGCTAACACAATCAAACGCTTTTGAAAGGTCACAAAAGATTCCTATGGCATCCTGTGCCTCTTCCCACGCAGTAAATATGTGTTTTAACAAGGTAACACCAGCGTCAGTCGTACAACGTCCTTTGGTGAAACCATACTGTTTTTCATGTAAGATCTTATTGGTGTTAAAGTGGTTGAGCATTTGATTAAGCATTACCTTTTCAAACACCTTGCTGAAAACCGGCAAAACGGATACGGGTCTATAGTTATTGGTGTCTTTACTATCCCCAGATTTGAAAAGGGGTATAACTTTACTGTATTTCATAAGGTCCGGAAAAACTCCTTGGTCCACACACAAATTGAATATTATGGCTAAGTACGGTGCTATTGTCTCAATAATAGCTTGACAAACTTTAATAGACATTCCCCAAAGATCTTCGGTTAATTTGATTTTGATTTGCTTGAAAGCTTTAATGACTGCAGTGGGGTTAATATGCTTAAATTGAAACTCAACCGGACATGGTGAAACATTTGCTCTTAATAAATCAATGGAAAGCAAGGGTGAAGAATTTAATGTTTCAGTAGTTTTAAGTGGAATACTAGTAAAGAAATCTACAAATTCTTGAGCAACTTCGTTTTTAGTGGTTAGAAGACCACGCGAAGACTCTAGTGTGATCTCATTATTACATTTTTTGTTTCTGTTAGTTTCACTATTAATGATTTTCCAAACCGTCTTAATTTTATTATCGGCGGATTTAATCTTGTTGCTAATGAATAAAGATTTAGCTAATTTGCAGGTGTTTTTAAAATTTTTTGAGTAAGTTGCAACATAGTGATTGAAAGTTTCTGAGTTGAAGTAAGGCTTAAGGCCGTAAAGCTCAAACAATCGTTCCCTACTTTTTCTTATACCCTTAGTTGCCCAATCACTAAACATAAACTTTGGGCTAATAGATTTAGTTTTTATTTTTAACGTATCATTGAACTCTGTGTAGACAACCGAAAAGAATTCCTCATAAAATTGATTTACATTTTCAATATTAAATCCCGGAGTGCTTAAATTACTAATTAAATTATTATTAAATTTATTCAAATTGCTGGGTGTTATTTGTCTAGATTTTATCTGGGTTTTTTGTGACGGTGTGTAAGACTCGAAAACGACGGTTTGACCGCTGTGATCAGATGGAAGGTAATTTACAATGGCTTTATTTAAGTAGTCGCAGCAACAAAAGACATTATCAATACATGTAGCAGTGTCTGTAGTAATTCGGGTAGGCTCCGAAAAGACATTTATCAAATTAAATGATTTAAAAAGATGTAAGAATCTACTGCTATTTGAATTTATATCTAAAATATTAATATTAAAGTCACCACAGATAACTAGTAATTTATTACCTTTTGCAAGTTTTGCTAAAGCATCTTCCATTACTGACTCAAATACAGAGTAGTTTTGATAATTTGGGGGTCTGTAAACGCACACTATGACATGCTTATCTAGCTCAACACAAGACATTTCAATATTATGTTCAACCGAAAGATCAATTATATCATTACGAGTTTTAAATTTAATGCCATTTTTAATTAAGATAAGTGAACCCCCACGCATCTTAGATTTGCGGTTAAAGGAACTGCCTACACTGTAATTCTCAAAGTTAATTAACATTTCATAATCTTTTAGCCAATGTTCGGTGAAACATACAATATCAAACTTGGTTTTTTCAAAAAACAATTCAATCTCTAGTTGTTTCGAAGAGAAACCTTGAATATTTTGATGGAATAATTTCAAGGAATTCTGCTTAGCCCCTTTTTTAAATTTAATTATTTGAGAGCAAGAAGGTACCTTGGTGTTAGTGAGTGTAACACTTATGTTATTTATATCTTCTGTTGTCTTACTAGCTAGTTTAAATGAGCCGGAGTGAGTGACAATACTCCCCCGCCTTCCTTGTAAAAAGGTATATTAGTATAAGTACTAATATTAGCAGTGTTAATAATAGAAGAAAACATAGACATAATATTTATGTCCGAGTGAATATTATAAGCTAATAGCCTAGCTATTTTGTGTCTACAACTAGTAGGTAGAAACACATTACCCCGTGGCGACCTAAGTTTATCAACAACATTGTTAATATCCAGATACATTAGTTTGTCACAATAGTGACCTACCAAAAAATGAACATGCTTATTCAGCATGTGAATATAATTGTTAATTCGTTTCGACATGTAGGTAGGGTCAAGAACGATCTGTAAAACACTGGCAACAAGGTTGGAAAACAAGGCACAGATTATTTAAGTGGTTGGCCAAACAAGCCTACAAATAAAATAAAAAACCGTAGATCAAAAGTAGTTTAATCAGGTACGTACCTACTAGTACCTGCTGTACACGATTAAAATGGTTTTGTGTAGGTTGATGTGCCGTCGTGTGTACATATAATTCGTAAGTTATGTAAATACTAGCTTTTGCCCGCGGCTTCGCTCGCGTTAAATTCGGGATAACACAGTTCCTCTTTCCGGATTTACAGGTACCTACTACCTGTAGTTTTTGCCCTTGCGCCTTATTTATTGTAATAGCAATGCTAAGTTTTCTCTTTTCTTCCTTCTTTCTCCCTCACATCTCTATCTTTTTTTTTTTGAAAAAAAAGCCTATGTCCGTCTCCAGGGTCCCAACTATCTCTGTACCAAAAATCATCAAAATCGGTTTAGCCATTTAGGCGTAAAGAGGTAACAAACAAACAAACTCACTTTCGCTTTTATAATATTAGTAAGGATGTGCAAGTTTTTGATGAAAACAGGTAATAAGGGAGACCATCATCATGAATTTCCTGACCATTGTCTTAAGCAAGCGTGGTGATCAATGCTCGTGGCCTCTTTGTATAAGAAGTGACAACAAGACAGCTATAGACTGGTATTATTATTTTTATCAGCTTCTGGCTAATTGTAGAGTACTATAATTAACCATGTGTTAAATGTTATAGTCGCTGTAGGTATCAAATAAGGAATAAATGCTGACTGATAGCAGAATTAGGGACTATTCAAACTGAAACGAATAATAAATGCGCTTGACCATGACTTGGTTTGTAAACCACCTTCAAAAAAGTTATATGACACTAAGCGTGTTTTGTCAGCTCGAACGAATTTCGCCCCGCATCTGCGCGGGATTTGCTTCAATTTACCCAAAGGTTTAATCACCATCAATAAGCATTTTTAGCGAATATTTGGGAAGAAAATCTAATTCTATACATAACTTCCTCCAATAATGAAGTCGGTTAAAAACTTATAATAATTATAATTCTTCTGTAAGTTTTTATTATTACAATATTTTTAAACATCATCCTAGGTAACGTCTTTTACAGTAATTTCCTTTGGTAATTCCTTTAACAACATTAGTTTAATAGATTTTATTATGGGTGGCATAATAATGATTTTAAACCGTAAAACATTAACATACAAGGTGGAAGAGAAATCAATGCATAAACAATAATCAGTACATCATTTAAGGAGTGGAATATATTTGTTTTAGCTAACATTTAAAAAAAGCTGCTTTTATAAGACAGCGCTAAATAAATATATTTCTTTTTTTTTTAAAAGAAAACGTTTACAAACATTTACAACTCACACACACAAACAGCTAGACCCGGTACAACTATCTGTAGGCCATACAAATATTTGTTCCGTGCGGGGATCAAACCCGCGACACGCAGCACAGCAGTTGATTGCTCAGCCACTGCACCAATCGTGTCGTCATATAATAATAATAATAATGCTGTTTTTTTTAATTACCGATAAAAAAAACATTTAATTTCTCAGAATGACTTACTGAATAAGTCGCACGCTTAGAAATGAATTAAGGTACATTTTTTCAATGAAAGCCAAAAACGCAAAATTTTGGTTAATGTCACTATTTTTCAAAGCGTGCGAAGTATATAAATTTTACGTCAATTTTACTTCCACCTCTTATGGAATTTAAACCACCTTGGCCAAGAGTCTTACAGAAAGCTTTCTTAATATTTTATTTACTGAACAATATATTCGTTTAACGCCATAGTCTTAAGATATTTATTTGTATTAATAATAACTCTTTTGAAGTTTGCTGTAAATACCGGCTCTTGGACTTCATGGGCGACTTCATACCAATTCTCATTGGCGAACTTCATGACTGCATCGGCTGAAATGAGTAAAAATGTTTATTAACTGGGAGAAAATGTAAATTCACAACAAACAACTAAAGGAGAACTGATATTTAACAACTTTTTCTTTTGCGGATGGGTTATCATCAAATAACTTCCCCCGCTCTGGGCGGAGCGGAGGGGAGTGGCAGACTTGTACTGACTAAAACCCACCCATATTCCTTCTATTGCCCTTCCGGGGCCGTGGTATCTCTTTCGAACAACCCGCAACCCCGGCAGACGGTGGCCCTGGCAGGCCCCTCTGCTTTGCTGACATCTCTTTGAGGCGCGAGTGGAAAACTAACGCACCGTCGAGACTGCCAATATCATAGTCTTACCCTTAGCTCTTTTATTTACTTTATAGTATTATTTATTTTGAAATAATGGTGTCTCAGAAACTATCACAAGTGTATTACATAGATGATAGCCTTGCAGAATAATAGACTTTTTCAAAGGAATGGCAAATCTTAACAAAGCTTGTAATAAATCAGGCTAATAATTTTGCAATAAAACAGGTTTTCCATGGTTTGCCTCAAGACTCAAATGTTCTTTTTATGATTCCGAACATCAAAAAGCAAAAACGGAACCCTTATACGATAACTTTGTATGTTGGTCTGTCTGTCAACGCCCTTTATCTTGGAAACGCGTGGAGGTATTGAATTAAAATCATATACTCAAGTTTATAGTCGCAGTCAAAAGATATGGCTGTTTATATCGCACTGCCTATTTGACCAGATAAGCAGTCGGTCCATCCATATGGTAGTATATGGTTGTCAGACTTCCGGACTTCTGACAATTTGTAACCATGTGCAAATGACAGCTGCGACCAAACTGGTTAACGTACTGTCCGAGACACGGAGCGGGATTCTGACTGTTAATGTTACGGCAAATTCTACGAAAGAAGCTGAACGCGTAAATAATCAAAAAGCCAAGGAGTGGGTTGCGGTATGTTCGAAAGAGATATCGCGGCCCCGGAACATAAAAGGGCAATAGAAGGAACATGGGTGGGTTTTAGTCAGTAAAAGTCTGAAAATCCTCTCCGCTCCGCGGGGGAAGCTACTTTATGATTCAAACCCACAACCCTGGGCTATTAAGGCTTTGTCAGCTCTTGAACGCTCTACAGTTCTCTGTCTCTGCTTAATAGCGTTTAGTTTAATCGGTTCACAGAATATCAGACCAAATAGTTAATATACTGCACTGTTGTTTCTGTGTGTAAAGAGGTTGCCTCGTTGGTCTAGTGATCGCAAGTGCGACTGCCACGCCAGAGGTCCTTGGTCAGATTCCCAGGTCGGAAAGAGTCTGGATTTGTGTCCGGTAGATTGCAATTAGCTCACATTCAACTCAATTGTTTCAGGTTGTAATTGGGCTAGCATACATCTCAGACCAACCGTTCGAAGTTTTTAGGCGTGATGTTATGTTACCATACCTAGGTCTTTCTGTCCGTTGAACAAGTTTCTAAAATCGAATACAACAGGTTCCAAAGGTTCTGCTGCAACTTTGAAGTTTTTGATGCTCCTGTAAGTTTTGCCGTCTTTGCCGGTCGATGTTTTTAAGTCCATGTTCAGTGCAATGCGGTATAAATCTGAAACATACATTGATTTTTGTCAATTTCGGAAATATACTAACCCGCGAGATGATTGAAAAAAAAATATCTTTCTCTCCTCTTTTCTTCCCTCTTTCTCCACCTTTTCTCACTTTAAAAAATAGTCCAGGGTCCCAACTATCTCTGTACCAAAATTCATCAAAATTGGTTAGGCCATTTAGGCGTGAAGACGTAACAAACAAACTCACTTTCGCTTTTATAATATTAGTGAGGATTAACTTTAGTATTCATAACAATTGTTTACTATATTGTGTGAAAATAGTACATTTTGATTGAAGTGAAGAAATTTATACCCAAGCCGCGCCACTTGTGTCGTCGAACTTCTATTAGTATGTAACATTTTAAAAAACAAATATAAAATAAATAACAGCCGATTTTCGGAAAAGCATATTAAAAAAGTCTATGTATGTGATTTGAAACGAAATCTTAAATTATTATGTATCTTATCAGAAGGAAACATTAAACTTGACATTTTATGACGTTAATAACGAGGACGAAAATACTTTGTAAAAAACTATTTTACGAAAATGAATTCAAATAAAAATATCTACAAAACAAACGAGTTCTTCTCTACATTGCATCATTATCTAGCCCGCAGGGTCAAGTATATTTTTAAAGACGTTAGATTTAGCATAAAGTTGTCACACAAAAATAGTTCATAACTTCATCATCATTTTCCTGCCCTAGTCCCTATTTGGGGTCGGCGCAACACCTTTTCTTCTTCCATTCTGCCCTATCAGACGGCACGGCATCATTTACTTCTTTCTCTTTCATATCATTCCTTACGCAATCCATCCATCTTTTCTTTGGCCTTCCTCTCGCTCTCCGTCCATCAACATTCAGATCCATCACTCTTTTAGTCACATGTGCTTCGTCCCTCATACCACGATAAACGACTCCCTTTAATTTTTTCTGTACCAGGCGCAACTTTCAGACTTCCTCTAATATACTCATTCCTTACTTTATCCATTCTTGTCACTCCACACATCCATCTCAACAAAAATAGTCCACAACTTACTTGTAGTAATGCTGTAGTCTCCATTTCCTTCGACTGGGAGTACGATAAGCCGACCATTGATGTCATATAAGCCGGTTAAAGTGAAGCCACCGCATTTAAGAACTAGTTTCAGATTTAGTTGTTCGTCGTTGAGCCTGAAAGATTGTACACAAAGAAGGGATCAGTAGATGTATTTAAATAAGCAATCTATCTATGTATTTATTACATCTTTAATTCAGACAAACATTTGGACTTGAATCTTATAAATGCGAATGTTTGTGATGATGGATGGATATATGGATGTATGTTACTCTTTCACGACAAAACGGCTGAACGGATCTTGATGAAATTTGGCACAGAGTTGACTATAGTCTGGAATAACACATAAGATACTTTTTTTTGTACATCACTTGGGCGAAGCGACTGGCGTCAGCTAGTTACACATATAAATAACAAGGCGTTAGTAATATGTTAGTTAACAAAAGAAGGTAAGCACTATTCCTTATTCCTGTGCAGGTGTACATTTGCCCAGTACACAGTAAAAGGACTGTTTATTTTGCATGGTAACTTTTTGATAACATGCCACCAGAGTGATACCCTATGGCCTGTTTAGACTTTGAAACCATCCAACCGATGTGCCTCAAACCGACAAGGCAAACATGGTTTTAGACAGCTAACATCACGCTTTGACACTAAGGAGTTGAACAGTGTGTGAAACCGCTGAGGATAGCTATTTGTTTACATATTTTCGTAATCACGTTCTCGAAAACGTCTGTAACGATTTCGATGAAAGTTTCATATATTTCACGGGGGCGGAAAGTCGATTCAGCTAGGTCTGTAAATGAGTCTCTAAATATGTGTAAATACCTACATTATATAAATTATTTCGTATGTTTTAATTTATAACCTACAAAAGAATATTCTAAATGCAGCATTCAAATAAAATAATTACAGAAAACATTACACATAGGGTGACACTATTACATTTATGTATGTGCATTAAATACAAATAGATCTAAAATCAAGCTGGTTGACCCTCGATATAACTAGTCGAAGCAGTCAGCAACGCGAGAGGGAATGGGAAGCGGTCGCCTCCTTCTGCGAAGCAGTCATGCTAGCGAAGGAGGTGGCCGGGCGTTTGAGGGAGAGAACCTCAAACTAATTCAGCCGCAGCGAGAGACGCCCCGGGCGTTGGGCGCCGCCAGACGACTCCCGGCCACCATAGATGCGGGCCTGTGGTCGGTGAGCAATGGATAGCTCACCATCCGTCTGTCTATTGACGACAGGCCGTGTCAACGGCGCATTAATGTTCCACGCGCGCCTCAAAGAGATGTCAGCAAACAGAGGGGCCTGCCAGGGCTTCCGCCTGCCGGGGTTGTGGATTGTTCGAAAGAGATACCGCGGCCTCGGAACGTGAAGGGCGATAAAAAGAACATGGGTGGGTTTTAGTCAGTACAAGTCTGACATGCCCCCCCGCTCTGCCCAGGGTGGGGGAAGTTATTTGATGATTTCTCACCCGAAAAAAAAAGCAGTCAGCAATACCACCCATCGTGATAACGCTACCAGCCTTCGGAGCGCCTATCCTATCGACAGTGATGTGGACAAACTTTTTGATGCCCTGTTATTGTTTTCTCATCTTGATGTCAATATTTTTATAAAAATAAATAAAATACATGTAACTTAAAGAGTCAGGATCTGAATGTTGATGTACGGCGACCGAGACGAAGGCCAAAGAAAAGATGAAAGGATTGCGTAAGGAATGATATGAAGTAAAATGAGGTTTACTACTGACCGCTGTTGCTACGCCTGACAGCCGTACTATTCAGCTTTTAGCTCCTGCAATACAGTGTACACTAGCGCAGCAGTTAGGTAATTCTTAAATATATTTGTATAATTTATGCCAATAAAGATTATTATTATCATCCAATGCAGCCATCAACGCAATGTACTAAGTTTAATGTACATAATGCACGGTTGACGACAATATGCCTTTAAGAAAATGTATTTAAAAGTTACCCCGGTTACCTGATTTTATGGGGAAAAACATCTCATTTTGTAAAAATAACTAATAAAAAATTTAAAACTTACTTTGCACTCTCAATAGCACATGACTTGAATCCAGTAATAGTTGTATTAAATAGCTTGAACTTCAGAATGGACAGGTTTCCTTCTATTTCTGGTTGAAACATGGGATCCATGGATTCAGCACCAATTACTGGATTAGCTTCCAAAATTAATGGATAAGCTGCCTTTACAGCACTAGTGACGCATGGATCGTCGTTAGATTTGCATTGGATTAAGCTTATCGCTGAAATAAATTAATGTTTTAATTATCATTCATCTTAAAAAAGCACCAGCATAATTTTTGTATGAAGATGACAGATTAAATCATATTTACGACTTGTAAGTCCAAGAAGGAATTCGAAATTTTAAAAGAACTTTTTAGAACATTAGTAATATTGTAATATTAGGTTTTGGTCTATCGCCGAAAAGAAAACCAAAATATGTAAATAGATACTAAATGCATATTGTACATTTTTCCAATTGTCAGTCATAGAAACACGAATTGCACTCACCTGGATCCGACAGCACATTGACTATCGCACAGAACAATAAAAGCAAAAGGGAAAACATCGCTAGCACGGATTTGACTTCCGCAGACATCCGTCAGTAGTCGTCGAATGCAGAATCTCAAGATTTCAATCTGTTTATATTCGGAAACGCAATAATAAGAATAACAAACCCGACTAAAACGTTTCCTCAACGAATTTTGATGTCATTGATGCGGAACTGCTAAAATCGTGTTTTGTTTTGAATATACGAACTTGGGTTTAGAACAATAGTACATTTAGATGCAAGTGAGGAGCATTGCAAGGCGGGATTCACACACGAGCCGTTAGGTGAAGGTGTTATGGAGTAGAGATCAGCAGTGACAACATTTCACGTAAATCAAAAGACATTTTTCAAAGCACTTACGAAGAAATTACATAATAGAACGAAAAGTAATTTGTCAAAAATCACTATGATTTGCGATTTTTGCTAAACAGCCTAATATTAAGAAATTTAAATATTTTTTAATTAAGTAAATATCAGTTTGATGTTTTGTTGTTTATTATTTGTAATATTCTATTGATCATTTAAATTTTGTGATGAACACAATTTAAAATTTAAAAATATGTTCCAACTTACTGTTAAAAAAAACAAAAAGTCATCATCAGAAATCAGAAAAAAATAAAGTCGACAAATGAGAAAAAACACGCGTGTGAATTACATTGCATGTTGAACCTAATCGTAGTGCAATAAGAGCCAGTTTTAGGGAAAGTGTATTGATAAAGATTTTATCAAAATTATTTTGGCTAGGTGCCCTTTCAATTTTATTAAATTACTTTTTTTCGAGAAAAGACGTCATTATTCGTGGGAATTGACACTGTTTTTATTGGGGTTATTATAAAATAAAATGCGAAGGCTTTGATTCGGAGGAGGCCTTTGCCTAACTGTGGGAAACCTATTTCAAAAATCATAACAAAAAATAACGATATATTTTTCTATTTAAGCTTTTTATGCATCAGATGTAGACGCAAAACTTGTTTTTCTTACCTTGAGATTTTAAAAATAAAGATACTTTGCATGCAGGTTATTATTATTGGTAATATATATAATTATAAAATGATGTAAATTGAATCGTCTTGATTTTAATATTTTTCTCAAATTGACTCAAAACACGTTTTTATGAGCTTAAAAAATAATCTAGGTGCTTACCACAAAAATAACAGGAGTCCGAAACATGGTACAACTACATTTTCGACGTTACGGGTGGCGCAGTGGCTGACCGACCGACCAACGCTGCATGTCGAGGGCTCGATCCCCGCACGGAATAAATATTTGTATACCCTAAAGGCAGTTGTGTCGGTTCTGGTTGTTGTGTATTTGTGAGTTTAAATGTTTATAAACTCACTTACGATACAGGAGAATTTCCTAGTGTTTGGAGACGTTTAAAAAATCTGATTATTCGACTATATAGTAAAATAATCGGCCATGCCTATCGAGGAGACACGTCTGTGGTAACCAAAACCAAGTTGGCCCATTACGTTACTAAAAACTGTACACCCTTTTTAAGTTTTCACAGTTTCCTCAAACCAACCTAGCTGCCGCGGGATACGCTCCAGGTGTCGGGCGCTGCAAGACGACTCCCGGCCACCGTAGATGCGGGCCTGGAGACGGCGAGTAAAGGGTAACTCACTGTCCGTCCGTCTAGTGACGACAGGCCGTGTTGACGGCCCGTTCGTGTTCCACGCGCGCCTCAAAGAGATGTCAGCAAAGCAGAAGGGCCTGCCAGGGCCACTGCCTGTCGGGGTTGCGGAATGTTCGAAAGAGATACCGCGACTCCGGAACATAAAAGGCAAAAGAAGGAACATGGGTGGATTATCGTCAGTATAAGTAAGACAAAGTTATTTGATTAAATCCAATCCGCAAAAAAGAGGTCAGATGATAATAAAATTGTGAAGCTGAATTTGCGTTTATTACTTAAAATAACATAGTAAACACAACATCCCTCAACGCATCGTAATTTGGATAGACGTGGCTTTTCTTGGATCACGTGGTGGAAAATTGCGGTGGAAATTTTACTGATACAACACCTGTTAAAGTAAATACTTATAATTGTTCTGTTTATTATTAAGTAACGTGCTATTTACTCTTATTAGCCTCTAGTTTTAAATGTCACTCCTGCCTATATTACGACTGATTGCTTGTACATCTAATCTGTGCTAATGTTGATTGCTGTGTCATAATATTATACACCTTGCCATTTAAAAATACATCCTGCTTGTCATCGTAGGGTAAGGCAGAGGTGTAGGTACTGTAAGAGGTTTTATACCTTCACCAAATCCGAATGCTGACAAATTCGTCAAAGTCAGGGTAACATAGTTCCCCTTTCCTGATACCTACTACCTGTAGTTTTTTCTCTTGCGCCTTATTGATTGTAATAGAAAAGCTAAGTTTTCCCTTTTCTTCCCTCTAACTCCCCCTTTTCTCACTTTTTTAAAATCGATAAAATCGGTTAAGCCATTAAGGCGTGAAGACATAACAAACAAACAAAGAAACTCACTTTCGCTTTTATATTATTAGTAAAGATATTGAAATTATTTTATATGCTTTCATTGTATTACACATTGCATCCACACCATAGAATCGCCATCATCACACAACCATCACCATCATTTTATGGTTCACCTATATTTCGCCAGTTATGTTGAAGTCTCACGTAGTAGGTTCATTTCTAAGGAAAAACTTAACGCTTTGTTCAACCTGCGAGATGAACCTACTGCTAGGCTTAGCCTACTGCTCCCGGGGTTGGGAAAGAGATACCATGGTCCCGAAGCTTAAAAGGCAAAAGAAGGAACATGGGTGGGTTTTGGTTTTAAGTTTTGGTCCAAAACGCTGCTGCGTTCAGCATTAACTACGACGCAGCTGTACGTGTCGAGATTGCTTCACACCACGGTGACTGAGGACATCGTGGAGTATGTACGTGTGAAGACAAACTAGACCTTGAGAGTCTTGCAGTTGGAGTCGCGCAATGACATTAATTCTAAGTCGTTTGTGATGCTAAGTTTCTCTTTTCTTCCCTCATTCTCCTTCATTTTTTTTAAATAGCCCTTGTCCGTCCCTAGGGTCCCAACTATCTCTGTACCAAAATTCATTAAAGTTGGTTCAGCCATTTAGGCGTGAAGAGGTAACAAACAATCAAACAAACTCACTTTCGCTATAATAATATTATTAGTAAGGATGTATTAGTTTATTAATTTGTAAGATAAGATCATTTGTGTGTAGTATGTGGTAGGTATCACTGCAACTTAAAATACTATGTGATTCTGGAAATACTACAAAATCAAAATCAAAAATCTTATTCTTAGGCTGGTAATCAGCACTTTTTAAATATCACATAACAAGAGACAGTTCCACAAATCCCGTCCTTCGCCACTTCCTAGTGTTTTAGCTGGAAAGAAGTGGCGGAACAAACTCTCCAGAATAAACTGTTCTATCTAAAATACCACATCAACCTCGCTGGGTCTGGGTGGTGGGAAGACGACACTGTGATAAACCCGTCATCCACCACGCTATCCTAGTGCGTGTCAGTAGTGGACGTCAATTCACTTCGTAGTTTTTATTCGATTTTCCAAAAAAGGTAGTGGAAAAAGTGGAACCTAGGCCTTTGCCTAGGGGCCTAAGTCTGCTATTACAATAGTGTCAGAATGGTCGATCACTGATCGCATAATGGTTGATTTTGACAAGTTTAGTATGTAGTAGATTATCAAACTTGTCAAAATTAACCATTATGCGATCAGTGATCGACCATTCTGACACTATTGTAATAGCAGACTTAGGCCCCTGCTGGGGTGTGACAAATTCAAAAATATGATCTTTTACTGGCCAGTAAATGCTGGGTCATGGTTCTGTAATTATCACATTTATAATTATTTAAATTATTTACAGTAGTAGCATTTTATTAAAATTGCGTGTTTTTAAAGTTACGTGTTAGTTTAAGTGGACAGACAAGATAATAACATTTTGTAATGGGTATGGTGTTAATTTTGCCACGTTTTATTGTGCATTCTGAGAACCGGTGTATCGTGGGGTTTAAGAAGTTGTACCTATTTGTGCAGTCATTTTCCTACTAGTCTGGCATAAGAATTATTTTAACGTAGTTTAATATAGCAATTATTTATTTTTGTCCGTTTCGCTGGTCTAAAAGTTATATTAAAAAAAAGAAAACTGTTTTTTATAGGCTCGCACAAAACAAAACAATAAAACAAAATTAATTGAAAACCAGCAACGAAGACTAAAAAATAATACACAAAAAAACAAAACAAAACTTAATTGGTCTTCTACGACCCAAAAGGTCTGTATCTCAGCATGGTGCTGGAACATGGCAGCCATATCACAGCGCTAATATTCTGATAGGGCCCAAGTAAGTGAGCATGCGTGAGTCCTGCAACAAATGCTTTTTGCACTTTACCGAGTTTTTTCGTGCCTTTGGCCGCGGTTTTGCTTGCGTAGATGGCGGAATTCATTTCACTGGAACCACGTTACTGGGATCAAAAGTATCACTTGTCCTTACCCATAGTATTTCTGTACATTTCGTCATTTTAAGGCGTGAAAGCGTTACTTTCAAATTAATGGTAAGTTTTTCTTTAAATTAAAACGTTGCCCCACACAAGGATTTCTCCTGTATCGTGGGTGCATTTACGAACATTTAAACTCACATACACAAACAGCCAGACCCGGAACAACTATCCATAAAAATATTTGTTTTGTGCGGGGATCGACCCTAAGGCACGCAGCGCAACAGTCGATTGCTCAGCCATTGCGCCAACCGCGTTGTCGGATTCCAATTTGAAATTGGGATACTAAGGCCTTGCTCCCGTAGTAAAAAAATGATGAAAGCATTCACCTTAGAAGAGCTGGTTTGATGTATAACTTAGATGTTTAAAACAAACTGCGATGGATCTTCTATATATATCTTCTTTTGCTATCCACCGATCAATGTGCAGTAATCCAACAGGGCAGATAAAATAAACAAACAAAATGAAAAATTAAATATTTTATTGAAGCCTTAAAGAACTAAAAATCCACAAGGATTTGTTCTATCGGAACACTCTTCAGATATTTGTTGAAGTTGAACACGAGCTTCTTAACGTTGACGTTGAATACAGGTGCTTGAAGTTCATTTACTACTGGTTTCCAGTGCTTGTTCATAAATTCAAGAACACTTTTAGCTGGACATGAAAAACAAAAACATAAGTATGTGGAGACTGCCATATCATCATCTGTCTAGCCCTTTCGGCTGGCAGTCTAACCGGATGTATCTGAATACTAGTATTCTAAATGGAGAAACTGCGTCTCTGACCTTTACAGTTCTGTTAGTACTGGGTAACACAATACTCATGCATATATAGCCTTCCTGTAACGACTGTCAAAGAGCTATAAATTTCAGTCATGACCAACAACTTAATTTTCTTTCCGAGGCTCGGAGGAAACTGGGTATGCAAAGGGTGGTTATCATCCATGCAGCAACCTAGACTAGCGCGGCTTATCTCGAATATCGACCCAAACCGCCGTAATTAGCCACGAGTTCTGACGCTTATTATTAAAGTAGTTGGTACATATTCATTTGTTTTAGTTCACAAACAATATTATTGCAACAATATTTCCAAAAGGCAAAGGCTAGAGACACAATAACAACAACTGCCTTTACTTTACGCTTGGATACCGAAGCCAGGAAAACTTCAGTCATAAACATTCTTAAGGTCCATTAAGCAAAAGAATTATTTATGTATGCTGAGACAGTGAGTCCGTGCGTTAGATTTATGGGGTAAAGTAAGGAAATTGAAAAAGTAGAGGTATTATGAAAGTTCGAGAAGTTTCATAAAGGCACTAAAATTTTTCTACTTGAAAAAGTTTTGGGTTTGTGCGTCTTTTTACCATTTTAGTGGTTTAAAAAAAAATGGTAAAATTTTAAAGTAACAAACTAAATTAATGGTGACCCCTAAGATGGGTTTTATGATTCATAGTCAATCAGTTCATTTCATCTTAATTTACTTGGCTTACTTACTGAGCTTACTAAATTATTTTTATTAAGTAACCCACTTTTAGAGGTAGTTTTAATGTACCGTCTTATTTTAATACAACTTTTTCCAAAGTTTGTTCTGCACAAGCTGACGTAATAACCAGAACCTACAAATTGATTTCTATATGATTTATTTGCCATAAATACTGGTTTTGTCCCAGTTTTACATCGCAAACCGGTACTCAAATAAGAAACATATCCTTAGAACAATTCTTGGTAAACGAGATCTCATTTTTACGAAAGGCAAAGAAAGATTTTATTTCGCAGCTCAGAATACTCCACTTAATGTAACAAATATATTGCTACAAGCTATTCGTAGGACTATTACTAGGAAAGCCACAGGATCTTTGCCTTGGCACAGTTACCGGAGCCAAAAACCGTTGACCCGAATAATGTCGGGGCTTAGTTTAAGTGAGGTGAGTGGCAATTAACGAAAGGAAACAAAATGCTTTGCTAATCACCAAATGATAGATTATTAGGCGGTTGTATCAGTTGGGTATTTACTTTCGGAGAAGTCGGAAACAAGCTAATGGGAGACGTAATAGGAAGATAGGAGAGCGAATAAGTTTTGATAAAAAAAAAATAATAAGCGGAAAATAACTTTATTTCCGGAAGTCGTTGACTTTTGTTGGTTTCGTTGACTTTTTTGCCACCGACTTTCAGAAATAAAGTTATTTTCCACTATTTAGTTTTTTTTTGGAAGTCGGTTTTATTTTTTACAAAAAAGTTTTTTATTTCAGCATTTTTAGTTATGGTATTATGATATATCTCTTATTTTTTTATCGAGTATTCATTTTTGACATAGAGAAAAAATATGTGTTATAGACGATAACTCATAAACTACCTAAGCAATGTAAATAAAATTGAAATGGGAAGCGACAGAATTCTAATAAAAAAAGAATCATCAAAAATTATAGTATATATATGTTGTATCAAAAACCTCAGTATATTGTTGATAACTGATTTATTAATACAAAATTACAATCAACTAATCGTTTCATTAATAAACTTTCACAATAAATTGTATTTATGACTCAGGTGTGATCCGCATCACAATTCCGAGGTGTTGACACTGCGACTGCTTCGGTAAAACTGACTTGTGCCCGCTAGCGCGCCGCCTTATATTACTCGTCCCCCACCTCGCCTGACTCATGGAGTGGTACGATGATGTCACATTGCGCACGTGCACGACGCACGTGCGCCGTTGCAGCTGTGTTTGTCTTCTCAGCGCCGACACGGCCATTCTGCACAAAGGTCGCCCTCGACCTTAAACAAAGAAAAACTGCGCAGAATATCAAGGTTCAACTATGTCACACATTACAAACGTAAGGAGACTCCCGTCCTCATCTCACATACGATACACATTGGGAAGTAAGGAGGCCCCTGTCCTCAACTTACGGATAAAGCATACTTGCAAACATAAGGAGGCCCCTGTCCTCAACTTACGTCCAGTACATACCACAAAGTAAGGAGGCCCCTGTCCTCAACTTACACTCAACACACATACTTGCAAACATAAGGAGGCCCCTGTCCTCAACTTACGTCCAGTATACACCACAAAGTAAGGAGGCCCCTGTCCTCAACTTACACTCAACACACATACTGCAACCATAAGGAGGCCCCTGTCCTCAACTTACGTCCAGTATATACCACAAAGTAAGGAGGCCCCTGTCCTCAACTTACGCTCAACACACATACTGCAACCATAAGGAGGCCCCTGTCCTCAACTTACGTCCAGTATATATCACAAAGTAAGGAGGCCCCTGTCCTCAACTTACGTTTAATACATATCGCAAAGTAAGGAGGCCCCTGTCCTCAACTTACGTCCAATATATATTGCAAAAATAAGGAGGCAACTGTCCTTAAGTTATATTATGAACAAGTTATGCAATACTTTTAGAACAGTTATGGAGTAATGAAGTTTTTTACCTTTACTACTGTAGACTTTCCTCCAGAAGTTGAGTCGAAGTTAGCAATAAGACTGCCAAGACTGACAGAGTTGGACGGTGTAGTCTGTCTACACTCGGTTGTTCCGCTAGTTACTAGTTAGCTGCACCCCTTCTTTCTACGAGCGTGTCCAAGCGCGCGCGCGAAGACGAATTCTTAGATGGCGCTGTTTGCATTGTGCCATCAATCCACGACACGGCGATCAATCCCTGACTAGCACCCGTCCTCGGATGTAGTTCCTGTGGACAAAATATGCTCAAAGAGTAATCTAGCTCGGCTTTCCTGCCAATAAAAACAAAAGGTATCTGGGTATAGTTATCAACTTTAATGGTTTTACTATGCCCTGTCACAGTACTCCCTGCTCCACATAATTCATTGAAAAGAAATCCGATCAACAAGTTACAAAACAAAGTATCTAACAATTTTATTACTTTTTATCATAGTTCATAAGCAACGCATACTCAAATCTAATTCTCGAGAAACTTTGTGATCGGGGATCTCCCTCACACGATCATGAAGGTATTTGTATATTTGCTTAGAGTCAAGCGCCTTTAGTCGGTATCTATCCCCGTCTAACACTTCAATGATCTCGAATGGGCCTTTGAATTTAGGAACTAATTTTGTTGGAGTCTTTTCCCTCAATTTAATTAAAATAATCATTAACAACTAATTTAGAAACGTGAACCTTATTTTTATGAAATCGTTTTTATCGTAATTAGCATTTTTTTTTTTTTTTTTGTAAAATTCTGTGTCGCATGCCCTCTCATCTCATCTAAATTAACGTCAGTCACGTCATTATCAACGGTCACTACGCCAAGAGGACGTGCTACCCCTACGATCATTAACTCAAAAGGGCCAGATTCAGTCACCCTATTAATAGTGGAGTAAATGGCCAACTGAACCTCTCCCAATGGTTCCTGCCAAGAGCCGTCACGACTAGTCTTTACAGCTGTCAACATAATTTTAACATAATCTTTGATGAGAGAGCATTCGGCACCAGAATCGTAATAAAAATGGATACGACTCACCAGAATTCATCAGCGTACCGCTGGCATTACTGACTTGCTGTACCACCATCACAGAATGCTGCAAAGCTACTGGCGTTAATACCTCCTCCCGCTCCTCGGCCAAATTAACCCTCTCAGCCTCATCTGCCATCCTCCCGAAGCAGGACGACTCAACATGTCCAGTCCCGCCACAGCAATTACCCCCGGGCTCCGGACGCTCTGCGCGGCTCAAGGACTCGCTGGAACCAACGGCCCAAGACCGCCCGACCGCGTCCTCCCACCGCCCCTGCCACAATGTGCCCGTACATGTCCTGGCTTAGTCACAATAAATGAGACCACAAGAGCCATTGTAGCGAAGGGCTGCCCTCTAGGGGGCGTCCTCTCGCCCCTACTATGGAACCTAATAGCGGATAGCCTAATCCGATGCCTAAACGCCGAAGGCTTTTACACCATAGGCTACGCCGACGACATCGCTACCTGATGCGCCAAGCCCTAAGAATAATGGAAAAATGGTACGAAGAATACGAGCTAACCGTAAACCCCTCCAAAACCGAACTAGTCCTTTTTACTAGAAGAGGAAACTGACAACACTACAGCTGCCGATTTTCTTCGGCACCACGCTAAGCCTAGCAACTGAAACCAAGTACCTGGTCGTTTATCCGGACAAACAACTAAATTGGGCAACACACGGACTATATCACCACCAAAGCTAGCATATCCCTATAGCGGTACAAAAGACTACTCGGCAGGAATTGGGGTATAAGCCCAAAATTATGCACAGGCTGTACCCCACAGTCATCAGACCCATAATAACATACGGCTGATGATGATGGCCCAGAACAGAACTGAGCACGACCCAAAAAGACCTAGAAAAACTGCAACGCCTTGCCCGTGTAGCGATCACCAGTAGCATGGGAAACCGCACCAACAGCAGCCCTACAAACAATGCTAGGGCTCTCGCCCCTACATCTCACGGTACAGGAGGAAGCGGCTCTTGCGGCTTCAGACTAGAAGTCTCTGGCACACTGAGTAATGACTCCAGGATAAAGCACACCAAAATCAAAGCAGGAGCCGTCTAAAGGCAACCTCTGTAAGCAGCACCGACCGATAAAATCACCAAGATACATTGCCTCCAAAAACATTACGACATACAGCTCACGGAGGAACCATGAGAATACACGGGATCAAACAAACTGAGAATATAATACAGATGGCTCGAAAACCAGAACGGGAACAAGGGTTGGGGTCTTCTCCTACGACCTAAACATTAAAATTTCTAAACCACTCGGAACGCTCAACACAGTCTACCAGGCTGAATGTATGGGCATTATTCAGGCCGTCGTAGCCATCGAGGCCAGAGGAGTCGCGGACACCAACAACCGAATACTCTCCGACAGTGCCTCTGTTCTTCAGTCCCTAAACAATAGCTGCTTCAACACAGCTCTAATATACGAATGCCACAACCTACTAGAACGAATGACCGCACACAACCGCAATACATTAACCTTACAATGGATCAAAGGACACAGTGGCTCCCTAGGCAACGACGCAGCGAATGAACTCGTCAGACGGGCGTCCATCTCTCCAGCACTAGGACCGGAGCCAATTGAACCCATCCCTTTCAGCCAGATACGCAGCTGGCTGAAGGAACACACCTTTTCGAATGTACAGGAATCACTGAAATCCGGAAAGTGACACTGGATATACTAGGGTCACTTGCGGACGCCCTCAAGAACCCATCTGCTTCTGGAAGGAGGTGGGCTGGCTAGAGTATGCGTAGAGTAGCGGCCATCAGGTGCATGGCATACGCACAATGGTCCATTGCAAGGACTAGGTGTGGAAACCGGACCCCCCTCCAAGAAGCGGAGTCCACATGAAGAAAAAGAAGATGTCCTGCTTCCTACACCCAAAACAAAGCATATGACCGTCTCCAATGCTTCTCAATCCCGGTCGCTTTGCAGGGGTTTCATCCCGTCGAAGCTCTCGTTGTTCGACTGCAGCCGCCACCGAAACCAATTCGGGAACTGAGGAACATTAACCAGACAACAAACGTAATCTAAGGAACTCATCGTTGACGCAGCCAATCATGGCCCCCACAGCATCCCCGTCCTTGTCACCATCAATGACCCGTCTCCAGACAGGGGCCCGGTTGTCGCCAAAGGCACCGGTACCCTCCTCCATGTGAGCACTCGGAGCCGAGGAAGCTCCGAGGTCCATCCCGCTTCTGATTTCGGCTGGAGCCAGGACTTGGTGAAGGCAAGTGGCCTCATGAGGTCATCCGGGCAGGACCTTGACCGATTCTCGGACATGTTGTATCAAAAACCTCAGTATATTGTTGATAACTGATTTATTAATACAAAATTACAATCAACTAATCGTTTCATTAATAAACTTTCACAATAAATTGTATTTATGACTCAGGTGTGATCCGCATCACAATTCCGAGGTGTTGACACTGCGACTGCTTCGGTAAAACTGACTTGTGCCCGCTAGCGCGCCGCCTTATATTACTCGTCCCCCACCTCGCCTGACTCATGGAGTGGTACGATGATGTCACATTGCGCACGTGCACGACGCACGTGCGCCGTTGCAGCTGTGTTTGTCTTCTCAGCGCCGACATATAGATAACAAACATAAAAAAATCATACAATCGAATCGGGAACTTCCTCCTTTTTTTGAAAACGGTTAAAAATATTAAATGTGTACGAGTGCGCTGTTGGAACAAGCTTACCAGAAGCCTAGTAACTAGGGAATTAAATAGATCCAGGCTAGGAACTCAGAATTGTTGGCAATTTTTGACTTTATGCCGATATTAATTATTGGGAAGATATGATATGAGCCGGTCTAGATTTTAATGGGTCCAGACTGTTAAAGATTACTTGATATTATTTTTGAAGTTTTTAGGAAGTTTTCTATTTCGTTTTTTATCCTTATAAGTCAAATAAAATTTAAAAAAAAAGTAGTAGTGGAGATATTGCCGACTGACAGCGTTGAGGACGAATTTGGCTGACGCTATTTTTTAGTTCATCTATAAGTTGGTTTCTCTAAGTTATTGGAATTTATTTGTGTTAAAAGTAGAAAATGTTGTGTCATTTAAGTCCACTAGTATTACTTTTGGTATTAGTTTTCAAAAGAAACGTCGTAAATATAACTTTAGTCTTACCTAATTCCTTTTGTTTCCCATTGAACAAGTTCGTCATGTTAGAAACCATTCCTCCTTTCAATTCACTGTTGATTTGATAGGACTTCAACGATATATATTTCTTACCATCCTTTCTTTCGCTGACCTTTATTTCAGTATCGATTTGAATATAGTAGTCTTCTGTAATTTGTACAAAAACAAATGTTGAATAGTTTATTAATGGAAAAGTGCCTAGCAGTTTTACCCGCTGCCCAGCATCTAAATGCCGTAGTGTGATGCTTAAATATATATATAATAGCCTGTATCCTTCCTTGCTAAATGGACTATGCAACACATAAAGAAGGTTTCAATTCCAACACGTAGTGTTTGAATTAAGATTAGTTTAGTTGTTGGTATAAGTACAGATTTAATACTGGAGGATTCACAGTTAGAATAAAAAATCAACAAAGCATTTAAGAGGGAACGGTGGTTACAATTACTCTATACAAATGTATTCCTGCCTGCGTACCCCGGAACACAAAAGGCAAAAGAAGGAACATGTATGTGTTTTAGTCAGTACAAGTCTAAAACTCCTCTGCGGAACGGAAGAAGTTAATAACAAACAAGAAAATGTTAGGAACTAAGTTAAATTCTTCATGAAAATGTTAAAGTCAAAAATAATTAAATCGGCTGAGTTTTGCGGAGAAAATAGGAGAATGCGAAACATCGACTTCGTAAATATTTTTTTTGTGTTATAATTGGTCTGTGCTGTAGTTGTCGCTTTCACGTTCTACATCTAAATTGCACCCTAACACTGCCTGTGTTAGGATGCAATTTAATATAAAAAATATTGTCTTCATGAACAATGACATGCTTGTAGACGCACTACTTCCCTGATTTACTTCACACATGAAGATAAAAAAAAAACTTGACTGACTTACTGCATTCAACTTTATATTCTCCGTTTCCTGTGATGGGTATTGATAGGATCTGTCCAGCTACCCCATAGAGACCATACATAGTCAGAAGTGGGCAGGTCAAAGCTAAATATAACTTTGACTTTTGTAACTGAAGCCTGAAATACAAAGGGTTGCGTTAGAATTTTACAATTTACTTGCTGTGCTCAGCGGTTTCACCCGCTGCTCATTTCCCTTTCTGAAGATGGTACCCTTATCACTTAGGGATATGAAATAGATTACGACCGATTCTTAGACCTACCGAATATAAATACATACAAATCGGTCAAGCTATTTCGGAGATTATAAAAACTGTGACAAGAGAATTTTATATACAAGAAAAAGAAAGAAGAATAACGTTTATGTTTCTGGACGTAATTGTAGGAAGTAATATCTTAAACGAATGAAACAATAAATTATTTCACCAAATGAAAGTTACATTATTCCTGATTGTCAAAAGTCGACTATAACGCGAGCGAAACCGCGGAAAAAAGATCGCGGATAAATCTAAAAAAGTATTATAACTTGTTTTGGATGATGTTGGCACATACATAAAGTGACTGCATCGGTAAGGAATCACCAATTTATAGAAGTTACAAAAATTGTTTTAAATTATGATTATACGAGTGTGAGTATAGAATCATCGCAACTACAGGTGGACCTTATCGAGTTTTTGAATGGAAATTTGATGCGCGAATTGTGAGTTTTTTACAAAAAACTTCTTATTTGACAAACAAAACAATTTTTTATACATACTTCATGTCAACCACATCACAGTTTTTGGATCCCGTAATAGTACTGTTTGAAAGCGTATATTTTAAGCCAGTAAGATCCCCAACTATTTCTTCTTGATACATAGGATCTAACTTCTCAATATGTAGTTCCGGGGCTCCTTGTATGGTTAGTTTAAATATTAAATTTGCTGCTTTTGTCAGGCAAGCGGAGTCTTCTTCTTTACAGAGTGGTAGTTTTGGTGCTGAAATACATTAAATGGAAATAAAGGGAACATTTGGCGAATAAATCTTTATGGATATTACACGCATGTCACATTTCTCACTCATGCATGGCGTAAAATGTTGTAAAAGTTTTATCAAAATGTTGTAATAACTTTAACAGTTTTGAATCAGGTATTTTAAATCTATCAATATATTTTTTTTTAAACGTTGACCCACACTAGGATTTCTCCTGTATCGTGGGTGCGTTTACAAACATCTAAACTCACATTCACAAACAGCCAGACCCGGAACAACTATCTGTAGGTCATACAAATATTTCTTCCGTGTGGGGATCGAACCCACGAAACGCAGCGCAGCAGTCGATCGCTCAGCCACTGGGCCAACCGTGTCGTAAAATTATATCAACTCAAACAGTAGCATAAATTTTAAAAAAACGTAACGTTTGCATTCCCCCAAGGGTTAGATCTGTAATAGGGGCGAGCCTATTGCCATCAACCGAACACAAACCTGGACTCCATGGCTCTTACTGAGAAATTCCTGATGGAAAAATCCTATAACACTTTTCCTGACCCGGCTATCGAACCCAGGATGTCATACTCAGCAGTTGCACTGGCGCACGCAAGACCAACGAGGCAGTCAACGTAACAAAAAAAACCAAAACAAACAAAACTGGCAGCTTGGACCCTGTTCCCAATACCGGTGAGCTACTATTTTTTTTTTGTATTTTTTTATGTTTTATTTATTTTATAATAAAAATTAATAAACGGAATATTTCTGTTTTAGAAGTATCAAGTGCCAGGCGAGGAGAGCGCGTTTAAGAAAATCATTGAATGCAGTTTTATTTCTATTTAAAAATAAAGGAATGTTTCCTTTAAGATAAATGAGCTAAACTAAAGGATTTAAGGTAGTTTTCAGGACCCGACTTATTTTTCCCCACTGTATATCAAGAGTTTTATGACTAACCTGGATTAGATTGTACTCCAATCAAAACTCCAAATAATAACAACATTTTTCCTGACATGATTGCGACTCCTTCTTCAAGATTCTCTAGACAAAATAGGTTTTATTTCCTACCTCATCTTTATATATCCTTATATATAGGTATAAATGTACAAATGAAACTATAAGGCTCTGGACGAGTTTTAAAAGGTTAAAAAATAAAACAAAATCAAAATTGTGTGAAGTGCGTGTTCCGTAGAACAATCTAAATAATGAGTGATCGCACTATTTCATCTTTCATTAAATGGAGCAAATAATAACGTCCTTGGAAATATCGAAACCTGTTATGCAAAAAAGCAGTCGAATTGGGAACCTCTTCCTTTCTTTCAAGTCGAAAAAACAACAAAAACCGAATTTCCTAAACAAGAGGTTGCATACGTCTAGCTTCTGTAAAATAAAAACAAAAATAAACTGAATTAAGATCAGCATTATCGAAAATGTTTGACACTGACATAAGCTACCGTAAAGTTTATGAAAACTGCTGCAGAAATGTAAAATGTTTCCATCCGTCTAGGCTATCTTATTCATAGACATTTTTTTTTATTTAAATTAAAGTACGAGTTTCAGATTTAAGATGAAACGGAACCCTAATTATGCGGACATTTACCAGTTTTATTTTTTCTTTTTCTTAAAATGCACCTGACAGAGAACTGCTAGAAAAAGGTCGTGTGGTCATCGGCATTGCCCTTTTTGTTATATTTTTATTTTATTACTATAAATAATTGTAGATAAAAAACATTTATTTTATTATAAAATACTAGCTGTGCCCAGTGGTTTCACCGCTGCTCAGGTTCCCTTCTCACTTAGGGGTATGAAAAATAGATAGTAGCCGATTCAATACTCAATACTCAATATCTTTATTGCTTTACCAAAATGTGTATTTTAGGTGTTAGTTTATAATAATGAGATCATTATGGACCCTGTAGGGCACAGCAAAAGGGTAGAGGAGAGGAAGCTCTGTTTTATAATATAGTTGCTAGTTTTTACAATTATTTATAGAAATGTGTTTTCTTATATATTTACATCTTTATTTTTATTATAATTCTGCTGATTAGTATGTGTAGGTATTACTGTGGTGGTGTGTACTTTTAAATGTTTTTTTTTTTGTATTATAATAAGAATTTAAATTCAATAATTTCAATATTATTAAAATATTAGTTTATTGATTTTTTGTAGTTGCTTTATTTATCAGTGGTATAATTTATGAATTATTAGTGTTATATTATTTATTATTTAAATATATCTATCAATTTCGTGGATGTCATTTATTGTTGTTGTTTTATTAATTATTATTGGATTCCTATATTAGACATGTATTTAAGCATGTCTTTAATTTCTGTGATTATTACTAATTATTAACTATTAATATATTTAATTTATTTTGCCTAAACTTAATGAAAATATATTACTACTCTCAGACTTACTGGATATGCATAAAAAATTCATAAGAATCAGTCAAGCCGTTTCGGAGGAGTAAGAAGAATAAAAGGGGGAAAGAGGAAACGAACATTGTGACACGAGAATTTTATATATTAGATTTAGGTAAGTGGTGTTGTTGTTTAGTTCATTATAAATTATTGTAGAAAAAGAAAACATTTGTTTTATTTATTATAAAATAATAAGCCAAAATTGCTACAAAATTGCATTTTTTGTTAGTGTAATGCCAATTATAAATGGTTAGAGCCACCCGGATCTGGAAGGTGGACCCAGACCTTCCAGTCTATTTCAAGGTACCATTTAGAGCGAGAGTATATTCCAAAGTATGTTGTACGGTCGGAGTCACAAGGCTCAATTTTTAAATGAGGCAGTAGGAGCTCCAATCTAAACAGTTATAGCTACTGACAGTATAACTATTTTGGAAGACTTACCATAATTTAAAGAGGCTTTTCGTTTGCATTCACAGATTTATAACATAATGTATTTACAGTCAGCTAGAAAATGGCCAATTTTAAACCGACATCCTTTTATTTGTATGTTTGTTTACTCAATTTCTCAATCAATAATCGATAGGGTTATACTTTCGAGGAGGTTTCATATCATCATTTTAAAATAAATTGTTTGCTTAGTTTGTGAGTTATCTTCAATAGTACAGACGCCTGCAGGTCAAGCTACCCGAAACTGTCAATTTTTCCCAATGAACCTTGAACCTAATACTTTAGAAATAAAGTCGAAAATCTATCAAAGAAATCTGACAGATTGTTGTAGCTTGATGTGCAGGCGTCTGTACATATTTTTTTATTCTATGTATATTTGGATGATCTGCTAATATCTTTTAGAAACAATGATCATTCCATTTCGTTAAGCCGTTGGTCCCGGCTGTCATTTGTAGATCTTTGACAGTCGTTACAGGTAGTCAGTGTTCTGAAAGTCTGACAACCAGTCTTACCAAGGAGTATCGTATTACTCCGAATTAACTGGGTTGTGGAGGTCAGATAGGCAGTCGCTCCATGTAAAATACTGATATTCAGCTGCATCCGGTTAGACTGGAAACCGACCCCAACATAGTTGGGAAGAGGCTAGGCAGATGATGATCATTCCATTACCAAAAAACTGATTGAAAAAACTTTTATGCAAATGAAATAACCGACTTCTTGGAAGTCTTTTACAATGCTATTCACACATACAATGCTATTCGCATTGTATTTTATTTTCTATAGTCGAAGATTCCTGAACTTCTAAATGTATCCATCACAATATCGCGATTGTCATTTCTTCAATCTGTCTCACACAGTTTTTATCTAGAAGGAAATAATTGATTAATTATTTTTATATTAGTAGTATATGAAAAAATAAATGTAATAATATGTCATCTGCAAGAAAACATTATTGGACAATAACAATGATTAAATTATACTATATGTACCTCCACGTATGCTTTCGTTCCTTTATTTATCTACATCATTGATTCAACGTAAAATTCCAACAGTTTTTTTGGCACTCTCGATGTTTTCGTTCAAATACGTCGTATACATACAACCTACTGACTTGTTAATTTTCAAATCAAATGATAGATGTCGCTGTTTCCAATTCCATGCAAGAGCTAAGTTTTCTATACAACTACGTTTAGTTCGAGGTAACATATTTTATAATGTTTGCATTAGGTATTCATTTTGTCATTAAAAATACATTCAGGCTCCAAAAAAACACCTTGCACAATGGTTTGCTGTCATTAAAAAGAATTTGGAAGTGTTTACAATTTTAAGTTTTCTCATGCAACTCAGTCTATTACAATTTCACGTAGAAACCTATCGTCATAGTTATTATAATGGCACTGCTGTTTTCGTAAAATTATCATGTTGGTACATAATGTACAAGTAGCCTGTTTTAGTACTTAAGTTTTTTTTTATTTGATACCATTAAGGTTTTATAATGTTTGTAGGTAGGTACTCTGAATACCCTTTTTAAACACATCTGACATTGGCATATTGTCATAGTTGATATCGGCACTAATTGCCATTGAGAAAAAAAAAACAAAGAAGAATATTTGTTCTAAAATCAAAACTTTATTTTCACTTGATCATTGCAAGCTAAATATAATTTTGTAACTAATCACAGTTTTAGATCACCTTGTTGACTTGTTTTTAAACACTCAAAGTACAAAATTTAAACGTATCGAAAGTGCAATTCCTTAATTGGTACGGTTCTTTGGAAATCTTGAAGATTTTTCAGGAATGTATCCTGTACGATTTTCATAACGATGGGACGTGTTTTCTTCTCTAAATTCTTCGCATATTGATCAGCTGAAAAACATATATTATTTTTGTTAATTCTGTTTTATAAATCATGCAAACGTATAGTTATTTTAGACTTCGCGTAAATTGACTTAATTGTAATTTTAAATGAAACAAATTATGATAAAAAGACCCTTAACGAAACCCAATCATTGTGATCGGTTTTTGGTTCAGGATTATACCTGGGAAATTATTAGTTGAAATATTGAATTTCATAGTTATAAATACAAGTCTTATTTATTCCAACTGTCCTTTAAATGCATTTAACAGCAAATGTTTTGAGCACTACAATAAAAGTGATTTTTCACACCAAACAAAGAAAGTCATATTCCAGTATTTTTTTTTTACTTTGTTTGATTGACAGTATGCTTGGCTGAAGACTCCGTGAATGGTACGTTTATACCTAGTAACACTTCACTTTCACTGTCGGAAAACATGGTCTGCAATCTGGCAAGATTGCAGACCATGTTTTCCGACAGTGTTTTAAGATGCAACTGTTTCGGCATAGCCATATTCTAGGTTTAAGGTTTCTCATTTTGTTGGGTTGACTAAGGAAAAATCGATACCGTGAGGTAGCTTGTCGAATGACATCGTTTTCAAAGCGTTTCATATTTTATTATTGGCACAAGTTTTTTAGTTATTCTTCCTTATTTTTTTTTTTTAAAAAAAAGCTCACACAAGTTTATGTCCCGTGCGGGGATCGAACCCGCAACACGGGGCGTAGCAACCAATCGCTGAACCACTGCCCCAACCGTACCGTTAATTACATGAATTTTGCATTTTTGATTTATTATTATTCATTGAAACACTGTTACGTATAGTTCCTTTAGGAATATTATGACCTGCAAATAAATTACAGATAGTTCAAATTACCGTCTCCTTTGCCATCTATCGATAGATTTTGGTACTGGGCTGTTGCTTGTGCATCGTTATCAACAAGATGGTGAACTTCAATAAGGTGGAAGTGTAGTTTGCCGTCCTCTCTTATAATTCTCTCATATGTACCAGTTATGTTAATAAAATAGTTATCTGAAAAATAACATAACATAATATCGGGCTTGAAATCCCAGAAAGCTTAGGCAAAGGCGTACCTAATTGTAGACCCAGTTCTTCAGTTATGCAGTTCGCTAAAAATTAAGATGTTAAAGTAATTGTATCTGATCTGAAAGTAAAAGCATTAGACAGAAGATATCTGAAAGGTATGTTATGGTCATATTTAAGAACATAGACATGTATTATCTGCCGAAGTTGCGGGTGTGGGTTTTTCGAAAGAGTTACCGCGGCCCCGGAACTTAAATGACAAAAGAAAGAACATGGGTGAGATTTAATCTGTAAAAGTCTGACACTCCTCCGCACTCCACCCGGAGCGGGAGAAGATATTTGATGATTACCCATCAGCAAAAAAAAAACAGCAATTATTATTATCATGAAACCCAACACACAGTATTTCAGTCAGTCATTTGTGTATTTATAATTATCACTTGATTCGTTGAAGGAAAACATCGTAAGGAAACCAGCGTGCCTGAGAGATATTTCTTGACCGTGTGTTAAGTCAAAGGCCTATGGGCGGCATGAAATTCTGACACCAGGGTTGACACTAACTACACGATAAAGAAGAAGAAAACTTCATCAGAAAGTACTGCCTTTTTATTAAAAGTACAAGCATAAAGCAACCAGCGTTAAGACTTGTGTAAAACCTACCGTATTTAACTTCACAGCTGCCCTTTCCTTCTGCGGTTACATTATCTATTTCTCCGTTTACTTCATATTCTGATTGTATGATCAAATGCGGACATAGAAGTTCTACAGTAGCACAATCTGGCGTTAGTCTGGAAGTCAAAACACATTATTTTGAGTTTAATAAACTCTATGTCTAAACCTACCACATTTTTTTTTAAAAAACGATGCCCCACACTAGGATTTCTCCTGTATCGTACTGCATTTACAAACATTTAAACTCACATACACAAACAGCCAGACCCGAAACAACTACCTGCAGGCCATACAAATATTTGTACCGTGCGGGGATCGAACCCGTGACACGCAGCGTAGCAGTCTATCGCTCAGCCACTGCACCAACTGTGTCGTCAAATTAGTATATTCGTCATTTTGTAATAAAAACAGTCATGTAGTAAAGAGGATCTAGTGCTATATAATAACAGAAGCTCGAGTCAATCTTTCGGTTGAGCCTCCCTTTCCTTAGTGGCTGACTACCCATAACATTTCCTCGGAAAGCAATCGTCATTTGTAGATCTTTGGCAGTCGTTACAGGTAGTCATTGGGTCGAAAATTCAACAACCAGTCTTACTAAGGAGTATTGTTTTACCCACCACTACTGTGGTGGTCAGATAGGCAGTCGGTCCATTTAAGATATTGATATTCAGCTGCTTGCGGTAAAAACAAAACCCAAATCCATGCTTTTCTAATCTGTGAAATTCTCAATCTTTTACTGGATAATTCTACGATAGGTACCTAAAATGATTATGTCAGTTAATTACTTACAAAAACTTTTGAAAATCGCAATTTATTAACCCAAGAAGCGTTGGATGGTTGAGTGTGTACTTTAAATTGGGCCAATCAACGTCAATTTTGTCCAAGTGCAATGGGTCTGAGGGTGCTACCCCGGGCAACCCCTTAATCATTTTTTGGTAAATATGCTCTCTTACAGCATTTGTCAAACAGTTGTTGTCATTTGGGTTACAAAACTCTTTCTTCAGTCCTGAAAATACAAGAAAAAACCATGATATCACTTATTATTAAGGTTTATATAACATTTTTCTTTATTTAAAATCGTTGTGACTTATATATGGTGTCGAAAGCAAAATTAATTACTCGTTTATGCCCGTATATGTGTGCCAAGGGAACGTAGTACCGGGATTAAAAGTAGCTTATTAGTTAATCCAGGTTATACACTATCTATGTAGTAAATTTCATACTAATCCGTTCACTAATTTTATGATTTGATAGTAATAGTATGAAACTATTAAGTAGCTGAAGTTTGATATTCATCGCAGATAAATTTTATTTCTCAAATAACTAAATAGGAAGAATATATTTAAAGTTTATAGATGGGGAGGATAAGGAAGGCAAAAGAAAGGATGGATGGGTTGTGTTGGGAATGATATAAAGGAGAAAGGAGTAAGTCGTGCCGTGACGTCTGCCAAGGGAGAATACAAGAAGAAAAAGTGTTCTGTCGACCCGACAAGGGCAGGAAGATAATGATGACTATAGATTGTAAGGTATTCAAATAATGGATTAAACAAGAAAAACCATACAATAAATGAAACAACAGAAGTTTGTGTTCTTTTACCACTTACCAAACACATTTTTTAAACATAGAAAAACTAACACAAATTCGACTGACCACATCTTAGTTCAGGATTATCTGTGAATGTAAAACATCAACAGGTAAAGTTTTTATAAAGAAATCTCAGGTTTTTTTTTATTTTTATAAAAGGTTTAACAAACATTTATTGACCCTGACTACTGCTAAGCTGTCTTTAGATGATATCATTTTATTTATGCATGAAGTGGTTCTACAAAAAAATTTCGTAAAATGTGGCGTAACTGACATAATTAATTTATTAATTAATTAATACTTCATGCACAATTAAAAAAAACATTGTATAAAAGCGGATTTGATGCCTTTTTTGCGTGTGAGTGCTAGACTTGTACTAACTAAAACCCACCCATGTTCCTTCTTTTGCCCTTTCTGTTCCAGGGCTGCAGTATCTCTTTCGAACGGTGGTTCTGGCAGGCCCCTCTGCTTTGCTGACATCTCTTTGCGGCGCGCGTGGATCACTAACGTGCCGTTGATACGGCCTGTCGTCATTGGACGGACGGATGGTGAGCTACTCATTACTCAAAGACCACAGACGCGCCTCCCATGGCGGCTGGTTTGGTTAGAGGTTCTCTCCCTCAAACGCCCGGCCACCTCCTTCGTTAGCATGACTGCTTCGCAGAAAGAAGTGACCGCTTTCCATTCCTTCTCGCTCTACACCATGAGCTGAACCAGAGCCGGACGCAAGAGATCGTCGTGACTTAACTTGCCTTGGGCATTTCTTTATTATCTCAGAGACAAAATTAGTAGGTGCAATGAAAAATAGTACAGTTCATACAATGCATTATTCGTATTCGTTGAGTTACGAGCATGCATGTGTTTTTACTTATATAAAATAATCTCGTGAAACTACAATTTAAAATTGTCATTTTTTTATTATTATTTGTTGAACCCTAATTATAGGAACCTCGTTTCTTTTGACGCAAAACTTAATATTATGTTTTGGACTGATTTACGATCTATTCTCATCGAGATTTACTGTGAGAAACACCTTGAGAATCACCAAGTTAGTTTACGTCATTTGCAAAGCTATTATTCTTTTTTTTAACTTGCAAACAAGGTTCCTAGTAACTGAATCCTAAGTTTTTTTCGTCATGACCAGATAACATACACCTAAATGACACTTTCTTTAAAAGTATTCCGTACATACTTTTATATCTACTTTTAGGCACATAGTTTTCCGGGTCTGCGGGTTGTTCGAGAAGAGATACTGTGGCCCCGGAACATAAAGGTCAAAAAAAGGCACATGGGCGTCTTTTAGTCAGTAAAGGTCTGACATTCCCTTCGCGGGTTCCCTCTATCTGGCAGAATCTTGATGCTCCGAAATTTATTTGGCATAACACACTTCGCATAATTTTCTTTAAACGAACATTTTAAAGGCAGAAAAAATATTTGATATAATTATCGTTTGGCATAATGTTTAAAACTTCGAATTTACTATGGCATACTTTTAAGATGGCAGAATTACATTTAGTATAATTACGATTGGCAGAGTTCAAATTTCGCATAATATCGTATGGCATAATGTTCATTTAGAGCGATGATTATTTGGTATAATTTCACTTGGCATAATTTTATTATGGTAAAATTAAATTATATTTGGTATAATTTTACTATGCAGATGGCCGAATTTCATTAAGAATACTTTAATAGGCATGTAAGTCTTTACACTGACATGGTCATTAACATTTCTTTTTGAGGGTTAAAAAAACGGGATATTTACCATGGTTGTTATTTATTGTGAGTTTCCAATATTTTGGCGTGAACCGATACAGTGAGTTACAATTATTTCCAAAAACTCTTATTGCAAAAATAAGAATCTTGGGAATTACTTATATAGAAAAAAAGATATTGTTTTTAGTAGGTTACCCGAATTTCAACTATTTAGAATAGGTTAACTCCAAAAAAAAATGGGTAGGTTAGGGTAGGTTAAAACTGTGACCTTATACGATTGTAGATTATGATAATTACTTATTGAATTAAATGACATTATTTCAAAGTAAATTAAATAATAATTCAAAATAATGACATTATTTTAAAAAATATAATTAAATAAATGACAACAAATAATGACAAAGATGATTCTAACTATAAACTTTCTGTGATATGACAATTCTGCCGTTTAATGATTATCGATATGAAAAATATGCTAAAAGACGATTCTGGCTGTGAACTTTCTGCGATATGATGTTTCTACTTTTTTAATATTATGCATATGAAATTTATGTCTAGAGATGATTCTGACTTACAAAACTATGAGTTTTGAATGTATGATAAATGAGTGTCTGCCAAACAATTTTCTGCGAAATGAAGTTTATGCTATCCGTTGTTATGCAAAATAAAATTTTGACATAAAAAGTTCTGCTATAAAGGGTGGACCCTCCCTTCGCTCCTGCTATAATGGAAGAATTTATAAGAAAATTTTCAATCCGAAATAAGGGCAAGGATACGTAGTGAAGGATGTATTGTGCGAAACTTATAAATTAGATCTAGTAACTACAACATGAGAAGCGACCTGTTTGGTTAATTTTACGTACAGTCCGAGCTGTCCGTGCATCTCTGAATTCTCTGATGTACGTGATTGAGTTACAAACATCTTGCAAAATAATGCTTTCTAAACCATTCTGTCTGAGAGATGTTTTTAAACAATTATTACTTTAAATAGCTAAAAATATAATCGTAATTTGAAAAATAATATTGTATTAGGTACTAAAAAACTCAGAATAAATAACAAAAATAAAAACCAAAAAACTGTTTTATATTTTTATTTATTTACAATATTTGTGGAAACATCAAACATACTTGTAATACAACTCTTCGACTGGAACTGCGATATGAAAATCTCTGACATTTTCCATGAATTTATCAACAAAAGCATTCATGATAGGTATTCGAGTGATTTCCTCGAATCTGTCATAATATCTGCTCCTTGATGCAGGCGTACCTGGAAGTGAGATTAATAGAATGTTTTAATGAAATTAAAGAATTTTCTGACCTGTAGACAGCTGACCATGAGGTCCTTTGTTTGATTCCTTGAATTCCTTTATTTGGGTTTTCCCATCAGACATTTCTCAGTAAAACCACAGAATCTGAACTTGTGCCCGATTGATGCCAATAAGCTTGCCCCCGATGGCATGGGCCTTGACCGCCTTGAACATAACATTGTAGTAACATGTAACATAACTTTGACTTTGGACCAATCTTTTCACGCTTATGTTAGGAACTATTCAAAAATATTCAAAAGAGTCTGCGCTCAAGCAAAGTCTCAAGTAATAAGTAATAAAATTAGTGTTTCTAATAATAAAATAAAAACTGTTTGGCAGGTTATAAAAAGAGAAACTGGAAAGACACAACGAGATCAGAATGAATGGTCCTTGAAAATAGATAATAAAACTATTTCTGATAAGCTAGAAGTCGCTGAGACACTAGAAAATTTCTTTACTAACATTCCGTTAGAGGTTACGAAATCTCTCCCCTCTTCCTCTAAATTAGCCGAAACTCTTCTTAAGGAAAACTTTACTAAGGATATACCTAACTTTAATTTTAATCCAATATGTATTGCTACAATTAAAAATGCATTTAAAAGTCTAAACATAAAAAATACTGAAGACTTATGGGGGATATCCGTCAAGGTTCTTGCTAATATTATTGACTCAATTGCTCCTGTCTTAACAGGCATATTCAATCAGTGTTTGGATAGCGGCAAGTTTCCTGACTTAATGAAATATAGTAAAGTAGTACCAATTTTCAAATCGGGTTGCAAGAGTGATCCCTCTAACTATAGACCTATATCTGTGCTTCCAGCATTAAGTAAAATCTATGAAAAAATCATGCTGGACCAGATGCTGTCACACTTTAACTTAAACGGGATTCTGCATAGTCAACAGTTTGGCTTCACGAAGGGCAGGTCGACAACGGACGCGGGAGTAAAACTCATCAGTCACATTTTGGAATCCTGGGAGCAGTCCCAGGATGCCATTGGCATTTTCTGTGATCTCTCAAAAGCGTTCGACTGCGTCGACCACAACACACTGCTCTGTAAATTACACCACTACGGAATTCGTGGACGAGCTGCTGATCTTGTTTTATCATATTTATCAAACAGGCAGCAAAAAGTAAATGTTAATGGGGCGACGTCCTCTGGGTCTCTAGTCAAGATGGGCGTGCCCCAAGGTTCTATTCTCGGTCCCTTCCTGTTTCTTGTTTATATAAATGATCTTCCTTATATGATGGCCAAACTATCGGATATAATTTTATTTGCTGACGACACTTCGCTAATTTTTAAAATAAATAGAAAAAATCCGGATGTTGATAATGTTAACAAAAGTCTAACCGTTCTATCGAAATGGTTCGCAGCTAACAATCTCTTACTGAATGCGAACAAAACCAAATGTCTAAAGTTTGCCTTACCAAATGTACCACAACGTGATCTAAATTTAAATCTTGACGGCAAAAATCTTGATGTTATAGCAGAAACTGTATTCTTGGGGATGACTATTGATTCTAAGCTGCAATGGGGCGCGCACATAAGAACTCTTTCGGGTAGGCTCAGCTCAGCTGCATATGCAGTAAGGAAAATAAGGCAGTTAACTGATGTAGATACAGCTAGGTTAGTATACTATGCTTACTTTCACAGTATTATGTCCTATGGCGTTCTCCTGTGGGGATCAGCAGCAGACGTCGATTCAGTTTTTATATTACAAAAGAGGGCAGTCCGCGCGATCTATAAAATGGGTCCTCGCGAGTCCCTCAGAGAAAAATTTAAAGAGATCGATATACTGACTCTGCCCTCACTTTATATCTTAGAATGTTTATTGTATGTCCGTAAAAATCGGGGGCTTTTCAAAATTAGGAGCGACTACCACAATATTAATACACGCAGTAAACACGAAATTGTAATTCCTAAATTTAGATTAACAAAAACTAGCAAGTCATTTCTAATAAACAGTATACGCTTTTATAACAAGTTGCCAAAATCAGTTATAGAACTGACAGATGGAAAGTTTAAAAACTACATAAAACGTGTCCTTATTAAAAACGCATATTACAAAATCAAGGACTACGTTGAAGATAAAGAAGTTTGGCTATAGTTCCTTCTGCGCATGCGGCTTCCCTGGTAGCTATAATCAGCACAAATTTGTGGATGTCTCTAACTATTCTCAATCTTATTTATTTGTGTGATCTCTTTAATCATTTTGTTTTTTTTTTGCAATAGTTGTCAAATCACATATTTATATCACCCTTGTTCTGAATAGTTACAGTACTGATAGCAACATCTGTGTGACTCGTCTTTTAGTTATTATTTTGTTTTTGCAATATTTTTTTATTTATTTTTTTACTTTTGTATAGATTCTTTTCTACCTATTAGTTGTGAATGAGTGGACATGGTTGGCCTTGTAGATTCTTAGACGCTTGTTAACTTTTGTTAACGTATTATTTTATTTTACTTTTTGTAAAGTAAGCAATGACTTATTGTCGGGCCTACGCTGTCCTCTCATACTTAAGTGCTAACGCTGTAACAACAACAACATTGTAAAACTAAATGATTTTAAAAGAGTAACCATGGAGTTTCTTGCCGGTTCTTCTCCATAGGAAACGACCAACCCGAACCGTGCATCTTTTCTCGACGTTTTATAAGTGCCCATGTAGGCCTATGTAAAATAAAAATATTTTGATTTGATTTGATTTGATTAGGCGTACTAAAAGCTAAATCACCCCCTTTCAGAGGTTAGAGAAAAATAAGATGGCGGCATTTGTTCTGAAATTGGACAAACGAATAAATAACCCGTGTGGCATTTTGGACCTTAAATTTATCATCGTCAATTGAAAGATACCAAAATTTACCTTTTGCCTAAAAGTTAGGCTGTAATTGGGCAAGCTGATTGACTTACTGACTGGGAGCACATAACCAATGAGCAAAAATGAGTACCTATTCTAAAAAAAAAACATAATTAAGAAATAGCGTGCTTACATTTACATTTTCCTTTATCCCCAAAAACTAAGTTTTTGTAGTCATACGATAATTTTCCTTTTAATTCTAAATGAGTAGTATAGTTTAAAATCCGGATATGTTGCTTACAGTCTGCAAATTCCACTTTCATTTGACTTCCAGTAATGTTCATGTAAAAGTTCTCTGTAAAAGAATAAAAGTTTTTTTTTCTCCTGTATCGTGGGTGCGTTGCAAATATTTAAACTCACATACACAAACAGCCAGACCCGGAACAACTATCTGTAAGCTAAACAAATATTTATTCCGTGCGGGGATCGAACCCGCGACACGCAGTGCAGCAGTCCATCGCTCAGCCACTGCGCCAAACGTTCCGTCTGAGTCATATTCAAGTTGTTTGATTTCAGTAACAAAATACAAGGAAAACAGATTTTAAAAGACTCACCGTAAGTGATTTTAAATGTCCCCTTTCCTTTAACAGATACGGCATCTACTTTGCCTTCCACTTCATACTGTGATTCTATTGTCAGGTGAGGGCAACATGGTTGGTATTCGAATGCTGTATCTGTTGGGTTTTTCCTGGAATTATGAAAAATAATGCAACAAGAAAAAAATGTGCAGTAGGACGACGATTCTTGGACATGTGATGTACAGGAGGACGTAGAATAGCATTTTTTAATTCTTGAACATGCGAGAAATGAAGAAGGATACTGTGGGATTCTCTGATTTTATTTATTTATTTAAATTTCATGTGTACGTAGTTGTACATAGGCGGAATTAATGCCATGTAGCATTAACAAAAGCAAATACGATAATGTTGTAAGAGGGTACAAAAATTACAATAAAAAAAACATCTATTGCGCAATATCTTCAGAAAATAATGGTACACATTGTCTACAGAAAATAACACACAAAAACTAAATGATTGATAAGCATATCATTGTTGAGGTATGATCGTGTCTTAACGTTACAGTTAAAACTGTAAATTGGTCAAAACCAACCTTTTGACTAACATTTTTTCAAAAAGCGCCATTCATAATTAGGTACCTAGAATTACTACCACAGTGAGTTTTCAAGAAAAGAACCTAATACGTTTTGTAAGTAAATATTTTAATCGGTCAAAAGCAGTTTTTACTGTAAGGAATAATTTTTCAGAAGAGTTAACTTTGGTGGTATTTCTGACGGTGCCTTATTATAAAAATAACTTACTTGAATTTTATCGCACAGTCTTTGACACCAGTCATTGTGACGTTCAGGAGAGAGTACCTCAAGTTTGGCAACTCTATGTTCAGCCTTGCAAGGTGCAATGGTTCCGATGGGTCTACACCAGGTATTCCTGGTAATAATTTGGGGAAGACTCTCTCTTTTGCCGAATTTGATAAACATTCTGCATCATCACTTTCGCAGTATACCTTTCGAAGACCTGGGATGATAAAAAAGTTTTATTTGCAAAATAATAATCAACAAGAATCTGCAGTAGAATAGTTTCTTTTGCTGCCATACTGATCAAGTAAGAGGTTCTTTACAGAACGAGCGGTTCCAGACCAAATGATTTCGTCAGGGATGACGTTAGTGTCAACAATGTAGGCTCAGCCTGAATGAACACCATCATTTTAACCCTATCGAAAGTCTTGTTAGAAACAATTGCGACTTGTGAAGGCTTTCAACTCCATGTCAAGAGATGAAGTCAATTTCATTGCTGACCGTTACTGAATGATTTAATATAAGCAGGATTAAGATAACAGAATATTATTTTAATACAGGAACAAATCAGCGAAGTAAAAACTTTCCACAGGAAGGACGTCTGTTTCTCTTCATCATTATGTGCGCAGGTTTTTCCCAACTATTTAAGGGTCGGCTTCTCATCAGTGATAGCATTGATGACTCAAGAATATGCTTTGGCGCGATTTAGACTAAGTTAGACCAAACGAGATCAAAAGAGAACGGGACCTTAGAGCCATATACACAAAAAAAAGCACGTGTCTTGTAAAAAATATTCAAGGGGTCACTTACATATAACATTCTGCAGGCCAATTGCAGCAATAATGAATATTTGCAACGAAAACATTTTAGTGAAAATACTTCCTTGAAATGCTTCAGAATAATGCGTTCAATCCGGTTAAATAAAATGTTATATCACAAAGTGAAATGTTTGATAACGGGACCGGAGATTTATAAAGCGGAGTGCTCGCGCAACTCAAATTTCAGTTAAGAAAAAACTGTGAAAATGTGTTTTTTTACGGTATGATGCTTAATTAGAAATTTATGTATATATCAAGTCGATAATAATTTCATATATTTGCCTGAGTAAATAAATTAAAGTTCAATTTTTTAATCTACTTCTGTCAACTGCAAATATTTTGTTAGATACAAACGTGACTTGATCTGCAGGTTTCACACTATTTAGTTTCTCCAAAAGAAAAAAAAGAGTAAGTGTATATTCGTTTATGTACTTAACATAAACGAATATACACTTACACTTTTTCCAATCGGATCATTAGAAATTGTATAATATTGTATAATCAAAATGACAGATAAAACTGTAAAAATAATATTTAGGGCGGAACTTGTGGTGCATTTTTACCAAGTTGGATGACAATGGCAAAACATCGTTTTGGCATCTAATAAGATCGATTTATTTTTTGATTATTGATTAAAATGTTACAGCACCAATAACAATAATTATCGTGGAAACAGAAAAGAAAACAGAAATAAAACATCAAGTAGGTAGATGATGAAAATTAAAACTAACACGGAACAGTTGACACTCTTGCATACTTTTTCAGTTAATTTTAAATTGTTGTAATATAATTATTGTTTGTACACTTTAAATTATTGTTACTATAGTAAATGCTGCGTGTATCTGTAAAAGGCATGCATACCACTTTTATATTGCATACCACTTTTATAGTGCATAGCACTTTTATATTATTATATCCTACTTAATATTATAAACGCGAAAGTTTGTTTGGATGCATGGACCGATGTATGGATGTTTGTTACTCTTTCACGCAAAAACTACTGAATGGATTTTAATAAAATAATATATATTTGCAATAATATAGCTTATACATCAGAATAACACATAGGCACATTCATAAAGATATATTGTATATTCTATCACCACGCGACTGAAAGCGCGGGGCGCCGCCGCCGCTAGTAGTTCCTGTATAGTTTTAGTATGTTTTTTTGTTGATGTACCAAATAACTAAATATCACAGAACACCAAACAAATTAACATTCCTTTATTCAATTCATCCGCCGACACATCACATTCAGTGCAGGCAATTAGAAACCTATGAACTAAGTAGATGTTTATGTATGAACGCGGTCTTACTTGACCGTTAACTACTTACTAAGTTTAGCTGTAATGTCAATAAACGTATAAAGATATTCAGAGAGGTATCTTAGTTAATTACACTAACTTACTGTTAGATTGTTTAGCATTGCTAAATAACGCTATTAAAAAAGAACGAAACAGAACAATATCACGGCTGCGATCCCCGAAGTTCTAGTTTGACAGACTTATGGAACAACTAGCTGGCGCCCGCGGCTTCGCCTGAATGATAATCGAAAAAAAAAGTATCCTATGTGTTATTCAAGACTGTAATCTAACTCTGTGCTATTAATATTATATAATTTCATCAAGATCCGTTTTCACGTGAAAGAGTAACAAACATCCATATATATGTATGTATATCCATCCATCCATCCTCACAAACATTCGCATAATATTACTAGCGGGCGCCCGCGGCTCCGCCTGCGTGATGATCGAAAAAAAGTATCCTATGTGTTATTCCAGACTATAATCTAACTCTGTGCTAAATTTCATCATGATCCGTTTAGCCGTTTTGACTTGAAAGAGAAACAAACATCTATCTATCCTCACAAACATTCGCACGTATAATATTACTAGCTGTGCCCAGCGGTTTCACCCGCTGAGGTTTAGGGGTATCAAAAATAGATGTTAGCCGATTCTCAGACCTACCCAATATGTACCCAAAATTTCATAAGAATCGGTCGAGCCGTTTCGGAGGAGTACGGTAACTAACATTGTGACACGGAAATTTTATATATTAGAATATATGTAGTAAGATTGTGTTAAAAACCCATGAAGGAGTCTGTTGCCATCAATCAGGTACGAATCATAACTAATAATTAATAATAATAATAATTAATAATAATTTTATTCAAATATAAACGTTCACAAAAAATATTAAGTCAACAGTAATAATATTTTCCATACAATTATAAAAATATTAATATAAAATATATTAATATTTTTAAACTAAAAGTATTAATAGTATAGGTGCAAGTAATGGTGGTTCGGAATTGCAATGTTAGGTAGCGACCCGCCCGATCTAGGTTAATAAAAACCTGTGTTTCGGGCCATCTACTAAGAGATGCTTTTGAAAAGATCGTGTTTCTTTGACCTGGGAATCGAATTCAAGTTTTGCAATCTTAAGTTAAAACAACAAGGCACTCACTAAAATAGTTCTGAGGCCAAACTGTTGAATAAGATGCCTGTCCTAAAGACCCTAAAGGATAGAGTACCTAAGTACCTTTTTATGCCTTATGGTTTAGATCTAAAGAGGTTTTATGAAATTTATAGCTTGCAGATTTATGTGTTGATTCCTTCCCTCAAAGAAGTGGTAGTATATTTATATTTTGTTACTGGATCAATAAAAATAAATTATGAGATCGTATAATTTTATAATACTTTTCGTTCACAAGTTCATTTGTTTCATTTCCGTCTATTCACTGTAAAACAAGTCCACTATGGCCTTTACTTTCAAGTAAGCATTCACGTTGTCTATGTACTTATTCATAAACGCTTCCATAACCGGTTGACAAGTCGGTTTCAGCACAGCCGGCCAGTTTTCATCTGCAAATTCGTGCGACGTGTCCGCTGAAAATAAATAAAATTATCATCATTACACAAGTGGTACGCAAATCCGTGTATTGTACTGGACTGCTAAGATTCAGGCATACATAAGATAGTCCAGTGTAGGTTGAACGATAAGTATGTATGTATAACTAAATATGCCTTCCTATTCAGAGCAAAGTTATGTGATTATATTTTCGCGTTTAAAATTATTATTGGTAAGAATAAATTGCTGAAACAAGACAAAGATAAATATGATAAAGGACTCTGTGGCATTTACTTTCACTGTGCATTCAGTGTTATAATTTTTGGCCACCCAGCATCCGAGGCTGCGGGTTGTTGCGGAGTTGCGGGTTGTTCGAAAGAGAGAAATTATCAAATAACTTCCCCCGCTCTGGGCTGAGCGGGGGGAGTTTCAGACTTGTACTGACTAAAACCCGCCCATGTTCCTTGTATTGCCCTTTATGTTCCGGGGCAGCAGTATCTCTTTCGAACAACCCGCAACCCCGGCAGGTGGTGGTCCTGCAGGCCCCTCTTCTTTGCTCACGAGAATGTACCCTGAGACGGCAACAGCAGTCGCACTTCGATTTCTATAGACTTGTAGTCATACTCGCAACTTTCCTTAAGGCGCTGTACAAAGCAAACACTTCGTAAAACGTTTAGTTTTTCGTCGCAAAGTTAGCCGTATCTGTACATGCCACTAGCCAAAAAAAAATACCGTGTATAGTTCAATACATAAAGTAAAGAGTTAAACAAATAAGTTTACAAAAGTGGTCTAGTACTACGAAAAAAAAAATGTTTAAAAAGACCAAGAAAAAAAATTTTTCGTCTCTAAATTCTCAATTTTTTCAGCGACAACCATCATATTTTTTATATCTATAACAAAGAAAATTGTATAGACTAAAGAGTAATCTAAAATTTTTCAAACATTGAGCTGTATTTTTTTTTATATTCAATAAAAACTGCAAAATGACCTAAATTTTGGCGGACATGATATTCAAATAAAATCAAACACCGAAATATTTTCGACCTTATTTCTATTCTTTCGATGCAATACTGTCGTGTACTTGTATCAGACCATGCCTAGTATGCAGCTAGCGTCACTTTATTTATTGACGAAATATTTGATGGGTTTAGGATCATGATTAATCCGAACCCATTGTAAAAGTTTAGATCAAGATGTGCCTTCTACCTTGTTATGTTTTTAGTTATCTTACATTTTTCTTTGTCTCCTTTGGAAAGATTCTTGCAGTCATATTTCACTTTTGATTTGGGTTCATATTCTAGTATATGATTTTTCAATTGAATATGTAATTTTTCATTCGCGCCGACAAATTTTGCGTATTCACCTCTGAATTGAATAAGATAGTCATCTGAAACCAAAAATGAAAAAAAACGCAATTTTATTTAATGTATAATAAATTTTAAAAAGTTTTTTTTTCAGTGTCCTTGCCGTCGTTTGCATATTTTTGACAGAAGACTATCATATATTTACTAGCTTTTGCCCGCGGCTTTGCTCGCGTAAAATGCGGAGTAACACAGTTCCCCTTTCCTGATTTTCAGGTCCCTGCTACCTGTAATTTTTACCTTTGCGCCTTATTTATTGTAATAGCAAAGCTAAGTTTTCCCTTTTTTTCCCTCTTTCTCCCTCATTTTTCAACTGAAAAGAATAACCTGTGTCCGTCTCCAGGGTCCCAACAATCTCTATACCAAAATTCATCAAAATCGGGTTAGCCATTTAAGCGTGAAGACGTAACAAACAAACAAACTCACTTCTGCTTTTATAATATTAGTAAAAATAAATGACAGCCGGGACCAACAGCTTAACGATAAAATAAAGTGAAATACTTACAAATGTCTAGTTTGCATGTAGCTGTTTCTTCAATAAAATTTGGCCCTGATTTACCCTTTATTTCATAATCTGAATAAAAAATTAGATGCGGACATAAAACATGGTATTTGTACTTGAGTTCCTTCACGAAAATTCTGTAAAAAACATTATAAAGTATATAATAAGTTGATTGTCACCATCTTCTATGAACATGTAGAGTAGCCCTCATTGCTAATATTAGGTCTTTACCTATGAAATTGCCGTTCTGCAGTACTGGCCATTTCAAATCAAAATATTTTTTGTTTGGCTAAGAATTCTAATTTCAAATTAATTTTATTTTAAAAACATGTTTTTTTTTTCCAAAAGTAGTCATTTGTTTATTGATTAGTGTTACATTTTCATCGCATTTTAATCTTTATCGTCATCATGGATACGTTAAAAATTCGAGTAATTATGGAATATGAGTACCGTCGTGGCAGCAACGCGGCACAAGCGGCACGCAACATCAACGACGTTTACGGAGCTAACGCTACAAACCAACGCACCACCTGTTATTGGTTTGCTCGCTTCCGTTCTGGAAATTTCGACCTGAAAAATGAACCTCGCGGTCGTCCGAAGACTTTGGTCGACGATGACGAATTAAAGGCGATTGTGGAAGCTGATGATACACAATCTACGGCTAAATTAGCAGCAGCTTTCGACGTTAGCGTCAAAACAATATTGGTCCATTTGCGTCAAATTGGCAAGGTAAAAAAGCTTGACAAATGGGTACCCCACGAACTCAATGATCGCCAGCGGAAGTACGCGTCGAGACGTGCCTTGCACTGCTCAACAGACATACAAATGAAGGAATTTTGAACCGTATTGTTACCTGCGATGAAAAATGGATTCTGTTTGATAACCGCAAGCAAGTTCTAAGCTCAGCAAGTTGGTTGGATCCTGGTTCAGCACCTAAACAATGCCCTAAACGAAAACTTACCCCTAGAAAAGTGATGGTCACTGTTTGGTGGTCTAGCGCCGGTATCACACCGGCGCTAGACCACCAAACAGTGACCATCACAGCTTCTTACCAAACGGGGTGAGCATTACTGCAAATGTGTACTGTGAAGAACTGAACACAATGATGGAGAAGCTGGCACATCTCCAACCAGCATTGGTCAATCGCTCGTCTCCGCTGCTCCTGCACGACAACGCGCGACCTCATACTGCACAGCAGACGGTCTCCAAGTTGCAAGAACTGCGGTTGGAAGCTCTCCGTCATCCGCCCTACTCACCAGACCTTGCGCCTAACAGACTACTACTTTTTCCAGAATTTGGATAACTTCTTGGCGGGAAAAAAATTCAATACCCGAGAGGCAGTACAAAATGCCTTTGAAGAATTTGTTTCCTCCCGTCCAGCTGATTTCTTTAAGAAGGGCATCAATAAACTGCCACTGCGTTGGCAAAGATGCATTGATTGCATGGGTGATTACTTCGATTAACACAAATAAAAAATACATGAAAAAAATTTGTTTAAATTTTTTCATACAAAACGGCAATTTCATAGGTAAATACCTATTATAATGGGCCCTCTGTATCAGGCATAAAACATGTTGGGCTAATTGAAATGTAAGGTCACGAATAAGCCTATTAAATATATATAAAAAAAAATTGTCCAAGAGCGAGCCAGACTCGCGGACCGAGGGTCCGTACAAACTTGCGACATAAACAGTCCATATCTTTTGACTGCGTAGACTGAGAGGGTTGATGTTGAGAGACTTGAGTACCTACGTGGTTTTGATTTCAACTCGATACCTCCATGCGTTTCCGAGATAAATGACCTTGATAGACAGATGTAAAACAACGTGATCAAATAAGGGTTTCATTTTTCCTTTTAAGATAGGAATCCTAATAATTGAGTTACACAACTTACTCAGCAAGATCTACGGTACAGTTCAGCAATCCAGTTAGCGATCCATTGATTACTCTATACTTCAGTGTAGGCAGATTCCCTTCAATCAAATCGAGGCTTAAGGGATCAGAGGGTTCTAGTCCAGGCAGGCCAGATATGAATTCATTAAACGTCCGTTTAGAAGCGTCGGTTAAACATCGTTTGTCGTCTAGATTGCACAGTTTCTTCTCACCTGTAATTAGTTAGTTGCTACATGATAAATATTCATAATATTATAATATCATACTCATACACAATAAATCTCTGGAACGCGCTACACTTTGGTATTAAAAAAGCTGAATACAAATTAACTTTTGAAAGAAAAGTTCGTTAGGTCCGACTCCCAAATAAAAGTCATAGTAATTATTGTTAAATTTTACGTTTCTATGCTCTTTTTATTTTTATTAGTTTCTTTTTCATTTTTATGTGAAATAAACTAAGTATCGTTATCCTTACTAATATTATAAAAGCGAAAGTGAGTTTGTTTGTTTGTTACGTCTTCACGACAAAATGGTTAAATCGATTTTGATGAATTTTGGTACAGAGATAGTTGGGACCCTGGAGACAGACATAAGACATATTTTTTAAAAAAAGATTTAGATTTGAGAGTGAAAGAGGGAAGAAAACGCAAAACTTAGCATTGCTATTACAACAAATAAGGCGCAAGATAAAAACTACAGGTAGCAAGGACCTGTAAATCAGGAAAGATGAACTGTGTTACCCTGAATTTAACGCGAGCGAAGCCGCGGGCAAAAGCTAGTATGTATATAAAACTTTAAGCTGACATGGTCACTAACATTATTATTAACACTTAAAACGGGATATTTATCATTTTTGTTATTTATTCTGAGTTTCTATGTACGATGTTTCCAACGTCTATGTACCACTACTGTTTAAATAAATAAAAAAAATGTGATGTATGTATGGAAGCTGTTGGAGCTTATACCCGCGACTTCACCTGCATGAAGATAAGAAATTGTTCCACGGAATTGTACTACCGGAATAAAAAGTATCCTTTAGGTACGTTAATCGAAGCTAAAAACTATCTGTGTGCCAAATATTATCTAAATCCATTCAGCAGTAATAAAGTAAAGCATAAAAGCAGTAAAGCATAAACATTATAAATGCGGACTTGACTGTATAATGTTTAGGTGAATTACAGCGTCACACGTTACACTTCTTATAACACTGCTCACGCAACACAAAATAATAAAACATAATCCTGTTGGAAACATTTTTCCTGACCGAATGCACTCACTTCAATGTTAACTTTACAACTTCAAGCAAAATATATAATCGTCTTATCACACCATCGATCAGTTACGAAAATAAATCAACAAAACTGATTTACATACGATTATACATACAGGGTGTTTACCAATCCTACATGAAGCTGTCCACCATGTATTCTGTGCATGCAGTGCTGTGTGTTACTTAATTTGAGTAACTACGGAAAAAAATTAAACTAAAAATCGCCTTTTTTGTGTAAAATCACATAAAATATATCATATTGTGGGATGCGATGATTAGTACGGGGGTTGGGGAAGTATTTAAAGTTAAGAGCATTCAAAACTTGGATAAAAAAATTACACAAAAAATAATATTAATTAATAATCTTATCTTATACATATGTCTTAACCAGCTTTTGCCCGCGGCTTCGCTCGCGTTAAATTCGGTATAACACAATACCTGCTACCTGCAGTTTTTGCCCTTGCGCCTTATTGATTTGTAATAGCAATGCTAAGTTTTTCCTTGTCTTCCCTCGTTCTCCCTCACATCCCACTTTTCTTTAAATAAAAATTAGCCTATGTCCGTCTCCTGGTTCCCAACTATCTGTGTACCAAAATTCATCAAAATCGGTTAAGCCATTAAAGCGTGAAGAGGTAACAGACAAACTCACTTTCGCTCTTATAACATTAGTAAGGATGTCTCCGTAAATAGATTATAATTTGATAACAAAAAATAAATAATGATATGTGGAATAACAGCTTTTCGGCTGCGTTAAGGAAACTTTTTCACCCTTTATAAACATTTGTGTTACTTTTAAGTTTCATGAAAACAAAGATAAAATTTATTGTAATGTACTATTCAACGTAGTTAATGGTTTTGTTTACTAATAACTATTAATTCACATTACACACCTTTTATCATCAACTTAATCTTCACTACTCAAATTTACTTCTTGCTGGGGAATTCCGCTACTTCATCTTCCAGCTAAAACACTAGGAAGTGGCAAAGGCTGGGCGTTTTGGGGGACTGTCTCTTGTAAAAAATTTTAGATAAATAGCCCAATTTGAATAAATGACTTTTGATTTTGAATGCTTTTTTGCGCATGGGAAATCATCAAATAACTTCCCCCGCTCTAGGCGAACCGGGGGAGTGTCAAACTTGTACTGACTAAAACCCACCCATGTTTTTTCTATTGCCCTTTGCGCTCCGGGGCCGTGGTATCTCTTTCGAACAACCCGCAACCCCGGCAGGCGGTGGCCCTGGCAGGCCCCTCTGCTTTGCTGACATCTCTTTCAGGCGCGCGTGGAACACTAAAGCGCCGTCGACACGGCCTGTCGTCAATAGACGGACGGACGGTGAGCTACCCATTGCTCACCGTCAACAGGTCCGCATCTACGGCGGACCTCTCCCGCGGCCGCTGGGTTGGTTGAGGTTCTCTCCCTTAAACGCCCGGCCACCTCCTTTGCTAGATTTTGATTGCTTGGTCAGGAAATTTACATTGACACATTACGTTAATTAAAATCCGGTTTTTATAACTTCGCTACTTAACTAGCGATTCCGCTGCGTCATTGGTGGCAGTGCAGTCTCTTAGAATTTTATTTATGGATAGGAAATTATCAAAGAACTTCCCCCTCTCTGGGCGTAGCGGGAAACTGCCAGACTTTTACCGACCAAAATCCCTCCATGTTCCTTCTTTTGCCCTTTGTGTTCCGGGACCGCGGTATCTCTTTCGAACAACCCCGCAACCCGAACCTTTCAGGCTGTACATATGTTTTGGAGCTTAGGAGGTGCAGCATGGTTTACGACACAACGCTACACTCACACGCTGCTGCTGTTCCATTGAGGTGGCACTTTAGGAGATGGCACCTACATTTCCCCATTCGGGACTTCTAGTAGTACAAATATACTCACTAGGTGGGAGATGGCGAGTTGGTGGGGAACTGATATTTTGCCTCAGTGAGCATTTGATGTTGGCCGGTATAGTCGTCGAGCCAACGATTTGAAGATGGTCTTCTATTCAACCAAATGTGTTGCTAGGTAGTGTCTTACTCTACTCTTCACTTCTTACCAGCTTGAGAGTCTGTTTTAGTATGTGATTCTCCACAGTTTAATAACGGTAATTCTTGGCTGAGTTTGACCAAATTAGTTTTGATTGCTGTCGTTGTTACCGTTTTACAGCCATATCAGAAGTTCTCTATTTTAATAGGCTTTGTATAACTAGCTTTTGCCCGCAGCTTCGCCTGCGTTAAATTCGGGGTATCACAGTTCCCCTTTCCCGATTTGCAGGTACCTGCTACCTGTAGTTTTTGCCCTAGCTCCTTATTTATTGTAATAGCAATTTTAAGTTTTCCCGTTTCTTCCCTCTTTCTCCCTCACGTGTCCGTCTCCAAGGTCCCAACTATCTCTGTACCAAAATTCATCGAAATCGGTTGGGCCATTTAGGCGCGAAGACGTAACAAACAAACTCACTTTCGCTTTTATAATATTATATAGTAAGGATAGGATCATATTAAGCCGTATTTGATGTAGGCACGGGAAATGCAGCTGTATCTCTTTGGAAGCTTATCAAAGGAAGAACACATGTTGTAGGGACTCATCTTTTGGTTACGGAATCCCAAAACAGAAGTCTCCATTATTATCGTATCTTGGCAAATTATCGTGAGAAAACATTTAACTTTTTAGTTAATGTAATCAAACAGATTAATAGACAATTATTTTGAAACACAACAATGGTATGAAATCATTGATAATTATCAACCTGTGAATAAAACGGACAGCTCAATAGTCTCGGTTTACGGTCAAAATTTAAATTGCAATGTTTTTTTATTTTAGTAAACCTTTAAATTTTATTACCAGTAGGCCTACCATGACGTCTTAAAGCAGAACGTATTCCACTGAGGGAAAGAGATGGCGCTAGACACCCTGTATAGCTCTGTCTCTTTCCCTCAGTGGAATAAGTTCTGCTTTAAGATGTCATGGTAGGGTAGCTGGTGCCCGTCAGTCTGTTTAGTTAATTTTTCGGCTTTAATTATCGCTGATAGGCGTATTATTTGTCAAGGCCATTTTAAATGCTAATGCCTTGGTGGAACCTTAGGATATCCGTAAACATACCACAAAAATGTATTGTAATTCTTATTTTTTTTACCGTGAGGGTGGTCAAAGACAAGATAGGATTAGTCCTATCATGGTGTATCTATTAGTAAGGATTAGTCCTTACTTATATTATAAAAGCGAAAGTAAGTTTGTTTGTTTGTTACCTCTTCACGCCTAAATGTCTAAACCGATTTTGATGAATTTTGGTACAGAGATTGTTGAAACCCTGGAGACGGACATATACTATTTTTTTTAATAAAAATGAAAAACGAAAAAGAGGGAAGAAAAGGGAAAACTTAGCTTTGCTTTTACAATAAACAGGCACAAGGGCAACTACACGTAGCAGGTACCTGCAAATCAGGAAAGAGGAACAGTGTTACCCCGAATTTAAAGCGAGCGAAGCCGCGGGCAAAAGCTAGTGACTAATAAAATTAATAACATGCATAGGTTGTTATGCATGTCATTAGTATAATTTATACGTTACGATTAAACCTCATCATCATCTGCCTAGCTTTTTCCCAACTACATTGGAGTTGGCTTTCAGTCTTACCGGATTAAGCTGAATATTATTTCTGTATTTTACATGGAGCGACTGCCTATCTAAACTCCACAACCTAATGCTTGGTACTTGGTAATCCTTGGTAAGTCTGGTTGTCAGACTTGACCCACTGACTACTTGTAACGACTGTCAAAGATCTTCAAATGACAGCTGGGACCAACAGCTAGCCAAAAAATCTGAGGCACTTAAAAACTTACCACGAACCGACCTAGGCAAGAAGATCTTAAGATCGACCCGAGCGGCAGTTATAATTAAGTCCATGCTCCTCACGTTACAACTGAACAAAGAGCCGGTTTATGTAGTGACGTCATGACAAAGGAAATTAAACAAGTTCCCTTTTCATTGTTTTTACCATTAGAATGAGATCAACCAAAAACCATAATTCAGTTAGTGACTATTAAATTAAAGACAAGCTGTCTTTAATTTATTTAATAGTTTTTAACCGTGACCAAAACAGTAAGGTCATTCAATTCTATTCCATCTATTCATATTTTAAGTATCACTTTTTTTCCTTTAAAAAACTATGCTGTGGTTAAATTCTTATTTTTTTACTAGCTTCCGCTCCCGACTTTGTCCGCGTGGCATAGTTACCAAAACCCTAACGCTAACTTTAACCCGGGTGATGATCGAAAAAAAATACCTTTCTCTCCCCTTTTCTTCCCTCTTTCCCATCCTTATTTCACATTTTTTTTTTAAATTAGCCTAAATCCGTCGCCAGGGTCCGAACTAAGGCCAAGAAGGCGGAAAAGCGGCGGCGCAACGTCGCGGCTAGGCCTCGCGCCCCCCAGGCCGCGGCTGTAGTACTAACACTACAGCCGGACGCGGAGAAAAGGGGCGTAACCTACCGCGACGTGCTCGCTAAGGCGAAGGCGGCGGTGGACCTGCAGGACCTCGGGATCACCGGGGGCCTCCGGCTCAGAGTCACAGCAACTGGGGCTCGGATGCTGGAGATTCCCGGTGCAGCAAGCAGCTCGTCCGCTGACGCCCTGGCTGAAAAGCCCAGGGCGTCCCTAGATGCGGACGAGGCCCGAGTGTCCAGGCCTGTCAAGTGCGCAAGCCTGCGCATTTCAGGCCTGGACGACTCCGTGGTGGAAGAGGAGGTGGTGGCTGCCGTCGTCAGGACTGGTGGGTGCCCTGCTGACCAGGTGAAGGTAGTAGGCACCGTACGTCCTGACTACGAGGGCATGCAAACCATAACGGTGAGCTGCCTCGTGGCGGCGGCCAAAACAATCGTGGATGGCCGAAGACTCTTGGTGGGCTGTGTCTCTGCGCAGTCGAAACTGCTAGAGCCCAGGCCTCTGAGGTGCTTCCGCTGCCACGTGGGTCTCTGGTGGCAAGGCCTACGCACCACCCACCAAAACCAGGGTCAGGGGAAGGTCCTCCGCGACCACCAACCAACGCTGCCGCTGCAGCTCTCGCCGCCGGCGCCGCCGCTCCCGCTACTACTGCCACCGCTGACGCCACAGCGGTGGTAGCCGGGCCATCAGAGGGGGCCCAGGAGGGGGCTGTAATGGAGTGCCAATAACGGCCCCATTGCGCCCCAGTGGTCGATTCATATCGCCGTGGTCGCTGAGCCGTACTTTGTCCTGCCCAGGGACGACTGGGTTGAGGACCTGAGCGGCTCAGTGACCATCATCTCGTCGGCCGCCGCCGGTACCCCGTCCTTCGAGGGTGTCAGGAAGGGTCAGGGGTGCGTAGCAGCACGATTCGGGGATATAGTCGTAGCGGGCGTCCACTTCTTCCCGAGCCGAACTCTCAAAAATACAAAAATTCATCAAAATCGGTTGGGCCATTTAGGCGTGAAGACGTAACAAACAAACAAACAAACTCAATTTCGCTTTTATAATATTAGTAAGGATGTAAACTGTACTTAGCATTTAATTTAACAATTAATTAATTTACATTTTTATTACAATACCGTTACCACGCATCTTATTTTCTTAAGTTTATTGACTTTAAGTAAGTAACTTACTTGTTTTGGAGATCATTCATGAAATTATGAAGCGACAATTATATGGTACGGTTACCTAAGTAAGGTCGGCGTATAGTGGTCGTTTCTTGAAGGGCATGTAAGTAAGTTAGAAAACTATTGAATTGGTTTTAGTTATTAGTTTATTTTCTATGGTTCATTTGTTTTTCAAGACATTTTTTCATTCTACAGACTGAATTACTTTGCTTAACATTTTGAAGGTATTCTTTTACTTACAGTAGAAGTATATACGACGACACATAAACCTAAAAAAAACAGTTTATGCTGATCTCTAAACTACGGATCGTACATCGTTGATTTCCCGTACGATGAGAGATCATAAACTGGTTTTGTATAGGTTGATGTGATGTATTATATATTTTTATTTAATGTTAGTTGTCTAAGTATATTAATCTATGGTCAATGATCCGAAATCTCTTTGATATTAAGATTTGAATGCATTTAAGGTTTTGGGCACCTCTCTAATTTGGATAAACCTCTAAGTACCCTATAGCAGTCACAGTCCACAAAACCGTATAAATACTTATAATAATTTACGGAACCACAACAGCATTATCAAAATAATTGAGCAAACTATATAAATTCACCTGAACTTAAAAAATACCAACATTAGATAACCACATGTGCTTAAGGAAGCTGAAAATGTACTCCTCACAGATTATTATTTTTACTTTATTTGGCATCAGCAGCGTTGTATGTGAGTGAGGTCAACTTTTTATTTACCTAGACTAAGCATACAATTACTCCATAGACTTGCAATTCTTCCTCTTTGCTACTTTCTAGAACTGTCTAGAAAAAATCATGTCGTCCTATTCAGAGGTACCTATGTGGGAAGGCTATTTTTTTTTGCGGATGGTCTTCTACAAATAGGTGGAGCGGGGGGACTGTCAGACTTGTACTGACTAAAATCCACCCATGTTCTTTCTGTTGCCCTTTATGTTCCGGGGCCGCGGTATATCTTTCGGTAGCCCTGGCAGGCCCCCCTTATTTGCTGACATGTCTTTGAGGCGCGCATGGAATACTAACGCGCCGTCGACTACGGTGGCCGGGAGGCGTCTCACGGCGCCCAACGCCCGGGGCGTCTCCTGCGGTGGCTGGGTGGTACGCTCCCTCAAACACCCGGCCACTGGGGGCCATGTATTGGGTGGAAAGTGACAGTTAACGCTTCATCTGAGGTGCATAAAAGCATGAAAAAAATAATAATTTAGATCTCGACCATCATGAGAAATAATAATGTTTCACCCTATAAAACCTCTCAAACAATTTATGTTCTAATTTCAGGCAAAAAGCATCTATGTGACATAGACGACACCAAATGCCTGACAGAGGGCGCAGCATGGACTTTCGAGACATTCATTTCTGGCATGCCAGGAGTGGAACCTTCAGATCCTCTTCACCTGGATTTAGTTGAAGGAAATCTCCCTTTACTGAAGTATAAACTTACTAATGCTTCTCTGTCTGGAATGAAAGGTTGTCGTGTGGAGCTTGTGCAGTAAGTTTATCTAAATCATATTTATATCTGATTCTTTGATGAGGATGTCATTAAGGCCTACTTTTTAAACTTGATTTTTAGCTTAATGAAAGCTGTAGTCATTTAAAAATCTAAATAAATGCAGTTTTTAAAACTATAATGATGTTAGGTTAGTTTTTTAAACACTATTAAAAACCTCTACGGCCTCAAGGCCTATGCCATTTTTATGTCATCGGGTACAACATTGAGTATTAAATACTTCAAAGATATATAAATACTAGCTTTTGCCCGCGGCTTCGCTCGCGTTAAATTCGGGGTAACAGTTCCCCTTGCGCCTTATTGATTTGTAATAGCAACGCTAAGTTTTCCCTTTTCTTCCCTCATTCTCCCTCACATCCCACTTTTTTTATAAAACTATCTCTTTACCAAATTTCATCAAAATTGGTTTAGCCATTAAAGCGTGAAGAGGTTACAAACAAACAAATAATCTCACTTTCGCTTAATAATATTAGTAAGGAAGTAAGGATGTTGGCGCTGATAAAATGTATTTAAATAGGTATTCTGCGCTTGGGCCCAAAACGGTGGGCCTTATCAATCGTGTCCTTAAAATTACTGTTTCCCTTTGTGTATTTTAATACCCTTTACCTATTTTTATGTGTGTTAAGCGCATACAAAACACCTGAAACTATTTAATTTTTTCATGTACCTACCTACATACAATTACCGTAAATTTTTTTTTCAGTCTAAAATGAGTTTTTTCTCATTATGCAAGCATTTAAATAATAAAATGTGCCATGTACTTAATTTTATTTAACGTAACTATGAATTATTCAATTCTAGAATGTCCAAACAAGATAAAAGATTTAATTATCACGTTGGATGTCCGCATCTTATTTTTGAATCAAAATATGAAATAACGGGTCAAGTTGGACCTGAGTTTATAAAAGGAAACGGCAACTGCAGAATATTCTTCTGTAAGTATTATAACCTTAATTACATAAAGTTCTTTTTAAAATGGATTCGGAAATAAACAACCCATTGCAGTTTTTACACTAATATTTAAATCTAGCTGTCGCCCGCGGCGTTTTTGCCTGCGTGTTACCGGTAAAAAAGTATCCTATGTATTGTTCCAGACTATAATCTATCTCTGTGCAAAATTTCATCAAGATCTGTTCAGCCGTTTTGACGTGAAAGAGTAACAAATATCTATACATCCATACATCCTCACAAACATTCGCATTTATATTATTAGTAGGATGGCACTATCGTCGCAGTGGCCAGGCGATTGATTGCTACGCTGCGTGTTGCGGGTTCGATTCTCGCACTAAACAAATATTTGCAAGGCCTACAGACAGATGTTCCAGGTCTGGGTATTTATGTATGCTAGTTTCTAAGTACATCTAAGAAATAGGGAAAATATCCTAATGTATGTCGGTAAAAGTTTTTAAAAATGGTTCAATTGACCGGATATTTTATTTATATGAGAATTTATTTCATAAATAATATTTTTTTCTTTATAACCGAATGTAGAATAGAATAGAATATACTTTATTGCACACCAAAATTGAAGTAAAACTGTTTTAAAAAAAATGCTAAATCTATGGTTACAATGGCGGTCTTATCGCTAATAGCGATATAATGTAATCCGAAAAAGAACGGTGAAACCAAAGACTATGCAAACTAATTCAGTACAAAATTTTCATTTTCAGTTGACTACAACTTTCTTTTCAATGGCGATTACGTAAGGAAAGACTGTAACGATAAAAAGACTTTCATCCAGTTGAAAAATACCAATCTAGAAATAGAGGCAAAAGGCAAAGTGCACTATGACTTCGATAATCTTTATAATGGCGATAAAGCTAAATGTAAGAACACTAAACTATTAATGTTTCCCTTATTACAAGTTTGAGGAAAAATTGGAAAGAGGAAGAAGGGTGGCTAAATAATCGTAGCCACTCAGTTCGATCCTCAGGTTCAGCCACGTTTGTCTAGGTTGGTCTGTTGATGGGTGACCACACATTACATGTCTAATTTCCTCTGTGCCTCGAAAAACATGTTAATCCATCAGGCCCGGCTGACATTTAGGATCTGTGACAGTCGTTACAGATATTGGAACTAAAGTGACAACGATTTGGAAAAGTAAAGTCGTGCTGTGGAGAGTTACATTGTGACATAGAGTAAATAAACGGGTGTTTTTTTACTGTATGTGTGTTTTGTTTATCAACTAAATATTAAAAAGTAGTTCTAAAAACCAATAGGTTTTGGAAGTCAGCTAGGCAGTCACTCAATGTAAAGTACTGTATACTAGAAGCCAAGCGCCTGCATCTAAAGAGGTCAAAGTCTGTACTAATATATTAATTTGCAAACACATGTTTTCAGCGGACGCCGCCCACAAATTTGCAAATGAAAATTGGCACTATGTAGACAAACTGGTTCGTCAACCAGGCATGGAAGCATTCATGAAGAAATACATCAACAACGTTAATGCGTTCCTAAGAAAAATAACTGTTGAAGATTTATTTACTGGAGAATATAACCATCCGTTTTCAGTATTAAAATTATAATGAACAAGAACTAAGACTTTTATTTACTATTATTTTTTTGTTTATTTTTGTTGCAAAATTTGGCAACTACCGTTTTCTACTACGATCTGTTTTGAGTTGAATACGGACAGTTGTTGTAAGATAAAGAGACAGTAGAAGAGGACCAAAGAAACGATTGATTGACTGTGTAAAAGAAAATATTTCAGACAGCATGTAACTGTTGAAATGACGAGTACAATATTTATTTATTTATTCATATAACAATTTTCATTGTGTTTGAATTGCATTAGTTAACCGTAAATAATAGTCCTACATTAATTAATTTGTAACAGCTTAAAAACAATAAATAATAATCAATAAAAATGTCACTAAACAATATTATAAATATGATGTCGATGGAATAACTCCTGGCCTCTTCATATTCCATACTTATATCCCAAATAAATGGAGAAAATGGCAGAATAATGAAGATTTAGAAAGATTTATAATGTGTAGTCAGACAGATGAGATGACAGCTTCTAATTTGTAAGATATTAAATTTGCTTAACGATCAATGCCCTGATTATGTATGGGGAGTTTGTTCCACCACTTCTTCTTCCCAGCTAAAACACTAGCAAGTGGCGTTTTTGTGGGACTGTCTTTTGTAATTTGACGTTCAAAAAGCGGTAATAATTTCAGCCTGGTTTGAATAATTTGACGTTTGATTTTGATTTTGTGCAGAAGATACACATGTGTAACACAGGTACATTCAGTTTCTCTGCTCTCACAGTCCAATAGAATACGACCGAGTAGAAACTTATCTTTACTGTGTTTTCTGAATCACGTCAGTGTGACACCATCAATTTCAATACTCCGTTTTGTAATTGAAACATCCTTACCAATATTATAAAACCGAAAGTGAGTTTGTTTGTAACGTCTTCACGCCTCAATAGCTAAACCGATTTTGATGAATTTTGGTACGGCGATAGTTGAGATCCTGGAGACGGACTTAAACTAATTATTATTTTTTAAGTGAGAAATGAGGAAGTGACAGGGAAGAAAAGGGAAATCTTAGTTTTGCTATTACAATAAATAAAGCGCAAGGGCAAAAACTACAGGCTACTAGCAGGTACCCCGAATTTAACGTGAGAGAAGCCGCGGGCAGAAGCTAGTTTGAAATAAAAACCTTCCAATAACACTTGCCCAACCTGAAAATCTTATCTTCTTACCTCTAGACCAATAGGACAGTTATATATATAGTTGTACCTTTTAAACGCCAGAGCATAAACGTAGCCCGTGCCGTCCACGCCGAAAAAGTGCATTATACGTACATTTTTATCACATATTTTTGTCGTTGGCGTCCAGGAAAATGCGCTTGCTTGTTATATGTGACAATGGCGCACAAAAGGTTAAATAATAACCCTTGTTTGATAAAAAAATATTTATTTTGAACACATTTTAGGGATAACATACAATAAAAACAATCATAAACATTGTTTATGAATAAATACTTATTTCTAGTGTTTTGATAATATATCTTCTAAATTCTTATTTTTCAGAATAAAATATGTCTTGAATTGGCACAATAGCCAAGTAATTGTTTTTGTTCGTTATGTGCTGGTTCATGAACGCTTCCATAAGTGGTTGTAATGCACGCTTGACCACAGACTTCCAATTTTCATTTGCAAACCTTTGAAGAGCGGCAGCTGAAAATTTAAAAATAAAAAAAAAATTGTAAATTTAATAAAAAAAAAATTGCCTTTATTTTGGAACATTTGCATCCATTGTGGCTTAATGAGAAGAAATCTTATAATTGTTTGTAAACCTTAATGTTAATATCTAAGTATTTATTTAATGACCATGCAAGTTGAGATATTACATCACACATGAACAAAAGAAAAAAAAGAGGGAAAGGAGGGCAATAGAAAAAATGGATTGGATGAGGAATAATATGAAAGAGAAAATAGTAAATGTTGTGGTAATACGTGACAGGAAAGAATCAACGAATTAACATGTGGCGACTCAAAGTAAAATTGGACAAGATGTGATTAGAACTTTTTACTGAAACATCCAATGGACTGCTCCAGTCCAATGGAGTTGTCCAACTTTTTTGAAAAGTACTCACATTTTTCTTGGTCATTTATAAATACGTTCTTGTAGTTGTAGTGGACTTTTCCTTTGAGTTTCAATTCTAGTTCATGAGTTTTCAAGTTAAGGTGCATTTTTCCTTCCTTGCCATCGTTGATAACGAAATCGCCATTGAAGAGGAGGTGATAGTCATCTGAAAGAAAAAAAATACATATTATCAAAGATTTCAAAGATAAACTAACTTGTAAACTTAGCTAACTTGGGCGACACGATTAGCGCAGTTGCTGAGCGAGCGGCGGGTTCGGTTTGTGTATGTGAGTTTAAAAATGTTTGTAAACGCACCCACGATACAGGAGAAATTCCTCATGTGGGGCAACGTTTTAAAAAAAAATGGCGTCAAAACATTCCTCACCTGTTAACTGGTAATGCCCCTAAGAGACTGGCCGCATTGCCACGTTGTATGGCAACGCTTAACCTCTGGCAAAGTAAAAGCCAGATCTTAAGTCACGATAAGTGACACTAAATGTAAACTAAACTAAAATTTCGTAAACTATTCCAACATTAAGGTCTGTTACACTCGAAGCTGCAGGTTGGTTGGAAGCGCGCCGCGGAACACAAAGGGCAAAAGAGGAACATGGATGGAAATTAGTCAGAACAAACCTTTTTTTTGTGGATGGGAAATCATCAAATAACTTCCCCCGCTCTGGGCGGAGTGGGGGGAAGATATTTGTTCCGTGCGGGGATCGAACCCGCGACACGCGGCGCAGCAGCCAATCGCTTAACTACTCCGCCAACCGTGCAGTCAGAATTTAATACTACTACTCAAAGTCTTACATAAATCAATTTTTGATGTTCCTTTTCCTTCTAAATTTGGTATCTCTGTTTCAGCTTTCAATTCATATCCTGACTCAATACTGAGATGTGGGCATCCAATGTGGTAGTCATATTTTTGTTCCTTTGTGTTGATCCTGGAATTTGTGCAAAAAGAAGGAATTCTTACTAATATAATATTATATATCCTTACTAATATTATAAAAGCGAAAGTGAGTTTGTTTGTTTGTTTGTTTGTTACCTCTTCACGCTTTAATGGCTACACCGATTTTGATGAATTTTTGTACAGAGATAGTTGGGAACCAGCAGACGGACAGAGGGTAATTTAAAAAAAAAAGTGGGATGTGAGGGAGAAAGAGGGAAGAAAAGGGAAAACTTAGCTTTGCTATTACGAATCGATAAGGCGCAACTGTGTTACCCCGAATTTAACGCGAGCGAAGCCGCGGGCTTAAGCTAGTATTAAATACTATAATACTATCCATAGTGTATGCAGTGGCTGTGCAGCAGTTATGTGTTCCCAAAGCTGAGAGAATCTCTTCTCTTTGGGAGAGATTAGCCTGTTCTTCCCCACGTAGACGAAAAGAGTGATAGATGTCAGTTGTCTGCAATTTTTTGCTTTAAGACATATCAATATCTTCACAACATGTCAATAATATTAAATTACACACACAGCTTTGTATTGCCTTGAACTTTTAGTTCATTACATTGTAAAAGTTTATTCTGACTTTCAAAAACAAAACGTGTGAGGTTAGGCCGAGGTTAGTGTTATAGTAAATCCACATTTAAACAGTTAAAATCAAGTCCTATGTAATAAGGAGTGAGCCTATTGCCATCAACTGAGCAAATTCAAACAGACAATGGCCTCTCCCAGCTGGAAAATCCCAATAACAATTTACTTGATCCGGGAATCGAATCCAGCACCTCATGCTCAGCCGTCGCGCTTGTGACCACTCGACCAACAAGCTAATGAAACAATTTAACCTAAATAGCTTACTATAAGATAAAAGAATCATTAATGACAGACAACAATCAGGCGATGAAGCTTGACAAAATTACAAAGGAACGTATTTATTTTAAACTAGCTGGTGACATCGGCTTCGCCCGCGTGATATAGAAAAAATAATATCCTATGTGTTATTCCAGACTATAATCTACCTCTGTGCCAAATTTCATCAAGATCCGTATAGCCGTTTTGACGTGAAAGAGTAACAAACATCCATACATCCATCCACCCATCCTCACAAACATTCGCATTTATAATATTAGTAGGAAGTAGGATAGTAGGATTCAAATTTACTCTTTTTAAGGTTCGCCTTACAGACAGTTTGTATTTCCAATACTTACTTCACCAATTCCACTTTGCATTGTCTCATTCCAGAGAGTTTTCCATCGATAACTTTATAGTTCATTGAAGGCAGCATCACTTCAATCAGATCCTGGAGTAAAGGATCAGAAGGCTCTACACCTTGCATGCCAGATATGATCTGTCCAAACACAGGGTTGGCGGCCCCTGTCAAACAATCGCTGTCCTCAAAGTCACATGCTTTCTTTGCACCTGCAATTAGAAAATAGTTTTTATTCATAGTGTTGTCTAGTCTAAATTAAATCAGCCCAAAATCTATGACTAGTTTGGGCGGTGACGTAATGTTTGCGGGTCGTGGCATAATCATACTTTCCACTAAGTGCTTTAATAAATTGTTTGGTTATCTATGTATTGACTATAAGACAGAATGGTTAGAGAATAAACTCTCTAGGCCAACATACTAGGTGACATTTTGCGATGGTGGACAAGGCATTATGAATGAGACTGACATTCATCCTTACTAATATTATAAAAGCAAAAGTGAGTTTGTTTGTTATGTCTTCACGCCTAAATGGCCAAACCGATTTTGATGAATTTTGGTACAGTGATAGTTGGGATCCTGGAGATAGGCTAAAAAAGGGGTGAGAAAAGGGGGAGAAAGAGGGAAGAAAAGGTAAAAGAAAGATTTTTTTTTCGATCATCACGTGGGTTAAAGTTAACGTTAGCCCAAAGTAACTATGCCACTAGCGAAGCTAGTCATCTATAAGCCTAGCCTTTTCCCAACTATGTAGGGGTCAGCTTCCAGACAACCAGAAGCAGCTTAATACCAGTATTTTACCTGACGCGATTGCCTATCTGACCTCCACAACTCAGTTAGTACTAGGTAACACGATACCCCTTGGTAAGACTGGTTGGCTGACTTTCGGGACACTGACTATCTATAACGACTGTCAAAGATCTTCAAGTGACAGTCGGAACCAACAGCTTAACGTGTTTTCCCAGGCATGGCGTAAACTCGATATGAAACGGTCACCCATCCACAGATCAACCTAGGCAAGCGTGGCTTAATATAAAGTAAATCTTAATAATGTTGGTTTACTGCAAAAATATGAAAGGTTTTCTTTGAGAACCTTAAAAAAACTATTTGTCTTGTTTTAAAAATATAATTTTAATCAGCATATGCAAAAAAAGCAGCAGGGTTCTTCGATAAAGTTACCGCGGCCTCGGAAGATAAAGGGCAAAAGAAGGAACATCGGTGGGTTTTAGTCAGTAAAACTCTGACACTCTCCCCCGCTCCGCTCCGGGGAAGTTACTTAACTTTCCATTCGCAAAAAAAGGACACAGTCATGCAGTTTAGTAGTAAAAACGTTAGAAGTTATAGAAAGCCAGTCAAAGCCTGTGATGACTGATGATGTAAACTAGCATACAGGATCTCGTTGCCACCTTTTTGTACACACGCCGACATCAACCTACACCAAACCATTTTAACCTGATCTTTCTACTACGGTGTGCGATGCGTAGTAGAGAGATCAGGTTATAATAGTTTAGAATAGGTTGACATGCCGTCGTGTGTACAACGGGATCCTGAAAAGCGGTTAAATGTAAAAAGTTTACTTACTTATAACAGTGATACATAATACGCCAAAAGTTAATAAAGATTGTTTAGCAAACATATTCGATAGGCACTACTTATGAAATGCAAGTCTGTTCTTACTTGCAGCGAATTTATAGCTCAAGACTAACTACCAATAGTGGCCAATTCCGAGTCGGTTAAATGCACAGAGGATTCAGTAGCTTTAAAGAAAATATGGCTACAAATATTTTAGTTTTGCAACAAAATCTTTTTAAAACTTTCGATCACAATTTAATAGATCGTTTGTTGTCATTGAAATAACAGCTGTAATTAACAGTAAGATAGATTGGTGGAGCCACACTAAATGCCTTTTTACGATAAAAATATATAAATAAATATTTTATTTATACCAATATTATAAAGAGGAACGATTTTATTTGTTTGTTTATATCGAATAGACTCCAAAACTACTGAATCGATTTCATTATTTTTTTCATTAATACGAAGCTGCATTATCAGGAAGGAACGTAAGGTAGAAATTATTTAAAAAATACTCAGACATGTGCAAAAAAAGCAGGTTATATTTTAACGAGGTGGAGGTGTAAAAAATATCTCAACAATTTATTTTCTTCGCCGGGCGAAGTCGCGCGGGTCAGCTAGTTTCAAACCCACATGGGCACTGATAAAGTCGATAAATGGTGCACTGTTCGGGTCGATCTTTAGGTTAAGCCCCGCTTGCCTAGGTTGGTCTGTGGATGGGTGACCACCCGTTACATACCGAGTTTCCTCCGTGCCTCGGAAAGCACGTTAAGTCGTTGGTCCCGGCTGTCATTTGTAGATCTTTGACAGTCGTTACAGGTAGTCAGTGTTCCGAAAGTCTGACAACCAGTCTTACCAAGGGGTATCGTATTACCCAGTATTAACTGGGTTGTGGAGGTCAGATAGGCAGTCGCTCCATGTAAAATACTGATATTCAGCTGCATCCGGTTAGACTGGGAGCCGACCCCAACATAGTTGGGAAAAAAGCTGGGCAGATGATGTTCGGGTTGGTTGTTACCTATGGAGAAGAATCGGTGAGAAACAGCATGTTCAACCTTTTAAAAAATATTGGTTTCACAATGTTGGTATGTTACACCGTTTGTTACGGCGGACTCCTAAAATCTTATGTCGGTGGCACCGCAAAAAATATTAATGTCAGTTGGTAATCGGCATTGATGATCTAGAAATTTAGCAATGAAGATTTAAGCTATTACTTTCAAAGTTGAATATAAATATCAGGTTTTTGAAGCTAGACAAAATCGATGTACTAACAGCATCCTACAGGTCATTGTAGACAAACAGGAGTCAAATATCCTGAGAATATTTATTCGTGCTCAAATATTTTTTATAAATAACTAGCTTTTGCCCGCGGCTAGTTTTTTTTTCGCTCGCGTTAAATTTGGGGTAACACAGTTCCTCTTTCCTGATGTTCGAGTACCTGCTACCTGAAGTTTTTGCCGTTGCGCCTTATTTATTGTAATAGCAATGCTAAGTTTTCCCTTTTCTTTCCTCTTTCTCCCTCATTTCTCTTTTCTTTACAAAAAAGAGCCTATGTCCGTCACTAGGGTTTAAACTCTCTCTGTACAAAAAAAAACATCAAAATCGGTTCAACCAATTAAGCGTGTGTAAACAAACAAACTCAGTTTCGCTTTTATAATATTAGTAAGGAAGTAAGGATATTATGGACATGGTCTGAAATAAATTTTTATTAATTTAATTTAATTTTCTAACGAACAACCAGTGAGAAGACACGAACAGCCTCTGACATTTGTCTCTAAGTCCAGACAATTTCTTATAGTCGTTAATACCTGGCATCGTTGATCACTGGAATAAAGGAATTGACCCGTAGGTCATGGTATGATATTCTTCTTGTCAGTTGGCCCGCATTTGATTCAGTAGACGTCAGCATATAACTGACACAGAACGGAATCAGGTGCCTAATGTGATGGTGAATTTGTAATATTTTCATATTTTTCTATTTATTTCTATGGACGATGGATGATACTGAGTGTACCTGTCTGTACTAATAATATTATATAGATTATAGAGGAAGGATATGTTTGTTTGTTTGTATTGAATAGGCTCCAAAACTACTGGACCAATTTTAAACTTTTTTTCATGGATAGGAAGCTACATTATCATTATTATTCTATAATAAATTAATTAGTATTTAATTTAACATTATAAAGAGACAAGATTTGTTTGTTTGTTTGTATCGAATAGGCCGATTTTAACAATTTTTCACAAGTAGGAAGCTACATTATCAGGAAGTAATACAGGCTATAAATCAACTACTACCCACGGGGGGGGCAGCAACTTAAGACGCGGATGAAACCGCGCGAGACAGCTAGGTACAAGTAATTTAACTAAAATGCTACAGTATGATTGTATTTTCAATTCAAAAATTGACGTATTTCGTTACGATAACAACGCCGTGAACTAGTGCTAGTGCCTCAGAAAACTACAAGAATTATACTGGAGTATCTAAATGGCGGCCGCGAAGCTAAAATTGTTACTTTCTCCAGAACTAGGTATAAACTGTATTTCATCTGCCGGGGTTGCGGGTTGTTCTTAAGGTCCACCGCGGCCCCGGAACATAAAGGGCAATTTAAGAAGCATGGGTGGGTTTTAGTCAGTAAAAGTTTTACAATCTCCTCCGCTCCGCCTAGAGTGGTGAGTAAATAAATAAACAATAAGCTTTAGTATTTAAATTTGTTTAATTTTTAATAATAATGTTCAAAAATAGACTTCATGAGGAAATATTGCATGTAAGCTTCGCTTTGCATTTAAGTTTCGGTTAACTGTTACATGTTTTACCATGATCAATGAGTTGTAACAAGCTTTTTAATTATGCAAAAAAGTTGATATAAAAGTCTCATCATTTCCTTTGTGTGTATGTAGCATAAAATATACAATAAATAACTTTTCACATAACAACAAGCTTCATATAGGTTACTAAATATTACAAATCCAATAAAACAAACAAATTTCGTAAATTGTTTATTCGGAAACATTGTTTACCTCAATCATGATTGCTTCCACATTTTTACTCTTCATACGAATTCAACTCTTTAACAGTCTTAACATTTAAATAACCGTTAAGGTTATTTATGAAGTTGCCCATAAATGCATCCATAGTGTCTTGGCCTGACAAGTCCTTCTCTACGATTTTATAGTTTTCATTTGCCCATTTATGTGCAGCGTCAGCTGAAAATATTAAAATGCATTTCAAATTATATGTTATACTATGTGTATACTCGCTTTTGCCCGCGGCTTTGCTCGCGTTAAATTCGGTATCACACAGTACCGGCTACCTGCAGTGTTTGCCCTTGCGCCTTATTGATTTATAATAGCAACGCTAAGTTTTCCTTTTTCTTCCCTCGTTCTCCCTGATATCCCACTTTTTTAAAATAAAAAATAGCATATGTCCGTCTCCTGGTTCCCAACTATCTCTGTACCAAAATTCATCAAAATCGGTTCAGCCATTAAAGCGTGAAGAGGTAACAAACAAACAAACTCACTTTCGCTGTTATAACGGCAATTCACATCTGTTTGTATACCAGTTGAGTGACAGTTATAGAACTGCTCAACACACAAAATACGGAATTTACTGGTGATAAGTTTAGGCTCCGTGTTGGTTTTGAATATATATTTCGATAAACAAAAACAAAGTAACAATTTTTCTTTCTCCCAAAACGAACGTAGTCCTACATACGCTTATTTAGTAACTAAGTTTACCGAGAAGAATTCAGATCAAGAATCATTATGTAACTTTCAGCTCACACTAAACCGAATATTGAATTTATTTATTCAGTCAATCGCAAAACTAAATTAACTTTTTATAGTATGGAAAACAAAGTTAATGCAGTAGTTTGACGAAAAACTACCATATCCCAAAAAGTAAAAACCAAATCTTGTTCAAACCAATTTTCGTTGCATTTACCTTCTTTTTTCAGATTTTTCTTCCTCTTACTTGAGAAATAACAGAAGTGGCGGAGTGGGCACAACATTTACGGCTTTAGAAGCAAATGGCTCATCAGCTACTTGACTTAAGAACAAAAGTGTTGTAGAAATTTTGATATCGTTTTTGACAGTTTTTTATATTAAACTAGCTTTTGCCCGCGGCTTCGCTCGCGTTAAATTCGGGGTAACACAGTTCCCCTTGCGCCTTATTGATTTGTAATAGCAACGCTTAGTTTTCCCTTTTCTTCCCTCATTCTCCCTCACATCCCACTTTTTTTTAAAATTAGCCTATGCCCGTCTCCTGGCTCCCAACTATCTCTGTACCAAAATTCATCAAAATCGGTTTAGCCATTAAAACGTGAAGAGGTAACAAGCAAACAAACTCACTTTCGCTTTTATAATATTAGTAAGGAAGTAAGGATGTTGCCCCACACGAAGAATTTACCCTGTATCGTGGGTGAGTTTACAAACATTTAAATTTACATACACAAACAGCCAGACCCGAAACAACTACCTGCAAGTCATACGCGGCGAGTTCGATCCCCACGAATTTCTGTGGAGATCGAACGATTCAATCGATTCGTATTTTGATATCACTTTTGTGAAACGATTCAAAGAAAACACCTATTCTGTGAATTTTAGATGTATGGCGCCAACATTCTCAAAGTAAAATGGCTGTGACATTTGGGCCTGAAAATGAATACCACCAGGTTTTTAGTACTTTGTCTTTACCTATGTTATACCATAATTCTCTTAGCCTTTCCCAACTTTGTTGGGGTCGACTTCCAGTCTAACCAATTGCAACTGAATACCAGTAGTTTACATGGAGCGTCTGGCTATCTGACCTCCACAACCAAGTTAGTACCGGGTAATGCGATACCCCTTGGTAAGACTGGTTGTCAGACTTTCGGGACACTGTCTACCTGACTACTAAAGATGAAATGACAGCCAGGACCAACAGCTTAACGTGCTTTCCGAGGCACGGAGGAAACTCGGTGTGTAACAGGTAGTCCTAAAGATCGGCCCGAGCGGCTGCTATTATTTAGCCACGAGCTCTTTAACCTATAACCTATTCTATTTAATATGAAGAAGGTTAAATTTTAAGCGGAATCCTTACATTTCTCCTTATCACCACCGAAGAGGTTTTTAAAGTCGTAGACGACGTTGCCGTTAGCATGTACATTCAGTGTGTGAGTTTTCAAATTGAGGTGACGCTTTCCTTCCTTGGCTTCCTTAACAACGTAATCGCCATGGAAAAAGAAGTGGTAGTCATCTGAAACAGTAAATATTTACTTTATTTAATGAATTTATGTAACTACTAGCTGTGCCCAGCGGTTTCATCCGCTGAGGTTTAGGGGTATGAAAAATAGATGTTAGCCAATTCTCAGACCTACCCAATATGTACCCAAAATTTCATAAGAATCGGTCGAGCCGTTTCGGAGGAGTACGGTAACTAACATTGTCACACGGAAATTTTATATATTAGATATAAATACCGTAACATATCACTAGTTCCCACATTAGTAGTCCCATATAATAGAGGGCGAACTTATTGTCATCAACCTGGCACAAATCCAGACTCCGAGTTTGCTACTAAGAAATTGAATATGAAAAAATCCTAATAGCACTTTGCTCAATCTGGAAATTGAATTCGATGAGGACCTCATGCTTAGCCAGAAAGAAAGAAAGAAAAAAAAGTAGTCGCAAATCATGACGAGCATACAAAATAACAAAAAATAAACATTATGTAAACATGGCAATAAACATATACACTAACATGTACAAATACATATATGGAAACAAAATAACTTGCACGTCGTGACTGCGACAGCTAGGTCACCAATCAGCATGATTATATATATATTATGATTAGATATAGCAGTCAAGCTTTCGACCACTAGACAAAGAGGCCAGATTCACATGTGTTAAAAACACGAAAAAGTCTGGATGCAGGAAAAGCAATAACAAATAGTATTCCAAGCACAAACCCACATAAAAGCGAGGTCACTGTTGAGGAGAGTAGTGCTATAATGTAACGCCTGCAGGCCTACTATGACGTCTTAAAGCAGAACTTATTCCACTGAGGGTAAGAGATGGTGCTAGACACCCTGTATAGCTCTGTCTCTTTCCCTCAGTGGAATAAGTTCTGCTTTAAGATGTCATGGTAGGGTAGCTGATTATAACTTTTCTTAACTAGAACATTAAGTGATAAGGACCACAATATTACTGACAAGTTCTAGACCGATCTAAAAAAGCGTGGCATCTCCTAGTATTGAATTCCACGTCAAAAGGAATCAGAACAGAGCAACAGACAAAACACTAAGGTCCGAGTGGACCTAGTAATCTGTGTGGTGCTTTCTTAAAAAGACCATTTCAGACACTAATCTGCACAGTCCTTATGTAAGTTGACCAAGATTTTTTATCTGGACCTTAAAAGAGACAGAAGCCTTTGTTGTCCTCTGAGTTTGTTTCAGCTGTTTTTTTCTCAAAGTAGTTGGGTACGAAACACCGGCCTCATTAAAAAAAAAGACGTGCGAAAGTGTTTGTAAAAGCCTACTTGCAAAATAAACACAATAAACAGTGACTGTAAAAGTTCCTCCATTAATAGCTGGGACCTGTTGGTGACAAGACAACATGCTTTTAGAGGCCCAAGGGGTTAATTCTTACTATTATGATTGTACTTACAATATTTAATTTTGCAGTCGCCCTTTCCTTCAATATTCTGTGGACCTAGTTCACCGTTTAGTTCATATCCTGCCTCGAGAGTTAGATGAGGGCAACCAACGTGGTAGTCGTATTTTAGATCCTTTGCAGATATTCTGAAATCAAAAAGTAAAATAATAGTGATGTAAAACTTATTATTTTAAGCAAATATCACATTTTAAATAAGTGTATACAAACTTAGAGGCCGCAAGTAGCCAGTGTTTCTTCCGTTTTTGTTTTTAAGAAATTATAATGTAAAAAACAACACAAGTTATTTAGGCACAATATGCTTTAAAATGTTGTTACTTGTCGTTATCTGTCGAATTTATAATTAGCCCCGTGTTTACTAAAATAATACTTATTAGCAGCCGAAGTTGCCGAAACAAAGGCTTCTTTCTGTGAGAAGGGGAGGGTCGAGCAGAGATGATCCTATTATTATTATTAGCCTGCGTTATGACGCATCATCATGTAGAGGCCTTTGCCTAGCAGTGCTCTTCCTATTACTTCCAGTTGTTTTAATCCAGAGCTAATGTGGACTAATTGTCGTTAGTTTTGTCCATCTTCTACGAGTTGTGCCGCGACGTCTTCTCACTGAGTCATTGTTTCAGAAAGTGGGTGTTTAGGAGCACAGCTCATTGAACTTGCGACATACGTGGCCAGCGATAGAGTAAAAAAATTGTACAAAGTATCTATCTGGTTCAAGCACACAACCTACAACTCAAATTTAAAGCAATTAAAAAAAATTAACCGTGCAAAAACTTACTTGAACAGTTCCACTTTACAATTTTTCATTCCAGAGAGTTTAGCGTCAGTGAATTTATAATACAGCGTAGGTAGTTTAGCTTCAATCACTTTTTGGAATAAAGGATCTGAAGACTGGACGTCTGGTGTGCCGCCTATGAACTGCTCAAACGCCAGTACAGCTGCCTTTGTCAGACATTTACTGTCTTCGATGTCACATGTTACCTTTTCACCTGGATTTTTAAACTTTGGTGTTAAATTCAAAGCTCTGTGTGAACTTAACTTCTAAAACTTGTTTCAGAGTTGTGCAAACATCCGACACAATTTGTAAAATGGGGAAGACACATGTCATATTGAAAAGACATAATTTAATAAAAAAACAACACATTACTTACTTAGAATACTGCTGACGCAGAATACACCAATTATCAGTAACGATCCAGTTCCAACCATTATTGTAAAGCACTGATAATGTTATGCTAGTCTGTTTCAAACTAAACCCAATTTATAGGTCCAAGTCGATGCTATCAAGCAAAGGTGGGACTCTAAGTCAATGCACTGAAGGTTTATTTCGTTTTGCTGCTAAACATTTTACTTAAATATACGAGTAGAAGGAAGGAAAACTACAAAAATATTAATTATATTAAGTCTTAATAACTTTAGTGTGTGTGAAGGTTGCACAGTCTCAGTCTGTTGACCATGTCGACCGCATAACTTGTTATACCAGAATCACAAAAAACAGCTTAAACTTGATTGTATTAATATTTTACTATTTGTTAGTTTATGCCAGCAGCTGAGGCATGTTTCCAAATCGTAAGTCACTGCTGGATCACAATCACTGATCAATTTTATGGCAAAGCTACGAATGTAAAGTATTATGGTATTTCCCAAACATCCAAGTGATCAGACGAGTAAGTTAAATCACTGCATTAAACCTTCAAACTTTTTAATTTTGAATCCGATATTTCGGCGATGTTGCACACGTCATGATCACGGATGAACTGAAGTTATTGCGGGTGTTTATGAGCAGAAAAAGCGATCTACCCTCTTCCTTATTCGTCTTTTGCGTTCGGTACTACTAACACCGGTACTCACAACTCGATTTTGGTCTCGACACTCAACTGGATGTTGCTCTCAACACATAAAACTCACCGTATCGGGTCGCGATCCTTTTTCCTTACTTTTTGGGTTTTTACACTTAATTTTTGGATTGATTGATTTTGAGATTATCATTGTAACTTCACTTTTTTATCACATTACGTTTGGGGTCGGCGTCGTATGTCATATTTTTGTCCCCCTCGTCATCTTGTAAGTCACTTCTAGCCACATAATCTTTTTTATAGTCCATTTATCGTTTCTTGAGGCTTACCTACTGGACACTTCCCTTTTGATAAATGCTACAAAAAAAAACATAAATTGAAGAAGATCTAGTAGACCGGAGAAATCCGCTAGATGCTCTCAACACAAGACTGGACAATGTAAGAACATTTAAGGGAGGCCTAAGTTCAGCAGTGGTGGTCAATTGCAGTGAAGAGCAGGACAGGTCGTGGCGAGCCTTCTTGCCGGATTGGCAGCGTGGGATCTGAAGGCGACAGTTCTCGTGCGCCTGATAGAGTGGTGCGCAATAGCACTACACGAGAATCTCCGCTGTCGTGGCAAATCGCCACTCAGCGGACAAACATCCGGTGCGATCACATGGTGGCATAGAGGGAGCGACTGTCACAACCTCGTGCAGAGCACGACACAATAGTGGCGATAAATCCCCACTTTGAAACTTCCATGTCTGGTCAGGACCTGTGAAAGACACCCCATGGCGCATCTCCAGCCGGAGTGGCTGGATGATGAGATGCGCCATGGGGTCCTCACTTGCCGCCTGACACAGGTCCTCACCGGACATGGAAGTTTCGGGAAGTTCCTGGACATAGTCGGGCGAGAGGAGACGTTCGTGCGTCGCCATTGTGATGATCGCCCGGAGGCCACTATGGAGCACACTGTGGCGGTCTGCCCAGCTTGGGCGAGGCACTGCTATGTACTCGTAGAGGCGATTGGCTGCTTTTCTCGCGTCCATCCGTCATGATTTGCCATCCGTAAAAAAAAAAATACCGTAGTTCGGGCTTTTGTGTGTACGTATAATAATTTCTATATTATAGATACTTGTGAAATTCTGCAGCTGATATTTAAACAGCAGAAAGAATTTTAAAGTTCTGTGTTATGTTTAGCTATAATTTTTGGTAATAATATAAAGCCATGTTAAACCCTTTTATAATATAAAACAGGCCAAACAACACATTATTAATACTCATCACATGAGTGTGCATAAAGAATAACTAGTCTGCCACTTGGGAACCGCTTTATTGGATTTAGAATTACGTCACTTTTTTTAAGAAGAAGAAAGAAGACCTTATAGTCACGATTATGACTATAAGGTCTTTTAAACAACACATTTATATAAAATTTCAAGTCAATCGAACACCTGTGAGTGGATCAAATTAAACTTTTAACATTGTTTACACAGTAATAGGAGAAAAATAGTGTTGTTAAAAATATTCAAATCGGATCTCAATATTTTGGAAGCAAACCAATAAAACAAATAAATTTTCGTAACGGCCAATGGCTTAATTGCCAAGAACCTCGACGAACATCTGTCGAAGCTCTCCTTAGGTGATTGGATCAAGGGCCTGATTCAGAAAGCAGTACTCCTCGATACGGCCCGCATTGTGAGGAGGTTCCTGTCTCTGAAGACCTAACCACCGGTAGCTTGGACCCTGCTCCCGTTACCGGCGGAAACCTATTTTTATATTTTTTTTAATTTATTTTCTAAGAAATATTTAAAAATGTAATATAAGAAGTAAAGTGAATAAAGAAAAAAAATAATAAAATTGCATAATGTTTATTCACAAATATTGTATGCTTCATTCATTTTAATTGATTTCAAGTTCTTACTTTACATAAGAAAACAACTCTCCAAAAGATACAATGCCCAAGTAAGCGTTGACGTTACGCAAATAGTTGTTCATAAGTGGATCCATAGTCTCTTGAGCAGTTCCCTTGTTTACTTCTACATGGTGTTCGTTGACCCATTTATGCGCAGCATCGGCTGAAAATTAAAAAATACATTTAGATTCAGTGGCGTAACCACTAAAAGCAGTGTTATTTTAATCCTAAGTAAGATGCGGTTTTCCGCCATAGGATAAGGAGTCCTCTCCCTCCTATCACGAAGTACCTTATAAATTCAGGGCATACCTACTGAACTTCAGCTACTAAGTTCTGTTATTATTTCACAGTATGCATCAGAAAGGTGTGGTTATATTTGACGCTGTAACAATCAGCTGTCCCATACAAAATGTCAATATTTACACGGCCCACATGTATGAAACATCAAATATATGTATTAATTATCCTTATTCTTAAATATTTAAGAGTCTGACGGGTATATGACACGCTTTTCTGTCACGGTGCAGAGGGCTAGATAATAATAAATATGTTTTACAAAAAAGGTTGAGATTTTAAGCAAGAATTCCTTACATTTTTCCTTGTCACCATCGAAGAGATTCTTGAACTTATATACGATTGGTCCTTTAGAATCCAGTTGAAGTTTGTGAGTTTTCAAATTGATGTGAGTCTGCCCGTCCTTGGTAGATGAGACGTAATCACCGTGGAAAAGGAAGTGGTAGTCATCTGAAACAAAGTAATCGTTCCAGCCGCTTTATCTTCGAATAAAGCTACACTTCCCTGCTTGGATAGTTCAGCATTCATACTGAGTTTCCTCCGTACTTTGGAATGCACGTTAATCCAATGGTCTTGTTGATGGTCATTTATAGATTTTTGACAGTCGTTACAGGCCTAGACCATACCAATGTTAATGCTCTATCATATAGTGTTTTTCGATGCATTATCATACTAGCTATTTCCCTAATATATTAAGGTCAGCTTTCAGTTTAATCAGATGCAGTTGAATATTACTACAACTGCGTTAGTACTCGGTAATACGATACATATTGGTACAATTAATGTGACTACCAGATCGGACTGTTTCCGACTACCCAAAGAACCTGCTTCTAAAAGATATACAGGTTATATAAAAAAGTGAAAAACGTGTTTAACTATTAGGCATCACCTTAGAGTGAGCTTATTTAATAAAATGTATAGGTTGTTAACTAGAAATCGAAATTGATCGGCAGATTATCATTATTCTGATAGTCTGTAATATCATTATGTTGAATTATTGTCTTTTTTTGCGGAAGGGAAATCATTAAAACACTTCTGTCATCGTACATCAGACTTGTACTGACTAAAACCTACCCATGATCTTACAATTGCCCTTTACGTTCCGGGGCCGCGGTATCTCTTTCGAACAACCCGCAACCCCGGGTTGCCACTTAATATTCTGAATGTACTTACCAAAGTCAACTTGGCAGTCGCCCGTTCCTTCAATCGGCACTGGACCTAATTCACCCTTAATTTCATATGCTGCCGTGAAGGTTAGATGGGGGCAACCGACGTGGTAATCGTATTTCAGATCTTTTGCAGATATCCTAGAATTGAGACAGTAAAATAGAGTGCTTTTCATAACCTACTAGTAACATAAATGCGAAAGTTTCTGAGGATGGGTGGTTGGCTGTTTGTTACTCTTTATGGATTTCACTACGGATTTGGAAGTTGTTTGGCACACAAATATTTTATAACCTGGATTAAAACATAAGCTAGTTTTTACCGCGGGGTGCAGCTGCTTAAACATAACATATAATATTGTATGAACATGAAGGTCGATAGGAGACAGTGTGTTTACAGGGTTGTTACTAAAGAAAAACACAATACCACTTGAAAACTTGCCAAGCAAGCAAGCGTGGCAGTCAGAATGATAAAATATATTCATCGAACGACAGAAATGTATTGTGATACTCATGTTGTTCACGTGTTTTGACATATCTGCTTCATCAAGGTTAAAAATCAACACGACCTTTGAACATAAAACTAAAATAAAGAGGTATAGAACATACACAACAAAGACAAAAAAAGAACTAACTTGACCAGCTCCACTTTACAGTTTCTCATTCCAGATAGTTTAGCGTCAGTGAATTTATAATACAGCGTAGGCAGCTTAGCTTCAATCTCTTTCACGGATAAAGGCTCCGAAGACTCGACGCCTGGTATGCCGTCTATGAACCGCTGGAACGTCAGTCCAGCTGTCTCAGTGAGACATTTGCTGTCCTCGGCCTCACATACTACCCTTTCACCTAATATAGAATTATTTTGTTAGTAAGATACTTTAGTAAGTTGTCAGCAAGATCGTATATCTATGACATATTTATTTATGATAAGGTCATCGAAAAATCAAATAACATTACAAGTTCAATTTGATTATGTTGTATATAGTTGTGTATGTTCATGTGGACTTGCACTAAAAACTCGTAATTGTAGACTTTAGCTATTGCTGCTTGTAGTAGCTGTCGCTAAACATATCTATCATTATACAAGGTTTGTATATTATGAAATGCAGGAGGTAGAAATTTAACGAGAGTAATATTGTAAAAAGCGATAACTACCGTTTAGGATTTCGGTGATTGGTATAAGGTGGCATTTACTTGTTTTGACAAGTTAAAATGATTCGAATGCTTAATCAAAACGTGATTTTACACCCCAAAGAATTTCATTACTCAGCCATAATTGTTTGCGTAGAGATACTAAGTTTGACGTACGAAATGCATGGTTGATCTTATTTTTCTCCCTATATTATACATCAAAAAATTGTACATAAATAAATACACACTTACTTATAACACCGCTAACGCAGAATAAACCAAGTATTAAAAGTAATTTTGTTTCAAACATTTTCGACAAGCACTGATTATGTAATGCTAGTCTGACTAAACTTGGTACGTATTTATAGCTCTTTAGCTCCTCAAAAAAGTTATAACGATTTTGAACTTATTTTAATTTGTGCAGCAAAAACTAATAGTTAATTATTGAAATGTCGATGGCATTGATGCGCTAGGAAATTAAATAGCGAAGGTTTTATCTATCGTATTTTTTTTTCAGCGAATGCACTTTTTATAGTTCTATATAAGCAAATGAAAAACTAGGTTTTAATCATATTACCTATCTTCTTTTTTTAGCGAATGCACTTTTTATGGCTTTTCTTTAAAAGCAAATGAAAAACTACATTAATAAAATGGTTCCAGACAAAGTTATTAATACAAGTGTTGTCTTCTTGAATCATAATTATTATCACAAAATGGTTCTACTGAAGCGGCCATTTTGCTACCATAGCCACGCTTAAATTTCTCTGCATTCACGTGTTGAAGCCTGCCTGCTGCAAGAGAAGTGTTCACTAAAATATGTGCTGAAGCAATCTCGTTACGTGCTTACGCTTGGTTGACGTAACATGAAGACGAAACAGGGCTATGTCTTAGTGATTTTGTTTTTAGTTTGTGGCTAGATAACAATAGATCCACGAGTCGAAATTTAGGTTAAGCTGCATTTGAACCCTGTCCACTTTTAGAATTCTGGTCAAAAAGCACTACCTCTCTCCATAAACAACAATCCTTACTAATATTATAAAAGCGAAAATGAGTTTGTTACGTCTTCACGCCTAAATAACTAAACCGATTTTGATGAATATTGGTACAGAGATAGTTGGGTTGGGACCCAGGAGACGGACATAAGATCAAGTCAAGCTTTTTTTATGAGAGAGAAAGAGGGAAGAAAAGGGAACACTTAGCTTTGCTATTACAAATCAATAAGGCGCAAGGGCACAAAAACTGCAGGTGGCAGGTACCTGCAAATCAGGAAAGGGGAACTGTGTTACCCCAAATTTAACGCGAGCCGCGGGCAAAAGCTAGTATTGAATATTTCTTTGCTTTTCATGATTATCATTTTATATGTATTTAGAAATAAGTATTTCTTTTTTAAATGTAGCTATTAATTTTGAAAAATGTTAAGCCACAGACTACCTGCAGTACTGTTTCTCCTCTTTTAAATCCATCCAAAGGTTATCTTGAAAAAATCGCTTTTAGCGATAGGACCGCCCATTGTGTCACTCTATTTATAAGTTGTTTTACGTTATTCTTGTTATTTGTATGGTTTACATTCTATATAGCTATCCACTTATGTGCATATCTACGGATGGGTGGTTGGCCGATACATACCGAGTTCCCTCCCTACCTCTTGGTACCAGCTCTCATTCATAGGCCTTTGACTAACGTCACAGGTCGACAGTCACCCGATATTCTGTCAACCAGTCTATACAAAAGGTATCGCATCACCCAGTACTAATTGGGCTGTGGAAGTCCAACAGGTAATCGAATCGCTGTATGTAAAATACTGGTATTCAACATCATCCGGTTAGACTGGAAGCCGACCAAGTTGGCAAAAGACTAGGCAGACGATATTTAATAGTGATTTTATTTATTACTAATCTTTAAAAGCAATTATTGTCACATTAGTTATTGATATATTTTTTGATCTAATAGCCAAAAAACTTGAATTTGGATTTAAATTAGAGTGCAAAACCCCTGTGTGAAATCAAAGCACGTTTTTAGCTTTTTGTATCGATAAAATATTAAAGACAACGACAGTTTTTGCAACAGTTTTTGTTAAAATTGTTTTAATGTGCATAGGGACTTAATAGGTACATTTAGAACTATCATTTAAGTCGAAAGACATCATATTCATATCTGGATAATACTGGAGATAACACACATGAATCAAGGCGTGTCATACAGAAAGATCATAAGCAATTTGTTCATATCGGTGACTATGTTCATTTTTAATTTGGTTGTAAAGTGTAAAGAAGCTTTCAATACAAGGTGTAAACGCACTCTTCATGAACCCTTTAACCAGACACTTTGTATATTTGACTCTATGCAAAAATCATTTCAGGGTTGGAAAACGACCATTTTTTTTTGGGTGAAAAATCACGTTTTGCGGTAAAACGAAATGTAACGCGCTCGCTCCGCCCAGAGCGGGGGAAGTTATTTGATGATTTCCGCAAAAAAAGGACGTACTTATTATGCGGATTTTGTTGAATAGTATGCGGGTCGTGAAGGTATTTCATTAAGTCAATTAAAAATAATAAAAGCATGTTTTAAAAATAAAAAGAGAGTTGGAACTTTGACCAACAATATCTCAATAACTAGAAAGTATAAAGGTCTATACGTGCACTGGCACGAATAGACCTTTAATACTTTCTAGTTAGAACAAAAAAAAACAGGCAAGTTGGACTCCCGCACTGAGGGTTCCGTGGAAACTTGCGCCATAAACGGCCCTATCTTTTGACTGCGCAGCCTTAGAGAATTGTTTTTATTTTAAGTTCTAAGAGATAACAGATGAATATGGTTTTAATTTCATTTAGATACCGAGATAAAGGGTCTTGACAGACAAACAGACAGACGGTCAACAAAGTGATTTTTAGGTAGAAAAGCGCAAGCTTCATGAATTCTACGTATATCCTCTTAGTCGTCAATTTTGTATGAAGAACCTTTATATTATGCCAGAGTAACGTTCAAAATAGGTTTCGACTTTTTGGGCTTAGACTAAAGGTAGAATTTGTTTTGTAACCAGTATAAAGTAGGTAGTGGTATTTTTATTTTTAAAAGAAACAGGTTTTTTAACAAAAACCACCAAAAACTAATAAAACCAAGTTAACCAGGAGCACAAATTAAACTCGCTATTCGTCGTGCTGCATATTATATTAAATCTAAAACTATTTTAAAGTTTTTTTTTATATTTTTGTAAGCAAAACTTAAGGTCAAGCTTAATAGTAACATGCAAAAACGGCAACAGTTTAATTCGAACGTAGCCTTATTTACTGAACTTTATTTTCTTATTAAAATGTGTTATAAAATTACGTTCAAACATGGGTCTTTATATAAGATAGTAGTCGCAATAAAATACTATCTTAGAGAAAACCTTAAAATCGCCTTAAAATCCTGACTAATATTATAAAAGCGAAAGTGAGTTTGTTTGTTTGTTATGTCTAAATGGCCACACCGATTTTGATGAATTTTGGTACAGAGATAGTTGGGACCCTGGAGACGGACATAGGCTAAAAAAAATGAGAAAAGGGGGAGTAAGAGGGAAGAAAAGGGGAGACAAAGATATTTTTGTCCAATCATCACGGGGGTTAATGTTAGTGTTAGCCCAAAGTAACTATGCCTCACGAAAGAAATCGCGGGCGGAAGCTAGTCTCTTATAAAAATGGTAAATCATAAAAAACATGCTTTCTTGTAACTTTCTCAGCAAACCCTTTAATTTGTTACCCATTACATGGGTATGCATAAAAATAACTAGCATGCAACTTGAAAGTCCGCTATATTTTTTTTTAAGGCCTTGCCCCCTCTAGGAATTTCTCCTGTATCGTGGGTGCGTTTACAAACATTTAAACTCATCTACACAAACAGCCAGACCCGAAACAACTACCTGTAGGTCATACAAATATTTGTTCCGTGCGGGGATCGAACCCGCGACACGCAGCGCAGCAGTCGATCGCTCAGCCACTGTGCCAACCGTGCCGTCAACGAATAACGTCACTTAGATATGCAGTCATCCAAACATCACATATATGCTAAATTTCAAGTCATTCGGACACTGATGATGGACAATGTTGATACTAGGACTCATGAATTTTAGTGAATTAAAGGTCTTATATATAGAGTTAACCCTTTTTCCCGTATGGGGAGTGTCAGACTTGCACTGACTAAAACCCACCCATGTTTATTTTATTGGACTTTATTTTCGGGGCCGCGGTATTTCTTTCTCTCGAACAACCCGCAACCCCGGCAGGCGGTGGCAATGGTAGGCCCCTCTGCTTTGTTGACATCTCTTTGAGGCGCGCGTGGAACACCAACTCGCCTTCGACACGTCCTGTCGTCAGTAGACGGTAAGCTAAGAGTAAACCCTGACTCCCAAACTAGGAAATCTTGTGACGTAGGAGTCAGTATTCCGCTGTCATTATGATACACAACATTTTTTCACAGAAGTGCAATAAATGTGTACACAAAGATAATTGACAACATGTATTCAAGTAGGTTCTCAATATTTTGGATGAGCTAAAGTTATCATAAAACCAATAAAACAAAAAATAAAATTGCATAATGTTTATTCGTAAATATTGTTAGCTTAATTCATTTAAATTGATTCCACGTTCTTACTTTTCATAAGAAAACAACTCGTCAAAAGATACAATGCCCAAGTAAGCGTTGACGTTACGCAAATAGTTGTTCATAAGTGGATCCATAGTTTTTAGGCCAGTTCCCTTGTTTACTCCTTCATAGTTTTTATTTATCCATTCATGCAGAGCGTCAGCTGAAAATTTAAAAAAAACTGATTTATTCCTAAAGCACTATTTTTGTAATTTTGAGTAAGATGTAGTGTTAGAGTACAACATCTACCATGACAGTACCGTTTATCAAAAGAACTTCGAACTTCAGCAACTATGTTCTGTCATTATTTCACAGTATGTATCAGAAAAGTATGGTCGTATTTGACGCTGTAACATTCAGGTGTTTCATACAAAATGTCAATATCTACACGGCCCAGATGTATGAAACATCAAATATGAGTTGATTCTTATTAATATTATAAAAGCGAAACTGAGTTTGTTTATTTGTTTGTCACGCCTTCACGCCTTAATGGCCCAACCGATTTTGATGAATTTTGGAAGATAGTTGGGACGCTGGAGACGGACAAAGGCACAAACAAAGTAACAAAAGGGGGAGAAAGAGGGAAGAAAAAGGGGAGAGAACATAGTTTTTTTTCGATCATCACGCAGGTTAAAGTTAGCGTTAGCAAAAAGTAACTATGCCACGCGGACGAACTCACGGACTGAAGCTAGTTCTCCTATATATGTAAGGTCTGGCTATATTATCCTTAAATATTTAAGGTCTGGCGGGTATATGACCACGCTTGTCTGGCGCGGTGCAGAGGGCCAGATATAAATAAATATATTTTACGAAGAAGGTTGAGATTTTAAGCAGGAACTCCTTACATTTTTCCTTATCACCACCGTAGAGATTCATAAACTTATATACGATCGGTCCTTTAGCATCCAGTTCCAGTTTGTGAGTTTTCAAATTGATGTGAGTCTGCCCGTCCTTGGTAGATGAGACGTAATCACCGTGGAAAAGGAAGTGGTAGTCATCTGAAACAAAGTAATCGTTGCAGCCGCTCGGTCTTCGTATAAAGCTACGCTTGCCTAGGTTGGTTGACCTTTCACTTTTTTTTCGGATGGGAAGTCATCAAATAACTTCCCAGGAGTGTCAGACTTGTACTGACTAAAACCCACCTATGTTCCTTCTATTGCCCTTTATGTTCCAGGGCCGTGGTATCTCTTTCGAACAACCCGCAACCCCTGCAGGGATTGACCTTTCATACCGAGTTTTCTCCGTTAATCGGAGAGCACGTTAAGGCATTGGTATCGTTGGCCGTCATTTATAGATCTTTGACAGGCCTGGACCCTGGTCCACGTCGTTAAGGCTAATATTGTGTTTTTTGATGCGTTAACAAACTAACCATTTAGTGAATATGTTGAGGCCAGCTTCCGGTCTAACCGGTTTTCAATAATTTAAAATATCTGTTAAGTCGTAATATCATGTCTTAATGATTGTTTTAAGTTGTATTTTAATTACTGAAGGGCTTTTTTTCGGATAGAAAATCATCAAATGACTTCCCCTGCTCCGCCCAGAGCGCGAGTGTCAGACTTGTACTGACTGGGCTGGTTTGGGGTTATCTCCCTCAAACGCCCGGCCACCTCCTTTGCTAGCATGACTGCTTCGCAGCAGGAAGTGACGGCTTTACATTCTCTCTTGCTCCGGTCCACGGACTGAACCAGGGCCGTATGCGAGAGATCGCCGCCGCCGATGGTCTCTACGAGAGCACGGCGGTGCTCTGCCCAAGCTAAGCAGAGCGCCACAGAGAGCTCTACCGTAAGACTGAAGGGCTTTGACTTAATATTCTGAATGTACTTACAAAAATCAGCTTGGGAGTCACCCGATCCTTCAATATGCATTGGGCCTATTTCACCCTTGATTTCATATCCTGTTGTGAATTTAAGATGAGGGCAACCAACGTGGTAGTCGTATTTCAGATCCTTTGCAGAGATCCTGGAATTGAGACAGTAAAATAATGAGTCATATTTTTCAGATGTACTGGAATATCTGCTTTATCTAGGGTGAAAATTTACAGGAGGAGGTCAAAGAGACATAGAACAATAAACAGCGATAAAAAAAGAACTAACTTGACCAGCTCCACTTTACAGTTCCTCATTCCAGAGAGTTTAGCGTCAGTGAATTTATAATACAGCGTAGGCAGCTTAGCTTCAATCTCTTTCACGCGTAAAGGCTCCGAAGACTCGACGCCTGGTATGCCGTCTATGAACCGCTGGAACGTCAGTCCAGCTGTCTCTGTGAGACATTTGCTGTCGTCTGCCTCACACACCACTTTTTCACCTAATATAGAATTATTTCGTTAGTTAGATTCCTTTGTGTATTGTAAGCAGTTTCGTATACTTACGATATATTTAAATATCTACGTGACTTTTTGATGTCTTAGGTCATCGAAATTATCAAGTTAATTTTTTACGAGGAGAACTTCGTAGACTATTCTGAAAATAATCGTCGTGGTGACTCTTGACTTCGAGCTATAGTAAAATCATTATATGCTTACAAAAATGAATGTGAACTTGCACCAAAAACCTTGCAATTGTAGACTATAGCTATCGCTCCCTGTAGTAGCTGTCGCTAAATTTCAAATATTAAGTGTATCGGTATTTATAAAAGTTCTTTTTATATTATGAAATGCATGAGATCGAAATTTATTCATTTAGTTTTGCACACACAAAATACATTAAGATAGAAGAGCACAAAGATACAGCTTGTTTCATTAAAAACATTCTTCCAGCAGATCTGCGAGAGGAAAATTGGATAAGATATGTAGACACAGTGTGTGGAAAACGCAAAACAGAAAAAAAAGAGTTAAAATTACCAATCATATAATAAACAGACATACAAATAATACTCATTTATAAATAAATACTGAGATAGTAAATATATACCTCAAATAAATAATTTTGCATAATACTACAGTAAAGACGAGAGATTCTCTTTGACTTGCTTTTTAAAGATAAATAAAGTTTTAGAGTCTCGTATGTTAGGCGGTATTGAGTTCAATAAAAGTACTGCGTGAACCGATTTCCCGATAATTAATGTAAATAGCCGACAGCTACCGTTTACAATTTCGTATTTTTGCTATAAGTAGGCATTCACTTGTGCTGTCTAGCTAAAACGATTCACACGATTACACTCAAAAAGTTTTCGTGTAGAATAGAAATTCTGTTCAGTGTGATGTACAAAATGTATGGTTAACAGTTTTTGTATTCCATATAAAATTGAAAACAGATAAATACACACTTACTTGTAACACTGCTTACGCAGAATAAACCAAGAATCAAAAGTGATTTTGTTGCAAACATTTTCAAGCACTGATTATGTAATGCAAGTGAAACTAAACTTAGTACTTATTTATAGCTCTTAAGCTACCTAAAGTTGGAACGATTTTGAACTTGTTTTAATTTGTGCAGCAAAAACTAATTGTTGATTATTAAAATGTCGATGGCATTGATGCTCTAGGAAATTAAGTAATGAAGGTTTTATCATGTTACTTAACAACTTTTTCAGCGAACGAACTTTTTTATGATTCTTTTAAAGAAAATGAAAAACTACGTTCAAATTATTAAAATGGTTCCAGACTAGGTTAACTATGAGTATTTCCTCTTTTGATATTTACGAGTATAACGTGATCACCTCTTTGAAGTAAGCATAGCAAATGTAACATGTAAACAATTAAGGTATTGGCTAAATAAAAAAAATCCGCGGGCCGGAAATCCCGAAAACCGGTTTGCATGCCTACTTCATTGTAAATTAGCCTAAAACAATGTAAAATCGGTTAGGAAAGACCTAGACAACTTTTTAAATGGCTCATAATTAGCCGTAAATTAACATGAAAACCAAAAGTTTTCCGCGACCCCGAAAAACCTGTATTTCTTCAAAAAATGTTAGTGCCTTAAAACATTAAAAATGTAAAACCAGGATTATAGAAAAATTTTGGCTGTCACGTTTAATTTGCGCCGAGGAAATTTGGCAAGCAAACATCATAATATGTCAAGCAGCATCAAATGTGCGCTCTAGGCCTCTAAAAACTTCTTTCGTGTAAAAAATAATCTGAGGACGTTTTCCTTGCTTTTATCAATATGTGTCCTATGTTCTTGTCACATTTTTTCATTGAGTCTGTATGAAAACAGAACACTGACGAATAAGAAGTGTTGATAACTTCGATGCCGCTATTGTCATGCTAGATTTTCGGCAGATTAGAGAAGAAACATTTGTTTGAAAAAAAATAACAAGAATAGAATATAATTTATTCCGACACCATTTGATAGTGAATATCTTTAATTGGGACTATTTTCAAAAATGAATTAAGATTTTTGATGTATTTCAGCATGAATTTGTATATGATGGGTTGTCGTACGCGTAATTCCATCTGTTTCGATTATTCTTGAACCGCAATGTCTGTACCTAGAAAAAAAACACAAACCGGGAATCAAAATACCTATTGTGCAAGAGGGTTTTTTTTTTCTCTTAGTATGCAGAGATAAATCAAAATACGTTCACTATGTACGTTTTCTAGACAAAATCTAATACATATAAAATTCTCGTGTCACAATTTTCGTTCCCATACTCCTCCGAAACGGCTCGACCGATTCTTATGAAATTTTATATGCATATTCAGTAGGTCTGAGAATCGGCCAACATCTATTTTTCATACCCCTAAGTGAGCAGCGGGTGAAACCGCTGGGCACAGCTAATTAAATATAATAATAGCTAGCTTTTGCCTTTGAAGTTGGGGTAATACGGATCTCCTTTTCTGATTTGCAGGTATTTTTCGTTGGTAACAAAGAGTGTGTCTACCGATTTTTAGCTTCCTACCTTGGAAACTGCGAAAAGTTCCATATAAAATTTCACCCCCTCTTTTTAGGGATTCCATCCTACATTTTAGGGAAGTGGGGGGTTAGAAAGAAACAAAAAGTAGCCTCTCCATCTCTTCAACTATCTCCACTTAAATCACTTCAATACGTCGCTCCGTTTTGCCGTGAAAAACGGACAAACAAACAGACATACACATACACTTGCCCCATTTATAATATTAAGTATGGATACAAAATATATACTATACATATTTTTTAATTCTAGATAAGACGACAGCCAAGATATCAGTGGGTTTTTTGTGCTGGACCTTCTTGTTACAGAGATTTATTGAAGGTCATACAAACACATGCAGTTCCAACTTTTTCATAAGTATTTTTTATTCAATTTAATTATCATTGTATATATATATATTAAATATAAATCAGCACCATGTTTTTAGTGCAGTATTTTGAAGCCACCTAAACCGTGATATGAACCAAAAAAAGGCGTTTCTTAGCACTCATTATTGCACATAGAAACTTAATTTGATGTGCTACATAATGCTTGGTACTTCATAAAGGAGACCTTACATGAAATCGTTTTTAGTAGTCGAAGTCCTTTTTCACCTTGTTTGTACGGACAAAAGAAAAAAAATGCAATTTGACGACACGGTTGGCGCAGTAGCTGTGCGATCGACTGCTGTGCTCAGTGTACCCACGATACAGGAGAAGTCCTAGTGTGGGGCAACGTTTTTAAAAAAATACTTACTCTTGTGTCGTCCAAAACACAAACCGGTGACATTTCGTGTAACTATTTCAGGGCTAAGTTCAATCATAAAATTGGTGACTTGAGTGTGAATATCTCCTGATACGTCATTATATTTGTCGTAGTAGCCTTTTAGCCAGATGTCGTAGTTATCTAAAAACAAAAAGCTTAATTAAAGATTGATATTTCATCATCATTTTCCTGCCCTTATTCTAACTTATTTGGGGTCGGCGCAGCATGTAAATGAAGAAAGAAAAACTGTTTATTAGACTTGCACAGGACAAGACCAAAAAACAAAATTACTTAATTTAACAAAAAAAGAAAAAAAAAACTATTATATATATTAGTCCTGTACGAGGGCAAAAGGCCTCTATCTTAGCATGATGCTGCAACATGGCAGCCATGATAGGGCCCAAGCAAGTGAAGCCACGGTCAGATACGATGTCTTCATGTCTTCTCCTTCTAAAATTTCTATCTGATCAGAAACCACCTTTTTTCACGTTTTGTCATTGTGAAATTCAACCACAGGCTTGCACTATCAATTTTTTTGGTGGTTTTCGTGGCATGCTTTTTCTTCCACTTGTATCTCTTTTCGTCAACCTAGTGGGCACTTCTTTTCTAGTCATAATAATGATCGTACTTCACCTTTTTTGACAAGATAAGTCGTAAATTAAACTCACTGAATGTAATTGCACTTGTGCCAATTCTCCGTCTGCTACAAAATTTGCCCCATATGTGATACTTGGACACCAAATCTGGTATATGAAATATGCCTTTTCTGCGGTTACCCTGGAATTAACAAGATTCACGATCATGACCTGCTCTTATTAAAATATTTTCTTTTGTCCAAAAATTTCATCCAAAAACAAAGGGTCTGAAGCTTCCACTTCCCCAGGTCTTCCAGCCACAATTATTGGAAATATTGCTTTCGTTGAATCAGACAAACATTGTTCATCATCATGTCTACATAGAACTTTTTCAGATCTGCAAAAAACGTGTCATGTTAGCTGGTCTAATGGCAACTTTAAACTAGTTGTTGAAGTGAAAACCTGTTTAAATTTACATAATAAATTGACAAAAAAGTTTTGATCTAGATGATAAATATGAAAACATGTGTGTGTTTTAGTCTATGTTTTTTTCGAATTACATATTTTTGTGTTAAAAGACTTTTTGTTAATGTTGTCTTACTTAAACAATATTTTGCAGAGGCAAAACAAAAGTTGCTTGGAAATACATTTTTCAAAAATGGAAAAAAGAAAACAAAATAAAAGAATATCAGTGAACAACTTAACTGTATAGTTTTAAAATAACTTATTCATTTTCTACTTACTTGCACTCAGTATAGTGAATGAAGCACAGTGTAAACTAAATACTATCTATAAATATTTTAGACGACATCGTTACAGAAAATTGTATCACCAACTACTAAATTGTTTTTATATTTTAAACAAGTTTAATATAGTCTTCTTTGTTTCTGTTATTAAGTGATTCTTGTTCAGATAAAACCATTATAGATTTTGAGTGTGAGAAAAATTCACACATTATTCTTTTAAACAAAAAACAAAGTTCAATTATTTTGACAGAAATCAGTTTTTATTTAAGAAATATACATTCTTTTAAATAATATATTCCTATCCACCAAAATAGAATATTACGTACAAAACAATTTTTTTAAGCAAATTGCATAGTAGTCTTGATTATATCATATAATTAAAACCACTTCCACTTTGTTCTACTGCAGTTTAAATAAAAGTTGTCTAAGATGGCCATGGGCGCAACTTAATGAAATCAATATTTACATAGCCAGAGGGTTATTTTAGTTACGACTTGAGACATTTTCTACCTATAAAGTGTAGATATTCGAGGAAAATCGTGATATCAAAATCCCAAATCTCAAAAAACCAATATTCAAATTAATATAAAGTAGCCAATATATTATCTCCTGTTCACAGTATAATTAGATACTTTACAAAAACTCCCACTTCTAAAGTCGAAAGCAAACCTCATTTCCTAAGATTAAAACAGAAGAAGGACGTCCCTCCTTATCATCAATGAGCACAGACTTGAAAGATTGAATATAAAATAGAATTTAGCGAAGTTTCCATTCAGCGATAAATGTATACAAATTTTGGGCGTAACGGTCCGTCCCTGTGGCCAGATAAAAGGAAAGTTTCCAAACAAATAGAGCCTGAGTTTTATCAGATTCAGGCAAGATTCAAGGAAATACATTATATGGGGTATCTTTTTGCTGTAACTTTTCTCTTTATGTCGAGCTTTTAATTAAATTAAGGTGAGGGATTAACCCTTAACATTCACACGTTACTCTCCGTGATTAATCTCTAGATTTGTTTTCTGCAAAATGATTTATGTAGTTCTTGGATACTGCAAGGCTTGTTTATAAGATCTAATCATAGCTTCCACGTTGATAGATTTAAATAAATTATACTTCTGCAATAGTATACAAATAGTTTTTTTGTACCTTTTTGGTTCTAAAACATAACATCAACAGGACGGTAACAGGAAAATATCGTGAGGAATAGCATGACTGAGATATTAATAAAGCAAGTCAGAAGCCAATGGGCGGCATAAAAACTCACACTAGATTATGAGTAATGAATTCAAAAGAAAATGCTTATCAAATTTCAAAAGGGCTTTCTCTTGAAATACTTTTACTTTAATACAAGACATATTTTGTCATAGTATGGATTCCAAACTACATATTATGTTTGTAAGAAAATCGCATTTCAATAATTAGAAAGTATTACATTTCATTACCCATGTTTGGACCTGACAGTACATCCATATTTCGTATTTAATGTTTGAAACGTATGTAAAAGGACGAGTTTAATTGGCCTAGGTATAAAACCAGACACCCAGGTTATAAAAAAAAAAACTGATGAAAAAACCCCACAACAATTTGCCAATCCTTTCTTTTCTGTATAGGTCGTCGTTTTGTGTATTTGTCATCAAATAACTCTCCTCCGCTCTGGGCGGAGCGGGGGAGAGTGTCAGACTTGTATTGACTAAAACCCACCCATGTTCCTTCTATTGCTCTTTACGTTCCAGGGCCGCGGTATCCCTTTCAAACAACCCGCAAGCCCGGCAGGCGGTGCCCCTGGCAGGCGTCTCTGCTTTGATGATATTTGTTTGAGGCGCGCGTGGAACACTCACGCGCCGTCGACAATATCTATCTCCTATCGTCAATAGACGGACGGACGGTGAGCTACCCATTGCTCACCGTCCTCAGGCCCACATTTTGCCAATCCTTGTGACACGTACCCTAGATCTTATGTTCGTCAATAACCCCACGCACATTTAAAATACATAAAAATATAAAATATTCACATTTTTAGCGGCGTGCAAACTATTTTATTACTTTTGTTCTATTTTATTTATAAATGTTTGAAATGTTCAACGTTTTTTGTTATTATTTTGTGTGCTCGTCGTTATTGCCACTAATAAATAGTTGTTCTTTCTTTTTTTCTTCATTTAGGGTTTACCTCCATGTGGTACAAACACACAAAAATAACAAGCAACACTGTAACAGTTTTCAACTCTATAAACGTAAATTCACCTGAAGGAAATATTCTAAAATAACCATCGTATACCAAGTCATAATCCGGCTGGATTGCTTAGCCATCGTAGCCAACGAGGCGTCAAATAATCCCGCCTTTACGCTGCACGAATCCGCGGTAACTTGGCTGCAAAGATGCCTGGGAACAGAAGAGGGAATGAACACGAATTCTGCCTAAATTAGTATTTGTAGTAAAATCAATTTTAATTCTGCAATTTTATTATTTATTTTTTAACACTTCAAGCAAAAATTACAGAGGCAGACTTAATGCCATAGGCATTTTCTACCAGTCAAGCTTTGGGTGATGCAGAGACAAACAGTGGGAAATGTAATTTTCTATCTTATTATATCATATTATTTATAATAATGTTATAAAGTTTGTAATTTTGCGATTTTGTTTGCAAGTAATCTCTTCGACAAATTAACCGATTTTGGAATTTCTTTAACGAATTCAAACTTTGTTTTTTAGTGTTATAATTTTTTTATTTTACTTGCGAGAAAAGCCGTTGGAAAACGTTAATTGATACTAAAGTGACTTTTCGTTGTCATAGACAATTTTCCTTTTAATTCTCTCGTGTCACTGATTTATTTTAATACTTCACTATCAAAACTCCCTAGTTCATCTAATAATCTAATCTTTTTATCTGATGTTCAAATTATTTTTTCATTGTAAGTATAAGCGTGTCGCCTTGAAAATATATTCTGTCAAAGATAATGATATAATATTGTTACAAAATGACCTTCACCATCATTACAACTTTGATAGCTATCGAAAACATGACGCGTAAGAAGATTCCGTCTCATACAAAACTTGGTTGTTTTGATTATGAGCTATTGATTTTAACAGTTTTAATAAGTAGCTGCTATTTTGAGAATTAATTAAAATAGCGGTAATTTAAATGACGGTGGTGAGAATTCCTCTCTATGGTTTTCTCTGTTACCATGTTAATGCGCTCCATTTGCGCTGTTAGCTTTATGATTATCTTCTATGAACGGTTTAATATGGTTTCGTCTGGCATTTAAAAGACAAATAATTTATTTTACTTGGGCACCTATGTTAAAATCACGAGCAAACCATGAATGAAAACGATAACTGCCACTAAAATGGTGATGTTTGCAAAAACATTAAATAACTTCCTCCGCTCCGAGCGGAGCGAAGGGGAGGTGTCAAGGGTGTCAATCTTTTACTGACTAAAACCCATCCAAGTTTTTTCTTTTGCCCTTTGTGTTCCGAGACCACGGTTTCTTTCGAACAACCTGCAACCCCAGCAAACCCCTCTGACATCTCTTTGAGGCGCGCTTGGAACAAACGCGCGTCAACACGGCGTGCCTGTCTTAAATAGACGGTCGGGCGGTGAGCTACCCATTGCTCACCGTCCGTAGACCCGCATTTACGGTGGCCAGAAGTCTTCCCACGGCACCCGACGCCCGGAACACCTCCCGCACACCATGTAATTCTAACTGCGTCGTTGGTCTATTGCTGTTGTTGAGTTTTGCCATTAGGAATTTCACGGAGTCTGGATTTGAGCCTGGCCAATGGCAATAGGCTTGCCCGCTATTACATGGGACTTAAAAACATAGGTAACTGGCGAAATGTGGATGGTAATATTGGGTCCACTTCTGCCTAACCTTTCGAAGGTTGAAGGCGTGATATTATTTTATATTAAACTAACTTTTGCCCGCGGCTTCGTTCGCGTTAAATTCGGGGTAACATAGTACCCCTTGCGCCTTATTGATTTGTAATATCAACGCTAAGTTTTCCCTTTTCTTCCCTCTTTCTTCCTCACATCCCACTATTTTTAAAAAAAATTAGCCTATTTCCGTCTCCTGGTTCCCAACTATCTCTGTACCAAAATTCATCAAAATCGGTTTAGCCATTAAAGCGTGAAGAGGTAACAAACAAACAAACAAACTCACTTTCGCTTTTATAATATTAGTAAGGACTCCATAAATGAAGATCATTTAAGAAGAAACTTTATTTACACTTGCATCATTAAAATATCATACAGCGCCATCTATGTTAGCCGCATGGAAGCTCTAACCGCGAAAGCCTACATTGTAGCAAAATGTTGCCGAACTGAAACTAACAAGTGCGGGAATCAATAGTTTGGTGCAGAGAAAAAACATAGGCGCTTGTTGTTTAGGTAACATTGAAAGAAAACTTGAAATATTTTGTGATTTTTATCCAACTAAGTTGTATAGAAATCAACACGACTTTTTCGTGATTTGAAGAAATAACGCATCACTAGTATCGGTTTTAATTTTCTGCCCCTGGGTGTGTTTACAACCATTGAATATTATGTAAAGAGGGCAGCAGCGTCGCTCCTGGCGGATGTAAGTACTAAGTAGTAACTATGATAACCACTCCACGTGCCAAACAAATAGTTATTAGTTAGTTGCAATGATTTATAATGTAATTGTTCTTTAGAAACTTGAAATGAGAACACACTAATTACCACCTAGTTTAAGTTTTTAAACTGACATGGTCACTAACATTATATTATAACATTTGTAACGGGATATTTACCATGTTTACTATCTATTTATTATTAGTTTCCGATATTTCGGCGCAGTTGCATGGTAAATATCCCGTTTCAAATGTTATGAGTATTTAAGATTAGATTTGATTTAGCTTTATTTTTCCGGGTTGAGTCAAATCACGGTTTTAGGTTTATTTTTCATTCTCATTTTGATTCTGGTGGTAAATGTAATTCTGATCTTATTTTTAATTTGTGTTTAGGTTATTTAATTATATTTCGTTCCGATATTTTTTTCTACTGTAAAAAAATAATAAACATTATTTTAGGTTTTTTTTTATTAGTTCACAAGCCTTCCTAAATGATAAGCTGACGAATTTATTTAAAAATCTCTTTCATAAGTGTTTGTTTCGTATCAGAATTTTATTTCTGTCATGCATCTAAATCTAAAACTTCAGATTTAAAGTTGTTCGTTAGTGTATGGATTTAAGATTTTTATTAATTTGATTCAATGTTAAGAAATAAAAACGTTCTTCCAAAAAAACATTTAAAAGACGGAAAATAAATTTATTTCCGGAAGTGTTGGTAACTTTTTTAGGAATTAACGTTTTTTTTGCCACTGTATTCTATGAGTTAGTAGTAGTAGTAGTCGAATTCAGAACCTCCTCCTTTTTGAAGTCAGTTGTTAAAGCACAACCGCGGAGAAAAAAAAATAAGCGTGTTTACAAAAAGTAACGGCCAAGTGACTTGCCCAATATTCTCTATTTGGGCAAACCTAAGCCCTTTCAATTCTATTTTTATATAATTTTCACCTGGTGTATGAAATTAAACTAACAATAATATTTCTTTATGAACCTTACAATAAAGTTAGGAATCCCATTAAATGTGACGGCAAAAAGTTCGCTCGTTGCTACGATGTGTGGCCTGCGTCTACGCACATTGTTTGGTAATCCTTGTGGGCTTGCGCAAAAAATGTGGGAACTATAATGTTGCGCTTTAGTGATGGGCCTTGCGTATCGATAAGTATTGATTTAAAGCGTATTTAGATAAATTACTTTAAAAGAAACTGCAACAGCTTCACAGATAGCAAATCTGCAATATTATGCTTAATACGAGGATATCATTATGTTTACGATAAATAAGTGTGGAAGACGTTGACGACTGTCACACAGTTTATACTAGTATAGTCGTCAACGTAACCTCTTAAAGAAATTGTATTCATTGCCAAACATTACACATTAGATTAAGAGCATTTTTGTAAACTTTATGAGTGAAATAAACTTCCTATTTCTATTTCTATCATGACTTAACACATACATTGTCAGTAGAATCTCCTAAATTCATCATAATTTTATTCACTAATGTTGTATAGGATTCCTTGCACCACAAATTACTCAATACGTTTAACACTAAAGGAAAACGAGAAAATCTGTTTTAAAAAGATATTTCTGTTTTAGTTGAACGTTACAAGTTGACAGATAGTTTAGACTGAGTCGCCATAATTAGGTTAGCTTTTAAGTTTGTCTTGTTTCAAACTCGGATGCTAAAAAAATGTTTTTTTTTAAGGTTTCGTACCACACAAGAAAAAATCTTAAACCTAAAATGCTATGTTGTCTGTCTGTCAAGACTTACCAACTTACCTACATATTTAGTAACATGAAACGATTGGCAGTTTAACATAGCATACAATAATGTTATACACAACCATACATTGGCAAACTATCGATAGTCTATCGATACAAAGTGTATACCAATCCCTATCAACCCCAGTACATTCGTCTGACAGAATAATGACGTGCCTACCTCCGCCTTCCATTCACAAACCACGTGGACAATGGCACGGCAAATAGCCATTATTATCGTTGCAAGGGCCCACTCTATTAATACCATCAAACCCGGACGTCGCGATTATTGAAGACTCGTTTCAATATTGTAACACAGTTTAGAGTGGGGGCTGTTTTGAGACAGTTTTCCTAGATAGTTTTGGGCAATGCAAGGGCTATTTTTTTTTTTTATTTCCATCTCCAATAAAGGATACACAGATACATTATAATACACAATGCAATAGGTTGTTTTAAGTGTATTGCTTCAATTATAGGAGACCACAGCATACACATATAACTATGTGTTAACACAGCTATATGAAATGAGTCAAAAATTATAAAATAGGGGATAAAGAAGACATGTAAATAAAAACCAAGACACAGAAATTAATTAAATTTATGAAAAGAATTAAATTTGATTCACATACAAAATATAATCAACATCGTTGTTTTACAAATGGTTGTAGTGGTCTGATTCTTGTTGTATTTAGTAATGGACAACTGAAAAGATAACAAAGGACTATACGATTTTAGATTTTAGTATTATGTCCTGTTGGTTAAGAAAACTTCTATAGTCAGTGTTTCGAAGACCGTGAGTTGACGCATACGGCAATAAGCTTGTTGCAGTTGATGCAATCAAGATCACCTTTTTGGTTATCTACTCATGTTGGAGAATCATGTATCCACGAGGCAAGCATTATTATTATTAAGGTTTCACATAGTTTTCAACTTGTTAATATTTCTGAGTTGATGAAATCACAATAGAAAAGTCGCTAAATCGGTAACCATAGAGGTTGGCCAAGATGAAGTTTAATAACAATATTATAAGGATATTAAATAATAATAATACTAAAATAAAGCTATAAATATTAGTGTTTTTAAGGAAAAATCTTCGTATTTTTTATTTTAATAATACTAAACATTCATTTCCATTTGGGAAGTTATATTTAGTCGCAAATATCTCTATGTAATATGTCTATCAAATCAGCTCTAGACCGGTTGTACCACACAATTGCTTCTCTTCGGCGACTGCCACGCTGCAAAAAATAACCCTACAATAAACGCCCATTATTTTCCCGTCAGAAGCTTCACAAAAATATTTTTTTTCATACAATTGTGCAGTGATCACAACAGACTATAAATAAAACACGCCCACTTTACACGACATTGTTTGGAATCCGTATGTTCGAATTTCAATTCTGTTTTAAGTATCAAAATTTTGCACGCAGAGACAAAGCTTTCGCTCTGATATAGAATTCGATGATAAAAGAGTTTGTTTGCTGTCGAAAAAAGGTTTGTTTGATGGTTTTTTTTGTCTATGGTTTATAATTTGTCAATTGACTCTTTGTGGCGTAAGATAAGCAGAACAACAGCTGTGTCATGTCGCAGACTACAAAGAAGCTGCAAGACCTGGTAATAGTAACCAACCCTCAGCATAAGCTGAGTTTTAGATTTATAATTGTACCTACTTAGTAAATAGTTTAAGTAAAAAAATAAACATGTGTCATTTCTCTAGATTAATCCGCAGCGTAAAAAAATCAGACAGCCTCCCAAAATCGGCCAGCCGATTGAGCAAAAGACAAACAATATTCACAATAACAGCTTAACAATTCGTGCGAAATTGTTTTCGGCAGATTAAAGGACGGTCTATAATGCCAACGACAATAGGCCTCGGGCAGGACTGTTTATATAAATACTCTGTCAACCGCACGATTCGCACAATAACAGTTCAACGTCTCCTTTTGACCAAAAATTGTATTTTCGAACACAATAACGACCTAAACAACGCGTAGAAAGAAGACGTCATGTCTAAACGAATCATTCATTATTTACTCTGATAACATTTTTTGTGGAAAACCGATGTTGCTAAAATAACATTATTTCTGAATTCACGTTCTTGAGAATGTTGTAGATTTTTTTTTATTCCGCCAAATATGTGATCATTTTTAAACAATTCTAATTTTGCAAAGACTTCCTTAGAGATCTTAAATAACCTGTGAGACTCTTGAAACTTAAGCGTATAAATACTTGAAATCCACGAACGCTGACGTAAGAAATGGATGCGAGCATCTAAATCTCACAATGAACAATTAAGGCGTAGTCAAAAGTACCTACTCTAATCCTTCACTGTATCAAAGGCATTTAGATAATCAAGGGCCTTAGTGGGACAACAAAAAGAACTGGCATGTAATGACATCGTGACGTAACCTCGAGGAATTTTATAACGCTCGCTAGGTTTTGGGTCATTATCGTGATTTTGATCAGTGATGCGTCAAAAGGCAGCCACACACGACGCCTGCGTCCTTGTTAGCAATTAATCTGAGCATCTACGTGGCCGTAATGTTATTGTGTTTATGCATCGTTTGGAGAATAAATGGAACGCACCCTGCTCATAGATGTGAGATTTTTCTATTATGCATCTAAAATAAGCTTTATTTTTATTACCTACGTTTGATAAAAAAATGGTTGATTTGATGGCATCCGTTTGGTAGATCTATTCACCGTGATTTGCTTATGGGATCTGCTCAATATTGTCTAATCAAAAATTCCAACAATGTCTTCAACTAGCCATTGCGTTTAAATAGGCTATAAAAAAAAAACCTAGGTATTTGAAATTATATCCTTAGCATTCATTCCATTGTCCATCACTCTTATCTTATTGCTTTATATTGCGAAACTCCCAAGAGTACTTAGTTACGAAATGGTATGTAACTGTGACCACATAGTGATGTACTTAACCTCAGATGACACAGCGATAAGATCGCTACAAAAATGTAGCAAACAATTGACGACCGCCGCTTGTCTGCAAAAATATAATATCCAGTCACAACACGTGCTCCCGACAAACACCACAGATTGTTGATAACTCGATAAGTTACTCAAAAAAACATTTTTCTACCTCAAATGTGTTTATCGGCTTTCAATCTGGGATCTGTAAGGCACACATTGTAAGTCCTTGCGGGCTCTTATCATCCGGATTAATCGTAGAATGAAAGTCCCGACCGCTCGTCCAACTGAACCCTTGAAATCCAACAGATGTTTGCGTAATGAATTTATTCTTAGTTTGCGAAGATTTCTTTGACAAATTTCTACAAATCGGTTTGTACCTGCTTTGAATGTTATTGAGGTAGTAGAACATTGATGAAGGAAGGTACTGAGAGAATGTTTTATTAAGCTGAGAGTCGAAAAGATTATCAAGAAAAGCACGTGTCCCGTATCCATTAATGTTGTAATTAACTTACATTGCAAAAGCTACAACTTATCTAATAAATTGATCCGGTCTAAATAAACCTTTCAGCTGAGGACATTTTTTATGATTAAATATGAAATACTTACCTACCTACCTATGTGTTACAAGGTTAGTTATTTAGAAATTGTATTTCAGTTTGGTTTTATCTCTAACCTACGAACTGCCCTAGTAAAATAACCAAACGCCTAAAAATTTTTTTTTATTTCAGCTATAATTTAAAAATTATTACTTTACCGTTATGGAGGTTCCATAACGGTAAATCATTCAACTTAAGGCAACCCAAAAGCATTTGTTTTTGGATGTATAATAAGGTATATCTCTGCTGAACTCTTCTGGTATAATAGTCGTGACGTTTTGAGTTACTGCATCTGGTTTTTAGGGTCCCGTACCTCAAAAGGAAAAATGGAACCCTTATTGGATCACTTTGTGGTCCGTCTGTCTGTCAAGACCCCTTATCTCGGGAACGCGTGGAGGAATCGAGTTGAAAGAAAACCGTATACTCAAATCTATGGTACCTTTTGTGCTGTGAAAACATCAACCCTCTAAGTCAAAGCAGTCAAAAGATATGGCTGTTTATGTCGCAAGGTTGTACGGAACCCTCGGTGCACGAGTCTGACTCGCTTTTGGCTGATTTTTTTAGTAATAATAGTATTCCTGATAGTTTTTGGTCAATCTCAGCGGAGATTAGCCATCGGCGCAGAATCCTTACTTACTTACTTCCTTACTACTATTATAAAAGCGAAAGTGAATTTGTTTGTTTGTTACCTCTTCACGCTTTAGGTAATGGCTAAACCGATTTTGATGAATTTTGGTACAGAGATAGTTGGGAACCAGGAGACGGACATAAGCTATTATTTTTTTAAAAGAGTGGGATATGAGGGAGAAAGAGGGAAGAAACGGGAAAACTTAGCGTTGCTATTACAAATCAATAAGGCGCTACCGAATTTAACGCGAGCGAAGCCGCGGGCAAAAGCTAGTATATTATAATGTACAAGGGTGTGGGCAGGCACAGGAGTACTCTCTGTTCCCTCACTCTCATAGTCCGATGGGACTACAATTCAACACAACCCGAGAGAGATCAGGCACAGGACCAACAGCTTAACATGCTCTCCAAAGCAAGTGGGTATTATCAGAGGGTGTATCACCAGTCGTAGTTGCGACCGCGAGAACAGCGGGGCAACGGTAAATTAACTTCAATATTAATTGATTTGTCACAGGTCACCGGCCGATCTTTGGCTTGATTAACGGTTGGTCATTGTTCTCATTAGAAGCGTAAATAAATCAATTAAACTGCACTGATGTAAAACTATAGTGACAGTATTGCGAAGTTGAGTTGCGAAACTTCCATCGCGTTTGCTTAGTTCAATGGCTTGGGATATACGGTTTAATAAGCCTTTATTATGAAGTTTGTTATCTCATGATTTTGATACAAATTAAGGATGGCGACAGATATAGTAACAACTAACAATGAAGAATGATGCAATGTTAACATTGCGTGTTTTTTGTTCTGGCAAATGACGGTTCCTAGCGAAAGAAAAATGCATGTTTATGCTGCTAGATGAGACCTTAAGGCCAAATTAACGCTCCGGGCGTTGAGGGCCGTGAAAAGACTCCCGGCCACCGTAGACGCGATATTGCGAACGGTGACCAATGAGTAGTTCACCGTCCGTTCGTCTAGTTACGACAGGCTGTGCCGGCGGCGCGTTGGTGCTCCTCGCGCACCTTTTTAGAGATGTTAGCAAAGCAGAACCACTATCTGCCGAGGTTGCGGGTTATCCGAAAGAGATACAGAGGCCTCGGAACCAGGAATCCAAAAAGAAGGGCAAGATTAGCCCTTAACATAATAGAATTAGTCCCTTGGAATACCAAGAGACTAATTCTATTATTAATTAATTCTATATTATATTATCGCCACCTTTTCTAACAAGAACATTTATGGCGATAATATCTAATAAAAACAAGTGATGAAGGAGTAAACATGAATCTTTTCTAAAACAAAAACAAAAAAAAAACACTTTTAAAAAAGGAATCTGTGAACGGAAGCTTCAACTAAAGAATCTAAACAAACCTTATCACACTGTAATTAAATGAGTTATTTGTTTTTTTTATGTTGACTTTAGTTTACAACTCACTATGTTGGTTGGTATGTTCAGTTTGCGTGACGTAATGGATATAATCCTTTACCCTCATAATGGGACTCTAGCCATTGTGAGGGTAAAATATTGTGTCGTATTTTTAACTTCCCTAATTAGATTTTCTTCCAATTGAAAGAAAATTATTGTCGGAAAAGGTAATAGCTTTCAACATATAACTGCCACACTAGAAGGTAAATATCGTTAAGAGTAGAACAACAATCTAAGCAGAAACTTGAGATCAAGAGAAGGCCCATCTATCCTTTAAAACCGGCTAAGTGTGAGTCGAACTCAAGCAACGAGGGTTCCGTAAAATCTTACGATATAAAGAGCTATATTTTTTTTAGCTCCAAGGAACTACAGACTTATGTACTTAAATGGCTTTTCAAGTCGATACTTCCACGGGTTCCCGATATAAAGGGTCTTGACAGATAGACAGACAGACAGTTGGACAACAAAGTGATAATGTTAGTTATTATTATTATAGTAGTAAGTACAATGAGGATGTTGTATAGCAATATGACAAAATAATAGTTGCAATCAAGAAAAAATACTGTCTGTTTCCCTAATTCCTAATTTAAAATGGGACTTAATATAAGTTAGGAAACATTTAAGCGTTTATATCCATTTTAAGTACTCATACGTTCAGCGTTTAGTTATTTGAGGTGCAGACAGTACAGTTATCATGTTTCCCATAGAATCAAATCAAGCCCCTTACTTTTTGCGGGTTGTTCGAAAGAGATACCGCGGCCTCGGAACGTAAAGGGCAATAGAAGGAACATGGGTGGGTTTTAGTCAGTACAAGTCTGACATGCCCCCCCGCTCCACCCAGAGCGGGGGAAGTCATAGGATGATTTCCCACCAAAAAAAAAAAAAAAAAAAAAGCCCCTTACTTTCCTTAAAATACTCGTAAAATTAACAGTTGGGGGTAGACTCACCCTATTTCTTTAAAAGTGCACATAGACACAATGCAAATTGCGGTCAACGGCCCAGTAACGTTATCATTTAATTTATTTACGTTTCACGCTACAAAACACATAAACATTTATTCTATTCACTCCACGAGGCGCCACTAAAGCATGCTGGAAAACAATAAAGGAACGCATTATAAAACCACCCTTAACGACTCCAGTGAAAACTTTAAATTATTATTGGTATTACTTCACATAAACTTGGTATTATTTCCTATTCACAGTTCAAACATAAACGCAAAATTATTACTTGGTACTAACTACAATCGTATTGAAAATTTAAGCGGAAACTTTCATAAACGTATTTGTTTATAACTGAAATAACGTTTACGATATTTTTTTAATGAGTCTTAAATAAAGACTGTTTTTATGTTTCCTTATACGGTATGGTTTGACCCAGATTTGAAAGCAGCAGTGACCGCGTTTTAATTACTACAGCTGCTATCGTGTTTCTGAAGGGTATAATCATTATGGATTTTAATTATGACGTAGATTAATAAAATATAATTTGATAAGTAGAGAGATGACTGATTGTTCAGAATCTAGTCCTCTTTGGTTTGTTCTTCTTTATCTACTTTGAATCTATGATGTTTATATTTCAGTACATTCTGTGCTATAGAAGACTCTCAATCGATTGTGCATTTAAGTGGACCGCGAAAACATACTTTGGTAATATGGAGGAATACAAATCCTCCCGACACTTTTCGAATGCACAAACACCGCATAGGTCTCGTCATCAATGTAAAAGAAGTTCAAAGAGCTGTGATCGGAACACCACTACATCAGTAGCGTTGGCATTTACTTTGTGCTTGTCTCTCAAATTGCAGCTGAACTTACACAAAGAGCAGGATAATACCATATCCATCACACGCATTGTGTTTGATTGGCAAAACTAGCTACTACAACCAAATAACGCTTACAAAGCATTCGCCACAAACAAACCTAAACTAGTCTCTATGACGTTAGACTTTGAACATCAAATTCCAGTTTTAAACAGAAACGCACTGACATACCTACATTAGGGGGTTTAAAATGGTCGCTTTTGCAGAATCATACTATGAAAATAATCCTTACTAGTCCTTACTAATATTTTAAAAGTGAAAGTGAGTTTGTTTGTATGTTTGTTTGTTACGTCTTCAGGCCTAAATGGCTAAACCGATTTTGATAAATTTTGGTACAGAGATAGTTGAGACCCTGGAAAAGGACATAGGCTATTTTTTTAAAGTGAGAAATGTGGGAGAAAGAGGGAAGAAAGGGGAAAACTCAGCTTTGCTATTACAAAAAATAAGGCGCAAGGGCAAAAAACTACAGGTAACAGGTACCTGCAATTCAGGAAAGGGGTTACCGCGAATTTAACGCGAGTGAAGCCGCGTGCAAAAACTAGTCTAATAATATTTTGACGACACAGTTGGCGCAGTGGCCGAGCGATCGACTGCTGCGCTGCGCGTCGGGGGTTCGATCCCCGTACGGAACCAATATTTGTATTGCCTACAGATAATTTTTCCGGGTGTGGCTGTTTGTGTATGTGATTTTAAATGTTTGATCATCATCATCTGCCTAGCCTTTTCCCAACTATGTTGGGGTCGGCTTCCAGTCTAACCGGATGCAGCTGAATATCAGTATTTTACATGGAGCGGCTGCCTATCTGACCTCCACAACCCCTGTTCATACTGGGTAATACGATACCCCTTGGTAAGACTGGTTGTCAGACTTTCGGAACACTGACTACCTGTAACGACTGTCAAAGATCTACAAATGACAGCCGGGACCAACGGCTTAACGTGCTTTCCGAGGCACGGAGGAAACTCGGTATGTAACGGGTGGTCACTCATCCACAGACCAACCTACGATACAGGAGAAATTTCTAGTGTGTGGCAACGTTATTTTTTAAAGAAAAATAAATAAATTCGATTATTGAATTGAAATTACGTTAAAATTCTTAAAATGGTCATAATCCACAATATTAACGCGTCTGTGACCATTTTAAGAACTAAATTCCTATTATAATCCTAATGATTCTGCTAAAGCAGCTATTTAAGACCCCAGGTCAAAAATGACGGTGCTTTATCCTTACTATTATTTTATTAATTAATATTATAAAAGCGAAAGTGAGTTTGTTTGTTTGTTTGTTACCTCTTCACGTTTTAATGGCTAAACCGATTATGATGAATTTTGGTTCAGAGGTAGTTGAGACCCTGGAGACGGACATAGGCTAGATTTTGTTTTAAACAAAAATGAAAAATGAGGGAGAAAGAGGGAAGAAAAGGGAAAACTTAGCGTTGCTATTACAAATCAATAAGGCGCAAGGGCAAAAACTGCAGGTAGCAGGTACTGTGTTATACCGAATTTAACGCGAGCGAAGCCGCGGGCAAAAGCTAGTATCAAATAATATTGATCCCTAATTTTATGACAGCATTGCTACTATACATACGTTGGCGATTAATTAACTTACTGAATAGCACACAGCAATTCTACTCTCTAATGAACCGGCCAGTTGCAACTCGAATTAATTGTCATACGTGCCAGGAGTACCAAATAGACCAGCCTTGGTTGAAATATTCCAATGCAGCTTACATCCCCTTTGATATTCGTATTTTTGGAGATGCGGGGGGCAGGGGAAGCTGTTGCGTTACATTGGTCAATTGCTAATAATACTCGCTCATGATAGCTGTTGTGTATAGGAACGCTTTGTGCTGTGCTTTAGGTTGAAGTTCCCTTGAAAAACCATACATGAGGATAACATAGCATTTTAATTTGAGGCATTGTGATGCAAAAAAAAAACTAAAGCTATATATAGATAGGTACATAGCTGTTGTTATATTCAGGGTTCCGTTCCTCAAGGGAAAAAGGGTAACCTTATTGGATCAGTTTGTTGATCAACCTTCTCAGTCTACGCAGTCAAAAGATATGGCTGTTAATTTCGCTAGTTTGTACGGAACCCCCGTGCACGAGTTCCACTCGCACATGACCGGTTTTTTTTAGTTGGTGTCCTAATAACATTCTCAATCAAACCACTGTTTGTCCAAACCAAAAAAAATAAACGTTTTTGGTGAGATTGATTGATGATACGTGAATTCCAAATTATCGAACAGAATTCACGAGTCAAAAACAAAATAATTTGTCAGAATTGACATTGCTGACATCGGGCGAAATGCCTGAATGAGATTGGCTCGGGAAGATACCAGATACCCAGTGGATGAAGCTAAGGTTTATGAAAAGTTTACCTATATTTATCTGATAGCATTAACCTGTTCAGAACCTCCTTCGGTTTTCTTTCTTTTTATTTAAAGACTCTAACTTTACTTGCCTTGTTAGATCGTTTGTTAGTAGTATGCATAAATCAATTCTAGCAACTGCGTAACTGGCCAGTTCCCCGAAATTTTGTACACACCTTTGGTTCTCGTGACAATACAGGTTTGTGACAACATTTGTGATTAACTTAATCATACAGCCAATGTGACCTCCTCACGACAAAATGGTTAACCTTTTCTACACCATTGTCACATATATGTGACAAGCAAGCGCGTGCCCTGAACGCCAACGATACAAATATGTGACGAAAATTAAGGTTAAAATAGTAGCTTGGTGTGGAGGGCACGCGCATGCGTTAATGATCTGGTGTTCAAAAGGTTAATAACATGGACACGAAACTTTGTAAAGCGTTGAAAAATTAACCATCATTTTCATCATTTCATTTTGAAAAAGGTTGTATAAAAAAAAGTAATCCAACGCGCAATGCTTTGCATCTTTTGTTTCATTTTGTCTTGCACCACCAATTTACCAAATGTATAGAGACAATGAATTATATCTCACTATTAAGAAATGCGAGAAAATTATCCAAGATTTCCTTGAAATTTATACAAATCATCATTGATCATGTCCTAACTCTATCTGGGTCGGTATTCAGTCAAACCAGATACAGCTGAAAGCTGTATATGCTGCCGACCTCATCTCCACAACCAAATATCTAAATAATACGACACCCTTTGGTAAGACTAGCTATCAGATTGCCAGTGTTTGGTTTGATGTCGTTAGATTGAAACCCATCCATGGCCTATTTGAATGTTTTTGCAGTTGGGAAATCATCAAATAACTTCCCCCGCTCTGGGAAGAGCGGTGGGGATTGTTAGACTTGTACTGAGTAAAACCCACCCATGTTCCTTCTTTTGCCCTTTATGTTCCGGGGCCGCGGTATCTCTTTCAAACAACCCGCAACCCCGGACCCATCCATAGGTCAATGCAAAACCAACAATTATTATAATCTGTAAATTTCTGTTTCAATTTCACAAACAGTAAGTAATCTATAGACAGATAAATGAAACGTAATAATAGGAACAAATACTACCATAGTGATGTCCAATGACACAATGACACGTTCGATTTGATTAGTTTACGAAGCACAGTACTATCTGACTGTTTGGTTTAATTTATTGGAATCAATATAATTGATAATTGAACGATGGCGTTGCATTTCCAATTGAATTGAATGAGTTCGAAGGTAATGGAAATGATAAGGGTGATTTGTAGTGTCGTTTTATTTTTTAAGTGATGAAAGGGTTTCCGGGTAATTGCGTAGATTGTGTGAATTACTGCAATTATTCGAGGGCGAGTTAATTGTGGGAGTTACATAGTGTGTTTGGTTAAATAGTATATTATTACGTTTATGATTGCCCTCCATTAAACGATCATAGAGATCAAAAGAAAAGAAAATCTATTTGCACAGCAATAGTTTTTTTTTTGCAAATGACTGGGGACATTACTGTTTTCAAAGATTCTACTACGCTGATGTTAACATTGATAACAATCGATACTATTTATTTCAAACATCGTTACGCGTTTCGACATATCGCTTTCTAATAAAAAATAATAGAATTATCTATGCTATGTCTTGTTTCTTTCTTTGAGATTTATTTAATCTAAACAATCCTACCCAGATTATTTCATACAACAGTACAGTCACCTGCATCGACGTGCTTACACTTTTCTAAATTTAAAACCGAATGGCTCGAGGAACAACGATTGTAACTTTGAGAGCTAGAGAATGACCTTTCTATTATGAATTCTAAAATACTGTGTTCATACAATTTCAATCAGTACAGTAAAATAAAAATTACTTTTAAAAGTTGCTAAATGTTTACATCGCGCCTGTGTATTACAATTTTCCATCCATAAATTATTTAAAACGTGGGAAAATTAAATAAATATTGATTCAAATCTCACTTTTCCTGTAATCTATCTTAATATTGTGTCGCATCAGAGTTCAATAACCCCATGGTATAGAAAAGTATGTGAGAACGTTAACTTGCGATTTCTTCTGTTATTGGAGAAGTTATGATTGGTTTCACCGTAATCAGATCTAAAGTGTTTAACTGAAGGGAGATTGGGAAAATGTTTCCCATTGGTTTTGATCCCTGATATCATGGGTAGACATTAAACATTGATTCTTTGCATTATGGTGTTCGCTTTCCTTGTCTCTCTCGCTCTTTTTTTCCTTTTAATTTGTGGTTTCTTATCTTTTTCGGAGATGTTTTCTAGTAATGACATTTATATTTCTTGACACTTTACTTTTTTAGGGTTCCGTAGTCAACTAGGAACCCTTATAGTTTCGCCATGTCTGTCTGTCCGTCCGTCCGTCCTCGCTTAATCTCTGTGACCGTTAGCACTAGAAAGCTGAAAGGAGATTGAGCAATTTTGTATGGAGCTTGGGGACAAGCTTATGATTGTTGTACATCAACCAAATGTAGGCTAGGATGTTGCTTACTTCAAGTAGTTTCTAGGATATATACTTTTTTTAATTTCTGTACTGTCTGAGCAAAGTGGATTAGGATAAGTAACCTAACCTAAGAGGTTAACCTCTCGTTATGATCCTTGTTATTATTTATCTATTTTAGTTTTATATCGATGCAACTACATTGAATTCACTGCACCTGAGAATTAAGTACATCCAATATGCACTGAATTCTCGGGAAATAGCATTCTAATCATAGAAAGTGAGGTAGGTATAGTAAACTGACATGAGCGCAGGGGTAAGATTAACCGAACACGGATATTTCGGGAGGTTCCTGTGTGTGATTGGGAGGTAGAAACGCCTAGGTGTCACCACTGTAACGATCGCCTTTTTTTTTTGAGGTGGGAAATCATCAACTACTATTAAATATTAGTAGGGAAATATTCGTAGAAGTAAAATAACGAGGAACCGATAGCTCTACTCGGTACAATACAACTCGAAAAGGCAAAGCAATATTGTCAAAAGTAGAGCGGGAACTACTGACAATGACAATTTGACTTAATAATTTTTGACATTTGCATGTTTATGACAAATAAATCATTAAAAAAAAAAAGCAAACATACAACATTTTAATAAAAAATGCATACCTGTTTTTATTAAAATAAGTTCGTATAAGTAAAGAGAGGGTAAGGTTAATAAAATAACTTCTAAACCCTAATTACTTACGTTAATGTTTTTTTTTTAATTTACCAAAATCTGTAATTGGCCAAATGACTGGTGTCTATTTTGGTCAATTCCGGGCCAGAATGGGAAAGAGAGAGAGGAGAGAGAGAGATAAAAATAAAATAATAGAGCATAACCCATAAATCAAATCAATTATTTTACTTTTAATAAATTGTACATTTTACAGACAGTACCAATATTGCTAAAACTTTCCATTTGATCATCTTTATTTAGTTAAAGATTTTCGGTAGTATTTTCGTTACTGTACAATTAACATATAAAAAGCCCTGATTTGCTCAATCTCCTTTGGTACCAATATGTATATCAATCACGCCGACATAGTGGTAAAATAAAAATTGGAAAAAATGTTTTATTAGGGTAGCCACCCTATATGTAAAGTGGGAAGTGATTTTTTTTTTAATTTCAGCCCTAACGTGTGATATATTGTTGGAAAGGTATTTAAAAATGAATAGGGGTTAACTAAAATCATTTTTTGATAATGTCTATAATTTCGGAAATAATCGCTCCAAAAGTAAAAAACAATGTGTCCCCCCCCCCCTCTAACTTTTGAACCATAAGTTTAGAATATATGAAAAAAATCTGAAAAGTAGAACTTTATAAGGACTTTCTAGGAAAATCATTTTGAACTTGATTGACACAAAAGTTTTTGTACAAAAAAGACAAAAAGTTGTCCTCCACCTTTAAACTCATAAGTGGGAACACTTATTGTGACGGACGGGAAACTACGGAACCCTACACTGAGCGTGGCCCGACACGCTCTTGGCCGGTTTTTTTTTATTTCTTGATACATGACAACGTTACTAGTAAAATTGTAATAAGTGTGATTTATTTGTTTGATGTAATTTTATTGTATTTTTCTGACATTATTCTATTTAATTGAAATTGGAATGCTTGTGTTTTGTGTTTGATGTTACCTAAAATGAGTCGTTTTGTTACTTGAAATAAAAAAAAATAATTAAAAATTAAAAACAGTCACAATTATTTACCTTTTTTAACCAACTGTTTGATATTGATATTTTTCAACGCCGTCTGATAGTATCTACAAACTTAACTTTGGGAAGCAAGTTGTAAACTGCACTGTTGGCCTCGCAGTTACAAGCGCGACTGTGGAGTACTACTGGGGTCTTGGGTTGGATTCCCATGTCGGCCAAAAAATAAAGTGTTGCTCAATTTTTCCAATAAGAATTCCTCTGTAACAGCCTGGAAGGAAGTTTGCGGTATTATAGCGTAAGCCGTCAACGTTCTGCGCCTGATCTCTCACCGGCCTTGTCGGATTGCCGTCCCATCGGACTATGAGAGTAATGGAAACGAGAACGCATCTTTGAATTATAAATATAGACACTTGTGCACCATAATATCTCCCGTGCCGATGGCTAATCTGCGCTTAGATTGGCTGCCATAATCGAAAACAACACATCAACATACTGCTCCATTTACTCTTTAAAATTCCTCTTAAAACAATACCAAGAACACAAAAAACGAACCACGAAATTAATGTAATCTTATTAAATGTTACCTGCAACCTTTCCCATCGCAGCGATGATCTGTCTATGTAAATCCCATTGTGAAGCTGTGAGCCAGTTTGAAAGCGCGACCCGAATATTGTCACAATGAACTCCAGTGCCTGAGGGACAAAGAGCTCGGTATAATTAATGACTGAGACCACGAAATGTCGCTGTCTTGCATTGGGCTGGATAGAAAGATGAATTGAGAGGTACGGTGCAGCATTCTTTGAAATAAAATTGAGTGGTTGTAGTCTATGGTGATTTCTTGGAAGGAGATTCTTAACAGGTTTATTTTATCAGATAGATATAGGTTTCATCATTTACATCAACCTTAACTTTTATTTACCCACTGGATATCTGGTATTTTTATGTGCAAATATCATCTTCCTGGGCCAATCTCATCCAGGCATTTCTCCCGATGTCAGCAATGTCAATTCTGACAAATTATTTTGTTTTTAACTCGTGAATTCTGTTTGAAAAAGTGGAAGCCACGTGTCATCAATCAATCTAACCAAATACGTTTTATGTTTTTGTTTGCAACAAACAGTGGTTTGATTGAGAATGTTATTATGACACTAACTTAAAAAAGGGTTCCGTACAAACAAGCGACATAAACGGTCATATCTTTTGACTGCGTAGACTTGGTGGGTTGATATTTTTACAACTCCAATGGACTACATATTTAAGTATATTATTATAATTTCGACCCGATAACTTCACGCGTTCCCGAGATAAAGGGTCTTGACAGATAGACAGAGCGTATTTTCCTTTAAAACACAAAATGACTATCGCGTCACGTTGCATTATAAGCAAATGACTACTCCACAGCTTCACTAGTCTGCGTCATCCCACACCGACCGAGGCTCATATCGTTAGATTGAGATAAAACTAAAACAATAATCCTTTTCATTTCTACAGTCCTTTATTTCAACCACTCTGAATGGGATAGGCAATGTCTTCATATCTGTGGATGACGAAAAAAATCTGTGTGGGATGGCCTTTACAACCATCTTAATAGTCTTTGTTATACTTTGTATCGCCATTAAAGCAAGTTTAAATCCATGTGAGATGAAGCTTTAGTCGTTTACTCTCATTAGCCAAGAACCTAACAATAGTATTATTTTTATTGCGGTCAGCATAAACAACGAAGTATTTACGATGATCCTCGTATGATTTTATGTTCTTTCTTGTTTATTATTTGATTTATAGCGTCGAGATTTTTTTGAGGATTCAAAACAGTTGAAGTGTATAATTTTGTAGGATGTGCCAGGGTTTAAAAATAAAGTGAATAACTCATATTTCTTAAGTAACGATACATTGTTTCCGAATATATTTTCCGATTTATTTGAGCTCGAATATTTCGGGGTTATTTTGGCTCTTGCAGGCGAGTGCGCTCTTTTGTGATGATGGATCCAGATACTGCATTTATATTAATAATGAATGCTTAATTACCATAATGCTGTGCAATTACTATGTTTACATTAACAGAAAGATTTAGAGTAAGCTTCTTTTTGAGTAGGTACAGATTTGTCTAAAACCTTGATGTTAATTGGTTGTTTCATTAGGAATACATTTGTAGTAGTCTTAAGGTTTGACTTGTACTCGATTGGAGACATCAGAATAGGCTCATCCCCTATTATATGGGACTTAAATGTGTAATTCTAATCCTATACTTATGCGTTGTCATATTTAGCCGCTTGAACGCTCTCGCCACTTTTATAAATCTGCTCTTAGATTACAGGCGTGACGTTGTATTATGTAAGTAAACTTTTAATTTTTCTAGCATTAAACACAAAATATCTAAGTTGTTATTGTGTCTGCAACATATATCCCGAAATACACGTTAGTACAAATAAAGAGTACAAAAACCGCGGACATCGTCGCAAGTAACATCCTTTTAAGTATTCAGAATGGCATGAAAGCCTTTTGATTCGCTATTAGCTGAGACCGGAGCAGTGAAGTACTTGATGCGGCTCTTAATAAAGCAAAGGTGTTTAATTGGCTGACAAACTGTTCGCGAAGTAATTACGTCTTAGCTGGCAACGGTTCAAACAACGCGTCAATCTAGTTGCATAGGGATGGGATGTGTTGTGTGGGATTATCTTGTTAGATAGATGCATGTATCTAGTATTTAAATTTTGTTGCAATATATCTGCTAGGGGCCTAAACTGGTTGCTTAAATCCTTACTAATATTACAAAGTGAAAGCGAGTTTGTTTGTTACGTCTTCACGCAAATGGCCAAACCGATTTTGATGAATTTTGGTACAAAGATAGTTGGGAACCTGGAGACGGACATAGGCCAAAAAAGTGAGATAAGAGGGCGAAAAAGGAATGAAAAAGGTACATAAAGGGAAAAAATAAAGTTTTTTTTTCGATCATCACGCGGGTTAAAGTTAGTGTTAGCCCAAAGTAACTAAGCCACGCGGACAAAGTTGCAGACGGAAGCTAGTATTTGGTAATAATGTAAATTACGTTACAATTTATAAAATTGCAACGAACCACCGCCAAACCAATGGTGCGACGAACTGAACAAGACCAATATTTTTTTTAAACCATTAAAATTAATAGTTTTAAAAATTTAAGATAATAGTTTTAAGAATAAGTATATATATGTATATTTTTTCATTTAAATATTTATTTTACGTGTAAACTGAGAGCACAATTTTTACTTAGTTATGCCTATTATAATATGTGAATTTGGTTTTTGACCTGTTCCTTTAATTTATGTGTTTCCGAGGAAGGAGCACAGAATCGTGTCCATTAATATGAATCAAAAGGAGGTCTTTGCGCAGCAGTGGGACAAAACGAGCTAGCTATGCTATTAAGGTACTATGCCTTGCTAAGTTAGAAGTAGGGAAACTAGCACCCTTCATAAATTCAGACGCGACGCCCCGGTACCTGCCCCACCCGTCCGGTCCCTTGCTAGAGCCAGCCCGTGATACTGAGCCAGTTAGTTATACAAACCAGTCCTCAATAAATATCACTCACATCCAGCCTGTCCCTTTGCTGTCCTCCCCCAGCGATGCCCTAAGCCGAGGCTTGTACCCCACAGAGGGTGCCCTTAGCGTGTTGTCGCTTAGTTTGTAAGTTTTTGCCCTGGCTGGAGGTCTTAATTTTTAAGGCATCCACAGGAATCACCCGGTTAAGCAGACCTCCTAGATTCAACTCCGAGATGCATAAAAGAAACCTGCTAAGTTAAAGCAACGAAAATCAGCAACAGTCTTCAATATCCCATTTTAAATGTAGCGTTGTTAAGGTTTTAAATAAAACTTTATCGATAAGTCCCGCTACAATCCCTACTGTCATGTGAATTTCGCGAACACTTCAAGTGTCAAAGAACGGGTTCGCGCCTGGTGCGGTTACCAGCTATTACACTGCGCGCCGTAAGCAATTTGCTTTCCATGCAACGATGAGCCTTTCTGCATCAATTAGTTTTTGCATCGGAAACCTTTTAATTCCGTACTCATTTACTAAGGCAACAGAGTTTTGAGAAATGCCCTAATTTCTTTGTATTTGGTGCAGAGACCGCAGTTTTGATTAAGACATGCAGAATTGTGGTTGGAGAGCTTTGAAATTTCAGGCGAGAATTATGCACCGATTAATCAACACGATTTACGGCAAGGGTAGTGGTGCAAGACCCGTGCCATTCTGTGATCACCACTTCACTTGAAAGTAATAATTGTATCACTGTACGCAGTTAATATTCAGATATTATACTTAGTGGCTTATAGGCTTTTATGACAACTCCGCATAGAAATAATATGCAATACCTATAATTGTTCTTGATCACAATCCTTAAATAAGAGGACACTTAAAAAAAATAAAACTTGCCCCACACTAGGGATTACTCCTGTATCGTGGGCGCGTTTATAAACATTCAAATTCACAAACAGCTACACCCGGAACAACAATTTGTATGCCACACAAATATTTGTTCCGTGCAGGGATCGAACCCGCAATACACAGCGCAGCAGTCGATCGCTCAGCCACTGCGCCATTTGTGTCGTAATTGACACATCACATGATTCAGTTTGATTACATAATTTTGTTATCTGAGTATTTAAATATGGTGTGCAAACATGTATGTCAAACACGCATCCACCTCAAATTACCTATAACAAGAATTGTTTCATATTAGAACACAAATATCGGCAAACAAATTTGCAACAAAAATGTTAATTTCTGTTCATTCAAGAAAACAGCCGACAAACCACCAATTTTTGCTACCATAACAAGAACATTGTCCGTGTCATTACCAACGTGTCGTCTTACCCCGCTGTTTTACGGCATACTTGACAACACAATATTGGTAGCATAAGACCTACCATTACAACGCATTGGAGCGTGATATGAGAATAACGGCATAGGACGGGTCATGTACAAGCATTAACAGCAAGAATTAACTGTTTCATTAAAGTTGCACGTTTAACTAACGTGGGTTAAGGCAGCCTTGGTTATACATATAAGGGGCGATGTTTCGTACGATAATTATAAAGTAGGATCAAATTTTGGTCGAGTTTCCTTCGTATTTCTATGCTGATTTTCGAGCTTCGTAATTATAGGAAGTTGTTCAACCTTCTGTGTAATTGGTATTAGTTAGGCCTCGTAATATGTTGGGTAGTGGGCTACTAACCCCACTTTTGTTGTTATCTTTGAACATGACAAGTTTCTAATACCCGATTTCGAAATTTACAAGAAAGTTTCTTCAAGAGATTAAGCAGATTACATAATCAAAAACAAAAGTCACTTACTCAAGCTAGGCTGAAGACCAGTATTTTTTTAAAGTTAATTACACAAGATTAACCTTAATTATTTAAAATTACATTTTCTTTAGTTTAGCTCGGAAGAGAAGAAGTAACGGAATCAAATCTGTGTTTGTAAAAAACATTATAAATCTTTTGTTAAAATATCACACCAAAAAAATAATCAGCTCCGCCTTCCAAATTTTTTGAAATTCGATTATGACAATACATGTTAGTATACTTTTTAAATAAAATATTTGGCTATCGACTGTTATTACTCGCATTCGTAATTCGAACCCTTCATCAATTTGAGTTGCGGTTCCAAATGGTGTGGTAATAAAAGACTGATTCGATATTCAACTGTCAAAATACAGCCGACCTCTTTACCAGTTTTTTTTTTTAACTTAAAGACACCTGGTGGTAGCTGTCGAATACACCTGCATTACCGGATGAAACCTTACCTTGTACCCCTGTTTCACGCTTTTTTAGTCCTACTTCGGAAGAACTTTGGTGGTCTAGACAAGAAAAAAAAAAGTACGACAGCATCAATTAAAAAAGGAATGATCTTAAAAGAAGTTATTTTTTGTTTTATTACAGTGAGAGAATCTTCGTTTATGCTTAAATCAAAATAAGGTTTCTTATGAGATAGAGTTTTAAAGGGCTTGAAAATCACGTATTAGAAATAGTTAAATTTGAATTAGGTCGCAATAGCAAAACAAGAAATAGCCAATCTAAAATATGTATTATCAAATGAGGCACATTGAATAGAAAAAAACGATCTGCATCGCAGTTATATAACGAGACGACCTCTTTGTAATTAGCTTACATTTACGTTGAAAGAACCACCGATGCTCACTAACCACGTATTTAGTAGAGCATTCTGAGATTCCCCATATAAATAAAAATCTGCTGTTTCTCGGCTGGTTCCTACAAAAGAGCAAAACCTACGCGGTCAAATGTCTGGAACAGCAGAATTTAAAAAAAGAATCCTTACTAATATTATAAAAGCGAAAGTGAGTTTGTTTGTCTGTTTGTTACCTCTTCACGCTTTAATAGCTAAACCGATGTTGAAGAATTTTGGTACAGATATAGCTGGGAACCAGGAGACGGACATAGGCTATACTTATATATATTTTTTTAAATGTGGGATGTGAGGGAGAAAGAGGGAAGAACAGGGAAAACTTAGCGTTGCTATTACAAATCAATAAGACGCTACCGAATTTAACACGAGCGAAGCCGCGGGCAAAAGCTAGTAGCAAATAAAAGAATAGCATGCAAAATTTCCATGTGTGACGGGAAGTTAGAACGATGTACTAAATACGTGGAAGCCGTTAGTGCGTGAATGTCCCCCCATCCTGTATATTTGCGAATAATTTTATATCAATGCTGCTGTAATTATTTCTGAACCTGGCATAGTGACCTTTCAAAAGGTCACGTCTTTTTACGATACCTCAATCTAATCACGTTAAGGATCGTTACCCGAATGGACTGGCTGGTCAAAAAGTCACAAGGTCAACCTTCTAAATCCAGTTCCAAAATCAAAATCTGCAAAAAAAACCCCTCGGTAGATGTTTGAATACGGTCAATTTAGAAAGGGATAAGCTACATTGTAAATAATTCGGATTTGTGTACACCTTTTTCTCGGATTAGGGACGAATTATTATTTAATATTAAAGAGATTTTCGTATAAAGCCGTGAAGTTCATGAAACCCTACACGGTACGGGATTTGGTAAAAGGGCAAACCGTTTACGAAAATACTGTATATATGCTAGCTTTTACTCCATGGTTTGCTTCCGTTTTACAATTATCTTTTAACTAACTATTTGTGGCAGACAAATCATCGTGAGACTATCTTCAGCGAGTTTAAGTAATAATCTTGGTTATAGGTTATATGGTTAAAATTATTGTTTTTGGGTGTTTTGAATGAAACCCTAAACGTTTTTAATCTCTTTAAAAATTGATTATTTTTGTAAAAAAAATATGCTATTTAAAACATTTTGAGGAACACTCCAAATATTTCCCCCAATTGTTTGTATCGTCCTAGCCTCAAGGCCTAAGGTGTGGGATCCGCATCTGCCTACAAAGATTACACCTGTACCTACCTCCTTAATCCCTTAATTAATTATGAACGAACCTGCGACACGTGATAACGGAAATGGTGGTTAGTTCCCCATAAGATTTTATTACAACCGTAAAAAGGATTTAATTATATTTTAAGGGTTTCGGCCGGGGGTCCAAGATAGGTTAATAATGTAAATTCACTTTTATGATGTTATGTTAATAGTGCTGAACTGGGCTTGGTTCCACAGGGTGCGTTTTATGGATTGATAGAGGGAGAGAATTGCTTTGATAAATGTTTAGGGCGATTTGATTGAGGTGGGCAGTTTGTATCTACCCCTTAGTGAAATAATAGGTGGCATCTACTCTGTGTCACTTGGGTCATGTTCGTTATGGGATCAAAATAAATTAAGTATATCTTAGTGACAGTTAAAGAGAAGTCAAAAAATAAAAACAAATGCTATGGACAGGTCATGGCAGTTATGAGATGTTGGTGGAGGTCATGGCTAAATAAAAGGGGTCAGAGCCCATTCGTCCCCTAAGATTCGCACCCTGTGCCCACTCGTCCCCTGGAACTTTTGAGGGGCCCATTCGTCCCCTGAAGAATATTTATTTTTATTCATTCTTCTAATATAAGTACATGTATATGTGTATACTGCAACTTGGTAGTCCTGGTACAGTCGCGCAGAAAAGGGTAAAATTAAAAATATAGTAATTCGGTTGATATCATGTTTATTTCAAATAAGATTAAAATGAATAAAATGCCTCTAGGCTCTAGGCATTAAGACAGTCTTCAAAATAATTAATCAAGTTTTGGTTTCTTGTACATTTGTAAATATTTAGCAAAATATATGATAACTGTAATATCTTTATGCAGTAAAATAAAATTGTGTAACTATTTAAATAAAATACCAGTAATAACTGAATTTTATTGGGCTACGCCTTTGTTATTTACAGATACTCTGGCTAAGATTACCCCTCCCGCTTCGGATGCCACACGCCGCGCACATCTGGAGAATACTAACCAATTTTAACGCAATTTTTGGAATAAAACAGAATTAATGTTAGAACGTTCATTATTTTTGTACATTAAAAGGGTGACAACGACTCCACATTGAGCTAAAACGAAACACTTAGAATACAAGAACATAATAACATCCACTAATATGATAAAATTATAGTTGCGGATGAAAAATTGCTATACATATTTAGGAGTAAATAATTTAGTTTTGACCTTTTAGTCAAAATATAACTGTAGTATTCCACCATAAAGTGAATTACCATCAATAATAATACTACTTAATCATATTCCAGGATTCAAATGAGATAATTCGATTCAATTATGTTAAAAATATTATTATTATAATATTAACAGTATCGTTTATTTCGTTAGGCGAACTTCATTTAATAAAAGACCAAAGACACATTAACAGTCTCGTATTCGCAGTCACTTTCAAGAACCAATATGTCACCGAGGCAGCCATAACATACAAACAAAACACCTTATCTATTTTGTAACCCGTTTTTTTAACAAGTCATTCGTACAGAGACAAATATTACATCGTAAGCCTATCGACAGGTTATATGTATTATTATCATGACGGATTATCATTCATCATAGCTCTTTTTTCAATGATCTGTTATGATTTATTAAATTAATTCCATTAATAGACTGTTCACAAGTGTACTATGTTAATCGTTCCTTATGTAAAAATATAGCTATGTTTTTCTAAAGGGACCAATAGGCACCTGAAAAGGTGCCGAATCTTTAACTTATATTGTATATATATTAGAGGGGACGAATGGGTACCTTAAAATAATATTTTTATTAAAATATTAATTTGTCCCCTACCAGGAGACCAATGGGCACCTATATAGGGGCCGAATCCACAACTTTTATGCTGGGGGACGAATTTTAGGGGACGAATGGGCTCTGACCCAATAAAAGCAGGGTTGATCGTTAGGTTGCGCCACATATGCCTAGGTTGGTCTGAAAATGGGTAACCACCCGTTACTTACTAAGTTCCTACCTCCGTGTTTCGGAAAACACGTCAAGCTTTTGGTCCCAGCTGTCATTTGCAGATCTTTGACTGTCATTACAGATACTCAGCGTCCTAAAAGTCTGACAACCAGTATTCTCTAGGGGTATTGTATTACTGAACAATTACTGGATTGTGGTGGTCAGACAGAGTCGCTCCATGTAAAATACTGGTATTCAGCTGCATCCGGTTAGACTGGAAGCCGACAAGGGAAAAAGCTAGGCAGATTGATATGATTGCAGTCATACGATGCAAAATAACCAAGTATCGTTAAAAATCAACACATACATACATTACATGACGCCTGAAATCTCTGAGGGTATTGGCAGAGCAGTACCGTATAATGAAGCACAACCACATCATATCGCTAGTTATGTTTAAGCCCCATCTGATAGAAGGCGAGCCTGTTAACAACAACCGGCCCATCCAGAGTCCGAGATTGCTACAGAATTGGGTAGTTGACACCATTAACCAATAATTTAAAAACACAATTTTTCTGAAAGAACACCTTATTCTAGACCTGAGAACTCCATTCAATTCAAAATAACTTTAAAATTCGATTTTTAGTTGCTTTTAAATCAATAAATAGTTGCATCATTGACTTGACAACTTAGTGACGTCATCGGTTGCGAGTCTCATACCAAATCTATGGGGGAAGCGCGTTTTGACAGCTCATAAAAAGTATATCAATTGATTGGTGGTGTCAACTACCCTATTCATATATATTCATTTGTCATACAAGACAGAGCGTACAAACTTGCGACACAAACAGCCATATCTTTTGACTGCGTAGGCTTAGAGGGTTGATTTTTACACAGCTCGAAGGGACTACGGACTTAAGTGGTAATGGTTTATTAATTCATTAATTTCAAATCGATACCTCCACGCGTTCTTGAGATACTACTATATAGGTGAGTCTTTACATAGGACAGACACACGGACAACAAAATGATCCAAAAGGGTTCCTTTTTTGCTTTTTTAGGTACGGAACCCTAAAAATGACACCACATGAATGTCATCAACTCTATAAGACTCAATCAATTGGCTATTCAGTACAAATACCCGAAAACCGCACATTATTGAATCTAGGGCAAACATTTTCTACTTTTGGACCATAAATTCGAAGCTTTGCAATTTTCGAGAATATTTTTTACGAATCTTTTTCGTTATAGGCTAAAGTTATATGAACTGCACTGTAATTTTTACTTTACGGTGATTTAGAGGGCGCAGTTTATATGCTTAGGATTCTTCGAAAACCATTTCAATGAATTTATTGAAGGATTACACGTTATTGTTGAAGTTACTTTATGAGACTTGGTAATAGTCTGTTAAATAATTTAAAACATAAATAATGGATTTTAAGTATACATGTTGGGCCTGCCTCGGTGACGAAGACCGTCTTCTGGCGCCCTCTGTTTGACTGACGATTCTGGCCTATCTGTATTTACCCATACGGATAATAAGATCCACCAGAACCTTGCAGACATGTCACCAACATCGGCGATAAACTTAGCAGATCACTGGCGTGGCTATTCGGACTTCTAGAATTCTGACTGGTTGGCCAGAGAAATCAAAACACCGAGAGAGTGTTTTTGACCAGCAGTGGGTCAGCATAAGCTCATAAACAAAAGCTTTTTTTTAATTGATGTTCCATCTGTTACCTATAAGGCTCATCCCTAAGAAAATCCCATTCACGGAGAGGTGGCCTGCATTTTTTTATTAAGATAAAGATGCTTATTAAAAATAACTTATACTCTGTTTATGCTTAAAAACATTTTATTAACCAACTGGAATATGATTATCTTGAGAGTGTAAGGCTTTAAAGACGTAGCAATCGGGACAGTGACGAGTCGGGCATAACTAATGAGTTGTCGATCATTTTTTTTTGCGGATGGGATACCATCAAATACCTTTCCCCACTCTGGGCGGAGCGGGGGGGGGGGCAGTGTCAGACTTGTGCTGTCTAAAACCCACCCATGTTCCTTCTATTGCCCTTTAGGTTCCGGGGCCGCGGTATCTCCTTTGAACAACCCGCAACCCCGGCAGGCAGAGGCCCTGGCATGCCCCTCTGCTTTGCTGATATCCTGTCGTCAATGACGGACGGGACGGTGAGCTATCCATTGCTCACCGTCCACAGGCCCGCATCTACGGTGGCCGGGAGTCATCTCGCGGCACCCGACGCCAAGTCACCCGCGGCGGCTGGGTTGTTTTGAGCTTCTCTTTCTCAAACGCCAAGACATTTGGTGATGTCTTCTAGGTAAGCGTGCCCTAGGTAGGTAGGTAGAATTGCTTCGCATCAAGTGAATTGCGGCCAAACGCAAAATCATTTTAAAATAAAAAAAAGTTGTATGAAGAAAGTGTAAGCTAGATTACTTTTTGACACTCATTGAAAAACTTGCAGAGGCATTGCTTGCTTTGCAAATGCATTGACCATTATCACTTCAAATAACGTATGAAAATATCGCAAAAAACGTTAATGTAGCATCATAAACTTATGTTCATATCCCTTTTTTTTTTTTTTTTTTTTCGGGTGGGAAATCATCCAATGACTTCCCCCGCTCTGGGCGGAGCGGGGGGGCATGTCAGACTTGTACTGACTAAAACCCACCCATGTTCCTTCTGTTGCCCTTTACGTTCCGGGGCCGCGGTATCTCTTTCGAACAACCCGCAACCCCGGCAGGCGGAGGCTCTGGCAAGCCCCTCTGCTTTGCTGACTCTCTTTGAGGCGCGCGTGAAACACGAACGCGCCGTCGACACGGCCTGTCGTCAATCGACGGACGGACGGCGAGCTACCCATTGCTCACCGTCCACAGGCCCGCATCTACGGTGGCCGGAAGTCGTCTCGCGGCGCCCGGCGCCATGGGCGTCTCCCGCGGCGGCTGGGTTGGGCAGATGTTCTCTCCCTCAATCGCCCGGCCACCTCCTTCGCTAGCATTACTGCTTCGCAGAAGGTGATGACCGCTTCCCATTCCCTCTCGCTCCGGACCATGGCCTGAACCAGGGCCGGACGCGAGAGATCTCCGCCGCCGATCGCCTCCACGAGGGCACGGCGGTGCTCCGCCCAAGCTGGGCAGACCGCCACTGTGTGCTCCACCGTGTCCTCCGGGCGATCGTCACAATGGTGACACCCAGGCTCTTCCTCCCGCCCGATGATGTGCAGGAACCTCCCGAAACTTCCGTGTCCGGTGAGGACCTGCGTCAGGCGGTAGGTGAGGACGCCATGACGCCTCTCCAGCCACTCCTCAAAGAGGGGACTTACCGCCGCTATTGTGGCGTGCCCTGCACGGGGTTGCGACAGTCGCTCTCTCCATGCCACCATGAGATCGCACCGGAAGTCTGCCCGCCGAGCGGCAACTTGCCGTGGCAGCGGGTTTTCCCCCCGGTGTAGTGCCTCCGCGCGCCACTCAAACAGGCGCGCGAGGACTATCGCCTCCAGATCCCACGGTGGCAGTCCGGCAAGGAGGCTCGCTGCCTCGCCGGAGATCGTGCGGTAGCCCCGGACAAGCCGTATGGCCACCACCTTTTGGGGCGCGTTCAGGTAGTGGGCGGCGCGCCGCCCTAAAGAACGCGCCCATACCGGGGCCCCGTAAAGGGCCATGGACCGCACGACTCCGGCATAGAGCCTACGGCAGGAGGCGTTTGGCCCCCTCAGATTGGGCAGGAGCCGCTTGAAAGCAGCCCCCGTCCGCTCGAGCTTGGGAGCCAAACGTCGGAAGTGTTCGACGAAGTTCCACCGGCTGTCGAGGACGATTCCCAGGTACTTCATCGTCGACCCGACGCCGATGCGAACCCCTCCTACCGTCAACTGGGATCCCGACGGTGGCGTGTTTCCGCGGCCATGAAAAACCATGGCCTCGGATTTGTGCAAGGCCACCTCGAGACCCAGTAGCCGGATCCTCTCCGCGACTATCGCAACCCCGCGTGTCATATTGTCGGCCGCCGCCTGGTGCGACCCCCCCTGAGCCAGAACGAGCGTGTCGTCAGCGTAACAAACTACACTGACGCCGCTGGGGAGGTCGGCGCGCAGCACCCAGTCGTAACCGATGTCCCACAGGAGCGGCCCCAAGACCGATCCCTGCGGGACACCGCACGACATCTCTCGCCGGTTCCACTCTCCAGAGCGACCGGGGTATATGACGGCCCTGTCCGTCAGATATGCCCCGACCACACGACGAAGATAGGTCGGCATCCGGTGGTATTGGAGTGCCTCCCTGATGCAGCTCCAAGGCATGGAGTTGAACGCGTTGGCGATGTCGAGAGACACCGCCACGACTACCCCACCCCTGGACACTGCAGCCCCCGTCGTGAGGGCTCTCACGCGCATGATGGCGTCCACCGTCGAGCGCCCCTTGCGGAAACCATACTGGTGTTCCGCAAGATCCGGCCCCGTCCCCACAAGGTGCCCGACGAGGCGGTTTGCAATTACTCTTTCAAAGAGCTTGCCCACCTCGTCGAGCAGCACAATGGGCCGGAATGCGGACGGAGAGTCCGCAGGGCGCCCCGGCTTCTGTATGAGGACCAGTTTCCCTGTCTTCCAACGAAGTGGGAACTGGCCTCTCTCCAAGCATGCGCTTAGGAGCCCCAGTAGTCGGGGTCCGAGAGCCTCCAGGGCCAGGACCCAGGCTTTGCCGTGCAAGCCATCGGGTCCCGGGGCGGTGTTTTTGGCTTTCAGCCTGCCCACCGCCGCTCTCAGATCTACCCCAGTCACCTCCGGAACGTCGTCGTCGTCGTTGTCCTCGTGGTCCGCTTGTGGCACCGCAAGCGGCGGAGCCATGGGCGGAGGAGCATGTTCCCCTCGCGAAGGGAACAGAGCGCTCACCACATCCTCAACTAGTTGGGGCCGGAGACTCTGCGTCAGCGGGGGGGCTCTGGTGCGGAGTTTATCCCGCACCATCTTGTATGGGCGCCCCCACGGATCCCCGTCCAGAGACTCCAGCATCTCCTCACGGGCCAGATCCTTGGCCCGCAAGACACCTTCTAGGAGGGCGGTCTTCGCCGCTCTGTACCCCTCATACAACTCCGCCTCGATGGCTGCCGCATCCGGTGCTCGAATGCGGAGCCTGCGGTGCCTGGCGTACAGGTGTCGCGCAGCGACGCATGCCTCTCGCAGTGCCGTCAGCTCGCGCGACCACCAGTACACCTGACGCCGGGCGCTTCCAGACCGGACTCGGGGCATTGCCACGTCGCAGATCTCAGACATGGCCTCCTGGAACCAGTCCGCCTCGTGGTTGGTGTCGGCAGGCCTGTCCGGTGATGACACCCAGGCCTGCACGATCGAGGCTTCCAGGAGGAGCTCCCGGTCCAGCTGCTTCAGCGCCCACCGCGGACCACTCGGGGCCTGTAGGACCGGCGCGCTGGAGGTCTGGGTGGAAACGTCGAGCCGGATGTACCGGTGATCGGAGTAGGTCTCCACCTCCTCCATGACGCGCCAGTCGACGACACGCGGCGACAGAGCGGGGCTAGCGAACGAAATGTCCACCACCGACTCGCCCCGCATCCGCACACACGTGGGAACAGAACCCCGATTTAGGACGACCAGGCCTGTCTCCAGTGCCCAGTCCTCCACCATCCTTCCCCGCACATCCGTGCAGCGAGAACCCCAAGCCAAGTTCTTGGCGTTGAAGTCCCCGAGCACTAGCACGGGGAGGGAGCAGTTACCGACGACGACGGTCAACTCTCTGAGGGAGTTGTGGAACTCGGCGAGAGTTCGGCTCGGGGAGAAGTAGACACCCGCTACGACTATATCCCCGAACCGTGCTGCGACGCACCCCTGACCCTTCCTGACACCCTCGAAGGACGGGGTACCGGCGGCGGCCGACGAGATGATGGTCACTGAGCCGCTCAGGTCCTCAACCCAGTCGTCCCTGGGGAGGACAAAGTACGGCTCAGCGACCACGGCGATATGAATCGACCACTGCGCCATGCTCTGGAGTAGGAGATCCTGAGCGCAGGCGCAGTGGTTGATATTCGCCTGGAGGAGGCGTAATGGGGCCGTTATTGGCACTCCATATCAGCCCCCCCCTGGGCCCCCTCTGATGGCCCAGCTGCTACCGCTGTGGCGTCAACGGCGGCAGTGATAGCGGCGGCAGCAGCGGCGCCAGCGGCGACGGCTGTGGCGGCGGTGTTGGTGGTGGTGGTGGTCGTTGCGGAAGACCTACCCCTGCCCCTGGTTTTGGCGGGTGGTGCGCAGGCTTTGCCACCCGCCCGGTGATCGGCCGGCTTGGCCGCCGTCGCACATGAGTCGCAGTGTGGCGCGGCGTCGCAAGTCGCGGCCTTGTGGCCGGGTTGACCGCAGCGGAAGCACAGTCGGCTGCGGTCCACCTCTGAGCACTTGACTGCCACGTGGTGACCCACGTGGCAGCGGAAGCATCTCAGAGGTCTGGGCTCCAGCAGTTTGACCTGCGCGGAGACCCAGCCCACCAGGAGCCTTCGGCCCTCCACAATCTGTTTGGCCGCCGTCACGGGGCAGCTAACTGTCACAGTTCGCATGCCCTCGTAGTCAGGACGTACGGTGCCCACTGCCTTCACTTGGTCAGCAGGGCACCCACCAGTCCTGACGACGGCAGCCACCACCTCCTCCTCCATGACGGAGTCGTCCAGACCTGAAATGCGCAGGCTTGCGCACTTGACGGGTCTGGACACTCGGGCCTCGTCCGCATCAAGGGACGCCCTGAGCTTTTCGGCCAGAGCGTCTGCGGACGGGCCACTGGCGGCACCGGGGATCTCCAGCATTCGGGCCCCCGTCGCGGTGACACGTAGCCGGAGCCCCCCGGTGATCCCCAACTCCTCCAGATTCACCGCCGCCTTTGCCTTGGCGAGAACGTCGCGGTACGTCACGCCCTTCTGTTCCGCTGCTGGCTGTAGTGTGACCACTACAGCCGCGGTCTTTGGGGCGCGAAGTCTGGCCGCAACGTTTCGCTTCTGCCGTTGCGCCTTCTTCTTAGCCGCCTTGGCCGCTTTGCGCCCCCTCCTCTTTTCTCCGACGACTTCCCACCCGGCCTCGGCCGCCGGTGGGTTAGGCGAGGGGGGGGCGTCGGCGACCGGCGCTGCCGCCTTCGCCTTGCCTTTTCGCCCCGCTCTTTTCTTCTTTGCCGGCGCCGGTTGTGCCGGACCCGGATTTGCCGAGGCCGGCGCCGAATTTGCCGGAACCAGTCTCGCCGGGACCGACGCAGGCTTCACCGGAGCCGGCTTTGCAGGGGCCGACGCGGTTTTTGCCGGGGTCTGCTGTGCAGGGGCCGTCGGAGTGCTGCTACTGGGCCGGCCTGATTGTTTCGGTCCAGCGGCAACGGCCGAGTACGATGCCGACCCCGGGCCCCTTTTTGCTGTCCCTGGGCCCCCGCTTGCCGTCCCCGTGGCTCCGCTTGCCGTGCCCGGACCCCTGTTTGCCAAGGGCGGGCGCAGAACGATGCCCTCCAGGACGGAAAACCGCGCCTGGAAGGCAGCCATCTCTTGCCGGACCAGGTTTAGTACCCGATCCTCAACCGGTGCGGCATGGCTTGCCGTCTGCTGCCCACCCTCGGGTGTTTCGGGGGACTTCCTTCCCCGTAAACCGGCTAGATCCGCCTGGAGCTTCCGGTTCTCCTCTAAGAGGAGCTCCGTGGCGGCTGTCAGGCGGGCCACCTCCGCCCGCAGTTGGGCCACCTCGTCTGACGCAGGAGGGGACGCAAAACTGGCCTCTGCTGCCGCAATAATGGTGGCCGCGGCCGTACCCACGGCCTTAAATTTGGAGGCCTTCTTTATTTTATAGGCCACGTCCTTGACCGCGGCCTCCACTGCCTCCGCAAATCTGGCCTTACGCTCCTGGTTGGAGCCGCCATCTGCACTTACCTCCACGCTCGCGGAGACCTCCTCAGGGTCGGTATCGACCGGGGGCCCCCCAGCCTCGCCAGCCTTCTGGGTCAGAGGGTCCTCGCCCTTGCCTCGGCCACGGCCACGCACTCCACCGCGCTCACGCACTCCACCGCGCTTGCTGGTGGGGATCTTCCTAGCCGAAGCAAGCTCCCCTTCTGTAGTGGACCCCTGGTCGACTACCTGCCTGGGCCGCTTGAGGAAGAACTTTCCGTTCCCCCTCCTAGCAGCCCCAGCCCTCTCGCGGCGGGAGCTCCCTGAGCTTCCCGCGCTCTCCACACTCGATGCGGTGTCGGACTCGCACCCCGCATCCTCTTTCTCCCTATCCTCGTCTCTCTCCCTATCTACATCGGTGGTTTTTTGGTTAATCTTTTCCATATTGTTCCCACGAGTATGGGGGATATAATCATGTCCTTTCTGGGGGTACCCCCTGTCCCCAGACAAGCCTGAAGTTATAACCCGCCAGAGGGTCGGCTGGTACTCTGGCGGGGGACGCACTAACGACTGAAGGTTCCATAGGAACACCCGTCAGCCATTCATCTCCTCGCGGTGCGCCGCCGCTTGAGATTCGGGGTGACTTTTTATAGAGGTATTCTACCTCGCGGTCCGGGCGATTAAGCCAAGACCCTCGGTCCCAATCGAAGCCGCGAGACGTGATCCACGACACTCCGGTTTGGGGTTACGAGATCGACGGGGACAGAGAAGGAGTGCCTCCTCTGTCTGCTCGAGGCAGGGTGAGTGCACATCGAGCCCGCCCTTGCTCCTCCGCTGTGCCCTCTGCTTATCAGAGGGTCACGCGGAACAACGCACCGGTGGTCCGGGTTGGACCCCTCCCACGTCAGAATATTCGCCACGGACAGTGATCTTCCCCAAGGGATAGGAATTTCTTCCCATTACTCGGGGAATGCCACTGTCCGCGCCCAGGGTGCACCGGCCCAGTAACTGCTGCTTCCACTCAACGGATCGAGGAGAGCAGCAGTCACTAGGCACACGTGGAGGTTTTCTGACTTTGCACCCCATGTTCATATCCCTTACGAAAGGTTTCCATAAACACCAATAAAGGCAGCGATCGGATGCGTGGTGCTAACAAGCCAATATGGTCGAGATTAGTGGACGGACCGCGCTAAGGACTGTGTCACATGATCTGTCGTTTGCACGTGTTGGTCTAAAAGTTGAGCGAAAATAGAATCGACACAAAATGCAGAATTCTTGTCTATTACATAAAATTGATTCATGCACAATTGCTATTATTATTATATTGGTCTAGTGTAACTTCACATTTATGACAAATATTAGTTCTATTTGACGCAGGTTTATACCGATGGTGAATTTTGGGTAAGTGGTTCCTTAGCTGATGGAGTTTCATTTAAAACAAAAAAAGTGCATTAGTTTATTCTCTTATTTTTTTGTATTCAGTAAAACAATCACATGTTTTACTGTGTATCAGTGATATTAAAACAAAATTGTACTACATAAAAGTAGGTTTTAATACAATTTCCAAGAAGTAGCAAATATTTTACCTCGTTTGTGCTTCAACCTTTATAGGTCGGTCATAATGAGCTGGGACGTTGGACGGTGGCAAAGTGACATATATCAACGGTAATGTGACTTACTGTTATGATCTCAACGGCTCGTAAAGGTATGTTTGTTACTCGTTTTGCACTGTTTATATATTTTATGCTAGGTTTAAGTCTCATAAAGCTGCTGGATGGTATAATCGGAATTTAGTTGCGTTGGTTTTTTTTTCGATGGCACTGTTTTGTTTAAGTTGAGTGTTATTTTAGATATATAAATGATTGCTAGTTAGCTGCTCATTGAATATATCAACTTTGATATAGATAAAATATATCGTAAGACTGTCGCATTGAAATATAATAATTTGGTTTTATAAATTCGGCACAAGCAAACACCACAGTAAAAGGATCTCAATGTGCTACGCGATTTATTTAGTTCCAAAATTATTTATTTTAAATACATCGATGACATTTTGGCTACACTAACAAAATATCAAACTCATAAATCGAATTTAAACTTTACCCCAACTACTGAAGTAACAAAATCCTTTACAAACAAACTGGACCCTATCGAAGCACATACCGACCAAATAAACGCTGTCCTAAACAAACACAAAATTAAATTCTCAGCAATCGATGAACGATATAAATGACAAAACGAATTAATACGAGATGAAATTTATGGAACGTTGGTACATTTCCTGTAGAAGGTAGCAGATGTAGGAGATATCAACAATAAGAGCAAACTTCCGAAAGAGTTGGGAAGTAATATTGTGCTCCCGCGAGTACTGAGTCAATAATAAACAAAGGGGGCGTCTGATACACTTGTAAACTAATAACCCCACCCCTAGACGTTCGTGACTGTTTATTAATAAACAATAGGTCGTGACAAATATGCTACTGCTGGTAACAATCTGATATTGTGACCGAGGGCGATTTAATTGAATTTTTTGGGGCCTATAATGGATTATGGAATTCAATCAGACCGACTGAACGATAGTCGAAACAACAGGTAATAGGTATGTTTGTTATATAAATAGTGTTAATATAGTTGTATGAGACAAAGAAACTAAATTCTTGCCTGATCCAAATATAACATTAAAAGAAAGCAAATAACTCTATGTAGCTGCCTAAGTTGGTTCTAGCTGCCGCTAGTTAGTCTAAAACGACTTAAAAATATGATATTACTAGCTGGCGCCCGCGGCTTTGCCCGCGTGATATCGAAAAAAGTATTCAATTTGTTATTCCAAACTATAATCTATCTCAGTGCCAAATTTCATCAAAATCCGTTCAGACGTTTTGACGTGAAAGGGTAACTAACATTCGTACATATCGTACATATCCGTACACAAACATTCGTATTTAAAATATTAAGTGGGATTAGTACTATAGATAATGATAAAGCGGAAGGTTTTTAGAAAAGACAACATAGTTAAAAACTCATTGTTATTTCACAAGAGCAATACCGAATTTGATCCGGCTTTTAAATATAACCACTAAACATAGAGCAATAAGGACAGAACCAGAAAATCAAGGCAGACTTTCAATAAGCTAAACATACGCCAAAATGTAAAAGAAAAAAAGACGACATGCTGACTGTCTACGAACATTATTAAACAATTCATTTCTTTACAGCCGATTCCAAATTGCATCAAATAAGCTTCCATCCTTTGTTTTGTATTTATTCTCATGGGAGGAACGAGCGTCACTCTTGTCGTTTAAATTAAATTTTGATGATTGGAATGCTATTTGCTTCTTTATTTGATTCCGTATTTGTTGAGGCTTTATTAAAGTCTCTAAAATATGTAAACCTTTTTCAATGTATTGTGTCTTCAATATTTTTGGTGTCTGCTTTGTGATTGTTTGCCTTAGAAGACTACATTAACTTTTCATAATGTGTCTATGGCTATTTTTAGGACTAAGTAAGATCCGTATTACATTATTACTTATTTTAATTCTGGTGAAACGGTCAGTTTAGGCCCCCAAAGCAGATGTATGAACGTGGATAAACCTTAAGGAGTACGTAAGGATCCTAGTAGTTGAATCTATAGTTTCTGCCTACCTAAGGTGAAAAGGGTGAGTTTATGTATTATCAAACCTTCACATTTCACTGTAAAGCTATTGTTAAATCACTGTAAATAGGGGATCAAACCTACTTTCAAACTTCGGGCACCTATCATCCTTCCCATGAGTCTCCAATTAATGGAATGGAATTAGAAACATTTGAGTTCCTAAGCCTATAAATTGTACGAAATTCTTGGCAATAACACTGTACTGAGTATAACTTTGAAGTTAACTAATAGGCTCTTATTAGTTTCTCCTAGTTATTGTGAATTTCTAGCAACAGTTGTTGTTTGTTGCATTCGTTAGCGTTATGTTGAGGTAAGGTTTCACGTAATACCTGTAAGTAATTAATGTTCTCTACATTAATTATTATTAATTAAATAAAAACATATGTTTTAAAGCATAATCAGTAAGTTCGTGATCAAAAATTGAATGATTAAGAAGAAATAGATAAATGAATACCTTCTTGATTTTTTCATGCAATTATGATGGCAAAAAGTTAGACAGTTGTGATATCTGATTTCCTCTTAATATTGGGAATCTTGAATAACTTGACTTTTTTAAACCACTGCTGCTCATCTTTTAAAGGAAGACCTATTTTTTTCCTTAAATTCTTACTTCAAAAAACAAACAATGGCGGCGACGCTATAGGTGTGGCTGAATGAGCTAATTATTTACAATCCGACACGCAACCAGCACTTTGTTCCAAAAAACTGTTACGTGAAATCTCATTTCCTAAGTTTGCTTTGTCCCGACTTGAAAAAAAAAACAAAAGGGTTCCCCTGTGTGTTCTTTAGACTGATTGATAAACTATGCTTACTCAGTCGTTACATACTTTTTTTTATTTAAACTTAAAGTGTCAACGGCCTGTACCGTGCGATCGAATATTCGAAATAATTATTTTTAAATCGATACGGTCGCATAAAGCTAGCAGTCGAAGCATTCGATAATGATATAAAAGAAATAATTTTAAAAAGCGCGCGTAGTGTTGTACCCGGGTCGATGCGTTCTGTCGCGTGATCGGCTCGCGTGTCTCATGCTAGCCTCAAATTAAAACCAACCGATAAGACACCATGCACCTCACGACTGTCGCACGACGCGTCTCTTTTAATTACGCACCCCACACAAAACTTATCTACCCCTTTTAGAATTTACATTTTAAACGCTATTACTTGGACAATTTGTTTCGAAAACATTTTCTAAAAATGTTTGGACTCTCTAATTAGGGATGTTAATAGTGTATACAAAATTATATGTTTGGTAAAATGTGGAGCAGTCAAGAGTGTCGGGAACTTGAGAGTGGCTTGTATTTTGATCATTCGTTTTCGCTCTTTGGATGGTTTCGGCAGATTCTGTTCATTAAAATGCTGGTGAATATTTTCTGAGCAAACAACATCCGACAGAATAAAATTAATGGTATCGATTAGCAGGCGTCGTTGCCGAGATCGCGTGCGAGTGATGCGAACGGCGACACCTTCTGGGAGCTGTCTGTGTCAATTTTAATTGGGCCAGTTGTTTTGCTCTTGTTGCGATGCGAAACGTGATTGCCCCGCCTTATTTATGTGGGGTCACGGAATTTAATAAAATAGTTTTTGTGCACGTGGTGAATTTTTGTGGGAAAGTATTTAATCAATATTATTTACGGTACATACCCCTATGGAGGTATTATTTGTGTGTTGTCCAGTCATGGGTGCAAATATTCGGTAGGCTTTGGTACTAATAACGAACATTTTTGGTAAATGATATTTTGTTTTATGCTTCGAAAAAGATATTTTATCTTTTCTTTTGGATAAATGAAAACGAACTTGAAAAATAACTTTCTTCCAAATAAATGTTGGTTACTGATTCTTCAAACAAACACCAAATTACTAATTAATGAACATTAACGTTGTCTGTCTTGTCTTAATTGAGGTTTAACAAACTGAATTATTGATGAAACAGTACCCTAATAAGTCTGACTCGCGATAGGCACCGAATATTATATTGAGTCTGGAATTCTAATAAAACTTACCTTCTTCATTTAATTTTTTATATGACCTGCCAACCTGACCTTTGTAATATGAGTCTGAAGGACGCCCACAAGTAAAAAAAAAGAAAAAAGTTTTTATGTTCTGTAATCATTTTACTTTCATAGAATTATTGAAACGTGTTGACGTCCAATTGGGCTTTTATAAGTTTTACAATTCAGAGAATTGAATCCTGTTATTAGTGCTCCATTGTCGATATTTGTGTTCTGCATAAATTAGCAAGTCAAAAAGTGTGATTATTTATGCTGGCCCATTATCAGGGCATGCATAAAAAGTAGGGTTTATACTCGAAGGTCGAACTTTCATTTTTCTACCTTTCGTTTCAAATGCTCAACTCTGCGTCGAATGATTTTACATAAAGAGTTTTGGATGACGCATACATTTTTTCAATGTCTGTCACAAAAAGCGATTCAATATTCTTTACTTAGAATGAGAATAATTAAAGTAATTTAAATCATAGCAAAGCAGTCTGATAATGACGGTAAGATTGCTGTTATCATTCTCCATTAAACTGCATTTCACTTTGCAAATAAATGCAAAATCCCACAAATAAAAGCCACTTTCAGAAAAGCAAACTACCAGGCAACCATTACGACGTAGGAGATGTTACTCTTAATATCCCTCCACCTTATTCCACGCGACACACACAGGTAATACAAAAACATTACATTTTAAATAAAGCGGCACGATGATCTAATTTCATGGCGCATGGTCCATTCAACGCTCGATTACGGAGAGGCAAATTGGACCATCTATTGCCGCGGCTCAGGACTGAAGTCTCCTATTGTCTAAATGAGTATGTTGTCCTAGTACTCGCAATGTTCGCTCGGGCTTAGTTTTATTAGGTTTGTTTTAAGTATGTATTGTTATTAGATTATGGGAGGTGTTTAATGAATTAATTCATTATGGTAATTACTACTCAGAAATAAGGTTTAACTTTTTATTTTTTTTTACATTTTGTGTAGAAGCTTTGCTTATATGTAGATCGAAAACATGCCCCTGTTCAGTAACGGTCAATTAAACATTTGATTATTAAATTAAAATTTGTATTTTTTTACAAGAGACACATAGCTGATTTCAAATAAAAGCCATCAAAAGTGACAGCTCTTCAGCTACATAGGTTTGTAATGAAAAAAGATGAAAATTATTGAACATAATATATCGTTCTATCTAAAATAGCAATTCTATAGGTGTCTATGATCACAATAACATCACGATAGCTATCGTTCCACTCTGAAATACGATCCTACTAAAATTAAATGAGTTTTCAGCGACAAAAGACTGTGGAAGCCATCGATTCATTCTAATTTCAGCTGTTAGCTCAATGCAACATTCATTTCAGTAAGTGGCGTACGAATCGAACTCGAAGCTCGAACCACTCGGGGGATTCATACAATCGACTTTATCTACTCTCATAGTCTGAAATTTATTTTTCTTTCACCTAGAACATAATGTCTCTGCGGTTGCTATAAAATTCTTCAACATTGAAATCGACGTTCTTTTATTTTCATGTTGGACATTCTAGATTTTTGTTTTTTTTTACTGTGTCTACGTTCTAAGTTTGAACATTCAGATCCTCTTTTATTTTTATTTGATAAATGGCCGGTAAGCCTAGATAGGCGCCTGGCTTAAATGTTTTCGATATGTGACCGAATAGCAAGATGTTGACACACACTTTTTCACTGTGAAATGAACATTCAATTCTCACTTTTTAAATACTACTTGATTTTTATCTATCTTAAGTTTTCTCTCGGCATTACTAGTTCTGTGTTCGGTTTTGTCTTGTAATTTACGTCATAACAACTATTTTCTAAGAATTATATTTAGGTTCAAAATCAAATGTTGTGCTGTTAAAATTTGAATGATGGACTTATTCTTAGAAACACAAAAACATGTTAAAAATGAAGCTACAAGGACAAGCAATGATTCAATATCACGAAGCGGACTGACCAGCATAATATTCTAACAAAACTACAAAAATAAACAAAATATCATACCAAACAAAATAAACGCCTGAATTATTTATAACAGCCATAAAATTCTATTTCACATGATATGGCGATGAACACATACGCTGCCATTGATATTATTATTTAGTAGTAATAAGAGCATGACATGCAATAGAATTTGTTTACAAAATGCTTTCTAAACGGGTTCTCCAATGTTTATTATGGTTTATTGATGCTGCAACTTGACTCTTACTATTTTCTTGAGGAGCGTTTACATTTGGATTGAATGAAAAATATGCATTTAATGTCGTTTCAATGTTGTTTATTGGCGGTGAATACCTATATACTAATGACTTGATGATGCTTCTTTAGAATTACGATATAAGTTAGATACGAGTTCCAAAACTCTTCATTATATTAAATTATTCCTATGAACTAAAAAAAGAGTGCCGTTGTAATAATTATAATCCTTAATTTTTTTGTTTATTTTTTTTTCCATTTTTAATTATTTAATTTAAAATGAAAAACAAAAAAAAAGTATTAAAATAATCTCTTTGTCTACTTTGCTATCTTTCCTTTGACAAGTTGTACATCTGAGGAAGCGTGGAAAAATATGCATCAGACGTTTTCATTTTAAAATTCCCACTGTAAAAGTGCAAATTCATTCTTAATTAAAACACTATTCATTTAATTATCTTTGTAGGTATTTGGGGTTAATATTTGTTTAATGCGCCCAACGTTTTTCACATGGAAATATTAAAACACTGATATCTTTTACACATAGTAATATTAAAAGGCACGATTGCGCAGTGGCTGAGCGATCGACTGCTGCACTGGGTGTCGCGGGTTCGATCCCCGCAAGGAACAAACATTTGTATGACCTACAGGTAGTTGTTTCGGGTCTGGCTGTTTGTGTATGTGAGTTTATATGTTTGTAAATGCACCCGAGACACAGGGGAAATTCCTAGTGTGGGGCAACATTTATTAAATATTTTTTTTTTAATAAAAATGAAACAGAAAAAAGGAGAAGTGTCAAACGGGCATATCCGCAATAGTAGTGAAATGATTGTTGGTTGCTGATGTCTATGGTTATTCACATATAGTCCCAAATTGATTGGTGTCTTGCATTTGGCACTGCGTAAAAAAAAAATGAAAATTGTGCTAGAGAATAACGTTTTTCAGAGTAATTTATATTACAAACTAACTTTCAAGCACTAACTTGACTACAGTTATTAACTTGCCACAAATCAAAATATTAGTAGTTTTTTTTTATAAATAAAATAAATTCCTTGAAATGTAATGTAAAAGTCTCTTAAGCAGTAATTACGAACACACATTTAAAGCTAATAAAGTTATATGGTTGTAAACAAACCACCAGCGGAAGAGTCCTTTAAAAGTGTTCATAATTATAACATTCCGTCTGGACTCCTCCTAATTGGATGGTTTCAAATCGATCGTAAAACTTCTTGTTCGTTCACATAGTAAACAAATTAAAAATGTCTGGAGTTACTGTTTTTAGATGTCGATTTTTCAAAACGGAGTTTTTGTAGCTTTTACTTTATTTTGTGGGTGAGTTTAATTATAAGAAGGCTGATTACAAATACGTTTAATAGTTCAAAAATAATGAAAATAAAACAACAGTACTCTGTCACGTAAAAATGGATTCCCAGTGCTATAAATGACAGAACTAAAGATTCAAAATACGGAACTTCAACTGTAGTGTTACCTTTGAAAAACTTTACTATAGCAGTTTTGCTTTATGATGCCATAATGTGCAGAGGTGCCCAGGGCCCTGCCTACCTGGGTTGTTCATGGAAATACCGCGATCAGTAGAACATGGATGGGTTTTAGTCAGTCAAAGTCGCACTCTCTCTACCGCTTCAGGCAGAGCTGGGAGAAGTTATTTGGTGATTTCCATCTCTAATAAAAAAAAAAGTCACAATGTGCTAAATGCCAATGTTTGACAATCCAAATTATTACATTTACAGTCCTCAGCTTTTGTACCTCATAGTCAAAAGATTCCTTATAAAATAAAGAAAAAACCTACTTTCAAAACACGTAAAACAATACAAGCCCATGAAAATTCATCCTTTCAAACCTACAACCACCGTGTAAATACAATTTAACACGTTGTACTTTAATAAAAGTTCACGTACCGACAATTTGTTTCACGAAGTGCGCTAAAGTGTATTCCCATGTATTCCGTGCGTAACAAATGAATCGGAAATACAAAATATAGTTGTATCGCTCATTGAACAAAAAATGGTTAAACAAATAGAATAGCCGGAACATAGGCGTTTAAAACGGATAGCAAACGAAAAAATAATGAAAAAAAAACCGATGCAGTTGATTGCCAACAAAGCATGTTTGTTTAGTGAATTGGCATCAACAGGCGTGAAAAGGTTTCAGTTATTCGCTATGTTCATTCAACCACTCTTGATAAGAATCCTCTCTGAAAATTCGGATATATATATATATATATAAACCGCCGTCTTTTCGTTTTGAAATCAGAATACTCAATTTCACAATCGTATTAAGAATCAAATAAAATTAAGTTTACTTGCAAAATGTGTTTGATGTGCATCCTATTAACCTACTTAATATTATAAATGCTAATGTTTGTGAGAATGGATGGATGGATGTTTGGATGTTTGTCACTCTTTCACGTCAAAACGGTTGAACGGCTCTTGATGAAATTTGGCACTGAGGTAGATTATAGTCTGGAATAACACACAGGATACTTTCTTTAACGATATGACACGGGCGAAGCCGCGGGCGTCAGCAAGTTATTTAATATTCTTGATTTTCGTTGGTCCACCCTTTCTCTGCCCAGTCCGAATTAGTAGTTCTGGGCAGCGAAAGAGTTAACAGTCGCAATTTCGACATACTACGTTACATAAAAGGGTTCGTCAGATAAAGTCGAAATTTTCTTAAAAATCCATAAATGTTTTCGAATAAGAAGATAAAATTTATTTAATAGAAAACAAATAGTTAATTCTATAAATTATATTTGAGTAGATAACGTAGATTGATTTCAAAGAAAAACTATATCCGACAAGCCTGGTTAATTATTTCTTTCGCTGACTGTACTAGTTCTCCGGACTCCAGGGTTGCAATTGAGAAATTATTGATGAAAAACCAGGCAAAAGTGTTACCAACACTTTTGCCCAAACTGCGAATCGAACCTCATGCTTAGTACCCTTTTTTAAGGGTGCTTTGTCAGAATTTTACTGACTAAAACCCACCCATGTTCCTTCTTTTGCATTTTATGTTCCAGGGGCTGAGATATCTCTTTTGAACAAACCACACTCCGGCATGCATACCTAGTAACCCTTACGACCACCAACGAAGACAAGTTATTTATGAAATGTTACTAAACCATTTCCAATATAAGTAGGAAAACTTCTGTTTCTGTATAATTATAAAAACCAACCGGAACGAAACTGGAGGTAAAATATAATCTAAGAAATATGAAGAACCTTTACTAATACAATATTTACAACTTCCAGCCACACTTAATATACAAATTGATTCGTACTTTCTATAGTGTCGAAAGGACGGAAACATTAATCATAAAACAGGAAACTCAGTACCTTCTATAGCTGTTTAGACTCATCTAGTTAGGGTTGCTAGATTTAATATTTACAAAATAATAATAATAATGATTGTGCACAGACATGGTGGCCTAAAATGACCGCGTAAGCTGAATTATACTAGGTAACTAAAATAAATGACGTTGCCATTCGTGAAATGGTCACAAAGTTAAAATTCAGAATTTACCATTTTAATTATTAAATAAATTTAATTATATTAATTTCAAGGCCATTTTAGACCCCTTGGTCTAAGAGGGGCCTGCCGAGGTTGCGAGTTGTTCGATTGAGATACCGCGGCCCCGGAACGTAAAGGGCAATAGAAGGAACATTGGTGGGTTTTAGTCAGTACAAGTCTGACACTCCCCCCCGCTCCGCCCAGAGCGGGGGAAGTTATTTGATGATTTTAAACCCCAAAAAAAAAGACCCTTTTGTCTTTGACTTCACATCCAGAAGTTCAAAGTCAAGGTTTGCCAACGAGGTACTAGCTGTGATGTGGATCAAAATGTTAAATACTGATCCATGTAAAATACTGATGACGACTAAACTTATCATAGTCATGAAAAGGCTAGACAGTTGCAGTTTTTTTTTTTAATTTTCCATTTTTGGCATCTGCTAAAGTATGACCAATATGAATACTATTTAAAGCTGGCAAAATCCACTGAGTGGCAAATATTTTTAGGTTCGAAATTCAAAAACTGAATGAGATGTTCTAAAAAAGGTTCTAACTTAGGTTCAAGCTTCTTCGTTTCATCACGATGCAGAAACTGGACATTTTCTTTATCGTATTTTTTTGTGTTATGGTGCAAGGAAATGGATTGAAACTTGTGGCTTAAATATGGAAAACTTTGGCAAAGCCACCTCTAGCAGCGGTTGCCGCGACGTCTCCGTGCTCTGTGATTTCGTTGAAGATATTCGTCCTTATTTTTGTCTGTTGTAAGGCTAAAAATAGACGGGTGGTCTGGCCGCAATTTGGGTTGTTTTAGATCACCAAAGTGACACTATAAAATTTTAACGTTTTTGACGAACTACAACTAGCCGATTTATGAGTATGGAATTTTTTAAACTTTTTTTTAAAGTCTGAAATTGTGCGTTTTTAGACATACATGTACGTACTTGTCAGGATATTGTACAGTTTTCTGTCACACACGTCCATGCAAACCTTTATGAATTGACTGCATATTCTGTTGTCTATGGCTAGCATTAAACGCAATGCTGCTGTCCAAGAGGAGCATGAGCGGCAATTCCATGCTCTCTTCAAAAAACTCTGACAGCCCTATCCTCAAGAATTATGCTGAGAATGTCATTAAGGGACGCCCTTCAACTTACCTACAGCGATGCTTGTCACTCCGTACTGTCTTTCAACGCAGCTTTTTTTGGTGCGTATAAAAATATAAAATGTTCATTAGTGCGACATCAACACTGAGGACGATTTATTTTGCTTACAACGGTATTAATGGACGGTTAAGATGAATGCTTTGTTATGTAATCTTTGGTACTGAAAATGTAAAGTGAAAAGATTTTCTTGATTTGAAAAGACATGGTCTGGTCTAGATTTTATAAATGAATTTATGGATCTAGATAAAGTGATTTTTTAATAAACGGTAACAATTAAGCAAAAGTTTTTTTTTCTAGGGACATTGCGCAAGTTTACTTATTTTTGATTGATTATGAAATTTTGCGACCTTTTTTATTTTTAATTTTTTTTGACCTTTGAATTAAATTTTTATTACATGTTTGTTTATGTTTTTAATGATAATATGATAATGCCTGAGCTATGATTGTGGTGATGTCCGAAATAAATGATTTTATTATTAAATTTCAAAATTAGAAATAAACTTTAAAAACTACTTTTTTTTGCTTTGGGAACTCATCATATCATCCTGGACATGGAAGTAGTATCAGACTTTTACTGTCTAAAACCCATCCATGTTTTTTTTGCCCTTTGTGTTCCGGGGCCGCGGTATCTTTTTAAAACTACCCACAACCTTAGCAAGTAGTGGCCCTGGCGGATTCCTCTGCAACCTTTTAATATACTGGAAAGCCAGCTATCAACATTGAACGCGTATGCAAAGTTTCGTGTTCGTGCTTTTAAACGTTGCGGAGTTCTTTCGTGAGAAAGCAATCCTGGTTGCCGGATCAAGTTCTATCATAAAGATATATTGTCACCAGAACCATAGCTGTTTGAAATTTTTTACTTTAGCCGGTTGAGGAGAACTAGTTGAAAATTTAGTCGCACATGCGCTATCTGAAAGCTTGTGTCAATCAAACACATCACACGTCAATCCTGTAGAAAGCAGCCAGTTTTATTCTACACCCTTTCATTATAGTTCTAAGGTAGTTTCTTCGTTAACAGAAGATTTGTACAGCTAAAGGGATAATTAATTTCTCAGGTCTAATTCGTCATCAATATTTGTCTCAACGAAAACTACCATGCCATCATTATATTTTGCCATTTTAAAACCATAGCAACAAACAAAACATTCTAGAACTTACAAATATGTACAATTGTACAATCACACAACACAAGTGAAGCACAAAACGTAAAACTATTACATTTACTACGATCCTCTGCGCCCCGGTACAGTCGAGTGCAGTCCGCGATCAACAAATTAGGCCGACTACACGTTACGTGACTCCACGGACGTGATTACAGCACGTGCTGCGAACGTGACGCCGATGTCCGTGACTGTACGCCTGCGTAACAACTGATAAGCTGGAATGAGCTGAATATTCTGTGACGTCATCGTTAGTGTATGAAATAGTGAGTTTGACCTGTGAGAAGTGCTACTTTTTAGGGTTCTGTAATTCTAATGGAAAATACGGAAACCTTATAGGATCACTTTGTCGTCGGTCTGTTAATACCCTTTATTTCAAAACACGTGAAGGTATCAAGTTGAAATCCTTATCCTTACTAATCTAATATATAAAATTCTCGTGTCACAGTTTTCGTTCCCATACTCCTCCGAAACGGCTCGACCGATTTAAACGAAATTTTGTGTACATATCGGGTAGGTCTGAGAATCGGCCAACATCTATTTTTCATACCCCTAAGTGAGCAGCGGGTGAAACCGCTGGGCACAGCTAGTAATATTATAAAAGCGAAAGTGAGTTTGTTTGTTACGTCTTCACGCCTAAATGGCTAAACCGATTTTGATGAATTTTGGTACAGAGATAGTTGACACCCTGGAGACGGACATAGGCTTTTTCTAATGAGAAATGAGGAAGAAAGAAAAAAAGGAAAAACTTAGCTTTGATATTACAATCAATAAGGCACAAGGGCAAAAACTACAGGTAGCAGGAACCTGCATATCAGGAAAGGGGAACTATGTTACTCCGAATTTAAAGCCATGGGCAAAAGCCAGTTAAACCATATAATCAAGTCTGTAGTCCCTTATAGCTGTGAAAAAAATAAAACCTCTAAGTCTACGCAGTCAAATATATGAAATAAGATATGGCCGTTATTGTCGCAAGTTTGTACTTACACTTCGCTAGTTTTCTTTGAATCAAATTACTTTTCTGTCTTTCATAAACGACTTAATAAAATACTTAATAGACTTGGACTTTATCTAAACTTGCAAAATATGGGTGTATTATTAGGGTATCCTTCTACCTAACCTCTCGAGGATAACAGGCGTGAGGGTATATAATATTTCTATTTAACTACTAGTAAAAAACAGTTCCTTGCTTAGCAGGATTTCTAATTGCCAATCGTCATAGTCTTTTAAAAACACCAAAACATGTTTTTTTATAGGTTACTACTACTACTGCGTCCAGCGGTTTCACCCGCTACTCACTAAGGGTATGAAAAATAAATCTTGGCCGATTCGCAGACCTGAAACTCAAACTCAAAGCATTTATTTCAATTAGAATCATTACAGGCACTTTTGAATGTCATACAAACAAGAACAACAAAAAAAGATGCTGCTACAGTCCCAGTCACAAGGCATAATAACTTGGGAAATTACTGCAGTTGCCCATTCCAAAGCGTAGATCTCTATGGATAAGAATGGATAAGAAACTCCGTAGACACTCTTTTAAATCATAATATTTTATAAAAATCATGGATACATCATTCGTGTTGAGATTATACATAATGTGAGAACGATGTAGAAAAACGAGCACATTTAGAGCGTCCACAGTAAAAGCAAAAATTAGCAAGAGTTTAATAGATTAATTAAAACAAACCATGGTAGCTAAGAGATAACCAGTCCCAACTGACAGCGCCCGTTCACGAATATGACGTATGGATCAGCCCCATTCAGCTCGACCTACTGAATATGCATAAAAAATTCTTAGGAATGGGTGGAGCCGTTGCGGACGAGTATGGTAACTAACACTGTGACACGAGAATTTTATATATTATTAGATTCAAAGAATCAAAATTTAACGATTTATAATTTTCTCTAAAAATATTTTATTCATTTTCACTGTAGCTTAAGATTGCTTCAACGGTTCCTCAAAAAAGAGTTTTAGTTTCAACTAAGCTCCGTTTAGCTAAACCGCCGTTAAAAGCAGATCGTGGTTTTATAACAAGCAAATAATCAGATAAAAAAATAATTGGTTTAAAACATCTATACAGTTTTTAATGAATGCAGATTTTTCGATTTACGAAACGAATCAGTTCTTGGAACTGTGTAACAATTTGGGGGCATTGAACTTTGTAAAAAAACATGGCAACTTCACAAGTTCAACTTGTAATACTAATTGCCACTTTATTGCTAAAGGCTTTAACGTAATTGCGCCTTTAGGCTCAAAAAACTCCAAAATAGTAATAAAAAAATGTGACAATTATTGTGTTTGTTACTTCTTGCTGCTTGAAATAAAGAAACAATTTCATCATCTGTCTAGCTTTTTCCAACTATGCTTTTTTGCGGATGGGAACTCATCAATTAACTTCCCCCGCTCTGGGCGGAGCGGAGGGGAGTGTCAGACTTTTACTGAATAAAACCCAGCGCTGATCCTACTTTGACCCTTTACGTTCCGGAGCCACGGTATCTCTTTCGAACAACTCGCAACCCCGGCAGTTCGAACTATACTGGGGTCAGCTTCGTACATCTGGAAACCAGCTTTTTACATGGAATGACCTGTCCGAACTCCGTACTTCTTCTTCGTAAAACTGCCAATCAGACTTTCGAGCCAACTACGTGCTTTCCGAGGCACGGAGGATATATCCATCGATCAACCTAGGTACATAAGCGCGGCTATCTAATTAGGTAGGTTTAAAATGGGATACTTTTTGTAACGGTAGGATATTCCTGTGGAACAATTTCCAGTCTCTACGCGAGCACAGCCACGGGCAAACGATAGTATGTCATAAAGAGTTAACAGTACACACAATTCAGTTCACAAAAATTCAATTAGTTTCAAATGTCAACACGAACCCACGGAGGTCGAAACAGATGGGTGTGCGATAGGGACTGTGTTTGTACGTGACTATGATCATGGTGTTTGACTAGAATGCACTGTTATTCTGGGTGAGGATTTTTGAAAACGATACAACATTATATCACTCTTGTTATCATCAAGATTTGCGGTTGCGGATTTATCGTTTTCCTACTATCTTACTAATATTATAAATGCGAATGTTTGTGAGGATGGATGGATGTATGGATCTTTGTTACTCTTTCACGTCAAAATAGCTGAACGGATCTTGATGAAATTTGGCACAGAGGTAGATTATAGTCTGGAATAACACATAGGATACTTTTTTTACGATATTACGCGGAACAAGCCGCAGGCTAGGCTAGTATCTAATATATAGTTCCTATACCCACATTTCGCCAGTCTTAGGGTCTAGCCCTCAAACGGGCGCAAATTTAGACTTCGTGGCTACTACTAAAAAAATCCTGATAGAAAATTGTTGGACTATGTCTGACTTGGGACAGTCAGCAGAGCTTGGAGCAGTCGCACTTGCGACTACTAAACCAAAGAGCTATTTTAAAATCTCGAGTGATAAGGTAGGTACATTCTATGCCCGTAGGTATGTATACATTCAACCGAATATTAATAAGATAGGCTTGAGACTTTTTTGATAACAGAAACCATTCAAATATTAAAAAAAATAATTGATTGAAAAATTAGGATGACTGTGTCTACTTTAAATCAAACGGCGATTCAAATCACTGTCACAATCGAGAGCATCGTTATCACGTAGAAAAATCAATTGCAACTTGTACATCTAACATTATTGACAGGCCATATTTGATGAAATATTTTGCGGATGAGTAGTCACCTAAGTCAATTTAACTCGTCTAGACACCTAGACATCACGTAAAACAAAAAAATCTTTCAAATTCTCTATAACCATAATATTAAAATTTCAAGATCTAAACTCCTTCCTCGATTACGCCTCTGTTTGAAGTTATTTTTATTTAGATTTCAAGATGGCGAAGGTATCTTCAAACGAGAGTTCATTTTTCAAACAACCCTTATCTTCAAAAGTTTCTCGTCAGGGGACGACGTAATGACCTGTTCAATACAATGGATACTTCAGGGTACAACGCAGCGTATTGACAAATTTCCCCACCATACCTCTTAAAAGGGGAAAATGCAAAAAATTATTCAATTAATCAAATAGTCACGGCGTGACTTTGAACATCTTCCCGATGTGAATTGACGACATTATTAGTCTTCCCTCGTAACGAGTCATCGGAGGGCGTATTTCAATTTCGTCTAATGCAAATTTAATACGCTCCCCACGACCCCTGAAGGGTTCCAAATCGAGTTTCTTTGTTTTCCTCTACATGTTTCGCCCTTAGAAGAAAAAGTACGGATTGTGTCCGTCTTTCTTTGCTAGCTTAATTGTTATTCTTTAGGGTCCTAGTGTTAAAGTGTAAGCTATTAATCTTGATTAATTAATGTTTTTCGAAGGGGACGTCGTTGGGTTAAATTTAAATAAACATTTCGGTGTTCGTTTGACTAATTTGATTACAATAGGAGCGAGACAAATGCGTCACAACAAACAAATTCATTTAAAAAAAGTAGAATATTTAGAGAGGGTAAAATCAAAAGCCGTATGGTGAAATACAAAGGTCAGATTAGAATTATGTTATATTCTATAAAATAAGAACAATTACAATCTACAAAACGATTATTCCTGGAAGGAATTTACTTGATATATTACAACTTCGTTGGCACCAGTTGTTCATTATGAGAAAAATTCTTAATAGCCAAAAGTCGAAACCTGTTACTCGTAAATCTGGAATATTCTGATTTCCTAACTTGACACTTAGCGTCAACAGGCAATTAGTGCAAAGGTCACCTAAATCTTTCATTTCAACTTGGCCCAAATTAGGCCGAAGAAAAAATATTCAAAAAGGTTCCGCTCTCATTAAAAGGCACATAGATATTACAAGAAAAGCGGGAAGGTAAGTGGATGGCCAAAAAAAATGTTGCCTTCAACTCCTAGATAAATGTAGGGTGTATTTAGGAATAAAGAATCAAGGAAGCCATTCATACAAAATAACACGGTGGAAAGCTTGGCTTTGGGACACCATTAATCCTTACTAATGTTATAAAAGCGAAAAAGAGTTTGTTTGTTTGTTACGTCTTCACGCCTGAATTTTAATGGATGATGAATTTTGGTAAAGAAATAGTTGAGACCCTGGAGACGGCCATAGGTATGAGAAATGAGGGAGAAAGAGGGAAGAAAAGAGAAAACTTAGCTTTGCTATTACAATAAATAAGACGCAAGGGCAAAAACTACAGGTAGAAAGTACCTGCAAATCAGCAAAAGGGAACTGTGTTACCCCGAATTTAACGCAAGCGAAGCCGCGGACAAAAGTCTCGTCTGGAACATTTTCTTCGGCCTCCTGTTTACACAAGTACATAATGTTTTTCATGAATACGAAAGCGAAAAGAAACTGTGAATAATTTTTCGTGTGAAACTGACGAATTAATGCCGTAACATAGATTGCTTCGTTTATTTGTTTAGGTAGAGATCTTTTTATATAAATATATACATATATATATATTTTTTAAATACTGGTGATGATTAAGGGTTTAATTATGACTACGTTTATTAAACTTAGTACTACTACTACTTAGTTTAGTTGGAAATTAACTCTTTATAGTCAATTTATTTATTTTAATTTATTATAAAACTAGCTTTTACCCGCGGCTTCGCTTGCGTTAAATTCGGAGTAACACAGTTCCCCTTTCCTGATTTGGAGGTACCTGCTACCTGTAGTTTTTGCACTTGCGCCTTATTGATTGTAACAGTAAAGCTAAGTTTCCCTTTTCTTTCCTCATTTCTCACTTTAAAAAAAATAACCTATGTCCTTCTCCAAGATCTTAACTATCTCTGTACCAAAATTCATCAGAATCGGTTAAGCCATTAGGCGTGAAGACGTAACAAACAAACAAACTCACTTTCGCTTTTATAATATTAGTAATAGTAAGGACTAAAAAAAATTATACCAGGTTATGCTAACACAATAAAGAAAGAAAGGTAACATAATTATTAAAAAAGAAAACTAGTCTATGTTAGAAAAACAAATCATTGGCTAACGTTTAAATTCTTTCACGGGAATAAAAGTCTATTTCTAAACTAGATGAACAAACAAAAAGTTTGCAAAAATCAAATAACTCTCATGACACGAGAGTTTGATGTTATTTGATTTATGCAAGCTTTTTGTTTGTTTATCAAAAATTTACTTTTGACGAACGAGCCTGAGGTTTTCTCTTTATACAAAAAACCACTATCTATTTTGTTCGCACGAATTTTTCCCTACAATAAAATAAACGAGCAAAACTTGAGAGTTGAGCATTTTATTAATAAACTTCAGTTTTTCATGTGTATAGTTAACATAATAATATCCTACATTTAACTTCTCAAACTAAATAAAACCCAAAACATTTTATTGCGGGTTGTTTGAAAGAGATATAGCGACTCCGGAACATAAAAGGCAAAAGAAGGAACACGAGTGGGTTTTATTGAGTAAAAGTCTGACACTCCCCCCCACCCCGCTGCGTACAAAGCAGGAGAAGTTATTTGATGATTTTCCATCCGCCAAAATGATTAAGTCTTTCATTGTACAGTGTTTTGTATACATGTGCATAAAGTTGTAATAAACAATTTATTTTCATAAATATACCCGAATCGTGTCGCAGTAAGTTTAATAATCCAATATAATTCACAAACGTCCTTTTTTAAGCAGACATATTTTATTAGGACATACGTTTTAATTATAAACATCTATTTGACAAACCATCCCATCCATGGTAAACATCCCATTGACGGCACGGTTGGCGCAGTGGCTGAGCGATCGACTGCTACGCTGCGTGTCGCGGGTTCGATCCCCGCACGGAACAAATATTAGTATGGCCTACAGATAGTTTTTCCGGGTCTGGCCGTTTGTGTATGTGAGTTTAAATGTTTGTAAACGCACCCACGATACAGGAGTAATTCCTAGTGTCGGGCAATTTTTTTTTTTGTTATAATAGAAAAAGTAACTATCTATCCCTTTTATGTCTTAAAGTCTGAATGGATATTGACGTTCAGCAGAAAAGGCTATCCAAGCCACGTATCTTCCAAACGCCAACTTCCAAACTGCGGGCTGTGAAAAACCCAATAACACTTTTTGTCCGACTCTGGGAATCGAACCCAAAACCTCGTGTTCAGAGGTCGCGCTTGCGACCGCGAGACAAACGAAGTAATTAATGAGACATGTGAATAGAAGACAGAGTCATATTTATTTTGAAGCTATGGAAAAAGTATTTTAAGCAGCGTGTACCAGAAAGGTGTGGTCAGTTCAGGTTGTGATTCAAACTGAACAACTTTCTCCATGAGAATACCATCGTAATCGCGAAAAAAAAACAGCTCTCTCGACTTCCCAACTCGCCAAAATATATGGGACATTGTTTTTTTTAAACGTTGCCCTATGAATTTCTCCTGTATCGTGGGTGCGTTAACAAACATCTAAACTCACAATACATAAACAGCAAGACCCAAAACAACTACCTGTAGGTCATACAAATATTTGTTCCGTGCGGGGAGTGAACCCGCGTCACGCGACTCAGTAATCGATCGCTCAGCCACTGCGCCAACCGTGCCGTCAAAAAATAATTTAGGCCGAGCATGCATTTAAGTTTGAACATCGAAATCTCTAAAAAACCATTCATTTCGATGTTGTTGCTCCTCAAAACAGCATTTCTTTGTTCAGATTTTCTATCATGTATGATATAAATTGAACCATCTATATTCTATATAATTTGATACAAAAACCACACACTTGTACTTTTATATGTGTTGAGTTAACAGTGATCTCCTTCAGAAAGAGCAAGTTTTATTTCAACAAAAACAAAAACCGACTACGCGATGATATTGCAAAAAAGGCCAAAACAAACAAACGAAGCGCATCGGTGTTTATAACCCACGAACCCTAACCCTTATCAATACCACAAAACACAATATAAGCTACTCCAATCTAAGAGTATCTATTCAACAACACAGTCAACAACCATATAACACTAGCTAGGAACATAAAATTACATTTTATCTGGCACTCAGTACAGTCGTTAATAGGAAAATGTTGGTATAATTCTCATTGCTGAGGGTCTATAAATTTCTTGAGCAACTTAGTAAGTCAGTACCTACATTGTGTAGGAATTGTATCGTGGGGTGTTTGTCGGAAACTTGAGGGAGACTGATGTGATGTGCTTATGTGATACGGTATATAGGAAATGGAATTCGACGGCTTGATTTTCTTGTAACACTTTTTCTTTTGGGTACTTGGCTTCTCTACCGATAAAGAAAAATAAGTAAAACATATCTTTTTTTAATACATAAACACTTGACATTATAAATGCGACATTTTATTTATCTTCATGGATTAGTTGCATTCTTTTCTTCTATTTCGTGATAAGACATACAGAAAAAATAACCTTTGAACTAAGACTGCTAGAAAATAACAGAAAAAAACAAAATATTAAATAAACTACTCTGAAATGAAATTTATAAAAGCTATTTACAAACCATCATCAATCAATCACAAATATTTAAAAATAAATAATTATCTGGTTTCTCAAAATTAATTCTAAGCACATTCTCTTGTCCTATCCATTCCTATCTCAAACATAAATTCAAGAATCCAAACACATGTACACAGAAACTAACAAACGAAGGTGCCCCAAACCCACCCTCACTTAACCCTCAGAATGTATTCGAACACGGATCTTATCTGCATTGTGGCTCTTATTGCGGCCGTATAATGATGTCAACACATTACTGCCGTGTCCCGAGTACTGAGAAGAGCGGTACAATATACCCGGAATGTATACGTAGACGTAGAGCGATGGATACGTCATGGGGACGTAGATTGAAGAAGGTAACGTTCCATTTTTTTCGTGTTACCCTACTATATAATATCAAATGCGAATGTTTGTGAGGATGGATGGATGTATGGATGTTTGTTACTCTTTCACATCAAAACGGCTGAACGGATCTTGATGAAATTTGGCACAGAAGTAGATTATAGTCTGGAATAACACATAGGGTCTTTTTACGATATCACGCGTGAAAAACCGCGGGCGCCAGCTAGTTTGAACATAATTCTTTGGTTTGAGACAATACAAGGTTAAGCTGATGAAAAAGGCCGAAAGATGAATAATCGGACATATTGTTCAAATCATGAAGTTGTCAGCAGAAGCAATGTGGCGCTTTTCTTATTTGCATATAAAAGAGCTTTAGGTTAGTTTCATGATTTTAAGGTTCACTTTTCAATTAAAAAATGTCGAAGCTGTCTTCTATGTAGGTTTTTTATTTTGTTTCCACGACAGTAGTTGCATTATCATATTGTTAATGATGATGTATATTTTCAACTACTACTTGCTTCACGCGGAATTTATGAAAGAGGCTATTCATAGAACAGAATTTCTCTGTGCTTTTGTGCACTATTTTTAGACTACTATAAAAACTTGACGATAACGATGTCGGAAGTTATTTTTGGATGATATGAACAGGGTTGCAAGGTTGTGTGGTAATTGGTAGACTTGGTATGGGCATGTCATGCGGAGGAATGAGGAAAATGTTGTGAGGAAAGTTGTGATCATGAATGTGGATGAGTATAAGAGTAGAGATGGACTGTGTGAAGGATGATATGACAAGAAAGGAAAAAGAAGGAAGAGAAAGGAGGTGTCTGATGATATGAAATACAGAGGTATGGGAGAAAAAAGGCATGCTGTGCTGATCCCAAATAAATTCTGATAAGGATAGAAAAATTATGATGATGTTGAGCAGCGTAAGTTGACAAGTAAGAAATAGTTCTCTATCCTATCATAACACAATACAAAAACATGATAAACAAAGATAGAATCTGTTTTCAACTTCACATTCTCGTTATTCTAATCGGTGTTACTAATCACAAACGTTCCCACAAATCTTTCATAAACCTAGTTCTAGTTATAAGAACTAAAATTCTTTCATTATTATCTAAGGAATAATTTACGTAAAGTTACGACTAACGCATTACACAGCACAATTGCATTTACTTAAAACATACTTCTTTCTTAGCACTGCGTAATACTCATAAAACCCAAAGATAAAGGATTAGATATTGAATATTCCCACCGGTTGAGTCACCACAGAGAAGTAAATATTTTCTCAAAATATTCTAATAAACAATAGAAGTTCGAAGAAGTGCTAATGCAGGGTCAGATAAGTCGTTTACCTGAAGTGGCGTAACTCCGGATGTCATTAATAGAGGGTTAAAACGTACCATTATTAGTAGGGTTGATAATGATAAAAATTAGAATTTGATGCGGTTTTTAAGAATGGGTGTTAAAAAAAACAATAGAAGTGATAGTGTTTTTAAGAATGGTTTTGAAAATGGAATGATTAGGAAGTGTGAGAACGTAACTTTTGAAATATTCCCTGTAAAAGTTTTTTTTAGGCTTATCAAGAAAAGCGTGCCTTGTGGTGCAGCACACAAAAGTTTTGCGCAATATTGGAACATAGATCGTTTATCTATACCTGGAATATCTGTTCTGTCAGTCGAACAATTTGACCACGGGAACGGAAAAGTACTTACCGGTATAAAAGAATCTGTCCTTACCTAGGACATCGTTTATTTGTGTGACCTAATCCTAAAATAACATAAGACAAAAATTCATAAAATACATACAGGCAAGAGAGTCTTTTAATTATGACTTTAGTCTGATTTTCTGGCAATTAGATACATCACGTTATAAATTAGGTACCCTAATCGTCTGTGTAAAGACATGTAGGTGAAATGAACCAATTACCCAGTTCTCTTTGATGACCTAATTGTAAACGTTGACATCAACATCCAATTGAAAACATCCACGGAATTAGATCAATTGAAATAATTGCATCCAACATTCGCCAACGTTGCGGTAAAACTTTCGAACGAGCTTCTCTAGCAATTCGCCTGTGGTCGGATGAGACGAGAAGACCGCCCGCATTTCGTGGTTTGAGACGTAGCGTTACTGGTTGGTTAATGTACGTACATTATCGTGTTTGCGTTTAACATTGGGTGGGAATTGAATTAATTTTGTAGGGTAATTTTGTCATGTATCTGTGTGAGATGATGAGGGAACTATGACTATTAAGTCATAAGTATTTTATTTCAAAACAATATACATTGTGTAGAAAATAAAAATTAAAAGTTACAAGAAGGATATACACATATATTTTTGTCTCTGACATTTATAATATTGTAATCTATATTATTACAACATTATAAATGTCAGAGATAAAATTAAATTATAAAAATAAGATGTCAAACATAATAAAATATATAGGAATACATATAGAAAATAAAAATAACAATACAGATTACAATATTATTAATTGTGAAGGATTCTTTTCTAATTTTCTAGTATTTTTCTGTGTACCTAGATATTTGTGTGCATTTTCAGCCCACGTTAACAACATACTTAAGACATTGATTGAGTTTCCAACCAAGGTGATATTTACTTAATATTTATTGGTGCCGCTGATGGGCCGCCACAATATAAATATTTGACGGCCTCCCAGCTTTTTGCGATCAACCTTCCCCTTCAACATGAGTAAAACCAAATGGTACACAGTAAACCACATACAATTTTATTCGTGATAACAATGTTCAAAGTATTTAAAGAGGAATTCACTTGTGGTCGCTTTGCGGTATAGACCGCCCACGTGGACGTGGTCATATAAAGTCCCATTTTTGACCCATTTTGTTTAATGGCCGCCATTATGACGTCACGTTGTGACACATTAAGGAATGGGGATTAATTTTATGGATTTGTTCTGTTGTAAACAGTGATTAAGGTACATTACGTTATGGCAGGTGTTCATTTTAGTGTTTGTTTTATGTACTACGCACAAATTACATAATTGGTTACCTCTGATGAGGTTATCAATTTCCTCTTAAAGTTTTAGTAACAGATACAGAACAACAGCATTTAATTTTCTAAATTAAGCTTACTATCACAAAGCGTGCCTTAGTTTGGCGTCTCCTAACATAAATCCGGCACTGCTTCAGTCCATAGTCCGGTACGAGAGGGAATGAGAAGCGGTTACTTCCTTCTGCGAAGCAGTCATGCTAGCGAAGGAGGTGGCCGGGCGTTTGATGTAGAGAACCTCAAACCATCCGGGCGGCACGGGAGACACTCCGGTAGTCGGGCGCAGCCAGGCGACTCCCGGCCACAATAGATAAGGGTCTGTGGACGGGGAGCAATAGGTAGGTCATCGTCCATCAGTCTAGTGATGACAGGCCATGTCGACGGCGTGTTGGTGTCCTACGCGCCTCAAAGAGATGTTAGCAAAGTAGAGGGGCCTGCCAGAGCCACCGTCTGCCGGGGTTGCGGGTTGCTCAAATGCGATACCGCAGCCCCAGAACATAAAGGACAAAAGACAGAACATGGGTGGGTTTTAGACGGTACAAATCTAACCCTCTCAAGTTATTTACAAAAAAAAAAAAACACTAAACAATTTTATTTTAGCAATTATGAACTTATTATGCTTTTCAAAAACGTGTTACAATACACACAGCTTCCAATGTTCCTTTAAAATAATATAATATGTAAATATACATTTACATTGTCCCTTGTCAGCCATATTAACGCATTGAGCACCAATTCACAACCAACATAATAAAGATATACATTAGCTGGTAAACCTATAAAAAGCGTTACATAAATTATTTACCAGAATACAACATATACTCTCCCGTTCAACAAGACTTTTCCATTTTTCTCCCTCCGTATCCCGACAGACATTGCTACAACTGCGATAAAAACATTAGGACACAATAAAACATTTCGTGAATTTTCAAATTTTGTTATGAGTGTCGGTAAAAATTCGAAAGTGCCTCCATAATGGTTTTTATGAGCTTGCAAACGTGATTTACACCAATGAATTTGTGTTGGGAAAATTCTAAAGTCTATTAAATGTACGCAGATTGGGTGTTTTTGTGATTTACGTCGGCGTTACTTATCTTGGTGACTGTGGCACCATCTAGCGGTAAATAGATGTGTTAAGATAAAAGTTCTGTTTTGTCTTTAGTGGTGGTGAAGCGAAAATCTTTACAAAAAAACTTTTTTTTAAACTGTACTGAAAGTTCTAAAGATGAATGTCTATGGTCCTGCCGTATTATACTTAATATTTCTTGCAATGCAGCTAACATTGCAAGAAAAATTAGTCGGTATATTTTTATGTGAGAGTTTGGCTTCGTAGTTTAAGTAAGAAGTTTTTAATCCTTTCAAAGGTTTTAATTTGTTATGTTGTACAATAATATACATGTACCAAGCTTAAAGATGGTCATTCGTACACAACTTACCAGGTAAACTTCAACTGACAATAGAAACTTCTGCATTGTATAGCCGTTCGGACAAAGCGCCCCTTTTGTCAGTTGACTCTACAGTGTAATAGTAGAAATGCACTATCATATAGATAGTATTCAAATAGTTTGTAGACTGACATAAAATACTTTTATCACTATTTAACAATACATAAATAATTTTCTTTTATTTGACATGACTTTTATAACCTTGTCTTTAGTTTCTGATCTGTCAAGAACACCACAAGGGATCCTGAAATTACTTAGAATATTGGTGTTATCTATTTTCGTTAATGGTTCACATACACTCTTGTTACAATAAAAAAAAAAGTTTAGTAGTTTTAAATTTAATCGCAGGTTCAGTTTTAATAAAGAGCTTTTTTCTCATTATGTGTATTTTTAATAGTTAACGTACTTGCTTACCGATTATGTGACATACAGTGATTTTATTACTTAGTTTTAAGCATATGAGCAAGTTCCACTTAACTTTTCTGAAGAGAATGAATTATTCATTTAGAGTGGTTTAAACTTCTCGCATTCTGTTTATTTTTAACAAGAAACAGTTGATAACGTTTATCAGTAATAAACAATAAACGCGCAACGCACAAAAACGACGCAAACGTTAATAGAACATAATTATTAATGTTGCTACTCACTACTAGATAGCGCTACTTGCCCTCACAAAACAAGCGAAGAGCTTTGGCGGGACGCGGGGGACGGGGTAGACTAAGTTGCGCGCCCCACTGCTACTTGCTCGAGTCAAGCGCTCCGCTTGACAGTCGCAACGCAACCGCGCCGCGGAAAGGTCGTGCTACACCTTCGCGCCGGTCTATACTTCACGCAATAAATATTTAATACACAAACTGATCTCAAACGATAAACAACAATTTATGAGTGAAAAATTTGATCAATTTCAACTATCAAGGACTATTTCGACCACGTACATTACGGACTACAGTGAAGTGAAATGCTAGGAAGTTTTTCTTCTGCGCTCAAGTGTACCACGTACTTTGTTTCGGAAATGGTGATATCGACCCACGGGGTGTGTTTATGAGACGTTTTGTGGTGAAATGAAAAATCTGTGATAATGTACGCTATTACGGCTGTACTCTGTGCGCTGGTGCACGTCGGATCGACGGTGTTGCCCTACGGCTCGGACAAATGCGTCCGAGTTTCGGACCGCGGCTCGGACGGCAGCGTACTCTGCAGGATACGCACGCTCGACGGCGACGGCAGCAGCATCGTCTCAGTGGCTTCAGACACCAGTCGCCTGGCTATCGAGTGCAACCATTTACTACTCTTCGAAAGCTCTCTAAGAGCACACTACTTTAGCCCAGTTTCGGCGCTCACCGATATGTCAATAAACAACTGCAAATTGACACAGTTGCCAGACAATACTTTTCATGAACTCAAGAAATTAAAGAAGCTAAAGATTCGTTCAAAGAATTTTGAGTGGAGTCCTACTAAGAATTTAGAATTATCTCTGAACGCTTTCAATGGATTGTCGGAACTACAGTCGTTGGATCTCGCTCAGAATAACATAAAATTTGTTCCTTCCGGCGTGTTCTGCTCTCTGGAAAACTTGAGCACATTGAATTTGACGCACAATAGAATAAGAACAGTGGGGCAACTTGGATTCGGACAAGGCTGTGGATCAAATTTGCATGGCTTAGATTTGAGCCATAATGAAATTAAGTCACTGCCGGAAGACTCAGAATTACTCAAATTAAGGAGTTTGCAACATTTGTATCTACAACACAATAATATCTCTGACATATCACCTGAAGCTTTCAATGGACTGGTATCAATGAGAGTTCTAAACATATCACATAACCAGTTACATACACTGCCCGAAGGCCTTTTTGCTAATGCTAGAGAATTAAGAGAAATTTACTTAAACGATAATACTCTTTTTGAATTGGCTCGAGGAATATTTCATCGTTTGGAACAACTGATTGTTTTAGATTTATCAAGCAATCAACTAACAAGTAGTCACATTGATGACGGAACATTTTTGGGATTAATACGTTTGATAGTTTTGAATTTATCCAATAATGCCTTGACAAGAATCGACGGAAAGACATTCAAAGACTTATTCTTCCTTCAAATATTGAATCTTAAGAACAACTCTATTGGCTACATCGAAGATAATGCATTCTTGCCGCTGTATAATCTACATACCCTCAATCTTGCGGAGAATCGAATTCATACAATAGATGAGAATTTATTCAACGGTCTATTCGTTTTAAGCAAGTTAACTCTCAACAACAATTTGCTAGTAAACATTGACCGCAAAGCATTCAAAAATTGTTCAGACTTAAAAGAGTTGGATTTGAGCTCCAATCAGCTTTTAGAGGTTCCCGACGCATTATGGGAACTCTCTTTCCTCAAAACGCTCGACCTCGGAGAGAATCAAATATCCGACTTCAAAAATGGTTCCTTCAAAAACCTAAACCAATTAACGGGACTGAGACTGATTGACAATCAAATTGGGAATCTTTCCGTCGGAATGTTTTGGGACTTACCGAGCTTACAAGTGCTTAACATCGCTAAGAACAAGATCCAGTCAATCGAGAGAGGGACTTTTAGCAGAAATATGCAACTGGAGGCCATCCGGCTCGACGGGAATTTCCTGTCTGACATCAACGGTGTCTTCTCGACGCTCGCCAGCCTTTTGTGGCTCAATTTATCGGAAAATCATTTAGTGTGGTTCGATTACGCGTTTGTGCCTAGCAATTTAAAGTGGCTAGACATTCACGGCAATTTCATTGAACACTTGGGAAACTACTACAAGTTGCAAGATGAAATCCGTATAAAGACATTGGACGTTAGCCATAATCGTATAGCGGAAATATCGCCTATGTCGATCCCTAATAGTGTAGAACTGTTGTTTATCAATAGTAACTTTTTGAACAATATCCATGTGAATACGTTTTTCGATAAAAAGAACTTGACGCGAGTGGACATGTATGCTAATGAACTTGTGCATTTAGAACTAAATAGTTTGCGTTTAGCTGCAGTGCCGGGAAATAAAAGTTTACCTGAGTTTTATGTCGGCGGCAACCCGTTTCAATGTGACTGTACTATGGAGTGGCTGCCGATCATAAACAACATGACCGCTATGAGACAATACCCGCGTGTGATGGACTTAGAAAACGTTTTGTGTAAAATGACGAACACTCGAAGTGGAACTCATGTGCCCTTAACAAACTTAAAAACAACAGACTTTCTTTGTAAGTATGAGACTCATTGTTTTGCAATCTGTCATTGCTGTGACTATGATGCGTGTGACTGTGAAATGACCTGCCCTCAAAACTGTACCTGTTACCACGATCCATTGTGGAATACAAACGTTGTGGATTGTTCCGGACAATCTTCAATAGAAATACCGCATAAAATACCTATGGATGCAACCGAGGTATTTTTAGATGGCAATAATATAAAAGAACTACAGGACCACGTTTTTATTGGACGGCAGAAAATGAGATCGCTGTACGTGAACAACAGCAACGTCGACAGCATACAAAATAGAACTTTTGCTGGCTTGAATGCTCTTCAAATACTACACTTGGGCAACAATAAGCTGAAAGAACTGAAAGGCTACGAATTTCTTCAATTGATTAGTCTGAAAGAGTTGTTCCTCCAAAATAATCTCATTAGCCATATCGCTAACATATCATTCCTTGGTCTGAAATCATTAGAAGTTTTACGCCTCGACGGCAACAGACTAGTCGATTTTGGTGTGTGGAGTTTTAACAACAATCCTAATTTGAAAGCCTTGTCACTCGGCAACAACCTGTGGTCTTGCAAATGTCGCTACTTACAAGAGTTAACTGCATATTTGGCTGAGAATGCGCAAAAAATCATCGACATTACCGACGTATGGTGTTGGAACGGCGACGCGAAGCCGCCACAGAAAAAAGAACTCAATTTAAACGGTACAGCCTGCAGCGATTATTATGCTGATAATTCAGTCATCGGAAACATGCTTGTGTCCAACTATGTTCCCATGATGGTCTCGACGCTCACCGGCTTTATGTTAATTTTATTGGCCCTCGTTGTACTATTCCTTTTTAGAGATTCACTGAGAGTATGGCTGTACACAAACTGTGGCATAAGAGTGTTCTCGTTCACGGGCGCATTCGAAGAGAGCGAAAAGTTATACGATGCCTATGTATGTTATAGTCCGAAAGATGAAGAATCTGTCGTTCAGTCGCTGGCGAATGAACTAGAAAACGGGAATCCATCATACCGGCTCTGCCTTCATTATAGAGACATTCCACACCACGGCGCTCAGTACATGCAATGCGCGCCGCCTGTCGTCGAGACCGCGGAAGCATCGAAACGGATAATCATCGTTCTAACGAGAAATTTCATGCAAACGGAATGGTCCCGGTACGAATTCCGACAAGGTCTGCACGATGCGTTGAAAGGGTGTATTTATAAACTAGTACTAATAGAAGAATACTCCGTTGTGGCGGATGCTATATGCGACCCCGATTTGCGTCCCTATCTAAAAACAGGGTCGCGATTACGATGGGGCGAGAAAAGGTTTTGGAAGCGCCTTAGGTACATGATGCCAGAATCGCAGCCGAATCACAAGGCACGGAATCACAACTATAGAAAGAGTTTGAATACTTATACTTTAGATTCATCGGTGCCTAACGGTGGAAACCGTACATTGCCTTTTCCTGAGCGATCACCTGTGTTGGGAGGAGGTCAAGGTGCTAGTGCCCCACCGGAGTACAGTAGTGAGGTGCGACAGTCGCCGTCAGCTGTAAGGCAGACGCAGGCGGTCGCGTACGGGCCAGACGGTAGGCCGATCTCAGATCACATTTACTCCTCAATAGACTCTGATTACTCTTCGCTTGAGCACGGTATGGCCCCGGGTAGGCGACGGGACATGCGCCAATGGCCCCCACCGCCTCCTCTCGTCGACACGGGCAACGCAGTGCAAGCATACCTAGTCTAGAAGGGCAATCTAGCCCGCCTTCCAGTCAGTTGTAAATATTGTAGATTTTAGTAGCACGCTGTATATATTGTAATTATTAGTTTGTAAGTGCTATACCAAATGTATGTAAGTGAACTATTATTGCCTGTTCGTTATCATGTGTATAGATATTAAAATTTTAAAGACTGCTGTAGTATATGATTGTAAATAGCGAAAACAAGTGATCATTCTATATTATTATCAGTAATATGGTTATTTATACAAATAAAAATTAAAATGATGAAGATTTATAATTTTATATTTTATTTCAAATCCCTTAACATCACCAAGAACACACCAAGTTTTAAAATACACTCATAATTATTAATTTACTACATAATTATTCATACACTTATTATGAACACAAAAATTAGAATTTATATTTTAAAATTACAAATGATGCAAAGAAAACCACAACACACAATCACGTTAAGAGTTAATTAAGTGAATAGCCAAACAAATGAAGCCGCAGTAATATTAATTTAACAAAAAGCTCAACATATTCAATCATGATACTGCAAAATGTAAACAGAATTTACATATTTATGAAAATCCGACCATTGTACTCATAAAACACGCTCACAATACCGCAGGCACGATATTATCAATAAATATTATTAAATTGTGTATAATTTTAAATTCACACACTTTTTCTTGTTTAATTATTATCTTAAAGTGATGGTTCTTATTTAATTACACGCACACACAATGTTGCGCAAGTTTTTATTAAAAATACATTTTGCATTTCATTATAATTATGGTTCACCATTATAGGTACACAATGTCATTCAATTTATATTCTCACAACGACGTACACGATGTAAACAAAATCTGCTAAAAACATAACACATTATATTTTTGAATGTACCTTAAATATTATGAAACACGACGACACGGTTAGCGCAGTGGTTAAGCATTTGACTGCTGCGCTACGTGTCGCGGGTTCCATCCATTAAAACGGATACTTGTATTATCTATACGTCGTTGTTCAGGTAAATGTTAAAATTCCTAGTGCAAGATAACGTTTTTATATAAAAAAAAACATGATAATGACAAGTATACAATAATTAAAAGTAAATAATAAAAACACCATAAGGTGTTTTATTAGGTGTTTTTTTTAGCGGTAATACCGCTCCTAATAAAGTACTGGTATTTAGCTGCATCTGTTTAAATTGGAAGTCGATCGCAACATTTTTTTTTTAAACTTTGCCCCGCATTTACAAACATTTAAACTCACACACACAAACAGCCAGACCCGGAACAACTACCTGTAGGTCGCAGAAATATTTGTTCCGTGTGAGAATCGAACCCGCAATAAGCAGCGCAGTAGTCGATCGCTCAACCACTGCGCCAACCGTGTCGTCAATAGTATATACATAGTTGGAAAAAGTCTAAGCAAATGATAGTTCGATACACTTTCAAACTCACAACTGGTTTTTCTATTAATACATAGGTATAATTCTGTGTTAAATATTGCGTTTCTACAATAGATGATGTCAGCTGTAAATATTTTTCATTTTTTTGCGGATGTGAAATCATCAAATAACTTCCCCCGCTCTGGGCGGAGCAGGGGGAAGTGTCAGACTTGTACTGACTAAACCCACCCATGTCCCTTCTATTGCCCTTAATGTTCCGGGGCCGCGGTATCTGTTTCGAACAACCCGCAATCCTGGCAGGCGGTGGCCCTGGCAGGCCCCTCTGCTTTGCTGACATCTCTTTGAGCTGTAAATATTACACAATGTTTTCGTATTCCTAAAAGAATTGTAGTACAGAAGTGAAATGATTGCAGTCACCACATGCTTTTAAGACGTACTTTAATTCGCAAAGCAGCTCCTTATACTTGTACTAGGTAACACCTAAATAAAGTCAATAACTCGTGTTTAATTAAGCCGTTGTTAAGGTTTCGTCTAGTGTTGATGAAAAGAAGCATTATTTATCTACATTTTTATACTAAACACAAGAAGTCAAGCTCTATATAATGATGAATTGGTTCTTAATTAACTGTAAGATAACATAACATACTATTACATCACGCCTCGCGCCGTAAGCGATAGGCAGAGGTGTACTTAGTACCTGATAGTACACTCACATTTAGGCGGTTTTGATGTCTCTTATAATGGGGCCGACCCTATTACCATCAAAGGGGCACAAATCCAGATTTATTTGCTAATACTGAGAAATTATTGATAGGAGAACTCAATAACACTTTATCTGAGCTGGGAATCGAATCCACTACCTTATGCTCAGCATTTACGCTTGCAACCACCAGACAAAATAGACAGCCAAAATCAAAAATCAACATATTTTCATTTCACATGAGCTTACATGGGCACTTATAAAACGTCGAGAAAAAGTTCACGGTTCGGGTTGGTCGATTCTTATGGAGAAGGACCGGCAAGAAACTCCATGGTTACTCAAATAGCTCAGCCGTTAACTGTCACATAAAAGAATATTGTTCTATAGACACGAAACTAAACTTCTCATACATTACCGCTCACGACCGTCTATTATTGATCATGAGCTTTCTTCACGAACAGTTACAAGCCTGTAGAAGTTGTCACCATACTTGACATCCGGGTTGAGATTGCTGTTAGCTGTTATGATCAAATGCGCATGAAGATTTCAATGTTTGTAATGAAATTAACTGAGACCCAACACAGACGAGCGGTGTCAACGTAATGCTGTAGAAATAGGAAATATATTTATTTATTTATGCACACAAAATGCTTTATAGGACTAAACTAACTAGGTTAAATTCGGGGTAACACAGTTGCCCTTTCCTGATTTACAGGTACTTTTTGCTACCTGTAGTTTTTGCCCTTGCGCCTCATTTATCGTAAAAGCAATGCTAAGTTTTCCCTTTTCTTCCCTCTTTCTCCCTCATAACTCAATATTTAAAAAAAAACTATACCAAAATTCATCAAAATCGATTTAGCCATTTAGGCGTGAAGACGTAACAAACAAACTCACTTTCGCTTTTATAATATTAGTAAGGATTACATTAAGACAGAAGAGCACAAAGGTACTGCATATTTCATAAGAAATTTCTTCCAGCAGACCTGCGAGAGGAAAATTGGATGAGATATGAAGACACAGTATGTAGAAAAGACAAAACAGGAAAATTTATTATTATCAATCACATATATTATGATCACACCTATCTCAAATATGATCAATTTTAAAGTAATTTCTACTCGTATTTTAGTTGACATTTCCCGTGACCCAAGGGCTGGCTTTTTCTTTGGCCAGAGGCTAAGCGTTGCCATACAACGTGGCAACGCGGCCAGTCTCTAAGGAAATTACCAACTGACAGCGTTGAGGACGATTTTTTGAGGTTATTTTTTAGTTTATTTATAAGTTAGTTTCTTTATACTCGTTTCACGTACAATAGCCACGACTGTGGTTGATACTGATAAGGTTGCTACAAGATTAGTGTACTTTCGATTCAAAAAATGTATGTTAGTTGCGCGATTTTTCTGTCAATTGTTAGTCAATTTTTAAAACTCTATAACCGAAAAGGCATAATGCAGAAGGGGTTCAATTTCCATTTTTTCTAAATTATATATGAATTAGAGAATACTTACTTATTTCTCTAAAAATTTACATACATGATAAGCTTATATCGTTTAGTAGCAATGAAAAATAAATACAAAATAAAAAAAATCATCATTCTACAACTAAAAAAATACAAAGAACCGACTTCCAATAATACACTAAAAAGACGTTATATTTCTTAACTTCCGAAAATCACTTTTTTGTAACATAACATTACGCCTATAATTTCCGAAGGATATAAGGCTTGTGCTGTTCTGTACAAGTTGGATAAAATAGCACAACTTACAGCGTAGGTGTTGCCATAATCATCAGCATACTTGGTAAATCAATATTGGTGCTTGTATATTGATTTAACAATTGAACAAGAGGATGCTAGCGCTTGAGTTCTTGCAAGAATTATTGCTATAATTTGTCTTTCACGTCCCACACACATGTAGTTAAAGCAAAATAAATAATAATCAATCGGTGAGTTAGAAAAAGGTCTCAAGGTTATTTATTTTACAAGAGTGGTATTTTTAACATACTTTAGATTATTACTTTCCAATACTGGACCAGACCTCCAAATTATTATAAATTCAATGAAAATATATAGTTTCATTATAGAATACATATTTCATAAACTCCAGCATAATACAAATTGACATGTCCCTTCAAATTCTTAAGTAAGTGAACGTGTGTGAGAAAATACATAATGCCCCATTTCGACTCAATTTATATTATAAATGAGGTTTGTAATACAAAATTTATAATATAAATGGGTTTGAGTGGATACTCATGTTTTTCTCACATATTCAAATGAAGAAATTTTGTGGTAGCTACCATCAATTTTTACGAGACAGTCTATAATGTATACCTAATATGTTTTTACATACATTATTTTTGAGGGGTTCTTCATATGGAGGTACTTGACAAATATTATGAGTGTTAAGACAGCCTGTATTATGTATTATTATATTGAGTCCTAGCTCGCGCCCGCGGCTTCACCAGTGTGATGATTGAAAAAAAGTATTCTATAATTATGTTATTCCAGACTATAATCTAACTTTGTGCCAAATTAGACCCAGATCCGTTCAGCCGTTTTGACGTGAAAGAGTAACAAACATCCATACATCCATCCTCACAAACATTCGCATTTATAATATAACTACCTGCGCCCATAAATACGGCTTTGCCCGCGTGATAACGGTTTACGGTTTAAGAAAATTTATTTCGCTCAAAAAGAATACAATTATTCACTTTTATGAAGAAAAACATAATAATTAAGATAGACGACGTTTCGCATAGTTATAAAATAAAATTAGATTAAAACAAAAATGGAAAAAACTTAAAAAATATTTTTACATTGTTCAGGTGGTACTTGAGTAGTATTTTGAAAGTTGGAAGTGATTTCGACATGAGTATCCTATGTGTTATTCCAGACTATAATCTACCTCTGTGCCAAATTTTATAAAGATCCGTTCAGTAGTTTTTTCGTGAAAGAGGATCAAACATACATCCTTACTCACCAAAATTCGCATTTGTAAAATTATATAATAGTATGATATTATATTGTAATAATATAAGTAGGATGGTATTATGGTGATGGATGAAGGAGAGATAGACTACAGTCTTGGTTTTTCTGCAACCACGAGCAACCTACTGTTTTCTATTACTATAATGTTTGTGATAGTAAGGTAGGGCTATTTGAACAGTGGTTACGAAGCATGATTAGTGTGCACTTATATTTGTAGGGTTCCATACCTAAAAAATAAGCGGTACCCTTATAACAGGGGTGGCCAACTTGAATAGACCCAAGATCTACTTTTTACGTGCGAAACCCTGTGCTTCCTACCAATGAAATATTTCTTAAAGTTTTAAATGAAACTGTATAGTCCAATATCTATATCATTTAAATGTATTTTTTTTTTATTAAAAATCACACAATATGATACGTGATACGTTGCGGACTTGTTAGACGTATTTTTTTTGTTTTCGCTGCATTGATCGACTGGAATATTAACCGCGATCGACCGGTCGATCGCAATCGACCTGTTGGCCATCCCTGCCTTATAAGATCACTTTGTTGTCCGTCTGCCTGTCTGTCTGTCACGACCCTTTAACTCGGGAACGCGTGAAGGTATCGACTTGAAATTAAAACCATGAACTCAAGTCTGTTGTTCCTTAAAGCTATAAAAATCAACCGTCTAAATGTATGCAGTCAAAAAAGATGGCCGTTTATGTCGCAAGTTTGTGCGGAATCCTTGGTGTGCGATTCCCACTCGCACTTGGCTAGTTTTTTTTATGTTTTGACTCGTGTATACGTAGTTTTTACTTTTTCCTTTATTTCATAAACAAACAAAATTTTGTACATGTAAGTATGGAGATTGTTCAAAATTCTTGCTAATTTTATCTAATAACCAACAAAATGTGATACAAATTTACATGTTATCTAATTTGAGCTTTAAATTAGAACGCAAAAAGGTGAAATTTCAATAAAAGTTAGTCAACTGATTATGTTCCTTTGAAAGTTTAATGAGTGGAATTAATGCTTCATTTAGGTTCACCGTAGAAGAATTTCACGCATATTATGAACATAACAATACTATATGGTATACAGAATACACATATAAACACGTATATCTATAACTTCTTTGATGAATCGTAGATTGGAAAAGGACATACGTACCTCATAAATGTCAACAAATAAATCTTTTCATTTTTACTTGCTTTTATGTGTCATCACTTCAAATAAAAAGTTATTTAATGAACTATTCCGAAATATTAAATGAAACAGCTGATTTTTACTCCACGAATGTATGAGCAAACACATCACTTCAAAAAAACTTTGATGGCCATTTATTCAATACTAGCTATCACCCGCGGCTTCGCCCGCGTGAAATTCGGAATAAGACAGTTCCCTTTTCCTGATTTGCAGGTACCTGCCACCTGTAGTTTTTGCCCTAGCGCCTTATTTATTGTGATAGCAATGCTAAGTTTTCCCTTTTTTCCCTCTTTCTCCCTCATTTATCACTCTTTAAAAAAAATAGCCTATGTCCGTCTCCAGGGTCCCAACTATCTCTGTCCTAAATTCATCAAAATCGGTTTAACCATTTAGGCGTGAAGAGGTAACATACAAACTCACTTTCGCTTTTATAATATTAGTAAGGATTCATCTAAAATAGCTGATATTAATTTCGCTCTGCACCAAAGCCCATACAAAGCACCAAGCTCAAATCAATTTTCATACAAACTTAAATATACAGAAAGCTATCAAAATTGAATCCATTGGCCCCAAATCTTGGCACACAACACACCAAAATAACATATGAACAAAGAGAAGCAAAGTGACGTATTTTATTGTCTGTGGTACATTATTTACCATAATCGGAAATTCACTTTGGCGTTTGGCCAGTAAGCTTCCTATATCACTTTGGTGGAACGAACAAGATTCGTGTTTTCATTCGGTTTTCGGAATTTAAGAAAAATAAAGCTGGATTATAGTGTCAGTTGCATGCTAAGAATCGTGTTATGTTGCCAGTATCGGTCAAAATTTTGTAGCTTTAGAATTCTATGGTTAAATTCTGTTTTCAAATTATGTTCAAGTTACTGGAACAAAAAAAAAGACTTCTACTGGGGATTATTACAACATAACTAGATTTCCAAAGACGCAATTATCTAATGATTTGACCTCGATTGATCAAACAACTATCATTTATTTATAGTTAGTGCCATAGTTTCCGAAAGTTTCATTCATGATTTTCTCAATTTAGTACTTGATAAATGTCGAACTGACTTTTGCCTGGCTAACATAAAACAACCATTAGCCTCAACAGCTTATAAAGATTTGAGTGCCGATTAATCCTATATCATAAACTCCGCTAGCTCAAAGTAAGCTATAAATAAGTACAGACGACGGCACATCAACCTCCGCAAAACCATTTTAACCTGATCTCTCTACTACGGTGTGCGATCCCTAGTAGAGAGATCAGGTTATAATAGTTTAGGATAGGTTGACCTGCCGTCGTGTGTACATTACCAACCATAATCGGTAACTCAGTCTGGCTGACAGCCAGTATACTTCCCGTAAAACGCGATACAAGAATCGTTTCCATTACAAATGAATAATTGTGTCGGACGCTACAATGCTTTGGACGCCGTGTTAATGGCTAGGAAAATTAGGGAAACAAGATCGTGGCAGCTTGTATTGAATTATGTTTTTAATGTTTGTTTGTTATGGGGTCATAGTTATACTAAAATTGACGGTGTTTTAGGGTTCTTTACCTCAAAAGGAAGAAAACGGAACCCTTATAGGATCACTTTGTTGTCCGTTTGTCTGTCTGTCAAGACCCTTTATCTCGGGAATGCGTAGAAGTATCGATTTGTTGAAACCATATACTATAATCCCATCAAGCTGTAAAAAAATCAACCATCTGAGTCTACGCAGTCAAAAGATATGGCTTTTTATGTCTCAAGTTTGTACAGAACCCTCGGTGCACGAGTCCGACTCTCACTTAGCCGGTTTTTTTTGGTGCTCATAGCTAAATAAACAGCCGCTCCGATCAGCCTGTGGATGGGTGAGCTGCTGCGTGCTTAGTTACCTCCGTGCCTCGGAAAGCACGTTAAACCGTTAAGTCAGTGTCTCGAATGTGTAGCTCAGTCTTACCAAGGGGTATCGTATTACCAAGTGCTAGTTGTGTTGTTAAGGTCAAATAGGTAGTCGCTCCATATAAAAGTCTGACACTCCCCCTCGCTCTACTCAGAACAAAAGAAGATTTGATGATTTCTCATCCGCAAAAAAATGCCCTACAGATTTTTTTATCTGATTCACAATTCTCACACAGCTTAAATTAAAACCAGCTTCAACTGGTACAAAGTTAAGTACAGAAGACTGGCTGTCGTCATATTGTCGCAGTTGATTACGCCAATTATCTCTCATTGAGCTGATGTACTCACTAATAGAGGAATGTTTGGATTAACAAATTGGACCAATTAACACTGAAATACTTCAGTTCCTCCTTAAGATTTGGTGTAATTTGTTGTTTATTTTCGTTTTGATTTTGTACACTGGTTTGATGTGATTAATTTATTTTAAATAGTCTTCAGCGTGTGTACAAACTGCCAAAATTTTATGTTTTTTATTCTGCATTTTTAAGTTTTTATTTTAGATGGGAAATCATCAAACAAATTCTCCCGCTCTGGGTGGAGGGGGGGGGGGGTCACAGACTTTTACTGACTAAAACCCATGATCTCTTCTATGTTTTTTATGTTCCGGGGACGCGGTGTCTTTTTCGAACAACCCGCAACCCTGGCAGGCAGTGGCCCTAGTAGACCTCACTTTTCACAGCTTGTGCTTTATTATGTTTGCTATCGGTACTTTCGTCACCTATTGGTATGACCAACAGACCACCAAGTGCTGTGTGACCTCTAATTTTTGGATTTCGTATAGTTATCATTTGCTTCGGCAAAGGAAAACATCGTGAGGAAACCAGCATGCCCTCAGAGATAATTCTCGACGGCATGTAAAGCCAATTCATTCATGGGGGTGGCATTATAAGCCTGACATCAGGTTAGACACTAACTACACGATACAGACGGATTACTCTTGTAGATAAATTCCAATTTCGATGGCACGGTTGGCACAGTGGCTAGGCGATCGACTGCTGCGCTGCGTGTCGCGGTTTCGATCCCCGCAATATTATATAAAAAAACAAATATTTGTATGACCTACAGGTAGTTGTTTCGGGTCTGGCTTTTTGTGTGTGTGAGTTTAAATGTTTATAAACGCACCCACGACGCAGGATAAATTCGTAGTGTGAGGCAAGGTCTTTATAAAAGAAAAAAAACACAATTTAAAACCAACACCTCCAATGGCTTCATTTGCGATGCGGTTAAACATTAATCACATTTAAAGTCTCTTATCCATAAACTTGCTTTCAAAATCATCCATCGACTATAAGTGTTTTTTTTTTCGCCCGTGGCACCGGACGCCACATCCGTTGAGGATCGTGACCAGAGTCAACCTTTGTCAGTCGGCTTAACACAAACTCCTGGGCTTGAATGTTTAATGCTATATTAGCTCATACCGCAACTGATTTGACTATGAATTAGTGTATTACATCCCACTCTTCAATTGTTTTATGTGTGTTGATGGCAAGTTCCTGGTGGATATGGTGTTGTAAATCTCCGGTGTTTTATGTACTCCTGGTATTAGTTTTGTTAATTTTTGGAATGGTAGTGATTTTGTTGGACGTGAGGCAGCCGTGTGAAAATCAACGGTTCAGTATCCGGAAACAACGTTTGATTATTGTCATTCGTATTTAACTTTAGGTGACTTTTTCCTATTGTTATTTGGTTACACTAAATAAATAAAGATTGATTAACAAATAAATCCCAATTGCTGTATTAAAATACTAGCTGGCGCCCGCGGCTTAGCTCGCGTGATATTGAAAAAAAATTGCTTATGTGTTATTCCAGAATATAATCTACCTCTGTGCCAAATTTCATCAAGATCCGTTCAGCCGATTCGACTTGAGAGATACACAGACATACATTCATGCATCTATCCTCACAAACATTCTCATATAAAATATTATAAAAAATAAATAAAAGTTATAAAAAATAATTTCAATCAGCGCAATAATATTAAGTTACTAATTAACTTATCATATAAAAATCTTAGAAGATACATTTGAGCCATTTTAAGATTTCCAATTGAAGTTTTGCAAACACGTTAAGTTTTTTTTTACGTTCCCCCGCAACGCACCTCACGTAAAGCGACGATGCGTCTGAGCCTTTGGATGACAATGCACGGTCAGCTAAGAGACGTCATTCAAAATCCAGTACTGTGAACTCCCAAAGACGCGGAATATATTATTTTGTATGCAAACCCATGTTATCGGAATCAAATTCAAAGGTTTGTTTAGAAGGATACGACCGCTGAGCATGAAGGGTTTGATTCCTAGGTCGGGGAGAGTGTTACCGGGAATTTTGCAGGTATATGGCAATATTGGGTGTACAATATACCTCTCCCTGATCCTTTTAGAATTACAGGCGTGATATTATTTCATGTTAATCTTACTCCATCTTAAACTAAGCAATTTCTGCAAATTAAAACCCTTATAAAATCTACTTTTCATTCTGAACAGATCCCTTAACTTAACTTTACTGTCATGTTCCATTCTAAGGGTATTAATAAAGCGAATTTAATGTCGAAACCCTGTTAGAAGATTTAAATTAGGTTTAAAGCTGAAACTGAGCTCGACACCGCGATCCAATTACGACCTCTCAACGACACTTTTTGAAATTAAAACCTGCATAGAACTAGATCAACATAACTAGGTCTATGTTTTTTTTTTTATTTATGGTTAACTGGGCTCGTTTCTTGATCTGTTATCGCTATAATATCGGGTTCGAAATTTGAAATCTGCTGTTTGATTAATCAGAAACGGTTTTCGTTAATTTGAATATGGAATTTAAATGTTTTTGAAACGATTTGGTTATTGAACAAGAGTCTAAATCTGACACTGGCTGTCAATAATAAGAAAACGTATTTCGATTGTAGCATAGTACCTACTTATCTAATTTAAGAAAAGACCGCGAATATCGAATATCACTCTAAATTTTAATACGCCGGCCGGCATTCCAGAGTGATCGAAAGTCTCTATCAGTATTATCAATGAAAAATAATGCAAAAAAATAATATTTTATCACTTCTCGTGTTCGAAGATACTTCGCAATTGGCAGTGTTATAAAATACCGACCACCACTGGTTGTTACGTAGATATTGTTTATATGCAACTGAATACATGGTGACTAAAGCACTCAAAATATCACGACAGAATCTCAACCTTATTGTGGTAGCAGTAAAGTTGGAAATATTATTTTGAGAATGACAGCAATATTTTTAAAACCGATCGTGTTACAATCAAACTTGATTTATAAAATAATTAAAAGTTATGTTCTTCGACCATATTGTGCTTTTGTTTTGAGTTATTTAAGCGTTCGAATATTTATGGGTTGCATATGTTTTATTTTTTTGGTTTTACAACTGGCGGTTCAACTGGATAAGATTGTAATACTGCTCAACTGGACTATCCTGTGGTGACATCATCTGTAATTAAATTTAGGGCTCTCAGCCAGGGTTTACAAACTAGGTTTTAAACTAAATATATTCCATTTGTAATGAAAGAAAGAAGTTTATTGGAGAGAGCAAATTATTTTGGGCATGTTTATAAAAGCATTCTTAAAAACCGCCTCACACGCAAATTTAAGAAAATATTCTTCGTTTCCTTATTCTTTTTTATTGGTGATGATAATAAAGCGTTTGTAAAAGCAAAAACAGCTGCAGTACAACGTTGGTTTAGTTACAAAAACGATTAAACGCTGGGATACTAACTAACGTTAATTTGAAGGCGCCATCAAAGTCATAAAACTAATCAAATATAGGTCGCGACATTGAACAATAAAAACAAAAAACCGTATAAAATCAAATAACACCTCGAGAACTTGTTCAAACAATTAATACCAAAACAATTCATAACTGTTGATTGCCATGCCAAATCGCGAAGTTCGACGCAAAAGCAATTCCTTTACAAAATATTAATTTTCAAATAATTCACAAAACCTTTAGAGTAGCGCCTTGATTGAAATTGATGACAACAAATACAAAATTCACTTTACTTGTTTTGCTTCTTAGTAATTTGTTAATCGCTCGCATTCCGTTACAAATTTCTTGAGAATAACAATACCGGTACCTATTTAGTATGTTCACATTCTGTATCGGTTTTACTGATTCTTGTAATTTTAAATGTGTGAACCTTTGTCAAGGTACTCTAATTATAGTAAAAAAACGATTTAAGACACACAAGTTAAATGACAGCGTTTGTTTGTTATGAATATGATAGAGCTTTTTTTGTGTCTCTCATTTCAACAATGAGTTTGTCATCTGTTTAACCAGACAAGTCCTGTAAACCTCCAGTCAAGGAAAAAACTTAAAAACTAAGCGACTACACGCTAAGTGCTAAGAGCATCCCCTATGGGGTACGAGCCTCGGCTTAGGGCGTAATGACGGAGCTGTGTTTCCATCCAATATGAACAAGAATGCGTTTGAAACGAACCAATACCAAAGCTTCTTTTTCACAGCTTGAGCTAAGTTAGCTATGTGATTGGCTAGTTTTACACACATCTCTCGCCACGCATCCTCGCTCATCTTCGGTGGAAACGCAGTTTAAGAGTGGCTACATGGTATGGGCAGGACGGGACCTAGTAGCAGGTTGTTCGATAGAGATACCGTGGCCCCAGAACACAAAGGGCAAAATAAGCAACATGGATTTTAGTCAGTAGAAGTTATTTAATGATTTTTCAACCGCAGAAAATAGGTATTCCAATACCAAATTTCATTCTCTTCCGTTAAACCTTTTGATTTGATCGTGAAGGATGTAACAAACATGCACACTTGTGATTAATGTGATAGTAAGTACTAAAAAATCATTACGAATTCATTGTTCGCACATTCCTCTTTAAAATGAAGTACCATGATTGGAACTAAGTTATAAACCACAGAATAAAATAAATCATTCCAAAGATTCACCAAAGACTTTCAAACAAACTTAAAATTATACTTCGTTAAATCCACAAAACAATTCTCTAAACACCTCTAATGAATACAAAAGCTGTAGCGAATGCAGGTTGATTCAACGAGTCATTAATTTTCGCCATGACAATGCAATTTCAACTGTTTGCTATAAATTAACAATACTAATGTTTGACCAGTGGAAAGCGATAAAATTTAGTCGTTGGTGTTATACAGTTTCTGCGTTTGTATTTGTTTTTCATATTGCTATTCGTTTTTTTTGCTTTCAGGAAAATTAAGGAATTATCGTGTTCATATTTGATGACCCCACCATCAAATATGAACACGATAATTCCTGAGCCTGAAATTGTTTGCAAGATCACTGATTTTAATAGGTTATCATTAATGAAATAGTTGTGTTAGCGATTTTAATTTTAACCTAACTCCCAGTTACGTTGCGGGTTGTTCGAAACAGATACCGCGGCCCCGAAACGCAAAGGGCAATAGAAGGAACATGGGTGGGTTTTAGTCAGTAAAAGTCTGACACACCCCCCGCTCCGCCCAGAGCGGGGGAAGTTATTTGATGATTTCCCACCCCAAAAAAAAATCTCCCAGTTACGGTGATACTGTAGGTTAGAATTCTTATTTTTTCCTTGCATATTCAATGCTGGATCGCATAACTTTGAGTCCTACCATAAAAAAACGGGCAAGTACGAGTCGGACTTGCGCACCGAGGTTCCCTAAAACTTTACATTGACATAAACGGCCATATCTTTTAACTGCGGTAGGCGGCTGATTTTTTCACAGCCCTAAGCAATACAAACTTGGGTACAAAGTTCTAATTGATACCTCCTCGCGTTTGTAAGTAAAAGGGTCTTGACAGACAGATGAACAATAAGGTGATCCTATAAGGGTATCGGTTTTTATTTTATTTTCTGCCATAGATTTTCTTATATAGATTTGCCATAGATTTGATGAACAAAATACTTGGTACCAACCAAGTATTGGGCTTCGTCGGCTTCGTGAATAGTGCGTTTAAACCCGGTATTTGAAAAGTAAAATCATAGAATATTTTTTTACTTATTCTCAAACATAAACACGATTACTTTTATTATGATGAGCTGTGGTATAAAATAACCATTACGTGGCGCTCTCACACAGTAAGAAGGCGACGCAGCAGAGCTGATAGAAGATGCCGGGGGGAGGAGATGGACAGAACCAACGACCAGTGGCCCGTCTTAACCTTGGATCGAAAGAACTGGAAGTCGTGGGACTCTCCCCACGACTTTCAGTTTTTCAGAACACATCACATCAACATTAACTAACAGGTTAACAGTGACAGTAACTTTTATGATGCCAATAAATCTGATAAAAATAATGTCTATGGAGCTGTTCACATAAAGCAAATTCATCATGACGGTGCAAAATTTTTGTCAACTGTGTTTTTACTTGAAACTTACTGAGAAGTTTACGAGGTAACTTGGCATCATTTCCCATGTCGTTAAAACCTGTTTTTATGGGGATTCTTCTTCGAAAAACTCCTTTTTTAGTATGTTTAGTTTAACATTTTTACATGTGTATATTTTATTTCTTTCTTTCAAGGAAAGAAAAACGGTTTTTTTGCAGAAATAAAACGCACGTTATAACGTAACATAAAGTAGTCAAAATCTTCCGAGGTTGCGGGTTGTCCCGGGGTTGTGGGTTGCTCGAAAGAGATACCGCGGCCCCGGAACATAAAAGGCAAAAGAAGGAACATAGGTGGGTTTTAGTCAGTAAAATTCCCCCCTCCACTCCACCCAGAAGAGCAGGGTAAGTTATTTGATGATTTCCCATCCGTAATAAAAAGAAGGCAAAATCTTATAACTATATTATGATTCCGTTTTTTAGTTTCGATGTCGCTTACTACTTGTTTTTACTCTTTAAAAGATTGGACCTGTCCTAGTTTTACAAAGTTTGCTCGGAACCCAGCACCAGCAATATTGCTTGAACGGTTTTTTACCTGAAACAAGACTTAAACTTCTACTGAAAGTAGTTGACCAATTTATTTGAAATAATTTTGCTCAAGTCAAGTTTTTGGTGTTAGCGAAATGAAAGTTAATAGTTGAGTAGTAGTACGGAAGTACTACAATGTATCATTGATCATATCACTTCCATTCACAGAAACAAAACAATCCGCCCCATTTAACTTTTTATATAATCACGAACAATAAAAACATTAATGACGAGCAAGACGTGTGCGAATGTTTTTGCTGTTCACATTCAATCGTCACTCCCATAAAACTTCTCAGCGCCATTCACTCACTCGCTCTAATGTCATTCACACATCATTTGCACTTGTTTTAAAAGAAAACATTCACTCATTTGATCTAGACCAAACTTTCACTCTGTGGTTTCCGAAATTCGAACCATACGTTATTTTAAATGTTACCAAATCGGTTACGCTCCAGTAGGAGTATTCTATAAGTCGCTACTTTCTCTCTATTCAATAAAATGGCACTCATTACTGGACTTTCCATAATTTGGATTTTTTGTCCGCTCTGTGACTAAATTGATGTCACGCATTCATTTAAATATTGAATGTTTCGCTAAGGTAGAAAATCAAGCATAATTTAAGTGTAATTTTGTTAGAGCAGACGATTTAAGGCACTGTTATGGACAGTTTTTTCAGTGATTCTTCAAATTACCATGAAAACATGAAACAAATTAAAAATAACTAGGAAGTCTTTAGTCTAATAAGTCCTCTTTCTTTGTACACAAATAATCTTGCATGCACTATTTCAAAACTATGTTTCTCCAAAGCTACTTCGCATGTCGATTGTTGGCATAAAAGCCTACTATCACTTAAATCCGTGTTACAAACACCTAGTTTCATTAACCGGTTGCTTTACCTTAATCTCGTAAAATAATTGTATTGTGCAATTTATCGACTTTACGCATTTAATCGATTTTAGCAAGAAATCGTTGCAATTGACTTTCATTTAGTCTTTGCATGATTTGTTCTTGAAAAGATTTGATAAAAAATTGTAACAAAGTTACCAATTAATATAATATATAAACAATACGATATACATTCGTTGGATGAAGATTTCTATACACGCAATAGGATAAAAATGATTTTTTTTCTAGTCATTCTGGATTATTTATTTTTATCACAAATAAACAAAAGCGCGCCACGCATGGCACTAAAAGTAAAAAAAATACAACACAATAAAAAAACGAGACAGCCCAATGTTTCGAAGCGTGATTTTAATGCACCTTTTATAGCATCGAATAAAGTGATTACCACTCGTCACATTATCGATACAAAAGGTTCATCTGAGCGTGAAACACGTTTCATTTCCAATACGTTCAACACGCGCGTCACACGAGGCTGAATCAACTTCAACATCTGAGCAACCAGTCTTTTCGCCACGTCGACGTCTAAGTAAAACAATTGACCATAAAATTGTCCGTACGTGTCCCTCACAAAAAGAGAAAGCCTCGCCCGGGTCCATTCTAATGTCCCGTTTCTAAGAACATTATGTCTTATTTAAGAGATACGACAAAAAATAAAATAGCCCGCGCCGTGAAAGAATAAGGCAAAATGGGCCATAAACGCTGCCCCGTTGTATCTAAAGACAAAAGTCGTAGAGCTACCGGCGCACAAATATTTGGGATGTTGTTAAATGCGTTTCTAAGTTTATTGCGACATTGTTACACATAACATTTTTTCCCATTCAGCGAGTTTTGACAGCGGAACAATGGTAATTTCAGCTTCTGTTTTATAATGAGGAGCTGAGCGACAAAAGCTTTACGATATTTTGGGAAGGCAGCCGTTACGCTTTTGTTTTGACGATACTGACAAAGGCCATATTAAAATATTGTAAACACGAACTTCATTTCGGAGTCCGCGGGTTCCGTAAATTGCATAATTCTAAAACGTTTCTTTTCTTTTTAGCGATTCTACTTGACTGAAATTACTGGGATCAGTACTGCATTTAAATTCCCTATTTTATATTCCTTCCTCTTCGTCTGTCTATCATATTAGAAAATCAAAGAATCGTAGCATCGTTGCATGTTCTGAATTTGAATCAACCACAATTAAAATAACAATGACATAATTTTTTGTTTTCTCCATAACTTCTACACCGACGTGTCATTAAACATACGATGATATTAATTCTCCAGACTCAAAAGATAGCGCCACAGATTATGCGACAAAAAAGTCGTAAGGGGTGGGTTTAATCGGTTTTTTTACTGCTGTCGGCATTACACATGCGGAACCGACAGACCAGAACCAATGTTCATGTTTCAGACCGCCAGTGGCTTTGAAAAGAGCGGTCGGAACATTCAGTTGTGTGATGTCATCGAAATTGTCGCAGTGTGTGTCATATTATGGTTGTCATCTTTGCTTTACATGTTTAATACAATTTTTAATGAAAAAGAATATACCTTCAAAAAAGGACAGTCAATGAAAAGGTTCATAAAAAAATTGGTTATAAGCCAAAATTCACTGAACAGGACCAACAACATTTTTTCAAATAAAATATTTGGGTGAACAATATTTTACCATAATTTAAAAATAATACCAATATTTTACTGTCAATACTTACATTTATTGCTTTTCTGGCCAGAGGAACCGAACACACCTATGACAATTTCAGTCATAAAAGGCGGTAAAAGGAGCAATTACACCATTTCAAAAGCCAAGTTCAAAAAAGCTACCGCTGCTTTTACAGCTCTAGCAACTTTTATTGTAGCGAACATCGGGACCATTCCGTGACGTCCTGTAAGCCCTGTTTATGCCAAACAGATTCGAACGTATTCCGACCCTATTCGAACTATTCGGTCTATTCGGTAGCTGTCGGTACGCATCAAATAAAATTTAATTCGCCCATTGTGTCAGGGTTGCCAATGTAAAAAAAAACTTGGATTGGAGGACAAGTGGAGGTTGTTATGTGAAAAGGATGGGTTTTAATGTCATAATTTTTGCTCACGATGTATTATAAAACGTATGAACTTATTGGTATGGAAAGTGCAAGAGGTAATAGAAACGGGCGTCGCTATAAATTAATATAGGATCTTTGTGGTACCATATAAACACAATGTGTACAATGAATTCATTGACAAAACGCTGAATGATCCATTTTATATCCGTTAGTTGAGTAGATATTTGCGGTAGTCTTCATCCTTACTAATATTATAAAAGCGAATGTGAGTTTGTTTGTTGTACATGGCTAAACCGATTTTGATGAATTTTGGTACAGAGATAGTTGGGACCCTGGAGGCGGACATAGATTGAGATATGAGGGAGAAAGAGGGATAAAAAGGGAAAACTTAGCATTGCTATTACAATAAATAAGGCGCAAGGGCAAAAACTACAGGTAGCAGGTACTTGAAAATCAGGAAAGGGGAACTGTGTTACCGTAAATTTAACGCGAGTGAAGCTGCAGGCAAAAGCTAGTTTAATATAAATGCTGACAAAACGAAACTTGATATATTTTATCAGGTCCCTGAAAATATCTTGGTGCCAAAAGACTCAAACAACCCACCTCTTTACATCTCGTTATCACATTTGTATAACATCCCTCATTAAACTCACACAACAGCGGCAAATCGTTACCAACAAACACATGTTTATCTCCATTCATTGCTAGTTTATTTGAAAAGTTTCAGCCAATTGTGTCCCACTTCCATCGTAAATCATTCTAGTACCTACTCCTGTTGCTTGTGCTACCGAAGTTTGGCTGTTCGTTTTATGATTCTTTTGTTTAAAACTTTTATTGGCTCTGGCCGTTCCAAAAACTAATTTATTCAGGAGCCTTACCCATCAGCCTTGGAACTTGGAACTTGCCTACTTCGAAAGGTCCCATTCTCCCATTTCGCTTTTTACGTTTTACGATTATTTTTTCTTCACTGTGTAAATGTATCGAATTGGAGTAAATAGGTGCTCCGTTTAAGTTTGCGCTTTTATTGTTTTAGTTTTTAATTCTGTTCTTATTTATTTGTTTGTCAAACTGGTTTTTTAGAACTTTCTATTGCAGTTTTAGCTTTACAACTATACTATTAGCACAGATAATATTTCCTTTACTAAGGACCGATTTTTCAATCATTAGGTAACTTTTACCTGTAGAGTAAATGCGACGTTTTGACAAAGTGTACATAGAAAAAAACCGTAAAAATGACAAACTTATTCGTCAGATAAAAGTTAACTGGCGATTGAAAAACCCTGACTAAAACAGAGTTTGTGAAAGAAATGGTCATCAAAATGTATCAGACAGGCATTATTAAAAATATCTAGTCCACATTCACAGTTTTCAAATAATTTACATACAAGCACATAGGTGTGTAGAGTTTTTAGAAAGGGAAACTTGGAAGATTCAATATTTTCCCACCAAATAGTCAAATTCAATTCCAAATATTTTCAATAAACCACACTCATAATCAGCACCCAAATGGCTTTACCGAATGCAAATGTCCAAAACCTATTAGAGCTTGCGTAATAGTTCGGAAATTCTGTTATCATTTGATAGACGAGTGCTAATAAAATTTTATGTCACACTTTCTAGTAACCGTAACGTAAAGATAAAGCGTACTCAATGGGAATGACTCTATTCAACTTTGACATTACGTATGCAAAGACCAGTAAACCAACTCGATCGTGATTCGTGAGTAAGAAATTCATTAGTGAAGACGAAGCTATAAAGCTAGTAATTTACATTTGGAAGTTAAAGAAGGAGATTCAGTTTGAAGTTAAGTTCAATAAATCTATCATGGGATGCTGATTTATTCATGTCTAGCATGTGAAAATTAAAAAAAGGAAGATACTATGTCGAAAAAGCACTGCAATTTGTTTCACCAACTTGCTGGCGCCCGCGGCTACGCCCCCGTGATATCGAAAAAAAAATCCTATGGGTTATACCAGACTATAATCTACTTACCTCTGTGCCAAATTTCAATCAAGATCCGTTCAGCCGTTTTGACGTGAAAGAGTAACAAACATCTATTAATACATCCATACATCCATCCATCCTCACAAACATTCGCATTTTTAATATTAGTAGGATGTGAGCAAAATAAACACCAAAACAAACTACAGAACCTGAAAGATACTCACAAAGTTGACACAAGTTACTGAAATTATTGGTTTCAAATTGGTCCTTATTTTATAAGCAATAGCAACAATTACAACAAAGGATTCAACCGTAAGATGTGGAACAGGATTACCAAGTGATCTGTCCCAAATAGTTGGGAAAATAACCAGATAAAGAAGAAGATTATTATACTCATAGAAAGTCTCCCAATAATGAACCAAATTGACCTACGCATTTTCACTTGTCCAACGTAGATGCGGCGTGAAAATACCAAAGTAATAACACAACGGATTTCTTAAAACATACCTAATGAGTTTTTAAAGTTATTAAGGCAAATTACCATTGAAACGATTCTTGATTCTGAGGGTGTGTAATAAGTTACCATGATGTGTTGTGGGCGTTCAAAATGCTCGGATTTAAGCCGCTAGAAAGGCTTCTGTATTGCAGCCGATTAGCCTTATGATTTATTATGGGCTATCTCAGTTTTTGCTGGCTTGACTGATCTTTGGCGGCTCTTGGGCGAGTCTGGGTGATTTGTGGGACTTAGCGAGTGATGTGTGGTGTTATTGCTTCGAGAATATGTGCTGTTTTTGTTTCGTTAGTCAACTGTTTTGGTGATGTTTATGTTTGGTGTTTTTCGTTGATTTGATTTTTGCCTTTGGGTCGATTTATCGTCGACTTGATTTATAGTTAAGTAAAGCTCTAAGTTTGCATTCAAAATCCAGTTAAATACAAAAGTTTTGTTTTGGAATAAATAAAAAGTTTCATAACAACAAAAACTCAATTATATTAAACGCCAACTTAAACAACAAAAATCTGTTAACAACTCGACGACATTATAAATAGTAAACCAGTCAAAGTTTGTACAGTTACGATCAAAAGTCGTTCAATATTGTTACGGAATTAAACTCTCATTCATTTATAATGTACGAAGGTAGGTACAGGAAACCAACTTGAAAAAAAACTTTATCGATGATCGTTTAGGCCGAGCGGTACCACCGAAATGGTTATTTAATGTGAAAAAATTATAGAACTCTTTTTATTTGGAGGTTCTGGTTATGACTGACTTAATTACCGGTGTACTATGATTTATTATACATATAATGCAGGAATAATTTTTGAGGCAGTCCAATGACGTATGACTGGTCTCTCTGGGAACAGGTTAAGCCGCCGCTGGCGTTACGGAGACGGCCATAGAGTAAGTTAATGAAAACTTTTGGGGAATTGTCTATTGAAGAAATTTACATAGCTCTTAAGGTGATTCTCATACGATATCGTTGGCCTTAAATAAAACGGCTGCTCTTTGCAATAACATTCTGTAATGTACCATGTAGCTTGGATACCATAGGGTATCCAATCATAGGATACCATAGCATAGGGTATCCAAGCTAAGCTAGAAAATTCGATGTTTATTTTACGAATGCATGATGAATAAGAACCTTTTTTTTTGAGTAAAAAAAAATTAACTATTAATAATAGATAGTAATTGAAGAAAATAAAGTTATTATTTTCTTTAATTATGTATAAAAATAATAACCTAACTTTTTAAGTTACTTGGTCGCACAAATAATTCATTTTTCTTTTAGCATTATAAAAGTTTTGAATGAAATATAACTTACGACAAAAGAAACAGTAATTGAATTACAGAACAGCTGCTTTTGTTCAATTTACTAAAATATTATAGGAATTTCAAGACGTATTTATTTAATTTTATGATGCCGAGTAATTGAACGACGAGAGCCCGTTTTTATTTTTTTATTTTTCTGATGGAAAATTATCAAGTGACTTCTCCCGTTCTGGTGGAGCCGCGGAAAGGAGTGTCAGACTTGTACTGACAAAACCTCATCCAAGTGCCTTCTATTGCCCTTTGTGTTTCAGGGCCGCGGTATCTTATCGGTATATCTTTCGATCAGCCCGCAACCCCGACAGACAGTGGTCCTGGCGGGTCCCTCTGCTTTGCTGCTATCTCCTTGAAGCGCACGTGGAAAACAAAAGTGCCACCGACACGGCCACTATATTTACTCACTAGCTGGTGCCCACGTCTTCGCCCGCGTGATATTAAAAAATAAAGTACCCTATGTGTTATTCCAGACTATAATCTACCTCTGTGCCAAATTTCATCAAGATCCGTTCAGTCATTTTTACGTGAAAGCGTAACAAACATCCATACATCCATCCTCACAAACATTCGCATTTATAATATTAGTAGGCCATTGTCCATAATACCACCTTTAATCAGCATAAAATATAGAAGGTTATTTACGTTCTATTCAACCGATAATATCTGAACAAAATAAATATTCTTTACAACTTAATTCTATATTAAACACATTTTACCTTGTTGTGACATGGTAAAATGTTAATGAACATAATTCAGAGAGCTATCGCGCATCTGCATCGCTAATCTATGCAGTATAGCGTATGCCTCGCCTTTCTACTTGCGCCTGAGTCGGTCTGAGCTGCTCCGGTTATAAATAATACTATAATGACAAGGAATTACCCTGTTCTGCCACACTACACGGTAGACGTTCCCGTTCTTATACTAGTTCATTATACTCAAGGTCTGTATCTACGAACGGTGTTATATAATGTTAGGAATTATTGAGAAGGTAAATTCCATGTTGCGAAGAAATTATTCTAGTGTAGTGTGGATCGATTTCAAGTTTTGCTCTTGGGTTTGTTGGTTGTAGTTATGAGGAAATTGGTGGTGTGAGCTTTAGTTGGTTAATCAATTATGTTGGGTTATAACGTTGTTTGTTTTATTAAAAAAACAATTTTGAACTTCGTATGTACTCCAAAATATGGGCGTTTCAAGCAAATCTCTTCACCGGAACATTTGTTTTGTTTTCGTCTTCATGAATCAAAAATCTTGCGTACGAAGATTCCGTACAAACTTGCAACATTTCTTTTGACTGTGTAGAAGGTTGATTTTTTTTACAGCTCTAAGGGACTACAGATTTGAGTATATTGTTTTTCATTTCGACTCAATACTTCCACGCATTTTCGTCTCAAAGTCATGACAGACGGTTCCGTTTTTCCTTAGAGCACCTCTAACCAAAAAAAAAGAAAGTTTATATTGTAAAAAAAAAGTTTATATTGTAATGTTTCTTATTATCCATCGAAATTTCATACAGTAGTAGGTACTGGAGAATAGTTTACGCAACGCGTCTCAACAAATTCTTCCAGTAATCCACTACATTGTCCTCCACAATGCTGGATCAACATTAAGATTACAATACCCTAAATTCTGCATCACAACAACAATCAATTGTCAACTTCTCGTAGCTCCTCGTATTATCTGACGTCATAGATCTCGTTTACCACACAAGTAGTGATTATTAATCGACCCGTCTGAGGGTGGAACATTAAAACAATGTTCTTATAGGAACATGAGTCGTTAATTACGAACAAACATTATGCTTATGACGGTAGTGGTACGGGAGTTGGGACTTGGAACCAGTCCTGTAAGGTTAGTTTGTGTGAGTGTGTGTTCTGGGTAGCTTGTATGTCAATGTCATGTGAGAAGATGCTGCATCCAATTAAAATGATTAAGAGTGTAACAGCGTAAGAACAGTACTTGGAGACTCGATAGTTGTACTAAGACTGTGAACAACTTGAGCAGAGAGTGTCGGAGTTGTACCTACTGACTAAAACCCACCCATGTTCTTTCTATTGCCCTTTATGCTCCAGGGCCGCGGTATCTCTTTCGAACAACCCACAACCCCGGCAAACGGTGCCTCTGGCGGGCCCTCTGCTTTGCTGACATCTCTTTAAGGCTGGCGTGGAACACTAACGCGCTTGTCGTCACTGGACGGACGGCCGGTGAGCTACTCAGTGCTCACCGTCCACAGGCTAGCACCTATGGTGGCTGGAAGTCGTCTAGCGCCACCCGACACCCGGATCGTCAGCAGGGAGTACCTAAATCATCGTTGGAACTCAGGGCGAATTTCATCAAAGAAACTGGCCATAAAAATAATTATCAAAACCAAAGCTACTGTCAATATTTTGTACCAATGACGACTTAAACAGCTTTCTAACGCATTCGGTATTTGAAACGTACTGACAGCGTTGAATTTTGTTGTTGAAATTCCAACCTTATTTCAGTTTTTAATAGCATAAAAAGTATTTCTAAAGGTGAATGTTATCATGTTTTATATTTTATTGATGATCGCACTCATAACGGTTGATATCGGTGTGAGATAAATCATCCAACTGGCCAAGAAAACTGCCCCAGGGTGATGTCGGGAAACCAGATCGGGCATCCTTAGTGTGAGAAGAGTGATTTTGGGCATTAAGTTTCCATGAATAAAACTCTGGGCAAGTGCAAGTGCGAGTGAGAGGCTCGCACACAGGGTTCCGTACCAACTTGTGACGAAAACGGCTGTACCTTTTAACTGCGTAGACTTAGAAGTATTTTTCACAGCACCAAGAGACCACACACACTTAAGTACACATACAGTTATGGTATCAAAATTCAACTCGGTAGGTACCTTCACGCGTTCCCGAAATAAAGGGTCTGGACAGACAGACAACAAAGTGATGCAATAAGGGTTCCGTTTTTTTCCTTTTGATGTACAGAACCCTTAAAACACATACATGTACACGAGTAACAGACTAAAGCCCCGTTCCAATAAACAAAAACGAGTCGTTTTGCTTACGGATTACTATCATATACTATACATCCTACATCTATATCCTACATCACTAGGATTTTGACATAAGTCTCATAGAACTTATGTCAAAATCCTACTATCCGTAAGCAAAACGACTCGTTTTTGTTTTTTGGAACGGGGCTTAAGTAAGTAGAACGATTAGTTCTCAGATGTTCTTTTTACACCTTCATCAAAGCCCTTAAAATAAGGCTCTTATTATATTAGACAGCTGAGCCTTCCATAACTTTGACCCTAAAATAGGGTCAAAGTTATTGAAAAACTGTCTGTTCATCACTGGAAGCAGTACCTTTTAAGCCAGGGTATTGATCAGCGCAAGTCTCCACCAGGTCTTACCCGGAATATTCTTAAATTTCTAACTAGCTGCGCCCCGCGGTTCCACTCGCGTGGTGATAGAATATACAATATTATATTTATGAATTGTAGCCTATGTGTATTCTGATATGTAAGCTATATTATTGTGAAGTTTCATCAAAATCCATTCAGTAGTTTTTGCGTGAAAGAGCAACAAACATACATCCTCACAAACTTTCGCTTTTATAATAATAACTAGCTGACGCCCGCGGCTTCGCCTGCGTAATATCGAAAAAAAGTATCCTATGTGTTATTCCAGACCATAATCTACCTCTGTGCCAAATTTAATCAAAATCCGTTCAGCCGTTTTGACGTAAAAGAGTAACAAACATCCATCCATACATGCTCACAAGTATTCGCATTTATAATATTAGTTAAAAGTAAGATATAGTAAGATAGTTAGTAGGTAAAATTGTCGGGGAAAACTGACTTTCTAGCCTGAAATTGCAAATAGTGCGGTACATAATCAAAACCCTTACTCGGATAGTAAATAATTACAGAGAAATATTATTACAATACCTATCGACAATGACTCACGTAGAACAGAAGACGGTTATGTTATTATTCACCCAAGTTTAGATTGTCTTATTATTAGCATAGAACGCATTTCATATTCTAGCCGCGCTCCGGGCCTATAATACCACTGTCGGCTTCTGTTCGTTGCTGAAAGGACCATTGTCCACTGCCAGCCCGGAATACAGCTCACGTGCTGTAAGTAAATACAACGGTTTTGTATTAACACACTGGTTATAATCAACAGCTAACTAGTGCTTTTATTATTGTTTGGTGCTGTGCGTTTTGAAACCTAAACTATTTATTTACTAGCCATTATTATATATTTATTTTGCCCGCGGCTTCGCTCGCGTTTAATTCGGGGTAACACAGTTCCCCTTTTCTGATTTGCAGGTACCTGCTACCTGTAGTTTTTGCCCTAGCGTTTTATTTGTTTCAATAGCAAAGCTAAGTTTTCCCTTTTCTTCTCTCTTTCTCCCTCACATCTCAATCTTTTTAAAAAAAGGGTAGGTTCTTTTCGCTTTTATAATATTAGTAAGGATTTAAAAAAAAACATTGCCCCACACTAGGCATTAATGATCCCTAAAACACACATGTGGACGATTTACAGAACAAGTAAATAGAAGGATTAGTACTCAGACCTTATTTTAAGCTCTCATTATATTAGGCAGTTAGGCTGTTTCAAAATATTGCAAATGTCCTTCGCGTGATATTGAAACTACCTTTGCAAAAAGCAGACTTACTGCCTTTTCCTTCAACCGTCTCTCATGTTTGATCAGTACATCGGAGATTATCAGTAATATATTAGCTTATAAGCTTTCGCGTATTAGCTGATATGGTAATTATATCGTGGCTTGTTTACCACGGTTTTGGTGTTTGATATTCTGAAGCCTTGTTTATACTGAAAATGAAAGGGATGCGTAAGATTAGTGTGGATAATTAATACATCGTGGAAGAGGTACTATGTATTCAGTACACCATTCATATTCCATCCATTCTTTTTTTTTAATTAGCTTGGTTCATTTCTTTTTTTAAATTTTGATTTACTCCGTGTAAGACAACTCAATACTTTTTCTTTCCTTCATTCTAAACTTAAATTGATTTTTTTCATCTAGTGGTACACTTTTTTTTAAATATTTTATTGGCAATGCTGCCAGTAGCTTGCTAGTAGAAAACCCCACGACTAGAAGACTCGTCGCGGCGTCTTCTTGCTCTGTGTTACACCTGGACAACGGCGTTCCTTCTCCTTGAACACGCAGTTTTCGCCTTCCGCATCAAGCTCAACTAATGGCTCATATAAAACGTACTACCAAGACATTCGCAGTCGATGTAACATTCCGGACCATTAACACAACATTTTCAATTACGCTTACAGGTCTACCAGCAGCAGCACCTTAATATTCCACACCATAAAACGTAATAGGATCCTAACAAAACTATCAATCCGTATCTAGAAATAAAGAATTTACTTCTGGGACTCAGCACGAATGCACGTTGTAAGTACACGTAAAGCATGTCGCCTAAATCTAAAATGAGACAACTGAAAAATCGTGAATTTCTAGTTATCCTTGTATTCGAGTGCTCGGTGATCATATTATCTAACCTAACATCATTAATATACGGTGATATTTTACAAAGTTATTATGATCTAAAGTATTAAGTATTTTATTTTTATAACTTCTCATATAAACGATACCACGGTTTTTTGTCTACCAAAAAAAAAACCTTTTTTGAGTTGTCTTAATTTAGGTCTCGGTGTGTAATGTATTGTTCCCACAGCTAGGCACACTGGTTCCTGGCTATGTGGAGTATGATGAGAGTGAGATGGGTTGTAATGCATTCAGTGCAGTGGGGGTTGGTAGATAATAAATGTGTTCGACTTTTGAATAAGAATGAACTGTGGGTGCATGTCAAAAAGTCGATTTAATTTGATTGTATTTTGCGAGCTTTATACCTCTAAACCTATAAATAGATGGTACAATGAGAGTTGTGCCATCGTGTGAAGCATATAAATTCAAATAAAAAGAAGGGGTGGGCTTGCAGTGTTTAAAAATGAATTCACAAATCAATAACCGCAGTGATTCGCAAAAGGACACTGCCAGTTGATGTTTTTGGTTCTAGTACCTAAAACCACGACATAGAGGTCGGTCCTTTTTTTTTAAAATTGCATCAGGATACATGCATATAGGTTTTCTTTTTGCAGCAAACACAAGTACAGGTAATATTACCGCAAGTATTATACAAATGAGTGTTAATATCGCAAACTCCTACGAATTTACGCTGATTCGCGCGTTCGTGCTCGGCTCATAGAATGTTCTGGAAGAGCTACCACAACAGTTTTTACTCTTATGTCAAAGTGTCGTGAATACGTGCGACACGTAATGGCGTCGGTTTACTATCAACCAGTCGTTTAACCCCGACTTGCATCTGTAACACGATTGCTTACGAATCGCAGTTGGTTTATGACCATGCGAATGTCTTTCACGAATAGTCCGGGAGTAAATTGAATCTGCGACCTGAGATCGTTTTTCTTTTGTTTTACTTTCTTGCAGTACTAATAGATTTGTAGTTAAAACATTAAAAAAATGAATTATATGGAGATTAATAAATAAATATTAAAGATAGATAAATTACCGATTACGGATAACACAAACTATTATCCAATTTGGTAACTTTCAATCCAATGTTTTTTTCATGTGACAGCGACATGGCGTCTTTCATCATCATCATCATCATCATCAGGCTATATTAGTCCACTGCTGGACATAGCCCTCCCCTAATGAGCGCCATAGCGCCCTGTCTTCAGCTTGCCGCATCCAGCATCTGCCTGCAGTCTTTATTAGATGGCGTCTATTAGAAAAACTACAACAGTTAAAAATGTTTCAGGAGTTGATAAATTAACCGTAACTTTTGATAAAGGTCTAAGCAATGGTGCTTCTATAGTAAATATGTTATGCTAACACCAATAAATATATTTTTCAATAATCTATGCAAAATTAAAACTAACACTCAAACACTTAACATACTATTCGTTAGAGGGTTCTGCCAGGGCCACCGCCCACCGGGATTGTTCGAAAGAGATACTGCAGCCCTGGAACACAAAAGGCAAAAGAAGACACATGAGTGGGTTTTAGTCAATAAAAGGCTGACTTTCCTTCCAGCTCCGCCCAGAGCGGCGAAAGTTATTAGATGATTTCCGATCCGTAAAAAAAAACCATAAACATATGCAAACAGAGCTATAAAAGGCAAGCAAAATATAAAGACACTCCAATTTAATAACAAAAACATAATAACATATTTCGATCTTACAACACCGACTACCACATCCAATCCAACCTAGATTCCTTTCCAAGATAAAATGTCTATAAACAAGTAAAAAACCAGTAAGTGCGTATTGAATTTACATAAACGGAAACATCTTCGTTTTATATCTATTAACTACTACCTGTATAAGCAAGGTTGAAAGTCGTACCAACTTTTTTTCTGATTGGGAAAGAATTCCAGAGACTCATGCTGCATGAAGTTGAGGCTTTAATTATTAGTGCCTTGTCCACGATAGGACGAATTATATATAAATAAAGTGACATGCAAACAAGAAAACATACCTAATAATTGTTTTGCAGTTTCCCATGATTCTCCATAGCAATTATGTGCCTCTGTTGAGGTTTTCCCATATGTTTTCATCACCTCAAACAAATACGGCATTTATGTTGAGGTTTTCCCATATTTTTTTATCACCTCAAACAAATACGCATCTAAGTCATCTCACCATCTCTTTCTGGACGGGCTTCAGCGGTGATGTCCATTACTTGGAGACCATAGCTATAATAATCATCATTGTGATGACAGGAATCATCCTGAGCTCTATCTAATTAATAATTGACGGGCCTGTTGGTCTAGTGGTTAGTGGCCCTGACTGCTAAGCCGGAGGTCGTGGGTTCGATTCCCACCCAGGACAAACTTTGTGTGATGAGCATGATTGTTTGTTCTGTGTCTGGGTGTGATTTATCTATAATATGTATGTATTTATAAATTATATAAGTATGTATATCAGTTGTCTGGTTACCATAACACAAGCTCTGCTTAGCTTGGGATCAGATGACCGTGTGTGAGTTGTCCCAAGATATTTATTATTTATTTGTATTTATTAATTATTCCATCAAAGGTAATTGAATGATGAAAGCTTGAAAAACTGATCCAGAATAACCATTGCAAATAGCAGATGCAAACATTTTTCCAAAAGTTATTTTTTTCAAAGTTCCAAAGTAATTGCATATTGACAAAAAAAAAAACATTTAAATTTCAAGTGAAAAGGTTTCTCTTAGGCAGCTATGGCCAACACTAGGCAGAGTCATAGCTTCATATCTAACGAGTTGCTGCTAAATTTAAGACCATTTAATTTAAAAAAAAACAGTCAAGCGCAAGTCGGACTCGCTCAGAGTTTTGGACAAACTTGCGACATTAACAACTGGTTAATGTCGTGATAGACAGACAGACGGATAACAAAGTGTTCTTATAAGGGTTCCGTTTTTTACCTTTTGATGTACGGAACCGTAAAACAGTACTTTTTTTCGCACTTTCAAGTGAACCGTTGCCAAGCAGACCAGTATTAGCACCGCCAAGTCACAATCTGAAAATTAACTGATATTTTCTATCTATCTGTCGTTAAAACGGTAATTCCTGTCACAACATAAATACCGCAAACGGTCACGTCTGACTATGATGTCTTACTACGTGTAGTTGCATTTTGCTCGTCATCTAGAAATACCGTTGAAAAATCTCATGTGCCAATAATTTCACCGACACTTTTCAAATCTAGAACATAGCAATTGATACTGGCAAATATTTGCTATAATTTTATTTTTATATGGGATACTAGGCTTTTGGCTTTAGTGCTGTGGGAATGTTACTTTTGTTTGTGCAGATTAAACAACTTTTCTTTCTTGTATCATGTAATCTCATAAATGCCATTATTGTCTTTTATCTTGATCTTGGGAATGTGGAACAGAAAATAACATTACGGCTTATATATAATTACATTACTGTTTAAAATGTTACAATAACATACCTCCACACATCCTACAACTGAATGAATCGAAGTTTAAATCTTGTATTAAACGCACACTATGTAGGCAAGCATACTATAAGTTGGGGGATTACATTAATGATATAAATGCTTGGCTCAATGCCGGTCCTGCTCCACAACCATAGGGGCAAACTAATTAATCAGCATCTGAAGTTATTGTGGCAGCTGAAGAAGATTGTAAGACTATCTTTGCATTGTATAGACTCAATTTCCTAAAATTGTATAATTGTAATGCCCATGTGTGAGTACTATGTAATTTTATTGACTCGACGGTTGCCATGGTGGTTGAGAGATTGTCATGCTCACTTAAATGTCTCGCTGATGGTGGCGAGTGTGTCGGGTCATTTAGCTCCCTTCAAAATGGTCGAGCTGAATGGGGCTGATCCATACGTCATGTTCGTGAACGGGCGCTGTCAGTTGGGACTGGTCATCTCTTAGCTACCTAGGTTTAGGTAGGCTTTAATTCATCCATTAAACTCTTGCTAATTATTGCTTTTACTCTGGACGCTCTAAATGTGCTCGTTTTTCTACATCGTTCTCACATTATGTATAATCTCAACATGAATGATGTATCCATGATTTTATAAAATATTATGATTTAAAAGAGTGTCCATGGAGTTTCTTGCCCATTCTTCTCCATAGAGATCGACGCTTTGGAATGGGCAACTACAGTACTTTCATAAGTTATTATGTCTTGTGACTGGGACTGTAGCAGCATCATTTTTTTGTTCTTGTTTTTATGACGTTCAAAAGTGCCTGTAATGGTCTAATTGAAATAAAATGCTTTGAGTTTGAGTTTGACTGTAATATAAGTCACATATCCAGAATCCGAGCTGCTACTGAGAATCCCTGATGGAACAACCTAATAACCCTTTACCTGACCTAGGAATAGAATGCAGGACATAATAGTGGTCTCGCAACCACTGGATTGACAAGGCAGTCAAACATACATATTTTATGAGATTGAAAAATGCCTATAGTAGGTACGGTACATCGTAATCGTTGTAGTACGGTATGTACGGTAAGACCACTGTCATACCGTAGATACCGTAGTATTCTAGATGTGGACGGTGAGCAATGAGTAGCTCACCGTCCGTCCGTCTAGTGATGACAGGCCGTGTCGACGGCGCGATCCTGTTCCACGCGCGCCTCAAAGGTATGTCAGCAAAGCAGAGGGGCCTGCAGGGTGGCTGGTTGTTCGAAAGAGATACAGCGGCCCCGGAACATAAAGGGCAAAAGAAGGAACATGGGTGGGTTTTAGTAAGTAAAAGTTTGAAACTACCCCCCGCTCCGCCCAGAGTGGGAGAAGTTATTTGATGATTTCTCATTCGTAAAAAAATGGTCTAATTGAAAGAAATGCCTTGAGTTTGAATACTATTGCAATTTCTAACATCCTAGCAGTTTGTGTAACCTTATACAGGTATTATCAAATCGCCGTTAAAAGACCATGGATAAAATGCAATCAAGGCAATTTATCGATTTATTTTCGTTGGATCCCAGTTTTTGATCCCATTTTTTAGGTATTAACGATGGGTCCCATTTGATATTACCATTGAATCCCATTTTATGACAACATGTGTACATTTCAGAAGAAAAGTGATTTACTTTTATTAAATATTTCAAAAACACCGTGTGTGTATTTAATTTTTTTTAGGATTGTTGCCACTGGGGAATAAATGAGACAAATGATGTACTCCAAATAGTACTAGACTGGCATGAGTTAAAAATGATCAAGTTTATTTGTGATGTTTATAAATAAATAAATATGAACGCCTTCAAAACAAGCGCCTCTTAGCTCAAAAAAAAATACTGCCGTCATAATTTTTCCATATTTTTTTTATATAATGTGGCCGTTTCTGGCACACAGGTCACAGTTTTAACCTAACCTTTTTTTGTAAATAAGTAATTATCCTAATCTAAATAGTTCAGTTCCGGGTAAACAACTAAAAACAATCTCTTTTTTCTATAAATGCAAGTCGTTTGTGGCACTCGCCGGCCGCTGCCGCGGCACCGCTCGCTCCGCTCGCTCGGCTCGTGCGTAGGAGGTCACAGTTTTAACCTAACCAAACCTAGTTCCCGGCTCCTATAATTTGTTTGGGTAATGAAATTTTGTCCAAATCTTTTCGGAAAAACGGCAGGCACCCGTTATTCTAACATAGGTTATGTTAGAATAACGGGTGCCTGCCGTTTTTCCAATCCACATACCCAAATTTCATCCAAATCAGTCTAGAAGTTTGAGCGTGTTGGAATAACAAACATACATACAAAATTTCGCCTTAACTTATTATTGTGATTTTGTTGTTGGATGTACCCGCATTCAGATGTTTTTAAACATCTGGGATCCAACGGAAATAGTTTTTGGGATTCAGTGGCAATAAAACGTATTTTTTTAGTATTTTTCAAATTTGGGATTCAACGGAAATATATAATAATGTTTTGTGGGATCCAACGCCAAAAATATTAAAGTGGGATCAAAAACTGGGATCCAACGAAAATAAGCGAATTTATCAGGTTTGGATGGATCCAGTCCAGTGTATAAGTCATCTGCAGAGAAACAGGTTCGTCTCGAAGGCTATAAGATAGTGAACTGTCACTAATTATGCACTGGAATATTTAATCCTGATACAAAATGATTTAAGCTGTGTGAAATTTAAGATGTCGGAGAAGGAATGTTTCATTATCGTTTTGTCAGCTTACATCTACTGCTATATATAGATGATCTTAGCCTTCATGATGCAAGATAATGTTAATTCATTTCTTTACAAATCATTTTATAATCCTATAAGTTTCATCAGGGCCAAAAAAATTGCTGAAACCACCTAACCTGTACACGGCAACACATTAAGCTAAGACATTTCGAGTTGATCTCGCTTTGTTTAGATGTCTAATACAATGAGAGATCTGAATGAACTGGTTTGTTATAGCTTGATTGGTCGCCGCGAGTACACAACACTAGACAACATTAAAACGGATTATAATAAATCATTCACTTCAGGAAAACATCCGAATATAAAAACAACACACATATTGGTAAAATAACCATTTCACAAATCAGCTGGTAACCGACTTCATTTATTTCTTTTTAGGCCATTTAAACAAACTTTCTTAAATAAAAAATGATTTATAAACAAAAATAAAAGCTCAGTAACCGATATAGAATTAAAAGAATCACTGAGGTGCTCTAACAAACTAGTGATCACAACTAATGTTCTTTAAAGAATTAAAGAGCACTTGACGACACGGTTGGCGCAGTGGTTGAGCGATCGACTGCTGCGCTTCGATCCCCGCACGGAACAAATATTTGTATGACCTTCAGGTAATTGTTCCGGTCTGACTGTTTGTGTATGTGAGTTTAAATGTTTGTAAACGCACCCACAATACAGTAGAAATTCCTACTGTGGCCCCACAGTAGGAATTTCTCCTGTATCGTTATAGATTAAAAAAAATATCGTTGCGATTTTAGATAACTTTATTTGATGAGGATATGACAATAATCGTTAATCAGCAATAACATGACAACCACATGAACATGCATTACTTAGTATGTGAATCATGTGCAGACAATATCTATAGAAATTCTAATACAACCGTAGCATCGTCTATAACAAAGCCTACTTACAAATCACTTCGACACCCACCATATAAATTAAAGTTTGCACGCACGACTATAAATAACTACAACGGTGCTCCTATAACACTAAGCTTAATATTATTATGGTTAGAAGTTCTTGTGTATGTTTGTAACTTATATGGCGGCGGTGAAAAGCTAATATGGCTTGGTTGTGGAACGGAATTATAGAAAATATATAAGTTTTTTGCGTTTAGTTAAAGCATCTAAGTAAAGGGTAAATATGCGTCTAATACTATGCGTATAACCGCCATTGCCAATTTGCAGTGATTGATTTGATGATGTCGTTTGTTTGTATGTTACGTCTTTACACCTAAATGGCCGAACCAATTATGATGAATTTTGGTACAGAGGTAGGTGGGTGGTGGAAAAAAGTGAGAAAAGGGGGAAAAGGAGGGTAGAAAAGGGGAGATAAAGATATTTTTTTTATCATCACGCGGCTTAAAGTTAGCGTTAGCCCAAAGTAACTATGCCACGCGGACGAAGTCGCGGGCGGAAGCTCGTACTAATTTGCACATAACGATTTTTTCGGGTAAAAAAGGTTCTTCTTTACCACACAATTCAATTTATTTTACCAAGCGGAGTCGCGGTCTCTGTTAAAACTTAAACTTAACAGTGTAAAACTCGGTGAACAGTATAACAATCTATACAAATCGAGTCTTCCGGATTGTCGCGTTCATTGTAGACACAAGCCGTTATGAAGTCGACTTGTGGACCTATGCAATTTGCGCGAACGCTTAACATACGAGTCCATTCCAAATAACGGGTATCGTATCCGCCTTAGATCCCGTTTATATGGGAAACGTTATGTTTTATGGTTGCAGAGTATTTACCAATACTGTGGAACAGTTTTTGTTAAGTTTTTTTTTTTGTGTAAAAACGTAAAACAAACGAGATAATGGCATTCGAATGTTCTAATGATGACACGTAAGTAAACAGTGACAGCAAATAGGCACCTACTTAAGTTTTTACAAACTTAGGGTCTTATATGTTTTTTAATTGAACATTAAGTAGGTATTTAGTAAGATAAACCAATAAAGGTCATTAATACTTCTTAATTGTTACCAAAAACATGTTTTTCATATAGAAGACGTGGGTTTGAAATATAGAAATGGATAGAATATAAGAATACATATTTTTTTAAATTTTATTTAAGTAATTCTATTCGAATTTAATTTGACGTGTGTAATTTAATTAATTGTAAACAATTTAGCTTTAAAAGTTGTTTTTAAAATATTTATAGTACCTATTATTTTTTCCAAAATCTGTAATTACTTGTTTTAATCAATTAATTATATGTACTTGTACATATTTTTATTGTAATTAATTTAAGAAAGATAACACAGTGTTACTTATTTACTAATTACTTATTTACTAATTCATTCATTAAAAAAGGAATATTATATTATGTTATTATCTGGGCATAATGTAGTGCATGTTGTGCTATTCTATAAGTGATGAGGCGGTTAGACTTAAGTTAACAATGTACAAATTATAATGTAACTAGCTTTTGCCCGCGGCTTCGCTCGCGTTAAATTCGGGTTACACAGTAAAGTTCCCCTTGCGCCTTATTGATTTGTAATAGCAACGCTAAGTTTCCCTTCTCTTCCCTTTTTCTCCCTCACATCTCACTTTTTTATAAAAAAATATTAGCCTATGTCCGTCTCCTGGTTCCCAACCATCTCTGTACCAAAATTCATCAAAATCGGTTTAGCCATTAAAGCGTGAAGAGAAAACAAACAAACTCTATTATATATATATATATATATATATATATATATATATATATAGTAAGGAAGTAAGGATAGCGTTCTAATTGTTAAGAAGCCTTATATTTAATAAATAGCTCTCTTAGATATCCACTAAGTCCGGTCCTCGGAGGTGTCAGGACTACTATCTGCCGGTGCTGCAGGTTGTTCGAATAAGATACCTCGGTCCCGGAACACAAAGGTCAAAAGAAGGAACATGGGTGCGTTTTGATCAGTACATATCTGACAATCCCGATCCGCTCGGAGCATGTAGAGAAATTTGCTGATTTATGATTTCCCATCGTTTTGAAACTAGCAGATCCCGTCACTCGATTATCGTAGAGCCTTTACAGTTGATTTTAAGCTGATTCAATTCATGTCATCACAAATCATCCAAACTCACGGTTTTGATAATTCCAATCCTATCCCATCTGAACTAACGTCCACGGTACGCTACCATACAAACACAAAGCTATTAAACCGAATACTACTTCATAACTACAACACTGCACAGTGGATAGAACGCGAAAATGAAATGCCTGCTTTACAAACCAATTTAGTTGTTACAAGCGTATTGGTCCGTTTCATCGCTATATCCAATACCAATTTATTTTACTGTACGTAATCGAATGTCTATTGTCTTTGTTATTGTCGGGTTGCATGTACGACTATATCACCTCAGTGAGACATGGAATTTAATGGGCTTAAAGTTGGTATATTATATTGTACATTTATGTTATACTAGCTTTTGACCGCGGCTTCGCTCGTGTTAAATTCGGGGTAACACAGTTCCCCTTTCCTGATTTGCAGGTACCTTCTATTACTACTACTTCTAGATTTTTTCCCTTGCGCCTCATATATTGTAATAGCAAAGGTAAGTTTTTTCTTTTCTTCTCTCTTTCTCCCTCATTTATCACTTTAAAAAAATAGCCTATGTATGGACCCTGGAGACGGTTCCAGGGTCCCAACTATCTCTCTATCAAAATCGGTTAAGCCATTTAGGCTTGAAGACGTAACAAACAAACTGACAAACAGACTCACTTTCGCTTTTATAATATAAGTAAGGATATATTTGGCCGAAGTGTTTTGACAAGGGTGAATGGAAAAGAACATTTCAGCTCCAGTTGAAAACCATCGTCGGGCAATCGTTGCTCAGCAGTTTGCTGAACTGGGCCTATTTGGCGCAGCCATGAGGCATACAATATTAGTTTTGCTGTTTTGTTCTTTAGATTTTTTTCTTAGTATTTTTTTAATATTTTATGTACTTGTGGCAAGTGCTAATTAAACCTGTTTTCTTTCCTTCAAGAAAACGTGTTGTACCCACCCCAAATAGAAAGAGATAAGGGCAGGCAAATGATAATGAAATAATGATTTAGCCGCGGGGTTTTATACGTTTTAAGTATGTGTCTGTCTGTGCTCATGAACGAATGAACCGATTTTGATAAAATTTTCTTTTATTGTACGTAGAAGATGACAGATAAACGGAATAGTGTTTTGCCAACTACTGTTGGGGTCAGAATCCAGTCTAACCGGATGTAGCTGAATACCAGTATTTTACATAATCCAGTTTGTAATACGATACGCGATAGTAAGACTGGTTGTCAGACTTTCGGGCTACTGATTACCTGTCACAACTATCACAGAGATCTACAATTGGCAGCTACGACCAACGGTCAAACGAGCTTTCCGAGGTACGGAGGAAAGTCGATATGCAATAGGTAGTCACCCATCCATAGACTAACCTAAGCAAGCGCGGTTTAATTTTAAACGACACAGTTGGCGCAGTGGCTGAGAGATCGACTGTTGCACTGCGTGTGGTGGGTTCGATCCCCGCACGTAACAAATATTTGTATGACCTAGAGATAGTTGTTTAGGGTCTGGCTGTTTGTGTATGTGAGTTTAAATGTTTGTAAACGCACCCACGATACAGGAGAAAATCCTAGTGTGGGGCAACGTTTAAAAAAAAAAGACTTGTGAGGTGTTAAGGGACATCCAGATGGAACGAAGTTATTATTTATTATGTACAAAAACCTGTGTACACTCAACAAAAATAATCGTCGCGATACCACACTGTTCAATGCGAAATAGAAAGACGAAATGAAAATTACTGGCTTGCTTTCTATGAGACAGAGAGGGAGAGAGAGACAGACAGAGAAACACGCACACACCGCTCGACCAAAAGTTGTAACAACACTTTCGTTACAACTTTTGGTCTTATTTTTTTCTGTCTAGTCCCTTTTCGCAACGCGCAATATTAATCACAATCAATTTGCGCATACGCTAATGACTGCTCCATAACATATCAAACACACCTTCAGAAAACTCTGGCACGATGCAATGAACGTAAAACGTTTATAACGTTATAATAATATAAATGTCTGTCCCACACTTTATATTTAACAGTAGCTTTTATTTTATTTCCAACGCCAAAGGAGTGTTCGTCGAAGTCCTAATACGGTTATTCCGGGTACTGTCTTGTTGTAGTAACGTTACTATGTTACCGAAGGAGGGATTAGTGTCGCCAGAGTAACGTTAGAAAGGATTTCATGGGGATTTGTTCATAAAACACTATTTGCTTTATAAGGAAGATGAAGATCACAAGGTAGCTGTATCTTAGTAGCCGTGTATGGGAAAATGAAGACATGAATATGTCGTTAGATACATTGATGTATAGTGCGTTATATGTTTATGTGTCTTAAACGTGGAGGAAGACTTTTTGATAAAAAAACCAACTTCCAAAAACACAAAATTAGTTTATATCCGTAAGGTGACTTTTATTTGATTCATAGATTTTATGTCATCGATTTCCGGAAGAAAACATGTTTGATAGATTATAATAAATAAATCGAATATCAGCCCGCAACTGCCGGAAAATTCGTGTAAAAAAAAACATGCAAAAAAAAATACAAAAGTATTGAGAACCTCCTTCTAAAAACAAAGGGAGGTTCGGATGGAGGTTAGGATGTCGGTAAAAACAGTGATCGCTTTGAAAGCCTTTAATATATCTACAAAGTCTTTCAAGAGGATTGGTATAGTATTGCCGATCGACCATGCCACTCCTCAATACAATTTTGACTTCATCACTGTGATGATGGTTGATAGAATGTCACTGTGTAGGTGCTCGGGAACATGTAACCACTCATGAAGAAACATTAATACAAATTACAATCATCTAGTCAGTATTATGATGGTTTTTGTAAACATACATTCGTATCTACGGATAACAAAACTTCTGACAACATTAGCAAGAAGAGAGTTTCCAGGGTCAAAGTAATTACATTCTTTGGAAACTAGCCTATTGTGGGCCAAACATATTTAAAAAAACTGGCTAAGAACGACACGGGCCCTCGCACTGAGGGTTCTGTACAAACTTGCGACATAACAGCCATTTGTTTGGATTGATTTTTTCTCAGCGACAGGGAACCACAGACTTTAATATAAGGTTTTAATTTCAACTCGAGACCTCCACGCGTTCCCCAGATTAAGTTTCTTGATAGACAAACAGACAGACAGATAAAAAAAGTCATCCTATAAGGGTTTCAATTTTTATTGAGGGACTGAACGCTAATAATGCCATTGACTTTAAGAAAAAGAAGTGGACTAGCAGTGGGACATGTTTGTTCTAAAAATAAATAACACAGACCTACACTTACGTCATCTATTCACAAAAGCTTGATTGACCTAATTTATGTGTTCTTAGTCGCCTAGATAAATATGCATTCTATTCTTGATCTACGTGGGTGGTCAAATTACTATTAAAAACAAAACACAGTCGGAATTTTTATCGCTAAAGTGAGATACAATCGCATGCCATCACATTTGGCAACGATAACTTGGTGTCGACTTACTACTTCCATTTAATCGCTTACATTGTAAATTCGACCTCACACGTTAGTATCGAATACCTATAACTTCTAAGATATAGGCTGTTTGTTGTACTGTTAATGTGTTAGTAAATGTTTGGAATTATGGATGAGACTTGCGAAGTTTCACAACTATCTGTGTCTATATGAAATGTGTTACAAAATTCGAAAGTTAGCAATGATGAGCAAAGTGGACTGTAATGTAATGTCGTGACGTGCTGAAAAAATAGCGTTTGGGACACGAGTGCCTTATTTTGTTTATAGTCTATGTTATATTGTCATAAAACTGAATTACTACTGCATTAGTAATCTTTTTTTGCGTTTATATCATCGCTAAATACTCGCTATGCTCGGGGTTGCGGGTTGTTCGAAAGAGATACCGCAGCCCCGGAACATAAAGGGCAATAGAAGGAATATGGGTGGGTTTTAGTCAATACAAGTCTGACACTCCCCCCGCTCCGCCCAGAGCGGGGGAAGTTACTTGCTGATTTCCCAACCGCAAAAAAAAACTTGCTATGTTTATCGATATTTAATGTGTTTTGCCCCTTCCGTGTTTATGTATTTGCTGTACGTGTTTCAATATAAAATTCCTTAAGAATTTACAGTTCTTCGAGATTATTGCACTTGTCTCCGGCGCCAGCACTGTGAACGTGCATTAAGTAATAAAAATACGTTTTAGCCATATAAAAGTAATGCAGTTCTTATCACATAAATGCCCTTGACTATCTCTAGCAGGCTTTCCAGGGTTCAATTAAGTTACCGCTGATCTAATCCAGCCACCTCCTTCAATTCTTATCGCTCAAACTTCAAAGCACGTTTACATTATAATTATAACTTGGACTTTATCTCGGCAAAGTGATCATTTAAGTACAGTAACTACTAATCAATAACCCTGGGGGCTCTTACAGGGCTGTCTCTTAAGACTACCGTCGAAATTAAAACGCGTACGATTTGCATCTTTATGTTATAAGAAAAGAATTTTCGTTTTTCGTAAACAAGAACGGTAGGCCTTCAGAAGCTAATCCAACTTTGAAGTAGAAGATGTTTAAGGTTCAATATCGTACAAACTAGAATTTGAGCTAGGTATCGGAGCCTAAGTTTTCGGAGCTTTTGTAACCAGACTTATCCCAAATTATTAGACACTTTTACTCAAGAAGTTATCCTTCCAAGGTCTTCTAAAGCGTTCAGATGTGACAACCCTAAACCCAAGTACTCTAGTAGATTGCAAACATAGACTACGGCCAATTCCGTTTAATCATAATGGGCGATTCAGTGTAATGCCTTCATCGGGCACCTGCGTCAGTTCTTGGTGGTCCCGTATGTTTGGCTAGGGTTCCTTTGTTATCTGATCCTGTGCAATAAACTAGTTGGTAATAGCACCTACTATAAAGTAGGCTTTGTATGTGCTAGTTGTAGAACAGTTTGTTTAGATGAAGTTTTTATATTTGAGGGGTGGTGAATTTTCGACTTTTATATATTTTTTATTTTATTGTCCCACTAGATTTTGCCCGCGGCTTCGCTCGCGTTAAATTCGGAGTAACCCAGTTCCCCTTTCCTGATTTACAGGTACCTGCTACCTGTAGTTTTTGCCCTTGCGCCTTAATTATTGTAAGAGCAATGCTAAGTTTTCCCTTTTCTTCCCTCTTTCTCCCTCATAACTCAATCTTTTTTAGAAAATAATAGCCTATGTCCGTCTCCAGGGTCCCAACTATCTCTGTACCAATGTTAACTAACACTGTGACACGAGAATTTTATATATTAAAGAATATATTGGGCGCAATGAGGACAACCACTCAAACATGAATTTATCAAACATACAAAGCATCACAAATATACAACATCACATCTAGATTTGTGCCTGGTTTATGAAAATGTGCTCGCTCTGAAAAATGGTAATGCACTATTTAGGTACACCATTTTTTGCGTATGGGAAATCATCAAATAACTTCCCCCGCTCTGGGCGGAGTAGGGAGGGAGTGTCAGAGTTGTACTGACTAAAACCCACCTATGTTACTACTATTGCCCTATACGTTCCAGGGTCGTGGTATCTCTTTCGAACAACCCGCAACCCCGGATTAGGTACACCTTTGACTTACCGTTTAGGACAACAGGCGTGATTTTTTAAAACTTACTCGGTAAGTGTAAGGGCCTTCACAGAATAGGAATTACTCATTACTATCTAATAGCCTCATTCATCCACCTTTCCCAAAAACCAACCTCCAATATAAAGCCATCAGGGTATCGAACAACTGATACGTTTGTATAGATAAGTTACCGACCGCGTCTTTCTTTATTGATCCTTGATTACTGAGAGTGATAAATATTGAATTAACACTCTAATGACGTTACAAACTCAAAGATATTTAGGAAGGAATTAAAATTACTTAAATAAAATAAAATGTGAATACAGTTTGTTTATATAAATTTTGTATGGAATAACAAATTAAATACTTAAATAAAATAAAAAGTAAAAAACAAAAAGCGGAAGCCTTATTGTATCTTTGTTGTCCGTATGTCTGTCTGTCTGTCAAGACCCTTTATCTCAGGAAAGCGTGAAGGTATCACGCGGGCGAAGCCGCGGGCGCCAGCTAGTCTTTTATAACATAATCTTATTGATTTATAATTATTCAAAATAAGAAACTGTTCCATTATTCAGTGACATCATTCATTAGTAGATTATCGTCTGCAGACACAATGCTATGATGCCACTTAACAAAATCCACTTTTAATCGGCATTAATCAGTCACCGCCTTCCCGATAACCTCAAACAAAAATCAATGCCTAAAGATTGGGATGACGTCACTCGTTGGTGGGGTATTAAATAACCAGCATAATTTGAGACATCAGAGTAGCACTGCTTGCTAAGAAAAACGCCACACACGTGTCAAATGGAATACATTTCAATCATAGTTCCAAAATCCACCGTGTCTCAAGTTATATTGGTATCGCAGCCTATCTGAGAGATTACGGCCGGTAGCCGCGCTTGGGTGGCGCGCGCGCCGGCACGCGAACGATGCGCGCGAAGCGTCGAGTTGGGCCCGCCTCCTGCGCGGGCGTCAAAGATTATTATGAACATTAGAAGATGAGAGATGATTGTTTTGTGTTTTGGGTAGGCGTCAGTTGATGTGGATGCTTCGATGTATCCGTCTAACTTGATTAAGCCCAGAAAATATTAAAAGGTAGGCAAAATTACATGGAGATAGGTTTCTCCCAATTGATCAGCAGATTAATACCAGCATCTTACTTGGGACGACCGCACACTTGATCGCCTTAGCTCGTCTCAGCTATGGCGATATAAACCTTAATGACTTACTTCATCCTTTTATTTTTGAAAGTAATATTTCACAGCAGTCATAGAAGATAAATATGTGGGGTTCCGCGATACCATGTCGACACAAGTTGTCTAATCTTTGGCAACTCACCGCGCAGACAGGCCGCGCACATCTCCCCTCCACTGCGCACGCAGGCGCAAAGAACTTCATCTACATAATTACTCCAAGCTCATTGGTGACTATTAACCTCATGATAATTCATGAGTCCGAGCCGTGTTTAATTAATACCGTATCATGTGGGCTGTCAGATAAAACATAAAACGTTTTTTTTTTCTTGTAAAAAATATGGAACGCTTTGGGTAAACTTCCTTATAATGTTCAACAGAGGTGAATGAAATTGCTCAAATAAAAACATGCCCAAGACGGACACGGTGTTTGTTATTATTTATTTTTAGTTTAACGCCGTCTGGTTTAAACAAATCCTTAGATTGTTAGTTCTTGATATGGAAATAATGAGTGTCAAATTTGACCGTTACCAAGTCGTAGGATTCCAATTTATGTAACAGAAACTGGTGAATCGTTTTGTTCATATTAACATCCTACTAATATTATAAACGCGAAAGTTTGTTACTCTTTCACGCAAAAACTACTGAATGGATTTTAATGAAACTTTACAATAATATAGCTTATACATCAGAATAACACATAGGCTACAATTCATAAAGATACATTGTATATTTTATCACCATGCGAATGAAACCGCGGGGCGCAGCTAGTTGACTATAAGTCTTTAAGCTCTCCCACGAGTTTTTGACACAAAAAATGTTTCACAAGTTCAGCTTCAACACACTGTATCGATTCAATTGTTTGAAATATGTCACTTGATTACACTTTTACGAAAACACACGTGCTTCGAATTTGTTGAATGGGATGAAGAACGATACGATTTCAAAAAATTACCGAAAAAATGGGTACGTGTACCAATTGTTCTCGATGAGACAGGAATTAGAACAGAAATAGGTGGCCTCCAATTGGTTCGCATAAAAAGTAAAATCTCGGAAACATTTGCTTAAGAAGCTGACAGATTCGTCTCCAAACTAAATGGTTGTTAGTTTTTATAGTATCGTATTAATCGCACTAACTGGGAAGTGGTCGATCCATGTAAAATACCTACTGGTGTTCAGCTGCATCTGGTTAGTGTTATGTTTGATGCTTATAAATGATAGTCCGTTGGGTATGATACAGGTTTATTGGCAGGAGACACACAGGAGATGTATTAGGTTCTACATCATGACATGAAGTGTGGCAGAGCGCCGCAGACCACAGATAATACATTTACTAGTGAAGACCATATTAGTAACATACTAAATAGTGATGTTACAACATCCCCCTTGTTGAGTTCAAATTAGACCCCTGACTGACAATTAATATAAGTGCTATGCTATTTAATTTTATACAAGACAACATGCTTAATTATACTTATAGTTACTTAACTTTACTTATGACTCTATTTATAATTTAACTTAATCCATTTCTTCAATTAACCTTCTGGTAGGTTTTACAATACGACCTGACCTAGTTGTTACATTTGAGGATTGCTGAGATGAGGATTCTTGATGCCTAGACTCCTGTCTGTCACCTTCCTCTCCCCTTTGTGACGAGTTGGATTGCATGGGAGGGTTAGCACAATTATGAGAATATTTATGTCTTAAGTGTATTCTATTCCTCCTATACCTAACTCCATTGACATCCTCAACAACATATGATCTATTACGACTGTGACCATTATGACTTTGACTATTCAGCATACCAACGAAATAATCTTGACTACCATTATCTGAATTAAACGATTGCAACTGACTGACTTTTTTATTTTTGTGACAAAATTTAGCAAAATGATTGTAAGATTTACATGACCTGCATTGAACTCCTTGGGCTGGACACTTGTAGCGATGAGACTGCCCACAGCGGCTACATGTCTTCAAGCTGCCTGAAGCTGAAGGTGACTCGCGACTGCCTGAAGCTGGCTTGCGACTGCTTGAAGCTGACTTGCGACTGGAAGCTCGCTGTCGACGATCTCCTCGACTACGGCTCCTCCGACTGAGATGCATGACGTTTTCTGACGTTCGTTGACTGGCGATGCTGCTTCCTTTGACTATTTTCTCAGCATCTTGCTGTGCGACTATGAGCGTCCTCGCTAGCTCTTGCATTCTCTGATAGGTTAAGTCATGTTCTTGCAGTAACCTTTGACGCACATGTGACAAGTCTAAATTGAGGTTTGCAATGAAAATATCTTTGATGAGCGATTCCCTGAGCGTGCCAAACTCACATTCTCTGCTTCTATTCTCCAAATCCGTGAGGAATTCGTCGATGCTTTCGGATTTTTCCTGCTTTCGTGTGAAGAATAGATACCTGCACATGGTCACGTTTCTTCTTGGCTCGAAGAATTTGTCAAATTTCGATTTGACTTCGTCAAGCGTGCTCTTGTCTATTTTGAGGTTAAATGAGTTAAATATATTGAGACCTCGTTCTCCAATGCAATGTAACAGAATTGCGATTTTCCGTTTCTCGCTTGACTTATCTAGACCTGTGGCTAACAAATATAACTCAAGTTGTTGCCACCATCTTTTCCACGTTTCAGCGTTATTGTTCGTGGTATCTGACGAAATATTTAATTGCTTCACACGTGTTTGAAAATTTGTCTCACCATCATGGCTGACGTCCGCTTGGTCCGGCATTTTCTTCGACGACCTCGACTTTTTCTTGAATGATTCTTCTTAAACCACTTCTGACACCATGTTATGTTTGATGCTTATAAATGATAGTCCGTTGGGTATGATACAGGTTTATTGGCAGGAGACACACAGGAGATGTATTAGGTTCTACATCATGACATGAAGTGTGGCAGAGCGCCGCAGACCACAGATAATACATTTACTAGTGAAGACCATATTAGTAACATACTAAATAGTGATGTTACAACAGTTAGACTGGAAGCCGACCCCATCATACTCGGAAAAAGGTTTGGCAGATGATGTTGGTTATTTTTGTACACAAGTGCAAAAATACACATTACAGCACGGCTATGTTTGCTCCGAATCTCGCGTGTAAGTTGCAGGTGTGATCGTTTCATTATGCAAGTTATTATCAAATTGTACCTCGCGTGTTGCCACTTATGGTACGTAATAACGTAAAAGCATATTTATGATCGAATTTACAGTTTGTGCTAGAGCTAATTGAGTTACTGGTTTATTGTGGACGGAAGTCATGAGAATAATTGCTTAACGACCAGTCAAGTGATGTTTAAGTCGCGCTTAAAATAAGGACCCTGTATGAAAAAAACCAGCCAAGTGCCAGTCGAACTTGCGCACGAAGGGTTTCATACCATCCTTACTAATATTATAAAAGCGAAAGTGAGTTTGTTTGTTACGTCTTCACGCCTACATGGCTAAACCGATTTTGGTGAATTTTGGTACAGAGATAGTTGGGACCCTGGAGACGGACATAATTCTAACTTAAAAAAAAAGGTGAGATATGAGAGAGAAAGAGGAATGGAAAGGGAAAGCTTAGCTTTGCTATTACAATAAATAAGGCGCTAAGGCAAAAACTACAAGTAGCAAAAACAAACATGCAAATCAGGAAAGGGGAACTGTGTTACCCCGAATTAAACGCGAGCGAAGCCGCGGGCAAAAGCTTATCTATAAAAATGCCAAAAAAAATATTTGTTTTGTTGCGAGCCCCTGTATTTCAGAATTGTGGAAACAGAAACATATTATTATCATCTGTAAAAGTTAGAACTGTCTAGCTGTCACAATTCATGAGATACAGCTAGGTGACAGATGTACGGACGGACGGACAGCCGAGGCCACCATTTTGGGTATGGAACCCTTAAAATTACAGTCAACAGGGTTCTTTACGAAACAGTCTAGTGGTCTGGTGTATCTTTTTTGAGAGAAAATAAACACCTACTGTCATAGGGGTGCAATATTTTTTTGTATTTTCAAGTGAAGATGAAAACAACTTCTTATTTGTTTTGCAGTGTTTTAATGCGTGTTTGAAACTTTTATTTTAATTTTATTCACACCCCGTACTTCAGAATATGTTATTTGCAATAAATTTAATTTGAATTGATAGGTTAGCGTGATCAACGCGGCAAGTCTTTTTATATTACTAATGACTGATCAAAATTGTTGATATCTCATACGAGAATCTAAGATAGTAATTTTAAATTCCTGTATGATGATAGGGCTGAATGCCTTTTTTTGTTGATGCGAAATCATCAAACAACTAAACAAACTTTTACTAACTAAAACTCTGGGTGAGTTTGTTCCAACTTTTACCTTTTATATTCCCATGCCTCGGTGTCTCTTTCGAACGACCCGCAAGCTTAGCAAGTGGTGGCCCTGGCCCTCTGCTTTGGTGATATCTTTTCTCAACGTCGACCCGGCCTGTCGTCATTAGACGGACGGACGGTAAGCTATCCAATGCTCATCGTCTACAAACCCGTATCTACGGTGGCCGGGAGTCGTCTCGCGGTGCCCGACGCCTGGAGTCTCTCCCTTGGCGGCTGAGTTGGTTTGAGGTTCGAGGGCAGAAAGACTGATGTTGCATTCTTGTCCAGATTGGTAACTACTGACGGTTTCAGGTTTCCACAATCTTTAGAGAGCAGACTGTGTTCAGATACACTACGACTTCCTATTCTTGTAATGGCATAATACAAACTGATAACGGTTGTCGCAGCGATAGCCATATGACCTCCGCAAATTCTTCTCTAGATATAATCTTGACAATTAACAGTAAGGCATTTAAGTAGGTTGAACTAATATCCAACTTGAAAGACGATGGCATAGTGCCGACTGAATTCCTCCAAATCTGAAAGTTCGATCACAATCAATAAAGTTTTAAAGCCCAATAGATTTGTAATAAAGATCAGTAGTTAACAATTATCAAAAGGAACATCTAAATAATACCACAGCTCAAGTTTCTTACAGTTAGTAAGCACCGGAAACATTTAAGCAGAGCCATCGTCATTCTTAAGTTTCCATACTACGACAACGACACGAGTGGCGCAGTGGTTGAACGATCGACTACTGCGCTGCGTGTCGCGGGTTCGATTTCCGCACGAAAAAAATATTTGTATGGCCTACAGATAGTTGTTCCGGGTCAGGCTGTTTGGGTATGTGAGTTTAAATGTTTGTAAACGCACCCACGACACAGGAGAAATTACCTCAAAGGAAAAAAATGGAATCTTTATAAGATCACTTAGTTCTTCGTCTGCCTGTTAAGACCGTTATCTTGGAAACGCGTGGAGGTATTGAGTTAAAATTAAAACCATATACTGAATTCTTTTGTCACTTGGAGCTGTGAAAAATCACCAACCCTATAAGTCTACGCAGTCAAAAGATATAGCCGTTTATGTCGCAAACGGAACGTTCTGGGTATTTTTTTAGTGTTTAGGTTCTGTCAAATGTATTGGTGAGAACAAAGAAACACTAATAGTAGTTACACTGTGTAAAGATATAGTGTGTATTAGAGTGGTATGGGTGGTCGTCGACGGAGCGTTCGTGTCCCACGCGCACCTCGAAGAGATGTCAGCTAAGCAGAGGCCGCCTGACGGGGTTGCAGGTTGTTCGAAAGACATACCGCGGCCCCGGAACATAAAGGGCAAATTGAGGAACATGGGTGTGTTTTGGCCAGTAAAATTTTTACTCCTCACCGCGCAGAGCAGGGAAAAATGTATGATGATGTCACATCCGCAAAAACATAAAATAAAATAGGGTGTGGTATAAATCATCAAACTCTCCAAGCGACTTGCATTGTCATCGAAAAAAAAACGCTGTTTAACATTTGTAGGTTTAACCCTCGGTATGCGTGGTGGCGAGAAGTGACGCGGTATGCCTGGTGGGTCTGTCAGACCCAGTTTTGGATCACTATTTCATATACATATTGCAGTAAATAAATAAAAATATTTGTTTTATAATGAAATTACATACTAATATTAGGATTAGACACAAAAATCGTTTTACAAATCAACAATCTTTATTTTTTAAATTTTAAATGAAAATTTGTTCGTTTTAAACATAAAATTAAGCTTTGAGCTTTTTGTTAACAATTACTATGAATTAAAAGTAGAGAGAGCACTTTAAACAAGTCTTTTCGTTGTGGGAACGCGTCCCGGACTGAAGTAACGGGCGGAAAGCATTGAGTAGTTCGTAACGGCCAGCTACAGCTTGCGGGTGCGCTCAGAATTCAAATTTGAATAAAATACAACGGTTTTTCTGCCGTGGTGGGTCTGACAGACCCTACCAGGCATGCCGAGGGTTAAATATTTCTAATAGGTATTGAAGTTTTGAATAAATAAAACTTGAGAGGTGTCAAGGGACCGGATGGAACAAAGTTATTATGTACAAAAAACCTGTTTACACTCAACAAAAATAATCGTCGCGATACCACACTGTTTAATGCGAAATAGAAAGACAAAACGAAAATAACTGGCTTGCTTTCTATGAGAGAGAGAGAAAGAGAGACAGAGAAACACGCGCACGCCGCACGGCTTACAACTATAGCAAAAAGTGTCGTTACAACTTTTGGTCTTAATTTTTTCAGTCTCACCCTTCGCAACGCGCGATAAGGAACTTCGTTCCAAAAATAGAGATGTGTGGTAGAACGATTTATGTCGGTCATCGTAGTGCATTCATATGTAATGTGAAAGAGCATACAGTGTATGTTTTGTGCATCATCAGTGTTGTTCCGGAATGTTTGATGGGAATGTAACTGTTCAAGCTTTGTTATTTTGACGAGGCTATGCCCGCAAGTGTATGCTTACATTAGCTATGAATCGATGTCCCATTTAATATTGTTGTTTTTTTTTCTTGCCTGCTCTATCTCACACCTGGGAAAAGGCCTTCGTCCACTCCTTCCTCGTTTAATAATATTTGTCCTCTAATGTAATAAAATCTTTTCAAACTAGCTGGCGTCCGCGGCTTCGCCCGCGTGATATAAAAAAATGGTTCCTATGTGTAATTCCAGACTACAATCTACCTCTGTACCAAATTTCATCAAGATCCGTTCCGCTAATTTGACGTGAAAGAGTAACAAGAGTAGAGTAAAGTGGATATCCATCCATCCATCCACACAAACATTCGCATTTATAATATTATTAGTCGGATATTGCAATGTTTTCTTTCCTTGACGTAGCAAAGCGACAGTAAAATAATGTTATAAAGTTCGGGAAATTATTTTTAAAATTATAATGTTCACTTTATGCTTATAATTGTTTATTTAATTAAAAAAATACATCTGTTATAAAACTCCCTCATTAATGCATTTTATTATCCCACCTTTCTTCATATTTTACTCGTAATAAACTCATTTATTGCTCTCATCACACACGTAATAATTTATCAAGAATTTGTTTTCTTTTACGGTTAAAATATTAAAATTCTTTGAAAACCATCCGAATCACTTCAAAGCAAAGACCAACATGTTTTCACAATATTTTATTTATTTATAATTAATTAAAACGGTATAACACTAATTACAATAATTAACATAGAAACAGAAAATAAAATAAGTTAAACATCAAGTAAACAACTTACAATAGGTTCAATTAAAAAAAACCGACTTCCAAAAAAAAAACTAAAAAGTGGAAAATAACTTTATTTCCGGAAGTCGGTGGCTTTTGTTGGTTTCGTTGACTTTTTTGCCACCGACTTCCGGAAATAAAGTTATTTTCCACTTTTTAGTTTTTTTTTGGAAGTCGGTTTTTTTTTTTTTTTCAGAGTCATCATCATCATTTTCCTGCCCTTGTCATATTCTATTTGGGGTCGGCGCAACACGTTTTCTTCTTTCATTCTCCCCTAACAGACGTCACGGCATCATTTACTCCTTTCTCCTTTTTTGATATTATTATGAATATCATTTCTTACACAATCCATTCATCTTTTCTTTGGCCTTCCTCTCGCTCTCCCTCCATCAACATTCAGATTCATCACTGTTTTAGTCACATGTGTTTCATCCCTCCTCATAACATGTCCATACCAAGACAAACGAGACCCTTTTAATTTTTCTGTAACAGGCGCAACTTTCAAACTTCCTCTAATATAAGTACTCATTCCTTACTGTATCCATTCTTGTCACTCCACACATCCATCTCAACATTCTTATCTTCGCTACGTGCAATCGTTTTTCATTTCAGCGTATCCTTACTTCCTTACTAATATTATAAAAGCGAAAGTGAGTTTGTCTGTTTGTTTGTTACCACTTCACGCTTTAATGGCTGCACCGATTTTGATAAATTTTGGTACAGAGATAGCTGGGAACCAGGAGACGGACAAAAGCTAATTTAAACCAAGTTATCTTATATGGGTTTCGTCTTTTCTTTTTGAGGTACAGAACCCTGAAAATAATAATCTCAAGGCATTGTTACAATTAATATATAAAGACTACCTAGATTTTTATAAACTGTGGCTGACAAAAAACTTATATTGCGCAGATTGTACCTAAAATTTGATAACTTTTTGTTTGTACAAAAAAAAGTAGACATTATAGTCTTCAAACATTAAGTACAACTTTATTATTTACGTTTTAAGAAAACTTTTTACGTAAAACTAGGTACTTTCTCCAAATATATATATTTTTAATCAAAAGTGACATCTGTTTGAAACCCCACCCACTAAACAACTTAAGGGATGATGCAACCCCGTGGTTATGAAAATTAAATTTTTAATTCTTCGCAGTCTCTTTATTTATATAATTTTCTTTGTTTTTTTAATTTTAAAAGTGGACAATTCTTAAAGCTTTCGAACCTATTTGCAATAGTAACGATTATGGAAGAAAATTAAATAAGTGGCTACCTTTGTATCATCGAAATAAATACTAGATTTGAGAAAACTAAAACTTCTGCAGTTTACTGTGATCATCAACATTTTTTTTCAACGTTAGTCCACACTAGGAATTTCTCCTGTATCGTGGGTAAGTTTACAAATATTGAAATTCTCATAGACAAACACCCAGACCCGGAACAACTATCTGTAGGCCATAAATACATATTTGTTCCGAGCGAGGATCGAACCCGCAACACACAGAACCGCAGTCGATCGCTCAGTCACTGCGCCAACGTCTTAATTAACTTGTAACATAGAAACCTAGGTTTTAGGTTGAAACATCAAACATTTAAATATTTTCAGCTTAAAGTACCTACTTCCATCTTATTTTTTCCTCATTACAAAGAAAAGCAAAGACACGAAAAATCTACTTATCGTGTTAAAAATAACAAATATTCCATTTAGAGATTGTTGTTTTCCCATTTAAATGCAAAACACTTTTTCATTAACACGTGAAGCTAAAACCTCCCCTAAACGAATTAGAAAAACCTCCCCTCAAGGGACGTACGAAATTAACGACACAGATTTCCCATCTTAGAAGAAAATATTACTTATTTTTGTAATATTTAGTACAAATATTTATAATCCTTACTAATAAAAAAACGAAAGCGAAAGTGAGTTTGTTTGTTTGCTTGTAATGTCTTCACGCCTAAATCGCCCAACCAATTTTGATGAATTTGGGCACAAAGATAGCTGGGACCTTGGAGACGGACATGGGAAATTAAAAAAAAAATATAATTGGGTGAGAATGAGAAATAAATAACAAGGATGTAAAGCTGAAGAGCATACTAACTTATACGATTTGGTTTATGGTAGGTACGCCCGGCAATGGAATCGTTAAAGCTGGCGATGACAATAACCTCGAAATGACTGTGCTTCTAGAAGAAAAAAACTTTTTTGCAAAAAATAAAACCGACTTCCAAAAAAAAAAGTGGAAAATAACTTTATTTCCGGAAGTCGGTGGCTTTTGTTGGTTTCGTTGACTTTTTTGCCACCGACTTCCGGAAATAAAGTTATTTTCCACTTTTTTTTTTGGAAGTCGGTTTTATTTTTTGCAAAAAAGTTTTTTATTTCAGCATTTTTAGTTATAGTATTATGATATAATTCGCAAACACGGTTATTTTTAGCTTTTTAGTGCGTAGGTCCCGTCTTAAATACAAGCTTTAGGCAGTTGTCTCACCAACGACGAGAAAACGACTAACTATCGGCTATTTTCTCGCTCAAGAAACGTACAATAGAATACTTTCCGTGTGAATAAAAGAGATGCATATACAAACAGTTGATCGCTGACTGTTCACACTGCCGGCGAGCACTCGCTTCACTAGTTTGTAGCTGAGCGACAAGAGCTATGAAAGATAACACTCACTCGGCGATACTCGCCAAGCGATTAGAAATCATGCCGAGAGAGCAACCAGTGGTCATGTCATTTGGTCGCGTATGAGGCCGCAAGACTGACTGTACGCTTGACTGCCGCGAGCGAGTGATGCGAGTAATCGCCCGCCTCACTCGCACACTCGCTTATAGCCGAGCTACACAAATATCGGAACTACGCACTTGCTCCCCACGTCTCGCTAACTCGTTTCTAGTTCTACTCGTTACTCGTTGCCGGTGAGACAAGTGCCTTAGTTCCACATCACGCTATAGTATTTAATACTATCTAAATTATGCTTTAGTTTAAAACCAATTCAGAAATCATATGCATCATCGCCTAGGGGATACAGCTGATACTTGATCTAATGATTGATTATGTTTCTTAATGACTGGGTGAGGGGAGGGGAGGGGGTACGGGCACCCTGCTCCCACTCGCCTGCCTACCCTGGCGAAACCCATACTTATACATGTGATTGCAGCAATCACGGCAGATTTGCGGTCATTTATTGAAGAGTTCCGTTGTATATCACTGAAGATCTATCACCAAATTAAAATACAATCACCTCAAAAAACTGCGATGACCTTCCAAATCATAGTGCATAGCGTTTTTTGTTCATTTGTCTTCGACAACCTCTAAAATTATATCATCAACGTAGACGAAGTCAATCTAATACGCATTATTAAAGAAAACTCAAAAACTACTGGCCGGATCTTGATATTTTTTTTATGGGACCAAACGACAACCACCAGCTTTCGAATAAAAAAAGAATCATCAAAATCTGTTCACCCAGACCAGAGTTATGAGGTAACAAACACAAAAAAAAAAAAAAAAAAAAAAAAAAAACATACAGTCGAATTGAGAACCTCCTCCTTTTTTGAAGTCGGTTAATTAACACGGAACAGTGGACACTCTTGCATACTTTGTTTCACAAAATACCAGACGTACTAGCATAACTTTATCCCATTTATCCGCAAACACATCACATTCAGGGTGGGAAGTCAGGAGAGCGTTCAGCGGCAACAAGCGGTTCAGCTCTAGCGAGACAGTTTTGGAAAACAGTTGAGCAAAAAGATTGTGTCGGCGGTACAAAAATATCAGTACAGCACCATAAACTTAGTAACTAATTGTAATTGATTGTATTTACCTTCAGATTTACGATTGACAAGTCTTTTTCGCAATTGCGATTACTAAAACATTTGCTCGAACGTTTAATTGTAATTAATTAGGTAGTTCCGTAGCAATGCTAATCGCTGAGAACAGCCATTATTTCCAAGTCACTGATTTTGTATGGATTGCGTAAAACAAATTGATCGCGCTTGAATCTCTTTGTGGTATGGCGGGGACCTACACAAATGTCCTTTTTTGGTATTGTTCGTCGTGTCGATGAGCTCCTTGGGTTATGAGTCGAGCTACACGATAACTGACAAATGCTTGCACTGCCTGGACAGGTCCACTCAATCTGTGTGGGGCTTTCTTAAAAAGACCATTTCAGATACTAATCTGCATAGTCCTCACGTAAGTTGACCAAGATTTTTGTCTGGACCTTAAAAGAGACTCTCTCTCTGACCTCTGAGTTTGTTTAGGCTGTTTCTTTTCAAAGTAGTCGGGTACGAAACACGGGCCTCTTCTTGTTTTTAAAGAGACGTGTAAAAGTGTTTTATATTTATTATAGAAAATTTGTTTCTATGATACCTTTTTCACTAAACTAAGTGAAGTGAAAAGGTAAAGTTTAGGGTAGGTTTTCATAGGAAAACCAAACGATTTTCTTGGTTGATATCAACTGTACATTAAACGCTACGCTGCACCGCTCCGCTTAGATCATCTGAAGTGGAAACACAAGTCTCACTGTTCACAGGAAAGAGATGAGACTTAGGTCAACATAGAATACCAACTTTATTTGCTTGTCAGGAGATGTATATCATAGGATATTGATCCTTATCTTGAAGACGGAAAGGTTACGTTTCGTTTTGATATTGGGAAGTGGGCGTTGCTAGATTTCACAGGTATGAAGGACTTTTTGTTATAGTTTTCTGTTTTAATAAGGAATTTAGGGATTCTTTATACTCTAATAACAGTCCAAATTGGGTGTGAACGTTTTTTTGTGTTGTGTGTATTAATAGTTTTTGAGTTGTTTATATTAAATTTTGTGAGGTCTTCGTGAAATTGTAGCTATTAGGGTTGGAACTTCGAGCAAAAAAATATTTGCTGAAGCTAATTAGTTTAAAAAAGATTTGTGCAAAGGAAATGAACCTTAATAACATGTGTTAGTAGTATTTTACGAGCGGCTACGAGCTATTAAAAGTAAATTAGCTTATTTTGTCGGCGTCTCGCCTTTCCTCGTTTCTTTTCTTTTTCGGAAAGAAAAGGTTCGGTTTCGCAAATATTATTTTTGAGTAATAAGCTGAGACATGTTTTGTTGAAAGGGAATTAAGGAGATTATTGAATTGTGTGACTGCTTTTTAGTCTTGTGGTCGCAAGCACAAGTTACTGAGCATAAGGATCTGGGTTTGACGAAATGTTATTAGGTTTTGTAGTCAGGAATTTTGCAGTAGAAGCCATGGAGTCTGAATTTGTGGCTGGTTGAGTGCAATAGACTTGTTCTTAAACATAACTGAGCTGTGGGTGCTGGGCGTGGGTGGGTGCTAGGTAGTACGCTTTTTTTTTCGGATGGAAAATCATCATATGACCTCCCTCGCTATATGGTCAGACTTTTACTAACTAAAACCCACCTATGTATCTCTTTCAAACAACCCGCAACCCCGGCAGGCAGTGGTCCTGGCAGGCCCCTCTTCTTTGCTGACATCTCTTTGAGGCGCGCGTTTGCCTCTCACTTACTCTTAAGGATTAATTTTGGATGGGATTTTGTCTCAGCATTGCTATGGTGCCGTATGTTAATCTAAGAAACAGTGAATTTGTAAGTATGTGATTATTAATTGACAAGAAATATTATGCGAAGATTATGTTAGTATTATAAAAAGTTCTTTGATTAGTTAGTTCTTATTGTCGCACTCTTGGGCAAATGACTCACACTATTCCTCCAACTTCCTCCATCTTCACGTTGGTGTGCTTCTTCTCACCAATTCGACTGGAATTTATCCAAGGTATCCTGCCATCTTCTCCTCGGTCTGTCGCCATTTTACAGTCGCATAAAAAGTTGCCGGCACGGTTAACGCAGTGGTTAAGCGACTGGCTACTTCGCCGCGTTTCGCAGGTTCGAACCCCACACGGAACAAATACTCGTGTGACCGAACAGTAGTTGTTCCGGATCTGGCTGTTTGTGTATGTGAGTTTAAATGTTTGTAAACGCTTCTACGATACAGAAGAAGTTCCTAGCGTGGGGCAGCGTAGCGTTTTTTAAAAAGAAAATTAACAATAAAGAATTTCGTTAAATTTATTCATTTGTGTCAAGAGTTCAAGACTCCTAGTCAACCAGCATTGCCTAATCCTTCAAAATCAGTCACTCCACCCACAGCCTACAATCACAAAACAATCAATGTCCAACAACATCATAAACTTAAATACAGGCGTACAGTCACGCATTTCTAAATTAAAACTATCGAACGACTTGCATCACTCAAATTGCTGGGCTCAAAAGGTGGGCTTAGGGCCGTACAGCCTTTGTCGGCACAAAACAGCACAGGTTGTAATTTGATAAAGTTGGGCCGCCTACAATACGGCCCTTTCTTTGGGGTTGCCCACGCAACCTTCGATTATTGCAGGATGTTTGAATTTTTGGGGTGTGGGCTGTGTGGATGCGTCATTTCAGATAAGGGTGTTTGTTTTAGTTTGCGTGAGAATTTGAGAATGCGAAGGTTATATGATGTAATAGTAGTCGGCTAAATTTTATGTAACTAATGTTTTATGTATTTATTGTTTTACACCTACCGTGTTTCTTCATCTGGTGCGTTGATAGTAAGTAAGATTAAACTCACTTTGTTATTTTTATTAATTGGAACAAGAGTATCACCCGCTACATTATCCTTTTTCTTTTTTGAAACCAAAGACTTTTCTTTTTAAACGTTGCCCCCCACTAAGTTTTTTTCCTGTAAAGTGGATTCGTTTACAAACATTTAAACTCACATACACAAACAGCCAGGCCCTAAACAACTACCTATAGGTTATACAAATATGTGTTCCGTGCGGGGCTTGAACTCGCGACACGCGGCGCAGCAGACGATCGCTCAGCCACTGCGCCAACCGTGCCGTCAAAGTCTTGAGTCCCAATGCTGGGAAAAAGTCTTCTTATTTCTTTCCACTGTTTGATAAAGTACTCTTTTTCTGCCTCCTCAAACCAGCGTTCAAGATGCGCATTAAGATCATATCACACTTATTTCTAGGCTGGCCTCATATCATATCCCCACAAGAACACAGGCCTTCTTCCATGTAAAAGTCCAACTGTGCTCAAAGGAAACAATCCACATGCCACCTCCATTCCAGCCAGGTTCCTGGACCAAAATTATACAGGTTTAATTAAATCGACATTAATCCAGGACTATTTGGGATAGCGATTCGTTTTATACGTTGCGTCGCTGTCATTATGTCGTTACCGTAAGTTCTTGGGGGACACGTCGGGAATTTGTTCGACGTTCGCTGGATTAATATCTCGACCTTTTTGTGGTTCACGATGTGGATTAGTTGGTCAGTTTTATTTAAAAAATTGTAATGTGGGTATGGAGGTAAGATAGATTATTTTCAAAGTCAAATATTTTGTCATAGTTTACTTATATGGGATGGTGACATAACTAAGTATAGATTTTAAGTAACCTAACTTAAGGTTTATAATACCTAATTGTCTTTGCGTTTTTTTTTTGTGATTTTCTTACCTGGTGTACCCTGGCGAGACTTCTGAATTAAAATCTGTGCACGAAAGTACAAACAGCAAAAGAAATAACTTAAGTAACACTCTCGTCAGATAAATATGTTTTTTTTAGAAACTGTTAAGTCTTCAATTCAAATTTTATTTATTAAATGAATTGTTTGTTTTGTATGAAATAAATTAAACTTTCGACAACTTTCCTGTATTTTCTAGAAACAACTTCATCTGTCGAGCCTGGTTATTTATCTGTTTTGCTGATTGAACACAGATTCTTAAGTAACGAAACGAAATCATTTACTTTTCTTAAACGATCGACTATCTAAATAAAATGAGATAGATAGATGTTTCTTTATTTGTACCCCACCCAAATCACAACTATTACTAGTTAAATCAAATACTCATAATAATTATCTTCACCGATATTTAAATATAGTTATTCAAATATTTTTTGCATTATTATAATAATTCAACAAAATCCTATTAAAACCGCAATAAATTCCATGTCAAACAAATCCATTCAAACTATAAACAAAATATTTGAAATAATAAATTGTTTTGTACCAAATCCCACCTATGTCAAAACCAGCTAATAATTTTAACCCCAAGAGCATTGATATTAAAATAATTTATGATAACAATAACTCAATATTTAATCCTGCCTTATTTTTATCGTATACATAACAAGCAAAACATTTTGTAATACAATTTGTGGGGCTAACATAAACCTTCTTGTATTTAACATAAATCAATAAAATTACTATTTGGTTCCCAGCATCTCAGTGGTCTAATTATCATATTTCGCAAGCAAATAGTAAAATATTCCTTGTTAAATGACCATATTCGTCAACAAACAACAAAAGGTTTGTTACCACTGATCGTAAAAGAGAACACACCTGCTTGGCATTTCACGCAATATGCAAAAGTTAGTAGAGCGAAATGGGTCTGTTAGATGGAGCTTGCAACCTTTTATGTTTTTAGATGATTGCAGCTTTAAAATTCATTGATGATTGTCACGGTAGTTTGTTTTGAAAAGAGTAGACGGAATCATTGGAATCCGCACCAGTTAATGAATGAATGTTTTTATTTCGGACCAAAATAATCCATATAGTAATAATCACTCCCAGCACAAAGTTCTTAAAAATCGAAGAACTAAAACTCTCAGCTACAGTTCTTAGAACGCTGTTTCCACTGCCTTGCACTCTCCTTAGCAACGAGATATAGAAATTTAATAGTAGATACCATTTAAAATAGCAGAAATTTTGATTCATTTTTTTGCAGAATTCTTTCACTTTACTCAGATCTATTATTTTGTGGGCCTCAAATCATACCGCCACTGTCCCTTATTTATGTTGGAAGTTTGTACACCAACATTTTGATAACGACGTCAGGTCAACACCTTTTTTGTCACGTTCCCTGTCACCGTAAACCTTAGCACATGTTCCAAAAAGAGCGGCAAAAAAAGCAAATTAATTTGTCGGGTCACAACAACCCTTATCTGCATGTTTCTCAGACAAACACTAAACTCTTCTTAATCGTTAAGAAAACAAAGCTGGGATAACAAAACTGGCTAGTTAAAAAAAATACTGGACAAGTGCAAGTCGGACTCGCGCACGTGGGGTTCCGTACCATTATCTATAAAAAAACGGTACAAGAATAATGTTGGTTGTATGAGAGGCGACTTAAATATTTATTTTATTATGTTTTCTAGTATTTTTTGTTATAGCGGCAACAGAAATATATGATGATCTGTGAACATTTCAACTGTCATGGTTCCGGAGATACAGACTGGTGACAGACAACTAAAAAGAGAGACAGACATACAGACAGATGGACAGACCGATGGACGGACAGACGGACAGTTGGACAGATGGACAGAAGGACAGACGGACAGAGGGATAGACGGACAGACGGACAGATGGACAGACGGACGGACAGACGGACAGATGGACAGACGGACGGACAGCGGAGTATTAGTTCTAGGGTCCCGTTTTACCTTTTGGGTACGGAACCCAAAAACGGTTTTTAGAATCGAAAGACCCATTAGCCAATCAGTCAACGCAGGTAAAAGGAGGACTTATTGGAACTTTGGATGTGGTCGAAATTAGGGCCATTATTTTAATTATAGAGCAAACAGTCCCGGGACTGTATTTGAGTCTATTACTTTTTATAACAATAATTAAGTTCGAGTTTGACTAATCTAATTTCCGAGAATAGTAATTTTGGGGATAGAAGAGATTCAATGATCTGGCAAATTATAGACAAGTTATCGGAATTTGTTCTCTAAAGAAACAATTTCGACCATATTATCAGAAACTCGATTTTCAATGCAAAGAAGACCACAAAATCTATAATTTTCTAAGTACTCTTGGTGGTCTAGAAAATAATCTTGTGCACGATGTTTGTCCATAATCAGATAATACCTAGATATACTCATCAAAAATTATCTGTAATAAAAATACACAAAGAAAAACATGATCGCTGATAACACGAGGGACAGTGAGAGAGGGACTTGGATTACTCTCCCCTGGTCTTCCCATAATCTTCCCCTGACAGCCTTCAGTCAAGGCGACCCTGCTTCACACTGGATTAACCACGTCATTGATGTGAAAAGTGATATAAAGCTACCAATCCACCTTTAATCACCTGCGCTTTTTGAGGATTATTGAGGACTCATATTGTTTGCTAACCGGAGGGGACACATTTTGATTTAGGTACATGGATTTAATGAGAATTGTTTGAGTTAACTGTCTGTCTCACATCAATAAACTTAAAAAGAGTTTCACCGTGCTACACAACAGATGCCTTCAATCGATAGACAAGAAGGAAAGTCCGCAAAAGGCAGAAATCACAAGTCAACCGTTTTTCTCACCATGACATAAAATTTCATGTTATACGACTATTTCTTACCGATACTCACTGGTTTACGCAATCTTAATCGAAATGGATCCTATAAAATCCTCTCATAACTCGTCCGCTGCAAAATATGAGGTGCAAATATGAGCGCCTTATTTAGTAATGTCGGAAACAAACCAGTTGCCAGTAGCCTGAGAAACTCCTAGTTGCGCGCCTCCAGGGAACTAAATCATAGAGATTCATTCTGAACATTGCACCGATCTGATGAACGAGTGCGGTCTAAAGTACCTACTGCGGGGTTAACATATCGTGATATCATAGACGACGGCTTTTCAAAGATTGCAGATCTTCCCTCTCGAGCTTAGGAACTAGTTGAAGAGAGATGGGCGATAATGTGATTAGTCGACCGATACTTGATAGCCCCGCGGCATTCGATTCTCAACTGCATAAAAACCAGGCGACGTCCACACTACACGCACGCATTCAAAGCTCTGATTACACAACATGACACGCACACACGCGCTCGCTGTGGGATTAACGTCAGACAACCCGTTTCCTGTTACCTGCTCTGGAGCAAAAAGCAGACGTCGCTCAGTAATTTAGAATTAATTTTACATTTGAAATCAAAACATTGCTCTTGTAAGTTAAAGCGGAATTACAAAGAAAACGTTGTAAACCCAACCGAGAAGATTACGTCGGAGCATTGGATTCGCTCAACCGTTTTGAAGTCTCTATTTTCTAACACCGAAAATGTCTGTAACAAATCCGTGCAGCGGACGCAATCTACGGGACTTAAAACAAACAATTACTTGGGTTTATTTGAAAAGGAGAGAAAAAAGTGGAGCAATCAAATCGGTGCAGCTACCGTGCGGCAAAAAACTTCGGCCTGGGATGTGCGCGGTCGATGTAACGGGCGAAGCGGCGGCCGACGCGACGTAATAAGGTAGCCGATGAGAACTTGGCAGATCGTTTCCACGTACCTCCACGGCTTTCACTTGATGCTAATACAAGCGTATGTAGCAAGAAATTGCTTAATTTATTAAGTTTTAAGTTCTGTGTCTACGTAGAATCTGTTTAAAGTTAAAATAATGTACTTTATTTTTTATTCGCTCAGAAATCTCTTGTGGTAACCTAATTTATTGTGCAATTGGGATTTTGTATGAATATAAATTTTTAAGAAAAAAACAGTAAACAAAGTTGATACAAGTAATCAAAACATGATGCACTGAAACATATGCAATTAAAAACAAGGTAGAAGCTAAATAACAAATCATCCAAAAGGAACGAATTAGAACTAAAAACTGCGGCCACCATTTACCAATAATACCTAATAGAAGTCGACCAATCAATCACTAAAAGACGACTGACCAACAATATTTTAAATCAAGATCGAAGACCATGCATCAGCTGGGAACGCGTTACTAATTCTAGGCAAGGTGACACACTTTCCTGAAAGCAGTCCGCCAGGGTACCGTGTCAAATAACTAAAGATTTTCATAAATAACGCACAAGAAAGATTCAGACAATAAATAGTAAAGATTCGTTTCGCCCAAACCAGCTGCGCTAAGGAGCGCGTTGAATCGCGCGATTTGATACGCGCCTCCATCAACTTGGCTTTTGTCAAAAGGTAAGCTAATAAAGTTTAGCAGATGTGATCTTCTAAACAAGACACTAACAAATGGATACTGCAAGGAGCTTGATAACATCGTAAGAAAATGTACGACGATCTCGGAAGGCAATTTTCTCTTTATTATATGATTAATGTTCTTAGAAAAGTTAAGGTAAATCTTCGCAACAATATCACACATGCCAAGTATAACTTATACCAAAGACAGAAACAAAGCTTAATAATGCAAATTAAATAATTTTCTTGTACGAATGCTGTTGAATTAATTTCGGAATGCGAACATCGTTACTGGCGACAGCGTAGAGAGAATTTGGCTTTGCGAACCTCCAAAAAACGCGGTCCACTTTATTCCTGCTATCGCCACACGATCGATATCGAACACATACCTAAAAAGTTAAACTTTGCCGTTAAAGACCATACCGCGAATTCTTTGTGCTCTACAACATTCTGATACGGACAAAGAAGCGGGGCTGCATCATTATAGCCTATTGTAACGAATTTAAAATTTTCCAAATGCGAATTCGTCAAACGTAAAACAATTCGATACGCGTTTGAATTTGTTGTTCGGGCTGGTTTCAATTCAATTTCTTCGTCGTCCGAACCGCTCGCGTGAATTGGGTCGCGTAAACGGGTCCGCCCTTTTGGGACCAAAACGTTATTTTTTTCACACAGATTGCGCGTTCTTTGATCTCCAGAATGTGTGCGTTAAGCGTTTCCTTCGCTTTGTGCTGGCGCTGTGTGTGTCTTGTTCACTTGTATAGACGACGCCTCCCGACAACGACACCCAGCGGGATGTAAAAATCAAGCAACAACGAATCGCAATCATTTTTCCGTTTTGCTTTTTACTTCCAGAAGGGTTGAATTTAAATTTAATGCATTCGTGATCATTAAGTTGATTTTCGAACAAACTGAATTTACATTAGATAACATATCTGTATTTTACTGCAGTGGCGTCAGGTAGCTAAATCCGGAGTGAGAGCGCCAACATGTCAAGAACTCGGAAACTCATTCTTGACACAGTTCAGTGTTATGAACATTACTTCATCCATACCGGGGAGAGTTTAGCACGTCGTAAACTGTAGGATCCATTACGTTGGGGCGCTCAAGATTATTCTCGTCTTACTTTATGAGCTGGCGTCATCCAATATTTTTCTATAGTTTCTTCTTTTACTATTCGGTTTGGCAAGTAAATTGTGAGTGTTAAAGATTTGGTTTGCGACGTTCGTGCGGGGAGCTCATTCAGGTCGATGGTGGATGGTTACGAGCGCGCGAAGCCGGAGGTCGTATGAAACAGTGCCTAGCACCTCATAAACTGCAAGAACTTGTTAAGTCTTCAAGATATGTACCGCTTGTGAGAATTTTATTTGAAATGTGACCGCTCTTCTAATTTCTCAAACGTAAATTATATATTTTTTAATACTGAGAGTTGCGCGATTACTGATATTTTTTTATTACTAAAGTGCTTTAGTATGTTACCAGTGCCTTCACGTGTTTAACTGTTCATTTTTATGCGTAGGTAGATCATAGGAATGGTTTATGATCATTCACGGCCATGCATTATGTCCTCGAGATATTAAGGTCGTAAATAATTACAAAAACATCGTATCTCACAATTATAATGTGAGGTATGAACATAAAAAGTAAAATCGGTGTTTCTCAAATATTCCCGTGGGGTCCAAAGTCCCTAACAGAGCGCACAATATTTTATTATAAGTAGTGAATGGTCGTTTGAGCGACCAAAATACGCGTCTTTGTTATATGTGAGGTCTCGTCTTTCGGCTCAGGTGACACTGCACCGTCACTAATTCGAATTCGATTCGAAAAAAAAAACACATAATCATACTGAAAGCGAAAAGCGTAAATGAAAAAGAGATTTCTTTTGTACAATTCTGTTTAGTGTGTACCGACAGCACACACGCGGAGCGCTAATTTCTCGCCTCCACGGGGTTAAGTTGTAAGTTTGTAACATTACAATACACGACAAAAGATGCACCGCTACAAATGTCAGAAGTGTATAAATTAATGGCGACAACCTTTTATTTGTTCCTTTTGTCTTGAACAAAGTTGCTTTGTCTATTATTTAGGACGTAATAATGGAAGTGTTTAGCGTCAGAGCTTTTGTTGTTTCCAAAAAATAAGTTTTGGAGTGATGAATAGATCGCGTGGCGCGCACGACAAGACATTGAACCGTGATTTTTCTCGCACATTAGTTAAATAAGTTGGACAGAAAGATTTTGGAACGTGGAGATATTTTACTAAACACAAAAGACGGAGATAATGCTTGTTCACGCTGAGACCTAATGAATCATCGCTAAAATGGAAACGTACGGTAAAAATAATCTAAAACGTTTTAAACCTTATTGTAGCTATATGTTCGAAAGAGATACCGCGGCCCCGGAACATAAAGGGCAACAGAAGGAACATGGATGGGTTTTAGTCGGTAAAAGTCTGACACTTCCTCCGCTCCGCCCAAAGCGGGGAAGTAATTTGATGATTTCCATTTAGCTATAGCTGGAAGAGTATACAAAACAGATATCCTCAAAGCCCGAGCTATTAGGAAGTAGTATAATGTGTATCTTACACAGCTTATACTACAGTTATGTCTCCATTTGTACGCTGTCAAATGTTGTAATAATAAAAATCAAAGGATTCGGTTCCTGGCTAGGAATATTGCTTTTCAAAACCTCAATGTTTCAGTTTTAGATTTTATCAAAGTCAGGCCCGAGATTCGTTTGAGGTTTTTTCTATATTATTTTAGAAAAACGTTGCCCCACACTAGAAATTTCTCCTGTATCGTGGGTGCGTTTATAAACATTTAAACTCACAAACAGCCAGACCCCACAGCACGCAGCGCAACAGTCGATACTGCCACTGCGCCAACCGTGTCGTCAATATATTCATCATAGTTTCGGATTTGGCCTACCACGTTCACTTAGAAATTTCACCCAGTATATGGTCCTCCTGACCGGTGGCCAAATTCAGTGGAGATTAGCCATCGGCACGTTAGACATTATATTGCACAAGTGTGTGCACAGGCACACGTGCACTCTCTGATCCCTCACTGTCATAGTCTGATGGGTCGACAATTCGACACGACTGGAATGAGATCAGGCGCAGGACCAACGGCTTAACATACTTTCCAAGGCACGGTATCTTACCGTCAACTTCCAAACTCCGGGCTGCTACTATAATTCCTAATGGAAAAAAAAAACATTATCATTTTAACCCGATATGGGAATCAAAACCAGGACTCCCTGCTTAGCAGTTGCGAGACCAAATGCGCATCAAGAGGTAATAGACACTAGAATAATCATGTTCCCTGCCTTACCAACATTTAGACAAACACTCAAACAAATCTACATAAAGCCCATTAATGGCATATCATGTCACTTCAATTACGTGCATATTGAGTAAGCATTACCTACAAATATGCAAATTACTTTGATAATTTTGATTGGTATGTAGCAGAAATAGGTAGATTGACGCAACCGGTATAATGTTGAGACATAATGTAAACATCAGATGCGGTGAAAGATCTCTGTTATAACGAAACAGGTCTTGGAGAGGAAATGCGTGCAGTAAATGATAAAGATTTACATACTGACGCCAGTGAACGCGATTCTACGCACAATATTATTATTTGCTGAGGTATAATTGTGGTTTCTGGAATTTTAGAATTAGATAAAACGTTCGGGGAAGTGGAGATATAAAACAATGTAGTTACTGAAATTCCTGACTTAATTATAATAAAGTAATTCATATTTTACAATGCAGTTTTTACATGTCAATGAGGGTTTAAACCGTCTTTGTCTTAACTAGCACACCACATACCTTATTTTTTCCATTTAAGGGTAATTAGAAATTGTTTTTTTTTGTTATTGTAGAATTCTATGGGTAAAACAGTGCATACCCATTTTATGAATATGAACACTCGTTCGTAGGATCCAATACTATTCTTCCATTATCTATAAAAACGGTAAAAAACACGTTCGTTGTATGAGAGAGAGATTTTTGTATTTTTTAATTATAGCGGCAACAAAAACACATCAGCTGTAACAATTTCAACTGTCTAACTATCATGGTTCACGAGACACAGCCTGGTGACAGACGGACAATCTGACGGATAGTCTGACGGACAGTATAGTCTTAGTAGTACGGAACCCCGTACTGTCAATGTAAAAAACAACGTAATGCACGCTGTGCGGTAAACGTAAGCAATTTTATTTCCAAGATTTAAAATTTAAATTATCCATGAATTACTAGAGACGCACATTAATTTCCAAACAGTAGTAGCATCGTCATTAAAATAACGCATAACGACATAACTCAAATGACTAAACGTAAAAAAGTAAGTATTAATAAAACAAATGAATTTAATGATGAATAATATCGTGATGAAACATTCAGATAAGTTCGGGGAACCAAAGTAATAAATAACAACAATAATAAATGTTAGGAAACATATTTTAAACGGGTAAAGATTAACAATCGAAAACCTATTAATGACTAATCAAGGATTTGGGACTCCACCGGTATTAGAATAGTTTTTAATATCCCTAAATCATCCGAATGGATGAACATTCTTAGAATCCCTACTAAATTATGTCTCCATATTGTAATATAGGGACACATTTAAATTATATTCGGACATAGGAGCGAAACATTCCGTCACTAATCGGGATCCAATAAATTTCTCATGCAAATTTTGCGCTTTTTGGTATCACCGTTCCGAGAAAGATTCCTACAAGGAAAAAATAAATCACAGCATTCGAAACAATCGTTTTAGTCATGCGGAGAATTCAACACGATCTAAACTTTAACAGGAAATAGTATGCGTTGTATAATGCATTCAGGTGTCTAACAAAATTCATGGCAAACGTTTTTAGAAAGATTTTAAAAGAAAAAATCTGGCGCCAAAAAGGAAGATAAAAACTATACAGCTCCCAAGTGTTGTCTCCGGACCTTGTGGAACGTGTTAATGAGAGTCTGGACAAAGGATAAAGGAGGCCTAATACTTCCTGCAACGATAATATTTTAGCATGTCTTGTTAAGCCCCAGATTAGATGGGCGATCGGATAAAGAAAGTCCATACATTTTAATCTGTTCCGTACTGTATACGCAACGCTTACAACAATGGACGTAAACAAAGAGAAATAATTCCCAAGAAAGCTATGGCAAAAACCTTTTCAAATTCTCACTTTTTATCTCCATAATCAGTGGCTGATTCTCGTTCCTATTTTTCTTGCTTACTGCTTAGAAAGATGAGCGATATCAACAGTATGACGCCTGGTTAGTAATCTCTCTTCATGCGTATAAAATGCGCGTTTTTATCGTGACCAACAATCACAACGAGATATTCAAAGTAAAACATGAAATAAAAACTGTAAAAAAGATTCTTCCGGTACCGGGAATCGAACCCGAGCCTCCTGGGTGAGAGCCAGGTATCCTAGCCACTAGACCATACCGGATCCCGTTAGGCAATCTGAAATTGGGCATTAGTTGGTTTGAAATACGAAGTAGGTCGATAAGCTAATGATATCCGCATGGTTATTTTTATAGGCAACAAGGCTGGTTTATTTTAGTAGTGTTCTTTATAGATAAGTGGAACAACAGAGTGTTATGAAGTAAAATTAGCACTGTGTTCATTGCCATTACGAGAGGGATAAAGAACTTAGTTATGATATGATGAGAGGATCGTTGTGTGAGGTGCAACGTTCGACCACCCACTGTGCTGTATGGTCTTGGACCAACTTGAAGCTATTGTGTTCAACTTGTGCCTAATGTAATACGTTGTGTTACTGTGGGAATGTGCCACGGAAGCCGACTGTGTGATTAGATTAGTGCGAATGAGTGATTTTGTTTAACGCTTTTGATGCGTGTTGATGCGTTTCTGATATTGATCGTGAGTTTCAAGAGTTCTATTGTTTAGATCTATACTACTTATAGGTTCAGTGAATTAAAGACGTACTTAAATTAAGAATTGTTTTACTTGCTTGCCTATTTTCTTTTCAGTTATATGACCCGACATTTTTTTAAGAGTTTGACTGCTGCGCTACGTGTCGCGGGTTTGATTCTTGCACTGAAAAAAAGTGTATGACCTACAGACAGTTGTTCCGGGTTTGGCTGTTTGTGAGTTGAAATGTTTGTAAACGCACTCATGATACAAGAGAAATTTCTAGTGTATCTAGTGTAATATTGGAGTAACATTAAAATCCAAATCCCTACTCTTATAATAATTGTAAACTCATTTGAAGTAGTACACGCCCTTTTTAATCAATTACTTAGGTACTTGTTCGATTTACCTACATGTACCTAAGTACTTTCTTAAAACAGTTCACATCATATTCCACCAACATATTGAACAAAAAGTAATCTCTTCGATCCGCCACAACACTTAAAACGCTTCCAATATCTCATTGATGATAAAACCAAAGAAAAAACATTCATAGGAAATCCACCCGCTACTCCTAAGAACTGCCGTATATAGCGAACAGCGCCACCTGTTGCACTAAGTGTGAACTACCGGTATACACATACAGTAGCAACACTGAGTAACAAGAATTCATTACAATGAAAGTTAAGACAGGTATCTTTATTGAACCCGTAAAAGTGTGTAAGCATTTCATGTATTTTTCTGTCTTGGTGTAATGGTTTCCGCTGCCTCAATTGGAAGAGGAAGACACCAGCATAGATGTAGTTTCTAAGAAAGGAAACTTTCTTGATACGGTTGTTCTAAGGTGGGTTCTATATTAAGAATATCTTGTTTGTGTAGTTCCGTGGGCCAATGTTATCATCATTTTAAATTACACTCATAATTATTTTCGTCAAAGGAATTGATCATAGACCTAATACCTGCCCAAATCTAAACAGTAAAATAAGTTAGTAAAGTGTCATGCATGATTCTCATAAGATATTTCAAACCAGTTGGTAAAATTTCGCTCTGATAATTTGTTTTTGCATCTTACTAGGATCAAGTAGGTAGTCATTTCATTAGCGTATTACTATTGCTCAACTATTCAATTTAGTTTGGTTCTCTTAAATACCTTCGCTGCACTAGGTACTATTAAATTTAAGTTTTGCAACAATAAACCCAACAAACACAAAACTCTCATTCACCGATCAGTACAAGTGCTTATTAAATTTTATTAGCTCTAATGCATTACTCATAGAGCAATAAACAAACATGTGTCGGTACTTAAGACTCTGAAACCAGACGCGGTGTCAATCAATTGAAATTCTAACATTAAGCATATGCTACAGGCGTGAATAACCACATTATAAGAATTCCTCTACTAATGGTATAGGTGATAAAACTCACGTGAAAGTCACCTGGAAAACACTTCGAACGACGTTGGGAGATGTTACGGTTGAAAAGGATGATAAATGTTGTTTCAAAACTGATCTAGACTAGCAGTATGAGAGATTAAGGAATAATAATAAAGAAGTGTCACTGCTAAATTTGACTGAACACCATAAGCACACCGAGAGGAGAAGAGAAAGATATCAAAATAAATAAGAATCAAAATAAAACACTCGGATTAAATTACAACCACAAAGAATATAAATCAAATGGCGAGTGAGAAATAAATACTTGGTAGAGGCCTTGGTATTAGGTAGCCTATAATGTCGCGACCTATTTATCAAAGTCGTATTAGTAGGTGACACGGAGGCGTTAAACATATGGCGTATTAGGCCCAACCTCACAATAATCCAAACGAGCCGTGTTATTATTTAGGAATTGAGTGCTAAGTAAATTATACGAATTAAGCTTTTGTTGGCAACATGTGTTGCTTGATTTGCCCTTTCGTCTGAGAATGGATTTAACAAAATAAATGTAGTTTCAGAAGCATATCAGTATTCAGAACGGTGAGTAAAAGTTGTGACCTTTCAATGTTTCTCTTTCGTCGCCGTTTTCAAGTACTGAAGATCGAGTCTGGGTTATAATACCGCCATTACTTAGCTTATCCTTAGCTTTATAAGAACACTAACTTTTGCCCGCGGCTTCGCTCGCGTTATATTCAGTTCCCCTTGCACCTTATTGATTTGTAATGGCAACGCTAATTTTTTTCCATTTCTTCCCTCTTTCACCCTAACATCCAACATTTTTGTAAAAAAAAATTTTGCCTATGCCCGTCTCCTGGTTCCCAACTATCTCTGTACCAAAATTCATCAAAATCGGTTTAGCCATTAAAGCGTCAAGAGGTAACAAACAAACTCACTTTCGCTTTTATAATATTAGTAAGGATAAGGATTGATAGTGGGGGGGACAACTAGATGACCTAAAGAAGTAGCAATCACTCTCAAAGTGTTTCGCCTTTCTACAACAACTTTTAAAAGAATTGACTCAAAGGCGTTTTCATCGTCATCTTTGAAAACGTTTTTATTTTATCTTCTGACCTGTAATGTACCTGTACATTCTTGAATTGCATTCTTGCTTCATAATCTGATATGGGTACTTACTTACGGATAGTCAAGATAATTCTTGCGACTATGACTACTTATGGTGGCTGCAATAAATCAATTAATTAAAGACACCTTAACATTCCTTTGTCTGTGCCATAAAGTCTTATATGACCATCTTTAACATCAGCCTCTCCCACATTTCATTACTGGACCTCACAGCATTATATACTTATTCGCGTCGAGATATCCACGTTAATAAATCAAGAAGGATATCGTGTAATGGACACCGCCCGACCGTCCCCGAAGAGACATAAATTTGTTTTTGTACTTTTTTGGTAAATCATTCTGTTGTGGAAACACAACGAGTGAATAATTAGGTTTTAATACGAATTTTACTTGTTTTAGATGTTTTGTAACGTGATTACTAATTAGCTGGGTTTGGTATTGCAATAGAAGTTTTAGTTGTATTTTCTAATTCCTCTTAGGAAACCCAGATTTTCTCTTCACTAATTTTAACGATATTCTAGTTTATTATTAGGGGTTTTTTTCTTGATTTACATATAGATGCTGAATGTCTACGATTTATCACTTTTTATAATTGTTTGTTCGTCATTGTGTTTATTTTGACATACACCGCAATGGTTATTTTTGTGTTTTCTTTCATCTGAATAGTATTTGCCAGTTGTCGTTTCTATCTCCTTCATTATACAAGTGTCTTGCTGATTCATACTTGACCTACGTAGTTGTACGAAAGTCTGACCGTAAGTAATAAATCAGTATCAAAGACTAATGAGATCTTATTACGCCACTTTCAAGGTATTTTCAACCACTTATGCCTTTTGTTTGTACCTTATCAGATCGAGACCACGAGAAGTTTTTATTTTGTAAGTACTAAGCTATTATCTGCGTTGTAAATCTCGTATGATTGAGTTCAAGATTTTGTGAATAATGTTGAGTTTTTGTAAAAGAATTACTATAGTATTACTTGATGTTAATTAGTCAAGGTTTGCATAAGTTTTGTTTTTATAAAAATGCTTTGAATAATATTTCAAATGTTGATTTGAATTTGTCTATACAAGAACATTTTATGTAAATCGTTAGGAAACGGATGAAAAATATCAAAGATGATTCCCAGAACTAAGAAATAAAAACTAACGGCGTGTTTAGTCGCAAATTCAACAATATGTATGTATAAACATAATTTATTCAAATATTTATTCTACAATTAAATTTATTGTAAGCTATTATAAGAAATATAATATTCTTCAAAGTTTCTAAGAAGAGATGTTATCAGCTAACTTTAATATGTGCGTTGTTTTTAACTTGTTTTAAAAAGACATCATAATTTATTAGATTAGTATTCATCACCAAAATATAAGGCGTATTATATTCTGACTCTTTGTGTCATTTTTAAAAAACGAACAATTTGAGATTGGCCATAATTTGAATCCAAATATAGCTTAGGTGTATGTTGTAATTTGAAACCTATTTTTGTTTCCTATTGGAACGCCATATTGGTTTACTTAAATAATCACACATGGTTTCAAGGTTTGTCTACACTGCTAGTTAAAAAATTATTGGCCTAAAAGGTCATGACGATTATTTCAGTTTTAAAAACTATGAAGAATAATAATCGACGACACGGTTGGCGCAGTGGCTGAGCAATCGACTGCCGTGCTGCGTGTCGCGGGTTCGCACGGAACAAATATTTGTATGGCCTACAGGTATTTGTGTCGGGTCTGGCTGTTTGTGTATGTGAGTTTAAATGTTTGTAAACGCACCCACGATACAGGAGAAATTCATAGTGTGGGGCAACGTTTGTTTTAAAAAAAAAAACATGTTAACTGTTGGCAAATTAGAGTAATAGAGGAGTATGGAATAAGAAGACATGCTGCATAGACCCCTAATAAGGGCAGTAAAGTTTTAATGTCGGTAAATTATTGTTTCACTAGAAATACGTACCTACTGCTGTAAAACTGAAAACATTTTAATTTATTCCACCAAAGAATTCTATTTCCTATCCTACTAATCCTACTTCCTACTTTAATATTATAAATACGAATGTTTGTGAGGATGGATGGATGGACGTATGGATGTATGGATGTTTGTTACTCTTTCACGTCAAAAAAAAACAAAAAACAAAATCATTTATTTGCGTAAATAAGGTCAAAACGGCTGAACGGATCTTGTTGAAATTTGACACAGACCAGACCATTGTAGCCAGGTCATGTAGACCATAATCAGGTAGTTTATCTACCTGATCATGGTAGAATAATACATAGGATACTTTTTTTTCGATATCACGCGGGCAAAGCCGCGTGCGTCAGCTAGTATTGTTTAGTAGTACCCACCCTACAGGCAGTCGATCCATGTAAAATACGAACATTGAGCTCGATCTGGTTAGACTGGAAGCCGACCCCAGGCGAGGCAGATGATGATGAAACCATAGAATTCTAACGAATTCTGGAATTGACAACCTCTGACCTGTTTAAACTTAAACACTCAAAAGACTTATAACCCACAAGCACACTCAACGTCTGTACCATTCATCATTCAAGAAAATGTCAGCATCGACTCTCGACTTCGCCAGAAGATTCCTCTTCAGCAACAAAGCGGGTTTATTGTCTCAAAACAAAGACAACGGTTCAAGGCTTAGCGTAGAGCTTTAAAACAAGCGACAAGGCCAATGTCGTGTTGAAAACGGATCGACGGATTTTGATCTTGGCTTCACAAGGCTACGGCGAAAATGGTGGTATTTTGGCGAATTTCGTTTTGTTCTTCCGTAATTAATGTTGTTTGAGATGGTTTGTATTCAAATTGGGCACCTACTGTGTTAACTGGTTTTGAAAATGATGAAGACTCTATTGTTTTCTTTAACTTATACTAATACTAGCTGGTCCCGCGGCTTCGTCCGCGTGATGATCGAAAAAGTATCCTTTGTGTTATTCCAGATTATAATCTAACTCTGTGCCAAAGTTTATCAAGATCCGTACAACCGTTTTTACGTGAAAGAGTAACAAACATCCATACATCCATCCTCACAAACATTCGCATTTGTAATATTATATCATTTTATTTTATTATATAAAAAAATAACGAGGATTCAAATAAATAAGTAAACATTTTTCTTAATATAGGCATTATAAAGGCTCGCGCTTGACCGCAACTCACCTAAGATAAAGCGATGATGGTCTAGGAACGGCCTAGGGTGGTGCAAAAGATACCAATTCACACAAAATTTGAAAAAATAAATAAAAAATATTCTGTTCGTTTGCTCTTAATAACAAATCTTGGCAGATGTCCACTCTTCGCAATTTGTCCGTTTCAGTATAATTGACTTTTAAGTCGGCAACAGCGGCATGTAACTAGTTATCCACATTCATTCAACGTTACCTTTATCAGTACTGATTATCGCACATGTAGCTCACACACGTGCATATCAAGTGAACTTCCGATCTAATCTGACAATGAACATGGCGGTTTCACTGCCTCTACCACGGTCCTCAGGCCGTAGCCCCAGTAGTGACAGAGTAGGGTTACAGCAGCATGCCAATTACCAAGGTAACGTGGTTCGAACACGCGAACACTCGAGTCAATTTCGTGCTTCGAGAACGACTGCTGGCTTCCTATGTTTATGAGTACGCTCCAAGCCGTTTATCTATGCAACGTACTGCTTCCTCCATTGCACGTTTTGTTTGATCATATTTATTGTACCGCGGCACAGTCCCATTACTTAACGGAGCTTTATATCGTAGTAGTGTCTCATTAGAGAATGTATTCGGAGCACTACATTCTCTTTGTATCTAATCTAGACCTAGTAATTCTCTGATAACGTTCTGAATTGCCTACTCAATGGTTACCGATGATCATTAAGTGTAACCATTAGTTATGTTGTCATTACTTTTCCCCTTTCCTGCTATTGAAATTACCTACTGTAGCCATGTTGCCATGTTGGTTGTTATTTCTAATAGATACCTGTGTATTAAATCTCTGAGAATTCCGGGAGGATATCAGAGTGATCAGATGTTATTTAGTTCGAGATGCTGCATGTTATTTGAAACAAGATGTGTAAAAGATAACGTAAACAAAATGGAAGTGTCAAGAAAAAACGGATCGTGAAATGTAACCGTCCAAATGGACTCTCCCAACTTGGGGTATTTAATGTCTTTATAAGTGCCGTCAGACATAAAGTTAATGAAACAGCCATTTTATTGATCTACCTGCGAGTTGACACGAATCCCGCCGCTTCCAACCCTGCATTATGTTTTTCTACAAATTATTTTCCATCTTTCTCTATCCCATTAGATTTTATGAGTAAGAAAAGAATAGCGGCATCCTAATAACGTGCATTAAGAAAGGGACATTTCATTTCGAGAATACGACCCCCATCATTTGATAAGCCGATGAGACATTTTAACATTAATCCATTAGGAGATGAAAATATTTCAATTATTTTCCAATTACTTTTTTTGCTTTCTGAGTCATAATAACTACATATTTTGGTCAAGTTATGTTCAGAAAAAAACGATGCTTGAAAATTTTAAGAAGAAATTATATTATTAAACTTTGACCTTTCCCAAGTATTATCCATACCAAGGATACCCAAGGTCACAAATAAATTTAATAATGTAATGTGCCGCACCCTTAATACGAAGGTACATTACGTACGAAAGCTCCACAGTATTAATACGATTATTACTTGACATACACAGAATTTGGGCCCATATTGTCAATTTTATGTAAGAATAGCATGCTGGGAACCCATGTTACGTTTGTAAACAAATACCCGCTTATCAGGAACCGTTTACAGGTGAATATCAATAAGGTCTTTTGTTCTCTAAAATATTGCTTCAGAATTTCCGTTAACGTTAGTAGGGTATCGTAGTACATAGTAGATATACGTTTCTGTTTTTACCGTCAGTTAATTTTAAGCAGTTGTTATTTTGTTGTATGTAGAGACGCGATTGGTCTGAATTGCATGGATGTAAAGCTACTTTTTAACCGACTTAAAAAAAGAGGAGGTTCTATGTTAGACCGTATTTTTACTGTAAATTTACCGATTACTCCGCCAACAGTGGGCCGATTTTATAATTCTACTAGCTTTTGCCCGTGGCTTCGCTCGCGTTAAATTCGGGGTAACACAGTTCCCCTTGCGCCTTATTGATTTGTAATAGCAACGCTAAGTTTTCCCTTTTCTTCCCTCTTTCTCCCTCACATCCCACTAATAAAAAAAAAAATAGCCTATGTCCGTCTCCTGGTTCCAAACTCTCTGTACCAAAATTCATCAAAATCGGTTTAGCCATTAAAGCGTAAAGAGGTAACAAACAAACTCACTTTCGCTTTTATAATATTAGTAAGGATTTTTGTTTCAAAGGGTGTGCTTTCGCGGTAGTTCCAAATCAGTTTTATTTATATTACTTGGGTAGTTTATGAGTTATCGTCTATGATACATTTTTTATCTATGGCTACATGGATGAACTGCTTATATATTTTAGTAACAATGGAAAATAAAAACTCGATAAAGAATTGTGTGAGATATCATCATAACATAACTAAAAATGCTGAATTAAAAAAATGCAAAAAATTACCGAATATTATTTAAAAAAAAAATTTGCAAAAAAGTTTTTATTATCTGTTTAAGAAGTTTCCGCATTGCAAAATATAGGGACTCCTTCAAGGTACACTATCTTTTAGTTTAAGCTTAAATGTTGATATTGCTACACATCGTCTTTAATTTTATCATCATTTTCGTTTAATTAACCGTTATTATATTATTGTCACCCATGGGATGAGGTGAGGTCATTACTTGTAAACCAGATTTAGCTATCATCATCATAGTTTCCGGGGTTCTAAAATGACCACTTAGTAGAATCATAATAGGTTAGTAATATTACTAATTTTACTAGTGTTATTACTGTTAGTAATTTTACTTTACCATTCGTAAAATGGTCACAAACTGACAGTTCACAATATTAACAACGTCTGTGACCATTTTAAGAATTTTAACGTAATTCATATTATTTATCTTATCATAATTCTGCTATAGCGGCCATTTTAGACACCCTGGTCTCTTGGGTAACATATTAGTAATATTCTTTTAGAATCCAGGCAATAATCAATATAGAAAATCAATTTATATAGTTACCACAGATGGTACAAGAATTATCACATCACCCTTATAAATATGACATTTTCATAATTTCATCACAATTTATATCGAGATCAACAAGCCATCGCCACCCGCATGCCAGACAATTGATGCAATCATCGCCGATGAGATTTTGGGGTGTGTAAAACGGAACTGTAATTGCATTGGCCACAACCAAATTATTGTTATAGTAACTATTCAATGATAATTTCATTCCAAAGTCTGCGGGTGAAGTATGGGTGAGGTAATAATTTTGATTGTGGCGACACAGTTTATAGCTAAGTGTCCCCTCGGGTATTTTGATATGGTTTGTTGGCTACAAGATTTATTTGCATTGGCTTTTTTGTGATCTACTTTCGTGTTTTTGTGTAACATGTTTGTGGGTTGGATAATAATGTCATAGTTTTATTGTTTGAGATATTTCTCTGTTTGTTTTATCTATTTGTTGCACAGAAATTATTCTCACTCATGTGAGTCATGAGTGAAATGAAATTAACGTTTCTTCTTTATCGTGTGGTTACTTGGTTAATAACTAATCTAATTTTAAAGTTTCCATGTCACTTATATAGACCTCTGATTTGGAAAATATGCCGTCGAGAATATGTCAAGCTTGCTGGGACTCACGATGTTTTCTTCGCCCAAGCAAGTGATAATTTATATATTGCACAATACGCACATGAATCCAAAAAATCAAAGGTGCGTACTTTGGGTTTGAACTCAGGACCTGTAACTTGGCAGTCTAACTGCTTAAAACTTAACGCTTAGTCGCCATAAATATGCTTTCATACGCATGTAAATACACTGGATCTAATTAAGGAAAACTGTTTCCTGCGATAATAATTTTAATCACATAAACATCAGTCATGGTAATAAAAGATTGATTTGTTTTCGTTAGACATCCATATCCTTGATAAATAAGCTTTATTCGTGTGTAAAGATAAGTAATCTCTAACAAACGACAGACACATAAATCAAAAAGCCGTGAAAAGGTCGTAGACTGTTCGGGCGATAAAGTGCTACAACTGGATTCGTAAAATTAAACCATTTTAGTATTATGAAAGTCATTATAAAAGCACGATCTGAATGTGGTATTATTTGTATTTAGGTTCAACGTCGTCACAATGTTTTTATGTCCAAAACGGAATCATAGATTTTATAAATGGTTCTGCACAAGACGAACCACGGCTCTTTGGGGTGTGGTTGCCCAAACCAGGCTGGGGGAGCGCCGACAGCGACATTTATTTGTAGCTAGCCACAAAATGTACGTAACTGTCTCGTAAGATTTATTCTCAAACATGCCGTAATCTTTTCTCTGTGGGCGTAGACGCATTTGTACGATGCGAACCATAGTGAGATACTCACCCTTGTTGTATATTTTCGGTTAAAACATCTTTGATAAGCGCGGGTCGGACCTCCATATTCGTCGATAAAGGAAAATATGTTAATTTAGTCGCTACGAGAGAACCGATATGACCTACTAAGTGATTGGGTTCCCTATGCGTTGGCGTGTTTTGAATTTGAACTCCGAGGGCCTCAAAGATCAGTTCAATGTTTACAAATTGCCCGAAGAAAAAAAAAACTCGATTCATTCGATTGAGATATTCATTTTGATTAGGTTCGATTTAAATAAGATTCTTTTGAAGATGAAGGTCTATGAAGTGGAATTGGGTAAATGTTATTTATTAACAATTTTATAAGTTTAATTTGTTATAAGAGTCTATTAGCTAAGAAAGAAGAAGAACAATGTAGTTTTTTTAAAAAAAGGTGAGGTAACACAAGGAAATTAAATAATGAAAAGAGTAATCCAAGAAAATGGGTCAAACTGCTCGTGAAATATATCTACTAGGAGATGCAAAATATTGCCGAAATGGATGCCCTTTCTCACAATATGGCGCCACTAGAATTTCCATCTTTTATGAAATATTACGGATTACGTAAGCGGTCGTTTCATAAAATCTAATTTTAATTAAAAAATAAGCAAACGGTAATTAATTTCGCCGGTCTCCTCTCTCGGTTACAATGGTGTACAAATTAAACGTTTTGAGTCGTAACGTTGCCGGATAAATTCTACTCAACTTTTTCTTCTTTAGTATTTTTTTTCCTTTAAAAACATAATCCGAATATTAATTTTTCTCATGTCTGCGGGTAACAATGCCCTTATTTTACGGAGCTTTAATTATTTCGTTGAAATTAATTTTACTGAAAAACAAAACTGTTTTAAATTAAGTCGTTGCCTTCGATAAACTAATTTCGGGTTTAAAAAGGTAAAACGGCCCAATTCCGAAACGCTTGGAGCGATGTTATTTTATTTGTCAGCATATAGTTCCAAAATAATTAGATTTGGAATTTATAGATGTCATCGGGGCCCGTGATTTAGGGCAAGCTTCAATCGTATCCGCATTGTCTAAATACAAAGATCTAATCTGCGTTGGCTCTTATCAGTAAAGTCTATATCTTCAGTATATTGTGTTGGTAATTTTCAAATAAATTAGATAAGACGCATAATCAAGTAAGCTTTGACAGTGGTTTGATAATAAAATGTGAACGCTTACAATACAAATTCTGATGTCAGTTTGAGTCATGCTTTTGATAATTGAAATTTGTGGTTGACAGTACTCCTTACTAATATTATAAAAGCGAAAGCGAGTTTGTTTGTTTGTTACGTCTTCACGCCTAAATGGCTAAACCGATTTTGATGAATTTTGGTACAGAGATAGTTGGGACCCGGAGACGGACATAGGTTATTTTTTTTTTTTAAAAGAGTCTGATATGCGGGAGAAAGAGGGAAGAAAAGGGAAAACTTAGCATTACTATGACAATAAATAAGGCGCAAGGGCAAAAGTCAGGAAAAGGGAACTGTGTTACCCCGAATGTAACGCGAGCAAATCCGCGGGCAAAAACTAGTAGATAAATAAATTTGAAAATGTCATTGTACGTAAATACTTATGGATAAACACATACAATCTGTGTTGTTGGAGACCACCTATGCATGAAGGAAAATAATTTTACGAGTTAAGGAAATGATGTAAAATTGCAAACTATGCGACTTGTTCTAGCAAATTCTATGGAACTCTCAACATAAAAATTGCTTATGACTTCAGTTATTATAGCTAAAATTTTATAGCAAAATGAAAGGCGTTAGCTTGATAACCTGCCACTAACAACGTCGCTTACCTAAACAGTTTGTAAATATTTAATTTGATCGATATTCATGATATGAAGCTATGAAAGTATAACAGAACAAAATAAAAAGTGTTTTTTGTTACTATCAGACCCTTTGTTTTAATGGACATCGCTTTATTTTTCAATAGTTTTACGTACTTGATTGAGTGTACTTATGATAAATCGGTCCTCCATTTTTGTATAAAATGTATTTTTGGTCATTCTATTTTCAGGTTGTCCTTCAAGGACAACAAAGGTCAACCTCATTTTGAGTAGACTCAAATATTGACTCAGGAAAATACGAAGTCCATTTACATAGCACATAGCTAGTTTTATAGGAGACTGTTTATCGAACTTACAGATGGTTTTGGAACGTGTTTTGTTCTGCACTGTGCTAAAAATACCTACCTGGGTATATTATGCCGTTTTAGTTAATCTGCAGTTAAGTGGTATATGTACAGTCGGGGGCACAATTGGAGAGGCAAAATTATAACGTAACAGCTTGACGTTTAGTTTGACTTACGACCTTATATTTTCAAGCATATAGTCGTTGTCGTCAACAAGTGATTGTAGCTCATAATTTCAACTTTTAAATTAGAGTCAGGATGGCTTACCGGTTAATCGGGTTCGGACAAACGTGTGAATCGATTAGCCGTGAGTTCAAATCTAACGCAAGATTGTAGACTTTTTGTAACTTTTTATTTGGTTGGTAGTAATGGGACAGAAATATTTTATTTTTTACGTTGTTTGCTTTGTTCACACAATAATTCTTTAAGTTAGGGAGGTAGATCATAAAAAGTAACTAAAGAATAAAGATCTCTGTGAGGTAGACATGACTTTTATGAATATTTAACTTGATCGGAATATTAACGTTGTCGATTGATTGTAGTTGTTGGTTGGTGAAGTGTGGCTTAATAGATAGCGGTATAATTATTATTCTCAAAACTCAAAATGCAGGCAAATATTTATATTGAGGCGAGGGTGACTATTATTGCACTGCACAAAAGTGGTTTTAATGGAACACTAATATCTGATTAAACCGGACTAAATGTGAGTATCATATTTATGAATTATAACTTAAACTTTTATTTGATATTTGCCTAATAATAATCTGAGGCATAAGGATTAATTCTTTTTTATTCACTGACTTGTAAAAAAAAGGAGAAGGTTGTTGTTTTTTATCATGAGGATTTTAATTTGTTAGGTCTGAGAACAGTTCGTAGGATATTTTTTACACCCCTAGGTCTAGGTGAAAAGGGTGGATCTCTCCAGAAAAGGAGCTGCAGAGCAGCGGGTGAAACCGCTGGCCACCGTTTATATTATATATAAAAATGTTATAGCTGCTTAATATCACTTTCTTTTTGTTTTAGAAGAATACTGTAAGTCACTGAATTAAAAGATGCGAGGAAAACGGTAGCCGCCGCACAGCGACGACAAATTGTTGACGAGTTTGAAACGAATGCTTTCACACCAACGAGCTTTGCAGAATTATTCGATACCTGGATGCGATACCCGGAACCGAAATATGTGTGGTAATATGGTAACATGTGCAAATGTCTACTTGACTGCATTGAAAATAATGGAGGATATACTAAATATTAATATCTAGATGTTTTTGTTTTAATTATTAAACGGTGTAACTAAATATTGAGTAACATTTAATTATATTAAATTGAGGTTAAGTTTCAATCTTCTTTTCGTTAAGAAAATGAACACTTAAGCTATAACCTCAATTCATTCATTCATTGTGACGTTACATAATAATAAAACATGTTCATAAAGTCTAAATCATAAACATTAGTTTTCATTAAACTCTGCACAAAACCGATACCCAAAGACATTAAAATATTAACGAACCGATACCTGTATCAACAATTATATTTCTGTTATTAGAATATCATTTTCTTGATATGATAATATTAATTGACTAAGTGGGTAAACCACAAAAAAAAGTGTTAGAAAGTTACAAGTGAACTTCTTTTATCTAAGTTGGAATGTGACGTCACAATTCTCATTAAAGTTTGTTAATTTTAGAATAAAACGAATAAACATTTTTATTATCATTCAGCACGACTTTTTTATTTCCACCTTCGAACACCGAAAAGATAAATTTAAAATTACATAAATAGTGAAGTAAATATTAAAATAAGTAAACAAACATTTTTTTGATTAAAACCTAAATATGGTTTTAAAGAAAACAAAAACAACTACACCTTTTGAATGATATTCGAACTCGGGACACAATGATCGCTAATCCATGGCTAAATCCAAACAGCTAGCAGCACATATTAAAACCAAGCGAATTTTAGCAATACAATGTAACGAACGGGTCGCCACTATAACGCGTAAATGCAACAGATATAATTATAATGTTATTTCGCTCTAATGCGACTACAATTTGTGTGTGTGTGTGTTATCTGTTGAATGTTAAGGCATCACTCATACACGCACACGCACTGACAGTGCAGACAATCCTTAGCGATGCTTGAAAATATAAGGTCGTAAGTCAAACTAAACGTCAAGCTGTTACGTTGTAATTTTGCCTCTCCAACTGTGCCCCCGACTGTACGTTGGTAATCCTACTTCCTACTTAATAATATAATAATTAAATGTGAATGTTTATGAGGATGGATGTATGGATGTTTGTTACTCATTCACGTCAAAACGGCTGAACGGATCGAGATGAAATTTGGCACAGAGGTAGATAGTCTGGAAGCGAAGGCGAAACCGCAAGCGCTAGCTAGTATTGCATAAATAATAGCAGGTAATCTGCTCGCTTTTTAATAGAACGGAAAAAACCATAAAGTTCACAAGTAATTAGCAAAGTTCTGTATACTTTCTGAATATATTCCGATTCATATGGACGAGTCTAGTACTTAACGCTTTTGGAATCTCTTTAAAACATCTCACGTAGTTTAAGACTACATCCGAATAACAACTCGTGTTTTTAGGGTTTTGCACCTCAAAAGGAAAGATACGGAACCCTTATTGGCTTACTTTGTTGTATGTCAAGATCCTTAATCTGGGGAACTCGTGGAGGTATCAACTTGAAATTAAAATCATATACTCAACTGTGTGACATTTGTGCTGTGAACCCTCTAAATCTGCGCAGTCAAAAGATGTGAGTGTTTATGTCGCAAGTTTGTACGGAACCCCCGGTACGAGAGCCTCGCTCTTGTTTAAAACGTTCAAAGCTTTAGAGATAGTTTTAAAGATTGTTGTAAAAAGTTTTAAAAGCAAAGTGTAAACAGCTGGTTCATCTAACTGTTTTCTCACTGATTTAGATAGCAATCTTTCAAAATGACAAATGGTGTGTGCAGTAAATTATTTATAGACGGTGGGTAAAGTAAGAATAGTAAAATTAACTCCGTCAACATAACCCTTTCTTTTGCGGATGGGAAATCACTAAATAACTTACCCTGATCTGGGGGGAGCGGGGGGGAGTATCAGACTTACTGACTAAAACCCACCAATGTTCCTTCCTTTGCCCTTTATGTTCCGGGGCAGCGGTATCTCTTTCGAACAACCTCGGCAGGCGGTGGCCCTGGCAGGCCCCTCTGCTTTGCTGACATCTCTTTCAGGCGCTTGTGGAACACGAACGCGTCGTCTACACGACATCAACATAGCCCTTATTATTAAATTCTTTTCAAACAAATTAATTGTTTATGCTCATAGGCAGGGGTGGCAAACCTTGGTGGACCAACGTGCCATTTTTCCTAAATAAATGTTGAATGAGGCCACAGACGTGCCATTTAATAATTTTGACTTAGTGATTGTATTAGGAAAATAATTACTATCAATTCGAAACTTTTTTTACTGACTAGTAGAGTCATCGCTAAACGGTTTCTAAGCGAATTAATTTTATTTATCTCTGAAAATAAAGAATCGCTCCGGCGAATTAAAAAATGATAGGAAGATAAAATATGATTAAAATTGTTTGTGTGCCCAAATCGTTGTGCCGCGTGCCGACAATGGCCCGCGTGCCATTGGTTCGCCATCTCTGTCGTAGGGTTTGGTTACTAAGAATGTGAGTAATTCTTTGTTTGACTTGTTTTACTTCGTCGCCTTGATTTAGATTCGTGTTTATCTTAAAACGTTTTTAAATATGCGTACGACGAATCTCTAATTTGGAATTAACTCGTTTCGTTCACGGATCGGTTCGAGTAGACTCGGTCGGTTATTTTATTTGAGTAGATCTCGAGTTGTTGTTTGTTAAAGAATTTGTGTCAATGGTTTATTTTATACTTAAAAATATTTTTAGATATTATTCTTTGATTACTGGATTGTTAAAGTTATTCTTAAATATTATGCTTTGAATATTGAACTATGCAATTTTTCATTAATACTTTGATATAAAATAAGTGTTCCACTCTTTGTATTAAAGAGTGGAATCGTAAATAAACGCTAGTCAAATACTTATTATTGAGACTGTAAATTAAGCATTATAAATTTGTAGCCGCAGAATTTTGCCATACCTAATCAATATCAAATCTTACTTTCCACTTATTTCTATAATATAAAATTAAGATCTGAATCAGAATGAATTATCATATTAAAATCATACAAATTAATATGATATTTTTTTATCCCGGTAGTACCTATGTACTTATTGTCTTTTATTTTATTTATAACCAACTTACGTTATACTAACAGTAAACAAGTTATAAACAAGTTATCGGCTGTACATAAAACATGAAAATCAAGAAAATTTAATACAACAATATAAAATAGTAAAAAATACCAAACAAAAAAAGAAACTTTATAATTAGTTGCAAAATTATTTAATTTACGGAGATAATACTGGGAGTAGCAATGGACTCTAGGTAACGAACGGGAAGCAGTGTCGAGGATATCCTGTGGGACTATAGTCATATTTTATTCAGGCACAAGCTAATGCATACATATATTTGTTGCCATTCAAAAGTCCTGTATTAGAAACTCTCATTGAAATAACCTAGAAATCGAATTGTCCGAGATAACAAAACTTCAACGCATATAAAATCCCAGAGGGCCAGTCTAAAATAAGTTTAAATCGTTACACGAACAACTATTCTGGAACAAAACAAAGTAATACCAAACAAAACAGTTCACGTATTATACTTGTTTGTACGGTATTCAAATTCATACCACTGATTAAATTTAAAACAGTATTTCAACTAGACTTCTAAATAATAACAGCCGCACAGGTATATATGTAAGACTAGCTGGACCATACTGGACATACTTTTACTGACCAAAACCCATATGTTCCTTCTTTTGCCCTTAATGTTCCGGGGCTGCGGAATCTCTTTCAAACAACCCGCAACCCTGTACTCTTTATCCCTTAAATCATATTGTAGCTTCGTTGAATATCAACGTAAGCCTGTCTTTTCGGGCGTATGTACGTAGTTGCTCTACTGATTATATTCACTGTGACTATAGTGCGTAGTTTCTTAGCAACGGATATGGGTAAGAACGTATAATAATTTATAAGCAAAGTTTTGCCCGTGTGGTTTACTAACTAGACATCCTAATTTTAAAGTTATAAACTCCACGAGTGAACTTTCGTTGATAAGTTTGGTTGCTACTAAATATTAATTTATTAATTAATATTGCATCTTGAATTGGTCAGCTTAAGGTACCTTTTCATTTAATTACTATTTTAAATAATTACATAGACGAATACTGGTCGTAGTGGTTTACTGCTCTGCGAATAAATGCAATTTTGAACATTTAATTAATCTTAATTTTGCTTTTAAAGTCGTAAGTAACGCTTAGCATACCGAGCATTAAATAAATGAATGGACGCTTTTATGTAAGAGTCAAACAAAATAGATATTATCTATTTATCTTTTACCGTAGGGGCACACTATATCTGTCTTGCCTTTAATTTCGTCATCGTTTCAAAGCTTTTATTAAAACGAGCACTTACGAGAGTATTTTTGCATATTTTATGAAAGACATTAACGATATTGGATGCACACGCAATTTTTCAGTACACCAAGTAAAATAAAATATATTGAAGGCTATAAAATCACTTCAACCGTGATATATTTTGTAACCATCCAATATTTTGTAAAATATGTGTTTTAATATACTAGAATTTGCTTCACGTCACATTTATTTACGATAATAGAATTTAAATCAATCAATCTAACTGTAAACAGTAAAGTAAACACAAAAGCATTTTATATTGATTGATGTTTTTCATTTTATCTTGTCTCTTTTAAATAAATAAAGTTCATAATGTTAGAGTCGACACTCTTTCAGTCACTCTTGTACAAACAATAATTTGGCACATATTTTTAACTAGCTTCTGCCCGCGGCTTCGCTCGGGTTTAATTCGGGGTAACACAGTTCCCCTTTCCTGATTTGCAAGTACCTGGTACTTGAAGTTTTTGCCCTAGCGCCTTATTTTTTGTAATAGCAAAGCTAGTTAAGTTTTCCCTTTTCTTCCCTCTTTCTCCCTCATTTCTCCTTTTTTTTTAAGTAAGCCTATGTCCGTCTCCAGGGTCCCAACTATCTCTGTACCAAAATTCATCAAAATTGGTTTAGCCATGTAGGCGTGAAGACGTAACAAACAAACAAACTCACTTTCGCTTTTAGAATATTATTAAGGATTCACCGCAAGATACCGCGCCCCCGGAACACAAAGAGAAATAAACTGCTTGAGGAATCAAAGGGACCTGGCAGGGCCACTGTCGTTGTTCGAAAGAGATACCGTGGCCCCAGAACACAAAGATCGAAAAAGGAACATATGTAGGTTTTATTCAGTAACAGTCTGACACTCCTCCCCGCTCCGCCCAGAGCGGAAAGCTATTTGAAGATTTTCCATTTGCAAAAAAAGGCTAATTTAAAGAAGGGTTTTTCAACCTTGCATAGCAGTAGATACACAATACTGGCCACAGCTTAACAAATCCAGATGTAAACAGAACCCAAAAGAGCCCTCGAAAAACTCATAACAACATACAAATCCTACATTTAGATCTCAGGACTTTTATTTTCCATTTAGTTGGCGGATTTGTTGGGTCGACGCGAGTTAGCCGTAATAAATATAAAAGTTATAGCTCGCAGAAGCCTTAACCCTTCGCTTAAAGCTTACCACAAGCGGATTACGGTCATTACTCATTCCTACCGTCTAGAGTGCCTCAGGCTGGAATCGAAGAGAGACGGTGAATGTAAATGTGTACATTTTTTTCTTCCAGACCCTTATTTATGCTATCCTGAATGAGAATTTGGTCATTGATACATTAACGGGTACAATGCCTGCTTAAATTGATAATTCTTTTGGTTTTCTTTTTTTTAATTCGGGCTGTTTTTAATTATGTGGTCGTTCAACATAGATGGGTAACGCTTTACTAAATTAGGTTGTAAAACCATTTTAGTGGTACCAAATTATAGATGGGTTGAAAATAGAGTCGATTCTGTTTTCACAAACTAAACTATAACGACTCTAAAAATCACATCACATCTTAACTATATTATAGTTTAACAGCATTAATGATTATTTAGTTAAGTACTCAATTTAAACAAAATCGCAATCTTACTTTTCCGAAATTGACGTTTTTCACCAAATGTTGTGTTTGTTAAGCTAAATCAGATCTTTAATCGCGACCAAAATGGTGTTTTATAAAATAATTAATGTCTTCAGGTGTGTAATTTTTATCGAAGTATAGTTTAATCCTGGGGTTCATCAGAATCGGCACCAACAATAGACAAACAGTGACAGAAAATCGAATAAAGATCATCTTGTTTTTTTAATTCGATTAAAACCCAAGAAACAGACACCGCAATAAGAAAGGTAATTGTAAAAAAAAAACGTCGAACAGAATTTGAAAGGAGTCATCTAAAACATATGCAGACAAACTAACAATAGACCGAATACAGTCATGGTAAGGATGAATAGCACACAACAATAACAAATGCGTACACCATAAACCCCGATACCTCCAACCATCAATAAAATCAATACTTCACATCCACCCCAGTACAATATAAAACAAATTCAGGTGTATTAATAACAAACTTTCCTCAGTGGACCGCCATACGTTTTCCTCAAATGTCCCCAAAGGTTTTTATTGATTACATGGGCCATGTTCCACTTTTTATATTGCCACTAAAAGCGTATAAAACGAAATGTGCTAGTAAAAAGGTTTACTTGGCCTTTGATTGTTTGCTATACGTTTTCTCGAAAACTTTGCGGATGGAAAACTTCAAATGATCCCCTTGCCCAGTATATGATTTATTTAGTTCCATTGTGTGGCCTATAATCTCCCGATAACAAGAAATATTGGATCGGTTTTACAACTATTTTGTTACTATACGGATTTGTAAATTTGCTTTTTCACTTCAACTTTTAAATGTTATTTACATATAACATTGAAAAGTTGAAGTGAAAAAGCAAATTTTTTGTTTGATGAATTTGAAACATTCGATGAAAATGTTTTTTGAGTTGTTCAACATAACTTCTTGGCGGATGGCTTTTGGAGACCAGGAACTAGGATCCTTGAGGATTATAGGAAATGACAACCACGGAAAAAACTTGACAACTTAACTTTTATTTTACTTCTAATTTTGAAAATTCTTTCCAAAAAACATAACAAATAATCCTTACTAATATTATAAAAGCGACAGTGAGTTTGTTTGTGTGTTTCTTTGTTTGTTACGTCTTCACGCCTTAATGGCTAAACAGTTATTATAATGAATTTTGGTACAGAGATACTTGGGACCCTGGAGACGGACATTTTTTTTTAAGCAGGAAATAAGGCAGAAAGAGGGGAGAAAAGGAAAAACTTAGCATTGCTATTACAATTAAAAAGGCGCAAGGGCAAAAACTACCTGCAAATCAGGAAAGGGGAACTGTGTGAACCCCGAATTTAACGCGAGCGAAGCCGCGGGCAAAACCTAGTAAACTATATAAAAAGGTTAGATTGGGAACATAACTATTATCTACTTCAACCCTATTTACGGGCAAGCTTTCCAAAGCTAAAGTTAATTCAAATCTAAAAGTGTTTTGGTCAAAAATTCTTACATTCCACAATAATTTCCTGATTGATCGCCTATTCATCACCTTTAAGCGCGATAGTAATTCATTTCCCGTAATTAACTGTCATAACTTACGGGATATGATGAACAGCTAATATATTCTGTTTTTTGTTAAAATATTGTTTTGGTATTAAGATTTAATCGTTTGTTGTAAGGATTAGAAACATTCATCATACTTACTGTAATATGTTAAAAATAGTTGGCCTTAGTGTGGACCTTGTGAAACCCCTTTCTTTTATAAGCAAATGAATCCATAGGGTTATCAAAGAAAATAATACTTTGAAAGTGACGACACAGTTGGCGCAGTGGCTGAGCGATCGACTGCTGCGCTATGTGTTGCGGGTTCGATCCCCGCACGGAACAAATATTTGTATGGCCTACAAATAGTTGTTCCGTTTCTGGCTGTTTGTGTATGTGAGTTCAAATGTTTGTAATCGCACCCACGATGCAGGAAAAATTCCTGGTATGGGGCAAAGTTTTTTTTTTAAAGGGAATTAACCTCCTAGGGTAATGACGTCAGAGGGGCCTGCCAGGGCTACTGTCTCTTGGGGTTGCGTTGTTCGAAAGAAATAATACCGCGGTCCCAGAACACAAAAGGCGAAAGAAGGAACATGATGGGTTTTAGTCAGTAAAAGTCTGACACTCCCTTCCGCTCCACCCAGAGCGGGAGAAGTTATTTGATGATTTCCAATCCGAAAAAAACCAGCCATCCAAGGGCGAGTGGGACTCGCACACCCAGGGTTTCGTACTGCGTTTTGACCACAGACTACAGTATATGGTTTTAATTTCAAATCAATTACTCGATAGTCGATAATCTTGACAGACAGACGGATGGACAACAATGAGATCTTATAACGGTTCCGTTTTTTTTCTTTTGAGGCATTGAACCCTAAAAAGCATAATCCCCTGTTACCTCTTCATTTCCTTGTCTACATATTGTATCTGTGCAAAATATTTTCTCATTACATCACATCATCCATATTGTCTTAACACAATAAAAGATTCTATTTGTGTGGCATTAGAACGAACAAAAGTATGACAGTCGAAAAATTTATGATGTTTATCTTGGACAAAAGGAAGTACAAAAGATTTTCATTTACGGAGTCTTTATTCCGAAAAGAGCCGTAAACAATTGGTAACTTTGACAGGCATCACGAGATGACAAAAAGGATTACGTGGTGTCTTAACAATCTCACTTTTAAAATAAATGTAAACGAAAGTTTTAGCAAGAACTCGAACTCTACTCCTTTGCAATAAAGATCATTCAGAATCAGGATCCGTAATTTAAGTTTGTCATTCTCACTAACTCTGTATTTTTAGCTGCACCCCGCCACTTCTGAATAAACACGAGCTTTTGTGTCACTTACTTTTTAGACTTATTCAATCTTACGGAAGATTTTTGCACATAGTACTTATGTAAACAACTCATTCAACCCGTTACAAATTGCCCTTTGTCAAGCCTCGATTGACAGTTTCTTGCAGTCGTCTACGAAAGATTTTTTGCCCCTAAAATAAATACAGCGTAGAGATTTCTTAATGTAAAACTCGATATAAGTGCTAAAATGGATTTAAAATTTATTCGTTCAAGCGATTCTGTTCCTTATTACTGTTTGCTCGATAACTTAAAAGAAAAATACATTGTAGCGCTTTAAATTCTAACCGTCATGTACTTAGAGGGCCCTTTAATGCAGCAGCAACGTTTAACTTAGTTACAAATCTTCAACAAGCACCTCTTAACCCACAAACATAAGGTTCAAAATAGCGTGAAAACCAATTTAAGGACTTCTAAACGCACGATGTAGAATAATAACCATGTTTTTCTTATGTTTGTCTTTGGAGGAGATTACAAACATGCGCGCACATGGCAAGCTCTTCAATCGATGGTTCCCTCTCGTCGTGACATCAAAACTATTTGTCTTTGAAATAACTTGGTGACTTTCTACGGACCATCTTGTAGCGAGATGAGTTATTGCGTTATCCCCTTGAAACACAAGTCCATGTCTGCAAGTCACGGCACTGGTTCATGTATCATGTAAACTAGAGACAACACCTGTGCTTGAATTTGTGGACATTCCAATTTTCTGCTACCATTTTACTAGAAACATTTTCATTTTAAAAACTGGAAACCGCTCCAATGAATGAACAAAGTAAAAAATCAGCGAACCGAAAATATTTCACGTCCACATATTTAAAACATCCGACGATTAAAGTTAACATGTAATTGCTGCTTTTTTACCGCCAGCAACATTAGTGTTTTCGAACACGTCGCTAAATAAAAATGCATTCTAAAATAAATCGTTGTAAAATTCGCGCCTTGGGCACTGGCCGCTGAGACTCCGAGGCCGGTTATTAAAACGACTATACTATGTCATTATTCTCGAAACAAAAAAAGGAGTGAATCGTAACAGGCGCGCCACATATCATCGAGGGAACTGGCACTTATGCGCGTAGTTTCTATCGTAAATCAAAGATATTAAACGGAATGGCGGAACCTCTTTTGAGTTCACATTATAAATCATAGAGGCGCAAGAAGACCTCTGGCTGCCACCAATAGGGTCTTTGCGAACACCGTCTACATAAATCGTGTAAGTAATAAAAAAACAAAATGTATGATGATAAACTTGTGTAAGTTAAAACTGTCCTGTTGTCTCCAATTCTTGCGGCTTAATACTGGATTTATGCTTTATCTGAATTTAGGGTAGTAGTTATAGGATAGTAACTTAAAGGATGTCGACGGTGACAAAGACATGTGACAGGTGTGCATGACATAAACTGCAAAAAAGTTAAGAAATAATAAAAAAGCAAAATTACAGTTACAATTTATTTAACTTACCTTACATAATAACTTCGAGGTTAGCTGCAGTTACTAACCAAAACAACACAAAAAGCACAACAATAACAAAAAAACGGCATGATATAAAATTAGTAACGCCTCGAAAAAATCTAGTTGACACAAATTACAGAATTCCGCAAAAATATTGAAAAGAAAGATGTCTATTATTAATGACCATGGTGATAAAAAAGTTTCATTACCAAGATGTTCCAATTTTTTAAATCCCAACGTGTTTATGAGACGGTGACATGATAGAATGAATTCTTTTTAGGGTTAGAATATCGATGCTACTTTCACTGTACGTTTGAACGTGATCATTGTCTATTATTATTTAAACGGTGCCCGCCAATTTGTGGTTTTGAGATTCCATTCCATCGTAAGACGAGAATTTTCAAAGCTATTGTATCTCTGTAACTGTGCAGCTAGCGAAAAGAGAGCAGTAGAATTCAGCCTATAATGTTCTCACATTTTCCACCAGTGGGAAAGATAGCTTCCTCTGGAAGTGAGTTCCTTCACTACCAGGACCAATAGCCCATTCTCAAGTTGGTATTTTGAGAATATTATTCTTTATTTTGTAAAACATAGCAAAGATATAGTTCAACCATAGCAAATTTCAAATGACCTTTCAAAAAGAACAAAAAAGCTGTCTTTGCTATCGTGAAAACCCACATCTTTCTTAAATTAAACGATAAATCTATTCGTGGTAGAAGGTATAGGTCGTTCCGCTTCCGTCAGCAGTTTAGCTTCGCTGCCGATGCAACCTTACCTCAACCGCTCGCCAATCGCTGCCTCATTTACTCTCGGTTTCGTTTATCAAGTTTCGTTTAAAATTGCTTTCTTTGTGCAACTCGAATTTAAAGATCCACATAAAGATAGATTTTCAATCTTTAAACTCACTTTCTACATCACGTTCTGCCAACAAAAGGCGATAGTATTGACTTTGTTTGGGTCGAATTTATCGTAAGACGAAAAGAGTTACATAAAGATATCATAACTAATATCGTGAAACGTCAAGTCATTCGATATAAAAGTGTTTTGTAGGAACTGTAAGGGTTTCCTTGTTAGGATCGTGACGAGATTGAGTTAGATATGGTACCGTGGGTTCTCTTATTTCATTTGGTTTGTTGACGGCGATAATTTCTGTTCAAAGGAGACAAAAACTATCTGTGTTGGCTATGACTGTTCAGTATTCGTTTGTTTTTATTTGTGTCATTTGATAATACGGTATGGGTCTATGAAATTGAACTTTAGTTACGTACTCAGTTAATACTGTCCTGCTCACGGTGGTGAAGTAACTCTAACTTAAATTTTATGCTTATGCCAAAACAATGTCTTGAATACACTTCCAAAACTTTTCAGCTCTAACTTTGGCAACAGGAAATTACTAAACCTATTTAAAAGTAAGTTTGGCCCCAAAAACTCAAATTTATCCATCTTGTTCCACACTGAATTTTAATTTCACACTTAAGCCCAAACTCACACCATCCACAAATCACCTCAAAGCTTTATTTATAAGCATCACAGTCTTCCGATCAAGTTAAATTGAAAAATATGTAAACGAGCGTGATATTCAATGTGTCGTGGAAAAAAAAACATGGGGCTGTCATTTTTAACGTGCGATAGATGGCGTGGCTGTAACGCTAACACAGATAAATCGGTCGGAAGGCGCCTCGCTACATTGCCTTCCTTAACGACCTTTGCTGCGGAATCAGTTTAGGGTTAAAGGTGATTTTCTTCGGTATTGTGAGTGTGTGTGTACGTGTAATGCGGTGTCAAAGGAAGTTTGAAACGTTGTGAGATGATACGATTTTTTCTTGGAGGATATTCGAAGGAGGATATTGAAAAATGTTACCTTGAGATATGGAATATACATTAAACATCACCTTTGCTGCGGAATCACACTTTTTTCTGTGTAGCAATTAGTCAAGCACGTGCAACAGTTATGACTAAATTATCAATGAAACAGTTAAACTGCATTAATTTAAAAAAAAGTGTGACCTGTGCATTAATAATGTAGAGTAGAATTTAGTAAATGAAACTCTTCCATAACTTATTGATACTAAATACACTCAAGATTACTTCCTTGTGAATATCACCAAATACTATTTTTCTCATCTACATCGACTGCATGTTCTAGTGCAGTTAAGTAAATGTACAATCATAGCCGGATATAAATGATTAATGGCCCGTTGATGACTACGTTAGCGGCCGGAGAGCAGCGATCAAAATCAAGCCTTGTTTGATATACGGGGTAACATCGTACCCAAAATCCGGAGCCCACGTCACCGAATAAATTCAAGATACTTTAAATGTACGGAGTTGTAAATTTAGTTTTGAAAATCTTACAGCTGAAGAAATGTCATACAAAACAGTGATGAGCCCATGTAAGGCTATTTAATAGCATAATTATCTAATTTGAAATTATTGCACTTCTACCAACTACAAGCAGTTGTTCATTGCAATGTAGTTAGCTTTGTCATAGCTGTAGTAAGTATACCCCTTTTTTTTGGGTGGAAAAACATCAAATAACTTCCCCGGGGGGAGTGTCAGACTTGTACTGCCTAAAACCCAACCCATGTTCCTTCTATTGCCCTTTCCGTTCCGGGGCCGCGGTATCTCTTTCGAACAACCCGAAACCCCGGTTTGTACACCCCTACGGCCCTCTTGATAATCCCAATACCTGAAATAGAAACATAAGCGTAATCACAATTTGTTGCTGGCACTAAAGACACTGCCTACGTCACCACCAAACATCAATTAATACAAATCCAAAAGCTTACATCACTACAAAAGCAGTCCAAACGCATAAATAACAAATAGCCGTAAGTTATAAAGTTGTCAAGCTCACATTATACATATAAGATGCAACAATAGACATACTACATGAGGGCGTTGCTTCGCGTTGTTATAAGTCCGTTACCTAGATTAATGTGCGTGCCACATCGAATGTGAAGAAAGATCTTTGTGGGAACCGCGTTTGGAAATGGAGTAGTGTGGGCTCTACTGGTGAAGAGGTTCGGCAAACAATCTGTGGTTTGACGAGTTTATTAGTTTCTAAAGACTGAGACGATGACTCACAAGGTTTGATATTACATTATTATACATACGAATGAAAAGCTCATGGAAAGATCTGTACTAAGCAGAGAGTAAAAACGATTTTTAAAAGAAGGAATAATGTGAAGTTGGAGGAAGAACAAGATAAGTAGACAATTTGGATGCATCCGATACCAAATTCGGTAATGTGGAAAATAGAGAAAGATATGCAATCAAAAACCTCACCGGGATGCAAATTCGTGAGTAAGAATGTATTTAAAAAAATACAGGTTTACAGATAAATGAACTACAAAAGGTAGATGTAGAAGTGATGATCAAAGCAAAAGATTTTCTCGTAGAAATTACTTAAACATTACTCGTAGAAAGACTTTATATTAAATATATATGTATATATATAAGTAACGGATTTAAGCACGGTATTTTAAGTTAATTTTAACATAATTGACAAAACCATATTGAAGCCAGTGCTTATTATTTTACATTAACAAGCTGTTGATGTAAGTTATAATTATTAAATAAGCATCAAGACTGGTCCTGTCCTTTATTACGAGTTTCAAACAAGTTTCATAAGTATTATAATTTCCTGTGCCTTAAGGACTAGCTAGACTGCAAGACTGCTATAGTTACATTAATATTCTGTAGTTTTTCTTATGACATCGTATTTAAATTACATTAATAGATAGACTTATAGGTAAGTGGCTAAAAAACGATCAAAGAAAAAATAATGTGTACTATAATAACATTTTCTAATTTATTTTCGTTCGTCTTGTTTATCTTGTTCCCCAAACCAACAGTCTGTGTGTCGCGTCATACCGTCACGCTGTCGTCCTTTTGTCTCTGACACTCCCTCACTATTTGATTTATAGATCTGTGCGTTGACTGGCTGTCTCTACCGAGGCTTATTAATGAATTTATTTAAACGCTAATGAACGAGTTACGTTAAGCACAAGTGAAACCAATTTATCTGTATCCAAAATGAACGAACGAATGAACTGTTATTTTAGGATCATAATTGAACCCCCGATCGTTCGAAGTTCGAACTTTCCTTTTAGTTCGAAATTTTAAAGTTAAATAAGTATCGTTCATTTATCTTATGGAACTTTCGGATGATCTTTCCGATTTCGAGAATTCTCTTCGGCCAATTTGATTTTGTGAAAACAATAAAATTAATTAACATGGGATTATCTTTGAGTTTGATTTAAGATTTATTTGAGTCGAGTAATTGAAATTGATTTGCTAGTCTCTGTAATTATATATCAGTAAAACTAATTTCGAAAGGTTCTGTTTATCAGTTTGTTTTGTTGCGGACAAAAATAATATTATCATAGTGTCTGAGCCTCAGACGTAGTGGACAAGATTTAGGCGGAAAACAGACTTGGCAACGAGCCGGACAACACAAGGAAGGAGGAGACCAAGTACATACATGTCTGGAACTATATACTTCTCATAGATACAGCATGTATTTTACTTGCATCAAAGATATATTCAGAAAATTCCTTAAAAACAGTAAGAGGCATATACGCGCCTATCGAATCTAAGGATTCGACAACTAAAATAACTGTTTATATTTATTCTGTACATTTTAATCCTTACTTAATATTATAAATGCGAAAGTAAGTTTGTTTGTTACGACTTCACGCCTAAATAGCAAAACCGATTTTGATGAATTTTGGTACAGAGTAAGTTGGGACTCTTGAGGCGGACATACGCTATTTTTTTTAAGTGAGAAAAGGGGGAGAAAGAGGGAAGAAAAGGGAAGAGAAAGATATTTTTTTTCGATCATCACGCGGGATTAAGTTAGCGTTAGCCCATAGTGACTTTACCACACGGACGAAGTCACGGGTGGAAACTAGTGTTTTTATAAATAACAGATGACGTACGTATTTACCGAAGTAAAATTTCAAGGTCAATCTAAAAGAGATTAAAAGTCAAAAGAGTAGAGTTCTGAGCTTAAAAAATAACTCATATTAATTAAAAATACTAGACAAAGCGATACTAAATTCCGTATGACACCATTTTTTTTTGCCCCATGCTAGGAATTACTCCTGTATCGTGGGTGCGTTTACAAACATTTGAATTCACATACCAAACAGCCAGACCCGGAACAACTATCTGTAGGCAATACAAATATTTGTTCCGTGCGGTGATCGAACCCGCAACACGCAGCGTAGCAGTCGATTTCTCAGCCACTGCTCCAACCGTTTCGTCAAACCACCATTACATTCACAAAATCAAGTTTGTAATTTTTACGACAAAGCTAAGCAAATCTACAGTTTCAATGATAAACGTGCTTCATCAATTTTAAACACACGGCTCAACTTCATACTGCAGCGAAGCTTATTCAAAAGACTCGAGCTTTTTACTAATGCTTTCAGAAGCTTCATTAACATCCACTCTAGAGAATAGGCAAGAGTACTTAATTCAAGCGAAGCTAGTCGACGTTTTATATGAGACTCGGTGTTGCTACCCGAAATAATTCAGTGGAGGTTCGAAATTTAAAAAGTAAAATTATAAATTCGTTCGTTAATTTCAAATGAGTTCGAGAGGTTGTCGGTCACTGATTGCTGTGAAGTTTTTTAATGTCGAAGTTTGTGATGAAGGAGATTATTAATTAAAAAGCAACTTTTGCTGTTTGTCAAGTGGTTACAGTAATGATAAAATCAAGGTGTTCTTAAAAGACTTCCGTAGGATACTTTCTCCGTAGAGGCGATCGGCGGCGGCGATCCCTCGCGTCCGGGCTTGGTTCAGTCCATGGTTCGGAGCGAAAGGAAATGGGAAGCGGTCACCTCCTTCTGTGAAGCAGTAATGCTAGGGAAGGAAGTGGCCGGGCGTTTGAGGGAGAGAACCTCAAACCAACCCAGCCGCCGCCAAAAACGCCCCGGACGTCGGGCGCCGCGAGACGACTCCCGGCCACCATAGATGCGGGCCTGTGGACGGTGAGCAATGGGTAGCTCACCGTCCGTCCGTCTATTGGCGACAGGCCATCTCGACGGCGCGTTAGTGTTTCACGAGCGCCTCAAAGAGATGTCAGCAAAGCAGAGGGGCCTGCCAGGGCCTTCGCCTGCCGGGGTTGCGGGTTGTTCGAAAGAGTTACCGCGGCCCCGGAACGTAAAGGGCAATAGAAGGAACATGGGTGGGTTTTTAGTCTGTACAAGTCTGACAGTCCCCCCTGCTCCACCCAGAGCGGGGGAAGTTATTTGATGATTTCCCACAAAAAAGCATACTTTCTCCAAAACAAAATACTTAAATGAATTTCATTATTTATTGTCACGGATATTTGTTTATTTATTTTTGTGGTATCGTCTCATCATCATCCACAGCCCGATTTCACCCACTGCTCAGTTTAACCCTCTTTTTGCTTATGCCAAGCTACACTCAATTTTAGAAATATGGGACTAGAATTTAATCTGTAATTTTATTTTTAATTAAAATACTATGAAGAACAAATTTAGTTTTGCGGTTGAGTGTAGTTAGTACATTTAATTTGAATGAGTGTTAAAACTATTGTTTTGTTTGATGCTACGAAACCTCTTTTGTGCAAGTCTGACTTGCACTAGGCTGGTTTTGTTCTAAACCCTTCCGCCTCTAAGTATCGATATCGTCTACCGATCATTAAAACATAACAACAAATTCTTCTTGAATTGATATGAACAATGAATTCGATTCTTGATAAAGTATAGGCTAACCAAATGTCTCTAGTTCCTTAAACAACTACAACCACGCGACAAAATTCAGCAAGAACAAATAAACTTACATAACCACGCAGACAATAATTACAAACCCAACTACTCATTACTTAATTTAATTCCACCAAGTCCTCCTATAAAGTTCAAGTCAGCTCCACCCGGGAACTTTAAATTTAAAACACACCATAGGCATCTTAATACATGTGAGAGAATGCGAGGCAAATTCAATTCTTGGCGCGGGACCATCCAGCCGGCGAAGATTTAAGGTTCATTTTAGTCGGCGTGAGTTATTTGCTCATGAACATCTGGAGCTACCAATTTTAGATTGAAATTGTTACCTCGTACAATGAAATTGAAAACTTTATTCACAGTTTGTCTTTTTACTGCCTTCGCTTGTTTCTGGTATTTATTTTAGGCTGGATTGTGTCTTACTTTTGTTTGGATGTCTGAAACTGAAGTTTTGTCTAGGTTTTTTTTTCAGGAATTACCTTTGTTTTTCTTATTACCTAATTTTAACGTCTTTAGAAAGTTTCCAGGGGTATTAAAACTACATAAAGCAATTTAATTATTGTGTTATTTTTCGAAACCATTTTCAATACCTCGTTTATGATTTTGACACTGAATTAGACGACGTCAATATTTGGTTTTGTTATCATAATGTAATTTATCTCTTGTCCATCAAATAATGGAAGTTATAAATAAAACATCGCATCCAGTATTTATTCAGGCGGACATATTCAAAATATTATGATTTAATATTCGATTCCGGCTCCTTCCTTTCATTATATGCAAAGCGATCGGTCACGCGTTTATTATTTCTAACAGCAGCTTTGACATTCGGCTCCTTTATTTACGTAACAAGCTTTGCTACGTCGCGGTTCGCACATAAATTCCGATAAAATGAGACATAAATACTCTGCAATTCTAGCAATAAAAGGGAAACATCAAAGCGTTCGTTCGGGGAAACCACTATTGAACATAGTTGCTCTCGACTGGTTGGTTTTTTCTTTTCCAACGTCGCGTCACCAGATCGTCGGTGGTGCCTGCCACCGCTACCTCCCCCAAAGCGCTCGCTAGTAATTAATTAAAAATTGAATAGGTCTCTAATAGTCACATTGTGATAACTTGAATAGCTCTTAATGAATTTCCATTCTGCGAAGTGGGTCGTTGTAGGGTAGTCGCGTAATTGGTGGAAAGACCGGGATCGGTGACCGCGGCCTGTTTCAGGACGCTGCACCAATTTTAGGTTTATTGTTTCTATAATTGCTCTAGGGAAATCCACGACGAGTTGAACTGACTTCACTTAAAACTTTACCCCGAGATACAACTCCGCAATATTGGCTCCCGTTCAGTTTCGTTTGTGTTCCCGAACATTTTTGTTTAATCGACTCTGATTGGTTTTGACTTTATATTTAATTTTCATCATAGCAATCGGGCAGTGGAGTTTTCTGGAGCAATTGTTAAGAATGTTTTGACTTTGATTAGGTTAGTTATTATTTCATATTCCAAGGGGTAAATGAACAATCAGAGTATCGTTTCAAGTAAATCAAAACCTGATTTGGTTTTGCGTTGGGGTGGGCAAAATAATAGCTGCTCATGGTATAAAATGTAAATGTTGATATGTTTGATGCCAAAATGTCGACAAACTTAGTTAAAAAACAGTGGTTATGACTAACTATCAAAGCATATCAAAGTCCACTACTAAAAATAATGTTTTCGCTATGATTGAATAAAATTTTCCCGAAACCAAAACTTTAGCAACCGAGATGTAGATTGATTACTTCAAGATATTACTTAACCAATAAGGCGTAGGCAACATCAAACAAAACTTCGTTTATCTTTGGTATTTTTTCATTGCAATTAGATGTGAACTGAATCGTCTTTCCTTCAGTATATCTTTCCGTTTTATCCGTAAACGTTCTTCAAGTCACGTCGTTTTTCTATACATATAGAAGAGGAACATAAAAGGTCATGTTACCGTCCACAAACTGTCGTATACTGTTGCTGAAAAACTTATAAACTGGAGAAAATCTTGGTTTAAATCCTTACTAATAGTATAAAAGCGAAAGTGAGTTTGTTACGTCTTCACGCCTAACTGGCTAAACCGATTTTGATGAATTTTGGTACAGAGATAGTTGAGACCCTGCAGACACACATAACCACTTGACTTTTTTTTTAAAATGATTGTTATATGAGGGAGAGAGAGAAGACAAGGGAAAACTTAGCTTTGCTATTACAATAATTAAGTCGCAAGGGCAACTACAGGTAGCCGGTACCTGAAAATCAGAAAAAAACTGAGTTACCCCAATTTAACGCAAGCGAAGCCGTGGGCAAATGCTAGTATATCATAAAAAATAGAGACCGAAAGTAAACCAGTTCACTTTGGCAAATATGTCCATCTATCAAAAAACAAAACACTATACATTCAGTCAAAAAAGTATCGGGAATGGATGATTTGTTTATGGTTCCAAATTAAAATTTTTATTTTTTTTGTAGTTGTTAGATTGGCACAACTGTTTTCCATTTTGGCGCGGAGTTTGAGTTGCATCTGTTATTTATATTAAATACAGTGCTGGTTTTAGTAATATCATATATAGTGTGTATTGCGAATTTCATAATGGACAAAAATATCGAACAAAGAGTTTGTCTTAAATTTTGAATCGCCTATGGAATTTCGTGTTCGGAGTCACTGAAAATGTTACAGAAGGCTTACGGTGAATCGACTTTATATATTACAAGAACTCGTGCTTATGAGTGGTTCAAAGCGTTCAAAAGCCGTCGAGATGTGATGGAAGATTTGCCTCGCTCTGGTAGGCCGTCAACGTCTGCAACTGAAGTTAACATCGCAAAAGTGAAGAAAATAGTGACTGAAAATCCCCATTCAACTCTGAGAGAGATAGCCGCCGAACTTTCTCTATCTCACGAGTCGATCCGTACCATTGTAACTAATCATTTGGGTATGAAACATGTTGCTGCTCGGCTAGTCCCAAAATATCTGAATTTTCTCCAAAAACTCAATCGCATGAAAGTCGCTGAGGACATGCTAGAACGAGTCAGTTCGGACCCAACATTCATGAAACGCATTGTTACTGGTGACGAGACGTGGGTTTACGAGTTTGACATGCAAACTAGTCAACAAGCTTCGGAGTGGCGCCTTCCAACTGAACCGAAACCGAAAAAACCACGCCAAAGTCGATCAAAAGTCAAAGTCATGTTGACTGTTTTCTTTGACTATTGCGGTGTTGTGCACTCTGACTTCTTACCGGAAGGTCTAACGGTAAATAAAGAATATTATTTGAGCGTTATGCGGCGTTTAAAAGAGCAAATTCGACGAAAAAGGCCAGATTTGTGGAAAGAAAATTCTTGGATTTTGCACCACGACAATGCGCCTTCGCACAAGGCTATCATTGTGAACGAATTTTTGACCAAACACTCAACAAATACCATCCAGCAACCACCATATTCACCAGATATGGCTCCTGCTGACTTTTTTCTTTTTCCTAAACTCAAATTACCACTTCGTGGCACCCGTTTTCAATCGATAGAAGACATAAAGGAGAATTCGCGGCGAGAACTGAACTCAATTCCGGAAGCAGCGTTTAAAAAATGTTTTGATGAATGGATTATTCGTTGGCGCAAGTGTATCGTTTCTAAAGGAGCATACTTTGAAGGTGATAAAATAAATTTGGATGAATAACAGACATTTTGTGTATTATTGATCTTTTCCCGGTACTTTCTTGACAGAGTAGTATGTACAGTCGGTTATAGCTGGCCCATCCTAAAATCGATCGAATTTTAACCCTGTGCTTATAACATTAAGAGTTATTTAATTTTTATGAGTTTCCATTCAGAATTTTTAAGTAACTGCCACGGATTCTAGTATCTCTGAGTCCGGTTGATAGCAATAGGCTCACTCTTATACGTGACTTTAACTTTACTGTTGTAAGATAGGATCAAATAACTTGGGAGTCCCAGACTTTTACTGACTAAAACCCGCCTAGTTTCTTCTTTTGTCTTTTATGTTCCGGAGCCGCGGTATCTCTTTCGAACAACACGCAACTCCGTCAGACAGTGGCCCTGGCAGGCCCCTCTGCTCTGTGACATGTCGTGCCGCCGACACGGCCTATCGTCACTAGACGGACGGACGAACGGACCCATTGCTCACCGTCCACAGACCCACACCTACGGTGGCCGGGAGTCCTCTTGCGGCGCCTAACCTCCTCACCTCTACCTATCTCTTTAAGGATTACAGGCGTGATGTCGTTGTATATGGGATAAATTGAACTAAATGTTGTATTGATTAAGGGAAGCACACTAAAATGCCGAATTCGATAATGAAGTAAGAACAATAGAATAACGCTGAGTATTTGAGTCACTTTTCACAAATAACTTTAAAGTGAGTACAACGCTTTAACTAAACGAAAATTTGTGGCAGGTAAACTAGTTTACTGTTAAGTAGAACTCAGTTTGCAACATCGCCGCTCAAGAGTTCCTGATTAAAGACTCTGTTTGTAGTTGGAACTAGTTTTGGGTCGTGGTAGCAATCATACATACATTCTTCTTCCTACTTTTATCCTTACTAATATTATAAAAGCGAAAGTGCGTTTGTTTGTTTGTTACCTCTTCACGCTTTAATGGCTAAACCGATTTTGATGAATTTTGGTACAGAGATAGTTGGGAACCAGGAGACGGACATAAGCTATTTGTTTTTTTTTTAAAGTGGGATGTGAGGGAGAAAGAGGGAAGAAAAGGGAAAACTTAGCGTTGCTATTACAAATGAATAAGGCGCAAGGAGAACTGTGTTACCCGGAATTTAACGCGAGCGAAGCTGCGGGCAAAAGCTAGTAATTTTATAAATGCGAATGTTTGTGAGGATGTATGGATGGATGTTTGTTACTCTTTCTCGTCAAAACGGCTTAATGGATCTTGACTAAATTTGGCATAGAGGTAGATTATGCTCTGGAATAACACATAGGATACTTTTTTTTTGATATTACGCGAATGAAGCCGCGGGCGCCAGCTAGTGCTTACATAAAGTGTGCGCTTTTTAGCCATCATTTTTGGAAGGTACTACCGACCATCCTTTAAAAATCCTTGGATACATTTTTTTCTTATGGGTTTCAGATGCGCTACAGTATCGCGGCAGCCTTTTTTGCGGATTTGAAATCATCAAATAACTTCCCCCGTTGTGGCCGGAGCAGAGAGTGTTAGACTTTTACAGACTAAAACCTACCCATGTACCTTTCTAAGTTCCGGGACCGCGGTATCTCTTTCGGACAACCCCCAACCCCCAGACCAGACAACCAAATGACTTTGGATACCTTTATTGGATTATGACTAACGCCACAACTGACATAATAATCATTACAGATGTTTTATTTCTTCTTGATATTTTAAATTGATTGTGAATTCCGTGTTCCAGCGAAAAGTAATACAAGTATGACTAATATGCATGGACCAATAGCAAAATACCATTTGTGTTAAAACTGATAAACTCATTACATGCGATTATTCATTCTTTACATTACAAGCATTCTTCAGACCTATTATATCTTTCATTTTAGGAGATAAATTACAAACTTTGAACTTTATAATTCCTCACTAAAAACAAAATTACAGATCGGCCCTAAACATCAGGGGCTAATCTTGGAAATACCTCTATCGTTACATTGACTAATGTGTTCATACACGTTCTATGCGTTAGATTACTGTTACAACATTTAACTGAGCAGGCACGCTATCGAAATTTCTACATTAAGACGGAACGGCGATAAATCGTGTCCACTTAATATCTGACCACGATCATTCATTACGAAAAGCATTACCTTAATATATTTTGGTTGAATCGACGTCTGAGTAGATTTCCCTCGGACCTGAGATTACGGACACCCACGTGTTTTATCAATAATCCATTATGCGTACAGTAAACAATGAGGTGCGTTATCAGAAGCGGTGGTATCGAAGCCGGCATGATGAATGGCCGCGATGGTACATTAGAAAATGTCAATAAATAAAAAGTCAATAGGTATCTCATGCCCATCTCTCCGTCCGTAGTAGAAACTCGAGATGAAATGTTGTTAGCGCGGTACAGTCCGCTACACAAGTTAATATCGTAGAAAAATGTTGAAAAGAAAGTCACCGTTATTGGCGTTTCTCTAATTGGAAGCAAAAATTAATTGGAGATGATGTACAAATAAGGTGTGTTGAGGAACTTTAATACAAAGATGTGGTACGTTCATTTCTTATAATGGCGACGACAAAATCAATTCTGTTAATTTTGTACGCATTAAAATTTTATTGTTTTAAGAGAAAGGTTGTGAAATATTCGATTATGAGCAGATATAATTGTAATTTCTCGTTGGGCACTCGACCTCATTACCGTTCTCAGATTCGAACAGCTGTTTTTCGTCATTCATGTCAGATGATTTTATTTCGTAGTTAAAAATAGACATTAGTATCTCTTTGATAATTTTAATGGCATTCCTATCTATAACAACACTTGAAAAGCAGGTTTTTTAGAGAGTCAAATAAATTTTGCTACACCTACTATTAAAATGATTAGCACATACCAGATATAAGATACCAGAGTCAGCTACCTAGCCTTTCCCAACTATGTTGGGGTCGGCTTCCAGTCTTACCGGATGCAGCTGAATACCAGTATTTTACATGGAGCGACTGCCTATTTCACCTTCACAACCCAGTTAGTAGTTTGGTAAGACTATTTGACAGACTTTCGGGACACTGACTATCTGTAACGACTGTCAAAGATCTACAAATGACAGCCGAGGCCAACAGCTTCTAAAGCAGGGAGGAAACTTAATATGTAACGGGTGGTCACCTATTCAACCTAGGTAGGCGTGGCTTAACCTTAAGATCAACTCGAGTGGCTGCTATTATTTAGTCCCGAGGTCACCAGAGTATCACACTCAAAACTCTTGTATTGTACTGTTTTATTTTTGGAAGACTGGTACAAATAATCGACCAGAATTGTACAATGGCGGTCTTCTATCTTGAAACAGCCTATAATAACTACTCTAAGTAGAGAAACCGGTAGCTGTAGATAAGTGGAGTTATGCTCAACTCGAGTTCGGTACACACGATCGCTCCTACGCGGTCAATTTGCTTGGACAAACTAGTCGGTAGGTTTTCATTTGCGCTGTTGTATTACGTGTTAAAATGTTTGCTTTTGAGTGAGGTATTGGGTGTAATTGTCTCTTATTTTGACGGTTCTTATTTGTTAAGCGTTCATGAGTGACGTTGAAGTTGTTAAAATGGAAAACTCGTTAATATAATCATCGGGTCTGACTGAGATCAAATAAATGGATACACATATTATATCCATATAAACATTTATATCTATATATACTCATGTATCAATTTATACATATATTTGCAATCTGCTCTTATCATTTTGAAAAGGTGCTTCGTTATTAATTTATTCATTAGATAAACAGAAGTCAGATTAAATTAGATTAGACTAGCTGGCACCTGCGGCTTCGCCCGCATAATGATCGAAAAAATAGTATCTTGTGTTATTCCAAACTATAATCTACCTCTGTGCCAAATTTTACTAAGATCTGTACAGCCGTTTTGATGTGAAAGAGTAACAAACATCCATACATCCATTCATTTATCTATAAATCGATCCTCACAAACATTTATGCATTTATAATATTTGTAGGATTTATAATATTAGTAGGAAGTAAGATAAATCCATCACCCAAAATGTAATTTTAACATAGGTACATACCTGATTGTGGGCAAAAATTACAGTATTAGCAGGATTTATAATACATATTAGTATGAAGTAAGAGAAATCTACCATCCAACATGTAATTTTAACATACATACCTGATTGTGGGCAAAAATTACAGTATTAGCAGGATTTATAATACATATTAGTATGAAGTAAGAGAAATCTACCATCCAACATGTAATTTTAACATACATACCTGATTGTGGGCAAAAATTACAGTATTAGCAGGATTTATAATACATATTAGTATGAAGTAAGAGAAATCTACCATCCAACATGTAATTTTAACATACATACCTGATTGTGGGCAAAAATTACAGTATTAGCAGGATTTATAATACATATTAGTATGAAGTAAGAGAAATCTACCATCCAACATGTAATTTTAACATACATACCTGATTGTGGGCAAAAATTACAGTATTAGCAGGATTTATCTATATCTATATATCTATATACTTATAATAAATCTGTAGAGAGGTCAATTCTGTACATGAAATATATTTCCAAAATAACTATCAGGGGGTGATTAGTGATCGATACTGATGCCAAAAATGCAATCAGTAAAATTTTTGTCTGTCTGTCTGTCTGTCTGTCTGTCTGTCTGTCTGGATGTCTGTATGTTCGTTATAGAAACAAAAACTACTCGACGGATTTTAACGAAACTTGGTACAATTATTCTTCATACTCCTGGGCAGGTTATAGTATACTTTTCATCACGCTACGATCAATAGGAGCAGAGCAGTGAAGGAAAATGTTGGGTAATCGGGAGAAGTTGGTTAAAGCTACACAGAAATCATGTATGACGGAAATGTTCTCCTTAAAATTATATAAAAAATATCCTACGACAGCATAGGTCTATCTTTTATGGTTGACTCACAATAACACGTGTAACTCCCGATAACTTAGCAGTTCTGAGCTTTCTGATTATATTTGTCTACTCTTACGTTTATAACACTCCCACTCATCTCTAATTAAAAACAGTTAACATTATTACGTATTCAATAAAAAAAGAATCATATAAATCGGTATACAAACACCAAAGTTATGCATGAAATACGCTAATATGCCATCGCGCGTGAATACTGAATCATGCTATATGGATTATTTTTGTGTAATATTTGGCTGTTGATGCGAATAGACGTTCAGAGTGTTCGACCTTATTGACAGACAATGCTTTCAGCCCGACTTTTAGTCTTTAAATAATTTCTTTTAGATTTCTTTTGTTGTTATTTTATAAAATAGGTATTAGTTATTTTGGTAGTGTTTAAATATTCGTTCAAATTACAAATTATTCATAGTTTACATTTTATTTCTTTTAAGGTGAAGTAGTAGTAGGTACGCATAGATTTTTAGAAACCGAGTTTCAGCTAATTTAAGTTCAGTTTCTTTTTTATACTTTATTGGTAAAAGCGTAGTTAATTATAGTAATTATAGTTATCATCATCATCATCATCAGGCTATATTAGTCCACTGCTGGACATAGCCCTCCCCTAATGAGCGCCATAGCGTTATATAGTTATATTCTTTATTATAGTTATAGGTATTATTAATTAAAGTATTTATAGATTTTTATTTTTAAGTGAAGTAGGTATACATACGTAGATAGTATTGGACGGGTTCCCTCTATTTGGCAGAAACTTGATGCTCCGAAATTTATTTGGCATAACACACTTAGCATATTTTTCTTTAAACGAACATTTTAAAGGCATAAATTATTTGATATAATTATCGTTTGGCATAATGTTTAAAACTCCGAATTTACAATTGCATAGTTTTAAGATGGCAGAATTACATTTAGTATAATTACGATTGGCAGAGTTCAAATTTCGCATAATATCGTTTAGCATAATGTTCATTTAGAGCGACGAGTATTTGGTATATTTCACTTTTCATACTATGCAGATGGCAGAATTTAATTAAGAATAACTTTAAGTTTAAAGACTTATATGCCTAATTAGTCTTTAAACTGACATGGTCACTAACATTATTATTAACGGTTAAAACGGGATATTTACCATGTTTGTTATTTATTTTGAGTTTCCAATATTTTGGTGTGAACCGATACAGTGAGTTACAATTGTTTACAAAAACATATTAAGGCAAAAATAAGATATTTTTGGAATTATATAGAAAAAAAAGACATTGTGGTTACCCGGGACTCAACTATTAAGATTAGGTTAATTTGTTCAAAAAAAATGCGTAGGTTAGGTTAGGTTAAAACTGTGACCCCCTACGCACGAGCCGAGCGAGCGGAGCGAGCGGTGCCGCGGCAGCGGCCGGCGAGTGCCAGTAACGACTTGCATTGATAGAAAATGAAATTGTTTTTTGTAGTTTACCCGGAACTGAACTATTTACATTAGAATAATAATTACTTATAGAATTAAATGACATTATTACAAATTCAATTAAATAATAGTTAAAATAAACGATATTATTTTAAAGAAATAAATAATTAAAATAAATGACAACAAATAATGATAAAGATGATTCTAACTATAAACTTTCTGCGATATGACAATTCTGCCGTTTAATGATAACGATATGAAATATTTATGTCAAAAGACGATTCTGACTGTGAACTTTCTGCGAAATGATGTTTCTGCTTTTTGAATATTATGGATATGAAATTTATGTCTAGAGATGATTCTGAATTACAAAATTATGAGTTTTGAATGTACCTATGATAAATGAGTGTCTGCCAAACAATTTTCTGCGAAATGAAGTTTATGCTATCCGTTGTTATGCAAAATAAAATTATGACATATAAAGTTCTGCTATAAAGGGTGGACCCAGTATTGGACAGGCGTTTTAGCTTTATTTTAATATCTTTTTTTGTTACAAGTTGTACTTACATACATATTTCTGGGTATAATTCTATTAGAATTATTTAGTTTTAGCACCTACTTTATTTGGTAATTAATAGGTTCTTATAGATAATAGGCATGATTAGATATATAAAAAAAAACAAAATATATATATATATAATTTAGTACTTAAATTATTTTCAGGTTAAATATAAATTCAAATTATTATTTTTTAATTTATTTAGCTGTAGTTTTATTTAGTTGTAGCTGTAGTGTATTTAGGATCAGTTTTATTATTTAAGTAGGCACTTTTTTTAAGTGTAAGGTAGCTACAGTTAGGACCTCTAACGTAGCTTATTTCGTTAAGTAACTGAATAGGCATTCAGTTACCTTCGGTTATTTTCATAAATCCTTACTAATATTATAAAGCGACAGTGAGTTTGTTTGTTCTTTCTTTCTAAAAACGTTGCCCCACACTAGGAATTTCTCCCGTATCGTGCGTGGGTGCGTTTACAAACATTTAATCTCACATACACAAACAGCCAGACCCGGAACAACTATCTGTAGGTCATACAAATATTTGTTCCGTGCGGGAATCGAACCCGCGCCACACAGCGCAGCAGTCGATCGCTCAGCCACTACGCCAACCGTGTCGTGTTTGTTACGGCTTCACGCCTAAATGACCGAACCGATTTTGATGCATTTTGGTAGAGATAGTTGGGGCCCTGGTGACGGAAATAGGCAAGTTTTTTTAAAGTGAGGTAAGGGGGAGGATGAGGGAAGAAAAGGGGAGAGAAAGATACATTTTTTTCGGGTCATCACGCGGGGTAAAGTTAGCGTTAGCCCAAAGTAACTATGCCACGCGGACGAAGTCGCGGGCGGAAGCTAGTAATACATATTAGTATGAAGTAAGAGAAATCTACCATCCAACATGTAATTTTAACATACATACCTGATTGTGGGCAAAAATTACAGTATTAGCAGGATTTATAATACATATTAGTATGAAGTAAGAGAAATCTACCATCCAACATGTAATTTTAACATACATACCTGATTGTAGGCAAAAATTACAGTATTAGCAGGATTTATAATATTAGTATGAAGAAAGATAAGTCCACCATCCAACATGTAATTTTGACATACACACCTAATTGTGGATAACAAATTCAAAACACCTCAAGGCTCCTTGGCTCCGTCCATATTTATACATTGTATTAATTATTTCTTAAAAAAAACTTGCTTCTCCAATTCAACTACCGCTGTTGTAAAATACAGTCAAATTCTCGGTAAGCATCCTGCGTTTTTCGTCAGCGACATCTTCCATGTCGATGCAGATTGGTTCACCAGATGGTATTCCTATTAATACTTGTGTAGCAGTACTGTGTTGGGTTTCCAAATCTTAATTAGTCATAATTACAAAGAGATCGTTTGCTCTTTAGCTTTCTTGTGTGGTCTCCGGATATAGGACACTGTCATCGATAACTTAATTGTATGTAATGTTATTCCATCACCTCTTTATGTAGAAACAGAATTATTGAAATACTGATTTCGTCATACGTACCCACTTGTTTTCTTGGCTTGTTATGTGAAAGCTAAGAAATTAAACTTACGATTTTGTGCATTTTGCGTTGGATTTTCCTAAAAAAAAATGAAAACAACATAGGAAAAGTTGTCTATACAAGGTGTTACATAATTAACGCAAGACCTGCCGTGTGGCCTCACAAGCAAGGAACTGAACTGTTTATAAAGAAAAATATTATTAAATCAGAAACACTATCATGACTCATTCATTGCTTCTTAACCAGGATGTAAGCAATGAAGATAATGATAGGCTGTTCACAGATGTCAGGAATGTCTAACTCTCACAATTTACACAGCCTATACATACCCTGCATAGCCATTTTCCTTTTACGAGTTTACCATAGAATAGCAAAATAAGGTTATGGTCATTTCCTCGGCACATGTACAGATAGGTACTTAATCGAGTGTCAGTCACCATGATGAATGAATAGTGTTCAAGTGACGACTGTACTTGTATTTACAGTTGAAAATACTTGATTTGTGGACAATCCATCAGATCCTTCATACCTTTACGTCATTGTTAGTCTTGTAAAGACAGTGATTGGAATATGACTGATATTTACGCTTCGTTGTGAATACAGAATGAAATAAAAAATCCCATTATTCTGATTCAAGATGGGAAACAAGCTTTGTAAATGTTTGTGAAACTCACGCTTTTTCGGCAACTTTGCATACAACAAATGAAGTAATTAAAACAATTGAGAGCAAGATCTTAATTACACGATTGCTGTTCGTACTCACATTAAAACAAGACGAACAAACGGTACCGCAGTAATTCTACTTTTCCAAAAAATACAAATTACTGTTCGAACAGTACATAATGAATGAATTAACCCTATCATTACTATTTTATAACTCAATTACGGTATCAGCAAAGTTTTTGTTCGGAAACATAGAATTTCATTTGAAACAACGATGTTATATAAAGCTATGTCTATATTTGATTTGGCCTTCGGATGGACGAAACTACTAATTTAGAGCAACCCATTCAAATTAATTTATTTTTGGTAGTTTGCTTGCAAGCAGACCGGATGTGTTTTGAAACAGCGGTTCCTGCGTTTGAAGTAAGCTAAATTAAATTTTCGCCGAGAACAATTTCTAAATTAATTCCGGGAACACTAAGCTTGTTCTAAAGTCGAGTTGTAACTATCCTTGTTACTGCAGTTGTAAATGTGTTGGTAGATTCAAACGTTGCATTTGTTTTAACGTGTGGATACCATGCAAGTTTGAGAGTGATTGTTGTATTTGAATACATTATAAAGTCACTGTTATAGAGCATTTATTCAGTAGATTGTTTGTCTTATTCAGACCATCTTATACTGAAGACTATGAAACCACAAATAATGATTCCAATGTTTTATTCTTTTTAAAACATAATAGTAATTAATGTTTTTAGTACAGAGGGGCCCGCCAACACTGCCTGTCAGGGTTGGGGGTTGTTCGAAAAAGGTACTGCGGCCCCGAATAAGGCGCAAAAGAAAGAACATGGATGGGTTTTATTCAGTAAAAGTCTGACACTCCGTTCTACTCCGCCCAGAGCGGAAGAATTTCCATCAAGTTGATGATTTTCCATCAAAATAAAAACAGTATATTAGTAATGTATTATTAAATTAACTTATTGTTGGTATGGGTAGTCTTCTTTCTTTAAAAAATGGACCCTTCCTTTCTTTCTGTCATTTTCTTTTTTTTTTAATTTTGCCCCACACTAGGAATTTCTCCTGTATCATAGGTGCGTTAACAAACATTTAAACTCACATACACAAACAGCCAGACCCGAAACAACTATCTGCAGGTCATACAAATATTTGTTCTGTGCGGGAATCAAACCCGCGACACGCAGCGCAGCAGTCAATCGCTCAGCCACTGCGCCAACCGTGCCGTCACCGTCAACCGTACCTTTGGGTAAAGGCCTTGTTAATATTTGTTCAGCCGTTTCCGGACACCTGGATAATGTCATTAGAAATAATATAAGTATAAAGTAGACAAATAATTTAATAACTCATCAACGGAAAGTTCTAACGATAGTCGTGAATAAACTAGCCAGTAACAATCCTTTGAAACCGTATCTTTTATTAAAACCAAGGACGGATTGGAAATAATCATTCTTGTTTGATAACTAATAGACATTGTATAGATATAATTGGATTATTACATAGAAATTGTTCGAGTAATTGAACAGAACTTTCTATGAGTTGTTCACAATTAGTTGAATTCCCTGTATTTTTGCTTCTAATTCTGGAAGTATTTTTAATGGACTGACAAAAAGGCTTATACAAGTACAGTTTATAGTGAGAACAGTTAAAAATAGGTTTTTATTTAGATTTATTATAGAATAAGGAAAGCAACAATAATTATATTGTGATAGGACATTAATCTCTTTGCGTCTAAACTTGAATAGCTTTTCCTTAATAGTATTGTTTTACCCATAACGACATTTATATTTACTAGGAACTTCTCCTGTATCGTGGGTTACAAACATGTAAACTTACATACACAAACAGCCAGACCCAGAACAACTATCTATAGGCCATGAAACATTTGTTCCAATCCGATTGAATCCGCGACACGCAGCGCAGTAGTCGATCGCTCAGCCACTGCGCCAACCATGTCGCATGTCGCTAAAAATATAGATTCATAATTGTTTTTATGTATCATCGAATACTGGCTTTTAAAAAAATACTCTGCCGACAGTTTGTAATGAAAACCCCAATAAATTTAAAAATTTAATTAAGACAGGATGTTTAACACTTTTTTTATTTAAATCTGTCCTCGATCCGCACTGTTGCATCCAAAGAGGACAATGTTTTGACTTCGTTTTAATCGTGTTCCTAATTAACCATATCGTTCTATGTAAACAAAAAATAAAGTATAAAAGTTTACGGTGTATTAGGACATCCGTTGATAGTGGTAATTAAAATGCAGCAAGTTTAAGTGTTTTTTGTTTATGTTATTAGTAGTTAAGTTTATGATTCTGATTGATATTTTATTGGGTAGAGTTTTTAGAGTTGAATGACTTTTCGACATATATAATGTGTTTGTCTGTTGTACGTTTGAGTGCAGAAGATTCAAATTTAAAAAAGATATCTGCATTATGATATTGTTACAAACATCGGTCATTACTTAATGCTTTAAGAAAATCATATGATTAAACTTTATTGCTTGCATTTTTTTTTTAAATAATGATTTTTTTTAATTTAAATCAAATCTTTTCTTAATCCTAACGACCCCCAGTGGTGGCAATTTAGTGGTGGCCGTTGAGACAAATATTATTTGGAATGTTTCAACGTCCGCCACTGATGGCCGTTGGGACAAAAAATAATGCACTGATCTAACGGCCACCACTGGTGCCTGTTTTAGTTGGGAGTAAACCAAATTTTTCCAAATCTCGAATCTTCTTAATGCAAATAAATTGCAAAGGCCAGCTGTTTAAACCGAGTTAAGTATCAAGACTACCAATCACTTATCTTCTCATTGCATGTGACTTAACTCACAGAACAGGTAAGTTACTTTTATAGATGACTCCAATATTCTTATCAATAAAAATCTTCGTATGAAGAATGGTCTGCATACAGACACATCGTTTAGATTGTATCCCTTCTCTTGAAACTAATCTGTACTTACCTTTACAATAGAAAGGGTTGAAGAATGGGGTTTTTTACTTTTTTTTGTGTAACCTCGAGGGGACATGTATCTCATGATGGATTGGTCGTTTTGTGGGTAAAAATGATTGTTAGTACGTTGGGAGATTCTCAGGCGTATTATTAAAGGTTTATTTATGATTTAAAGCTTAGTTTTTATTCTAATTGAATTTATGTTTATGTAGATCGCGTTTGCATTCGTGTTGAAAAAATTTAGGGTTAAGCTAAGTGGTTCCTTGTCATGAATAGATAATTAGTAAGAAGTTATTGTAATCCATGCAGGTATGCTTTGCATCTTTTCTTTGATCGGCATTTCATCCGTTATGATGGTTAAAGTATATCAATGTGATTTCTTATGAAAAATATTTATCATTGAAAGCAAGATTTTGTGCTCTTCCAACCTTTTCCTCATACTCGAGTTGTGTTTACACGCTCCACAGATTTGAGTATTCTTGTAAAAACATCAAGGACATCACTAAAAGCCTCCCCATACAAGAGATAAGAGTCAACTGGGGGAAAAAGATTGATGATACCCGTCGGTTGTAATCTGGCAATCCGTCATTGCTTGTCCACTTCTTGCATTTTTTGCAACTGCAACACTGACGCGTGCCTACATTTTCATGGAAAGGCTACTGTTTGGAGAATTACGATTGTTTTCTTACTTGATATTGTTGTCATTCTTTGAATCACGGTCCTCGATTTCCATGATGCCTTTCCAGCCTTTACGATATTTAGTCATTTGAATGATAAACGAAACAGGATTTTAATAATGACTTTATTCAAAAACAGACATATTCAGGGAACATTGTAATTTACCCAGACTTTACTTCATTAAATAATCATTAATCCGTACAAAGCGTGAACCGATGCCATTGTTTATTGTGTGGAAACGAACGTCGTGATTCAAAAAAGTTTAACCAGCATAAATGAATCGACAGCTCCTTTAGAACATACCATGTTTGTGTATGCATACCACACACGGTTCAGTAAACCGAACGCACCTCTTATAAACATCAAAATAGCTTATGATACGGCTATAGCTAATTTAGGTAGCATTGTGCACCTCACAAGAGGCGCGTTTGAATAAGATTATCACGAAGCTAAAACCCGTTGGGAGTCATTGGTCATAAATCATAACCCATAAAACGAGACTGACAATAACCTCTTTTCTAAGCTACGCTTCCTAGACAGAAGAACTAGCGATAAAAAAGACACCTTAAAATTAGACACAGAAGGTATGAAATTGGTTGTAACAATCACGGTACTTAGTGACCATGTTCGAGATGATAGTTAAAATGACAAGCGAACTTAATATTCCGTTTGATCGGACCAATTGTTGCTATTGTGTTTACTGTCGATTTTTAGAAAGCCAAAGAGCGCATCATGCTTAATAAGTGTACAGTATGTGGGGTTGGAGGACAAACATCAATCATTATGGCCGTCAGTTCATTTTCGGCTAATCCACCGATTTTAAATGCGTGGATGATCAATTGGAAATTGTTCGTAATGAGGCATAAGTCAGTTTTGTGTCAGTGCTTTTTGCGCCCGCACAACCGTGACTTGAATGACAGCCATTTTTTGTTCAAACAAAATATTTGTAAATTTAATTTTTTTTCTGGTTTTAATTTGATTGATCTCAAAAGTTAATTTGTTGATACCAATTATGTACGACATTCATAATCAAACATGCTGGGTTCAGTATGCATGGAAAAAATACAGTTTCGTTTAGAATTGTTGATGCAGTAGTATTTTGTGAACATACTAGTTTCCATAAAATACTAGGTACATCACTCTGATATTTATATTTATGAAACGAAAGCCCGCAGTACGCAGTTCTATTTAATTTTATTATGAAACCACAAAAATACGGCTAATGGCACCAACATTAAAAATAACAACGGCGTATCACGAAACGCTATTTTCAACACAATACGAGGCCCTATCAAACCAATGTTTGATAATATTCTTCGAACTCTTTTTATTCCTTTTGCATTCTGTGTCTGACTAAATTGGAATTCGTGTACGTATTGTGACCGGGGGAATTAGATCCGCCGCATTCAAAACTCCGACTATCCTATTGAGTCCTCTCGGAAGGGAACTGAATCTGATAAGGCAGATCGTCGATAGGGACCCTTTTTCTTTACGCGACACCTTTGTCATGACAAAGGGGCTGTTTGGCCTCAACTGTGGCATCTGAATAGGCTTGCAATAACACGTCCTGGCCCGAAGCTCGCATCCCGCGAGATCGGCCGCAGATACTCAACTCTCTAAAGATTTATTAATCTCTCTCGTTCACTGGAACAATGAGCTTTCGGTAGGCACCTGGTGCTTTTTTCTCGTCACTGAAGTATGCTCGGGCCTTGTATTCAGTTTTTGCTTGTCGCTAGAGTGATGTAAGTGGAGTCTCAAGAGCGCTTGTGGCCCCTTAGTGATGCTGCGAGCCTAAAATAGTAACAGACCAAATTAATAGTGGTACGAGTAGAGTTATAGACGATTAATTACGATCCTAATTGGCCAACGTTAGGAAATACAAATTAAGTAAACACATTAAAAACCGGTTATGTGCATATAAATTGATTTCTGTTAATTTGTATTGAGATTGATGTCTGACAGATTGTTAGCGAAAATATTAAATTATTAACAAGTCAATCAAAATTTTATGTTTGGGGGAATTTTGATCGTTACGCAATGGAAGTGTTGAAGCTATATTTCGTTTCAACTGATTGGAGGTGGATTTGAGTTTTAATTAATTTTAGAACTTTTATCTTGATGATATCGTGTTGCATCATAAGCTATATCACAATATTTAATTCATTTCTTTGAACATAATGTACGTTTCTACCAAAACGTATTCCTGACGTGTCTGATCAAGTTACTCGTTTAATTTGTCTAGATCGCGTGCAGGGGGACAACGGCAATAAATAATGTTTTTTATCTTGACACCACGGAGGCTCTAGGCAGAAATTCTTACACGTTCGTTCGCTGAATCAACGCTTTTTAATCTTATTTGATATGTGTTCCTTTAAATTATGAAGCGCATGCAATTGATATGATTGTATGATAAGTTCAGGTAAAGTAGACTTTGTTTAAATGAAAGAATGTAATTTTATATTAATTTGAAGATTTCAATATCTGTTTACTTTTGTTTCGTGCCTGTGTGCTAGCTGCATGGGTACGATGTTGATGATTTAATTGATGAGAATCATCATTTTCCTGCCCTTGCCTCATTCTATTTGGGGGCGGCGCAACACGTTTTCTTCTTCCATGCTCCCCTATCAGACATCACGGCATCATTTACTCTTTTCTCCTTCATATCATTCTTTACACAATCCATTTATCTTATTTTTGGCCTTCCTTCTCTTATTTAATTGATGAGAAAGCAAATTCATAAAACTATTAAAAAGGAACGGCCATTGATCACTATCCCCATATAAAAATTGATAAATTGATTTACAATCGAAACACTACAGTACTTAACTCCTATGCAGCAATATTTTAAATAAATGTACACACAATTGAAACCACGAAGTAAAAATTTAATAGTGAAAATACAATAGAAGAATAATGGCAAAGCCCCAGCAATAAAAATGATTAACTACTAGACATTGTTGGTATTTTAGAAGATAATGTTATAGTGAATGAAGGAGACTGCAATGTGCATGTTGGAGCGCCAACAATAACATCTGCAGAAGTCGTAGATGCGATGCCACATCTTGATAAGGCACCCACATTTTGGCAAATACATCACAGCGGGAAGCCGTCACAATATTTTAGTATCTACGGCTGTATCTGTGGCAGAGTTTTGTTTTTTTTTTTAAATGTCATCAAAATCTATGACCAGGCGTTTGTTGTTATAGAAAAAATGAGCCCTGATTGCTTTATTATGGGGTTTGGAATGAAATGGTCAACTGTCATAATAAAGCGATAGATAAATATTGAAGCACATTATTTTAATATACACTCAACAGTCCTTTTATTGGTTTTAATTCCTACATTATCGAATTAAAGATCGTCGAAAGTTAAGGAATCTTGTCGTTGATTTTAAAATACATTATTTAAAACACGTAACAATTTTTAAATAACTTAAATGTCGCTGTATTTCCTATACATATAAATGAACATAACAATTCTTTAAAATTTTATTTAAAAAAAAACTGACATAATTCTAAAAACATGGCTTCCGATTCTTTTTATGGCATTACTATAGCTGTCAAGATTTCCTGCAGTACTAAAGAAACGTATTATGGCAAATGACGATAAAATTGTCTCAGAGTACGTCAACAACTCAGTCGCATTGCCTTCGCTTTGCTCAAGTAAAAACTACCTATAAATTATGTAACACGAAACTTTATGTGTTTTGATCACTCCTCTTGTTCCCATGCATTGTACAAAAGGGGATGTGTAACTTGAAATTCTCTTGAAAAAACTATAATTTTGTCCCAAAACCTCAATCTTTTGTGCCATAAACCGCCGCCCTTTTGAGAATTTATTGTCGTAGAATGATATGATGTCTTTATGTCGTGCGGCCATTGTTATGCGCTTATCTGATCGTCTCCCGTATTCTGTGTAATGGGGCAGATTGTGGGTTCTAGGATTTTAATTTTTGTATACGAGTACAGGGACATGTTTGTCTTGATATTGTGGACTTTATGAGTTTTAGTCAAAACGATTGCGTTTGAATTCAATGGAGCAATGATTTTTTTTCCAATACATCCCCAGAATAGAATAATACCTATAAGCCCCATACAAACAATGCAATAGTCGAGCACACGATCACAAACAAATGCTTGCAGTGACTGGCCTATTCAAATCTGTGTGGTTCTTTCTTTGAAAGACAATCGTAGACATTAAAACCTATTTGCTAAATACATCTTCTTTTATTTATCATCGCAGCTTGGAGTCAGGATTTTTGCTAGTTCATGAAGACAAAATAGAAAAAATCATCAATTGATCTAGCGTAAAACAGAGCTTCAATGTAAAATAAGGGCAACTAAAAATCGGCGGCGACTTCTCGCGTCCGGCTCTTTTTCAATCCGTGGTCTGGAAGGAGAGGGAATGGGAAGCGGTCACCTCCGTCTGCCAAGCAGTTATGCTAACACAGGAAGTGGCCGGTCGTTTAAGTGCGACCACCTCAAACCAACCCAGCCTCTGCGGGAGACACCCTATGCGTCGGGTGCCCGTGACTCCCGGCCACCGTAGACGCGGGTCTGTGGACGGTGAGCAATGAGTAACACACAATCCGTCCGTCTAGTCATCATAGGCCGTGTGACGGCATATTCGTGTCCCACACGCGCCTCAAGGACATGTCAGCAATGCAGAGGAGGCCGCCAGGGCCACTGCTGCTGGGGTTGCGGGTTGTTCGAACACCTTTGCGTAAAAGAGCAAAAGAATTAACATGGATGGGTTTTAGTCAGTAAAAGTCTGACATACCCTCCTGCTCCGCCAAGAGTAGTATAAGTCATTTGATAATTTCCAATCCGAAAAAAAACCTAATAATAGATTTATTACCAGTGACACGTGGCGTATTAGAATACACCACGTGTAGTAGGATAGTACACTATACACGGGACCAATCTATGCTGTAGGGAATAAAACCACGATGCATGTATGTACAGTAATGAGCAATAAAATCTGTACACTCGGCAAATTCATTAATTTTCTTTTCTTGTATTGATTAACGTTTTACGTTTTTGACGAACATGGCATTTTAGAGGCCCATGTGTTAAAGAAATAAAAGTCTAATCTCAAAGTAGGAACCGTCAACTACAGTCGATTCACGGTTTTTATGCCTGTGACTGTGTAACTGACTGTCGGTAGCTTATCTTTGGCTATACAAAAGTGGCTGTCATGGGCTTATTTGAAATAAATGCTTTGAGATTGAACATTTCATTGCTCATGACTGTACCTTGAACTTGGTGCACTTTGCTAGAAACATTGTTAAAGCTTACAAAACATCTGAGATTACGGGTTGTTTGAAAGAGATACCGCGGCCCCAGAGCACAAAGGTCAAAAGAAGGAACATGGAAGTGTTTTAGACAGTAAAAGTCTTACCTCCCCACCGTTCCAACCAGAGCAGGGGAAGTTATTTAAGGTTTTCCTATCCCTAAAAAAAGGTTACAAAACTCTCGTGACCTACGGAGAAAAAACGTAGTCAATTTCGTGAAAAAAAAGAGAGAGAATCAATTTCCTTGATAATTACTTCTAGGTAAATACTCTCTATGCTGAAAATAAATAAGGGCTTAACTATACCTATGTGGCAGCAATACGCCACGAGATTTATATATTGAGGACCAAGTATGAAATAATAAAAAGATCAAATTTGTAAAAATCCGAGGTAAGCAACTCCCTCGAGCGCTTTACAAAAAAAAAATCGTTTCGAAAATTTCAATCTCTTTACCGAAATTAAATAATTTTAAGTACAGTTCTAATTACAATGAAACACAGTATTTTTAATACAATTTCCATCGTTAAACACTACAAAACGTCAACAACATAACGAAACGTCACAACGAAAGAAAACAGAAACTAAAAACTTTCATTTAACCGCAAAAAATAACTAAAATGTCGGATGGTGTGCGCACTATGCTTTTTGCTCGCGAAAAAATATTCGTCCGAATTGAAAAGTCTTTGTTACAATATTTTAGCGAAAGCCGAACGGTCGTGTGATTTTTGTGGTTTGTTTATTGGGGTAAAGGAATTTTGATGGCTTCAGGGTTTTAGTTTAGGGTTCCTCGAAAAAGTTGTCTTTGTTCACAATCCAGTTTTTTCAGACAAAGCTAATATTGAGACCGTCTAGCCATATTGACTCCGATTGAGGTGTTTATTCAAGGTCATCAAAACATCACCGTTTTATATAGCGATAAAGAAGCGGGTAGTATTTTTATGAAACACGGCTAAAATAGGGAGATTCACCGTAGATGTGGGCCTGTGGACGGTGAGCAATGGGTAGCTCACCGTGCGTCCGCCTAGTGACAACAGGTCGTGTCAATGGCGCGTTCTTGTTCCACACGCTTCCCAAAGAGATGTCAGCAAAGCAGAGGTGCCAGATTCAGAGATAAATTTACGCTTTTGCACAATGACATCCGCAGGAGGTTTTAAATTAGAGAGACCGTAGAAACAAAATTAATACTGTAGCTATAGGTACTATACCCACAGATAAGAATAGACACGTTGATATAGAACCAACCGTTGTAAAATGAAATATTCATGATCAAATATCCGTTGCGTGTCATACTCGTGTAATATGTATCCTATCACGCATTTAGTAAGCGTCAATTGAATTAGGTCAGTCCGTCGTGGGCAATGGGCCAAACTCATGCATTATTAAAAACATGATACCTAGTACAAACGGTATCACTACATCTAGTGTTGCCACTTCAAATTTTGATCTATTTTAAGTTACTTTATTCCATCTCTTTACTAGTTTTTTTCTATGTAGAGATTAAAAATCTCTTTTTTATGATATTCGCCATTTTTATTTACCATCCACAGACGAAAATCCGGCGTTGGCAACACCCAGATTGTCACGCAATTATCTCATAGGTAAATGTGATTTGAGCTTATGATAGGCGCAATCACGCACTAATCTTTTAGGATCGGCAAGAGTTCCTCTTAACCATTTACATTCTTTACAGGTGAGAAGTGTCGACACACTTTGGGGCAGCTGTGAAAAGTAAGAAAGATTTGTAAGGCGAAGGATACAGCAAACTCATGAAACTCGAGAACGAGATGAAACGCCGACAATTGTAACACTGACTACGTGACTTGAAGCCAAATGAGACCTGAAGTCTTGGTTTTTTTTTCGTACAAGGTTGGGTTTGTAACCCTGTAAAGAGTATTAAATGTCACTCTATTTACTAAGGTGACATAGACACTGTAAGTAGAGAAAACACTGTCGCGAAATTGACGAAATATAATAAGGAATCAAATATTGTTCCATGTAACATTTTTGACAAGGTTGGGTTCGAGGTAGCAAATATTATTGTCTGTTTCTCTCATTATGTTAAAAAATTCTATATACTGCAGATTTAGATAGTGCGCATTCTTGTATCATGTCTTATTTTATAAAGAAATCGTCACGTCATAAACAACATTTTTCTACCTGAATCCATGTCTAAGTAATGCAAAGATTCTAATGCGTCATTTAATGGTGTCGCAACAATAATTTTATTTGCATTCCATCAAAAAATGTAAATGGCATAAGGCCAAAAGTACCAGGGCTTCGTAACTACTGTGTTGCTTACGAAAACCACATCCATGAAATGATTCTAATGCGTCAATTTGCGGTGTCGCATAATTCTATTTAAATTTCCTCAAAAATGTAAATGACATGAATCCAAAAGTACCAGAGCCTGATAACTTTATGGCAGGTCGGCTCTACAGAACCTCGAACCTCATGTGCGTGCGATCAGTCTACTGTGTTAGCTTGCGGTCGCGCGCAAATCTCTCGATTAGTATTCTGTGGCGGCGGCTCTGTCATCGGTTTATCGAATCTCGTGTTTCCAATATGAATTTAATATTTTTTTAAAGGTGCCGATACCTTTTGTTTACCGTATTTGCGGTTTCTTCTGACCGAGAAAAAGTTTGGCTCACAAACGTTTTGGTTTTTTTGTTAAGACACCTTCATGTCAGTAAATAGTTTAAATATTTTGTATTATAATAATGTGGATTTTATATCCATCCCTATTTTACAACTTAATCGATTTTTGTACGGTACACAACGGTTTTAATGTAGTTTTAGCAGCTTTCACAGATTTTTTCGTGAAAGCTCCTGAAATATCAATTAATTCACAAGTTCTAAAAACCTTGTCTATCAGGTTAGTGAGATTAAAAAAACTAAGTTATGTTTGAACACAACACGATCAAAGTATATTACAAAGAACTACTAACTCCATGCAAACTGCTTTGTTTGCATCTTAACATGATAATATTTATTAAGTTATTCAAGAAATAATTGGACTTCATTAAAGCAGCTCATTTCCCCGCTATTCAAATAGAATCTGCTTTTGCGGGAACTATATTGAATTCCACAAAGTATCTTTATATATAGTTGGCTTAGCTTTGATGTGTAGGTTGCCTCGATAAAATTGAAGCTAGTATTAACCCTTTGGGTGTATTCTCATTGAACGACGATACGGTTTGAAGAGATGCAGATTTTGTTTGCATTGTTATCTAATAAGGGAAATATCTTATTTGATTAAATCATAACATTCTGTCTGTATTTCACTGTAGCGTCAAAAAGAGGTGTACCGTTTTGCGCGTTCGTGTTCCAAGCGCGACTCAAAGAGATGACAGCAGAGTAAGGCCCGCCAAGGCCACTGCCTGCCGGGATTTTGGGTTCTTCGAAAGAGATACCTCGGCCCCGGAACACGAACACCAAAAGAAGACCATGGATGGGTTTTACTTAGCAAAAAAAACCCTCCTTCCCGCTGCTGAAATTTTTGATGATTACCCATCCAAAATCAGTAGTGCATGCGACTACTAGGCTTAACATCAGATACCACTATACTAGATTTTAATTTCTCCAACATAATGTTCTAAAATAATGAGATTTCTGAAACCTAAAGCATTTTTCTTCATTATTATACGGATAAGTTCTAAAACACTCTCATCAAAAGATCAATTACTTACTCCCAACTTTGTATCGTTTAGTAATTACTAGTAATCTAATTCGACGTAGTATGGAAACTCTGCTAAGAATACAGCCCAAAACCAATCGGATAATTAAGTCCAAAGCTTTTAAGCCTCCAATAGATATTATTAGAAACCGGTCAGGATTTTGTTGCCTAGCTATCTTCCTTTTGAACATTTAGGTTGTCTTTCCACCAAAAATGTTTAAAGCTGCGTAGCGAGGGATGACAAATGAAGTAAGCAGGATCGTTTGATTTGCTTAGGTAAGCTTAGCTTAGCTCTGCTGGTAAAGGATTCAATGAAGGTAAATTTTTATGCTTACTGAATTGAAAGACGTAAGCTAGGCTTGCATAAGTGGTTTAAGATAGGTGAAATACAGAGCAAAGTTTGTAAACTATATCAGGTGCTAGTGATGGCTACGGGTTATTCGAAAGAGATACTGGCCCCGGAACATAAAAGGCTAAAGAAGGATCAAGAACGGGCGTACTCAATTAAAGACTGACACTGCCTTTCAAATACAGAAAAAATGGTGATCGGCATTTCTTTGTGCAAAACGTATCTTCATAGCACAACTTAACCACTTCGTTACACCCCTTAGCTTTAGTAAAATACACAAAATCTCACAACCCAGCTTTGACCTCGCTCAACGCTTAGCTACCTCGCACATCTCTTATGGAAATGGAGCCTTATACTGGAAGCTAAATATCCTCTTTAAGCTCTGCTTATCTAGTTTATGTCTGTGTATAAGAATTTTATCCGAAGCATTTAAGTGTTTCATTAATTTGGATACCGATTTATATATAGTGGTTAATTAAGGTGTTTTAAACGGTGCCGTCAGAATCGATTACGTTAATTAAATGTATTTAACGAATGGCTAAATGAATTCTGATGAGATCCTTTTTTTAAGAATTTTTAGTTTATTGCTTAATTTATCAGAAATCAATCAACTTTCAAATGGCACTCAATCTACATCGTCACATAACGAATTTAGACAGACATACATGTAATATGATTACTTTAAAATGTATAAGAACTGTTTATTGTATTTTACAGAAAAAAAAACAAAAGATAAAGCACATATTCCCGCTTAACGGTATAAATGTCCCAACAGACATTTAACACACAACTCAATGGATTGAAAATTGTGATGGATATTACCATAAGTGTTGCATTACTGTCTTGCTAATGCTTTGTGTTTCTACATATCTTAGCTTTGTTACCAACACTGGTTATGAACACCAGAATCATCATCCACTACAAAAAATCGGAGCCAAGCAAATCTGGAATTTATTTCTGAAGCAGTAAAGTCTATGGATTTAAATTTTGGGGTCCCCAAAAGTGTATGTGGGAATAGAAACGAATGCATTTGAATAATGTAAACCTGTCTTGTGGAGGCTCAAGAGATGACATGGCATAATACTGAATCGGAGTTGTGTGCTGTATGCCTTGATAATCTTGATAGGCTAGTTGTAGTGTGGCGGTGCTTGAATGAAGAGGACAGCATTTTAATACGCTGTTATGACAAGGGCGCCAAAAATCTTGAGAGACCTTTGAAACGTCTTATTACCTTCACCAGAAAAGAACTATAAAGATAAAATATCTCAAAGCGATCAGTCAAATAAAACCTTTGTACTAAAATTGTATAATAGGTATGCTTTTTTTTCCTGCCTTGTCTACTCTTTGTTAAAATAATCACAATAATTTAAGAAGAAGAATACGATACACAAAGCTAAATCGAAAACAAAACTACGACTTGAAGATGACATACTCGTATACTATGACTATAACTAGCTTTATCGCATGCAAACGAAAGAAACACTAACAATACTATTCATAGAATTGAAATAGAACAAGCTAAAACAAAAAAGTTCCACATAATGACTACTACACAACAGTAGAAATATACCACAATACAAATGCAATGAACATAAATAGAAATATCCAAACCAAAAATGATATTCCGATTACTAAAAGATTTAAAACACAAATTCTGAACATTTTCCACGAAATTACGAAAACATTTAGACAGTAACATCCACACTAGTGCTATCGCGTTGCTTCCAGTCCCAGGAGCACACAAGTTACAAATTATTCCTCCCACATACTTATGTAAGTGCACCTGAATCAATCAGACAGAGGTACCGCCTTTTGTATGTGCATCTTGCTTATTGATAACATTTTATGGACAGCGAAGATAAAACAATACTTGCATGTTATGCGAAAGCTGAAAGATATCTTTTTTTTATTAAATAGGCATGCGTTGGTATTGTTTAAGTTTAAGTGTTATCCTGCTCCTACCAAGGTTGAGGGCAGTTCAGAAGAAATACCCCGAAACATAAAGGGCAAAAGAAGGAACATGGGTGGGTTTTAGTCAGTAAAAAGTCTGATGCCCGCCCCCCCGCTCTGCTCAGAGCGGGGAAAGTTATTTGATGATTTCTCAGTATTAAAAAAAGGCCTGATAAGTTTAAATAAAAGTATATGAAAACCTGACCGCCTCGTTAGCCTAGTGTGACTACAAGCTAAGCAAGAGGTCCTGGGTTTGGATATCGGGTCAGGTAAAGTGTTGTTGTGTTTTTCGATATCAAGAACTTTTCAGTAGCAGTCATGGTGTCTGGATCTATGTCAGGTTGATGGCAATAGGCTCACCCCAAATTTGAGACTTAAACATAACGGGGGAAAGGTGGGAGTAGTATTAGGTACACCTTTTCCTGTATCATATCCCTTTAGCGAATTACATGCCTGTAATATTATACCCTAAATAAATTAATAAGTATACGCCGCAAGTGAAGTTAAGTTAAATTTGTAGGCAGGCAATTTTAAGTAGGTTATTTTATTTAATTACTTCTAAAGAGTATTTAAATCAATCAACAGTTATCATACGATTGTAGAAGCTATTTGCTTGATATCAGAAACAAAATTCATTTAATTGAAAATCAGCATACTCGACTTATTTCTGAGCCAGTTTGACAGTTCAACCCAAGTCACTAGAAATTTATTTAGCGTAGGTACTCAAAACTTCGCGAAAGTCGTAGAATTTTGAAGTTTGCCCACTAAGTGTGACTTTGAAAGATTTAGGTCTGACAACTACAGTAATGCATTGAACAAAAGCGCTAAAACTTACAATTTAGTTTGGTTAAGAATGTAGAACAAAACAGCTAAAATATTATAACCATTTCAAACAACTCAGTGTTGGTTCTAAAATATATAATTGTAAGATATGCCTTATGGCGTTTTTAAACTACACCTTCTGTTCTGAAACCAGTTGGTACTAAAAATTACGCCATAGATCTACCACTTACATTTTTTTACTAGACCCATTTGACATTTTCATTTGTCTGTCTCTGCATTCCCTTACTTCATTTTCTTCTAGAAGCACAGTCATTTCGAGATTATTGTCATCGCCAGCTTTAACGATTCCATTGCCGGGCGTACCTACTATAAACCAAATGGTATAAGTAAGTATGCTCTTCAGCTTTACATCCTTGTTATTGGTCACCTTTTAATATTCGAACAGGATAATATAATATGTATGTTTCTTTCATATTCAAAGGACTAACCATTTTTCTGTCTTTGATTATCTACTTTGTCTGTAAGAAAAAATAATGCTATTATTAAACTATGCTATTTTGCGTTGAGGAGTTATTTCATGAGTAGGAGGCGAACCTGGCCGCAGGATCAAGTCCTGTTGATCATTAAAATGTGAACAACCAGAGCCAAAAAGGTGGTAGAATTTCATTACTTACAATTGGTTGAGGGCGACTGGTTTGAAATTCAGTGGCACAATTTGGCCTAAACAATTGTAACTAACTATCAAGACAAGAAAAATAAGGCTTTTAAAAAAGTAGTGTGACACAGTTTAATGTCAAGACGAGATATAATTCCATTTAAATATGGTGCCTTGATAATATGGCTACTATAATGACAGTAACCTTCGGTACAATTTAAAAACGGTAGGTTACACAAGACACATATAATTTCACAAGTAAGTAACTTGCTTTCTTCAAGAAAAAATGTCATCTCAGTTTTAGTTTCATCATCAACTTTTACGAGTCCCATACTGGACGGAGTATATACATATTTTGAAATGGTCTTTGGGTAGCTTCAACTAAAGTTTATAACATTAGGAGTAGTCTAACCTTTAATGTCCTTACCACTTTTTTTTTAAATGATGGTGTAAACATATTATTATATTCTGGTAAAGTAATTTGTTTTCCTCTGACTATAAATAATTTGTATAGATTCTATTAGCTTGTATAGCTTTCGCGTAAAGGCATTTTGCTTTTGAAGAATTTACTTTATTCTGTCATGGTTACGAAAACATTAGTTGCTAATTATTTACCTTATCGCAACGGTACCAGTGACGGACTGTTCGCTACAAATGTGACTATACAAAAGGTCTTAAAACAGCAACATCTCAACTTCCTTTATCAACTCTTTTCACTACATTTCTAAAGAACTTGCACTTATTTTAATTGAACTTCATCACAAGTAGTTAGTCACTAAACTGGTCGTAGTTTTCAGTCCTATTCATTCCCAGTCGTAACTCAGAGTCTCGTCGTGCAATTCTCATCAATTATTCAAAGATCAATCTTTAAGTATATGTCAGAGCTTTAACTGAGTCGTCGTGCGACATAATTGCTGTCGTTTGAAAGACACGACTTGCTCCAGATGACTTGTAAGTTGAGAGAGAGAGCTATGTGATTATTTTCTTAACTATCATTTGTAGATGATGAGCTAATAACTTCAATAATAGTTTTTATGTGTTTGCAATTTCTATCACTGCGTTATAAAACCATAGTGGCTTTACATAACTAAATTTTGTGGGCATGTTTGACTGACATTTATAATATGAAATTGATTTGTCATAAAATGTGAACTGAAACCGAAAGTAATTGAATACAAACGTTGAAAACATTAATTAATTAATATAATGAAATATCACATTGAGTTTCTCTTACAAACTTTTCAACGTTTTTTTTTTAGAAACAAAGGCACCACGTAATTAAAAATTTGTCTTCACATTCATTATTCATAACATTCCCATGTGAAATATGGAATAAGCATTAAAAAGATCAAAGCGACATACGAGGGGTGACAGAAGTTAGAAAAACTTAGACTTGACAGCCCTGACATGACGGGGGTTTGACAACCCTATTTTAGTACAACTTAAATGAAAATTCATGAGTATTTTTTTATCTTTTTTCCACCGTTTTTTTTTACAAAATCGTTTAAAATTATAATTATCTTTGAAGTTTAACAAAAGGAAGAGTCAAAGGTCTGAAGACGCTATTGTTTCCGTCTAAGACAATTATCCTGTTTTAGCTGCTTATGAGGCATTTTTATGTAAAGAATGAATACTTTCTTAACAACAAGAAATAGGTCAAAGAATTAACAATTTTTGTTTTGTTTGAGTAGAATATTCTACCAATCAATAAAACTGGAGCACAAAACGGTTTTATAACTAACTAGCTTTTGCCCGCGGCTTCGCTCGCGTTAAATTCGGTATAACACAGTTCCCTTTTCCTGATTTGCAGGTACCTGCTACCTGCAGTTTTTGCATTTGCGCCTCATTGATTTGTAATGGCAACGCTAAGTTTTCCCTTTTCTTCACTCTTTCTCCCACATATCCCACTTTAAAAAAAAATTGTCAGTCTGCTGGTTCCCAACTATGTATCAAAATTCATCAACAAACAAACAAACTCACTTTCGCTTTTATAATATTAGTAAGGATTACCCCTTATTGTTGGGTAGTCTACATTGTTCCCAATTAAAAGCAAATATTATTAAGAATATCAACCATGCGAAAATAACTATAGTTTAAGTTACTTTGTAAATAAATTTAATAAATAACATTAACATAAATACTTTATTAGTTGAGACAAAATCTAACCAATCCATTGCCTAAAAGTTCATAACGAAAAGTGCTTAAAATGACAAAAACAATTACAAAAAGTTTCTCTCCGGCGGGGAATCGAACCCCGGTCTCCCGCGTGACAGGCGGGGATACTTACCACTATACTACCGAAGACTTGCGTATTAAATCGAAATAACACTATGGAGTCTTTTGATAATCTTATATTTAGTCATGCAAGACTTATTTTTATTTAATAGTAATATTGTCCAACATTTGTGCCCAGAATCATTATTGTATCGGCATGTAGTGTCTCATTGCTGACCAAAGGTCTTCCATCTTCTTTCATAAATCATACACTTACTGTGGTCTTATTGGGAAATAGACAATCTTTTTGGTATAATTTCTATCCCTTTCAAAGGTCCAGTTGAAAACCCGCGTCGGGCACAAGTGCTCGGCAGTTTGCTGAACTGGGCCTATTGAGCACAGCCGTGAAACACACAATAATTATCTCCTTTTTGTTTAGATTTAAGTTTGTTTTTTCTTTATTTAATTTATATTGTGTGCACTTATGGCATGGGCCAAATCAACTTATTTCTTTCTTTCTTTCATTTATTTACTTACAATTTACTTCACCCAGGCAGGGTTATCAGTTAACCATCTTATGACAATACTAGCTTTTGCCCGCGGCTTCGCTCGCGTTAAATTCGGGATAACACAGTATCCCTTCCCTGATTTGCAGGTACCTGCTACCTGTAGTTTTTGCCCTTGCACCTTAATTATTGTAATAGCAAAGCTAAGTTTTCCCTTTTCTTCCCTCTTTCTCCCTCATATCTCAATCTTTTTAAAATAGCCTAGTCCGTTTCCAAGTTCCCAACTATCTCTGTACCAAAATTCATCAAAATCGGTTTAGCCATTAAGGCGTGAAGATGTAACAAACAAACAAACTCACTTTCGCTTTTATAATATTAGTAAGGAAGTAAGGATATTGTGTGCACTTGTGGCATGGGCCAAATCAACTTATTTTCTTTCTTTCTTTCATTTATTTACTTACAATTTACTTCACTCACCCAGGCGGAGTGTCAGTTAACCATCCTGTGACAATATAGCTACAAAGGAGATGTCTAGACTAGGGTCCTTTGACCCTTTGCCTATAGATACTTAAAGCTATTGTTCTTAGTGGATTGGATAGTATTGTCTCATCGATTGGTCCTATTTATAGGTGAACAACATCATATAGATTACGGTGCAAGTTAGGAAAGATAACGGAAATTGGAGTGACAAGGAAAACTCAATTTCAAATTAAACAGGACAGGCAAAATGTTTTATGCCTGCTACCTGTAGTTTTTGCCCGTGCGCCTTATTTATTGTAATACCAAAGCTACGTTTTCCTTTTCTTCCCTCTTTCTCCCTCATTACTCACTTTTTAAAAAAGAAAAGCCTATTTCCATTTTGGCGTGATGACGTAACAAACAAACAAACGCTTCGCTTTTATAATATTAGTAAGGATTCACAGTCTTAAGAAAAACCGCTTCCACCTACTACTTAAACCCTTATTAGTACAAAACAAATAATTGTACGTGCGACCGCGCGACATGTGAGTGTTAGACACATGGCGACATGATGGGAGGGTCCTCTAAGATTTGTAGTTGTCAACTGAAATAAAGAACGTCACTTACAGTATCTATCTGTTTAGAAGTGAGAAGATAGTGTTTGTGTTGAAGTAGGCAGTTGGATATTAGTGTGGGGTAACGTTTTTCTATTATTTGAATTTCGAAATCATCATCTTTCTATTCTTTTCCCAAGTTATTTGTAGCCGGCACAACACGTTTTTCTGCTATTTTCTTCTTAAATCGTCATACTATAATTTACTCCATTTTTTGGTGTTACCATTTCCCACACAATCCATCCATCTTTTGTATGGTCTTTAGCGAGTAGGAAGCAATTTAAGTAGGATCCGCATCTCATAATCCGAGATAGTTTGACAGTTGGAATTTTTACAGATGATGCATTTTTATTGCCACTGTAACAAAAAATACTAAAAATATATACTTAGGGAGGCTCCCGTACAACAAACATGATATTTTGGCCGTTTTTTTAGGACTCGCACATGGCTGGATTTTAACTAAGTAAATGGTTTTTTAATATATAAGTATCTATGATAAGAGGCTTTTGCCGAGCCGTGGGACAGTTTTGGGTTGTTATTATTTTGTTGCTTCTTAGACCGTACACTACAGAAAAAAAAATGAAATTGCAAGGTTATTTTTATAAGTTTTTATTTGAATGGCTTTATTACTTAGTACTTAGTGTAATGATCAAAACTTGCTACTGGATTTTAAACTAACTAGTTCCTCCCAACAGATAGAACTGAAATTTTGCATACGTGTTCAATTCTATTGACAGTACTTTTTTTTTGATGACATGACTTCTATACGATCCTGCAGTCAGGATCCTCCTCACAAAATAAATCCTTAACATTTAATAGCACAGACACTACACTTTGAAAACGCGATTAAATTGAAAAATATACCATATTTTTCTCTAACTATTAAAAAAGCTTGCTTTTTTTAAACGAATAACTTAGTATTCGTAATATATTTTGCAATTATAATTAGTCAGTATTAAACATTAATGGCAACGATTATAATCAACAAAATCATCACTACACCTACATTAAAATGTTCAAAATAAAATCGAAGAATAATTCTTAATAAATTAGAACACTCATCATGTTATTAACAACATATAATTAGGTAAGTCAATATTAATACTTTGTAAATTTTATTACGTGTACGAAAAGCCATCGGATTATTCAACTGCTATTAATAGAACAAATCGTGGCCATAATTAATAATTGAGCACACTTTAATTAGTAGGTTCACAACGAAGGCGTTGACATGCCGGTTCGTAAATATTCCTATCTAAAATTTATATTCGTACAGATACTATTTGAAAACGACCTTCTATTTGATCTTTTCGTAATTAATCTTCACATAAATAAACCTATTGAGACGTAAATTAATGCTTACAAGACCATTCACCGTTACACCAATATGCATAATATTATAGCTTTTGTGTGAACATGAAATACTATTTATTTGTACGATTACGACAAATTATACGGTTACACAACTTTTGGCACCTCTTCTTAAATCGTTTTCAATTTTTTAATCAGTTATAATGACAAGCTTACACGATAAGTAATCGAGATTATGATTAGATAAGACATGTGTATTTTTAGTTTTAGAATTACCAAACATTTTTTTATGTAAAAGATAGGATTGAGAAAAATTACAATAATAAATTCACAACAGAGTTAAGCTATTTGTGATCAAATTAATCTCCGAAAATATGCGTGAGAAAAATATAAAAAACAAAATACTTTTATGTATAAAATGTTGAAATTTACGTATTTACTTTATGAAGATTATTTTGTTGTACTTACTTAATCATGATGAATGTTACTAAATATTTTCGACAATGATTAACTTATAGTAAAATAAGTGAAAATCGGACACTTAACATGTCCTAGCTGTCCTCTCTTTTGTACATAAGAAAAGCTTATGATCGCTTACTTCTACAACAAAAATAACTACATTAAGAGAATAATAATATAGCTTCGTTGGTACTGCAGTATATTCAAACTATTGTGATACAAACTGTAGTGATCCGGGTAGTTATATGAATAAGACTTCAATTAGACTGGCTTAGTTTATTAGATACAATTATTATAGACAGACATATTATTGAGTACTGTATCTAACCAAGATTTGCCGACAGACGCCATCTTTATAATGCGTGTGACGACGGTCATTTTAGTAACTAGTGTTGTACCACACAGTACTAGTGACGTTCTCATAATACAAACAATGTTAAGTGAGAGAAGATAATCCAACAACATATAGGCGACATTTAAGATTAAAAGCAATACACAATTCACTTAACCTTAATTGCCTCTCCCTATAGGGCACAAAATCCAATTCCTAATAAGGCACAAACTATTAGTTTAAATTAAACAGCCAAGGAAATTACAATTAAAGTATTTGCACCGTAACTTCTAAGGATTAGCTAATTAAATCGATGGTGCTCAGAGGCTAACAGTAATAACGCCTACGCGAATGAGATGCGAATTAAAGCCAGCCAAATTGGAATAGGGACATGGAACGCGACCATTATGGTGAGAACGACACGGTCGGATATTATTAGAGGAATTTCATTAGGCATAAGCGCTGGGATTAAGGAAGTTTGAAGCCATTGCATAGACCTCCGGCAGTTTTTATAAAGGCTTTCATAGCCACAACATACATAAACCTTATGAATGGTTGTTCTAATAGCTAATGTAATTTCAATACTAGATATCCTAATAGACTCATTATGCCTAGAACGAAAACACAATTATACAGAAGAAGTTGTTTTCCTATGTGTATAGAGATTTATAATAAGATTCCTGACAAAATAAAAGAACTTCCAATGGTCCGCTTCAGAAAAGTTTTACACACGTGGTTAATTGAGAATGCTTTCTATACTCTGCAAGAATTCCTTCAATTTAAACAATGTTAAAAATACTAAAAATTTGCTCGTCGTTATGGTATGACTAAATATGCTAAGCTACTATTACATTGTTTATTTTACGAACTTTTGTAACCATATTTATTAGCAAATAAATGTTTGACTTTGACTTTGAATCTTTTTTTTTTCTCAAATGTGGTTCAATGTTAAGAAAAATGCACTTGTGCCTTTTTTATTCTCAGTTTTTTTTTGTTTTGCTTACATTTATTTATGTATAAGTATTTGTTTTTCTAAATGTAGCTATTTATTCGTAAAATGAAACATCACAGACAACCTACAGTACTGTCTATCCTCTTTTAAATCCATCCAAAGGTTGTCTTGAAAAGATCGCTTTTAGCGATAAAACCCATTGTGTCACCCTATTTATAAGTTGTATACTGTTATTTTTTTAATTTGTATGGTGTACCTACATAATATTCTATCTTTCTATCATATTTTTTTTCTACCCGGGAAGTAACATGACACGTTTATGTAATTACAATAAATTCTTATTACCTTAAACGATATTGACGTTTCACTTTTCTAAATTCATGAATACTTTTTCGTGGCATTATTTTATGCTTACATAAATTCCAGTTCTGTAGTAATAAATAAATATGCGATGGGCAAACGGCAAGATGAAGTTGTAAGATCAGCGGGGAAGCCGTAAACAGGTACGGAGCCACAGATGAAATAGTTGGAAAATGGAGAGTTATTTATTTTTCTTATTCTTAATGGAGAGACACGTTAAGTTTGTGCAAGAAGTGTAAGGAATCCTTTTTTTTCTCTTTGAAAATTTAATTTGTCTCTAAATTTCTCCTGTATCGTGGGTGCGTTTACAAACATTTAAACTTACATACACAAACAGCCAGACCCGGAACAACTACCTGTAGGCCATATAAATATTTGTTTCGTGCGGCGATCGCACCCGCGACATTCAGCGCAGCAGTCAATTGCTCAGCCAGTGCGCCAACCGTGTCGTCAAATCTTGCTGTATAGTTGACATTGTTATGAAAATCTAAGTCTAAACACATACTCTAAATCACTCAAAATATATTACAAGACAAGAAAACACTTTCACTGTTAAGATTTCCTAAAAATTAAAAGAAAAAACTGTCTTGTCAGAAAACAAAAACTATTAGCAGGTATCAACTGTAACCATACGCAAGGTTTAAGTAAATGCTTCTATTCTTTTTCATTTTTCATCCACATTGTCACTCTATTTGTTCACTACTCAGTGTTACAACCGGAACATGTGACGTGGGCGAACTCCACCTGCAATTGTGTAGCACAGTATGTAAAGCGTTTGTTTTTTAATACAAAATGACATTTTGTTCCCGATGCATCGGAAGCATTGTGTCATATCTACACGTATTTAAATGAAAAGTTTGATATTGTTTTGTTGGTAAGAATCAGAAACGTCTTTTAATGAAGCATTCCTTACACAAATACTCTGTTTTTAACGGTTTTTTTTTCGGATGGGTAATCATCATATAACCTCCCCCGCTATGGGCGAAGCAGGGGGGAGTGTCAGACTTTTTCTGACTAAAACCCAACCATGTTGCTTCTTTTGCCCTTTATGTTCCGAGGTCGCGGTATCTCTTTCAAACTACCCGTAAGCAGGTCAACTACACTTAAGACATACACTACAATATTGTTGCTACAAGAACATTTACTGATTTCTTAACGAAAGTTGCCAAATATAATCATACTTTAAGCTATTGTCGATAACTTTTAAGTCCAATCCAAGTTGATGCTTCACTTGCTTTTACTGAAGGTGTAAATTCTGGAAATGTCTATGACGTATTATTAAGTTATACCATTAGGAAATTCTCAGTAGTATGTAACCAGAATTTCCTATGTTTAAACCTCTTTCAGGTCATCAGGTTCGCTCAATATGACAAATGATAGCATTCCCGGTGAAATGTACAAATTCGCCTCTGCACACCGATTCGAGGAACCATGTCTGTTTATTTGTCAATCTTTTTGTGATACTGCAGAAATTGTCACACTCTATCTCAGTAAGACAAGAGAGTGTTCCACATAAGTCAGAAGATCTCTACGATACCGTAATAAAATCCGACGTCTATTTTACTACATAAAGTAACCGATCCCAATTCCCAGAATCTCTATACAGAATGTACAGATTTACGTGAACCGCCGGCAACAATATCAACACAACCATTCACCCCATATTTGCTCTAATCGTTAAAACTTTCACCAACTTAGTTTCTACCGACCAATAACTTCGCTAGAATTATCTCCAATTTTACACTTGACATTGGCAGTTTCCCTTCGATATTTCTCCGTGTCTGACGTATCTATCAAAGAAAGCGGCTTACCTTTACCTGTCTTGGGGTAATTTCACTGTCCGCTGGTTTCTCGTAAAGGGACCTAGTAAGCTGTACTAAGTCTGTGCGACCTTAGAAGCCGGCGATACGTTTGCTGTTCTTGTAGTAATGTGTTTCTATAGGTTGTGTTATTGGGTTTGTTCTGGTCTGGGACGTTTTTTGGGAAGCTATTATGAGGTCAACGACACGGTTGGCGCAGTGTTCGATCCCCGCACGGAACAGATATTTGTATGGCCTACAGATAGTTGTTCCGAGTCTGGCTGTTTGTGTGTGTGAGTTTAAATGTTTTTATATACACCCACGATACAGGAGAAATTTCTAGTATTGGACACCGTTTAAAAAAGTCATAAATAGTATTTGCTTGTTAAATATAGGTTGGTCTATTAGTGTCATTTATAGGAATTTGAGTAAACAAAGATGGCACGGTTGGCGCAATGGCTGAGCAATCGACTGCTGCTTTGCATGTCACGGGTTCGATCCCCGCACGGAACAGATATTTGTGTGGCCTACAGATAGTTGTTTCGGGTCTGGCTGTTTGTGTATGTGAGTTTAATAGTTTGTAAACGCACGAGACAGGACATATTCCTAGTGTGAAATTTGAATTAAGATATAGGTAGCATTTTTTTGGCATTTGTCTTTATTCTGATTTAGAGTTTTTTTTTCTATTTCTTAAGTATTTGAGTAATTTTTTGTTTTAAAATTATGTCTGGCACAGCTCTTAAAAAAACCTAATTAAAACACCGTTAGTATTCTATCCACCTCTTCATGTTTCACAAACGCGACCTCCATACATCCATACACTATGACGCAGTGCGGTGCACCTCCACAAACATCATTTAAATCACAAATGAAACCGCTTGGTTACTCCGCTAAGTGATTTTGATGTTCAACTTTGTGACGGCAACGAAGATCCAATAAGATTGTTGATATAAGGTTATTTGATTTCGGTGTCTTAACGTTTCTATCTTGTGTTTTTGGGATAAATATTTCCGGAGCTTTCTAGGTCGGCTGAATACACAGTAGTAGAGAATTTGCTTCTTAAGGCGCCACCCCGACCAAAACGCCGCGCAAGCCGTTTTTGTACAGTTTTCTAGAGCTATCTACTTGTTATTTAAAACGAACTAAGTAACAAAAAAATACATAAAATTTCTTTATAATCTTGAATGGAATCAAGATTATATTGTAGATTTAGTTTTTATTTTTATTGAGTCATTATTTAGTAAATCTCCTTACAACAAAGCCCCAGAAATGAGAAAAAATATCAATAACATGCATCTCCTCGTAAAGTAAACATTGTATAATTTTGCTGCTGACACTAATGGATACACAATTCTATAATGAACATTTTGGTAGAAATATTTTTTCCAAAAACCCAATACTTAATTTTATATAGATTTTATTCCAAAAAATAGGCATTATTCACTAACTGCTCTCACTCACTCATTCCTGTGCGGCAAAGAGGGAAGCGAATGCTCAAGGTTATTTGCGTAGGGTACGGCCTTAATGCTCATGATAAGTTTAAATAAGTATATTTTAAAGTGCTAGGTAGCAAGAGAATTTGGAACGTAAATCAGGGACCAGATCTATGACTTCAACTTAAAACTTTATTTGGTCAGAAGTCTTAGACAAGTGGAAATCCTACTAATATTATAAATGCGAATGTTTGTGAGGATACATGGATAGATGTATGCATGTTTGTTACTCTTTGACGTCAAAACGGCTGAACAGATCCTGATCAAAATTGTCGCAGAGGTAGATTATAGTCTGGAATAACACATAAGACGTTTTTTTTTTCGATATCACGCGGGCGAAGCCGCCGTCTCCAACTAGTATTCCAATAATTTAGTATTTCTGTAAAGTTCTTCAACTTCATAGCTTTAAATATTAATTGAAATGTGAAGCAACTCGAACAAGGGTTTATAAGTCTTCAATCAGCATATTATATAATTACTATTCAAAATTACATTATTTAAATAGTAAATTATAATAACTAAGGTGAAATAAAAACGGTGACGTGATCAAGGACAAGGTTATATATTCTTTAATTTGATCGTTAGTTTGTGAATATTACCAAAATAATTATGTTTGACGAACTATCTATCAACTTATCATACATTAAATAGACTCGCTATGAATAGCTTTTGATAGCGAGTCAATCAAGTCTCAAATTAATAATCTTCAAAACTTTTCTAAATATTTATCGTTATTTACATTAATGCTGTACTCATAGTATTCTCATGACACTCGTGAATTTAAATCCTCAATGAGATTTCAATTCACGAGAGATTCATAAGAATGAATCATATTTTGACGACTCAGTTGGCGAAGTGGCTGAGCGATCGACTGCTGCACTGCGTGTTGTGGGTTCAATCCCCACACGGAACAAATATTTGTATGGTATACAGATATTAGATAGTTGTTTCGGCTCTGGCTGTTTGTGTATATGAGTTTAAATGTTTGTAAACGCACCCACGATACAGGAGAGATTCTTAGTGTGGGACAACGTTTAAAAAAAATAATTTGTAAAGACATTCCAAGACCATAGCAAGACTTAGTCGTAATATCCCTCATCCTTTTTAAATTGCTGCACCATTAAGCACATACTCCACATACGATTGTAATTATACAATTATAACACTCAAAGATAACATCTTAAATGAAACCAGGTGATATGAGAATGGGGATGATAGGTTTTTGTTTACAACAAAACACAATGACTTACAGTTTCTGTGGCTCTATTAAAACAATTTAGTGGGACTATTGTTAGGTATAATAGGCAAACCCGAGCCGACGTCCCGTAGCGAATTATAATGAGATAAAACATTATGAAGAAGAACAAATGAAGCTATCATATTCCTATCAACATGTGGTTTGACAAAAACTTTTTCGCTATACAATTAAGGTTGTTCTATTGTCGTGTTTTTGCTGATATGTGATACAAATAAAGATGATTAGTTTTTGCGTGGGGTATGCCCAGGTGAAAAGACTTTTTTAATGCCATTAATTTGCTTTTAACGTGTGATTTTTTGAAAATATGTTTTTGTTCGTTGATTTATGAGAAAAGGATTTTAAAATGGTCAGTTAGAAAAACATTGCTTACATATCTGACTTGAAAATACTCATGTAATATGAACTGTTTAAAAATGTTCAATGTTACAATGTATAGAGAGTTTTAAAACAATACCCGACAACGAAAATAAGTCAAACATAGTTACTCCAAAAGTAAATATGTCACAAAGAAAACAATGGACGAAACACGATTGGTATTAAAAATAATCTCAGAAATTTTAAGCCGATACTTCAAAATATGCGTCTCACTGTATGCGGTAGGCAACGAGTCCCAAGTATTTGTTAAAGTGTAGTTATTATGTTTTAACTCGCCCACACGTGAGAATCGTGTTTCAGAAAAAGGAAAAATAAAGAGAAAAAATCACAAAAAAATCATCACGTACAAAGTCTGAATCTTACCTTTCATTGACTCAAGTATTCCCCCCTGAAAATTCGCTGAAACCAAAAAAATCTTGACAAATCTGTCTTAGAGTTTAACGATTTATAAAAAATATCCCCTGTGGTCTAACCTGCTCCCCTAGAGGACATTTGGAAAAAGTAATCTATTCCGATAAGCCAACAAGAAGACTGTTCATTTTTATTTTGTCCATTCCCTAAGGCTTAGAGCATCTTACAAATTTTGTGGAAGGGATAAGCGGATAGCGTTTTAACCCCTGCTCTGGGCGGAGCGGAGGGGAGTGTCAGACTTTTACCGACTAAAACCCACCCTTGTACCTTTTTTTGCCTATTATGTTTTGGGGCCGCGGTATTTCTTTCAAACAACCCGCAACCCCAGCTGCATCTTACCTTGCAGTCCGTCTAAATTGATTTGGGTTGCTAGTTCTAACCTGTACATTGAGACCACCAAAAACGTCATTTTGTATGCCAGCCTTCAGACGGTCTCACTAAACATCTTATAACTTGCACCAAACACACAGGGGCATGACGTTGCATTCGCCTCCCACCACACAGCCTTAATCTCCCTACGATGCGGTCGCGATAACGTTTGTGTGGCGACTCTAGAGCGCACTGGCTATAGAGTAGACAGGTACAGTACACACCTTTTATGCCTATTGATATTGGTAATTTGTTGTAAACACTACGTACTACGTTCTTTCACAGGATATTATGCATTGTGTCTTGGACTGTAGCTTTATTTCTTTGTTTCCTAACATTCAAAAGTCCTGTTATGGTCTAATTGAAATACCTAAATGCTTTGAGTTTAAAAAATCTTTGTGAGGCAAAATTACATTCTGTCAACGAGAAAGTTGGTAACCTACGGTTTGCAGTTTGTATTACTACGTGATATATTCTATACTTTTGTAAAGTTATTAGTTATTCTATCACCGGCTAGAATTTCACGTTTACATTGGTATTTTTGTCGAGGCCTCAAGTAAGCCCAAAATGCTTTATTTAATGATTTGATAAATTGAATTTTAACAGCTACACGATTTAGCACACGAGTATACGACAGTTCCATAAAGCCACAGCACGTTTAGCGAGAACAAAGCTGAGATGCACTCAGCATTTATTTATTTTTATTAAACTAATGTTGAGGGAACCGTTTTATCGAAGAGAGTATTAGTTACTCATACATGTTATCACATATCACCAACAACGCCATTTTTCTCATTTTAGTGTCCGCACACTTCTAAAACCAACAATAACTAAGTGATACGAAACTATTCTACCTATTGCCACATCTGCGCTTAATTAGTAGCCATTGAATAGAATGTAACGTTTTTGTGGGCACAATATTGATACTGTAGACTTTCATGCGAAGAATGATCATCCAGATAAATGATTTTGTATTTACCGAACGGTACTTCGCTTGAAGGTTTATTTATGGGAAATGTCTTTTATTTTATACCTACTTTTTTACAATTCGAAGACCCCCAGCGGTGTTTGATGGGAACCCAACGTTCAGTGGTATTTGTCTTTTTTCAGTTGTTGTTTTCATTGGTGTTTCTTATCATAATTATTCACTACTATTTATTATTTACTTAAATTTCGTGTTAAATAATGGTAGAGGAATAGGAAAACATTGTTTCAGGGCACAAAAATAATATCATAGTATAAAGAGGGGAAGTACGATAACTTCATACAAACGCGTAGCGCGCGGCTTGTATGTGTGCGCCGTAGTATCTATGCATCGCCGCACGCACACTAAACAAAATCTCGGCTCCTTTCGCGCTGCGCCAGTCGGGGCTAACACTGCACGAGGTTCGCGCGTCACGGCTTTTCGGCACCGCTAAACGAATAAAAAATGTCTGATAACCGCGGGAGAAAGTATTGCTGTGTGTTTGGGTGTCTTAATAATTCATCAATTCCAGAATTGTCTCAGTTCAAATTACCTATTGAACAGGAAAGGTAAGCTACTCACTTATTCTAGCATAATTCAATTTTTTACTTCATAATGAGATACCTACCTACCTACTGACTTCTTTTTGTTGTATTAGCATATTAGTTTTCTATCACACAGAGGAAGTAGAATAGAATAGAATATACTTTATTGCACACCAAAATCTACGAAACAAAACTGTTTTACAAAAAGATGTTAAATCTATGGTTACAATGGCGGTCTTATCGCTAAGAAGTACCGCGAGTTATCGCGAAGTAGGTAGGTAGGTAGGTCTACTTTCCCACTAGAATGTTTGTACTTTTGATCTGTCAACTGATTTACCGCTATTGCTTTGTTTACGTTTAGTTGTGCCGATTTCTCAGTATTGTAGGTATATTAACTAAGTACCTAACTACCCACAGTTATGAAATCGTAATTAAAAATAAGTTATTGACTAATTTTAAATTATATACAACATTATTTTTAGTATATGCGAAACCTGAATATAGTTTGTTCAAAATAAGTAACTGAATCGATTCCAATAGTTTTTACACCATGTTATATTTTGTCTCAAAAATATTAATAAAAGGTTACGAGTTGGACACTTAGTAGGCATACGAAATCATACGGCGCGCAACAAAGTCACGGCACGTCAAAGCGACAGTACCTACGTGCGGCGTAGTTTAGTGACAACCCTATGACAGTAGGCAATTATATCGCGAATTGGGCCGGAGATAACCTACTTCCCCTCTATTTACTTTGATAATATCCCTCAAAACAAAAAGTAGGTTTTTTGTGATATTTTACGTTGGATTATAAGTGATTTATTTATAAGAAATGTTTTTGCAAAAAAAAACTGATTCATTGCTGTGTAATGTGAATAAGTGACTGATTTGACTGTACAGAATCTTGATTTTCTGTGATATTTTGTAAGTTTTAGATGGTAAGTAGGTAATCTGCTCTTGTTTGATACTTTGCAAATCAAAAATGCAAGTACAAGAAGGAACTAAAATGATAACCACTATAGAGACGTTTGCTAACAAAATTTTATTTTTAGGTTTTTTTTTCGAATTAAGGGTTTTATAATAATATACAACGCATTTTTAGTGACTGTAGGTACCTTACTTGGCTGTATCTTTAAACTTTGGTATTAGTTTCAACAAAGGGTTGGAATAAAAAAAAGAGATTTAAACAAGCACCACTGGTATTAGTTTTTGAAATTAGAATGGAATAAATCAAAATAACTCATTGCTTTCGAAAATTTATAAACTTATCCAGTATCTGTTAGTAGTGAACTGTAGCCGTCTCAAATCTATGCTTTACTTTAACTAACAGTCATTTAAAGTAGGTAAGCATAAACACTTATTCTCCTACTACGGGTTTTCTGAAAAAAAAACTCCATCAATCTCTCTAAATTTCTTCTGCAGAAATACTATACTCACAGAAAAAAGAGTTCAAAACTATTTAAAATAAGTGGTTTTTTTTTAAAACAACTGCTCTGTGACAATGACAGCCATCGAAGTTTTTAGTCGATATCCTGTTACCATTTTTTACTACATAACGGTTCCAAAGCGACAGTCACATTACAAAAAAAATGTTACCAAAAAACTGGCTCTGCACATAAAATACCGCATTATACACCAACGGAAGCATTACGACCCCCTTTAAAACATTTAAATGTTCCCAATGACAGAAGTTAAAATTCATTGGATTCAAAAACCCACCCTCTGTCTACAAACACGGGCATAATGCCTCATTTAATAACAAATTAGATCTCACCACGTTAATAAAACGAGTAGAATACCTTCTGTATTTTCAAAGGGACGGCCCGAGATCCTTTTGTTTAGATATAACACGATTCCGAAAGAAGATTCCGTAATTTATAAAGAAGCGTATAAATCTTGCGTCGGAGAATAAAAAAGTTAAAACACGTGTGAAGTCCAGTTTGATGTTAAAAAAAGGTTTAGGTTTTATAAAAAGTCTTGTGTACAACAGTTTAATTAGATGGTGGTTGGCTTAGGTGTGATAAAAATGCTGTAAATATGCACTACACCACGGTGGACCAAGGTTGAAGTAATAAACAAAGAGGTGTTACTAAAAGATTTTATGCAGAATAATGTGAGTGGAAAATTTCCATGGAAGTGCTAAAGCTGTCGGGCACTCATTAGCAAGCGTTAGAGTAATTTCTTCATCCATAATACAAGAATTATTTTTGGTACTTTGAATATTTTTAGGGTTCCGTGCCTCAAAAGAAAAAGTGAACCCTTATAGGATCACTTTATTGTCCGTCTGTCTGTCACTACATTTCAGCAAGGCGTTGAGGTATCGAGTTGAAATTGAAACTATATACTTTGAAGTCCCTTGGAGCTGTAAAAAAGTCAATCCTCTAGTCTACGCAGTCAAAAGATATGGCCGTTTACGTCGCAAATTTATACAGAACCTTCGGTGCGCGAGTCCGTTTCGCACTTATGGCCGTACCCTACGCAAATAACCTTGAGCATTCGTTTCCCTCTTTGCCGCGCAGGAGTGAGTGAGAGAGAGCAGTAGTGAATAATGCCTATTTTTTGGAATAATATCTATATAAAATTAAGTTTTGGGTTTTTGGAAAAAAAAATGTACCAAAATGTTCATTATAGAATTGTGTATCCATTAGTGTCAGTAGCAAAATTAAACAATGTTTACTTTACGAGGAGATGCATGTTATTGATATTTTTTCTCATTTCTGGTGCTTTGTTGTAAGGAGATTTACTAAATAATGACTCAATAAAAATAAAAACTAAATCTACAATAATGGAATCAAGATTATAAAGAAATTTAATGTATTTTTTTTGTTACTTAGTTCGTTTTAAATAACAAGTACATAGCTCTAGAAAACTATACAAAAACGGCTTGCGCGGCGTTTTGGTCGGGGTGGCGCCTTAAGCAGTTTTTTTTACAAAGGAAACTGTTGTCAGTGTAGTAAATCGAGGCTTTTTTTCTCAACATCATCATCATCATCAGGCTATATTAGTCCACTGCTGGACATAGCCCTCCCCTAATGAGCGCCATAGCGCCCTGTTTTCAGCTTGCCGCAACCAACATCTGCCTGCAGTCTTTCTTAGATCGTCATCCCATCTGGCTTTTTTTGCGGATGGAAAATCATCAAATAACTTCGGCGGAGCGGCGCAGCGGGGACGAGGTGTCAGACTTTTACTAACTAAACCCACCCATGTTCTTTCTTTTGCCCTTTATGTTCCGGAACCGCGGTATCTCTTTCGAATAACCCGCAATCCCGGCTGGCCCCTCTGCTTTGCTGATATCTCTTTGAGGCGCGTGTGCAACACGAACGCGCCGTCAATTTGTGGAAAATCATACGAGCAGCATTGCGATTTTGTAGTTGATTCTCAAACGATGGCTCTTCTTTTATTCTAGATATTACCAGCCAGTACGTTTTCCATTAAAAACAGAACACAGGCCTCCTCTGTTTACTAGAGGTTGGGCTATCCACAAAGTTTGCTCAATGAGTAAGTATTATCTTATCTTGTGCAATGAACTAATAACACTTGCATGACAATAGATCTTTGCTATGTCAACGCTTTCGACGTGAATTAGTTTTGGTCCATATTTAAACAAAATTTATATAAAATCATATACAAAACTAAGAAGAATAAAATATACAAGTCTCTATCTGTTTTTGCTAAGCAGATTGATGATCAAAGCACAACATGCTGATAATACTAGCATAGAACAGGATACTGCTGTCCATTCTTAAAGCAAAAAACATATACACTTCTCATCAAAAAATTCGAAACACTTTCGTTTTTATTGTTTTTGTCCTAATTTTTTACAAAAGAGAATTAATTCCATGAAAAAAAAAACATTATTGTGTAGCTGGCAGTTTGGTCATTACAGTAAGAAGAAAAAAATCAAAATTCGAAATTAGAATTTCATTTGTTTATCCTATAAATGAAATTAATCACTGTTTTAAGACAAATGTGTATTTAGGGTTGGAGTACGTTTCTCGTTTAAAAACTAAAAATTAGCGCTTGTCTTTAAACTTTTTGTTTCTTATTTCATTTACTGTGACTTTGGGACGTCTGAAAAAACTTTTTTTTCTAAAACATATGGATACTTCGCCCGCAGAAGCCGCCCAAGTGGTGGCATTGCTGGATTCTGGACTTAGTCAGCGTGTTGTGGCTGCAAGATTGCATCTAAGCTTATCATCTGTTCATAGAGTCTACAAACGCTATCGGGAGACTGGTTCGTTCACGCGCCGTTCAGGATCTGGCAGGAATCGGGTCACTTCTGAGCGAGATGATCGATTTATTGTAACAACTTCTTTACGAAATCGACGCCTTAACGCTTTTCAACTGCAGCAGCAGCTTCGCGTTGTACGAAGAGTAGCTGTAAGTGACTCTACAATAAGAAGAAGGTTGAAGGAACGCGGATTGGCACCGCATAAGCCAGCGAATGGGCCGAAATTAACTGCAGACCATCGAAGAGCGCGCCTTAACTTTGCACGCGAGCACCTAACTTGGTCATACCTTCAGTGGAGTAAAGTACTGTTTTCTGATGAGTGTAAAATTATGCTGTATGGTAACGACGGAAGGAACAAGGTCTACAGAAGAGATGGAGAACGTTTTGCACAATGCTGCATTGAAGAAAAGGTCAGCTATGGTGGCGGTTCGTGGACGGTTTGGGGAGGAAACAGCGCCGACGGTAAGACAGAACTTGCCTTTGTGTCTGGGCCACGGCTGCCTGCACTAAACTCTCATCGATACATCGAACAGTGTCTTGAACCTCATGTGATGCCCTATGCACATTTTATTGGCAACGACTTCATATTCATGCACGACAATGCTAGAGCTCACACCGCGGGCGTCGTACGAGATTATCTTACCGAAGTCGGTATCTCCATTATGGTATGGCCAGCAAGAAGCCCGGACATGAATCCCATTGAACATCTATGGGATGAATTAAAGAGACGAATTCGAGCAAGAGATCCAGCCCCAGAAACACTTAGCCAGCTGCAAAATGCAATCCAAGAGGAATGGGATAATATACCACAACATGTGATCGTGACTCTCATCCGATCGATGAAGAACCGTATGGAAGCAGTAATAAGAGCTCGCGGAGGGAATACAAGTTATTAAATAAACGTTTCTTACATTTTTTTTTTTCATTTACGCGTGTTGTTTTACCCATTTCCTTCAAAATACGAAACCTATGAAGACTTAATTTGAATTTAGAACATTAACATTAGGATTTAAAAACCTCATACTACTTACTATTAAATGACATTTTACATTTATTACTAAACACATTTTTCTGATAATCCTTATCAAATCATAAACTGCGAGGTGTTTCGATTTTTTTGATGAGAAGTGTATATCTAAAGATACATTACCTCAAACCTGCTATTGAAATCGATAGAGATACGGATCTAAAAAATTGTTCGAATGATTTACACGTGCCTTATATGGTGGAAACAATAGAATATTAACCTCCAAACATCGCGATAGGGAAAGGTCTACGTAATAACTTTCACCAGCTTTTGGCTGCTACTGATAATGTTAGATATATAGATGCCCTTTGCATATTAAATTTAAATATATCTTTTTTTTTTGGCGTGGGAAATCATCAAATAACTTCCCCCGCTCTGGGTGGAGCGGGGGGGCGTGTGAGACTTTTACTGACTAAAACCCACCCATGTTCCTTTTATTGCCCTTTACTTTCCGGGGCCGCGGTATCTCTTTCGAACAACCCGCAAGCCCGGCAGGTGGAGGCTCTGGCAAGCCCCTCTCCTTTGCTGACATCTCTTTGAGGCGCGCGTGATAAATAAAATAAATATATCTTGCAAACGGTTATTATGTTTTAGGACAAGTTTTATCCAAATAATAATATCACCAGCTTATTACAATCCCACTGCGCCAAGACCTCTTTATAAATAGAGAAGCCACGAACATTGATCACCAAGATTGCTCAAGACTAGTTGGCGATTTCAGCCTCACATTAAATTATAAGTCCAGGTTTCTCACGATGTTGTTTTTCTCAGTGATGTCTGTGATGTCCATGTTGAAGCTAAAAGGAACATAATTTGAATTTTAAGAGTCACAAATGTACCTGTCCTAATTTGAACCCATAACCTGGAACATAAGAGGCGAGGCTTTAACCTCTAGGTCATCACATTTACACAAAAATCTTACTGATTTCGAACAAAAGAAATAAAACAGATCTCACGCATGTTTGTCGGAGATTGCCGAAAATAGATAGTAACTATTCGCTAGCCCATTGCTCACATTCTACAATCCATACAAAGTGGCTTTGCGTTCCATGTAAAAAGAACTCTGAAACAAGTTATGTTTCAGTAAAAACGTGAAACGATAGTTCCATAACATTATGATGTTTGCAGATTATTGATAACTTTGAATCGATTAGTGCTGCTACAGTTACACTAGTTTTGCTCATAAAACTGGATCTAAACCAAAGAGTTTTTGGAATCTCTAAACAAAACTTTGAATTATATAACAAAAAAGACATTATATAGTTGATGGCTTCACTCTCGGATTAGGTTAAGGCCTGTTAGGACAGTTTTATGGAAGATAAGTAAATAAATCTAACGTAGTGTCTTATTTTTAAAATCACCTAAGTGAGGTTAGAGTTTATCGTAAATTTAAGAAACAGTACTAATACTAATCAAACAAAACACTAAAATGCAATAAAATTACATCAAACAAATAAATTACATATCGAACATAAAAAATTACATTATTAATTAAATTGGTTAAGCAGACGACAACCTCCTAGGTTGAACTGCGATTTGCCATTCATAAAAAAAAACACATTTTCCTTTGTTTCTACTTAATCAATACAACTTTTCTATCACTTATTTTCCATACTCGTAACATTTCCATTTAGGAAATCGAAAAAACCGAACGAAAGTCAGTATCGTGGCTGGTTTATAGCAGTGTCTTTAATTATTACCCTCGCACTATCTACCTTGCGATCGGAGAAGGCAAGACGCCTACTTCCTCCGTTGTAAGCTTACCGTATGTATTTCAATACAGAATTTGTAATGTATATTTTATGGCCTTGATTTTTTTGCTGGTTTTGTACGCCGTACTGGCGATGTTTTCTGCAAGAATGGACTGCTATATTCTGAGGCATTGTAGTTGCCGACATGACAAGACAAGAGACACGTAGAACTTTACACTAATAAAATAATGTTTACTGTTTTTGCTTGGACCCTGTTCCCGATACCGGTGGGCTACTATTTTTTCATAATTTAAAATGTTTTTTTTAAGCTTTTAAAAATGTGAACTTATGTGTAAATAAATAAAGAAACGAAAAAGAAATACTGTTATATTTTATTTAAAATTTGTAGAATTTAAATTTTTGTTGCAATCTATTTTATAAATTTATTTAAAAGTCGATGATTTAATTTAATATTGTATAATGTTGTGATGATATAAGTGTAACTTACCTAAATAAAGATTATTTAATTGCATGCTGATATGTGGCTTTTGCTGTGCTAGTTTTTGCGTATTGTTTGCAAAATAATCAATTTTTTCAATAAATGCAGGCTGCGAAGTGTAGCGCTAGAAAAAAGTTATACCCTTAATAATATGATGGTTTGCCTTGTTAAAAATCATAGGTAAAGAAACGAAACATTTAGCAGCGTAATTAAACAACGTGATGGACGCTGGGTTAGCACTGATTATAAGCTAAGTACTAATAAAGTTTTTATTCGAATATAGTTAATGTTATCCTGATAGCTGAGCAATCATAGCTAAGATCCATTTCGATGAAGACACCTTAAACTGAAAAACTTAATCAAAGTCCGGTCATCCGTTCAGGATCTATGATGCCACAGACAGTCACACAGATACAAAGGCACACAAATAAACTTCTAACTTAAATCACCCCACTTTTGGTCGATGGTACTTTGTTTCTCAAATCAGTTTAAAGTTGCAGGACTTGAATCTAAGGACATATTGTTGGCAAAATGGTATCTATGAATACCATAGTGTACTGTGATTAGTTGTTAGCCATGACCTTTAGTAAACTTGATTTACTGAACTTTGTACTTTTCTCAATAATGTTCCATAGATCTTTAGATCCTTGTTTTGAATTAAAAAGTAACGGAATGATATGAAGGAGAAAGAAGTAAATGATGTGACGTCTGATAGGGGAGAATGGAAGAAGAAAACGTGTTGCGCCGACCCCAAATAGAATGGGCCAAGGGCAGGAAAATGATGATGGTGATGTTTTGTATTGAAATAAAAACCAACCAAGTGCGAGTCGAACTTGCGCACTGAGGGTTCCGCACAAAATTGCGACATAAATGGCTTAGTATATTTTTTGATAGCGTAGACATGGAAGGTTAATTTTTTAAACAGCACAAAGGAACTACAGAGTTGAGTTATAGTTTTGATTTCAACTCGATAGCCCCACGCATTCTCGAGATAGTGGGTCTTGATAAACAGACAGACGGACAACAAACTGATCTTATAAGGGTTCCACTTTTTTTATTTTGGGGTACGGAATCCTAAAAATGAGATAAAAGTTGGATTTCAACGGTCAGCTGAGCGGCGACAGTTGTATACCTTACTAATTTGAATAGCGCCATAATATTAAGGCATTTGTTTTTGTAAAAATAACTTAAATAGAGTTTATTTTCAATATCCAGCTGGACAATAAAAATGATCAACACAAAAATAATACTGTCAGAAGTGGGATTCGAACCCACGCCCACAGAAGTGGACTGCGACCTGAACGCAGCGCCTTAGACCGCTCGGCCATCCTGACATGTCTGTACGGAGTCAAACTTAATATCATTCCAGGAATCTATTGAACCCGAAAGATGGAGGCGTAAGTAACTAACGTAGTACATAAAGATTATTTACATATTTGTATCGTTAATACTTACTACGTACTTTTGACGACACAGTTGGCACAGTGGCCAAGCGTTTGACTACCGTGTTACGTGTTGCAGGTTTGATTCCCGCACGAAACAAATATTTATATGACCTACAGACAGTTGTTCCGGGTCTGGCTGTTTGTGTATGTGAGTTTAAATGTTTGTAAACGCAATAACGATACAGAAGAAATTCCTAGTGTGGGATAACAATCCAAAAGTGATCTGATTCATGGTGATATCGTTACGCAGCGCTTTGCCATAATTTATTCCATAATTATTTTAAAAAAAATAGTAGAAATTTCCCCTGTATCGTACCCGGTGCGTTTACAAACAGTTAAACTCACATACACAAACAGCCAGACCCGAAAACACTTTTTGTATTATTTAATTATAATTATTTATATTTGGTGAACAAGCAAAATCCAGAACTTTGCAGTACAATTTTAAATTCAGTCAAATCAAAATATTTTATTTCATATAGCCCTACATGTAGGTCTATTTATTGAGTGTCGAGAAAAGGTGCACGGTTCAGGTTGGTGGTTTGTAGTGGAGAAGAACCAACAAGAAACTCCATACAAATTTTCGCCCGCTATTTACAACATAAAAATTATACAAATGCACTAAATACTTCGTTATAATGTGTCACTAAAATGCTTACTTAACAGCCCAGAATGAGTATTAAAATTAGGAAATTAAATATACTGATTCGATCGGAATTAATTAGCAACTGCATACCGGTATTGAATTACATTTCTTAAAAAAACGTTCTTTTCTCACGCCCGTTTTAATCTCGTTCTACTTACTGAGAAAGCTAGCGTTAAAACCTTTTTGCTGGATTTCTTATCTTGGTGCATTTCAAGTCGCAAAAAAAGGTCTGAAGGTCCCGAAATTTAAATCTCGTACCGCAAATTCATAAAGAAAAAGAAACAGAATTGCATAATATTAATGTTTCCGAAGTTATCAGTTCATCTTGTATGATTGTTTGTTTTATTAATGCTTTAAACACGGTTTATGAGGAAGGTAATCTCCATGACGTGAATATTAATTTAGGGGTGAGAGTTTTCGGATAGTTCGGAGATAAGATGGGACATTTAAATGGAGGTTATGTTTTGAATGAAGAAGAAGGGATGCTTAATCGCGAAGATATATCACTTGATTTAGTGGTCCTTTATAAGGGTGGGAATGCAATTCGGTTAGCATAGAGAATAGAAATGGGTGTTTATGATGTTTGTTAATAAGTATGCTAGGTGTAGTTTATGTAATAGAACGCATTTTTTGAGAATATGAATAAAGGCCACATTTAATGATCGCAGTTTTTTTTGTGACAAATCAATTTAATTTAATCAAGATCCAAATATTTATTTTACATTGATAAAATCGTAATTTAGCAAGCAAAATGAATAAGAGCAAAAATTTAAATACCGGATACAGGAAATTAATCAAACATCTCTATAATGGTGATGATAAGTGCTATTTTATTGATGCACGTGATAAATATACCAAGATCGAAATCTAAAATGAGCTCTTAACTTATTTTGATAAAGGAAATGATTCATTAATAAACCAGTTTGCCATTAATATTTCCTTTGGCATTATAATTGACAATATTGACTTTGGAAACAATGTTGTAGGTGGTAACGGAAGCATGGGATTAATCGAAATAATATATATTCATAATAAGGCACAGGATGTTTGACATGCAAATGATAATGTAGAAGCTGATACTGTTTAGTTACATCCTCGAGCACGGAATACAGGAGACTACCTTTGTCTAGAGTATTAACTAAATATGAATACAATTATTGATGACTAGTTGGCGCCGCCGCGCCGCGGCTTCGCCCGCGTGTTGATCGAAAAAAGTATCCTATGTGTTATTTCAGACCATAATCTAACTCTGTGCCAAATTTCATTAAGATCTGTACAGCCGTGTTGACGTGAAATGGTAACAAACATCCATACATCCATTCGTTTATCTATAAATCGATCCTCACACATTCGCATTTATAATATTAGTAGGACTAGCTGGCGCCCGTGGCTTCGCCCGCGTGATGATCGAAAAATAGTCCTGTGTCTGTGTGTGTGTGTGACCTGTGTCTTTCCAGACTATAATGTAACTCTGTGCCAAATTTCATCGAGATCCGTTAAGCCGTTTTGACGTGAAGGAGTAACAAACATGCATGCATATATCCATCCTGACAAACATTCGCATTTATAATATTAGTATCTAGGATAGGATATGAAGGTAATAAAATAGCCTACTTTAAAATTGATGAATGTGGTTAAAAATAAGATGCATTAAATCCATCCCATTAAAGCGTTTTTATCCGTCACTGGGTAAGTAGAGCAGAAAGTGGAAAAGCCGCAAATCATGATGATGCCGTTTTTGACCACAAAATAGCTGTAATGTGGGTTTACTGAGTTAAAGTGGCTATGGAGATTGTACACGCATAAAGATAAGAATTTTCGTGGGTCAGCAAGAGTTTTTATTTGGGATAAAAAACATATATATATTTTTTTCGATATCACGCGGGCAAAGCCGCGGGCGCCAGCTAGTTTTCAAACAAAGAAACAATCATATTCCTATTTGTTCGTGATACGTACCTAAAACATTCTCAGATTTAGTAAGGATATTGGACTATATGGGACTTTTGACTGCTTCTTTGGTCCAGTGGTTGCAAGCACGTGGACCCGGGTTCGATTGCCAGGTCGGACAAAGTGTTATTGGTTTTTTCTAACAGAACATTCTCAGGTAGAGCCATGAAGCCTAGATTTGTGCTCAGTTGAGGGACTAAAATATAACTAGCGAAATGTCGGTGTACTTCTTAGACACACCTCTGCCTTACCAAACGGGGATTACAAGTCGTGATGTTATTTTGTTTTGTTTTCCTGGAAAACACTAACGTTTCAGCAGAAACCACGTCTGAAAACCACCTCGGAAACTGCTAATAAATGAACTAGTTCCAAATGAAATACGAATAACGAAATCGTACGAACGTTAGTAAATTAATTATAGACAAAATCGACCTCGTTGACCACGCAGTTCAGGTATCGATCGTAAACACGAGTAAAAATATACTTTCTATAGTAAGAAGTTATATAATCTTTAACTTGGTATGGGTAAATGAAACGCTTTGATTGCGATGAAGCTCTAGATAGTTGAAGTTGACAAAAATGTATTTAAACCACATAACAAACAGATCAAAACTAACTGCTTAATTCAACAGTGAATCTAAACGAACTTTTGAACTCAGTTTAGATAAAATTCGTTTATTCTGATCGCACTCACTTACATCAGTGAACTTAGTATTAATTATTGGTTTAGAAATATATGCTTTCAATATTATTATATTTAACATAACATTTACTTATAGCATTACTTTCTCAGTATTGGCTGTCCTTAAAAATAAATAGATATCAATTTTAAAAAGGTTAATTGAAATACTCTTTTCATTTTTTCTTCGAAAAATGTTTGTGTTTTCTCTGCGTAGTTTTTAATAAATATATAATTTGCGTCTGCGTAGTTTTTAATAATAAAGTTCTGTTTTAAGACGTCATGGTAGGGTAGCTACCCTACCATGACGTCTTAAAACAGAACTTATTCCACTGAGGGAAAGAGACAGAGCTATACAGGGTGTAGACACCCTGTATAGCTCTCCATCTCTTTCTCACACAGGAATAAGTACTGCTATAAGATGTTATGGTAACCCAGCTGAACGTGATTCTCGGTAAACGTAATCCAAATAAAAAAACGTTAAGATTACGTAGGTATCATTAATTATCATGTGCCTAGGTTGTTCCCAATTATGTTAAGGTGCCGCCGGCATTCAGTGTTACCATTCAGCAAAATTTAACAAGGAGCGACTGCTTATCTGACCTCCACAAACCAGTTAAAAACTGGGTTATACGAAAACTCCGGTAAGTAAAGTTTTCATGTTTAATTTAGATTTTATTTAAAAACATTGCCCTGTTTTATTATATTTTTTATATACTGTTATACCTATTAAATTTTTATTTTTGTTAGATTCAATTTGATGTTTTAGTTTATGTCTGTGTATATGACATACTCATAAACATTGTACTAGGTTAAAAAACTATGGTCTATGCCACTCAAAATAAATTAATTTATTCATATTATGACATACAGCATCGTATTCGATAATTATAATTCTTTAAAGTGACATAGTCACTTACATTATTATTAACGCTTGAAACGGGCTATTTACCATGATTGTAATTTAGCTCGGAAACTCAAAATACATAACAAAATGGTAAATATCCCGTTTCAAGTGTTAATAATAATAATCGTATTGGATGTTTCTGTGGGGGTGCTATAGCTCCGGGGTTGAATGTTATTCGAAAGAGAAACCGCGGCCCTAGAATACAAAAGGCAAAAGAAGGAACATAGATGGATGGAACGCTTGTCCCAGAGCGGTTATATGATGATTTCCTATCCCTAAAAAAAATGTTCCTATAAGTGGTGGAAATTAAATCATTAATAAAGCTAATATTAGGGGTTCAAACGTACGATAAGTTACATCGATTTAATATTTACACCATCATAAAATCAGAAGTAACTTCATATAAACTTTGAGCAAACAAAAAAATATATTGGACGTGAAAAAGTTTCACCTTCCGAACAATCCGAAGCGAAATCTCGACTCCAAAACAAACACGGCTTCAAAACAGAAACTTGCAGATAAATTGTTTGCAGAACCCTCGAAATCATCCATCGAGTGTTTCGATCAAATCGTATCGATATCATAAAATACAGAGCCCAAAATCGCATTCGCTGACAGAATATTAATTTTCGAGTTATCGTATCTTTCGACCTCAACTGCGCTGCGTCTCAAACAATACAAATATGTTTAACAATAAACTGCGCCATTTTAAGCAATAAATTGTTGTGTTTAACAGCTTTGCACCTCTTTATTAAGTGGTTATGTTCGTCATGCCGCATAAACTCGGATCAATTTTTTGTGAGATTTTGGAAATTATTTATGTTTCATACTTTGTTACAAAAACGCATAAATCAACGGATACCGGATTTTGGAAATGAGTTATTACTATGTGAACTATGGCCAACTAGGTATTAAAACTGGTTAAAATAGACGGTGATAATAATAAATACAAATCATTGGCATTTAATTTTATTCAGAGGCAATTTTTTATGACAACTTACAACATCACAAAACAAAATTAGTAAATAAAACCTCCTAAAGTGAACAAACCTATTTCATCCCTCTACATTCCCCCAATTGGCTCAGCGGAAGCAAAAACAATATTTATTTCCATCAGCCATACATCTCTTGGCAAACCTACCATAAAACGCATATCGATGGAGTACACTCAACATTGTGTTAAAGCTAAAACAAAAGTCAGTAGGAACCCGCACATACATCAGGGGGGATCCCGTTTTCCCGGGACTCCGGGATCCCGGTAGGAGGCAAATAGCCCGTAGTAGTAAATCGTCTGGCGTAACGCGTAATATCAATGACTGCAGCATCATTGGCGGGAACGGTCGATTAGGCGCACGCGTCGCTCGACCTTGCAACAGCCAAAGAGTAGATTAGAAAGGATAAAGGTCCCACTGAACTTTGATTGTTCACGAATTTTGTTGTCAGCCTATTGTAGCAATGTGCGAATGTGTGACATTTGTAGTGTTGCGTAATTTTAATAGGGTATGTATTTGGCGCTGCGTGTTTCACATTGTTTCAGCTAAATGTGTTTTCTTAAGCATAATGTTGTTGAGTAACAAGCATTGTTTTGGGTTTTATGTTTTGACAATTATTGGTTAAGCATAATAATATTATACTCTTCCTTTTTTTATTGAGAAATTATACTACGATACGATGGTACATTGATCCTTTATTCTAAACACGCGCTTCAAATTTTCAACTTAAAACATTACACGCGCGTGACCCTCTTTGCAGTTTTTTTCATAATCTGTGGCAGTCTATTGGTATCGTATATTTTCAATTCACCACTACTTCCTGAAATTGGCCCCTGCTTTTGTAAATATTATGCTTGGTTCAATGAATTCCAGACAAAGGAAGTCGGTATTGTGCATCTTTTATTTTTAGCTCGGAATGCACCAGTAACTGTGTTGAAATAGGCACATTATAGGGTATCGTATCTTTACACCAGTAATGTTAACAGTGTAATTATTTTAGGCACTCGTTTAGGTATTGCTTAATATTACGAAGAGTAAGTTTAATAAGTTTAATTGACGAATGAATTGGAAGTCTCTCCTTTTTTTAAAACTTTTGCCCCACACTATTAATTTCTCCTGTATCGCGGGTGTGTTAACAAACATTTAAACTCACAAACACAGACAGCTAGACCCGGATTAACTATCTGTGGGTCATACAAATGTTTGTTCCGTGCGGGGATCGCACCCACGATACATAGCGTAGCAGTCAAACGCTTAACCACTGCGGCAACCGAGTCATCAAAGACTCTGATTAAGTTCAGTTTCAAATATGCCCAAAATTTCCGGATAATGTAAAACAATACATAGTTAACGAATAAAACGCCGAAAATTACCCAAGTTTTGTGACCGACAGACATTCAATTTAGCTTTCCTTTATTTCCCGTCCCTTTGTTTAGATTTCCGTCACGGGACTAAGAAAAATAGCGAGTCAAACAAAAAGTTTTACCATCGCCAAAGGCCCAGTCAAGCGTGGGCCTTCAAAAACAGATAACGGGGATCTCAAAATATCCGGTGTCTTTGAGTCAAGATCTGTAGATATGGTTCACTAGCCACTGGTCATTGACGAACGATTCACACACACACATACACACCTAACCCCACACACGGGTCCAATGTGTGTGTGTGTGTGTGTAACATGATTAAGGAAAAACAAAAGTGTGCGTTGTCTCCGAACTTTTGCAGCAGACATTCCTTTGACCCTCGCTGCGAAGACCGTATTGTGACTATTTGTGACATAGTGCAATTCCTTAACAAGTTGGCTTTGTTCGGCCTAATAACAGCAAGCTTCGTTTTCTCGACGACCCAGTTAGTGAAGTCTTTGCTTTATTCTTAGGGACCCTATTTTTGCGGTGCACTTATGCAAAAACAAAGCTGCTCCAGATAGAAGTCAGTTTTGTTTTTGGTCAGGTGTCGTTTACGTGACGATTTAGTTGCGGTGCAGTTCTAGGGCAAGTGTTTTGGACCAGTAGAGTGTTGTGAATTTGTCTTTCACATTGCGTTAGATGCTCACGAAGTGGTTTTATTTTTGAGTTGTAAGAACAGTATTGTTCCACTTTGGGCTGTTGATGCTTTTATGCTATCAAAGGAAATGAATAGCATATTAATTGAATATAATTATAGTCCTACAGATTAATGGAAGGCACAAATATACATGGTAATCGCTTGTTTCAAGATATTTCAGTCTTACCAGATTCAGCTGAATACTGAATTTTACATAGAGCGACTGCCTGTCTGACCTCCATAACCCATTTACAATTGGGTAATACGATATATTAATAGTAGACAATAAAAAGCAGAAAACTTAAGCTGTAGATTGGTTAGGAGGCCCAGTAATACTTGGAATCATGACTTTATTTACGTTCCATGCGCGACAAGTTATCTCATTTCTGAGCCTTAATCTAGAACTAATTAATTAAAATGTTCCTTTTAATGTCTAACAACGTTACACAGACGAGCATAATGTTATTCCTACATAGTAAATAGCAGCTATTAGACAGGCCGCAAGGGAGTCGTCCCTTGCGTCGACTAACTTACAAATTAAACGTAAAAAAAACGTCAGCGCAGTAAGCGCTTTTTGATGCGATCGCTACTTGTTTGGCCTTCTACGCGATTTCATTAGTGATGTTCTTGATGTACGAAAAAAGCGATTTAAGTGCTTCTTTTTCCTCAACTTCTTTCGATTACAAACATGTCAGTTGTTAAGGAAGGGACGTCAATATAAGGTTGTATGTTTTTATTAATTCTTTTGTGTGGAAATCGATGTAAGGAAAAACAAATATGCTTGTAAAACTTTTGTATACCTTACATAGCGGCTTCGACCAATCAAGCTATACAAAACCAGTTTATTCGGATCTCTCATCATACAGGAAGTCTAAACAAAGCTAGGTCATGTTATACTGTTAACGTGTAGCTTAGTATTGCTGTGTGAACAACATGGAACGTTAATAAAACATATCTTCTTACAAACCTACTATTGTAGGTATATTGTTGCTTATTCCCAGAAGACCTTATTTTTTTTTCTTTTTAACAAAAGAACACTACCAATTTCACATACCTACTCGTAGTAATTGACGGACAATTCGAGACGTCTATTTACTCCCCCGACAAAATTCCAATAGTATAAAATTACCGGTAATTGGTAAGGTTGCGGAATACCGTATCCAATTAAAGGTACCATTTTTTACGCCAGATTCTCGTCGTTGGGCATCTACGGTTTTTGCTGCGGACGGCCATTGGGTCTGTCGAAGTTTTTACCGGACGACAACCGACGACGGCGAAATTTTTTGCTGCGTCCGAACTCATCTCCGACCGTCAAGTACCCATATATTTCGGTAGCGACCAGCCATGGGCGGCATAATTGATTGAATTCGCTGTAAATAAGCTTCATTTTTGTCCGTACTTTTTTGTTTATATAACACATGCTTCGGTGACAGTTTTTGCTAGTAAAATGTCTCTTTGTTTTTTGTATCGATTGAAATAAATGTAAGACTCCAAAAGTCACATTGGATCTTATTAATAATTTAACTTTTTACTTGGCTCGAGCCGGGACAATGAACCTCGTCTCCACATTTTTTCATTGCTGCCCAATTTTTATGACTGACAATCAAAGCTAAAAGCCCTCCGACATTCCTATCGGTTTTTTTTAATGTCACACAACGTATTAACTGCTCCCAAATACAGTAAAATGGCTTAAAATGTAAATATTTTAAAACATCTCAAAGCTATGAACAATATTTTAAAAAGCATTTACTGCTTTTTCAAATTCCGTTGTTGTCAAAGTGCTGTTGATTTTGATCTTGTCAATAAATAATCCTCAAAAATATATGTGATCAAAAAATACGAATTTGATTCTATGGAAATATAAAAAAAAAAAAATATACTAGCTTTCGCCCGCGGCTTCGCCCGCGTTAAATTCGGGATAAGACAGTTCCCCTTTCCTGATTTGCAGGTACCTGCCACCTGTAGTTTATGCCCTAGTGCCTTATTTATTGTAATAGCAATGCTAAGTTTTACCTTTTTCTCCCTCAATTTTCACACTTTTTTTTTTAAATAGCCCTTGTCCATCTCCAGGGTCCCAACTATCTCTGTACCAAAATTTATCAAAATCGGTTTAGCCATTTAGGCGTGAATAGGTAACAAACTCACTTTCGCTTTTATGATATTTTAGTAAGGATACGAGACGCAACTTATACATAATAATATTATATTCATATACAACTCCAAAAATAATTGACTGAGAAATAAATGCGAAACAAAATGAAACACGATTGCAGTTTGAAGAAGACAGCTTATAAACAGATCCCAATAAGATAAAAGATGCATACAGATCAAAAAACGATGTTCTGATAAGAGAACCCAATCATCACAGCGGCACGGTAGGCGTGAACACAAAACTTATGACGACTATAAATTGAACAAAGTCAAACATTCAACAATCGCGGTTGCATTGATTCGAATCGAATCATTCAATTAAAACGCCTGAATTCGGAACGTCGAAACTGCGATTGAGATCAATATCGCAGTTTTTAATAAAACAGCTGCGGAACGGGCACCATATCCGGAGCTTGCTTATTTTTTTCAAACGAGAAAAAAGTTCGTGCCCCTCGAAAAAGCAAGCAATGATAATAGAAACAACGGGAGCGCCGTTCTAAAGGGTTACTTGTGTTTTTATTTGCGCCTATAGAGTTCTTTTTAGAATGCGTTAAAAGGAAACGCCCGAAATCTCCCAAAGAGTGCGTGGGTGAAAAAATAATACGACCACTCTGTCGCCTAACGTTTATGTTTGGATATTTGTGTTTCCTGTTCTGTTTTACATTCTATTGGCATCGATATTCCATTGTACCGAAGTACGAAAAAAAAAAGATTTAATGCAATACTTTTGGGGAGCATGCGATATGTAAACTGTTTATTGGAACAACATTATGTTTGGCAATGTTTATATAACTGCAAAACAATTATTGTACTTTTGCGAGATATTTTATTGAATATATGCATGTACACGCGACGTTTTCGTTTGGTTTTCATATCACAGTATATTCATACGTGTTGTTATTTTGCGAAAATAAAAATAAAGTTACAATAGAGGCACACAAATTACATTCGATTTTCATCAATTTTGTACGTCAATTTTTATTTGTCTCGTCATCTACAAAAGCATTCTAATAATATCAAGGTCCACTCAGAAAACGTCTCAGATTTCAAATATAATAATGTCTACAATGTCTATAAATTTCTTAAATAAGTCGTTGGCTTCTAAAATGTTACCACAAAAATAATGTCCTCATTGTTTATGTGTTTCAAAGAATAGGATGACCTGACAAATAAAAATATGATAATAGAGAAATGTGATACTTGTGACATTTTGAACCAGAATATATTTACGATCTGGTGGTATGGCTACCTCCGGTATATATATAAGAAAACCGACCTAATTGGTAACTTACAGGCACGCCATCTAGCGTGACTGACCGTGGTGACAGTTTGAATTCTTAATTATGTAAAAATATAGTAATTGGTGGCACCCACTTCACTGTTATTGGCATTTGCTTTGCTTTGTCTCCAAATAATGACGTCATTTAGGTAATTAAGGTTGACCATCGGATTTCCATTGAAGGTCCTTGTTAGAACTAATCCATTAAAATGAGCGAAGTTTCAAGTAGAAATAAGATTGTTAGGCTGTTGTGGGATCCTACTTATATTATAAATCCCACTAATATTATAAATTCGAATGTTTGTGAGAATGGATTCACGTATGGATGTATGGAAGTTTGTTACTCTTTCACATCAAAACGGCTGAACGGATCTTGATGAAATTTGGCACAGAGGTAGATTATAGTCTGGAATAACACATGGGATGCCTACTTGTTTTCGATGTCTCGCGGGTGAAGCCGCGGGAGCCAGCTAGTGTTGAAATAATGGGCAATAATTTTAAATGCTACTTTAGTCGAGTGGCCGCAAGCGATTCTGTTAAGCGTGAGGTCCTGGGTTCTATGTCCAGCTTGTATAAAGTGTTATTGCGGTTTTCAATCAGAAGTTGCTTACTTGGGAACATAATTATTATGAAATAATAAAAAACATTAACATGTTGCTATAATTTAGCTAAACCCTTGTAGAGAAAAGAAGCATGATTTCATGTCTAACTACAAGAACAAGAGACACATGCCACATCAATACGCTCAAAACTTTAGCATTGCAGCAAATTTAGATTAGAAATAATAATTCCATTATCGTTCCAAACAGGCTTATAAGAAAACAACTTTTTTGACGGCACGGTTGGCGCAGTGGCTGAGTGATTGACTAGTGCGCTGCGTGTCGCGGGATTGATCCCCACACGGAACAAATATTTGTATGACCTACAAGTAGTTGTTTGGGGTCTGGCTGTCCGTGAATGTGACATTATATGTTTGTATAAGCACCCACGATACAGAAGAAATACCAAGTGTGGAGCAACGTTAAAGAGTATATATATCTGGTCACGTTAAACTCTAACAAGAATGCAAGAAGAAAACGTGTTGGAGTTGGCTCCAAATAGAATGAGACAAAGGCAGAAAGATAAATAAATAATAAATAAATATCTTGGGACAACTCACACACGGCTATCTGATCCCAAGCTAAGCAGAGCTTGTGTTATGGTAACCAGACAACTGATATACATACTTATATAATTTATAAATACATACATATTATAGATAAATCACACCCAGACACAGAACAAACAATCATGCTCATCACACAAAGTTTGTCCTGGGTGGGAATCGAACCCACGACCTCCGGCTCAGCAGTCAGGGCCACTAACCACTAGACCAACAGGCCCGTCGAAAAGATGATGAAGATGATAATTAAACTCCAACATAATATTGTTAAAAAACTAGTAGGGTTACTTTATGGCATTAAGTTGCAACTTGGTAAGGCAAAGGTGACATTTTAAACTAGGTCGCGTCGTGAAGGCCGTTTGCAGTTAGTAATGGGGCTATCATTTGATGTAAGGTTGGAACTGCCTTAATTTAAAAAATTAGACTGTAATTATTGTAATTTTAATGCATAAACCATGAATAAATCTATGTTATGGTTCTATCATCTGTATTGGAAAGTTGTACTGATGTAGTTGTAGTAAAAAGTCATCCATTTCTTCCGTTATTGAAATATCAGACACATCAAAAATGTTTTTGTTTTTTTTTTGTTGTACTACGAAAGTCACCAAAGTAAACTTTCGTGATTCCTTGGAATCGGAATCATGGAATAATGAAAATTTACTTTAGTAAGATTTAATCAGAGCAAATTATCTAAACAACTGCAACATAAAAAAACTGGCTCAAACCATCACGCGTTCCCAAAAGGTCTTAACTGACAGACGGACAAAGTGATCTTATAAGGGTTGCATTTTTTCCTTTTGAAGTAAGGTACCCTAAAAACATAAGTGGTTCTAAAAATCTTACATTATTTAAAATTTACTTACTTTAAAATCTAAAAGTCGAGATAACTAAAACCGTACACCTAACCATGTCGTTGCCATTTCTATTTTCAAAGTCACGGCCAACGGCAACGATTATAACCTCCAAAGCCAAAATAAGGATTATTCATACCACCAAAACAGACAGAATTTTGAAATATCATCACGCACATTAGTCGATTGTACCCAAAGATTAAAAAATGGAAGCACACTTGATAAGAAGGTCATAAATACCAGTTTTGAAAATGCTCTAACTGGTATACGATAACATCTTTTAAGCTTTTTATACTAAAAAGGGGTGTGAGTTAAAATAAAAACGAATAAAACTAGGGTCCTTGCCCCGTTGACGGCCACAACGAGTTTTATTACATACGACATGTTGACGAATAGGGCGTAAAATTCTACGGTTTATGTCATAGAGTAGGTTTTAAAATAGACGAGGTACAAGGGGAGACGTACCATTATGAAAAGTATGCACTACTGTGGCATTGTGTTGACGTGGTGACAGTAAAACGGGAATTATACTTTTGTTTAGTTTTAAACGTGATGATACTAAAACATTGTTCTACTGTTTTTTAGGGCACCATAATAAATTACATTTTTAGTCAGGACGATTTGATGCTAAGGCGTCGTCGTAAAGATACCGCGGCCCTAGAGCGTAAAGGGCAAAATAAGGAACATCGGTGGGTTTTAGACAGTAAACGTCTGACACTGACTGGAAGTCATTTTATGAGTTCCCGTCCGCAAAAAAAGGCGTCGTCGTATTAGCTGTCGATTGTACGATGACACGATACGTTCTCGTTGCACGATGAGTTCAAATATACAGATTACTTCAGATTGTGCTAATTGAAGCTCGCAAAATCGCGCACGCACAAGCGTACTATTTTAATCACCCGACGAGAACGCATCATTTCATCGTACGATATTTGTCAATTAGAACGACGACGACGTACAGTATCTATTTAGGTTTTATCCACCAGGTAATTACACGTCGTAGAAGAGGCTTTTACCAAATATCCAAAGTTGATGAAACATGCATAAACGCGAGATATTCAAAGACAACTTCAGAACCGAGTACACAGCTCAATAATTTTACATTTAACGCTTAACTTTAAATTCCGAATAAACATTTAACTTAGAAGGTACATAAACGCTGTTATGTACACAGTATACAAGTCGAGGTAGTTGGCACGTAAGTAATAATGCATCAGGAAGGAGATAAAGTCTAGCCTCCAGGGGACCAACTAAGTTATGCGATAGAATAAGTAATGTACATGCATGTACAAGTACTTTGACTGTCGAACGTAAGTCTTAGGGAATGTATACATTCGTCATTTGATGAGAGATTAAGATGAGAATTCGAATAATTTCAAAAAGGCAAAATCAATGACCACTTAAGAGAATATCATCGCACCATTAAGAACTACACACCAAGGCCACCATAACCCCTCTATTAACAGAGAGGCTTGCCAGAGCCTCCGCCTGCCGAGGTTGCGAGTTTTTCGAAAGAGATACCGCGGCCCCGGAACGTAAAGGGCAATAGAAGGAACATGGGTGGGTTTTAGTCGGTAAAAGTCGCCCAGAGTGGGGGAAGTTATTTGATGATTTCCCACCCAAAAAAAAACCCTCTATTAAGCCATTGAATGCAGTCACTATGGCCGAAATTGGCTATTCGCCGTTCTCTTTTTTTTTGTAAATGGCATCTCGCAGTTCATCCTAGGTGATCTTTCAGTCTGTGGATGTCTCGAGATGAAGGCCTCCAGCCCGGGCAAAATACTTAAAAACATATGACATTCTTATCATCACTAACCTATTTAGAGACGAATGCTGGTGGAAAATAAATATAGATGTGATTTAAACAAATTAATTCAATATTCACGTTCTGCTCTAGATACCGGCTATTAAATTGAACGTGTGTTTAAAGAGGCTATGTGGACACATTGAACTTTTAGCCTTGGACACCCTATGAATTGACAATGATGATCGATCTGCAAACATTGCTGACGTAGGAACTTCCACACTTTTATCTATTTAGTAATCTGACTCTTTGATATTAGGTTGCACCCGCGGCTTAAACCGCGTGATAACGAAAAAAAAGTATCCTATGTGTTATTCCAGACTATAGTCTACCTCTGCGCCAAATTTCATCAAGATCCGTTCAGCTGTTTTGACGTGAAAGAGAAACAAACATCCATACATCCACCCATCCCCACAAACATTCGCATTTATAATAATTATTATAGTAGGATAAGTAGGAAGTAGGGTGGCAAGCTTGTGTAACTAAACACTTTACTTTGAAAGAACCTTCTACATTTTATTAGCGACCAATGTGTACCCTGAAAATAAAGATAATGATGATAAAAATGGATTCAGAGTTTATGGCAATGTTCTTATGTTTATACAACACTAGCTGTGCCCAGCGATTTCACACGCTGCTCGGTTCTGAAGTTGTGTAACGTAATGATTAATAGATTACGAGTATGTTACTTCTTGGTAAATTAACTTTGTAATGACGCCAGGGCCACCACTTGCCGGGGTTCCGAATTGTTCGAAAGAAAAACTGCGGCCCTGGATCATAAAGGGCAAAAGAAGGAACATGGGTGGGTTTTAGTCAGTAAAAGTCTGACACAAAATTGGTCCAGCCGTTTTGGGGCTATTTGGTACAATCAAACGAATCTCTCTCTTTGATAGTTTACTAGATTCTGCCCGCGGCTTCGCTCGCGTTAAATTCGGGGTAACATAGTTCCCCTTTCCTGGTTTGCAGATACCTGCTACCTGTAGTTTTTGCCCTTGCGCCTTATTTATTGTAATAGCAATGCTAAGGTTTCCCTTTCTTCCCTCTTTTTCCCTCTTTTCTCACTTTTTAAAAGTTAGCCTTTGTCCGTCTCCAGGGTCCCAACTATCTCTGTACCAAAATTCATCAAAATCGGTTTAGCCATTAAGGCGTGAAGACGTAACAAACTAACTTTCGCTTTTGTAATATTAGTAAAGAAGTAAATATGTATAGAAAAGAAAGAGTAATAAAGATCCAATGCAAAAACACAGGGAAGACTCAGAACAAACACAGAATAAAGATAGAACGATGAGGATAAAGAACAAACTATTATGTTTACTCTCCTAACAAAAACCACAAAACAATAATCATTCTATATTTTTCATAGTCTTTGTCGAATAGGGCACGGCAGTCAAAGTATTGCGTGACAAAATAATACCGCACGCACACTGTCAAATGATAACTCTACGTCTATCAATTTCCAGAGGAATGGAGCACTATGGTGTGCTTAAAGTTTATTATAGCGTTCGTAGATAAGGCCCAGTTGTATTATTCAGCCGCTGAGTTACTAATAGCTCGATGTTTGTTTTTGTCCTTAAATATTTTTGGGTCACGGCGGTAATTAATTAAGTTTGGCCTATTGTGGTTAGTGTGCGGTTTTTTTGGAAACGCTAACATTGTTTTTTTTTGTTTATTTTTTCTAAACGATTCAAAAATCTCATTTAATTGAGTATCCTTACTAATACATAATTATTATAAAAGCGACAGTGAGTTTGTTTGTTTGTTACGTCATAGAGTATAAATGTCGAAACCGATTTTGATTAATTTTGATACAGCTATTAGTTGGGACCCTGGAGACGGACAAAAGCTACTTTTTGTCTCTTTTTAACCACCCCATTTCCCTAAAATAGGGGTTGGAAGTTTGTATAGAGCATTCCGCAATTTTTTAGGTAGGAAGCTAAAAATTGGTATGCGGACTATTTGTCACTAATAAAATCACCGTGCATCATTTTTTTTTTGGAAATATACCCCCAACCCCTTAAAAGAGGAGATAAAGTTTTAAATGGGGTTTTTTGCAGTTTTCAAGGTAGGAAGCTAAAAATCGGTACACACACTCTTTGTTACCAACGAAAAATACCTGCAAATCAGGAAAAGGGAACAGTGTTACCCTGAATGTAACGCGAGCGAAGCCGCGGGCAAAAGCTAGTATACTATATTTGTTACTAAGCGGAAATCAAAACAACACTCCGAAGGGCTTGGCAGATATGTAGTAAATACCAATATTTCACTCACATTTCGCCCGTTATTAAAAAAGTGTACTCTGATTTATTCCAGTAATTTTTGTAAAATTAACATTGAATTTTCGACAATATTTCTCGTGCCATAGTACCGACACAGGAAACCAAATTAGTAGCCTCAGAGGGCAATATGTCCTCATCATCATTATTAATGGGAACAAATTAAACGTTGTTGAAGGCCCCGCGACCCGATTTTTCCGAATTCTACTCAGACGTCCCGATTTAAAATTTAAATTATATTAATGTTACTGTTTAGTTTTAGGTACTTGTTTAAAGCTTCAGTTTACCTTTGTTCATTTGGGAGTCTTTGCGTGCGGTCAATTAATATGAGTTAGTTAGTGGTCTGCTCCAGTGACGTTTGGAAACTTGATCATGTACCTGTGAATCTACTGAAATCAACATTATCATCATTTTCCTGCCCTTGTCCCATTCTGTTTGGGATCGGCGCAACACGTTCTCTTCTTTCATTCTCCCCTGTCAGACGTCACGGCATCATTGACTCCTCAAGTCGTCATCAACATCATTTTCCTGCCCTTGTCCCATTCTATTTGGTGTTGACGCAACACGTTTTCTTATTCCATTCTCCCCTATCAGACGTCACGGCATCATTTACTCCTCCTTTCTCCTTCATATCGTTCCTTACACAATCCAAATTTTTTTGGCCCTCCTCTCGCTCTCCGTCCATCAACATTCAGATCCATCACACACCGTCATACGATCACAGGCCCGCATCTACGACTCTAAAAAAAGTCAGTGTCTTGGTAATACCTCGTGGTATGACTGGTTGTCAGACTTCCGGGCTACAAGACAGACCATCTGTTTTCCAATAAGAAAAACCGCCAAGGGCACACATATGGTTACAAAGTTACATGTTGTTCAAGTATTTCGTAATAAATTGAATTATGTGACAATTCGAAGTCGTTTTGACTCCGTTCTGTAATTACTTGAAAACATCACCGGTTGTTGCAAGTCGCAGATGGTATAAGAATTATTTCAGCCTGGGGTCTAAGCGGTTAAATCTTTGCTGTTGTGTCAATTTAAATTGAACGAGTATCTGTTATTTTATGGGTTTAAAGGTTTTAATTTTTCTGTTGCGAATTTTTTACTACTTTTTTTATTAGTTTTGACTACCTAGCGCCCGCAGTTTCGCCCGTGTGATATCGAAGAAGTAGTCTGGAGTATCTTATGTGTTATTCCAGACTAAAATCTACCTCTGTGCCAAAATTCATCAAGAGCCGTTCAGCCGTTTTGTCGTGAAAGACTAACAAACATCCATACATCCTCACAACCATTTGCATTTATAATATTAGAAGGTTGATCACAGTAAACTAGAGTCAGCTAGCAAATTTTTTTTTGTTTTTTTTTTTTTATACAAAGGTAGGCAGTTATTTATTTTTCTTTATTATGGTGGTTACTCTCCTGCCAGGGTTGCGAGTTGTTCGAAAGAGATACCGCGGCCACGGAATATAAAGGGCAAAAGAAAGAACATGGGCAGGTTTAAGACGATAAAAGTCTGACTCCCTCTCCGCTTCGCCCAGAACGGGGTAAGTTATTTGATAATTTCCCATCAGTAAAAATGGTGATCCTTTCGAATAGGTTCAAGAGCCAAAGGGGAATGCCCACTCTCCATGGTGTCCTAGGCCCAAGGTGGACATCAAATATTACAATAAAAGTTGATTGTTTTAAAATCTTAACTGTATTAGATATCTAAAAAATATATTCAAATTGACGCCACTATTTTAGAAATATTAAAAACAAATAACATTTTGGGGTTTATTTTCCATAATAATAATGTCTTGGAGTGTGAAATAATAAGAAAACTTCTCTTTGTCAATACTTGGTAATTAAATTATAATAGGAGGGATGATCCTAATATATTTTTATCAAATTATAGTTAAGAGAAAAGATAGCAGTTCTCATTTAGTAATTCACTTGATAGGTTGCTATTTTGTTCACAAATCAAAACATCCACATTTGGCAGAAGCAACAAGCAAACTGTCAGTGTCAGAATCAATCAAATTCAGTTCAGTGTTGTCACTACCACGAAAAAAACATTAAATCGATTATTTTTTTCTAAACCGATTACTGATTTATTATCCTCATTCTTTTTTTTTGAGGGTACAAACTGTTTTTTTATATTTCCGTAAGTTGGTTTTATTAAAGCAAGTAATTACAATACCCGTAAAGTCTCGTGGGTATGATATTGGGGTTATAGTATTTTTTCATAAATCAATTCGAATCGATTCATTAGTCGTAATACTCAAAATATTTTTTGCTGCTGGCAATATTTGCTAGCGTTAAATAGGAAAATACAGCTTATTTTATCAGTAAACTTACTTTTTTAAAAGAATTGTTGTGGATTGTAGTGGCGCATAAATGGAAGAAAGTAAAAACATATTTTATTATGCTAAAATTTATGCATAAATTAGTTTTTCTCTAGTCTGTTGTCCACTGTGGGCCTCGAATTGGCATTCTCCTTTGACCACAACAGTTGGAGGGTTAAGATTAGACCACATTTCTTAAACCTTCAGCTGTTGTCGTTAACCACGTATTTTTATTTTATCAAAAGGCACACATATGGAATCCTTGTAATTTTGGCATGTGAATGACTTAAAGCCCAACATTATGTTTTGATGGTTTTATTTATATATTTTTTTAAACGTTACGCCACACTAAGAAATTTTCTTGTATCGTGGGTGCGTTTACAAACTATTAAATTGATGTACACAAAAAGCCAGACCCGAAACAACTATCTATAGATCATACAAATATTTGTTCCGTGCGGGGATCGAACCCGCGATACTCAGCGCAGCAGTGGATCGCTCAGCCACTGCACCAACTATGCTGTCAAAAGTGTATGCAGCAATCGAGTAAAAGTTCGAATGTTTAAAATGTTAAAGCTATTGCTATTAAAGTGAAAATTGTATCGCTATTTGTTTTTCTCTCTCTTTTTAAGGGATATTATAATATACCTATAAAAAAACAAACAATATCCTCTAATATTTTTCCCTTCCGGGGAAAACTCCTATATGCCGTTATAAACGCGGACGAAGCTAGCAGGTAGCTTCCGCCCGCGATTTCGTCCGTGTGACATAGTTACTTTGGGCTAAAGCTTACTTTAACCCGCGTGATGATCGAAAAAAATATCTTTCTCCCCCCTTTTCTTCCCTCATTCTTCCCCTTTTTTCACTTTTTTTTAATTAGCCTTTGTCCGTCTCCGGGGTCCCAACGATCTCTGTTCCAAAATTCGATTTAGGCGTGGAGAAGTAACAAACAAACAAACTCACTTTCGCTTTTATAATATTAGTAAGGAAGTAAGGATTATAAATATTTGTACTAAATATTACAAAAATAAGTAATATTTTCTTCTAAGATGGGAAATCTGTGTCGTTAATTTCGTACGTCCCTTGAGAGGTTTTCCTAATTCGTTTAGGGGAGGTTTTAGCTTCACGTGTTAATGAAAAAGTGTTTTGCATTTAAATGGGAAAACAACAATCTCTAAATGGAATATTTGTTATTTTTAACACGATAAGTAGATTTTTCGTGTCTTTGCTTTTCTTTGTAATGAGGAAAAAATAAGATGGAAGTAGGTACTTTAAGCTGAAAATATTTTTATGTTTGATGTTTCAACCTAAAACCTAGGTTTCTATGTTACAAGTTAATTAAGACGACACTGTTGGCGCAGTGACTGAGCGATCGACTGCGGTGCTGTGTGTTGCGGGTTCGATCCTCGCTCGGAACAAATATGTATTTATGGCCTACAGATAGTTGTTCCGGGTCTGGGTGTTTGTCTATGAGAATTTCAATATTTTTAAACTTACCCACGATACAGGAGAAATTCCTAGTGTGGACTAACGTTGAAAAAAAATGTTTGATGATCACAGTAAACTGCAGAAGTTTTAGTTTTCTCAAATCTAGTATTTATTTCGATGATACAAAAGGTAGCCACTTATTTAATTTTCTTACATAATCGTTACTATTGCAAATAGGTTCGAAAGCTTTAAGAATTGTCCACTTTTAAAATAAAAAAAAAACAAAGAAGTTATATAAATGAAGACACTATGAAGAATTAAGAATTTCACGGGGTTGCATCATCCCTTAAGTTGTTTAGTGGGTGGGGTTTCAAACAGATGTCACTTTTGATTAAAAATATACATATTTGGAGAAAGTACCTAGTTTGACGTAAAAAGTTGTCTTAAAACGTAAATAATAAAGTTGTACTTAATGTATGAAAACTTTAATGGCTACTTTTTTTTTTGTACAAACAAAAAGTTATCAAATATTAGGTATAATCTGCGCAATATAAGTTTTTTGTCAGCCACAGTTTATAAAAATCTAGGTAGTCTTCATATATTAATTGTAACAATGCCTTGAGATTATTATTTTCAGGGTTCTGTACCTCAACACTTCTGTTTGTCTGTCAAGACCATATATTTTGGGGTGGAAACTTACATGTATTCAAATCTGTGATTTTTTGGAGTTTTTATAAATCAACTAGCTTTTGCCCACGGCTTCGCTCGCGTTAAATTCGGGGTATCACAGTTCCCCTTGCGCCTTATTGATTTGTAATAGCAACGCTAAGTTTTCCCTTTTCTTCCCTCTTTCTCCCTGACATCCCACTTTTTTCAAAAAAAACTTTAGTCTTTGTCCGTCTCCTGGTTTCCAGCTATCTCTGTACCATTCGTCAAAATCGGTGCAGCCATTAAAGCGTGAAGAGGTAACAAACAAACAAACAAACTCACTTTCGCTTTTATAATATTAGTAAGGATACGCTGAAATGAAAAACGATTGCACGTAGCGAAGATGAGAATGTTGAGATGGATGTGTGGAGTGACAAAAATGGATACAGTAAGGAATGAGTATATTAGAGCAAGTTTGAAAGTTGCGCTTGTTACAGAAAAATTAAAAGGGAGTCGTTTGTCTTGGTATGGACATGTAATCAGGAGGGATGAAGCGCATGTGACTAAAACAGTGATGGATCTGAATGTTGATGGAGGGAGAGCGAGAGGAAGGCCAAAGAAAAGATGGATGGATTGTGTAAGGAATGATATGAAGGAGAAAGGAGTAAATGATGCCGTGACGTCTGTTAGGGGAGAATGAAAGAAGAAAACGTGTTGCGCCGACCCCAAATAGAATATGACAAGGGCAGGAAAATGATGATGATGACTCTGAAAAAAAAAGGGGCGAATATGTCACAAGTTTATTTGGAAACCTCGCAAATCAGACTCGCCCCTAAGCGGTCTTTAAAAAGCAAGGTCTTGTAACTGCGTATGTTTATTTGCCAAAACAAACACCTTACACATCGCAAAAATATTTTGAAACCCGACACCGTTGCTTAGATAACCCTCAAGTTCCACTATAGACCATTGGGAAAAATATCCCATTATACATACTCATACACATATGGTAGCAGGTAATGCGCTTATGCGGTTTCATTGCGTGCAGGAAATTCGTGAATGGGAGCGGCTGGGCTCTCGAGATCGTTTAGGGTTGAGCTTTTTGCATTCCCACGGTGCCTGGCCATTGAAGGGTTAAGATTGACGTGGCGCTGATTTTTTGTGAACGCTCCATTTGTGCATTATCGTAAATAAGGAAATGCGAGGAATTTGAGGTATGTGATGAATTTGTTTCAGTTTTAAAATGTGATTAAGATTTAAATTTTAAGGAATTTGAGATTGGATGAATTTATTGTGTTTTAACCATATTTATAAAACTTATACTTATAAAACTTATATTCTTTCTATTGCGAAATTAATTACAAAGTGTATTTTTTTAAAAACCGATCCAGTGTGAGTCGGTCTCGCACACCGAGGGTTTCGTATAATCTTGCAACATAAACCTAGATCTTTTGACTGCGTTGACTGAGAGGGTTATTTTTTTCACAGCTTCAAGGGACCACATACTTGAGAATAGATTATATTATACTAGCTGTGCCCAGCGGTTTCACCCGCTGCTCACTTAGGGGTATGAAAAATAGATGTTGGCCGATTCTCAGACCTACCCGATATGTACACAAAATTTCGTTTAAATCGGTCCAGCCGTTTCGGAGGAGTATGGGAACGAAAATTGTGACACGAGAATTTTATACATTAGATATATACTTAATTTCAAGTCGATATCTCTACTCGTTCCCGAAATATAGGGCCTTGACAGACGGACAGACAGTCAGACAGACGGACAACAAAGTAATCCAGTAAGGGATCAGGTTTTCCTTTTGAGGTGCGGAACCCTAAAAAACGTGGACAACTGATAAAAACCTTTAATAGTCTTTATCGGCTAACTTGTCCCAATACATTTATTCTATATTTTAAAAATTTCTGCTAAATCACTAACTTCCTCCTATTTTAAGTCGGTTAAAAACAGAATTCTCGCGATAATAACGAAAACGTACCAGCAACATTGTTAAAACTTTCTCACCTGTAAACAAGACTATCTCACTAAAAACGTCAAACAAAAAACGTCATCAACCAGCTTCCCTAACAGGATTTTTGCTCAGCGGGAATTCATCACAAAAACTCGTAATTAAATCACAAAATGAGCAGAGATGTAAACAGATGGTATACCTACTTACCCGAAGTGATTTACTACAGATGAATAATTCTGTTTTATATTACACTGAAATCCGGTCGTCTCCGAAGTACCAGTGTTATTTAATTTGGTCCCAGAGATGAGTTATGAAGACTCAAGTCACACTTTGTTATTAGGTAGATACCTACTACCAAAAACATGAGCCAATTCAGACCTGTACAAAGATTTGTACAGGTCTGAATTGGCTCATGTTTTTGATTTGTTTCGAGATATTATAGCAAAGGAGAAGATATTTTCAGCCTTGATAATAGGAAATATGACTTCTGTGATCTTATCAATAGACACGATGTTAAAGTGAGTAACATAAAATAACATAACGGCTGTAAATTCCAAAAAGGGGGAAAGGCAGTGGTGGTAGTTGCGGGTAGTTCGAAAGAGATACTGAGGCCCCGGAACGTAAAGGGCAATAGAAGGAACATGGGGTTTTAGTCAGTACAAGTATGGCACTACGTCCCGCTTCGCCTAGAGCGGGGGAAGTTATATGATGATTTCCCATATCAAAAAAGAAGGCAGTGGTGGTAAAAGGCCTAATAGTACCCACATTTCACCAGTTATTTTAAGCCCCATGTAATTGCTTGCGGGTTGTTCGAAAGCGATACCGCAGCATCGGAACATAAAAGGCAAAAGCTTGACGTAAAGCATAAGCAATTTTTTTTTGTAAGCATTTTTTTTTGTTTCATTAGTTAGGTAATGGCGATATGTGGCTGTACACGTGAGCCCAACCCATTAGGGATTCCAGACGTGGTTTTATGTTCATTTGTCTCCTTAAACAACAATATTAAATATTTTTTTGCTCTTCATGTTATTTTATATGTATGTTATATTATTTTTATATAAGTATTTGTTTTTTTTAAATGTAGTTATTAATTTTGAAAAACCAGGCTACCTACACTACTGTTTCTCCTCATTTAATTAAATCCATCCAAAGGTTGTCTTGAAAAGATCGCTTTTATAGATAAGACCGCCCATTGTGTCACCCTATTTTATAAGTATTTTTATGTTATTCTTGTAATTTGTATGGTGTACATAATAAAGAATATTCTATCTATCGATCTAGTCTTACAATAACCAGATGTTTATATTTTTTCTCATTCCATCGACACCCATTTCAGCTCGTAAAGTATCTCTCTATCTCTATGTAGCTTGATTTCATTTGTTCAGTGCAAGATAGAAAATGACGTAAGTTAGAGACGGCCTGACCTGTAGGTCAAGTCCCTATCTCTCAACTCTCACCGTTATTTCAGGCTTCCGTAGAGTTCTGTTGCAGGTTCCAGAGTTGTTGATATTTTAGAATAGTGGTCGTGCTTGAATTTAACTCAAATGTAACTGGCAAAACGTACTTAATAGTACACCCATACTATAAGGTACAACTTTTTTTATGTCTGGGACATAAAGGGCAAAAGAAAAAACATGGGTGACTAAAACACACCCATGTTCTTTCTTTTGCCCTTTATGTTCCGGGGCCGCAGGATTTCTTTCGAACAACCCGCAACCCCGGCAGGCGGTGGCCCTGGCAGGCCCCTTTGCTTTGCTGACATCCCTTTGAGGCGCGCGTGACACACGAACGCGTCGTTGACACTGCCTTTCATCACTAAACGGACGGATGGTGAGTCCCCCATTGTTCCCCGTCCACAGATCCGCATCTACGGTGGCTGGGAGTCGTCTCGTGGCACCCGACGCCCCGTAAGGGCGGGTAAGGTAAACCTTGATGGTATATATTTTAATTTAGAATCAATACATTTTTGCTTTGTTCTCGTTAGGCAATAATTTCATAGCATGTGTGTGATGTAAAATTATGTCCAATCGTTCTGGCTAATTTGAATCCAATTATTGTAATATTCATACGTATTGACCTGAATGCCCCTTAATATCCATAATTCGCTCAACTGTCATAAGGAAACGTTTGCACAATTCTTCGATCGCATGATTAAGGATATTTTATCGACAATAAATTTCGAAACATAACGAAAAGCATAAAAGCTTTCCAGCCGCTTTCTATCACATTTTAGCGTCACTAAATCTTTTATGAATTATAACAAAAGTTCCGTATTAGAAAAATCGTCACGCGCCCATAATAAAAAGCATACAAACATCGCTTTTATTGCTTGACGGTAAAAATACACAAATCGCCAAAAAAATCTATGCATGCTCGCTATAAAATATAAGGACAGGGGGCCAATAAAGAAAACGGTATATTAGGTTCTGAAAATAAGGGCTGCGCCACAAATGTAGTACGTTTCGCCTGACTTTTATCGGTCATAAAACGGGATAATGTGTCGGTATAAGCGTATTTCGGAATGGTACAAATTTAGACGAGAGGCGCCGAGCGGCCCGCTACTCGATATTAGCTAATATGTAGCCATACTCAATGCGAACGCACAAAAGACTTTTACACTTCAAGACTGAGATGTTTTTAAGAATTCAGTGAAAGATTTTTTGTAGGCTCTGGAAAATATTAAGCCACAAAAATATTTATAGAACGTGTTGTAAACCAAAGTCAAATTCTTTGGTATTTACAGATAAATGCATAATTTGTCGGGTTGAGTAATTGATGTAAAACAAGCTACTGGTAAATTTACAATGACACTTAAAATAAAACAGCATCCAAATAAACCAAACCAAACTCTAGCTTTAAATCTGTATAAACATCGAACCAATTAGAGTCCCCAAACAACTAATGAACGTAGCATAACCATTAGATCTATAGTACTAATAAAATCCCTACAAATCCGTATCATTTATAACGTTACAAATAACGGTGTGTAACACTAGTTGGTGCAATATATAGGTGTCACAACACTTCACACATCACTTGACGAATCAACAAATAGGTGACGATGGGGTACGTCTCATTTGACGCTTACTATGTTCGATACAGAAAGATTATTTATAGATACGATAAAAATAGCTTTGAAATGTTGTGATTATCCTGTCAAAGAGATACTTTTGAAGGAAATGGTTTTAGGAAAAAACCCTAAAACAATTTAACGTCGTAAGTCTAAACCAGTTTTATACTAATTTCTAACTTGAATATTCGAGTACCTGATTTCTGTAGCAGCATTATCATCATATATGTTTTAAAAGCAGTCCCTTTAAGTTGGTGTTAAACTTCTTGTTTTCACCATATCTTTATGGTGAAAACAAGAAGTTTAACACCAACTTGATCTCTTGCGTCCGGCCCTAGTTCAGACCATGGTCCAGAGCGAGAAAGAATGGGAAACGGTCACCTCCTTCGGCGAAGTAGTTTTGCAGTGAAGGTGGTGGTCGGGCGTTTGAAGGAGAGAACGTCAAACCAACCCAGCCGCCGCGGGAGACGCTTCGAGCATCGAGCGCCGCGAGACGACTCCCGGCCACCATAGTTATGGGTCTGCGGACGGTGAGCAATGGATAGCTCACCGTTCGTCCGTCTAGTGACGACAGGCCGTGTGAACGGCGCGCTCGTGTTCAACGCGCGCCTTAAAGAGATGACAGCAAAGCAGAGGGGCCTGACAGGGCCACCGGCTGCTGGGGTTGCGGGTTGTTTGAAAGAGATACCGCGATCCCGAAACACAAAGGGTAAAAGAAGGAACATGGGTGGGTTTTAATAAAAAAAAATGGCAACATTAACTGAATTCCCAAAACATATATATAAAGCTTTGTTTAAGAATAATTTAGGGCCACCGCCGCTACAAATTCCGATATATATCGCGAGTTTTAAACAGCCTTATATTGAATGCATCCCCAGCCAGGTCCGGGTCGGCACTTAGGTAAACTCCAAAAGGAAAATCTCACTATTTGTCGGTAGTTGTTTATTGATATTTTCGCCGCGGCCCCTGTGCGCTAGATCCAAAAGTTACAGCGTTGTTTTAAACTTTTACCGTTTATTTTTGCAGTGATTCGAAAAAAATTAAATCGGAGAATCCCCTGGGTACCGTTTTATGGGAAGTTTTTGCTGGGTATTTTGTTCTGAATTGGCACTTTTCGTTTTATTTATTTTTTGTGATTAAAAGGGAATGTGAAGTTTTATCTTTTTTTTATGGAAATAAAGGTTCTAAACCTTTCTGTAGTTCTTGCATTTTAAAAAGTTTTTGACATGCCTGTGAAAAACATTTTATTAAAGTTATTGCTGCTTAAATAATTGACAGGTCTAATGACAATAGAACTAACGTTACGACGCGTTATTTCACACAAAGAAGAGTGATACTAAAAATTAAAATCGATGCCCATCTTAAACAATTGCAAACTAAGTAGAAATATTAAACATCACGAAATATTCATTATAGCCACATTAATATACAATTTTTTTGTCTGAAATTTTTAGGGCAACAATAACTCACTCTTCGCCGCACAGTATGTTCCTTATGGCTGGTTTTATAGACACGCGTTTCAGCAGCGCCGTCGGAGCGCGCGCGCTCGGTTATGTATTGGGGTAGTAGCGTTTTAAATTCGCGCGCTTGAGCAGCGCCGTTCGTTGAACGCGTCCTATTCGCGCGGCGCTGTCGAAGCGCGCACCGCTCGTGCGCCTCTACGGCCATTGAGCGTTTTAGTGTGACGCCGTTGAGACGCGCCGTTAGGTACTGTTGTGTACAAAATGAATCACATCGATATGGGACTACTACTCTTTTATTTCACTTACCTTAGAGTAATCGCCTATTTTTCCACTGGAGGTATGGGGATGCGACGTATGCTGGGTCTTCGTAAAGAAAACTCTAACTTGCACAGTAATTCGTCGAAACTGCTGGTTGATAGGCAAAAATATTTATAAAATTTATAACTATTTTCTCGTAAATCAGAGAAAGATGTTACGTGTTCGCCTCTGAGTAACCTTGTAGCGTTATAAGGATCAACAGCTACTGTTCTTCGACGTTGTTGTTGCCTTTTTTTCCATAAAAAGTAAATAGCCAGTACTCTAACCGCATTAGCGTTCATTTTGTATCTGTTTGTACACGACTGTCTCACAGCAGCAAAACGCGCTAAACTAATGTCGTTTTATAGTGCACCGCTATTCAAACGCGCGCTATCCAACAGCGCGCTGTCCAACGGCGCGTCTAGCGGCGTGACTATAAAAACAGCCTATGATTTGAAAGGTGCAAAACTTGTTTCCGTACTAAGAATTATTTCTACTTGTGACTCTGTTGTAAAAATCAATCTTCAGTACGAACATTTTTTTTTTGTTTTTAAAAATCTTCTTAAACTTCCCCCGCTTTGGGTGGAGCGGAAATGGACGGAGTGTCAGACTTGTACTGACTAAAACCCACCCATGTTCCTTCTGTTACCCTGTATGTTCCAGAGCCGCTGTATCTCAACCCAGCATATTGAGCTTATACAACATATCTATCAATATACGGATCCTGAAAAATCATACAATTATGAAAATGTTTTCCGCAAAAGTTGTTAAAAACTTCCCTAACACTTAATAGAAAACAGAACAGGTTTTGGTTTACATTTGCCAACGGGGGATTCGACTACAAAATATTTAAGGTCTTACAATCTTAGTTAAATGAACTTGAATGCAAATTTATTTATTAAACAAATAAACAATCTATAATAAGTGTAACTAACTAACTAAATAATGTACAAGTCCCAAAAAGGGACAACAATCAGAGATCTAAATATTCATCTACATCGCTATCAATAGGAAACGTGCCCAGAAGGCTGGGAGCATTGCTACGTTTAATGGCATTCAGGCCAAAATACAGGCTCATTCTGGTCATATGAAGAGTCCACCGACCGCTTTGAGATATCCCGAAAGACTTGCTGAGCACTCGGACCCCAAAGACTATTGTATTTCAACCTGAATGCCCTACATTTCCACATTTTGCGACAGTCGTTAAACGTTGATTTAACTTCAAATTTTAATACCAGTTATAAATAAGTATCGTTGCATAAAATAGCTTTGAAATCGACAACGATTGTCCGTGTATTGTGTGGGATAATTTATAGATTTGTTTATTATGTCTACTTGGATTTACTTGATAGTTTTAGTACTATGCGATCATAGGACTGATAAATGGGCTGTGAGCTTTCAGAGATACTATAAAATATAATAGGGAACTGAAATAAGATGCTAATCAATTAGGTGGATTTATCTTTTTGAAGTCGAAGTATTAATTTTGCTTTAAATGGGTACTGTTAAACCCAATGGTGGTAAATTGGATTGCAGCGAGAATTCTAAAGATCTAAATCATTATAACTTGAATGAACACCAAAGGTGTTTAGTAAGACTAAGTATAGAAGCGCGCGAATATTTCTCATGGACCCCCTACACATATTTGTAGTAGAAGCAGTGTGTATTTAGTCGATGAGAGTCGACAAAACCCTCTGCTCACCTCAGAAAATATCATGAGGATTTTTCCATTTTTTATTTTACTGATTTTTGTATAATTTGGCATCGATGTGTGAAAAAAAAAATATTTTCAAAAAACAGGATAATACTCGTATAGGCACTTTTATAATATTATTAAGGAGTTGGATAGACAAAAATAAATAGGTAAAGCTAAATGTCCATTTCAAATCGTAGGTGCAATGGGGATAACTGAACTGAGAACTACGATATAAAAAAATGCACTGTTTTATTCACATTAAGAGGGAACTATAAAACTAAACTACGAAAGTAGTTCGTAGTCGACGGCGCGTGTCGTGTCGACGGCGCGTTAGACCACCACGCGCCCCTCAAAGAGATGTCAGCAAAGCAAAGGGGGTGTCAGGTCCAACGCCTGCCTGGGTTGCGGGTTGTTCGAAAGAGATACCGCGGCCCCGGAACATTAAGGGCAATGGAAGGAACATGGGTGGGTTTTAGTCAGTACACAGTCACAGTCTGACACTCCCCCCCGCTTCGCCCAGAGCTGGGGAAGTTATTTGATGATTTCACACCCCAAAAAAAATAAAAAATAAGATGGAACTATAAAACTAAACTACGAAAGTAATTCTACTATTTCCAAATATTGACTTTGGTTTGTCGGTTCACTGCCTTCAATAACATGAATCGTGTGATCGAAAACCCTGTTGGAAATAGGTCAGATTTTTTTTTGTTCCTTGCTTGAAAAACGAATGAAGCTATGCAATGTATGACTTTACCGGCTATTTATAGACAGGGTGTATTTTTTGCATATAAATGTACTTAATAGCGTAGTTTTTTGTGCATCAGTATTTACAACTAATCAACGGCAACTTTTTCGGATTAAACCGGCCGTTGACGATTGGTTATGTATATGCAGTTTAACTGAATAAGCATGAATGAATGTATGTAGAAAAAAAACTTATCAGTTTTATTAGGCGTGTACATGCAATCTTAACAATATCGAAATAGGTCCTTAGTACTTTGTTAGTACGCTTGTTTTAGCCTGCGTAGTCGTACACACGACGACACATCAACCTGTACAAAACCAGTTTATGCGGATCTCTCATCATACGGGAAATCCACGGTGTACGATCCGTTGTTGAGAGATCAGCATAAACTGGTTTTTTATACGTTGATTTGTCGCCGTGTACCAGCCTCTGCCAAGCCATTCGTGGAGTCAATTTTTCAAAATTTAATCGCATATAGCTCAGTGTAAAGTAAATTAAAGTAAAATTTATTTGCATAGATTGTAGGTAGGTACATAAAATAAGATGTAACAATAACTGGGGAGCTTTGTACAAGCTTTGTAAAACCTTGTATTAGGCATGCAAACATTAATCGTTATTTTTTTTTCTATCCTTACTATCCTTACTAATATCCTTACTAATATTATAAAAGCGAAAGTGAGTTTGTTTGTTTGTTTGTTTGTTTGTTTGTTTGTTACCTCTTCACGCTTTAATGGCTAAACCGATTTGGATGAATTTTGGTACAGAGATAGTTGGGAACCAGGAGACGGACATAGGCTAATTTTTATTTAAAAAAAGTAGGATATAAGGGAGAACGAGGGAAGAAAAGGGAAAACTTAGCGTTGCTATTACAAATCCATCAGGCGCAAGAGCAAAAACTGCAGGTCTGCTTTGTGTGTTATACCGAATTTAACGCGAGCGAAGCCGCGGGCGAAAGCTAGTAATGATATAAATTTCAAACACACAAAGAAAAAATAAAATTATAATAAAAATAAAAAAATTGTGCTTTGATACATAGGTATGTGAATTAATTAGATGTGTCAGTGTTGTATATAGAAATTGTCTACCTGACCTCCAGGATAAAGTTACTGGATCACACAATATTTATTGGCAAGAGGGGTTGTTAGACTTAACTTACCCGTAGCGGTTGGCGCAATAGTTAAGCGATCGGCTGCTGCGCTGCGTGTCGCGGGTTCGATCCCCGAACGTAACAAATATTCGTGTGACCAACAGGTCGTTATTCCGGGTCTGGCTGTTTGTGCATGTAAGTTTAAATGTTTGAGAAAAATCCCTAGTGTGTGTCTAACCTAATCACGCGTTTTTCAAAACAAAAAAGAAAAAAAAGTTTAAAAATTAGCGAATGAGCAACACCGTTTTCCCAATACATTTGAAAAACCGTTTTCTAATTAAAAATACTTTATACAGAGAACCCAACACGAAAACAAATGAAGATATTCATAATGAACTCTAAGTTAAATATATTGCATTTGACCTCAAAATGTTATTAGCGTTAAGAATGATGGAGGTCGGAAAAGGGTAATCCTTTGGGAAACAATAGAGAGGGGTTCCGTACCAAAAGTTTCATGGAAGCAATGCCTTTGATTACAATAACTTTATATCATGTGATATTATTTGGGAACTGAAATTGATAGTACCCAATAACGGGGGTAAATAAATTATTATGAAGTCGACTAACTAACTGGGGATATTGATATAGTTGTTTCTATATTAAGAGATTAATCGGTACTGAACCAAATAATTGAGGAATATAAAGCCAGTTAGTTCTAAGCTATATTGTGATGTATACAAATAAACGCAGCAAGCAACTCGACGGCTACGCCCGATTAGTCCTAAACTAGCCCTCCTGGCGACTTGACGGTCCCTTCGAGTTGCACGCTGCTTACTGTTCATATAGTGTTATTCAATATAAACCACCAAAGTCAAACAAGTGTTATAGTGAACACCACATTATAATCTGCCGTGTCGACGGCACGTTCGTGTTACACCCTCAAAGAGATGTCAGCAAAACACAGGGGCCTGAGGCCGCTGTCTGCTGGGCTTGTAGGTTGTTCGAAAGAGATACCACAAGGTACAAAAGAATAGAAAGAACATGGATGAGTATTTATTTAATCCCTTCCGTTCCACCCAGAGCAGAAGAAGTTATTTGATGAATGCACGTAAAAGTATGTTTAATTTTCAATAAATAATTAAACAGTGAATTAATTATTAATTGCGATGTTACTATAAAGAACTATTAAAGAAGGTCGGATAAGGATGACACTGGCTGATGACTGACACTTTAGAGGGGCGTCGTAACGTTGTTTGACGTGGCTGTTGCCATCAGACGAGAGACCATGAATAGGAGCCAATGTCGTCATCACGTCTCCAAGGTACTGCTTTATACTGGCCTAATCCTGAGGGTATTGAAATAGCTGATCCACTTTATGATAGCCACTTCTGTTTGTCACATATGTATTATTCTATGCCGATATATCTATTAATAAGAACAAACATTTCATTTGTATCCGTCTAGGTATACTCTATGCCACTATACTACCATGTCACTAAATCAAATTCACAATAAAAAAACAACACTAACACAACTTTTAACGCCACACCCAACAAATATTGCAGTCCTGTAGTAATTGGCCATTCAGAATTAAGCGTCAACTAAATATTTTATGAGCTTGCAAAATATCTGGCGTCAACACTGGTCGGCGCCAGTAACAGCCCTAGTTTACAGCCTGGCACTAGACTACAAAATAACCAAAGAATAAATTTCTGATTCTCTTCAGAACCACTATTAATAGATTCTAAAATTGATTTTAAAACAAAAGAATGCAATGTTAAAGTTACTTTTGAAATTAAAACGATTTAAACTGCTTGATTGCCTGCACAGAATAAAAATACACAATTTTTTATACGTTAAAACGAACGAAAGCTCTTTTTAAAGACCTTAAGCTGAACATTACAAGCAAGTCGAATTGATAATACGGACACGACGTAACAAGCATGTAGGCAAGCCGATACATGGTATTATCTGAGACAATGGACGCCTGATTGGTTTAGTTACACGGAATAGACTTCCGATCCCTGCACGGTGGAACGAACGTGACCGTACTGCCAGATCAATTTGACACTTTTTTTAACCTTGCAACCCTTACCAGCTTCGTTCACCCGCTGTCCAAATGTACCAAATAAATTCTCACTCTTATGTCCAAACCTTACGAGGCAAACGGAAGGGCTAATTAACTCCAAAGAGCAGCAAAAATAAATTTGTAAAATAAAACGCATCGAGCATCTGCGATGTAAGAAAATTACCCACCGGGCGCTTTTACCTACATTTTGTAGCACATGTCTTCCTATTTATACCCAAGAACGCCCACGTCATGTCGAATCTAAAATATCGGTTATTAAAAGTTAAGCTGAATTTATTGTGTTTATAAAAGAGATTTAGCCATCATCAATCATTCCGGAACTTCAACAAAATACATAATGGGAAAATTTATGCAACGCGCCTTATCACATTCGAGATCTTTCGTACCATCCCAAATAGTATTAAAAGCAATTATGAAACACGCACACATTTCTCTTCTTATCGTAAAGATGCATATCTGTACGTGAGGCGTGAGACTCTTTATAGAAAATAAATTTTAATTGGTGCACACAACTAAGTTTTATAAAACACGTTACGACTTAATCGTCTCAGGATTGGCGGTTAATGAGCGTAAAGATTGTAAATGCATTAACAACGTGGGTAGTCCAAACCGAAAATTGGGATTGACGGTTCCCTAAAACGTGGCCACAAATAACTGGCAATAGTGGAGTCAATTAAAAGAATCAAACGAAGCAATCGATCACTCAGCGATCGAAGTAACGAAGATAAACCGTTAAGTTTTTAGCATTTATTGGATCAGACAACTTTTGATGATCGAGAAATTCCACGACCAAATGCATGCCAATAACATCATCACGTTATTAATGAACAACAAAGTTAGTTACAACTCTACAAAATAATTTTTAAAAAACAAAGCGGGGCCGATGATTTGATTATAAATTTACATACCTCTATCATATGAAGCTAATGAATTACATCGGATATATGATAGGAATGATGGCGTCATTTATATGAAACTTAATCGAATAATTGATTATAAGAGTGGAACAATAAAGTGATTAGTTTAACAAAAAGTAAGACAATGAGTTATTATTCAATGGATAGATTCCTATTGTTGGTCTTTAGATAGTACAAGAACAGCTATCTGACAGCTCGGGTCGTTGACCAATGGTTTGTATCATTTGTTTATACGATCATCGAGCCAAGATATTAATCTTCTAACGATGAGCAGTCAGATATTTCGGGAAGATATTAAAAGGTTACTTCCTAAATTATATTTATAATTTGTCATTTTGTCTTTAGGAGTATTCGACTTTGCGTCGATTGTAATCTGGTGCTTTATAGTTTGCATTTCGTTGAGATTATCCAAGTCTTCAGTCATTGTGATTTATTTATATTTGATTACGATTAAGACATACGGTTAAGAGAAAACTGGTATGAGTGTCCTTGATGGACCGCAAAACAAACAAAATGTCTTCGAAATCAAAGCAAAGTCGCAGACGTAACAAAACGGGTACTTAAAAAATGAAAATAAGCTTGATACGTTGCTCGAAATAAGATGTTTTGGTGCAAACGTCTTTGAATGGAAGCCTTGGGATGAGAAGCGCCCTTAAGGAAACAAATGCGGTAGAATGATGACATGCTGCACAGGAAAGTGCTGGTATGAACGGGATACAAAGAATGCATCACAGAGAGGAATGGAGAAAGTTGAAGAAGACAGACAATTCCAGGTAAGAACAATCTCTTCTCTTCGTCTTGTTCCAGTAATTATTCAAATGCATAAAAGCAGCAATAGTATAAGTTGATCACAAAAACAAAAGTTCAATGCAAAGACATAAAAGTAAATGCAGTTTTCTAGAACCTTGTTTTATATCTTCAGGGCAATAGTGTTAATGTTGAGTGGTACTTAAGACTTATAGAAGAGCTGAAAGTTATTCTGGATAGAGTCATTAAAATCCTTGTCTGGCTAAATTATACAGCTTACTTTGATGAAATGGATACTAAAGAATGTTTATTAAGATAAGCTGTGAACATTTACTACTTTCGTTATTGACGTACTATTGAAGATTGCTTTTGAAATACAGAAGCTAAGTAATCATCATTTCACATTCTAACCTTCAAAAGCGCCTGTTTCTAGCTTAATACTAAAGGTTCAGGAAGATCTCATTATGAGGATTGATGAAATAAATGCTTTGTCAATTTACATTTTTAGTTTCTTACCCTAAAACATAAGAAAACGGAACCCTTTTGGAATTATTTTGTTAAATTTAGGTATCGAATTAAAATTAAATTACAAAATACTAAGGTCTGTGGTCCCTTAGAACTGTAAATAACGCAATCAAAAGATATGATACTTTAGGTCGCATTTCCTGTACATATTCGCAAAGTGAATCAAACCTATAGGAAACTTTCCGATAACTTAGAATTGTGAAAATTAGCAAGCATATTATAAAAAATAAAAATAAAAAACCAAAAACCGTAAATTTAAAACCGTATCTATTTTTTTTTTAATGTGAATGCTGAATTGCACTTGGTTAACTAACCACGGCCTATGTCCATGTTTAGAGACAACAGTTTAAATATTTTTTTTGTAATAAAATCTTGCCCCACACTTTCTCTTTTCGTGGATGCGTTTACAAAAATTTAAACTCACATACACAAATAGTCAGACCCGAAACAACTACCTTTAGGTCATTCAAATATTTGTTCCGTGCGGGGATCGAACCCGCGACACGCGGCGCAGCAGTCGTTCGCTCAGCCACTGCGCCAACCGTGCCGTCAAATTTTATCATTCACTACAGTTAACCTTTTCGTTAGAGTAATGTTCGGTACTTTAATTAGTTATTCACAAGTTTGTACGAAACCCCTTTTGCACGAAGACTTTAAAAAAAGAAAATGAAGGCGTTTTAAAATTCTCATTTTAAAAACATCAGAGAAGTTTCTCAAAGTATATCTTTAGAAGATAAGTTTAAGGAGAATACATTTCAAATTGACACGAACACACATGTCCTTACCGGAGGCGGCATAAACGAAGCAAACGAGAAAAATATATCAGTATTTAGTCCCACACTTAATAAGTTGTTCGACGCTAAGCGGATTATTTCTCGGTCAGCCCGTGGAAGGCAATAAATTGTGGAATCTTTATAATTTTTAGTCGTCCGATTCCTTACCGTCATAAATTCAATATCGTTAAATATGCAGCGACTTCAAATGTGTGCTTAAGTAGGCATTATTCGAAAAGATAAAGTCGTTAACTTAGCTCGTTGGCTCGCGTTTACGTAAGTATGTGTAGTAGATAGTCATATCGTATAACTTTACTGCTTATACCCAACTAATCCCTAAAGTACGACTGAAGATACCGAGTTAGGTTTTATTATAACACAAAGTGAGATTCAGTGCTGTTGAAAATCTTATAAGTTTTATTTTAAATTATGTTTCGAGAATCCTAGCTTACGTCGAGTGCTTTCATAAGCTTCTGTATAATATTTTTTTTATTTACGAAAATAATATTTTGGACAAGTCTTTTTGTGAAATTTGAATAAGCCATTGTGATATTCTACTTTTCAGTAAAGTTAATCAATATCTCTTCGAGAAGATTTGTGGGTTTATATTTCTAATCTCAGCCAGTCACAATGATGACAATAATTTGGGCTGGATCTTTTCTTAAAAATACTTTTTTTTTTTAATAATTTTAAATTCTTAGAAACGGATCTAAAAGGCCTATGTTCGTCAAAAAGAGTCAGAACATAACTATGCTCCACAACTTTATTTGAGTTTAATTTTTACTTCAGCAGTCATTTAAATTGAATGTCAATCAAATCCAATTTTATTGAATAACCATTGTTCAAAAATCGAGTTTAAAACCAAGATTACCATTCGAATTCTTGCTTATTGGTATCGTGTCGTGCACGTTTTGTATCTCGGCAATAAACCCACATGCCTCCTCTAATAGTTGTAAAATGTGTTATGCTTGTCCGTTTGCTTCCCGCAGAGCTCAGCTTCGCGCCAGCATATACGATAGCGGCTTTATAGCTTAATCTCTTACACGCTATATCAATAAATAAACGGTTGGGAAACAAAGTACATAAAACCCTTCACGATTATAAAAAAAAGTAAACAAGACTTCATTTGAAGTCTTCATTTAGTTGTAATTTTGTTTTGACATCCTGATTTAGAACATGAAATAAAATTTTATTTGTATTAATCGAGAGTGGATTTTTAATTTTCATTAACGCCACATAAATGGATGTCGCTGTTGGAATGTGCCGTTTATTGTTATGATACTCCACGACAAAGGTTTTCTAAAAAGGTTTAATTAATATCAAAAACAAGAGAACAAAAAGATTTAAAAATAAGGCTACAAAGAATCTTGAAGCGTTTCCCTCCGAAGCAATTAATTAAGTGTCATCACATCTTCACTATAAAAGTCCTATAAATCGGGTTTTAACCGTTCCTGAACTTTGTAGACGCGTCTTCAAAAGCATCTGAATTCCTATTAAAACTAAAATTAATCCCTCACGTTTCTTAAAACGCATCAAATACGAGTGATGACCCAAAAAGTACACTGTGACAGCATAGTCGACAACTTACAAATACCAACATTGCTACTACCGTAGATCTTGAGCATGCTAATAAAACGAAACTCTGGAAAGCTGGTCTTAAGGTTGATTATCTTCAAGTGGTTGATTTCAGACAGTAGAATTAAGTTGGTTTCGTTAAAGATGTCACTCATTCAAAGTTTAACGATCAACCTAATAGCGTTTTTAAAGCAGTTCCCGAAATCCTTGAAACGTGACTCGAGCATCAACAAATTTAAAACTGAATCCATCGGCTTATTTAATAATACTTTTGACAATTTACTTTGAACTCATGATACGGTGCTCTCAATTTGTTCATATGTTTACAATAATTTAAAATTATTGAAATTACTTGTTCCTTTTATGGATGTTCTAGTTTAGTAGAATGTTAGCCGTGTGTAGCTTAGTAGCTTTCAGTTTTTATAAGAAATTATTTTATAAACATACAGTTAAAGTCTATTTCAGTTTTATACCTTACCAACATTATTCCTATGGGTCTAAGATTGTATCCAGTACAAGGTTATGACCGCAGCTTTGCCGCATGGAGGTCGCAAATTATCAGACGGAAATATAATAATGACATATAATATCATGCTATGTGCTAGCCCAAGCCGTGTGTCGAATTATAGTGTCGAAGGACATTCAAACATAACGTAACACCACGGCTGTAGACCCCAAGGGGCTTGGTAGATATACAGGTGGGTGCGGTCACCCACATTTCACCAGCTAAGACCCATTTTTTTTGCGCAATCTGACTGTGCTCTCAGCAACTCTCTAGAGAAGTGCACAACACGGCAGCCCTTAGGTATGCTGCGTCCAAATGCTGGAACAACATTTCCCCACCGATAAGGAATTTAAAAACACTCGGTACCTTTAGAAGTCAATTGCGGCAGTATCTGATCGACTCTCAGAAGAAACTGGGCCTGACCGTCACTAATACTTCCATAATATAGAGGGTTTTCTGGTCCTAACGTCCTGAATCTTGAGACACACACCGCCCAGTAGTGGGCGACCGTTATAATTGTATGTGATGTGTCTAAAGTATGGGTTAATCTAACTTCTACCTTAATTTAATTTTTAAATCATTGTTTTTCTCAGTTTGGTATTTTTTGTGTTAATTCATGTATTGTCTTTTGTTGTATCAAATTAATGATTTATCTATCTACCTATCATTTAAAAAGGGACGAGCTTATTGCCATCAACCGTATGCAAATCCAGACTCAGTGGCTTCTTATGAGAAATACCTGGCGGAAAACCCCAATAATACCTTGCCTAGAGAAGGAATCGAGACTACGACTTCATTGTCAGCAGTCACGCTAGTAGCCACAAGACAAGCAAGGTTCATTCAGCTGTGAAGGACAATATAGGATAGATAAAATAATACAGTGTGTTTGTTACGTCTTCACGCCTTAATGGCTAAACCGATTTTGATGAAATTTGGTACAGAGATAGTTGAGAACCTGGAGACGGACATAATACTATATGCTATTTTTTTTAAGTGAGTAACAAGGGAGAAAGAGGGTAGGAAAGGGCAAACTTAGCTTTGCTATTACAATATATAAGGCGCAAGGGCATACACTACTGGTAGCAGGTTTCTGCAAATCAGGAAAGGGAACTGTGTAACCCCGAATTTAACGCGAGCGAAGCCACAGGCAAAAGCTAGTTTATAATATTTGCAAAGATGAATTGAGAGGCTGTTATTTTTTATTTGTTATTCATATACATAGTTGAAAACTTTCAAATTAAAACTCAGAACATTTATTTCAATTAGACCATTACAGGCATTTTCTAATGTCAAGAAACATCAGTTCAGAGGCTCAGACACAATGCATAATAACTTATGAAAGTGAAAATGCGTTGATCACTATGAAGAAAAATGAGCAATAAATTCCATAGATAGTTTTTTTTAAATCATAATAGGTAGTTTACTAAATATTCGTTACTTAATTGTTAAAAACAAGATACGTACTTTAAATAAATAGAAACAACAATATTGTGTAGTATTAAAAACAACTAGTGATATTTATGACCAAATTCATTCTCATTAAAAAAAAACCTACATAATGAACAAACAATTATTGTTTATGGTAAGTGCCAGTCACAACTTATTTTCGCACTAGCTCCTCTAGTGAAATACTATTTCATCTCTTTAATCACAACTTCCGTCCCAATTCCAACCAATTGTTTATCGTCAAGTACTTACCGTAATATGTTAGAGAAAGCCGCAGAGTAATTTGCCACAAACATATTTAGCAAACATACTATGGCCGGTATTATAACTTCATTAGAAAACTGTCCGTGCCCAACGAAGCGTAAATCTAACCACCGCCGGTAGATTCACATAATTACGTGTTATTTGTTTTTAGAACGATGCAAGATTTTTATTTGTGTTATTTTCGTTCTTATTGCTTTGTAATACAGTGATTTGCGACACCAATACGTGGTAGTGATTAATTGGCGTGCGATTCTTTTTATTAAGAGTTAGGATGCTCACCCACCGCGTCTTTTTGCAACGAGAAAAACGCAAAATGGCCGCGTTATAGTCGCGATTATGTCGCTGGCTATCTTGTGTTAAAACACTATTGTCAGTTAGTATAAAATTATTATAAATCTATTCTTCTAAAATGAGTTAGGTGATTCTTTTATACACTCTTGAATTTTTTGTTTATGGTAACATTCATTTTAGGTTTGTACTTTTTGTTTACATTGTCATTTTTAGACAAGATAACTTTGCAATAAGATACGATTAATTCCTAAATGTTTTATTGTTTACACTTTTATTTAAATTCAAAAGTAATTGGTAATTAAGATACACAAACATTAATTCGAGCTTCATATTTTTTCACAGTACCCTCATTAGGTTTATTTTTCTTGACATTGAGGCTAGTTGTGTTCTTAAATTTTAACGGACAGTCTTTGCTCGTGTCTCGTGCCCGAAGGGTCGAATTAGCCCTTACCGCCGTGCATGTCTCCCAATAGTTTATGTTATTTGAAGTTTATTAAAGTGATCATACAGAAATATACTATTTGTGGATTTATTTGATACGTGATCTAACAAATCAGAAGCGGGATCGCTGCGCGCCGTTGTCGGTCACAAAGAATCAGGTTTGAATTTTCTCGCCGTTACTGGTAAGTACTTCAGTTTATAATAAATGCAATGGTAACACATTTACGGGCTACATAGATTTTGGAAATCAGTTGCGCGGAAATTATTTAATTTCTCTGAATGATTATATAATGGTTTGCCCAAATTAAAAGATTTGGAAATGCGGTCAGAAATCCAGTAAGGTATTTGTAACTTGCAGTTGACTTTAGAATAAGTCCTAGTGACTGTTGATTTAATCCTAGTTTCAGATGTATTTTTGAGTTTTATTGGGACAGACGGCTACGGAACAGTCTCATGTGAATGTATTTAAAACAAGCGATGAATTAGTCTTTACATAATAGTTGCAGTCATGACACATTTCGTATCAAATGCTGTAAATCAATACAATTAAATGGGAGTGGTTCAATTAAATGTTACACCAATAATTGCTTTTCGGGGCAACTTTCATGTAGAGCACGGTTATCGAAAATCATAGAGGATTTTAAATGCATTTTTGTTAAAGGCCTCGGTAACATCACGGTCGTAAATATCAATAACCAAACACTATCGTTCAGGAAAGATGATTTAGTCTGTCGTAGATTTTTATACAACAAGAACCAAGTTGAAAAAAAAAAAAGATGTTACGATATCTTAATAGTGGATAAGGTCAGTGGGTCATATTAGGGGCGGATAAAAAGCCTTCTCACATAGCGTTTGAAGGATTAAATATTGGTGATATTAATCAAAATTGAAAGAACTAATTGACGAATTTCGAAATTGATTTGTGATGAATTTGTCAGAGTTAGGTCAGTTAAATGATAATAACCCAGTAGTATATCGCCCCTATGGCCTTAGTCATACAGAACGTAATGAAGTGAGAATATGGTGAATGACCTATTAAAACACAACATCATTAGGGAATCCACTTCACCGGTTAACGATTATGCGCGTATTATGCGTTAGCATATATTAATGACATTTAGTGCCTTCTGTCAGTTTCGATGAAGGCATCGATAGACTAAGAGTAGTATTTGATAATCTACGACAAGCTAATATGACGCTAAAACCTCAAAATGCAATTTCTTCTAAGAGCGTGTAGACTATTTAGGGTTCGAGGTTTCGAATGATTGAAAACGACCGGGTTCTCCTAAAATCGAGTCTGTTTCTAATTTCCCACACCCTCGCGACAGTTACAACGTAAGGCAATTTATAGGCTTAGTGAATTTTTTTTAGACGCTTGGTCAGAGGTTTTGCTGGAATTGACCGTCTCTTGACAAAATTAAAAAAAAAAAAAATATGTTACGTGGACTTGGAATGACGCACAAGAAACTGCATTTGTTAAATTTAAAACCGCATTAACTTGCCGACCTGTTCTGTCCCTATACGACCCGAAGTTTGAGACACAATGAGACGGATGAAAATAAACATGGGGTAGGTGCAGTACGGTTGTAGAAACAAAATGATGGCCTTTTAAAATCTATTGCATTTTATAGCAGGCAAACATCCCCGGAGGAATCTCATTTTTCATCTTATGAACTAGAAGCCCTAACAGTCATATGCGCTTTATTCCGATCCAGGTCATACGTTCTTGGATTACACTTTATCATTGTTACCGATTGTAATTCCTGCAACTTTTCTGAAAAGGGATTATGGTGCCACGAGTGGCCAGATGGTTGAGTTTATTTCAGGAGTTTGACTGCGATATCGTGTATAGGTCTGGTAATACTATGTTGTACGTTGATGCCCTAAGCAGAAATCCTATTTCATAGGAAAAAGGCGTAGTAAATAGAAATTGTGACTTATGACGTTCTTAATATTACTAATGATTGGCTTGCAAGTGTACAATTAGGTGATCCTAAAATAAAACGGATTAAGGATATTCTTTCAAATACGGACTATAAGGACATTGTAGAGATTAGTAAGAATTTTGTATTAAAGAAAGATAGGATTTGTCGTTGTCCAGAAAGTGTGTTGAGGTAGGTTGTACCAAAAGGCTGCAGATGGCAAATTTTGCAAAGGAACCATGATGATATAGGGCACTTTGGTTTTTAGAAGACGTTCGAGCGAATAAAAGATCACTATTCGTTCCTACGGATGCGTAGGTAAAAAAAAAAAAAAAAAAAAAAAAAAAAAAAAAAACAATTGAAGCGAAATGTGACCGCGTGTTTATAGTTTGCACATTATAAAATTCCATCGGGAAAGAAGCAAGGTTATTTACACCCTATTCCGAAGATCTCTAAGCCTTTTCTTACAGTTAATATCGATCACTTGGTCTTGTTCGTGCCAAGTAAAAGAAAGAATTCATATAGATTATTCAAAGTTTATTGTTTTGAAAGCGGTTAAAAGTACAAAGTCAAATATTTCTTTCGCCGTTTTTATAAATTATTTCGGTACGTTCGGTGTGCCACAACGATTAATTAGTGATCGGGGTACATCGTTTACAAGCATTAAATTTCAAAGTTTTATGAGTGGAGTGGGTACAAAACACATTCTGAACGCCGTTGCTTCTCCACGGGTAAATGTTCAAGTGGAGAGGTATAACAGAACAATTTTAGATTCTCTTGCCCCACAAAACCACGAAAAAGATGAACGTTTATGGGATGACCGTTTACTTCAAGTTCAATGGGGCTTGAATAATACTCTTAAAGGCACGGGAAAGTGTCCATCAGAACACTTGTTTGGTCTTAAACTTACTAATACTAAATGAAGGTCATATAACACCCGAGATAGAATCAGACATTGAAGGCATTGCCGACAAAAATAACGAATTAAATAATTTGAATAAAATAAGAGAAGAAGTAGAACATCACGTTACTGAGTTGCAGATTAAACGAAAGGAGTATAATTTCAAATTAGGACAACTCGTTAGAGTAGCAAGAGAGACTCATAGTGTAGGTAAAAGTAATAAACTGCTACCGAAGTTATCAGGACCATATCAAATAACAAAAGCATTCGACAATGATAGGTATGGTAAGGTTGTTGATACGCCGTTAACTAAAAAGGTACGGCCATGTACAAAGGAGTGTAGGCAGTTGATAAAATTTATCCGTGGTTGTGTTTCGGAACGGATCAAACTGACGATTCGTCAGAAAATGAATTGATGAATGAAAACGAAAGTGTTATGAAATGTAGGCAATTGGCATGTTAATGTGTTAAAAGATAATGTAAGTTAATAAAGCGTAAAAAGCGCGTAAATAGATGGCATAAGGCCTGTATACCGTTTTTATGCTAGAGTATGTATGTTGATTTTTGTATAAACTATTACTTTGTGCGCGATGCGCGATTTGTAGAAAACAAGGTGTGCGATGCAATGCGCAAGGTTTGCGACGCATTAAGAATAGGATGCACAAAGTGTGCGATGTTTGATGCACAAGGTGTGCGATGCAATGCGCAAGGTGCGCGACGCATTTAGAATAGGATGCACAAAGTGTGCGATGTTAGATGCACAAGGTGTGCGATGCAATGCGCAAGGTGCGCGACGCATTTAGAATAGGATGCACAAAGTGTGCGATGTTAGATGCACAAGGTGTGCGATGCAATGCGCAAGGTGCGCGACGCATTAAGAATAGGATGCACAAAGTGTGCGATGTTAGATGCACAAGGTGTGCGATGCAATGCGCAAGGTGCGCGACGCATTTAGAATAGGATGCACAAAGTGTGCGATGTTAGATGCACAAGGTGTGCGAAGCAATGCGCAAGGTGCGCGACGCATTTAGAATAGGATGCACAAAGTGTGCGACGTTAGATGCACAAGGTGTGCGATGCAATGCGCAAGGTGCGCGACGCATTTAGAATAGGATGCACAAAGTGTGCGATGCACAAGGTGTGCGATGCAATGCGCAAGGTGCGCGACGCATTTAGAATAGGATGCACAAAGTGTGCGATGCACAAGGTGTGCGATGCAATGCGCAAGGTGCGCGACGCATTACGATTACGATGCACAAGGTGTGCGATTATAGGTGCACATGATGTGCGATGCAGACTTCACTAGATGCGCGATGCGGACTTCAAAAGGTGTGCGATGCGGACTGCGCAAGGTGTGCGATGCGGATTGCACAAGGTGTGCGATGTGGACTGCACAAGGTGTGCGATGCGGACTGCGCAAGGTGTGCAATGCGGATTGCACAAGGTGTGCGATGCGGATTGCACAGGGTGTGCGATGCGAGTTGCGCAGGGTGTGCGATGCGGGTTGCACGAGGTGTGCGATGCGGGTTGCACAAGGTGTGCGATGCGGGTTGCGCAGCGTGTGCGATGCGGATTGCACGGATTGTGCGATGCGGATTGCACGGGTTGTGCGATGCGGGTTGCACAAGGTGTGCGATGCGGGTTGCACAGGGTGTGCGATGCGGATTGCACAAAGTGTGCGATGCAGATTCCACAAGGTGTGCTATGCGGACTGCATAAAGTGTGCGGGGCACAACTTGTGCACAAAGTGTGTGATGTGATGTGAAAATGTGTGTGTGTGTTCTATGTGAAATAGAAGGTGTGATGTGTTATGCAAAACAATTGTGTTGAGCTGGTGTTACATGGTATGAAATGTTAACTTGTTGAATAAGTTTATTATGTTTTATAATGTTATGATTAACGTCAATTATGTTTCTCTAATTTTACTTTATAATCAAACGGTTTAATTAGCTACATTAACAGTTTTTGTGATGGTGCTGCCTTCATATTATATCAAAATTAGGAGCGATTACTATAATATTAATACACGCAGTAAAGACGAAGTTGTAATTCCCTTATTTAGATTAACAAAAACTATCAAGTCATTTCTAATAAACAGTATACGCTTTTATAAGAACTTGCCAAAGTCAGTTATAGAACTGATATGACAGATGGAATGTTTAAAAACTAAGTACATCAAACTTGTCCTTAAAAAAAAAAAAGCATATTACAAAATCAAGGACTACGTTGAAGATAAAGAAGTTTGGCTATAATTCCTTCTGAGCATGCGGCTTCCCTGGTAGCATAAACAGCACAAATTTGTGGATGTCTCTAACTATTCTCAATCTTATTTTTCGTGATCTATTTAATCAGTTGTCTTTTTGCAATAGTTGTCAAATCACATATTTGTATATCCCTTGTTCTGAATAGTTACAGTACTGATAGCAACATCTGTGTGACCTGTCTCATAGTTATTTTTATTTTATTGTTGTTTGCAATATTTTTCTTATTCTTGTTAAGATTCTTTTTACCAATTCATTGTGAATGAGTGGACATGGTTGGCCTTGTAGATTCTTAGACGATTGTTAACTTTTGTTAACGTATTATTTTATTTTACGTTTTGTAAAATAAGCAGTGACTTATTGTTGGGCCTACGCCGTCCTCTCATACTTGAGTACTAGTGCTGTAGCGGAAACATTGTAGAACCAAATGATTTTAAAAGAGTAACCATGGAGTTTCTTGCCGGTTCTTCTCCGTAGGAAGCGGCCGACCCGAACCGTGCATCTTTTTTCGACATTTTATAAGTTTCAAATATTTTAATTTTGATTTTGGTACTTTAATTATTATTTTTTTCCTTCATTCTTTTATTTTATCATAATATGTACACGGGGACGTGTACGGTAATCAGGATGGACGAGCTGTTAAAACACTATTGTCAGTTAGTATAAAATTATTATAAATCTATTCTTCTAAAATGAGTTAGGTGATTCTTTTATACACTCTTGAATTTTTTGTTTATGGTAACATTCATTTTAGGTTTGTACTTTTTGTTTACATTGTCATTTTTAGACAAGATAACTTTGCAATAAGATACGATTAATTCCTAAATGTTTTATTGTTTACACTTTTATTTAAATTCAAAAGTAATTGGTAATTAAGATACACAAACATTAATTCGAGCTTCATATTTTTTCACAGTACCCTCATTAGGTTTATTTTTCTTGACATTGAGGCTAGTTGTGTTCTTAAATTTTAACGGACAGTCTTTGCTCGTGTCTCGTGCCCGAAGGGTCGAATTAGCCCTTACCGCCGTGCATGTCTCCCAATAGTTTATGTTATTTGAAGTTTATTAAAGTGATCATACAGAAATATACTATTTGTGGATTTATTTGATACGTGATCTAACACTTGTGTAAATGAGAGCGTGCCTAGCCTTCCGATACGTTCCTAAAGGATGGAGGGAAGTGAAGGTTATATTCATCCCTAAGCCAGGTAAGGGTGACTACACAAACGCCAAAGCCCACCGACCAATCAGTCTGACTTCCTTCCTTCTAAAAACCATGGAGAGGATCTGCGAAAGAGAGCTGAGGGACGGCGTTTTAAAAACAATACCACTCCACGACAACCAACATGCATACAGCTCTGGTAAGTCTACCGAATCAGCTCTCCACCTAGTGGTCAGCCGAATAGAAGAAGCTATACACCAGAAGGGAACCTGTCTAGGAACCTTCATAGACATCGAGGGAGCCTTCGACAGAACTAACTTTTCCAGCATCCGTAACGCTCTGTCTCGACACGGAGTGGAACAGGTAATGATAGACTGGATCACTAATATGCTAAGTGAACGAGTGGTTCGCCTTGCAGAAGTACAGGAGATGGCCTTGATAGCGAGAGGCTGTCCTCAAGGAGGGGTACTATCTCCGCTCCTCTGGAACCTGGTGATAAATGACCTTATCACAAAACTCAACGCGAACCACTTCTTTACAATCGGGTACGCAGACGACCTCACCATCCTCATTTCAGGGAAGGTGACGGGGACAATCTGCAACCTTACCCAACAGGCCCTACGCATCGTTGAAGGATGGTGCAGGGATTTCGACCTGTCTGTAAACCCCAATAAAACTGAACTAGTCATGTTCACCCAAAAGCGAACACTAGGACCTTACCGCCTACCCAAACTATTCGATACTGAACTCCAATTAGCCAGCGAGGTGAAATACCTAGGCGTCATCCTGGATAGTAAGTTAAACTGGAGCAGTCACTTAGACAATAAACTAAACAGAGCCTGTATCACCTTTTGGCAGTGCAGAGGGATGATAGGTAAGAGGTGGGGGCTGTCTCCCAAAATCATCCTCTGGCTTTACTGCGCGGTAATCCGACCTATGGTCACGTACGGGGCCGTGGTATGGTGGCCCCGCACCAAATTGGTGACAGCCTCAGCTAAACTTCAACGTATGCAGAGGCTTGCCTGCACGGCGATCACTGGCTGCATGAGGACTACTCCGACTGCAGCCCTTGAAGCCATGCTAGAACTCCCACCGCTCCACCTGTTCATTCAGCAGGAGGCAACGACGGCGGCATTACGTCTCAAAACACTGCATTTATGGGGTAAGAAATATACACAGCATACCAAGGCGCTGGAGGAGTTCTACAACGAGTTCCCAATAGCCAAAGCAATAAACGATCGGATACCCAAACAATTCGTATTCGATAAGAAATACAAAATCCAGCTCCATGAAGACCACCGTTGCGAAGGGCTATGCCCCGCAGAGGTAAGAATCTTCACAGACGGATCTAAAACAGGTACTGGCACGGGAGCCGGAGTTTTCTCAGAGGACCTCAACATCCACATAGCCGCACCTCTGGGGGTCCACAACACGGTGTTTCAGGCAGAATGCATGGGCATCTCCCTAGCCGCGTCAGCCATCACGGCAAGGAAGGTTGAGGGCCACTCTATTCGCATACTTTCGGACAGCATGGCTGTACTGCAAGCACTAAACAGCCAAACAGTCAATTGTGGGCTAATACATGAGTGTCACCAGCGCCTAAATAAGGTTGGTAATCTCAACAAATTAACTATCCAATGGATCAAAGGACACAGCGACTCCCGAGGCAACGACGCTGCGGACGAACTTGCTAGAAGGGGATCGAGCATGGTACCAGTGGGACCCGCACCTATCGTGCCACTACCATTTGGGTACCTACGTACACTGGTAAGGAAACGCACCAGAGAACAACACCACAAACTGTGGCAGGACCACGGTGAATGCAGGCAGGCCAAGGAAGCTCTTCCTAGTATCGACGGCCGCTTCACTAAACAGGCGCTACGGATGACAAAACCACAGCTGCGCACAATTACAGCAGCCATTACTGGCCATGGCTCTTTTAATAAACACCTCTTTGTCTTAGGAGTCACAGACAGCCCACTGTGCCGAGCCTGCATGGAGGTAGACGAAACAGCAGCCCACGTGCTTCTGCACTGCCCAGAGGTTGCCCCATACAGGGCAAAGTACTTCGGTAACCCAGGTACTCTTCGCGAGATCGTCAGCAACACCAAGGCGCTGCTGACGTTTTTCGCGGAGCTGGGGTGGATCGAATAATATTCCCACCCATACGCAAAATACGCGCCTCAGACGTGGAGTTGCGGACACCAGCCCGTTATACAATACAATACAATACAATAACACTTGTGTACCTACGTAATCAAATTTTTTGCCCTCGCGGTATAAATGCGATTCAGCATGGACACAGAATCGCCCTAAACGTTTCACCGACTCCGACAACTGACATGCCACAGTTACAACGAGGGTGTAGTAACGCCACAATGTCATCTTCAAGGCGTTCATTTTGCTAGAATACAACAAACCCACGATACAGGAGAAATTCCTAGTGTGGGTCAACGTAAGACCTCGAAACCACGTAGAGTTATCGAGTTGAAATTAAAACCATATACTCAACTCTGTGGCCCCTTTGTGCTGTGCAAAAAATCCAACCCTCTAAGTCTACGCAGCCAAACAATATGGCTGTTTATATTGCAAGTACGGAACCCTCTTGGTCTTTTTTTTCGTTTAACTTGATAGCCATAAAATATTTTAACTAAAGATGTAAAAACTAGGTCAACTAACAAAGTTTTACATTCCTGTGTGAAATATGTGTTGTCCGCATTTTGTTTTATGAAAAAGCCCCATAATGTTAGAAAGAATGTTATGTTTAAAATGCGCAATAAAAATTAAGCCAAATGCAAACACTGCTGTTGTTTTTTACTAAAGTTATGATAGTTTAGTTTTTATTTTGTGTTGTGTAAAGAGATAGTTGTAGGTAAGTTGTAGGTTGTATAAAAAAGACTTGATTGTGAATGTAGTATAGGTTTCGAGACGGAAAAATTAGGTAATTTGTTATAAAGCTTTTTTATCTGAATTTATTCATTTTTCAACATATTATTTATATTTTTACTTATTTTTTATATATGAAAAAACATATTAAAATACAAAAAATAGGAGCCCACCGGTATCGGGAACAGGGTCCAAGCTACCGGCGGTCAGGGCTCCAGAGAAAGGAACCTCCTAACAATACGAGCCGTGTCCAGGTGTACCACTTTGTGTATCAAGCCCTTGATCCAGCTGCCTAACTAGAGCCTCCTCAGGTATGTGTCGAATGCATGAATTAATGTTATCATAATAATAACAATTTTGCAAGTAATGAGAAAAATTACACGAGCATCCCGAAGCAAACAGAAAACTAAGTTATATTAACTAACAGTGAAATACATTTGCAATTCTACGTTATGATTTTATGAATAGCATTTTATTTTAAAATAAGTCGCTGAGGAAAAGTAAAAAAAGTTAGTCCAGCCATCGAGATTATGCCTCACTTGAGACTAGGAAAGACTTGCCGTAGCCTGCAAACTTTTTAATAAACTAAATATGTATTATTTTTATTTCTGTTGCCAGTATTTTAAATGAAATTGTTTTTAAGTTGTGCGAGAGTTGGAAAGCAATGCTTTTTTATGACAAGATGTTGAATGTAGAATCTATACTATTGTTATGAATTCGAAAAGAACGATTGCTATTCAGGTAGACGATGAACTCGGTTAGAACATTTTTTTTAAACTTTTCTCAACATTAGGAATTTCTCATGTATCGTTGGTGCGTTTACAAACATTAAAACTCACATACACAAACAGCTAGACCCGAAAGAATTAACTGTAGGTCATACAAATATTCGTTCCGTACGCCATCGGTTCCTACTGTCTACAAATAACGTTGAATGTCATTTTGCACGTAACACTTCGGAGAGATAGAATTGTCAGGATGAGCTGACGAAACCACTACGAATGGAAATCACGATGTTGACCCGTAGAGACGCATACCGATCCTGTCTGACATCCCCTTTACGAAGAATGTCCCCGCGTACGATGACATTTCACAGAAAGTGTTGCCATTTGAGAAAAAAATATTGGAATAATAAAGCTGTGAGCAGAAACGACAGAATATTGTCAGTTTAGTAAGAACTACAAACGGCAGTTCCTACAAGCCTTTTTGAACTCAATCGGATAAAGTGGTCCAACATCTGAGACTGAATATATTCTGAAAGAAAACTCGTCTGCCTGTGGAAACGATAAGTGGCATGATGCTTTCAATTCCAATAAAACTTTTCTATTCAACGAGACTACTGTTTCAATCTATGTAAATCAAACTTGTGTTTACTTTTCATCTGGCTCACTAAGCTTCTTCCTTTGCGCCGATGCGAAGTTCGATGGAAGAGCTAGGAAAAGAGTTGGTAACAGCTGTTTTCTTACTTTTTTTTTGTTTTTTTGGTGCATTTTTGTTATTAGTGAATGCGTCAAAGATGTTGCCAGTTTCAGATGGTTGATAGACTTTTGCGTTTCTTTTTTGGAAGCATATTTTTTAATAACCATCGGCATCTAGTTTTTCTATCTTGTTTTTAGTTTGTCGAATCTAAATTAAGTTAGCCGTAAGTTTGGCGCTTTGAGTAGCGTCCATCAAATTCTGTGATGTGCAGACATCAGAACAGGTAGGTCACAGTATCAAGTGTCCTATCGAGTGGTGGATCCACCCATTGTGGGTCAACACTACATATTTTTGCATTATCCATCAAGATGTGTTGTGTGTGATGTGTTTTTAAATATAAAAAAGTGTAGCAGTTATAAAGTAAGGACAAAAAAGGAATAATGTGTTATTTTTTAATAACGACGATAACATAATAATGTAACCTTAATTGTTTTACTGTTTTCAGGGTAATGAGTTCAATGTATTTGTAAGCATTATCAAAAAATTTAAACATTAAACCCAGCTAAGCTAATAAAAGTTACTAAAAAATTCGTAACTAAACTGTTGCAAAGACCAGTCGAATTTGATACTTGGACTGATAAATATCGTAGCTTCGCTTTTTCCGTCGTTTTCATTTAGTATATCAATTTTGGATTTTATTCTTTTGGATTGAAATGAAATTAATTTACTGTATCGGTGTCTTTTTGGAACATTTTTAACGATTTAAGCTTTAATTTACCGATCGTCGATCACTTTGCTGTAAACTGAGCTGTTATGTCGAATTGCTAAATTGATATGTTCGTTAGACTAATTTGTTTGAAAAATACCACTATTTATTGGCACGCGTCAAATATATTTTGTTATTTTGCTCGCAAAAATGAAATAGATCCGTGGTTTTATGATTCATTCGAGCAAATTAGGTTAATTGGACTTGCATTCCAATTTTTAAGCGCAAACAATAGTAATACTCTGTTGTTTTAACGACACAAAGTTTTATATTCAATATGTATATAGTTTTATATGAAAAGAAATTAAAAGAAGCATTCTTGAAATTCTTAAGTTTTTTTCTTTCTAACCTTACTTATCTACTAATATTATAAAAGCGAAAGTGAGTTTGTTTGTTTGTTACGTCTTCACGCTTTAATTGCTAAACCGATTTTGATGAATTTTGTTACCTACAGACATAGTTGGGACCCTGGAGACGGATATAGGCTAAAATAAAAAAAAAAGTGAGAAATGTGGGAGAAAGAGGGAAGAAAAGGGAAAACTTAGCATTGCTATTACAATAAATAAGGCGCAAGGGCAAAAACTACAGTTAGCAGGTACCTGCAAATCAGGAAAAGGGAACTGTGTTACCCCGAATTTAACGCGAGCGGAGTCGCGGGCAGAAGCTAGTATTATATATATTTCATCTTAGGCCATGTTCCCAGATACCTGTAATAATTAAAAATGATCAAACTCTCGTTTTGTTTTATGTAATGAATAATAATGTTATGAATAATAATTTTATTATATTGTCTATGCAATAAAAACATCTTCTCAATTATCGCCATCGCACCTAAAGTCAGCACTCTACGTAGTGTAATTCCACGCAGAACTAAAAATAACATTCACAAAATCTATTTCACTAACTTTATCAACATGGTACAAAGAGTTTAAATCACTCGATTCCTCTGCATTAGCTCGCATCAAGATTACTAGTAAATCAAACGTTAAACCGGCAAACGTGTACAAATCTATCATTGGGATCGTGTTCGGTCCGACTGGGAACTTCATTTCACAACGTAATCCTTTCAATTCAAGAGTTAGATGTGAACTTTACTGGCGAGCAAATGAAGTAAATTGGATTTGATTTCCGACTTCGGCTACCGTTTGTGATTCCACAGTCACGAATCTTTCTATCAGCGATTTAGAGTGTACTCTCATACGTGTGCAGTAGTGCAACGTTCTGATGCCGCGACTTGTTATTTCCGTTTTAGGATTGTCAGTTATTTCAGCGCGTGTTTAAACTGCTCGGGTTGATCTTTCGGTTATCCGCAACAGCTTAAGTTTCTCCGTGGTTTACATGCCGAGGATCTTCCGTGCACGTTAAGCCACTGGTTCCGATCGTTTGTAGATCTCAGTCAGTCGTTAGGTAGACAGTAGCCCGAAAATCTGACAACCAGTCTTTTTTTTCTTTTAAATGAAATGTTGCCCCACACTAGGAATTACTCCTGTATCGTGGGTGCGTTTACAAACATTTAAACTCACATACACAAACAGCCAGACCCGTAACAACTACCTGTAGGTCATACAAATGTTTGTTCCGTGCGGGGATCGAACCTGCGACACGCAGCGCCGCAGTCGATCGCTCAGCCACTGCGCCAACCGTAGCGTTTTACCAAAGGATATCGTGTTACTCTGTGCAAACTAGGTTATAGAGGTCAGATAGGCAGTCACTTTGTAAAAAATACTGGTATTCTTAGTAGTAGTTAGACTTAGACGCCGACACTGAAGTAGTTGGGCAAAGACTTGGCAGATGATGAAATTTTCTGTCGCATTGCACATACTATCTTTTTGTCTCTGCATCACTTTAAAGTTGACTGGTAGAAAATGCCCAAGGCATTAATGTCGCCTAAGTTTTAATAAATAAATAAATGATGTTTTTAGCTTTTTATGGTGAAGACTTAAATATTGTATTTAATCATGTCCATAGCAACATGATGATTGATGATTGATCCTATTATGATTCTGCTTAATTAGCCATTTTAGACCCACTGATCTCACTTGAAATGCTAAAGAATATAATATTGCCTTAAGACAAAACAAATTCTGGTAGAGTTTCAGTAAACAACATTCACTAAGTCGCTTTGAACGAACCAATCCTTAACATAGAGTCTTGCCGTCGTATTAGCAGTATACCGGTGTAGTATTACCGGTCGAACATTAAACACTGGCTGAATGAGTGCACCGATGCGTTTGAAACGATAAAACGAATCGTGAACGCTGGATTTGCGGTGCTTATTCATATGTTTGTCGTGCAAACGAGACGGTACCTTAATTTAATTCGATTTGAATTAAATTGAATCATCGTTACTGGGTTAATGTATACGGATTGTTTTTTTTTGTTTGTTGAATTTGAAAAAGGAAATGTAATGCAATGGATTATAGTTCAGAGGCCCTAGTACGAGTTTGAGACGTTAACGTTACGCAATACGTAATTTTTAACGTCTAAATGGCTAAACTGATTTTGATAAATTTTGGTACAGAGATAGTTGACACCCTGGAGACGTACATAGGCTATTTTTCTAAAGTGAGAAATGAGGAAGAAAGAGGGAAGAATGGGAAAAAGGGGCAGGTACCTGCTACCTGTAGTTTTTGCCCTTGCCCCTTATTTAATGTAATAGCAAAGCGAAGTTTTCCCTTTTGACGTGACAACGTCTTATAAATTGGTTTGCCGGGTGACACTTCAAGAAACTGCGTTACGCTCCGCTCACGTTATGCGCTCACAATGAGAGCGAGTGAGAGGCACGCGTCCCTTCCACTCGGGCATGGTTAGCCCGCCTAAGAGCGAGAGAGACAGACATAAACCACTCAAAGTCGTTGTCACGTAAAACTTTCGCCCGTATACCGACTTTACAGGCAACCAATTTTTTTTTCCTTCTTTCTTCCTCATTTCTCACTTAAAGAAAAAACTACACTTTTGTTAGCCTATGTCCGTCTCCAGAGTCCCAACTATCTCTGTACCAAAATTAATCAAAATCGGTTTCCCAATTACGCGTGAAGACGGATTTCGGCACTGACGGATTTCGGCACTGATAAGCTATATAAATAAATAATATAAATAATATCTTGGGACAACTCACACACGGCAATCTGATCCCAAGCTAAGCAGAGCTTGTGTTATGCCCAAGTAACACAGACATGCTGAATAATGATTGAGTAGAGCAATCATCAAGAGCATTAAGCTGAATACTAAGCTGAATAACGTCTGAGTACCGTCTATTCAGCTGTTATTCAAGCAAAAAGGGCCCCAATTTTGAATGCTTAACGCTGAATAACATCTGAGCAACAGCTAAATAACATCTGAACACCATCTGAGTAGGAGCTTAATAACTTTTGAATAATAGCTCACATTGTTTTTATTAAGCTCTTACAACTGAGTTATTCAGTTTAGTCGAATTGGTTATTGTATTCAGAATTTATTAAGATTGTTCACATTTTTGCAAACTTTATTCATACAAATTGTAAAAATAATTCAATATTGGATTTTAATGTCGATATGTTGAATTTAATGTTGATTTGACATCCGCCGGCGAACTTATAAAATCGAAAACTTATAAATTTAATACTAAGTTAGAGGTCTGCTAGTATGTTAATTGTTAGTGCGCAAGTAATTTTGTCGTGAATATAATGTTTTTTTTTTTCATTACACGACGCGCCGCGTGAATAATCAAGATAACAGATAGTAAATAGTATTTTCATACAAACATACTAGGTCTGACAAAAGTACTTGTGACGAAATAGCTAATACTAGCAATTTTAACCCATAAAATAAGCCATAAATGAGTTGAAAATGTTGTAGTTGTGAGATTAAGCATTTTGGTGATTCGTAAATTCCTTTTAAGTATAAGTTACAAAGATTTTTAATGGCGATCGATAGTTTTTGCTTTATAATGCTGAATAAAAGTGCACACATGTCTTGTTACTAAGCTATAACTTTAAAAAGAGGTAGTCTCGTTACACTAACTTCTGAATAACAATTATATAGGTAGTTTGATCACATTTCTACATTCAGATTTTTAGGGTTCTCTTATCGAACGAACAAAAACCTTTTATAATGTGGAATTTTCCCGCCCGGCTTTCACTAAATTCAACTATTGAAAATTGGAAGACCATCCATGTTTATATTCAGTGATATCTTTTCTGGCACAACGTTTGTGTTAATCAATATATTTTTAAGTATCTCAATGACGCCATTGTGCCAGTATTCACCTTGCTCAATAGACTTTATGTGGACTTGTCTCGGTGTATTTAAAATTGTCCTTGGATCATTAGGTACAATGTCTGGGAATCTTTGATTTAATATTTCTGCCAAATCCTTTAGTGCTACTTGTGTAATGTTTTTTTCGACAGCCCATTTTCTGATTTTTTCTCGAAATATCAAATTTTTCATGTGTTCGGTACATTGTTCTTCTTCGATATCTGTACAGCTACCATCAGATGCACTCTCTTCTTGCGTAAATCGCAATGCTGTTTGACTTATTTGGGGGACGGAACCCTCATTATTGCACGGCAAACACGCATGATGGCTGGGACCGGGTTCAGTTTTGTTCAAACTATTTTCACTTGGACAATTACTACTTCTGATATTTAAATATTCTTATAACAATTTTCTTTTGATATTACCGGTTCTCTTACGTTTTTTCCACGACTTTCGATCTATAACGCAAAAAATAAATACGTACAATAATACTTTAATTAAGCTGGTATTAAGCTATGGACGCTATAAGAATACAAATATGGTATATAATTTGAATAAATAGTTTGAAACTCTCCATTATACTGAAAAAAGCTTAATAAAAACATAAATAATATTGTTTATTCAGCAGCTGAATAATTAGTAAAACATAGAATCTTATCCAATTTAAAGATAAAATAAAGACTATTATTCAGTATCAAGCTGTATAATAGAATTATGTAACAATATTATTCAGAAGGTGATACTTTATTCAGCAAATAGCTATTTCAAACGCTACTAGCTTAGTACTGCTTTAATAATAGCAGGACAGATTATGGTTATTCAGATAAATGCTGCCGACGGGGCTGTTTTTCAGCTTTAAGCCACCTGGAATGCGTAATGCTAAATAACGTCTGTATAATATTTTTACGGTGATTGGTTATTAAGCCTAAAGAAAGGAAGGGCAGAAATACAGAATTTATTAAGCGTTAAGAATTTTAAGGCTCCGAACTCAACCTAATTCAGCATTTGGCTATTCCCAAAGCTCTTATACACACTATATTCATCTTTGAACTGTAAAATGTTCTTAATGCGTACTGTTATCTTGCTTATGTGTTACTTGGGTGGTAACCAGACAACTGATATACATACTTATATAATTTATAAATACATACATATCATAGATAAATCACACCCAGACACAGAACAAACAATCATGCTCATCACACAAAGTTTGTCCTGGGTGGGAATCGAACCCACGACCTCCGGCTCAGCAGTCAGGGCCACTAACCACTAGACCAACAGGCCCGTCAAACGTAACAAACAAACTCACTTTCACTTTTATAATATTAATAAGGATTATTTAGAAACATAATCTATAATGACAGATAGTAGACAATTATATTACAAATATTTCATGAGCTTCTCGAATACCATAAATCCACATAAGTCACTGTATTTAGAATGTCCTATAACATCTTTCACCTGCCCCCATAAAACCTCATTCCTCTCAAATCCGAAAGAGCCTAACTCCTCCAAATACCTCATTAACAATTTACTATACAAAATTAGAATCGTTTTTATGTATATCAAGTTCCGCAGTTAAGGTGTTCAGTCACGTCGGTGTGCAATTAAGTCGTCGCTCCTGAGTCTCTAATTTAGCTATCACGAGTTCTTAACCTGAATATATCACCGGGCTAGTAATTAAAGGATAGTTCTGGTCTTTCTCCGTAATTTAGGGGTGGAATTCTATGGGTGATATTGATGATGAGAGGGATTCATTATTTTATATCGTTACTAGCTTCCGCCCGCGACTTCAACTGTGCGGCATAGTTACTTTGGGCTAACGCGTTAATACGCGTGATAAAAAACGTGTATAAAATATCTTGGGATAACTCACACACGGCTATCTGATCCCAAGCTAAGCAGAGCTTGTAAATGATCGTCGATGATCGAAAACAAAAATTATCTTCTCTCCCCTTTTCTTCCCCTTTTTCCCCTTTAGCCTATGTCCGTCTCCAGGGTCCCAACTATCTCTGTACCAAAATTCTTTAAAATCGGTTTGGCCATGTAGGCGTGAAGTCGTAACAAACAAACAAACTCACTTTTGCTTTTATAATATTAGTAAGGATTTTTACTCGTGGCCAAATAATACACGCAGCAACACGTTTAAAGGTTAAGCCACGTTGTTGGTCCATCCATTACATACCAAGTTTCTTCCATCTCCCAGAATACACGTTAAGACGTTGCATGGTCCCAAGCTTTTTATGAAAAACATCTCGCAGTTCAACCTAGGACGTTGTCATCTGCTTTACCGGGCATTTCCTGTGGATGCCTTGAAATAAAATCAGCTGCTGATCCTTTTTAGTCGTTGCTTGTTGCCAGTGGCCCAAAAGTCTGACAGCCCGTCTTGCAGCCCGGCCTTGGATGGATTTTTGAAACGCAATTTTTAATGTCGTGGACCATCATAAGTTCGATATCAACGTGTAAAACTCGGTCTACAAGTTTTTAACGCTCAATGGCTCTGTGTGCCACTCTGAGGCTGTACATAGCCACCAGTGTCCACGTCTCAGGTCCGTACGTCATGGTGGTCAAGACCCACTGAAAATCATAGGCAAAGTTTGACAGAAAGATTTGAATTGCTGTCAATATTTGTCATAACATTACCTTCCATAATCTGTGATACTCTACGGTACGAACACTGCGGTACGTTGTATTTATTCATTTGTTAGTTAAATTAAAATTAAGATTTGGAAAAGAAAAGATGTGTACCTATATTTCAGTTTATATATGTTGAAACCCCATGAGACTGACGCGAGCCTATGACAAAACACCTGTAGCTTAACACAATCATAAGAAATCCTATTTTTTTCTTACATTTTATGCACAATAATTAACATTTTTATGAACTCACTAATACAATCTAATAAACAGTCATAAACAAAACTATTGAATTATCAGAACAATATACCGGAGTCCAAACAAGCAGGTTCATAAATTATGTCAAGCAAACAATAAAGCTGTGTGTCCGCAGCTTTATTCTAAGGGGTGGACAGACAATAGCTTTCCGGGCAAGTGCGTACTCCGCATTACGCCGTTATGGGCCTTTAACAAATTGTAGGTCCTTTTATCGACGAGAAAATTCATGTATCGTCTCACTTCTACTTTATACACGTTTGGTTTTATGGTTGATGGAGTTTATGGGGTATCTGAAGCTTTCAGTGGTACTAAAAATATTTGTTTACGGTCGTTTTTCCAACATCATGGGCAAGAAAAATGACGCTCGTTCCCTTAGTTTTTCATAGAGTTTTGTAATCAAATTTCTTCGTTGCATATTGGAGACAGTTGCATCGCATTAGGCGCAGTGTGCAACCAGCCTTGCTGATTTTATTATAAATGATTTAAAAACCTGCTATTTCTGTTTTTATTTTCTACATTTTTACAGCTTGTATGAAAAAACATTTTGTTTTTACCTTTCCACACTATTGGTTCTATCTGTTACTGTAAGCCTACATCATCTTCGACCTAATTCGAAATTAAAAGCCCATGATTTCCAGTTCATTCAGTTAATTTGGACTATCGGTCGTTGATTCTGCTCAGCTCGTCACCCATCAAGGTCATCAGGAGCACTTAAAAAAAAATTTATAAAAGCCATACACGTGAAAGTACACAACTTATAATTAGAAAATTATTTGAATTACTAGCTAGATAAGGGCGTTCGACACTCCTACAAAAGAACGTTCCCACAAATTAGTATTCAATTATTTCTAATTATAATTTCTGTAATGTTTTTAGGGTAACCACTTTGATTAAAAGTTGACCAGTAGACTGTGAAATCTTGTCAAGTGTTCGGTCGACAGATAAATGTATTAGTGCAGTTAATAGAAGTAGACAGCCGTGTGATTCGGGTGGCCTGTTTGTGTTGAAGTTAGGTCTCGGTTCCACTAGCCCGAATGCTCGATTTTCTGGGAGAAAATCAGGCAGTATTAACCTAAAAAGACAGGAACACAAGGAATTTATAAGAGTAGAGAAAAACCAAAGAAATTATTTCGGTTAAATATGTTAGTTACCTTTTCAGACACACCCACATCTGTAGAAATAAGGTTTTCTTTGTAGCTACGACCGTGAAGATCACTATTCGTCATTTTGTGTGGGTGGTATACACTTATATTATTTCCCTAGCCACCTACGCCTACTTGCCATTTAGGAACGAAAAACTTCACATATTTTTCGTAAGATTACAACAGACCTGAGATGGCCGATAGGATCACAAAAGGTACGTGACGATTTAGGGTACGCTGAGGCTGTGTTGAAGTATGTAATAATAAAATATTAATCATATGTGCATGGGTGTCCAAACCATATATTTATTTCTACGAAAAAAAACCGTGTTGTTTGAATCCAGTTTCACTGGTGAAATTCGCCCTAATTCTTCTACCACATACCCAAGAAGTTCGCTCGCCCGCACGCGTATTAAAACCGTACCTTAACAAAGCCTGTAGCCCCAAATGGGTAGCAGTTGTACGTATTCAATTTCATAGTGGTTTTGTAACCTTTCGTGGGGCGCGTTAGGTAAATTAACGGACGCGTTGAAACACACCGGGACAATGATTAGTATCAATTATAGTGCACGTCAACTACACTTTTTGGTTTTACATAATTTTGTATGTGCGCATGTGGAACTGTTGGGAGTGGGGAATGGATAGGGCTGTCGGAAATGTGACGGTTTTTTGTATTCGGTTATTTAACTGAAGACACGCATTATAAACACGTGCAAATTGCAATCGTCGTATCTAAATAGTAATTCGTCATTTCAATGGATAAATGACGTCAATGATAATAGTTAATTAATAACATAATTACACAGATGGATCTTTGAGTGGAAGTGCTTTAACTTGACCCATTTTTTTTTCGGATGGGAAATCATCAAATGACTTCCCCCGCTCTGGGCGGAGCGGGGGGGCATGTCAGACTTGTACTGACTAAAACCCACCCATGTTCCTTCTATTGCCCTTTACGTCCTGAAGCCGCGGTATCTCTTTCGAACAACCCGCAACCCCGGCAGGCGGAGGCTCTGGCAAGCCCCTCTGCTTTGCTGACACCTCTTTGAGGCGCGCGTGAAACACGAACGCGCCGTCGACACGGCCTGTCGTCAATCGACGGACGGACGGTGAGCTACCCATTGCTCACCGTCCACAGGCCCGCATCTACGGTGGCAGCGAGTCGTCTCGCGGCGCCCGGCGCCCGGGGCGTCTCCCGCGGCGGCTGGGTTGGGCAGATGTTCTCTCCCTCAAATGCCCGGCCACCTCCTTTGCTAGCATTACTGCTTCGCAGAAGGAGGTGACCGCTTCCCATTCCCTCTCGCTCCGGACCATGGCCTGGACCAGGGCCGGACGCTAGAGATCGCCGCCGCCGATCGCCTCCACGAGGGCACGGGCGGCGGTGCTCCGCCCAAGCTGGGCAGACCGCCACTATGTGCTTCACCGTGTCCTCCGGGCGATCGTCACAATGGTGACACCCGGGCGTTTCCTCCCGCCCGATGATGTGCAGGAACCTCCCGAAACTTCCGTGTCCGGTGAAGACCTGCGTCAGGCGGTAGGTGAGGACGCCATGACGCCTCTCCAGCCACTCCTCAAACAGGGGACTTACCGCCACTGTTGTGGCGTGCCCTTAACTTGACCCATTGAATTAATAATTTAAGATTTCATTGTTTTCCTTTCATTTAACTTAGGCAGTTTGTTAAAGAGATTTCATCCTTATTGACCCTGACGATCGATGCAATAAAAGTACAGGGTGCAACTTTTACAGACTTTAGTCGGTTCAATTACCGTGTGCGGCAAGGGAATTTAAAAAAAATCTTGAAAGCCGTTTTCTTTCTTTTCAATAATAAAGGAATGTTTGTTTGAGTAAAATTTTCTATCAAAAGTATTAAGAGTACTTCCCCTTCAGGTGGCATTACAAAATTCCACTCTGTATAGAGCTCACTCGTACGTAGTATACTCGAAGCCAACAGTGCAGTCTGGTGCCCCCATGAAAAAGTTTATAAGTTGGTAATTGAAAAGGTCCAGAAGTCTTGACCGTTACTTCTATTTGAAGTTTGAGGCTTTTACCCATTTATGTTCCCTACGCAATTCGTGCTAAGTGTGGTGACTTAACAAAGCTTAGAAGTCAGGAGAAATCTTGCTTTTGTTAAGTATATATTTCGCTTAGTTCATGGTTTCGTTTGCAGCTCTCAGTACTATCTCTGGGATTTTTTTTTTTAACTAATTATTTTGAATATTGCTTTTCTTATTTGTTTTTTTACTATTATTTTATTTTTTCTAAGTCTAATTGTGATTGTATTTAATTTACATATTTTATGTCCAACCGACAACTTATATGTGTTAACTGTTATTATAAGTTGGCTATGTAAATAAATAAATGAGTCCAATTAAACCCAACTAAATAGAGTACCTCAGTATTAAGTAGCTCTGCAATGTTGGTCAAGTGCTCGCAAACGTGACTGCTGGCCAAGCGGTCCTGGGATCAATTTCTGGGCCAGGCAAAGTGTTATTGGGTTTCCCTTCAGGAATATCTCATTAGCAGCAACGGAGTCTGGATTTGTGCCCGGTTGATGGCAATAGGCTCGCCCCTTATTACATCTAACTGGAAAAATGTAGGTAATAGTATTAAGAACATCTCTGCTTAACCTTCTGGGGATTACAGGCATGAAGTAGAGCTAATCTCGTTATATAAGAAAATAGTAACCAGAAAAATCCTAGTAACAAAAAAAACATGTAAATAATAAGGAACGTAGTAAAATTGTATTCTAAGTTTAAATTTTTATGGACCTACGAAAAAAAAACAGTCGTCTTTAAAAATCTTAATATACTTTGAGAACATCTTATTTTAGAACTTTTCCTGCCACCGAGAATCGGCTAACCTAAATTTTATTTATTCAATCTATCTTGTTCTTAATTGCACAGCCAAAGAAATGGTCTATAAATTTTCAGGAGAACTGACTAGAGTTATTTAGTGGGCAATTTCTTAGCAGCAAAATTAGCAGAATTACTTTTAGACAATACAATTTACTTTAACATCTCTTTATGGCCTTAAATGTCATGGAAGTTTTGTTAGACAGTCTCGTTAGCTTTTATATATACGAATTCATTTGTTTTCTTAGATTAACTAGGTACAAAGGTTCTCAACATTGTTGAGAGAGTGTAACCAAAAGATCTATTTTACACAACGCATAATGTACAAAATAATACATGGATGAATGACATGATTACTAACTTTCGCGATTTTTCACATTTTTTTTTACACATATAACTTAACAATAATCCCACAGCGCTAACAGATAAGCGCTAATAGATTACCATTAATGAGCAGACTTTAAATTGTTAGGACACACGCTGTTCATGCATTACTGTTAAATCATTTATTATAAGACAAAAAAAAAAATAAGTTTTACACTAATAATCTAGTTTCTTAGGTTTATAATAAAACTAGCTTTTGCCCGCGGCTTCGCTCGCGTTAAATTCGGTAGCGCCTTATTGATTTGTAATAGCAACGCTAAGTTTTCCCGTTTCTTCCCTCTTTCTCCCTCATATCCCACTCTTTTAAAAAAAATAATAGCCTATGTCCGTCTCCTAAGAGGTAACAAACAAACAAACAAACTCACTTTCGCTTTTATAATAATAATAAGTAAGGATTACTAAATTAAAAACCCAAGAAACTAGATTATAAACATAGGAAAATATATTTTTTAAATGGCATCTCGCATTTTTACCTTTGATATTGTTTGTCCGCTTAACCGGGCAAATCCTGTGGATGCCTTCAGAGTAAGGCCTCGAGCCAGGGCAAAAGTACTTAAAAACTAAGCGCTACACGCTAAGGCCACCCTCTGTGGGGTACGAGCCTCGGGTTAGGGCGTCGCTGGGAAGGACGAGTCTCTGAGTGATTTCATATAAATATTAGCTACCTACCCTACTACTTTTAAAAGTAGATAATTCCCCTACCCTTATCAAAATTTGACAACACGGTTGGCGCAGTGGCTAAGTGATCAACTGCTGCGCTCCGTGTCGCGGATTCGATCCCCGCACGGAACAAATATTTGTATGGCCTACAGATAGTTGTTCTAGGTCTAGCTGTTTGTGTATGTGAGTTCAAATGTTTGTAAACGCAAACTTGATACAGGAGAAATTACTAGTATGGGGCAATGTTTTGTAAAAAAACAAAAAAAAAATTCAAAAACTACGCAGCTGTCTTATTCCATACTTCTCTATTAACCATCATCTCATTAAACACGTCTTTTCTTGACGTATCCTCTATTACACAGCCTAGTTGATTGTTTTTGGTCTTCCTCTGGTTTTATATCCGCATTCAAGGTTTGCAAATTGCTAACGAAATTTTTCGCGCATCACATGCGCATCAAGCATTCGTACGCAGCAAATACTTAAGGAAAGTTGTATATTCTTCAGTGAAGTTTGAACTGTCAAAACTGAAAAATGACAGACAGGTACAAAAAAAAGAGCTCAAAAGCCTCTGACGGTTTTGCAGTGACATCCTACTTCCTACTAATATTATAAATGCGAATGTTTGTGAGAATGGATGGATGGATGAATGTATGTATGTGTGTGTGTATGTATGGATGTTTGTTACTCTTTCACGTCAAAACGGTTGAACGGATCTTGATGAAAGGCGAATGGCAGGGTTGTATGGGAGTTTAGTACCGCTAATAAAATATCGTGTTTTGGATATATTTTTGTTTCAATTAGTAGTCAATACGATAGGCAAGCCCTTTTGAAATTCTTAGATTTTTAGCACCTGGGACCTAAAAGTTATAACCAGTTTTATTTTTGAGGTTATGTCCTAATATTATTACGTGTAGGCACATAAACATTGTTTTGGTGAAAAAGGATATGTTCTAGATAGCTTTAAGAGAGCTTTATCTTTGTAGTGTTTTACTTATCATTAAGTAAGCATATTGACATGAGAATTGTACCTATTCAGTGGGGTGCTTTAGAAGAGAGTTTGATAATGATGAATGATGAAGTGCTGATGGAATTTGAGTGTGGGTAAATAAAACAACTTTGTTTTTACAATTATTTTATTGTTCTTATATATATTTTTTATGAATGGCATCTCGCAGTTCAACCTAGGAGGTTGTCGTCTGCTTAACCGGGCAAATCCTGTGGATGCCTTAAAAATTAAAACCTCCAGCCAGGGTAAAAACTTACAAACTAAGCGACTACACGCTAAGGGCACCCCCTGTGGGGTACGAGCCTCGGCTTAGGGCGTCGCTGAGGGAGGAGAGCAAGGGACAGGCTGGATCTAAGTGATATTATTTATGGACTGATTTAAACTTACTGGCTCAGCAGCGCGAGCTGGCTCTTGCAAGGGACGGGTGGGGCAGTTACCGGGACGTCACGATGGGCCTCGTCGGCGAGGACGGAATTACGGCGCTTTATGTCTGAATTTACGTAGAGTCAAATCAAAAGTCATTCATTCAAATTAGGCTGATAATCAGCACTTTTTCAACATCACATTACAAGAGACAGTCCCACAAAAACGCCCTGCCCTTCGCCACTTCCTAGTGTTTTAGCTGGGAAGAAGAAGTGGCGGAACAAACTCCCCAGCAACACATCTGTCTGTCAGGTTAGAAGAACCAGATTTTATACAATTCCGTTTCCGACCTAGGGCGGTTAAAAGTTAACCGACATGAGAGTGAAGCTCTCCCTAAAGCCCTAAAAAGCTAACTCCTCGGGTGGGTGGGCCCGGGGGTGTGTAGCCCCCCTGTCGGGATTGTGTGGAAGGTGTGTACCTATGGTGTGCCCTAAGCTTGTAAACCCACTGCCAGTCTTATTGTGCAGCGGGGCCCTATGGGTCTTGCGACCGATCCGGGCCACTGGGGTTGGAAACACCCAGACGTCCTGGGTGCAAGCTGAAAGAGAACGGGGTTAAGCAACTGGGCGCGACTAGGAGATCCCCCAAGGCCGCGTGATCAGTGCCCTTCCAATTTGGTCACCCCTGAATGGGGTAGACTCGGTGTATCGGGTCAACACCTCTTGGCTTCGTTGGCACCGTAAGGTTTCCACCAAGAACCACGAAACAGTGGGTTTTCCCAGAGGGGGCAAGTTATGTATCGACAGAACATCCAAAACGAGAAACACTGTTACAAGAGCTGTCTTGAAAAAGACAGCAATTGTTGCGGGCGTAGTCTGAGACTACGGATGACGTCACGAACCGGGCGAGCACTGAAACAATGGCAGCGGGGGCGAGTAGGTAGAGCACTTCCGTACGTGGCGGCGGCCGGGCAGCGAGTGGGCCCATTCTTATAATTACCTAATCGATTCTTAATATTATTTCATCTAAGAAAGGGGCAGGTCGGGTCATACCTTCATGGCGAGCGTAACTAAGGTACCAAATAATGCTCATAACATGTGAGCAGCATCCCACTGTTCTTAAACCTACAATGCAATTACAGCAATAACTTTTGATTGCGTCCCGACCATTCATATTTGTTTCTGCAACTATGAAAACAAAATAAGTTCTAGCAGAAGAATGGCGGGACTTTATTTTAGCACGAAGCAACATTGGATTTATTCCCTCTAGGCCATGTATTCTCTCCCGAGATACCTCTAATGTATAGACTCCATGAAAACGAAAATGCTCACCCACATAAGAACGAGCCTGGCGAATTTGGTATATACCACAAGCAAATAATATCAATTCTTCCATAGATAACCGCGGAAAGGGGAGGGTTGTCGCATCTATGGGTACAAACCAGGAAGCGCGCCTGTTTAAATTATGTAACCTTACTAATTCAGCTATAGTATTCGTTAAAAACAGGCGCTCAAATATGATCGACACAAACTGGTCTGCATGTATATTATCTGTAAATGGCGGAGTAAACGCATTCAGCAGAGCAGCTGCTATTTTAAAATCTGCCATTAAATTGCGACAACCACGGTTAAAATATTCATGGCGGAATATTTTGAAGTCTCTCTTAAAACGGCCATTCACAGCTTCTACTACCCACCTGTTAATAGTGACACAGCGTGAATGGTTGGCATCAAGAGTAGATAGCTGTATTTGGCCGTCTTCTCTGGTTTCAGGCATATGACCTATGTGTCCTTTCTGATGCAGACAATTCATGCAGTCACGAAAACCTCTATCTACAATGAAGATATCGTTTTCGTTATAAAAATCATTAAATTCAGTTTGGTTTAATAAATCATTCATTATGGTGGCATCATTTGTAGTAGCACTATATGGTCCGCGTACATCTATAATATATCCATCAGAGGCACAGAGGATAAAAGGCTTTAATAAATTCCTATATTTATGGAGGGAATATGTATCCTTTTGGAACAAGTAATTACTACTTTTCTGTGTATATATATATGTTGCATCAGCTATTGTGATTGCAGGTTTTTGATCAGCTGGTGCATAAGGCTCACCAAAAATGTGATCGGCAATGTATGAATTTTTTGCTGCCACTTGCTCCCTTCTTAAATGAGAAAAACCAAGAAATTGTGGAACATAATCAGTTAGCAAAATATTTCTTGCTACAGACATTAATGTCTCTAGGGTCCTTCTTGGAACTTGAAATAGACATGACAATCTGTCCCCTGAATCCCCAGTCCTTAATTTACACAATAAAGCTGTTAATGCAAAACTACCCCGATGCATATTCAAGCCTCGGTGTAACATCCAATATATGTTGATGTTGTTGTTTATTTATGCCTATAAAGTACTGTACTTGGTTATCGGGGTAGTTTTGAATATTCTCATAAGAGATGTTCTTTAACCCTTCCATTAATATAAAAATGATCTCCTCTATGTGTGTGAAAGTAAAGCTATTAAGGCTATAGTCAGCAGTATACAGGTTTGCATAATTAGCATCCTGTCTATGTAAGGAGCAAATACGAGCTCCTCTTGGTATAAAATATTGATACTTAACTAATACGGCTTGCCTGGTTTCTTCAGGCACAATATTTCGCTCTGGTTCCATGCACTCTTGGAAAATGCAGTGTCTTGGTGTTTCAGCCGCTCTTCTAATATTGGGCAACACAATATGTTGGGGTCTTTCTTCTGGTCCTTCTGGAACATAGAAGCTCAAATCTCGAGCTTGGCCCCAGCAAACTCCACAAACTTCATTCATGGATGACATCTGTAAATGAATAACATTGATGAAATACAAATTAAACACTAAGTTTGATAGACATAAATTGCGCCCATCATGACCAAGCTACAGAATAGTTCTTGACATACAATGATTGGTTTTTACCTTACAGAAAACCTTTACCAAAAATATCTATGTTGTGTTAATATGTGAGAGAGGTTTTTCCATTGTCACATAGCCCTATGTGACAATGGAAAAACCAGTATCCTTTTGTTGATAGTAGAGCCAACATCATGACTGTCCCAGATTTAGCAACATAAAATAGTAATTGTTATTTGCATGACACATTTTTATAAGCTAATTACTATAAATATAATTATTATTTCATATATACCTGCTGGTGCTCCAACAATCGAGCAGTGTTGTCGCGATTCCACTCTTGATCTGATGTTGGGGTGGTTAGACTCTGACCACATACAGCACACATCAAATCAGAATGATCACCCTCTAGATGATCAGGCACAATGGGTAGAATATCTTCATTTGGTGAAACAACCCTTGTTCTTCTAGCTCTTAGCCAACACGGCACACAAGCTTCATCTTCAGAACGAAGCTAAAACAAAAAAAAATTATTAAAGAAAAACTTGCATTTAAAAATGCATGGAATACATGCATGCATGGAACAATGTAAATTAACACATAAATAAATATTGTTTTAACACATGCATACATCAAATCAAGATACCTAATTGATAAAAATTATAATAGGCACATGTGGTTTTACCTCTCGTGGTTGGATCCAAGTAGCAACTGTGTTAGCCATTCTTTGTTGTTCTTCATTTGCATCTTCAATCAAAATCCTGCGTCGACTGATCCGTAGTATGGATCGTCCGCATACAACACAAACACTTGGATGGCCCATGCTTCTCCTCGGCATATTATCAGAAGAATGTGAATGAGTAGCTAGCTGCCAGCATGCATGGCAAACATGGTCAGCAGATGTTATCTGAAAATAATTAAGTGATTTTGAGTACGCACAACATTGCTTTATATGACTATGACACTCATATTTACAGAGTAATAACTATTATAACAGGCAAGTAAACAATGCATGTAAATCACTTAAGTGTTTGTACATTATATAGGACAAATTGTAAATATTTATACAACCACAACAGTGTTTGTTATTTTTTCAAATACTGTTTAGATTAGTTTTAGTACACACATTTTATTTTAGTATCATACTAAAATAAAATGTGTGTACTAAAACTAATCGGGTATTTAAATGGTAAGGACTACTTTTTAACACTCGTAACTGACTCACTCGTGAGCAAAATGTTATTTGGAAACTACTTACATCTCTAGGATATGTCCACAGCCGAATAGTATTGACGATATCTTCACTCTCATCGGATAAAGCGTGCTTTCTTAACCGGAGCAAGCGAACGCTGCAATTAATGCATTGCAAACTCGACATTTTAATTAAAGCACGTACACACACAGTACAAATTAATAAAGCGTCCTTTCGCGAAATTACTATCAACAGATAGAGTGCGGAGGAGCAGTAGCTCAACTCAACGTAAAAATGACCAGATAATTTGCTATATTGCTCAGATGCAGTTACAAATTACAATCAAATTATAAAACAGAATTGAACAGAGACTCGGCAAGATTTCCGCGGGATTTTCCTATCCTGTCAAAAAAATGATTGCCAATACAAAAAAACTTTGACGGCGAAAATTATTCTTATAATTAAATAGTTAATTATTAAGATTGAATGCAATAATTATTCATTGTAAGGTGTAATGTGTAATAGGTTAATTATATTTACTGTTATTTCTATTTTTAAATAATTATTTATCATTTCGAGCCTCGTGATATTTTACAAATGGCAACTTCTAAAAACATAACCACATTTAGTTGCGTTCAGTTTAAGATTATATTACATAAAATACTTAAATCTTTTAATTGATATAATTCATTAATGCGGTGTTCTAAAAATACTAACGTTACATGAAAATGAATGGTTTAGTTGCCTTAATAAGTGGTACAAATTCTATCACATAACAACAAAAAAAGTATGCGGTACGAATTTTGCCGTTCGCCTTTGGCAAAGAGGTAGATTATGGTCTGGAACAACACATAGGATTTTTTTTCAAAATGACGCGGGCGAAGCCGCGGGCGCCAGCTAGTGTGACATAAACAGCCATATCTTTTGATTGCTTAGACTCAGAGGATTGATTTTTTTACATCTCTAAGAGACCACTGATTTGAGTATGTAGTTTTAATTTAAACTCGATACTTCCACGCGTTCTTGAGGCAAAAGGTTTTAACAGATAGACATAGAAACTGGCAACAAAGTTCCTTTTTCTTTTTAAGTACCGAAACCTAAAAACCAAAGCCTCAGGAAGATAATATACGAGTATAGTTCCGAAGAAAATCAACATAACGAATCAAGATATCATCACACAACCTTATCCCAATACCCATCTCAAAAACCAACAAAGTTGCCGCCTAATGAAACCATTCCATCCAAAACAAATTCGTTCTAAGCGTTACAAATAACTTGGCCGAATGAAAAGCGGCTTATAAATGTTATTCAACTATAAATCCATGCTAGTATGATGTCCACGTCACACGAGTGATGTCTTGCGCTTACGCAAGTAGGTACTTACCTATACAGGGTGTTAGACTAAACGAAGGACAAATTTTCAGGAAGAGAGTGGATATTCTTAGGATATAAAATACCCATGAAAGTAACAATTGAAAACGAAAACGCAAGAAATCAGCTGCTTCAATCATTAATGTTTGCGTAAATCAACAAAATTTAAAGCAGAGCTGTTTTCTCTCGTAGTTACTCCCTTTAGTCTTTGGTAAAAGATGTTTTTTTCATGAGTAGTATATTTTTGAATATGTCCCACGTTCAATACAGCCTGTATACAAATGCATTGATTCCCGTCAGCTCTGCTTAGTAATCCGATTAAGCTAAAGAGAGATGTAACGGGATGTCTACCTACGGAATTACTTTGAATTCGTTAGTAGTTACTTACCTGACATAAGTACTGGTACGTGGTTTTAGATATTGTGTAGCAATCGAAGTTTCTAGTATTTGTTTCGACATTCGGATTCGGATTCGGAAAGTTGCGCCTGTTACAGAAAAAATGAAAGTAAATCGTTTGTCTTGGTATGGACATGTAATGAGGAGGGATGAAGGACATGTGACTAAAAGAGTGATGAATCTGAATGTTGATGGACGGAGAGCGAGAGGAAGGCCAAAGAAAAGATGGATGGATTGTGTAAGGAATGATATGAAGGAGAAAGGAGTAAATGATGCCGTGACGTCTGATAGGGGAGAATGGAAGAAGAAAACGTTTTGCGCCGACCCCAAATAGAATGGGACAAGGGCAGGAAAATGATGATGATTCGGATAAATGAAGCTGAATTGACTTGTGAAGCTGAGTTTATTTCAGAACGCTTAGCGATAAAATCCAAGACTTTATAATATTACTAGCTTTCACCTGCGACTTCGTCCGCGTGGCATAGTTACTTTGGGCTAACGCTAACTTTAACCCGCGTTGATCGAAAAAAATATCTTTCTCTCCCCTTTTTTTCCCTCTTTCTAGAGACCTCGTAGAGGCGATTGGCGGCGGCGATCTCTCGCGTCCGGCCCTGGTTCAGTCCATGGTCCGGAGCGAGAGGGAATGGGAAGTGGTCACCTCCTTCTGCGAAACAGTCATGCTAGCGAAGGAGGTAGCCTTGCGTTTGAGGGAAAGAACCTGAGGAAATCGTTCAATATGATGACCCAAGGAGCTACTGTTCGTGATTTGAGTGACAAACTGAAAGCAGCGCTGAGAGAGCTGGATTCATCTAGAATAAGTGCAGCAAGCTGCTGCGGGAACGAGAAGAACGTGACTTTCACGTCAAAACGGCTGAACGGATGTTGATAAAATTTGGCACAGAGTTGGATTATAGTCTGGAAAAACACACTACTTACTTTACTACTTACTTACTTTTCTGTCGATCACCAGCGAAGCCGCGGGTGCCAACTAGTTCTTCATAAGGAGACGTCCTAGATCCATTTTTACTAGCTGTGTAATAAAAAATTAAGATTAACAACGTAATGACGAAACCAGTAGTCTCACGTACAACATCTACGACTAAATTGTATAATTTAATAGCAAAACATTTCCTACCGTCGAAATTCTATTAAATTTCAATATCACATTTCATAGTATCCATTTACTTATTTCCAGTTACGAAAGGCGTTACACTGTTGGTCTAGTGACACATGAGTATCGAATTTGTGGTAAGAATATTGGCCAATAACAAAAAAAAAACAATTTGATTTGACAACTGGCCTAATATGGCCGTTGACATTTTTGAATCGCCGACCGCAACGAAACCTGTATATAATTAAAATAATTTTGACAACCCATTTAATACTTGGATTATCTTACTGTGGACATGTCATGGGCTTATGAAATGTGGATGTACTTTTATGTGACAATGTTAATGTTTTTGGTGTCCTTTAAGTTATGTACCTACAGCTAGGTACAGGTAAGGTTAACAGATTAATTAGTTTAATGTAAACCTTAAATTAATTTGTACATTCATTATTTTATTTTACTTTACTAGTTATAGCTCTAGATTGGTGTATGCTTATTGTAGCCTAAGAAATCTTTCTTGTACCTTCGATGTTACTGTATCTAGGTATATTCTATACCTATTTATCTTGTAACAAATCAAATCAAATCAATATTTTTATTATTCACTTCACACAGTCTTAACTGCTGCACTGAGATGCAGAACTAAAAGAGTTTGTTTTTGTAATCCACTACTTGAAACATAAATACATACAAAAGGGTTGGGCAAAAACCACAGAACGCTACCAGCTACAAACCTACATACTCCTTTTGCCCCGTCCAAGACCACGTCTATACGTTGACACAAACACCGTAGAAAAACCGCAAAAAAGATAAATAGGGAATGAAAGCTTGTGTGACAGTTTTTCATGATTGCCCATAGAAAATTGCATTGGAGGAATAGTTGATAAGGTAAAGAAGGCAAAAAAGTCATCTATCTCAACGATTTAATCCAACAATTAGCAAAAATTAATAAACAAAATTGAACGTTTTAATAACTTCCTATGTTAAATAAATGATATTGGAAATACGGAATCAAGATTCGTCCCTACTATAATTATCGACTGTCCATCTTACTACGATCCACGACAGATATTCCCTAGTGCTATTTCCAAAATGTTTCACACGAACCAAAAACCGCAGATCAGCAGATAAAATCTTGTCACGTTTGGTGAACTGTCAAAATTGTTCTCAATTTTCTATCGGTTTGATTCAATGTATGGACAGTTATCCGCCTAATTAATTAGATTCATCACAAAAAAAGTCAAAAGCGGTTTTGATCCAATAAACCCCTGAGTTTATTTTGGTTATCATACTGGACACTGAATGATGTTGGCTTTATAAAATAAAAGCAATTTAAGCGTTTCGTATTTCAATAATTGACTCGACGAACTTCCTCGTTGATTTAGTGATGGGAACCGCGACTGCAATATGAGGTCTTGGATTTGATTCCCGAATCGGGTAAATTGTTATTAGGGCTTTCCATCAGAAATTTCTCAGTCACGGAGTCTGTATTCGTGCTATGGGCTTGGCCCCTCTTACCCGTGTTAAAGGGGCCAAGGGGGGTGGGGGCTGGTGTTATGACTTAAAAACATAATTAGTGAAATGTGGGTGTACTTATTAGGTACACCTCTGACTTACCCCTTGGGTTTTCGGTAACATATGTAACACATATGTGTCACAGACATTTTAGACTTATTCGTCTTTGTTAACGGTTATAAAATGTCACTTTATCTATACTTTCTGGTGTAAAAAGCTCTCTCAACATTCAAATAAAAGCTAAAATATTTTTTTGCGCTGTAAGTTTGTCATACCGGTAAGTTAAACTTCAACTTTGAAAAACTACATTTCAAAAAACATAACAAAAATATAAGCAGTTAAAGCGGTCCAACGTTATAAGGAAACGCGCTAGCGTTTTTACTTAATCATTTTAATTTGAAAAAGCGTGTTTTTGACAAAAACAATGATATTAGAACAAAACAAAGCGTGGACGGACACATTTGTTTATTTTGAATGAAAAGTACAAAGTTAATTAAAATAATGCTGTTAATTTTGATTTTAATGCTGAAGTAATCAATCTTTTAATAAAAGATTCTATACAACCAGTAACAATGTCAAAATAGATGAAGGCAAAGACATTAAAACTAGCTGTATAAGTACTATCATTTCACATACCGATTCAAAACTTCACTACAACTTGGTGCTAGTCCCAGCAAATTCAGTATATCAGTATAATCTCACTGAGCTTATACCTAGCAATAATTTGTTGGGAACGGCATTATCCATGCACATTTGACTGAAGATATAAACGTAAAGTAGGCCGATCATAAGTGTGAATCACCTTCAGTACAGCCATGCGATGCATTCGAAGAATGTAGTGTTCTAGAAGGTGCAGACAAAAGTAAACTTTGAATGAATATTTGATGTGTGCCAACTCCGCTAATATTAGAAGTTTCTGCGACAAAATCCATCTCAACCAAGAGGTTCGTCGTTTCTTTATTAAGTTAAATATCAGTTCAAGAATGTTTCCACAGTTACGTCATGTAAACAACAAAACGTCATTTGACGAAGAAATCTTATTATATTTAACATCTTCAATTAGATCTTTGACAATCATTTCTATAACAACATAATTTTTTCTTTATTTTGCTTTTCTTCTCATTTTTACATTTTTAAATATTTCTTACATAAAAAACATTTAAAAATATAAAATAGTGGTGCGCCGGTATCGGGAGCAGGGTCAAAGCTACCGGTGGTTAGTGCTTCGAGACAGGAACCTCCTCACAATGCGGGCCGTATCGAGGAGGACTGGCTTCTGAATCAGGCCCTTGATCCAACCGCCTAAGGAGAGCTTCGACAGATGTTCGTCGAGGCTCTTGGCAATCAAGCCATTGGCCGTTACGACAATCGGTACAATGATAGCCGAGTTCACATTCCACATGTCGACAACCTCGTGTGCCAAGTCGAGATATTTTAGTTAACATCGTCTTTATTACTGTTAAAGTATTTGTAATCATACTCATCTTCAATCTTATCAGTCTAATGTTCAATTCCAGCAACACAGTTTCGAAGCCAATTTCCAGTAGTCAATTTCGCTCGTTTCGTGCCATAGAAACGAACGACCAATAAGCTTAGACCTCACATTCGTCGTACACCCATATTGTACGTACAAACGGCTAGATACCACGCTTCATATTCCCAGTGTAATCTGATCTGTAACAGTACAAAAGGTTCGAACAATGCCAAGCCAGGTTGTACTGGAAATGATCAGTTTCATGTGTTGCTGGGTGTACTTACGGACGCAGATAACTATGCATTCTCATGACAATATGTGTACCTATTTCCTTACCTCTGAATAGGTTATTGGAAAATTATATTGAGATATGATGACAGGTAAATAGTGTTTGTGGAATTGGAATGCGATTGTGATCTTAAGCGCCGAAATTAATGGTATTGTGCTGTTTAATAAATATAAATCTGTGTGAATTTATGAAGGATTCTCCTTATGAAGCATTGACAGAGGTTAATTTGTTATATTGCTTTTATACTAGACTATTGTTATGATTACTAAAAAACTTTTAAATAACCTCTTGTCCTCGGCTTCATTCATATTGGAAGTTATGCCACAGAAAGTCACTACCGAGGTATTATCTACCCTATGTCTTACCTAGCTCATGAACGGTTTTTTCAAGTGCAAAAATTTCATAGAAATTCATGCAGTTGTTAGGACGTCAAGATATGACAAACAAACACACTTTCACATTTATAATATGAAATATATAAAAATAGCCAGGATGATCCTAATTCCTACTAATATCATAAATGCGAATGTTTGTGAGGATGGATGGATGTATAGAGGTTTGTTACCTTTTCACGTCAAAACAGCTGAACAGATCTTCATGATATTTGGCACAGAGGTAGATTAGAGTCTGGAATAACACATAGGTTACTTCTTTTTTCGATATCACGCGGCCGAAACCGCGGGCGCCAGCTAGTGATCTTATAATTCTAAAACTAGATAAACAGAAAACAGTTGTATCTAAATTTGAAATCGACTCCCGGATTCAGAATGAATTATCAAATAACTTCATTACACTAACTACGTTGTAAAATTCGATAATTTCGGCTATAAACGGACATCGCCATTGGAGAGACATAATCAGACCTGCTTTATATTTTCACTGATTGATTATAATTGGTCAACGAATGATTTCACATAAATTAATGGCAATTAATTAATCTTGTTTTAACGTTAATTGATTGACAATGTTATTAGCGTATTTTGATTTATATCTTTTTGGTTTGTTTGTAGGATTGAACGTAAGCCAAACTAAGTTAACAGGACTTTTTCGTTTACCTTTTTCATTGAAATTTGCTAAGTTTTTTTCTTTATAATGAGAACTAACAGACTTTTCCAGCTGCAGAATGACTGAATGAAACCCGTTTCTGTTATTATTTCACCATTAGCTACTTTTTATTATTTTATTAAAACGTAGACCCACATTATGAATTTCTCCTGTATTGTGAGTGCGTTTACAAACATTTAAACTCACATACAATAAAAAAGTATGAATTTGACAGACAAACAAACAAAGTAATTGAAAGTGATTGACTGACGAAACGATTGGCGCAGTAGCTGAGCGATCGACAGCTGCGCTACGTGTCGCGGGTTCAATCCCCGCATGGAACAAATATTTGTATGGCCTACAGATGACTGTTCCAAATCTGGCTGTTTGTATATGTGAGTTTAAATGTTTGTAAACGCACCCACGACTCAGGAGAAATTCCAAGTATGAGTATTTTATTTAAAAAAATCCTGTACTTATACAATAAATGGATTCCAATTACAAACTTTTAAATTGCACCCAAGAAATACCGCTTCTTACTAACCCGAAAGCTGTTAGTTAGTACAACCATAACCATTTAACCGATTTGAAATCGTCAACTCAATAAAAAAGCACTGTACAAATTTCTGCAAATAAAATTTTAATCTGTTTACAAAATTAAAAGCAATTTAAAGGACGTTCCACTCATTTAGTGACCGTAACAAAGAAGCTGACGCAAATTTTAAATCTGTATTTTTTTATGCCGAAGAAAATGGTTGTTATGCTTATGTTTAAAACGAGATAATCTTCATTCCTGTCTCGTGTTATATAGTTAATCTTAATTGAAGAATGATTGTGAGACAACCTGCCAAAACTTTTTAAGATAATTAATCCAATTTCTTACACACATTTCGATCGTGTCAGCTTATTACAATTTATTTTCAATTTTGATTTGATTTTATTTTTGACACTTGTATTTTGAGAAGTTGGAAAGGGTTATTGCACTGCAACATTTGACCAATTATGTTTGTTTAGTGTTGTGGTCTCTGGATATTCAGAAATTACGAATGTAGTTCGATTGCCACATAAATACCAGTTGTTCTAATTATGTTACACTATCTGGCGCCCACAGCTTCGCCCATGTGTCATTCCAGACTATAATCTACCTCTGTGCCAAATTTCATCAAGATCCGTTCAGACGTTTTGACGTAAAAGAGTAACAAACATCCTTACATCAATACATCCATCTATCCATCCTCACAAACATTCACATATATAATATTAGTAGGATTAGTCGGAAGTAGGATATTATAACATTAGTTCACCTTACAGGCCTTACATATCGTACCTAATAATACAAATCGTAATAGTAAAAAGAACTGATCGTTTTACAGGTAGTTAGTGGCCCGAAAATTTGACAGCAGTCTTATCAATAGGTGTCGTATTGCCCGTATTAGTCCACCATCTCATCAGAATATCTGCAAGCTAAAAGGTAAGCTCTAGGATATTTTTTCATTCAGTTTCATAAGTTTTCTCAACCTAAATCTGTGTTCATTTATCGTTTTCATTCACTCTACATAACCAACTCATTATATCTTATAACATGTACCAAAGCAGGTATTAACAACATTTTATGCTAAATTGCGCGTACGTAGCGCTCATACGTCACAAACACCGCGCGAACATGCGATAGGGCGTGATTCATGTGTCCAGCGCGCGTCCAACTTATCGTGCATTTAATTGGGTGTTACGGGCCCCGTCACTCAAGATAATCCTTAAACAGTATCTTATTTCGAGATCCAAGTATCAGCTGTTGATAATATTGTGTGCGGAGTTCAGAAATTGGGGTGAAATTATAATTGAACTTTCATCTGATGCTGATCAACGTTTTTAATGGTGCTATTAAGAATATGTATTTTTAAATGTCGTCAACGTCATAATTTAAATAAAAATCTGCAATTCGTCAAAACAAAAAAGTCAATTACTTGATTCTCAAAAGCGTTTTTATATAGTTACTAGCCGTGCCCAGCGGTTTCGTCCGCTGCGCAGACTACCCTTATCACTTAGGTGTTTGAAAAATAGAAGCTAGTCGATCGTCAGTCCTACACGGTGATGCATACACTGATCCTATGCACACAAAATTTCATACGAATCGGTCCAGCAGTTTCGGACGAGTTTGTTTACAAAAACCGCGACGCAAAAATGTTATCTAATAAATAAAAATTGTGTTTGAGATAGATTTTAATCTTTCTTCCATCGATCCATTTTTCTTAGGTAATATATCTTCACGCTTGTAAGCTATGTAGGGTTTCACATTTCTCCAATTATGTTTAAGCGTTATATAATAGGGAAGGACTCTATTGCCATTAACTGGAGAAGAATCCATAATCTGGAGCTGCCACTGAGAAATTACTGATGAAAAAACATAACAACAGTTTACCCACCCGGGTTTGGAACCTAGGTCCTTATGCTCAGCAGTAGGGTTCGCGACCTTTTTTATTGTTCTTTATATATGCCTCTATTTCCAAATATCATAGCTCTAATAAGTTTTCAAGTTTTTTTTTAATAAAACGTTGCCCCATACTACGTACACTATTTTTCCTGTATCGTGGGTTTACTATCAGAGGAGCTCGTGGCTAAATAATAGCAGCCGCTCAGGTCGATCTTTAGGTTAAGTTGTGCATTCCTAGGTTGGTCTGTGGATGGGTGACCACCCGTTACATACCGAGTTTCCTCCGTGCCTCGGAAAGCACGTTAAGCCGTTGGTCCCGGCTGTCATTTGTAGATCTTTGACAGTCGTTACAGGTAGTCAGTGTTTCGAAAATCTGACAACCAGTCTTACCAAGGGGTATCGCATTACCCAGTACTAACTGGGTTGTGGAGGTCAGATAGGCAGTCGCTCCATGTAAAATACTGATATTCAGCTGCATCCGGTTAGACTGGAAGCCGACCCCAACATAGTTGGGAAAAGGCTAGGCAGATGATGATGTGGGTTTTACTATCAACATAAACGGCCATATCTTTTGACTGCGTATACTTGGAGGAATGATTTTTTCGCATCTCCACGGTACCACAGACTTCAGTAAAAGGTTTTTATTTAACTCGATACCTTTACGCGTCCTCCGGTCTTGACAGACGGACTACAAAGGATCCAATAAGAGTTCCGTTTTTCCTTTTGAAGTACAGAACCCCATAAAATATGGACTGTCAGTTGGTAAGTAATAGTGCCCTCAAGGACAACAACTGTTGCTATTTACCCAGAATTGCAATTTTTAACCACAAAGGCACCTTATTTGCAATCGCTTTAAGCATTTCTTTAACTGCCAAGAAAGGGCTAATTATGAGCCTAACTATTACCCTGGAGACGGACATAGGCTATTTCTTTTTTAAAAAGATTGAGATATGACAGAGAAAGAGGGAAGAAAAGGGAAAAAATCAATAAGGCGCAAGGGCAAAAACTGCAGGTAGCAGGTACCTACAAATCAGGAAAGGGGAATTGTTTTACCCCGAATTTAACGCGAGCGGAGCTGCGGGCAAAAGCTAGTTATATAAAAATGTGACAATGGCGTACAAACGGTTAATTGTCCACCAGCTGCTCTAACTTTTTCTTTATGTATTAATTTTTCACTTAAGGACAAAGCGAAAAATTAATACATTTCATGTCAATGTTTAAAAGAAGATCTGAATAAAATGTACTCAATACGTACTTTTCTCTTAATAAAAAAAGGGTCCCAAGAAATGATTTTCTGCCAAAAAGTAAGCAGAAAAAAATGTAGGTCTCATCTCTTCGAAATCCTACCAACGCGAACCGACAGTATTTGACAGTTCGGCCGATTGCATTTATTAATAGTTTTTGTTTTACTCAATACTTTCTGATTTTTTTTAAATTTAATTGCCCGTTGATGAAAGCAAATAGGTGTTTTTGCTATTCTAATTACAAGCAAAAAAGATTTCATTCCTAAATTAATATTTTTTGCGTTAAATTCGGGGTAACACAGTTCTCCTTTCCTGATTTGCTGTTACCTGCAACCAGCAGTTTTTGCCCTTGCGCCTTATTGATTTGTAATAGCAAAGCTAAGATTTCCCCTTTCTTTCCTTTCTCCCTCATATCTCACTTTAAAAAAAAACCGTCTCCTGGGTCCCAACTATATCTGTACCAAAATTCATCAAAATCGGTCAAGCCATTAAGGTGTGAAGAGGTAACAAACAAACTCACTTTCGCTTTTATAATATTAGTAAGAATTAAAATAAATAAGGGTAATGTTGAAAGTTATTAAGTTTTATCAGCAGAAATAAAGACTGTTTTGTAAGCTGGGGACACCTCGGTAAAATTTTATAACTGTGTATTAATACTGAATGGATTTTATACAGCTTTCGCGTAGCCATTTTCTTCGCCTGTTCCCTTCAGATTTATAGTTTGTTAACATCTTTTACAAGTCATATAAAGGATAACAAAATGTAACATCCCTTAGAATATCGGATAAGGCTATTAATTATTTACCATCAATTATTACAATTTTATAGCAAGGATGTAATATACATTTACAATAATCCATAACTAATAAGAAAACAGATAAAGTCACATCAAAGTTCGGTGTAAAATAGACTGATGTTTTTACGACAAGCCATAAACTGGTCTTATAGTTTTAAGTTCAACATCTCGGCTAACAAATTGCGTTTTATTGAGGAATGAAGCGTTTACGACAGTTGATATATATGAGGATGAATAAATGTACAAAGTTGATGGAAACTATCGTTGAACATTTTGTTTGAGGAGAAACTTTGTGGCTTATCCTCGACCAGCGGGGTTATTTCTCGGGGAAACTTTCCTGTGATAAGATTTTATGAGTGTCAACTAGTATTTGCTTACAATGTAGGGCATTGTTCAACTTCAAACTTTATTTACTACTACGATAAATTGGTTCTAGCAATTCCAAACTCTATTTCAAAGTGCATAAGCTTGAAAGTGCAAATAAAATGTAATACAACAGCTGATCCGAAAGCTAGGATATTTTTATTTTTTAAACCACACGAACTCCAGACCATATTAAATGACTAAACAAATATGGAACTGAAATAAAGAGTCATCAAACTTTTTATCGAATGTTTTTATCGTTCCGCATCCGCGCGACCAACCCATCTTCGCGACTGTACCGCTAAATTATACACCAAGGGTCCATAGTACCCCATTACGGAGGAAATGCTCACTAATGCATCTCATTCTCTATTTGTCAAATTATAGACCGCTGTGTGGTAGTAATCTCACGAAATAAGATAATGGCATCGGTGAGAGAGTGTCGTGAGTGGGCTTTTGGCTTGTTAAATGACGGACATCTGATATTTGCAGTAAAAGTGAAAGTTTTTGGGTTAGATTACAATAGAAATTAATTTGATTGGGGTATCAGTTACCAGATAAAGAGTGACGCAATATTAGAATGGACCGGTTGTACCACAGGTTTGGATATTGACATATATATCATCATAATTTTCTTTGTAAAATCATATTCCATTAGAGTCAGTTTGGAAAGTGAAAAATACAAAAAAAATGTAGCACAAATTAGACAGTGATTTGTGTAGTTATAAATAAACTCACTTAGTTATACAAAGGAGAAAGGATTTAAATATGAACGTGATATTTCTACTTAATGCCATAATGTCTCATTATATTGTCCATTTATGTCCGCAATCATAATAGGTCGCTTAGAAAGCGTTCACCGTGTACATGCTATCACATAAATGTTACTTTAAAAAATACAAAGAACTACCGTTTACATTTGCATACAAAAGGTAATCAGATAATTTATTATTGCTTTCAATCTGTTTGATGGTTTTGTTGTGCCTACTCATATAATTGATGGGTAATGTGCATTATACAAGAATAAATAAATAAAAAATAATGTAAGAAAATACTTAAAAGGTACAGCCATAAAGAATGCAGCTAAGTTTTTTGGGTAAAAATAATAGCTTCACAATTACAACAACAAAACTACATAAATGCACATGAATAATTGTACACGCCTGTCAACGGATTATTTATCCAATTATTTCCTTTAATTACTTGAAAAAAAAGAGCGAACTCGACTGTACCACTGCCATTAGCATACAAACAGTACTACCGAAGATATACGAGATAAATTGTCAAGATAAGGCAGCGGTGAAAGAAGTACACGCTGGCGTAATTACTAGTCGGCCGTGTCTAGGTGTAAAAGACCGCGTAAATCGCTTTGCCCGGATAAAATTTCCCGTCATCATTTGCAGGGTTGGGTGTTACAACTGTCATAATTCTATGCGGTTGCGAAGTGTGGTTGCGCGTTATTAGTGTTTGAGATTAATTTTATTATACCGGTAATAACTTTAGACAAGTACACAGAATCTAATTTTGTTGCCAAGCAATTTATTCTTGTTCCTTTAGATTAAGTTGGTTGTATTTTATTTAAATGGAAATTTCAATGTCTTAACTGTCACCGACACATAGCAATCATGATAAAACATACTTTCTGTTCGCAAGTTTGTTTAATAAAAAGTTGTCAATACTTATACAACAGATGTTAACTAGACCATGAAGTCGGGTTGCGAAATTGTTTTACCAATTTTGACAACATATCCTTTCAAGAAAGAAACTTAATTCAAGTTGAATCTGTCAGTGACAAAAATACCTTAGGGTCTACAAAAACTAGATAGATAACTATACAAGACGAGACTGTTATTAATAACTTACTTTTTTTTTTATTTTTTTGTTAAATGTATATTTTGGTTAAGATTTATTTTTTGAGTAGGCTGTGTTTTTACACTTGTATTGACTAGCTCTAGCGACTAGCTCTTAAACAAATATTTGTACCCCTTGCAACACATAGTGAAACATTTTTTTATCATACATATCTAAATAAATACTTACTCAATTTTACTTATGTGAAACGAATAAACCTATACGAAAATTTTGGCCAAAAACATCTGTAGAACAAGTTTAAGGTAGGAAAGAAGTTCTTTACACTGCAGCGGAACACAAATATAGATGACTGCCAGCCATCTATGCCTGCCATCTATGTTTTTTATTCCAGACTGTAATCTAACTCTGGGCCAAATTTCATCAAGATCCGTTCAGCCATTTTGACGTTTAAGAGTAACAAATATCCATACATCCATCCTCACAAACATTCGCATTTATAATATTATTAAGTAAGATAGTTAATAAATAACTAGTGTAGATAATTCAAAGTCATTGTGGTAACACAGTACTAAGGTCGACTTTATATCAATCTATCTCAAAATCTAATTTCTTTATATTTCATACGTAATTACATAAAGTTTTCCACCTTTAATCCATTTTCTAGTTGTCACTCGACACCCACAGACAGATAGTGTATCAGGTTCACGCTCAAGCAAGAGTCGAAATTAAATTAATTAGGAAAATTACTTTAAAGCTAATAACGAAAGAGAATCGTGTTTCGTCTCGGTGAATAATAATATGTTGGTAGGAATGTGAGATAGGGGTGTAACTAAAATATACGTATATTGTAAAGCTGTGGAAATTCTGGAGAAACCTGACTTATTTAAAGATTTTGTGAAGAGCAATTTATTTTCAAGTCGCAGATGAAAAAGACGGAAATTTAAACGTTACAACGTTTTATCCTCTTTATCCAAAAGAAAGATGTTTTTCATTAAACTCGTATGATAGTAATACACGACTAGGCATAGAAACCCGCAACCCGGGAAACAATTTTTCTGCCCGGGTTGCGGGTTGTTCGAAAGAGATACTGCGGTCCCGGAATACAAAAGGCAAGCAAACAAATGAACATAGGTTTTAAACAGTAAAAGACTTAACTTCCCTGCGTTGGGCGAAGTGGGAGAGGCCGCTTCACCCCTAAAAAAAGACATAGAAACTACAGATCATGCTTGTGTATGGAGACAATTTAAGCTGTTACAAAATACTCGTAATTTTTAACAACTTATGTCGTCTGCCACTGCTGGGCAAATGCCTCTCTTTTCTCCTTCCACGCCGAGAGGCCTGTGCGATCTGTCCATGTAAGCAAATATGATCAGTTCGTCACGCCACCAACCCCGCTATTGACTAATCGACGCTGTCCTTCCTCGTCCAGTCTGTGACGATCTAGTATTTTGACGACACGGTTAGCGCAGTGGCTGAGCGATCGACTGCTGCGCTGCATGTCGCGGGTTCGATCCGCGCACGGGATAAATTATAGCCTACAGATAGTTGTTTCGGGTTTGGCTGTTTGTGTATATGAGTTTAAATGTTTTTAAACGCAACCACGATACAGAAGAAATTCCAGGTGTGGGGCAATGTCTTTTTTTTTAAACAGTATGATAGAAGGCTTTAGTTCCTAACTATTGTTATCCAATTTGTGGGATTATAATTCATAGGCTTTTTAGTCGCCACACGATCATAGTAATACTTTTTAGACGGACGGGACTTAATGACTCTCTTCCGTTGTTTCAAACTGAATAATAAACTTGTCAAAATAAAACACACAAATAAAAAGCTGCGGAAATCTGATGGCCATCAATAAATGAATTGTGGCCGGAAAAGGGGTGTACCATCAGCCGTCCACACTACTGGAAACTGACATATGTTTTGAAATTCTGCTTGTAGATAACGGGTATGAAACCTGTCATTATTTGTGCATTATTGCAAACGCGATGCTAAACACTTCGTTTCTATAGCTACATGTTAATTAAAAACTCATTGTCTCCTTTCACATGACGAAAGAGGTAGCGCCTTGTTTGTCGTCTCTTTGGGATGTTTTATTCATTCATTTGTTATGATAAAAAAAAAACAAATACGTTTTTAGTCGCAGTGTCTAAGCGATTGGTTGCTAAGTACCATTGAAAACCACGTGTTTTACAAACGCTATACTTTTCAATAAAATACTTTTTTTTGGATAATAAATAAATATGTTGGGACAACTCACACACGGCTATCTGATCCCAAGCTAAGCAGAGCTTGTGTTATGGTAACCAGACAACTGATATACATACTTTTATAATTTATAAATACATAATATTTAAAATAAAAATTAATAAATATTTAATATTTATAATAGATTAATCACACCCAGACACAGAACAAACAATCATGCTCATCACACAAAGTTTGTCCTGGGTGGGAATCGAACCCACGACCTCCGGCTCAGCAGTCAGGGCCACTAACCACTAGACCAACAGGCCCGTCAAATCATCGTCAGGATGGAAACTTGTCCTGCTCTGGACGCGGTGGGGAGCGGGGGGGAGTGTCAGACTTGTACTGACTAAACCCACCCATGTTCCTTCTTTTAACTTAGTATTCCGAGGCTGCGGTTTCTCTTTGCAAGCCCCGCAAGAATTTGACCAGCTTTCTAAGCACTTCTCCCGTTGACTGAAATGCGGAGATATTTTTTTATGTTCTGTTATTCTTTCTAAACTCCTTTAAGACACATGCAAATAATTTTTCTTCGAAATTTGTCAGTAGATGTGAAATTCAAAGAATATGTGATTCACCGAATAGTTATTCAGTGTCACCCTCAACTATTTTGAAAGTGTTTTGATTTCTCAACCTCTAACCATTCCTCGAACAGTAAAAACATCTAACAAAAACACCTGCATCTAACATAAAATCCCAAACATAACATGTTGCGTACCAGGCGCTCAGATATTAGAAAGAGTAATCAAAATAAAATTATATTTATTCGAAGTGATAGTCTTGGATTCGGTTCCGGTCTTAATGGGCGCCCGGCAGGTGGCGGCGCGTGGAGACGAAGAAATATTATACAGTATGGTGTCAGACTACTGGGTGGGGTTCCGTGTGTTTGATTTAATGAGGATAGCGTGGTAGTAAGGTTTTTTTTAAATAGTTAACCATGCTAAATGTAAAAGGAAGTACATTGCTTAAATATGTTTCAGGGTGAATATAAGTAGATACACTAGTACTAATTATGAGTATTACCGTATCATAACAAATATGAGGCTAATTGACAAATGACAACTGTGATTTAATAATGAATGAGATTAATAAAACAAAATTGGCTATAAAAGTTCGTGTTGCAAAATCACTGACAAGTGTAATCAATACAACGTGGTTTTAGTCAAATTATTTTAATCGCTAAAACAAACTACGTTTTATGTTCTGCCATTTCTTTAAGTACTTTAAAAATATAACTTTAAAACATAAGCAAACGCCGGGAGATGTTTGGCTCTAAAAAACACGGTGTAAAAGTGACCAAAACCAAACACATTTAATAACAACAAGGAGGAACCTTAATAAAGTAGTCGATTCACTCAACGTCGACGCCGAGTGTGACCGATTTGACATCACGCCAACGACACCTGCGGAGTACGTTTGTTTTACTTGCATTTACAACAGCTGCCCAATTTATATGGCCCTGGTACATTACAACCGGTATTAGTACATTAATGACGGTGAGATTTTCAGACTTATATTCATATTTTATGTTTATTAAATATATTTGAATATTTTTTGGAATATATTGCATGACTTTGAGACATTCTTGACACTATTTATGTCAAAATGGTGTTGATGTTAAAGATACTCCTGAGAAACTTACCATAAAATATTATGTAGGTACTAGCTTACGCCCGCGATTTCGTCCGCGTGGCAAAGTTAGCGTTAGCCCAAAGTAACTACTTTGGGCTAACGCTAACTTTAACCTGCGTGATGATTGAAAAATAACAAATTATCTTAAATATCGTTCTGTCCCTTTTTCTTCCCCCTTTCTCCCGCTTTTCTAACTTAAAAAAAAAATTATTTGTCCGTTTCCAGCGTCCCAACTATCTCTGAACCAAAATGCATTAAAATCGGTTTAGCCATTTAAGCGTGAAGACGTAACAAACTCACTTTCGCTTTTATAATATCAAGTAAGGATAACGAAGTAAACGTTGCCGTGACGTCTGACAGGGGAGTATCGAAGAGGAAAACGTATTGAGCCGACCCAAATTGAATGGGACAAGGGCAGGAAAATGATGATGATTGTATAACGTACTGCTATCTGCAAATCTACATCTAAAGCGCGAATTTTGGGTGTGTAACATGTACTCTAGTTTAAACTACACAGTCTTGACTATGAATAGGACGTCATGCTTAGGTATACAGTAGAAGACTAATCATTATTACCAGGAGCGATACAGTGTTGAATGTACGGTTTAGCTTGTATATTAGAAGACCGTTGCTTGTATATTATTACCAGGATTGGTAGCGAATATACGGTGTCGAATGTACTGTTTACGCCAATATGCATTTTATAATTTCCTATTGTAATCCTAACTATATTCTTACTAGTATTATAAAGGCGAAATAGAGTTTTTTTGTTTGTTACGTCTTCACGCCTAAATGACCAAACCGATTTTGATAAATTTTGGTACAGAGATAGTTGGGAATCTGGAGACGGACATAGGCTAATTAAAAAAAATAGATAAAGGGAAGAGAGAGAGGGAAGAAGAGGGGAGAGAAAGATATTTTTTTTTCGATCGTCACGTGGTTGGCGCATCTATGCTAACTTTAGCGTTAGCCCAAAGTAACTATGCCACGCGGACAAACGGAAGCTAGTATGTAATAAACATCAAAGTTCTATAAAGAACAGTCACGTGGTTCCAACGGTCACTGAAGATGGGACGTACCGCCAAGAGACAGGAGGATTTGCCGTTGGTCAAGGATGGAGTGCCACTGAGCGCACAGGAGTCGGCTCTGCTGCTGGCTGAGACCTTCTACCCCGAGGACCTAGAAGAGGGAGAAACCGAACACCACCGTCGGACAAGAGAAGCGGCCAGTCGTGTAAACGAGTGGGCGCATGATGAAAACCATGACCCGCCGTTTACACATCTGGAGCTGAAAACCGCGGTGGAAAGTTTCAACCCGAAGAAGGCACCCGGGGCAGACGGTCTCACAGCCGACATCTGCGCTCAAGCTATTTCTCGGGACCCAGGGACGTTCCTTGCACTGGCCAACAAGTGCCTGGAGCACGGACACTTCCCTGGGGCCTGGAAAATGGCCACGGTGGTAGTCCTCCGCAAGCCCGGCAAGGAATCCTACACCACCCCAAAATCGTACAGGCCAATCGGCCTCCTACCGGTCCTAGGCAAAGTGCTGGAAAAAATGTTAGTAGCCAGGCTAAAATGGCATCTCATACCGCGGCTCAGTACTCGCCAGTATGGCTTCATGCCACAAAAGAGCACCGAAGACGCCCTCTATAACATGATACAACACATCAAAGGGAAGTTAGAACAAAAGAAACTGATCACTGTTGTATCACTTGATATATAGGGAGCCTTCGACAGTGCATGGTGGCCGGCAATAAGAACCAGACTGGCTGAGGAAAAGTGCCCGGTGAATATCAGGCGGATGCTAGACAGCTACTTGACCGGTAGGAGTGTGCGACTTAGGTACGCGGGTGTGGAGTGCCTAAGACACACAAACAAGGGGTGTGTGCAAGGATCTATTGGCGGTCCGATCCTTTGGAACCTAATACTAGACCCTCTTCTGAAAGGACTGGAGGAACGGGGAGACCACTGTCAGGCCTTCGCCGATGACGTAGTAATGATCTTCGACGGTGACACAGCATTGGAAGTTCAAGGACAGGCCAATGCCGCCCTCGAGTATGTTCGGGCGTGGGGCATCAGAAATAAGCTGAAGTTTGCACCACATAAAACTTGTGCAATGGTAGTAACCAGGAAGCTTAAGTACGATGTCCCACTCCTGAGCATGGGCGGGGTAGACATTGGCATGTCCAAGGAAATGAAAATTCTGGGGCTCACCGTCGACCACCAGCTCACTTTCAACAGTCATGTCGCAAATGTTTGCAGGAAAGCTGTTAACATTTACAAACAGCTGGCACGAGCGGCAAAAGTGAGCTGGGGCCTTCACTCGGAGATCATCCGCGTCATCTATACGGCAGCGGTCGAACCGATTATTCTGTACGCCGCCAGCGCCTGGGCACCTGCCGCCAAAAAAGTAGGGGTTGCAAAACAACTCGCTCTGGTCCAAAGGGGATTCGCACAGAAGCTGTGCAAAGCCTACCGCACGGTATCCCTGAACTCGGCACTGGTGCTGGCTGGAATACTCCCACTTGACCTGCGTATAAGGGAAGTGGCTGCATTATACGAGGCCAAGAAAGGGGTACCCCAGCCAGTGTTGGGAGGCAGGGAGGTCGAACGGATGGCTCCAGCAGCAGAAGCTCCGCACCCCGCAGACCACGTCGAACTGGAGTTCGGAAGCCTGGTAGACGAGGAACAATACGAGAGCCACAGCGACCTCGCTGTGCGCATTTTCACAGACGGCAGCAAGATTGAGGGCAAGGTTGGGGCGGCGCTATCTTTGTGGAATGGTGCCACCGAAACAAAGGCCCTCAAGCTTGCCTTGCCGTCTTACAGCACCGTCTACCAGGCCGAGCTACTGGCCTTACAAAGAGCGGCAGCAGAGGTGCTCAAGCGCAGAGAAACCACATTCGGCATCTTCAGCGACTCCAGAGCGGCCCTTCAGTCGGTCGTAAACGTCAGGTCCTCCCACCCCTTGGCTGTGGAAACAAGGGACGCCATCAGACGCTGCAAGCTCCAGAACAAGAGCGTCTCCCTGTTCTGGATAAAAGCCCACGCGGGGTTGGAGGGAAACGAACGAGCCGACCAACTTGCGAAGGAAGCTGCCCTGAAGTCGAAGAAGAAGCCGGATTACGACCTGTGCCCCGTATCATTCGTCAAGCGGCAGATCCGTATGGAGTCGCTTGACGAGTGGAATGAGAGGTACAAGAGCGGTAGCACAGCCTCCGTGACTAAAATGTTCCTGCCTGATGCGATCGACGCCCACAAAATTGTGCTTAGACTGAAACCAGCCGGTATAGTCACACAAATTTTAACAGGGCACGGTGGGTTCTCCGAATACCTGCACCGTTTCAAGTGTAAGGAAAACCCAGCGTGCATCTGCGAACCGGAAAAAGTGGAGTCGATCGCACATATTCTCGCGGAATGTCCTGTTTTTGTAAGGGAACGATTAGACGTGGAAACAAGATTAGGGACGGCAATAAATGAGTCATCAATAAAAAACCTAATGTCAGACACTAAAATTAGACAGATCTTTTTGGAGTACTGCGTCAAAATTGTTGGAAAAGTAATTGATAGAAACAAAGTAAGTTAATGTTAAAGCGAAATTAAATTCCATGCTTTATTAAATATGACATTCTCTTCAAGAAACGATATTTAAATAAAAGCATAGAATAAGACAAAACATTATATATAATTAAAATTAAAAAATTCAGCAGCAAAACTAACATGTATTTATTAAATAAAAACAAAAGCAAATTAAGCGAAAAGCGCTAAAAAGGTCTCTGACCATGTCAGAGGGACCCGAGCAGAGCAGGAGGGTGGTTTTAGTCGGTTCGAGTCCGACACTACCTCGACTGTCTCATAATCTGTGAGGCAGTCGAGGTGTCCGTGGGGATTTCCCCCTCCTGCCAAAAAAAAAAAAAAAAAAACGGTCACTGAAAAGTGACATTGTGAAATGTGGTACAATAAAAACAAAAATAATTGAAATTAATTCGGTGCCAGTTTAATGACTGGTTTTGGTAAAATACCGTATCAAAATTCTCTCTGAACTTTTATCGAAAATTCTTTTAACAAATTACCGAAGCGAAACTAAAGACAGATTTTAAAGATCACTTACAGTTATCTGCAGTTGTGAAATCCCGTTACATTTACTTTATACAAATCGTCCAAGTTTAATAATCAACACAAAATTGTAACCAACTTACTAAGACCCCTACTAACTGAATGGTTCCAAATGTTCCAGCGAAGATTTTAAATGTATGGAAGTTCAGATTAGAACGGTGTCGTTATGACAACCATAACATTCAATCAGTCAAGTTCATTATAAACAAACGGCTGGGATTAATACAACCAGCGTCACGGTTGCTTGTTTATACAAAATTTATAATAAACATCAAAAATTATGTGGCAGTTTACCATATTTAAATTTTTACGCTTTAAATTAATGAAGTATATTAACGACTCTACTCAGAAAGGGTCAATTATATAAAAAAGATTTTAACACAAATATTTCTATTTACATAAAAACGCAAAGTCTTAATTCAACACTAATGACATTACCACTAATGGCGAATCGACATTCAGTATGAATAAAAAATATAGGAAAAACTCTCCATCGAAAAAGTACCACTTGCGTGAATTGACGCTTAATTACGTTTATCATACCGTCGTCTTTTAGAATTGAATCTTAAATCTATCGAATACGTGAAACTTCACATAACTCTGTATAAACAGTCAAACAGTCAAGTTGTCGTAAAAATATCAGGAAAATAAGCTTAAACATTCAAATTGCTGTGAGTAACCTAAGCTTGAATATTGTGTAAGCACCGGATTTTGTTTAGGGTTAAGCTTTTTCGCTGTAAAGTTCTTGTTAATGTTTATTGCTTAATATGCTTTCATGTTGTATGTGAATGTAATCACATTTTCTTTGAGTAAGGTTGGCGACCGGACTAGAGATTCATTCAACCTCGGAAATATTAGTGTTTATGCCAGCAAATGTACTGAGAATTTTATGCTGATTTAAATTTTCCACTTCTTCTTTTAACCATCATCATTATTTGTTCAGCTTCAGTTACCTGTCTAACCGTATGCAGCTGAGTACCAGTGTCTTCTTAGCGTATAGATGGCAAAATGTTTATCTCAAAACTCATCCATCATCGCGCTAGTTCATTTCATATAGTGATATTACAGAATATCATAAATTCATATTTGGAACGTGGGATAAAAAGGGTGCAACACACTAAACCATATCATCCACAGACAAACCACAGCCCCAAAAAATACTACAAAAATAAATATCAAACCAGCCATATACACAATACAACTCATTTACGAAGAAAACACAAATGAAACAGTTAACTAACGCAACATAAAGGAATAAACGAATGAATTGGCACGTCGTTACAGCCCCCACACCTATTTGGCATTACGAAAAATATGTCTTCTTGCATGCGACCAATTGCAAGTCACGCCCTATCCCCTTTTGAGTTAACGATCGAGAATTATGACCTTTTAGGGTGATGTCAAGGAAATATTGTGTTACAGGTCTGGTTTTATACGTTTTATGGCCCGACTATTATATTTTTTTTAAATGGAGTTCTTTATTTGACCGCTGTTGTTGTTTTTTTTTTAATGTGACTTTTTATTTTATGTATTCTTTTTTTGAAAATTTGTTGATGTTCTCTGTTTAAAGTTTTTTAAATAGTATAGATATGTATGAAAGTAGCTGTGATTGCATTTTTAGGGTTCTGTGCCTCAAAAGAAAAAATGTTACCCCCTATAAGATCACTTTGTTGTCCGTCTGTCTGTCTGTCTGTGAAGACGCTTTGTCTCAGGAACGCGTAGAGGTATTAAGTTGAAATTAAAACTCAATACTTAAGTCTGTGGTTCCTTAAAACTGTGAAAAAAATCAACCCATAAGGCTAAGCAGTCAAAAGAAATGGCCATTTTATCGCAAGTTTGTAAGGAACGCTTGGTGCACGAGCTCGACTTAAACTTGTCCGGTTATTTTCTATCTAGCTCTACTTTATGATATTGGTCTGTTTTATTAGTAAATGTCATACCAACAACTATACGTCATGTACATTATAGATTCTCCAATATAAATTCCATCCAAGTAATATGTAGGTACACACGACAGCACATCAACCTACACAAAACCATTATAACCTGATCTCTCTACTTCGGTGTGCGATCCGTAGTAGAGAGATCGGGTTATAATAGTTTAGAATAGGTTGACCTGCCATCGTGTGTACTAGTATTCATTTGCATGCGTTTAGACTGGAAGCCGAATCTAACGGACTTGAGAAAAAGCTTGCTAACCCGCTATTCTCCTCTAATATACACACAGTCTTAACGATTAAGCCCCACGCCCGCACTCTTGAGACCAACTGGAAAACGCTAACAAGCCATTCATACAGTTTTTTTTTCCATAAACGAGTTACGCAAAATAAAGAAACAACCCCCTAATGACTTATATAATTATTCATAATTGGACACTTAGGCGATTTAGTTCGAGTGGAGTTTGTTTAGGCGCTAATTTAGAACGCAAATTCGTACACATTTGCATTTTTGATTTGGATTATTATTGGTTTTTATAATGTTTGTCAGCGGTTTGTCTAATAAATAATAAATTGTCATATTAAAAGGGTTATTGAACTCTGTAGATATAGCATTTAAAATATTGATATACTGCTCCTACTGTTTCGAATATAAAACGCTACAATTCATTTCGATAGTGATAATATTGCACACAATCGTAACTGATACAACTAACAAGGAAATTTTTCAGGAGACCAAAGAAAACAATTTTCGTTGTATGGAAAGTATGAACATTATAACTAAAGGTAATTGAAGTTTTGATAAATATGTACAATTACAAAAGCGGACTTCATGCCTTAGGCATTTTCTACCAGTCAGCCTTAGGGTGATGCAGGTACAAAAACACTGATGCAATTTGACAGAAAATTTCAGATGATGAATAATTTTTTTGATGGACGGAGAGCGAGAGAAAGGCCAAAGAAAAGATGGATGGATTGTGTAAGAAATGATATGAAGGAGAAAGGAGAGAATGATGCCGTGACGTCTGATAGGGGAGAATGGAAGAAGAAAACGTGTTGCGCTGACCCCAAATAGGACAAGGGCAGGAAAATGATGATGAATATTTTTTTAAATAATATATATGTTAGATCATAAATAGGTTGTAAATAATCAGTGTACGTAAATTATGTTTTGTAAGATAGTTGCGATTGATAACCGAAAATTCGAATACAAGAAAAACTATAAATTCTCGGTTTCAGAGTTGTCCTAGTTTAGATCTAGGTGCGCGATATATAGAAGGTATTTCTCATACACTTAGGTCAGAGTTTTAAACTATCTATGTTGTAGTCATATGTTAATACCTCTGATATTTAAAAACACTATCAGATCCTTATCATTAGAAACCCTTTATTAAACAAACTAAAAACAAAAGACGACTGGAATAGAACTGAGAGACACGCCAGATATCAAGACATTGCGAAATATTGTTGATTTATTAACTTTGGATCAACTGTGGTAAAATTATCTCTCATCGCTGATATATTAATAATAATGATCCGGTATTAATACGTCTAGGTACGGATTTAATGGTGCGTTTCTTCGGAAGCCCTGTAGCTTATTGTCTTGGGAGTATACTTAGACATATGTTGCCTTGAGATTTCTACTGTCATCAATCATTGTTTGGAGAATGTGTAGTTTATGGTAGACATTTCTGAGCGAAATGAGACTTGCTTTTAAGAGTAACATTATTCTCTTATAACTTTAGTTTTCCCTACGTATAGGTACTTATTTAACAACTCACAGAACAGGAACATAAAATAGGGATAAAGGTAATGTTTATTTTTACAGAAATCTCTTCCAGCAAACCTGCGAAAGGAGAGTAGATAAAAATAGATGTAGACATACTGTGTAAAAAAAGAGAAAATAAAATAAGTACATAAAAACATTAGCAAATAATTCCTAAATACAATTTAAGAATATACTTTCATACATACAAGTATAAAGACGAATATATAACATAAATACAATATTAAATGTAAATACCTATGCAACTATGGCAAAATGGAAAGATAATAATATATTCTTTCACCAGTTTCCCTTTCTCTATTGATCATTTAAATATCCAAAAGTACCTACCCTGTATTTCCAATATTTTAAACACACATGACGAATTCTAATCATGGTGATTGCTAACATTTAAACTGATCCCGGCTTACTGCGCCCCAGGTAACATTCAGACATTAAACAAATTGAAAATGCCCCGATACTGCAGCCCTTTCGAATTTTAGTACTGATTGACAATTCGCCCTTGCTTATGGAGCCAACTTATATTTCCCATGAGCCTCGGGCTGTTTTATGGTGATTCCCCCTTTGAAACAGTAAACATATGCCTGTAATCCGACACTGTTCTGTCCCGTTTTGACTTCTAAGAAACGATAGAGATGGTTGTCGAGTTATATCCAGGTAGTTTCAACTTGGATAATGTGGTACGGGGGCTGGACGCACACACATATTCCCTTGTCTCCCCTACGCGGTGAATTCGACCCTAAAGTTCTAGGCTCCCCTAATAAGCTGTCGCGTCTCACCTTAGGGTAGTACCATACCATGTCGTTTTAGGCAAAGATCAGAGCGTTTGAGATATGAAACGTAAAATTGGTAGGGAAGGATAAATGAGTTATGAAAAAAAATATAAGACAGTATTTATGTATGGCAGTTGCATACTTGTAATATTGTCATTATAAGGGAAGCCATTGTAGATGTCATTAGACTTTACACTATGAAGAAAAAATATTAATTGGAGTCACACAGGACAACTACAATAAAAAAAAAACAAAACATAACTAAAAACAAAAAAAAAACTGTACGAGGTCAAGCGTATCTGAGCATGGTGCTGGCATTCTGATAAGGTCACAAAAAAATATATGTTTCAGGAAACAAAGCAGCTAAGTCAATTTTCCATTCAGTAAATGTTCCTGCGAGCCATTGTTTAATAAGATTTTGCACCGAGACTCAAGTCTCAGTATGCGCAAAAACATAAATCAACATGCAAAACTATAGTCTTGCTCTAGTCTACCTACCTAGTACCTTATAGTCTTGTTGCTACCTTACACAGTACAAAGTCCGTCGGATCTACCAGCAACATGTTCTTTGCCCACAGCTGAGGTGAGGTCACGTGATTAATGTGCGGGGGAGGACGTGACGGACGATAAACGTACCACCGTCTGATCATCAACAAGTTGCAAATTAATATTGCGCAAGTCTCCCTGATGTTTATGAGAACATACTAGGGATGTATGCTTGTAATTTATGAATTTAAGACGACAGTCTCGGTGGAGAAGGTAAATGATGTAGGTGTGAATATGAGCTTTAATATTGCGTAAGACAAAGGGTTAGAATTGCGTGGTTATTTTGTTTTTGGCTGTAATTTGGACAGTGATCGTCATCTATGTTCTACAGCAGTTTAAATGGTGATGTAATGGCATTTTCTAGACATCATTCAGGATTAATGACTCATTGTCATCGCTCATATTTTTAGGATTTTCATCATCATTAACGTTTTAAACTTGTTGACTAACCTTTTGAATGGAACTTCAAAGTCCAACTTTCGCAATTTAATTTAAAAATATAATGGTGTTAATATTTAGCTTCATTATATCAAACAAACCAACCTTCAAACCAAGTCTTAATAAACATCTAGACAATCATACTTGTACAATAGATACAAAGATGTGCAATTTAATGCAATCGTTCCACTTACAAAATTATCTCAATCAACACCGTATCTTTTTAATTCCTAACAACCTATTTGCGTGCGACCGTACTATTCTTTTTATCAACACCTTAATAATTAACCCGTTGATGGTATCTTGTACCATCTAACCTACTCACGTCTACTTTTTTCAATCTTCACACGTCAAAATATCTAGCTTTATCAAAGAGATCGGTGTGACGTAAACCGTCAGCGTTCCTTGAATACAATGTAACAAGTTGAAACATGGGAGATAGCATCAGCAAAAACGGAATAGGATTAGATATATTAGTTCCTGTTCTGCGCGAGCTAAAGTTGAAACTGTATTATTCAAGACGAGAAATTCTCATTTTTCTTGAAAAATAAGGAAAATTTCGAAGGTTCGGTACGGGAACTTGATTAGTTTGTATCTTGCCAAAATGTGTAGCGTATGTTTGATACCAGCTGCTTGTATGGATAAAAAAGTTAATTCAAAAATTGGAGTACTTAAATTCTTTGGTTTAAAACAAAAATGTTACGTTCACATAAGTACTCTTCGGACCGTTTGCAACAATGTTTTCGTACCGTAACAATTAAACTACATTATTTTGTACGAAGGCTATTAAAAAAATATATATTGACGCACGAGCAAAAATGTGCCGGCGGAACACCACACTAAAAACAAATGCCCGCGTAAAGTGGCCGGGCGACTGCGCGGGCGCCGTTCCTTTGGCGTTAAAATGCTCTCGCGGTACCCGAGCGTTCAAAATAACGAGCTTGAAGGAAACCGGAGGATTTCTTAGTAAAGTTAACAATCTCACATCTGTGATACTTCAGCCAGGTACATTTACTTACACCAAGTGTTTGCCTGAGATTCTCTTAAAGAAGTATTAAATAACAATCAGGGAACAAGCGTGTTTATCAAGCGATCCTTTACTTTGTAGTTAAGAAATTATATTGAAGTAATTTTGGGAAAAGTTCTTAATTGGAAGGGTATTTATTTCAAAGGGATTATTTGTAAACACTTGAACTCGTGTGAACGAACTTGCCTATTCCTTCTGCTCCATGATATTTGACGGCATGTTTGGCGCAGTGGCTAAGCGATCGACGTTCGATCCCCGCAGGGAACAAATATGTGTATGACATACAGGTAGTTGTTTCGGGTCTGGCTGTTGTGTGTAAAGATACTCACGATACATGAGAAAATCCTAATGCAAGGTAAGATGGATGAAGAAACAAAACAAGACAAAAATGATGAAACTTTTAATGTTGGATCAAACTAAGTAATATAGATTTTTAGAAAGGTTTTCATTCTGATGATACAATAATTTTACATTTAAAGATAAAAACCCAGCATTCTTTACAATTGCTAATCCGAACATCCTTGAAAACACACGCAAATCCAATTTGACGCAAATAAAACCATAGCTAACAAAAAATTCAGTTTAAACTAACGAAGCATTTGAACAAACTAAAACACTAGAAGACCTATTGTAAAAAATAACCTGTCCCGTAAAGAGTATGCCTTCATCACGACATCCTGTACCATAAAACATTTTCTTACATAATGAAAGGTAATTTATGCGAACAGAAAAGTATCTGTCTTCGACTTGAATAATACTGCTAGGGAAGAGACCACACAAACACTGGATGTGTTAGTTAGTTAGAACCGTAGCTAGCAGCGAATGGGAATTTGGTTAGATAATTAATTATAACGTAGCATGTGGCTTGTCTAGCAATGTCAGAAATCTAAGTTTGTGGTTCTGCTGTTACTTAGCTTGTTGAAAAAAGTGTTTTGAAAATACAGTCATGATTTTATGTACATCAAGGAGTCTTCGATAAATTAACAAAAATTAAATACTTTATTTCCATCTAGGAGCATTTTAAAGAGCTCATTCCTAAGCAATTGCCACCTCTGTTTTTGTGGATGGGAAATCATCAAAGAAATTCCTCTGCTCTGGCCGGAGCGGAGGGGAGTGTCAGGAGTGTCAGACTTGAACTGACTAAAACCCACCCATGTTCCTTTTACTTCTTTTTGTTCCGGGGCCGCCGTATCTCGGCCGTACTTACTATAAAAAGTAAAATAACATAATAGAATAAAAATAGCCTAACCTGAGTAGGTTCAATTTAAAGTATTCTGTGTCCATGGACCGACCTCAAACGTACGGTCTTGTAAAAGAACATTCTAAAATAAACGTCCCGAAAATAGAACACACCAGTTCCTCCACTTCCACCAATAATCCATCAACAGACATACCTTCTACTAAACTAAGTTTATCAAGGTTCAATTCAAAGTATTCCGTGTCTTTATACTGACCTCAAACGTACGGTCTTGTAAAAGATCACTTTAAAATAAACGTCTCTAATATAGAACACACTAGTTCCTCCACTCCCACCAATAATCCATCAACAGACAAACCTTCTACTAAACTGAGTTTATCAAGAAGTCACCTGTTATTTACACAAGGCACGAGAAGTGTTTCCGTAGAGTATGCAAGCATATTTGCATTTCATTACCGCAACTCCGCTAGTTTACTTTGTTTATAGCACTCGAGATATGCCGCACCGCTTACTTACTCGCTACATAATTTATTTTACCAACCCGCACTGAGATCAAAGAAGTTTGTGTTAAGAACGTGTGGAAATTTTATGAGTCTTATTTTAGCAGCGGTTTTGTTAATTGCGTGTGTTCCGTCAATAGGCTCGCTTGTTAAGGAAATTGTTGCGGAAGTCATTTCAAGGGTTCTGTACCTTAAAAGGAAAAATACGAAACCTTTATCAGATCACTTTTTTGTCCACCTATCTGTCTGTCTGTCAAAACCCTTTATTTCGGGAATGCGTGGAGGTATTGAGTTGTTATCAAAATAATATACTCAAGTCGATAGTCTCTTGAAGCTGTGAATATGAGATAGCCGTTTATATTCCGTCCGGTCCGTTTATGTTGTGTGTCTAACTCTCCCCTCCACCCAGAACGGGAAAGTTTTTTGATGATTTTCCATCCACAAAAAACAAGGCACAATATTCCTGATAGGAAAACAATATCACTAGGTGCGACTAGGAAATTAAATCCCATGTATCTAGATACGTTTACATACAATTGGATCAGCAGTTGCTATAGGTACCATTAGTACCGTAGCAGAGCAAGGTTGGGTCTCTTCCTTTTAATAAAAACAAAATCTGAAGCACACTTTGAAATATCCATTATATCATCTACTATTGTAAGTACAATTGAACCCATATTACATCAAACACATTTTAGGCAAGATAAAGACGTTTCAGTAAATCGAAATACGCATGAAACGAGAACAAAGGGAATTCTTTTACTTATGAAATTATCTTTACCTACTTTCGCTCGCTCTGCCAATAAGTTCTGTACTTTATCGAGGTACCTTCACACAGTGACAGTTTTACTGAAATAGGTATAGTCTGAAACGAGAAAGAATATTACAGATTCAATAATCTGGATTGTGTAATTCCTTATCTTGCTTCCAGAGACCGTAGAATTGGTATTAGCCTAAGAGCATTTTCAATCGCAATGATCTCTAGAAAGAATTTTCTAGACTCGGCTTATGAAGGCGATATTGGATTTTGATACGAATTTATCGAAAATGCCTCAACGGTGTCAAAGCGGCCCCTCTGGCGATATCAAAAAATTATATCAGAACTTTATCGTCAATGTAAAGCTGAATGCGCAATTCCAATGACTGACGTCTAATGACAAATCAATGAATCTTTCGAATCCAATTTTATTTACTTGGAGAGTGCCCTTGGGATTTTTAAAACCTGGATTGAAGTTTGAATGAACGATTTATTTTACGTAAGAGTAAGTTATATAATACCTATCTGTGTTAAAGCTTTGAAAAGGTAGTCAATTTTCTTATTTTGGTGAACTTGTAAATGCAAAAGATTTGTTGTGAATATATTATTCAATCAAGTGTGAATACTGAACGAAGCTAGATTGAGTTTTGAAGGTGGTACCTACTTTCGTTCCATAATGTGGTTCTTAACAATTAAAAAATACATCAAATAAAAACATTTACGATTTAAACAGACATGTAGAAAATCCCCAATGGGCAGTTTGGTGATTGCACATACCAAAATCCATAAAAAAAACAACCAAGGGCGAGTTGAACTCGCGCACCGAAGATTCTGTACAAACTTATTAGTAGGTAAATCAAAAACTGAACGTTGCTCTAATGATAAAAAAATGCTGGAGGATGATTAGGATACATCGACATAAGTCGCAATTAGTTACTACAATTAGCTGACATCTTTTAATTGTGTAAACTTAGAGGTTTCGTTTAAACAAACTTTAGTATTTGGTATTATTAACAACTCAATACCAGCACGCGTTCTTGAGATAAAGGGTCTTGAGAGACAGATGTACAACAAATTGGTCCTATAAGGGTACCGTTTTTGTCCTTTTGAGGTAGGAAACCCTCAAAATAACATTTAAGCCGTCATAAGCCGTGACGACATCAAAAATCATTCCCGTATCGGGACACTAGTCTAAACAGGCACGAGTCTACTTCAAAAACAGCAAGGGGAAAGCAGACATTAGAGTAGTAACATACAGTATTTCAACTACGAACAAAATGGTCAAAATCGGTTCCCATGCACATGCAAAACCTTTACAATTCTAAGCGCGCTTTTGGTAATCTTACTCATGTCATCGCGTGTAAGTCAAGGCTGTGTTAGAGAAAAGTGGTGACGTTTTATGTGAGAACTGAAACATATCAAAAAGTTTAGTTGATAACCCCATCACCTTGTCTATCACTCTATCACCTTTGGGTAATACCAGCTAGCCACACTCAAATCTATGATGATAAGCTGGTCTAAGGTTCATAGCCTACACCAACGCCATTAAGTTGCATGCTTGTTGATCTTTTACGGACTGTACTTCAGTTAATGTGGTCGAGAGCCTATCGAGCTTATTTCAACATCCTTCTTCTTCCATCGAGAGCTCAGACTTATAGTAGGTTATCACCATTGAATATTAAAAACACATACCTACCTAACAGCACCCATACCTTGTCGATATTCAACTTTGGGTTAGCTCGTTGGATCCTCAAATAACTTCTCCGCTCTAGGCGGAGCGGGTAGGAGTGTCAGACTTGTACTGACTAAAACCCACCCATGTTCCTTCAATTGCCTTTTACGTTCCGGGGTAGCGGTATCTTTCGAACAACCCGCAACCCCGGCAGGCGGGGGCCCTAGCAGGCCCATCTGCTTTGCTGACATCTCCACATCTATCCTGAGGACAAGATTTTGGACAACAGTAGACCCAGTTGATAAATAAAAAAACACTCTTGGATTTCGTAATAAAGGTTGGTTTTTCTGGATTTATCTATATCGTGACGAGGGGCCCAAATTCGCACAGCATGGTCTAACGCTATTTCATGGCATGTATGTCACGCATGCATATTTCATTGTAGACTACAACAGAGGGACTTCGTCGTGGGAAATCAAGCGCTTGTAGCTATGGATTGTAGAGAAACGTTTGACGTAATTATGCGTTATTTACTGACTGGCATGCGCACGGGGCATATTCAATTGTCGATAGGAGTTCGTGTATTAATTGGCAGGTATGTCCATCCGCTACTTTATGTTCTATGTGAAATGTTTTAGCTATAATCAGTATCAATCGCTCTGGGCCGTAAAAAAGGTGGATGGAAAACGATTGCATGTAGCGGAGAATGTTAAGATGGATGTGTGGAGTGACAAGAATGGATAAAGTAAGGAATGAGTATTTAAGAGGATGTTTAAAATTTGCGCCTATTACAGAAAAAAAATGAAAGGGGGTCGTTTATCTTGGTATGGACATGTAATGAGGAGAGATGAAGCACATGTGACTAAAAGAGTGATGGATTTGAATGTTGATGGACGGAGAGCGAGAGGAGGGCTAAAGAAAAGATGGATGGATTGTGTAAGGAATGATATGAAGGAGAAAGGAGTGAAAGATGCCGTGACGTCTGATAGGGGAGAATGGAAGAAGAAAACGTGTTGCGCCGACCCCCGATAGAATGGGACAAGGGTAGGAAAATGATGATGAGCATTAATTGCTCAAATTTTTGTTTAGAACACTATAGATTTTTATTTCTATTTGTAATTTCATTTAGTTAACGAGTAATTTTCCTTGATAAACATACTTTTTGAATTTTAGTTACTTTGGTCAATTGGGAGTACCTGGCTCGATAGCTCACAGAGTACGAATATAAACAGGATGTTTTTTTAATCGAATAAACAGTGTCGGAACTTTGGTATCCTTACTAATCCTTAATGGTTAAACTGATTTTGATGATTTTGGTACAGAGATAGTTGGGACTTTGGAGACGGACATAGCCTTACTTCTTTAAAAAAAAAAGCGAGAAATGAGGGAGAAAGGGAGAAGAAAAGGGAAAACTTAGCATTGCTATTACAATAAATAAGCCGCAAGGGCAAAAACTTCAGGTAGCCGGTACATGTAAATCAGGAAAGGGGAACTGTGTTACCCCGAATTTAACGCGAGCAAAGCCGCGGGCAAAAGCTAGTATCCTATTTTCAGACTTAACATATTTTTCCATAAAATCGTATACATACTGCAATATGTATCAAAATATTCTATCTAACATAAGAAAACACGAACCATATCTTGACTTACCCACTGCTCCATTTGACTATTCGAGCGATCATCAAGATGAACCAGCTGACCCATTTACTGGACCGTGGAAAATTCGAAGTGTATCTATATCTGAAACATGTTGTGGAAATAAAACAATCTATATGCATGTATTGCTCATGCTAGAAGATATGGAATTGACAATATTGAAGCTTGCAAAGGAATTGAAGATGAGAGCCAAAAGTCCAATCTTTGAAAGACTTTGAAATGGTCTGGCTTCAGTAAAATTTATGTTTTATGTACTTCGAATAAATACTTATATTGCAAGTTTGTGTATTTGCATTTTTAGAGGAAGCCAGTCTTGTGTGACTTTTACCTACCATGATTCACTATATCTAAAGGAGTGTGGTGAATAATGCTGAGTGCTGTGGAATCCATTAACAAAAACATCATAATTATTTCGATTATGACACGGTTAGCGCAGTGGCCGTGCGATCGACTGCTGCGCTACATGTCACGGCTTCGATCCCCGCACGGAACAAATAAAAAGGAAACGTAAAAAAAAGAATTCGTCAAATAAAACAAATCTAACAAACACGTTGATTTTTGAATCGAACATTCAACTATCCTAAAACATTTTACTTAATATGAATATATTCTTAAAATTATGAAAATAGTTTATGTGAAACGAGCATTGTCAATTAAAAATCAACGTTCTGAGTTACGTTTATTACCAGCTTTTGCCCGCGGCTTCGCTCGCGTTAAATTCGGGGTAACACGGTTTCCCTTTCCTGATTTGCAGGTACCTGCTACCTATAGTTTTTGCCCTTGCGCCTTATGTATTGTAATAGCAAAGCTAAGTTTTCCCTTTTCTTCCCTCTTTCTCCCTTATTTCTTCCTATTTTTAAAAAAAGTTAGCTTATGTCCTTCTCTCAACTATCTTGGTACCAAAATTTATCAAATCGGTTTAGCCATTTAGGCGTGAAAACGTAAAAAACAAATTCACTTTCGCTTTTATAATATTAGTAAGGATATCTGTACTTTGTGTTTGCAGTGTTAGATAAATAACATAACACATTTATTCAAATAAATAAGCCTTCTACTAAAATAGTTCACTACAAAACCATTTAATTAGTTGTTTAGCTAACGTAAAGCTTGTACAATATAAACCGCGGTGTTAGCTCAAAGCCATTAGTCAATTACCTATCATAGATTAGCACATCAGTGCTCGCGAGATTAATGGGTCTAACTCGCGCTCAAGCTAAGTACATAATAGTGCAGGAATTTATTGCTTACTCGGAACGATTGATTCGGTGATCTTTAGACAATTGGATGAATTTTATGGGGAACAATAAATAAAAGAGGTTTAATAAGTGACCTTATTATTTTATTTATTTCAAAAAAAGAGACTTACTGTGATTCATTATGGTTAGTTAAAATTTTAAACTGCTTTAGTCGGTACAAAATACAATTACACAATACATTTACAAAATACATTTACGAAATACATTTACAAAGAACATTTACAACATATATTTGCTAAATACCATCGTTTACTTGACCACGCTACTACCTACAATCCTTACCCAGAGCAAGTGCATCGGCAACTGATATTTTTAATCCTCATTACGTCATTGCTTCTGCCGCATATTCTGCCTAACAGCGACGACACCCGGTTGCGTCTTATAGCATAAAATATCGTCGGTACGCACTTCAGCAAACATAGCGGACGCACTGCAGAATCTCGGCAAACGCAACCATGAATAGGCCGTCTTTCTGATGGGTGAATGGTTTCACTATGCCATGGCAGTCTTTAGTTTTTACCATAAACAATTAAAAACAGGCTGAGTGGTTACTTGTTGAGTAATTTATGATATTAACGGCTTATTGTATTTAAATCCGCAAATTAATGTTGATAAACGGATAATCCAATCAAAAACTTTCGAACATTAATCCACAGAAAAACCAATTTTACAATTAATTACATGAATTAAATGCTATGCAAGTAAGGTAAATATACAAATCTATAAGATATTTATCCACCTGCATAAACAAGGAGCCGCTATCACTTTGTTATCCTTGCTTGCATCCCCTTCATATCAGCATCTTCCATCAACATAAGAGCGTGCCGAAACCATGTTTCCCAACCCCATAACAGTCGATAAGACATGGCAAAGTACGTGAAAAGAGAAAGTGATAATAGAATCTCCTCCACAACGATCAACCATGTTATAGAAAAGGGTTTTGGGGAGAAATGTCAGCACACAGAATCAATTTCCTGATATCCAAAAAGTTTTTTGTGAAAAGGATATTGCAGTCCCACTAAATAAACGTATTGTCCACAAAAAGTGTGTAAACGTGTTTGGAACATCACACCTATATTCTTCTAGAGGTTTGGCAGAGACGTATATATTTACACTGCGATTGATTGTCTCAGGTGTGCGCGTAAGTATAAATTTTCATGAATAAGACTTTTACTATCAACCGGGCAAAAATCTAGAAAACGGGTTATCAATACACAGCATGGTTGGCGCAGTGGCTGAGCGATTGACTGATCCCTGCACGGAACAAATATTTGTATGACCCATAGGAAGTTTATCCGGGTCTAGCTGTTTGTGTATGTGAGTTTAAAGGTTTGTAAATGTACCCACGTTACAGGAGAAATTACTAGTGTGGGTTGCTCCACACTAGTAATTTCGTCGTTTATAAAAAAAATATATGACCTGGAATTTCAACCTAATTGCTACAACAACAAGGTGGTCAGACAAACAGAAATTACAGGAAAAATTGTATTTACGAGAGAAACGTGCTTCGTTTGAAGTGTGTAATGTTTTCTAGTTACCTAATGGCACGGGTAATCAATTACTGATTCAGCATTCTACCTTCCACTAGACCGTTAATTGTTTTCAATAAGTATTATAAAATAGCTGGCGCCCGCGGCTTCGCCCGCGTAATGATAAAAAAAAAGTATCCTATGTGTTATTCCAGACTATAATCAACCTCCGAGGAGCAAACATACATCCATACTCACAAACTTTCGCGTTTATAATATTAGTAGGAAGTAGGACAGGATATATCGGTGCTTGACTAAAACACGCTGTAATTACTTATTTTAGGACTGAAATTCGCCTGAGGTCCTAGATAAAGACATATTCTTTACCAAAACTTTGATGGCAGGATTAAAGCATCGTATATAATGTACATCGATATTCACCACGTACCACGTGATAATGCTGCCAGTCTCGCGGTAATGCTGCTAGCCTTCTCGGCACTTTTCTTGTTGACAGCAATGCTGACGAATACTCTGTGTACACCCTGTAATTATTTTACCATATTTATACTTGTAAATATTGTTATTATCAGTTAATGTCTATTTGTAGTTTGTAAATAATAGTACACAACAGCTTATTTAATACATTTTGAACACATTCAACCCTGAAACACGATATTTTTTACCAAAGAGTACAATTTTTATCCGATCGATTGACAATATTTGATGAATCCAGAAAAATAGAAAGTAATTATTTTAGCAGACAGTACTCCGTGTAGCTTTTTCCACATTTTTGTATGGTTTTAGTTAACAATAAACTGAGACTTTCACATAGGTTCTAATACCCGCGGAGGACAGGTCCTCCGCCTTCAGAATCCATTGTGGCTTCGTGAGTTTCGTGGTCTTCGGATTTTCCAGATAGAGGCAAAACCAACGGTTACGCTTGTGGATAAGCAGTCTTCAGAGCTTGTTTGCTCCATCGCGCATCGACCATTGGACCTCCTGTATACGTGGGGAGCCCACAGGTATTTCAACTAGCTTACTCTGCAAACTGCATCGGTAAATTTAGTTAAGAAATTACAAATATTGGTCCAATTATCGCGTTATTTTAGTTCAAAGTCAAGTTTTTTATTTCAGCATTTTTAGTTATGGTATGATGATATGATAAAATCTGTCTACAGTTGGCGGACTAATCGGTGAAAATAACATAAAAAAATACGGTCAAACATGAAACTTCCACCTTTTTTGAAGTCGGTCAAAATCGTTATCTTCTAATTAACTTTCGCGTGGGCTATCCTTAAACTTCGTTAATTTAATAAACTGCTTGAAAGAATTTCGCGGAACATCAAATATAATAAGTCAAGTAATGCTTTGAAAATTAATATTCAGCCCAATAAACATCGAGTTAGGGGTACACTTATGAAGAAATGTAATAAAATCATGTATCATGCGAATCGTGATGGCAAACGGCTGGTGCCTGTTCAAAGAGGCAACTTTTCTTTGATATTACTATATGGTTACGTAGGTATATGATGGGCGAGGATATGTAAAGAGGCTTATTGAGATAAGCCTTTGGATGGATACGATCCTTAGAGAAACTGAATAAAAATATATTTTTTTGTGATATTTTTTATTACCCACTATTTTATTTTTGGGTTTAGACGTGGCCGTGTGTTTAAATTGAGGTCACGATTAAATTACACGCGTAGATCCGAGTGTCACTTGTTTAATATTTATGTTTTAGCTGTGAATGTGTTTTGAACTTATTTTTACCTGTCAACCTTGTAACAATATCCTACAAAGAAAAATATTAATTTATTTAGCTTTTCATTATGCTCGTTATTCTTTTGTACGGTAATACTGTTTTATTTAAAAATAATCGAAACTGACACAAAATTATTTAATGCGTTGTATTTGACAACGCATTATATAATACGCTTTATATAATGAGCATAATGAAAAGCTAAATAAATTAATATTTTTTAGCAATTCAAATCATATTAATTCTTAATGTTAATTTACTTCCCTTCCAATTTGCGTTTAATTTCTGTTTTTTATTTAATATTTTCTCCTTTTCAGGTTTCCGCGTTTTTTTTTATATTTCGTGATGACTGAGTCAGTGAATTTCTCTTTTTAATATATAGATATCAAAAGTTAAATTTTATGATGTAAATCTATATCTCACCTGACATAATGCACCCACGTATAAAGAATTAAAATTAATTTAATCAATTTTATTTGATTGCACGAACGATTGTCATTCATACTCTCCGATTACCAAAGATACGCACAGAAAAGAATCGTAATAACCAATAAAAATAATGTCTACATTTATATGCCAAACATCGATGTTCATTACAATTTTACTACCTATATTCATGACATTCATGTTAATTAAATTTGTTCATAGCAATGCATAAGATTATTTTTTAGTGCTTCGTTTTTGTACAGACGCCTGCACATCAAGCTACTACAATCTGTCAGATTTCTTTGATAGATTTTCGACTTTATTTCTAAAGTATTAGGTTCAAAGTTCATTGGGAAAAATTGTCAGTTTCGGGTAGCTTGACCTGCTGGCGTCTGTACGTCTTATAAAATGTACTTGCTTCAGACCACCTGTCATGTTCCATTTGTCCTTTACTGTAATGAGGTTTGCAAACTCATAGAACAGAAGTCTAAGTTTATTTTCATCTTAAGTCTTAGCTGGTTTATGATTTCCCTAGGGAACGATGTTTTTACAGCATAATCGTAGCGTAATCAGCCTGAATACTTCAACTTATGTTTCTGACCAATGTTTATAAAATAGTATAGTTTAAAACAAAACATGTTGTCTGTGACACTGCCAAGTTGCTATTGGGGCGAATACGCGTACCTTTATTTTACTTTCCTGTATCACAAAAATTTATAAATATAAATTGTATTGTACTGGAAAGACGGACGGATGGAAGAAGACAGGCGGCACTGACTCCAAATATTTCGGGATAAGGGCAACATATATTAAATATATTTTTTTTAAAACGTTGCTCCACACTAAGAATTTCAGCACATAATTGGGCGGCAGGAAACGCCCGGCGCACCGTGTCGGGCGCACACAGACACGGTGGAGCACACAGTGGCGGTCTGCCCAGCTTGGGTGGAGCATCGCAGTGCCCTCGGAGAGGCGATCGGCGGCGGCGATTTCTCGCGTCCGGCCCTGGTTCAGTCCATGGTCCGGAGCGAGAGGGAATGGGAAGCGGTCACCTCCTTTTGCAAAGCAGTCATGCTAGCGAAGGAGGTGGCCGGGCGTTTGAGGGAGAGAACCTCAAACCAACCCAGTCGCCGCGGGAGACGCCAAGGGCGCCGCAAGACGACTCCCGGCCACCGTAGATGGGGATCAGGAGTCGAACCCGCACTACACAGCGCAGCAGCCGATCGCTCAGCCACTGCGCCAACCATGCCGTCATAAAATTATAGTAACATTTATTAAACAAAAGCCTACGGGAAAAGCCATATGGCCCAACCAAAAACTAAAAGCCATGTTACCTTTGTGATTTTAGGGAGACACAATAAACACGCTGAACAGTTTTATGGCAACATTGTTTTATTTATGTTATTATGCACAATCCTCATTTGTATTGCAAATTAATACCCGAACGCACTTACAGTTTGTTAAATGGCTGCGAGCGAATGGTAACAGCTGACGTTTCTCACAATAGGATTTATGCATAACGATGTAGGTACGTACCTAGTTGAACGATATGTCTGTTTTAATTTTTGTTTTTGTTCGCAATGAATTTTTGAATTGAATGATATATTATGTTGAAGTTGATGTGGAAAGTGATTTTGAAAGCTAGGCTACTTTTTGTACCTACAGCTTTTTCTTAGAACTTGTTAAAGGAAAACCCTTTTCATAGTAAAAGTAAAACAATAGGATTTCTCGGAATTTAAAACATGAAAGATAAACACAACCTTTTTCTGTTCTTATTTCTAACAAGCCTTTATCAGTAACGTTCTTTGGGTTTACTTAATTAATTATCTTTTTTTGACCCTTAAAGGAAATAGGCATCAGTAAGTTTAACGTAATGGGCATAAAAGAAAGAAAAGGCATGGTCAGTTTACACGGGATTTTATTAAATGAAACAAAATGTAGGAGCAACAAAATGTGGGACAACTCAAACTCAAAACTCAAACTCAAAGCATTTATTTCAATTAGACCATTACAGGCACTTTTGAATGTCATAAAACAAGAACAACAAAATGATGCTGCTACAATCCCGGTCACAAGGCATAATAACTTGTGAAAGTACTGTAGTTTCCCATTCCAAAGCGTTGATCTCTATGGAGAAGAATGGGCAAGAAACTCCATGGACACTCTTTTAAATTATAATATTTTTACAAAATCGTATTTACATCATTCGTGTTGAGATTATACAAATATGTGAGAACGATGTAGAAAGACGTGCACAGTAAGAGCGTCCAGAGTAAATAAAAAGCAAAATTCAATTTAAAATCTAAATAAGTTAAAAAAAAAATGACCGTGGTAGTTAAAAAAATGACCAGTCCCAACTGACAGCGCCCGTTCACGAACATGACGTATGGATCAGCCCCATTCAGCTCGACCATTTTGAAGGGAGCTAAATGACCCGACACACCCGCCACTATCAGCGAGACATTTAAGTGAGCATGACACTATTAACCACCAGGGCCTCGTCAAGTCAATGATAATACATAGCACTCACATATGGGCTTAATAATTATACAATACTAGAGAATTGATTCTATACATTGCAAAGATAGTCTTACAATCTTCTGCAGCTTCCACTATAGCTTCGGGTACTTATCAATGAGTTTACCCCTATGCTTGAGGAGCAGGACCAGCATTGAGCCAAGCATTTTTATCATCAATATAATCCCCCAACTTATAATATGCTTGCCTACATAGTGTGCGTTTAATACAAGATTTAAATTTCGTTTCATTCAGTTGAAGAATGTGGGGAGGTATTTTATTGTAGCATTTCAAACAGTACCCCATGAAAGATGAGTCTACTTTAGCTAACCTGAAACCCGGCTGAACCAATTGGTCCCTGTTTCTAGTATTATACTTGTGTCTATCACCTCGTTTACCAAATAGATGCAAATTTTTTCTGACGTACATGATGTTTTCATAGATATATTGACAAGGTACTGTCATGATGTTAATTTCCTTAAACTGTTCTCTTAGAGAATCTCGTCTACGTAGATTATAAATGGCTCTAATGGCTCTTTTCTGCAGAATAAATACAGACTCGATGTCTGCAGCCCGTCCCCAAAGTAAAATACCGTATGACATTATACTATGAAAATAACTAAAATAGACTAGCCTCGCGGTATCTACATCAGTAAACTGACGGATTTTTCTGACAGCATATGCTGCTGAACTAAGCCGTCCTGCAAGAGATGTTATATGCGGACCCCATTGTAGCCTAACTATTCCACTTCTGACTACCCCATTATGAAAACCAAGCGTTAATTTAAATAATAACATTAACAATAGCTTTACCGCTTTTCAAAATCCGCTGCCATCAGCCACATTCTCATTCATGCCATCCATCGACAGGGCAGTTGACAAACGTGCACTGATTAATATAATCGTGTCGCGATTCACGCGTTCGTTTGTCTCTGTCGATAACTTCGCGATAGTGGTGTTGGTTAGTTTGATTTATGTTAACGAATGATGCACAGTTTGCAGGGGCATCGGAAATAATTTGTTGGTTTCCGGGATTTGAATTTAAATTGGTTTTAAGTGTGTCATTTCAGCCAATGCGATTATTTTCGGGTAAAAATAGAGTCGTGCTTGCTCCGACTTCTGAAAATTCCTAATTGATATTGGGATCCCCAAAAAAGTTTTTTTATGACGGCACGGTTGGCGCAATGGCTGAGCGATCGACTGCTGCGCTGCGTGTCGCGGGTTCGATTCCCGCACGGAAGAAATATTTGTATGACCTTCAGATATTTGTTTCGGGTCTGGCTGTTTGTGTATGTGAGTTTAAATGTTTGTAAACGCACCCACGATACAGGAGAAATTCCTAGTGTGGGGCAATGTTAAAAAAAAAATAGGATTTTTTCCGTCTCACAAATACGAGATCCTGGTTTTATGACCAGTTGATGATAAAATCGAAAAAATCTGTCAAAATTAAGGTTTGGTATAAGATGGATGAGTATATAAGAGTACTAGTAAGAGAGAAACGATAGATGAACTATGTCAAGGATGATATGGCAAGAATGCATGCTGAGCCGACCTGATTTGGGATAAGGACAATCTCAACACGAATGATGTAAATACGACTTTATAATAATATTCTAATTTAAAAGAGTTTCTTGCCCATTCTTCTCCATAGAGATCAACGCTTTGGAATGGGTAACTGCAGTTCTTTTACAAGTTATTTCGTCTTTTTTTTTTTTTTTTTCAGGTGGGAAATCATCCAATGACTTCCCCCGCTCTGGGCGGAGCGGGGGGGCATGTCAGACTTGTACTGACTAAAACCCACATATGTTCCTTCTATTGCCCTTTACGTTCCGGGGCCGCGGTATCTCTTTCGAACAACCCGCAACCCCGGCAGGCGGAGGCCCTGGCAAGCCCCTCTGCTTTGCTGACTCTCTTTGAGGCGCGCGTGAAACACGAACGCCGTCGACACGGCCTGTCGTCAATAGACGGACGGACGGTGAGCTACCCATTGCTCACCGTCCACAGGCCCGCATCTACGGTGGCCGGAAGTCGTCTCGCGGCGCCCGGCGCCCGGGGCATCTCCCGCGGCGGCTGGGTTGGGCAGATGTTCTCTCCCTCAAACGCCCGGCCACCTCCTTTGCTAGCATTACTGCTTCGCAGAAGGTGGTGACCGCTTCCCATTCCCTCTCGCTCCGGACCATGGCCTGAACCAGGGCCGGACGCGAGAGATCGCCGCCGCCGATCGCCTCCACGAGGGCACGGCGGTGCTCCGCCCATGCTGGGCAGACCGCCACTGTGTGCTCCACCGTGTTCTCCGGGCGATCGTCACAATGATGACACCCGGGCGCTTCCTCCCGCCCGATGATGTGCAGGAAGTTATTACGTCTTGTGACTGGGACTGTAGCTTTAACATTTTGGTTTTTTTGACATTCAAAGGTATGATATTGAGGTTTCTAACTAAGCCTACTGCCTTTCCTTTAGTGGAATTGAGAAGTAATTAATCATTTTGTTAGTGAAAACAGAACCTCGATCAAAACCTGACTATTAAGCAGAGAAGCCTGCCGGGCTTGCGAGTTGTTCGAAAGAAATACCGCGGCCCCGGAACATAAAGGGCAATAGAAAGAACATGGGTCAGTATAAGTCTGACACTTAGGGAGTTATTTGATGATTTTCCATCTGTTAAAAAATCCTGACTGGTATTTATTTATTTACTAGCTTTTGCCCGCGGCTTCGCTCGCGTTAAATTCGGTAGCGCCTTATTGTAAAAGCAACGCTAAGATTTCCCGTTTCTTCCCTCTTTCTCCCTCATATACCACTCTTTTTAAAAAAAAAATAGCCTTTGTCCGTCTCCTGGTTCCCAACTATCTCTGTATCAATTCATCAAAATCGGTTTAGCCATTAAAGCGTGAAGAGGTAACAAACAAACAAACAAACTCACTTTCGCTTTTATAATATTAGTAAAGATTTTACAAAACTTATTATGGAAAAATACATAAAGGCAAAATAGCACAAAGGCACCACTTATGCTCCACATTTATGTTTTTGTTTTCATACCTATTCCTTAACAGTCGACATTTTTGATCATATAACATTTGATATTTACTTTTCGATCCATCCCATCTACTAAATTCACTTTTCTAAATACCGTATAACATCATTACGAATGTTCGTTACTCATAATTAGTCATCAATAAAACAATTACAATGTTATCAACATTCAATTCACCATTTCTGATTGAGAACCGGCTTCAAAACGTTTGCTTACTAAAAATCCATATAATTGGCCGAAGCGGTCGTGATTGAGGCCTAAATAAAAAATAGCCTTCATTTCAGTAATAGATTTTCAACGGCAATTTGATTTAGTATACAACTGAATAGTATAGAAATTCGAGTTACTAATACTTTGTTACCCGTTTTGTTTGTTCTCGAACCACTTAAAAATGTTCCGATGCACGTTTTTGCTATGTTTTTGTTCCGTCAAAGCAGGTTTGAAAAGATTTGATTAAATGAATGGCTGCGTGTTTTAGAACAATTTCTAGCGATTCGTTCCTAAACCGATGTGGGTTAAATTTATAACTACGGTGTATTTAATTATTGTTTATCCTTGAAACAATTTTTAGTGAGTCCATTTATGAAACAATTAGAGATTTCAAGCCTAAAGAGATTGTAGCTCTGGGAAAAATGGTTTAATAGTAACGAACTCCAAATATTTGAACGTCGATAATTTAGAACTTCTCGATGTTAATTACTTTTGACATGCTCTTCTATGAAATCCGTGGAAAATCACTTGAACAGACGTGCAACAAACAAATTAATAATACAACCAAATTCTTTCAAATATTCAGAATACCAGCATTTTCCTACAATTTGATTCAAAGCAACAAAAGCCGGTCGAAACAAAAGCCGAATCGTGTGATAAAAACAAGTGCTCAAACAATAGCCGAGAAGATCACGCCAAATGAACAATATGGGTACATAAATGTACAATACGGCGTAATTGCTGCCACAATGAGATGTCATACCGATTCGAGCTATGACAATCGGTGGGGCGACAGTACCAATAGGTGACAGTTAGGGTGAGGGTCCGAGTTATAAGAAAAAGCTGCGTTTAAATATATTTTTTTAAATTCTTTTGTGCTCCTATAACTATTATAAGCTTTATATGAAGTATCAATAATTGATTATTAAGTATACATGTAAAACTTTTGTGTGACAGACTACCAAGTCTCAAGTTCGAACCCCAGACACGCACCTCAGATTTTTCAGGTTTATGTGCGTATTGTATAATTATCACTTGCTTCGTTCAAGGAAAACATCTTCTGTCTGTCCTCGTCTAAAAGATATTTCATCGATGGCATATTAAGCCCTACTAGAACCAGATTAGACAATGAAGTTTACAGCGTTCTTGTTAAATTGCTCCAACCAAGCCACATATTAAGATATCGGATGAGTTTTCAAATTGCTTATGAGTGGGTACTCATAAGCAATTTGAATCTTTACCCTTTCTACTTTGAGATATTTAGCAAAATTAATACAATACTTACTACTTTGAGATATTGTGGTAGACAGACATATACAATATATATACACAGTAGTACAGTGATATTAATCTTGATAAAACATTTTGTTTGCGGATTTCATCAAATAATTTCACCCACTCTGAGGGGAACTGGGAGGGGGGGAGTGTCAGTTCTTGATAGAACTTGCAGTGCCAAAATCGCGCTCACAATATTTATCCGAATCGCTGCCGCTTGTGGCTCGCTCCACCAAGCTCTGGGAATTAGTAGTCGGCAAGCAACGTAACTTGAGCCAGCATACATATGGTATTTATTCCATTCCGTTCATCCAATAAGGGTTGATATAATTTACGAGCATGTCATATTCCGAAAATGTTCGCGACACATCTAAGTTCAATGTTGACATTTCCATTGAACAATACAGGCTGTTTCATTGTTTCATGGTATTTTGTGTTCTAATCAAATGTCGGATAAAGGTCGCTCAATTAGCGTTTTTTGTATAATGTCACCGATTCATTATGGAACAAGAAAATGTAAAACTTGCAATTTTTTTAACACTACGATCTTGTTTTCGGCATTGTCGTCGGAGGAGTGAGGGAGGGAGGCTGTTGTGAGAGGTTGGTTGAAGAAAACCGCGTGGACAGAAAAGTGGTAGGCTATGGTAGAGGCCTTTGTCCAATAGTGAGAAAATATAGGCTAACATAAATATTTTTAATTTAAAATTTCTATTTTTAAATTTAAAATCAGAAAGAGTGAGTGGGTGTGAGAGCTTTTTTGTTTTTTTTTTCTTATCTTTGGCAAAAATGAACGTTATATTTCTAGATTCAAAAGTTAATTCAAAATTGCAATCAACGCGTACCTTTAGTATTATTTATTGAATATCTATTGATTGATAGTTTTTCTTTAATTAACATTGGCCAATCAATATGATCATCATCTCGTTATTAATTGTTGCAACTTTGCATACACCCACGTCCAATTTATAAGTTACGAAATGTTAATTATTTTTCTGTTTTTGTATTTCAAAGTAATTAAATTTCATAAATGAGTGATGTTTAATTTATTTTATAATTTGTAAGTAATTGGGTAATATTATTTCGTAAAACTTTAAAGCAATCTGTTTTCACGTTCGTTTTCACAATATAGTTATTTGATTGCCAAATAACAAGAAAGGCTTCAGTTTAATTTGTTTGTTTTTTTTCACAACGCATGACCCTTTCAAAAACAAAACTAAAATAACGACCCGCTTCTAAGCACGCAACAAAAATACCTCATTATAACTCCACCCAAAAAATATTTCTTCTGTATCCATACAAGCAACAATTATTATTGTCATTTTTGACAAATGAATCTATGGCGTGCATACAAGCACCCTGTATGTAAATCTCCGGTCAACCGACTCCCGAGCGGAGGTTAATCATTTTATTCAACAGTATACTGTTACTCTGAATTATTATTGACATACCAACTGTCGAGGGAGGCCATCAAATTGAATGCGTGATTGGGAAATTAATAGTTATTTGTAGTACTGTTTTGTTGTATAAAAATGGATGAACTGCAATAGTAGCATGCCTTATGTTCTGTCATCTTTATATCATTTTTGTCAGACGTAGCTAGCAGCTAATATTGTAAATTTTTTATTGCACTTTGTTCTTACCCGACTACGGCAAAGCAAAAAGGAGGATTATGCGTTGGACCGGAGTGTATATATGTTACTAAGATTTAATTACTTTATCTGACCACAGTAAGGGCCCTGAAAGCTTTCAAATAGTTTCGTGTTTTTTTTAAGAAAATATACTGAAATAGCAAAAAATACTGACAGGAAAAGAGACCGATTTTTATGAAAAATAAAAAATACTAAAATTTGGAAACTACAAATAAAATTCTTTTAAAGCAGCTAAAACATACCAAAAAAAAACGACAATTTAAACTATATTTTAAGCTTGAACTTACTTTAAGCTGTATGCACATAAACAACCAGACACGGAACCACTACCTGAATGCCAATTGTAAAAATATTTGACATACGTAACGGTACAACAGCACTTTAACAAGTCTCGAAAAAGAAATAATCCCATTCCTTCCACAAGACTATGGAAATATTTAACACAAAACCAACGCTCTGAAGAAAAGCCAGATAATATCTGAACCAGTTTCAGTAATGTCTGAATTCCTGTAAATTATTCAAATGCAGAAATTCAGACCGGCTTGTAAAATACTTAAATAGCATATCTCGAGTGAACAGGTACCAAACCTGTTCACTCAAGATATGCTATGCATTTGTATAACTGTATTTTTTAATCAGATATTTGCTACTACGACGATACAGTTGGCGCAGTGCCTGAGTGATCGACTGCTGCGCAGCGTGTTGCAGGTTCGATCCCCGCACGGTACAAATATTTGTATGACCTGCAGATAGTTGTTTCGGGTCTGGTTGTTTGTGTAAGTGAGTTTAAATGTTTGTTAACGCACCCGCAATACTGGAATGATTCCTAGTGTGGGGCAATTTTTTTTTAAATATTTTTTTTTATTTTACAAAGTTCAAGTACATGGCACACTGTTTAAAGATTAAAGTTATTTTTTATAGGCAGATAAGTACAACAGATTCAACCCTGTCCCTTTAATTAGGCTGGTCCTGTCTCTTAGGGGGCAGTGTCCGGATATGGGCTACTACTTTTATATGGCCAGTGGACTTATTTTTGATCTTACAAATGTTAAAAATGTAATCTTAAAAACGTGTGAATGAAAAACCAATCCGCGAAAAGACAACTCTACTGCAAGATTCAAGTCATTCAAGCATTTTCAGTCAACTTGAGAAACGAATAGAATGAATACACAATTTTATTGTACGATAGCTGTGCCTAGTGGTTTCACTCGCTGCTTAGGTCATGAAAAATAGATGTTGGCCGATTCTCAGATCTACCCGAAATGCACACAAAATTTTATACAAATCGGTCCAGCCGTTTCGGAGGAGTTTGATAATAAACACCACGACACGATAATTTTGTGTATTATATTATGTTATTTCGTTTATTCGTTTTTTTACATACTTTTAAATATTTCTTATAATATTTAAAAATATAATAAATAAATAACAAGATCATATTATAAATAAATAAAATAAAAATAGAAACCCACGGGTATCGGGAACAGGGTCCAAGCAACCGGAAGTCAGGGCTCCAGAGAGAGGAACCTCCTGACGATACGAACCTTGTCCAGAAGTACCGCTTTCTGTATAAAACCCTTGATCCAGCTGCCTAACGAGAGCCTTCTTAGGTGTTAGTCGAGGCTCTTGGCAATTAAGCCATTGGCTGTAACACTTTCCTATGATCCACAATAAAGATGATTTGATTTGATTTGTAACGACTATCGGCCCAATGACTTACCAATAACTTATTGAATGACTTAAGACACTAGGTGCATAATGCAGTGCATTATGAAATCTTCAAAGGATATACATTTGAAAATCGTAATACTTCCGCAAATCTTATCAGCGGCTTCGATCGACGCGCGTCGATGGAATGAAATCAATTTCAGAGTTAGTGCGCACCGCCGATCGAGATATCGAGTACCGTTCTTCATTAACTCGATTTTATCGACAAAGATTTTTTAATAATTGGAACTCGCCTCAGATTTTTGACGGGCCGATTAAGATTGTTAACTTTCGTAGATATTTATCTCACACAGTTCTGCGAATTCGGTACTGATTGCGGAGGAATTATGTCAGTGAGGTTAATCGCTCTTACATAGCTTGAATAACTCAAGTGTAACGGAATTTCGATAAAAGGCGGCAGTTGAAGGTTGCGATATTTAGCGCATTAAATCAGAGCACTCAGTACTCGTTACAAGATAAACAGCAAACACCTTGCCTACCGTATAATTTTTAAAATAAACCGTGTTTTCAAACAATATCCCATAACATTCAATATCTATTCTACTTATCTGATTCACACTAACAATCGCACCCATTCTAAAGGCTTTGCATTTTATTGTTTTAAAATCAGCTTAGGCCATTATGGAGCGCGCCGTGAGATTTTATCTAAAGCTAAATGTTTCGTGAATAAAATTGGTCGCGCTCGTTCGAATCGGATCTCGATCGCACGCTCGATGTATCGGTTCGCTATCGATATAGCCTCCGATCGTATCGGCAGACGATGTTACGTAATTACAGAGTAGTTTTACTGTTAGGTACTTTATTCATTCGGCGAAACTTTGCACATGCATAATTCAGGCGTGTTTTTGTGGAGACCCCGTATTAATTCGTAAAGTTTTACGCTGAAGAATATTACTTGAATAGTCAGCTCCTTTACATGCATCGGTGATTTTAAACGCTTTAACTGAATATTCTTTGAAGTGAATTGCTTTTTTGATTTTTACAAGCTCTCGTTGGAAGTTCTCTGAAGTAGTTGTAATGTCGTGAACGTATTAAAAGACTTGAAGTTGTAATTGCATTAGGATTTGTGTTACAAAATGGAGTCCCTTTTAAGCTGCTTAATAGGAGATTCTACTACGTATCATTATCTCGTGCAGCTATTTAAACTTGAAAAGATTCAGGCATATCAAGTTTATGTTTATAACCTGAGTTACTGTTATAAGTTCGGTTATATCTTAGTAAATGATTTCTAGTGAGATAAGGGACGAGTTCCTGGTTTGGACACCAAAAAACATAACAAGTTTAACGAATAGTTTCTCGAAAATGTGACATTTTTCGTCCTGCCGGTTTATTTTATGATGAAGTAGGAATGCTGATTCTAAAAATAAATCAAGCCTTTTCTTTGCCATTGCATTACATCTATAATTACCCAAAACACCAATTTACAGGTACCATATTGAGTAATTGACAAAGCAATTCCATGATCAAACGTAATCGTTTTAACGGGTGTAATTAAAAAGACATCAATAAAGTAAAGGGCTGTTGGCTGTCTCTTAATTTGCTCAATTTTGTGAGTTCGTCATTGGTTGCCGCTAATTTTCCTTCGACATGTGTTTGGTCGCACGCCGCTTAATGAAACACGCAATCGTTGTTTGAGGGAACGCTTGTGACAGCGTTCGGTAATTTTAATTACAAACTCTTCAGTATTATTATGTTGTGTCGCGTTAATGGTTTCATATTACGGTTTGGATTAAATAAGGAAGTTCCCCTCTGCCAAGAAGTATTCCAGAGAGCTTAGACAAGTGGCAATTGCTTTTAAAGCGTTTCTTGTTTCTACCAGAACTTTCAACAGTTTCCTAAGAGATAAAAACATCAACATGGTCGTTGATTGAAGGTCTGTTTCTCTATGCCATTGGGCAATCAGAAACGACATCCCATTATCCACCAATCCCGCATGGTTGATTCACATGGACAAACCAAGAGGAGACTAGGCCCAGTAGAAACAATAGAAATCATCTAACGTTTCCATTGGGGCTGGTCTCCCTCAGGCTTCGGCCTTCTGGGTCAATAATAGCATCACTAATCGACAACTCTAAGTCATAATTCTTGAATGACTGACCAGAATTTTCAGTCATCCAGTTACACAGTGTATAAAGGATGGAAGTTTCTTGTTTTATTATAAACTAGCTTTTGCCCGCGGCTTCACTCGCGTTAAATTCGGTATAACACAGTACCTGCTACCTGCAGTTTTTGCCCTAGCGCCTTATTGATTTGTAATAGCAACGCTAAGTTTTCCCATTTCTTCCCTCTTTCTCCCCCCTCATATCCCACTTTAAAAAAAAATGGTTCCCAACTATCTCTGTACCAAAATTCATCAAAATCGGTTTAGCCATTAAAGCGTGAAGAGGTAACAAACAAACAAAAAAAACAAACTCACTTTCGCTTTTATAATATTAGTAAGGATATTAAGAAAGATGTCAGGGGTGGCAAATACGACAAAGGACTACTGGTTTAACCTTAGTCTATTGGTAGTCGCCACAGAAAAACATAATTGTGGAGATCAAATATTACTACTACTTTACCTTCTACCAACATTTTTTACCTATGCAATGCATATCATTTTAATAAGTCTCCAACACAAAACAATATCCTTTATACTGTAATATTCTAGTTTTCTGTATATATTTTTATAATTTGTATGTATAGAAATATATTTATTTTATATTGATATTTGTTTTTGATGATTTAAAATTTTCCTGTATTGTCTTTTCTACACAATGTGTCCACATATCTCATCCAACTTTCCTCTCGCAGGCCAGTGTGCTCTTCTGTGTTAATTTAACTTATGTCCTGTCAAGTAGTTTGTGTCGACATAAATAAATAAAATATTGTTACTGTTACAACTGTAAGTGCATACTCTGTCAACAATCAGATCGGACATCAGTTTCCGAGAATCGTAAATCGACCGCTTGACCTACTAATATATTCAGCCGAGATATCGATAATCGATATATCCATACATTATCACCAATTAGTTCGCGTCCTTACTCCAAGTGTCGTGTAAGGGTTGAGACGAATGCGGATATATATATCGAGTGACGTGCCGCGCATTCGAAATCGTCCCATTAACTCGCATCGCTTTTGAGATGCAAATGAGATTTTTTTTTCTTTCATAAAATCTCTTCATTGAATATTTCAAGCCGCGCCTTGTGGGTGAATTTATTTTCTTCCTCCAATTCTGAAACGAAATAAAGGAATCAACAATTTAGATTTCCTTTTTTAATGCAACGCGGCAATTCTGTTTCTGTAGAATTTTAATTAAACGTTCAATTGTACGGATATTGCGGATATTTTTGATTTAATTTTAGACATCTATTATCCCAAAAATTTGATACCACATGTTGGTAATATCACGATTCTATTTTATATTCAAAGCTGTGCTAAAAGTGTATGCGAACATGAATAGGGTGAAGGCACCAATGATCGGCCATTGTGTAAGCGAACGCCCCTAGCTCAGTGTTGTCACATAATGTCAGTATCGGAAGGGCTCAAAGTGTCACCCCTGGTAGACGAGTGCACTTGCTACACGTTATCCAGATATGTTGTGAATTTGACTCGGTACTTTGAATGACGACTAATTCCATTGTTAACGCTCTGCCATATGGGAGACATGACAAGAGCGGTTTAGTAGGGATTGCCAATATGGAATTTAAGCTCGCCTGCATTACTACGTTTACTCATTATAAAAAATCTTCATTTTGTATTATTTAATAAATAAGTTCTGGCAAAATGTTATGTACTACATAACAACCGTTTTTTTCATACGAGCAATATTATATAGACGACTCAACTGTTGGTGTTTAGCCTTATAACACATACTTTTATTTTCTATGGCAACCTCTTGGGTATTGAAAGCCCAATTTTAATAACGTACTATATAATTAGGGTAAACATAAACTGATCCATTACACTCCTATCCAAGGCTAATCGAGATAAAACCCTTATTATTTAAGACTTTACCAGAAACACGGACCAAACTCGCAAGAATCTCAATATTAAAGCGCTATTCGACCGCAAAATAGCAAACAAAAACACAATTAGCTGCCGGGGGAACAACAGTACAATGGCGGTTTGGACAACGTTTGGAGCAGTTACCCTAATTTGTTATTACTGTCAGTTCGGGTGAACTTGCGGCTGCCTCATGCTAATAAATGCGTGCTCGCTCCCACAATTGACATAACGACTGCATAATAATAAGTAAACCTTATGAACTCCATTTTTGGTGGCATAAATAGTTGTGGGATAATTTCATAACATTTTGTAGGAAACCAGATTTGACAGTCATATTGACTATTTTAAAGCTCTGCATTTGAGGGTTGACTGTCTAAGTGAAGCGGAAGTCTGACAACCGGTCTAAACTTTGGATATTAGGTAGCTCGTAGTGAGTAGGTTATAATTATGTATCTAAAAAGATTACTTTGTTTAGATTTGTTGTTAAATGTTGACACTTTACCACTTTTAAAAAGACTGAATTCCAAATCTCCACTTAGCTAGAACTATTGAATGACCGGTTATTTTTGTTTTGTTTTTTTTTTTATGGCATAGTTGGCGCAGTCGCTGAGCGATTGACTGCTTGTAGCGGGTTCGATCCTCGCTCGGTTTCAAATAAACTTCGGTCTGGCTGTTTGTGTATGTGGGTTTTAATGTTTGTAAATGCATCCACAATACAGAAGAAATACCAAGGGTGAGAAAAAATCTTTAAATAAATAAAAGTAATAAATTTGATAACGAATGTAGATTATATTTAAGTAACAGGAGGTCGGTTTTCATTGTATAACTATAATGGTAAAAATTCTCAACATTAATAATTATTAAAAGGCACTTTAGAATTATCCGTGTGGCGATTAATCTGTGCTCAACAAAGGACATATAACCGTTGAAATACTCTTGAAAACATCGATCCATCCCAAAGATATCTGAAACAATACAATACTAAACAAAGTACTTTCGATCAAAATAGAGAACAGAACCTTTCAGATGGTATCCACCCTTTAAATCAAATTCGAGATACGTTAGACAAATATTACAAGCCAAGATATTTCATCAATCCTCAATACATATCTCACGATCCATCATCAAGACATATTACAGCAGAAATGATTTTAAAATTCAACAACAGCCGAGGATATTTGTCTTGAGTAGCTTACAGCCATTTGCCAACATAATGTTTCGCGATAAGAATGCACTTGGGAAAACAATATTAATCTTAGTGTGATTCATCTTATATCGCTCAAAGTTGCATGTATGTGGCGGGCGAAGATTATAAATCAAATTGTAAGTACCATTGGGTAGGGATCACAGTGTTTTTATGCCTCTGAATATGTGTGAAAGACGAATAAATCAAAATATTTGATGTGTCAGAGCAACTAAGTAAAATATTGTTCATGAAAAATTGGCTCGTAGTCCAAATAAATCTCGTGTCATTTTTAATGTTGCGCAAAAAAAAAACTACAATTTTCTCATAGTCGAATTTATAAATATCTATATCTAAATATATTCTTTAAAATCTTGCTTTGGAAAATATAGTAAAAGTATCCTTTATAGATTCTGACTGAAGTAGTAAGCTGCTTTTGGCTTATTATATAAAAAAGTCTTTGTAGGCAGTATTTTGTTTTTGCCATGGCTGGAAGGCTTAATTTCAAAGCATTCACAGAAATTGCCCTGTTAAGCAAAAGACAACCTGTTAGGTTGAGCTGCGAGACACCATTTTTTTTAAACAAAACAGCAAATAATGATTGAAATATACAATTCATTCATCAATAAACACCTTGTGTTTATTCGTAAGAATAATTTACGTTTTGCTGAAACAGTTTTGGTATGAATTTTGTCAAAGTCTATAAGAGTTTTCGATAGTTAACTTTATTTTTAGAGACAGCTAATTAAATGTCTATAAAAGTAACGCAATCCTTCAGAGCAAGAATTCTAGCAAAAGGAAATATCTCTACATACTGAGATTTCTTTAAATGTGGTTTCTATTTAAAGTAGTCTAGATTTCTCCATTTCGGTCTCTCGCCTTATGCACACACCTCAACAGAGAAACGTAACACGATAAAACCGAATCAATAGTGCTCTCATACCGTGCCAAGATGTAATAAACGCATGAAAAGTGAACAGAACACGGCCATTTGTTCTACACAACTCACAAACTCAATTACAGCACGTAACTCTTAACACCACGACAGAAAGTGCAAAATACAATGACGTCTACGTAGGTTTAATGTTGGCATGTTGGAACTAGGATGAAATTAATGATGTCTGTATTGAAAATCGTTTGTTTTGCTTCGAAAATGTTTAGCGTGGCAGAAAGTCTCTTCAGACCATATTTCATAGTGTCTTTACCAAGTTTATAGGTTGATGATGTAATGATGTAGCCTTCAACTAGTAGAAAGATGGATAGGATAGCTTTTCGTAGATAGAGAGTAGATTTATAGGTTTTTCGTTTATTGAGTTTCGATGTCTTGTGTTTTTAGGTCCTGTCTAAGGATGAAATATAGCTTCTTTCTCATGTCTGTGAATATAAAGCTCGGTTTAGTTTGAAAGATTTGTGTACAGTTAGCAAATAATAAAAGTACCTAACAACTTAATAAGGCCAACTACCAATTAAAAGTCATAGTAATTACTGTTAATGTTCTCGTTTTTATTTATTTTTTAATTGTATTTATTAGTTTATTTGATATGTATATGTGTATTAGTATCCGTATAAATATTTATAATGTTTTCGAAAACAAATAGTTTTAGATATAAATATTTTTGTACCCTATCACAATGTTGTCGTATTTTACCCAAAGGTTGACTGGTAGAGAATGCCTTATGGCATTAAGTCCGCCTTTGTACCACTATTGTACATGAAGTTTAAATAAATAAATAAATAAGGCTCCTCAGATACATTTCAAATATTGTTCAAAATCCATGGCTTTTAGCGACAAGGCCGTCCATTATGTCACTCTATTTATAAGTTCGATACTGTTATTCTTATCATTTCTATGGTGTATATCATAAAGAATATTCTATCTATCATGTTTTTTTAACAGTATTTTTTTAATATAAAATAAACAGTTAGTTTAATACATTGAATTCATCATTTGAATTTGATTCATCATCATTATTGAATCACTTATAGGTAAACTCTGCATGCACACATAACGTTGTCGTAGTTTACTAAAAAAAATAAAAGACTATGGACATAACAGATAAATTAAACTAAATGTAAACAAAATTAAACCAAGATTAATAGAATGAGATAAATACAAATAGATTAAAAAAAAAAAAAAAAAAACAATCCAATCCCATGAGACTCGATTGTACAATAAACAAGTTTCATATAGCCTAAATTCACCCAGTCAGACATGCAGGGCCTAGGAACTCATTGTTCGGGGAGATAGACAGTTTAGGCAAATTAAAAGCTACAAACTAGCTTTTAATTTGCCTAAACTTTCAAATCATGCTTCACACAGTCCATCCAATTTTTCTTTGGTCTTTTCCTGCTCATAAAATTGTCCAGATACATTTTCAAAACTTTGCTCATCAAATTTTCGTTCATTCCTTTACATCACATGTCAAGAAATGCCTTTTATGATTCAACAGAATGCAACAAAATGAATTGGGAAAACTCTGCTTTCTTTATAACTTATAGTTATACAGCTTGCATTTATAAACAAATAGCTGGCGCCCGCGGCTTAGCCTGCGTGATAACGAAAAAAAAGTATACTATGTTAACACATAGTATACTTTTTTTCTCCAGACTATAATCAATCTCTGTGCCAAATTTCTTAAAGATCCGTTTAGCCGTTTTGACGTGAAAAAGTAACAAACATCCAAGCATTTATAATATTAGTATAGTATTTTGCGTTAGCCCACGTTTGAGTCTCGCAATAAAATATGAAAGACAGCCGATCCTGCCGATCTAACTATCAAATCCCTTGGTTTCTTACGAGCAGCATCGTAACTTTATATAACAATGACATTATCTTCCAGTTACTGTCATTATGTGAAGCTAAACAAGGCATGTTATAAATCAGTGCCCGAATCGACACGAAAGTTTCCGAGTGAAGCCGATAGAGAGAAATAGTTTTAGATATAAATATTTTTGTACCCTATCACAATGTTGTCGTATTTTACCCAAAGGTTGACTGGTAGAGAATGCCTTATGGCATTAAGTCCGCCTTTGTACCACTATTGTACATGAAGTTTAAATAAATAAATAAATAAGGCTCTTCAGATACATTTCAAATATTGTTCAAAATCCATGGCTTTTAGCGACAAGGCCGTCCATTATGTCACTCTATTTATAAGTTCGATACTGTTATTCTTATCATTTCTATGGTGTATATCATAAAGAATATTCTATCTATCATGTTTTTTAACAGTATTTTTTTAATCTATCTTCTATACTTATAATAAATCTGTAGAGAGGTCAATTCTGTACATGAAATATATTTCCAAAATAACTATCAGGGGGTGATTAGTGATCGATACTGATGCCAAAAATGCAATCAGTAAAATTTTTGTCTGTCTGTCTGTCTGTCTGTCTGTCTGGATGTCTGTATGTTCGTTATAGAAACAAAAACTACTCGACGGATTTTAACAAAACTTGGTACAATTATTCTTCATACTCCTGGGCAGGTTATAGTATACTTTTCATCACGCTACGATCAATAGGAGCAGAGCAGTGAAGGAAAATGTTGGGTAATCGGGAGAAGTTTGTTAAAGCTACACAGAAATCATGTATGACGGAAATGTTCTCCTTAAAATTATATAAAAAATATCCTACGACAGCATAGGTCTATCTTTTATGGTTGACTCACAATAACACGTGTAACTCCCGATAACTTAGCAGTTCGGAGCTTTCTGATTATATTTGTCTACTCTTACGTTTATAACACTCCCACTCATCTCTAATTAAAAACAGTTAACATTATTACGTATTCAATAAAAAAAGAAACATATAAATCGGTATACAAACACCAAAGTTATGCATGAAATACGCTAATAAGCCATCGCGCGTGAATACTGAATCATGCTTTAGGGATTATTTTTGTGTAATATTTGGCTGTTGATGCGAATAGATGTTCAGAGTGTTCGACCTTATTGACAGACAATGCTTTCAGCCCGACTTTTAGTCTTTAAATAATTTATATCTTTTGTTGTTATTTTATAAAATAGGTATTAGTTATTTTGGTAGTGTTTAAATATTCGTTCAAATTACAAATTATTCATAGTTTACATTTTATTTCTTTTTAGCTGAAGTGGTAGTAGGTACGCATAGATTTTTAGAAACCGAGTTTCGGCTAATTTATGTTCAGTTTTTTTTTATACTATATTGGTAAAAGCGTAGTTCATTAGGCTATATTAGTCCACTGCTGGACATAGCCCTCCCCTAATGGGCGCCATAGCGTTATATAGTTATATTCTTTATTATAGTTACAGGTATTATTAATTAAAGTATTTATAGGTTTTTATTTTTAAGTGAAGTAGGTATACATAGGTAGATAGTATTGGACGGGTTCCCTCTATCTGGCAGAATCTTGATGCTCCGAAATTTATTTGGCAAAACACACTTAGCATATTTTTCTTTAAACGAACATTTTAAAGGCATAAAAATTATTTGATATAATTATCGTTTGGCATAATATTTAAAACTCCGAATTTACAATTGCATAGTTTTAAGATGGCAGAATTACATTTAGTATAATTACGATTGGCAGAGTTCAAATTTCGCTAATGTCGTTTAGCATAATGTTCATTTAGAGCGACGAGTATTTGGTATAATTTCACTTTTCATACTATGCAGATGGCAGAATTTAATTAAGAATAACTTTAAGTTTAAAGACTTATATGCCTAATAAGTCTTTAAACTGACATGGTCACTAACATTATTATTAACGGTTAAAACGGGATATTTACCATGTTTGTTATTTATTTTGAGTTTCCAATATTTTGGTGTGAACCGATACAGTGAGTTACAATTGTATACAAAAACATATGAAGGCAAAAATAAGATATTTTTGGAATTATATAGAAAAAAAAAGACATCGTTTTTAGTTACCCGGGACTCAAGATTAGGTTAATTTGTTGAAAAAAAAATCGTAGGTTAGGTTAGGTTAAAACTGTGACCCCCTACGCACGAGCCGAGCGAGCGGAGCGAGCGGTGCCGCGGCAGCGGCCGGCGAGTGCCAGTAACGACCTGCATTGATAGAAAATGAGATTGTTTTTAGTAGTTTACCCGGAACTGAACTATTTACATTAGAATAATAATTACTTATGGAATTAAATGACATTATTACAAATTCAATTAAATAATAGTTAAAATAAATGATATTATTTTAAAGAAATAAATAATTAAAATAAATGACAACAAATAATAATAAAGATGATTCTAACTATAAACTTTCTGCGATATGACAATTCTGCCGTTTAATGATAACGATATGAAATATATGTCAAAAGACGATTCTGACTGTGAACTTTCTGCGAAATGATGTTTCTGCTTTTTGAATATTATGGATATGAAATTTATGTCTAGAGATGATTCTAACTTACAAAATTATGAGTTTTGAATGTATGATAAATGAGTGTCTGCCAAACAATTTTCTGCGAAATGAAGTTTATGCTATCCGTTGTTATGCAAAATAAAATTATGACATAAAAAGTTCTGCTATAAAGGGTGGACCCAGTATTGGACAGGCGTTTTAGCTTTATTTTAATTTCTTTTTTTGTTACAAATTGTACTTACCTACATATTTCTGGGTATAATTCTATTAGAGTTATTTAGTTTTAGTACCTACTTTATTTGGTAATTAATAGGTTCTTATAGATAACAGGCATAATTAGATATATTAAAAAAAAACAAAATTTATATATATAATTTAGTACTTAAATTATTTTCAGGTTAATTATAAATTCAAATTATTATTTTTTAATTTATTTAGCTGTAGTTTTATTTAGTTGTAGCTGTAGTGTATTTAGGATCAGTTTTATTATTTAAGTAGGCACTTTTTTAAGTGTAAGGTAGCTACAGTTAGGACCTCTAACGTAGCTTATTTCGTTAGGTAAATGAATAGGCATTCAGTTACCTTCGGTTATTTTCATAAATCCTTACTAATATTATAAAAGCGACAGTTAGTTTGTTTGTTCTTTCTTTCTTTTTTTTTAAAAGACGTTGCCCCACACTAGGAATTTCTCCTGTATCGTGGGTGCGTTTACAAACATTCAATCTCACATACACAAACAGCCAGACCCGGAACAACTATATGTAGGTCATATCTACAAATATTTGTTCCGTGCGGGAATCGAACCCGCGACACACAGCGCAGCAGTCGTTCGCCCAGCCACTACGCGAACCGTGTCGTGTTTGTTACGGCTTCACGCCTAAATGACGCAACCGATTTTGATGCATTTTGGTACAGAGATAGTTGGGGCCCTGGTGACGGAAATAGGCAAGTTTTTTTAAAGTGAGGAAAGGGGGAGAATGAGGGAAGAAAAGGGGAGAGAAAGATACATTTTTCGGGTCATCACGCGGGTTAAAGTTAGCGTTAGCCCAAAGTAACTATGCCACGCGGACGAAGTCGCGGGCGGAAGCTAGTATAAAATAAACAGTTAGTTTAATACATTGAATTCATCATTTGAATTTGATTCATCATCATTATTGAATCACTTATAGGTAAACTCTGCATGCACACATAACGTTGTCGTAGTTTACTAAAAAAAATAAAAGACTATGGACATAACAGATAAATTAAACTAAATGTAAACAAAATTAAACCAAGATTAATAGAATGAGATAAATACAAATAGATTAAAAAAAAATAAATAAAAACAATCCAATCCCATGAGACTCGATTGTACAATAAACAAGTTTCATATAGCCTAAATTCACCCAGTCAGACATGCAGGGCCTAGGAACTCATTGTTCGGGGAGATAGACAGTTTAGGCAAATTAAAAGCTACAAACTAGCTTTTAATTTGCCTAAACTTTCAAATCATGCTTCACACAGTCCATCCAATTTTTCTTTGGTCTTTTCCTGCTCATAAAATTGTCCAGATACATTTTCAAAACTTTGCTCATCAAATTTTCGTTCATTCCTTTACATCACATGTCAAGAAATGCCTTTTATGATTCAACAGAATGCAACAAAATGAATTGGGAAAACTCTGCTTTCTTTATAACTTATAGTTATACAGCTTGCATTTATAAACAAATAGCTGGCGCCCGCGGCTTAGCCTGCGTGATAACGAAAAAAAAGTATACTATGTTAACACATAGTATACTTTTTTTCTCCAGACTATAATCAATCTCTGTGCCAAATTTCTTAAAGATCCGTTTAGCCGTTTTGACGTGAAAAAGTAACAAACATCCAAGCATTTATAATATTAGTATAGTATTTTGCGTTAGCCCACTTTTGAGTCTCGCAATAAAATATGAAAGACAGCCGATCCTGCCGATCTAACTATCAAATCCCTTGGTTTCTTACGAGCAGCATCGTAACTTTATATAACAATGACATTATCTTCCAGTTACTGTCATTATGTGAAGCTAAACAAGGCATGTTATAAATCAGTGCCCGAATCGACACGAAAGTTTCCGAGTGAAGCCGATAAAGAGAAACAATATGATCGGGCTGTCACGTCGTGTCCAAAGAAAGTGGCTAGCGATTAGTCGTACGATATCAAACGCCATAAGTCCCTGTAAGTGTTAAATATGGCGAGGCTCGACCGATATATGAGCTGGAGTTTAAAAAGGAATGTTTTGGCAAGTTGTTAAGTGTGAACGGGGCTGCAGTTTCATCATTGCGATATGAGTTGAAAGATTTATGCAATCGAAAAACGCAGATGGAATCTTCTTATAATTCACAAAGTGATAAATATTTTTTGTGTTTAAAAGATTTATATTTCGACTCTTTAATTTTCATGAAACGAAATTAGTGTTCTTCTTTATACACCAGGTGGCGCGATGACGTTCTGTAGATTTTTACCAACTTACAAGGGAGATAGCGAGAAAGTAAATAAGTACTTACAAGATATTTTGCAAAAACAAAAACAACTTCGAAAAAATCAACACAAAGTGAAAAATAAGTTTAGTTTGATATTTTTTTTTTGCAACAGACGTCTTAACTTAATAGGTTTTTTATTTAAGTTTTTACGTGTGGTTTCTCAAACAAATTCTTATCGAGTATTGATTTTCCATTGCTAATAATAGATATAAGCATATCATTCAAATACCTTTAAGAAAAAATATGTATTATAGAAGATAATTTATATATTACCGAAGCAATACAGGTATAATATTATACCCCTTCGAAAGTATATAATAAATCGGAAGAAGTATAAAAAAAATAAAAAAAAATTTGAAAATTTGTCCACAATTGACGGAAAAATCGCATATCAAACATACAAAGAAAAAACAGTTGAAATAAGAACTTCCTCGTTCTTTTAAAGTCGGTTAAAAACAAAATGCTATCAATGGGTATCGAATAAGCCAGTGCTGACTAGATAATGGGGGTCAGTTAGGCAGGCGCTCCATGTAATATACTACCATTATTACCATTACCATTGGATGCATCCAATTAGACTTTAAGCCGACCGAAAAAAAAGCCGAGCCTAACACAGTTAGAACAGGCTAGTTAGGATGTGGAGTATAAAACAAAACAACAGTACATCTGCAGCACTACCAACATCAGCCTAAAATCCTACTAATATTATAAATGCGATTGTTTGTGAGGATAGATGGATGTATGTTACTCTTTCAAGTCAAAACAGCTAAACGGATCTTGATGAAATTTGGCACGGAGGTAAATTATAGTCTGGAATAACACACAGGTTACTTTTTTTTCAATATCATGCGGGTGCAGCCGCGGGCGCCAGCTAGTATTAGGTAATCCTGAAGGACATTCGAAGAAGGGCGACGCGAGACGAGTCCCAGCCACCATAGCTGCGGGCCTGTGGACGATGAGCTATAGGTAGCTCACCACCGTCCGGCCGTCTAGTGGCGACAGGTCGTGTCGACGGCGCGTTTGTGTTTCACGCGTTCGTCCAAGAGATGATGACAGCAAAGCGTGGGGCTTACCAGGGCCACCGCCTGCCGGGGTTGCGGTTTGTTCAAAAGAGATACCGCGGCCTGGAACATAAAGGGCAAAAGAAGGAACATGGGTGGGTTTTAGTCAGTAAAAGTCTGATACTCCCCCCACTCCTCCCAGGGCGGCGGAAGTTATTGTATGATTTCCCATGGGCAAAAAAAACCTGAAGGACATAAATAAAAATAAACTTAAACACAGTGACACTTCCCCACACCTTACACCACTTTAAAAAAAAACCGTCCAACTATCACTTCAGTATAAATCATTTAGCACAGTTTCAATCCAAAAAGTTTGCACTTTTCAACGTTTTCGTGAATCAGTAATGCAGGTCCTAAATCAGTCTGGGGACCGGCCACATTTGCATATGAGTAGGGCGACAAAGAACAAAGGGATATTTTTTGGTCGTTTTTAGACCGATACGCTATCGACAAAGACTGCGGTATAATATAAGTATTATCAGTATGCAGTAAATCATTTAGGTTTTTGAAAAGTATTTTGGTAAAGCCTTTTTTGTGTGATTTATGTATCCGTAATGAAGTTTAAAGCTGATAGTGTGAGTGTAAAATATTTACTGAAGTTGTCCTTTAAAAAAGGATTAATATGTTTTGTTTTTAAGATACATTTTCATTTTAGTAATTGATTCTGGGTGTTCCTTTTACAATGATACTATGCGAATCGTTCTTCCAAAAAAAAAAACCACTAAACTTTAGTACTAATGGATACTATAAATGTTAGACAACCAGTCTAACCTGAGGGTATCGTATTACCCAGTTTCAACTGGGTTGTGGAGGTCAGATAGGCAGTCGCTCCATTTAAAATACTGGTATCCATCTGGTTAGACTGGAAGCCAACCACAACATAGTTGGGAAAAGGCTAGGCTGATGATAGATATTATTGTTGTAACATCACTATTTTAGTATGTTACTAAGATGGTCTTCACTAGTAAAGGTATTATCTGTGGTCGGCAGCGCTCCGCCACACTTCATGTCACGATGTAGAACTGTGTGTATCTCTTGTCCTGTGTCTCCTACCAATAAAACTGTATCTTACCCAACGGACTATCATTCATAAACATCCAACATAACATGGTGTCAGAAGTGGTTTAAGAAGAATCATTCCAGAAAAAGTCGAGGTCGTCGAACAAAATGCCGGACCAAGCGGACGTCAGCCATGATGGTGAGACAAATTTTCAAACACGTGTGAAACAATTAAATATTTCGTCAGATACCACGAACAATAACGCTGAAACGTGGAAAAGATGGTGGCAACAACTTGAGTTATATTTGTTAGCCACAGGTCTAGATAAGTCAAGCGAGAAACGGAAAATCGCAATTCTCTTACATTGCATTGGAGAACGAGGTCTCAATATATTTAACTCATTTAACCTAAAAATAGACAAGAGCACGCTTGACGAAGTCAAATCGAAATTTGACAGATTCTTCGAGCCAAGAAGAAACGTGACCATGTGCAGGTATCTATTCTTCACACGCAGGCAGGAGAAATCCGAAAGCATCGACGAGTTCCTCACGGATTTGGAGAATAGAAGCAGAGAATGTGAGTTTGGCACGCTCAGGGAATCGCTCATCAAAGATATTTTCATTGCAAACCTCAATTTAGACTTGTCACATGTGCGTCAAAGGTTACTGCAAGAACATGACTTAACATATCAGAGAATGCAAGAGCTAGCGAGGACGCTCATCGTCGCACAGCAGGATGCTGAGAAAATAGTCAAAGGAAGCAGCATCGCCAGTCAACGAACGTCAGAAAACGTCATGCATCTCAGTCGGAGGAGCCGTAGTCGGGGAGATCGTCGACAGCGAGCTTCCAGTCGCAAGTCAGCTTCGAGCAGTCGCAAGCCAGCTTCAGGCAGTCGCGAGTCACCTTCAGCTTCAGGCAGCTTGAAGACATGTAGCCGCTGTGGGCAGTCTCATCGCTACAAGTGTCCAGCCCAAGGAGTTCAATGCAGGTCATGTAAATCTTACAATCATTTTGCTAAATTTTGTCACAAAAATAAAAAAGTCAGTCAGTTGCAATCGTTAAATTCAGATAATGGTAGTCAAGATTATTTCGTAGGTATGCTGAATAGTCAAAGTCATAATGGTCACAGTCATAATAGTAATTCTCACAGTCAGTCACTTAGTCAGCAAAGTCATAATGGTCACAGTCATAATAGTCATTCTCACAGTCAGTCACTCAGTCAGAGACACAATCAGTCACAAACACACAGTATGACATCACATCCCTATGAGGAGAACAGTGACACGTCGGATAGATTTTTTATCCAGTCAAATAGTCAGAGTCCCAATTCATATCACATGTATGAAAAAAATGTCATGTCTGAGAGATCCAGTGTCCAGTCAAATAGTCAAAATAAAAAATGTCAGAGTCCCAGTGATGAAATCAGTCACATGTCTGAGGGATTTCACAATAAGGCACAGTCGTCCAGTCAGTCACACAAAGGATCATCAGTCGTCAATACTTTGAATCATTCAAAGCAGTCGTGGCAAATTAGCTTATTGGTAGGAGATACCAAAGTCAAATGCATTATAGACTCAGGTGCAGATGTCAATATAATGTCAAAACAAACATTTAAAAATGTTAAAAGTCAGAATAAGCTGTCAAAATTGTCACTTGTCAAATGTCAAGTAAATGTCACAGGATTTGGTGGAAAATCCATTCCGATTTTAGGCAAAGTCAACTTAAATTGTAATTTTTGCTTAAACAACAAGAACATTGTTGAAAACATAATGTTTATTATACCAGATATAGAGTGTCCAAATGTCCTTGGTCTCCCAATTTGTGAAAAGTTAGGTATAATAAAACGTGTCTTTTCAGTGTCAAGACAAGACTTTTGTGAGCAAATTCATACACAATATAATGATGTATTCCAGGGTCTTGGCTGTCTGCCTCCAGTCTGTCATCTAAAACTCAAGCCTGATGCAGTACCATGTGTGGATCCGCCCAGGAAAGTCCCATTCGCATTACAAGGGAAACTGCGTGAGGAGTTGGATCGCATGGAGAAAATGCAAGTCATAGAAAGGGTTACAAAACCTACAGAGTGGGTTAATTCAGTCGTTGTAACAGTAAAAAGTTCAGGTCAGTTACGAATTTGTCTTGATCCTAGAAATTTAAATAAAAATATCATGAGGGAACATTATCCACTCAAGTCAATTGATGAGATTAGGTCTCAGCTCGAAGGGGCTGTATGTTTTTCTCATTTAGATGCATTTTCAGGATTTTGGATGCTACGTTTAGATGAATATAGTTCAGAATTATGTACTTTTCAAACACCATTTGGTAGATATAAGTACTTAAGATTACCCTATGGCATAAATGCCTCGTCTGAAATATTTCAAAGAGTCATGATGAATCTATTTGGTGACATAGAAGGCGTACTCATATTCATCGATGACATCTTAGTCTATGGACCAAATGAGTCAGTTCATAATGAAAGATTACACAAAGTCATGCAAAGAGCTCGTCAAGTCAATTTAAAATTTAACAAGTCAAAATGTAAATTTTCACTGTCAGAAGTATGTTTTTTAGGTTATGTCTTCAGTAAAGACGGTGCAAGGGCAGATCTTGAGAAGGTCAAAGCAATTGTCAACATGCCTACACCGCAAAATGTCAAAGAGTTACAGAGAATACTAGGTATGATAAACTACCTAGGACCCTTTATAAGTAACCTGTCAGAAAAAACACAAGTATTAAGAAATCTTTTGAAAAAAGATTCAGTCTGGACTTGGGATGAGAATCATAGTCAATGTCTGAGGAAACTGAAAGATGAAATCACAAATTCACCAGTTTTAGCTCATTATAATCCCAAGATTCCATTAGTCTTGTCAGTCGATTCGTCAAAGTCAGCGTTAGGCGCAGTCATTTTACAAAAAAATAAACCGATAGCATACAGTTCAAAAACCTTAACTGAAACCCAGGAAAGATATGCTCAAATAGAAAAAGAGCTGCTAGCAATTCAATTTGGTTGTGAAAAATTTCACCAGTATGTATATGGTAATAGAGTCACAGTTCATACTGATCACAAACCTTTAGTCTATCTATTTAAAAAACCATTACATGATGTCCCAGCTAGATTACAGCGTATGATGTTAACTTGTCAAAAATATGATTTAGAAGTTATACATGTCCCAGGCAAAGAAATGTTCATATCAGACACATTGTCAAGAGCAGCTTTGAAAGAACATTATAGGCCTAAAAATGAATCAGAAATGTCTTGTCATGTCAATCTAATGTATGCTAACTTAGCAATTACAGATGAATATAGCACAAAATTGGCTCAGGAAACTAAGAAAGATGAAACCCTGCAGCTATTAATAAAGTATTACAATGAAGGTTGGCCAAAAACCAAGAATAGTGTCAGTCCATTAATAAAACCATTCTGGAATATACAAGGAGAAATCCATAAAATTAGAGATTTAGTATTCAAAGGCTCAAAATTAATAGTACCACAGTCAATGCATAAAGAAATGTTAGTAAAAATTCACAAAGGTCACCAAGGTATAAATAAATGTCTAAACTTAGCTAAAGAATCTCTTTATTGGCCAAATATGTCTAGTGATATTAAGAATTTAGTAGAACAATGTCTAGTATGTGCAAAATTCAAACCATGTAACCAAAAGGAACCACTACAGAATTATGAAATAAGCAAATATCCATGGCAACAAGTCGGTATTGATTTAATGCATTTTGATAGTTTAGTATATTTAATTGTCACTGATTATTATTCAAAATTTATAGAAATTGCATTATTAAATAACAACAGTACATCAAAAAATGTAATAACTCATTTAAAGTCCATATTTGCTCGTCATGGAATACCATTGTCACTGGTATCAGATGGTGGACCTCCTTTTCAGTCAGTTGATTTTAAAAATTTTATGGAAGAATGGGACATAGAACATATTGTAACTAGCCCATATCATTCACAGTCTAATGGACAAGCAGAGAGTTCAGTCAAAATCATAAAAAACATGCTAAGAAAATGCAAAGAAAATGGATCAGATCCATACATAGCATTGTTACAATACAGAAATACAGGTAAAAATAATTTTTCATCACCAGCACAGTTACTCATGTCTAGGAACTTAAGAGATAACATTCCAACATCATATAAGAAGTTGAAGCCAAAAGTGGTAACATTTAAAGATTACAAAGAGTCTGTCAAGAAAAATGATAAAAATAAGTCAAAATACTACAATAAAAATGCCAAGTCAATGTCTATGTTACATCATAATGATCATGTCTATTTTAAGAGAAACCCTAGTAGCAACTGGGAACAAGCTATTGTTAAGCAAAGATTGTCAAATAATAGATCATATGTTGTTGAGGATGTCAATGGAGTTAGGTATAGGAGGAATAGAATACACTTAAGACACAAATATTCTCACAATTGTGCTAACCCTCCCATGCAATCCAACTCGTCACAAAGGGGAGAGGAAGGTGACAGACAGGAGTCTAGGCATCAAGAATCCTCATCTCAGCAATCCTCAAATGTAACAACTAGGTCAGGTCGTATTGTAAAACCTACCAGAAGGTTAATTGAAGAAATGGATTAAGTTAAATTATAAATAAGGTCATAAGTAAAGTTTAAGTATAACTATAAGTATAATTAAGCATGTTGTCTTGTATAAACTTAAATAGCATAGCACTTATATTAATTGTCAGTCAGGGGTCTAATTTGAACTCAACAAGGGGGATGTTGTAACATCACTATTTTAGTATGTTACTAAGATGGTCTTCACTAGTAAAGGTATTATCTGTGGTCGGCAGCGCTCCGCCACACTTCATGTCACGATGTAGAACTGTGTGTATCTCTTGTCCTGTGTCTCCTACCAATAAAACTGTATCTTACCCAACGGACTATCATTCATAAACATCCAACATAACAATTATAAATGTTAAACACGCGACGCTACGATGACTTAACACCTTATGAAAGTTATTTTTATCAATTTCTTCACGATTTCTACTGTAAACATACTCAACATTAATAAGGTAACAGCTAAACAACAAGAAGCAGGAATTAGACACTTTTTAGGGTTCCTTACCTCTAAAAGAAGAAACGGAACCTTATAGGGTCACTTTTCTGTCCATCTGGCTGTCTGTCTGTCTGTCAAGACCCTTTCTTTATTTTGGGAGCCTGTGGAGGTATCGAGTTGAAAATAAAACCATATACTTAAGTCTACTTAAGTCTTCTGAATGTATGAACACTGGGTTTGGGACTGCTTTTGCAGGTGAGAGGTGCCTTTTTTAGCAGCAGCCACGGATTCTGGATTTTTGCCAGGTTCATCATTTACCTGCCCTTGTCCCATTCTATTTGGGGTCGGCGCAACACGTTTTCTTCTTCCATTCTCCCCTATCAGACGTCACGGAATCATTTACTCCTTTCTCCTTCATATCATTTCTTACACAATCCATCCATCTTTTCTTTGGCCTTCCTCTCGCTCTCCATCCATCAACATTTTTGCCAGCTTGATGTTAATAAACTCGCCCACCAATTGCACATTGCCCATCGCACAACACAGGACTGAAACATAACTAGCAATATGTGGATGTGCTACGTACAGACGTCTGCACATCATGCTACTACAATCTGTCAGATTTCTTTGATAGATTTTCGACTTTATTTCTAAAGTATTAGGTTCAAGGTTCATTGGGAAAAATTTACAGTTTCGGGTAGCTTGACCTGCAGGCGTCTGTACATTTCTAATCTGCCTGTCACGACCCTTTATCTCGAGAACGCATGAAGGTATCGAGTTAAAATGATGTAATTAAAACCATGTACTCAAGTCTAACAGGCTCCTTGAAGATGGGAAAAAATCAACAGTCTAAGTCTACGCCGTAATAGGTAATAAAATATGTCGCAAGTTTGTACGGAATATTCGGTGCGGTAGTGATACTTGGCTGGTTTTTTTCTTCGTACCGCCACGCGCCAATAGTCACATTCGGAATAAATAAACGACCATTATACTTTTATGTAAACCTTTTTGTTCAAAACTCAGTCACGTACAAACTACTATCTAATTGAATTTTAAATAAAAACTGTCTACGAAAGTATCTGACGGGCTAAGAGGCTTTTGCCAACCACAAGCTTAGCTGGTAAATTTCAATGAATTAAAGGAAAGGATTACTGGAATTTTCTACAAAGTTAGCAAAGTTGAGGGTCGATTTATTAATTAGGATTTAAAAGATGGACCTTGAAACGAATTAACGTTCCTCTTTTAGTTGGTCATAAGTTAAATCCTCTTCTATTTAGTTTAACATAGTTGATTAATAATTATTATCTTGCTTTTACAACACTGAATAATTGAAAATCAAGTTAAGACATAGTAAAAATGATAATCATGCTTACTAATATTATAAAAGCGAAAGTGCGTTTGTTACGTCTTCACGCCTAAATGGCAAAGCCGATTTTGATGAATTTTGGTACTGAGATAGTTGGGATCCTCGAGGCGGACAACGGTTGTTTAAAAAAAATGGAAAATTGAGGGAGAAAGAGGGAAGAAAGGGGACAACTTAGCTTTGCTATTACAATAAATAAGGCGTAAGGGTAAAAACTACAGGTAGCAGGTCCTGTAAATCAGGAAAGGGGAACTGTGTTACCCCGAATTTAACGCGAGCGAAGCCGCGGGCAACTGCTAGTTACTAATATGTATTTTTTATGTCTAATCATCTCCACAGTTTACCACACGCAAAAGATAAACAACCAAACTTTGCTGTCACACATTATTTTTCCATATAAAAATTCATGCGACCACAATCGCCACCACAATTGCGCCCGCAACCGCGCGGCGCAATTAATATATGTTGGGCTACTCCAAAGTTTTCGCTACGCCAATAATAAATGACCCGAAATTGTCAACTTTATTTGCTTTTCAATTATCATTGTGTTTTATGATTCAGATTAATTATGTGTTTGGATAAAAAAAATATACGTTTTACAGTTTGTTTACGTAATTCTTCAATGATTACTTAGTACCAATAATTCTGCTATTTTCTCCTTGTTTTAGATACGAAAAACTACTGTTCTTTCAGTTTCATGTTTTGCTTTTAAAATACCAGAAATCAAATTGACAGAAAAAGGTCTGTATTTTCAATCCGTTAAACTAAACTTCGAGCACGCACTAGCTATTCATACTTAGAACTAATGCCACGGCAAAAAAATAATGCAGAATTTTCCTTATGCTATCCTTACGTGTGAACTGCTAGGTCAAACACACATACGTAGAGAATAAATTACAATGTTTAATTAAAAAAATTAATTACCTCCAACACTTTTCCTTCACTATTGCTCCATTTTCTTAACACAAATCTGCTTTCATGCAAAGTCTTACCGCGAACTCACACCACGGCACATTGAACAGCGCCAGCGATTCGTGTTGCATAAAACACTTTTAATTTTAATTACAACTGAACAAATTTGTTTTAACTCTTATGTATGTTAACATAAGAATCAGGTTACTATGTTTGGTGTGTAAATGTAACTTGGTGGAACTCAAAACAGTTTTAATTTTAATTACGTCTATATAAGTATAGTTTAACCCTTATTCAGTTTCAATAGAAGTTAGGTTAGAATGTTCGGAATGTAAATATAACTTGGTAAAGCTCGTCCAAGGAAGTGATCAGTCACAAGTAGTGACGTAATCAACACGTGCTACATTATAATGAGGCTTTTAAACTCCCTGTTTATATTTTATTTTGTTTTGATTATTGTGCACTGCTGGTTTATCACCTCCTGAGTATTTGTTTAATTAGTCATATGGATACGTTACTGTGATTGGTATTTTAATGAAAATTTAAAACACTACGGGTTATGATAGAAATTACTGGTAAATTGTTACGAAATACTTGAAAGGTTAAAATTTTTGTTTTACACAAATACCTAAATTTAATAAAAATTGTAACAATATATTTTTTTACCATGTAAACAACAAAATATCTGAGATTTTGAGATTAAAAAAAATATGGAACTGATGTAAATAACGAAATAAAACCTTAATAAAACTTAGAGTTCTTGAAAATCTAGCCTCACAAATTAATAGAAAAAGATTAGAAAGACAAGTTTAAAATATTTATCTTATTACTATAACCAAATTAGAATTTTAATACAGCACATAAAGCTGACTATTAATAAAAACTAAATCTCAATTTATTACAGCGTTAGATAAGACATTTGTAGAATCCAGTTCAGTAATATAGACATTAGATATTAAAAGAATTTATTTGAACTAGTGCCTTAATGTTAGTCTGGAACGTCAAATTGATTCGACGGCCGGCGAACAATTAAAATGCAAATGAGAATGTTGGGACACCGCCCGAGAATGTAATGTGGAAAAATCACAAATGTGGTAAAGACGTGTGTATATTGAAGCATTTTAGAAAAAAAAAAATGCAATTATTTTTTTGCTATTTTTGCTTAGTAAAATTTTAAAAGTTAACTTTTAAATAAACTTTATTATAACGCCATAGGAAGAATAACCATTATTTTTTAAAAAAAAAAAAGTCAAAAGTCAAAACCATTTATTTCAATTAGACCATTACAGGCACTTTTGAATGTCAAGAAACAAAACTAATCTACAGTCCCGGTCACAAGGCATAATAACTTGTGAAAGTACTGTAGTTGCCCATTCCAAAGCGTTGATCTCTATGGAGAAGAATGGGCAAGAAACTCCATGGACACTCTTTTAAATTATAATATTTTTACAAAATTGTATTTACATCATTCATGTTGAAATTATACAAATATGTGAGAACGATGTAGAAAGACGTGCACAGTAAGAGCGTCCAGAGTAAATAAAAAGCAAAATTTAATTTTAAATCTAAATAAGTTAAAAATGAACCGTGGTAGCTAAAAATGACCAGTCCCAACTGACAGCGCCCGTTCACGAACATGACGTATGGATCAGCCCCATTCAGCTCGACCATTTTGAAGGGAGCTAAATGACCCGACACACCCGCCACCATCAGCAAGACATTTAAGTGAGCATGACACTATCAACCACCAGGGCTTCGTCAAGTCAATAATAATACATAGCACTCACATATGGGCTTAATAATTATACAATACTAGAGAATTGATTCTATACATTGCAAAGATAGTCTTACAATCTTCTGCAGCTTCCACTATAGCTTCGGATACCAATCAATGAGTTTACCCCTATTCTTCTGGAGCAGGACCAGCATTAAGCCAAGCATTTTTATCATCAATATAATCCCCCAACTTATAATATGCTTGCCTACATAGTGTGCGTTTAATACAAGATTTAAATTTCGTTTCATTCAGTTGAAGAATGTGGGGAGGTATTTTATTGTGAATTTTGTTTTAATTTGTTTTAAGTACGACACTTTTAGAAAAGCGATCTCTGAACAATAGTTGAAACTTAATATTTGATCAGCGCCATCTCTCCGATGAACCATGAACTAACAAAATCATATTTTTGATTTCAAGTACCCCTCTGCAGTTTACTAACGAATAATATGTTTTTCATTTCTTTTTATATAATTAAACTAGCTTTCGCCCGCGGCTTCGCTCGCGTTAAATTCGGTATAACACACCAAGCAGACCTGCAGTTTTTGCTCTTGCGCCTGATGGATTTGTAATAGCAACGCTAAGTTTTCCCTTTTCTTCCCTCGTTCTCCCTTATATCCCACTTTTTTAAAATAAAAATTAGCCTATGTCCGTCTCCTGGTTCCCAACTGTCTCTGTACCAAAATTCATCCAAATCGGTTTAGCCATTAAAGCGTGAAGAGGTAACAAACAAACAAACTCACTTTCGCTTTTATAATATTAGTAAGGATTAAACCAAGCCCATTTTAAAAGTTAATCGTTTAATGATTAGTATTAACCCATCCATTTAACGGAAATTGCACTTTTATGAATTCAGTTGGCGACTGTGTGTACCACACTTTATAACAAAAACATTTGCTACCGTAAATTGCACCATCGTTTAGATAAGAATATGACATATTATGTGAAGCTGTTTTTAGATAAATGATCCTTGCGCGATTTCTATAAAGAGGCTTCATAGATAAACATAAAAAGATATCAGCTATTTAATTGACACATTATAATAATAATTGCTTCATTAAATGTGCGTTTTGTTTTGAAAAGTCTAACTCGGATGATTAACTATTTGAATTATGATATAAATCAAGAAAATGAAAATGTTCTATACTATTTGATACCAGTCCACTACGTGGAACCTTACGTGCGTGCAAATTAGACTTAATTTTAACCATTTGGCTATGGAATCCAAATTTTCAGTAAGAACTTGTTAGTAAGTCATCTCTCAAATACACTTAAAATTCATTTAAAACCAGAACAGATTCATGTTGCACTAGCGCTATGTTCAGCATCCGTTTATCGCACAAGCGTGCATTCGAATCGAACCCACGACCTCCGGCTCAGCAGTCAGGGCCACTAACCACTAGACCAACAGGCCCGTAAAATAGTTATTTGATGATTTCCCACCCCAAACAAAAAAAAAGTTAAGAGAGTCGCAGTACAGATTTGTCGCACAAGCGTTAATCGCACATCATTTGTTGAGATTCCGTGCACTCATTTGATACGGTTAGCAACTACTTTTTCATTTTTATTTTGGCTTCAGTAGGAACTAGCGTTGCCATGCGTTGCCGTGGATATACCATACAAATGCATTTTATTTTAACTGAACCATGTCCTTCGAGATTTAAAAGTCAGTACTGCTCGGTCACAACCTACCCTCGCTTTTAGAAATATCCTTGAAATAGATTTCCGTTTTAAAACCATTTGTTGTACAGCAATTACTTAAGTACGACGATATTGATTATTAAAAGGGTAATAGTTCTCAAACTTGGCCCCTTAAAATTCATAGTACCAATAGAACACTTAATGATTCAAAGTTCTATAGATATCAAATCATAACTCACAAAACAGGTGTTCAGAATTAGTAATGAATGTTTCCATACCAATTCCTTATCAGTCGCGCCCTTCCATTGAAACGGTCGCATAATATGTCATAATTATTTAATTAATGCAACCCCACCCTAGGTTATCTGCATTCATAATTCAAGCCACCTACATGAAGAGAATTTCCAATCCATGAATTTCTCGACATCTGTTAATGTATAGAATGTTTGGGTATACTGGTCTACTGATTAGTGTATTCTAAAGGACGTTGTTGCACTGTGGCTGAATTAAAAATTAACACCATCGATTTGTTCGCTATGTTCGGGGCACGAGTTTGCACGAATCACGTCACCCACGCTCGCCGATCTTAATTATGCGATTGTATGCCTACACGCGTGTATATTAATTGCTGGTACCATTTCATTTGTTTTTATTGTCACTTATTTGTTAATAAAAACGTTTGTGCTTTGTTCTGAGCGGGCGCGGCACGGCGGCGTTCTTTTGTGTTTGATAAAAAATATAGCAGGTTTTAATTCGAATTGTATTGGTGGCATTGTGTGGGAGAGATGAGAGATTCCTATTCTGTAAATACCTACTTTGTTTATGTAATCGCTTATTTTTGTGATAAATTCTACGTGTTTTAGAACTTTATCATTCTTAAATCGTCGGAAAACACTACGTATTGGTTTATCCCGGGCATCATCATATTCGTCGGGCGCCGTGAGACGACTCCCGGCCACCGTAGATGCTGTAGACGTTGAGCAATGGTAGCTCACCATCTGTCCATCAGTGACGACCGGCCGTGTCGACGGTGTGTTAGTGTTCCACGCGCGCCTCAAAGAGTTGTCAGCAAAGCAGAGGGGCCTGCCGGGGTTGCGGGTTGTTCGAAAGATATGCCGCGGCCCCGGAACATAAAGGGCAAAAAAGGAACATGAAGTCAGTACAAGTCTGTCACTCCCCCCCCCTGATGAAACCCCACAAAAAAATGGATCATTACATAACACCTATAATCCTTTAAAGGGTGTACAAAGGATACTTAATAGTACATTTTTTACATTTAAAAACTCAATAACACTGTTCTCGACCTGGGAATCGAACGCCTTAGTAATATTTTTTATTTCTAGCTGGTGCCCGCGGCTTCGCCCGCATGATATCGAATAAAGAAATATTCTATGTGTTATTCCAGACTATAATTTACCTCAGTGCAAAATTTCATCAAGATCCGTTCAGCCGTTTTGACGTGAAAGAGTAACAAACATCCATACATCCGTCCACCCTCACAAACATTCGCATTTATAATGTTAGTAGGAAGGATAATATTGCTGGAAAAGAAATGGGACAAAACAACACTTCCCATTTGAACAACAGCCGTTACAAATAATTCACCACGAAATACTCAATTGCTATATCACTGTTACCATTACATAACCTTGTTTCGAGCCTACTGCACATCTTTTTACACGGGTAGTTTGTGGGTGTCATATTTGCAGAAATCCTACAGCGCTCTCCGCGTTCAATATAATAATGCGTTGAGGGCACTGCTGGGGTGCCGCGCTTCTGCAGCGCTTCGGGTATGTTCGCGAGCGTCCGCATTGACTGTTTTTATGCCAGCATGCGCAAGAGAGCGACCTCGATTGCAAGTAGACTGCGGGACAGCGGTAGCAGTCTTCTCAACGTTGTCGCAAACAGGTTGGACGGGCCTTTTATGCAGCATTGGCAGGCATTACATGCGCCCATATATAGGGCTTGGGGCAGGTAAAATTATATTTTTATTGTTTTTACTATTGTTACATCATGTTTCATTATATTATTATATTCTTTATTTTTATTCATTATTCCAAGAAATTTAATTTAATTTATTTTATGATTTTGAATCCATTTTATTGCTATTGAATCTGTTTTTAATGATTTTGAATCTGTTTTTAATTATATTGAATCTATTTTAATAATATTGCATCTGTTTTTTTATGATATTAATCTGTTTCTTAATGATATGGAATCTGTGTTAATGTGTCTGTGTATGTCTGTGTATGTTTAACAATATTAGTTTTCTATGGGTCTATGCCACCCGAAATAAAGTTTATTCATATTCATATTACAGAGCAAAGTTCAAGATCAACCGGATGGCCCGAAAGAGTTACCTAATGACACGAGATCGGGGCTTGCGAAGGGCGCCATTCAAATTCAATCACGGGCTTTGAAACAATTTGTAACAAATGTCAAGATCATAAAGGATCCTACTTCGGTCCATGCGAATGTTTGAGTGAGAGAGAAATCGTGACTTCCATAGGACTGATCGATGTACGATTTTGTAATTTTGGTTAGGAAATTGGGACACTTCAAAATGATTTTACATCGTCAAGTTCTCATGTTTACGCTCTTTAAGAATCTTTTGATACTGTTGAGAATATGCTGCTAATCACATCATTAAATGCCGTCTTTCAACCAAAAGAACTTTATCTGTTTTTAGTTCGCTAGTCATCATTTGTCTAGCCTGTGTGCAACCAAGTTTTTTTTTTAATCTTGCCCCACACTAGGATTTCTCCTGTGTCGTGGGTGCGTTTACAAACTCACATACACAAACAGCCAGACCCCGAACAACTATCTGTAGGCCATACAAATATCTAATCCGTGCGGGGTCCGAACCCGCGACACGCAGCGCAGCAGTCGATCGCTCAGCCGCTGCACCAACCGTGTCGTCAAAGCTAATACTGGTTAATACCAAACTTCTTGGTAAGACTGGTCGTCAGGATTTCGAATGACAACCAGTCTTACTAAGACCTGTAAATACTGTAAATAATCTACTAATGACAGCCGGAACCAACAGTTTATGGTACATTTCGCTAGGACCAAAATTATCAAACTCTAATTCAGGTACACATTACCCTGATTCTCAATTATGTATATCAGATGCTGTCATTCGTGGTTCTACCGGAGCGGAGAGTAAACAAGGATCTAATTGTATCAATATCAATAGATAAGCTTTGTTGTTACACAATGAAACAAAAAAAAATGTTTTGTTCCACCAAACCATTTCTATACTGACCTTCAATATTTTCAACCGTAGACAGACGGATACGATGTTATCTCTAAGATTACACAGCAATTATAGCACAGTCATGCTTTTGTTAACAAGAATTATTATAGAATAGAGAACAGTGAACTAGCAAAATGTCCATTTCATTAAATTTAGAACTAAATGCCTTTAAATCAAATCGTATAAGCACCGAGAGTAATTGTTGCGATAGTCCGTGGAAGCGGTGGAAATAATGGGTCGGCTTCTAGAGAGATAAAATCGTCGTGTCCTGTCCGTAGAGCTAGGCCTTTTGCTGGTTGTGGCTCGACGGTTCCTAAAGGTTGATTTAGTATGTGTGTATCTTGATTTAGTATTACTGATTCGTCTCTTTAAACAAGAAAATACGATAACCTAAAATTTTATTCAGCAATGTTCTCTTAGAAATATAATCGCATTGCAAAGATACTTTCTCAGTCCTCTTCAACTGTAAAGCGAGATTTTATTTCTTTAGCAAAACTAACAAGGATGTCTAAGAAAGTTTCTCCCTCAACCTTTCCCACTGTATTTGGAATAATAACAATCCTTGCATATTATTTGCAAACGGAAAGTCCATTTTTATCCCGCAAATGCAGCACTTCTGCGTTCCCGGTAATTGGTTGAAGTTATCTACGTCATTACATCTCGACTCTTCCCTTTTTTGCCGGCTTTATTTCTCTCTCTTCGACCGCCACTTTCGTTTGTTTTTGATTCAATTACTTTTAATGCTCTTTGATCATAATCTAAGGGAATCGCAACGTTGGGATATTGTTAGTACTTAATCTTTTTTGAGATGTCGGGGTCGACAGTTTAACGTTCTAATTTTGTGCCAAAAAATCCTGATTTGTCCTTTTTTTCGTTTTGGTGTTTTTATCATACCAGTCTTCCAATAAACCGTTAGTATTGCTGCTTACACAGCTTTAGTTAAACCACAATGGTTACAATACAAAGTTTACACTCGTAACCTTCAGCACGATCTAGATAACTATCCATTTTTCTTTACTCAACCTTGTTTATGCTGCTTTAATACGTTATTCTTAAGGACGCGACATAACTCATGCAGTATCGTTGGTCGGATCGGTATTTCACTAAATGAACGCGTCTCAAGCGATATTTATAGCGACGGTGGACATAATTTAATAAACAAAGCAGGGCCGAGCCGACATTTTAATGCCACCCCAGGCATAGGATCTGATAATGGATCATAACTGGTTTTCAGTCTCGGTAGATAGCATTGTAAGGAACAAGTCCCACTTCGTTACGAGCTCCCGGTAAAATGTACAGGGCTTCCAATCGTTAAGCGTAAACCCTATCTGCATTGGAGCTATTAATAATATTATACGGCGCAATATCTGATACGCATTGAACGCATATTTTATATGTGCACGCGCTGTTAATATTTCGTTACTGTTTTCTGATACAAATTGTCCGAACGTGGCATAATGTAGTAGATAGTCAAGATAGAAAATACTATCTGGATTTACATTAAAGAATGTGACAAGCAAGCACATGAATATTTATCGAAATTCAATTCTGTGGATATGATTTTACGTAAAATATAAAACTATTTTGCTTTGAACGATTATATAAAAACAAAGCTTCGAATCGCATAAAACAGGTCCAAATTCGCATTGTAATAAAGATAACATTGTACTGGCTGAGGTATTTTATTGGTGAAATATTTGATATCGAACGAGTGTATATAAAGGGGCTTTATTATGGATTTAAATAAACCCACGTACATGTCATTACTACTTAAATGCGCAAAACAATTGCATAACAACAAGATCGAAACGTTTTATTGAAATAAAACGTTTCGATCTCGTTGGGTGCATGACAAATGACTGGCACGTCTCATATCAGGCAAGATGTGAATCGAACGGTTACAAACGAGAAAGTATAAACATTTACATTTGAGACGTCCAACCGCCAACAAAAACGGATCGTGCTTCAATTTTGGTCTTATCTAGAGTTGCCTTTGTTTCCTTGACAGGTGCATTAGTGTGCTATCACACAACAATTAAATGCATCGGTATTGCTGCATCACGATGAGAAGGTGTACGGAGACTCGTATCATGAACACGCTCCAAGTTCTCGCTATCTATAGTTTTTGATCTTTCACGTAGATTTGATTAAGGAATTCCTTTGTTTCGTTATTATTGTTTACTGTATGCGGTCAGATGGCTTTCAAAACCTAGTCTGATTAGTTTCAAGTTTTAGTTATTTGTTATCATATTTTCAAGGACTAGAATTTTGTAGACTGTTGACGTAATGGCTTGGTTTATTTATTACTTTCTCTGAATATTTACGATCGTAAAATTGTTCGGTGGTTATATTTTTTGGCCGTCTAATTTCCATATCAGTTTTGGTATTTCGTCTGTTTATTTAGAAATACTACTGTAATGGCTGTCTGGTTGATAGATTTGTCGCAGAAGCTTATCGTTATAGTACATTTTTCTTTCTAAGATTTTTAATGGACAAATTCTTTTGTGGATTTATACTATTTTAATATTCATAATCTATCTTTCCATGTTAATTACCTATTAGTGTATAATGATGACTGGCAGATGTAATAATGTTGTTGAAATATTTTAATTTTGAATTTACCAATAGTATGTTAACATTTGATATAGAAGTTAAGAAACGGATTCCACGTTCATTTTTAAATTACCTAAAGATATCGTCTCGCTCCTTATAAAGCAATTTAGACGAAAATCTGAAGCCAAACACACAATTAGATGTACGTACGCCTGCGGCCGTATTCTGGGAGAAATTTTAGCTATTAAAAGAACATATTTTCACGCACCCAATATGAATGGTTTAAAAAGCAGTTTTATTACTTTTAAATAGTAGGTAACAGTTCGTTTTGGATAAGTCGTAAAACGTCACTACTATCACAACTGTCTCAGGAAGAGTTTAAGTTACTTAATGAGTGGGACGACATAGAAATTCTTTGACGGTTTAGTCAAAATATTGAATATAAAATTTTGTATGACGCATTGAAAGGTTTCATGTTTAGATCTTTAGAATCTATTAAAAGGGTCAGAAAGCATGACTAAATTTTATTGATTTGCTTCAAACAATTTTATAAATAAAAAAATAATGGAAAAAGGATAGAAATTTTTTTGACGGCACGGTTGGCGCAGTGGTTGAGCGATCGACTGCTGCGCTTTGTGTCGCGGGTTCGATCCCCGCACGGATTAAATATTTGTATGACCTACAGGTAGTTGTTCCGTGTCTGGCTGTTTGTGTATGTGAGTTTAAATGTTTGTAAACGCACCCACGATACAGGAGAAATTCCTAGTGTGGGGCAACGTTTCTTTTTAAAATAAATAAAATAGATGTTCATTGTTGTCTTAAGTGTCCAGAATTAAAATCCTTAAGAACAAAATCACAAGAGCTAACGTTCTTTCACTCGTCAACGAACAAAAGAACTCAAGTTATAAGACAGAGTTTATTTTCCCAAAACACGGAAGTAGAATTATTCGAATACTTTCTTTAATTTCCCAAATATTTATAATAAAAGTTCCCGTTTTACCAAAATATTTACACTATACACGACATACAGAACAACTTCCGTAGATTGCAATATGGCGCCGGTTTCCGTTACTTGAATGGTCAGGGCAAAGAAAATATCGAACCTTGCACTGACATACTCGAGACCGGCCTTATATAGAAATAGCCACGCGTTGAGAGAAACGGCCAAGTTGGAAATCATTAGAATCTGTGCATATTACACAATAAATTTTGTTTAATGTTTTATTTGTTATTAAAATATGGTTGAAGCGTGTTGTGAAGACATACATCTGGTACAGATAGAGATCATACTTTTGATTTATATTCTACTAGCAGGCGCGCGGCTTCGCCCGCGTGATATCGAAAAAAAAGAATCCCATGTATTATTCCAGACCATAATCTACCTCTGTGCCAAATTTCATTAAGATCCGTTTGCCGAAGTGAAAGAGTAACAAACATCCATACATCCATTCTCATAATACTTTTTTTTCAATATCACGCGGACAAAGCCACGGGGGCCAGCTAGTCTTCAATACTTTCTTCCCATACTCTCCCATTTCCGTCAATTTCTAACTTACACATTTTCTCTACCAGCCGCACTTATTAAAGGTCAGTCGAAGTGAGCTATAAATAAGGTATTTAACCCAATGTGTGTGGGCAAGCCTTAACTGGCTCGACCATGGGAAAGCCTTCGGTTATTACAATCGCTACTATTTATTTGGTACCAGCTGAAGTATTGGGCAGGACAGGTACCTATTCTATTGAATACAATCTCGGCCATGCATGGCTTGGAGTATTATTTGACCTTTGTTCGTTGTATTGTAAAGTCCATGTTCCTGGGAGGTCTTGTTTTATTGTAATTAGGGTCAGTTTTGCTCTAACTAAGCTATCTGTTTGGTACTGTTTTGGGCATACATAGCCTAAGGCCTTCACTTTTGTACATGGTTCGTACATAGATAGTTTGCCTTAGGGTGGTTGCTAAGGAAATTATCTTTATTGAAGTGATTATAATTGTTAACAAGTTCTTAGGAAAAATTTTGTAGGTAATTCCGAGAAATATTTCTGCTTAACTTAAAGATATAACTGACTTATTATGCAATAACATATTAATACATCACGTTTGTCGTTCCTAAGGGGTTAGGCAGAGCTATACTAAATAATAAAACTAAATATCGTCAGTCTAGTTATGGTCAATAAAATACAAAAAGTAACTTGAAAAAAATCCGGCCAAGAGCGAGCCATACTCACTTAACGAAGGTTCCGTACAAATTTTAGACATAAACGGCCATATCTTATTATTACGTAGACTTAGAGGATTGTTTTTTTCACGGCATAAAGGGGCCACACGGGGATTTGAGTAGGTATTTAGTTTTAATTTCAACTTGATACCTCCACGTGTTCCCAAAATAAATGGTCTTGTAAGATAAACAGACAGACGGACAAACAAAATAAATAAAGTGATTCAATAAGGGTTCCATTTTTTTCCTTTTGATGTAAAGAACCCTAAAAAGAAAAAAGACCCAGCTACTAAACGTTGTTTCTGTAACCATTTATCTTTATTTATTCCACTATTAATCGAGCATCTTTATTTGATAAAGGATAAAATGGTAAGTTTTATCATGGTTTTTATGACATTTTAATTGAACGTTTTATTAAAACAATCTCACGGATTTATCAATATTCCTTTTTCATTTCTATTTTAAATTTTACGGGCCTATTAGCGACTGATTAGTATAATACAGATTTATCTTTTTTATATAAAACAGTAATAAAAATCTTTATCAAACTGTGTAGGGTTTCATTAAGTCTTTTATCTTTACGACATTTTCAGTTTAATGTATATTAATGAACTTTAAAACTTAATAATAGACACTTAAAATTTTGTTTCCGTTAACTTTAGGTGTTTTTGACGGTCAAGTGAAAACACAAAGGTTATAAAATAACAAGTTTTGACAGGTTGTATTACAATAGGAAATATTAGCTGACGTTAATATTGTTAAGTTATTAATGTGTGGGTTTTCACAACGTTTTCTTTCGCCGTTTCTTTGACCATGGCAATAAAAATAAAATATTATGCGTATTCATGTTTTTGAATGACAGGTTTTTGAGATTAGACTTTTTTGGAATTTCTTTGACAGATATTATTTTGAGTCACTGTTCTATTATGGTGTAAATTTATTTAAAAAAAATATAATAATATTACTATCAGTATGAACCATCTGCAGTTCAAACTAATTTACAGACGTTATTTTAGACGACCAGAAGCCTTAGCACAAAATAAGTCGACTTTTGAATTGAAAATACAATTATACTGTAGCAGTTAAGTTAAATTATTTGTAACAAGCGCACTCAGTATCATCCATAGATATAATTAAATTCTGAAAATTACGAAAATATTACATAAGTACTGTAAATAAATTGACGTATTTTGACCTCTTGGCCTTTTAAGAGTAAAAATACTTTGTATATAATAAAAACTACAACAATTCTTTAATTCCATAACATCAACACATTTAAAGGACATAGTCTTACTGCGTCGACGGCGCGTTCATGTTCCACGAGCGCTTCAAAGAGATGTCAGCAAAGCAGAGGAATCTCCCAGGGCCTCAGTCTGCCGGGGTTGGGGGTTGTTCGAAAGATATAGGTACCGCGGCCCTAGAACATAAAAGGCAAAAGAAGGGAACATGGGTGGGTTTTAGTCAGTAAAACTCTGCCCCTTCATCCCGCTCCGCCCAGAGCGAGGCAAGATATATGATGATTTCCCATTCGCAAAAAAAGAGACCTGGTCTTATCAGTACCAACCTACAAGCAAAAATTTGGTCAAACAATAAAGGCTGAACAGGAAAATAAAGACATCAAAAAATTTACCGAACACAATATAAAATGCTAACTTGATAACTGCTTGCCTCGAACGCTATAAACAAACCAAAATATGAATTGAGATTACGGTAATACACGGAACGTGGGTTAGTCAAGTCGTGCACTGTAGACATAAACTTGCGACTTTTTTGTCGGACGACTAAGACCCAAATAATAATTAAATATTACCAATTTGGGCTGCCTTGACTTGAACTTTTACATTTTGTGGCAGTTTTCATTGTTGCTGATACTATTGAAAGTTAAAGCTCTCATGGTAAAACGTTAAGTTCTGACATTAATCGCCATAAATCGTATCAAATAAATAAGAAATTATAAAAAAAAAAGGAAATTCAATCACCCACACAAAATATGTTCAATGTCCTTTTAACTACACCAAAAATCTTTTCCTAAGACTATGACTGATAAAGAAAGAAAAAATAATCGCAAAAAGTTAATCGTGCGCCTTTTCTTACCGGGGATCGCTCGACCGTGGGTCGACATAAATGGTAGTGCAACGAACATGCTGTACCTATATGAGACACTGCATCATTTGCAATTACATGTTATTGTACCTTTGTACTATTTTAATGTCCGCCAGTGTACGCCCCCGGTAAGAATGTGGTATTGTAAGCAAAATAGTTCGCCGTTTATTTCTGTCAATTTGAGTATCAACGGATGAGTTGCAACGAGGCATAATGGGCTTGGATTGTGCCTTAGTAGATAAATGAGTTTCGTTTTATTGGCCCTTGTGAATTTAAGTCTAGTGTGTTGTGTAATGAATAATGATACTTTGATTTGTGTTGTGCATTAATCTTTACCTACATTTATACAAATTAATAAAACTGAAATGTCTGTTGGTAATTTCAAAGTAACTGCATCTTACTGAAAGTATGTGACAATGAAAACGCTTTCGATGACACGGTTGGCGCAGTGGCTGAGCGATCGGCTGCTGCGCTGCGTGTCGCGGGTTCGATTCCCGCACGGAACAAATATTTGTATGACCTGCAGATAGTTGTTTCGGGACTGGCTGTTTGTGTATGTGATAAATGTTTGTAAACGCACCCACGATACAGGAGTAATTCCTAAAAATAAATAAATGAAACCATAACACTTACATTTATGTTGGAAAAATAAAGTCAAGGAATTACAAACAAAACAAATATTTCTTATTAAATTTATCTGGTATTAATACTATAGCTACATATTTCGCTTATGATTTTAATTTACTGTAAGGTCCGACTTTCGTCGTTAATGGAAATCTAGATACGAGTAATCAACCAACCCTAGGTTGATTACTCGTTCTGGGGAATCCCCATAATGACTTCTTTTATTCCGTCCAAGACTATTATTGCCTTCATTATTTTTGCATATGAAATGAGTAAAGGAACTACTTTTGTTAATGATAAAGTTCCATAGTAAAACGAATGATTACTTGCGCACTTGCACGTAGTAGAACTTTTTGCATACTTCCTACCGATCAACAAGCTTCATTAAAGTATCAATGATCCCTAAGATTACAAACTTTGACCTTTCACAAGCGACCTGACATTTATACATTCAATTTGGCCGTCCAACACAGTTCATTAATCATTCGAAAGGCTACCAGCGAACTAAACTCCCATTAGGCTGCAAAAACATCGATGGATTGCTGCGTGAGGAGTAATCACTAACGCAAACAGCGTACGTTAATCCTTTACACAAGCAAACACATAGCATTAAGTAAATCCTTCAAATAATCCAGTACGAAAAGCCGACAAGTCTCTGTCAACACTCGACGAACGCGATTTCCTTGGCAAGCGTCGAAGTTCTCAACGTATTTACATTTTCACACATAAAGTAAATTCCTCGTATCCAGAAGTTTGAGTGCGGGGAAACGAAAATAGCGATTCATCACAAGTTTTAATCTGTTCTAGAGTTTGGCCCACTTGCGGTTATGGGTTGGGTACGCGGGCGTTTCAACCGCCGCGCTGCGGTTAAAACGCTCTAGTTTCAACCGCTGCGCTCGGACAGTATTATCCTCCCACACTGAACTAACTTACATTTTCTTTAAGTTATGTGCCATGATCATTGATACTTGCTCACCCCAATCTCTGTTATTACTATAGTACTATATTGACAGTATTCCAAATTAATTGCATAGTTACAGTCAATATTAAATTACACTATGTGCTTTTCCTACCGCGTAAATCATGTGCGTTTCATAGTCTTGTGAAATGGGAGTCACTAAATAATACTTCCCACACTGCAATCGTTTTAGCGTGGGTGATCACAGCAACCTGTCATTATTTGTTGCATTAAAGCACATTCGAAACCAATATACTTTTGCCAGATAGGGTAACGTGGATAATATTGACGTGGGTACTAAAAACATAAAATTAACGAAAATGTTAATAATTCATTTGGTTCAGTTAGTGAAAAACTCATTTCGTGTTTCTGGATAAAAGAAAAAGCTTTACTAAAGGCGTTGAAAGATGAACAAATATAACACAAAGTAGTTTTATTTTGGTTGTTTTTTGCATGTAGTCATAGTCGGAACTAACGGCGCCATTTAAAAAATATATTGTTTCCATAGACAATAAATTTAATGGTAACCAACAATTCCTTCCTGGCAACGTCATTCAATTATCAAAAGAATCATGAGACACAATATTTGCTATTTCAATCATAACTAAAGGAGATCCAGTTTCAAAAACAATCATAACGTTATCTACGGATGCATAAGACTCTTATTGATCCACTTTATGCAAACGCGTAGGTCTTAAACTGGTAGTAACTGACAAAGTCTTCCTTCTTGATATTAAACTGAACTACCATATTGCAATAAATGCGAAAGTTGATTTTGTTTTAACACAATAAAGGTATTTTGTACAGGCATGTCAAGAATTCTGCGTGTACTAAATATTTAAAAGCACATTTTATTTGATCACATATAGTATTACTACAAATAGTGTTATGAATAAGGTAAGCAAGATTTTATGTAACTATAAATAAAAATATATTACAGTCGAAGATACATCATTTTGTTTGTTAAATAGTAGCTTTTATTTAAAATATAAGTTATTTCATTTCTATACACGTTGTAAGAAAAACCGTGAGTGTTAATTTGCTAAAAATGCATAGCCTTATTATTTACAAACGTATTTAAAACATTACTAGCTGACCCGGCGAACTTCGTACCGCCTTAGCGTAGCTTTGATGCACTACTTTATTTTGTATAGCTGACAGTTGTCCTATCTTAGGTATGAGTACCTATTCAATTTGAACTGGAATCTATAATATCCTCCATATAAAAATGAATCCCTATTTCCCTGGTCTCGCCATTACCAAAAATCGATATTAAGTTGTTAGCGCGGTTATGTACCTATGTCACAGATTACCACAGGTTCCTAAATAGGTTATGCGAAGTTTGTATACTGCGTTCTGAAATCTAACTCATAGTAACATATTTTATTATTATTAAATACTTACATTAAAATGAAATCATCACTGGTATTATTAATATTACCGTCAAAGTCGGTACATTTAATAATATTTATTTATAAACAAATATTCAGTGAAGTGTTATTTTAAAAAAATAGTAAATTAGTGCGATAGAATTAAATTATGCTACCACATTTCCGAAAAAACGATGGTCTTTCAATATAGTCTATGGCTGTGAATGACGTTGACATTCGTTACGCGCGTTTTTTTAATATGCAAAATTAAATGTATTTTTTTAAATCTTTCTGAGACATTAAAACAATTAAAACTACAAAAACAAAAATCAGCCAAATCGGTCTAGCCGTTCTCAAGTTATGGCGTGACAACGGGAAACAGGTTTCATTTTTATATATATAGATTAAAAATAATATTTTATAGACATTGTTCCAATTTCGCTACATGCAAGACTTTGAAGCTTATGTAGATGGAAGAAATGAATAATATTTTCGTATTACAAGGCTCATAGCAACGTCTCGTTCAAAAACCGATACGACAGTTAAAACAATACAAATCCGACAATAAACCGCTCCATGTAGCGCGAGGTTAATTTTATCTCATTTTCCATAACAATTGGATCGAATGTCCCTTTTTGCAGTTTCATTGGCAAATCCCACCTACTGTTTTTCATTGCGGACGCCACATGTTCTAGGTGTCCAGTTTCTTCAACATTGATTCCCTCTGATTTGCCTGGGATTTCGTCAATCATAATGATCGATAGATGCAAGCACTCATGATACAATAATTCATAGTACAAGGATAGGGCTGCACAGATATCAGAGGGGCCTGCCAGGGCCGCCACCAGCCGGAGTTGAGGGCTGTTCGAAAGAGATACCGCGGCCTCGAAACATTAACGGTAAAAAAAGGAACATGAGTGGGTTTTAGTTAGTAAAAGACTGATGGTGGGGATATTGTTTGATGATTTCCCATCCGCAAAAATAGGCTGCACAGATATAAGTGTTGTAGAATGTAAAAAAAAATATAATTAAAAAGAAAATACTTTGAAAGCAGAAGTGTTTTAAGTTAACAATAGGAGAGGATGAGATGTAGATGTATACTCGATACATTTTAATTTATAAACGCCAACTTTACGTTACGTTTATGACTGTAATAAACATTTTTTTTCTGGATAAAAATGCTGACCACCTACACAGAACTATCGTAGGTCAAGAAAAACCTGCCCGTCTGCAACAAACAAATTTAGCGTGCAATATTTGGACGGCCGCGGTTACCCGCTCACCTCTGCAACTGTGGCTATAAGTACCCACATATTTTACGAATTTACGAGAATTCCATCGCAAGGAACATTTTTTTTTTATTTTAGTTCCATTGCGTGACGACAAACCACACGCGACACACGATTTTTGATTTATTTCGAGGTTGAAACGCGCGGCTTTTGTTTCGTGGATACGTCACCTAATTAGAGCTGTGATTGCGTGTTGAAAAAATTCCGATTGTTGGAAATTGAAAAACATATTGTTTTCTTTTTACGATTATGTCTTCATTGTGGTTGAATTGAAGCAAATGACATCTTATCTTCTTACAAGTTTAAGTCAGAATCTTCCTTATCATTTTGAGGATAAATGTAGATACAAAAGCAGATAAAAAACGATGGAGTGACGGTTGACAAATGAAAGAACTTTAAACGTTTTATTCAGTAATAAGCGACAGCACTACAGAACAATATGAAAGAAGAAGACACATAAAATAGACATACAGACAGAATGATGAATCTTGCTCACTGTTCTAGAAAAATGTGGCGATTCAATGGTACCAGCCTAGATTTCGCATCTATAATTCATATACAAATTGTATGAATATTTTACGTTAGTCAAAAAGACAATGTATAAAATATTTTCACCGTCATTCGATACTATATCTTAAGCTCCCATCAATTCTCCACGCCACTCATTTATGCCATAAAAAGTATACCATTCAAGTCTGTCATATAAATAATGTGATGACCCTATTCTAACTTTATAACTTGTTTATAGTGAATCAGCTGTTAGTATTAAATCAGTATTTTATTGCCAACAATCCGTTATTCGTCTGTCGAACTGGTACCACATAATGGCCGTGTTTACGTCGCGAGCTATTGAACACTTATATTCATCTACTTAGATGTAAGCTGTTTATTACTTTGATGTATGAATTGAGTTTGATTTTGCATTTGTTAGAACAGACGCGTTTACAGTTGGCCACTTCTCTTAAGTACTAGCCTTTTAATACTCTTTTTATTAAAACTCTTTTTTTGCAGTATTTGGTTCAGGAATAATATTAATGGAAAAGAAGTAAATTATGGCGCAAATATTGACGGAGGAGAATGGAAGAAAAAATCGTGTGAAGTGAGTCTGCCAGGGCCACTGCCTGCCGGGGTTGCGGGTTGTCCGAAAGAGATACCGCGGTCCCGGAACATTAAGGGCAAAAAAAGGAACAAGAAAAACCACCCAGGGTTTTAGTCAGAACAAGCCAGACACTCTCCCCCGCTCTGGGTGGAGCGGGGGAGAAGTTATTTAATGCTTTCCCATCCGCATAAAATAGCATATTAATAAATTGACGAAATTTGGCAAGTCTTGGCAAATCATTCAATATTAATTTAAAAGGATATCGTCTGTTCCGAGAATTTACATCGCTTGTCTTCTTATATAGCACGCACGTATAATAAATAGCACTTAAGCAAAGAACTCATTAAACAATCTCTTGTCACCTATCACCCTAACATCGAACACGACACCACAAACACAAGTACCTACATCATCAAAAACAGGTGCTTTAATAATTTTTCACTCCATCGACGTTATTAAAAATATCCCTTTTAATATTGATGGTCCATTACTGGTAAGCTTCTACGATGTATCGTTTCTTTGTAATATAACACCGCTACGTCAAGTTCTAATTGATGCTGTCAGTTAGTTTAAGACGGGCTTCAACAATAGCGGAGTTAGTATCCATTTGATCGTCCCCTGGGAACACTCCCCGCTCGATCGGAGTGTTTTTATTTTGTTCAAAGTAATAGGAGAAAGTTAGTTGATACTGTTATGTAAGTGTGAGTGGAATGTATTGATTAATTCAAGGAGTGTAAAAAATGACTGAATGTTGTTAAAAGTCTGGTTAAGCTTATCATGAGTTGAATTGCTAGTGTTGTTCTTTAACAAAAAAACTGGCCAAGTGCGAGTTGGACTCGGGTTCCGTGCAAACTTGCGACATAAACGGCCAAGTCTTTTGACTGTGTAAATTTTTTGCGGGTTGTTCGAAAGAGATACCGCGGCTCCGGAACCTAAAGGGCAATAAAAGGAACATGGGTGGGTTTTAGTCAGTACAAGTCTGACATGCCCCCCCCGCTCCACCCAGAGCGGGGGAAGTCATTTAATGATTTCCCACCCGAAAAAAAAGGGTTCCTTTTTTAAGTTAAAGAACCTTGAAAAAGTTACTATTTTAAAATTTTAGTTAAACAATAGAAAATAACAATAATTTGCCCAAGTATCAACAAGTATCCTCCTGTTTTCTTACTGCTTGCTCCTTTTAATGACTCTGATCGAAAACAAATTATATTTTTTTCATAAATCCAGACTTTAAACACAATGGCGAGTTCTTATTAAGAACGTTGCATTAATCTTGAAGATTATTTACTTCGAGCCTCATTTATTATTCTCTTTTTTTTTCGTACATTGCTGAGTACCCCGTATATGCATATTCTACATTAATTACTGTCACTATTGAGATATTTGCGTTTAATTATGCTTTTGTTTCCTTAATTTTAGAATTTACTAGCTGCTCAGCTCCTTTTCTAGAGAAGAGTATGAAAAATAGGTATTATGCACACAAAATTTCGTTCAAATCGGTCCAGCCGTTTCGGAGGAGTTTGGTAACTAACACTGTGACACGAGAATCTTATGTATTAGATTAAAAAGAAGTCACACGTAAAAACATTGTACAACGGCGGACTTAATGCCTTGGGCATTTCCTACCATTCAACTTTAGAGTGATGCAGAGACAAAACATAATTTGCTTGTCAATGGAAAGTTAAACGTTAAAACCTTGTAAAACTTCATGTCATCGGACTAATTTTTTTAAGTCATAAAATTTATGTTAATGTCTTCAGACCCATATACAACATTATTTTTAGTTTATGCGAAAGCCGAAACACCTGTCCAGTATTTTTATATAAAGAATCTATATACAAAATTTCAAAACTGTATCATGCAAAACCACAAAGTTATAAGCTTGTTATGTTACCTGGATATCCGTACAAATTCACTGTCACCAACGGCGCACGACGTCACCGCGCCGCGCATTTTTTTTTGCTGAGGTCCGGCCGGGTGTTTTGTGCGCTTGCGAATAGGTACCTACCTACTTAGTGTCGCATGGTGTCCATATTATAAACTTTTTAAATATTTTTGGGAAAAAATATAACATGGTGTAAAAATTATTGGAATCGATTCAGTTGCTTATTCTGAACAAACTATATTCAGGTTTCGCATATACTAAAAATAATGTTGTATAGCTTTCTTAAGAAAACTACCTCAAAAAAGCATGTATAAAAACTTACACTACTAACAAAGATTTGATTTTTTTATTAAAAACTCAATAAATATATAGTTTTACAAATAAAATATGCTTTTAATTGTACTATTATACCGTAGATCAATCATTTACAATCATCCAAAAAGCAATACCAGCATTCTCGATTTTTGTCCACCTAGATTTGTCATATCGTATACTGTGCGACGTTCGGCGTGTGCATGGCTTGTTTTTGTTTTGAGGGTTGTTCGAAATTGTGGGTTGTTTGAAACCGCGGCCCCGGAACTTAAAGGGCAATAGAAGGAACATGGGTGGGTTTTAGTCAGTAAAAGTCTGGCACTCCCCCCCACTCCGCCCAGAGCGGGGAAGATATTTGATGATGGGAAATCATCACCCCAAAAAAAAGGGTAATTGATAGCAGAAGTTCCCAGCAATGGATGTTATTTTGTGATTATCCCTATTTTGTTACTCTATTTAAATAAATACTAACAAAAACAGGAGACAGTTAATTTTCTACAAAATGCTTTATGTGACGTCCGCTTGGTATGACGTCTTTGTTATTTCCCTTCGATGCCATTAGAAACGAACTCCACTGTATAGGTTAAAATATTTATCATCATAAACATTATGCATCAGCATGAATAAAATATTACTATCATTTTTTTTTTCGGGTGGGGGCATGTCAGGCTTTTACTGACTAAAACCCACCCATGTTCCTTCTGTTGTCCTTTACGTTCCGGGGCCGCGGTATCTCTTTCGAACAACCCGCAACCCCGGATATTAGATACTATCATTGTTTATAACCTCAGATCAACGACCTTATTCTAAATAATAGGCACGAAGTATGACATAAAAATACCTTCCAAACAGATATGCATTTAGTTTTTATCTCTTCGAATATTTTATACGGACAAAAAACTATAATGGCAAATCAATAGTTACTGCATATTACCAACGCCTGCGAACTTCTCTAGAGACGTTTTTCGATTTGCTATAAATCTTGTGTTTAATTGTCCGCGAAATAAAGGGATTAAGCGTTGGGGATTAAGTAGACAAATTCTTTTCAATATTCATCCTTATGGATTTCATCAGGAGTTTAAGGATATTTTTCGATTTCGAGCTCATTTGGCATGGTTTCAGGAATCGAAAAAAGACGTAAACATCAATTTTGAGTTAGAATAGAATTTCATTTTAAAAATGGGTAATAATAGACAATTGTTATTATAATAAATCAAAGCTTTGCCACATTTACCATTCGGCAGGCGAACATTTTCATTATATAAAAAAAACCTTTATTTTTCAAGAAAAAAAAATATACTTAATTAAAGAATGAATAGGCACATTGAATTAAATTAAAAAATATCAAAAATGTTTTGGGATTCAGCTATACATTAGTAAGTTTAACTAATGGAAAAAAATCGTTATTTACTCTTAGGCGCGTCGCCCACACGACCAACAGTCGAGGCGCAGTCGAGACGCGGGCGCATTAGGCGCGTCGCCCACAAGATCAACAGTCGAGGTGCAGTTGAGGCGCAGGCACATAAGAGGCACGCCGCAACGAGATTTTCTTTACAAATGTCGTCTGTGTCGCCTAATGCGCCCGCGCCTCGACTGCATCTCGACTGTTAATCGTGTGGGCGACGCGCCTTAAACAGCTCTGTATTTAAATCCCTTCAACGACTTGGTAATTTATTGTAAGTAAAAAGTGTTTATCACTTTAGTATTTAGCTTTTTTGTCATAAAGTTGCCCAATCTCAACAAAACCTATGACAACATAATGAAAATAATGTTGTCTTTATTAATTTATTAAATTAAATATATTAACTGCAATATATTTTTCTAAAATATTGACGTTTTCACGATAATTCAATATTATAACGACGAATTTCAAAAGTCCACCACCACCACAACAACTCCAATTGCATTTTATGCCCAGATCATGTCAGCATTAATTTGGATGTAATCAGAACAGGACGGAAATGAGAGGATTACTCAATGTAATCCTTTCATATGGACTTGTCAATTAAGCGCTACCACGCTTTATATATGTCGTAGGATAATTTGATACTTCGAATCTTCGCGGAAATCCTAGGGGTTTTGCGAAAACGCGGATAATTAGACATAGGCGAAAAATTATCAAATCTTACTGGACAAAGTCAGGATTTTTGCGAAAATACTCGTTATTATAGCAATATTGCGAAACGAAACGCTGGCTGTTATGAAATAAGAACGCTGATTGGTCGGTCAGCGCGTTCAATAAGAGATCGTCTCTGATTGGTTGACGTCTTAAATGTCAATCATTTGTTGCCGCACGTTATTTGTTTACGTTTGTGTCTGAGTTAAATTGCAGAAGTGTTTTGTTTTTTATCGTAAATAGTGTACCTACTTGGACTTAAATAAAGTGGTCCATGCAACTCAGCGTAAGTTTCACATTAGTGACGTATTTAATTATCTTTTGTTCTGTGATTATTCGCTTTTCAAATTTTTTTCTAGTTATCTTTTAATTTCTTTGAATAAGTCTATTTTTTCCTATTTTTGCTAATTCAATAATAATTTGTTGTAGTTATTTTGTTCACTATAAGTGAACCAGAATGTGATAATAATTTTGCCTCAATATATCTTAAGTTTAGCTGTATAAGAGAAGAGAAGGCTGATGAATGAGTGATTTTATCTCAAGACTTTAATTCACAAGACTGATCAATTCCATTGTTGTAGTTTAATAGTTAAACTAATTGTTTACCTAACCAGTTTCATCCAATTTATGGATTACACCCTAAAATTGGATCATTTTTTTTTACTACGACTGAGATCTCCTATTGTCTGTAGAAAACAACATACATACTAAAATTTTCAATAAAAAGTTTATAAAAATCAATTTAGTGATTTTCCTTTCTCACCTATTCTAAACCTTCATAACTCTATGATACAATACTTGAAGTTAATCATCGGCAAACTAGGAACCAATTAGAAGTCAGCCAGCAAAATTGTAGCCAATCAGTGTTGAGCACATCAAATCTTACTATAGTAACGAGTATTTTCGCAAAAATCCTGACTTTGTCCAGTAAGATTTGATAATTTTTCGCCTATGTCTAATTATCCGCGTTTTCGCAAAACCCCTAGGATTTTCGCGAAGATTCGAAGTATCAAATTATTCTACGACATATACATTCAAAAATAAGTATAATTATAAAATGTAAAGGAGGAAAAAAACTGTTGACATAAATACATCTTTAATAAATGTCCATGCATTAATTTGTCGTGTTAAGCCGCGCTTGCCTAGTTTGGTCTGTGGATGGGTGACCACCCGTTACATACCGAGTTTCCTCCGTGCCTCGGAAAGCACGTTAAGCCGTTGGTCCCGGCTGTCATTTGTAGATCTTTGACAGTCGTTACAGGTAGTCAGTGTCCCGAAAGTCTGACAACCAGTCTTACCAACGGGGTATCGTAATACCCAGTACTAACTGGGTTGTGGAGGTCAGATAGGCAATCGCTCCATGTAAAATACTGATATTCAGCTGCATCCGGTTAGACTGGAAGCTGACCCCAACATAGTTGGGAAAAGGCTAGGCAGATGATGCATTAATTTGTCGTGCATGTTGTTTTTTTTTGTTTCTCTTTGGGTTTAGTTTTTTTTTATTTCGTTTTGGTATTCGTTTCTACTGGCTACTAAGGACTCTACTCTATAATGAATGATTTTAGGGTAAGACTTATCTTATATATATCTTATATATCTTGGGACAACTCACACACGGCTATCTGATCCCAAGCTAAGCAGAGCTTGTGTTATGGTAACCAGACAACTGATATACATACTTATATAATTTATAAATATATACATATTATAGATAAATCACACCCAGACACAGAACAAACAATCATGCTCATCACACAAAGTTTGTCCTGGGTGGGAATCGAACCCACGACCTCCGGCTCAGCAGTCAGGGCCACTAACCACTAGACCAACAGGCCCGTCGAGTCGAGACTCTTCTGTCCGTTCGTCTATCCGTCTGTCACTAGGATGTATCTCATAAACTGTGCCAGCTACCGACTGTTAAATATTTAACAGATATTTTTCTTGCTGCTATAACAACAAATACAAAAAAAAAAACAGAATAAAATACACACATCAAAAGTGTCTAGGGATCAAGCATTTTTATGCGGATTTCTTGAGATTGAGATGTGGCTTTGTAATAAATTTATGATTTTATAAATTTAAATGGATCCTTTTTGGTGCATTTCATAATTTGAATCAGGAACTCTCAATCAAATTCGAGTAAAAGATGAAAATAAGCTGTCAATATTTTCCCTATAAAAACATACAACGCATTGAAGACATTATTAGTGCTACTGTTTCCCTACTACTGATTAAAACCAACGTTATTATGGAGCGGCGACGTCATTTAAGCAGGGAAGAAATGCTCAGAGCCGTGGGAATGATAGAAGCTGGTTCCCGGCAACGTACTGTAGCTTTAGCTCTGAATACAAGTCAGAGTGTTATCAGTCGACTTTGGACACGTTACCGAAGCACTGGTACCGTGGCTGAGCGCCATGGAGGACGGTATCGCTGCACCACACGGAGACAAGACCGATACATTCAAATCTTAACTCGAAGAGCTCCAACAATAACCGCCATGATGTTAGCCTTCATCACTCTTCAGGGAACTTAATTAGCGACCAAACAGTCAGAAACCGCTTGCATGAAGTGAACCTTCATTCCCGAAGACCGCTACGGGTACCACCTATAGCAATGCACAATCGTAGGATTCGATATCAATGGGCTCTTGAACACAGAAATTGGGCAGAAGAACAATGGCGTTTCGTGTGCTTTTCTGATGAGTCTCGTTTTGGTATGAGACCGGATACAAGACGTATACGACACTGGAGAACCCCTGGACGCCAACAGCGATTAAAATCCTGCCAGGAAGTCCATCCTTATAGTGGTGGAACCATCATGGTATGGGCGGGTATTTGGATCGGCGGAAGAACTGAGTTGATTTGGATCAGAGGCAACCTCAACGCTCAAATTTATGCTGAGACGATTGTATCAGACGTCATCGTTCCTCTACAAGTGCAAATCGGTCCCTTATTTCAGTTAATGCATGATAATGCACGACCGCACACCGCAAGAGTTGTAAGACAGACTCTCGCCGCAGCTAACATCAATGTCCTGCCCTGGCCTGCTCAGTCGCCAGACTTGAACCCGATTGAGCATGCATGGGATATGCTACAGAGAAGAGTTCTGCCGAATATAGAGGGTATCCAGTCGCAAGAAGACCTTTTTTTGTTGTTGCAACGAACATGGGCGGCCATTCCACAGCGTGATTTGGATGAACTCATTTTGAGTATGCCAAACCGATGTTCTTGTGTTGTTAGTATTCGCGGTAGAAACACGGATTATTAATTGTTTCAGTTACCCAATAAAATTTTAAAGAAAACTGTTATTTCAGTCTTTTTTTCGAACTTTAATGTTAGTGGTTCAAATGTCAAAAATCCCTTTATTAGGAAAATGGCAAATTTCTTTATTAATGCAAAGGTGACTTGGTTTATCGTTACTGTGACAAACGAAAACACTTTATTTGATGAATCCTTAAAGAAAATTTTAATTAATATCAATCAGGAGAAAAGTTATTGCAAAAATATATGTTGATCCCTAGATACTTTTGATGTGTGTAAGTATTTAAGGGAGCTCCCATACAACAAATATGTTTTTTTTTGCCGTCTTTTAATATAATGGTATGAAACCCTTCGTACGCGAGTCCAACAACACAGCCGGTTTTTTTTAATAATAATTTATGCCACACACCATAATTTTCCCTAAATAATTTTCAACATTGCTTTCAGTTATCATCAAATTGTTTTTCCTTGCCGTGTTCAGTTTGATGTTAAATAAATTCTGAAATTCATTCAATGTTGATTTGATCGTAAGAAAATAATATTTAACATTGTACCAGCTGACGATATCAAATTCTTTGATATTAAATATTTATTTGCTTCATCTACTTCTTCATTATATAGAAACTGGTGCAAGATCGTCATTGAATTCAAAAGTCTAAAAATATAAGTTTATCGAAAAAAAAACAAAACAACATCAGCTCATAGAAAGAATTGAAGCCTTGTGTATGCTTAATCGTGATAATTATGTATATTATTTTAAATAGAAATCATAATTTTACAATGACACACTTTTACGGTCGCCTAAGCTGTCTCAACTTTTCTCATTCTAAATTGAACCTTATTGTTTTATTTCTTTTTTATTTACAACGTGCCAGAGTTAATTTTTAAATGACCACAAACTAAAGGTGGAAGAGGTAAACGCGAGACCGGGCGTTGGAGGGAGAGAACCTCAAACAAACTCAGACGCCCCAGACTCCCGGCCACCGTAGGTGGGGGCCGCGTGCGGGCCTGTGGACGGTGAGCAATGGGTAGCTCAACGTCCGTCCGTCTACTAACGACAGGCCGTGTCGATGGCACGATAGTGTTCCACGCGCACTTCAAAGAGATTTCAGCAAAGCAGAGGGGCCTACCTGGGCCACCGCCTGCCGGGTTGCGGGTTGTTTGAAAGAAATACCGTGTCCCCGGAACATAAAGGGCAATAGAAGGAACATGGGGAGGTTTTAGTCAGTACAAGTCTGACACTCCCCCCCGCTCCGCCCGGGGGGGAGTTATTTAATGATTTACCATCCCCAAAAAAATAAGGTAAAAGCAAGAAACAGCTATTGGGTAGGTATTACAATGATATACAATAAATCCATCTGTCAACTTCAATAGAAACTTTAGAAGAAGCGGAGGTGATATTGCAAAAACATTTTACGTTGGCCATAAACCATTTAACTCCTGTTTACGTGTTTTGAAAGCTAAAGCTAATAAGGCCGTTAAAATTATACGGTGAGCCACAACAGGACGTCCATACAAAGATATTATTACGATTCGGACGTATGTTTTCAAACACCGGGGTCGTATAATTTTATAATACTTGTTGACATACTTTATTGTGCCGCTGTAAAAGAACATGCTACATTAATTTTGGGTCTTACTGCTTTTGAAAAAGGGTGTATGTTTGTGGAAGTGTGAGGATGTTTACGGCCAATATAATATTGTTGACGATAGTATGTAACGGACAGTGGCAGACCAACTTTGTCCGGCCAATCAGCTAATCCTCACAGAACTTCTACTAAACACGTAAGAGAACAAACTATGTTGCCATTGAAAGACGCATAATAAAATTTTACGATACATTTTATTTTAATATTGATATCGATAAAGTCAAAGAAAGGTCTGGGTTTGGTGTATCCTATTATGAATAAACGTGATTAAATTTAAACGCTCATAAAATCCTGGTTATTTTGATGTTACACGTTTAGAAGCTTGTAAAGTCCGATCGATTCGCTGTTTTGTACGTAGTTAGCTTTTAAACGACATATTTAAGAGTATTGTTAACATTTAATACGTGGAGTAATATGTCATGTCGTAAATAATGTGCTTGAAATATCTTTTTAAGCATTTATACTTAAAGGGTTATTTATATAAGGGTAATGCGATATCTTCCAGACAACCTTTGGATGGACTGTACGAATCAACCACTCAAGCTTAACGCGAAACTCTGAAACATAGTCATATTTGCGCAAACCAAATATGAATCTCATACAAAAATTTTGGAGTCGCTCATTTTTATCTGGCTGCACTACAGTGAGATCTGGATAACAGGTATGAACATAATCGAGGATTGGGAGACGAAAGGACTGGGCGAGCTCAGTTTTATTGGCAGTTGAAAGTCGGCGTAAAGGCAAACAGTTTTCGGCTCACTTCTTGCAACTGCGAACCCCGGAACAAGTCTTTGTCAATATTTGTGGTCTTTTACTGAGTCGCAGTAAGGTTTTTTAGCACTTTCGAAGACAATCTGAGAAAGTTTCGACCAATCAGCAACAATGACATCAGTCTTAGCAGGGTTAACCTTCAGACCATGAGCCTGACTCCATAGAAGTACGCTCCAAATCTTTATTTGCCAAATTCTCCGCCTCAAACAGTTTATCTACGAGAGCCTGTCAATAAATCTGCAAATTGTCAGCATAAAGCTTTGGAACTGCAATTAATAAATATGGCCAAAAAAAGCGGAGATAGAACGCCCCCTGTGGTACGCCGGCAAAGGTATTGCACCATAAAGATCTTCAATACGAATACGTTGTCGGCGGCTACACAGATCTGTGAAGAGAGCAGAGTTTAAAGAGCAGGAAATCAAAATCATAATCAAGATGAATTAAATTGTTTTAATCATAATCGTCAAACCACTAACTTAGAAACATAAAAAAAATGTTAATTCTTAAAAGATCCATGATCTGTGATTTATGCCTACCCAATAGAGAGAAAATGCATCAGTCTATGTATATAAATGCATATTATATATTAACTTATACTTCACATTTTTTATGAATTTACATTTGAATAATAATTACTCTGTGAGCAGTGAAAACATCTCAATTACTAAGGCATGGTGCACACTTGCTTGCGCTCCTTACTGCATTACGGCGCAATTATTCCCTCTGTTTACTGTATATTTTAAATATAAGAATAATATTTAAGAATGTTTATTCGCGTAGGTTTGCAAAAGCTCATTAAAAACTCATATATTTTAAAGTTTTATTGTAACAGTTTAAGCCAAGCCAATGAAAAAGAAATTGATTCTTTGCTCAAGGCGTATTTTAGAGGTTAATACTTTTTACCTTTTTGTGGTTAATGAAGTCGGTTTTTTGTATTATTTGTCGTGGTTTGCGATTCGCAAGTCGGCCGACCGACAATATAATCGTAATGTCGTGGGAGTTGATTGGGTTTTTATTGCCATCGAGATACTTGAGACAACAGTTCCAGTGTTTTAATTTTTTACTTTATGTTCTGCATCTGCTAATATTGTTTGAGGTACCGTTTAAAGAATAATTTTAACGTGTCATTGGTATTTGCAGAAAATTTGTTTTTTTTTTTGCATTTTTTACATGTATTTTCCGTTGATGAACAAGTTTATAAACCTGTAAATGTATTACTCTTAAAACTTTTGGTTAGGTAGGTAAGGTTTAGGTAATTTTAGGTAAATTATAACATGAACTAAAAAAGACTTGTGTTTGTATCCCTAATAGCTATTTGTCCTCCTTCCTTTCTTTCAGTCGGACCGGGTTCTCAACCACTTCTTGCCGATTCTTCAGGAAGATATGTAACTCGTCCCACCCTTTCTGTACTAGTCTGCCTATTAAGTTGTGGTCTTTGCGCCGTTTGAGGTTTTCAGTACCTGCTGCAGTCACTCCAGTGCAGCCCACTGTTGACATGTTTTAAGTTGGATTTCATAGCCGGAAAAAAATTTTGGGAACATCGATTTGACAGAATGGTTGGCGTAGTAGCTGAGCGATCGATTGCTGCGCTGCGCGTCGCGGATTCGATCCCCGTAAGGAATTAACAAATTTAATATTTGTATGACCTATAGGTAGTTGTTTCGGGTCTGGCTGTTTGTACATGTGAGATTAAATGTTTGTAAACGCACCGCACGATACAGGAAAAATTCCGAGTGTGGGGCAAGGTGTACAAAATAAAAAACAGAATTTAGCCGCAAATTGATGGCAAATCAAAATAAAATTATTTGTTTTCTTCTGAAATTGAATCGCGCTCTAAATAAATTGGTCATTAAATGAATTAGCCATGAATACATTTTTTGTTTATTATCGTTATCCTAACCAAATATTTTCATTTTCGTATTCAGTAATTTGGCGGTTTTGCAAGCAAATAATTAAATGTTTAACAAAAGAAGGTTATATTCCTAATTTAAAAGTAGCGAATTCAGTTATTTCAATTTCAACAAAAAGGTCGAGTTCCTAATTGAAACCTTTTTACATCTTTGTATCCTATAAACAGGGAAGTATTTCCATCCTCCCACAATCCTTGGTCAGTCAGATAACACTGCACCTTAAAGCTATACTTATGACTTATAAAACTACTTACAATATTCAACAAAGTTTTCAAGCATAGGAAATTTATAATCGCTTTTCTATATTAGTAGCATTAGCTTAATGGTGTAATCATGGCGTATGTTCTAGGATATCTCACCATCGTGGGTGTTATAGACATTAGACGGTGACTAAGAGTTAAATTCAATAGAATATTCAGCTGTGTGCTCAAGAAAGTGAGCAATCAAAATTGCTATGCAATATGCTCAACAGAATGCCTTATGCCTGCTGAGTATATCCTGTGTGTGATCTTATGAAAAAGTATTTTTGTTCCACCAGCATCTAACGTTCTTGAGGAGCTCATGGCTAAATAATAGCAGCCACTTGGGTTAATCTTTAGGCTAAGCCGCGCTTGCCTAGGTTGATCTGTAGATAGGTGACCACCCCTTACAAACCGAGTTTCCTCTGTGCCTCGGATAGCAAGTTAAGCTGTTGGTCACAGCTTTTAATAATAAATAATAAAATAAATATCTTGGGACAACTCACAAACGGCTATCTGATCCCAAGCTAAGCAGAGCTTGTGTTATGGTAACCAGACAACTGATATACATACTTATATAATTTATAAATACATACATATTATAGATAAATCACACCCAGACACAGAACAAACAATCATGCTCATCACACAAAGTTTGTCCTGGGTGGGAATCGAACCCACGACCTCCGGCTTAGCAGTCAGGGCCACTAACCACTAGACCAACAGGCCCGTCAAATCCCCGTCGTCCCGTTTTATTTATAGATCTATGCCAGTCGTTACCTATTCCGCTTAATATTCCAAATGCCAAACAGTTTTAGTGGTATTTTGAAGTGCCAATTCGAAAAACTATAACCAATGGCGCTAATGCATGCCCAGCGTACCCCAGAGTATGGCAGTAGATATTACCAACTTTGAGAATTGAAAAGTATTTTAACAGGCAACACCAAGAGCACCAGCTGCTATTCTCATGTAATAAGGTTTGTACTAACACTAGAATAGCACTGTTTACACGCCAAAATGATACGTATTATGTGATCTTAATAGTCTATTCAGAACATAGAGAGGCAAAACTTTCAAGTTACTGTGTAGATAACTTGGTAGTAATAGTTGAAACCACTTCGTAACTTCTGAATATAATATACTTTGGTACAAGTTGGGGTGATTTTGTAGACATTAATGATCTATGATGTATTATTTTGGTTAGAATGTGTGTAAGTGATTGATATTGCGAAAGTAAGTTTTTGTTACTTTCGTTGCCTTTGACGTGCAAATTGCATTCTTGTGTTTTCGTGAATAATTTTCGTATGTTAAGAGCTTGCATTAATTTATGCTCTTTAGGCGTTGATGGATTATGTAAATAAGGTTACCGAGTTACCGTAAATGAAAGCAGGTTTTACTTAAAATCTACTATAAGAGCATAAACAATACTGCTTTCAAGCTTTATACTACGTTCTATATACAAATTAAATGCTTCTTTTTTAAAAATAAAACTAGTTACAGGTTTTTTTGAACTGTCCTGAGTTGCTTATTAAAGTATCCTTGCATCTGCCTCGAAACACACCCAGAAAATCTAAAAGGAGGCTTTTTGAATGCCAAAAAGCAATAAAAATAAGGCAATATAGCTCACTATATAAAATGTATGGTGTTCACAAGAGGTTCGAAGAAGACATTTATTTATATCATACATCTGTAAAGAAATGAAAATAATTATTAACCTAAATAACTAATTCTGTTTGTCCTAACTATTTAATAACTCAGTTGCTTTTTCCTGTTTTCATTTAGTTATTTTTAGGGTTTCGTAAGTCAAAAGGAAAAAACGGAACCCTTATTGGATCTCTTTGTTATCCGTCTGTCTATCTGTCTGTGTCAGTCTGTCTGTCTGTCTGTCTGTCAAGACCCTTAATCTCGGGAACGTTTGGAGGTATCAAGTTGATAGTAAATCCATACCATATACTCAAATCTGTCTTTCAAATCTCATAGTGCTGTGAAAAACAATAACTCAATTTACGTAGTCAAAAGATAAAAAGAATAGCTGTTATGTATGTCGCAAATTTGTATGGAACCATCGGTGTGCAAGTCTGACTCGCTCCTGGCCGGTTTTTTTGTTCTGTAACTAGCTATTGATGCGTTTAAAACAGTGCATGTAGTGATCTTTCATAAATAATGAGGAACTTAGACTTAAGATTGAAATGTTTTCTAGCATATATAATAGTGTACTAATTTTTGCAGACCCATCATCTGCCCAGCCTTTTCCCAACTATGTTGGGGTCGGTTTCCAGTCTAACACTAATTTACATGGAGCGACTGCCTATCTGACCTCCACAACCCAGTTAGTACTAGGTAATCCGATACCCCTTGGTAAGACTGGTTGTCAGAGTTTCGGATTACTGTCTGTAACGACTGTCAAAGAACTACAAATGACAGCCAGGACCAACGGCTTAACGTGCTTTCCGAGGCACGGAGGAAACTCGGTATGTAACGGGTCGCCCATCCACAGATCCATCTAGGCAAGCGCGGCCTAACCTAAAGATCGACCCGAGCGGCTGCTATTATTTAGCCACGAGCTCCTCCTTATTTTTGTAGAGCCAAATAAAATAAATAAATAATACAATTTGAAAACATATTACTCAATGTCAAAATTATGTCAAAATCACTCCGCTAATTGGCCAAACATTTTATTTAATTGATTGCTTATAGAGCTTACAAAAAATAGACGTGTGCCGTCAATACTTACTGCTATTCGCTTGAACCTTGTTGTACAACATTCCTATTGCCTACATCTACAAACGGATGTTTTGCTCAAAGTCATGGACAGTCATGGTCATTGCAATGTACTATGGAAGACGTTTAATACTTTAAAAAACTTTTGATTTAAGTTAGAAGCGGTGAGCGGTTTTGTTATTGAAACTTTCAGTTTTTTTTTTGTCTGTACAAATATTGTAGTTGTGTATAATTCTGATCCAAGAAGCACTAACGACGTAAAATTAAAAGTATTTTTTAAACATCTCATTGCATGAATCTCTCATACAATAACTTATCTTGCTGCTGCAAGCCCCTAAGCATAAAACCTTTCTACTTGCAGAAGTGTGAACCCCACTTAATAGGGAATATTACGCAAACCTCGGCGCAGAGGGCGCCACTAGCACATGCAGTAAACAAACCGTCATGTGCGCAATCGCGTATCCAGATATTCTGTGAAAATATGTCAAAGTGTTAATTATTTTGGTATAACTTACCTATCTGTACTTTAATTATATATATTATGGCGTCCTACGGCCATTTACGTCTCGGCAAAAAACTTTTTACTACTTACGCTAGTGCTGCGCCCTTGCGCCAGAATTTTGCAGTAATATCCCCTATTAGAAAGAAATGAATCTACGATATGTTACAAAATATCGAACCTACTTGGACCAATTTTATCTAGCATTCAAAAGAGAAATTGCAGAACCAAAACTGTCTCCACCAGCAATTTTGAATTCCCTAAATGAAACGCTACGGCATTTACTCACTAATAGAACTCACAAGAATCTATGTGTTCCCCGCTCATATTGTGTCCCACAAAAAAGAACCACAACCACCAGCAAGCCGTTTAAACCTCGTGCCTCGAGTAAAAGAGAAGCAGTGATACGGCTCTCGCATCATCGCTCAATTACAAAAAGGTAATCCCGGGGAGGCACTTAATGAATCATTATGGCCAGCGGCGCGTCGACCGATGTGATGCGTGCGGGATTTATAGTCCGTCCTTTAACTGTTCATATTTTATTTTTGCTGCGAAAAAGGTGGGTATGTGACCGGATGTGTGACGTGTTTGCTGTCTCTTGGGTGACGGGATGACGAAGGTTTTTTAAGTTTGCATTTATGTACCTTTTTATTTGTTTATTTGATTAGAATGAAACAGTGAAATACTCGTAGGATATTGCATATTTAGAAGAACCTTAGAGTGTATAAATGGCGTATTGATTGAAAAACCAAAAGTAGTAAACTTAAACGATGAACAGTAAAAATAACGGTATAAATACAATTGTAAAAATAAGGTTTACAAAAACAGTCCATTTTCAGGATTTACTAACTTATTTAGTCATCGTTCTGTCGTATTAAACGACATCCACGAAAATAACTTATATTTTTTCAAAGAATATGGAAGTCTTAACTATTCAGTGTTATTAAGGCGCCACCCCGACCAAAACGCCGCGCAAGCCGTTTTTGTACAGTTTTCTAGAGCTATCTACTTGTTATTTAAAACGAACTAAGTAACAAAAAAAATACATAAAATTTCTTTATAATCTTGATTCCATTATTGTAGATTTAGTTTTTATTTTAATTGAGTCATTATTTAGTAAATCTCCTTACAACAAACCCCCGAAATGAGAAAAAAAATCAATAAAATGCATCTCCTCGTAAAGTAAACATTGTTTAATTTTGCTAATGACACTAATGGATACACAATTCTATAATGAACATTTTGGTAGAAATATTTTTTCCAAAAACCCAATACTTAATTTTATATAGATTTTATTCCGAAAAATAGGCATTATTCACTACTGCTCGCACTCACTCACTCCTGCGCGGCAAAGAGGGAAGCGAATACTCAAGGTTATTTGCGTAGGGTACGGCCTTAAGAAGTTTTTGTAGTCATAAGCTGTCCATTAGTACTCTAAGTTTTGTTATGATTTGTCCGTATGTTTTCTTTTGTGTGTACAAAAAATAATAAATAAATAAGTATCGTATTACTTAGTACTAACTGAGTTCTAAAGGTCAAATAGGCTCCATGTAAAATACTGGCATTTAAAAGCACCCAGTTAGACTTAAAGTAGTTTTTTTTGGGGTGGGAAATCATCAAATAACTTCCCCCGCTCTGGGCGGAGCGGGGGCGAGTGTCAGACTTGTACTGACTAAAAATCCACCCATGTTCCTTCCATTGCCCTTTTATATTACGGGGCCGCGGTACCTCTTTTGAACAACCCGCAACAGACTTAAAGTAGATCCCAACATAGTAAGGAGAAGGCCAAAAAGCCGATGATGATGTAAACCAAAAATAAACTTTAAAACAAAAATCTATGCATTAATCAGCCGCACTATAAATACGAGCAAGCCTCGAGCTAGATCGACGTTTGAACGACTCGGAGTCAAAGGCGGCTCGCGTCAACATCAGTCATAGAGACCCAGTGTGACCTTGCCTTTATGTCGGCATGATGCGTTATAAGAGGGTCATAGTTCTGCGTCCGTTACACAGTATGGTCAGTTAGACAATGTTCAAGTCGTGATGCGGTGACCGTGTTTATAACGAGAGGCAAGAGTATGGCACCGTAGTGTGTGTGCTGGGGTACATGAGTAGGCTTATTGAACTGCTAGTTTGATTATTGTGAGACCAGAATAATTTGTTTCAGAGCTCTATAATATTGTAGCAAAATATATATATATAAAAAGAATGTGTAGTTTGCAAACATACCCATTACGATTATTTTTGGGCGTCTTAAAAAAACCGGCCTAAAGCGAGTCAGAGATAAGCTTGCGACATAAACAGCCATATCTTTTAAATGCGAAGACTTAAGGGGTTGATATTTTCACAGCACGTAGAGACCACAAAGTTTTGTATACCTATGGTTAATTACAACTTAATACCTCCACGCATTCCCAAGATAAATGGTCTTGACAGACAAACAGGCGGATAACGAAGTGATCCAAATTAAAAAAAAAAAGGAAATTCAAAAATGTATTAACTAGACGAAAAACAATATTTTACAAGAAAATCAAAAAGATGCAGTCTTATACTTTATACCAAAACAAATATAAAGCACCACACACACACACAGCTTAAAAGATTTCTCTACGCTTTAAATCAGCCTGTTTGTCACGTAATTTTTCGTACCAAATTTACAAATGCTACTAATATTTGCAATGAACATAACTAGGACACCTTCTTTCTAATTCCGAAACGGTACAATTTAAACATTACTTATTTATATAGTTCAATGTGTAATTGCTATCGACTTGCCTTCTAAAATCGATACGTAATAGTACACTAACTATTGCCTCTTACACACAATAATAAAAAAAATATGTGTCTATTCCTTAGTTTATTTATTTACGAGTAACTTCTTTATTTATTATTACTCACACTTAGTTTTAAAATTTACTTGTATTTCTGATATTAATTGAATTGTGTTCTTCTTGAGAAATAAATGTCTTAAACTGTGTCGCAAACAACACAGCAAGCAGGCAAAGTGAAAAGGGGTAAGCAGGAGTGCTTAAAGCCTCATAACGCAGGCTTAAAACAACGAGGTCTGTTAAGGGGTTCCAGCGAAGAGGATGGTTTTATTAAGGTGGAAAAGAAGAAAAAGAAGAAGCCTCCTTGTCAGAACCAGTGCGGTACCGCGCTGGCAGGATCCAACACGCTGCTGCGTCCAGCATTTCCCACGACGCAGTTGTACGTGTCGAGATTGCTTCACACCACGGTGACTGAGGACATCGTGGAGTATGTAGGTGTGAAGACAAACTGGACTTTGAGAGTCGTGCAGTTGGAGTCGCGCCATGACATTAATTTTAAGTCATTTGTGGTGCGGGTGCCGACTAGTCAATTGGACACCTTCCTCAAAGAAGAGTTTTGGCCGAAGGGTGTCGTGTATCGACGTTTTCGTGGAAGGATACCGAACTCGCAGCTAAACACGAAGCCGTCACCTCGTGTGCAATAGTTTTTTTTTAATTTTATAAAATATGTATTAGTTTATAAATTTAAGATTATTTGTGTATAGTATGTATGGGCCTTCGATGCCTGAAATAAATTGATTTTTTATTATTATTAAACCGTAAAATAAAATTATGTAAAACAAGACTTGATCGATGACACGAGTTCGATGACGTTTAGGTTCATTAAACTTCGGTACCAAATTACATACAGTTTTACGATTAGCCACGCTCAATCTAGACAAATGCAGTATTTGATTTCTGTAATCTAGAAACATAAAGTACATTAATTTTAAATTAAGAAAATTTGTAAGTTTGATCTGCAGCAGCAGCTGCGTAGGAGTACCTATATTCTTTATCGACATTGATTAAAAAATAGTTTCGGTGGCTTAGGCGTCTACGAAAATAATTAAATAATGCATTGGTATTAAAATCATAACCAGTTAAGAATGATATGAAGGAGAAAGGATTAAATCATGCTGTGACGTCTGATAGGGGAGAATGGAAGTAGAAAACGTGAGAATGATGGTGATTCATAATCTGAACGTCATTTGCTCAAGTTTTGGATTTTATTCATTTAAAGTTGCTCATAGGGTAATTGAGTTATTGCTGTTTTTCAGCCTTTTCTTTTTTTAAGATCTTTTTGATATATCTAGATGCATCATTATATTCTTTAAACCGAAACCGATCATTCGTTTATCAAAAAAAAAACCATTTAGTTACAAAGTAGCCCACCTTAGGGTTTAAACTACGCCGGCGGTCAGGGCTCCAGAAAAAGGAACTTCCTAACACTACGAGCCGTGTCCAGGAGTACCGCTCTCTGTATCAAGCCCTTGATCCAGCTGCCTAACGAGAGCCTCCTTAGGTATTGGTCGAGGCTCTTGGCAATTAAGCCATTGGCAGATACGATTATCGACATAATGATCGCTGAATCCACATCCCACATGTCAACAACCTCGCAAGCCAAGTCAATATAAGTATACTAGCTTTTGCCCGCGGCTTCGCTCGCGTTAAATTCGGGGTAACACAGTTCCCCTTGCGCCTTATTGATTTGTAATAGCAACGCTAAGTTTTCCCTTTTATTCCCTCTTTCTCCCTCACATCCCACTTTTTTCAAAAAAATATTAGCCTATGTCCGTCTCCTGGTTCCCAACTATCTCTGTACCAAAATTCATCAAAATCGGTTTAGCCATTAAAGCGTGAAGAGGTAACAAACAAACAAACAAACAAACAAACAAACTCACTTTCGCTTTTATAATATTAGTAAGGATTGTAAGTATATTTGCTTAAAAAGGCGTAATTATTATGTCATTTAAACACTAGATTGTAGACCAGAATGTTTACGAAATAAATCGCTGCAGTCTCGGAATGATTTGAAGTAAATATTCAGAAATGAAACAAAAGCTTCCTGCCACAATGGACTTAAATATTTTATATTGAAGCCTCTAGGCGTTTCATAAAATATTCAAACTAAATCTAAATAACATAATTCCTTCTCATTTTGAATATAAGTCGGAGAATTTATTTGTAAAACAGCATGGCAAATCATATTAATTCCATGTTTTAGCTTTTTGAAGCAATAGAGTTCGAATCGTTGTCAAATTAATAATTTATAAAGCTTTTAAAGAAACGTAGGACCGGGTAATGAGCGTTTTTAAAACAGGTAAAAGCGTGGGTTCTTTAGCATTAAGAAATATTCATAATTTGTGTAAGTTCAAGAAAATATAAATGTAGATTGTGTTAATAAATTCATTGAGATGAGTAACTGATTAAATGTATGGTAGAACAAAATTTTGTGCTGTAGTTAATTTAGAACACAAAATACAATACGTTTTTTGTTGAGTGGAAGTTCACGTGTGCTTTATACATTTGGGTCAAAAATAGCAACGAAGGAAGGTTAAAAATCCAGGAGAACATTTCAAAAGTAGAACACTGAGAATTGCGGTAGCTTGCAGTTTCTAGTAACCAATGCGGTCTTGTAAACTTCACAAACTAGATTGAAGTTGCAAGAAAAATAAGATTTCAACATGTAATTTATAAAGCTTTTAAATTTGCCCGCGGCTTCGCTCGCGTTAAATTCGGGGTAACACAGTTACCCTATCCTGATTAGCAGGTACCTGCTTCCTGTAGTTTTTGCCCTTGCGCCTTATTTATTGTAATAGCAATGCTAAGTTTTGCCTTTTCTTCCCTCTTTCTCCCTCATTTCTCTTTTTTTTTATAAAGGTTACCTATGTCCGTCTCCAGAGTCCCAACTATCTCTGTACCAAAATTCATTAAAATCAGCTTTGCCATTAAGGCGTGAAGACGTAACAAATAAATAAACTTTCTCTTTTATAATACTAGTAAGGATAGTCAATATTTGATATATAAAATTTTCGTGTCGCGGTGTTTGCTACCATACTCCCCTGATACAGCTGGACCGATTTGTATGAAATTTTGTGTGCATATCCCTAATTTTGTTTTCCTTCATACCCTTAACGGAGAAGGGGACCTGAGCAGCGGGTGAAACGGGTGGGCACAGCTAGTATTATATAAATTCCGTAATCGTGTCATGAGAGTTGATTGCTGTGAGCTGACATTAATTTTATATTACATTTACATAGATCATCACCCGCCGAGCTTTTCTCCAACTACGAGGACGTTGGAGTCGACTTTAAAAGTACCTAATTAGATGCTTTTTAATTTAAGTTTCTTCCATAGAGCTACTGCCTATCTGACCTCCACAAACTTAGCTACCTTGGTAAGATACGTAGTTAGACTTCCAGGCTTATGACAAATCGTAACGTATATTGACGACACGGTTGGCGTTGGACTGCTGCGCTACGTGCCGCGGGTTCGATCCCATCACGGAACAAATATTTGTATTGACCTACATTTAGTTGTTCCAGGTCTGGCTGTTTGTGTATGTGACTTTAAATGCACTCATAATACAGGAGAAATTTCTAGTGTGGGGGGGCAACGATATTTAAAAAGAAAAAAAAAATACATATATTCGGGTCATTTTTGCAATGGTTTTACGTCATTTTGAATGCGGCCCTCCAATAATGCCAAGTCTCAGCTACCTTACATATAAAAGTTGAATTTGGAGCTTCTGTAATTCAATGTAATCGTTCCAAGAACACTATTTTGTGAAAATATTTGCTACACATTCCTTATTTTCAGGAGATTTGCTTTAGGAAAATACACTTTATGTGCTCATTAATAAGGTTTATGGCTAATTTGGTTGGCAGTTGATATTACTGTCATGTTTTGCCCAAGGGTACAAGCAAGCATTACCACGTATGCCTATAAGATGTTGTTATAAAACGATTAAAGGAAGCATCTCATATAATGTGCGTTTATTCACAAAACATAATCATTATTAAAATTAGTTACACATAGCTTTAGTATTTCAGTTATGGTAATTGGCTCTTTAAATAATTTTGTGTTGAAAACTTTGCAAATCACCGTGTGCTGCTGAAACTGAAATTTAAATCCTATGCTTAGGCAAATAAGGTTTAATTTCTGTTGGTTTTCGGATGGTGGATGCGTAAATTTATTGATGGTGTCAATTTAAATTGCAAATGTGCAACTCGTTTACGTGAGTTAAGGTGTCGTCTTAAAGCATCGCCAATTGATGGTAATACTGTTAGTACTTTCGCGAACCCATTGACCAATTAGTATTTTATTGCCAAATGATTATAGTTTCAACGTGTCAAAGCAGACGTAACGGCGTATTTAATACCTTTTGATTTATTTCGAGAGAGCCGGTGCTCTAAAATGGCCATAATAGGATAAATAATATAGATTACGTTAAAATTCTTAAAACGGTCAGAGACGTAGTTAATATGCGGTCATTTTAGACGTCCTAGTACTACCTTGCAGAATATTTTTATATGTAATTTCCTCAAATAGCTATTCAAGTCAAAATTACTTTAAGAACTACTACAAATTCTTACTAATATTATAAAAGCGAAAGTGAGTTTGTTTGTTTGTTTACGTCTTCACGCCTAAAAGGCCCAACCGATTTTGATGAATTTTGGTACAGAGATAGTTGGGACCCTGCAGACGGACATAGGAGAAAAGAGGGAGAAAGAGGGAAGAAAAGGAGACAGAAAAATATTTTTTTCGATCATCACGCGGGTTAAAGCTAGCGTTAGCCCTAAGTAACTATCCCACGCGAACGAAGTCGCGGGCGAAAGCTAGTAGTTAATAAACTAGGACATTATTAGAATCCGAAGTTAATCATCATTATCTGCCGAGCCTTTTCCCAACAAAATTTTATTTTTAAACGTTGCCCCACTCTTGGATACTCATGTGTCGTGAGAGCGTTTACAAACATTTAAACTCACCTACACAAACAGCCAGACCCGGAACAAAAATCTGTAGGCCATACAAATATTTGTTCCGTGCAGGGACCGAACCCGCGACACGCAGCGTTGCAATCGATCGCTCAGCCACTGCGCCAACCGTGTCGTCAGCGCGCCAATCGTGTTTTGTCGGGTTCCAGTCAACCAAATGCAGCTAAATACCAGCATTTTACATGAAGCGACTGCCTATCTGACCTCCATAACCCAATTAGTTCTGGATTACACAATACTCCTTGGTAAGAATCCAAAATGTATCTAGACTTTATTACAAAAAAAATTAAACGTTCCGTATAAATTAAAAAAAAAAACAATTGGTGCAATTATGGTTTAGTACTGTTTTTTTTTTCACTTGTTTAGTATGAAAACGGACACATTAAATACTAGTTCAAGCTCAAGAGTTATGTATTCACATAAATATTGAACTTATATAAAAATAATCTCCGTTTCCTGATGTTCCACAATCATGGGATATAGCCCCAAGCTACTAAACATACACTACACATAATCCATTTTATCAAGACACCTACTTTTCAAACGTTCATTAAAGATTTTATCAGAATCAGAGATCTGACTTTAATGGTCTTTCATTAGTGATCCAACAAAAAATATAATGTTCTTTTACAAAAATTATGTCTTTATTAGACCTATTACATGCGATATTATACGCTTTCTTTATGAGTAAATAATACTAGGACTATTATATTATGATTACGTAATACTAAATGTTTAACTCTTATTTTATTAATAGTCTTGGGATTCTTTTATTGGGTTAAAACGGACTAAAATTGTTCTGATCGAAAAAAGGATAATAAACTTAAGATAATTATTTAATAAAAGGAAATACAGGTGCATACGATTGATGCCCACAACTTACTGTCATTAAATGTGCGAGCAGATTACATAAATTTGATAAAAATATAATAATTATTATATTGAATTACACTTTTTTATGTTTTTCTTAGATATCAATATTTTTTCAATCGTTATCAATATTCGTTTTAACATATATATAATTTTACATTCATAAAATTATGTATGTTAATACGAATAAATGAAATAATAATTAAATTAATTACTGGAAATGGCTTGTATTACTCTATCAGGTAAGACTATCAGGCAAAGCAAGATGATAACCTATAATAGTAAAAAAGAAAAAATTAACTGTCCGCTCTGGTAAACTTTATTTAATTACTGTATGTTCCGTTCCCACAAACAAACAGTTATACGTATGATTTTTACAAACTATCTACATAATTAAAAAAAGTACAAAGGGTCTAGAAAACAAAATGTAAAAGTATTCTTTATTCGAATTCAAAAATTCGTTCTGCCTCTTAGAAGACAAGTCCGTTTGTTTGACTCCCAATACGGTTTCTGATTACGGCCCTGTGTGGGACGTCCAAAAATAAAACGTTAGGACCAAACACATGTCATTTGTCAGCATTTCGCTCACATGACGTGAAGTAATTTACGATATCCTTTCATGTTGCTCTTTAGTGGCTATTGCAGCTTAAAAATATTAAATGGATATTGTATGCGTGAAAACAATTAGATTTTACTAGCGACCCGCCCAGCGGTTTCACCCGCTGCTCACCTCCTAAGAGTCATAGCGTAAAGTATTATACATTTATACCTTCCTCTTGAATCAATCTACCTATTAAAATAACCGCATCAAAACCCGTTGCGTAGTTGTAAAGATTTAAGCATACATACAACATAGCAACAGACAGACAGCGACAGCGACTTTGTTTTATACTATGTAGTGATTGTGTGCAGGCATATCCCTGAAGGCTATTTCGAAAAAACATTAACAAAAACCTGAATTCTGATTGTAAGAAAAAGAAAACTTAAGAGAATCTTTAAAATAAAATTTATTGTCATTCTTTACACGTAGCTTTTAATAACCTTCTTTGTGATCAAATGAGACAACGCTCATTATAAACTAATTAAAATTAAAATAAGCTTTTTAATAAGGAAAAATCGTCGTACTATATAAGTTACCTATTTTAAACGTTAATTATAATACCACCATAAAGAATTTTAAAAATTCGTAGTAGATTTAAACAATGATTTCTGTTTCTATTTTTGTTCCGAAAGAGGCGACGGTCTTCAAAATTAAATGTTTGAGCAGCAGCTTTGAACGATTCGTATTAAAATTCTAAGTTAACCCTCTATAGTCGTTCTTCTTATGACGTATAGCGTTCAAAATTAGGTTGGATTAGTGATTTCACGGCGTTTTTGTCGTATTTGTTCACTTTCTGACGCGTATTAGGTTACGTGCCACCGCATCGATGCAGGAACTCAAAAAATCGAACAACAAAAGAATTCAGTGCATTTCAAAAATCGAATTGAATGTTTTCGAGATATTTTTTTTTTGTCAACCATGCTTTTTGAGTTGCCAATTGTTTTATGGCCATGTTCGAGGGTTACATGATTAAATATCCAAGGTGAAGCAATCCTTTTTTAAATAAATAATTATTAATATTATTCCTTCGAGCAGTTGCCCCCCCCCCCCCTCCCCTACACATTACGTATTTTAAAAGAATTAGCCGCAAAGTAATGATGAAAACTATATTGAACTCTCAACTCCCTTATATTAAACGATAATCTACTAATTACTATTAAACGATAATTTACTAAATACAATCATTTTACTTATCGATTTTTTTAGATACTTTTTCTAACAGTAGATTTCGATTCATCCACCATTTGATTGTCCGAAAATCATCCATTATTTATTACAGACGATAATTCCCCATAAGTGTAAACGGGTTACGTAATAATAAGTCGTAAAAATACTGAGACAGACCTCAACCCGCTATTCATTGGACCATCGTGCTCTTGGTAGATAACTTGTAATCTTTTCACCATAGTTAACAATCACATTGGACGGCCGACCGCGTAAATTGTCCCCGCAAGGTACAACCAAGCACGCATTTAGAAAAATCACTTTTGCCCTTGCGGCTCTGAACGCGGTTGTACCGACCCAGATACAACACGTAAATGATATTTAATAATTCCGGTTGAGAGTACAAATTGTATGACTGTATACGAGATATCGTTTATTAAAAAGTTTGTATGGAACTTGATATACATTTTGGTGTATAAAGAAAGTTGTAGGAGGTATCGTTTCTTCGTATACCGTTTTTGACTACCAGTAAATAACAGAACTTTTAGCATTGTATATTAAAAGTGATTTGGTTGACAAACAGGTTTTTACCTTGTTTGGATTTCATTTTGTTACCCCATTTATTATGTCAATAAAAATTTATTAATTTATTGGTCCAACTTTTTCCTAAATAAATCTCTCATGCTTGTTTTTTTTTTATTTAATTAGTCCAATCGCGCGATTTCTCATTTAAACTAATTTTATAAAGGGGTTATATTTGTTTGTAGATTTGTATGTAGGGGGAAATCTTCGGAACAACTTATTGGATGCCAATTTTTTTAGTCTTATCACCGAGTGTCATAAGCTACATTTAAAACGTTCCCGTAAGTTAAATTCTATACATAAAGCGAACGAGGCCGCAGGCAAAATCTAATGGATGGATGTATGGATGTTTGTTACTATTTCACGTTAAAACAACTAAACGAATCTGGAAGCAATTTGGCACAGAGGTCGCCGAGAGGTCGTCAAGATGTTCTGGAATAACACGTAGAATACTTTTTTTTTGATGTGACGCGGGTGAAGCCGCGGGCGCCAGCTAGCTTCTTATAAAGTCTTTGATGTCTTATGAATATCCTTACACACTAAATGGCCGAGTTACGAACCGTTCCCTACTACCTTCAAACTGGATAAAAATGCTTACCTACATAATACTTAAAACAACAGAATCAAAAACAAATGAATCAAGAAACAAGCTACCATCAAATTCAATGAATAACTTGCAATCTAGATCGGAACACACATGGTAATATGCACATCGTAAATGCCACATGCATTTATATTTGCAACTCAGTAGCCATTGCCATTCAGTTGCAGTTGCCATCATACCCCATTTGCCACGATCTGCCGGAACACGACAGGTGTGTCCTGAAGTTATGACTTTTTATATACCTAACATTAAATTCAGTGGATAATAACACCTCTTGTAATGACTAGTCTTTTCTTGAAGCTAGCGTGTAGTATGCTATGAATAGTAATGAGCAATGTTGAAGGAGAAACAATGTATGAAGTATTTTATTTGCAACTAAACTTTAAAGGTTCATCGTCTAACTAGCCTTTACCCAACTATGTTGGGGTCGAATTAAATCAAAATCAAAAGACACTTATTCAAATTAGGCTGATAAATCAGCGCTTTTTAAACGTCAAATTACAAGAAACAGTCCCACAAAACGCCTACCCTTTGCCACTTCCTAGTATTTTAGCTAGGAAGAAGAAGTGGCGGAACAAACTCCCCAGCAACCTTAGGCTTACGGAATGCAGCTGAATACCAGTATTTTACATTGAGCGACTGCCTCCTGACCTCCATAACGCAGTTGGTCAACTAAACTCAAAGTATTTTAAATAGATATTGACTTTTTAAGCTGTAAGTCCTTCATGCTGTAATAAATAAATATCTGTTTTACAGAAATTGATAATTCAATGGTTACAATGGACCACAGATTGGCAGTTTAAGCAAATACTCTGTTGATCTGTAGAACTAAAAACATAAAAGAGCCTTCAAATTTTAGAAAACGTTAAAAAATCTAATAATATGTCTTTGATATTCTACAAAATAAAGAAAGACAGTAACATTAGAGAACTTTTAGTAAGTTAGACTATTAAGTAACTAAGTTATCTTCTAGTCTTCAGATCTAAGAAAATATTATCGAACTGTTTTCAAGAAAATCTAGAACTTCAATCAAATTTAACATAATATTACTAACTTAAAACTACGAGATTCAACAAGTATCTCAAGAATTTCCAATAAATATTTCACATTGTGTTAGTTAGTCAGAAATATTATATCAGTACCATGGCTCAGTTTCCTAGGTCCTAGTTTACAACTTTATCAACAAGTCTAGGTATTTACGTCATAAAAGTAAAACAAAGGGATATTAGGAACAATAACCTCAACTTTTAATGAGTAGTTGTAACAACTTGCGTGGTACGAACGAAAAATACTATAAGGTATAAAGAAAGTGTGTTGTAAAGACATAATTGGCCGTTCTCATAAACAATGGTTCGGGTGCTAGTGCCTGAAGCGAGGAACAAATGAAGCATGCTCTCACGTATAAAGCAACCAATTTCTCTTGAACTTTCCTTTCTGTTGAAGTACCACTATTCTCCTGGATTTTCGAAACTTGCGGGGGCTGAGGGAGGTCAACCTGTTTTGGTGGCAGCGGTCCTAGAACAACAAAATGCCATGTATGAAACACGTTGGAAATTCTGTTCCGCATTAAAAGTATGTCTGTGGAAGGCAAACGTGGATAATGGCAAAGGCTTCATTTGGTAAGGTGAATAACGTTAAAGTCAGGGTTTATTTCGTATAAACTTGTGAAGATAAAATTCCTTTATCTTCATAATAGGAGAAGAATACGTGGAGGTTTTAAAAGTTGTAAGATCCGTCTGAGGAAATTCTGTACATGCGGTTTTTATTATTTAGAAAGTCTTTATAAAATGTCCATACCTTTAGTCATTACAAGCTTTACCCGCAGTACTTATAAAATACTGCTTCATAGCTGAAACCAAATACATAATAATAAAAAACAATTTAATTAAATTAAAAAATATATATAGTGCCAGAAACTTTAGGTCAAAAATACATCTCTTTTAAAGTTTATTACTTTCATCAGGCTTAAACTTAATATTAAATTTTAAACTATCTTGTTTTTCAACTATAAACTAAATGGCTTATTTAATATTCATGATGCCTTCAGCTATAAAAGAGAATATTTAATAAAAACATCACATTCTACAACTAATCTGCATGCTCTCTTACATAAATTTTCATAAATGCGACTAAAGTTTTTCAAACTACCCACAGGGGGATGCATACTTTACAAGTCGCTAACTGAACGTAACATATTGTCCTCGTTACAGACAATACTGTAGTTTTTTTAGACATTTTTATGTCCTTTCCTCGCTTTATAACGGGATGCAATGACACAAAGATTAATATCTGGGTGGGACACTTTTTTGGTGTGAAACTTGTGATATTTAAAGGCTTAAATGAGATTTTTGGGTGATAGTGAAAATACATGTAATTTTATTTAGTAAAACATGTATGCTTTAATTTTAATTATGGGTTTAATTTCGATAAAAACTTTTAACTTTTTTTGCATTTAACTGAAAATAAAAAAGGGGCTGTTCAATTTAACTAAAACTACTAGAACTGCGTCGTAAGTCAAGCAGTCGCAAAGTCAGAGGGGCTTGCCAGAGCCTCCGCCTGCCGGGGTTGCGGGTTGTTCGAAAGAGATACCGCGGCTCCGGAACGTAAAGGGCAATAGAAGGAACATGGGTCGGTTTTAGTCAGTACAAGTCTGACATGCCCCCCCGCTCCGCCCAGAGCGGGGGAAATCATTAGATGATTTCCCATCCGAAAAAAAAAGCAGTCGCATAGTCCTGGGCTCGATTCCCAAGTCGGGAAGTGTGATATTGAGTTTTTCTATTAGTTAGTTCTCAGTACTAGCCCGAACTTTGGATTCGTGCAAAACATCCTTCGTGCAATTTGGATCCGTGCCCCTTTTGCATGAGACTTGAACATAAATCGGCAAAACATAGCTGTATGTACTGTAGAAGGACAACTCTACGTAAGTGAAAAGGCATTGAATACTTTAAAGATTATATTTTAACTAGCTTTTGCCCGCGGCTTCGCTCGCGTTAAATTTGGCGTAACACAGTTCCCCTTTCCTGATTTGCAGGTACCTGCTACCTGTAGTTTTGGCCCTTGCACCTTATTTATTGTAATAGCTAAGCTAAGTTTTCCCTTTTCTTCCCTCTTTATCCCCCATATCATACTCTTTTTTAAAAAAATAGCCTATGTCCGTCTCCAGGGTTCCAACTATCTCTGTACCAAAATTCATCAAAATCGTTTTTGCCATTTAGGCGTGAAGACGTAACAAACAGACTCACTTTTGCTTTTATAATATTAGTAAGATAAAAAACAGCCAGGTAAAAGACTCGTAGAAATGACTTTAAACATTAAGTTGTACCAAATCTTAACATTATTGATAGACAGCCGGCAGATTTATAAATTTTGGTAAACACTAGCTCTGTTAAAGCTAAACTCAAAGCATTTCAAGTAGTTAGAATTCATCCAAATTAATTTGTAGTACAAATAAAAATAGGTACCTACTTGTTTTGTTGGCTTTTTAATTGTTAAAAATCGAGGGAAAAGTTATTGAAAACCGAAACACAGGTATTGACTCGTTCTGTTCGATCCATTTTATTAGTAATTAATACTTCCAAACATTTTTTTGTAAATTAGTAACTACTAAGTTTTGTGAGAAAATAAATTGATTATTTATTTATAGTAAAATTTATTATTTATATATTTCTGCTAGATATATGTTGTAGTCAATAGACGGATTGAAGATACCTATCTCCCGAACTATTCCTCCCTACTCTATGTCCTCACTAAGTTAGTTAAACGCCTCCCTAAGGACTTATACACAACATCAGTTTAATCTACCGACGTAAAATATCGCACATCATGTATATTAATGTTTGGTATTTATTGCAAGCGTTCTACCAAATTTATTCATTGCCTGGACGCGTTGAGGGGTTTTTAACAACTTTATTTAAGTGGAAATAAGAGGGATTTTCGCGGGATAAGCACGTGAAATTGGTGGTGTAGCTAGCATTTGTTTTGTGAAACAATTATGTTGTTGTGCTTTGTTTTATCGGTTTAAATCTTCCGGACTGTATGTTGGCATAGCATGACTAGAATTAACTTATATCTTTTAGCGTTGGGGTTTACAAAACTGTAACGTTCTGCATTACTACTTATCCTACTTAATATTATAAATGCGAATGTTTGTGAGGATGGATGTATGAATGTTTGTTACTCTTTCACGTCAAAACGGCTGAACGGATCTTGATGAAATTTGGCACAGAGTTAGATTATAGTCTAGAATAACACATACGATATCTTTTTTCGGACATCACGCGGGCGAAGTCGTGGGCGCCAGCTAGTATCAGATAAAAGTAGTTAGACATTTTTTACTAATATATTTTGAAGGCATGAATTTAATGCGGCAACTAAGTAAAACAAATATAAGTTAAAAAAAAAAAACGTTAAGTGTGTGTCTTTGCTTAACATTCGTTAAGCAGTTAATAAAGAGTATCGTAATAAACAAAAGGTAGCATATGAATATCGGAACCCCAAAAAGATCACTTTGTTGTGTGTCTGTCCGTCTGTCTGTAAAAATCCTTTATCTTGGGAACGCGTGGAGTTAAAATTAAAACCATATACTGAAGTCCCTTGAAGCTGTAGAAGATTCAACGCTCTAAGTCTATGCAGTCAAAAGATATGGCTGTTTATGTCGCAAATTTGTACAGAACCCTCAGTGCGTGATTCCGACTCGCATTTGGTCGGTTTTTAGTCTTATAACGTTTTTTTAAGTTCATTTAGTAAAATAGTCGCAAACATATTTAGTCACTCGAAATTTATTTTATAAGTCTATAAACATAGTTGTCTTTCAAGTTATAACCTATTCACAAAAATAATAAGATTTATTTTAAAGAGGCATAATGTGTTTGTAAGTACCTACTAGTGATTACGAAAATTATTAAATTAACGAAAAGCTAAATTGTTCCACAGTGTACTAGGCTACATTTAAAACTTGAGAGGTATCAAGGGACACTCGGATGGAACGAATTTATTATGTACAAAAATCCTGTACACTCAACAAAAATAATCGTCGCGACACCAAACTGTTTAATGCGAAATAAAAAAAGTAAACGAAAATAACTGGCTTGCTTTCTATGAGAGAGAGAAAAAGAGAGACAGAAAGACAGAGAAACATGTGCACACCGGCTTACAACTGTAGCAAAAAGTGTCGTTACAAATTTTGATCTTAAGCATAAAGTGTCGTTACAACTTTTGGTCTTAAGCATAAAGTGTCGTTACATCTTTTGGTCTTATTTTTTTCTGTCTTTCCCAAAAAAAAAGGAAAAGAACTTCGTTCCTAAAACGTTCTCGTTGTTCAATTGCTTACAACGGGAACTAAGCCTCTGGTACAAGCCATTGGATCAAAATTTTTGATGTGACACCCCATACATGATATTTTGATCTTTATAACCGACTTTGCCCTTTTGACTTGCCCTCAATTATTGACGCTTTTTTTATGGCCGAGCATGTCAAGCAGCTTTTTATTCATCTCGCCATATTTTTATTTTCCCAACATTAAACTTTTCATATAAAAGAGAATATAATAATAAAAATACCACTGAACTAATGAAAATCTTTTTATTATTTGACTAATTCAATTTACACAACAAATATTTTAATACTCATTCAACACATTCGAAATTACCAAAACTTTCTAAATTGGCTGGAGTCCATTTAATAAAAACAACATAAAAATGGTAGTTTGAAAGGGGTTAAGCGCAATATTATTAATTCAACACTTAACCATTATTTCGTTAGAAACCGTGCTTAGAAGGTAATAAAACTTAACAGCACCACAATGCTTAATTAAAAAGTATAAAGTCGAATGTTCTAATTAAAAATTAATGAAACGCCTTTTAATATGACGTGGCCATAAAATTGGATTTTATGACGTCATACGATAGTTGACAGCTGTGAAGCTTTAAAGGCTTTTATGGACATAGTTTTGAAAACTTATTAATAAAATTGAATTAAACTTTTCTATTATCTAATGTTCTTACTGCACAGTGTAGATACCCATGGCATTGAAAATCTTTAATGACGATTTATCTATCAAAGTCTCGGTGTGTAGCAAATAAATTAATTTATGAAATTGATGAAAAAGACACGGAAAATGCAATTCTACTCGAAAGGCATTTTATTTAACTAACATAGGGACAGTTATGAATAATTGAGGTGCTCGTTGCTAAGTAATATCAGCCGCTCAGGTCTAATAAATTATTAATGCAACTAAGTGTCGTGAACACATTGTCACAAAAATAATTGTGGACAAAATTGTGTAATTCTCAGTAATTATAGTGTGCTACAAAGTAAGTGAAGACAAAAGAGTGAAAAAATGTAGTCATTTTTAACGTCCAAGTCATGTACGTGGCCATTAAAAATGGATACATTTGTAGGTACAAACCACAGCTCCTTCTTAGTAGTTATCCTTACTAGTATTATAAAAGCGAAAGTGAGTTTGTTATGTCTTCACGGCTAAATGGCTAAACCGATTTTGATGAATTTTGGTACAGAGATAGTTGAGACCCCGGAGACCGGCTAGGCTAATTAAAAAAAAATGAGAAATGAGGAAGAAAGAGGGAAGAAAAGGTAAAATTTAGCTTTGCTATAAATTACAATAAATAAGGCCCAAGGGCAAAAAGTACAGGTAGTTACCCCGAATTTAACGCAAAAGCTAGTAAATGATAATGCGATGTTAAAAGCAGATCAATTATTTATTTCACTACATTAAAATGTCATTTAAGAGATATCTTCTGTGATTTCGAAATTAACGGTTTTCGGATTAAAGCGCTGAGAAAGCGACTGGAATGCACTTACATTGTATACCGTACACCAAAGCGTAAACTCTATCTATCTATCTAACAGAAAATAACTAAATAAACGTGTTAAACACACAAAAAATAATTTTCCTTTTGACCTTGTAACTTTTTTAGCCAGCACGATAACGATGTCGATTTTTCACATCTTTATAATAATACCGCCCTAAAGGTGTATACAAAAATTCAGCTGAATAGGAATTTTTCCCCAGATAAAACCTAAAATGACTGGACTAGTATGTGTCTAGATATTTATTTTGTGACCTAGGTTGAGGTTCTGAAGTCGATAATTTACTTACTATTTTACCAACAGAAAGAGTGTTAAGAGGGTTTAGATAAGACAGTGGCAATTGTTTTTATTTTAAGAGTTTTTTGTATAGCATGACCCCAAAACTGTGCAGTTCAAGGTGCGGTTGCATCCTGCCGGGGTTGTGTTGTTCAAAAGTGATACCGTGGGCCCGGAACACAAAGGGCAAAAGAAGGGACATGCTTGGGTTATAGTCAGTAAAAGTCTGACACTCCCGCTCCACTTCTCCCGCTTCGCCAAGAGCAAGAGAAATTATTTGATGATTACCCAACCTCAAAAAAACTACTATACTATACATACTATTCAAAACATTTTTGTTTCTTACGTCAATTTTTTTTTGCTGATAGACATAGTGCGTAGTTTTATCTTTGCCTCTGCACAAATAATTATACAGATACAAAAGCTGTTTTTAATTAATAAAAACATATCATAATCAAAAGTCCACATCAAAAGTCCAAGGCTGGTCATTTGTCAAATGAGCTGACCGTTACACATCCTTGACATAATTATCTTTTCTATGTCAGTACACACAAGAATAGCCCTTATTACAACGACTAAAGGATGATGTTAATACAAACGGCTATTCCCACTAACGACGCCGCTTCATCTCTTAGCTTTCGAGTCTTTGTTCACCTGACAAGGTTCGCGATAATATTGAAATGCCGTATATATGAATAGAACGTCCATTCGTCTATCGTTCTATCGCTATAACGTGATATATGGACAAACTAAAAACAGCCAACTAAATAATTTTGACTAATTTTACATCATTGGTTTTTCTTTTTTTTACAAAAAAACGTTGCCCCACTTTAGGAATTTCTCCTGTATTGTGGGTGCGTTTATAAACATTTAAAATCACATACACAAACAGCCAAACCCGAAACAACTATCTGCAGGTCATACAAATATTTGTTCCGTGCGGGAATCGAACCCGCGACACGCTGCGCAGCAGTCGATTGCTCAGCCACTGCGCCAACCGTGCCGTCAAACGTCGGTCTAATTGGTCACAATTGCGATTGCTGAGCATAAAGTCCTACATTTGATACCCAAGTCGTCAGGCAAATTTTTTGCGGGTTGTTCTATCAATAATAGGGTAGTTTCCAAGGTCAAAGTAATTACATTTTATTTAGTCCGTCTTTTAGATTATTCAAAAATCGCGCGTCACGCGTTGCTGCATTTTTGCAACAAGTGACGTCACACGTAACTTTAATAGGATATATCTTTGTAATTTTTGGTCTAATTTACAAATAGAAAAATACGTGTCCCTTATTTTTGTATAATCTAAAAGATGGACTAATATTTTGTTTTTTTTTGGAAAATAGCCTATTGCTCATTAGTAGATATTGAGACTGGTTTTGTGCCCAGTCAATGGAAATAGTTTCTCCCGGTATATATGCAAACGTAACTGGCAAAATAATTCTTTTATGCACACCACTGCCTAAATCTATGCGGATTAACATTACATAATGCTATGTTAATTTTATTTATCTACTAGCTGCGCATAGCGGTTTCACCCGCTGCTCAGGTCCCCCTTATCACTTCAGGGTATGAAAAATTGATTTTGGCCGATCCTCAGACCTACCCGATACGCACACAACATTTCATACAAATCGGTCCAACCGTTTCGGAGAAGTTTGGGAACAAATATTGTGACACGAAAATTTTATGTATTACCTAGATTGAAACTTAATTCACATGTAAAAACATTGTACAATGGTGGACTTAATGCCTTGGGCATTTTCTACTATTTAATCAAAGATTACGACGATGATATTATTGTGGTTATGCAGAGACAAAAAATATTTTTCATTATATGCTTGTTAATAGACAGTGAGTATACAGTCATCTTTGACAGGATTTTCGTTCTATTAATCCTGAAAAAAAAGCGCTTTAGCAAAAAATGCTCGCCGAACAAAACACCAGTGTGTCTCATACTATTTACAAGAATTTCTTGCAAGCGTATGATTAGCTTATTGTGCTTGGGCTACCGTTTCATACTTTGACAAGGTCGATGTAATATATACTATAGAGATATAATTACACCGAATTTCAATGTCTACTGGTGTTGTAATATTCAATCGAATAGATACTACATAATGTTGGCATTTTCATTGTTATCGAAGTAAAATCCTTACTAATATTATAAAAGCGAAAGTGAGTTTGTTTCAGTGTTTCAGAGATAGTTGGGAACCCGGAGACAGACATAGGCAATTTTTTTTTAAAGTGGGAAATGAAGGACAAAGAGGGAAGAAAAGGGAAAACTTAGCTTTGCTATTACAATAAATAAGGCGCAAGGGCAAAAACTACAGGTAGCAGGTACCTGCAAATCAGGAAAGGGGAACTGTGTTACCCCTAATTTAACGCGAGCGAAGCCGCGGGCAAAAGTTAGTAGAGATATAATTACACCGAATTTCAATGTCTGTCGGTGTTGTAATATTCAATCGAATAGATACTTCATAATATAACCGATTGGCATTTTCATTGTAATCGAAGTAAAATATTCAATATTGGAGCTGATTCATAATGGATTTTAATTATGTATTGTGATTTGATGGAAATCAAATAGAATGGAATTATTTATGTGAAGTGATTACGTGTGATGATTTAGAGCTTTGAATTTGTGTCAGTTAATGAGTTTTTTTTTGTTGGTATAGTTGTTGCGTAGAAATATTAATGCATTGTTTAGTGATTTAGTAGTTAATTATTTAGTAGGTTTTTTTTTTTATTTAATCACTTATTTTATATTATTATTTTGTTGTTCTTTAATTTCCTTCCCTTACGAGTAAGAGAATACAAATACCCTACCCACGGACCGGAGCCAAGTTTGTAGGGAGGAATTTCCGGGTTGACTGGTAGAAAATACGTAAGGCAGTAAGTCCGTTTGTATTGTATGATTGCAGTGTTTAATAAATAAGTCTTTATCAGTAGCTCAATCAATACTGTAGTTTTTGCCCTTTCACCTTATTTATTGTAATAGCAAAGCTAAGTTTCCCTTCTTTTCCCTCTTTCTCCCTAATTTCTCACTTTAAAATAAAATAGCCGATGTCCGTCACCAGGGTCCAAACTATGTCTGTACTAAAATACATCAAAATTGGTTTAGCCATTTAGGCGTGAAGACGTAACAAACAAACAAACTCACTTTCGCTTTTATAATATTACTAGCTTTTGCCCGCGGCTTCGCTCGCGTTAAATTCGGGGTAACACAGTTCCCCTTGCGCCTTATTGATTTGTAATAGCAACGTTAAGTTTTCCCTTTTCTTCCCTCTTTCTCCCTCATTTCTCACTTTAAAATAAAATTAGCCTATGTCCGTCTCCTGGTTCCCAACTATCTCTGTACCAAAATTCATTAAAATCGGTTTAGCCATTAAAGCGTGAAGAGGTAACACACAAACAAACTCACTTTCGCTTTTATAATATTAGTAAGGATTCAATTCTTGGATATAAATCTGAATCGTATATCTTCTACAGAAACTGTACGTACTTTGAATCTCCCATAGAATTCATACTAGCAGATGTAAGAAAGCTTAAATGCACCATCTGCTGAAATTAACCGCACCAATCATTCCAGGTCCATATTTATCGAGACATTGTCCGAATATCCAGATTTCATAACAATTACTTGGACAACGTAATACATCCGAGGGACGTGTAATAGCTGTTATTGCACACTTGTGCAGATGTCGAACTGCTGTACAAAACCGGAATAAGCAAATTACCTTTATAATGGTTGCTAGCCTGTAATTAGCCGGACATTTCTTGAATCACCCAACTGTGGGCAAGTACTGTCGGTGCAAAAATGTTTTCGTAAATCTATTGTTTACTGAATTATATTTAACGTGAATTTGTGATAGTATAACTTTTAGGATATGGTGACTTCTTGGTTGCTTTTTTGTCGATTGTAATTTGAACCGAATAAAAAAAAAATATGCCCAGTTATTTTTTTTTACATTTTCATACTTTCAAATTATATCATTGATTATAATATTAGTTATTTAGTAGAATAAACTTCTCATAGAGAGAAGGCACGAGTATTGATCAAAACGAGTTCGCAATTACAGACTTCAGAAATCCAGGTTTCCTCACGATGTTTTCCTTCACCGATGTCTGTGATGTGTTAGATAAACTTTTAATAAGTACATAATATGATCCGAAAAAGTCACATTGGTACTTGCCCGGATTTGTACCCACAACACGCATGAGAAGCAAGGCGCTTACCCTTTGGGCCAGTTTGGAAATAATAAAATATTCTCTAGTTTACATTTAACAATATTAACTTATGGACTGAAATTCACGGAATAGGACTATTTTTATTTTGTGTACGGATTTTCTTACAACTTATGCGCGTCGCCCACACGACCAACAGTCGAGGCGCAGGCACATAAGAGGCACGCCGCAACGAGATTTTCTTTACAAATCACGTGTGGGCGACGCTCCTAACGCGCCCGCGCCCCGACCGCACCCCGACTGCCAATCGTGTGGGCGACGCGCCTTAAAAAAAACTCTTGTCTGGTTTCACTCAGCTTTAGCAGCAATTATTTATAGATTTAACTTAGTCTTAAATGAGATGTAGACTGTCTAGATGATAGACAAACTATAGAAATTAATTTAATGGGCGATAAAATGTGACTCATTAAGTCTCTTTATCTATGTCTGTCCACTAATTGCCATAAAGAAAAAAATAAATAGAACTCAGGCTTTGCGATTAAAATTATTCTATTAGAAAGCTAATTAAAACTTTGTGTTCTTACCTCCAAGTTTTTCTATTTATGGAATGTACTCTTATCTGTTCGTGTTTTTATCCAGCCTGTGATATTGTAGTATCAAACAAATAAATTAACTTTTTTTTTATTTTCACTATTTATAAATATAAAAAAGAAAAACAAACAAATGCCAAACATTTCCTCGTCGACTGTACTTGTTATATCAGTGCTACGAATTTGTGCATAAAATACAAAACTATGCAATTAAAACTTCCGTTTCTGTAGTACTAAAAGGGTTGAGCAAATTAGGCTTTGGAAAAAAATAACCGCGTGCAAATGATTTGTAGGGTGAATAGCAATTATATTTCAAAATAGAAACAACTTACATAGGGGAAACATGTTATTTTGAGCTCGATTATCACAGGTGTTTATTCTAGGTCCGATGACAATAAGTACATGATTATAGAGGGGAGCAAGTGGTGATTTTGTAAATGACATATTAATAGTCTTGAGAACGGAAATTTAAACGTATTCGCGATTTTACGAGTGTAATTACAAAGTGGGACGTAACCTTCGGTCCCTACGCAGTCTACATGACATACGATGATAAAAATAGAAGATTGTTACGCTTTGATCAAAGTGCAATTTAGGTTCTTTCAGAGGCGGTTTGCGGTAGAGTCGTTAAATAAATAAATAAATAAATAATAAATAAAATAGTTTATTTATCCAAATAATAGACACAGACAACAGTTTGAAATAAAGGAATATACAATACTATAGGCATATTATCATGTTTTTGAGCAAAGATAATTAATGAGCACAAATTAGTCTATGCATACTAAAAATTATGAACCCTGCCTCTTAAACTAGGAGACCTGTATCTTAAGAGACAGTGATCGGCCAAGATGATTCAATCAAACTTATAATAGTTATAATGTCTGAAGTGGAAATGTGTCGATGCAACATTTTAATTGCGCTTTAAAATTAGTATTAATGGGAATATGAGGGTGTTTGTTGTGTGTGGGAACGGAGTGGAAGTGTAAACCAAATATGTGTATGTGTGTGTGTGTGTGTATGTGCGTGTGTGTGTGTGTGTATGTGTGCGTGTGTGTGTGTGCGTTTGTATGTGTATTTGTATTTGTGCGTTCCGACTAGACAGTGTTTATTTTTGTCTGATTTGACGGGAAATACTAGGGACAAAAATGGAAGCTTGTGATTTTGTTCTGTCTTTTCATTTTAGGGGATTTTAGTAATCCATTACCAAAGGCTTTTTATGATGTCCAAAACTAGAAGAAAGTTAATTCTAAATTTGATGAAACAAAGAAAAAAATAAAAAAAACCAGCCAAGTGTGAGTCAGACTTGCGCAACGAGGTTTCCGTACAAACGTGCGACATAAACAGCCATATATTTTGACTGCGTAGACTTAGAGGGTTGATTTTTCATAGCACAAAGGATCCACAGAGTTTTTTTTTTCTTATAAAAAACGTTGCCCCACCCTAGGAATTATTCCTGTATCGTGGGTACGTTTACAAACATTTAAACTCACATACACAAACAGCCATACCCGGAACAACTATCTGTAGGCCATACAAATATTTGTTCCGTGAGGGGATCGAGCCTACGACACACAGCGCAGCAGTCGATCGCTCAGCCACTACGCCAACCGTGTTGTCACCGTCAGTTGAGTATATGGTTTTAATTTCCACTGGATACCTCCACGCTTTCCCGAGGTAAAGGGTCTTGACAGACAGACAGACGGAAAACAAAGTGATCCAATAAGGGTACCGTTCTTTTTCTTTTTACAGAACCCTAAAAATCCAAAAAAAAATAAGCAATTCTTTCCATTTCCTACGCACGTAAAGATCATACCATTCCGTCTTCACAGGAGAAAGGCGACAAACTATAGCAAGTACATAAAGCTGTCAACTCGTCAAAACTTGGCATGACTCAAAGCCAGCGATGGCGAAATTACATTATTGTTGAAAAATCAAGCATGCATTGAGAGGCCGTGGTCTGTCGGTTTGTTTAGCGACCACAATGCCCCACGCTAACGAGTCGCGGGCCTGAATAAAACATCGCATAGATGAGGCTTGAGGGATGAGATGAAGAGTGTTGTGCGTAAGGGAAAGTGAGCCAGACTATGCAGTCACAGCATTGGAATTGGTTTGCGAAACTTTACGAATGTGTCTGTAGAGTTCTTTTAAAATCGGTTATTTGTGTTTTGGGGATGAGAAATCATAAAATAACTTCCCTCGCTCTGGGCGGAGAGCGTTAGACTTTTGCTGACTACAACTCATTCATGTTTCTTCTTTTACCCTTAACGTTCCGGGGCCGCGGTATTTCTTTCGAACAACCCGCTACCTCGGCAAGCGGAGGTCCTAGCAGGCCCCTTTTTTACGGATGGGAAATCATCAAATAACTTCCCCCGCTCTGGGTGGAGCGAGGGTGAGTGTCGGACTTGTACTGACTAAAACCCACCCATGTTCCTTCTATTGCCCTTACGTTCCGGGGCTGCGGTATCTTTTTCCAACAACTCGCAACCCCGGCCTAGCAGGCCCCTCTGATCTAACAAGACTAGACTACCGGTAAGACTGGACGCCGACTTCGATAAAATTGGGATCTACCTAGCCTTTTCCCAACTTCATCGGGGTCGTTTTCTGGTCTGGTCTGGTATTTACATGGAGCGACTGCTCGTCTGACTTCCACAAACCAGAGTAAAACCTTTTGGTAAGACTGGTTTTCAGATTTTCAGGCTATTGACTGCTTGTCACCATCCGTACACCAAGCCGACCAATCTTGGCAATAACGGCTTTACCTTAAAATTTCAGAAATGGATGGGCTATGATATATAGAAGTTTCTTAGAGAGGCTATCTGCTTGTCAAAAAAACTTTAAAGGAACTAAAAATTGCCATTGAATATTGCAAAAAGTTGTTTTTATAAGCAAAAACTACTTTTTTCGACAAAGAAAAAATTTCAATAAATGGTGCTCTCCTCTAACAAAGAATAACAAAAGACGAGCTGTAGGATGGTCATCATCATCTGCCTAATCTTTTCCTTATTATGTTGGTCGGCTTCCAGTCTTACCGGTAACAGCCAAATACCAGTATTTTACATGGAGTTACTGCCTATAGGACCTCTACAACCTAGTTAATAACTGGTTTATCCTACTATCCTACTAATATTATAAATGCGAATGTTTGTGAGCATGGATATATGGATGTTTGTTACTCATTTACGTCAAAACGGCTGAACGGACCTTGACGAAATTTGAAACAGAGGTAGATTATAGTCTGGAATAACACATAGGATACTTTTTTTTTCGATAGCACGCGGGCGAATTCGCGGGTGCCAGCTAGTGAAGATATGAATATGAAAATCCAAGAACTTTTTTCATAACACAATTTCGCACGTCCCTTATCCTTTGCCCCACACATTAAACGGCAACGTTTTACTTTGCACAATAGACTCGGTTTGGCTGTAACCTAAATATCGGATTGTGGCTTAGGCACTACGGAAATGTCACTGTTTATGCTATTGAATAAAATATGTTTAACTTATGAACACTTAATAATGTGTGCGTTTTGCTTTTTAGGGTATTAGACAGATAAATATGGTATTTGAGTTTCTGTACTAGATAAAGACGGTGGTGCTTTCTTCTTCTTTTCCTAAGACTTGAGGCACCCACAGAATCCTCTGGTTAAACAGACGGAAATCGGGCTTAAATTTTTATAAAGTGAGCAATGATTTATTGTCAGGCCTACGTTGTCTTCGCACACTTAAGTACTAAACTGCTGTTAAAATTTTTAAGTAAAATAAAAAAGAGTAACCATTGAGTGTCTTGCTGGATCTTCTCCTTAAGAAGCGACCAACTCAAACTGTGCACCTTTTCATGAAATTTAATTAATACCCGTGTAGGTTTATGAAGTATTTTGATTTAGACTTGCAAAAAGCCATTCACTTAAAAAGAGCCTTTTGTTTGGGGTGGCAGGACCGTATTTGGTAAATGACATTGGCATTAGGATGAGTTAGATAAGATAAGTAGCTGGCTTATAGTGCCCGGAGGCGGGCTGGCTTGGATGGGTCACGGACGACATGCGTTGCAGTTCTCGATTATTTACCAAGGCTTTTTTTGCGGATGAGAAATCATCAAATAACTGCCTGCGCTCTGGGCGGAGCGGGGAAGAGTGTCAGACTTAGACTGACTAAAACTTTCTGGGGTTGCGGTATCTCTTTCGAAGAACCCGCAACGACGGTAGGCGGCGGCCCTGGGCTTTTTTTTTTTTTTTTTTTCTGGTGGGAAATCATCCAATGACTTCCCCCGCTCTGGGTGGAGCGGGGGGGCATGTCAGACTTGTACTGACTAAAACCCACCCATGTTCCTTCTATTGCCCTTTACGTTCCGGGGCCGCGGTATCTCTTTCGAACAACCCGCAACCCCGGCAGGCGGAGGCTCTGGCAAGCCCCTCTGCTTTGCTGACTCTCTTTGAGGCGCGCGTGAAACATGAACGCGCCGTCGACACGGCCTGTCGTCAATCGACGGACGGACGGTGAGTCGAGTGAGACGGTGAGAGACGGACCCGGTGCTCACCGTCCACAGGCCCGCATCTACGGTGGCCGGGAGTCGTTTCGCGGCGCCCGGCGCCCTGGGCGTCTCCCGCGGCGGCTGGGTTGGGCAGATGTTCTCTCCCTCAAACCCCCAGCCATCTCCTTTGCTAGCATTACTGCTTCGCAGAAGGTGGTGACCGCTTCCCATTCCCTCTCGCTCCGCACCATGGCCTGAACCAGGGCCGGAAGCGAGAGATCGCCGCCGCCGATCGCCTCCACGAGGGCACGGCGGTGCTCCGCCCAAGCTGGGCAGATCGCCCCTGTGTGCTCCACCGTGTCCTCCGGGCGATCGTCACAATGGTGACACCCGGGCGTTTCCTCCCGCCTGATGATGTGCAGGAACCTCCCGAAACTTCCGTTTCCGGTGAGGACCTGCGTCAGGCGGTAGGTGAGGACGCCATGACGCCTCTCCAGCCACTCCTCAAAGAGGGGACTTACCGCCACTATTGCCCTGCCCTGCACTATTGCGGCCCTGGCCTGGCCTCTGCTTTGCTGACATCTCATTCAGGCGCGCGGGAAAACACTAACGCGCCGTTGACACGGCCTGTCGTCAATAGAGGACGTACTGAGCAATGGGTAGCTCACCGTCCACAGGCCCGCATCTACGGTGGCCGGGAGTCGCCTCGTGGCGACCGACGCCCGGCGTCTCCCGCGGCGGCTGGGTTGGTTTGAGGTTCTCTCCCTTAAATGCCCAGCCACCTCATTCGCTAGCATGACTGCTTCGCAGAAGGACGTGACCGATTCCAATTCGTCAGGCATTTTACACAGCTCTTAAAAAAAAGGGAGGTAGCTAGCTAGACTGCTAAACTGATAGTGATGTCAAAGAGTGGATTCTCTGAAAAAATCCACAATTAAAATAATGGTAAGTCTTGCTGGGACTTTTTGTGTCTTTTCATCATAAATGAGATGAGATACGTACCTACGTAAATTAACCGAATGATAATACTTCCTACCTGGTACACACATACGAATAACTGTGTTATTTAATATTTTAGTGCAAATTGTCCTAAAAATAGCCTAACAAAGTCCACTTCTAAAAATAGATGACCCGACCCCAGAGTATTAATTACTAATGAAGAAATAATGAATGAAGTCAGAGTTACCCTTAACCTTTAATTATATATATCATAATGTACCAGATTCAATCACTAGGAGTGCATTGATATTAAACACAGGGACCGCATGAAATCCTTACTAATATTATAAAAGTGAAAGTGAGTTTGTTTGTTTGTTACGTCTTCACGCCTAAATGGCTAAACCGATTTTGATGAATTTTGGTACAGAGATAGTTTAGACCCTGACCACTGACATAGACTATTTTTTTCTAAAGTGAGAAACGAAGGAGAAAGAGGCAAATTTGTCTTTGCTATTACAATAAATCAGGCGCAAGGGCAAAAACTACAGGTAGCAGGTAACTGCAAATCAGGAAAGGAGAACTGTATTACCCGAATTTAACGCGAGCGAAGCCGCAGGCAAAAGCTAGTATATTCATAATGACACATGCCAGGTTGCAGATTAATTGAGGCCAGAGGAAATTAAAGCGCGTTCTTAGAATAGCAATTATTATGCTCTACATTTTATAGTGCTATTTTTAACAGCACCTGGCTTCATCAAGTGATAACTTGTCAAGCTGGTATTCGATGAGTACGCCGTCAACGATTATGTGACATTGACAGGAGTGGGTGACGGGGGTATACGATGTGGGAACGACTTTTACTGATGACGACTCGGCTACTACTCTAATATGACCCTAGAAATTGTCACTTTTGACACCTGGCAGAATATGGAAATATAATTAGCAGGGCTATTCTCTTAAATTGTCTCACCTTTAGTGATACACCCAAATGGACACTACCGGCCAGTTTCTAAAATCCATTTTTTTTATTTTATTAAAAAAAAAACTTTGCTGCCCCACACTAGGAATTTCTCCTGTGTCGTGGGTGCGTTTGCAGACATTTAAACTCACATACACAAACAGCCAGACCAGAAACGACTATCTGCTGGTCATACAAATATTTGTTTCGTGCGGGGAATCGAACCCGCGACACGCAGCACAGCAGTCGATCGCTCAGCCACTGCGCTAACCGTGCCGTCTTTTGAATTCGTATTTTGAATTATTCATGCAGATAAGAACTTGGTAGTTAAAAATTATAAATCTACCAATCTCAAGAGATATCAAAGCCATCATATCTAGATATTATTCCGATGCGCACGAATTCTCTTCTGCAACTCAAAAAGTACCCTTTTTTGAATTTTATCGATAAAAAACTTTTCTTTTCGAAAAGTTTTTTATCGATAAAATCCTTTTTGAGTCTCATTTAAATTAGCCTGATACGTCACGGTGTCATAAGGCAGACTTTAAACAAGTTAGTCATTCTTTTATAGACGAATATCACCTTTAATATCTTCTCCTGGTAGAAGATTTAGTAGTGGTTATGTCTGGATCTGCAATGTACCTTTCATGTAATTCCTTTTTTACGGATGGGAAATCATGAAATAAATTCCCGCATTCTGGGCGAAGTGTCAGATTTTTACTAAATAAAAACCCACCCATGTTCCTTCTTTTGTCCTTTATGTTCCGGGGCCGCGGTATCTATTTCTAACAACTCGCAGCCCCAGCAGGCAGTGGCCCTGGCCGGCCCCTCTACTCATTAAATCCCAATAGGGATTTACTCATTAAATCCCTATTGGGATTTAATGAGTAGAGGGGCCGGCCAATTCCGAACTAGGAATTAATAAATCCTAGTTCGGAATTTATGAAAAAAGTGCTTGAAACTCTTTAATGTTTTGTAATGAAGGGATTCGAGTGTCGCCTATTCAATAATAACGTCAAGAGACGTGAGAGTGGGTGTTTATTATAAATGTCATATTTTGCAGCCTCCTTCGTAAATTGAATAAAGACGTCTTTTATTTCATAGTTCCAACGCAGTAAATAAGTAGTGGCCTATATAAAATGACATATAATATTATGAGGAGTCCTAAATATACACATAAACTTAAGTGTCATATGCAAAAACCCCACGTACAATATTAAAGACATAAAACCAACACTTCTCTTATAACATCCCGTTTACATCTCGTCCCATATAAAACTCTTGTGGAGTCTGTTAAAATGACTAGTAGGCGCGGCCAAGTGCGAATCGGACCCACGCACAAAGTTCTCTGTACCATCCTACTAATATTATAAATGTGGATGTTTGTTACTCTTTCACGTCAATACGACTGAACGGATCTTGATGAAATTTGGCACAGAGGTAAATTAGTCTGGAATAACACATAGGATACTTTTTCAATAACACGCGGGCGGAGCCGCGGGCGCCAGCTAGTTATCTATAAAAACTGCAAAAAAACATGTTTGTTGTCTAAAAGCCCCCCTTTTTTTGCTGATGGGAAATTATCAAATAACTTCCAAGTGTGCCAAATTGTACTGACTAAAACCCACCCATTTTCCTTCTATTGCCCTTTATGTTCCGGGGCCGCGGTATCTATGAAAGCCCCCTTAAATATTTATTTTAATGTGTTTTTTTAAAGTATTTGTTGTATAGCGGCAACGAAAATACATCTATGAAAACATCAACTGTCTAACTAGTTTATAAGATACATCCTAGTGACAGACGGACAGACAGACGGACAGCGGAGTCTTGGTAAAAGGGTCCCGTTTAACCCCTTGGGTACGAAACCTTAAAAAGCTCTCAAAGTTACTATTTTAATAAGTGAGCCAGTAATGTCGTTTGCCCGTTAAGATCGCCGACAGGTGCTTGTAAGGGCAGATTTCTTTACCACAATTGCATCTGTTGATGCACTACATATCTTAGCGTATTTAATTAGATTTAAAGACATGCGCTTTACTGAACCTGCTCAATGGTATTTATAGTTCTACGACATTCCTTACATTGTTTGCGGTGAGTGTATCAAGGTGACCGTCTTTTGGCATTGTTGCAAATGAATAGCGATAAGCAAGTCTATATTAAAATGTGTTAGTGTATCTGTTGGATAGAAACTACGCAAGATTACTTTTTTTAAATTACGAAATCTAAATTACGCAATTATCTTTTTCGAAAGTTTTCAAATATTTAAGTGTGTTATGGTCTACAATTTAAGTGAAATATTTTTTAACTTGTTTTTTTAAAGCTGTTTTGTGGAAAAATGGCTCAGTCAATCCAATACGAACAAATTGATCGTTAGCGACAATAATGACATAACTCAAAAAATAAGAGATGGAGCCCATTTTCACATGCTACTGAAGTATCCTTCAGTTTTTGATGGTCACACTATTCGTAAAATGGTAACAAAGTGACAATTTACAATTATTATTTAACTACCATTTTAAGAATTTAAACGTAACTTTTTATCCTACTAGCCCTTGCCCACGGCTTTGCTCGCGTTAAATTCAGGGTAACACAGTTCCCCTTTCCTGATTTGCAGGTATTTTCGTTGGTAACAAAGAGTGTGTGTACTGATTTTAAGCTTCCTTCCTTGAAAACTGCGAAAAGCCCTATATAAAATTTCATCCCCTCTTTTAAATGGTTGGGAGAAGATTTCCAAAATAAAATTTTGCACTATGTTTTTGTTAGTGACAAATAGTCCGCATACCAATTTTTAACTTCCTACCTTGAAATGGAATGCTCCATACAAACTTCTACCCCCTATTTCTGGAAAGTGGGAAGTTAGGAAGAGACAAAAAGTAGCCTAAGTCCGTTTCCAGGATCTCAACTATCTCTGTACCAAAATTCATCAAAATCGGTTTTGCCATTTAGGCGTGAAGACGTAACAAACAAACAAACTCACTTTCGCTTTTTTATTATTAGTGCAATCTGAAAATTGTCGCAACAGTTTGACTGATCTATAAAAAAGAAGAATTCAATCCACACGCTAAATTGCAAGTGCCACTTTCTTAATATCTTGAGCATTGCACCGCTGATTAAGTTACCATTGTGTCGGACTTTTGGACATACATGTGATAAAATGAAGGTTTTATTTTCAACTTTTTAAAACTTTATGTTTTCCACTGTACGTCAAAGTATGACAACAGACGAATAAAATGTCACAATCATCAAATAATTTCCTCCGCTGTAGGGGGGAGCGGGGGGGAGTGTCAAACTTGTACTGACTAAAACCCACCCATGTTCCTTCTATTCTTCTTTACGTTCCGGGGTTGCGGTATCTCTTTCGTAAAACCCGCAACCCCGGCAGGCGGAGGCCCTGGCAGGCCCCTCTGCTTTGCTGACATCTCTTTGAGGTGCGCGTAGAAAGGTTTTATTTTCAACTTTTTAAAACTTCATGTTTTTCACTGTACGTCTAAGTATGACAACAGACTAATAAAATGTCACTAAAAATATGGGTTCGGCTTTATATTAGAGTCCACAAGTAATTTTGCAAAGTGACGTCAAAGCCTGCTCGTTTTTATGACACTGTAATAATAATTACAAACTGAACCAGTTTAACAAGATCTCTTTAGATCCTTAAATAGAGATGACTTTCTTCTTTTTTGTTTTGAAGTCAAGTGTCTAGGTAGTATGGTGCGGTCGAATAATTGTTGGTGGCAACATAGTTTAGTATTTACTGTCCTTGATGGCAGCTGACGGACGATGAGTCGTTGTGTGTTCATTGAAAATTGTCATAGAGTAGACGGGAGAAACAGAGGCAATTTTGGTCTTTTATAGTTGCAATAGCAGCGGCATTACAAAAACTGCTATGGCAATATAACGAAAGGCACTACAGCGCCATCTATGAGACAAATTAAGAACTTCCATCAACATTCTAAAAAACTCAATCAATAATAATAATTCGACCCGACAAACAATTGTCGGACAGGACAGCCTATCGGAAGCAACACCCGTCTGGTCCCGAGGATTCTTCCATTTCTATAGGGAATGAAGAAATTTACGTCCTGTTCTTCATACCCGAATGTTTTTTTTTTCATTACCTTTGATTTTGCTAACAGGATATAGATTTTTAACCAAATAAGTATTGATTATGGCCTTTTTTTTGCGATTGGGATATCATTAAATAACGTCCCCCGGGGGGAGTGTCAGTGTCCCATCCATGTTCCTTATTTTGCCCTTTGTATTCCAGGACTGCGGTATCTCTTTCGAATAACCCGCTTCCTCGGCAGGCAGTATCTTTGAGCCTCTTTGCTTTCCTGACATTTCTTTGAAGCGCTCGAAATTTTCCATTTTCTAGTTGTAAGTAGAATACTTTACACATGTCCTTTAAGAGTTTTATACCCAAAGGGTAAAATGGTACCCTATTACTAAGACTGCTGTTTATCGGTCCGTTCGTCTGTCACCAGGCTTGATATCATGAAGTTATGATAGTTGGACAGTTTAAATTTTCACAGATGATGTATTTTTGTTGCCGCTAAAATACCAAAAAATCTGAATAAATAAATATTTAAACTTAGTCCCATGCAACAAACATATTTTTGTTTTGCTGTTTTTTATAGACAATTCTATAGAACACATTGTGCGAGAGATTTTTTTAAAAAAGCAAGAGTCCGGCTCGCACTTGTTTATATCCTTCATAACGCCTTTTAAATAAAAAACAAATATTTAGATCAGTGAATGCTAATGAGTTACACATTCTTTAAAACACATCAGCCCCCGAGCAACAAACAGGTAATGGTTCTAAAAACATAACAAAATTAGATCAATGGTCTTTCGTACTATGTCATTACTACATTCCACAGAAACCCATCTTTAAATTTTTTCGATAAACACATCATATCACGCTTTTATTTCTCAAAAGGATACTATTACGGGGTAGTGTGTGTGTGTGTGTGTGAATTTGTCCATTAATGTTTTAGTCCACGGCCTTGCGGGTTGTTCGAAAGAGATAACGCGACCCCGGAATACAAAGCGTAAAAGAAGAAACATGGATGGGTTTTAGTCTAGTAAAAGTCTGTCACTCCTCCCCGCTCCGCCTAGAGCGGGAGAAGTTACTTGATAATTTTCCCATCCGAAGTAAAACATTCACCTCCGCATGCGACTCGGTGTGATGTTTTGTTCTTAAATATGTATTATCGAATCAATTATGATGCACATTAAAACTCCAATGAGTATAACATTTACGTCATACGTATAATGTATTAGCAAAAAAGAAAATCTTTGTCTAGAAGTCTCGTTTGAATCAAGAATAATTTGTAAAGACTACTTGTAAAAAACTTCTTTACAACGTAACTTGTCATGTATGTCGAAAGAGAACATAAAATAGTTACGTTAATGACGAAAGCGTTAGCTATGAAGTTAGCGTTTCCACAGAGTCTGAACTGAAGTTCGTGCGAGCCGACTGACGTCTGCGAGGCGACGAGGGAGCTGAGTGAAGCGGACCGACTCTCTCTCTCTCTCTTCTCTTCTTTGTCAGCAGTGCCATCGTGTGGTCAACTTGTCTAGAAACTGTACTACGACTCGTTGTAATAATTGTGGCAAGTATATTATTATAGTAAGTTACCCACATGTTGCCCACAGACATGATGTTTTCTGTTGAAGGTCCCTGCCTTAATCAGCCATCTCAGCTGACATAATTATATAAATGCTTGTTGTTTTGTCATGACTGTCAACATTTTTACTTTTCTACCAACACCAAAGGTTTGTCGCATCTGGACTTATTTACCAATGCAATCAACAAGTTCTATATTGAGACGAACAACATTTTTATTTGTATCACTTTTTACTGGCTTCTGTCGCGCGCCCTGTTGAGCAATTATTGCAAAACTTGTACCTATTTCAAAAGTTGTTCGTAATTAACAGGTTGTACGCAGCATCTGCTCGCTTTGAACACAAACAAGTACTCTTCATAAAGTTGAAAATCATCCGTACGTCTTGGGGATAAAGTTTTCAATTGAACAACAATTAGTTCGTTGATGAAACGAGAATACAGTTTTCTGTTTTTGGTGATTAACAACTGTGTTCTATCATTTCATGTTTTTTTTTTTAGTTTTTAACGGCTGCATACTTCAACACACTTAGGTATTTTGGTATTTTAAGAGCTATAGTTTTAAAGGGTGTTGTTTTCTATGCAAGTATGAGTATTGCTGGAGAGTGGTTTAGATCAGGTATTTCATTAGACTGACTAGATATCAAAATCAATAAACCCTTTATTGTTGTTACAAATATTGGAGCAGACGCTTGAGATTCGATTAAGATAACTTATCAGAAGCTTAAACAAATCCGGACAAGTGCGACTCAGATTCGGACACTGAGGGTTCAATACAAGCTTGCGTCATAAACTGCCATATCTTTTGACTGCGTAAATTTAAAGCGTTGATTTTTGCACAGCTCTAAGGGACCATAGATTCAAAAATATGGCTTTAATTTTATCTCGATACCTTTACGCGTTCCCGAATTAAAGGGTCTTGACAGACAGACAGACAGACGGACAACTAAGTGATCTTATAAGGGTGCCGTTTTTCCTTTTAAGGTACGGAATTCTTGACCCTGTTCCCTATACCGGTGGGGTACTGTTCTAATCAGTACAAAAAACTTTCGCGTAGCACCTTTTAACAGTAAAAAATAAGTGGGTGTTAAAAACTGTCCACCGACCAAACACATAGTTATGAGGCAGTCAACACGTTCGAAATCTAAATAAAACATTCAGAAACCACCATTAAGCCCAACAAAGTGCCATGGACGTCATAAAATATATTTTCCGATAGTCAAATTGCAGCATCGGCGTCGCCCACAAATCTTTTCCGATAAATTTTGCCCAACAGTGGTACTAAGAGTTTTCGGAAGTATCTCGAATGCTATTCGCCCGAGCGAATTACATTCGAGAACTACTTATATATACCTCCGAAAACTCTAACTATAGTATGGATAAGCTCGAAAAACGGTAACGTTATTCCTTGATTTTTAAGATTCCCTACCTAAAGGGTAAAACGGGATCCTTTTACTAAGACACCGCTGTCCGTCCGTCTGCCACCAGGCTGTATCTCATGAACCGTGATAGTAAGACACTTGAAATTTTCGCAGATGTTGTATTTTTGTTGCTGCTATAACGACAAATACTAAAAAAAAACAGGATACAATTAATATTTAAAAGAGCTCCTATACAACACACAGGTTTTCTTTGCCGTTTTCATAGATAATGGTACGGAACTTCTCGTGCGCGAGTCCGACTCTCACTTAGCCGGCTTTTTGGTCTTGTGACATTTTAATTTTTTTAGTATTAAATTTATGGTAACATGGCCATTTATATGATAGGTGGTTAGTTGTGGTATTGTTTTTTTATTATTTTGAGTGCAGGTCGTCATTGCGACCAATATATTTTTTTGTTTCTTTCTTTCACAAGAACCTCCTACTTTATCAGTATAATTTACCTTTCAGATGATTCTTTCACAGTCTCAGTTGTTTCTCAGTGTAAAATTGTTTCAGCTAAATTAAATTATTTATTATTTTGCACACATGGGTACATAGATGTTTTCCTATCGAAGTTTGTATATATTATGTGTATGTTTGTTAATCGTTTACGCTGAAACAGCTAGACCATTTTGGATAAAATTTAGTATGTAGATAGCTTATACTCTGGATTAATACAGGTCTATGCCGGTGAAACCGCGGTGGCAGGTGGCATGTATGAAAATAATTTTCAGTTCTAAATTAAATAATTTGTCTAGTTTTATCACTTTTGCATAACATGCATGGATTCTATCATAATTCAAAAAGGATCGTTAGTCATTATACGCTTATTTGTTTTTTATTTTTTGGAATGCCACTCGCATTCCAAAGTGTTTCACTTATTACCCTGCCTTTTTTTCGAATGAGATATCCTCAAGTAACTTCCTGCGCTCTGGGCGGAGCAGGACTGTCAGACTTTTACTGAATAAAACCCATCCATGTTCCTTCTTTTGCTCTTTGTGTTTCGGGGTTGCGGTATCTCTTTCGAACAACCCTCAACACCAGCAATTTACCTTGCTTCGTTTGGATAAGTTGTTTTCCCTTTCCAGTTTGTGTAGGTACCTAACATGGACCTTATCATACAGCTAGTTGATAGGTTTTGAAATACTCACTCTGATAAAGCCTTTGTATGGGTTATATTATCTGTAGTCAAAATCCAAACATACATCAATTCAGACCTATTCCCATAGGGGAAGACAGAAACCACAGAACGCTACCTTTTAATCCTTACATAAGTAACGATTGTAAAAGGTAGCGTTCTGTTCCTTGTATCTCGTCCCGTACCTCGAAAAGCACGTTAAGCCGTTGGTCCTGCACCTGATCTGTCTCCTATCGTATCAGATTGCCGTGCCACCGGACTATGAGAGTAAGGGAATAGAGAGTGAATCTGGACCTGCGCATACACTTGTGCAATATAATCTCTCGCGTCTCGTGGTTAATAAGCCTTTCACTACATAACCAAACAATCCAAGTCTAAAGTCGACAGAAGTGCGATTATTTTCACCTACCAAAATAATCATAGCGTATATCAATATCATATGATAGTTTTCTAAAGGAGTTCATCCTCCAAAACTTAATTAAAACATTTAAAATAGTAGCACACAGTACGGGCCACGGCGGCCGAGTCGAGCCGTAAATGCATTTTGTGAATTATACCAGCTGAATGTGGTGACTGGCCAAATTGTCGGCCCACCAAATGGACGGATCCTTCACACCTGCGCCCCTCGTATACGATTCGTAAATCACACGTAAGTCTGATACTGGTATTAAATTTTTTGGAACTTTCACCTTACAACTTGTGAATGAGATTAAACATTCTACGTACTTTCTTACCTAGTAATTATGTTACCAACTTGCTCGAAATCCCCCAGAACTGAACAATTGTTTTCTAGATTCAAGTTTTTAAAGTTTCAAATCTTTAAACCACCTAGATTGCAGTTCTGCAACGACCAGGCTACACCTATGCTATATTATCATCAAACATATTGCATTTCAGTTTTTATTTTTGCTCCAACACCTCTTTCATAGTTTTACTATTGAAATTTTATTGAAGCAAAAAAATGCAAAGTGGAATGTTTTACTTCTGTTTTCAGTCACTAACGCTATCGCGTTTTCAAATTAATTAAAGCTTTTCAAAAACTGAAAGCAATCTTTTTTTTTTACACGCATTTGCTTTGAATCAACATGGAACATTTGACTTTTTTCACATAATGGACGGTTCCATTCTGTAAAAAAAAACAAAAACTAAAATTTGGGCTGATTTTGGGTTTGCTATGATCTATTAAAAACACAAACTTTTATTAATAAAACAGTTTTATTCGTATTTTGTAATTGACATCAATCTAGCAATGATAAAAAACCGTAAACATTTGTAGGTAACTAATGAAAGTTGCACGTACGAAAAGATAAACTGTATTGAAGAACAAACTTAATTTTGGCGTTGTAAAAGTGTTGTACCCAGACATCGACATATGTTGTAGTTAGTTTACCAACTGCAATTAAGTTTGTTATCACATTTTTGTGGTGCATCTATACACCATCTTCTTTACTGGTGCTCAATGATCTGTTTCTTGCCAAATTACCCTTTGTGCGCGAGTTCAAACTCAAACTCAATCGTTTATTTTAATTAGACCGATACAAACACTTTTGAAAATCAAAACAAAAAGATGAAGCTACAGTCCCAGTCACAAGGCATAACAACTTGTGAAAGTACCGTAGTTGCCCATTTCAAAACGCATTTCTCTATGAAGAAAAATGGGCAAGAAACTCCATGGACACTTTTTAAACATAATATTTTTACAAGATCATGGATATATCATTCATGTCAAGATTACAAATGTGTGGGAACGATTTAGTTAAACGTGCACATTAAGAGCGTCCAGTCCGACTCGCACTTGACCGTATTTTTTAAATAGCCTACCATATGCCTATATTATGCATAATACCTACCATGTTTTTGCAATATCACCTCCGCTTCTTCTAAAGTTTCTATTGAAGTTGACAGATGGATTTATTGTATATCATTGTAATACCTACCCAATAGCTGTTTCTTGCTTTTACGTTATTTTTTTGGGGATTGTAAATTATCAGATAACTTCCTCCCGGGCGGAGCGGGGGGAGTGTCAGACTTGTACTGACTAAAACCCACCCATGTTCCTTCTATTGCCCTTTATGTTCCGGGGACACGGTATTTCTTTCAAACAACCCGCAACCCGGCAGGCGGTGGCCCTGGCAGGCCCCTCTGCTTTGCTAACATCTCATTGAGGCGCGCGTGAAACACTAACGTGCCGTCGACACGGCCGGGCCTGTCGTCAGTAGACGGACGGACGGTGAGCTAGCCTAACATACCCTTGCAGACATCTACTGCAATACCAATAGGCTAGACATAATTTTTATCCAGTATTCATTTTCCATTGTTAATAAAAGATTAGCAGACCATCCATATAGACAAAAAGATAAAAATATGTATTATAAACGATATCTCATAAACTACCTAAGCAATATAAATAAAATTGATATGGGATCACCTGGGAATACAGTATATTTCCCTATCAAACAAAAAAAGAATTTTGCAAATCGGTTCAGGCGTCTGTGAGTAATCGGTGAACATACGTAAAAAAAAGAATCCGACGAATTGAGCACCTCCTTCTTTTTTGAAGTCGGTTAAAAATCCCAGTTGTTACGACTGTCATTGACATTTCATACGACGGCCAGTATTAACTGATTCAGGGATAGTTGACATTCGTTCTTTTCTCAAATTCCGTATTCCAATATCTACCTATTACGACAATCTAGTAAATATCGCTATTCATATCAAATCACGAATTAATGTATCACAACCACTTATTTGGTGTCCAATTTAATCAGGACACCATCAGAACAGATTAACAATGTCAAAATGAAGACAAATTATCTTGATATTACAAAAACCAATCACGTTTTGTGCTGCAATAAATTATTATGTTGCACCTTAACAGTAAAACTGATCGATTTATTATGAAAATTTTGAGTTACTCAATATTTGAATACTGTTCGGCTTAGTATGGTGTCTAAAGAGAACCGTACTGTCTGCTATTTTGTAGGAAAGGCGCAATACTTGCCCTAATCTTGCTCTAACTTGAATTCGTATCAAATTTAATTAGCTAATAGGTATGATTATTAGCTTTAGCTATGATTAGGAGCTTGTGGCTGAATAATAACAGCCACACGGGTCGATCTTAAAGGTTAAACTGCGCTTGCCAGGTGCATTTGTGGATGGGTGACCATATTACCATATTGACTTTCGTCCGTGCCTCGGAAAGCAAGTTAAGTAGGTGGTGTACGTTACTCCAGCAAGAAAGTATCTCCTAGAGTTATATGAGTAGAACGTATAGTTTGTGCCTTATCTGCTGTCAATGTGCCCCCTACATAAAAAATGTGTGCCCCCTGTCGTTTTGAAAAAAAAACGGAAAAACGATTCTTGCTGGGGTAACGTTTTTCTAGCAGGAAAATTCTAAACGAGTGATCGGAGGGAAAAAAATTGAGCATGGCCAGAGAGCTTATATGTGTGCCAAAATGTGCCCCAAAAAATAAAATCTGTGCCCCTTCAGGTTTTCGAGTTATTGCGTTTCCTGCTGGAGTAACGTTTTGATGAATCGTATATCTCTAAAACCATTGCATGTGCCCCTGTAGAATAAACATACACGAGTAGCTCTTAATATGTGCCCATTTGTGCCCCAATTAGATTTAAGGAATAATTTATAGTTTTTAAGTTATCGCGGTTTTAACAAAACCCGAAAAACCATCGCAGCGCCTAAATGAGGCAAGGCATAAGTTCACTGAAAACTGTATTCGGTCCTTCTTGGCGCTAATAATAACCATAGAAAGTTTCAAAACTGTTCATGCATGCGTTTTTGAGTAATCTTGCTAAAAGTCAAAACGATGGTGTCACAACTTTGACGGCAAAATACAAGGAACTGGCTCAATCTCAGATGTGTAGGTGTAAACCAAAATCATGTGCCTTTAGTCAAAAATATATGGTGAAAATATTAAGCTTGGATTGTTTCGCATTAAGTAAATATAAACAAAAAACCAAATTAAGTAAACAACGGCTGTTTATCCGACCAAATTAAAATAACTACTAAAAAGCGACGGATTCATACATATCGATGACCTTCTTTATTGGACGTATTATACCTAAGCTGTTGTCCGTACAGTTGCGTTCAAAAGTTTTGGGGGCTAATTAAAAAATAAATTAAATGCACCTTGTTATATTGTTATCATATTAATGAAACAGCTTGTTTATGTGGAAATTATTATTTACTTACCTAAGTTTTAATTCTTAAAGTAATTATTGCATCAAATCACAGAACAAATTTCCTACGTTTAAATATTAGAAATAATTTGCACGTTGTGTGGTCATCATTATTATTTAAATCACAGATCAGTTCTTCATCTAAGTCTAACTTATAATTAGTAAATTCGCATCACAAAAAATCACAGATCAGTATTAAGTAGGTATAAGTTTAGGATTGTGTAAAAAAATGTTAAATTTGAAATCACAGATAAATAATTCTCTCACCGAGTAATTTGCTTATCCATAGATTCAGATAAAGTGTGTTATTATAGTAAACCGCATAAAGATATAACTGTAAACATCGAATGTGTACAAATTATCTGATGGTATTTGGCTATAAATAAACGTATTTATCCCATATAGGTACCTACGTAACAACATTATCACCTGACTGTGGAATGACACTTATATAATTATCTAAAACGCCATCAAATCAAAATTATGAGACACTACATCAGCTTTAATATAATCGTTGGTTAATAATTATAAATCCCACATAGGCACGTAATACGACATACAAAATGGGAACACGTTGCGACACAGATCATTGTGCGGTTGACTATTATAGGTATACACGAATTACAACTCTCAAAACTGTAGGTACCAAAATTTATTTGGTTAAGGTGAAAGCTCCAACCTACCCGCGAAATTCAAATTTTCTTACGTTTTTTGCAATTTGCAGGCCAGTGCTAGCTAGGTTGTATGTTCATTAAAATATTATTCGCGGCTGTAAGATATGTAGTTACAGAATTATAATCAACAAAATCATCAATACAACCCTCCAAGTTCATAAAGGCGTAGGAACAAAACAAAACAGAAAAAGTCTTTCCTACAGCTTTATGAACTTAGAGCGTTTAGATTTTGAATTTCGCGGGCTGGCTGGGGCATTCCCCATAATGATGAAAAACTTACTGTTAATTTACCTAACCTACGGCTTATCAATAAATATATGACGGGCCTGTTGGTCTAGTGGTTAGTGGCCCTGACTGCTGAGCCGGAGGTCGTGGGTTCGATTCCCACCCAGGACAAACTTTGTGTGATGAGCATGATTGTTTGTTCTGTGTCTGGGTGTGATTTATCTATAATATGTATGTATTTATAAATTATATAAGTATGTATATCAGTTGTCTGGTTACCATAACACAAGCTCTGCTTAGCTTGGGATCAGATAGCCGTGTGTGAGTTGTCCCAAGATATTTATTTATTTATTTATTTATTTTATATATATAGATATTCTAAAGACAAATACGGGCTTTTTATTTATTTGCCAAAAAGAGCTACCTCTTTTTAGTAGTAGATCATACATTTCATGAACTATATATTTTTTAAACATTGGGACCAATCAAATTTTGGGTCAAAGACCTGACAAATGGCAAATATCTGGATGTATTTCTTTCGTTCACACATAAATTACTGGATGTATTTTAATGAAATTTAAAATGGAGAAGATAGCTTACCTTGGAATAGCACTTAGGCTACTATTTATAATGTACTTAATCATGTGTAAGGTCATAGAAACAGCTAGTAGAACATAATCCAATAACAACTTTATTTTATTATTTATTACTTTTCTACTTCAGTGTACTCAGACACAACACGTGTGAACCGGTTAGTGAGTTAAGTAAAGAAGGTCATCGATATGTATGAATCCGTCGCTTTTTAGTAGTCATTTTAATTTGTTCGGATAACCAGCCGTTGTTTACTTAATTTGGTTTTTTGTTTATATTTACTTAATGCGAAACATGCCAAGCTTAATATTTTCACCATATATTTTTGACTAAAGGCACATGATTTTGGTTTACACCTACACATCTGAGATTGAGCCAGTTCCTTGTATTTTGCCGTCAAAGTTGTGACACCATCGTTTTGACTTTTAGCAAGATTACTCAAAAACGCATGCATGATCAGTTTTGAAACTTTCTATGGTTATTATTAGCGCCAAGAAGGACCGAATACAGTTTTCAGTGAACTTATGCCTTGCCTCATTTAGGCGCTGCGATGTTTTTTCGGGTTTTGATAAAACCGCGATAACTTAAAAACTATAAATTATTCCTTAAATCTAATTGGGGCACAAATGGGCACATATTAAGAGCTACTCGTGTATGTTTATTCTACAGGGGCACATGCAATGGTTTTAGAGATATACGATTCATCAAAACGTTACTCCAGCAGGAAACGCAATAACTCGAAAACCTGAAGGGGCACAGATTTTATTTTTTGGGGCACATTTTGGCACACATATAAGCTCTCTGGCCATGCACAATTTTTTTCCCTCCGATCACTCGTTTAGAATTTTCCTGCTAGAAAAACGTTACCCCAGCAAGAATCGTTTTTCCGTTTTTTTTTTCAAAACGACAGGGGGCACACATTTTTTATGTAGGGGCACATTTACAGCAGATAAGGCACAAACTATACGTTCTACTCATATAACTCTAGGAGATACTTTCTTGCTGGAGTAACGTACACAAGTAGGTGGTATATGGACTGTCATTCGAGTGTTGTTGCCTAGTACTAACCGCATTGTTCAGTACTAAATGGGTTATGGAGGTCAGATAGCCAGTCGTTCTATCTAAAATACTGCTATTTAGCTGGATCCGGTTAGACTGGAAGCCATAAAGTTGCGAAAAGGCGAGGCAGACGATGATGTTGAAACCTAAACTGGCAAAATGGCCTTAATTTTACCAGTTTAGGTTTAGTTACTATAAGCTACTCCTTTGCCTTAACGGTTAGAACCAGCCCCCCCCCCCCCCCTCACACCCCAGACATACATTATACCAGTCATCTAGTCATCAGCCAGACTCCAAGCTGCTACTGAAAATTCCTATAAAAAAGTAAATGTGACCATTGATCACATTATTTTATCGTAGACTAGCTGGCGCCCGCGGTTTCGCCCGTGTGATATCGAAAAAAAAGTATCCTATGTGCTATTACAATCAATAAGGCGCAAGGGCAAAAACTACAGGTAGCAGATACCTGCAAATCAGGAAATTGTAACTGTGTTACCCCGAATTTAACGCGACCGAAGCTGAGGGTGAAAGCTAGTTAAATATAAGTCTGAAATCGCCAACCCGTCTTGAGCAAACGTGGTGAACAATGCTCGTGCCTTATCAGTATGATAAGAGGCTTTTGCCCAGCAGTGGGACAGTTATGGGCTGGTATCTATATTATTATAATTATACTAGCTGGCGCCCGCGGCTTCGCCCACGTGTTATCTGAAAAAGAGTATCCTATGTGATATTCCAGACTATAAATCTACCTCTGTGCCAAATTTCATCAAGATCAGTTTTGCCGTTTAGACGTGAAAGAGGAACAAACAGCCATACATCCATCCATCCTCACAAACATTCGCATTTATAATATTATAATACATAGTAGGATTATAATATTAGTAGGATAGGTACAGTTGTGCGCCGCTCTTAATATTCAAAAGTGAGAGGTGACCGTACAATAGCACGGTCGCCATTTTATTTGTCACGTCTCGTTTGACACCGCTGGCATTTGTGAACAAACTCATAGGGTTGACGGAGTCCGGGCTTATTGGCACAGTGGTACAACCCATGAAATACAAAATTAAAAGTCATATTTTCCTTTTTTTCCTGAGTGAGTCTACTGACTGTTACAGTCAGTAGACTCACTTATCTAAGAAAGTGCCCAAATACGGTTGCTTCTTTGTGTTCTAGCTGAGAAGAAGTATCCCATAGAATAAGCTCTCCAGCGACAATTACTGCAAATATGTAGTATGTACTAGCTGGCGCCCGCGGCTTCGCCCGCGTGATATCGAAAGAAAAGTATCCTATGTGTTATTCCAGACCATAATCTACCTCTGTGCTAAATTTCATTTAGATCCGTTCAGTCGTTTTGACGTAAAAAAGTAACAATATTAGTTAGATAATTGGCGCCCGCGGCTAAGCCCGCGTGAAAAGTTCGCACAATTGTCTACATTCGATACTCAGCAAAAGTTTTTAACGCATCGTTTCAGAGAATTTATGCATAAAAGATTCCTATAAAGACAATTCTTATAGGGATGGTTGCAGCGATGTTTACGTATATTTAAACTTATACCACTTCGCTCACCACAAAGTTACGACAAAACAAAATTCAATAGATGTCAGATATTCACGCTTTCTGTTGTTCGACGACTTTATCGAAACATCTTAACGTTTTCAAGGAATTGTTCGAAAACCTCTAGATTCTGATCTAAAGGTTAATCATTATCATTTACAATCGTATTGCTTAATACTACAGTAGGTATATATGATTGGATGTCAAACTAGTTACGAACTGAGATTAGAGTTTGGGCCGAAGTTTCGGCGAACAGTCTGTGTGTTTAGCTGTAGGGGTTTCGCCTTGGACTGCAGGTTATCGGTTCGTGTATTACTTTAGGCATATATGTAGTATGGTGATACGGTTTTCATATATTTACGAAAACTGTACATTATTTTATGACATAAGTCCGAAATATCCCTGAGATATTGTGGAAATCCCACATACTTTCACATTATATGTTTTCAAATGTGTGACGACACGGTTGGCGCAGTGACTGAGCGATCGACTGCTGCACTACTTGTCACGGGTTCGACTCCCGCAGAGAACAAATATTTTTATGGCCTACAGATAGTTGTTCCGGGTCTAGCTGTTTTAATTTGTGACTTTAAATGGTGCGTTAGTACCCACGATATAGGAGAAATTCCTAGTGTAAGGCAACGTTTATTTAAAAAAAAAATGTATGTGGATTATTCAAAAATAAGGGACACGTATTTTTAATTTATAAATTAAACCAAAAATTACAAAGATGTAGCCCATTAAAGTTACGTGTGACGTCACTTGTTGCGAAAAATGCAGCAACGTGTGACGTTTGTTCTTATTTTTGATTAATCAAAAAGACGGACTAATTTTTTTTTTTTTGGAAACTGGCCTATTGAAGTGGTTCGAATAAACGTAATGAAATGACCGATTTCCGTTAATCCTTACTAATATTTTAATAGCAAAAGTGAGTTTGTATGTTTGTTTGTTACGTCTTCACGCCTAAATGGCCAAACCGATTTTGATTAATTTTGGTACAGAGATAGTTGAGAACCTGAAGACGGACATAGGCTATTTTTTTTAAAGGGAGAAAGAGGGAAATGGAAAAACTTAGCTTTGCTAAATAAGGCGCAAGGGCAAACTACTATAGGTAGCAGGTACCTGCAAACCAGGAAAGGGGAACTGTGTTACCCCGAATTTAACGCCGCGGGCAAAAACTAGTGTTTATAAATTAAACAACTGCGTAGTTCTAACAATATATTCGTACGTAAGAAATAAAAGATTAAAAGATGGCGTTTCGTTTGTTCGGTTTTACGGAGAGTGAAGTAACGGCCGGCCGGTCAGTGTTGCCCGCCGTGAAGCGGTGTTGCTCGCCGTCAGATAGGGTTACCAGCGTCGCCCTAGTGTTGCGCGCGAACATCTTCCCGGGCCTTGAAAGTGTGGCTTTCAAAGTAATTTATTTGGTGCTATTAGCGCCGTCATTTACAGCGACATCCCTTGCGTCATCAGTGACCGGGAGTATGCACATTTTGTTTACTGCCCTCCGCAGTGTGCCCTTTGATGTTCCAACGTCGGCAACTCTGTTGACACCATCATTCCCAGGATATAAGTGGGTAACGCGGCCAAGTTTCCAGTGCAGTGGGGGAAGATTGTCTTCTTTGAGGATCACCAGATCGCCCACACGAAGCTCATATTGCCTTGTTTTCCACTTGACGCGTTCCTGAAGCTCGGCAACGTACTCCCGGCGCCATCTTTCCCAGAATTGTTGTCTTAATAGTTCAATTAACTCATATCTGTTTGGGTGCTTGCATGTAATGGGTAACGATGGCACTGAGGCGAGAGGCCGCCCAATAAGAAAGTGCCCTGGGGTTAACGGAGTGGGATCAGTTGGATCAGTTGAAAGAGGAGTGAGGGGACGAGAATTTAAGATGGCTTCGATTTGTGCGAATAAAGTCGCGAGCTCCTCGAATGTCAGGGAAGCATTCCCGGCTACACGCTTAAAATGGTGTTTCGCGGATTTAACGCCTGCTTCCCATATACCTCCAAAATGAGGCGAGTATGCGGGGCTAAACACGAACTTAATGCCTTCATTATTGGCATAATTACTAACTGACTCACGACTGGACCTGAGTATTCCACTTAACTCATTGTTTGCGCCCCTGAAATTGGTACCATTATCGCAATATATAACATTAGGTTTACCTCTTCTAGACACAAACCGTCGCAAAGATAAAATGAAAGCAGCAGTGCTCATATCGCTGACTAACTCTAAATGTATTGCTTTGGTCGAGAGGCATACAAACAAACATAGGTAGCATTTTGAAATACGATTACCTTTACCTTTACGGCTAGAGATCAAAAACGGGCCAGCAAAATCGACACCACACGAGTAGAAAGGAAACATGGAATAGCTTCTTTCGGCAGGTAAATTTCCCATTATGGGTTGTAATGTTTTCCCACGTAGGCGAATACATACTACACACTGCTTTGTCGTGCTACGTGCTAAGTTTCTGCCACCTATAGGCCAAAATCGTTCTCGTATTGAAGCTAGAAGATGTTGTGGACCAGCGTGAAATAAGCGTTCATGTTCGCACCTTAATATTAATTTAGTTAAATGATGCTTTGCATCTAAAATAATGGGGTGTTTTTTATCATAAGCGAAATCAGAGTTTTGAATTCGACCCCCAACTCTTAATATGCCATCTGAATCAATAAATGGATTCAGAGGCAATAGCTTAGACTTACGATAAAGAGTTTTATTATTTCTAATTAATTTAATTTCCTCTGCATAGCTTTCTAACTGACTTAATTTAACTAACAATAGCAGAGATTTATCTAATTCCTTAATATCTAATGGTCCCTTGATTTTAGCATCTTTATTTTTACAATAATTTAGGAAACGTTTTACATAAGCATAAATTCTTTTTAACCAATTTAAATTAGAATATTTCTCAAATTCGATTATTTTGCTTGTAACAACAACATGACATTCAACGGTGTTTGAGTTTTTAACTTCGGGTAAACTGTCAGGGATTTGTGTGTGGTTGTGTGTAGGCCAACAAGTTGGGTCTTTAGCGAGGAACGAAGGCCCTTCCCACCAGAGGAGAGAGGACTGCAACTGCTTAGGAGTCACACCTCTAGACGCAATATCTGCAGGATTTTGATCTGTGAGAACATAACAGAAGGTGAATCCAATTGCAAGTTGATTGATTTCGTTTACTCGGTTACACACAAATATTTTAAGATCCCTGGGTGGGGTTTTCACCCATCCTAACACAACTTGTGAATCAGACCAAATAAATTTATGATTTATAATACAATTTAATGACTCTAATACCTTTGAACATAAACGTGCACCTAATAAGAAGCCACATAACTCTAATCGGGGAATAGTAGTTGGGTTCATCGGAGCAACTCGTGCCTTAGCACACAGCAACCTGACTTTAACCTCCTGATTATGATTTACAGAACGCAGGTAAATACAGGCTGCATAGGCCCTTTGAGAGGCATCTACAAAACAATGTAATTCTATATTAATAGGCGTATCACACAGAACTCGCCTTGGAATACTAATTTTATTTAAATTTGAAAATTCTTTTAATAAGTCGGCCCATTTTTTACAAAACTCAGCTGGTACTGGATCATCCCAGTCCAGCTTAGAGGACCATAATTGTTGGAGTAAAATTTTAGCTACTATGATGCAAGGACACAATAATCCTAAGGGATCGAATACCTTAGACGTAGTAGAAATTATTGACCTTTTTGTAATATGAGTAGAAGGCTCTAAGTCTGTAGAGAATTGCAGTGTATCAGCCTTGGGACACCAGTTAAGACCTAATACACTAGATTCTTTGTTAAAATCAATGGGATTTGAAAAACCACATTCATCATCAAATAATTGAGGACAATTTGTGCGAAATTTCCTAAGAGGTAAGCATGCAGAATTAAGTATTTTAACAACTTTGTGATAGATATGTTTTAGCCCTTCTATAGATTCTGATCCTGTATTCAGGTCATCAGCGTAAAAATCGTTTCGTATTACACGAGCTATAGACTCATCCTCACACTCATTTGCTAATTGCAAAAGGCATCGAGTGCTTAAAAATGGTGCCGAGGCAGTACCATAGGTAACTGTATTGAGTTGTAACACATCTATCGGTTGGGAATTTTCATCACGCCACAGAATAAGCTGCAGATGGCGCTGCAGATGGCGCTGCTGTTGCTTGACTTCAATTTGCCGGAACATTTTTTCTATGTCGGCTGTGAGAATGAATTTATGCTCACGAAATCGCAATAAAATAGATATCAAATCACTCTGCACTACTGGGCCAATCATTTGAATTTGATTTAGTGATTTACCAGTGCTTGTTTTAGAAGAGGCATTGAATACTACGCGGAGCTTTGTAGTTTCGCTCTTTTCACGAATAACTGCGTGATGGGGCATATAGTACCCAAACACTGGTTTCGAAATTTTAGTTAAGTGCCCTAGACTTGCATACTCATCTATGAACGCCTTGTAGTTTACCTTTAAATCAGGATTTTTTATGAATTTTCTTTCTAAACTCTCAAAACATTTTTTAGCTATATAGTAAGAGTCCCCAAGAGCCTTTTCAGGCGACTCTTTCATGGGCATTAACACAGAAAATCTACCATTTGATAAGCGAGACACATTTTGTTTAAAATTATCCTCACAGAGTTGCTCTTCAATGGAATATGTTTTTGTGGCCGGTAAGTCATCAATTTGCCAAAACTTTTCTAAAGAGTCCTTTATTTCTTGAGTAAAATTACAATGAACCTTTGGAACGGGCTGACTACCATGTATGGGGCCACTTATGAGCCATCCAAGCATAGATTCCTGTAAAGCCAGTTTGCTATTACCTAACTTGATTAAATTAGAGCCAACTATCTCCCAATACACATCTGCTCCTAAGAGGATGTCGACCTCAGCCGGGGAAAAATAGTCAGGATCAGCTAGAATAATATTTCCTGGTAACTTTATATGGTCTGTATTAATAATAGAATTTGGTAAGATTCCTGTTATCCTAGGTACTATAAGACACTTAACATTTAATTCAAATGGCATACATCTAGATTTAATTTTAACATAACAACTTTCAGTAATGTTACATGTAGCGTTATTGATCCCACAAATGCTCACTGAACCACCGGGGTTGATTGCTAGCCCTATCTTCCTTTTTAATTTATCTGTAATGAACGATGATTGACTACCTGTATCCAGCAGCGCACGGGCTGTATATTTTTGATTATTTATTATAATTTGGACTAGGGCCGTACTCAACAAAACCTGGTCATTAGATGCCACTGACAGTGACACAGGTAGTGAGGAAGATGTAGAGGGTTGTTCAGCTTCAGCAGTAGCTGTAGGGTTGCTTTTAGTTATATGAACTAATGTGTTGTGTTTCCTTTTGCACTGGCGGCAAACAGCTTTCAGCTGACATTGGAAAGCATTGTGACCACTGTGAAAGCAATTCTTACATAACTTAAACTTGTTCACTTCATGTAGTCGCTCATCTACATTCATATTTTTAAACTTTAAACATTCATGCAAACGATGATTTTCATCGCATAATACACAACTATTTTTATTGTCTTTTTTATCAACTGATACTATCAGGCTTTTGGATTGGTTATTTACCCTGGGCCTGTTCTCCACCTGTTTGTCAGGACGACTGCTATTAAAATAGGCTGTCTCAAGTATGTCAGCACGACTGCGTAGGAACGATTAAAATTCACTAAGTGAAGGTAAACCTGCAAGATTGCACTTGTATTCTTCCCATTTTCTACTTGTGTGAATGTCTAATTTAGCTGACACCATATATATAATAAGAACATCCCACATGTTAGTAGGCTGGCCAAGAGTATCAAGAGCCCGCAAATGTTTTGATACATGGTCAACCACGAACCGCAATGATTTATAAGATTCCCTTTGAATGGACTCGATACTAAACAACGCTTTTAAGTGATTATTTATTAATAGGTTTTTGTTATCAAACCTTTGACATAACAGGTCCCATGCAACTTTATAATTTTTTGAACTAAATTCTATTGATTTAATAACTACCGCTGCACTTCCTGCAAGTGAAGATCTTAGATAGTGGAATTTATTAATTGGTGCTATACTTTCATTGCTGTCAATCACTGAATAAAATGTATCTTTAAATTCTAACCAGGTAAGGTAATTCCCATCAAATGTAGGAAGTTTAATTGTGGGTAATTTTAAATTATTAAATGAACGGGAGCTAGTTGATGCATGGTCACTATTTTCTCCATCACAATTTTTATTCTCTTCCTTCCTTAAGGGGGAATTAGCTAAGGTATCTTGGCTCCTTGCTATTAAATTAATAAACTGGCTTTCTAGACAATCTCTTTCTTTAACTTGCTCTGTAATATCAGAATGCAATAAATCTATTTTTCCTTGTATGACCTCAAACTCTTCCTTAAGCGACTGAATTTTAACTAATTTTTGGGTTAATTCTCTATATTGAATGGAAGTTATTTCCTTTTGTCCAATTAAATTATTTAGATACTCTGTATATCTAGTAACGCGACCCTTGATAATGCCACGCTCCTTGACTAACTTAGTTATTTCTACCTTGAGCTCTGCTTCACTCATGTTTACAGATTACAATAAAATTATAGTACCAATAACAAGTGAACAATCAACAAAGTTACAAATGTGCACTCAAACCCGTTTAGAGGAGCTGAGAAGCTCAGGTCCAGTCGCTTACGCTGGTGCTAGCGCGACGCGATGCTCAGGGCAGCTCGCGCCGAGCAGACAGCTTTGGCCAGCAACGCACGCGCACGTGGCGGCGCACGCGACGGAACCCGGCGGGCGGCAGCGATGCCGAGACCGATGCGCTCCTTTTCACGGAGCTACGCTGGAATAGTCGGCATATGGTATTGAAATATAGGTAGCTACTAACGTTGTCCACGTGATACCAGGTAGGTATTGGATAGGTTTTGGGCACCCTGCGTGCTAAATCAGAAGAACTTAAACGTGCTGGGTAGGCTAGGCGATCGTTAGCTGCTATTAGGCTTTAACAGAATAATTTAGCAGAATAGGTGAAATGCGTGCTTATGTATAGCTTAGGCGCGTGCTCGTATTTTATAGATAGATAATTAAATCTAACGCTGCACATGCATATATTTTGCGTAACACCATTGAAAGCTAGCTTAGATGTAAAAATAAAAATAAACCCAACACTCGAGGAGCAAGTCGGCCATTCACACAATGCGAGAACAAAGGATCTAGATTTCGAGAATTGGCTAGGTATGAAAAGGTAAGGCGTAGGGCTTACTCTCCTTGGGCTAGACCTCCGGTTCAGGTTCACGATGTCCCCCAAAGGCTCCCGAAGCAGTAAGATGCAGCAATATCAGTTCCTTTTCTTTCTCCACTAGACCGCGTGGCTCGCTGGGTAGCGGGAACGGCGGGCTCACTTGCTCGTGCGACGCCCGCAAATTCGAACAAACTTTTTCTTGGTCGATGGATATATTGAAGATTGCAGTCCTGTCACGGTCGCCACTTTGTTTATAAATTAAACAACTGCGTAGTTCTAACAATATATTCGTACGTAAGAAATAAAAGATTAAAAGATGGCGTTTCGTTTGTTCGGTTTTACGGAGAGTGAAGTAACGGCCGGCCGGTCAGTGTTGCCCGCCGTGAAGCGGTGTTGCTCGCCGTCAGATAGGGTTACCAGCGTCGCCCTAGTGTTGCGCGCGAACAGCTAGTGTTCTTATAATGATACTCGACACTTCTACGATCCTAATCCTACGAATAAAAATATCAATTTTTATTAATGAGAGAATTTATACAACACAGAGAGATAATAAGTGAGACGATTTAGTAGTAATTACGGGATCTAGTACTTGGCGCAAGTCTAGATTTTGCGGAGAGAACGGCATGTACTTGTCAGGGGTCCAGACCAAGTACTGTCAATCTATGACCCTGCTAATCGTTCGTGATCTGTTCCGATCATAGCCGAGTTAGCCCGAAGGCTTCCGAAGTTAGTTCGGAAACAATTTACATTACATTGAAGAAGTATTGTATTGTGTAAATATTTATTTGTATATTATGTGTGAAATAAATATTATAGTAATTAAGTAAATATATTTCTGTCAAGAAGTGTTGGTTTTATTATAGAAAAAATGAATCGTGTTTTTGTATCTGTGGTTTTTTGTCGTTTATTTGTTTTTGACCTTTCATAAAGTGGATATTTGGATGAATGGTGGAGTGTTTGCAATTTAGAGCTAAGTTAAATTAAGTTTTAATATTTATGTCTACCGGTGTACCTTTGTCCGCTACATAATAAACAAACACTGTTGGAACTTTAAGATACGCCGTTTTACTTGTTGGATGCAAACAATGGGAAAAAATAATCAATTAAATATAAAATTATAAATGCGTATGTTTGTGGGGATGGATGGATGTATGGATTTTTGTTACTCTTTTGCATCAAAACGGCTGAACGGATCTTGATGAAATTTAGCACAGAGGTAGATTATAGTCTGGAATAACACATATGATACTTTTTTTCGATAACACACAGGCGAAGCCTCGGGCGCCAGCTAGTCAAATATAAATTATTTCATCATTGCCCAATGCACCTTCTAGTGTTTGATGTCAACTTTTTTCTTAAAAGTTCAAGATTAAAACAAAAAAAAAAAATACAGATCAAAAGTTTATATTTAATCTCCAGACTTACACCGTATGCAGCATCAAGAAAACGCTATGAATATTTACGACAAGTAATAACAGATACTGGTTCTTATAATTCAGGATACGCAAGCTGATATAAACTCTCAAAGTAGGGACGCACGCGGTGCAAGACTAGACAATATATGAAGATAATATTTTATAAACTTTAAAGGCAATATTGAAGCACTCTTTGGGTCTCTCAAGAGCCTTGAAGAACTTCGCCAAATGGAGAGTATAGTCCTGTAGTTTATTGTAAGTGCATTATTAAGTCCGTACTTTAACACTAAAGAACTTTGGGAGTTCGAATCCCTATTAATTGGCTTAGTAATTTAGTTAACGAGACTAGTTTGTTAAGTATGCATTTAGTTATAATTTATTGTTCTATGGAGATGGTGAATTGTCAAGGGTCTTTAGACATGGTTACTGAAGATGTTGATTTAGATGAAATAGTATCTATCTTCATACAAATGGTTTCAAATAACTTTTATTATTCAATGGTAATGTTTAAAAGAATGTTCAGGGCTTGTTCCAATAAAATTAATGTTTCTAAAATTAAATTTCATTTTACAGAAACCTATTGTTCATCGTATCATTTTTTAATTTCTCTCCAACGGCCCATAAAGTTGATCGTTCCCAGCACCGTACGTAATACCTGTGACACAATATTTCTTGGAGTTTCAAACAATATTGAGTCGCCCCGGCGACGTCCCCGGGCGACAAACTTCCATGCTCTATTGTGATAAACGCCAAACAAACTTGGTCAAACTCAACCAACTTGGCAAATTTTGGGCGAAAGGTGCACTCATATACAAACTCTAGTAAAGTTTTAATTGCACTAGATTGCAGTGTTGCCACATATTTGTGAAGTAGGGTAGGTAATCTAGGTGCATTTAAAATTTGCAAGTTTTTGACTTCAGTATTCGTGTTGCTGTGGGACCATGTTTATTGTTGAGAATTATTGTCGTAATGTCTTTGTTAGGGTGTTGTTTCAACAGATTTATTGTTTTGAAACGACCAATGTTAAGTATTGTGTGAAATTCTTGTATTACTAATAAAATTTGGAATTGCCTGTACGTATTTTTCTAACATCGCAATTAGAAGTAGCAAAATTATTACATTATGTACTGACGAGAACAAAAACTCTGCAGACAGTTCTATTAGTCACATGCAACTGTGATATGTTGACTTTGTGTTTGTATTTTATGTCATTATTTCGTAATAGTCGACTGACAAACTATGTAGTAGTTCATAGACACGACAATAAACTTTTCTATAAAGCTGCCAACAAGTCTCAACATTCTTTTGTTTTTAAACCAGTCACTTAATTTAATGTCTTCCAATCTTGCAACACGTTTCATTTTGACAACTTAACAAATTAACATGGCGGTTACAGCGAGCGTCAATTGTATGAAAGAAAATAATATTCCAAAGGTGTTTGGTATCAATAAATCAATGATTTCCGACCACTTCGCGCCCTCATAATGGAATTATTGAAAAATGTGCATTTTAACGCGCACACTTCATTACGATTCACGTCATGCAAGCTTCGCATAAATCGAACCGCGAATTCCAATATTGCCGTTAAAGATTTTATAAAATTTAACGCCTCGAGTGCTGTACCTGCCTAAGAGGTGAACGAATATAATAATATTCATGGAATGATAGATAGTTTACTCGCATTCAACTTTTTCTTTTAATGTAATACAGGGGGTACATTAAATGAAAAGGTTGAAAATTCCTCAACTTTTTTATTATGCGCCCCCTTTTTAAAAAATAAAATATTCAGATGATTTTTTGATTCGGATAAGGGGGGCACCCCTTATCCTGATAAAATATAGTAATCCTTACTAATATTATGAAAGCGAAAGTGAGTTTGTTTGTTAAATGGCTAAATCGATTTTGATGAATTTTGGTAGGTACAGGGATAGTTGGGACCCTAGAAACGGACAAAGGCTAATTTTAAAAATAGTGAAATATAAGGGATAAGAGGGAAGAAATGGGAAAACTTAGCTTTGCTTTTACAATAAATAAGCCGCCATGGCAAAAACTACAGGTAGCAGGTACCTGCAAATCAGGAAAGGGGACCTGTGTTACCCCGAATCTAACGCGAGCGAAGCCGCGGGCTAAAGCTTGTATAATAATATTCATGGAATGATAGATTGTTTACTCGTATTCAACTGTTTCTTTTAATGTAAAACAACTGGTACCTACATTCTGAATTCATTTTGCATAATAAATGTATGTCATTTGGAACCGCATTGCACTTTTTAATGTCACCTACAGCAGTAATCTTTGTATTGTATTTAAATTAGGTACCTATGTCTGTGACATATCGATAGCTGGTGTCAATATCAATCAATCCATCAACCCTGCCTATCGTTACTTGTTCGACAGTAGAACTGTAGTGAGGTTGCTTCACAAGGCACTTGGTTATCCGGTTTATCTCAGCTGCAGCTTTGGCAGGTTGTTGGTCCATTCATTGTCAATCCATGATTTACTCCATTTCACTTAGATACTAAGCTCATGCCCACGGGTTTTTCCACGTGGCGTTCGGGTAATGTTTCTCGGCATTGATTGTATCGGGATGAAAAGTATGTGTTGATCCAGGTTATAAACTATATTTATGACAAACTTTGTTATAACCCGTTCAGTAGTTTTTGCGTGAAATAGTAACAAACATCCCTAAATCCTCAAAATCTTTTACATTTATAATCTCTGATATATTTTTTTTTTACTAGTACGAGGGGATATGGCGAATCTGTCCGAAGACAATCAAACTCTGAAAAAAAAAACCATCAATAAGAATTTATCGTTTTAGCTGTCATACTCCTTCGAACGGCTTGACCGAGTTTTGTTTGTAACAATTCGGTAGGTCTGAATCGGTAGTAATCTATTTTTCATTCCCAAAACAGATGAGAGTGGCCCTTTTCAGAAAAGTAGCTGAGCAGTGAGTGAAACCGCTAGCCACAGCTAGTATTATACAAAGTAGGAAATGGCATTTACTGATTCGTAACGAATTGTTGTAAATTAATCATGAATAGCATCCTTTAAATTTTTTAGGTAAGAATGCTTATCACTTAACGTAATTTGCTACGACTTCGAAAAAGTCCTAATTCAAACTCACAAATAAAGTAATTTGTACAAAAATAACCCCTTTATAAGAATAGTTATCAAACTTTCGGGACATTGACTACCTGTAATAACTGTCAAAGATCTACAAATGACAACCGGGACCAACAGCTTAACGTACTTTCCGCGGCACAGAGGAAACTCGGAATATAACGTGTGAGCACCCATCAACAGACCAACCTAACCAAGCCACGAGTTCCTCTACCATCAACCTGAATATAAACTACCACCTTAGTACACATTATGGTAAAAGAATGAAGTTATAGAAGATAAAAAAAAATTTTCTTCAGCATAAAAAAGAAACGCCTAAATTGATAAAAATATTATATTCAGTTTCGTAACGTAGGAAGTTCACTTAGAGCGAAGTAGATAATGGAAAATATTCTATTTTGGCGTCTTTTGACCCTTTGAAGGTTAGACACGATCGATTTGGGTGAAGAAAGTGCTATGTCATGTAGAAAGTAACTGATCACACGTCTATTTATAGCATAGAGGATCAACAACCCGTGAATTTGAGCCTTATTACATTGGCACGTGTGGTTCAATGGCCTGTATTTTTGCACAAAGTATATGGGTAATTAGGTACAAAATATTGTAAAATTAGGGTTAGACTAATCCTTACTATCCTTACTAATATTATAACAGCGAAAGTGAGTTTGCTTGTTACGTCTTGACGCCTAAATGGCCAAGCCGAATTTGATGAATTTTGGTACCTACAGAGATAGTTGAGCCTGGAGACGGACATAGGCTTTTTTTCTTCTTTTGATGCATGCATGTAGACATGTTTTAAACATGTGCCTACATGCATCAGACAGTCACACAGTACAGTCAGTACAGTCTGTTATAGTTTGTTTATACATAATATACGTTGCGAATTTTCTGTTCAAGAAAATATAATACGGGAAAATGACCCGTATTAGTATTGATCTATGTGTATTGAAGTTGACAAGGTTAACAAGGACACGCTGATGGATCCACATCAAAGGTGTCTTCATCATTATCGTTATAACAAGGTCATGGAACTCGAGTCTGATAATAACCTAACATAGGTAAAAGACTCATTCTTACACGACATTTTACTTTTTTTAGGGTTCCGTACCTATAAAGGAAAAAAAGGAACCCTTATAAGAATAGAATCACTTTGTTGTCCGTATATCTGTCTGTCAATACCCTTTATCTCGGAAACACGTGAAGGTATCATGAAATTACTATAAACTATTATACTCAAGTCTGTGGCCCCTTGGAGCTATGAAAAAAATAATCACTCAAAATGTATGGCTGTTTATGTCCCAAGTTTGTACAAAACCCTCGGTGCGCGAATCCGACTCGCACTTGACCGGTTTTGTACAAGTTTAAGCAACTGATCCATTTAACCAGGCTATGCAATACCTGTACAATTATTCATAAGTTGAAACAAAACCGCTACCTACACTTAAACCAGTTTATTAATAGGGTTTAGACAAACTTAATTAGGTTCATTGTTTCTTTGACGTTTTGAAATATGTAGTTCGTTGTATTTGCAACGCTGTTGACAGAAATTGCGGTTAATAGAATACATTTTTATGTGTCTTTGGAATAATTTTCTTAAGAAGATGAATGGAAACTTTTCGTTGGTACTTGGAGTCACAATTAGAGATACCAGATTGCAACGGCAGAAATGTAACGGATTTTTTATGCAGTTTATTCTGGTATTGAAATAATCTGAAAATCCTCCAATTCATCAGACATAAATTGCTTTTATTTGTAAATTAAAAGGTTTTATAATTTATCTTTCTGATTTCTGCGTAGTTAACAGATGCAGAGAGACTGAAGTGGAAAGCGTGAATTGTCAGTACAATTTTAGATAGAATCATCATGATGTAGGACTTTAGACTATTATAACATCGTTATTACCAAACGACAGTGAACGCACTGTCTTCTGTAAAAGTTTAGTAACTTCTAAAAAATGAAATAGCGGAAAAAAACACCAACCTAGAACTTAAATCCTAAACATTTCTCCTAAAAAACCGCAAGAAAACAAGTCTTAACAAAACCGCTGCATCCCGTAAGTTACGCATAAGTGGCAGTACTTCCGTGATCCAGATAGATTCAAGTCACAAAGGAGCTTGACGACAAAGCCTGAGAACTGGGGCGGTTACCGGTACAAGCCTAGAAGCCGGTATCTTGCATTTGTCTGGCTGCTATCTGCTAGTTCAGCGGGGATGTTGCTAGATTACTTTTGGTGTGATGCTTGTCACTTTGGAACTATTGCATTTGGCGGTATGCTCTACGTAAGATAAACGGATTGCAGGTATTACAAATTATTCAGATCATTTAGATAGTGTAATCGAGAATATAAAACCCAGAACTGGTTCCATGACAACACGCCTGCATTCCTCAAAGAGGCAAATATTTACAGTACACCTATATTTAGCAATAGCTGTTTTGATTAATAATTTAGACTTAAGATGTAGTATTTTTGGTCAGTCGATCTTTACCTGATTTTACAATTACAATCCTTACTATAATATTATAAAAGCGAAAGTGAGTTTGTTTGTTTGTTACGTCTTCACGTCTAAATGGCTAAACCGATTTTAATGAATTTTGGTACAGAGATATTTGGGACCCTGGAGACGGACATAGGCAAAAAAAGTGAGAAAAGGTGGTGAAAAAGGTAAGGAAAGGGGAGAGAAAGATGTTTTTTTTCGATTATCACGCGGGTCAAAGTTAGCGTTTGCCCAAAGTAACTATGCCACGCGGGCGATATAAAACAACAAACAAATTCACCATCACTTTTGTTAGTGCGCTCTGGTAAACTATTGTAATAATTGGCGGCTGTATATTATGCCCTTTTCTTTCTACTGTAGTGATATTATGTTGTAAATAGAACCTTTACACGTAATTATACTTTTAAAAAATAAGTGACAAGATCGTCATTTGAATGCAAATTTCAGTGGATTTGTCGTAAACTCCACGCTTTCATCTGATGCAAGTCTTACACTATACCACATACCATCATTAAATCAATACAAACACAAACGGAGATGACATAATTATTATTCTAAAGCCTTTTTCTTTTTTCTTGCGGATGAGAAATCATCAAATAACTTCCCCCGCACTGGGCGTCAGACTTTTACTGACTAAAATCCACCCATCTTCCTTCTTTTGCCCTTTATGTTCCTGGGCAGATCCTAAAGCCTTGTTATCAAATTTGCAACAATCTGTTCTATAAGTTTTTATCAACATTGCTCCATGACCAAAGCCCCACACAATCTTCGAACTCGCACCAACAAAGCAACGACCTTGCTTTCTATTAAGAACCGATATCATTTTAATGAGCCTATAATATCCAAGGTTTGCATTTGATCGTAAAGATAAGGATGTTGAATTTTGTTCCTAATTACTGGTCGCTACTTGAGGATAGTTGATAAAATCTTCCGTTCGGCTTTTGTCGTATCTCATTCGGTCTATTTGTTTGTTGTTATCAAGATTGCATTGCACAACGGATTCCATTGTTGTTATGTAAGTTTGGCTCCAATTAAGTATTGGATTAGCATTTGGTTTTGGTTGTTAGGGTTATTTCATGTTTAGGGTGCATTTCTTTTAGTGATTTATGGGGACTTTATGTCTATTATTGTCAAGCTTTAATATTCTCATTGCCTGAAGCATATGTCAGGTCGTACAAGAGGGGAGTGCCAGACTTTTGGTAACTAAAACCGTCCCATGCTCCTTCTATTGCCCTTTATGTTACGGGCCCGTGGTATTTCTTTCAAACAACCCGCAACCCCGGCAGGCGTTTGCCCTGGCAGACACCGGAAAACGAACGCACTGATGACAGGGCCTGTCGTCACTAGACGGACAGACAATGAGCTACCCATTTTTCACCGTCCATACACTTGCATCTACGGTGGCCGGGAGTCGCTTCGCGGCGCCCGACGCCCGGAGCGTCTCCCACATCCATATGCCACGTCATATGCCTACGTGCGCAGTCAAGGTCGTTTCCTTTTCATTATTATTGAAACTTTATGATATGGTTTCATTTTATTTATAAAAATACCAGAACAAATTATCATACAATACAATGTCATAGTGTTTAGTCGACAATTGTACGCGTCCGGAATTCCGGATCTCAACTAGGTCAACGCACTTGACAATTGCAATATTGTTGTCGTACTGTAATTGTTACTTGCCGTACTAACAACCTCAAAGGTCTTATAACTTACCTACTTTACTATAGCCGTTGCTCGCGGCATCACTCGCGCGGATAAAGGATACATTTTACGGGTATAAAAAGTATCATCATGTCAAAAATACAAAGAAACGGTACACAATGATCTCATAGTCTACTAGTGTGCCTGTTATCAACGAAATTTGTTAAGCTATCAAGTCATCAAAAGGTTATAATTATATTAATACATTTATTTTAAGAAATTTTTCCATAATTAGAGCAACAAATTATACATACATACATAAGATTACACATTAAGTATTTAATTTTTTTTGCATTAAAAAAATAAATGTAGGTTAAAATAAAATTATTGATATAACATTACACATTGAGTAAATTATTACAAATTACATTATAAATGTGTAATAACATTTCAACGTTTAATAATTCCATTAAAATAAAATAAAATAAATTAGGTTAAAAGTTGGGGTTGAGTCAAAATAAAATAGAATAAATAAATGCTTATGGATAGACAGACCGAGCCACTTCCGCATTTATTACAATAGTATTATGGGTTTATATTATTACGGTTGCTGATTTGATTTTGTGAGGACACTTAAATCTATCATTCTATCTCGGTTGACTGCAGAATAAATACAAACTTGGATCAATCCACAAATTCTATTGTTTTCGAAACAACAACAAACGAACGATTGACAATGCAGGCTAACCAAAATAGTTTCAAAGTCCTTACAAGGCAGTTCATTATATATTATTGTACCGATTAATGTTTGAGTACCGTCAGGTAACTAGTTACTAAGTACAGTCAGCAAAAGAGACAAGTAGTCAGGCTCTTATAAACCAATTGTTAGGGTTTGTGAATTTTAATTTTGTAGATCAATTTATTTAGTCGATATACTTTTTAATACAGCTTTAATTTTAATATATTACGCTGGCAACTTTAACCTCTTAGTATATTTGTGGTCGTTCTGTGATTGGTTGACGCAAATTGGCGGGAACCAATCAGAGAAAACGCTTCTAGGCGCTTAAAAAATGGGGGGGTTAAGATGGGGAACGGAACGTTTGGCCGGTTGCGCAGCTCTCTTGGTTTTTGGGAATCAGCGCGATAGGTGGTTAGACTAGAATACCATTAGAATAAGATTATTGCTTCTAAGTATAGTATCGATCATAAATTGTACCTATAAATAACAAGAAAATATAAGACAGTTTCGTGTAATCCTTGGATCTTATTTAACTACATCCTGTTCCCGTTGGTGTTCTTCACATTTCAGAAGTGGGATAAAGAACGTAAGTACACGCTGGTTAATTTGCATTTATTCAATTTTCACGTCAATACCCACTGCTTGGTAACATGACAAAAAAAAAAAAAAAAAAACGAATATTCTCGTTCGCTCTCTCATTGTCTTTCCATTCTGTCTCTAATTCAGGTATTCGAAAGGTTAATAATTGTAAATAAAGTCAACCTATTCAAAAACTACATAACAGTGAAAAGGAATGTAACGGTTTTTATAATTTTCTCTTGATTGTGCACCTACCCACATTAACTTTGTGTTATACCATTCTGATACCGAGTAAAGGCATTGATATTTTGTGACTAACTAAGTTGTTTTACATTGTTTTTTTTTGCATTAATCTCTGTTTAATGTTTTTACGAAACTTGCTGAAAAATTTGGTAAGGCTACTTGCTATATTAACTCAATAGTGTCGTAGTTTATGAACAATCTTCTAGAAACATTAACTTAAACTTGATTTGTACATGTTATGTTCAGACATATTACAAAATTTAGGCAGATATGACCGCGCCGTGGAATGGCATTCATAATTTAGTAATAGTCCTGCGTTTTCCAATTGTCAGCTTTGAATTGCAAACGCATATAGAGTACACAGTTCACCGTAGAAATAGACATAAGTTACCTAGACCAAAGCTAATGATGTTTCGTTTATTTCTTTTGAGATTTCGCATCATGGATGAAACATCTAGACGTCCAAGCATGGAGTCCAATCATCGACGACTTGAGACGCCCTTCGCGATACAGCGTCGAAGCAGGAGTCGCGTGAGAGACCACAGCCGCAGCCGGTTGCGAAGTCGCAGCCCCCGTCGCAACCGGGATCAAGAACTGAGTTCGAGCCATGAACGAGTCAAGCTCCTAGAAAGGCAGCTGCTACAAGAACGGGAGCGCCTTCTACGTGCAGAAACCCGTAATCGGAGTCGCAGCCGATGCAGTGCGCGGCGCACGCTTTCACGGCACGCCACTCAACATAGCGCGCGCAGTCGCAGTCATCGCGGTGGGACATCTGATCATCAGCGGCGACGAGCGGAGGCCAGTCATCACAACGGTGGCAATCCACAGGCTGAGCATCATAACGTCGCGGGACATTTTGAAAGGTCACGTAGCCCATCCGTATCAAAAAAATATATTGTTGATGTTTTCAAATGTTTGAAAGATAGTTTGAAATCTCAACCGGCCCGAGACACACACTCTTTTCAAAAAATTGATCACATGAACATACTGCCTAATTTTGATCCATCTACAAAAAACCAACGAATTGACGTATGGCTCAAAAAGGTCAACGAGTGTGCTAGTGTGTACGGTTGGGATGACAAAACCGTCGTTCACTTTGCTATGCAGAAACTCCAAGGCCTCGCCAAAACATGGTATGAAGGTTTAAATTCTGTATTGTTTAACTGGCAAGAATGGCAAGGTAAACTAATGAACGCCTTTCCTTGCGAACAAAATTATGGTCAGGCCTTGGAGGACATGCTTAAACGAAGGAGTAGGTATGTTGAACCTATAGAGGTTTATTTTTATGAAAAGCTGGCTTTGCTTAACCAATGTGACATTGTTGGGAAACGGGCGGTAGACTGTATCATTCATGGGATCAGTGATAGGACTCTCAAGTCGGGTGCTCTAGCTTTACGATCCTCTCATCCCGATCAACTCTTGCAATTTTTGATGAGCAGTAGAGATTCTTATCAGCGCTTTGATCGAAACCAAAACAAAAACAAAACCGATCACTCTAGTGCCCCTAATAGTCAGCCTAGTCAACGGTCGGGTGCTAAGTCGAGTTCATTCCCTGGTTGTTACAATTGTAAAGAAAGAGGTCACAGCTTCCTACATTGTCCTAAACCAATTATTAAATGCACAAAATGTCACAAACTAGGACATACAGTTGACAGCTGTGACGCGCAGCCACAAAACAATATTGTAAAACTAGGTGGCAATATTCCAAAAGCTATGTGTATCGATGTGACCAGTAAAGGTCACGACTTGCACCCGAACTCAAAGTTTATAAAGGATGTAAAAATTAACGGGACTTTACAGCAAGCCTTTGTGGATTTTGGGAGCGAAGTCACGCTTATAAGGGAGTCAGTAATGAGTGAATTAGGCTTGACCCACGATTATATATTAACCCTATTGAAAGGGTTTGGAAACGGTATAATAGAGTCGCCGGGAGGGTTGTTGCTTAATTTTGAGGTAGATGGCGTCAATGCTCAGGTTTCTTGCAAGGTTGTGGGTGATGATTTGTTAGATAAATCCGTGCTCATAGGGCAGTCGTTCACTGAACAACCTCATATCATGGTTTATAAGGATGTAAATAGGTTACAATTTATCGATATTGGCAATGAAATGCCACAACCAGATCCGGATCTAACAGAGTTCTCGTTCAAGATTAGGGCAAAAGGATTGATAGAACTTTTCGGTGCAGCATCAGTAAAGGCATGCATTGAACCTTCCACATGTGGGAGTGTTCTCGTAAAAAATGTCTTCGCTGGGAAACCAAACAACCACTACTTTGTTTGTGGAGGTCTTTATCGCTCTGAAAATGGTCGGATCTATGTAACCGTTTTCCCATGTTCGAACTTCTGCTGGATCGCTAGTAATTTAGTTTTATGTCGTGCAAAACAAGTAGAGGTTGTTAGTAGGGTAGTTGTTGAACCACCAGAAATCCCTATGGCGATTGAGGGCGACTACGATGAGAATCTTATTCATGTCGGTGATAAAGTACCAGAAGACGTAAAACAAAGGTTGTTCGAGTTGCTTAGAAAATATCATCGTTGCTTCGCTTCTTCTCTTAGGGACTTAGGTTGTACCAATGCGACTGAAATGAATATAGAGTTAAACAGTGAACGCCCTGTCGTCTACCGTCCTTATAGGTTATCGCATTATGAACGAGAAAGGGTACGGGCAATGGTGGAGGAGATGCTGGATGCTGGGATAGTAAGAGAGTCGACCTCAGGGTATGCTAGTCCAATCCTACTTGTACGCAAAAAGGATGGATCGTTTCGAATGTGTGTCGATTACCGTATGCTCAATTCTATCACTGTAAAGGAGCGCTATCCTATGCCCATCATTGAAGACGAGATAGCACGCCTTACTGGTCAGGCTTGTTTTATTTCACTCGACCTTACATCAGGTTATTACCAGGTGCCAATTTCGGAGCAGAGCAGACATCTCACCTCGTTTGTCACACCAGACGGCCAGTACGAATTTAACCGTATGCCGTTTGGTTTGGCGAATGCACCGGCTGTATTTCAACGAATGATGAATTCGATATTAGGGTCGTCTCGGTTTAACAAAGCAACTGCGTATTTAGATGACGTCCTTATTTTTGGTAAGGATTTCAGCGAATGTCTGGAACGATTTGAGGAGGTATTACAGGTTTTGGAGAAAGCAAATCTCACTTTGAATCTTTCCAAATGTGACTTTTTACGAGACAAAATCGATTATCTGGGTTATGAAATTAGTGCGGCAGGGGTTAGGCCAGGTGATAAGAAAATTGTTAGTGTCATGAATTTTCCACGACCTGAGAATGTTCATAATGTACGCCAGTTCCTGGGCCTCGCTAGTTATTTCCGCAAATTTATCCAAGATTTTGCCCGAATTGCCTTGCCTCTCAGTAAGTTGCTGAAAAAGGATGTCTCGTGGTCATGGGGTGATAGTCAAGAGGAGGCTTTTGAAGTTTTGAAATCAAAGTTGGTTGATAGGCCCATTCTTGCAATCTATGATCCTGCAGCAGAGACAGAGCTTCACACCGACGCAAGTAAGTTAGGTCTTGGAGGAATATTATTGCAACGCTCCGAAGGTGATGATGCTTTTCGTCCAGTAGCTTACTACAGTCGACAGACTTCTCCCGAGGAGAAGAATTTTCACTCATATGAACTCGAAACTCTGGCAGTAGTCTGCTCTTTGCGAAAGTTTAGGGTATATCTGCTAGGGAAGTCGTTCAAGATCATAACAGATTGTAGTGCTCTACGATCTACGTTCTCGAAAAGAGACCTGATCCCGAGGATAGCACGCTGGTGGCTTTTACTGCAAGAGTTCCAATGTTCGGTTGAGTACAGAACAGGATTAAAGATGGGCCATGTAGACGCGCTGTCTCGTAATCCAGTCGATAGTTCAGTGGAAAATCCCACCAATCAATTTTCTGTTATGTCAATCACTAGTGAGGATTGGTTACATACGCTTCAGCTTGGCGATACCGAACTATGTAGGATTAAGGACATTTTAAATAATAATCTTAATGAGAATGAACTTAGATACATTACAGATAATTTCGTAGTCAAAGATAACAAATTATTTCGTTGTATAGATAATGATAAAAATAACGTTCGTTGGGTAGTGCCAAAAGGTGCGAGGTGGCAAATCTGTCGGATGAACCATGACGATATTGGCCATTTTGGGGTGGAGAAGACCCTTGAAAGAATAAAAAAACATTATTGGTTTAGCAAAATGTCCAAGTTTGTTAAAAAATATGTGAGTTCATGTATTGAATGTGCATATGCGAAGAAAAAGACTAATACGCACGAAGGTCTGCTCCATCCCATCGCGAAAATAGAAGTACCATTTCATACGGTACATGTTGACCACCTCGGGCCTTTCGTCAAGTCAAAGAGAGGTTACACTTACTTACTGGTAGTTGTAGAAGCTTTCACCAAATTCTGCTTTATCAAACCCGTCAGAAATACTAATCATTTGAATGCAATTAGAGTTCTTGAGGATATATTTTTTACATTCAGGGTCCCTGATCGTCTTGTTAGTGATCGAGGTTCCTGCTTTACATCTCATGCTTTCAATCGATTCTGCCTAGATAAGGGAATAAGGCATATTTTAAATACAGTAGCCAGTCCAAGGTCGAACGGCCAGGTTGAACGTTACAACCGTACTATTCTCAACTCCTTAAAAGCGATGACTGTTAAACACGGTGAAAAGGATTGGGATAGTCATTTAGGGAAAATTCAGTGGGGTCTAAACAACACTTTCCAGAAAACCACTGGTAGAACTCCGTCAGAGGTGTTATTTGGAACTAAAATGAGTAGTGAAATAAATCCCATTCTTAACGAAATTACCAAAGACTCACGTGAAAACTGTGAAATTACTGTTATTCGAGAGGAGGTCAAGAAAAGGATTGATAATGAACAGATTAAACAAAAACAGATTTATGATAGAAATAGGGTACCAGCTCGGACCTATGTCGAAGGTGAACTTGTCAAAATTACTAAGACTTGTTTCAATAATGACGGTCAAAGTAAAAAGCTCATGCCCTCGTTTGTAGGGCCCTATCGTGTTACCTCAGTTTTAGGTAGGGATAGATATAAAATAGCACCGGTTCCAGGGTTAACCAGTATGCAAAACAAACGGCCTACCACCGTGGCAGCAGATCGTATGATGCCATGGATACATACGGCGGCACTAGAGGTTAATAATTCTGATACCAGTGGCACTGACGACGAAGACCCTACTGAACCATAATCTTACTATTTTATTAAATTGTTCCCAAGATCTATAGTGTATCCCATTAAGTTTTAGAGACACTTAACTACAGATGCGTGTCTTTCATTGTTTCAGATCAAGCACGAGAATCGATCGGATCGTGACTTGATTCAACAATTAATGTCCTACTGACTGCCACAAGTAAATCGATCGTCTTGTAGGCATCAGTTAGGCCCCGAAGTATCGATTGTTCGGGTAGATCTAAGATGGGTACCGATTAATCGATCGTCGGTACCCAAAAGCAAAGTTTGATTGAAAGTGACAGAAAACATATATCGATCGCTGTTTTCTGATCAAATTCAAAGAGAAATTAACTGATCCGATGAATGTATGTAATTCAGTAATTAGACTTCGAAATGATTACATGAATTTATTAAGTTAATTTGTACTTTACACTCCTTGATAGTAGTCGAGTATTTATTTCAGATATATACTCCAATTGAGTGAACTGTTAGCTATAGTGTTTATATACATATAACTTCTACTTTTTTTTGAACTTGTACATCACGAAAATTAAATATTTATATTAATAAGCTTATTTTTATAGAAATTGTCATTAATTTGTAAAGTCGTATATGTGTCGTTCAGCTGAAATTTCTGGAGAATTGAATTATTATATTATATAATTGAAAATTATATTATCAGTATTAGGAAGCAGATGTTTGTTCACTGTAGTAATAAGATTTTTTTTTTTTTGTTGTTGTGTGCTTAGTTTTCATTGAAGTATACAAATTAAATTGAAATTACTGTAATTTGATAGTCAAATAATAAATAATTATGTAAAAACTGAGCATCCTGCCAGCGGTCCGATTGTTAGGGTTCCACCTGGTGTCGTGTCCGGGGACGCACACGATGTCAGGACGGTCGATTGTTAGGGTTTGTGAATTTTAATTTTGTAGATCAATTTATTTAGTCGATATACTTTTTAATACAGCTTTAATTTTAATATATTACGCTGGCAACTTTAACCTCTTAGTATATTTGTGGTCGTTCTGTGATTGGTTGACGCAAATTGGCGGGAACCAATCAGAGAAAACGCTTCTAGGCGCTTAAAAAATGGGGGGGTTAAGATGGGGAACGGAACGTTTGGCCGGTTGCGCAGCTCTCTTGGTTTTTGGGAATCAGCGCGATAGGTGGTTAGACTAGAATACCATTAGAATAAGATTATTGCTTCTAAGTATAGTATCGATCATAAATTGTACCTATAAATAACAAGAAAATATAAGACAGTTTCGTGTAATCCTTGGATCTTATTTAACTACATCCTGTTCCCGTTGGTGTTCTTCACACAATGAACGTCTTCAAATCAAACAAATATATATTATGAAATGTTTGTTTTCAACTTCTTCAACTTTTTTCTACCAACCTTGAACTTTCGCAATTCTTCTCTTTAACTAAATAAATTTAACTTAGGTAAATCGAAAATATTTCAGCTAAAAAAAAGAAAACTGCATCATACGAACCTGGTTACTTATTTTGCTTGCTGACTGTACTCCGGTAACTTGTTTTTCTTCATTAACTCAACTACTTTCGTGGAAAGATAGGTAGCTGGTACGTCGCGTGGTTTCATCGTTTATGCTAGTACTTAATGAAAATAATTTAGCTAGAAAACATATTTCTATGAAAACTTAATCTAGATAATGCAACTGTAAAGTCAACTGGAAAAAACGGAACCCTAATTGGATCACATTGTTGTCCGTCTGTCTGTCTGTCAAGATCCTTTATCTCGGGAATGCTTAGAGGTAGCGAGTTGAAATTAAAATCTTATACTAAAATCTGTAGTCCCTTGGAGATGTGAAAAAATAACTCTCCAAGTCTAAATATTTGGCCGTTTATGTCGCAAGTTTGTACAGAACCCTCGGTGTGCGAGTCCGACTCACACTTGGACAGTTGTTTTTTTATTAAAAAAGAATTTAGACTGATTATATGTATTATGCACATTAAATTTTTAGCTTGAATATTTTGCCCACGCAAATAACTAAGGCTGAAATCTATTCACGTTATTTGACCCCAGTTTAAATTTTACAATATTTTATTTATTTGTTTATTAAAACTTTATGCACATGTATAAACACTGTACAAAGGCGGACTTAATGCCTTGGGCATTTTCTACCAGTCTACCTTAGGGTGATGCAGAGAGAAAACATAGTAGGTGCAGGCTGCATAACAGAAAGTTTTTCGAGAAAACATTAACAAATATAATACAACGATAAATACTTAAATACATACATACAAACAAAATAAAGTCAAGAGAGTTATAAATACATGGGGAAAAACTAACAACCATTTAATATTCCCGTTTCTTTCTGTATTGCACTTAAAATTTGGCGATGATGGGAACCACATTAAGTCAAATAACTTTTTAAGTAACGTTTACGATCATGATCTGAAAACTGATGACTTATAAGCAGAACAATGCATCACTTATAACCTGTCTAAAAGAAATGGATACCGAATACGTTACGCTGTATAAGACTCTATATTTACTGCCGTTAAACATGTTTCATAGCTGTAGAGACAAAAGAAATCTTACAGTCGACGGGTACGGCAATGTTTCGCATACCGAGATCGTGACAGTGAAAGACAATATTGCATCGTTTACGACCAGCACATAACAAGTCACAACCCGTCACATATTCCTTATATAAAAATTAAAAATACGTAAGTCATTCGATCTGTCTGTCTGTCTGGTACCTTCACGTTTTAACATTTGAACGGATTCCATGAGTTACCATGTTTCATGTTGTCGCGTCTAGGCGACGACTCCCAGTCACCATAGATGCGGGCCTGGGGACGATGAGTAATGGGTAGCTCACCGTTAGTCCGACCAGTGACGACAGGCCGTGTCGGCGGCGCGTTAGTGTTCTACGCGCGCCTCAAAGAGATGTCAGCAAAGCAGAGGGGCCTGCCAGGGCCACCGCCTGCCAGCGTTGTTCGAAAGAGATACCGCGGGCCCGGAACATAAAGAACATGGGTGGCTTTTAGTCTGTACAAGCCTGACACTACCCCGCTCCACCCAGAGCGGGGGAAGTTATTTAATGATTTCCCATACGCGAAAAAAAAGCAGATGCGCATCAATAAATAGTGCACTTACTGCAGTTGCGTGTAATTCGGGGCCAGCCAATTGCCATCAGCAGGGTACAAATCCAGCCTCTATAACTGCTACTGAGAAATTTTTGAAGAGCCCTTTAATACTTTGCCCTACCTGGGAATCGAACCTAAGAACTCATGCTCAGCAGACACGTTTGCGACCACTAGACCAACGATGCCGTTGAGGTCAGTTTTTTTATTCATGCGGTGCAAGATCTATGGCACGGTTCCCTTAAGTCCTTTAGCCCACAAGTAGACTATGATCTAGATTAGGTCATCATCATCTGTCTAGCCTGTTCTCAGCTATGTTGGGATCGGCTTCTAGCCTAATCACGACAGCCTATCTGACCTCCAAAACTCAGATAAAACTTGGCAAAAGTAGCTTTGGTAAGACTGGTTCTCAGGCGTTTGGAACACTGACTAATACTTTATGACCTTGATTAGAATATTAAATACATTTAGCGTAGTATCAAATTCATGAATAATAATATTCATCCTCCACACGGGCAAAGCCACTAGATAAAGCAAGTTACTTATAAAACTACCAGTCTCCAACATCAAAACAATTACTTTAAAACTGACACTCAAGCAACGTGTTTATGTCAGCTTGTTCTGAGTATAAAATACCAGAACAATTTGTCACACGACAATGACAGCGGACCTTAAATTTGATTTTTAATCACAGACTATTTATTACATTTCACCTCTAGGCGAAGCAAACCTGTCACAGATATTGTAATTACATTTTTAAGACAGTCGCAATTGAATGCGACCTTAAAAATAAAGCCGACTGACATAATAGTCCGACTTACCGTCCTCGAGTCGTAGCGTGATGAAATAATTATATATTTTGTAGATGCCCTGTGTAATTATGGATCTTTACTTTGCCCACCAACTGTGTGAAAAGAAAATGGAAACAATTAAACATCAAAATTGATGTTGGTCTTCGAGTTTTTTAGGTGTAGGTCTTGGATTTTGTAAACGTGGATAGTCATTTGGTGCATTGTTTACTTTGTTTAATTTGTGACGTATTCATGATGTTATGCTTTTTTTTAACTGTTTGTCTACTATCAGTTAAGGTGTTTCGATTCTTTTTGTTTATGTTATTAAATCAATGTATAAATTGCCCTTTTTGCCGATTGGAAATAACTTGAGCATGTGAGTTTTGCAGACTTTTGCTGACTAAAACTCACCCATGTTCGTTCTTTTGCCCTTTATGTTCCGGGGCTGTGGTATCTCTTTCGAACAACCAGTAACTCCGGTATAAATTTCCCTTAATTAAGTACTGAATTCTCTAATTAATCATTATTCCCTTGTCGAACCCGAGAGTGCAACAAAATAATATAAAGCAACATTTTCGTTAAGAAACTGATAGATAACGAAGTGTATTATTGAGCACTCCTTATCCTGTATAACATGCTCTAAGTAACAAACGGATGTAATTTGCTTGCATTACGGGTAATTAATTTGAGTGTTCCTACGAAGTATTTCCGAATTATATCTAAGAAACACATCTGAATATTAGTCAGAGCGATTTGTGGTTACAATATGTATAATATTTCCTAGAACTCTCATAACATCAGGCTTATTACTGTAGCAGCAAAAAGTTGACGGTCTAGTTATGAAGGATGTGGGTGATTCATAATAAAAATTTGTTTTGAAACAGTTTTAATCGCATTCTTGAGTCTTTGATCGGGCCGAAGCTTGTCAATAGAGATGTATGACTAATCGGGGTGATGTCAGAGAAATTTTATAATTTTTGACAACGGTTCTGTTATCTTATTCCTTTGCTCTAGTACCGATGGCACGGCCAGTCAAATTTAAGCGTTAATCGTGGCGTCAGTAGCGTATATTATATCTTCTAAAGTGGACGTTATGGGACACTTTGTCTATTTCACTTGTTTAAGCTGTCAAAAGGGTATCTTGTTCTTGTTATTTTTCAACTTTTAGCCACTAATAATTAAAGTATAGGTCTCTTCCAAATCTCTCCGCTTTTGGTGGTTTGATGACATGACTATTTTGTTTCTTCCGGCCACTTATAAAAATCGCGTGACTGCTTAGCCTTAAGTTGTCAATTCTTGTCTTTAGTTAGCTCCTTAGTTACGCAATTGAGTTCTGGGTAGGGACAGAGGCTGGATAACTGAATAACTAACCACTTTTATAAAAAAAAATCAAAGGCAAGTCAATTTGACAATTATTCACACATTTTAGTCTGACAATATTATTGCATTGTGACAATACTAAATCTTGCTGTAAGCATAAACCACTTCAGAAAATTATACGTATTCTTCTACATTGTAAATAAATCCAGTACAGAACCTTTCAATACAATAATCCTAAATCCAATCTATTCAAAGCCATTTCTGTATTGTAAATTGTAATACAAGTATTTAAAGGCTACACCACATAAATTTGAGTAGGTTAAGCTAACAATGCTAAGCACAGTTCGAGGCATTGCTTCGCGATAACTGTCGTACAGGCTCTTATTCGAGTCGTGGCCAACAATGCTATAAATCGAGGGCTCGCTAGCGGAAGACATTTTAGTTTTCAAAATATCAGATGCTTTGTAAATCCCGGTTGCGTGGGACGTCGGCGTATGCTATGAGCGTTCTTGTAATGGTCACACAGTAACGGTCCAGCGCATAATTTTGATACAGAAATAGGACGGAAATTGATTTTTGGTCATTCTCATTTGTTAGGCGTGAAAGATTTGTTGTGTTAGAATGTTTATGTAACGAGCTGAAATGAATGTGTTTAACAATTTTCAATCAGCATTAACATATGGGTGGTATTTAAAATAGGAACTGGTGCTCGAATAGGTCATAATTTATTAATGTGTAGGTGTGTTGTGTAAAATATAGAAATGGAAACATAAAACAAATTTTGCAACGATGACATTGTACGTCAGGAGTACAAAATATAGAGTTTTTCGCTTATTCTTCTCTATACGTCTACGCTTGCAAATGGAATTAATTCATTCAATTAAAAGCGCTTTTAATTAGTTTCGCTTTGAGTTTAAGTTTTCATTTTGATAAGAATATTACTATTTGTGTCCAGCGGTTTTACCCGCTACTCAGAGCACCCGTTCTAAAGAGGGCCACCCTCATAATTTATTGGTATGAAAAATATATGCTGTCTGATTCTCAGACCTAACGAATATACATACATATCGGTCAAGCCGTTCCTGAGGAGTTTGGTAACAAATACCGCGACACGAAAAATGTATACATTAGATTGCAAAACAATTGGCCAGAAGTTTTGAAGCAGAAGTTCTCAAGCAGTACTCTGATACTTCTCACAAACCTCTAAAGCCAATACCGTACTCTAAACAAACATCAAAGACACAAACGCTCAAGCATTAATTGTTATTGACAGTACCTGTTCCAGATGACCATCCATTACAACCACGCTCTATCTTCAATCGAACGTCAATACATTACGGACAGCCAACAAAGGGACTAATCCATAAATTGCAGGACAACACGACTGTCAGACAAAGGAAGTACTTAGTAGATATAAGCTGATTGTGGGAGTAGTTGGGTGCTCTTAATTTCTAATTATGTGGGTGGTTTCTTTAGTAACACACGAAAATAATATAAACACGGGTCATTGTTTATTTTAAGACTAGCTTTTGCCCGCGGCTTCGCTCGCATAAAATTCGAGGTAACATGGTTCCTCTTTCCTGATTTGCAGGTATTTTTCGTTGGTAACAAAGAGTGTGTGTACGAATTTTTTGTTTCCTACCTTGAAAACTGCGAAAAGTCCCATATAAAATTTCACCTCTTCTTTTAGGGGGTTGGGGGCAGATTTGCAGAAAAATGATCCACGTTGTTTTTGTTAGTGATAAATAGTCCTAAAATTGCAAAATGCTCTATACAAACTTCAACCCCCAATTTTAGGGAAGTGGGGTGTTAGAAAGAGACAAAAAGTAGCCTATGTCCGCCTCCAGGGTCCCAAGTATACACACATAGTACCAAAATTCATAGAAATCGGTTTTGCCATTTAGGCGTATCGGTTTTGCCATTTAGGCGTGAAGACGTAACAAACAACCAAACTCACTTTCGCTTTTATAATACTAGCTTTTGCCCACGGCTTCGCTCGCGTTAAATTCGGTAGCGCCTTATTGATTTGTAATAGCAACGCTAAGTTTTCCCGTTTCTTCCCTTTTTCTCCCTCATATCCCACTCTTTTAAAAAAAACCTATGTCCGTCTCCTGGTTCCCAACTATCTATGTCCAAAATTCATCAATATCGGTTTAGCCATTAAAGCGTGAAGAGGTAACAAACAAACAAACTCACTTTCGCTTTTATAATATTAGTAAGGATAGGAATTACGTTGTATTATCACTCAGGAATATTCGACTTGTATTATACAAAAACATGATCTATTCCAGTAGTGCGGGACAAAAATCATGAAAAGACTTAGGGGAGTCAGTAAAAAATAAGTTAACACAATTTATGTAATTAATATTTTACTTAAGCATATGGTCAATATGTTTAAGTAAAATACTGAAATGATAAGAAGCAAACTTTTACTTAAGACGTAAATAACAAATAAAGTGGAATGCCTCCAATTTAAATTGAGTCTGTTATTGAAAACTTAACAACAAGTGACCTGATTTCTTTTATAAAATGCTTAACATTATTTGCAGCTGGCAGTAATAACAGCTATCGTTTACCGAAACTGCATCATTAAAAATTTACCAACATTCAAGCAAGCTTTAAAATAACGAACGCTGATCGAAATAAATTCACTAATAAGATAATTCAATTAGCATTCATCAAAAGAAATTTCATACATAAATATACGCGTTATGAAATGCAGCATTGATCAAATAAAAAGCTCATTTATTACCTGACCGTCCCAACAGAGGTATACGTATTATTTGATGTGATTAATTAAAAGTTATAATTAATTAATGAAAGAGCAATATCGTGTGCAAGGCGTGCCGTAACAATAGTGCGTGGAAACAGACATGGCGCAAAGCAAATGGTATGTATGAAAGTATGGAGAATATTCCGTAATACTTACTTCACATGCATTCCATCGAGATAGCGGGATTCCTTTGTGAGTTGTGATTTAGTCTTTTTGCTTCTATATTGATTCTGGAGATGGAGAGGTAATAATTACATTATGAACACGTAACTGTTAGTTCACTTTCTGATGAACATGCAATCAACAATGTGTGGGTTTTCTGCAATGAACGATATCTGTAGGATGATGATGATACTTTCTTATACAGTCAGGAATTATTCTGATAGCATGTCTGTACATTCGTTTATATAAAAATTCTAAAGCGATTTGCTTTTACAATATTGATTACCGTTTTACGGTTTCATAAACATAGTATTTTAGAAGCAGTAGTGCTATTAAGAAATAAGGCTCTTCTCAAAGTAGAAACTGTGTTTTCACGAGAAAATCGCTTTTGATATTATTAAGTTAGTGTATATGTTGCAGTCAAAACTCTTAACCAGTCAAAAGTACTATTGACTAGCAAAATCAGTCAAAAGTACTTTTGACCGTATGCTTTAGTCAATAGTACTTTTGACTAAAATAACAGTTAAAGGTGACTAAGTGATTCCGTCAAAAGTGGTTTTGACTGGTTGTATCAGTCAAAACTCTTAAAAAGATTGTAATGCCTCCTAATCTAAATAGTTCAGTTCCGGCATAACCAACTAAAAACAATAACTTTTTTCTATAAATGCACGTCGTTTCTGGCAGGAGGTCACAGTTTTAACCTAACCTAACCTAGTGTTAGTTAATAGTACTTTTGACTGATGCTTTATTGCAGTTAAAACTACTTTTGACGAAGAGCGTCAGTCAATAGTACTTTTAACCGCAAATTTGCAGTCAAAAGTACTAAAAACCAATAATTTTTAGTGAAAACCACTTTTGACCAACCTGTTCAGTCAAAAGTGCTTTTGACTGATTTTGCTAGTCAATAGTACTTTTGACTAGTTAAGAGTTTTGACTGCATCATATACATGATATTCTAAATGACTGTACTCATTAAATACTTTTCTGACTGATTATCAATACAAAGAAATAAAATTTGGCAAAAAACACGTAAACATCCGTTTAAAAAGAATTAGGAAAATTCAATCACTAGGTGGGGGAAATAGAGGTTAGAAATTTGAGTGGAACACCGTCACAACGCTGGCGAGGTAGTTATAAAGAAATAACTAAAACAATGATCTATGTATGTCTACAGTTCTAGCCTGAATAAGTCTAAAACGAGGAAGTCATGAATAGAATATAATAGAATTAATAATATTGTCAAACATCTTTCTTATCTTTACTCTCACTCCAGAAAACTTCAAAACGTTCCTTTTAAAACGAAAACAAACAGAGCCCGATATTCCTCTCAAATCCAGAGCGGACGATTCTTCGTCAAAGTTGTAATTCAATCTAACTCCTTAAAGATTCGGAAGCTGATTAGAAGACCCCCGGCAACGCAAAACATCGTTATATGAAAGGAAGCAACAAGTTATACTATAAATGTGGCCCTTTTGTTATTGTGAATTTTGACTTTCGCAAAATTTTGTTACTTTGACCCGAAATTATTTATTCATTGAAGATGGCGTTACTAGTGGATCAAAGCTTTTTCAACTCCAATTTGGGAAGCCGTTTTTAGATTTTATTTAATAACTAGCTTTTGCCCGCGGCTTCGCTCGCGTTAAATTCGGTAGCGCCTTATTGATTTGTAATAGCAACGCTAAGTTTTCCCGTTTCTTCCCTCTTTCTCCCTCACATCCCACTTTTTTCAAAAAAATATTAGCCTATGTCCGTCTCCTGGTTCCCAACTATCTCTGTACCAAAATTCATCAAAATCGGTTTAGCCATTAAAGCGTGAAGAGGTAACAAACAAACAAACAAACTCACTTTCGCTTTTATAATATTAGTAAGGATTTCTTGGTTTTATTTTAAGGCTACTTACATTATGTTAAAAATACTTTATTGTTGTGTGGCTCAATAATGCTTTCATCGTCATAAAATTAAAATTGTGTGGTAAATAATTTCGTCGTCTATCGCCAGTTCTAGAATTATGTTTTTTTTTTTACTTTTTCGATTATATCAAAACCACAAAATAAGTAATAGTACAAGTCAATACAAGAATTTATGTCCATTAAATTTCATAACTTATTGCTACATCGATAAGGTGCTCTATATTAACAAACCAACGATAATTGATATTCTTGTCAATCAGTGCAAGAATTATAATTATCAATAATTAGTTCAGTTTATCTATTGCGATCTAATTTCGATATCTGATCTTCAGTCTTGCGCAAATCATGATTGGCTTCGAGACATATTTTTAAGTAGAGCAGTATTGCGACATAAAATGATTTCAAAGGTAGATGTTACGTTACAGTTGACATTTTGTTACTCTCTCACATTTGCATAAATAGTCGTACGTATTGAAATGCGGTTCCGAAGGCAATCGTGTTGACTGGATTTGTCCATTGTAATAACGTGCTTAAAATACTTAAATGTTCTTTTGGATGTCAGATTAAAAACAAATTAAGTTTTGTTACTAAGCTTAATGCTAACTAATTAGAAGAGGATGTGAAATAGTTATCATTCAATGCATAAGGCAACAAAAATATAGAACACTAGCATCCCGTGACGGCTTCCTGCGACCAACGTTCAGAAAATTTCGTTGAAATAAGTGGGTTGGTTTTGAAGTTTTTGTATTTAATACCAGCTGTCTAAATTAAATACAAAAACTTCAAAACCAACGCCGCGAGACGACTCCCGGCCACCGTAGATCCGGGCCTGTGGACGGTGAGCAATGGGTAGCTCACCGTCTGTCCGTCTAATGACGACAGGCCGTGTCGACGGCGCGTTCGTGTTTCACGAGCGCCTCAAAGAGAGTCAGCAAAGCAGAGGGGCTTGCCAGGGCCTCCGCCTGCCGGGGTTGCGGGTTGTTCGAAAGAGATACCGCGGCCCCGGAACGTAAAGGGCAATAGAAGAAACATGGGTGGGTTTTAGTCAGTACAAGTCTGACATGCCCCCCCGCTCCGCCCAGAGCGGGGGAAGTCATTGGATGATTTCCCACCCGAAAAAAAAAATACCAGTTGTCTTGCGCGGTTTCACCCGCGTCTTTAGTTGCTGCCCCGCTCCCGAGGGTTGTAGCGTGATGTTGTATAGCCTATGTTACTTCCTGATAAAGGAACATTATATTATTGAAAAAAAATTAAACGGGTCCAGTAGTTTTGGAGCCTATTCGATACAAACAAATCTTTCCTTTTCATAATATTCGTATAAAAGACTAGCTGTGCCCGCGACTTCGTCCGCGTGGAATAGTATTTTGGGCATCATATTTATTTTTGCAAACAACCTCCTCAGCTTTATAAATTACTAGCTTTTGCCCGCGGCTTCGCTCGCGTTAAATTCGGTAGCGCCTTATTGATTTGTAATAGCAACGCTAAGTTTTCCCGTTTCTTCCCTCTTTCTCCCTCATAGTCCAATCTTTTTAAAAAAATAATAGCCTATGTCCGTCTCCTGGTTCCCAACTATCTCTGTACCAAAATTCATCAAAATCGGTTTAGCCATTAAAGCGTGAAGAGGTAACAAACAAACAAACAAATAAACAAACAAACAAACAAACTCACTTTCGCTTTTATAATATTAAGTAAGGATAACTGTTACCCACGACTTTGTCCGCGTCTTAGCCCAAGTTCTGTGAGGATAAACGTTGAGAACGTTCAGCGCTTGATTCCTGTAGTCGGTTCACCAAAGTTCGAGAACTCTGTGAGGCTAAACGTTGAGAACGTTCAGCGCTTGATTCCCGTAGTCGGTTCACCAAAGTTCGAGAACTATGTGAGGCTAAACGTTGAGAACGTTCAGCGCTTGATTCCCGTAGTCGGTTCACCAAAGTTCGAGAACTCTGTGAGGCTAAACGTTGAGAACGTTCAGCGCTTGATTCCCGTAGTCGGTTCACCAAAGTTCGAGAACTCTGTGAGGCTAAACGTTGATAACGTTCAGCGCTTGATTCCCGTAGTCGGTTCACCAAAGTTCGAGAACTCTGTGAGGCTAAACGTTGAGAACGTTCAGCGCTTGATTCCCGTAGTCGGTTCACCAAAGTTCGAGAACTCTGTGAGGCTAAACGTTGAGAACGTTCAGCGCTTGATTCCCGTAGTCGGTTCACCAAAGTTCGAGAACTCTGTGAGGCTAAACGTTGAGAACGTTCAGCGCTTGATTCCCGTAGTCGGTTCACCAAAGTTCGAGAACTCTGTGAGGCTAAACGTTGAGAACGTTCAGCGCTTGATTCCCGTTCTCGGTTTATCAAAGTTCGGAAATTTTGTAAGGATAAACGTTCAGCGCTTGATTCCCGTTGACGGTTTGCCGAAGTTCGGAAATTTTGTAAGGATAAACGTTCAGCGCTTGCTTCCCGTTGACGGTTTGCCGAAGTTCGAAAATTTTGTGAGACTAGAGACTGCGAACGTTCAACGATCGATTCATTAGCACGGTTTTGTTCACTGATTCCTCGTTGAGTAGCCAACCTATGCATATTTTCATTCTCTGTTTCACTGCTGCGAAAAGCTCGCAGCCGCTTTGCGGTAACAGTCTGCCGAGAAAGCTGAGTTCTTTTTCTAGGCATTATAGTGACGAAGAAAGAAAATAGGAAATGAAAACTTAACCAAACCGTAACTCGTAATCAAGAAAAAACAAACGTAAGGTTAGGTTAGGATCCTAATTATTGTTACCTGTATTTGGTACTTACGTAAAATATAAGGTTAACTAACTGTGTGCTTAAACTAAAACCTAACCTAATAAGGGCTGATTTTTTAATAGTTGAATAAACAGCCCTAAGAATAATTATGTAGATGACACCTATTTACAGGTATTATCTACCATTTTTTTTTAATAATTGTGAAATTTATAAAAAAAAAATAGCTCATGAGGAGCTCGTGACTAAATAATAGCAGCCGCTCGGGTCGATCTTTAGGTTAAGCCGGTTAGACTGGAAACCGACCCCAACATAGTTGGGAAAAGGCTAGGCAGATGATGAATAATTGTGAAATTATTAGAACCAAAATATTATCCTTGACAATCGTAGAGCTATACCCCCCCTCCGCGTCGCCCGCAAGCAACGCCTCTCCTCGCCCATGCCCAGCGTCATGTTTTGCACATCATGCGGCGCGTGTGAATTTTATATCGGAGTTATTTTAAAATTGTAATATCTTCTAAGATGTTCATTGAAATTAAGTGATGTCAAAAGACAATTTTGTTCACAATTAAATACTGTTAATCAACAACACATTTATTTGGATAAAGATTAATATTGTTGAAACAACTCTAACAAATAATTGGTAATCATGCATTAATTTTGACCAAATTTGATTACCATAAAAACGGTTCTAGTGACTTAATCTTAAAAGATAGACATATACCGTCACGGACATTTTTTTAGATCATTTCAAGAGGAATAATTGTTTTCTACATAATTTTTTGATATCTTGAACCGTTTTTGCAGCGCACGCAACGGAAGCCCTCAAAGATGAATAATTTTCCCCGTTTTTTCACATTTTCCATTGTTTCTTCGCTCCTATTAGTCGCATCGTGATGTTATATAGCCTAAAGCCTTCCTCGATAAATGGTCTATTCAACACAAAAAGAATTTTTCAATTCGAACCAGTAGTTCCTGAGATTAGCGCGTTCAAACAAACAAACAAACAAACTCTTCAGCTTTATAATTTAATAATATAATAATATAATATTAGTATAGATAATGGTACAGCTACCTCAGTGTAAAATAGCGCCATAATAGCGTTTAGACATTTTCCAATAGGTATTACTGGATGCAGCTGTATAACAGTATTTTAAATGGAGCAACTACCACACAGTTCCTACTGGATTAATAGTAATAAATATTTGAGTGTTATAAATAAAATGACTAAAATGCTAGACATAAATAATAAAACACTTTGTTGAACCATATTTGCATTTGCAATCATTTACACATGAAAGCTCAAAGCAATATAAAGCTATCTTTACAGTCAGCAATAAACCTATTCAATACAAATTTAATCATAATTAAATTAAACAGAAAATTAAAAACAAGAACTAAGAAAACTAATAAAAGCAAATGTTATGCAAATCGTTCATAACTTGAATGCCCATTACGCGGAACTTTTCATTGATTACTTAAGTCAAGTTGGGCTTGCTTTAAGTTTAAACGAGGTTATATGAATTTGTCAGGCAGCCTGACTTATGAATTGTAAGCAAATAAGTCTTGGTTGTACTTCACCGTTATTATGTAAGCGTTGTAGCCTTGCAAGAAACATTCTTGGACTTATGTTAGGTGTACATTAATTGGAACTACTTATGACAGACTTATTTTGTTATTCTTTTACTGAGTTTCCTTCATCTAGGTACTTGAGTTTCTATTGGGTCATCTTAATGTCCCGAACCCCGCCAGAAGTGACGAGAAAGAACAACGTGTGGTTTTAGTCGTAGGAGTCTGACAGACCCCTCCGCCATGGCGGAGGACATCCCAAACGAAAAAAAAAACTGAATGTACATTCCAAACAAACATAATTTAATTTTGTTGGGTTCGGAATTGAAAGTACTAAATCCATGGTTTAAGTCGACACGCTTGGCGCAGTGGTTAAGCGTTTGACTGCTGCGTTACGTGTCGCGGGTTCGATCCCCGCACGAAACAAATATTACTGTGACTACAGGTAGTTGCCCTGGGGCTGGCTGCCGGTGTATGTGAGTTTAAATGTAAACGCACGTAAACCAACTTTATTTTAGTTTTTGTCTATTTGATTTATTTTCTATAATTTTTTATTAATTTAAGTATTTAAAACATTTATGTATGCTGTTTTGACTTCCGTACGTTTTACTCACGGGTTGACCACTGAAAACCAGCGCTGTGCTGTGGGCTCCCATGGTGCAGCATCATGCTGAGTGGTGACCGACCTGTCGCAGTCACGACGTGCAAGCTATTTTTATTTTGTCCCACATGTATTTGTAAATGTTTGTGATAAGTACTTTGCATGTTGAATGTTTATTTTATTTATTTTTTGTTATTTTGTTGCTCGTCGTAATTTGCGACTAATAAATGTTTTTTCTTTCTTTCTTCTTTCACCCACGATACAGGACAAATTCATTGGGGCAACGTTTTTTTAAAGAAAAAAAGTTTTTATCGCGATAAATTGTTGGTAGTCTCTAAATTATTCTACTTTTGAATTTGGTCAACACTTCAACACAAAAATAATAACACCATGAAAATAAACGCATTCCCTACATAGTCAAAAGACGTGACTAACACACTTGCTGTATCCACAAACAACGTCACTGTGAGACAAACGTTTTAAGGCAAGGCCACATAAAGTTAACGTGGTTAACGACTGCAATCAAAAAACATTCACATGGTGTTCTTATCTCAAGTCTTTATACTTCTCTCTTCGAACCTGTTCCGTGGCCGAGATTAACAATAGCTGCAGGCTGTCCACCTCTTTATTGCCACTTGTATCTAGGAGTAAGTTATGGGATTCAAGCGGGTTAAACAAGCGAGCGGAGCGATAGAGCTGAGTTAGTGGCCCACAAATTGAAATGAAAACGTATTGTTAAAAATATTATGCTACTCTCTCTTAAAAAAATATTACACAAGGATAAACTCTGAAAATAATTAAATTATTACACTTCCGCTTTGCTCAGAGCGGGAGGAGTAATTTGATGATTTCCCATCCGAAAATTAAGATGAAAAATAAATATAAACTACATATTCATTGCCATGTACGCATATAAGACAACAAATATCCAGTTTTTACTAGCAGTTAATGTTCAACGGAAAACATCGAGAAAGGAGTAGAGAAGCATGACGTATTTCGAAAGTGTTTTTTTGCGTAAGAAAAGATTGGTATGAAGCAGAAAGAGATCAAAATCAAAAAATAACACTAATAAATGTAACAAATACCTGCCAACAAGACGACCAGTCCCCACAAACAGCACTTGTCTTGAGCATAGCGCGAAGATCAGCCATTACCTCCCTCGCCATATTTGAGGAAAGGATGACCCGTTGAAGATCAAAATGATTTTTTGATATTTGCTATATGTAACAAGCATATAAAAGGAAATAAAAGTCAAAACACTAAACTTCAGTGGATATGTGTGCAACCAATAAATTGGTATCCTATCAGCATTTTTCAGCAAAGCTTGCTTGTTATGTTCATGGTTAGTGTTAAAGCTCCCACACATGATAGTCCGGTAAAGCAAACGACCATCTCCAAGAATGATCTGCGAGAAACCATTCAATAACAAAAAAAAGCAGACCACATCGGTTGACGCAGTGGCTGAGCGATCGACTGCTGCGCTGCATGTCGCGGGTTCGATTCCGCACGAACCAAATATTTGTATGACCTGCAGATAGTTGTTTCGGGTCTGGCTATTTGTGTATGTTAAATGTTTGGAAACGCACTAACGATACAGGAGAAATAAAAAAAACCTCTTTGTAGTGGACTGTATTAAATGAGTGTTTTCCTGTTGGTTCTTGTGTTTTATTTGAAGTGTTCTTGACTCACAATTAAACTGCACATAGATTTTCACCGTTTATTATTCGGACAGCAATTCGACAATTTACAATTTTTCAATGGATCGTACGTGTTCTGCTAAGGCCGCCTATATATATCGTCTGGGCAGCGGGGCGCACGTCGCGGTCGTGTGTCGTTACGCCCCCTGCCCATTGGCCAATAGCTACTCGTAGCCCGGCGGAGCGGCGTGAGCAGGTTTCGACAGGTCGAGACCTGCTCGCTACAGGAATGCTGGTCCGCCGGACCTTACAATATTAACCAATCAAACAACGTCTTATCTTTATTTACTAAACTTAGTTACCTAGTTACGTATATCTTATTTACTTACAACAATAAACATTTTATTTACATGTTATCCACTAAGTTAACAGTCATACAGTTTATACTTTACATTATAATACGCTAGTTTTAACAAGGAATTCAAGGAATATTGAACAATATACTTTAATCATACTATATAAAGGCATATATGTGAGACGTTTATCTCGTCGTTTGTTATAGCTTAGTGGCTATGTCTCGGCGTCCGTTACAGTTCTCCCCCCGGCGCAGCCTGCGTAGCCTCTTCTTTCTTGATCAGGACGACGAGCTTGCTTGTAGGCCGCCTGAAGATGCCGGTGCGGGTTCGCACCTCGACGACTCGGATGCTGCCGTCTGTTCCAGGATGCGTGTTCTCGACGACTCCCATCGGCCAGGTGTTGCGGGGCAGCGTGTTGTCCACCACGAGGACTACGTCGCCAGCTTGCAGGGGTCGCGCGTCGTTCTTCGGCTCGCCGCGGGGTACCAGGGTAGGTAGGTACTCGCGCAGCCAGCGCCGCCAGAAGTGGTCGGCGAGCGCCTGGCTAGCTCGCCACGCCCGTCGATCTGCCTCGTCGCAGGGTCCCGTCGCTGGTAGGCCTTTTGACGACCCCAACAGGAAGTGGTTGGGGGTCAGGGCCTCGGGGTCCGTAGGGTCAACGCTGACGTGAGTGAGTGGTCGTGCGTTGATAGAGAACTCAGCCTCGGTGAGTAGCGTGCTGAGAACTTCCTCTGCCGGCGCCTTCTCCCTTAGGGTCACTTTGAGGGCGGCCTTGACTGACCGCACCATTCTCTCCCATGCGCCTCCCTGATTGGGCGCCCCAGGAGGTATGAAGCGCCACTCCATTCGCTGTTGCAGCCCCTCGTCTTGTAGTGCAGGCAGCCACTCGGCGTAGGCGGCTCGGAGCTCGTGATCAGCCCCTCGAAAGTTGGTCGCGTTGTCTGAGTACATAAGTTGCGGCCATCCTCTTCGTGCCGCCATTCTTCTTAGCGCCATGATTGCTGAGTCGGTTGAGAGGGACGCGACGAGCTCGATGTGCACGGCGCGGGAGGTGAGACATGTAAACAATGCCCCCCACCTCTTCTCTCGGCGACGGCCCACCTTGACCATCATTGGGCCGAAGTAGTCCACCCCGCAGTTAGTGAACGGGCGGTGGAACGGGTCCAGGCGGGCGCCCGGCAGGTCTCCTGTTGCCGGCGTCTGTGGTGTCCCCTTCAGTCGCTGACAAAGGGCACAGTTCCTTTCAACGGTGCGCACGGTGGGTCGCAGGTGAATGACCCAGTAGCGTTGTCGTAGGTCGTTCGTCACGCGCTCGCGGTTGGCGTGTCCCGCAGCGCAGTGTTCCCGTAGCACGATGAGCTTGGTCAGCGGGTGCCGGCCGTCTATTATGACAGGCCGCTTTGTCTCCGTCGGTGCTGAAGAGGCCTCGATTCTTCCTCGTACCCTTAGTAGTCCATCTTCAATTACGGGGTCTAGTCGGTACAGCTTACTTGTTTTACTTAATGGTCGAGCCGACTTGATTCTTTCTATCTCTTCTTTGAAACTTTCTTCTTGCGCGTGTCGGAGTAGTTCTAACTCGGCGCGCTCGACGTGACGATGTTCCATCTTCGTGGCCCTCTTTCGACAGATATCTGTGAAGGCGAGAGCGCGTGCGGTGGCCCTTACTAGGACCTCATACTTCGAGAAGCGTGCAGGGTTCGGGAGCCAGCTGTCTCGTCTTGGTTCTTCTGTCGTATGCAGGGTCTCTTCTTCGCCTTCATCTCTTGTCGACGTCACGGGCCACTGCTCTTCCGGTTCGTAGAGGAAGCTGGGCCCTTGGAACCATCGATCCTCTGCGGTTAGAGATGCGTCGTTGAGTCGCGTCGCGTCGTCCGCCACGTTGTGTTCTGTAGGTAGCCATCGCCATTCTTCCTTTTGAGTCAGCTCAGCAATCTCACCCAGCCTGTGTGCTACGAAGGGTGTGTAGCGTCGCATGTCGTGATGAATCCAATGTACTACGGTCGACGAGTCGGTCCAGTAGGTCGTTCGACCAATCTTCATTCTGTGTTCTTTCTTTATGGTATCGGCAAGCCTCGCTCCGATGACCGCGGCTTGTAGCTCGAGCCGGGGTATAGTCTGCGCCTGCCTTGGCGCTACCTTAGCTTTAGCGGCCACCAGCACCACGTCGATACTCCCGTCGCTGTTTGTGATTCTCCAGTAGGCCACGGTCGCGTAGGCCTGTTCGCTGGCGTCGCAGAGTACGTGGAGGTCGATGCGTTCGCGTACCTTTGTCGTGTAGCAGCGCGGTAGTCGCAGCTTGCCAATCTCCTTGAGGTGTGCCAGCCACGCTGCGAAGAGCTCGTTTTCTTCAGCCGGTATCTGTTCGTCCCACGTCGTCCGGAGGCGCCACAAGCTCTGCAAGATGATCTTCGACCGGATAGTGTAGTGACTCAGCAGCCCGAGCGGGTCGTAGATGGACATCACGGCGCTGAGGGCTTCACGCTTAGTCGGCGCGCGTGCTCGGTCTCGTACCTCCACTGGGACTCGGCTCATCGAGGTGTTGAAGCCGAGCTCATCCCGCTCCGCGTTCCAGTACAGGCCGAGGATCTTGTTCTCCGGCTGTTCTCCCCCCAGCTGCGCAGGGGTAGTGGCGTGCAACTCTGCTGGTACGTCGCGCAGCACTATCTTATTGCTTGCACTCCATCCTCGTAGCGTGAAGCCGGCGTGAGCGTGTACCGTTCTTGTTTCTTCTACCGCCTTCCATGCTTCCATCGGGTCATCGTAGCTGGCCACCAGATCGTCCATGTAATGACTCTCCTTGATGGCTTCCAGGGCTCGTGGGAACTCCTGCCCGTGAATGTCCGCGTTGTGGTTCCGGACATAGTGGGCCATGTACGGGGAGCTCGCTGCGCCGAAGATCATGCTGGTCATCTTATACTTGGCTGGAGGCGCCTCTCGTTCATCACCTCGCCACAGGAACTGTTGTGCCGGTTGGTCTTCACGTCTTATCTGGATTCTCAGGAACATCTCTTGAATGTCAGCTGTTATCGCGACCGCCTTTTCCCGGAATCTAAACAGGATTCCCGGCAGCGACAGCAGTAGATCCGGTCCCTCCAGCAGTTCGTCGTTGAGACATACCCCGTTGCTCTTTGCTGCTGCGTCGAACACTAGTCTGCACTTGCCGGGCTTGTTCGGGTTCTGCACGGCAAAGTGTGGCAGGTACCAACATACCGGGCTCGTACGTTCCGAGCCGTCGCATGGTGTCGCGTAGCCTTTCTTCAACAGGTTCTCTATCTGGCTGGAGTATTCCCTCGCGAACTTAGGGTCGGCGTCCATCTTGTTTTCGATCTTCTTTAGTCGTCGAAACGCTTGATTGTAGCTGGGTGGCATGACGGCGTTGTCTCGTCGCCACGGCAGCCCCACCTCGTACCCTACGTCGGTCTTCTTAGTAGTTGTCTCGACGATCGTGATAGCGCGCTGATTCGCTTCGGTGACTCGGGGTTTCTTATGTATTCCGAGTGCTTCAATCTGAAAATGGGCCTCGACTAAGTTGTGAAGTTCCTGATTGCTCACGTTCGTTTCTTGGTCGGGCTCATATATGTGCAGCACCTTGTCTTCCAATATGATGGCGCTGCGTGGTGCTGTTCCGTGCACCACCCATCCTAGGTTTGTTCTCGATGCGGCCGGCTCGTTCGGGCCGCCAGTCTTGAGTTCCCGCGAGACGATGCACTCCCAGTGGTCGGTCCCCACTAGCAGTCCCGGGCGTGCGCGTTCGTAGCACACCTCGTCCCTGGGCAGGTTCTTCAGATGGTCATACTCGAGCAAGCTCTCGGGAATGGCCTGCTGATGCATTCTTAAGTTCTTCATAGTCCTCGCTTTGATCTTGTAACCTTGATTTTCTTTCAGGCCACGTACTTTAAGGGTGACCAGTTGACTCTCTGTTTCTTGTTGTGACATGTTGACACCGTTGAGACGCAGTGGTCGTGATGGCCCCACTGCCCCGATGCTGGCTGCTAGCTCCTTGTCGACTAGCGTTATGGTTGCCCCTTCGTCTAGGAGCGCGTAGGTCTGCACCTCCCCCCGTGGTCCGGACACGATGATTGGACACATCTTCAGTAGGACAGCTCGTGGCCCAGCAGCTGATTGTGTTGCCACTGACAGGACGACTTCTTCCTTGGCGGGCTCGGCTGGCTTGACCTCCTCTGCCCGTGGTGTCTTGTGTAGCGTCGCGTGGTGTGGTCGGCGACATTGTTCCACACCGCAGGGCTTCGCCTTGCATCCGATGCGTCGGTGTCTTCGTTGGGCGCACTTGAAACAGATCTTCTTTTCTTTTAAAAATTCCCATCGTTGGTCGATAGTGAGTGCCTTGTATTTAGGGCACTGTGGCAGTGTGTGTGCTTGCTCACAGCCAGGGCACTGTAGTTTTTCTTCCTCCGCTTCGTTGACCGTAGTATACACCGTAGCTTTCTTCTTGAGGGTGACGGCGGGTCGTGTTTCTTTCTTCGTACTTGCTACCGCACACGTAGATGGGGCATATGTGTAACGTAATGCCCTGTCCGCTTCTCTCATTAAGAAGCGAGATATGACGACGATCTCTGGGTCAGCTGTTCCCTCGTTTTCGTAGGCGTAGTCGCACCAACGGGAACGGAGATGTGGACTCAGTTTGTCCAGTACTTCTCTTGTCAGCAGTGGATTGAAGAGGTAGCCTCTTCGGTCTATTGTTTTCAACACGCAGATGATGTTTTGTAATTTGACAGCGAAGCTATTGAGGTCGGCTGCTGCTGCTCCAGGTTTCGGTAGCTTCTTCAAGTCTTCGAGCGCCCGGTCTATGATTACCTCGGGTCGCCCAAAGCACTGTTCCAGGGTTTTCATGATTGCGTCTGGATCGGTGGCCGTATGTAGTAGCGCGGCCACTGCTTCTCGAGCTTCTCCCTTCAGGCAGCTTCTTAGTCTCTGTATGTTCTCTGCTGCTGTGATCTGGTACATCTGTGTTGAGTCTCTTAAGGCTGCTTTAAAAGCCAGCCACTCGTTGGCGGCTCCGGTGAACGTAGGCAGGTCGGTGTGTCGCGGTCGTGGTCTGGCCATCTTCTCAAGTGTGGCGGCCAATTGGTCGATGCTGTTTCTCGTTCTGGTTGGAGTCGGCGATCGTGCCCGAGGTACCTCAAACCTTATCTGTCTTGGTTCTTCTCTGGTTCCCCTTGCTGCTTCCTCCCCCCGTGCGTCGATCGGATTGGTTCTCAGCCACTCGTCTACTCTCTGATGCGGTGCCTCAGGGACAGGTTCGTCGTTTATTGACTCTTCATCGTTGATGGCAGACACCTCTGCAGCTAGTCTTTTCTTCACCAAGTCTGCTTCCATTTCAAGTTGTTTTCTCTGGAGCGCCGCGAGTCTCTCAGCAGCGTTTAGTTCCGCCATTCGTAGTCGCGTCGTGACACTTGTGTTCGAGCGGTGTGAACGTATTGATTGTGTCGGTGATCTCGGTCGTTGTCTCACAGTCACTGTCGTTTGAATTCCCGAGGGCCCGGCGATGCTGGTTTCCGCTGGTCTTGAAAAGGGTGAGGCCGGCGGGTCGAGTGAGATTCGTCGTAATCGCTCTTGTTCTATGCGTTCTTGTTCACGGCGTCGAATGGCTTCTTGTTGCTCGTTGCGTCGTTGTTCTTCAACCTCGGCCAAGTCAGAGTGACTTCGAGTGATAACCATTTTAATATTTTGCTTGAACTTACGTTTCAATACGTCTTCGGTTCGTTGTCCGGCACGTGGATGGTGACGACGTGGTCTAGGTCCGATCGGTTCGTCACGGAGCTAGGCACTCTAGGTCGGCACTAACACTGTCGGTTTGAGTCGGCGCACAGACGGTTCGGGTCGTGTCGGCACGCAGACGGTTCGGTCGGTCGCTGCCCGGCACGTAGATGGTGACGACGTAGTCTAGGTCCGGTCGGTTCGTCACGGAGCTAGGCACTTTAGGTCGGCACTAACACTGTCGGTTTGAGTCGGCGCACAGACGGTTCGGGTCGTGTCGGCACGCAGACGGTTCGGTCGGTCGCTGCCCGGCACGTAGATGGTGACGACGTAGTCTAGGTCCGGTCGGTTCGTCACGGAGCTAGGCACTCTAGGTCGGCACTAACACTGTCGGTCTTGATCGATGCGCAGACGATTCGGTCGGTCGCTGCCCGGCACGTAGATGGTGACGACGTAGTCTAGGTCCGGTCGGTTCGTCACGGAGCTAGGCACTCTAGGTCGGCACTAACACTGTCGGTCTTGATCCCGGCGTCTGCTGGCAGCTAATTAGTCGATAATTCACTTCACTTAGTTCTTAATCCGGCGCTCGGAGGACCAGACTGTAGTGGACTGTATTAAATGAGTGTTTTCCTGTTGGTTCTTGTGTTTTATTTGAAGTGTTCTTGACTCACAATTAAACTGCACATAGATTTTCACCGTTTATTATTCGGACAGCAATTCGACAATTTACAATTTTTCAATGGATCGTACGTGTTCTGCTAAGGCCGCCTATATATATCGTCTGGGCAGCGGGGCGCACGTCGCGGTCGTGTGTCGTTACGCCCCCTGCCCATTGGCCAATAGCTACTCGTAGCCCGGCGGAGCGGCGTGAGCAGGTTTCGACAGGTCGAGACCTGCTCGCTACAGGAATGCTGGTCCGCCGGACCTTACAATATTAACCAATCAAACAACGTCTTATCTTTATTTACTAAACTTAGTTACCTAGTTACGTATATCTTATTTACTTACAACAATAAACATTTTATTTACATGTTATCCACTAAGTTAACAGTCATACAGTTTATACTTTACATTATAATACGCTAGTTTTAACAAGGAATTCAAGGAATATTGAACAATATACTTTAATCATACTATATAAAGGCATATATGTGAGACGTTTATCTCGTCGTTTGTTATAGCTTAGTGGCTATGTCTCGGCGTCCGTTACACTCTTAACGCTCGTAACCCATAACTTGGACCAAACTTTAAAGCCGTCCTCAACCATTTGGTAGTGCTTTTATGTCCTCACAAATGTCTTATGCTTTGTAACGCTGCGGCATGTAATAACGACCAAAAATATGCATGAGACCTGTCACAAAATGAAGGTTATATAAAATTGTGGGAAAACTACATTTCAACGGGGACATTTTGATGAATTTTATTGCAAAAATTAACTTCCCTGACTCAGTGAATGCTGACTCACTTCGTATAGATGGCAAAGGTGAAACTGTTTGGGTTAGTAATACTACCAGCTTTCACTATGATTAATTTAAATTGAACGATTTATAAGCGGATTGTGGTTTGTATATTGTCATATGGAATTATGAGTTCGGGAAACTTTTGATATTTATGTTAAGGATGTTATAACTTTTTAAAATGACTAATGCAGATTAAGTGATTTAAAGAAGCTTGCGGTTAAAGTATTGATTACACAAATAAATTTTCTGACTAAGATATTTTTTCTGCGGCGTCATTGTATTATTTTTCTCACGGGTTAAGTATGAATGCTTAAAATTATATTTGTACTAGCTGACGCCCGCGGCTTTGCCCGAGTGATACCAAAAAAAAGTATCCTTTGCATTATTCTAGACCATAATCTACCTCTGTGCCAAACTTCATCAAGATCCGTTCAGCTGTTTTAACGTGAAAGAGTAACAAACAGTCATACATCAATCCATACATCCTCACAAACTGGGTAACTTATGGTAACGTATCTGGACCAGTTTTTAATTAGTTTACTTCCCATATATGATGTTATTCTAAATGACCCAATATGAATTAAATTCGTAGCTAGTTGGAAATTCATCATTATGCTAGACTAAGATAACTCTTGTATTAATAATAGTGAAACAATTTCTCATTAAGTACTTTCCTTATACATTCAACGTTTCATAAAGTCATTAATTTCAAATCATGGTTAATATATTATTTTCTGGTAATAATTCGAAATCACTATTAATTTTGATAGTTCTTAGATGAAATAGCCTAATATTAAAATTACACAGAGCTGGTGTTTCATTGCCTATTAACACTTGAAACGCCATGATGAACAGTTCATCCGTGATCATAGCGTTTGCAACATCGCCTAAATATCGGAAACTCGAATATAACAAACATGGTAAATATCCCGTTTCAGGTGTTAATAAAAATTACGGAAAACAAACTCATTGTGTTTAAACAATTGAATTCAATCTAATTTTCCTTTATAAGGTGGTGGTGGTAACTAGCTTCCGCCCGCGACTTCGTCCGCGTGGCATAGTTACTTTGGGCTAACGCTAACTTTAACACGCGTTTGGATAGAAAAAAAAATATCTTTCTCCCCCCTTTCTTCCCTCTTTTTCCCCTTTTTCTCATTTTTTTAGCCTATGTCCGTCTCCAGGATCCTAACTATCTCTGTACCAAAATTGAACAAAATTGGTTGGGCCATTTAGGCGTGAAGACGTAACAAACAAACAAACTCACTTTCGCTTTTATAATTGGTAAGGCTGTACAATAGTGTACTGTATTTTGTAGTAAAAGTCGTATGTTGAAGGAATAAATAGTACCTACATTGGATATATAGTACATGGGAACACCCACGGTATCACGTTTCGTTTCGAATCAAACATCCTATTATAGGGGTAAGGAAATTGCACTTTCTTGAATCCTTGGATGGTTTAGATTTGCGGGTCGTTCGCTCAAGAGATTACAGTTTCAATGTTGGATTATCTAAATACCCTCGTAATTTCTCTTAAATAATTCAGAATTAAAAGCGTTCGTTTGTTTTCAGTTTGCGAACAGTTTAATAAAGTGCTATCTAAATAGAGAAAACTCTAATCAAAAGCATATTTATGTATTTAAACGTAGTTTAATTAATTCAATTTTGATTTGAGTTCTTGTTTGTTGGCAAACTCTTGTTGGAAAATATTGGACTGAATATCGGAGAAAGTTACTTGTTATTGTTTGCCTAATATAGTTAAGTTATAAATTGACGTCAAGTTATTAACATTTTGTTTTTTTTTAATAAAGAGTTTTTTTTTCAACCCTCATTTAAATGTTGGGTCACCTTTATTTTGTTTAGTTTACTACTTCACATTATATTATTGTGTGGTAGTTCTGAGAAGACATGTATTATTTCAAAATGGCTGTGACATGCGGCTGGACAATCACACAGACAGACAGGTGGACAGGACGATTTTATAAGTATTTAGTTTTTTGCTATTTGGCAACGTAACGAAAGGAGGCTTAATGCAACAAGTAACAGATGCAAACAGCGTGTCTCAGATGTTTCTAACAAATCACTAGTCAAATAAACCAATCAATGATTGTTAAATGATAAATGATGTTTATTTTGCAAGTAGGTTTTCACAAACACTTTTACACGTCTTTTTTTTAAAACTAGATGAGGCCGGTGTTGTCAACTTACATGAGGACTATGCAGATTAGGATATTTTAAAGAAAGCACCACACTGATTAATTGGACCTGTCCAGTCAGTGCAAGCATTTGTCAGTTATCGTGTAGCTTGACTCATAACCCAAGAAGCTCAACGACACGACGAATAATACCAAAAAAAGGACATTGTTCTTAAGTCTTACCTACCACACCAAGATGCAAACTGAAGTAACAGTAATCATTTTCCATAATGAATACACAAATCTCCCACAACCACGTAACATTTCATACGATCTCGTAATTACATGTAGAATTATTTAACAGCTCAGTAGTTTATAACGCTAACTATTAGTGCACAATGGCGCATTAAACTTTTACTTTTATTACGTAATAGGTTAAATTTAACTACAACTATTACGCATAATTTCGTTCTGACTATTGCAACTTTATGATGACAAAATTATTGGGTCGGTTCTTTTGTACAGTGACGTGCAAAAATGTACCTACACAGCTTGAATAATCAGTAAAGTATCGTCATAAACAAATTTCGATACCGACCGAATCTTTTAAAAGGCCTACAAAACCCTTAGATTTTTTTGGAATATGGCCCTTTGGCGCGATGGCAAAAAAAAACAAAGTGACATAATAATGCAACCAAAAACTTATGCCAATCCTGTCATGATAAGAAATGATACGCTTCGCCACTGCTTTAGGTAGGTCGTAGATCCTCTAGTTACGAACACAGACCAAAGCAATAAGTCGGTAACATGCTATTATGGACTTTTTGCTGTTATGGCGAAGGTACAATAAACCTCTACATAATATTATATTATTAATATTTTATGTAAGACAATGTATGTTTTTTTGAGATTTCAAATCTTGTAATAGACAACACAAAAATATTTCACAAAAAATACTTTAATTTGATTTATCAATGTCCTTAATATACACGCACTGAAGCAAAATAGTAAAACTTTTCTCCTGACAAAATTTGATCTAAAAAAACAAATTTAGCTTAATAGATTCATATTTTTTCTCAAGACTGTCAATACCTACGACGATTCAAAAAATAATTGCGTACCTGTCAAAGACGTCGAACAAAAGATTACGATGCTACTACAAAGGTATGTCTGATTTGGATCTATAAAATTAATTATCGTTTCTTATTAATTGTTTGAGCAACCTTTCGACGAAAATTCTTTTTGGGTCAATGATGTTCGTAAACATTTGGGCTTCTTAATTTGCTCTTGTCATTTCAACAGTAATGTCTTACATTATTAATTGGTTGGTGTTTTAATTATGTTTGATGTGTTCTTGTGTTCCAACATTTGCAATTTGTTTTTAAAGTTTAGATTCTGTTATGTAATATAAATGATGTAACTTAAAAGTTTGATGAATTGAAAAGTAATTAAATACAGCTTCCTGTATATTGCTTCAATAATAATTATCAATATTGCGTTCAATTATATTCAATTAAATGTGCAGAAATTAAAATAATATAACGCGCCCATGATAATTTCCTTCTTACTGCTCTGGTTTTCTTAAAGCTTCTTTCCCTGTCCAGGCGCTCCTCTGGAATGCGCTTCCTCTGAATACCAGGATGGCCACCAATCGGTTTACTTTTAAAGTAAAAGCTCGGGAGCATTTGCTAAGCTGGCTGATTCGTCTCACCAAATTAAATGGTTGTCTGTTTTTCTCCATGTATTTTTAACTCTCTTCAGTTTATTTTGTTTGTATGTATGTATAATTATAAATATTTATCGTTATATTTTATTTGTAATTGTTTTCTCGAAAACTTACTGTTATGCACCCTGCACCTACTATGTTTTCTATCTGCATCACCGTAAAATAGACTGGTAGAAAATGCCCAAAGCGTTAAGTCCGCCTTCGTACATGTGCACAAAGTTTTAATAAATAAATAATTAAACGCATTTCACAGGAAACAGAAATTAATTTAAAGTTGTATATATTAAAATGTTGCCGAATACTTTTTTAAATTTTGCAATTAAACATTCAGTCGGAAAGAATGGAATCTTCTGTGAAAATTCACTCAATGGTTTCTTTAATCTTGTCAACGTTACAAAGGAAAATCCTTTCCCAAAATAACGAACAAAACAACTACAATTTATATCTTAAGAGCCCAAAATTAGTGAGGCTCTATTTAGCGGAACACCATCTGTCCTCGGTGTCCCCGTTTCAAGCTCGTATTTCAAAAGCCTGTCAAAATTTCAGCTTCAAGAGAGGACTGTTGAAACAAAGAGCGAATGGCATCTGTTGAACGTCCAGCCTCCGGCGGAGACTCTCTGTAATCATCCGACATTTTGAAGAACGTAATTGGTGGGCTAATGAATGCCGCCTAAGGCGAAGCTCCAGTTTACGCAATGAATCGGCTGTGTCACTCGCGGTCTCTTGAACTTGTTACAAGCAAATATGAGATGGGAACTTATAATGATATACAATTTTGTTTTGTTCAATTTTTTTCGTCATTTTTTTAATGTTAAGGTATAGGTCAGTTGGGACTAGTATGGCATATTTGTACATGCTTGTAGGTATATGATTTGTCACAATTATGTAGTGTTATTCAGTTCAAGGGAACGGTTAAGTTATAATTATGTGAAGTGAATTATAACGACGACAAAGTTTGTTGCATGCACCTACTCGAACTTTTTTATGGACTTTTGCAAGAAAAGTGAGTTGATTACCTACATGCCAATTAATTTTACTCAACGGAGTTGCTTTTTTGAACTTGGAAGACAAGCTATAGGTACAAGTTTTCATGATTCCTCTCGTGAGTTCAATTCTAGCATCATCATCATCAGTCTGCCTAGGCTTTTCCCAACTATGTTGGGGTCGGTTTCTAGTCTTACCAAATGCAGATGAATACCAGTATTTTACATGGAGCGACTGCCTATCTTACATCCACAGTCCAGTTAGTACTGGGTAATACTATACTCCTTGGTAAAACTGGTTGTCAGAATTTCGGGTCATTAACGACCTAAACCGACTGTCAAAGATCTACAAATGACAACCAGGATTATTATTATGTAACAGGTGGTCACCCATCCACAGACCAACCTCGGCAAGCGCAGCTTCACCTAAAGATCGACCCGAGTGGCTGCTATTATTTAGCCACGAGTCCAATTCTAGCAATTCAAACAAATTCAAAATCGTAAACATTATGCTTCCTTGAAATAACTTAATGTAAAACAAGCACCGCTTTATACCGTAGATGTCTGCTTGAGTCTAAGTATTCGAGACTAACTTAATAAAGCAAGTTCCTCGCAACTTAAACACAAAGCACTATAGTTTGGCTCTCAAAATACTTTTAAGTGTATGCTAAAGTTATTTCCAAGTGTTAAACTGTTTTCATAATGTAACAACGTTATATTTTATCTAGCAATGTTGTATTTCGAGACATTTTATAGAATTGTTTTACTAAGCTGGTGGAGAACTTCGACGATTTTGAAGATTAGCACTGATGTATCCTGCCGGGGTTGCGGGTTGTTCGAAAGAGATACCGCGGCCCCGGAACGTAAAGGGCAATAGAAGGAACATGGGTGGGTTTTAGTCAGTAAAAGTCTGACACTCCCCCCCGCTCCACCCAGAGCGGGGGAAGTTATTTGATAATTGCCCACCACAAAAAAATAAGCGCTGATGTATTGATATTATCATGGCTATATATAAAGCATATTTAGCAATCAATAAGATAATCTTGTCAATGAAGAAACTTCTTAAGGTTTTGCTAATGAAAATAATATTGTTAATGTTGATGTCCCCAAGAAACTGATTTGCAGAAGATCATGTATAGAGGTGAAACTGACTGATTGAAAACCATTACATTCGAATTCAGAATCATACTTTTTTTTGCGGGTAAATCATCAAATAACTTCCCCCGCTCAGAGTGACGCAGACAACGCCGTCAGACTGGACTGACTAAAACCCACCCATGCTTCTTCTTTTGCTCTTGATGTTCCGGGGCCGCGGTATTTCTTTCGAACAACCCGCAACCCGGGCGGTGGCCTTGGCAGGCTCCTCTGCTTTGCTGTCATCTCTTTGAGGCGCGTATGGAACACTAACGCGCCGTCGACACGGTTTCAGAATCATACTGAGTGGTTTCTTCAGCGTAAGTTTTTTGATTTAGATACCAGCTGATAATAACACAATCCGATAATCACAAATACTTTCCCATCAATGCATAATCCAAAACACCATTCTCCATGTCACACCTTATAATGATCAAATACAAGATCTTAACACAAAACTACCACGTTCCGTTACGGCCAGCAAAAAAACCATTACTAAAGATAACAACGCATGTTTACACGATGATCGTCTACCAATTGAACACAAATATTATATTGACACCTTTCTGTTTGCTGAACTGCAAGTGACTACTAATACTTGTGTAAACGTGGGGTAATCTCTGTGTGATATCTTGTTTGAGCTTTTTGTGTTCGGTGTTAGGATTGTTTACTTCTTTATCTGCTGGTAAAAGGTTTGATGTATCGGTTTTTTGTCGGGTATTGTCATCATTATATTCAACTGTAATTTCTTCAGATATGACGTCACCATCTTTGAATTTTTCTTCCATAATTTGAACCAGAAAAACGGTCTCTCTTCCCTGTTTTTTTTAACACGATGAAAAATATTCACTAGTCATTTTGTCACGTGCATTAACTTTCTTTATCTGCTGGTAAAAGGTTTGATGTATCGGTTTTTTGTCGGGTATTGTTTCCCTGTTTTTTTTTAACACGATGCATGTCACGTGCATTAACTTCATTGATATCAATACAAACAAAAAGGTATCGTATTAAAACGTTTTTTGTTTGATAAACCGCAAGTGACTGTTAAATACTTGTGTAAACATGGAGTAATCTTAGTGTAATATCGTGTTTGGGCTTTTTATGTTCTATATTATACTGACAAAAGATCTCATGAATCGTTAATATATGAGGTATTATAATATTCTTCTGTCATTCCTTTATTTTGTTATGAGCATGTGTCTGTATATGTCTTCTTTCCCTGATTGGTTTTTGTCTAGTCAATTTGCCAGCTGTATATTATTTTTGGATATTTCATCACTATACATATATTATATTTAAATCTTTCTGTTTGCCGTATTACTATTTTGCTATTGTGACTACTAATTATAGTTTATAGGGTTATATTAATGTGATAAATCTTCTTTGGACTATTACTGCATCAATTTTTATTCTGTTAAATCGGTTGTTTGTTAGATATTTTGTTATATTTTTTTGACAGTTTGACGCTGTGGCTGAGCAATCGACTGCTGCGCTGCGTGTCGAGGGTTCGATCCCGGCACAGAACAAATATTTGTATGGCCTACAGGTTGTTGTTTCGGGTGTAGCTGTTTGTGTATGTGAGCTTAAATGTTTGTAAACGCACCCACGATACAGGAGAAATTCCTAGTCCCACACTAGGAATTTCTCCTGTATCGTGGGTGCGTGCAACGTAATTTAAAAAAAAAACATAATTTTGCAGCCATTTTGTATGCTACATTATTGTCATCCTTTTTAAATGTTTCTTTCATCTGAAAGCACTACATGCATTTTTTAAACTTACAATTTAGGTTTGAATCGCGGTTAGAAGTGATCATTCCGTCTTTAGGCTAGTATTATTTAGAGGATATTTAAATCAAATCTTTACAACGGGTGGTCCACTACTTAGCGTGACTGAACTATTTAAGATAGCAGACATCTGTTGTGAAGACTATCATTATCAAAATCCCGATTCTTTATAATAATTAGATTAACCTTCAAAATATATAAAAAATAAGTGAGTTGATGTCTCAGTTCTTGTTGAAGCTGTCTTTATAACTTTTGTTGTTATTTTAGCTACAACACAAACTTTTGTTTATAAAATAAAAATAAACCTTAATGAAGCACTTTTCCTGTTGACAGCAATGCGGACAAATTTTTAGACGTCCGGTAATTATTTTACCATTTTTATACTTGCACATATTGTGATTATTAGTTTATGTCAATTTGTAGTTTGTAAATAATAGTTGTAAATATAATGAGAGAAATAAAGATAAAAAATAAACAAATATAACTGCTACCTTACTTTTTTTAAATATATTTTTTCTCTGTTTAATATTTGTGTCTTTTGTTGCATCAAATAAATAAAGATTAAGATAAAGATATATTTATTGCATAACTGTGTACATGAAGTTCTTAATAATAAACATTACATTTTTTGTTCCAACAGTCTACCCAAGTCGGATATGCAATAGTATTTTATGAGATTTAGTGACATATAAAATATTATTTTTTAGCAAAAAATTCATGCAGATTATATAATACATTATCAATTAACATTTTTTTCAATTTATTTTTAAACATATTTCCATTCAATTGATTTGATTTGATTAAATGATTTATCTATCTATCTATCTATGATATAATCGTGTTTATTAATTCATTCAATTCATGTATTAGTCAGTTTAAAACTTCATAAAAAGTCAATAGCTTTGGTGTAGTGTCTACTTATTTCTACTTTATTTCTTATTTCAGCCATAGAACACTAGTATTTTACCATAAATTACTTCAGTAACATCAAATCATTTAGTACAACTTTCATTTTTACTTGATTTTCCGAGAAATCGTGAAATATGAGTCGGTTGTACCATAAAGAAGTTTCAGCGTCGGCAATAAGCGTCTCTTAGAATTTATATATACGTTTAATGTTTTAATAACAGCCTACGCTAGTAAAATCAAATATATACTAATAATATAATGCTACTACCTACAAGTTAATTGAATAGGAATTTATTGGTTTACCAGTTGCGTGTTCAACTGTATTTACATATACTAAACGTTCGTGTTGGTTACTATATTTACCTTGTAAGTCGGATTGCAGAAAGCGCCTTTGAATTTAGTTAAACAAAATGTGTATTTTTTAGTCTTTTCGGATTACGAGATTCTAAAACACTCTGAAACACACACTAATGAAACTTTACATTCATAAAGACATATTTAATTTTAGATGCTTACTGCAAATGTTGTTATCTTTTAAGTTTTAGCCTATATGTGTTGTTTGTGGAGGAAAAATAAAGATTTTTTGTATTTTGGATTTTGTATATTCTATCACCACTCGAGTGAAACCGCGGGGCGCAGCTAGTATTCAAGAAATTAGATATAAGAGGTTTAGAAGGAAACAAAGAAAACCTTTGCCCAGCAGTACAACATAATAAGTGAGTAGCAAAAAGCATAGATTTTAAGTATAATTGCTGATGAAAATTATGGCTTTTTTATTGCCCCAAAAGGAATTTCTCTCGTATCGTGGGTGCGTTTACAAACATTGAAACTCACATACACAAACAGCCAGACCCGAAACAACTATTTGTGGGCCATACAAATATTTGTTCCGTGTGGAAATCGAACCCGCGAAACGCAGCGCAGCAGTCAGCCACAGCGCCAACCGTGTCGTCAAAAATTATAGTTTCTTTAAGAATACATCCAATACGATGCTATAAGTCACCAAATAACACAACATATAAATGTAAAAAGGAAATTATGATCTATAATGCCCTTTGAAGAAATCTTCAAAGATCTTGCAGGTTCCGACAAATATGTCTTCCGATAACGTTGTAATAATATTTAATTAGGGCTGCTTGACATGAAACATATTTGACAGCCATTGTTGCCAACTTTAAGAACAATCTGCGTTTTCCTTGAGTAATTCTAAACGTATGAGGAATTAAGGATGTTCGTAAAAGAAAAAAAATGGAAAGTAACATTAATATGGCCATTATACCCAGACATGGATACCAAATACTCCTTTTGTTTCAAACCGATAAGTTCGCTGTCTTACAGACCGTCTTAAACAATAGTAGGTATCTAAGTTTTCAAGCTGTAACTTAGAGGCAATATCGTAATATATTAGAATTCATTGCGCCTTGCAGCACTGAAATACAATAGACAATGTTCGTAAAATGGATACTTATATTTTACGTTTTATTTAAGTACAGGCAATGCACATAATCGTGTGTCATCTAACTCTTTTTCTTATAGTTTTAAGGCATATATTGGAATAATTGACGTGGCGTGAAGTGTAAAGTATCTATCAGATACAACTAGTTGGTGTTACGTTGATTATTGAGCAATAAAAGGATAACTGGACACTCGCTACTTAAACATGGATGTAGAAAGCGTTTTTAGTACAGAACATAAACATAATAGCTGTAATATCGTAAAAAGGAAACAATATTTTAGAAACAAGGTACGGATGATACGAATTGGAAGTTCTCCGGAATTGCAGGTTCTCCGGGGTTGCAGTTTGTCCAGGGTTGCTGGATCTCCGGGCTTGCGGGTCCATATTCATATCTTTATTGCATTCCATAATGTCTGAAGATCTTAAAATAGGCTTAAAGCTAAGGTACAATTACGGACCCTGTAGGGCACAGTTAACAAATTCTTAATATTAATTACCAAATTATAAATAAATTATTCATATTGAAATCAACAAGATTATTAAATTATACTTATTCATTTATGAAGCAGTATGGTAACACAATAGCTAGTAAAAAGTAGTGAACACATAAAGAAACTTTCTTTTCAGACGAAAATAAAAAGGACCTTAGATTCCCAACGTATATTACATCATCAACGTCTATTCTTTCGTAATCAACATCATTATGACAGTGGATGAAATACGTTACCCACAGATCCACCCGTATTTTCTTTTCGTACTGAAACTTATTCTTGAAATTATAAAAACTAAATTATAACAAAAATAAAATAAAAATTGAGATCAGTTGTATTGTATTGTATTGTATAACGGGCTGGTGTCCGCAACTCCACATCTTATTATAGGAACATATTGTTATGATTAAAATTAAATTTATTCGTATTTATCAAATTAAATTAAAGCACACTTTACAATAATAGTATCTATATATCGACTAATAATGTTTAGGTCCTCCGGAGTTGCGGGTTCTCCGGGTTTGCGGGTCCTCCGGAGTTGCGGATTCCTATTCTTCTTTTCTCCTATTCCTATTCCTATTATTCCGTAACTAACCTTTTAGCTTTAATACTTAACCCATTTTATCGTTTACCATCAACATCCATACCTTTATATTTTCAAAAGGGATATCATCAAAAAACTTCAGCTCTAAGAGGAGCGGGAAATAGTGTCAAACTTTTATTGTCTAAAACCCACCCATGTTCCTTCTTTTGCCCTTTATATGTTCCGGTATCTCTTTCGAACAACCCGCAAACCCTGAGAATCCGCAATCCCGGAATATTATACGGCTTAAATATGGTTATTATTTTCACAACTACAATGTTCAAGAGTAAAGTAGAAGCAGCTTTATATGCTTAAAAACCTCTTTAATATAGCGTAGCATCGTTAAAAACTTGGTGCATGTATTATATTCTCGCTCCTAGCTAATTACCTAACAAGGCACATGTCTTTACGTTATCAGCCAGTCAATTTCACTTCATTACCGACAGAATACACGTTATAAGATCCACTGTTACCGGTAACTTGAAGTTTTGAATTTACGGTTGTTTAATAGTCTAGAAACTGCTTTTGTAATAATATTCTGAATGGAAAATGTTGTGTAGTTGTTGGTTTAATGATGATGTTGGTTTTGCAAATATGAAATTCGGTTGGATTTTTGTTAAAAGAATATTCAGTAAGAAAATAATCGATCTCCAAAAAATACTAAAAGGTAAAAAATAAATGTACTTCCGGAAGTCGGTGACTTTCGTTTTTTTTTGCCACCGACTTTTGAACGTAAAATTATTTTCCACTTTTTAGTTTTTGTTTTTAGAAATCGGTTTTTTTTTTTGCAAAAAAAACTTTATATATGCCTTTTTAATTATGTTACTATGGTATCTTCTAAACAAACAATATCAAGCATTCAGTTACCATTGTTACTAAAAGATATCTATAATGATAACTATAATACATTTTTTTTTCAATGCCTATATCCATATAGACATTGAAAAAAAATGTATTATAGAAAATAACTCAGAAACTACCCAAACAATATAAATAAAATTGAGATGGAAAATAATTCTGAAAATCAGCCCATAATCGACAGAAAAATCGAGTAAAAACAAACGTTTTGGAAAACGTTTGAAATGTACCTAATAAACAACAAAACCCCTATAATAGGGAGCGAGCCTATTGCCACCAGCGCACATCGGCTTCTACAAAGAACTAACTGATGGAAAACCCCCAGACAAAAGTTGGTGGTTAAGCGTCGTCCATACATTTTTTTTTTCATTTAAAACTAATGAGGGCCCCTAACACTCTCCGTTACCAGTAACACGCCTGTGGTATTGAATCGCATTCACGTTTAATAGCTAGCAAACTGCTTTTGCGCTCCAATTCTATGTATAATAATCTCTAGTAGTTTAGAGATACTTTTTATTTATGTAGAGTTGCTGATACCCGATTTAATCTCTGTCATTTTCCTCCTTCTTATGTTGCCAAGATCTGGGTGTGGTATTGCGTTAGCACTTTAAGTAAATGAATTGAAACAGATATACATTGATTTAATTAATTAGCCAATCTACATTATATCATAATATATTAATTAAGAATCTCTTTCTTGTGTCTTGAAGATAATGCTGACAGGTGGGATCAAATCAATAGTTCAGATAAATGTATCGTTATCGAGTCAAAACGTCAAAATACACAAAGTTTTAATAACAATAACCTTTATTTATGATCGGTCGGAAAGAATTGGTTTATTTACTTACTGTCAGCTAGCAGGCCGCGGCTTCGCCCGCGTGATGATCCGAAAATAAAACCTGTGTTATTCTAGACTATAATATAGGTACATCTGTGTCAAATTTCATCAAGATCCGTTCAGCCGTTTTGACGTGAAAGAGTAACAAACATACATTCATCCGTCCACACAAACATTCGCATTTATAATATTAAATAATAAATAGGATATTTTTTTACCGAAGTAAAAAAAATATTCTACTAAAAGAAAAGGCATTACTTTAAATCGTTCAAAATCTAATTTGATACAAAACTTAACTTCCGAACCAACTAAACTAAATCAATCAGTCACACAAAAAAAAATATAACAATTTAACAAACACGATGCAGCAGCTCTATACAAATCGCCATCATTAAGCGGGCAGGTTGGAATGCTGCTTGCCTGTCCCGCCACGCTTAACATCTGATATTCGATACCGCACTATCTTTCTATCTGCTACCTAATGTCTTCTACATTGCACAGTTGTTTGTCTTTGATTGTTTGTTTGTCCTTAATGTCTTTAGAAACTCCTTGATTTTGTCGTCGTTTTCGATTGTGTTAATTTTGTTTTTATTTTTCTTGAACTTTGCGTCTTTTTAACTCGATATGGATTCTTTTACCCTATCAAGTGCAAATGATGCAACACTAACATAATTATTATTAAATGTGCTTGTAACTCTATGTGCCTGGTCTGAATTAAATATTTTTAATTTCAATTTAAAACCCTTGTTTGATTTTTATGACTAGTTGGCGCCCGCGGCTTCACCCTAGTGATAATCAAAAAAAAGTATCCTTTGTGTTAGTCTAGACTATAATCTACCTTTGTGCTAAATTTCATCAAGATCCGTTATGCCCTTTTGACATGAAAGTGTAACAAACATCCATACATCCATACAACTTCCTCACAAAAATTCGCATTTATAATATTACTAGCTGTCGCCCGCGTGTAATTGAAAAAAAAATATTATGTGTGTTATTCCAGACTATAATCTACCACTGCGCCAAATTTCAGATCCGTTCAGTCGCTTTGACGTGAAAGAGTAACAAACATCCATCCATCCATCCTCACACACATTCGCATTTATAATATTGGTAGGATAAGTAGAATTTCGTGGAAGGCTGGCACATGGGTTCGCGAAAGGTGGAAAGAGTAAAGGGAGGCTTGTGCTCAAGAGTGGAACAGAGCCGGCTAGGAAAAAAATATATTGATGGCAATAGGCTCGCTACTTATTACATGGGACTCTTACAATTAGGCACACCTCTCACTAATGCTCCGGAGATTACAGGCGTGAAGTTATAGTTATAGAATTATATACAGCTATCTATGACATTTATCTTAGTTAATAAATTTATCTAAGGGAAATATAACCATACGCAAAATACGCGCCTCAGACGTGGAGTTGCGGACACCAGCCCGTTTTACAATACAAGGGAAATATAATGCATTTAGCAGAGGGGCCTCCCAGGGCCACCGCTTGCCGAGGTTGCGGGTTGTTCAAACCGTGGCCGCAGAACATAAAGGGCAATAGAAGGAACATGGGTGGGTATAAGTCAGTACAAATCTGACACCGCTCTGGGCGGAACGGTGGGGCCCGTTCCGCCCAGAGCGGGGGAAGTTATTTGATGATTTCTCATCTGCAAAAAAAAGGGTGACATTTTAAGTAGACGCTATCTGCTATTTGAACCAAGTTCTATTTAACTTGGATCATACTAGAAAGATAAGACTTTCATGATAAGTTTTAAAATATGAAAGTTCATTCCTTGTAACAGTTTGAAAGGTCAAATGGAAATTTCTTAATTAGAGACCACCGGAAAATGTTTAACAACTTCAATATCTGGTCTTCTAAGAATTTGACTAATAGTATTCAATACTGTTTAAAACCTTTTTAGTTTGTTTGTAAATTGTACTAATATTATAATTTAAAAAAAAAAACTTTGCTCCACACTAGGAATTTCCCCTGTATCGTGGCTGCGTTTACATAAATTTAAACTCACATACACAAACAGCCAGACCTGTAACAACTATTTGCAGGTCATACAAATATTTGATCCGTGTGGGAATCGAACCCGCGATACGCAGCGCAGCAGTCGATCGCTCAGCCACAGCGCCAACCATGCTGACAAAAACTGTGCCGATAAATGTATATTATATAAATTAGTGAGGATGTATAGCTACTTAGATGGATGAAAGTATAAAAATGTTTGTTACTCTTTTACACAAAAACTACTAAACGGATTTAGCAAATATAGATTTGGATAGTTTATAGCCTGGATTAACACATACGAAACTTTTGATCTCGGTAGAGCGACCGCGAGTGACAATCACCGAACTTAACGCGAGCGGCAACTAGTCATTACGTTTTTCTGAGACCAGAAGTATAAAGTCACATTCTATTATATTAGCTAGCACTAACGATGGTGAATAAGTCAAATATTTGGTTTGACAGCAACCTCCGCCGAGCTTTTACTCTACAGCTGAGTATCAGTATTTTTACAAATGTATTTTTTGAGAAATAAGAAATCATCAAATAACTTGCCCCGCTCTGGGAGTGGAGGAGAGTGTCAGAATTTTAGCTAAAACCCATCTATGTTCTTTTTTTGCCCTTTGGGTTCCGGGGCTACGGTATCTCTTTCGAACAACCCGCAACCCCGTAATTACATATTATAATGACTAGGCAGCAGAAATCTCATAATTCGTCATATATGAAATTGCCCCAACCTAAGGACTTTTTTGAACAGTTTTTAAATGAGGATGACTAAAAGCAATCTAAACTAGAAACTAGAAACAACAAAAATATGAAAAACCATATCCCAACTCTAGAAATTGTTTAGTCGTTTTCGAGATTATTAATATCAAATTAACACACACGTTTGGGAACTTTATTTGAATTATGAACAGAAGTGTTAATATTATAATGAGAAGATACGCCATTGGAGAAATATCGTATGACGTCATAAATCACGCCTCACGCCTACACATCAAGACAGGTTTCGTAGAAAGGCCTTTGCCCATAAATTTTGTGACTAATTAAATAAGGTTGACTAACATTAATGACTTATATGTATCAAGTAAGACATTAAAATTTTGCGGTTATGATAAAACGTTCGTTCGTTTTTATGAATGACTCATTTGTAATTCGTTGGAATATATTTTATGACAAGTCTTTTAGACCACAATAAATTTAAGTATGTCTCTTAAATCCTGTTTAAATCCGCGATCAAGTTATCTGTCTTTTAATCACGGTGACACTTAATTTGGTTTCTGCCAGGAGTAATATGGTCTGGCTGTGAAAACACACATAGACCTCAATATTTTTAAAACAGAATTAACTTTGTAAAGTGGAACTAAGTAGTTAAGTACGGCCGTCAGGCATACTTAAGCAGTTAATCTGCTACTTTGAAATGAAAAAATAAAGCGTGGGCAAATGAAACTAAAGAAACAGCATTTAATTTTAATAAAAGTCTTGCATTTACTTAACTAGTTGTACCTATTAAGTGGTGTGGTTCGAAAACTTTTCAACTGTTATGGACAAAACTATACCTCGAGTTGGCAAAACTCAAATTTTGGCAATATGTCGATAATAATTATCGACATGTTGATAATCTAGAATACACGTTTGGGTAAATTAAATAAAAACAACAATAAAATTCACACATAGGTATATGTGTATTTGTGTCTGTATAAGAACATACGTTTTCGAAAACAAATAGTTTAATATATATTTTATATAATTTTTGTACCCTATCACAATGTTGTCGTATTTTACCCAAAGATTGACTGGTAGAGAATGCCTTAAGGCATTAAATCCGCCTATGTACCACTATTGTACATGAAGTTTAAATATAAAAATAAACATTGCATACAAGGTATTATAATAATACAGTTTTTTTTTTATTTAATTTATGTTTTCTTTTAAGTTTTATTTTGTTATTTCACTTCCATCGTTTTTAAAGATGAAGAACCCAATACAACGATGTAGTCCCAATTTGCACATTCAGAGACCCCACTCAATAATCACCAACATCAATGTACTGTTTTCAACAATCACAATTTTACTAAACTTATATTTAAACACATGTTTTTGCAAATAAATAAATCTTGAATCTTACTGACAGGGTCCAAATTCGATGGTCCAAATAAGATGTTCAAAACTGTTTTAGCTCTATTTCGAAAAGTAGTAGCATCGGGATTCTATTATGGATATTTTGACAATATATGATTAACAACTTTTATTATTTATTTATTTAAACTTCATGTACAATAGTGGTACATAGGCGGACTTAATGCCATAAGGCATTCTCTACCAGTCAACCTTTGGGTAAAATACGACAACATTGTGATAGGGTACAATACATAAAATATCTAAAACTATTTTTGCGAAAACATATATTTTTATACGGATACTAATACACATATACATATCAAATAAACTAATATATACATTTAAAAATAAAATAAAAAACGAGAACTTTAACAGTAATTACAATGACTTTTAATTGGCAGACGGACCTAAATAGTGGTTACGAACTTTTCTTTTAAAAGTAAATTTACTTTCAGCTTTTTTAATGTCAAAGGGTAGTGCGTTCCAGAGCTTGATTGTCGAAATTACGTATGATTTGGACATAAAACCGGTGCGGTGTAAAGGAATTTGGAGGAGAAGATTTTCGGAAGCCCGAAGGTTACGACTGTGAGAACTGCCCAACACTTTAAAATAAGTTTTTAAATAATCAGGAGCATACGGATCATTCATGACAGAGTACAGCATACAGAGAGATCTGAGGGACCTCCTGAGTCGTATAGGCAGCCATTTAAGCTGAGTACGGAAGGAAGAGATGTGATCATATTTACGAAGGCCAAACACAAAGCGAATGCAATTATTAAGAAGACGATCCAATTTATTGAGAAGTTCCAATTTATTACAATTTTGTACTTAGTCAGCAGTACCTTTGTACTCAAATTTTATATGTTTTTTTATCCTGTCTGGTCTATTGTGTGTAAATAAATAGTTAAATAAATACAATTTTAATGGAAATGTTCCTTAGTACACACGACGGCACATCAACCTGCACAAAACCATTTAAACCTGATCTCTCTACTACGGTGCGCGATCCGTGGTAGAGAGATCATGTTATAATAGTTTAGAATAGGTTGACCAACCGTCGTGTGTACATGCAGAATCAAACCCCTATTTGCTGGTCCTACAACTTCTAAATCCTAAAATAAACAAGAACTAGTGAAAATACACTAATTCTCAAGCTTCGTCGTAACAACAGAGGCACGGATGCAGCCTATTATTGACCCACTGCTGGGCAAAAGGCCACTCTCATTGATGTTATTATCACAACGGGAGGTAATTGACGTAATCGCAAGCCTTGCTATCCGTCTAACTATCTACCTAAGTATAGAGGGATCTGAATAACTAGAGGCTTCACGGGTAAAACTAGAATTTGAAGGACGGGGATAGTAGTGTATTTATGGTTATGTAGTTATTTATGCATACAGATTATGAAACGTCGAGGAAGCGCTTGCAAGTTATGTAACGATGATTGTCACAAAATTCTTTGACGTTTCGGTTGGCGCAGTGGCTGAGCGATTGACTGCTACGCTGTGTTTCGCGGGTTTGATTCCCGCACGGAACAAATATTTGTATGGCCTATAAATAATGGTTTCGGGTCTGGTTGATCGTGTATGCGAGTTTAAATGTTTGTAAACGCACTCACGACAAAGGAAAAAATACTAGTGTGCGGCAAAGTTTTTTAAAGAAAAAAAAATTCTGGTTTTCATAACAGAGAAGTTAGTTGAAGGCAATAAAACAGTTAACAATTAGCCCCGGGCGCCGGGCGCCGCAAGACGACTCCCGGCCACCGTAGATGCAGGCCTGTGGACGGTGAGCAATGGGTAGCTCACCGTCCGTCCGTCTATTGACGACAGGCCGTGTCGATGGCGCGATCGTGTTTCACGCGCGCCTCAAAGAGATGTCAGCAAAGCAGAGGGGCTTGCCAGGGCCTCCGCCTGCCGGGGTTGCGGGTTGTTCGAAAGAGATACCGCGGCCCCGGAACGTAAAGGGCAATAGAAGGAACGCTGGTGGGTTTTAGTCAGTAAAAGTCTGACACGCTCCCCGTTAAGTTATTTGATGATTTTCCCACCCCAAAAAAAAGGCAATTAAACAGAGGTGATGTTTGACAGATTTATAGCTAAACTCTAACATGCGCTTATACAGACACTAATGTCATATTAATTGAAATCATATTTTTAATATATATATAATAATCATATAATCACCAGCTGTATAAAAATACAGCGGTCGTTCACAAAAGCCAACACCTGCAATTTAAAGATACCTAACAGACGCCACAGATGCTGTAATCAACGTAGCCACATACTGGGCAAGAGAAATCTATAAAGTCGTACCATCGACACAAACGAAGAAGAACTAAAAATTATGTTTTCTTTGTTTGGCTTTTTTTTTGTTTGGCTATGGCTTAAAACAGGTTGCAGACCAAGAGCTAAGCTTTGTTCGTTTAGCTTAGCTCGCATAAGTGACACAGTTTTGCATACTTGTTATATAATTTGTAGTCTGTACAAAAGTATGAATAGCTGCGTCAGCTATGCGAGATAAGCTAAACTAACTAAGCTAACTAACTAGCATTTTGTTTGAAAGATTCAGCCAGATCTTACAAACTGCATTTAACAACAAAACGTGGCATACATGTCAACGTCCATATCACAATATTTAACGGCATTTTACAGAGCCGTGTCTGTTTAAGAGAAAACACACACATGGCACTTACAGCTATTTTCTTGCCTTATATTCAATAGAGAATGTATACCGGTTGACGTGTTATTACAACTAGAAACTGACTTAGTAAATGGTCCGTTTGTTTACCTATTCATTTGAGAAAGCGATGTAAATCAGCTGTTTTGTGCAGCGGTAGTTATGTCTCCAGGAAAGTTGGTTTGTTAAGCAGTGTTGGTGAACTCGTTGCAACTTTGTATCCGTATTATATATAATCTACCTCTGTGTCAAATTTCATCAAGATCCGTTCAGCCGTTTTAACGTGAAAGAGTAACAAACATCCATACATCCACCCTCACAAACATTGGCATTTATTAAATTAGTAGGATGACTGCTCCGTTGTTGTTGTTCAATTGATTGTAGGCACAACTGCTGGGGACGAGGTTCTGGGTATTATTCCCGAGTCAGCTCAACAGTGTTATTGGGTTATTCCACTACAAAATTCTCAGTAACAGCCCTGAGTTTGCAAGTTTGCGGTATGATACCTCCGTGCTTTAGAAAGCACGTTAAGCGGCCGTTGGTCCTGCACCTGATCGCTCTGCAGTCGTATCGGAATGCCTTCCCATCGGACTATGAGAGTAATGGAAGAGAGAGTGCACCTGTGCCTGCGCACACACTTGGGCACTATAGTATTTCCCGCGCAGATGGCTAACTAAAATATTGACGTGGCGGAAAACATTAAGACATTAAAAAAAATGGCTTAAACTTCGGAACCATACGTTCGAATTGAAATAAAGTATATTAGTGTAGGATAGCTCATTTATTGAGGAAGGCTATATACATATCATCATACGATTTAAATGATTTTGAGGGTCGTCTGTATGGTTTTTCAACATAGTTGGATCCTGTGGGTGGCACTGTATGTTGTCGATATCAAAGATTGTGACTGTCAACTGCCTAAGAAATTAGAAGTCAACATTTTTGTATTAGCAAAACTTGACCTTGGCCTAAGTCCAATAAAACGATACAAAAAGAAAAAGATTAACAAAAGAACTTGCGTCACTTCTTATACAAAGTATTATTCTTTCCAAAACCTGCTTAAAAAGAGTACGTTTAAGAAAGAAAAGACCAACATTAAACCCAAAATAAAACCTCAACATATTTTCCAGGCAGCATTTCAAACAAGCCTGAGCCAATTTCAGCAGAACGGCCGCCGTGGTCTAAAACTGGCATCGCAACCCTTCACTGGACGGGAAGCTAATAAAGCGTAGAAGTTTAAAGTTTTAATTAAAAAGGCCCGGTAATTAGATACGGCCTGTGGATATGTTAATTAATCCACGGGTTAATTCTTCAAAACAGTGCCATTGTTCCCGGAGTCATAAAAATTGCGTACCTTTGGAGAAACAGACGGCTCTGGATTAAAGTTGATTTTTTGAAGTTGGAACGATTTTGGTATTGTTCTCAATAGTATTGTTTTTTTTTTGCGTATATATTAGGTACATCCTTACTTCCTTACTAATATTATGAAAGTGAAAGTGAGTTTGTTTGTTTGTTAGTTTGTTTGTTACGTCTTCACGCCTAAATGGCCAAACCGATTTTGATGAATTTTGGTACAGAGATAGTTGGGACCCTAGAAACGAAGAAAAGGGGTAGAAAGAGGGCAGAAAAGGGGAGACAAAGATATTTTTTTTTTCGATCATCACGCAGTTTAAAGTTAGCGTTAGCCCAAAGTAACCAAGCCACGCGGACGAAGTCGCGGGCGGAAGCTAGTAATAATATAATCCAAATTTACCACTTTTAATATTGGTAGCTAAAATCTTAAATGTATTATAATAGTTTATTCGTGAAAGAATTAAAATTATGTTCATGAAACATTTTAAATGATTCAGCTTTTTTTGTTGTTTTAGCAAAAAATATAATGAGGCTTTTGAAATACACTTTCTTGAATCCCCAACGTTTCATTTTCATAAATAAGTTTTTTTTGAGTTGGCTGCAATTTCCTAACAAACAGAAAATTTGGATTACTACTTACAATTAATCTATGTAATTAAATAAATAAATTATATGATGTATTTATTCATTTAATTGATTAAATAACTTTATTTTATTTGTTTGTGTAGTATTAGCAGTAGGTACACCATTGACTACCCCCATTATATTTTTATATTCGTACAGTTCATCCCAAGGTTGCCTGGAAGATATCGCTATCAGCGATAGGACCGCCATTGTAACCATAGAGTTAGCAATTTCTGTAAAACAGTTATGTTATTCAATTTGAAAAATTTTACGCCACAGACTACCTTTTCCTCTTTTAAATCCATCCAAAGGTTCTCTTCAATAGATTGCTTTTAGCGATAAGATCGTGCATTGTGTCCTATTTATAAGTTGCGCCTATTTATAAGTTTTTTAATGTTATTCTTGTTATTTATATGGTGTACAAGTACATAATAAAGAATATTCTATGTATCTATCTATGTTTAAAATTTGGTGTGCAATAAAGTATATTCTATTCTATTCTATTCTATGTATAGAAAATCAATAGGTACATGTTCAATAAAAAGAAATATTGTCAAAAGGTGTGTTCTAGACCAACCCATACTACGTGAACGGAATATCCACAATTCCTTTCGTATATACATAAAGCACATACAAGATACGGTTCGAAGCCTGTTATTGAATTTCACATTGTTGTTTGTTATTTTTGGTCGTTCGAAGTGAAATATTAAGGGGGCTTTATAAACTCGATTGATTACTCAGCAAGCTTGGTAATTAAGAACTCTCATATAATGCATTGAGAAGAAGGGAACAATGCATTTGCAAAAGTATTTTATGAACGTTGATTGGTTTTTTTTTTGTCCTCATTTATTCCTTGGTCATTTACGGGTTGGGTTCGGAAATTAATCAGGGTTTTAATAAGCTCTGAGTTTTGGATGACTCGTTACGTTTTGAATGGCGTTGAGAGTTAATTATTCTTAGAAGTATGGCTATTGTATGTGTCACAAATTTTCGTAACTATGAGAACGAGGTGTGGGCAGAATGTTACAGTAGAAAGTAAAATTAACAAGACAAATATTTAATTATGTACAAGATATATAAGGCTTCATAGCTGTCAATACTAGAACATTCAAATTATTATTCTAAAAAAATATTTATGCTATGCATATATTTATAAATGGTAGCATCACAGCTGTCAATACAAGACCGTCAAATTATTGTTCCAACATTACGCTTACTTTCACACCTTTAAATACATATTTTGTTATATTTTGACAAACATATTATTTAAAAATAAAGTTCAATTAAATAACCTAAAGTTCATACGATGGAAAATGGTGTAATATTCTTAAATCTCAGTCGAACACAAAACAATATCCAAAAATAAAATGTTTGGTGCCCATTGGACTATTTAGGATGTTTTGTTTTCGAAATTGACAAATAACTTACCCCGCTTTTGCCCCCAAAAGCGGGGTAAGTTATTTAGCGTTAGTTATTTTCACACATGTTATGTTATCCTATATGATCCGGGGCCACGGTATTTCTCTTTCAACCTCATTATTAAGACGCTAAAGAGCTTTAAATATTCTACTGTATTTTTAGAGGAAACCAGGCACCGGAAAACACGTTAATCATAATTTCAACTCGATACCTTCATGTGTTCTCGAGATAAATGGTTTTGACAGACAGACGGACAACAAAGTGATTCTATAAGGGTTCCGTTTTTGGAACGAAGTTCCTTAGCTCGTTGCGAAAAGGGGCTAGACGGAAAAATTATGACTACAAGTTGTAACAAAACTTTTTGCTACAGTTGTAAGCCGTGCGGTGTGCGCGTGCTTCTGTGTCTGTCTCTCTCTCTCTCGAAAGCAAGCCAGTTAATTTCGTTTCGTCTTTCTATTTCGCATTGAACAATGTGGTGTCGCGACGATTAGTTTTGTTGAGTGTATACTGGTTTTTTGCACATAATAGTTTTTTTCTGTTTAGTAACGGAATACTAATAAGAATATCAAGTGACCATTACTCAAGTCGTGTGGTCCATCCTGCCAGCGGGGTAAAGAACTATTTCCACTACCAGAATGTGGCTACATTTAACACTAATTTGACAGTCCCCTCTAGGGATAACTTAGGCTTACTAATGTGTCTGGCCTAAAACCTAGACTATTCCACTGTATAATTTATTCCAGGCTAATTAGACTCTAACGTCAATTTTATTTTATTTTTGGACATAGTTTTCAAAATGGAGAAAGTGTGTTTGGGAGAAGTAATTGTTGTACTTACTTATTAAGATAGTCAAGATGGTCGCTACCGGACAGGCACATTCAAGTTTTTTTTTTTTTGTAAACTACGTCAGTCAATGCTTATCCAGAAGGCTCTGCCTCGGATTATAATACTGTAATGAATTGACTAAAGTATTTATGTTCTAACATTAGTTTGTCAGTGGTATATGTCTTTATTAAAAATAATGGATTGTACTGATCTGACAAATAAATAAAATAAAATAAAAAATGTTGCATTAAAATTTTTACTCTAGGCCCTGAGCCGAGCCATTATAATTCAACAATTCGTGTTTATTTAGGTGTTGCCTAGTGTTGGTGAATCGACTAATAATTTATTAACTATCCTGATGAAATAGTTCACTAGTTCTACTTTGCCCTACTATAAATCAGCCTATACCTGCCCCACTGCTGGGCTTCTCTTCTCACACACTCTAGCTCCGACGGGTTGGCGATTTCAAAATTCATGATTAGCCCCTGTTTCTTCACGATGTTTTCCTTTGCCAATATCTGTGATATCTTAGATAAACTTTAAAAAGTACATAAGAATTGAAAAAGTCACATTGGTACCTGGATTTGAACCCACAACCTCACGCGTCAAAGGCAAGCCACTTAACTTCTGGGCCATCGCGACATTTAAAACTTCTTTTACTCCACCCAACTAATAAATTAAATACGAAAGCTTTATTCGAGTGTTTGGATGTATGTTACTCTTTTATACAAAAACTCTTAAACGTATTTAAATGAAATTTGGTACGCAAACAGTTTATAATCTGGATTAACACATTATGTAATCCTAGTAGAACGATCCCGTGGGATAGTTACCAAACTTCGCGTGAGCAACGCCGCGGGCGTGAGTTAGTAATAAATAGTTATATTAGGTAGAGTCTAATTGTTGACATATTATAGTCCCACCACGAGAACAGAGCCAGAAAGTGTTGTGGCAGACTTCATAGAAGGTGGTGACTCGAGGTGGACAAAACCAACAAACAGTGATGCACATTAGGCCTGGATCGAAACACCTGGAAGGCATAGGGAGAGGCGTTTGCCCAGTAGTGGGATAACGCAGGGTATCGATGTGAATTATGCTTAGTGACACGTGCGTATGATACCTTCATACCGTGTACACCTGTCAAGTTGATAAAAGACAAAGAGTAGGTATTCATAAAAAAAGTTAAATTTAAAATTAGTTTCTGTGTACAATACTTACAAAGTACATAGTGTTGTTTTTGTTGTATTCTAATCCTTAAACACTGGAGGACCGACAGTTATTTCCTGTGTCTTTTTTTTACCTTTTTTAATTTGCATGCCTGTTTAGTTTTTAATAAAACCACATAATGTAATTTCGTGTGCATATTGAATCTTAAGCGCACGTCGCATTGTATCTTGTAACTAATTGTTTTTATAAAATGTGGAAAATGTCGTTGGTTATACATATATTAATCTTATAGCTGTAATTTTGTGTAATACTGTAATGTGTAACCGTTTGTTTTCCAAATAAATAAAATAAAATAAAGTGTACTAATTATAAGAACTAAGCAAAATGATGCAAATGCATTTAAAGGCAAATATTTGTATGACCTGATAAACGCACCCACGATACAGGAGAAATTCCTAGTGTGAGGCAACGTTTATTTAAAAAAAAAGGACATTGTTTTTGATCAAACAAGGACGAAATACAATGAAATTAGGTTTTAGCGGCCACCTACTGCCATTAACAAAACAAGTGGACATTCAGTGTTTCAAAAGTGTTTTTTTTTTTCATATATCTTTAGTGGGAACTGGAATATGAAGTGCTAAGACTAATAAATGGATGTAAAACTACTCAAACATTCGATAGTTGGATTAATAGTGATAAAAATAAATACAAAAATATCGAAATTAAAAATAACGCCATCTAGGGGGCGGAGGAAGACACCGACAGAACTGACCATATATCTTCACCATGACCTTGAAAATCATGTCGTGGATAATGATGGTGTGCTAAGTCTTTAGATAAGAGAAAGCTTAGTTTGTTTAATGCGTATTTTAATGCCTCTGCTTAACCCCTTGACAATTACAAACATTATGTTATTTTATGTTGTAATGATCACACATGTGCTCTATGTTACTGCATCCGTAAAACAAAACACGATCACATGCCAAAGTCATACATAAAAGTTCAACCACCATCTCTGCTTACCCCAGAATCGACTACAGCCTTATTACATTAAGTAAATCTGTCTCATAGTGACATCTATACAGATAACAATATCGCCGCTATAGTGGGTGTACCCATATCTGATCTAATTAATGCGACGTTGATTGATACTAATGTAGTTGGTAACGTCGGTCCCAGTGAGTAATTGATTGTCACAACATGATGTATACGGTTATAAAAATCGATATTTAGTTGGTACTGGTTTTTCGGGTTTTCGAGGTCGGGTCATGGTGGCTTGGAGGTTCGTTGTGTCTTTATCTGATAAACCTTAGGAACTGGCACGAGTGCGTGGTGTAAACGTAACTTTAGTAAGGCGGACCTCTTGACTCAATCAAGGACACTTCATTTTTTTTCTCTTGTAGCGTCGTTTAATAAGTTACCAGACTCATCAGAATAGTTTTTTTTAACCGATACATGATACCGTTCCAACTGAAATTTCAATTATTTTAATGAACTGTTTCTATCAAATGAATTTAACTTATAAGAGTATTTTAACTGTATTTGACGAGCTTTGTTACTTTATTTACGTATGTTTAGCGAAGCCTGTGCAGTCGTGCCAGCTTTAATAATCAGCAATAATAATAAGAAAAAAAAAGTATGTTTCTGAAACCATGAACCACGCAATGAATTGCCACTGATGCTTCCATGAACGAAATGAGGCAGCTATTTTTCAGGGTGTGTGTATTTGTCGCATTATTCATGCATGAGTGAAATAATTAAAGAACGCCTTGTAGTTCTAGTAGGCACTCAGTACGTTAAGATAAACAAATTCACTATATAAAGGCTTAGTAATATTATTTAAGTGCAAACAAAGTGCTAAAATTTCTCGAAAGTAGTAAGAGAAACAAAGCGTTCATTATAAAATCACTTAGCACTTAAAATGACTTGACGCACACATAATATAGTTTACAGGACAACTTCAGCTATGCTCCAAAATTATGATCACAAGTTTTGCATAACATTTCGCACCGTGCACTAAGACGTCTGTTGGTATAATAGAAAAAGCAACAAAGTTTAAGACTGTGCAAACTTCAAAGCGAAATGTGACGTCACGTGAGAAAGACTGTTCTGCAAAAAAAACAACTGACTTCCAAAATACACAAAAAATAGTAAATAATATTTTATATTAGAAAGTGAGTTTGGTTTTTTTATTGACGTTTTGCCACTGACTTCCCAAAAACAAGTTATTTTTCTGTGTTTTTATTACATACGGATGTGAAATCATCAAAAAATGGGGATGGGAGTGTCAGACTTGTGCTGACTAAATCCACCTATGTTTCTTTTATTGCCCGTAATGTTCCGGGGCCCCGGTATCTCTTGCAAACAACCCGCAACACTGGCAGGCCGCTCCTGTTTGGTGACATCTCTTTGAGGCGCGCGTGGAACACTAACGCGCGTCGACACGGCCTGTGCTATGGTTAGGTGACCTCCCGTTATGTACCAAGTTTTCTCCATGTCTCGAAGAGCACGTTAAGCCGTTGGTCCCGGCTGTCATTACATTATACGACAGTCGATACAGGTAGTCAGCGTCCCGAAAGTCTGTCAACCAGTCTTACCAAGGGGTATCGTATTACCCACTACCAACTGGGTTATGGAGGTCAGATAGGCAGTCGCTCCATGTAAAATATTGGTATTCAGATGCATCTGGTAAGACTGGAAGCCGATTCTAACATAGTTGAGAAAAGGCTAAGCAGATGATGATACGGCTAACATATTTTGGATTTGGTTGTTTGTCATTGTATGTGTCATTATTTTTCACTGGAACTTCTGGGCCCATCTGCGTAGTGATTAAAGCTGCATTATTCACCATCGTCTCAGGTGGAGCAGTTGCAAAATGTCCTGTTCCCTTCTAATTCTTAGCTAGAGCAGCTGTTTTATAACCGGTCCGGACTAAGTTATTTTCAGTAGTTATTGTTTTCTACTAGCTTGCTTTCGATTAAATGGTTTTAATCGTATAAATTTGACCTTCTAAACAATTTTGAATGAACTTCTATTTAAAGAGATCTTAAGAATGATTATATTACGTAACATAACATCACGCCTTTGCACTATTCTCAGAAATCGAATCGTCACTAAGTAATAAACAAACAGTAGACATTTACACACATTCTACTATCATACATTAAATGGGTGAAAGTTTTGGATCGAAGTTCCTTATCGCGCATAGCGAAAGGTCGCTAGACGGAAAAAATTAAGACCAAAAGTTGTAACGACACTTTTTGATATAATTGTACGCCGTGCGGCGTGCGCGTGTTTCTCTGTCTGTCTCTCTCTCTCTCATAGAAAGCAAGCCAGATTTTTTCGTTTCGTCTTTCTATTTCGCATTCAACAATGTGGTGTCGCGACGATTATTTTTGTTGAGTGTATACAGGTTTTTTGTATATAACAAATAATAACTTCTTTCCATACGGGTGTCCATTGACACCTCTCAAATTTTTTTATGTATGTGTATATGTTTTGTTGTCCTTGACTCTTTACCTCGGAAACGCGTGAAGGTATCGAGTTAAAATTATGAACCATATACTCAAATCTGTGGCCTTTTTAAACTGTCTGAAAATCAACCCCTTTAAGTCTACGCAGACAAAAGATATGGCTGTTTATGTCGCAAGTTTGCACGGAACCCTTGGTGCGCGAGACAGATTCGCTCTTGGCTGGTTTTTATCCTGCTCTTTGATGGTGTAATCGCGAGGTGCCGGTATTTATATTATAAATGCGATACTTCGTGAGTTTTATTTTACATAAAAATAACTGACCTGATTATAATAAAATTTTTGCTAACTGATAGTTAATAACCTGGATCGACGTTACAGCATGGTGTTATCATATGGTAAGCTAGTATTAAATAAAAATACCACTGTATTAATGGGTTCCGCTACAGTCGCAAAATATACAAAATCTATAAACAGTCGTACTTATAGGTAAACGCAACATGAAAGTTTTGCACCGCATTCCAAAGTCGGTTGCATTTGTTCAATTCAAATTATAGTGCAGCATTCCGATACTTATTGAGCAAAGATATCGAAACAACATTGTTTGATATACATTTAACGTGACTATGCGTAATTGTTGAGTATGAATTTGACAAGGTAAGACAAAAAAGTAAGTATGTAAGTCCGCTTCAATCTTCAGCCTTTTTAAATGACGACCTATTCCATTCGCTTCTAATTACCTTATTTTTAATCTTATAAAAATATATGTTGTATATTTACACCTTGACTTAAGTAACGTTTACTACTTACTCTAGCTAAAAGAGAAGATTAACAAATGTCTCACCAATGTGTGTTATAAATGACATAAACCAAAGGATGAAAGCAAGTTGTAGTAGTAAACATTATATACCCTACCTATTTCGTTGAGTGATTAATTAGGCTCTCCTTCTTTACACTCTATGGTAGGGTATAAGTTTTCTACATACCGAATTTCATCCAAATCAGTTAACCCGTTTGACCGTGAAGGAGTAGCAGTTTTACTTACAGACATACATACTTTCACCTTTATATTAGTGTGAGAATAAGAAAGTGAATATTAGTGTGATGTTGCTTACTCAATTGGTACCTACATTGCTTATGAAAAACACAAATACTTAAGAGACTACAGAATAAATAAATTAGTATTAGAACCTCATTTTCCAATCCCGGCAGGAAATGAGATGTCTGTCCTTATTAGACTTAATACTGACCTCTGGCACCAGATTATTACATAGAAAGCTACTCAATTGCGGCTTTAATTAGCTCTACTTTTAGTCACGATCCTTAGATAAAAAGATTAAGGGAGGCTAATTTTCCAAAATGAGAGCCAACACAATTTCCGGCCAACGACGAAAAATTAAATTTCAGCCCAGAAAACACTAAAATTCTCGGAGGCCTCAGCAAACTCGACTTTAATTTCTTTTTAAAAGATTTCTGGCGAACGAACTTCATCGAATACGACAGACGAGAAGCGAAAATGAAACAATTATGCAAATGGGCAACAAAATAAAACTCATTTTATTAATAATCAAATAACGGGAGTTCGCATTTGCAAATGAAATAAAATTTTCGTAAATGGTGGCATTAATTGTCAGGCCGAGGAGGTGGGGCGTTTGTCCCCAACCTCCTTCCTTCTGCTTTCTATCAAACAGAAGTTATCTCAAGGGGAGAGAGAAGTTTTAATAAAATTCCGAATGCCTCGGGCAGTTAGATACAGTGAGGCTCTTATATATCATATCTTCTAGTTATAAAAGTGGCAACTTAGCTGAAAGAATCTTTCGGTTGAACGGGTGACTTTGAGGGACTTCAATATTCGACTCCAGCGATATCCGTGATTGTTCAGTATTCGATCAAATAAATCTGATACCGTCATTTTGCGATATTTGCGGTTCAGTAAGTTTGTTGAATGAATCTTTGAAATATGGACGTAGACAACAAAGGTTTTAACTAGAAATAATTCTGACAATTCTAAGATTTTGTAAATTCTTGTGATAAATAATGTAAGCAGCTATTCAAATTATTTGCAGATTTCGTAGCACTTAATTGGAAAATAGAGTAAACTATTTTCGTCAAAATTAGCGACTGAAAAAAAAGATGTTTTGTCTTTTGTTTACATAACTTCACGCCTATAATGTCCAAAGGTTAGGCAGAGGTGTACCCACCACTCATAGCTCACCGTCCGTCCGTCTATTATTGACAACAGGCCGTGTTGACGGTGCGTAAGTGTTCCACGCGCGCCTCAAAGAGATGTCAGCTAAGCAGAGGAACTTGCCAATTCCACCTCCTGCCGGTTTGTTCGAAAGAGATACCGCGGCCCCGGAACGTAAAGGGCAATAGAAGGAACATGGGTGGGTTTTAGTCAGTACAAGTCTGACACTCCCCCGAGAGAGTGCGGGAAGTTATTTGATGGTTTCCCATACCATCCCGGTGGCCCTAGCAGGCCCCTCTGCTATATTAAGGCTACCTAAAAACCTATTACGTTCACACCTTTTGTGCTCATATGGATTGCTTTTTCTATCAACAGCGTTGTATCATCTAATTTAAATCGTGTTATCGAGGTCAATGACCAATAATGAAACGAAGACAAGCCTGTTAAAAAACAGCAACTTCAATTGTGATAAAAGTGGTTCCTCTCATTAATAATGTATTCGTCTGTTCTTCGAAGAAACGTGAGCTAAAAAAAATAATGGCTATCTATTTCTGGAGTATGTTTTTTCATCATTTATGTGCTTAACGATGTAGAAAGATTTCCGCGAAAAGTTCTAGTAGTTATTTTCTTTTTATCTTCAAAACTGTGGTGGCTTATATCATTGTCATTTGCCTAGCCTTTTACCAACTATTTGGGGTTGGCTTTAACATGGAGCGACTGCCTATCTGACCTCCATAACCCAGTTAGTACTGGGTAATAAGATACGCCTTGGTACGACTGTGTGACTTGGTGACATTACCTGTGTCGAATGTCAAAGGTCTACAAATGACTAACGGCTTAGCATGCTTTCCGAGGAACGTAGGAAAGTTATGTAATGGATGGTCACCCATCCACGTACCAACCTAGGTAAACGCAGCCTAACTGGAAGATTGAATTGAGTGACAGTTATTTCTGCTTTTTTGTGTTTTACTGACAACGGTTAAGGAAAATATTGTGAGGTGCCTGCCATACACTTTGAGTAAACATAGTGAACCATGCTCATGCCGTCTAAATATTAATAATATATTTTAAGTCATGGCGTAGTTAGTTAGTATTATAAATAAATGAAAAAAAAATATATTTCTACCACAATTACATAAACGTAATTTATAGCAAATGCTATTACGTAGGTTTTTAACGTGATGTAATCAACATTATTTTAGCAACTTTACATTTTTTGGTACATCTATTTATCCGTATCCACATGGTATAAAACTTTAAAATCCCCTTCTTTCCCAAAAGCAAAAACATTTTTTTTGATGTGTATGTAAAATAATAACATTATGCCAGGGGCCTTTTTTTTTTTTTTTTTTTTTTTTTTTCGGGTGGGAAATCATCCAATGACTTCCCCCGCTCTGGGCGGAGCGGGGGGCATGTCAGACTTGTACTGACTAAAACCCACCCATGTTCCTTCTATTGCCCTTTACGTTCCGAGGCCGCGGTATCTCTTTCGAACAACCCGCAACCCCGGCAGGCGGAGGCTCTGGCAAGCCCCTCTGCTTTGCTGACTCTCTTTGAGGCGCGCGTGAAACACGAACGCGCCGTCGACACGGCCTGTCGTCAATCGACGGACGGACGGTGAACTACCCATTGCTCACCGCCCACAGGCCCGCATCTACGGTGGCCGGAAGTCGTCTCGCGGCGCCCGGCGCCATGGGCGTCTCCCGCGGCGGCTGGGTTGGGCAGATGTTCTCTCCCTCAAACGCCCGGCCACCTCCTTTGCTAGCATTACTGCTTCGCAGAAGGTGGTGACCGCTTCCCATTCCCTCTCGCTCCGGACCATGGCCTGAACCAGGGCCGGACGCGAGAGATCGCCGCCGCCGATCGCCTCCACGAGGGCACGGCGGTGCTCCGCCCAAGCTGGGCAGACCGCCACTGTGTGCTCCACCGTGTCCTCCGGGCGACCGTCACAATGGTGACACCCGGGCGCTTCCTCCCGCCCGATGATGTGCAGGAACCTCCCGAAACTTCCGTGTCCGGTGAGGACCTGCGTCAGGCGGTAGGTGAGGACGCCATGACGCCTCTCCAGCCACTCCTCAAAGAGGGGACTTACCGCCGCTATTGTGGCGTGCCCTGCACGGGGTTGCGACAGTCGCTCTCTCCATGCCACCATGAGATCGCACCGGAGGTCTGCCCGCTGAGCGGCAACTTGCCGTGGCAGCGGGTTTTCCCCCCGGTGTAGTGCCTCCGCGCGCCACTCAAACAGGCGCGCGAGGACTATCGCCTCCAGATCCCACGGTGGCAGTCCGGCAAGGAGGCTCGCTGCCTCGCCGGAGATCGTGCGGTAGCCCCGGACAAGCCGTATGGCCACCACCTTTTGGGGCGCGTTCAGGTAGTGGGCGGCGCGCCGCCCTAAAGAACGCGCCCATACCGGGGCCCCGTAAAGGGCCATGGACCGCACGACTCCGGCATAGAGCCTACGGCAGGAGGCGTTTGGCCCCTTCAGATTGGGCAGGAGCCGCTTGAAAGCAGCCCCCGTCCGCTCGAGCTTGGGAGCCAAACGTCGGAAGTGTATGCCAGGGGCCTTAGTCTGTTATTACAATAGTGTCAGAATGGTCGACCACTGATCGCATAATGGTGGATTTTGACATCTACTACATACTAAACTTGTCAAAATCGACCATTCTGACACCATTGTAATAGCAGACTAGGGCCCCTGTTATTCTGTAAGCAAAAATGTGCTTAAAAGTACACTCATAATTTGCCAGACAAAGATGTGACACTCGATATAGATTTTGTAAATTAATACAGTCACGTTGTGATATACAAAAGTTCATATTCGCAAACTTTAATCACCTACAGGTATATTTCAACATCGCCAATTCATAACCAAAATCTAATTTTAACTCCCATTTAAACTCTGTCAAAATAACGAATTCCTAGATATTAAGATCGTATTAATTACCAAAATTTAAGCCGACATTCGACAGACAATAATTCGTCAAGCGAGCATTAATTAGCAGGATCGTATAATTCGCAAAACGCTAAATTAATATTCTTTATTTACCAATATACCTTCAATTAAAGCTGCGCTTACATGGGCAATATTTAAGTTTTATCTGCTATGACACCAATTAACAATTATTTTTTAAATTAGTGCTCTGGAGCAATGTTTCTCCTTGTTGCTCCACCAAGAAACCAATTACTAAAATTATTGTGACAATCATTTCAGGCAATATTGGCTTGTGTAAACACAGCCTTACAGTAATGTTTATCGTCAAAATCTTGAGTTCAAAGCGCCCATAAGAAATTTTGTTATTCTCAATTAAAACGTTAACAGGACTAAGTAAATATTTCAGTGTTACTTTGGACGCTATTTATGGCCCTTGTAAGACTTAATTAAAGACCCTTTGATGTTCAATCTCTTACGGGAAACTCGGTAATTGCGTACTACGGTAAGTAAATGGAAAATTTTTGCTTATTTACGTACGCATCCTGCGGAATGAGAACGTGATTAGTTCTTAAAATATTAGTCTTTTGGAAGAGTTGGAGTTTTGACGTCACGTGTAAGCCAAAGGAAGATGTGTTCTTTAATTAATTTAAGCTACAAAGATGAATTTGTTTTCTTCATTTTGTAACTGTGCTGTGAGGTTGTTTGAAGAACTTGTTGCTTTTAACATGTTTGAGTATTAAAAATTTGGGTTAAATTAAAAACTTACATTTTCAGGTCTGTTTTTCATTAATTATTGCATTATTTTACTTGTATGTTTTTATTTAAAACATCTGAAATGTAATACACAAGATCAAACAAAAATATACTCACCTACAGCAATAACGCTAAGGGTGCACCTACTAATGACACATAATATTTGTCAGAAAATCCACATAATTTTCCATCACAAAATTCGCGGTACAGCGACCATTCCACCACACTACATCACGATTAGTCTTGCCAATTCTCCCCTACCTACCCACTAATCCGCGACCGCACAAAAACTTAATTAACCAAAATATATATGGGAGTGTATAAACAAACATGGGCCACAAAGTCACTCCCTCCCCCCTTGGGACTTTATACGGTGATACTATTTCGTGTAATGACTCCGAAATGAGGATACACCTCCCCGCAATATACGGAGCGTATGTTCGGAGGCTTTAAATCTAGAAATGGCTGGGTGTGAGTGGAGACTTACCTTTATATTGAGATATAAATGTTTAAAATGAAAGCGTGAAAAACACACCTCATTTAATACAAAGGTTTTCTTCACACAAAGTATTTAATAACGTTTTTGGTTCCCATTTTCTTTTATGTTTGCGAATTTTCAACACAGTTTTGGAAGCTCTTCAATATCATCATCTATATCTCAATCTCCCCCATAACAAAGTGTAGGCTTTTTTGCCAATGTTCATGCTCCTTTGTAAGCTACATCCAGGTTTAAGGAGCAGAAATCTCAAAAGTTCTTACGAACCGACTAAATAAAAGGAGGAGATTTTTAAGCCACCTCGATTTTTTCAAACATTTCGAAGGCATAAAGAATTAAATAGTTTCTAGATAAAATCAAAATATTGTTATTGCACATAGGCACTTACGAAACGTCGAGAAAAGGTGCACGGTTTGGGTGGGTCGTTTCCTACGGAGAAGAACCAGGGGCCTTAGTCTGCTATTACAATGGTGTCAGAATGGTCGATCACTAATCGCCTAATGGTTGATTTTGACATCTACTACATACTAAACTTGTCAAAATCAACCATTATGCGATCAGTTATCGACCATTCTGACACCATTGTAATAGCAGACTAAGGCCCCTGCTAGAAATATGGTTGGTCTTTTAAAATCATTTGATTTCACAATGTTATTGTAGGCCCAACAATAAATCATTGCTTACTTTACAAAATGTAAAATAAAAAAAAAGCTTAACAAAAGTTAACAAGCGTCTAGAAATCTACAAGACCCAATGTCCACTCATTCACATAATTCATAATCGACACAAAAATAAACTGAAAAAATAAACTCGGGAGTTTTTATTGTCTATGCCTCTTCCACAAGACTAAAATCTTTGTACTTTTATTCACAGCAGCTCCTTAATTCATACACGTCACGTTTTCATAGGAGGCGTCGAGTCGTTCTCTCGAATCGAGTAACGCGAAATGAACATAGCATTAAAGTATCGTTTTCATCTGTTCTTATTAAAACATTGAATTTCGTAAGATTGAGCAGTTAGTTTTATTAAATGGTTATGTTATATGCCTGGTAATTATAATATCTTGTTTATAATAATTTTAGAGAGAGATGTAAGTTTGTCTACCCCTAAATAGCTTTTGTGTTTATAGGAATCCACAAGAGAATAACCAAACTTTTTGAAAATCAGGTTGCGCATATCTTTTGATTGCGTAGACTTAAAGGGTTGATTTTTCAGAGTTCCAAGGGCCCACAGACTTCAGTATATCGTTTTACTTTCAACTCGATACTTCCAAGCGTTCTTGAGATAAAGGGTCTTCACAAACAGACAGAGAGACAGACAGATGGAAAACAAATTGATCCAATAAGGGTCCTTTCGAGATACGGTACCTTAAAAATACCCAGTAAACTGTTATCTATGCAATAATAAAACACAACCTAGCAGAATAGTTCATTATCAGCGCCCTTACCTACTTCATATTCATAACTCTAAACGGGAATAAATAAAGACATTCATCTAAAGAAAAATCTCCATAATTTAATTCAATATTATCACTAAGTCTGTGCGAGTCACATACGAGGAACGCACGCACATCTAATATCACGTTTATATGGATATTTGTCTCAATGAAAAAGGAATTATGAGTGAACACACCCCCCAGTTATGGGTCACAGGAAAATTTATATTCCGCACCCATTCGGGGAATTTTTCATATCCGCAGTAAATTGTTATAATATTTTAAAATATTGCTGCGGTTATGGCAACTCTAGTGATGTATTATAGTAGGAATGGTATGTGTTAGACTGTGCATATACTAGAGTAAACTATATTAAAGCCACAATTAGCTATAGAAAAACAATTTAAAAAAAGGCAGACTGTCGCTCATGATTTCTTTTTTTTTTCGGATCTGAAATCATCAAATAACTGCCCTAGGCAGAGCGGTCCCCGGTGTCAGACTTTTACTGGCTAAAATCCATCCATATTCCTTCTTTTGCCCTTTGTGTTCCGGGGCTGCAGTATCTCTTGCGAACAACCCGCAACCCCGACACAAATGTCTTACGAGACTGTTTAGTGCATCATCAATCAATACTGTTTTATAGTGCTATCACACATATTATTAAAGGCAAAAGTATTCTATGTGTGTTTTCTTTGTCTACTCAGTCACGCTCAACCCCTGGACCGATTTGAATAAAAAATTGGTACGTACTTTCATCCCGGTCTACACGCTTGGAACCGTGGTCCTCAGCTAGGTTTCATTATAAAGACAATAATCATTGCCTCGCGTTCTAAATTTTGACATTGCAGCTAAGTTCCAGCAGGGGAACACAAGACAAAATAAGTAAGTAACCACGGGGGAACTTTCTACGGTGTAGCTATTGGTTATTTTCTGAAAGCCTACCTCGCGAAAACGTTACTCATAAATTGGTCGATTTTTCGTCGAATTTTTGCGCGTTTGTTGCGACATTCAACAGGATGTAATTGCTAGTCTGATTACAGTTGATGACTAGACTCGAGCAGAAAGGAAATTGACCATTGATTTCATGGTTTGATAATGATTTCCTTTCATCATTAGCCTATTGGCAGATCACTGCTGGATATAAGTATCGAACTGAGACATTTTCAGTCAAGATCGCTTGTAACTCTTTGACAGTAATTGCGTGTAGTCTGAAGGTCATGTCAGACCTCCAGTCTTAACAAGGGATTCTCAGAACCTGTCTGAGTTCCTGGGTAATACTGTCTATTGTGACATCCACTGCCACCTGTCTGTGGAGGTCAGATTGACAGTTAGTCTATATAAAAAACTTGAAAGTAGCGGCATCCGGCTAAAGTAGAAATCGACCTCTAGTTTTTGTTGGTTGAAAAAATAGGCAAGCAGGCGATGATGATAAATCAGAATGATAATTATTATACTCTACTTTTTCATTGACTTTGGGGACCATAGACTAGTACCCCACCAGAGGCAAGTGTAGAGCTCTCGAGCGTCATTGGTCTATGTAAATAGTTTTTTTTTTTATTAATAGTCTCTGTAAATTGTAGTTTGTATTTTTAACATACAATGTTGTTGGGTGTACCTGTATTAGATTAAGTTGATATTTGTTCAGGCTGTCCAAATGTTTGTCCGATTTTTATTGCATGTTAAAAGTTACTTTTGTTTATTTGTTTGAGTTTTGAACTAAATTGGATGCAAAAAGGGTGATTTAAATTGGAGTGTATTTTCAGTGTTTATTAACAAAGTTCTTTTCATAAAATGTTATTTACTTTGAATAAGTTAGTAAATGTAAAGATCAATGGGAGGGTTCGCATATATGAGAATCAATTTGTTTCAATTTCGATCCCAATTTTCTTTGAATAAAAGAATCAGTTGGTAAATAATAGATAGTAATTAATACTTATCAAGAGCAAATAAAGGGCAATAGTCTAAAGGTTAAGCAAAGAAGCAAATACTATTTTGATTTGACCTTCACCAGGGTGTCTAATCTGGTCACTTAAGCAGAATCATAATTAGTTAAGAATATGAGTTACGTTAACATTCGTAAAATGGTCACAAACTTCACGATATTAACTGCGTCTGTGACCATTTTAAGAATTTTAAAGTATTTCATAACATTATGTAAATGAAATCTTTAGTATCTTAATCTTAAGTAATCTTTTTGTAAACATAGGTTAAAGAAGGTGTTTTTTTAAATACATAATATAGTTAGTCCATCTATGTCTTGCATTGGAGCGTACAAATACATGCAGGTGAAAAATTAAAAGCCAATAAATAATAAATTAATCTGTGTCTATGAAGCTTCACAATTATTACAAATTTTAAATTAAATTAAATTACATACACAGTAATAAACAAAGATTTTTATTTATATATTTATTAGTGTTTTTTTTTTGTTCATATTTTTATTAGTATCATGTAAGTATGCACTATTGTGGGTTTGAATATGTCCCTCGATTAAACTAACATACTGTATTAGATCTTCTATCTTTCACTCAAATAATCGTTTATTGTATAGTACGTAACATTTTGCAAACAGAAATTCATTTAAGCATTTTTAAACAGATCTTTACTGTCGACATCAATGATGTGCTTCGGTAGTTTTTTATAGGTTTTATAAGTGCCATACCTATAGATTTTTACTAAAAATTGCTTTTTGGTGTCGTGTTGTGGATATCATATTTTTTGTAGCGTATGATTTTTGGGTGGCTATAGAGATGTAGATTTTCTTTAACAAAGCTGGCTACTTCATATAAATAAAGACATGGAAGTGTCAGTAATTTTAGCTTCTGAAAATGCGGCTTACAACTGTCGCTGCTTTGTATGCCACTTAATCCTTATCCTTACTAATCCTTACTAATATTATAAAAGCGAAAGTGAGTTTGTTTGTTTGTTTGTTTGTTACCTCTTCACGCTTTAATGGCTACACCGATTTTGATGAATTTTGGTACAGAGATAGTTGGGAACCAGGAGACGGACATAGGCTAACTTTTATTTTAAAAAAGTGGGATGTGAGGGAGAAAGAGGGAAGAAAAGGGAAAACTTAGCGTTGCGATTACAAATCAATAAGGCGCAAGAGGAACTGTGTTACCCCGAATTTAACGCGAGCGAAGCCGCGGGCAAAAGCTAGTGTCTTAATACATTTTTTTTGTGCTTTATGCCATCCTATTATGATTCTGCGAAAGTGGCTATTTTAGACCATCAGTACTATTGATCTGCATGGAAGGACGAAGCACTTGTGATTAAAAGAGTGATGGATCTGAATGTTGATGGACGGAGAGCGAGAGGAAGACCAAAAAAATGATGGATGGATTGTGTGAGGAATGATATGAAAGAGAAAGGAGTAAATGATGGCGTGACGTCTGATAGGGGAGGATGGAAGAAGAAAACGTGTTGCATCGACCCCAAATAGACAAGGACAAGAAAATGATGATTACTATTCATCTGCAACCTATTCTCAACATTAAGCTTACTTAAATTAATAAAAGAGAAATACCCCTTGAAAAATTGCTGGCAATCGAAAAAAAAAAACAAAAATGTTTAAACCACATTATTACATCCAACACTAAAACTCTACAATCTATAAAACAATTAATCAACGACTCACCAAGAAGATTGCCACACAGATAACGCGATAACTTCCAGAATTTACTTACAAGACTAATTCACGAATACTTCCCCTCATGTTATAAATGGTGGTAATTATTCACTGTGGCATCTGTCATGTTAAAGAATGGTCGCCAGCCTAAGGCCGAGTGCAGCCGACGTAATTGCTATTGTTAAATCAACAGTCAAGCATAGACGTTAGACGTAGTTTAGATATTGCAGGGAGATAGGGTGTGGCATGTATGGGAAGTTTTTGGCATCAAAATATAGATATATTTATCTTAAAACTACAACTGAATGAGACGAACTTTAAAACTTGTATAAACGCACACTATGTATGCAAGCATATTATAAATTGGGGGACTATATTGAAGATAAAAAATGCTTGACTCAATGCTAGTCCTGCTCCACAACCATAGGGGATAACTCACTAATTAGTATCTGAACTTATTGTGGAAGCTGCAGAAGATTGTAAGACTATCTTTGCAATGTATAGAATCAATTCTCTAGTATTGTATAATTCTTAAGCCCATATGTGAGTGCTAATGTATTATCATTGACTTGACGAAGCCCTGGTGGTTGATAGTGTCATGCTCACTTAAATGTCTCGCTGATGGTGGCGGGTGTGTCGGGAGGATGGAGTTCCTTGCCCATTCTTCCCCATAGAGATCAACGCTTTGGAATGGGCAACTACAGTACTTTTACAAGTTATTATGTCTTGTGACCGGGACTGTAACTTTAACATTTTGTTTTTTTACATTCAAAAGTGCCTGTAATGGTCTAATTGAATAAATGATTTTGATTTGATTTGAAAATATTTCTATTGTAAATAAAACAGTCTACCATCAACGTAGATGCTATGGACTGTCGTGAGCAATGGAATGCAAATTTCAAATGACATTTTATAGTTCATTAATTTAATAATAATAATTCTATTTCAATTTGCTTTCTAAAATGATAACGTAAAACATCAATCAATAGTGTAGGACGAAAAAACATTTGAAAAGGTAGTTTTGATTGCTCGTGAATGTACATTTAATGCAGAGGGAAATAAATTCCACCGCGCTGGGCGAAGCGGGGGGCATGTCAGACTTTTACTGAATAAAACCCACCCATGTTCCTTCTATTGCCCTTTACGTTCCGGGGCCGCGGTATCTCTTTCGAACAACCTGCAACTCCAGCAGGCGGAGGCTCTAGCAAGCCCCTCTGAGTCCCCTCTGCTTTGCTGACATCTCTTTGAGGCGCGCTTGGAACACTAACGCGTGGTCGACACGGCCTGAGGGACCACAGACTTGAGAATATAATTTTAACTTGATACGTCTATGTTTTTCTGAGATAACGGGTCTTGACAGACAGATAGACAGACAGACAGACTGACAGACGAACAACGAAGTGATCCTATTAAGGTTCCATTGTTTCTTTTTGAGCTACGAAACTTTGTAAAACTTTATTACCTACAGAAATAAATTCATCCACCCATAATATTTAAGCAACACATATTCGTATTTATTCAGGTATGTCATTTACGCGCACAGATGACCGGAAACACCTGACTGTATTTAAAAACTCGTCGACGTAACTTCCATACCGTGTCGTGCTATCCACAAGCGAAGTCTATTTGTTTGTCACTTTTAAAACTGGTTCAAAAATATTTAATATTTTGTCGGCTAATTAGTTTGGGTAATTGTTTTTGGTCCCTCTTTAACGAACGTCTTTCATACGTTGTAATTTAATGTGTTATTTGATGTTAGTCTGTTTTGGTATAGGAATGCTTAACTTCATCACTCTTCTTGCCACTTATGTTATGATACAAAACGTTATGCAGAAATGTATGTCGCATTCAGGTTTATAGGTCCCTGGCAGGATGTACTCAAAGACATACTGTCAAAGAGTTGTGAGCGTCAAGTGGGATACAACAAGAGAGATTGCTCTTCACCTTTATAAAATTTATTAGTCAATTTCTTATACTACTTTACTCAAATGTACTCAAAGACATACTGTCAAAGAGTTGTGAGTGCCAAGTGGGATACAACAATAGAGATTGCTCTTCACCTTTATAAAATTTATTAGTCATTTTCTTATACTACTTTATTAACTACAAGCAAAAATAAACAGTCCTAAACACATTGCGTCGCCCCGCGAGTCCCGGCCTCCGTTTACGCGGGTCTATGAACGGTGAGCAATGGGTAGCATACCGACCGTCTGTCTTGTGACGACAGGCCGTGTCGACGATGCGTTCATGTTCCACCCGCCATACAAAGAGATGTCAGCAAACCACTGCCACTGCCTGCTAAACAGAGGGGCCCGCTAAGGCCACTGCTTACCAGGGTTGCGGGTTATTCGAAAGAGATACAGGGGCCCTGGAACACAAAGGACCAAAGAAGAAAAATGGATGGGTTTTAGTTAGTAAAAATTGTGTAAACATTTGTGTCCTTAAACAACAAGAATTCGGAAAATGACAAAATTTTTATCTGGTTGAAAAAAAAACCTTTTTTTGGTTGTAATCTTAATATAAACTACAGATGTTACACCATCTGCTTGTTCCTCTCAACAAAGAACAGTAACCAGGTTATGCTCTTAGGCTATGAGTTAACAACCAGCAATTAGGTACCTTATTAACCAGTTGGTACTTTAAACTTAAGTCCTCAAGTTGGTACTACAGATGGCTTCGACCGATGGCAATGTATGTAATTTCTAAAGCGCCTTAAGAGACGTCTTCTCTATACTCAGACTGTATGACAAATACCGCAAGTGCGAGTCGGACGCGCACTGGGGGTTTTGTACAAACTTGTGATAAAAACGGCCATATCTTTTGACGGTATATGTAGATTTAAACAGTTTTTTTTTTATTCAATGATTAATAATTGTTTATAGTTTTAAAAACTCCATTACTCAGCTGAACACAGAGCTAAACAAAATAGGAAAAGGGTATATAGTAAATCTGGAATTCAAATCTTTCGAACAAGGTCATTAATAAATGTGTTATATCATAATTGACGGCACGGTGGGCGCTGTGGCTGAGCGATTGACTGCTGCGCTGCGTGTCACGGGTTCGATTCTCGCACTGAACAAATATTTTTATGGCCAAATAGTTGTTTCGGGTCTGGTTGTTTGTGTATTCCAGTTTAAATGTTTGAAAACGCACCCGCGATATAGGAAAAAAACCCAGGGAGGGGAAACGTTTTCTTAAAAAAAATAAAAAAAATTGTTGAAAACGCAGAATCCGAAACTAGGCAAGTAATGCCTTTTGGTTGATTCTTTCACATCTCTCTCTTTTTCTTACCACCGATATGAGTAAATATAATTAAATATGGTTTTAAATTCAACTCCATTTCTGTACGTGTTCTTGAAAAAAAGGATCTTGAAAAACAGACATAGACAGGCAGACGGACAACGAAGAGATCCTATAAGGGTTTCGTATTTTTCCTTTTGAGGTAGAGAACCCTAAAAATTTAATTATTTGTTCTTTTTACTGCTTCTAGCGTTTTAAACGGTTTATTACCTTTTAAGATGGAATTGGATGTTCATTTATAAGCAAGCGAGTTATTTACGATGTTGTAGGTAGGTTTTAATGTAATTGTTGCTTGTTGCCAAACGGTATCTTCGATTATGAGTGAAGCAAGGTGCAACATCATAGCTATGACATTAATAGCTAACTACAGCACAAGTATTTCATATATCTCTCCTGAAAATTGTAACACAGAAATAATGCATAATATTTTTGCAGCCATTTTTATTCGGATGTGAAATCATCAAATGCTTTCTGCCGCTCTGGGTGGAGCGGAAGGTAGTGTCAGCCTTATACTGACTAATATCCACCTGCTTTTGCCCTTTGTGTACCGGGGCCATGGTATTTAGAACAATCCGCAACCTTCTATCAATCAATCTTTGGGGTTTGAAATTAATATTGGTCATACTGATCACTTTAATTTTATTAATTTTGGTGTTGATCTGAGAACCTCTTTTTATAAAGCTACAAAATCAATATTATACATTGACAAATATTGAACATTAATTTTGTTTATAACAGCAAAAACGATTCCCAAAAGTAATTTTGTTATGGAAACACTTGAAATTTCAATTTTATTACAAACAAATTAATGCCAATGTCATTTTTGATATGTGTTCATGCCAGTTTTTTCCGATCCTTCAAAAAATCCTGCTAAATCCTGGCTGTTAAGTCTTGTAGGTACCTACTTCTATACCGCAAGTAAGTTTATTACAGTAAATAATAAACATGAAATGCAATTACTAGGTAGGTAGTCATTAATAGAAACAGTGAACCACAGAGTTCAACGACCAATTTAAACACTAAAAACACGTAATAGAAAGCAAAAACACGACACAGGTGCTTAAAACCCTTCATTAAAATAAAACTACTATTATTATCGTTTTCTCATTGACCCAAAAGCCAAATAACAAGCTAGAACAGTCCTTGAAAATACTGTTTGTAACCGCAATGATAATAAGCGACAACTTGTAATCTCAACTTACATCAACAGATAGAAAATGTTACGAAATTGTAACAGAAACAATAGAACAGCTGTCGAAATAATAGCTCTATGTTATGATTTGGTAATCGTAACGAAATTGTGTATCAAATTCGTACGAACGATGTAACTGTCTGTTAGCGAATTCGCTTGAAGTTTGAGAAAGTGAATATTTTAGATTGAATCAGTTATACAACTTGGAACAATAGGAATGTGTTTCTTTTCTGAAATATTACACTGCTGAAAATTAATATTTTCCTTTTTAGGGCATTATTCTTTCTAGGCAATTTCTATGTTGAGGTCGGCTTCTAGACTAACCGGATACGTTTGAATACCAGTATTTCTGATCTACGACACCCATTTACCACTATGCGATAACCGTTACGAAGCCTAGTTGTCAAACTTTCGGGCCACTGAGTAGTCATAACGACTGTCAAAGATCTACAATTGCCAACCGGGATCAATGGGCTTAACGTACTTTCCAAGGGATGGAGGAATCTCTGTATGTAATGGGTGGTCACCCATCTATATCCCAATCTAGACAAACGTAGCTTAACAAAAAGATCGACCAAAGAGGTTTTTATTGTTCTAGGTACCGTCACTCACCTCATCGTCAGCAATCCTTACTACTTATAATATTATAAAAGCAAAAGTGAGTTTGTTTGTTTGTTACGACCTCACGCCTAAATGGTCCAACCGATTTTAATGAATTATGGTACAGAGATGGTTGGGACCTTGGAGACGGACATAGGCAATTTTTTTTAATAAAAAGTGAGATAAAGAGGGAAGAAAAGGGGAGAGAAAGATTTTTTTTCGATCATCACGCGGGTTAAAGTTAGCGTTAGCCCAAAGCAACTAACCCACGCGGACGAAGATGCGGGCGGAAGCTAGTATGTCATATTTTCTCCTACCCTGACACGGACACGGACACAGAGTAGCATCTCCACTATCATTATATTCACATCTACTTACTAGTTGTTACGTACAAAAGTTACCTCTTGCCAGTCACTCGGCTAAAGAATGTCTACTTTAAATGCCGTCACAGCCCACTTAAAAAAAAACTTATTATATCGGAAGAAAGTTGCAAGCAAACCCGTGATTACTCGCTCATGAAATCGATTAAATTACTGTATTTTTCTTCAAACCTTTTCAATTAATCGATACTTGCTGACTCGATTATGGCTATCATTGTACGCTGTACGTAGTCAATATGATACGGGCCAATATTATTTTTTTGATTCTAAATTTCATTCATTTCATTCACCCATTGTGTGGTGTTGATGGAAAATCGTTTATTATCAATGATACATGTAATTTTCTAGTTATGTAAGAATGAACTAAGGTATTATACAATGAAGGTGATACGTGCAGGTATGGCAAATTGAATTATCTGCAGAAGATTGAAAGTGGTGATAGATGCAGGCACGTGCAAGTTACGATTGTCATACTGGGGTTCATTATATTGTGAATTACTTTCAATGTTGCTTACATATTTTATCATGTTATTTGTAAGAAAATTAGATACTTACCAACAATTTCAAGAGTTTACTATAATGTGAGTCACGTACAGACTACGTTGCTTGTATTTTATGACAACTGAATTCATGTTAAAATATCTGACTTCCAAAAAAAAAAAACTAGTGGAAAATTACTTAACTTTCGGAAGTCGGTGACTTTTGTTTGTTTGAAAGTTATTTTCTACTTTTTAGTTTCTTTTTTTGAAGTCGGTTTTTTTATAAAACGTTTTTTTTATTTCTGCATTTTTAGGTATGGTATGATGATATCTCACACAATTGTTTATTGAGTATCCATTTTCGAATGATATTAAAAGATATTAGCAGATCATACATATAGACGTGAAAGAAAAAATATGAATTGTAAATTATAACTCAAAAACAAACCAAGCAAATAAAATAAAATTGACATGGGAACACCTGGAAAGTATACTCTTTCGAACAAAAGAGTTATCAAAATCAATCCACAATTGAAGGAGTAATCGGTGAACATACATTAAAAAAAAACATTCGAACATAGAACCTCGTCCTTTTTTGAAGTCAATCAAAAATTAAAGATTTTTATTTTAAATTAAAAACATGTTTTGATCTTTAAAATTACATACAAAATACCAGCCCTGTGTCACTTCCAAGTGCTTTGGCTGGGGAGGAGAATAAATGGCGGAATGCACTACTCAGCCATAAATAATATCTGTCTGTTGAGTAGTGTTACACATGAAATGAACCCTACACCAGAAGATCTGAATTCCTTTTAATAGTACTCAAAACAATTCACAAGATTTGATATCAATTACCACTAACAAAGCGTTAGAACCACGAATGGTCATACAAAAACAACAAAATCAGTTCACTGCAGTACAAAGAAAGTCCACAATAAGTTAGGTTCGCAAACTGAAGGCTTACCATGACATCTTATAGCAGATCATATTCCTGTTTGAGAAAAGGCAGTTGTTCATGACCACTCGTAAATTTAGGTCTCAATATCAACCCTCGGGGAAAGCGTGCGGTAAAGATTAACTTATTCATAATAATCAAAAGAATTCACATTGTTTTTAACACGTGAATTTTGCTCACGAGTTGGTCGTATCTCTGCACGGCCATTTAACATGCAGCCTTCGATTTATTGGTAGAAGTCAGCTGAATCAGGCGTGGCTTATTGAAAGCCGTTGTATTTGAAATATTTTACGGGTTTAGTATTAGTGTCAGGTTTTTGAAGAGATACACTGGAATAAACGGAGGAGTCCAAGAGTCAATTACAGGGTGTCAAAAAATTTGTAAATCGTAATAGTTGTTGAAGATGAAATAAACATTTAAACTTTTTTTTTTAAACAGCGACTGAGGTTTTCCATCTTTGTGTTTGACGCCCTCAATCAAGGTGATCTTTGATAACAGGCTGATAAAAGCGATATAGCTATCAGTAGTCGAAAATAAAAGCGATACAACTGTGTAGACGCCTTACTGTCGACTGTAAAAGAATAATGTTGATGTTGATTTTGAAGGGCAGAAGAACAATTTTTACGGTAGGGAAATCCTCAAATAACTTCCCCCGCTCTGGGCGGAGCGGGAGGGGGGGGAGGGTGTCAGACTTTACTGGTTAAAACCCACCCATGTTCCTTCTATTGGCCCATTATGTTCCGGGGCCGCGGTATCTCTTTCAAACAACCTACAACCCCGGATGCATTTAAACTTAAAGTAAAAACTCAACAATAACAAATTATTTTAACTTTTCCAACGCCTGATGACCGAACAAAACGCCACACAATACTAAGACCATGCTTAAACACTACATTTATCGCCATTCAATACATTACGCCATTACACAACAAAACGTAATAAAAATCTGCGCACGCTTCGCTTTTGCGGCTAACGTCAGTCTCACGCTTCCACACTAATGTCAGAGGAAAATAGTATTTACGACTAAGACGTATACTTTGCGCCTTATTCGGTAACACCTTACAGCACCGTTAGGAGCAAAGCTTTTATGCATCTTTAGATTTTAAATTGAAATTTATTGGGGTGTGGTACGGTTTAATTTATGTTGTAGTAGTGGTTGGGAATATTGTTTATTGGTTTGGACCACTTGGACATGATAAAGAAGGACTGGAACAAAAGACTGTATAAAAAGGCTACCGTAACATAACATGGCATTTCCGAAAGGTTACACAGAGTTGTATGTGATAGATCCACTGTTTAAATGTTTGTAAAAACACACCCTCGATATAAAAGGTATCCATCCATTCCTTCATTAAAAAACATTGAAATTTGTCTTTTAAAAAAACCAGCTAAGTGCGAGTCGAATTCGCGCACCGAGGGTTCCATACAAACATCTTTTCACTGCGTCGACTTAGATGGTTCATTTTTCCACAGCACAGAGACCCCTGATTTTAGTATATGGTTTTAATTTCAACTCGATTCCATCAAGCGTTTCCGAGAAAAAGAGTCTTATCAGACAGACGGACAACAGTGATCCAAGAAGGGTTCCGATTTTCCCTTTTGAGTTACGGAACTTTGTAACAAAAAAAGTAGATTGGAGAGACGACTAGGTATTTGCAATTCTTCACACGACGGCACATCAACCTACAAAATCCATATAAACCTGATCTCTCTACTACGGTGTGCGATCCGTAGTAGAGAGATCAGGATGTAATAGTTTAGAATAGATTGACCTGCCGTCGTATGTACAGACGCCTACACATCAAGCTACTACAATCTGTCAGATTTCTTTGATAGATTTTCGACTTTATTTCTAAAGTATTAGGTTCAAGGTTCATTGGGAAAAATTTACAGTTTCGGGTAGCTTGATGTGCAGGCGTCTGTACCTCAACTAAAATGTAACTCAAAATGAGCTTACGCCGGTAGCTCACCTCAGTTAGTCTGCAGGTGGTATATATTCGACCGGGTTTCCGTTTGACATTTGGCGGTCAGCTGATCTGTTAAACGTCAATAATCTCCGGAACCACAAACACGCAATATCACGGCTGAAAGGACTTGCCTCTGTAGGTCGTTGAATCAAGTTGAGGTAAATCTTTGCTTGAAAATTAGGTATCCGTACTAGAAGCATTGCGAGAGGAGAAAATTTATGATTTGGGTCTTTTTAACCGACTTAAAAAATGGAGGAGGTTCTTGGTTCAACTATATATTTTTTTGAAACGAAGTTCATTATCGCGGGTTTGGGAAGGGGGCTAGACGGAAAAATTAAGACCAAAAGTTGTAACGACCCTTTTTGCTGTAGTTGTAAGCCGTGCGACGTGCGCGTGTTTCTCTCTCTCTCTCTCTCATAGAAAGCAAGCCAGTTATTTTCGATTCGTCTTTCCATTTCGCATTGAGCAGTGTGGTGTTGCGACGATTATTTTTGTAGAGTATAAACAGGTTTTTTGTACATAATAAATATAAGAATACAAAAAAAAAATATTTTATTTCAAAATATTTAAAAAAGAATACTGAGTTTTAATTGAAAATAACGTCCTGAATATTTTTAGCTAAAATAACCCCCTGTCTGCTCTGAGGCAAATCAGTGCCTGCTTTTAATAATAACAAGAAAATGTGATCACCAGTAGTGAGCGGATGTGCCAGTTCCGGAGCGTCTACCTATATGATTATGACACCCGTCACCGTCCTAACGTCAACGTCCTAAGGTGAAGTGAGTAAAGATGTATATTAGCATGACTTTGGATGAACTGTGTGAAGGATGATATGGCTAAAAAGGGAGGGCTGCTGAGAGAGAAGCATGGAAGAAGAAGACATGCTGCACCAACCCTAAATAAAGTGGGTTAATAAGCTAGTCTCCAAAAAAAAAATTGTCCGTCTTTTAGATAATTCAAAAATAAGGGACACGTTTTTTTTATTTGTAAATTAGACCAAAACTGACAAAGATATAGTCCATTAAAGTTAGTCATAGTTATTTTTATTGATAAGGGATTCTTACAAATCACAGGTTCATAATATTCATTACATTAAAGTTACAAAGAAATAAACAATGTAAAGTCAATAAAAAATCAAAATGTCACAGAAATATTACAAATAAAATAAAAAGTCAAAACCACAAAAATCAAACACATTAATTTCCAGTTAAAGTTTAAATATTAAAAAAAATCGTCAACGTTACGTGAAACGTCACTCGTTGCTGCATTTTTTCGCAACAAGTGACGTCACATGTAACTTTAATACGAAGGACGGTTTTTGACGGACCAAAGAAGAGAGATAATGTAATTATTTTGACCCTGGTAACTACCCTATTGTAGGAGAATGATCATTTTGCTTTAACAAAAATATTTTCAACACACTTTCAATGTGAATTCACAAAAGAAAATCTCAAAAATATCTGTTTGTTTCACGTATCATAAATATCGGTTATGTATTCTGAAAAAATCGCAATCATAATGTATACTAATCAATCTCCTTTGAACAAAAAGACTTGACATATAAGACACATCACACACATTGTCATGTAAAATCTGTCTTCGCCCGTTTAAATTTTTCGTCAGTAAACATTGTACAGGGAACATTATGCCAATATTGATAAGACGAATCAATATTCCCACCATCGCGGGCTCGGTAACCTTTTTCACAGCTAAAGCTTAAGCCTGCAAACATGCTTACTGATCTCTTTGTATTTTATCCTTTTAGACAACACGGGTAATTTTGGACTTTGTGGAAAGTGATGCAGGGTTGAGTTTGTGTTGGGTTTTTCACGATAGAAAAGTCGAAAATTCTTAAGCCAATATAGAATAAGCCTGCGAACAGAGAGTTATCGGATCCACGATTTTTTGGACGCGTTTCGAACGAAAATTAAGGGAGCATTACGACACTCACTGACCTGCCAGTTTAATCAAACTTTTGATGCCTTTTTATGTAATAAAGTGCAAACGATTTTTATAGTGAACGCTTGTTCTTTGAACACTGCCTTACTTTACTTTTACCGAGAATTTTTGTAATATTGAAATAAGAATTTATCAGCCATCGATATTTTTATTTATTTTAAGTTAAGTGGTTGGTATTAAAATAACATAAAGATTCAATATCTTTGGACATCGTTGTGCATAATTTTTACCTTATTTTACGAAAGTAAAGCATTTTTCAATAAAGTAAAAAATACTAACTATATCGAAAGTGGTTTTCACAATAACTGTTTTTTTTGGCCCTCTTACAGATTTGTCCGATTGCTCAACTATTTTGCATTGAAGAACAAAATGTGTATGATAACTAAACAAAATTTAATTGAACGCACATCAATGCAAAAATTTTGACCGTTGATGGTTTAGTATATTTAGACTCCTCGAATAAATTGACTGCATAGATATATTTGGCATCCACCGACTCAAATCACTGGTATTTTCTGGGATGAGCTTTGTGGCTCAATCACTTGAATAGGGCAGACAATACAAGTGACAAACAAGTGCCAATCGCTTTGAAAGTAATCTTTTTTTTTAATATAAACACCCACAATTTTTCAGGGTTATTTAAACCCCATGTAATAAGGAGCGAGCATTATTCCTCTAAATATCAGCAAATAGTTCTGGATGGAGGCGCATGGGTCTGGAAATGGAAAATAGAGGTAAATCCCGAAAAAGTCAGGTGGATCTCTACTCCAAATCGTTGAGCCGAAGCTCATACGCCACAAGAGATGCTCTTATGAAGTTTTTGCCCTGGGGGCCTTACACACAAGGCATCCACAGGATTGACAAGTTAGGCAGAAGACAAAGACCTGCGAGATGCCATACATAAACAAGGGTCAAGCATCAACCGCCAACCGGGCACAAAACACCATGGTTGCTACTGAGTAATGCTTGTTGAAAAATCTCAAAACAGTTCTCCCGGTCTGAGGATCGAACTGGGACCTCTAACTCAGCAGAACCGAGTTCAGACCATTATTTCTGAGTTTTTAGTCGACCACATCAATCCATCCATTGCAGCCGTATATTTCTAACAGGCTCTTAAATTTCGTAATCCACAATGTCACATCAAGAATTAAAAAATTATTCAACTAAACTCTTTGCTAGCAGAATTTCAGGAAAATAACCACAATAAAGATTCATACTCCTCTTGATTTGGAGGCATTGTTTTGAAAAAAAAAAGAATTAAAAGAGGAATGGAAATCCTTCCTCTTCAGCCTCCCGCCATCCAATTAGACGCACTTTCAAGAGAAACTCAAAAAACGTACAATAGAACCCTCGATATCGCACGTTAAAAATTCATGAGGTGTGGTCTCAGTGCAAGTGTTACATTAACACTGCTTTTTTTTTTCGGGTGGAAAACCATCAAATGACTTCCCCCGCTCTGGGCGGAGCTGTGGGCATGTCAGACTTTTACTGACTAAAACCCACCCATGTTCCTTCTGTTGCCATTTACGTTCCGGGGCCGCGGTATCTCTTTCGAACAACCCGAACGGACGGTGAGCTACCCATTGCTCACCGTCCACAGGCCCGCATCTACGGTGGCCGGGAGTCGTCTCGCGGCGCCCGGTGGCCGGAAGTCGTCTCGCGGCGCCCGGCGCCCGGGACGTCTCCCGCGGCGGCTGGGTTGGCTAGATGTTCTACGTTAACACTGCTTAGTTGTACAGTACAACATTCAATTGCTTCCTTAATAACCAATTTTTGCTTACTTTTAAAAACGTTTATAGGTAGGTCATTGATCTAACTACATTTAACCTCCGACATGTCAGACGTAACGGCATCATTTACTCCTTTTTCCTTCATATCATTCCTTACACAATTAATTTATCCTTCTTTTCTTTGACCTTCCTCTCCCAAAATAATGCTTACGGTACTTTCATTTAAACCTCGATAAACTGTCTTTCATACTGTTCTACATTTGACGACACGGTTGGCGCAGTGGCTGAGCGATCGACTACTGCGCTGCGTGTCGCGGGTTCTATCCCCACACGAAACAAATATTTGTGTGATCTACAGATAGTTGTTCCGGGTCTGGCTGTTTGTGTATGTGAGTTTAAATGTTTGTAAACGCAATCACGATACAGGAGAAATTCCTAGTGTGGGGCAAGGTTTTATTAAAATATATATATATATATTCGCCGCTGCAACAAGGCCGTACCCTACCCTGGATGCACTGGCACGAACTGTTGCTTGGCTTGAAATACAGTACCAATTAAAGTTGACACTCGACGCCTCCTACGGTTTGCACCTCGAACTTTCGATTGGTTCTCACGTATCCATCTGTTTCTTTTGTTTTTTATTGGTTGGTTAGTATTTTCGCGATTCTGTAGTGATTGTAAGTGAAGTGTATAATATGCGGGGTTTCGAAAATATTCAAAAATACTAGTATTTATTAACTTACTAGCTGCGCCTCGCGGTATCACTCGCGTGGTGATAGAATATACAATATATCTTTATGAATTGTAGCCTGTGTGTTATTCTGATGTATAAGCTATATAATTGTAAAGTTTTATTAAAATCTATTCGGTAGTATTTTCGTGAATGAGTAACAAACATCCACACATCCAGGATAGGATTAGTGTCCTGAAATACAAGGGTTTTGTGTAGCTTAGGCACCAGTACAACGAAAACTAAATCTTGATTCTTCACGAAACCTAATAATGTAACTACTTATTTGATGCGGTGAGAAATAAATCATAATATTATCTTATTTTATATTAACAAAGATACATTTATTAACATTGACGATATATTTTAAACGAGTGAGAAATAAAAGCAATGTTTCCTAAATCAATCTTTCACTGATCTCAAGAACAACATTAACATCTCATAAACTGAGAACATCTTAATTTCAAGTTCTCAGAAACCATATGATAGACTTCACCATGTTAAGAAAATACAACGAAAAGCAATTTCTGTGCTAACCGCGACAAATAATAAGATGCCTACATCTATGTTTATATTGAAAACTAAGGGTGAAACACCCTTGGGGTGGCGTGTCGTGTCATAAGGAACGCTTTCATGCAAAGTGGATTTGTGAAAGTTTTCGCTTGAAATAATATTTGAATTTGTAATTCTGACGTCACACTGTACGTGTTGGATGATGGATGTTGTCTGGGTAAAAGCGGGCTACTGAAACTGATAGGTATGGCCTGCGAAACGCTGTGCTTTAGTTCAATAACTAAGTTTGTTTGTGTTGTTCAGAGTAATTGTGATGTTATCGTTGCTTTTATGGTTCCGTATATCAAAAGAAAAAAACAGAACCCTTATTGGATCAACTTTGTTGTCTGTCTGTCTGTCAAGACCCTTTATCCTGTAAGTATAGGAAACGCGTGGAGGTATCGAGTTGAAATTAAAACCATGTTTTTAAGTCTGTGGTCTCTTAAAGCTGTTAAAAATCGACCCTTTAAGTATACGCAGTCAATAGATATGGCCGTTTATGTCGCACGTTTGTTCGGAACGTTTTTTGGTTTCTTATTTAAAGACAAAGGCCAGCAATCTGTGCTTCTCCAGCTCACTTTTTAAACATATCCTTACTAATATTATAAAAGCGAAAGTGAGTTTGTTTGTTTGTTACGTCTTCACGCCTTAAAGGCTTAACTGATTTTGATGAATTTTGGTACAGAGATAGTTGGGGCGGACTGGAGACGGACATAGGCAATTTTTTTTAAAGTGGGAAATGATGGAGAAAGAGGGAAGAAAAGGGAAAACTTAGCTTTGCTATTACAATTAATAAGGCGCAAGGGCAATACCTACAGGTAGCAGGCATCTGCAAATCAGGAAAAGGGAACTGTATTACCCCGAATTTAACGCGAGCGAAGCCGCGGGCAAAACCTATTTTCCTTATAATTAAAATAAATGTTAAATAGTAAAAAGTTCTGAGAAAAGTTTTGGGTATGAATGTAGATAGATGGGTATAGTAGAGAAAGATTAAAGAGACGATTGATGAACTGTGTGAAAGATGATATGGTAAGAAAGGATGTGTCTGTTAAGATAGTGCGTAATAGAGCAGGATGGAAGAACAAGATTTGCTGCATCGACCCCTAAAACTCTTTTTTTTAAACGTTGGTCCCACAATAGGAATTTCTCCTGTAAGGTGGGTGCGTTTACAAACATTTAAACTCACATACACAAACAGCCAGACCCGGAACAACTATCTGTAGGCCATACAAATATTTGTTCTACGCGGGGATCGAAACCGTGACACGCAGCACAGTCGTCGATTGCTCATCCATTGCGCCAAACGTGTCGTAATTGGGATAAGGGCAGGAGAATGCTGATGGCGATTATTTGAACGTTTTCGCTTGAAATATTATTTTTGAATTTGTAATTCTGACGTCAGACTGTACGTGTTGGATGATCGATGATGTCTAGATGGCAGCGTGCTACTGAAATTGATATAGTTTGCAAAACGGTGTACTTTGGTTTGATAGGTTTGGTTTGATGACGGCACGGTTGGTGCAGTGGCTTTGCGATCGACTGCTGCGCGGCGTGTCGCGGGTTCGATTCTCGCACGGAAAAAATATTTGTATGACCTGTAGATAGTTGTTTCGGGTCTGGCTGTTTGTGTATGTGATTTTAAATGTTTGTAAACGCACCCACGATACAGGAGAAATTCCTAGTGTGGGGCAACGTTTTTTTTTTTTTAAAAAAGAAATAACTTCGTTTGTTTGGAGGTACGTGACAGAGTAGTTGTATTTTATTTATTTGTATATACATTTTTGCACATTTTTAATCGTTACTAATATTATAAAAACGAAAGTGAGTTTGTTTGTTACATCTTCACGCCTATCCAGGCATTTTGATGAATTTTGGAACAGAGATAGTTGGGACCCTGGAGACGGACATAGGCTAATTAAAAAAAAGTGAGATAAGGGGGAGAAAGAGGGAAGAAAATGGGAGAGAAAGATATTTTTTTCGATCATCACGCGGGTTAAAGTTAGCGTTAGCCCAAAGTAACTATGCCACGCGGACGAAGTAGCGGGCGGAAGCAAGTAATTCATAAAATAACATACAAAAACATTTAAAAATATTAAAATGGTGGTCCGCTGGTATCGGGAAACCAAGTCCATTTTTTTTTTTTATCGGGTTGGAAATCATCAAATGACTTCCCCCGCTCTGGACGGAGCGGGGGGGCATGTCAGACTTTTACTGACTAAAACCCACCCATGTTCCTTCTATTGCCCTTTACGTTCCGGGGCCGCGGTATCTCTTTCGAACAACCCGCAACCCCGGCAGGCGGAGGCCCTGGCAAGCCCCTCTGCTTTGCTGACTCTCTTTGAAGCGCGCGTAAAACACGAATGTGCCGTCGACACGGCCTGTCGTCAATAGACGGACGGACGGTGAGCTACCCATTGCTCACCGTCCACAGGCCCGTATCTACTGTGGCCGGGAGTCGTCTCGCGGCGCCCGGCGCCCGGGGCGTCTCCCGCGGCGGCTGGGTTGGCTTGATGTTCTCTCCCTCAAACGCCCGGCCACCTCCTATGCTAGCATTACTGCTTCGCAGAAGGTGGTGACCGCTTCCCATTCCCTCTCGCCCCGGACCATGACTGAACCAGGGCCGGACGCGAGAGATCGCCGCCGCCGATCGCCTCCACGAGGGCACGGCGGTGCTCCGCCCAAGCTGGGCAGACCGCCACTGTGTGCTCCACCGACCGAGTCCACGTCTTAGGTGTTATTGTTATACGATTTTGTTTGGTACTTTGGCACCTCATTGCGACGACTAACTATCGACTAATCGATAGTTAGGTGTTTGATGTCATAGACGATAGAAATAGTGTTTTCCTAACTTAAAAAAAACATGTATATGTTTTTGAAGAAAAGAACTTCCTTGCTATTTTTAAAGAAGCGTAAAGCAAGAGCGACAGAACTTGTTTCAACAGATAATGCAATGATTTTTTTTTTCAATTCATAGTTTCATTATCACCTGCCTATAATTTTCCTAACTATGCTGGGATCGGTTTCCAGTCAAACTGTATGCCACTGAACGCCAGTATGTCACATGAAGCAACTGTCTATCTAGCTTCAAAAACCCAGTAAACACTGGGTAAGATACTTTATAATGCATCAATTTACAGTACACAGAAGTATGATAAAATAAAATACGATAAAACGCAAATAATCGAAATGGGGGTCATTTCGATTATTTGCGTTTTATCGTATTTTATTAACAATAAAAAAAACAAACACAATTAACATTATTTTCACATCAACTCCATACGTCATGCCTTATACAATTTCAAATAATGTCTACACAAAGCACGTAAACACACGTAGGTATACATGTATCTGTCACAACATGTTTCATGAAAGTTTTCCCATAAGTTGCACGGGGTTAGTGCCCCTTCTCATAACTCACCGTAGGACCACCCCTTTTCGTGGTATGCTTCTAATATGATACAAACACATGCATATTTATAAAAGAATACTGAACTAACAAGCATCACTTACTTTTTGGTTGAATAAATATTAAATCAAATCAAATCATTCATTTCTTTGCAAATGGGTATAGTTTATAGGCGTTTTTTTTGTAGTAGAGGGATCCATATTTTACCGTCAACGTGGGCATGCAAAGGTTTTACAATTTTCAAACTAAAATATGTGGATTCCAGTATCCAATAATAAAAAATAAAAATGTCAGCGTGGTCACAGTAATAAAGAACAATAAATTAATGCTATATAATGTCATACAAAAATAAAAAAGAAAGTCAGCCATGATTAAATTTTTTATGAAATTTAAAGAAAAACATTGTTATATTTGATAGTTTGGAAGAATTTCGTATAATTTATTAATTAGCTAACGTAATAATTAAATATCGATGTCTCTAACACTTTAACAACATCTTCTGTTATTGAATTATCAACATAATAAAAATCTTGTAAGCAAATCAAGTATATTGACTTGGTTCGCGAGGTTGTCGACATGTGGTATGTGGGCTCAGCGACCATTGTGCCAATGGCTCCTCGACCAACACCTGAGGAGGCTCTCGTTAGACGGCTGGATACATAAAGCGGTACTCCTAGACACGGCTCGTATCGTTAGGAGGTTCCTCTCTCTGGAGACCTGACTGCCGGTAAGTTGGACCCTGTTCCCATTACCAGTGGGCTACTATTTTTGAAAGATTTTGTTTTTTATAGTTTTGGGATAGATAAATATGTATGTAAATGAATAAACGATTATAATCCTGCAATAACACGGGTTTTTTATCTAAATTTACGTAGTTGTAAGAATATGCTCTGAAAGATATCTGGGCTTATTCATATAACATCTCGGCTGTAATTTTTTTGTTATTATTTTAAGCCTATCCCCACACTAGGAATTTCACTTAAATCGTGGGTGCGTTTTACAAACATTTAAACTCACATACACAAACAGCCAGACCCGTGCGGGAATCGAACCCGCGACACGCAGCGCAGCAGTGAATCGCTCAGCCACTGCACAAACCGTGTCGTCAAATTGTCAGTTGTTACAGGTAGTCTACAATCTAAAACTCAGTCTTATAGAAGGGTATCATATTATCCAGTACTAATTAGATTGTGGAAGCTACATAGGCAGTCGCTCCAAGTAAAATACCGGTGTTACAACTGGTGAGACTGGAAGCCCACTTTAATATAGTTAGGAAAACGTTTAGCAGATGATGATTAACGTCTAAATATCTCCCTTTCACTCACTTTTGTTGATAAATGATGTTTATTTTGCAAGTAGGTTTTTAAAAACCCTTTTACACGTCTTTTTTTAAAATAGATAAGATCGGTGTTTCGTACCAGACTACTCTGAGAAGAAACAGCCGAAACAAACTCAGAGGTCATAATCTCTTTTAAGGTCCAGACAAAAATCTTGGTCAACTTATATGAGGACTATACAGATGAGGGTCTGAAATGGTCTCTTTAATAAAGGACCTGTCCTAAAGGCTCGGCTCATAACTCAAGGATACTTTAGAAATGAAATAAAAATATTAGATACTAAATCGAAATCAATGCTCATACGTTAAATTCCGACACCAAACAATTTCCTCTAAAATTTTTCTCCTTTTTCATATCTGAAGTAAATACAAAAGCATATATCCACCATAACCACACGGTGAACTATAAAAGCGCCATATCCAAGATATCGTCTAACGTGGGCCGCTTACAAAAACGCGCTTGAATTTTATGTTCGCTTTAATGGCACATAGCTATGTATGTTTTATTTAGTTTCCCCATATCAGTTACCCTTATATACTTTTGTTTGATAGCCTAATCTATGAGTGATCTCGGCAATAAAGATGGGAATAAAATATTTTTGATGTATTTGTCTGAGCACAACTACAGCGAGAGAAGTGAAAGGAATCAAGACAGACCTTTGCCCTAGAGTGGGGTAGTTTATGCAAATAAAAAACAAAGAAAAGAATATTTAAAAAATAACAATACTTTTTGGCACACTTTCGAATGTAAATTCTTTTTTAAAAACTTTCAAATGTTTCTTCTAAAAAACATGTGTTATACCGGTGTTAGGGGCAGGGTCTAAGCTTCCAGTACCGAGACCTCCCAGAAACAGGGACCTCTTCACAATTCGAGCCGCATCGAAAAGCAGTGTTTTCTAAATCAGGTGCTTGATCCATCCTCCAAGCGTAAGCTTCCAAAGATGTTTGTCAAAACTGTTTATCATAAGGGCTTTAATCGTAACGTATATCGACACAATAATAGCCGAGTTCACATTCCACATGTCGAGAACTTCATGTGCCAAGTCCGTAATGTAATATTTTTATTGTGGAATTAGTCTTATGTTTGCTAATGCTATCCAACATCCTTGTACCGTACATTTTTGCTGATCTGTTGTTAGGCATGATCACAATTTAAAAAAGAGTTGGCTGTGTTCTGCCTTTTCCCCTTAAACCTGCCGCAAGACTGCATGAGTGAACTGTCTTCTATAAAATAATTTCTACTTTATTATATTATCGCGAGTAACATGGAGGTTAAGGTCCCTTTTTTGCGGTTGAGAAATCATCAAATAACTTGGGGGTATTGTCAGACTTGTACTGACTAAAACCCACCCATGTTCCTTCTATTGCCCTTTACGTTCTGGGGCCGCGGTATCTTTGTTGAAATCCCTTTAAGGCGCGCGTGGAGCACTTATGCGCCATCAACACGGTCTGTCGTCAATAGACGGACGGACGGTGAGCTACCCATTGCTCACCATCCATAGGCCCGCATCTACGGTGGCCGGGAGTCGTCTCGCGGCGCCCCACGCCTGGGGAGTCTCCCGCGGCGGCTGGGTTGGTTTGAGGCTAGGTTAAAGTCCCTTACGTTTCATATCATAGTTATTGGAATCCAGTTTGAATAATAATAAAAAAATATGCCATATTAAATAAAATAAAAATGCCTCAAAGCCGTAGGTTTCTTTTTTGCTGAATAACCATTTCATAGCGTGATATTTCAAATATGATTTTTACGGTAGGCCACATTCTCGTGTGAATGGTTTTGTAGCAAAAGTTTTATTTTTGTTCGAGCATGACGTAATAAAAAGAATACCTGCCAATATTCATTGGAAACTGAGGAATGGTATAAAAATGTTTATTTAGTTTCCCTATATCAGTGTTTCCTATATACTTTGGTTTGGTAGCCTTATCTATGAGTGATTTGAACAATAACATTGATTGGAATAGAATATTGTTGGCCGTATATGTCGGAGCACAATTACAGCGAGAGAAGTGAAAGGAATGAAGACAGAACTTTGCCCTGGAAACTGAGGATTGGTATAAAAATGTTGAAATAACATCATGATCCGTCAATAACTTTTTTGTATTTTTTTTAAATGCCATTGCCCCAATCTAGGAATTTTTCATGTATCGCGGGCGCGTTTACAAACATTTAAACTCACATACTAAAACAGCCAGACCCGAAACAACTATCTGTAGGCCATAATATTTGTGATGTAGGTATATGTGTGTTCATGTATGAGATTTTAAATCCTTACTTCCTTACTATAATATTATAAAAGCGAAAGTAAGTTTGTTTGTTACCTCTTCACGCTTTAATGGCTAAACCGATTTTGATGAATTTTGGTACAGAGATAGTTGGGAACCAGGAGACGGACATAGGCTAATTTTTATAAAAAAAAATGGGATATGAGGGAGAACGAGGGAAGAAAAGGGAAAACTTAGCGTTGCTATTACAAATCAATCAGGCGCAAGAGCAAAAACTGCAGGTCTGCTTGGTGTGTTATACCAAATTTAACGCGAGCGAAGCCGCGGGCGAAAGCTAGTCAAACTATAACAGACAGAGATTTTATAGAAATGAAAGACAAAGCTACTAATGAAACTGCATGGTAAACATTACTCTTAGAGGTAAGTTTTAAAACCATTAGGTATGTTATTTAAGTACACTCACATTTGGGATGACCTGATTCAGCCGAGGCTGGGTCAATATAAATATATATATCGGGAAATGTCGGTCGCTTCATTTAGGTAAAGAGGTGCTGAGCCTACACGAACTCAATCGTACGAAAGTAACCGGCATACGGAGTGTTCCGATCGGCACTAGTCAAAAACGATAAATAATTGCTTTGGATCTGCATTATTGTATAAAAATAAGCATACAAGACCATAGTAACCCTTTTTTTCAAATCATTATATAACTTTCCCTGCTCTGGGTGGAGGAACGCCGGAGAGTGTCAGACTTTTACAGACTAAAACCTACCCATGTTCCTTCTGTTGCCCTTTATGTACCGGGGCCGCGGTATATTTCGAACAACCCGCAACCCCCGAATAACCCGCAACCCCGGGACAACCCGCAATACCGGGACAACCCGCAAACGCAGCCGTAGCACCCCTAAAGTTTTACTCGTTCAAAGCAAAGTATGAGTGCTGTGTTCACTACACATTTGCTCGAAGGAATAAACAGAATGAAAAGTGTTTTATAGCCAAAGAAAACAGAAGTAGTAAAAGCTGAAATTGAAATATACGCAGACGAAACTGCTGGCAAAAGTGCTATAAAATCTAGCTACTGACTTGAGGTGAAAGAGCCTATAAAAATGTCTAACATAGAGTTTGTCCTTTCAAAGCTGTTATTTCTATTATTTTACTTGAAAAGAAAAATGTTTTACAGCTCTATTTTTATGGTAAGTAGTGTAAAACTACTTGTGTCATGCTATCGTTTGATTGGTTTGAAGATTTTACGATGACATGCGGTGAAAAATGGAGACGACATAAAGTTGCATTTTGTATTCTCTGTCATGACGATTTAAGAGTCCCTAAACTTGGGCAGTCCGTAGTTATCCTAAAATGTGGTTCCTAAGCAGGATTCACTGTTCACATTCTGTTTGAAACTTATAGGTACTTATATTGATGCTTAGATATTATAGGAATATCTTCGCCATCTTGCCCAGCATTTTCTAAACTATATTTTTTTTTAAGAAACTTTGCCTCCCCACATTCTTCAACTGAATGAAACGAAATTTAAATCTTGTATTAAACGCACACTATGTAGGCAAGCATATTATAAGTTGGGGGATTATATTGATGATAAAAATGCTTGGCTCAATGCTGGTCCTGCTCCTCAAGCATAGGGGTAAACTCATTGATAAGTACCCGAAGCTATAGTGGAAGCTGCAGAAGATTGTAAGACTATCTTTGCAATGTATAGAATCAATTCTCTAGTATTGTATAATTATTAAGCCCATATGTGAGTGCTATGTATTATCATTGACTTGACGAGGCCCTGGTGGTTAATAGTGTCATGCTCACTTAAATGTCTCGCTGATAGTGGCGGGTGTGTCGGGTCATTTAGCTCCCTTCAAAATGGTCGAGCTGAATGGGGCTGATCCATACGTCATGTTCGTGAACGGGCGCTGTCAGTTGGGACTGGTCATTTTTTTAACTACCACGGTAATTTTTTTTAACTTATTTAGATTTTAAATTGAATTTTGCTTTTTATTTACTCTGGACGCTCTTACTGTGCACGTCTTTCTACATCGTTCTCACATATTTGTATAATCTCAACACGAATGATGTAAATACGATTTTGTAAAAATATTATAATTTAAAAGAGTGTCCATGGAGTTTCTTGCCCATTCTTCTCCATAGAGATCAACGCTTTGGAATGGGCAACTACAGTACTTTCACAAGTTATTATGCCTTGTGACCGGGATTGTAGCAGCATCATTTTTTTGTTCTTGTTTTTATGACATTCAAAAGTGCCTGTAATGGTCTAATTGAAATAAATGCTTTGAGTTTGAGTTTGAGTTTGCCCCACACTAGGAATTTCCCCTGTATCGTGGGTGCGTTTACAGACATATAAACTGACATACACAAACAACCAGACCCGGAACAACCCGGGGGATGGAACCCGCGACACGCAGCGCAGCAGTCGATCGCTCAGCCACTGCGCCAACCGTGCCGTCAATTGGATTCTAATCTAACCTAATGCAGCTGAATAGTACTACTTACAGTAAGTGACAGCTACTACGACCCGGTTAGTACGGGGTAATACGATGACCCTTGGTAAAACTAGCTTACTGACTTTCGGAACACTGATGACTGTCAAAGATCTACAAATGATAGCCGGGACAAACAGTTTAAAATGCTTTCCAAGGCATGTAGGACGCTCTTCTTTAAGCAAGCCAACTCGGGATTTAAAAAAAAAAGTCAAGTCACTGGCAAGTTTTTCTCATGCATTACATTCTAATCATTATGACGTATGTTAGGTTCTTTTTTAAAAAAAGAATAGGTAGATTATGTACTTAAAACAAGCTGCAAAAACGTATCCCACACTATGATTTATTGTCTATCAACAAAATCATCAAATACAAACTTATACAACCTTTTTTGTATCACTGGCCATTTATAATTCGAACACAAGATTCAACAGTATAATCACGGTCTTTTTAAACCGATCCAAGTCGTAACCTAATATAAAATTAAATACGCAATTTGCTTGCAAACTAGCCGATAATGACCAATCAGTATTGTTAGGGTTAATAAGCAATTTATCGGATTCGATAATAATTGGAACCTTTGTGTCTATTTTAGAAAAGCAATTTTGGAATTGCTTAGAATTTTATTAGAAGATTGGACTCTCGATAACAATGTTAGTAGCAACTGGTATTTTATTTTAAAGAGTAAATTGAAGGAAAATTAATACCTAAATTATTTTTTGATTTTATTTACTAAGACAAATTTAAATCAAAATAAATCAACAGCATGGAAATCACTAGGGATGGCTTAATCACATATAAATGGACAATGGACATAAGGATGAGTTAATCAAACTTTTGAGTATTTATCATGTTTCATATTATTGATTGCAAGTTATCTTTAAAAAAAAAACTAGCTGTGCCGAGCGGTTTCAACCGCTACTCACTTCACATAGGGGTATGAAAAATAGATGTTGGCCGATTCTCAGACTTACTGAACATCATAAAAAAATTCATTGGAATCGGTCGACCCGTTTCGGAGGAGTATGGTAACTAGAACTGTGACACGAGAATTTTATGCGTCCACCCTTTATAGCAGAACTTTTTATGATTGTCATAATTTTATTTTGCATACATAGCAACGGATAGCATAAACTTCATTTCGCAGAAAATTGTTTGGCAGACACTCATTCAAAACTCATAAATTAGTAAGTCAGAATCATCTCAAGACTTATTTAAAAAGTAGAAACATCATATCGCAGAAAGTTCACAGTCAGAATCTTCTTTTAGCATAATTATATTTCATATCGATAATAATTAAACGGCAGAATTGTCATATCGCAGAAAGTTTATAGTTAGAATCATCTTTGTCATTATTTGTTGTCATTTATTTTAATTATTAATTAATTGAATTTGAAATAATGTCATTTAATTCAATAAGTAATTATCCTAATCTAGATAGTTCAGTTCCGGGTAACCTACTAAAAACAATCCCTTTTTTTTATTCATGCAAGTCGTTTCTTAATATAAAATTTGTTGTTTCTAATGCAAGTCGTTTCTGGCACTCGCCGCCCGCTGCCGCGGCACCGCTCGTTTCGCTTGCTCGGCTAACCTAACCTAATTTTTTTTTAAGAAATTAACCTAATCTACATAGTTGAGATCCGGGGAACCTACTAAAAATAATATCTTTTTTTCTATATAATTCCCAAAATCTTATTTTTGCCTTATAATTTTTTGTAAATAATTGTAACTCACTGTATCGGTTCACGCCAAAATATTGGAAACTCAAAATAAATATCAAACATGGTAAATATCCCGTTTTTTTAACCGTTAATAAAATGTTAGTGACCATGTCTGTTTAAAGACTTATATGCCTATTAAAGTTATTCTTAATGAAATTTTGCCATGTGCACAGTATGCCAACTGAAATTAAATAATCTTTGCTCTAAATGAACATTATGCTAAACGATATAATGCGAAATTTTAAGTCTGCTAATCGTAATTATACTAAATGTAATTCAGCCATCTTAAAAAGTATGCCATTGTAAATTCGAAGTAAACATTATGCCAAACGATAATTATATGAAATAATTTTTCTGCCTTTAAAATGTTCGTTTAAAGAAAATTATGCTAAGTGTGTTATGCCAAATAAATTTCGGAGCATCAAGATTCTGCCAGATAGAGGGATCCCGAATTTTATATGTATATTAGATGATGTTTTAAATTTCATTGCTGCATCCTGCAACACGTTTATTAGCTACTAAATTGAGGTCGGCTTTCAGTCTTACCGGTTTCAGCTAGATACCAGATTTTTACATGGAGCGACTGCCTATCTTATACCACCCAGTTAATAACTGGGTAATACCATACTTTTTGGTAAGACTGGCTTTCAAACTATAACGACTGACAAATATTTGCAAACGACAGCCGAGAACAACGGCTTAATGCTTGCAAAAGTACGGAAGAAACTCGGTATGTTACGGGTGGTCACCCATCCACGGATCAACCTAGGCAAACGCGGCTTAACAGCAAGATCAACCCCAGCGGAAGCTATTATTTGGCCACAAGCTCCTCCATAAACAGTAACATATAATATTTTATTCAACTGTGTAAAAGACCACAAAAAGTGGTCGCACATCTGTGAACGGAAACTCCTATTAAGGACACATAAAGTAATTAAAACTTGAAGACTAGTCACAGATGTTATTGTGTAATCCAGTTTATTAATAAATAAATAAATAAATATCTTGGGACAACTCACACACGGCTATCTGATCCCAAGCTAAGCAGAGCTTGTGTTATGGTAACCAGACAACTGATAAATATACTTATATAATTTATAAATACATACATATTATAGATAAATCACACCCAGACACAGAACAAACAATTATGCTCATCACACAAAGTTTGTCCTGGGTGGGAATCGAACCCACGACCTCCGGCTCAGCAGTCTAATGGACACCTTGTTTTTACTCATGTCCCCGGAATCACAACTTTACAACATCGGTACATTATGATCGCCGTAAGTAAAGACAATATTTATAGGAAAGATACGACGAAACTGTATAAAAGCAACAATACTTTAAATCAGACAATTTAATACCTGCATAGAGTCAGCCTAATTTTTATTATAGTAGTAGTAGTGAGGTATCCTGGGTCCTACTAGGAAGTCATGTCAATGATGTTAGATACTAGAATTTACTTACAATACTCTCCCGTCTACTAATAAGAAATAAGCTCAATAAATTAATATATTTTTAAGCTATTGCATAGCTTCTATCGCGGGCCTTGAGTGCGGGGACCGAATCCAGAAATTCCGTAACGAAAAAAAACCTGACGCTCCCCACTCCGACGGGCACGGAGGTGTGGCTTGAAGGCCGTGCATTGTCTAACGTCGTTTACACAATACGGTCAGTTATTTCAATCCCAATTCTAATGTTCTAATAGCGTGTTTGGTAGAGAATCGGATAGTCAATCGACATTACGCTGGATCAAACCCAAGGTCTTGTTTTTCTTTTTGCGACTTCTTTTCATTGGAAGTACTTTTTAAATATTATATTTAGTTTTTTATTTTTTTATTTATTGTCTAAGTTGATAAAAAATGTTTCTTTTTGCGACTTCTTTTCATTGGAAGTACTTTTTAAATATTTTATTTAGATTGTTTTTATTTATTGTAAAAGTTGATAAAAAGTGCCATGCAATAGCTTTACCGCGGCAGTCCCCGAGTGCCACACGTATTTTTTTATAGTAAACTAGCTTTTGCCCGCGGCTTCGCTCGCGTTAAATTCGGTAGCGCCTTATTGAGTTGTAATAGCAACGCTAAGTTTTCCCGTTTCTTCCCTCTTTCTCCCTCATATCCCACTCTTTTTAAAAAAATAATAGCCTATGTCCGTCTCCTGGTTCCCAACTATCTCTGTACCAAAATTCATCAAAATCGGTTTAGCCATTAAAGCGTGAAGAGGTAACAAACAAACAAACAAACAAACTCACTTTCGCTTTTATAATATTAGTAAGGATAAGGATATCACTTACTCTTGTTGCCCTCAATCTTGTCTAAATTAACATTATTCTATTAAAAACATAGTAAGGTGAAAAGACGTAAAAAACACGAGAAGCAGTTACGTATCACTTAAAGGCTAAGATTGTAAACTAAGAGCAAGAAGTTAAAACATACGAAATTGTACTGAACTGTCAACACAAACTAACTCTCTTATACAGCATCTTTGAAATACTCCAAACATTCTTTAAACAAAAAGAGGTTTCACTACAAAAATCGTTTACTTAAAAATTCACGACACGAACCATCATTAATTCATTACCTTAACAGATTGGCCAATAGTATTTACTCCTGCCACTACATGAGGGGACGGAAATGCGCACTAATTAAAACTGGAGGTCATACAGTACGTACAGATGTGACAAGATACAATCGTTCGGTTCGGTACGTGACGGTGGGTATCTCGCCACTGGTTTAATTGAACACGGCCGGGGCGGTTGACCGGTGTTGTGTGGAGCCAGGAGAGCAGCTTCAAAAAATGGCGGGAGGAGACTGGGTGTAGGCACATGGATGGAAACCATTCACGGGTGAGGGTCTTTTATGTTTTAAGGTTCCGTACCTCTCAAAAAAAGCGGAACCCTTATAGGATCCCTTTGTTTTCCGTCTGTCTGTCTGTCAAAAACCCTTTATCTCGGGAACGCGGTGAGGTATCGAGTTGAAATTACAACCAATTACTCAAGTCTGTGATCCCTTCGAGCTGTAAAAAATCAACTCTGTAAGTTTAGATGAATTAAATGAAAATTCGGAATTTACGTATTAATCGCAGAGTAGAAGTCTTTTTTTGATTTTTATCATAGAAAAACAGAAGATCTTTAACGGAAAGAGTTGCAATTTAGAGACATTTTGTGAACATAACTTATGTAATTTTCTCTTCCCAAAATTCAGTGGTTATACCTGAGAAATTTCAGAGGGAAAATAAAAAAAAAACGTTGCCTCACACTAGAAATTTCTACTGTATCGTGGGTGCGTTTACAAACATTTAAACTCACATACACAAACAGCCAGACCCGGAACAACCAACTGTATGCCATACAAATGTTTGTTTCGTGCAGGGATCGAACCCGCGACATACAGCGTAGCAGTTAATCGCTCAGCCACTGGGCTATGTTTATAATATTTTTATATTGTTGGGTAACACTATTATTCTTAACTAGCTGGCTTCCACGGCTTGACCCGCGTGATGATCGAAAAAAGTATCCTATGTGTTATTTCAGACTATAATCTAACTCTGTGCCAAATTTCATCAAGGTCCGTTCAGCTGTTTTGACGTAAAAGAGTAACAAACATCTATACATCTTCACAAACATTCGCATTTATAATATTTCATAGTAGGAAGGATAATCGTTAATAATACGGTGTACGTATCGGCAATACCAGCATTTATACGCAAAATCGCTCGTTTCAAAGCTCCACAGTAAACCGAGCAGTCGAATATAAGTCTATAGTTCTACTGGTTGGTATCAAAACAACCTTTTATAAGGAGTAAGCCGTTTCGTTACGTAATAAATAGGAACACGTATTAGGTTAATAGAGCCTTGTATGTTTGTGAATTGTATAGCAGTAAGTAGATTTCGCGATAGTAGATATTGCTGGGATTAGGGAAATGTTGTTGATTTATAATTTTACTAGCTTGTGCCTGCGGCTTCGCCTACCTGATGATCGAAAAAAAAAGTATGCTTTGTGTTATTCCAGACCACAATCTACCTCTGTTTACCAAATTTCATCAAGATCCGCTCAGCCATTCTGACGTTAAAGAGAAACAAACATCCATACATCCATCCTCACAAACATTCGCATTATATAAGCAGGATTATAAACAATTACATTTATAAACTCACGCCTATCCAAGAGAGGGGGTAAGAAAAAATAACAGAAGCCGCTGCGGTCAGGTCCCGGACACCGGAGGCGCCTGAAGACGGTGAGCAAAGGGGTAGCTAACCGTCCGTCTGTCCTGTGACGACCGCGCGTTCGTGTTCCACTCGCGACTCAATGAGATGGCAAAGCAGAGGGGCCTGCCAGGGCCACAGTCTGCCGGGGCTGCGGGTTGATTTGGAAGAGATACCCCGGAATAATGGGGGAAAAGAAGGATGAGGAACTGACTAAAACCCACCCATGTTCCTTCCCTTGCCCTTTATGTTCCGGGGCCGCAGGATACCGAAAGAGATATATTTCGAACAACCCGCAACCCCGGTTTATTAAAGTACCAGCTTTCGCCCGCAACTTCGTCCGCGTGGCATAGTTACTTTGGGCTAACGCTAACTTTAACCAGCGTGATGATCGAAAAAAGAACTTTCTCTCCTCTTTTCTTCTTTTTTTCTCCCCCTTACCTCACTTTGTTTTAGCCTATGTCCGTCTCCAGGATCCCAACTATCTCTGTACCTACCAAAATTCATCAAAATTGGTTTGGCCATTTAGGCGTGAAGACGTAACAAACAAACAAAAAAACTCACTTTCGCTTTTATAATATTAGTAAGGATTAGGTGTTTATTTCGGCCAAAAACCCTGTTAGAAAAAGCAATAAAAAAAAAAATGGTATATTTTATTGATTTGAAGCACCTGGTCAAAATGTATAAATATATTAAGTACCAAACAAATTCCTAGCGTGTGTTTAGTAGGGCTTACTCTATCGGTATAAACTTGATGGATTTCAGATCAATAACAACATAGGTATTGATATTATTATTTGACTGATGAAATGGTGAAAGAGTTTGACATAAACTAATCTGAAGTTGGAGATTGGTATCAGAAGTCAAGTTTTGATAACTTTTATAATTTTTAGTTTTAAGTGAGAAGTAGTCAAAAACTATTTCTAACCCATCATATTCACACACATAAATGAATTATGAATGTCAAAGTTTGACACCAGTCATAAATATAATTTAACTTTGACTGTCGCTTGTCCAATAGAAAATCTTTAACAATTAGTTTATCAAGTCTGCAAAGTTAGACGATACTTTTATAATTTAAAAGTAAATAAAAAGCAAAGACTTTTATATTTTGCTCGCAAACTTTTTTAAATCTGATTGTCATGATTTCAATTGCCTTCGTCTGTTAAATTAGATAGAAGAATATCTCCTAATTTATTTCTGTGACGATACTAAGCGGGAGGTTTTTTCGATTTTCGTATTATATTGAAATGATTTTCGTACGAAATCTAAGATCGATGCCTACTTAACTTTATCGCTGCAGATAACTAATTAACTACTTATCTTAATTAGACTTTTTTCTGCCAAAATTACTGAACTGGCTCTTATTAAATAATATAATAATACCAGCCTATAACTGTCCCACTGTTGGGTAAAAGCCCCCTTTACATACATAGATAAGGCACGAGCATTCATCACTACCCTTGCTTAAGACGGTTTGTGCGATTTCCGCCTTATATGAATTACTAGCTTCCGCCCGCGACTTTGTCCGAGTGGCATAGTAACTTTGGGCTAATGCTAACTTTAACCCGCGTGATGATCGAAAAAAATATCTTTCTCACCCCTTTTCGTCTCCCCCTTGTCCTACTTTTTTAGCCTATGTCCGTTTCTAGCGTCCCAACTATCCTTGTACCAAAATTCATCAAAATTGGCTAGGCCATTTAGGCGTAAAGGCGCAACAAACAAACAAACAAACTCACTTTCGCTTTTATAATATTAGAAATACATAGTAAGGAACATATACATAGTAAGGATTAAGAAGTCCTCAATCCCATTCTCATTTTTCATACAAATTTTTTGAGTCGTTCCTAAGATTGGGGGTTAAAATTATTGTTTATCATTTATTTAGATAGAGTATAAAGTTTTTTTTGAATTCGTTACTTACGTTAACATTTTCGTTGTAATTTAAATATTATTTTGTTTACTTATCTTCTTCTTTCTTTACAAGTAAATCTTGTGAGTCATACTATTCGTCTGTTTTAATTTTTTGTCCAGTGTTGTTGTATCATTTGGTGTAGTTGTGTACATATTTAGTTTTAAAATACGAATTTTGTGATTGATCATTTGATTTAGGTAAGTATTTTTGAAGGTAAAAAGCGGTCCCCCGACACGACAAAATTTAATCAAAAATTTCATACGTACGGTCAACAGCAGGCCAAGATAACCATTTGCAGTTCAAAATTAGCGGTTATGCCTCCGACATAAAGGTGGCACAAAGTCCCGAGTAGATAGTCTGACATGCTTTAGTTGGTACTTACGTAGTGTTAAAAGTTTTTTTTTTGCTTTTTATAGGGTTTAGCATTTTTAACCTTTTGTCATAATAATTGCGTACTTTTTTTGGGTCGGGGGTGTTTTTAAATTTTTAATTTAATTTTATTTTATGCTTTTTAAAGGAGCTCCTTAATTTTTCATTCTTACATTTAATTTCTTTTATGTTTCTTGCCATTTAAGGGTAATTTTGTGTTTTATTTTTAAATTTTGGTCATTCTAGATTTTCAGCAAAGATATAAATCGGTTTATCCGTTTCATTCCGGCATTCCAGGGTTTCATCTGCCACATCCCATTTCCAGCATCAGGTCCTCATCAATTAGAAATATGAAGAGAACTAGTCAAGACAAATTTAACGAGCCCAAACTCGATGGGTTTACTAAAAGGCAGTCCAGGTTTACATTTCCTACCTTCGAGCCCTATCACCAGACCAGCTCAGAGGTTCCAGATTTCCAGCACCAGGTCCTCGTCAATTAGAAACATAAAGAGAACTAGTTAAGACAAATTCAACGAGCCCAAACTCGATGGGTTTACTAAAAGGCAGTCCAGGGTTACGTCTCCTATCTTCGAGCCCTAACAGCAGACCAGCTCAGTGGTTCCAGAAGACATCAATGTTTCAAATGTCAGATCCTACATATGCTCGCAAGTAAACTGAGCGTGGAACATTCCTATCACACCTAACAAACGACCTGATGACCTTGAAGACCTGAACCGATTTCCACCAAACATAGCTTAGAACACTCTCGACTGATAAACCTTTCAAACAAAAAAAACCGCATTCAAATCGGATCATCCGTTTGGCAGCTACGATGCCACAGACAGACACATACACATTTACACACACAGACACGTCAAACTTATAACACCCCGTCGTTTTAGCGTCGGGGGTTAAAAAGGATTATAAGTTCAAGTTTTCCTCACGATATTTTTACTTCAATGTTAGTAATGTCCAAGATAACTTAGAAAGCACACATCTCAAGAGTGTGAAATATGTAAAATATTTCAAATGCGCCGTTTTTTAAGTAAAGAACACGACATAATCACCGGTCAATATAAATTGATATAAACGGGGAAAGGCGGGGCCTGTAATTTCTATTTACAAATTACTCTGATATAACGCTATTGGCAATATTAATTTAATATTCCTTATAACAGATACAAGCACTAGTGGCTACACTACACCTAACTTTTACCGGTTTAACAGAGTTCTACCCGGTAGCGTATAAAACAAGGCGCACTTTATTTCTTAACACCAAAGCTGTGCAATATAGTGTTGGCGTAATGGAACGAAACACTACAAAAACATTATTGATTTCTTTAGAATAGGATATGTCGTAACATCTCATCAATGAAGAGGAAGACTGCTTCGCAATCTCACACGACCTTAACCGACATCACATTGTGTATTCCTTACAAAATAAATAACCTGTCATCGCAAAATGGCACAGACAACATTCATATTATTCGATTGTACACTTGATAGTAAAATAATTTGACTTCAACGACGTATGCGTCACCAGTTCTAATTGACCTCTCTCGCTCTCAAAATATTAACATTAAATATACACGGAACAAAACCCTAAAGCGCTGCCTCAGGTCATTTTAAACTTGCCATAATAAATATACCATCATACCAAGATATGATGTGCACGTTATTTTTTTAATTACTTTCCGTCAATGGAACGTGAAATCATTAATCAATAAGTCGAAAAGATTGATGAATGAGCCTGTAAAATCAATTCACTAGTGATGATTTGTTTTGCTGTTTAATTTGACACTAAATATATTCGATGACGACAGCTAAATGATGTCTCATAAACGCTTAAACGGATCTTAAATTGATTTTTTTAGTTCGTTATTTGAATAAGCTTTTTAAAGAGATAATGTGACAGTCCATCAGTCGAAACAATCCGCCCTTATCAACAGTCAAATCGCGACTGTCGGTCTGAATGGCCAATGGCACAATGAAGCCCTAAATAACGTCTGTGGACGTCGGTGCGGCGCCTCAGACGACGTCCGAGACCGCGCCGTTCGTATTCCCGCGGAGTGACGGACAATGCCACCGCCCTGACTGGCCTGCCACCGGCATTCATTCAAGCGGCGTGCGGCGGGTAGAAGCGACCGCATCCGCATTTAAGGGTTATTCGAGTGAGAAAAGATAAAGCTTTTTATGGTGAATTGAAATGTTTCTCTATTAGAATATTTTGCTGAGCTGGATTTTCAACGTGTTTGTTAGAGCGTATTCGGAATTTATTTAGTACGATGATTTCAATCAGCTTTGTGCGTGAACAGATGAGTAACAAACGCACATGACAGATAATTCTGAAAGTCTGACATGATTCATAATGAAAAAAGGTTTTAGCATGATGTGTAGATTTCCACACGAGTGAGCTTTCAAAACAAATCTCAAGACTTAACATTTTGGAGAAAAGGCATGTTATTCAATAATTAACCTTATTCTATATGGCACACGTAATTCGGTAAATAACGAGGGTTTTCTTATGTTGTGACGTCACTGTATACGTTTAAACGTCACTTTAATTGACATGACTAACACGGGAAATGCCGTATTACGATATCACAATATGTTATGAGCCGTGCTTTTATGATAGAAAATGAAGCAAGAAGACATGGTTGAATAACGAGCTGGAGCTTGTATTTATATATTGTACTTTGGGCTAGCGCTAACTTTAACCCGCTTGATGATCGAAAAAAATACATTTTTCTCTTCCATTTTCTTCCCTCTTTCTCCCCCTTTTCTCACTTTTTTATGCCTATGTCCGTCTTCAGGGTCCCATCTATCTTTGTACCATAATTCAGCAAAATCGGTTTGACCATTTAGGCGTCAAGACGTAACAAACAAACTAATTTCGTTTTTATAGTATTACTAGCTTTTGCCCGTGGCTTCGCTCGCGTTAAATTCGGGGTAACACAGTTCCCCTTGCGCCTTATTGATTTGTAATAGCAACGCTAAGTTTTCCCTCTTCTTCCCTTTCTCCCTCACATCCCACTTTAAAAAAAAATAGCCTATGTCCGTCTCCTGGCTCCCAACTATCTCTGTACCAAAATTCATCAAAATCGGTTTAGCCACTAAAGCGTGAAGAGGTAACAAACAAACAAACTCACTTTCGCTTTTATAATATTAATATTAGTGTATTATAGTAAGGATTACAAAACATAACTGACAAAAATAGCTGTAAAGCATAACTGGAAGGCGCAGTAAGCGAAGTGCTGTTAACAAGAAAATGTCAGGCAACAAAGCAACTCGGCCTGACACGTCAGGGACGCGGCGTGATTGCACCGCGCTGTCTCGACGCCCTGAGATATTAGACTTGCACTGTCTCTGCGCAGTTGCTTGTAAACATTGACTTAGGGGACTGGAAATGCCGTGTCGAAGTCGCGTTCGTGTTCAACGCGCCCGTTAAAGAGAAGTCAGCAAAGCAGGCAGGGCCACTGCGGGTTGTTCGAAAGAGATACCGCGGCCTCGGAACACAAAGGGCAAAATAACATGGATGAGTTTTAGTCAGTACAATTTTGACACTCTCTTCCACTAAGATCAGAACTGGAGAAGTTATTTAATAAGATTTTCCATTAAAAATAACAATAAGGGGCCTGGACATGACGACGACGACATGACACGGCGACCAATCGAGCTATACAAACTGTTTATTCGGATCTCTCATTTGATTTGTCCCCGTGTGTACACCTCTTCTGACAGACCATGTACTAAAGTTACTGTCATTACATCAACCACAGTCGTTCTGAAATATGTATGTCTCTGCTGTTTTGACCGATCCTTTAGTGAGGGACGTATGTAGTTAAAGGCTTTGAGATGTCAAAGGAACTAGGTAAGGTAATGTTGCTGGCTGTTTGATTTGATTTGTCTATTCGAACACTGTGAAAATTGAGCGCTGATTCAGAATATCACCAAAAAAACATTTTTGCAATCTGAAAGTTGGCAACGTCGCTAATTAGTTATTGTTGCTTTAATTTACTTAACTAAATTTAAAAACTTATTTTATCTGTGTTTTAGATAAATTGCTTTATCCACAAGAAAAATATTGCCTCATTTAAGTTTCAAATAATTTTCATCGTAGTCCTAGTTTTGAAATGAATAGTTAACAACAAAGAAAGTTGATTTAAAAAAAAATCGTGGTTGGTTTCCCAATTGATCACGGATTACAATTTCATGGTACAAAATAAATAAATGGTAATTCAACACTCAAATTAATTAAGTAGCACATCTAGTCAATTTAATAATCCTCGTCGAAACTTTTGAGTTCGAGATTGTTCCCCGTTTCCTTCTAGCAGGTTATTAATGTAGTTTTAAAATGTGCACTCCAAATGACTTTATCTAAGTTAAAACCTCGGTTAAAGCTTGTCTTTGTGCTTCTGACGGACCCATTTAACTCAATTCATGAAGAATTAAAACATTAAGATTCAAAATTAAACTTGAACGTGTCATAAGTTTGTTCGAGAGCTTTGTTGGTAGTTTATATTTGTATTCATTATTTAATTTATTTTAGTTTGTGCCGTGGGCGCCAGCAAGTTATAAATATTTTTAAAAAGTGGCAATGAATTATTCTATGAAACTTTTATTTGTTTCAGGTTTTTTTCCGAATATTTAGGAAATAGAACTTTCTACTATTACTAGAAGAACTTTTAGCATCTACTTTGTATTATAATTAATGTGTTTTATCTCCGAGAAGGCTGCGTTTGAATTCTTCCATATATCATGTTGAATGACAAACCTACATTTTTATTTGCCTATTTGTCCCACAACTGCACAAAGGCCTCCTCCATTCCTTACCTACCATACATAGAGAGAGATAGTGTTACTAATAAATTTGCTGATTGATCAATTCAGTGCAACAGTATGCCCCTGATAACTTGTTCCTATAAATTAACATAACATAACATTATTCTTACCCCCGAAGGGATAGGAAGAGGTATTCTTAATATTGATGATTTTGTAACAAAAATATGACTAAAAAGAGTGTCCATGGAGTTTCTTGCCCATTCTCCTCCATAGAGATCAACGCTTTGTAATGGGAAACGACGGTTCTTTACAAGTTATTAGGCCTTGTGTCTGGGATTGTAGCTTCACCTTTTTGTTTTTTAACCGACGAAAAAAAGGAGGTTCTCAATTCGACATGTATATTTGTTTTTTTTTTTTTTTTTTTTTTTATGTATGACCACGCATAACTTTTTACTGAGACGTCCGATTTGAAAAATTCTTTTTTCATTGGAGAGAGTATATTTCAAAGTTGGTCCCATTTCAAATTGAAAAAAAAAATCCGCCCCTAAGGGTGGAAAAATAGGGGTTGATTGATTTTTTCCATACTTAATTTGCAATTGTAAACCGATTTTGTTTAAATTTGAAACACATATGTAGTTCTGATGATAATACGGCGTCAAAATGACCTGATGATGGATGATGGAGACAGGAAATACTTGCATTTTGCAAGAGGTCCTCAACAGTTTAAAGCAGCGATATATCGTGTTTCAACTCATTTCATGCACGTTGACGACAACTTTAGACCTAGCTTGAGAATAGCGCTGTTATTGAAGGTCTGACGATGGAGACGGAAGGCTTTTGAAAGAGGTTCTTATCAATTTACAGCCGCAATATTGTGTTTGGGCTCGTTTCATTAACCTTGATGAGGACTTTGAGCCAATCTGGATAATTACTGTCACTGAAGATCTGACGATGGAGACGGAAGGTATTTGGAAGACGTTCTCAACAGTTTACACCAGCTATATCGTGTTTGGGCTCATTTAATGCACCTTGACGTGATCTTTAGACCTAGCTGGAGAATTACGGTCATGGAAGGTCTGATGATGGAGATGGGTATAATAGTATTTACTAGACATTCTCAATAGTTTACAGCAGCTGTGTTGTGTTTAGGCTCATTTCATGTACGTCGATGAGAACTGTTGACGCCTTGCTGGAGTATGATTGTCATCAAAGCTATGGCAGTGGAAATGGAAGACAGTTACAAGAGGTCCCCAACAGTATAACGCCACTTGGGCTTATTTCTTGAACTTTATTAAAAACTGTAGACCTTACTGGGTTATGCGTGTCATCGACGGACGGATGCCCTTTTTTAAAAAAAAAACATAATAAGTATGTTTTAGCCATTACTGCAAGAATTAAATATCTGTATATGTGCAGCGCATAGTGGGTTAACCTTTCAGTAGCTGCATTTCAGTCAGCGCGCTCATCATGTGGATTAACACCTTATTTGTTTCAAAATTTTATAATGATGCTAATAAAATGTAGTCCCAGGTCAATTCTTGCTTTATCGAGGGTCGTCCCTTGAAGTTTTTGTAAATTGACGGCCCAGCTTAGAATTACGGGCAACATCATGCGTTCAAAAACATTTCTAGTACGTGTTCTTTTGAAAATTGCAACCAATCGAGGTCTAGCAACACAGCCATTGCTATCACTCTATTTCCTTTGCTTTCATTGTTAACACAATTCTTCAGATTTTTGGTAGGTACTAGAATATCTGGAGGTCTATTTCCAAAGACTCGATAGTGTTTCGAATTCATGGTAGTCATCTTAGTACTTGTCAACCTGTTTGACGGTAAGGAACGTTCTTATCGAAGCTCCATCTCCGAATCCATCATCTTACGCGTCTGTTCGCCTATCAAGGATTTTTATGAAATATCAAAAGCAACTAATGTGGGTTCAAAATAATAGCTACCAAATATTTAGTAGTGTCGAAGTATATATATATATTTATATATATATAAATCGACGAAAAAGGAAATTAGATAGCAAAAACAATATTTTGTTTTAAAAAGCCGAAAAATTTGGAATTTGAATAACAGTAAAAAATTTTATACAAATTAGATTAAGTAAAGCAACAACAAATTTGTTGTAAGAGAAAACCAAAAAGAGTAAAATAAAAACTTTTTAACAAAAAATTGAACCGACGAAAAGTGAAAAATAAAAAACCTTTAATCTAGCTAAGCTCCAAAGTTAAAGTATGAGATTAATTTTGAGGCGGCGCCAACAAACAATGATCGACGATCAATCAAGTTGTCAACGTTTACCATGTTACGTTATGAAGATCAATAAATAGTTTGTTTGGCGCCGACTTGAAATTAGTCTCATACTTTAACTTTGGAGCTTAGCTAGATTAAAAGTTTTTTATTTTTCACTTTTCGTCGGTTCAATTTTTTGTTAAAAAGTTTTTATTGACATTCAAAAGTGCCTGTAACAGTCTAATTGAAATAAATGCTTTGGGTTTGAGTTTATTACACACATTATAAAATAGGAGAAGCCTATTATTTATGCTTGCAATTAACTTTTAAATTATTTAAAAAATGACTTTTAAATTACCTTAAGAGCCATTAAAATAATCCAACAAGGCTCTAAGTTAAAATGGATGCAAAAAAATATGTAAAAATAAACACAAAATAACCATCTTTTATACCCTCGACATTCTCCGCCAAATTTTCCCTTCCCTTAAGCAAAATTTATGAGCAAATATTTTGAAAGTCTATACATTAGTTAATGAATGCAGCTCTTGGCAATGTGTACGCAACGTCTTCTGTGTCACTATTCTGTATCCTGCGATCTAAGTTTTTGTATTTTAAACATTAAAATGTGGATTTTACATTAAAAAAAAACTACACCATGTTTTGATTAAAACCTCGTTTTGTGAATTTGACCCTGAAATTCGCTGTGATTAGATCCTTCCAATTATGTTTTTTTTTCCAGCAAAGTGATTTCAGTAATAGTATCTGTTCACTTCTATAATAACTTTAAATTCCTAGAAAACAATCTTTTTCGTCTATTACAAGACCTACTTTGTCAATAATTGTTTTAAAGAAAAACCACTTAAGCTCGTCTTATACGGCAAAATAATATCATATTTACCTTGAAGCAATAAACTCAAATTTTTCGTAAAATATTTTCTTAGTTTACAAATTACGTTGTTCTATAAATATTTTCTTACAATAATATCACAACAACTTTACCTTGAATTACGTAGTACCTACGCGTGTACGTAAGTACTCTGAGTACGCAGTCTGTCACAGAATAAGGACACTGTTATAATGGATGGCATCAAGACAGTCACTTGACGCACCCTTGCAATACCATTATAGAGCCTTCTTTCCATCGCCCTCTTTGAAATAACGATAATTCGTTTATATAATACCTATCCCTTGTATTATAAACGACTATGAATTTTTACTTCATTTATAATATTAACCTTTTAGAGAAAATAAATTTGCACAGAGCTTAAATTAGTGGGGTATTTTAGCGCAGTATGATTAAGTCAAGAGAGGGGTATACTTTTTTGAAGTATGGATCTCTGATTTATGGAGTTTTTCAATTAGTTTTTGTATGCATCGTTAGGCTAATTTTCTGTAAAAAAGAGATTAATTATCTTAGTCTTACTTTCGAGGGTGTAGAGATTTATTGGGTACTAGCTTTTGCCCGCGGATTCGCTCGCGTTAAATTCGGGGTAACACAGTTCCTTGCGCCTTATTGATTTGTAATAGCAACGCTATGTTTTCCCTTTTCTTCCCTCTTTCTCCCTCACATCCCACTTTTTTTCAGAAAAGTTAGCGTATGTCCGTTTCCTGGTTCCCAACTATCTCTGTACCAAAATTCATCAAAATCGGTTTAGCCATTAAAGCGTGTAGAGGTAATAAACAAACAAACTCACTTTCGCTTTTGTAATATTAGTAAGGATTGTGGCAAAATTAATATATTTTCTTAGTATATAGTAAGTACAGTTAAAATACTTCCGTCAACGTTTGTAAGGCCAAAACACAATAGAAATGCTGCCTACCGGTACAGCGTTGACTTAGTTTTTTAGAGTTCCGTACTTCATAAGGAAAAACATTCAACTTCATAAGGAAAAGCTCGTGGCTAAATAATAGCAGCCGCTCGTGTCGATCTTTAGGTTAAGCCGCGCTTGCCTAGGTTGGTCTGTGCATGGGTGACCACCCGTTACATACCAAGTTTCCTCCGTGCCTCGGAAAGCACGTTAAGTCGTTGGTCCCGGCTGTCATTTGTAGATCTTTGACAGTCGTTACAGGTAGTCAGTGTTCCAAAAGTCTGACAACCAGTCTTACCAAGGGATATCGTATTACCCAGTATTAACTGGTTGTGGAGGTCAGATAGGCAGTCGCTCCATGTAAAATACTGATATTCAGCTGCATCTGGTTAGACTGGAAGCCGACCCCAACATAGTTGGGAAAAGGCTAGGCAGATGATGACTTCATAAGGAAAAAACCAGAACCCTTATAGGATCACTTTGTTGTCCGTATGTCTGTCTGCCAAGACCCTTTATCTCGAGAACGCGTGGATCGAGTTGAAATTAAAACCATATACTCAAGTCTGTGGGCCCAAGTCCTAGCAGTCAAAAGTTTCAAGTCGCAAGTTTGTACGGAACCCTCGGTGTGCAAGTCCGACTCGCACTTGCCTGGTTTTTTTTTATAATGTTAACACAGAAATACATTGATATCTAATTAGGGCACTGCGAAGATAGCATAAAACATGTAATTTTTTTAAAATAAAAATATATAAAAATTAAATATTACATTAACAGTCTTATCTCCATCATCATCATCATTTTTCTGCCCTAATCCTAATTTATGTAGCAGCATGTCTTTCTCCTTCATATTATACTTATATGAGAACCATAGAAAATTGCATTGAAATACCATAGAACAACGTCCAGACAAAGAAAAACAATTGAGAAATTAAAAACAAAAGAAAAATTTCAAATACGAAGGAATTCCATAAACAGTCGTGTTGTACTGCAATCATATTTTTTTTACCGTATGTTTTAACGAGTCTCGCATGTTAATGAATGTATTTAACGCAGTTATTTATTTACTCACATTTTCTTCAGTACTTTCAGTAAGGCGGTGACCTAAAATGTGGAAAACGAACGAGTGTAGCAGTGAATTCTGCCGCTAGAATAACCACTATTTTGTAGACGAGCGTTTTTTCTAAAGTTTTGTGATCTAATGTTGCTTTCTTGGTACTTTTTTTTTAATATAAAACTTTGCCCCACACTAGGAATGTCTCCTGTATCGTGGGGGCGTTTACAAACATTTAAACTCACATACACAAACAGAACAAAATTGTTCTTGTCTACCAACCAAATTATGTCATTTCTATGTACTGATATTTATTTTTATTTTAGTTGTCAGTTTTACTAACAATTGAATTACTTATTCAACTGTTAGTGAGCTTGCTGTAAATAAATAATCATATAATTCAGTGTGTTTCTTTTATAAAGCTAATCAAAATCATTTTAATCTGTTGATGACCATAAAGTTATTTAAAAGCACTGAAATAATCAGAATATCTTACTTAACAAACAAGGAAAATTATGTCTAAGGCAATCGCCATAATTTGATATTAAGTGTACTATTATTTTAAATACACGTGTCCATTTGCAAACTGCAATTTCGCCATCAGTTTGAACCCATAAAAGATTCATAAACCTTTATAATAACTGGTTGTACTGAGAACGGCGGTAGATCAGATAGGTAGCTAACTTATCAGTTTATTTACTTCTGTACGTGAGAACATTGCTCTAGGATGTGATTATCCAACAATTAACGTATGTGGCTGCATTTTAAAATTGTCATTACCAGCATTATATCCTCGGCCTAGCATTTTCCCAGCATTGTGAGAGCGTCGTTCGATGAACATGTAACGGGTTTCCTTATAACCGTGGGTTCCATTTCTATTCATAAAATATGAAAAAGCAAAGGTAATTAGTGATGCCTGTGGACGGTGAGCAATGGGTAGCTCACCGTCCGTCCGTCTATTGACGACAGGCCGTGTTAACGGCGCGTTAGTGTTCCAAGCGCGCCTCAAAGAGATGTCAGCAAAGCAGAGACTGCCAGGGCCACCGCTTGCCGAGGTTGCGGGTTGTTCGAAAGAGATACCGCGGCCCCGGCACATAAAGGGCAATAGAAGGAACATAGGTGGGTTTTAGTCAGTACAAGTCTATCACTCCCCCCCGCTCCGTCTAGAGAGGGTAAGTTATTTGATGATTTCCCTGATTGATGTGATGAAGCAGTGAAGAAAGAAAGAAAATATGTTTGTCTAACTAAAGTGTAGTGCCGAGATATGAACACTGACAAAGAAGACTGTTTACAGAATACGAGTTGCACAAAGGGCCATAGAGCAAGCTATGCTCAGCATAATCTTTGACCAAGTGTATAACACTAAAATCCGTCTCCAGATAAAACTGTAGTTGGGCAGACATGGATATGGCCGATGGAGTATAATTTTGACCGAATCGTGGCATAGGTTGGGTCTACAAGCACAAAATATTTTTTTTTATTTGATTTGAAAATATTTTTATTAAAAAACAGTAGGTGAATCCGAGCTGAAATGACTAACTAATCTTAACTTGAACTACACAAAAAAGAAACAAACATAACTAAGCGTTACAACAGATATACGAGAACAAATTATTACGTTCAGCTTAATGCTGCGACTCATGTTAGAACCTCGACGTTGCGTCGAATTGATGATTTTTAGGAGGTTTCCGGCTACTGGGACCGCAATTAATCGGGACCGCGGTCCCAGTCGCCGGATCCGTAAAAAATATATATTTTGCTTCCAGCGACTGGGACCACTCATAGATAACTTAAAAAAATCTATTATTCAAGCCAAAATTAGTACAGTCAAACGAAAAAAAATATAAATTATTTATATGAATATCATTGACTCGTTCTAGACATGATTTTATCTTATGCGCTTAGTAATAGATTAAGCTAGCCCGTTTTGACATAATTTACACATGCAGGTAAATACACACAAACGGAATAGAATATTATTTTTTTTCGATTTTAGAATTACCAAAATGGATGAAAATAGCCCTTTAGAACTTCACATGGTGAACAGTCGTTTTATATTGATGTCACACAAAGAGGGCGTGAACTTTTGCGAAGAGCTGGCTATGAATATATTCTTAAAAGAATAAACAAAGATGGCTCAAAACTCTGGCGATGTACAAGAAAAAAAGTTTGCAATGCGACAATAAAAATCAGAGTCGATGCGCTGACTATTTTAAACGAAACTGCTCATTCTCATGAACCTATCGATTTCGCGAAAGATGAAGTGAACCGCCAAATGCAAAATTGTGTCAAAGATGTTCAAAACGACATAAATATCCCTGTTGCGCGAGTGTTTGAAAATAATATGGAAGTTCTCAAAGACGAGGGATTACATTTTGTTACACCATTACCACATTACATTTTCACAACGTAGTAAAGCGACTCTAAAAAAAAAGAAACGATGCTGTTGGAGCAAAAAAAGTCACTTTTTAAAAAAGCTGCCGACGTCGAAGTACCAAAAAAGTAAGGATGTTTTAAATTTATAACATTATTTTTATATTTTAACACAGTTAAGGCTGATTTAGTGATAATTACTTACTTGACTGATTTTGTGTGAAGCCATAACGGCCATTTTAAACTAATTGTGATTGACATAGATAGTACCACATTTATTATTTTAATTGTGTTTTTTTTTTATTATATTTACGGTACCAGTTAAAGACTGATTTTGTAATAAACAATTACTTTCTGATTGTTAATTATTTAAAAATTGTTGATTGTTATGCACGATTTATGTGTTTTTTTTTTGTTGATTGTTGTTAACACGATCTAAGTGTATGTTTTAATTACGAAAGTTTTATATAACAGAACTGTAGTCAGTGGTTGTTTTTCTTATATCAATAAATGATGTTTTTAAATCAAAAAGGATTTTTCTTCAATTGTTACATCTAAAAAAAATTTGTTTGACTGTACATTTTTTTTTATTTCAGTTATCATATAAGTGGTCCCAGTCGCCGGAAGAAAATTATTTATTTTATACAGATCCGGCGATTGGGACCGCGGTCCTAGTTAATTGCGGTCCCAGTCGCCGGAAACCTCATTTTTAGGACACTGATGCACCGCCATAGACTGGCTGAGAAACAGCGAGATTTATTTTCTTTATTATTGGGTTTAATTCCAACACAGTCTTCTTGATCCTTAGGGGATCGGAGACAAACTGGGGTTATCTTTAGTCCACGTCAATAAACAGTCCTAACTAATATTATAAAAGCGAAAGTGAGTTTGTTTGTTTGTTACGTCTTCACGCCTAAATGGCTAAACCGATTTTGATGTATTTTGGTACAGAGATAATTGGGACCCTGGAGACGGACATAGGCTTCTTTTTAAATAAAATATATTGAATTATGAGGGAGAAAGAGGGAAGGAAAGGGAAAACTTAGCATTGCTATTACAATAAATAAGGCGCAAGGGCAAAAACTACAGGTAGCAGGTACCTGTAAAACAGGAAAGGGGAACTGTGTTACCCCGAATTTAACGCGAGTGAAGCCGCGGGCAAAAGCTAGTATAATATAAAAAAATAACATTTCTACGCTCCAAAGCGTCTTAAACGCCCGTTTACACAATGCTACAACAGTCAAGACATGTTTTTTGTAATCCAGATTAGTTTGAAGAAGAATAACGGCAGAACCCGGTCAAAAGGAAACGTAAACAAGGACTTAACTGGTAAATGTTCTGTTTACAGATGATATATTTTACCTTTTTACAGGGCTTTTAAAATAGCCTTAATTAAAGCCATTTTAAATTTTGTTGCTGACCGTATTTTTGGTTGTTTACAGATTTTGTTATATCTTTGGTAATTAGCGTGTTGTGGATTTTGGGTCATGTTGTTCGTGAATTATTTTGTTATAAAATAATTGTTTATTAATAACACGAACTCTTTTATACGTAGGTATAAAAGTACTAGAAGGTTTGTCGCATATTTTCACGTTTCAACTGAAGTTCTATTTAACTCATTTGAATTTTCTTTTTTAGTTTCAGCAACATGTGTTAACTTTTTGTTTAGAAAAATTCGAAATCAAATTTAAAACGAAATATTTGAAGAGCATCACTAGAACGAATTGACATTCAGCCGTGTTGAACCTGTAGGTTACATAGCCACGGTACACGATACATTTATTTCTTTACGACCCCATAGAAATAAATCCATTTGATTTTTACATGCATTCGAGCCGGAAAACAAACCGATCAATGTCAAAAAATCGCGTGATAACTACCCTAACCCTGCAAACGCTGCCGAATATGTTTGAGACACAAGCAACGTTAAAAAAAACGGGCAAGAGTGAGTGAAACTCGCGCACAGAGGGTTCAGGGAATTCCGTACAAACTTGCGACATATACAGCCATATATTTTGGCTGTGTAGACTTAGAGGGTTCATTTTTTCACAGCACAAAGGGACCACAGATTTGGGTCTATGGTTTTAATTTCAACTTCATACCTTCTGACGGACAACAAATCCAATAAGGGTTCCGTATTTTTCCTTTTAAGGTAAGTAGATCCCTAAAAATATCAGTCGTTGAACTCGATCCTATAAATGTTGTCACCTTGTTACAAATAACTATGCACTCGCATGATCAAGCGACATTATTGAGCCTGCACAGAAATCGTAGTGGTTTATGAATGTTATATTCACATTACTTAGTGTTATTGTGGATACTTACACGCGATGCCAACGGGCCCTTTGATTAAGTATTTTGAGTTTCGCAACTAATTATGTTAGGGAAGTTTTTGTGTTTTGAATTATGTGAGCGATGTACGCAGTGTTTAGTTGTGCATTACCGTTTAGGTGTGGTTTCCACTTTTTTTTTGCGCGTTGTTCGAAAGAGATTCCGCGGCCCCGGTACATATAGGGCATGAGAAGGAACATGGGTAGGTTTGAGCCTGAAATAGTCTGACACTTCCCCCCGCTTCGCTCAGACCGGGGGAAGTAATTTGATAATTTCCCAGCCGTAAAAAAAGTTTCAATGCATTTTTAGCTGTCTGTTTTGTTTATCATCGTCCTTTTGCCCTTCAACATCATCATCAACAATATTCTTTAACAGTCGACAGTAAAGTGTCTACAGTTGTATAATTGCTTTTATTTCCGACTACTGATGCTGCTGTACTGCTTCACTCAGCCTGTTCTCAAAGATTACCTTGCTTAACGGCGGGCGTCAAACACTAAGATTCACAATTGGCAGTCGCTGTTAAATTTTTTTTTTTTAATTTTCCATCCGCAAGTAAAAGAGTTTGGCTTTCAGCAGCGTCCTTCAGTTCCTGCAATGACCAAACAATAGAACACGCAGTACATGATATTAAGTGCTCTAAACATTATGTGAAGTTAAAAAAAATGCATTAGCTTTGAAAACATTCTTTCAGTAAGCACATTTACACGTCCACATTTCCTCAAACTTTCTCATCATCATGACAAACTAAAAACTGCAACGCAAACCAGTTCAGTTTTCCTTTTAAAATCAACCCTCTAATCGCGACTGCCATTTTCCATTATACTTCGTAACACAAATAATCACGTTACAGCAAATAATGCGCTATCCTTTCACATTCTGACGGGACTAATGACGTTGAAAAATAAGCCAGGCTTAGCCGATGCAAGCGTTATACGGGTTAATATAGTGGGGTGCCGTACTGATATATCGTACGTCATATTTTTGACGTTATTACAGTACGGGAAGCGAAAGTAACGGTGACTTTATATTTTGTTTAAGTTGTTTTTGGATTATTGGTGAAGGTAAATGGAAAGTGCTGAAGATGCATAATAAGGTGATTTATTGATAACTAGCTTCCGCCCGCGACTTCGTCCACGTGGCATAATTACTTTGGGCTTTTTTTTTTTTTTTTTTTTTTTTTTTTTTCGGGTGGGAAATCATCCTATGACTTCCCCCGCTCTGGGTGGAGCGGGGGGGCATGTCAGACTTGTACTGACTAAAACCCACCCATGTTCCTTCTATTGCCCTTTACGTTCCGGGGCCGCGGTATCTCTTTCGAACAACCCGCAACCCCGGCAGGCGGAGGCTCTGGCAAGCCCCTCTGCTTTGCTGACTCTCTTTGAGGCGCGCGTGAAACACGAACGCGCCGTCGACACGGCCTGTCGTCAATCGACGGACGGACGGTGAACTACCCATTGCTCACCGCCCACAGGCCCGCATCTACGGTGGCCGGAAGTCGTCTCGCGGCGCCCGGCGCCCTGGGCGTCTCCCGCGGCGGCTGGGTTGGGCAGATGTTCTCTCCCTCAAACGCCCGGCCACCTCCTTCGCTAGCATTACTGCTTCGCAGAAGGTGGTGACCGCTTCCCATTCCCTCTCGCTCCGGACCATGGCCTGAACCAGGGCCGGACGCGAGAGATCGCCGCCGCCGATCGCCTCCACGAGGGCACGGCGGTGCTCCGCCCAAGCTGGGCAGACCGCCACTGTGTGCTCCACCGTGTCCTCCGGGCGATCGTCACAATGGTGACACCCGGGCGCTTCCTCCCGCCCGATGATGTGCAGGAACCTCCCGAAACTTCCGTGTCCGGTGAGGACCTGCGTCAGGCGGTAGGTGAGGACGCCATGACGCCTCTCCAGCCACTCCTCAAAGAGGGGACTTACCGCCGCTATTGTGGCGTGCCCTGCACGGGGTTGCGACAGTCGCTCTCTCCATGCCACCATGAGATCGCACCGGAGGTCTGCCCGCCGAGCGGCAACTTGCCGTGGCAGCGGGTTTTCCCCCCGGTGTAGTGCCTCCGCGCGCCACTCAAACAGGCGCGCGAGGACTATCGCCTCCAGATCCCACGGTGGCAGTCCGGCAAGGAGGCTCGCTGCCTCGCCGGAGATCGTGCGGTAGCCCCGGACAAGCCGTATGGCCACCACCTTTTGGGGCGCGTTTAGGTAGTGGGCGGCGCGCCGCCCTAAAGAACGCGCCCATACCGGGGCCCCGTAAAGGGCCATGGACCGCACGACTCCGGCATAGAGCCTACGGCAGGAGGCGTTTGGCCCCTTCAGATTGGGCAGGAGCCGCTTGAAAGCAGCCCCCGTCCGCTCGAGCTTGGGAGCCAAACGTCGGAAGTGTTCGACGAAGTTCCACCGGCTGTCGAGGACGATTCCCAGGTACTTCATCGTCGACCCGACGCCGATGCGAACCCCTCCTACCGTCAACTGGGATCCCGACGGTGGCGTGTTTCCGCGGCCATGAAAGACCATGGCCTCGGATTTGTGCAAGGCCACCTCGAGACCCAGTAGCCGGATCCTCTCCGATTACTTTGGGCTAATGCTAACTTTAACCCGTGTGATGATGGAAAAAAAAAATTCTCTCCCCTTTTCTTCCCTCGTACTCCCACTTTTCTCACGTTTTTTCAAAATTCAAAAAAAATGGTTTGGCCATTTCGGCATGAAGACGTAACAAACAAACAAACTCACTTTTGATTTCTTTATAATATTAGTAAGGATTTTTTTGGATAACATTCTAAAATGAGGCGAAACGCCTGAAATATAGAATAGGTAATATTTCCATAGTAACATACACAGCAAGTTAAACACACTGAATAAAGATTTTTCAGAATGCTCTATGTCGTAAACAATACAGAACTACACGAAAGAATATCGTGAAAATTCAACAGCCTTTATTTAATAAACAAAAAGATACTCTATAATATAGAGTCTCTTTTTTTACCATACCATATTATGGTCAGTAACTTATTAGGTCGTTCTTTTTTAATGCATTACTTTATTCACTGTTACCCACAAAAATGAATGAGTATGTGACAATATTGGTAGTATGCGAAAAATCTCAATTAATTTAACACTTTACTGTCAAGAGAATCCGGCAATTTCCATTACCAAAGTGACACATTCAATCACCAACTATAAAATTTTACTTCACTGAACTGAGTATAAAAAAATATTATGAACGCTTTAAACATCGTTGGGGCACGTATCAGTGTTTATATACAGCAGTAAATATTTTGTATTTTAAGCCCAATTCCGATATATAGCTCACGAGCGTCCGCGCGCACCTTGTGTCGACAACAGAAAGATACAGAAGGTTTGCAACATAGAATGAATAATAATATTGAGTATAAGTTGACTGACGGTAGAAATTAGGAATGTAGTAAGAGACCGTGCTGTTGAATTTTTAAATTTGGGCGATAAGCCGAAAGTTGCATTTCTAATAGCGTAATACGGCGACGTTGACTACAGAAACAGGCAAATGAAACATATATATACATATAATTATAAAACCTTGCGTTGATCAATTTTGGATTTTGTCGCAATAAATTATGTAGATACTTTACAAATCCTTGCTAACGTCACATTTTATGTTGCCATTTGCATCGCACAAAAAGAAAAGATTTTAAGTATGGTTTTGATCGATTTAGCAACGGTTTTAAGCCGTCACAAATGAGTGCTATTCAAGAATAGAGTAACATTGGTCAAAAACTTTGCGTGAAGCACAACTGTAATGTATAAGCGCTCTCTACTACGGATCACACACTAGAGAGATTAGGTTAAAATGGTTTTGTGGTTTATAGGTTGATGTACCTACCTTCGTGTGTACATCGTGTATCAAAAATTGTGGTCATATTTATACATATATGTAGTATAGACCATCCTCTTGAACAGTTTTTACTATTAGACCATCATTGGAATCGTGAAAAACTATCCTGTGGTTCCACCATAATAGATATAAAAACCTTTTCGACAATGCAAAAAACGGCCAAGACCGAGTCAGACTCGCGCACTGAGGGTTCCATACAAACTCGCGACATCAACGGCCATATCTTTTGACTGCGTAGACTTCGAGAGTTGATTTTCACATCACAGAGGGGCCACAGAATTGAGTATATAGTTTTAATTTCAACTCGATAACACCACGCGCTCCTGAGATCCAATAAGGGTTCCGTTTTTTTCCTTTTAAGGTACGGAACTCTAAATAAAAACAATGTTCAGTCTTAAGTCTGTTTATACTATATTCTTAAATTATTACCATACTTATCTCAAATAAGATGTGAGTTTACCTTCTGTGCATGTTTATTTTGTATTGTATGTATGAAAAGCTCATGCACGCGATTGTACTTCGTTAGTTAGAGGATTCATCTGTTAATATAAATCTGTTAGAGATTATGTCCATGTGAGATGTTTATCACAAATTATGAAGTGGAGTGGGCGCTTTTGCTAGTTAGGGTTTTAGTGCTTCGTTGTTGTGGAAATTATGATAGGTGGGGATGATGATAATCATTATTTATAACATTTAAAACCTCAGATCAGTTTATCCAAGATCATGGTGTGTGCAACTGCGCCGAAATATCTGAAACTCAAAATAAATGGTAAATATCCTGTTTCAAATGTAATAGATGCTTGTCATAATATAAACTGGCATAAAACATTGACATCTGACGTTTTATTTTTGCAAATGTAAGTAATAATTTCAAAAACAAAACTAACTATAATTCAAGCTCAAAGAAATTCAAAGCAATGACTTGGTCGACGTTATTTTATTAGAAAATACACTTTAGCTCAAAAAATATTGTTTAAAACTAAATCACATTTTGGATTTACACAATGACACTAAAAAAACCTACTTATGTAGATGATATGGGAGCAATGTCTTATCTTGGTCAGCCCACTGAATTCAAATACAATTTTCTTTTTGCACTAACAATATATTTTCTTATTGTTATTCCTAACAACGTGATACAAAATGAAATTACTTTATACACTCCAATAATAATACTGAAAATTCTGTATAAGTTAACGAAATCCTAACTTGGTAGAAGTAAATAAAAAAGCTTTGCTAAGAAGTGCACTCACGAGTTAGATGCATTATCAGCATTTTGTTCTCGTTGTTTCGATCTTCACTCAGAGCAGATAAGTGATCCAGGGGCTGTATTCTGGTAAAGTATTTCTAGAATGTTGTGATATCGAAACAATTGCTTGATTGATTCATCTGTGGTGAGTGTGTTTAATCGTTGTTTAATGTAGTACATTTAAATTCGTTTCAATACTACAAATCTGGAACACTAAACAAAGTACATAATCTCAAATTTTGACTTTAAATTCGTTGTCAAAACTTGAGACTTAAATCTGGTAATCTGGTACAACGTAAATGAGGGCTCCACACAATCCGAGCAAGGAGCCCTAATACAGGATTTGTCGCACTTTTTCACCACCAGGACTTTAATGAGGCAAATGAGAGAGCTGTCCAAATCGTTATGTACTAGTTGGATAAAAGCCGAGTCTTTAATTCGAGAAAAAAGAAGATATGCATTTAATTTTTCGGATAAAAATCGTCAAATTACTTCTCCCGCACTGAGTGGAGCGGACGGGAGTGTCAGACTAGTACTGACTAAAACCCAACCGTGTTCTTTCTTTAGTCCTTTGTGTTCCGTGGCCGCGGTATCTCTTTCGAACAACCTACAACCCAGCAGGCATTGACCCTGACGGGCCTCTCTGATTTGCTGACATTTGTCACACACACGGCCTGGGGCCTTAGTCTGCTATTACAATAGTGTCAGGATGGTCGATCACTGATCGCATAATGGTTGATTTTGACATCTACTACATACTAAACTTGTCAAAAACAACCATTATGCGATCAGTGATCGACCATTGTGACACCATTGTAATAGCAGACTAAGGCCCCTGGTGTCACAAGACGGACGGACGGTGTGCTACCCATTGCTCACCGTCCACGACGGCAAGAGCGTCTTTCGCCGTAGAACTTAGGCATGGGGGTATGATTTTGAAAATGCCTACTTTACAAGTAATAGTGAATCCTACTTACTACATTTAAATGAGAAAGTTTGTGTGGATGTATGGTTGCTTGGATGTATATTTTAAGCATGTTTGTTGCTCTTTTACGCAAAAACTACTAATTAAATTTGAATGAAATTCGGCACACATTTAGTTTATAACCTGGATCAACACACAGAATTCTTTTAAACCCGGTAGAATGTTCCAGTTTGACAATGATCAATCTTCACAACGGCAATGCCACTAGAAAGAGATAGTGGAAAAACAAAAATATCTCACAAACAGAATACAGACACAGATGTAACGTGAGTTTGCGGATTTAGCTACTTGATATCTTAAAGGACACTAGAAAACTGCCAAGTTTAGTCTGAAACTAAAAGAAACAGCTACATAAATATACAGCCAGAGGCTAAGGTTGGATTGAAACGAGAACGCTTTTTGTTACACACAGCCTGAGTTACCTTTGTGTGAGTTCGTTCAACATTATTAGCTTTTTACGATCCACGTGTATGTTGATACTTTATTTTAATACCGTACTGTAGATAAGTGAAAACATGAAATAGGTCATGAACGTAAAACATACGTGATGAGAAATAAATGACGGTTCGCCACAGAGGGTTATTGTGTCAATGAGCGTTTGACTGACAGCGTTTTAAACATATATTTGACGGAGATTCGTCGTCGGATGGTCGAGATCATCATGGCGGAGAACACGAAATGATACTCGCAAAACTTTTGTTTACACTTGTATTGTCCTTTCACAAAATCAATAAAACAAAATAACTAAAGATGCCATGATCGATACAGATTTAAACAGGAACGCGGGAAGTTTAGCGCGGAGTAATGGCTAACCGTGTTGCTCGCTGCTTGGTCCAAAAAGAAGTGACCTCCTGTCAAGCTATCCGCTCCACATCACCTTCCAAGATGGCAACCGAATGAAACCGTCATTCGGTCATTCAATTTCGTTCAGTACTGTCATTACTCCGCATTAACCATCCCCAAGTTAATACTTGACGTTCCTACACGAACAACGATTTAGTTCACAAAAACAAAGTTAGATGGCGTTAGTTTAAATGTATGCGTCGGCGCTTCGACACGGCCGTCCTGATGGTCACACGACCTCGTGTGAAGTACCTCCAAGGGTATCCGTCGTCACACTTATGACCTCCATCCAGTCATAAGCACCAGACAATACGACCTCCATCCGGTCATCACCACGTAACCTCTATCCGGTTACTTACACAACAGGCAACCTGAAACAAGAATTCATGGAAAGTAAAACGTTCTTCGCTCGGCCTTTCTGACAAACACGAAAAATGTGAAATAAAGTCACATGATTCAAACAACACAATTTTTCTGATTCACATGATTCTCATCAAATTTCATAAAGAAAATCTTAACATTAAAATCACCACTCTTATTAATCAATTTGAACCAATTCATGAAACTTTACGGTCAAATCTAGTCAAATCCAGTCAAATCCAGTATGCAATACTCTTTCGGTAACCAGTTTCATCACATTCAACACATTGCCTCCATCCGGCAACCAACGGGACCTCCATCCGGTACCCGTCCTCAACACATCACATTGCCTCTATCCGGCAAACCAACGGAACCTCCATCCGGTACCCAATCTCAAGACAATACTTAGCACCATGCTTGACCCCAAGTGCCCACCCAAGGTCACCAACCTTAAGTAAGCACCAGGATTCAAGCAATCCGAGTCATTTGCATACTACATTTGCATCTCTTATACCCTTCTTAAGGTCTATTATCCTCATCGTCAGTCGGTCTGGTCTCGTCAGTGTCTATCGAGTCGAACTCAAATTTGTAATCAACAATCACGTCATATGTCTGAACAGTCCGTATTTTCTTAAATCGTTTCTTATCTGACGACATATGAATTGCTAAACCAATTGATAAAACTTCGCGTCAAATCGCCAATCATGATTTCATACCGCAATAAAAATGGCAGGTAAAACGTGGAAAAGAATTACAAAAATAATTAAAACTCAATAGTACTCAATATTTGTACAGTCGACCTTTTAGAAGTCTGTCCGATACCAGTCAATGTCACATTTTCATAAAGTCCCACAAAATTTACAGGATACAGAAAATTATTTGATAAACGAACATTCTGCACCAGTATCATAATAAAAATGGAGTTGCTCACCAAATTGTCTTAAGGAACCAGCAGGTGCGTCCACAAGACACACATCAACTCGTCTTTCCCTGACGGGATCGACCACCGTCCTGCTGCGTGCCTCCTTGACGTCCCTCTTAAGGCAGCTGGATGCGAAGTGTCCTTGTTCGCGACAGCTGAAACAAGTGATCCAGTCGACTTTCCCTGTTGCTTGGTTACTCTTGCCACTGCTAAACGCTGTCGATCTCGATTCTTCTTCATGTATCGAATGTCTTTTCAGGCGACATTGCACGGATCGGTGTCCTGGTTTCCCACAATTGTAACATTTAGGCCCAGCGTATGGCTCAATGGGGCGGTTTCTCTTCGTATCAGGACCTTCACGCTCATCACCACTAAACGGGGCGCTCCTCTTCAGAAACGAAACAGCTTTTTCAGCTCCCGGTGTAGGTCGTTTCGGGTTTTGATGTCCGTAGTAAATGACAATCGCTGGACTCGCGTATCGTTCTTCGCGATGTGAGCTAACACCGTCTCGATGGCAATATGCTCTGTTGTGAGGCCGTTCCATTTCGACATAATAGTTGTCATGAGGGTAGCTGCATATGCGGCCAAACACTCGTTCTCTTTAGGCTTATTTCCATGTAGATTAGCAAGAAAAGAAGCGGTAGTCTCTGAATAATCATACCTGGCTAAAAACAGTTCCTTAAAATCTCTCCATTTCATCCCAGGGTAAGATATGGATGACAACCATGACGAAGCTTCTCCCTTAAGTGCGCGGCTCAAAGCAATCATCAACGATGCACCTTGACTATTAGGATTACACACACACACACACACACATGTCTGCTGTTGCCAGCCAAGCACGCGGGTCAACTTCACACGTCAAATCCACAATCACAGAAGGTGTTTTCATTGCTTGCACGATAGCCATAGTTTTTATTTTGCTGTTCTAACAGAAAACGCAATTTTTCCGTTTCTATGTCACTTTCAAACACGCACGTATTGTCTTTACACTTTTCTTGGTTAGCACTGTCACTCGCACCACGTGTGGCGTTTGGATTGCATCCCACTTCTGATGACGGAGATTCGTCGTCGGATGGTCGAGATCATCATGGCGGAGAACACGAAATGATACTCGCAAAACTTTTGTTTACACTTGTATTGTCCTTTCACAAAATCAATAAAACAAAATAACTAAAGATGCCATGATCGATACAGATTTAAATCAGGAACGCGGGAAGTTTAGCGCGGAGTAATGGCTAACCGTGTTGCTCGCTGCTTGGTCCAAAAAGAAGTGACCTCCTGTCAAGCTATCCGCTCCACATCACCTTCCAAGATGGCAACCGAATGAAACCGTCATTCGGTCATTCAATTTCGTTCAGTACTGTCATTACTCCGCATTAACCATCCCCAAGTTAATACTTGACGTTCCTACACGAACAACGATTTAGTTCACAAAAACAAAGTTAGATGGCGTTAGTTTAAATGTATGCGTCGGCGCTTCGACATATTTTTAACGGACTTCAAAAATGCAGGTTCTATATTCGACCGTTTTTATATGTATTTTTACCGATTACTTCGCCAATATTGTGCACCGATTTTCAAACTTATTTATTTGTTCAATTGATGTTCTTTCAAGGTGTCCCATATCAATTTTATTTATATTGCTTCGGTAGTTTATGAGTTATCGTTTATAATACATATTTTGCGCCTATGTCCATTTGGATGATCTGCTAATTTCTTTTTGTAACAATGGAAAATGGATACACGATAAAAATGTGTGTGAGATATCATCAAACCATAACTAAAAATTTTGAAATAAAAACCTTTTTGCAACTTTTCGGAAGTAAAGTAAAAACTTCCGAAAACTACTTGCAAAGAAAGTGAACGAAACAAACAAGAGTCACCGACTTATGGAACTAAAGTAATTCTTTTTTTCGAGACCGAAGAGGGACCTTCCAGAGCCACGAAAGGGATACCGTGGCCCTGGAATATGGGCAAAAGAAAGAACATGGGCAAAAGAAAGAACATGGGCGGGTTTAGGTCACTAAAATTCTGACACTCCCTTCGCTCCGCCCAGAGCGGGGGAAGTTATTTGATGACTTCCCATCCGCAAAAAAATGCATTATAACCTCAGCATTTGTTAAGAAGATACCTTTTTTTTTCAAACAAAACTTAAGACTACTATCAAAAAGAGAGCTCGGTATCATTGTTGCGTCCACCAACAGTTCGGACGCGACGAAAGCGTAGGAATTAATGACGCTAATAAAATAAATGTGCGACATTCGTTTACACGTCCCAGTGTTTATGTCTCATTTAAGACGACATATACTTTTACAGTCACGTCGTAAAAACCCCCATGTGGCGTGCTTTATCAAGCGGGACTTAAGAAGCCAATTCTTACCCAGAGGCCTCTAATGACTCGGAAATGACCGACAAAGTGAATTCTGTTGTGTTTTATTTTAAGTTACGATTTCATTTTATGTCGTATTGGTGCGGTACAAGTTTCAAAATCAATTCGAAAGATTTGAGCTCTATATTTTTGGAGTAATAGGCGGATACACTCTGGATTTGAATATTTCTCAAGTTGTTTGGGAGTTTATGTCTCAACTAGCTGGCGCCCGCGGTTTCACTCGTATGTTATCGAAAAAAGGAATCTTTTGTGTTATTCTAGAGCTAAACTATACTTTGTGTTATACCTCTGTACCAAATTTCATCAAGATCCGCTCAGCTGTTTTGACGTGAAAGAGTAACAAACATCCATATATCCATCCATCCTCACAAACATTGGCATTTCTAATATAAGTAGGATATATATAGTAGAATAACCCTTTATTTTAAGCAGTGGGTGTAGGAAAAAATATTGTAGGAGTAAGTGAGTTAGAAGAAAACCGGTAACCGGTAAATAGTCCGGTAAGTTGTATAGTGTAATCAGTCGCTCTTCATGATCTGCCTAGCTTTTTTCTAACTTGTTTTGCGGTCAGCTTACAGTCTAACCGGATATAGTTGAAGACCAGTATTTTACATGGAGCGACTGCCAATCCAAACACAACCCAGTTAGTACTGAGTAATACAATACTCCTTGGTAAGATTGGTTGTCAGAGTTTCGGGACACTGACTAACTGTAACGACAGACAAAGATCTACAAATGGCAGCCGGGACCAACAGCTTGCTTTTCGAGGCACAGAGGAAAATGGGTATCAACGGGTAGTCACTCAGCCACAGACCACAGACCTAGACAAGCGCGGCTTAGCCTAAAGATCGACCGGAGCGGCTGCTATTATTTAGCCACAAGCTCCTCTTCATTATAAATCAGTCGCTCTTCACTGATAGATAAATATTTAATCAGCTGGACTATTGTTATCTTTGTATCAAAACAACATGTATCAGAACTATTCACATGTGAGAGCAAATAGGCGCCATATTTCTACAATCAAATTGGTACTTTTTTTTCCTGTTGCGAAAAGCAGACTATGAACCTCGGGGATAACATTGCAACTAGTATTTTTATCTCATCTCTCGCTCCGCTCAGGAGTTAACTACGAGCTCCCTCGCTGTACTCGAAAACTTTAGTTGATCATTAACACAACCTGCTGAAGTTTTCATGATTTTGTAATTCAATAGGATTATAGAAGTTTTTGATAACTCTGTAAAGCCATATTTGCAGTGTCAGATTTATTATTAGAACAACTAGCTTCAGCCCGCGATTTCGTCCGCGTGTCATAGTTACTTTTGGCTTTTTTTTTTTTTCGGGTGGGAAATCATCCAATGTCTTCCCCCGCTCTGGGCGGAGCGGGGGGGCATGTCAGACTTGTACTGACTAAAAATAGTTACTTTTGGCTAACGCTAACTTTGATGATCGAAAAAAAATATCTTTCTCTCTTTTTTTCTTCCCCCTTTCTCCCCCTTATCTTACTTTTTTTTTAATAGCCTGTGTCCGTCCCCAGGGTCCCAAATATCTCTGTACCAAAATTCATCAAAATTGGTTGGGCCATTTAGGCATGAAGATTCATAGGTGAGACCACACACAAAATCAAAAAGAAAATAGCCAAAGATTTTGTCCCAATGCTCTCTTACCACATCTGAGTCCTACATCTAACGCTGTCAACGACCCCACAAATCAAGTGTTTCAAAACGTGTCACTATAAATACATTCAGCGATAAAAAAAGACAAACCAATGATTTATTTTATACAATTAGTGCGATTTAAGAGAATCACAGTTGTATTAACGAGCGAAATCATCCATTACAATAGTCGTAAATACATCGTCGGACTATGGACGAATGTTGTTAGTGAAAGAAGAAGAGAAAGACCGCCCTCTGGCGTCCAAGAAATTAAATTATGAGGCGGTATTCTACTCTTTGTATAATGAGTCACTAGGACGGGTCTCGAATTAATAACATTTTAAATGTTCGTAAAAATCTTTTCTTTATCTTTACATAGTTTAAAATAAAGTCGCGTCCACTGTCTGTTTGCTTAGATCTTTTTAACTTTTCGACGGATTTTAATGTACCTAGTTATCAGCAATAGATAGAGTTATTCAAGAAACAAAGAAAAAACATTTATAAGTCGCAAATTACGGCGAGCACACAAAATAACAAAAAAAACATGCAAAGCATCACAAACATTTACAAATATGTATATGGGTCAAAATAAAGGAAGACAAGATGAGATGGGATATGAGAAAGGTTTAGATATATAATATCCCAGTCTACGTGGCTGAAAACGCGGGGTGCAGCTAGTATATTATAAAAGGACTTTTCTGGAATTTTAACTGTCAAAATAAAGTGTTTAAAATCATTCTTTTGTGCAAAACAAAAGCTTAACTAATTATTTTAAATTGTTTCAATTAACTAGTAGTCAACTACAATTGTTTGTTTCCAAACTAAAAGTTTAATCATCTGAATCGAATATAATAATGGAAATTAGGTAATTAGTCTATTTGTTTGACCTATATTGGTATTGTAAAGACCATGTTGCGTACATTCATCAACAAAAGTAAATATATAAAAAAGATATACTAAGTAGCGTTTCAGATAGAGTTTCAAGAAAACGTTCTCCACTTAACTGATTACACCTCCCTCATTTCATATGCCCAAGACTTAGCACAGGCAGCTAACACAAAACATTATGCAAAAGGAAACAAATTAGAAGAGAAAAAAGAAAACAAAACGAAACTTTAAATTTATGGAGGTTGAATGTGAAACGACAAACGATGCAATAAATAACGTTGGTATACTTTACGTGATTTCGTAACCGAGTGAAGTGAAATTTTAACAGAACAGAAAAACAAACTAATGGCACTTAATTCGAGCCCTAATGTCGCGTTTATTGTGATGAGTAGAAAGGGAATCGCGAATGAGAACCAAGTACATAACTGTTATTGACATTATTTTTGATGTTACCGTCACGAGCCATAGAATGGCTCCTTTCGCAGATTAGTGCTCAGTGGCGCGAAAATGTTGAAATGAGTTTGCGAGTTTAAATCGGGTTTATGGACGCTTACCGTCTTGATAAATTAGGTGCTTGGATCATAAAATTTTTATTCGTTTTGATATTATGTTTTAATTGTGATGCTGGAAGGAAGATGGTTTGTATCTATTCCCTATAAGTTTTCTTAATGAATTTTCGTTATTTCTAGAGTTTTCGGTTACTATTTAATAGCACTAAAACACGTAGTATTCAAGAGGCAAGGAAAGTAAGTAGGTATTTTCGCCAAACGGTTTGTCGATCCTTCACGTGACCAGAGTGCTGGCCTTTTTTTATCATAGAATTAGCATTGCCATCCAATTCGATAATGCTGCCAGCTTTCTGGTCACTTTTTCTGTTGACAGCAATGCGGACGAATTTTTTGACGCCCTGTAATTATTTAACAATTTAAAAAAATATATACAACTAAAACTAAAACTAATCATTAAAATATATAAAAGTACCTGTGTTTATGTCTGTTTGTAGTTTGTAAATTAAATACAGTTAAGTTAGTCAGAAAACAAGTAGTAGGAGAAAATTATTGGAAAAGGGCTGAACATAAACAAAAAATTTAAAAGATAGTAGTCAAACACGTCTCTGTGTCAAACACGTTACACAACCTACTCATTGTGCGTGTTCTCAACTTGTTACCACACGAGTGTAGTAATAGGTTCCACATAAAAAGCACGTGCTACAAAAAATCACATTACACGGAACAAACGCTACTAATTCGAAACAGATACACATCACATCCAATTTCACTATTACCACTTACCACCATATTACGAAACAGGTAGCACCAATAAAAGACCCTTGAATTATGCAACAATGCATTACAAAAGGGTGGAAGTTAGTATGGAAAACAATGAGCTAAACACACACTGGATCGTGCCGTGTGAAACTTAGTGCAAAATGTTAGTTTATCGAAACATCTAATCGGATTCATGGCGTGCACCGCATTGATATTGCACGATGTTACCTGTAAGAAACTATTGCAAAATTTACTATTGTTTCTATACGATTTTGTTGCGTGATAGTATTGAATGTTCTTTTATTGGGTTCCGTACCTCAAAAGCTCGTGGCTAAATAATAGCAGCCGCTCGAGTCGATCTTTAGGTTAAGACGCACTTGCCTAGGTTGGTCTGTGGATGGGTGACCACCCGTTACATACCGAGTTTCCTTCGTGCCTCGGAAAGCACGTTAAGCCGTTGGTCCCAGCTGTCAATTGTAGATCTTTGATAGTCGGAACAGGTAGTCAGTGTTCCGAAAGTCTGACAACCAGTCTTACCAAGGGGTATCGCATTACCCCGTACTAACTGGGTTGTAGAGGTCAGATAGGCAATCGCTCCATGTAAAATACTGATATTCAGCTGCATCCGGTTCGACTGGAAGCCGGCCTCAACATAGTTGGGAAAAGGCTAGGCAGATGATGATGACCTCAAAAGAAAAAAAAAAACTCGAGAGGTGTCAACGGAGACCCGGATGGAACGCAGTTATTATTTATTATGTTCAAAAAACCTGTGTACCTATGTACACTCAACAAAAATAATCGTCGCGACACCACACTGTTCAATGCAAAATAGAAAGACGAAACGAAAATAACTGGCTTGCTTTCTATGAGAGAGAGAGAGAGAGACAGAGAAACACGCGCACGCCGCACGACTTACAACTATAGCAAAAAGTGTCGTTAAAGCTTTTGGTCTTAATTTTTTCCGTCTAGCCCCAACGCGCGATAAGGAACTTCGTTCCAAAACGGAACCATAATTGGACCACTGTTTTGTTCGTCTGTCTGCCTGACTGACTGTATTTATCTCGGGAACGCGTGAAGGTACTGAGTTGAAATTAAAACCATGTACTCATTCATATGTAGTCCCTTTATTCTGAGAAAATCAACTCTCTAAATCTACGCTATCAAAAGATATGGCTGTTTATGTAGCAAGTTTGTACGGAACCTTCGATACGCAAGTCTAACACGCTCTTGGCCGGTATTTTTTATTTGTTCAAGTATTTTGCATACAATTATACGGGTGCTGGTATCAAGAGATCGTTTTAATTTTTTGATAGTCATCTCCGGTTCGGAGTACTGGGTCCCACATTACAATTGTATAATGCTTTTCATTTGGATTTTCACACTCCGATTCTTCATTTTTGTAAGTTATCTGTGTGATCAATCACTGTGATTTAGTATCATCGTTTTCTTTTTCATCATCGTTAAATATAACTCATGTGGAAAAATCAATTCGATGTTCGAAATTCGAACCAGTATTTGTATTTAAAAAAAAGTAAAAATACCCAGACAGACAGTATCTGTACAGTCTTCAAAGGCAAGACAGCCTCATTTCTGTACTATCTTATTTTAGATCACTTAACATTATTAGATGTAGACTCCCTTACTAGTCTTCACAGTAAACAAAACCCTCATTACCAGTCCCAATTTTGTTTTTTTGTAACACAAAAACTGTGGATCAATATATGGAGCAGAACCAAACAAAACAACACAATATCCACATTCGGCGTTGGCTAAAATAAACACTTATAATGACAGACCATTAACACTTACCGATGCATGTTTACTGGGGGGAATAAGTTCCTGTATGACAAACTAAATTATATTATGGAACACAGTGGTCTTTGAAACGGGGAACATGTCAGGAACAAAATGTTGGTTAAGTTATTATACTAATATCACTATAAGAAAACCTAAATAAAAGAAAACTGTAAAAATATTATCCTTACTTAATATTATAAAAGTGAAAGTGAGTTTGTTTGTTTGTTACGTCTTCACACCTAAATGGCCAAACCGATTATGATGAATTTTGAAACAGAGATAGTTTGGATTCTGGAAACGGACATACGCTAAAAAAAAGTGAGAAAAGGGGGAGTAAGAGGGAAGAAAAAGGGAGAGATTTTTTTTTTCGATTATCATGCGGATTAAAGTTAGCCCAAAGTAACTATGCCACGCGGACGAAGTCGCGGGTGAAAGCTAGTAGTATAAAATGAAACACCCTTATGGAAGGATACGTTTCTGTGTAACAAACTAAACAACATTTTATAGTTACTATTAATTTGATGGTCATAAATGTATGTTGTTATAATTTGAATGTGTTTTGTTTTGTGCCAGCACTTTTGTATGTGTAAAGAGATTTTATACCTACTTTTTTAGGGTGCAGTATCGCATAAAATAAAACGTTTGTGGTTTGTAGTGATCTGGCTGGAACTCTGAATCTCAAGGCATCAACAGGAATGTCCCGGTTAAGTAGACGACAACCTAACAGGTAAAACTGCGAGATGCCATTTATAAAAAAAAAACTTGTAATGATTGTAGAAATGAAAACATTGACGTAAGATTTTACCGCTACTCTCATTAAACAAATAGGCCTCATAGAGAAGGTCCGTAATGATCTTAACACATACGTTGAATACATCAATTTATTTAACCATGTATACTTTGCACTACTTAAATAAATGTACCTTATATTGCATGACTGTATGTATTAAGTTATTAGTATACCGCAGCAAATATTGCTAACCTCCAGTTTCCTAAAAATACCTAATTCGAGTACTCTATTGCTCAAAACTTAAGGTTTAAATTCCAATGTTTTTTAGTTAACAAAGTTACTAATACATTCGGCAATGCACACACGTGTTAGTTGTTCCCATTAATGAGATAATTCCTCCGGGGAAACGCTAGAAAATGGAATAAATACGGCGACCGAATTGCAAATGTAGTTATTTGTGTTACAAAGCTAAGCGGTGACTATTTCCTTGGCTTGTTTGGGGTTTTAAATAACCCTTTTTTGGGGATGGGAAATCATCAAATAACTTCCCCCGCTGTGGGCGGAGCGGGAGGGAGTGTCAGACATTTATTGATTAAAACCTTTCCATGTTGCTTCTTTTACCCTTTGTACTTCTTTTACCTGGTATCTCCTTCAAACAACCCGCAACCAAGGCAGGCGGTGGCCCTGGCAGGCTCCTCTGCTTTGCTGACATGGCTATGAGGCCTGCGTAGACACTAACGTCAACACGCCCTGTCGTCACTGGACGGGCGGACGATGAGCTTCGAGAAGGGTCTCCCGTGGCGGCTGGGTTGGTTTGAGGTTCTCTTCCTCAAACGCCCGGCCACCTCTTTCGCTAGTAAGACTGCTTCGCAGAAGGAAGTGACCGCTTTCCATTCCCTCTCGCTCCGGAACATGGACTGAACCAAGGCCGGGCGCGAGAAATCGCCACCACCGATCGCCTCTACGAAAACACGGTGATACTCTCCCAAGCTGGGCGCAGTGTGCTCCACTGTGTCCTCCAATCTTCACAATGGTGATACCCAGTGTAAGCAGCGGCCCTAGCAGGATGCTATATGTCACCCTTTCTTATTTTTTTGTTGGGGTGGGAAATCATCAAATAACTTCCCCCGCTCTGGGCGGAGCGAAAGGGGAGTGTCAGACTTTTACTGACTAAAACCCACCCATGTTCCTTGTATTGCCCTTTACGTTCCGAGGCCGCGGTATCTCTTTCGAACAACCCGCAACCCTGGCAGGCCCCTCTGCTTTGCTGACATCTCTTTGAGGCGCGCGTGAAACACAAACGCGCCGTCGCCACGGCCGTGTCGACGGCGCTTTAATGTCGCCAATAGACGGACGGACGGTGAGCTATTTATGTCACCCTTCTAAGTCAATTTTCGTGGTCTAAAGACAAAATATGTTTTGCATGGCGGATTATAAATTACTTACCTATGTGTGCATTGTATTGCAATAATCTTCTAGCGCTTGAATTAAATTCGGAAGGCGGTGTCGATAGCAAATAATTTAAAAAAAAACATTCAATTTTGAACACTCTTTTTTCTTATTTAGATAAAACAAAAATAGAATATCAAAATAAACTAATAAGATTTCCAATTTCCTCCTAGAAAAAGAACCAACATTACAGTTGTAATAACATTAACAGCTTTCCTTATAAAGCGAAAAACTTATCCGTAATTGAAAAAAACAGGGAAAGGTTACAGTTAAATTATTCTGAATAAAAGTCCTAGAAAATTATATTACTTAGTTCAATAAGCGGCACATGAATGTGGGTACCAAACCAGTATAAACTGGCCTCGTATTCTGATGAAACTCCATACCAGGTAAGGCTAGCTTAAGGTCAAAGTGTTACGGCTTACTGTAGTCCTATAAATAAGCATTCTATAATGTTCCCATGACGTAGTATAATATTTGACAGTCGTTACATCATCACTGTGCACTGGTCAGAAAGTCTGACAACCAGTCTTCCCAAAGGGTTTTACAGAGTAAGAAAGTCTGCAATGCACTTGCTTCAGTTGCAAAAGGTTAGACTGGAATTCGACCTCGACATAGTTGGGAAAATGCTGGATAGATGAATAAAGGTGATGAATCTTCCCATGGCGTGAACATAGGCTTTTTCAAGGACCAGGGCTTTTTTTTCTGTGGATGGGAAATCATCAAATACCTTTCCCCGTCCTGACTTGTACTGGCTAAAACCCACCCATGTTCCTTCTTTTGCTCTTTATGTTCCGGGGCCGCGGTATCTCTTTCAAACAACCCGCAACCCCGGCAGGCGGTGGCCCCGGCAGGCCTCTCTACTTTTCTGACATCTCTTTGAGACGCGCGTAGAACACAAACACGCCGTCGACACGGCCTGTTGTCACTTGACGGATGGACGATGCGCTACTTAATGCTCACCGTCTATAGACCCGCATCTATGGTGGCCGAGCGTCGCCTCGCGGATCCCGACGCCCGGAACGTCCCCCGCGGCGGCCGAGATGGTTTGAGGTTCTCTCTCTCAAACGCCCGGCCCCACGTTCTTCGCTGCATGACTTTTGCAGAAGTGAGTGACCGCTTCCCATTACCTCTCGGGACTGAACCAGAGCCGGAAAGGACCAGGACTAAGAGCTTTCTGCATCAACTAGAAAAACGAAAATGGCAAACAAATTGTGAAGATGATATAAAAATAATGTTCGTACGAAGAATATCCGCGGGAACTCTGTTTGTTATCAAACATAAGGGATACAATACTTTTGTTTGGGTCAAACAAACCGACATTGTGCACGTGAGAAAAATAGAATGACGGAAAAACATTCACAGACATTGTAACATTGACGGTTTTCTCACGCCTTTCATACAACAATCTCGTTACTGTTTGTAGGAAATGCTGTGGATATGAATGAGAGTGGCCGAAGATCGGGTTGCATGATCTTTGTAAAGAAATGCCTGATCTAGCCTCGTTGGTTTAGTGATTGTAAGTTTTACAGCCATTCCAAGGTCAGACAAAATATTAATGGGTTTTTAGTTTAAATCAGGAGTTTCTTAGTAGCAGCTATGGAATTTGGATTTGCGAACGATCGGTGGCAATACGCTTGCCTTATATCATATGGGACTTAACATAACTGCCGCAAAGTGGGTGTACGTTTTCACATTCTGTACACACGACGGCAGGCCAACCTATTCTAAACTATTAAAATCTGATCTCTCTACTACGGATCGCAGCCGTAGTAGAGAGATCAGGTTAAAATGGATTTGTGTAGGTTGATGTGCCGTCGTGTGTACATTTCCTTAAATAAGCAAAAACAACGAAACAATTTAAACAATTATATTACATCTTGCGTTAGTCCAGCAAAAGATGGTGCGTAATTGTTTGAATGTATCGATTTCTTTTACCTGAAAATTAACGCGACTCTAGAACAGATACTGCGCAACATCTACGTGGAATCTAAGAAGCGGCGCCTACGCAGTGTCCACGAGACGTCTACGCGGCTTCTACGCCGCCTCTATGCGCACTCTCATTCACACACCTCTCTACGTTGGGTCTATGCTACTTCAATGTGGGAATTACGTCCATAGAGTATCCGCGCGTTGCCATCACGCTGCATATAAACTTACAAGAGTAATAAAAACTCAGTCAATCAGTAAAAAGGTAAGTAGAAAATAAAGGGTGGAACATACTATGTTGAGATAGCTTTTAGTTTCAAAGTACTCAAGTGATTAAGTCGGTCGTTAGAGCTAGACTAGCTAAAAGTCGTAAATTGAGTAATGAAAGGCATAATGTGGACTTACCGTAATGTTTATGAGTCTAAGCGTTCGTTGAGTTAAGTGTTTTGCATTACTTTGCTTAATTTTTCATTAGAAATGTTTCTTGAAGCTGCTGGTCGATTTTACCTTTAAAGCAAAGAACTTTCTTTCTCTGTATGTGTGAATGATTTTATGAGGTATTTAATTAATTTAAAATAACAAATTAAATTTATAATATAGAAAACTAGCTTTCGCCCGCGACTTCGTCCGCGTAGCATAGTTACTTTGGGCTAACGCTAACTTTAACCCACGTGATGATCGAAAAAAAAAATATTTTTCTCTCCCTTCTTATGTTTTAGCTTAACCTGTTTGCATGCCTTAGTCAAGGTAGTTAGTATAAGGATCATCTAAACCTAACATCTGTAACATGTACTTACTTTTTGTGCAAATAAAGAACTATTCTATTCTATTCCCCTTTTCTCGCTTTTTTTTTTAAATTAGCCTATTTCCGTCTCTAGGGTCTCACACACTAGAGCATCCAACACAAACATTGGTGTAAACTCACCTCTAAACAGACTCAGTCGAGAGATGAATTGTTTTATAAAATCCGCATCACACGTTGATATACACCATGATTCATTAAATTCCTTTAAGACCCAAATACTAATGTCTCAAAATCAATCTCCTAAGGACTTGTAGTTTTAGTAACAAGCCACCTACATCTGGCAACTTGCCTACCCAAATTGGCTTCTATTGTTTTTAATTTAATTTAATTTTGATCTCATTTGTTTTTCCTTTTGTAACAAGTTTCGTATTATTTTTTTTTGTCTTATGTTGTCTTCTGTTATACCCTAAAGAAATAGTATTTTTTATTGTTTTTGTAGTAGTTTTTTTTTTATTATAAATACATAAATATTATTGTTATTACTCATTATGTAAAAATGTTGGTTAACCTGTAATTGGCAACTGTATAAGTCCAATACTATGTAATTTTTATTTTTTAAGATATTTTTATACAGAAGCTGTTGGTGACCTTTTTAATAAATAAATAAATAAATAGGGTCCCAACTATCTCTGTACCAAAAATCATAAAAATTGGTTTAGCCATTTAGGTGTGAAGACGTAACAAACAAACTCACTTTCGCTTTTATAATACTAGTAAGGATATTAGCCCGCTAACATCAGGTACAGGCTTTTGATTTTTCCTATTTTAAGGCGATGTTTTTCCAATTTTGAATTTGAGGAAATATACAGATATATCTTACAAGGAACACCATGAAAAACTGTTTTATAAAAGTGGAACATGTAACCAAGGGCTTTGTGGAAGTCAAAATCGTATACATAAAATTCTAGTGTCACAGTTTTAGTTGCCATTCTCCTCCGAAACGGCTTGACGGATTTTTATGAAATTTTTATATACATTAGGCAGGTCTAAGAAGTGTTCGTTTTTTTTTATTTTAGCTAAGCACACAAAGCAGACACAACTAAAGAACGGCCAACGAGAAGCGATACCAAATGTAAACAAAACCCATGCTAAAACCCCATTTAAAATGGCCGCCCGAATGTTGGCGAACCCGTCTTAACGTTGTCATGTTTTTGCCGGGAGAACGAGACATTACGACAAAGGCACAAGATGGAAAGAGATAAATATTAGATTGTCAACGCCGCAGTTGTTCTTTAGGTTAATGACCTTTCGTATTGCTGCTAGTTGGCCTTATTTTAGTATGATATGAATAGGTTTGGTGAAAAAATATGTTTTGAAATTTTTGAATAAAAACAGACCTGCTATTTAGGTGCTGCGAAATCGACATACCTACATCCGAACAATCGACAAATGGGCGCTGAGAAAAAACGTCCCAGTTAAAAAGCGCCCTCAACGCCGTGTTCCGTAGTGGTAGTGGGAGTTTATTAATATATTATAGATACATTTTATTATTTCGCAGTTTTTGACGTGATAACGTCTTTAAAATCGTTTTAGTCGGGTGACATGTTCAGAAACTTGTGTCAAACCAAAACCTCACAAGCGACATTTCATAAAGATGGTAGCGCCATCTGTTACTTGGCTCGAAAAAAAAACTTTAAATTAGTACTTAATTTCATTTTAGATGTCACTACTGGTGATAACTTATATCACCAATAAGACGTTATCACGTAAACATCTCGATCGTAAACCTACTTTACAAACAACCAATTTTTTTAACTCTCAGACGGAAGCAAGTATAAAACCTCCCTAATGTTCTTACCGCACCAAAAATGAAAAACATAATAAAAAACCTTGTAACAAAATTTAAATAATGTATTCGCTCAATGCTATCGTATTTCACACTTCCATTAGTACCCCCCATTTCGTCTGCTTATTTATTACCTGTGCTTGCGTCCTTATTGCAATTTCATAAGGTTTATTTTTGTTTGTTGTTATGGCTTGTACCTATCAAGTTATCAGTTAGGTGTTGGAGTGTTAATAGGCTGTCTGCAGTATTTGCTCCGAAATGCATTTGATACGCGGTTTAAGGTTGATTAGGGAGGATGTGTTCGATAGAGGAAACAAATTAGATTTGTCATATTATTGGTTTTGAAATCGATAAAGGAAATAGCAGTTTTGTAGTGTTATTTGGTTAGAGGTGGCGATTGGCGATTAATGGGTATGACGCAAACACGGTGACAGCTGGTGACAGCTAAATTAAAAAGTTTTGTTTTAAGGAAACAACTGATTCCAGTTAATACAGGCTGTAAGTATAATCTTGTAATGTTTAACTTTATACGTTTAAGGATGCTACCTCGTTGGTTGAGTTGTTGCAAGCACGACTGCTGAAAATTAGGTCTTTTTTACAGATGTAAGGATGGGATATCATCAAATAATATCACACATATACTATAAGTGTCAGATTTTATTTCCTCTCGCGCGTTTCTCGTACACACGGGTGTACGAGAGAGTTGAGTGCCCATCGCGCAATTGTACACACGGGTGTACGAGAGTGACTTGCACCGATTGGCTATTTTTTCTGTGACGAAAACCCATCCAGGTCCCTTTTATTGGCCTTTATGTTGCGGAGCCGCTGTATCTCTTTCGAACAACCCACAACCTGGCAGGCTGTGACCCTGGCAGGCCCCTTAACTTGACCACGAGGTCTTGGGCCTAATTCCTGGGTCGAGCAAAGAGTTCTTGATTTTTTCCATAAGTAATTTTGCAGCAACAGCCAAAGTAGCTTAGAATTGTGCCCAGTTGATGGCAATAGGCTGGCCTCTATCACATGGGTCTTATTTTAATCGTGCCCGGTTCAAATCAAATCAAAATATTTTTATTTCACATAGGCCTACATGGACACTTATAAAACGCTGAGAAAAGATGCACGGTTCGAGTTGGTCGGTTTCTCCATAGGAAATATGGAGAAGAAACGGCAAGAAACTCCATGGTCACTCTGTTAAAAGCATTTGATTTTACAATGTTGTTGTTGATAACACTGACAATAAGGTCGCCTCGGTATACATAGGACTTCTTCATACCTAACTGGCGAAAAGTGGGTTTACAATTTGGTACACTTTTAAATCGCTTATTTTCGTTGGATCCCAGTTTTTGATCCCACTTTAATATTTTTGGCGTTGGATCCCACAAAACATTATTATATATTTCCGTTGAATCCCAAATTTGAAAAATACTAAAAAAAAATACGTTTTATTGCCACTGAATCCCAAAAACTATTTCCGTTGGATCCCAGATGTTTAAAAACATCTGAATGCGGGTACATCCAACAACAAAATCACAATAATATTTTAAGGCGAAATTTTGTATGTATGTTTGTTATTCCAACACGCTCAAACTTCTAGACTGATTTGGATGAAATTTGGGTATGTGGATAGGTTATGTTAGAATAACGGGTGCCTGCCGTTTTTCCGAAAAGATTTGGACAAAATTTCATTACCCAAACAAATTATAGGAATCGGGAACTAGGTTTGGTTAGGTTAAAACTGTGACCTCCTAAGCACGAGCCGAGCGAGCGGAGCGAGCGGTGCCGCGGCAGCGGCCGGCGAGTGCCACAAACGACTTGCATTTATAGAAAAAAGAGATTGTTTTTAGTTGTTTACCCGGAACTGAACTATTTAGATTAGGATAAGTAATTACTTATTTACAAAAAAAAGGTTAGGTTAAAACTGTGACCTGTGTGCCAGAAACGGCCTGATTATATAAAAAAAAAATATGGAAAAATTATGACGGCAGTATTTTTTTTTGAGCTTAGAGGCGCTTGTTTTGAAGGCGTTCATATTTATTTATTTATAAACATCACAAATAAACCTGATCATTTTTAACTCATGCCAGTCTAGTACTATTTGGAGTACATCATTTGTCTCATTTATTCCCCAGTGGCAACAATCCTAAAAAATCCAAAATACACACACGGTATATTTAATAAAAGTAAATCACTTTTCTTCAGAAATGTACACATGTTGTCATAAAATGGGATTCGATGGTAATATCAAATGGGACCCATCGTTAATACCTAAAAAATGGGATAAAAACTGGGATCCAACGAAAATAAATCTTTTAAATTACCCGTCGGAGTTTACAATATTTATATTTGTATTTTTATATTTGTACAGTCTATCCAAAGGTTCTCTGGAAGATATCGCTACTAGCGATAAGACCGCCATTGTAACCATAGACTTAGCATTTTTTTGTAAAATAGTTTTGTTACAATTTTGGTGTGCAATAAAGTATATTCTATTCTATTCTACAATGTTGTTATGGCTTTCCATAGCGCTGAGAAAATTTCTTTACTTTTCCGAGAAAAACAGTCCCAAAATAGATTCTTGAGAAACCTGTCCGACCCATGTGAAACTACATTCTTGTAACACTCGAAAAAGATCCCTATAAATACCTAGACAAGGTGACATTTTTACATTTACGTACATACCAGTAACTCAGTTAAAGAAAAAACATGTCCTTACAATAATGGTACTAAAAAGAGACCCAAATTCGCGTCCCAAGATGCTCACCGAGGCATCTGACGTCGCGACATCACAATTAATTCTCAACCCTTCTCATATTCCTTTTCACGGTAAATGGTGCGTGGAAAAACTTCTCAAGTCATCGACCTATGAGTTTATCATATTGCCGTGTTATTCGTTTGCTATTTCGGATATGACACTGTTGTATTTGATGTTATGTTGTTTTGGAAGCTTCGAGTTTTTGGCAATGTGTCATTTTTGTGTGTGTGATGTTTTACTTTACTTTTGGTAAATTGAAGACTAAGGAATTTTAAAATTTGACGGTTGGCACAGTGGCTAAGCGTTTGACTGCTGCGCTAAGTATCGCGGGTTCGAACCACAGACGGAACAAAAATATTTGTATGACCTACAAACATAATAATATAGTCACACAACCAATCTTACGAAAGAGTATCGTCATATCTACTACTTACTAGGTTGTTGAGGTCAGATAGGCGGAAGCTCCATCTAAAATACTGGTTTTTAACTAGATCCGGTTGGACTGGAAAACGCCCCTAACATAGTTTGAAAAAGGCTAGGCATATGATGAAATAGAGCCACCTTTCAAACTTGGTATTTCCTAGATATTAACCGTGTCTGTTGGACATCGTAATCATTCACAGTCAGACTCCCTCAACCCTACATCTTACCAGGTTCAGACCTCCCTTTGCTCGTGTAAGTATCCGCGTTCCTGTTCCAACGTTATCCAAAACCTACCCACGATGGCAACAACGTCGTCTGCCTATCTCACCGCCGGACATAGCCTAACGGAATTCAATTACACACTTCAATGCACAAAACAGCTTACTGGTGTTGCACCGTGTCCTCATAGTGTCTTCGGCTGCACTACCAACAAACACACAACGACACAACACAATCTAATTGGTAAGCATCGACGCGACGGCGTTTGCATAAGCCGGGAGGGTGCTATCCGACATTATTTTTGCACGTACTCAATTTCTCGCCTCACTGGGTGTCCCAGAGAATAGATATTAATTTACATGAATAAATAAAATTTGCATTAAGAGCGTCCGAGACGAAGAAGGCGCAAAGAAAACTGTTACTTGGGACACAAAGTGAAAGCTGCAGAAGGTTTGCTTTATACAATGACCAAAATCTGGCGAGCACACAAATGTGCAGGTGCGTACGATAATGTTATTATAACATTACATCACGCTTGTAGTCCACGACAGGTAAGGTAGAGGTTTACTTATTGAACAGAGGTTTACTTATTTCGTCAGTTAAGTACCATGCAATACGGGTTAAGCCTTTTACTATCAACCAGGCGCAGATCAATACAATCAAACTCCGACTGTTATTTAGAAGTTTTTGCTGAAAATACCCAATATCACTGTTATACATAAATATTAATTTACCGTGTTTACTCTTGTTTTTGAGTTTCCGATATTTTATTTAGATACTAATAGTAGTGATAGTTAATATCCCGTTTCATATGTTTATACATATATAAGGTCAGTGACCATGTCAGTTTAAAAACCTATGCTAATAACACTGTGACACTAAACAGATGCGATGCTAATATAAGTATGATTGTACCCTTACGCAAAAAGTATAATCTTAAAAATAATCTCGCGAATGCAAAGTCACGATACAGGCAAATGCGTGAACCGTATTTATTTATTAAAACTTAATACCCATGTAAAAAATATTGTACAAAGGCAGACTTAATACCTTGGACATTTTCTACCAGCCAACCTTAAGGTGATGCAGATTTTTATGGGCGTGTGTTTCCACTTGTTAAATGAACCTTCTGTGACTTTCTTTTTTGTGGTTGAGTGCAGCAAGCTTTTTCTCGCTTCATATTCTTATGGCATGCGTAAACATTCCGTGTGGGGTAACTGTTTACTTTAGCGTGTTTGCTTACTCGTACGAACGAAAATGGTGTTGCAGAAAGTTTTTTTTTTACATGTTTGCACTAGTCAAATATTATATTATAGATCTATTTCAAAATATATTTTCGAGGGAAACAATTCATGTAAAATGTTATTTTTGTGGTTATTTCTACGAATTCAAAAACAATATTGCTGTAATAAAAATAGTGAAATCAAATTCTCTGTCTCTTTATTCCATGAATGCTGATTCAGACCACTCCAATATTTTTACAATAAAACTATTCCAAAAACTGCACCCTACCAAAAGAATTTGGTGCATTATCGCGTTCCAAAATTGAATTCTCTTTTTTTTTCTTTATTCCCTGTGGCCCACCTCTAATGTATTTCATTTATGCTAATTCTATTTTTTTTTATTATTTTCTTCGACGCCTTGGTGTCTTTTAATGGAGTTTCGTGTTTTTGTTTTTAAAATTGGTAGGTAATTTTAATACGCTTTCCTAATAAAAATTGATTATATTTCTATTAAAATTCAACGCTGTTACTTTGGCTGGTGCTTATTTTATATTTTAAATAAAATATTAAGTGATTTTTACATCTATATATAAACTTTTAAGTTTCTGTCACGGGTCTAATTTCAAAAAATATTTAAAAATTTATAAGTCACTAGACATCGATTAGACTAGACTTGATAAGTCAAATACAAAAAAAGCCAAGGAGACCCTTTGACATAAGTAGGACATAAAATATGTTGTTTATAACATTGAACAATAAGATTGAAAAGGCACGCATTACAGTTAAAATTGTAATGACCGGCTATGACTTATGTGCTTTTGTCGTTCGATGAATTAATTTAAACCAATATTGATAGCATAATATAAAGAAAGATCATGTATTTGACTTATGTGGTCTTCCGGACCTAAAATTGTAATCTAATTTACTAGTTTCCGCGTCATTTTGCATGGATTTTTATTTTTACTTAGAAATTGTGAGCACTAAAATAAACAAAATACAAATAAATACTTTCTAAGTTACACGTGCTCGTAACAAATAAAAAATCTATCTCATTTCAAATAACTACAATTTTCAAAATTTACAAAATAGAAGGTAAAACTATTTCCCAGTTATATTATTTAACGCCAACAAATCCGCTCATTAAATTAGAAATATATTTTGCAATGATACAACTGTGTCTGGAATTTGGTTCCAAGAACGCAGATCACCTAACATTCGTAAAGCTAATTATAGATAGACTCAAACCTGTGGCGCTAAGTGTATGTCTTCAGGCGGTATCACAATTCTAGCTATCATTAATCAAATGGTTCTAGTATTTAATTAACTCTTGCTGTTTTGGATTCATTGAAATCCTAAGTTTAAAGGCTCTTCTTCAAAATAGGCGTTAAGCTAACACAATCCCTGCTGGGGTTGCGAGTTGTTCGAAAGAGATACCGCGGCTCCGGAAAATAAAAGGCAAAATAAGAAACATAGATGGGTTTTTGTCAGTAAAAGTCTGACACTCCTCTCCGCCCAGAGCAGGGAAAGTTGTTTGATGATTTTCGATCCGAAAAAGAGAAACCTTCTAAATTAGGTATTTTCTTTTAATGAATAGTATAGCTGCGCCCGGCGGTTTTACTCGCGTGGTAATAGAATATACGTATAATATTTTTTTTTAAATTGTAGCCTATATGTTATTCAGTTAGGTTAGCTGTATTATTGTGAAGTTTCATCAAAATCCATTAAGTAGTTTTTGCGTGAAAGAGCAACAAACAAACATACTTACATACATCCTCACAAACTTACGCTTTTATAATATTACTAGCTGGTTTCGCCCACGTGATGATTAAAAAAGTATCTGATGTGTTATTCCAAACTACAATCTACCTCTGTGTCAAATTTCATCAAGATCCATTCAGTAGTTTTTGCGTGAAAGAGCAACAAACATACGTACATACATCCTCGCAAACTTTCGCTTTTATAATATTATAATGAGATTGGTCAAATCTTTGGCGAAATATAGAGAAAAGGCAACATATTCTATTTCTGTTCTCCAATGCTTTAAGTGTTTTTGAATGAAGTGGAGCCCTAAATATAACTTACGATTTGATATCATTTTATTTCAATTACGTGAGCTTTACGCCCAGAGTTCATAGAAAAGTGCCATGTTTATTTAAAGACTTGCTCACAAATTAATTGAAAGCTTTCTTTTGAATTATTAAAAACTAAGAAGTTATGACTTTGCATTTGATTCAAATGATCGCTGCGTACTTAACCTTATTCAACATGCAAAGTAATGACTGAATCTCATGCATTATGAATCATAAACTTAGAAAACCTTTTGGTATCTCTTCAAATAGTCAACAGTTTTAGTAATAACTTGTTTTTGCAATTGCCACAGTGAAATCTTCCATCACGTGCAAAACGAAACGTGTTTAATAGTATTTCTGAAAATATTATCGACGGACAGTGAAAGTAAACCTTTGAAATGGAATCGTTCAAGCAACGTATAAATAAAATATATTATTTTCGTTTAACGGATGAAAAACACGTTTTAGAAACACGCACGGGTGCCAAAGTATGTGTGGTTTAAGTTATAAACCGTCAGACTATACAGTGTAGCATTTATTGGAGAAAACAAGTATAAAGCTTATCACGACATCAAGTCTTTCCAAATAACTTTTAATTTTCACGTTTTGACTAGTTTGTGTGGATAGAATTAAAATTCCGTATGGAAGCAAAACGTTTGTTTTAAATTGCATCAGAATCTTCCGACTTAACGGCGTATAAAACGCTTAAACTCCCATCCGAAAACTCAAACTCAAAGCATTTATTTATACAAAAACAAAAAAGATACTGCTACAGTCCCAGTCATAAGACATAATAACTTGTGAAATTACTGTAGTTGCCCATTCCAAAGCGTAGATCTCTATGGAGAAGAATGGGCAAGAAACTCCATGGACACTTCTAAATCATATTAATTTTACAGGATTATGGATACATCATCCATGTTGCGATTGACATATACTATATGTGAGAAAAATGTAGAAAAAATAGATCATACTAAGCTTCTTCTTTATATACGTTGCTTTCTATCAAACCGCTTCTAACTTAACTAAAGTCGTAATCTGACACAGTCGAAGGGTTTCAATTTGTCATAAAATTTATCGTCGAGCCTCCGCTACCCGCACAAAGAGATTGGAAAAATTGTTTCCAGCAATTCTCTTATTAGATGCCCGGTGACCCAGGCCGGCCGTCATCCGCCTTTGACTTCAAGCTAGATAGGATATGGGTGTATTGAATGTAAAGATGTGACTACATTTGGAAAGGTAAATGTTTAAAATTGCCTGAAGTCATTCAGTGATTATTAAGACTTAGGCTTCTAAGGTGATGTTTTTCGTGTTTATTTTCCTTGTTCCATATGTCTTTATAATTGTTTTGGTTGCTTTGTTTGTTCAATGTTTATTTTATTTGTTATTTTGTGTGCTCGTTGTAATTGCGAATGGTAAATATTTTTGTTTCTTTCTTTCTATATGTTATCCAAATCCTAACTCGTAATTTCCATCTAAATAATTAACAATCAATAAACTAGTCGCAGAAAATTATGACGAATTCCAAGACTTTACTTAAAAGTTTACAGTAAATGAGATTTTAAAACCAAAGACGTTTACACAAACATTGACCCAGTACTGGCAAAATGTTCCAAAAATAAAACACTTAAAAGAATTAAAACTTCTCCACTCAGGTCTAGCGTTACGAAAACGTTTACCTGCTACAAAATCCTTGGCCGGTCGTTCCATGTTTTACAGTGGCAATAAATGTGCCCAGGATATCCGAAGGGAATGAGGGTCGATGGAAGCCTGCAAAACCCTGATACGTAACCACTACACCGTATAAGGTAATCTCCTATGTCCGCGGATTGCTTTTCCGAATGACTCCACTACCATATAATGGAGATTGATTCCTTAGTCTCAAAAACGTGGACGGCAGCGGTCGGGATTTTTATGAATTTAGGGTTGAACGAAATGAAATTTGGTGTGTGTAGTTAAGCTGTGCTAGGTTAGATAATGTACCTAGTGGCTTTGCATTAAGGGTGACCTTAAAAAAGAGGCTCGCACGAAAGATGAGTATAAGTTTAAATTCTACGTCTCTACAATCATTTTCAAAATTAGATTTTTACTGAAAGCAAACGTTTGTATTTATGGCGTTTCTGATCGTCATTTATTTTATTTTACTTTTTACTAATATTATAAAAGCGAAAGTGAGTTTGTTTGTTTGTTACCTCTTCACGCTTTAATGGCTACACCGATTTTGATGAATTTTGGTACAGAGATAGTTGGAAACCAGGATACGGACATAGGCTATTTTTTTTAAGTGAGATGTGAGGGAGAGAGAGAGAAGATAAGGGAAAACTTAGCGTTGCTATTACAAATCAATAAGGCGCAAGGGGAACTGTGTTACCCCGAATTTAACGCGAGCGAAGCCGCGGGCAAAAGCTAGTTTATTTATATTTCTTTAATAGTCATGGTTTTTTTTAAACGCTGCCCCACACTAGAAATTCCTCCTGTACCCTGGGTGCGCTTACAAACATTTTAACTCACATATACAAATAACCAGACCCGAAACAACTACCTGTAGGCCATATAAATATTTGTTCAGTGCGGGAATCAAACCCGCGGCACGCAGCGCAGCAGTCAATCGAAACATAAACCTTACAATAAAAACGCGAACCAGGCTGATATTGCGTCTACTTTGAACCGAGTTAAGTAAAAGCATTTTTTTAATGACTATAAAATTCTCAAAAAAAAAAATTAACATGTCACAACAAGACTTTTCTTTGCTGTAGCTGAGTCGGATTAAAAATGTAATGCATCTCCATAAAACCTGGACGCTTTAAGCACTTTTTGTAATTCAGTTCCGCCATAGTGGAACGCTAAGAATTTCTAGTTATATGTTACTCTTAGTACATTATTTTAACGTGAAGAACGGTTTTAAAAAGTTAATTTAAAGAGTAAAGTCATTTAGAGTTTTATTGAGAATGGACATAAAATTGTTATGAATGCTATGCTTTGATAATACATTCACAAACTGCACCTTAGTCTTTTCAAACAAAATTTAAATCCTTAGATTCCTCTACCGCGTCCAATGAAATTTTGTTTCTGTATCATTCAAATAATTATACTGATAATCTTTCTACTACATCTATATACATGTGAAAGTTTGTGAGGATGCATGCATTTATGAATGGATGTTTTTTTTTATTTCAAGCAGACACTACTAAACGGATTTGTATTTAATTTCAAAAACAGCTAGGTTTTACAACACAACACAACACAATGGATAGTTTTTATGTCCATAGTACAATCCCGTGGGACACTAACCGAACTTTACACGAGTGAAGCCGCGAGGTATGATATCTTTCTCACATACACACACATTTATACATCCCTTTAAAAGCTAGTTATGTTTTTTTTTACTTCTTTCTTCTATTCATATTTGCCATAAAGCGTTGCATTTCTTGTGTATTTCTCATTACTGAAAAAAAAATCTTATTTAGCAACACACAATCCTAGTGCGAGATCCAGTGTTACATCTAACATAATATGTAACTTTTATTAAATAAAAACATTTAGTATCTACTGTTCTATGCGGCATCTGCAAGACCATACTATGACCAGACTCATTTCATTTTTTACTCTAACTAATTGACAAATTGGCATATCTAACGATTTAAGTCTTGTTACCCATCCTAAAGATTTTTTTTTCAATTTCCTTTAGATTTTCACTTTTAACGTCCATTCGTTACTCACAACCTCCTTCAGTATTTCCTTTTACCTCATAAGTTATATCAACCTTACGTAATCCAAAAACATACGAACGTATAAAACCAATTTTTAAAGGTCCAACTTCTAAAGGATTTGTGACCCACTTATTCGGGTCGAGTTTTCTTTACAGGGTTTCGTATTCCTCCTATCCCTGAGATAGATCGCCCTCTCTGACGTCCAATGTTCAATAAGCTTGAATAATTTGTGCAAAAAATACAAGAATAAATACCCTTAAAGCCGTAGAACAAAGAGTGCCGATCCAATTTCGTTCAACGGCCTTTTAATTAAAAAAAGAATTTGGTAATCATTTGAGATAAGGCCCTGTTTACATTAATATGGACGGTGTTTTGGCATAAAGAGATAACGATAGCGGAGGATATTGAAAATTATGCGATTATCAGGACTAATTATATTGGATCGCTACTGTTGGGTCGGTCATTTGCACTGATTTGTAAACACAAACCAAACACTACACATATTTTTTTAGGTAAAATTAAACATTTATCAATAAAGTAATGCAGTTTTTTACGTACGCAATATAAGTTTTTAAATGCGTTTTTGTTCCAATAAAGATTATTATTACTTTAATTTTGACGGCACTGTTGGCGTGGTGGCTGAGCAATCGACTGCTGCGCTGCGTATCGCGGGTTCGATCCCCGTATGGTAGAAATATTTGTAAACGCACCCATGATACAGGAGTAACTCCTAGTGTGAGGTAACATCTAAAATGCATCTATTGCATATTCTGTTTGTTTATAGTAAACTAGCTTCCACCCGCCACTTCGTCCGCGTGACATATGATGATCGAAATGTATCTTTCTCTCCCCGTTTCTTCCCTCTTTCTCACTGTTTTTTTTAAATTAACCTGTCTCCGTCTCCAGGGTCCCAACTATCTCTGTACCAAAATTCATCAAAACTGGTTTGGCCATTTAGGCGTGAAGGCGTAAGAAACAAACAAACTCACTATCGCTTTTTAACCGACTTCAAAAAAGGAGGAGGTTCTCAATTCGACTGTATGTTTTTTTTTTTTTTTTTTTTTTTTTTGTGTTTGTTACCTCATAACTCTGGTCTGGGTGAACAGATTTTGATGATTCTTTTTTTATTCGAAAGCTGGTGGTTGTCGTTTGGTCCCATAAAAAAATATCAAGATCCAGCCAGTAGTTTTTGAGTTATCTTTAATAATGCGTATTAGATTGACTTCGTCTACGTTGATGATATAATTTTAGAGGTTGTCGAAGATAAATGAACAAAAAACGCTATGCACTATGATTTGGAAGGTCATCGCAGTTTTTTGAGGTGATTGTATTTTAATTTGGTGATAGATCTTCAATGATATACAACGGAACTCTTCAATAAATGACCGCAAATCTGCCGTGATTGCTGCAGTCACATGTATAAGTATGGGTTTCGCCAGGGTAGGCAGGCGAGTGGGAGCAGGGTGCCCGTACCCCCTCCCCTCCCCTCACCCAGTCATTAAGAAACATAATCAATCATTAGATCAAGTATCAGCTGTATCCCCTAGGCGATGATGCATATGATTTCTGAATTGGTTTTAAACTAAAGCATAATTTAGATAGTATTAAATATTATAGCGTGATGTGGAACTAAGGCACTTGTCTCACCGGCAACGATTAACGAGTAACGAGTAGAGCTAGAACTAGAAACGAGTTAGCGAGACGTGGGGAGCAAGTGCGTAGTTCCGATATTTGTGTAGCTCGGCTATAAGCGAGTGTGCGAGTAAGGCGGGCGATTACTCACATCACTCGCTCGCGGCAGTCAAGCGTACAGTCAGTCTTGCGGCCTCATACGCGACCAAATGACATGACCACTGGTTGCTCTCTCGGCGTGATTTCTAATCGCTTGGCGAGTATCGCCGAGTGAGTGTTATCTTTCATAGCTCTTGTCGCTCAGCGACAAACTAGTGAAGCGAGTGCTCGCCGGCAGTGTGAACAGTCAGCGATCAACTGTTTGTATATACATCTCTTTTATTCACACGGAAAGTATTCTATTGTACGTTTCTTGAGCGAGAAAATAGCCGATAGTTAGTCGTTTTCTCGTCGTTGGTGAGACAACTGCCTAAAGCTTGTATTTAAGACGGGACCTACGCACTAAAAAGCTAAAAATAACCGTGTTTGCGAATTATATCATAATACTATAACTAAAAATGCTGAAATAAAAAACTTTTTTGCAAAAAATAAAACCGACTTCCAAAAAAAAAAAGTGGAAAATAACTTTATTTCCGGAAGTCCGTGGCAAAAAAGTCAACGAAACCAACAAAAGCCTTAAATTTTAATCTGGATCCAATACCGATATGATTTATCTCATAAACTCACCAACATCATCACTTTAGCAAGCTCTCACAACGAACAAACAAAAAAAAAACACATCAAGGAAACGAACATAACCAAAATATGGTAATGCAATACTCCAGACAAATCCTCGCATAACATCAACGCCCAAATAATAGCATCGGCTAGAAATAACCAGGTTTTCTACCTCGTATTTTCCGTATTAAGTATTTTGTTGAAAGCCCTTTCCTTGTCCGACCCCTCTTTGTACTGTATCCGATATCATCCCCTCAAAATTATGAAAGTGTATAAACATTTTCACGCCCCAGTCGGGTTCGCCCCCCAATTTCCACATTTCCCGGGTGCAGGTTATTATTATCGAATCAAGCTATAGATACCTGTCTTGATAACAGTTGCATGTCTACTCACTCCCCCAACTTAATGGAAATATAAGACCGATATCGAGATTTTCAATCATTGTTTTACGATACTGTAATTTTGAGGGGACTGAATTGGTTTTTCAGGAAAGTCTGTTTATAAATTTGTTGTCATTTATATTTGGCTGCTGGCTGTTTGGTAGCCGTCTGTTTGTTATTCAAATGTTTACTGAATGCAGAAGCAAATCAAGTCTGAATTCAGCTGATTCATCCGAATTCAAAGCTTGAACTGTTCAATGCCGTGGTAATCTGTGATCTAAGACTAGTTTGGACACTGCGATTTCGACTATACGGGAACTATGTGGGAAGGAGCCTTTGCTTTGCGGTGAAACAGAACACTGTACATAACATTGTTTCACTGAAGATCAGCAAGTCCATTAGCTGAGCCGATGGCTGCAAAAACGTTGCGAAAAGCAAACTGTCCTTTGTTTTCGTATGGTGAGTGCCTTAACCGGGTGTCAGAGCTTTTGATTTGGCTTTAAATGCTTTACAAAGTATCTCATTTAGAGCAAAAATCGTAAGTTGCTATACGTTAATGCGCTAACAGCGTAATAGTTTCACTCCAAGAAGAGTTAACTCCGCAAATCCTGAATCCCGCTCTAAAATTAATTAACGTACAGACAAAAGTAGTGCAAGAAACACAAATTGTCTAGGACATTACCATCAAAACTCATTTTGTGTACGTGATAACAAAGAACGTTGGCGGATATGCTTCGATTTGCATAATCCGTGCATCAAATTCCGTTAATTTTCTTTTAATGCGACGGCAGCTGCAGGCTATGCAAACAAGCGTTACCCGTTAATCGTGTTACGATTTTTGTGTAAGTTTTGGAAAGGCGGTTTGGTATTTAAACTGGTGTTAGTTTAATGCAGCTTTAGATCCTTAGAAATATTATGTATTTGATTTGGTTTTGGTATTTTTGTAAGTTGCTTTAACAGAATGATAGTATCTACCCATTTTTATTCTATTCATACATATTAAAAGTATTTCGGTTGAGTACTTAAATATTTAAAGCAATTAGCGATTCATGTTTAATAAAATATCTTAAACTAGCTTTTGCCCGCGGCTTCACTCGCGTTCAATTCGGTAGTGCATTATTGATTTGTAATAGCAACGTTAAGTTTTCCCGTTTCGTCCCTCTTTCTCCCCATATCCCAATCTTTTTTTTTTAAAAAGTTTAGCCATGAAAGCGTGAAGAGGTAACAAACAAACTCACTTTCGCTTTTATAATATTAAGTAAGGAAGTAAGGATTAAAAAAACCGGCCAAGAGCGAATTGGGTTTCGTACAAACTTGCGACATATAAACAGAGACTTATAGGGTTGATCTTATCACAGCACAAAGGAACTACAGAGTTGAGTATATAGTAGTATGTAGACAGAGAGACGGACAACAAAGTGATCCAATAAGGGTTCCATTTTTTCTTTTTGACGTACAGAACCTTAAAAAGAAACAACGGTTACTGTCATTCTGTGAATCAATACATTGCAACCCTTCCCAACTTCATACCATTACACAACCACCTTTTACCTTTTATCCCGACTCTCCTCAATAAAATTTCTTAGACAGTCTCAGAACGAAAGACTTCTTGCCTTTTACTGTAACTAACAGCCGACTAGTTGACCGATAAGTCTGCCGATTCTGTTCGCATCGGATGTAAGCTAGACCTTTCTCAGTTGTCAAGGTATCAATAGACATAACTTCAAATAGAGTGGAATAGCATCCAGTCGTACGCAACCATCTCGTAGATACGTTTGGATGTTAATATTCATTACGTTGCATCTCTAGGGAGGTGGCTTCAGACAAATAGACGGCGTTGTCGCAAACTCGTCAGACGACGATGATGTGCCAATGAGTTAGAGTACCTGCCTTCATTATTTTCATAGCAAGATACGATGTATTTTAATGATATTAGAAAATATTGTGCTAGTTTATGCCCTAAGCTTTGGTAATTGTAACACATGATCGTACTACCGGAATAAAATACCTTTGATGTTTCGGGTTCTTGTGCGTATTGGTTAATTATTTTCACTAGCTTCGCCAGCATTCTTGAGAAATGTTTCTCGACGGCATTTGAAAGCCAAGTTAAAGGCCCCATGGGCAGCATAAAAACTCTGCCATTTGGTGCCTAACCATACAAAAATAAAGAAAAAATAATAATAATTACATATTTTAGGTATATTTTTACTATTTCAGTATTTATTTTTATATTTTTTGTTTGATTGTGGGGAGTTGACAGAAACACCTTAATTCGTTCTTTTTGTTTATTTTGGTTTTTTAATTAAAAATATGCAACTTTCATCGTAACGATATCTCTCTCTCACCTGTCATCTGTCATTCCCTCATTTTACGTTCCGTTCTACTAATAATTTTAATGTTTCAATTTATAAGAAAATATGCCTACATGCGTATGTATGTTTATTTTATGTTTTATAATTTTCCTGTTTAGTCTTTTCTACACACTATGTCTACATATCTCATCCAACTTTCCTGACACAGGTCTGCTGGAAGAAATTTCTAATGAAATAAGCAATACCTTTGTGCTCTTCTGTCTTAATGTCTTGTCAAGAATTTTGTATGTGCATAAATTATTAAATATAAAAGATACAAATCTGTTCAATTTCTCTTTCTATTAATCTCGAACCAAATCACACCCAAATTTACAGAACAGAACTAAGTCCACCATCTCCGTTTACCAAAGAAGCTCCCTACATTTCCACTAATACTTACAGGTTGCTTTGAGCTCGTTGTATTGACGACATCGCAGACGGCTAGTTTGCTAACTACAGTTTCTCATCAGTAACCACAGAAGGATTTGCAGTGATCCACGGTGATAAATGTAGGTACTAAAACTAGAAATTCTAAGAGATGCCAGTTGGTTCTTGGAAATTAGTCGTAGATGAGTGAGGATTTTGAAATTGGAATTCTTGTTATTAGTCTGTATTCGGCTGTTCAAGTTTATTAAATATCCCTATAAGATAAGATATTTCAATTTCCTCCATATATTGATACAGGCACATACTATCTTTAATGTTAGTTAGCAAGTAAAAAAACAAGAAAACGAATAATAAAAAGTAATTGCCTATAAACAAGTACAAATATTTTTTAATACACTTAGGTTTTTTTTGTAGGTAATGACAATGAGTAGCAATGTTTCTTAGATTTAAGTCCTGTACTAGTGAAATTTTTGTATAAAATCCGAGTTACCAGCAAAAAAAATATGTTCCATCTAAAAAAAAATGCCTGCCTTGCCATTTTATAGTCGAGAAATCAGAAGATTTTCCGACTACAAAATAGACCTCCGGGGTATCCAATAGTTAATTCAATAGCACATACTGTTGGGTTTGTAGTTCTGAATTAATATTCATTAGTGTCTTGGATAAACCTTCGCGTTGGCGTGAGGTAAGCCCCGCGTCTCGGCGGCTGCTGTCATTAAGAACGCGGTACGAGATGTTTTAATTGACATTGCTAATTGATTTTCTGTTTTGGGTTCACTATTTTTGGTTGGTTTGTTTTGTTTAGTAACAGTCTTTCGGTATTAGTTTATTTCATGACATTCCCCATATTACTAGGTATTTAAAATTAACATACCATCATAACATCAGGCTAGGTAGGAGTGTACCTAATGGCACTTATACATTTGGTCAGTTCTGGTAAAGTCCCTTATAAAAGGGAGAGAGCCTTTTGCCATCAACTGGGTACTGATCTAGATTCCGTGGGTGCTACCAAGATTTTTTTGATTAAATGAAAAAAATACCTTAGGGAAAACAGTGTAATTTTCTTTTAGTTCAAATAAGAAAAAAAAATGCGACCCAATAACACTTCGCCGAACCCGAAAATCAAATCCAGGAACTTTTGCTCACCAGTCGCGAAATGAGGAAAGGAAAAAAATAATAAACCTTATGGGAAAAACTGTGATGAATAATGCATGATTATATAATTTAAAATACACGTGTCAAGAATTACTTCTACTATTCCGTTGCCGAAGAATAACAACACTTCAATACACGTGCAACTACTTAATTGTATTTCTGGAATATTAAATTATGGTAGACTAAGTGGCGCCCGCGGCTCGCCCGCATCATATCGAAAAAAAAAGAATCCTAGGTGTTATTCCAAACCATAATCTACCTCTGTGCTAAATTTCATTAAGATCCGTTCAGCCGTTTTGACGTGAAAGAGTAACAAACATCCATACATACTCATACATATATATCCCTCTATCCTCACAAACATTCGCATCCTTACTAATATTATAAAAGCGAAAGTGAGTTTGTTTGTTTGTTTGTTACCTCTTCACGCTTTAATGGCTACATAACACCAATTTTGATAATTTGGTACAGATATAGTTGGGAACCAGAAGACGGACATAGGCTAATTTTTTTTAAAAAAAAGTGAGATGTGAGGGAGAAACAGAGAAGAAAAGGGAAAACTTAGCGTTGCTATTACAAATCAATAAGGCGCAAGGGGAACTGTGTTACCCCGAATTTAACGCGAGCGAAGCCGCGGGCAAAAGCTAGTTTATAATATTAGTAGGATAGGAAAAAAAGCAGGATGAAAATATATTATTTTTATATATAACTAAAAGTAGTTGATAGATTATTTGGCAATAACAAGGAGATCTCCAACTCATTCAGTATATCTTTCATATTACGCAAACTGCTTTACTTGCAAATTTGGATCTCTAGTTTTGGTTACTGAAGACACATACAAGACGTCTCTTTGAGGGCTCCCAGCGTTTTGTCAAAGATTTTTGTGTCGGGATGCCGTCGAACCCAATTGATATTGAAGAGACTCTGTCTCTATATATAATATATTTATAAAGTCAGGATAAGAGTAGTATCCTTATGATATTATTGGAAACACGCTTGACCTCCTGACATAGGTCAGATTTGTTTATAAAGAAGTTATTTGGACCATAATTTCCATTTTGCTTGAGACTGAAATTCCATTTTTATTTTGTTTGTTTAAAAACAAATTTAGGGTATGTATGAGACTACATGACACTATGATTACCTAGTTTACAGTACACCTGAATTTTGCCGTTTTCGTTTACAAGTTAAATATCTCCACAAACAGACATCCCTGTGCACTTTTTCTCGGTGGCGTAAATGAAGACGCTTTTAAAATTCAACAGCTACTGCCTCGCAAAGTGAAAACTTTTTAATGGCGTTAACCCTTTAATTCGCAACGTTGCACCGATGCAACTATCCAAACAAAAAAATATATTGCAAGAACCATCATTATTTTTTCTTATTTACATAAATTTTAATAATGGATATACTGCTGCCATTTATGAAAAAAATATTGAACAAACTCACGCGCATCATTACGTAGTTGTGACCAAAATGGCGTCGCGTCGACACTGCGCTCGTGGACGACCGCTGAGTTTTAATAAATATAAATAGTTTTTATGCATTTATTGACAACTATTACTTGAAATATTTTTATTTATGAGTGTTTACAATTGTGTCATATAACACCAATGTCAAATTCATATTCTACTATGAAATATAAGCACGTATTTACCGACGTTGCACATTTGCGACACTGCGAAGCTTTAGCATAAGTACTTTTAATTTCGTACGTTGCACGGGTGCCACGTCGAGCTTTTACTAACACTGAATAATTATTATTTTCTTTGTATGGTTTTTGTGTTTTTTTTTTACATTTATGGGAGTTGACGGTATTATGTTTTTATATTGACTGTTCTGAAAGTTTGCTAATGTACGAGTAAGCTAGATTACTAAATAATGAATGAATATCGCTATTACTAATATGGTCGTTTTTTACTAAAACTTGTGTTAATTTACGTTTGGTGTTGGTGATTGTTGCATGTTTGTTTTTTTTTTTGCTTTTTACCAGGGAGGCTTAAAATGGCAGAGAGCAAGACAAATTTTAGCTTTGGTTCCACCAGAAGCGGCCTCGTCTACCGATAGCTCTTTGTCTGAAGATGAAGTTATTATTCAAACCATCACCGAACGTCAAGACGATGTCTCTTCTGACTTCAGCTCAGAACCAAGGTCCCTTCGTTCGTCTTTAGAAAACTTGGATCTTATTCTTGATAGTCCAGTGCAAGAAGAAACCTTTTCGACATTATCTGATGAAGATACGGTTCCACTGACTCCAGTAATACGTAGTATTTTTCCTTCGGACACACCACCCAATCCGCTCCCAAATTTAAATTCAGTTTCGTCAATTTTATCACCACTTAATACTCCATTAAGCCAAAGAGTTCGCTCAAAAAGAAGTGCTAACTGTGAACCAAGAGTTGTAGCTAAAAGAGTAAAAAAGTACAAGAGACCTCTTCTTAGTTTCTAGTGGCAGCGTGGGAAATTCAAATATCCAGCAGAGTTTGATATGCCTGATCTTAGCACTAGTAGTACCGCAACAGAATCTCCTCTTTAGACTATTTTCTTAATTTTTTTTCTGAAGATATAATAGATTATATTACGGAGCACACCAATTTATATTCTGTGCAAAGCAAAGAAGGTAAATCTATAAACGTTACCAGAGATGATTTGCGTGATTTTCTAGCTATCACAATTATGATGGGTATTGTAAGAATGCCGTCATATCGAGACTACTGGAGTAATGATTTCAGATACCCTCCTGTCACTGATGTGATGAGTCTAAAAAAGTACGAGCTAATGAGAAAATATTTGGTGGAGTGGACCTCGCTGATATGTTGATAGCTATGGCAATCTTTTCACAAGTCATTGATATATCTGTGAACAACGCCTGGTTATTATGTAGGAGAAACCTCTCTTCTTTTATTAGGGACCTTCACCAATGTCCTTTTTTTGGTATTGTTCGTCGTTTCGTTGAGCTCCTTGGGCTATGAGTCGAGCTACACGATAACTGACAAATGCTTGCACTGACTGGACAGGTCTACTCAATCTGTGTGGTGCTTTCTTAAAAAGACCACTTCAGACACTAATCTGCATAGTCCTCATGTAAGTTGACCAAGATTTTTTGTCTGGACTTTAAAAGAGACTATGACCTCTGAGTTTGTTTCGGCTGTTTCTTCTCAGAGTAGTCGGGTACGAAACACCGGCCTCATCTAGTTTTAAAAAAAAGACGTGTAAAAGTGTTTGTGAAAACCTACTTGCAAAATAAACATCATTTATCATTTATCTCACCAAATCAAAAACAAGGCATGACGCTGAAAAAGTTTCGATTCCAAATTTTTACGGAATTATTACAAAAAAATCGAGTGCAGGGTTGTGTGCAAGATAAAGACATTCCTTTAAAGAAAAAAATTACTGCGCCTACTGTGTCTAGACCTACAGATGCTGTAAGATTTGATAAAATTGGACATTTTACAGTTTTTGTACAGCGAGGTAGGTGCAAATATTGCAAAACTGGGTATTCAAATATCCACTGTTCAAAATGTGAACAACGTTTGTGTTTAGTTCCCAAAAGAAACTGTTTATTTAACTTTCATAATGTAGAATAAATATGTTTTTTTTTAATATATTTTGTTTTTCATTTATATCTACATTTTATTCTGTAACGTGGGCACTGTTGTAAATTTACAACACTGATTTCAACCTGTACATGTTCTTGTGTTTCGCAATGTAGCACATTTACAACATACTATATTTGGATATATATGTATACCAGATTTTTATTTTTATTTTTTTGAGCACTTGTAAGATCTAAATAAACAATAAATGAAAAAATTATAATAAATAAATGCAATATTTTTTTTGAGCTTTAAAGGGTTAATTTGGTAAAAAATTTAACGACATGAATTTTAATAGGAATGGCAAAAAAAAAGATAGACAAAAATCGACGGTTGACGCAGCGTTCGACGGGTTCAACGCTAAAGTCAAAACATCATTAAAAACAACTTTTTTCATAAAATAATAATTTTATGAAAACGATCGGGTGGATCGTAAAAATCTTTTGATTTGTTTGTATGAAGTTGCATAGTTTTTCTATTGGAACGATTCCGTTTTTGGCAAAGATTTATCTAACTGAAAAAATATTGAAATAACATCCATAGTTTGCTCTCCAAATTCATTTTTATAAATTATTTTTTGTACCTAACTGTTTTCACGTTTACGTGCAAAAATTGAATAAATAGTTTTAGTTAGCAATAAATGTAAAACTAACTGCAAAACTTATTTCATCTGTCATTCACAATTTTGTTAACGCCACTTACAGCGTTCTAGTCCACTAGAAACGCGATGAGCACTCAGCACTTGTAATAACACGATATGGGGACGTATAATATGAGATCTCTTTTTGCTCAGGCTTATCTGTGGCACGCCCGCGTTCCCTAGATCTGTTTTATTTTAATTTTCTCCTTTATTTTGTCTGTGGATCGCTTATGCGAAGTGCTGTATGTTTTTTGGTACTTATTCACGTATTTTTTAAGGTAATGTGATATTTTCAGATATAATATTTTTGTATAAATAAACACAATAATATGCTTTTGATGTGAAATGTGCGATACGTATTATTTATTTATTCAATCTTGTAGCATGTTGAATTGGAATTATTTCTTGAAAATACCTTTATCCTCTCGAACGCTCGCGAATATTCACCCAAGAGGCCTCGCGTGTCGAGGCTTTTTTTTTTTTTTTTTTTTTTTTGGTTTGACTTTGAGAAAAACGCAAATTTCGTGGTTATATTGATAATTATATGCAATAAATTATACCTTCCCGGAAAGCCCATTAGTTTTCCTATCGAACTGTGTAAGATTATAAATAAATGAAACTGACCTGACTTCGTAGCGACGAGATAAATTTGCATTTTGCAAATTTTCTTCCACATGACCTTGAACTTTCTCACATTACACCAAAACCACACACATATTCTCGAAAAAAACACTTGAATACGATAGCCCATACATTTACGCAAAAACAATATTTCTCATATCACATCAAAACACAATAATTACACGACACAATCACTTTTTCCGCAACTCAACAAAAAGCCGCCATTCTTGCCGCATTGCCGCTGTCCGTACTATGGGCAATGTTTACGACTTTGGCGCCATTTTTACCGGTTTATTTTCTTTCAACAACGATAATGATAACAATATGGAATTATATCACTTTGTAGTAACTTTATTATGTTCATAGGTAAATAAACTAACAACTTATGTAGATTTTAAAGCATTTCGAGATAAATTTTGCACTAAAACAAGTCGAAATACGACGGCCATGACGGAAAAAAATACGCGTCTTCACAAGTTTCGACACTTTTTCACTGGCAAATTTATTACTTTTCCAAAAACAAACACTTGCAACGTAATCTACACTTATTTCTCAGTAATTCTATATAAATCTTATAAGATTACTCTCCGTTTTCTAATTGGAAACATGATTTTAGTCCGCACGCAACCACACGCAACAATGGCTCGAAAACTGACAGATAGCTGAATGGCGGATCACTTTACTTTTTTCAATCTTCTTCATTCCATGTATCGATATTGCCAATGGAAAATATTTTAATAGAAAGCGAATGAACTATTCTGTTCAATCAAATAAAGGACGGGTTGCAACATGAAAGTATACGTCACAGAAAAAATAGCCAATCGGTGCAAGTCACTCTCGTACACCTGGGTGTACTATTGCGCGTGGGGCACTTAACTCGCTCGTACAGTCGTATGTACGTAAAACACGCGAACGGTTATATAAGGGGTTCGGCAAGCTATAATTGTAAATATAACTGAGTTTTTATCCTACATTATTCAGAAATCATGCTTTAGTACTAGTGTTTTTAAAGAAATAAATAAATTTAAGTTAACTATCTAGAAAACAGACTATTTGAACGCGTAATTCGATATTTATTTAAGATTAGAATCGAATTCAAAAGTCTATCAGTTATTTGGCCCAATTTTTAAGCAACTAACAAAATAATTCAGCCTCAAAACACTATTCAAAAACGATTGCAACCAATTTGGGAAAAAGTGCATTCAATAGCCAAAAGAGTAGGCAATTCCGCTGTTCAAACTCATAAAACTTCAACGGAACAATATTCACTACTCCAATTACGGCATTCGAGTGGTCGGAAAAGAATATTGCAAAAAAACTGGCCAAGTAGAAAACTGACTTGCACACACTGGTTCCTTACACACGTGTTTAAAAAACAGGTTGACTAACAGCTTTTTTTGCACTGTGGGACAACTTTTAATTTTATATTATTTGACATGGTAACATTATCGGCCATAAATAAATCAAATCAAAAGCATTTATTTCAATCAGACCATTACAGGCACTTTTGAATTTCAAAAAAATAAAATGTTATAGAGACAGTCCCGGTCAAAAGACATAATAACTCGTGAAAGTATTGTAGTTGCCTATTGCAAAGCGTTGATCTCTATGGAGAAGAATGGGCAAGAAACTCAATGGACTCTTCTTTTAAATTATAATATTATTATGAAATCGTATTTACATCATTCGTGTTGAGATTATACAAATATGTGAGAACTATGTAAAAAGACGTGCAGTAAGAGCGTCCAGAGTAAAAACAAAATTCAATTTAAATATCTAAATAAATTAAAAATGAACCGTGGCAAGTTACGTCTAAATAATTTTGACACAAAAAAAACAACTAGAAAATATATTAGCTACCATCTACGTAGCTAATAGAAAATATGTTATCTACATTTTTTCAAAAGCGATTTTTTGTGATTGGCTAAAACACGGACACTAAAAAATTTTACACTTTCAAAACAATATTGAGGGCTACTATGGCATCGTATCAAAAGGGTCAGTCAAACGTCACCTTCATTTTCCCCTTTGAATACCGAACCCTAAAAAGCTCGGTAGCGCCGAGGGAAGAGCGTGACGTCACGAGCCGTTGCAACAGAACCTAATAGGAAACGCGATCGTTGTCTTTAATCGAATCGGTGTACGGAGGCCGTCGAGTTGAGAAAGCTTAGAACTGGAGTAATACTGAATTCAGGAAATTAAGAGTTTCAGCAATTCAGAGGAATTTATTTTTTTTGCTTTTTAATGAAAAATCTGGGAGAGGATTAGGTAAGGGGATCATTGCCGCTTTAAGGATTTTTTCTTTGTCTAGATACCTCTCAAAGCGACAACATCTTATTGCTGAAAATAAGCTGACTTTTTTGCGGATGGTAAATCATTAAATAACTTCCCCGCTCTGGGCAGAGCTGGGGGGAGTGTTAAACTTTTACTGACTTAAACTCACTTATGTTCCTTCTCGACCTTTATGTTCCGGGGCTGCGATATCTCTTTTGGACAACCCGCAACTCCGGCAGGCAATGGCACTGGTTACCCTTTAAAATCATAATTTGGTATAAAAATTTGTCCTCAAAATAACTTCAATATAAAAGTTGTATAGTACAAGAAAAGTAGGTATCTTCTAGTAATGTCTTAACTTCTTTTTTCCATTACCCTGTCCATGTAAAAACCCATGCTGAGTCCAAATACATAAAAAATAATACAGAAAAACAGAGGGGAGTCACTACGATTGATGGATTAGACTGGACCTTGTTGACAGACTACATGATAATCAAATTATGAGAACGAGAGTATTGTTAAATAAATCAGTTTAGTGTCAGCTTTTAAGGCCATTCAATACTTTTCCGAATGTTTTTCTGGTGAATTTGCGTTTACTAAAATTTTTGATAAATTACGGTAAAATCAAATGAAAGCAATATGCACAAAAATGTTATCTTGTGTTGAAGTTAGTTTAAAATTATTATATTGTTAAACAGAAGTAAGAACCACAAACGATTTAAAGCTTAAGTTAAAAATAACGTAGTTCACCAAAATAATATCACCAATGATTCACTATTCACCAATTATTTCAAGTGATCGAAATGTAGAAAATAATGAGATATTAGTGATTATTTTTCCGACCGAAATATCGACCAATAGAATTGCACCATTCGACGTCACGTGGTACAACCTACATGGTATTATACTGAAATTTTTTTGAAAATTTTCTCTGGTCGTTGTTATGCATAAAAAACAAAACATCCAGTCAAATTAACCACACGTCAAACTGACAGGTTGAATTCAATTGTGAAAATTGGAGATTTTGCATGAAAATGAGTCGATTTGGAGTTTGTGCAATTCTATTGGCCGACATTTGGGACGGAAAAATAATCCCCCGAATACCACACGAGCTTCAAAATTATCTGGCATTTCCCGATAGGTTCCCTGCAAACAAATAAAATCGTCAAGTTTTTCAGGAAAAATCACTCGCGCTTCGCGCTCGTGATTTTTTAACCTGAAAAGAAAAACTTGACTCCTTCATTTGTTTGCAACGAACCTATCGGAAAATACCCGATAATTTTGAAGCTCTTGTGGTATTATATGTGATTATTTTTCCGACCCAAATATCGACCAATAGAATTGCACCATTCGACGTCACGTGGTACAACCTACATGGTATTATACTGATAATTTTTTGAAAATTTTCTCTGGTCGTTGTTATGCATAAAAAACAAAACATGGTGCAATTCTATTGGCCGACATTTGGGACGGGAAAATAATCCCCCGAATACCACACGAGCTTCAAAATTATCTGGCATTTCCCGATAGGTTCCCTGCAAACAAATAAAATCGTCAAGTTTTTCAGGAAAAATCACTCGCGCTTTGCGCTCGTGATTTTTTAACCTGAAAAGAAAAACTTGACTCCTTCATTTGTTTGCAACGAACCTATCGGAAAATACCCGATAATTTTGAAGCTCTTGTGGTATTATAAGTGAATAATATTAAGTGTTATTATTGATCACTTAGTCAATATTATTGACGTCACGTCACTATGGCGTCGTTAAACTTGTTTGTAGAAAAAATGGCACGCAGATCTAAAAAGGTTCGCTACCCCTAGTTAAATTGGTCAGGTAAGATGTTTGCAGCAAACTAGAGTCGAGATCAATTGATGGCAATAAGCTCACTGCCTATCACATGAGACAGACCTAACTCAACCAAATACAAGTGTACCAAAGGCACACTTTTGCCTTATCCTTCCTGAATAACAGGCTGATGGTTATGTTTAGTTAGTTACTATGAAAAAGCGACTCTATCGCAATCTTTGTCACCTGTATGAGTAGACTAGGTATATGGTCATTACCCCGCATAGTGAGTGTAGTGTTAAAAGGAAATAATACCCTTATTTGGTACCAAAGCGTGTCGACAGCGCGTTAGTGTTCCACGCCTCAAAGGGATGTCAGCAAAGCAGAGGGGCTTGCCAGGGACACCGCCTGCCGGCGTTGCAGGTTGCTCGAAAGAGATACCGCGGCCCCGGAACATAAAGGGCAAATGAAGGAACAGAAAAACCTTTTAGTCAGTACAAGTCTGAGACTCCCCGCCGCCGCTCCGCCCAGAGCTGGTGTAAGTTATTTAATGATTTCACAACCGCAAAAAAATACGTGTAGTTTTTACGTCTAGAACCATTCCAATCTCAGCTACGTTGTTTGTGCACTGTTTTAATGCTGTTGAGTATAGATTGCTTAGTCAATGGCTTGATACAACTGAATGCAGTCTATCTACCAACTAGCCAAAACCATTGGCCCAACACCTATCGAATATTTGCAAAACAAAATAAACAGTAGCTTTTTTGCTCCATCTAAATTTAATTAAAAATAAGTAAAACGATAAAGAACAAAAATATAACTCGAAAAACAAGTGCTGCCAACCATTAATCTGATTTCAAGCGTAAAGTCAGAAAAAAAAATCAACAACTTTTTATCTTAATAAACGAATTTACGTATATTTTTCACCGAGTTTTCTGTTTTTGAATTCATTTTTCATGCTTTAGTGATTTGGTTTCGGTCATTGATCATCTGGGTTCATACACATTTTACTTACTTAGGTATATTTTATGAGTCAAAACTAGGTCCTATAATCTCATTACCATCACTCATTTTATTCAGAATAGAAAAACAAAGCACATCAAGTAAATTGAGTTTGCTCGCGAGGTTGTCGACATGTGGGATATGGACATGGCGGTTGTTGTTCCGATAGTCGTTGTAGCCAATGACTTAATTGCCAAGAGCCTCGACCAACACATGAGGAGGTCTCGTTGGGAGGTTTCTCTCTCTGGAGCCCTGAATGCCGATAGCTTGTACCCAGTTCCCGAAACCGATGGGTTAATATTTTTTATATATTCAAAATATTTGTTTATTTTATAAAAATACACTACAGACTTAAATGTAAATAATTAAACGGACATAACCATCATTTTATTTTGAACATTGATTCAATAAAATCTCAATAAAAATAATTTTAAACTATATGACTGTAACTTTGCGATCACTTCAAACAACTACAAATCTACAAAATAAAAAGGTTGTGACTCGATTCAAATTAAATCACCAAATAAATTGTACACAAATTTATTTCAGTACATAACATAGATGTACAAATTTAATTAAATTTCAGTTGAATATTCGAAGTTGAAAAACATAATGTTACTTACTTGCCGGGGTTGCGGGTTCTTCGAAAGAGATACCGCGGCCCCGGAACTCCACCCAGAGCAAGGAAGTTTTTTGACGATTTCCCTAAAAAAATATTTCCGCCGTTTTTAGTTTGTATATATACTTTTTTCAGGAACAACAACTATATCTATCTACTTACTAAAAGGACAGCACAGAACAATCACATAATATTAATAATTTTAGCTGTAGTATATTGTAACACACTTTGTATCAAATGAAATTAGAAACCAAAATTTCCAAAATGAAAACCTAAGAACAAGGTAATAAAAACTTATCAAGACACATCGCGCCATATAATTTATCGGACATTAGTTGCTGACGTCTGCACGAACGAAGCTTAATTGTGCTTAATTTTCACTGAATCATTTCTTCTCATATAATCAAGTATCACTCACAAAACTAATTCCTGACACTCGCAGACACCATGAGCTTAGCGCGTGGCTTAAGTTGTTAACTGAGCGATTTATAGAAATCCTTACTTCCTTATCCTTACTAATATTATAAAAGCGAAAATGAGTTTGTTTGTTACCTCTTCACGCTTTAATGGCTTAACCGATTTTGATGAATTTTGGTACAAAGATAGTTGGGAACCAGGAGACGGACATAGGCTATTTTTTTTAAAGTGGGATATGAGGGAGAACGAGGGAAGAAAAGTTAAAACTTAGCGTTGCTATTACAAATCAATAAGGCGCAAGCGCAAAAACTGCAGGAAGCAGGTACTGTGTTTTACCGAATTTAACGCGAGCGAAGCCGCTGGCAAAAGCTCGTCATCTATAAAAAGGCACTGTAATTTTTGTTCTGCATTTCTTAATATGTATGTATTGCTGTTACTTGCAACACTAATAAATTAAGAAAACTTTTCCAAAGAAGCATATTCTATGGAAAAGTTCTGTAAAATAAGCTCCAATAGCTTGCATCAATTAACATAATGTACGCACTAGAATTTTTGTCTTTTCGATGTGTGTGATTTTACATGGCAGAAATATACCTATCGATATTAAATCAGACACTACTGAATGAGCAATTGCTCCAAAAGTTTCAAAATCTTTAGTTTGCTGATACACTATATGATTACTATATGATTTTTATACCACTCTCTCTCTCTTTTAATAAGAGTCAAGTTTACAGCTACCCGGGGTTGTGAGTTGTTCGAAATAGATACCGCGGCCCCGAAACATAAAAGGCAACAGAAGGAACATGAATGGGTTTTAGTCGGTAGAAGTCTGATACTTCTCTCCGCTACGCCCAGAGTGGGGGAAATTATTTGATGATTTCCTATCCGCAAATAAGGTTACAACTGCAGTCATCGCTAATCGCTCCTCCTATAACTTACGCCTTAACCGTAATGAGATTTTCCGTCGCCACTGTTATCCCTGCATTTGATACACCTGCTATAAGGCGCTATAAAAGTGTAATAACACTAATGGCATTCGCATGTCTTTATTATATAGCTTCTCGTAAACTCGTTATTTATTAAGGAGTGCTGCATTGTTTTAATTTTAATGTATAGTAAAAAGTTTTGCTTGACTATTTGTAGAAGTAATAACTCCAAGTGGTTTTAATGTACCTATTTGAACGATCGTTTCATGTCAGCATGTTTTATGTTATGTGTATGTAGTTGAATATGCGTCATGTTTGACGTCCGCATTGTCTATTTTTGGTTTAGAGAAGTTCAGTTTAAACGTCACGCGAGTTAATTTTGCTAAAAAGCGTTTATATTTAGGTTTAGGACACTCTGTTTTAGGAATGTCCCTTTTAAATTAACTGGTAATGGAAATTTTCAGTGTATTATCAGTTACGCTGAACATGTTAATCATTTCCCAAACCAAGGAATGTTTTTGGTAAAATAAAAATAGATTTCAATAACATTCCAAACATTTTACCACGCAAAATATGATTGAATCTATAATATGAACAAATATTTCATACTATTGAGAATCTCATAGAAAATATAAAGCTCGACCGACATTTTATGAAGACACCCATAAACATTGCGCCTCTGTCGTTATTCTTTGTCATATTCAAATTGCTTCCAACAGTGTATAGAATTCCTATTAGAAATACCACTTCAGTAGCCCTAAGTATTTACTGGTAGTAAGAGTTACTCGCAGAAGCGGTTAAGCCATTAGTAAGTACAGCGAACCAAACTCGTTAAATTTATATTTCTTCTTATTAATACTGAAAAGACCCGGACGTGTAAACACATAATACAAAAACTATAATAATTCTAATAAATATTTATGTGCCTTCCTATGTAAACGATCCCGCGAAACATCAAAATTCAATCTCAGCCTGAATTACGCTTAAAGCCCATTTCGTGTACATCGTAAAGCATAGCAATAAAAGTTGAATCTTTTCAGTGTGTCGTATTCAGTGACACGCAATCAATCAGACATTTTAGCAAGCATAGAAGGTGGTAGCTGAAGAAACTTGGTTAAATTTATTCAAGGTTGTCAGTCCTTACAGCACTTATTGGCATTCATAAGCGCTTGAAGTCTCATAAACTGTAGATCAATATTCTGAAGCCGGTAAGCTGCCGTACGACGGCAGTCGAATCCTTTGTACTCTAGATTACGTTATTTAGGCAACCATTGACATGTAAATTCCTCTAGGCTATTAAATTTGCATTCTAATTAAAACAAGACACCCGGTATTGGCTTATTTTGTAAATACTGGCTGCTCCTTGTAAGTACTTCAGTTTGTTTACCTTAAGTTTCTGTGTAGTCTGAAGGTTGGTGGAGGTACTTTAGATTTTACGGGGCATAGTCAAAGCCTGCCTAAATTAAATAAAAAAAAAACTGTTTGTTAAGAAATTTTTGGTTAGATAGGAAATAGGCTTACCTTATTAAAGTGTGTGAGAGTGTAAAAGTGACCTTAATAACATGTATTAAAGGACAGTTTTAACACGGATATGTAAAATATTTAAGGATGTCTCTAAGGTGGCAACATAAAGTAAAATTTGAAAGCTGCTCCGATGCATGCTGCTTTTAAGAGTCGCATTCACAAGCTACTCGCACTTGCAAATCATGTTTGAAAATCAGCGCTAAACTCTGTATTTTTTTGTACAAGAACTATCCTTTTTTTATTTGTTTATATATAAAATAATACAATTTGCCAATATTTCTTCTATAAAATAGTGGTACGTCGATGCTGAGAGCAAGGCCAAGCTATTGAAACTATACCTATTTATGAAAATAATCCTTAGAAGGCTTAATTGCTGAGGAGTGATAATAATGATGGATCATAAACATTAAAGTTATGTACTTCCGTAGAAGGGACTACCCCACCACCCTGCTGTATTCAGAAGCCCAAGTACTTTCGGTGAGGAAACTTTACGTCCTTCGCTCTGTCCTGCGCCGACACTCCACCATGCTACTAGATAGTAATCTATGCCATCGACGGGCTGGTTTCCCTATCTGTGACTCTGTGCAGTGGCGTACTGCTCTTGCGCGACGTCACTATCGTGTTCTAAGCTCCCAATTCTACAACAAAATTAACAAAAAGCTTTCTATTTATAAAATGACCCTGCATAAAATTAAACATATTCTAATGCCGTGGCTACTGTCGCTGAACTATGACGAAACAGAGGATATTCCATTGCGTAAATCTGCTGAAAACCCTTCCTGATCATTAAATTACACCCACACACGCGCGTGCACACACTCACTCACACAAACCTACACTATCTCTTTCACACACATACTCACATACACACACACAAACAAACTCACACTCCACATACACATGCATACCAATACTTCAAACTAATAACAGGCTATTTTTAACCGCTTTTAATTTATCTCTTATTTTATTGTCTTTTTCTTTTATTTTGAATAATATTGTTTTGTTAATCTTCTTGCACATAATACTGTAAAATCTCCTTTGGGAGAAGGCACTGGCTCCCGTAACACAGGTCTTTCACTTAGCACAGGAGTCAGGGACTTCACAAAAAATGTAACCACTTTTGTGTAATAAAGATTATACTTATACTTATTATTAAAAACACGCCTTTTTGACTAGAAGGCCAGGCAGAAACGCCTCCTTACCATGAACGTACGTTATAAACGTAACGCAATGAAGTCGATTTTAAAATTAATAATACTCCTTTCACACAACTACAATATCAACAGTCTTTTTTGGATGATAGTTATCGTGCTTGTTAACATTAAATAAGTAGGATAGGTACGTGTTTCAAAAGTCGACGTTTTTTTTTTAAACTTTGCTTCACACTAGGAATTTCTCCTGTAACTTGGATGCGGTTACAAAAATTTTAACTCATGTACACAAACAGCCAGACCCATAAGTTCCACCTGTAGGTCATACAAATATTTGTTTCGTGCGGGGGGTTCAAACCCGTAACACGTAGCGCAGCAGTTGATCGGTCAAACGTGATGCGCCAACCGTGCCGACACACTTTTTACTGCGCTCTTGTGTACATGAGCTTCTTGCCTTTTTTCCGAAGCAAGAGGAAGTGTCAGACTTTAACTGACTAAAACCATCCATGTTCCTTCTGTTGCTCTTTATGTTCCGGGGCCGCAGTATCTCTTTTGAACCTGGCCTTGGAATTTCATTGTTTAATTTTCAAGATTCTTTATCAAGGTCGTTTTTTTGATCAGCCTTAAGCACATCAAACGTACGACCTACCTCACAGAGCCTTCTCCAACATTCTACCAGAAACACAAAGCCACAAGAGGACATGAACTTGACAAAAATAACAACCAATAAGAAGATAACGACGTTCTTCAGCGTCGCCGATGTTTTCACAATACGCTGTGAAGCTTTGTGAATCCCCGACTAAGGAAGGTGTCGTGAGAATCAACTTTAGTATTGTATAAGGACTGTGATGAGTGTTTGTACATTCTGTAGAGTGCAGTCAGTGGTGGTACTTGCTCTTCGAAAACCATCCTTACTGCAACGACCTACGTCATAAGTCCGCTGTCAATGTTAAATGGTTATAGGAGATATATCAGTATGACTGTATTAACATTTGTTTGTTGAACAGCGTTGATTTGAAGTAAAGTTTTGTTCTTTCTTTTTGTTATTGCTCAGTGATCATGCTAAAGAAAAGCATTTTATAGAAATGGATAAAACATTTAGATTGCCTCGTTGGTAGAGTGGTCGCAAGTGCGACTGCTGAGCGTATCGTCTTCAATTCGATGCCCGGGTCAGGGAAAGTGTTATCGGGGTATTCCATCAGAAGTTTTCTTAGCAGCAGCCTTGGAGTCAGGATTTGTGTCCTCTGCCTAACCCTTCGAGAGTTAGTGGCGTTATATTATGTTAAAAAAACCATTTATGTTATTATGTTAAAAAAATCTGCTTGGTTTTATAGTTAAGCGAAAAATTTATTGCTAAAAGTGCTGCTTGACCTAAATATTCTTCGCGCGTTATATACACCAAAGTTGCTGTTACTTAAGATACACTAAACCTCAACCTCTGGTTTAGCAAAAAAAAAATGTATGCCTAACAGCGGAACATAGATAGTTTCTGACGTTCGTATTTTACCATCAGATCTATCTTCAACTTATGTTAACAAAACAAATGAATTTGAATTTGAAATTCTAATTCTTTTTTCAAATCTCAATAAAATAATTTTATACAACGTGCGACAGTGAATTGTTTTATTGTATAAGACAGTGCTAAGCCACAACAAATAATTTTATTCCCTCTGACCGGTCCCATGGCGAGACCCCAACGCGTGATAATGCATTATGTATACGCGCTAAGACGACCAAAACGAATGCAGATAGTAACGAAAAATAAGATACGGAGGCACAGTCGCCTTTTGTCTCAACGACAAACGTGCCTTGTGAATAAATAACACAAATAAAAATCCTATAAATATTGAACAACAGTATATTTCACACTTTACGAAGCCACGATAACTGAGATATATTATGACACGGTTATATCGGTGCAGGTTTTTTGGGTAGTTGCTGTTTCACGACTCTTCGTTTGTAAACGAAACGGAACAATGCGCATAATTTTTTTTGTTATTTTCAAGGTGTACGTCTATTTTATTTGATTCATACAATTTTGGCTGTCCTCAAAACGTTAGCGATGCAAAAATGAAGTTTCATCGAAGACTTCCGTACCTCAAAAGGGAAAAACGGAACCAGTTGTTGTCAGTCCAACTGTCAAGACCCTTTATCTCAGTAGCTCGTAGAGGTATCGAGTCGAAATTAAATTAATATACTCAAGACTAGAGTCCTTTTGTGCTGTGATAAAATCAACCTTCTAAATCTACACAGTCAAAAGATATGGACGTTTATGTCGCAAGTTTGTACGTAAACCTCGTTGCGCTTTTTTTTTACAATTGTTTTTTTTTTAGTTCGACATTTTTTATTTCATTTTAATGCAAAATAACGAATATTTTGCTAGTATTTAGAAAATTGTTGGCCATAAAAAATACGTTGCAGTGAAATAAAATAAAAAATGGAGCATAGTTAAAGGCAGAGTCGTGTAGATTTGTTTAGTTTTCGATCAATATTTCATCGTCACAGGCAGCCGGCCACCACCTAACGTCAGCGCTCTGCCAAACATGGATACAAAAAGAAATGGGGACAGTTTTGATTAGATTTTTTTATGTCATCTACACATGTCACATTTTTTCAGTGAAGGTTACGTAGTTTTACTAAATGGTTATGTATTCGTCTCTCGTATCAGCTTCATTTAAACCATGGTGGCAGTGGACTGCTGTAGGCTCCGGATGACTGTTCACAGACTCTATCGTAAATGAATACAGTTTATGGTGTAGGTTATAAGGGCACACTAAGCTGAAGTAAACTTGAATCGCGAGACGACTCCCGGCCACCGTAGTGAGCAATGGGTTAATTTTTAATCGTTATGTATTTGTTTCTCGCTTCAGCTGCCTTTAAACCATGGTCGCCATATGCCTAGTAAAAATAGTGAGTATTTTTTTTTATTAAAAACGTTTGTCGTCCTCCAAAAAAATCTCCCATTATAATAGTAGGAACTATGCTTTCACATGGAACCAACTATTACTGATTGTTAACTTAATGTGTATGTCTACATTCTACAGATCTCATTTCTATGACGTACTTTTTTCATGGTACCATGTAACTTTATGCTAAACAACGAGCTCTAATGACTGATTTTTAATCATAATTGCAATAATGTTCTTAAAAAAATTTGCAGTCAACATTAAATTATAAATCCCAGATATGGATTTATAATTTAATGTTTTGACTGCAAATTTGATAATGTGAAATTATCCAGGAAAATTTTACTGCAATAAAATGCTGCTAAACACATCTCGGACAGACACGTTATGTATATGCCCTAAATAGGCCTGCCGGGGTTACGAGTAGTTCAAAAGAGATACCGCGACCCCGGAACATATAGGGCAAAAGCCTGACAAACCCTCCCGTTTCGACCAGAGCGATATCCCATCCGCAAAAAAACCCTATAAAGAACAACAAAATTAAAACCATAGAGCACATTAAACAACATTAAATCGTAATGCGCCAAACACTTGACATTACCAAAGGTTGCCTTCCAAAAACTCCAACAAGTCTACAAAGTTTTTCTATTACATACGTGTGAGCATATGTAATATGAATAGTGGATACGTACGGCATGAAACTGCCAGAGCGCAATAGCGTTTATAACACGTTAATTTATAAATCAAAACGTTGTTCAATCTCGCTATTATGAAAGAACGTTTGCATTTTGTACAGTTTTGTATGTGTAACGTGTTTGAAACTTGAAAAGGATGCTTTTCGTTGTATATTGGTAAAATGTTTATTTGCAGAAAATAATAGCAGTTTTGAAGAGGCAGTAAACCGACCCTATTCACTGTAGAACAGATGACCGTTGGGTTAGACGTGTATTTGAGTGGAGACTGTAAATTGTGTGACGCTTTCATCTCAGTGTAGCGACGATCTTCGCAAGGTGACTGGTAGTAACTGGATGACAGTTGCCGAGAGCCGAGTTAAGTGGCGTGCGATTGAAGAGTCCTATGTTCAGCAGTGGACTGCTGAGGGCTCCTGATGACTGTTCAGAGACTCTATCGTCATGAATACAGTTGATGTTGTTGTAGGTTATAAGGACACATTAAGCTGAAGTAAGCTTGTATCGCGAGACGACCCAGTCACCGTAGACGCGGGTCTGTAGACGGTGAGCAATGGGTAGTTCATTGTACGTCCACCTAGTGACGAATGGCCGTGTCGACGGCGCGTTCGTGTTCCACGCTCGCCTCAAAGAGATGTCAGCAAAACAGAGGCGTCTGTTAGGACCACTATATCGCAGGGTTGCTGGTTGTCCGAAAGAGATAGCGTGTCCTCGGAACAGACAGGGCAAAAGAAGGAACATAGATAGGTTTTCATCAGTAAAACTCTGATACTCCCCTTCGCTACGCCCAGAACGGGGGAAGTAATTTGATGATTTCCCATCTGAAACAACTAGGCAAGTATGAAATTACCACCACTAATTATTCTAAGTAATTTAAAGGGTGTAAAAATATACGTTACAAACTGAAACGTACTTATTCTGCCCGTAATTGCGTTTTTTTTTAATCCTAGGCTTAAAAATTTCTCGTTACAGAGATATTAGGGATTAAACTTCCAATTTAGGATTGTCGTAAGATAGAGTTTTTTTTTTAGTTTTTTATAAATAATCATATTTTTTTATTCAAATTTTTAATTTGATAACTTCACTTTTAGTACCTTCCAGAACTCCTTTCTATTCAAAGTATACATCAGCACAATTGTTTTGAGTTCGTACATGGAGTTCTACCGTGATTTTTCACCCCAAAAGAAGTTTTTTGTCAGCAATACACATTTTGTTAAGTAAATATATATTTATTAAAATAAAAAACGTTGCCCCACACTATCAATTTCTCCTGTATCGTGGGTGCGTTTACAAACATTTAAACTCACATACACAAACAACCAAACCCGGAACAACTTTATTTAGGTCATACATTTGTTCCGTGCGGGGTTCGAACCCGCGTCACGTAGCGCAGCAGTCAAACGGTTAGCCACTGCGCCAACCGTGTCGCCAGTCATAGTTCGGGGCTTCGTGATACCTTGTGTGTTATACACTTGTCTAATAAACTAACAACTATAATCATAACATGTCCAAACGCCATTATAATCGATTATAACATGTTATTGGTCAAACGATTTATTATAATACACATATAACCAAATTACTTTTGCATTTCCATACATACCACCAATCAGTACATAGTTCCTCTAATATAACATAACGCAATGGGAATGTTAGATATCGAAATGTCAAATGCAAATATCAATTTGTTTTTATCATTAATGTGGAAGTTTGTGTACGTTAATTAAGTTGGTTTAGTAGGTTCATTTTAGAATATTTGTTATTAAAACCAATTTTATGCTGTCAAAACATTAACTTTACAAAACAGTCTCCTAGTTATTTATTATAAACATATTTTGGTTTATAATTGGCAACGTAACTAAATAGGTATATACTTATGATATGAAATGATAGGTAAACAAATAGGTTATATCAAATCTGGGGAAGGATTGATAAAACCTTCTTGTTTAAAAAAGTAGAAAAAAACTGTAATCGAATGAAGCACAGCACATAACATTTTTGATCAAGGTGAATAACGTTTACGATTATAAAACATTTATTTTTCTTGACTACCATTTTCCTGCAGCTTTCACTGTCTGTTCTTGTGCCAATTTCCACCCACATAAAGGATAACAGTTTTTTTTAACATAGCCACACACTCTAGGATTTTTTCCTGTATCGTGAGTGCGTTTACAAACATTTAAACTCACATACACAAACAGCCAGACCCGGACAACTAGCTGCAGGTCATACAAATATTTGTTCCGTGCGGGGATCAAACCCGCGAGACGCAGCGCAGCAGTCAATCGCTTAGCCACTGCGCTAACCGTGCCGTAAATTAAAGATTTATACAGTTAGTTTTGCTTCCTTACTAATATTATAAAAGAGAATGTGAGTTTGTTTGTTTGTTACGTCTTCACGCCTGAATGGCCAAACCAATTTTGATGAATTTTGGTACAGAGATAGTTGGGACCTTGGAGACACACATAGGCTAATTTAAAAAAAAATGAGAAAAGTTTGAGAAAGAGGGAAGAGAGGTTTTTTTTCCGATCGTCACGCTGGTTAAAGTTAGTGATAGCCCAAAGTAACTATGCCACGCGGACGAAGTCACGGACGGAAGCTAGTTTACAATAACTAGTACGCAGTGTTTGACCTTTCATTTGATCTGAACTATGATATTTGCTTAGCCCTAATGCAGACTGGTTAGTGGCGCTAAAATAACATTATCTCTAGACCCTAAATAAACCACATTTAGACAGTATGCTCTCATAACCAGCAGCAAATAACACCAAACTCATTTGCACGACTTACGGTCTTACCTAACTACGTCAGTAACCGACAAATAAACTTAAATCCTCCAAAATTGAGCTTATCCCTCAACATACCCACGAATTTACAAGTTAACCGAAATTCCTGATATTGCTGGTGCTATGAACCCGTGTTTGTGAATTACTGGAATAATCTACGCACGATTGGCCATTATCTGGGTACCCAGTTCTTCGTACAATTGAACTTTTTGATCCTGCTAATGTTTGGGTCTATACAAAGTTGTTAATAAAGGCCCTAGAATTAGGAGCTTACTTTGTTGGGAATGTGAAACGATAGTACTTTGTAAGGTAGCTCTAACATTGTGTTTTATTTTTCAGATTGCTTGTTGTGTTATTGGGTGGGATTTGTCAAAAGATGATAGTTCTAGAAAGACTACATGGTGCACCAACCACAAATAAATTGGGATACCCGGATACGGACAGAAAAAGGAATGATAATTGTTCCAAACTTTTAGTTGTTTCATAAGTATGGTTACAGAGGAATGCACAGAAAAAGACACAATATATTTTACTTCTAATAAATGCGAATGTTCAATAATGAAGTCAACCCACACATTTTTACGTCTTAGCTCTGACATTTCTCTAACATTTCACCAAGTTGAAGCGCCAGCAAAACTCACTTTAAACTCATGCAAATACTTAACTAAGTTGCCGTAAATCTCAGTCGACATTCAACAGTCAGATTCTATTCGCAACACTAAAACGCTGCATTTGGTATTCGGCAAACGCCAAAACTCAAATACCGAGACTACGGTAGGGTTGGGTAGACCGTTTCTAGACCTGTTTGCGTTGCAGCCCATTACCATAATTAACTCCAAACACTACGCTGCAGTAGCGGTGACAAGTCAAACATTCGGGGTATCGGTGAAAATTGTAAACAAATAATATCTAACAGATAGGTACCGTGGTTGCTTAAAGGGAACTTGAATCATTGAGCGGGCCTGTAAAATGGCGCTTGAAAACTTTTTGCAATTTATATTATTTTTGGAAATTTTCAGTCTAAAATAAGTTGGTCAAATATAAATAATAATAATACAAGCCTATTACGGCCCCACTGTTGGGTAAAAGCCTCTTCGCAAATCACAGTAGGCAGTTTGTAAAATCACAAGTATTTATGTATAATTTTAGGATCTCCAACGAAGGATGTAATTAGTAGTAGTGTTCACTTACAAGAGACCACAGCATGAAAAGTAAAAAATATGCTAAAGAAATGTTTTAATCAGATATAATATTTTGTATTTGCACGGATCAAATATTTGTATCGCCTACAAATAGTTGTTTCGGGTCTGGCTGTTTGTGTATGTAAGATTAAATGTTTGTTATTAACACACCCACGATACTGGAGAAATTCCTAGTGTGGAGCAACGTTGTTTTAATCTTACATTTATTAAATAAATTACGATCTTCGTCCCTACTAACTCACTTCCAGCTACCGATATGACATAGCCGACATAGAATTTTTGTCCATCAGTCTGTCAAACAACTTTTTTATTTTAAAATTGTTTAGGGTTTAAATTGGAATACCACTCCAGTTCGTGATGCTAAATAATAGTCAGTCAAACATTTTTCATTTCACACCCTAATGCCGTTTTCATGTAATCACTAGTCTTAATTATATTTTTCTGTTACTAGCTAACCAACTGCAGGGTAGGTGTCATAACTTTTTATGACGTTGCTTTCAACTGACTATTTTTAAGTGTTTAATTCTTATAAGTAACTATGGCAACCTAACTTGAAAGAAAAAATAAATTCCAAGTGTAAGTGCGGTTTTTGTATGTGTTAATCATACTGCAGCATTTTAGCCGCTTATATTATTAATGAGGAAAGAATCCCTTCAGTAAACAAAACGACGATATCAAATGTGATGCCGTTAACTTACCTGCAAAGTTTTAATGATGTTTCATCTCGAATGACTTATTTAACTTTAGTGTAAATATTTAATGCCGATTCATCGATGTCAGTACTCAGAACTCCGCAGAAATGGAAGTATTTAATTACATACTTGTTTATCTTATGTAGTCAAATACCTATTTATTAGTGTAGGCAGTAACCGATGATTAGTAGGTATAGTTTCTTCGGTTTCCCAAGTTTCAGGGTGCTGTACTGACATAATTCAAAATAAATAATATTCATTTCGATAAAATTTTAATTAGGTGTCATTTTTGATTTGATTTTGATTTTTGTTTATTTTATTTATGATTTAATGTGTTTTTAATTGGGGCCGTATGGATCGAGTTATCTGAAATAAATGAATTTTAATTAAATTAAATATTATAAAACGCTTGCCAAATTGATCTGTGGATGGATAACCACCCGTTACATACCGAGTTTCCTAAAAAGCACGCCAACCTGTTGGTTCCGCCTGTCATTTGTAGATCGACAATCGTTACAGATAGCCTGAGTCCTGAAAGTCTGACAACCAATCTTATCAAGGGGTATCGTATCACCCAGTACTAATTGGGTTGTGGCGATCAGATAGGCAGTCGCTCCATGTAAAATACTGGTACTCAGCTGTATCTGGGTACACTGGAAGCCAACTCCGACATAGTTGGGGAAAAGGCTAGGCAGGTGATGATGATCATGCCTGTAATCCCCAAATGGGGGTCAGGCCGAGGTGTAAGTCATAACAAAACTAGCTGTAACTGTTATGTTTAAGTTCAATGTTTGGGGCGAGCCTATTGCCATCAACTGGGTACAAATCTAGACTCAGTGCTACTGAGAAATTCTTGATGAAAGAACCTAATATCACTATTCCCGACATGAGAATCGAACCTAATGCGACTATATGCACTAGACCAAGGAGACAGTCAATGAACACTTTTTACAATAGCACTGAAATAATCACGTGTAGTAAAAGGGTTGATAAGAGGTAGCTCATGACATGACAAATAGAGAAATACGACATAAAAAAATATGCTGCACCGGCTCCAAACTCACTCCGATACGGTCATGCAAACGATAAGTAGGAAGTCAAACTATTAAATGCTACTTGTACCTTCTCTACACTTAAACATACAAATCTTCATCATCATTTTCCTGCCATTGTCCCATTCTATTTGGGGTCGACGCAACGCGTTTTCTTCTTCCATTCAAAAACCCTACTGAAAAACACAAAAACTTCATTTCACCATCCCCAATTGAAAGTGCCAACTTTACCGAACAAATCCGCACAGGTTTGTACGTAAAGTTATATCGATTGACACACCAAGCTGTCCCACTGAACCGATTCTGTTTAATCAACGCCCCAGATTGGAACTATTCGAACTATTCGAAGTGATTGAAGCGAGAACCCTGGTTGACGAGCAATCTTCAACTAATATCCTTCGCGAGAACTCAATTACAATACGGCAGTGCCTTTAATTTCCTCATGTAAGGCTGTTCGAAGCTTACTGGTTTAACAATGCATGTTACTATTTGCTGTCGATGCTATCTCGTATAGTAATCTCGAGTGGGGCGGTACGTGGTGAGAATAAAATGAGTTGGGAAAAAGTATCTTTTCTATTGCACAGTGTACTTATATATATATGTGAAGCTCGCTTGTAGTTAAACACGTGAAGGTATCGAGTTGAAATTAAAACCTGTACTTACATCTGTAGTCGCTTAGAGCTGTAAAAAAAAACAATCCTCTAAGTCTACGCAGTCAAAATATATGGCCATTTATGTCGTAAGTTTCTACAGAACCCTCGGTAACTTAAGCATAATATTATAAACTACTTATAACTTGCCTGATGCTCAAAGTTAGTCAGTAGGACTCTTCAACGTGACCCCGCGTGGGTTCCATGTCCATATCACATGTTATCTTTTGTCCAATGTTTCCTTACACATGCATCAATTATAGGGATCGAATAATTCTGTAGGTGGCGCGATTGACATAGTTACCTAATGGCCCCAAGAAAAAATCGTACCATCAATACGACTAAAGAGAAAAAATCTTTAGTTCGGAAACATTCTAGTTCACTACACCGCAAAAATCAAAATATCCACCTGTTTCTTATAAACAAACAAAAAATAAATAATCGAAAGCAATACTTTTTCAGATTGCCTCTATAAGTGCCTATTGTTGAAACACCTAGGTCGTGTAAACATTATCAGCGCCACAAAAAATATAATCAAGTCCACACAAAGCAGTAGTATCTACGTCTAGTCTGAAACCTATTAACAATAGAACATTTATAGTTATCTGCGAGATCTCCATTCGAATAGATTTGGTTCTAAATTTCACTGCTTTGTCTGTTTTACTAGCTCCATATCTATGTAGTATTGTATTGCCTTAGGCGAAATTGGGTTAATACAGCAAAATTTTTGTCTTTATTTTTTGCGTGATCGTTTTGCTAATTTAATTTTAATGTTTAGAGAACGTTTTTAGTTGGTATCTTTGTTTTATAGCTAGGGCAAAATAGATAGTCTAGAAAAAATGGTAGTCACAATAACGAGAACTATAATTAAGAGACCATTTGGTTACGTAATACGACTCAACTATGCACGCGGATTTGCCAGCTTTGGGTTTGTTAATTATACTACTGATATCGACTAAATTCAAACAAGTCCTCAAATAATATCACTCAGATCCAGCCTGTCCCCAGCTCGTACCCCACAGGGGGTGCCCTTAGCGTGTAACCACATAATCAGTTTTTGCCCTGGCTGGAGGCCTTAATTTCTATGCATCCACAGGAATCGCCTGGGTAAGCAGATTAGCAGACTATAACCTCCTAGGTTGAACTGCCAGATGCCATTTATTTTTAAAAAAAAGTCGGTCGTGCACCAAGCATTTCGCACAAACTTGCGACATAAACGACCATACCTTTGACTACATAGACTAAGAAGGTTTTTTCACAGCTCCAAAGGACCTCAGACTAGTGTATAATTTTAGTTTTAACTCGATACCTCTACTCGTTCCCAAGATAAAACGTCTTGACAGACAGACAGCCAGACGGACAACAAAGCGGTCCTATAAGCGCTCGGTTGTTTGTTTTGCGGTAGTATCCAGGTCATAAACTATCTGTGTGCCAAATTTTAACAAAATCTGTTTCATAGTTTTTGTGTGAAACAGTAACAAACATCCATTCATCCATCTTCACAAACTTTCACATTTACAATAGTAATGAGAAATAGATGTGAAGCCTTCTACGTCAATAAATAGGAACAAAGAATTTACAGATAACTGGAAATCCAGATGCAAGAGATGTGTTCCGACTTCCAATCATCTCTTTGATTTCCGGATTGCTGTGGAAACGGGGACAGGTTTAGAAATGTATGAGGAACAAACAGCAAAAGAGGCAAAGTGGATTTTAATGAAATATTCAACAAAACAGTCGATACAATTTTTGAAACTTAATCTAATAACTTTAGGTACTTTGTAGATATCATCCAAATCTCAGTTTATGTAAAGAAGTAAAATAAACGTTTAAGATTTTTTTTCAGAATAATCTCGTACATAATCCACAAAACAAAAAATAAAGACAAACGGAAAGATTTCTGAATAATAAATTCCTAAAGTCTTCCTTCCGGGGCGACTACTTAAGCTACAATTCTTTAATAAGAGATATAAACCAAACATAAATATGAAAGTAATCTGGGTTTATTATACAGCAGAAAATGTTTTATTTCTTAATGGTTCTCAAATCTCAAATAATGACGAACAAACCTTACTTATCATTTTTTTTGTCCGATTAGTAATGCTTGTTGTATTTCTAATAAGATTATGTTCATTCATATTTTTTTTAAAAACTTGGTAGATAATAAAACGCTTTTTTAAAGTTTGTCTTTAACTAACAGGACTAATGTCTAAACGTGCTTTCGAAGTCGTATAAAGTACGTAAGTATCAAACCGTAAATTTCCAAACCACGGGCTGCAACTGTGACCAACCTGGTTATTTTTTTATTTTTGAAAAGAAGAAGAATGATGATGACAAAATTTCAATATTAATTATCAGATAAAAAAATATATGGATCAGTTCTAGTAACCAGTTCTATTTTTGCCTTAATCTGGTCTTCATCAACACCATTTAACTACCAAAATAGGTTATTGAATAAACTGACTACAGTCCTCGTATAAAGCCAGTTGGGCGATTTGAATAGAACACGCTATCGGCCGTTGTCGCAGCTCCGAATGGGATAGTATCGCCATAGGCCTCAGGTGGCGATTAGAACAGATCGCTGAATAGATAGGAACACGCAACTCCATACACAAGTCTACAATACTATTTAACTTCGGATTGTATTGGATGCTAGTTGGATTGCTCTAGGCCGCTATTTATCTTGGAGAGTGTTGACCTTGTTGTTTTTGAGGAAATAAAAGGAAAAGAAATACTTAAGCTATTGACTGCGTTTGCTTACTAGACTCAGGAGCAACAGTGATCTGATATTTATTTGTGTTTTTTAACTGACTTAAAAAAGGAGGAGGTTCTTATTTAGACTGTTTTTTGTTTTTATTTGTATGTTTGTTACGCGTTTTCTCCGTCAATTGTGGGCCTTTTTTAATCGAAAGGGTATACTCAGCAAAGCAGAGAGGCCTGCCAGGATCACCGCCTGCCGGGGTTGCGGGTTGTTCGAAAGAGATACCGCGGCCCCGGAACATAAAGGGCAAACGAAGAAATATGGGTGGGTTTTAGTCAGTAAAAGTCTGACACTCCCCCGCTCTAGCCAGGGCGGGACAGGTTATTTGATGATTTCCCATACACATAAAAAAATGTAGAGAATTAAAAATGCATCTTGCGTCTTGACTCGTACTCTATTTATTATTTACAAGCGCAAGATTTGAATAGTCAATGATGGTTGGGCTGTAATTTATCTAAAGATGTTTTCATGTGGGCTCAGTCCCACCGTTGTCACTATCAAATAGTTCTACGACACTAATTCCAATCATAATGAACATGTTAGAGATATTAGTGTAATATTATGGATGAAAACCTCCATAGACCGTAATCTTTTGACGCATTTGACACTTTTCTTTCACACTTAAATAAGAATTTCCATAATTATTATTTACATTTCGAAATTCGATAGTGACAGATATTTCGACATGTCTTTTAAACATAGAGAAAATTAGATTGTCGCTATATTTCAAACGGATTTTAATCGGACTCAGGTGTTCGGTCTCACAACATCAAATAGATGAAGAAGGCCTAGAAGTAAAAGAAGAAAGAAAGAAAAAAATTTATTAGTCAAGTAGGTCACCACTCAGCATGATGTTGTGCTATGGAAGCCCACAACATAGCGCTGGTCTTTAGTATTTTTTATTTATTTATAAAATTAGAAAAAAATAGATATTAAAAACAAAAAAAAAAAATAACAGTATTTAAAAAAAAAAAATAAAACAACCCAATGAACTGACGTGACACCAAAATAAATAGAATATTATAGAAATGTAAATAAACACAGGCCATGGCGAGATTTTTGCCTGGCTCATCCCTCACCTCGCGCGACGCGTCATCTGCACGCGCGCATCCGATCATGCGATTTTGTACTACTCCACTGCGCCTGCCAGTGGTAATATACTATGAGTCAGCAAATCACACAGACACGCTTCATGCACAGAGAGTGCAAGCGCACAGGGGGACTTTCATTCGAACAATCTTAAAACACCTTGAGTTTTCCTAACTAAGTTGAAATTGGCTTTCAGTATAAACGGAATCAGCTGAATACCACTATTTAAAATGGAGCTACCTATCTAACTTGCACAACCCGGTTAGTACTGGGTAATACGATATCCTTTGGTAAGACTGGTTGTCAGACTTTCGGAGCCACGGACTACCTAATACGAGAACACGGTTGGTATAGTGGCTGAGCGATCGATAGCTGCGTTGCGTGTCGCGGGTTCGATCCCCGCACGGAACAATACCAACATTTGTTTCGGGTCTGGCTTTTTGTGTATGTGAGTTTACAAACATTCAGAAATTCCTAGTGTGGGGCAACGTTTTTTTTTTTAAACAAAAAGTAGACAATACCTAAAGATACTATAACGACTGTCAAAAATCTACAAATGACAGCCAGGACCAACGGCCTTAAAATGATTTCCCGCGGTCACCCATCTTCAAACCAACCTTGGCAATCTCGGTTTAAACTAAAGATCAACCCGAGCCATATGTGCAAGCACCTAACTTCACGAGTTCTTCGAAGTGAACATTCTGTGCTTGTATTTGATGTGTATATAAAGTCGATCTCTAAGATAGATAGGTAGTCGTAATTTTGTAAACAACTTGCTCTAGATTATTATGTAAGGTTGTAATGTAATATCGAGTTTAGAGTAGGAGCTTTGATGGTGTTTCGATATTATTTTGTATTTCGGAATATTTTAGTTGTGGAGCAATGCGAGTGATCTAAATGCCTACTAGAATATTGTAAAGAGTAATATGAAAACCTGTTTAACGTTTCCCCACACTAGGAATTTCTCCTATATCGTGCGTTTATAAACATTTAAGCTCACATACGCAAACAAGCAATAAATGTAGGTCATACAAATATTTTGGGATTATACCCGGGGATCGAACCCGCGACACGCAGCGCAGCAGTCGTTCGCTCAGCCACTGCGCCAACCATGCCGTGTTTTGGTATAATTAGTGATTTTCACGCATATATGGATTTCGTTTTGGATTAAATACGGTACGGCACAATTTAAATGATAAAAAACCTTGGAAAAATAAGTATCTAAGGCGTACAACAAAAAAATTTTTTTTTTTTTTTTTTACGGATGGGAAATCATCAAATTAATGGAGCGGGGGGAGGATGTCAGACTGTCTAAAACCCACCCATGTTGCTTCTTTTGCCCTTTATGTTCCGGGGCCGCGGTATCTCTTTCGAACAACCCGTAACGTCTTAGATGCTTAAGAACCTTTTTATGCTAACACACACAATTTTGGCATTCAAGCTATAATATTATTGCACTGATAGAATTTCACCTCTTAGTACTGTAACATTTTATTCCTTACAACTAACCTTCAATTATGTAGGTTGCATTCGCATTCTTAAAGGGATTTTGAAATACAAAAAAAAAGTAGAAAAAAGAAAAGGTGATTGTTTTTTGATACGAATGTCAGTTGTGGTCTTCTGAAAGTGTGTGCCAAAATCTCAACTATATAGCTCCACAAGTCTCTGGAAGGCCGTCTATTTAACAGAAGTAAGAGTACCAGCTTGTGTACTGGTACCTTATGGAACTGAGAGAGTGTTTATCCCATGGCATAACATCAAACCTGTAATCTTGGAAGGGATAAGCAGAGCTGTACTTTGACAGTACACCCTCATTTCGCCAGTTATGTTTAATTCCCGTAATAGGAATTGGGCCTAATACTACAGTGTGCTTTCTTTAAACATTCGTTCAGGGGCTAGTTAGTAATAGTGATAAAATGCATTATTATAACATTACATTAAAAAAACACGTTAAACTTAACATGATCCCTGATAACAAGATTTTAGAACAAATTTCGCACGACGATCCCCAGAACAAAAGAAGCAACTTTCTTAAGCCTCGAATAATGTGCATTTTAATTACATTTTCTTGCTTCTGAATTATGCAAGGAGCAGTCGTTATTCTTAATGGTTCGGATAAAATCCTAAACGATTACTTTGCTATTGTGCGTTTTGAGATGAAGATAGCACAGTAAAGTTGTTCAGCTTTATTTAATTGATCGCATTAAGTGCTTGGGTCATTGTAGTCCATGATACAACCAAGACTGTACATAGACTATGTAAATATGTTCTGTGCGTGAAACAGTGGTTTTTGTAAAAATGGTGCATCAGATTCTGATAAAGTTTTCTAAGGTTATTCAAGTGATCCGGGGTTGTTCGATAGAGAAACGCGGCCCCGGAACACAAAGGGCGAAAAAAGAAAGGCTTTTAGTTCACTTCCCCCCACTCCGCCCAGAGCGAGGAAAGTTATTTGATGATTTCCCATAAGCCAAAAAAATTTTGAGAATTAAAAATGTATCTTGTGTCTTGACTCGTACTCTATTCATTATTTACAAGCGCAAGATTTGACATATATTTGAATGATGGTTGAGCTGCAATTTTTCTAAAGAGGTTTTCGTGTGGGCACAGTCCCGCCGGTTTAATTATCAAAAAAAGGTTATTCAAGTGATACACCCCAACAACATTACAATGATCGACTCTAAAATTCCAAATAATACACAAAACTTCTTGATACAATAAGCAGTTGAGACAACAATCCAAATCGCGTGAACATCAAAACAAATCTTCAGAACTCAAAATATTTCGCGAGAAAGAAAACAAAAGAAAAGTTTTAAAAACGACACCGATCCAAATAACAGGACGAGATAATACGCGGGTCGCGTTAGTGAAACGTCATCGGCAGTCAGGACACGTCCCATACCAGCCTGTGACACAGCCTCCAGATATACAGAAAAAATAATACACGAACAACTTTCACAAAAGTGGGCGAAGTCATTTATCAAGCTAGCGTTAAGAACTCTCGACAGGGAGAACTTTTGATACAGGATACGCTGGCGCTAGACATTAATAATAAGGATATCGTAGTACTCGGAGTGTTTTTAGGATGTCTTCAATGTGTTTTATCACTTAAGCTCGAAAACTTTCCTCTTAACGTGACGGGGTTTTTGCGCGCGGCTGTCGTGTCAACCGCGACCTAGATAAAGGAACTTGTAGTTTTTCTTTTATGCATCTAGAATTCTTGTTCTTTAAAATGCTTTTAGTGTTATATGAATCTGCTTTTTAATATTTAGAACTGCTATTTGTAAATCTTTCTCCATTACACTACCTTAAGATTTAACGTTCTCACGCGGAGGTAGTAACTTGTAACTTCATAATAGTATCAAAGCTATATCGAGAACAAACAACTTCGGTATCTTTATTCCCGGCGCCTGCCTCCAAACTCCGGCCGTATTCTGTACGTAACTAACTTCCAGTTAGACCCGTAAACGACTTTACGTGTCGAACAAGGAAATCAAATTATCAACTCCTACCAACTTCGCACCTCTTCCAGTTCGTACGAGATACCGGAATTTGTTGCCCGAAAACGGTCGCCCTTCACTATTTGAAAATTCTGTACGTTTCTTTAGACAAAAATATGTGTAGGGGCACGCGACGCCAAACAAGCTTTATTGGGTATCTTCGCCAAAGTATGCGAGTTGGGAATTCAATAAGTGACAGTGAAACGAATTAAGGGTTATCCGCGATAGCGTAACCTGCACTTTGGGTCCGATTAGCACTTTGATGTTCCTAAAACTTTTAAAACAAATTGTTTCATTCAGAAGTTCAAGTAAATTAGGTCATTACTGAAATAGATTCATCATCATAATAAAAACTACATTACGCACGGAACGAAATCGGTAGACTTCTTTCATAAACTATTCAATAACTCATCGGTCATTCAGAAAGACACGACCACGCATCTATTACCATAATTTCTCAGACCGTGCGCAGGTTTCCTTTTTTAACCCGATGCGGTGGCTCGATTAAGAAAACATTACATAATTGTGCGAGACCTGTCGGGCGCGCAAGTGGCGCCATGCGAGGGAACGTGTAACTATGTGGGGGTAGTGCGGGTACGGGGGGGGTTTGCAGAGGGGCGGCTAGAACGCCACCACTCTCGCCGAACTGACGGACCGATCGCTTCGCCAGTCGCACACGAACCACGATGAGGACGGCACGCGTCCGCGTCGCCTCCGACAACGAACGTACGTGCGCCGCGACGTAAACATTAACCTGTGAAGTGACACATTCATAATGTTTCTATAATACAATATTGACTCAAACTCAGTGACCGTTTCCAGTTACCGTTTTTATTAAATCAGTATAGACAAATGTGTTTAGAAAATGTTTCAATTGCTGACTCTTTTGTTAGTGACTTTGGGTGTTAATGCGGCTTATGCTCCAAGAGGTGTGGATAACTGCAGTCGCCTGTCAAAAGGTGACGAAGGCACGCTCTGCCGAGTGCGAACCTTAGACGCTGATGGATCCAGTTTATCATCTGCATCTTCCGAGAACACGAAGCGACTCTCGGTAGAATGCAACCAGCTGCTTCTCTTTGAAAGTTATCTGGAAGCGAACTATTTCCAAAGATTCTCAACGCTTGCTGAACTATCACTTGAGAACTGCAAACTTTTGAGAATACCCGGCAACGCGTTCGAAGGCTTACGAGAACTGAAAAAGTTGTCGGTTCGATCTAAAAACTACGATTGGAGCCCGAATAAAAACTTGGAACTCTCACTCGGAACTTTCAACGGTTTGCGGGAATTGCAAACACTCGATCTGGGTGAAAATAACTTGAAGGCGATACCACAAGATGTCTTCTGCCCGTTGGATAATTTACAAGTGCTAAACGTTACTCACAATAGGATCAAAAGTGTAGATCGACTCGGCTTTGGGAAAAGCTGTGGATCCGGTCTACGAAGCCTGGATTTAAGCCACAATGAACTCAAGACTCTCTCAGAGGAATCAGAAATTACAGGATTAAAACGGCTTCAGGAGTTAAGACTCCAACACAATAACATCACAGATATTTCAGGTGAAACATTTAATGGGCTTATTTCGCTACGAATACTAAACATTTCTTATAATAACCTTCAGTATATACCAGAGGGTACGTTCGCGAGCACGAAGGAGTTGCGAGAGGTATATTTAAATAATAACTTGTTATTTGAACTAGCCAAAGGCGTGTTCCACCGATTAGAACAGTTGCTTGTCTTAGATTTATCTAATAATCAGCTCTCGAGCGCTCACATAGACGGTGGAACATTTATTGGCCTTATACGCTTAGTCATTCTGAACTTATCTAACAACGCATTGACGAGGATAGATGGCAAGACTTTCAAGGACTTGTTCTTTCTGCAAATATTAGATTTAAGAAATAATTCTATAGGTTATATTGAAGAGAATACTTTCCTACCTTTGTATAATTTGCATACTTTGAATTTAGCCGAAAACCGCTTACATACGATAGATGAGTTCCTATTTAACGGATTGTTTGTACTTAGCAAATTAAACTTGAACAATAACTTATTAATCAATATTGATCTGAAGGCATTTAAAAACTGTTCTGACTTAAAAGAATTAGATTTAAGTTCAAACCAGTTAACCGACGTCCCGTCAGCTATTTGGGAGTTATCTCTATTAAAAACTTTGGATCTCGGCGAGAATCAAATATTAGATATCAAAAACGGCTCCTTCAAAAACTTAGACCAATTAACCGGTTTAAGGTTAATCGACAATCAAATCGGAAACCTTACAGTCGGTATGTTTTCTGATTTGCCAAGCTTACAAGTGCTCAATTTGGCTAAGAATAAAGTCCAAGCCGTAGAAAGAGGCACTTTTGTTAATAACAAACAGTTAGAGGCGATCAGATTAGACGGCAATTTCGTATCAGATATCAACGGAGTTTTTTCGACCTTACTGAGTTTACTTTGGCTCAATCTATCGGAGAATCATTTAGTTTGGTTTGACTATGCTTTTATACCGCTTAATCTAAAATGGCTCGACGTTCACGGCAACTTTATTGAACATTTAGGAAATTATTACAAACTTCAAGACGAAATTCACATAAAAACATTAGACGTGAGCCACAACCGTATAGTAGATATTTCGCCTATGGCTATTCCTAACAGCGTGGAGTTACTGTTCATCAACAATAACAACATAAACAGTATTCAAGTGAACACGTTTATGGAGAAGCGTAATCTCACCCGAGTTGATATTTACGCAAATGTGATATCTCATTTAGATATCAACAGCCTCCGGTTGTCTCCGGTCCCCTTGAACAAGTCGTTGCCTGAGTTCTACATCGGAGGAAATCCGTTTAACTGTGATTGCTCCATGGAATGGCTGCCTTTGATAAACAATATGACTGCAATGAGACAGCACCCGAGAATAATGGATCTTGAGAATATAATGTGCAAAATGACACACACTAGAGGGGTAACACACATTCCATTGAGCAACTTGAAGTCAACCGATTTCTTGTGTACATACGAAACTCATTGTTTCACTCTATGCCGCTGTTGCGATTACGTAGCATGCGATTGCCAAATGACGTGCCCAAATAATTGCTCCTGTTATCACGATCCGACTTGGAATAAAAACGTGGTCGATTGTTCTAGCCAACGTGCAATCGAAATACCAGAGAAAATTCCAATGGACGCAACAGAGGTATACTTAGACGGGAACGACTTTAAAGAACTACAAAATTATGCATTCATTGGTCGCAAAAATATGAGATCTCTGTATGTTAATTCAAGCGAAGTTGAAAATATACAGAATAGAACATTCGCTGGTTTATCCTCCCTCATTACGCTGCATCTTGGTAACAATAAACTAAAGCATTTAAACGGCTACGAGTTCGAACATCTGACGCAGCTTAACGAGCTGTACTTACAAGACAATTTTATCAGCCATATAGCGAACTCGACGTTCTTAACTTTGAATTCCTTGAAAATCTTAAGAATCGATGGAAACAGACTAGTCGATTTTAACGTGTGGAGTCTAAATATTAACAGACACTTGAACGCTCTCACGTTAGGCAACAACATGTGGTCGTGCAAATGTAGATATTTACAAAAGTTCACATCGTACATCTCTGATAATGTCGCTAAAGTAGTTGACATAACAGATGTTTGGTGTTGGAACACTGACCCAAAATCCACACAAAAGAAGGAGCTGAATTTGAATGGCACAATTTGTAGCGACTATTACGCCGGAGATTCTGTTATAGATAACATGTTGGTCTCAAATTACATGCCCATGATGGTGACTACGCTCTCCGGATTCATGTTGATTATGCTAGTCATCCTTGTAATTTTCTTATTCAGAGACACGATTCGCATATGGCTTTATACAAGCTGTGGCATAAGATTGTTCCCATTCACTGGAGCGTACGACGACACTGATAAATTATACGATGCTTATGTTTGCTACAGCCCTAAGGATGATGATTTTGTTATTCAAACGTTGGCTGCTGAATTGGAAAATGGAAGTCCCTCGTATCATCTCTGTTTACACTACAGAGATATACCACAACACAATGTAGCTTACATGCAATGCACGTTACCACTCCCTGAGGCTGCGGAAGCATCTAAACGCATTATAATCGTCCTCACAAGGAACTTCATCGAAACAGAATGGTCGCGTTTCGAATTTCGCCAAGCATTGTACGAAATATTAAAACCTCGAATTTATACCTTAGTCATAATAGAAGAAAGCTCCGTATTGCCCGAAGCCGAATGCGATCCCGATTTGAGGCCATATTTGAAAACGAGTTCAAGGATAAGATGGGGCCAAAACAAATTCTGGGAAAAGTTGCGTTATGCGATGCCTGATCAGAAATATAAATCTAAATCGTCTACTTACAGAAACAATATCAATTCTTATACGATGAGAAGTGGTATGCAGAACGGTACGATGAGGTCGTTTTCATTCACGGAAAAAATGAGAGGGTCTGCGGACGGTGTGAGTACAACACCGGAATTCGTAGAAAATCGTACGCAGCAAGTTCAGACGGGGTCATATGGGCCTGACGGTAGACCACCTTCAGATCATATATATTCTTCTATAGATTCCGACTATTCGTCGTTAGAGCTAGGTGCAAACAATCCTAATAGAAGACGAGAGTTTAGGCACTGGCCACCTCCCCCACCACTGATCGACACTCAGTCGTCAGGTCAGGCCTATCTTGTCTAGTCTATGCTTCTCATAAAACTCATGTAAACTCATTTAGTCAAAGCTTCATTGTGAATATTTGTATTAATCGCAACGCGCGCTTTACCAAATAATTAAGATTTTAATCTATTTTTGTAATTTCTCGCCGTTACAAAGGGCGTTTCATAATGTTGGTGTAAATACATTCTATAAGACTGCTGTAGAAATATTATGTGAATTTGTATATAGATTGTAAATAAATGTCCATATAAGTCACGAGTATACTATTTATGTATTTTAATAAAGCCATTGTGATAATTTTGCTATAACCTATTTTTTATTTTAACCCTTTACTAAAACACAGTTTTTATGAACTGCAGGGTTACCATGACATCTTATAGCAGTTCTTATTCCTGTGTGAGAAAGAGATGGTGCTAGACACTCTGTATAGCTCTGTCTCTTTCCCTCAGTGGAATAAGTTCTGCTTTAAGACGTCATGGTAGGGTAGCTGTACCATGTTCTATGGAGAGTACTTTTCAAACATATTAATTCAATGACAATGATTTTTTTACTTATAAAGGTGGTCATGACTCACTCATCTCTAGTGGCAATAAAAAACAACAAACGTTGGTACACAACACCACAAAATGTTGCTCCATTGTTTCACAATATATACTAGATCAAAGTTCACAAATGAAAACAAGCTGCAAATCTTTCTCTCTACGATTGGACATTTTCACTTTCTCTTTGGCGGAATTTCAGAGAGAGAAACCTAATATATTGTCCTCTGTATACCTTTAATGAGTAGTGCCAAACTCGGAGTCGTTATTTGGAACTTGTTAATGATTGACCATACATCGAATTTAGACCCTGTCAGTCAAATTATGGCTGTGAAAAACAGTATGTTGATGTTGGTGAATTTGTATGGCTTCCAAGTGGTGTCTCTGAGTATGCACATAGTGACTACATTGTTGAACTGGGTTAGTGAAATAACAAAACAAAAATGTTCATGAGCTGCCTATGTATGCTTTTTAATAATTATTGTCAAAAATATAACACTGGCAGCTTTTAAATGTGCTGTTTTTTTTTTGTTTTTAACAGTGAAGTCTGCCCTTAAGAATACTCTTACTTACAAGTAAGAGAATACTCAAATTCACACACACACACTTGCACTCATAAACTATATTTATTTCTATATTTGCAATAAATATACGACTTCACACATTATCGCGTGTATGAACACAAAGAAATGTAAACAACGTTTATAATCACGCCAAGAAGGGGGATTGTATAAGCAGATATAATGGTAATGTTAATAGTTCGCTTTGGTAAGTATGAGTCATATTTAGATTGTTAACAGTGCTTATCAGTTGCTGAAAAATATTCACAACTTAGGCAAGTCCGTTTTCACAAACCTATAATTAATATAATTGGACTAAAGTTGAGTAGTAGTTATGATAGGTACCTAAATGATTGCCTAGATAAACGATTTCGAAGCTCAACGCAATACCGAAAGTTAAAATTCCAACAGCGCAGTAATATTTAAGCAATTATTTAGGCGTCGCTTAGTGTCAATAAATTAATGACAATATTTAGTAGATACCTGTTATAAAGTTCATGTGGAAATAATTTGCAGCAGCTTTTGGGCTTATCATAGCTAAAAATCAACCAATGCCTTGTGAATACGACGCAACAATATGACGGCACGGTTGGCGCAGTGGCTGAGCGATTGACTGCTGCGATGCGTGATTTGGGTTCAATTCCCGCACGGAACACGTGTTTATATGTTAGTATGGTAGTTGTTTCGGGTTTGGCTGTTTGTGTATGTGGTAAATGTTTGTAAACGCACCCACGATACAGGAGAAATTCCTAGTGTGGGGCGACGTTTTTTTTTTTAAATAAATACAATATAACACGGGGTTGCGGGTTGTTTGAAAGAGATACCGCGGCCCCGGAACATAAAGGGCAAAAGACAGAACATGGGTGAGGTTTAGTCAGTAAAAATCTCACACTCCGCCCAGAGGGAGGGAAGTTATTTGATGATATCCCACCCAAAAAAGCGGCTACTTTTATTAAGCCACGAGCTTATTTTTCACACCACCAAGTAAAATAAAAGCTAATAATGTGAAGCATTCCGCTTACATTTCATACAAAATTACAAACAAAAGTGCGTGTTAATTTGGATTAGACTTCGCACTATTTTGTGTACAAACTTTTGTAGCTCACGCACTAGTATAACCTCATTGGACACGAAAACGTTTCGTGCAAGTTCGAAGGTTTTTCAACGAAAGAATGCAGTATTTTTACCATGTAAGTATAACTAGGCTGTTTACTTGGTACATTTTATTTTCTCCTTTTTCCCCCGCTCTGGGCGGAGCGGGGGTGAGTGTCAGACTTGTACTGACTAAAACCCACTTAGCTCCTTCCATTGCCCTTTATGTTCCAGGGCCTCGGAATCTCTTTCGAATAGCCCGCAACCCTGGAAAAGAATCCACTATTGTGGAATATTTTAATGTCAAATCACAACAAAAATTACACAAAGATTCATTAAAAAACTTAATTCGTACACAATTTCGTAACTTTCAAGAATTAGCCATTACACTCAACTTTATCTAACACAATCTTCAGAGAAAAAAGATAAGCTCCCAAAATGTTTGCATTAAATCTCACGAAATTAAAAAAAAACAATGGACTTAGAGGCACAGGAAAGCTACCTGCAGCCAAATCTGACAAAGCTTGGCAAACGTGACCAGAATAACACGGTCATCTCTTCCATATCATAATCGCAGTGACTCGCCCACAGAATTTTAAAATTCGAGCCTTCCTTGTATAACCTCAAAGGGAACTTGCGCGTAATCACATTAATTTATACGTTATTATTTTAGGACATATTTTTTTTTAAATAAAGTTTTGTTTGTGGTATTGATGAAAGAAAAAACATTGATGAATTTTTTGAACATGACATTTTTTTGAGCGGTCGATCTTTAGGTTAAGCCGCGCTTGCCTAGGTTGGTCTGTGGATGGGTGACCACCCGTTACATACCGAGTTTCCTCCGTGCCTCGGAAAGCACGTTAAGCCGTTGGTCCCGGCTGTCATTTGTAGATCTTTGACAGTCGTTACAGGTAGTCAGTGTCCCGAAAGTCTGACAACCAGTCTTACCAAGGGGTATCGTATTACCCAGTACTAACGGGGTTGTGGAGGTCAGATAGGCAGTCGCTCCATGTAAAATACTGATATTCAGCTGTATCCGGTTAGACTGGAAGCCGACCCCAACATAGTTGGGAAAAGGCTAGGCAGATGATGACATTTTTTTGAGCGATGGGATATAAGATAAGATATGAAGAATTTCTTTGATTGGTTGATATTTTATTGTGTTTAAGATTTCAGTTTAAAATCACAGTTTGCTATTGATTTATAATAAATAACCCTTTTTATTAATTAAACGAGTTTTCTCAATACTTTGGAAAGCACGTTGAGACGAATGCTAAAGACCATAGACTACCTTTTACTTAAAGGCAAACGTGAAACCATGAAACCTGAAAGGCTCTGAAAGACAACCAGTGTTAAGTACTAATCGTATTACCCAGTACTAATTTACTTCTCAATCCATACAATAACCCGTCAACAACCCACAAAAATGAAACAATAGACATTTGCCCAACACACGTAACACCCGCTAAAGAATTAATAAATAATAATAATAAATATCTTGGGACAACTCACACACGGCTATCTGATCCCAAGCTAAGCAGAGCTTGTGTTATGGTAACCAGACAACTGATATACATACTTATATAATTCATAAATACATACATATTATAGATAAATCACACCCAGACACAGAACAAACAATCATGCTCATCACACAAAGTTTGTCCTGGGTGGGAATCGAACCCACGACCTCCGGCTCAGCAGTCAGGGCCACTAACCACTAGACCAACAGGCCCGTCGAATTCAGAGCAAAACCAAGCAAGCAGACCTCTTTTGACGTGCTTGATGGCCGAATTAACACTACAACTCTTTTCCCGTACACGTCCCTTTCCTTGAATCATAATTCAATCAAATCGATCCAGCCGTTTAGTTGCAGTATAGGATTGAAACATTCTTCATTGGTGCTCATCTCCTATTGGCCTTAGCGTGATTATATATAGCCTTCCTTGAAAAATGGGCTATCTAACATTGCAAGAATTTTTCAAATCGGACCAGTACTTCCTGAGATTAGCGCGTTCAAGCCAGCAAAGTCTTCAGTTTTGTATTTTTAGTATAAAGATTCACAAGCTTCTGTAAATGTCTAGGCTCCTGATACATTATTTCCGTTTGTTAAGACATTGGGGGCTAGTCGGTCATGGCCAATTTAAATATGCAACGCATTAAGTAGTGCTAGCCTGGTAGGTCATCTGCTACTAGTACATTAGCCTATTTAGATCTATTAAATTTTATTGGCTGGGAAGATTGTCATGGTGATAATTTGTGTGTGGTCTTTAGGAGTAAATTAGCATGACAAATTGATTTCACCCATGGAAGCGAGTGGACTATTTTGTTTGTTTGGTAATAGTTATTTTATCAAGCCATCAAATGATTGGCTTGCCTTCGTGATTGTTCATCGTAGAGTGGTCATTAAAACAAAAAGTATGCGTATGGAATTGTTTGTGTCGACCGAGTTAGTATTAGGTATATACAAAATAAATAATTTATTATCATATATGCCATAAGATAAAAAAAAACCGGCCAAGAGAGTGTCGGGCCACGCTCAGTGTAGGGTTCCGTAGTTTCCCGTCCGTCACAATAAGTGTTCCCACTTATGAGTTTAAAGGTGGAGGAGCGTGCAATGTTGCACGTTCCGCAGTAGGCGCTCCAACAGTTTTTGTACAAAAAAGACAAAAAGTTGTACAATATACAACTTTTTATCTTTTTTGTACAAAAACTGTAGTGTCAATCAAGTTCAAAATGATTTTCCTAGAAAGTCCTTATAAAGTTCTACTTTTCAGATTTTTTTCATATTTTCTAAACTTATGGTTCAAAAGTTAGAGGGGGGGGGGGGGACACATTGTTTTTTACTTTTGGAGCGATTATTTCCGAAATTATTAGTGAAGCTGTTGAATAAGAAACTTTTTGGTGTTGGTACTATTATGCCTACAAGAAGATTTTTCCTGCTAACAAATTTCCACAAGATCGAACTATGGCTTTAGGTGAAAGTACTTGCGCAATGACTAACTCTAACATTTCAGTTTCTAAATGGAGAGATCGAGGAAAAAAAGCTGTTTGTGTTGCTTCAAATATGCACAATCCAAGCAAGAAAGGATTTGTGCGCCGTACTAATAGTCGGGGTGATAAAGAACAAGTTGCATGTCCAAATGCTATAATTGATTATAATAAGTACATGGGAGGAGTAGATAAATTTGACCAGTATATGGCATCTTATAATAAATCGTGGAAGTCACGACGTTGGTGGATGAAAATCTGGTTTTACATGATAGAAGCGGCGATCGTCAATTCCTACATTATTTATAAGGATACCTGGTCGAAGGCTCATCCTGGTGGTACAAAACCCATGACTCACTTGATGTCCAGGAGTAAACTAGCTGATGAACTTATAGGAGATACAAAACCTTTGCTTCCCTTTCGAGAAAATGCAGAGAGCGATCACAAGCTTATGAAATCATCCAAGAAAAATTTGCGTAGATGTAGATACTGCAGTACCGCGTCTAAGCCAAAGAGAAGTGTCTATGAATGCGTCCAATGTGATGTAGCCCTATGTGTAGAATGTTTTGTACCATTCCATAATGAAGGGAAAATTAAAAAACGTAGTTGATCAATAATTGATAATACTTAAATGTTTGATTGTGATAAGAAAAATTAAAAGTTATGTTTTAGAAGAAAAATTTTATGTTAATTGATGACTGATTGTTCTATGTAGCATAATAATTATGTTCTATTATTAAAGGCTAAGGAAATTCATAATTGAAGTCTTCTTGTTTTATCCCTTCACAAAAATAATATAGATTTCTTTAGTGTCCAGTTTACTGGCCAGTGATCTTGCAGTGATGGTTAGTGATGCAGAACGTACAATGTCCAGTTTACTGGCCATATGTTTTTTGTGATTTTCTCGAAAAATAACGATTTTCAGGTTTTTTTTCAAAAACATGTCATTATGATTTACGGCACAGAATGTATATGTATTACCAAATATTAGAAATTAAAAAAAAAGTTTGGGTGTGCGTTAAAGGGTCATGGAAAATAATAAAAATAATTGCTTATAATTTTTTGTCGTCACTTTGAATAAATAGGAACACTTTTTTATGACAATAGGATTAGACGAAGATTCATTCTCATAGACAATTTGTAGTAATCTCACGCTGACATTCATCCGGTACCATAGGATAAACACAAATGGAACTAATTGAACTTAGTTCTGACGGGAGATCGGGTTATGGACGCAGACAATTGAATCTAGGGAATTAACCTGTGAGGTATAGATACTCCAGGCTATATAATCTTGCCTTCATGGGTGTGTGTGAAACAATCTCATCGAATCCCGGTTCACACTGACTATTTACTGTATCTGTGGCAGAAATCCTTACTAATATTATAAAAGCGAAAGTGAGTTTGTTTTTTACGTCTTCACACCTAAATGGCTAAACCGATTTTGATGAATTTTGGTACAGAGATAGTTGGCATCCTGGAGACGGACATAGGCTAGGACGAAAAAAGTGAGACATGGGGAAGAAAAAGGGAAGAAAAGGGAAAACTTAGCTTTGCTATTACAATAAATAAGACGCAACGGCAAAAATTACAGGTAGCAGGTACCTGCAAATCAGGAAAGGGAAAATGTGTTACCCCGAATTTAATGCGAGCGCAGCCGCGGGCAAAAGCTAGTAAATTATATTCAAAGGTCAGACCAGCTCATTTTAATCAAATTGAATAATTTAATTTTGATTTAAATTAACATAAGTACTTCTTTGTAATTTTAATCGAAAAGATTTTTAAACTTAAAGCATTTCAGCATGCATCGTGCAACTCTCCCATTCACTGTCATTGTATCACATTGACGCCTGTTGAGGACCCAAAGGGTCCAATCATCAAATAACTTCCCCATTCTGGGCTGAGCGGAAGGAATGTCAGTCTTTTACTGACTAAAACCCACCGGTGTTCCTTCTTTTGCCCTTTATGTTCCGGGGCCGCGGTATTACTTTCGCACAACCCGCAACCCTGGCAGAGGGGAGCCAAAAGCTTTTGCAGAGCTGTATGATTTGGTAAATGTCGCCATTTATCATTAAGTACCATGAGAATCTAGACAAGATCAAGACAAAATCTAGAAAAATTCAAGGACACTATCTGACCTTGGGCATGCTCCTCGACTATCAGACCAAGGAGGCCGGTTTCATGTTAAGTAGCCTAAATTTTTTTGATTAAACTCAAAGCATTAATTTCAATTAAACCATTACCCGGCACGGGCCATTACTTTTGGAAGTCAAAAAGAAAAATGTGAAGCTGCAGTCTCAGTTACAAGGCATAATGTTTTGTGAAAGTGCCGCGGTTATCATTCATAATATATCATTTCAAGAAGTAAAATGGGCAAGGATCTCTATGGATATTCTTTTCAATCATAATATTTTGACAAGATCATGGTTACATCATTCATGTTGAGATCATAGGTGCCAGCCCCTATGCAAAGTAAAACGTGTCGAAAAATGAGTTTCATTTCCGGAAATTATCAATAATAATTACAATCATTAAAATTAATTAAATTGAAATGGGGAAAAAACTATGTTGGAGTGTTTTATTTAAGCGCTAAGAAATTCTCTTTTATCGTTTACAAACAGCCAGACCCGAAACAACTATCTGTACGTCATACAAATATTTGTTCCGTACGGGGATGGAACCCGCGACACGCAGCGCAGCAGTCGATCGCTCAGCCAAACCGTGCCGTCAGTTATCTTCGTGTCTATCCGGGTGCAGCTGAATACTGGTAATTTACATGGAGAGACTGCCTATCTCATCATCATCTGCCTAGCCTTTTCCCAACTATGTTGGGGTCGGCTTCCAGTCTAACCGGATGCAGCTGAATATCAGTATTTTACATGGAGCGACTGCCTATCTGACCTCCACAACCCAGTTACTATACAGTTACTGGGTAATGCGATACCCCTTGGTAAGACTGGTTGTCAGACTTTCGGAACACTGACTACCTGTAACGACTGTCAAAGATCTACAAATGACAGTCGGGACCAACGGCTTAACGTGCTTTCCGAGGCACGGAGGAAACTCGGTATGTAACGGGTGGTCACCCATCCACAGACCAACCTAGGCAAGCGCGGCTTAACCTAAAGGTCGACCCGAGCGGCTGCTATTATTTAACCACGAGCTCCTCCCGTAGGGAGACTGCCTATCTAATTTCTGGAATTCGGTAATGGTTGAAACATTTTTTTTTAAAGATTTTCAGGACAAACACAATTATGATTCAAAGATAACACATCCTACACAAAACCATATCAGCCAGTCAACAGGAAAAATGACTCATAATAAAATAGACCATAGGTGACACACATGTGACGAGTCCCATAAAAAATCTACCACGATCCAGTTCTCACAAGACGTGTGTATGAGTAATGACTTCTACTAATAAATACGAAATTACTGGCTGGCGCCCGCGGCTTCGCCCGCGTAATCATAAAATAAAGTATCCTATGTGTTATTCCAGCCTATAATCTACCTCTATGCCAAATTTCATCAGGATCCGTTTAATAGTTTTTTCGTGGAAGTGGATTTCGGGAAGGAGGAACATACATGATGTATGTTCCAAAAGTAAAGTAAATTTTGTGAGTATGGATGTACTATATGATACATCCATACTCACAAACTTTCGCATTTATAATATAAGTAGGATAAGATGATTCAAATTTCGTTGGCGATAAGGAAATACCAGTTATTGATAAGGATAATATTATTATACATGATGCAAAAGCAAATGTTTGCTCAACTGATTCAGGGCTTCAATTAACCGATACTTACTTGGATTTATTTGTCATAAGTTTGTTTAGGAGCGATATTGATTTGTTGATTGCTGGGTAGTTTGTTCCGCCACTTCTTCTTCCCAGCTAAAACACTAGGAATTGGCGAAGGGTTGGCGTTTTGAGGGACTGTCTTGTGTAATGACGTTGAAAAATTACTGACCATCAGCCTAGTTTGAATAAATGACTTTTGATTTTGATATTTATTGTTTACCACACTCGAATACAGTCCAAATACTCTGTTTTATTTTTCGATATTTTTGTAACTACCACTCTAGTCCTGTAAGTGGAATAGCAACAAAAAAAACCTATCAAAGAGAATTGAAAATTTTGTTTGCTTTTTTTATCTATTTTTCAAAGTGTGAAGTGCCAGTGTCGCTTGGATTAACATAACTTTTGTTCATAATAAGCACACAAGTAGGCTCAAATCTAGTACACTAAGAAAACAAAACAAAAAGAGTTAAACAGACATTCATGGTTCACACTTATATAGGGAACTTCTGTATGAAGTAATACAGACCATAGTATATATAAATGTGTCCGGTCATGGACTAGCGATATTCTAGATACTTTTGTAACGAGTGTTTTAATCAACTAAGGTACTGTGGGTGATTAACGCCCACCTAACATTAATTTTAAATAGTTTTGGTATTTAAATGAAGAAGAAAACAAACAACTTTCTAATCAAATGATTGTTTATTTGTACCACAGAAAATGACACATTACAATGAGTTTTACTCAAAATACTCGTTGATATCAAGCTTTTTAAAAAGCTCTATTTTGGGCGTTATTAAAATGTATGCGTCTATTGACGCCCGTTTTATAAACTAGGCTTTAATTATGAAACTAGGCTCAAAACAAAAAGAAAAAATCTCACAATCAAAATCTCACTTTGTATTATCGTGATTACACTAAAAATAAACAAATAAAATCAACATTTAAGATAGACTTTGTTCAATTTAACAATACACCTAATATCACATGGTATCTTTGTATTTAGTAATATTTAAGGAACTTTTTGAGAGTTTTCAAATTACATATCATGAGCACTTTGCGTACTAATCGTTTTTAGGGCAGAATGAAGATAATCTTTTTATGTTCACTCGGCGCAATTACACCGTCAGCGGGTAATACCGCCCGGAGGTAATAAGATACTCGTCAAAGAAGTTCGACTATTCTTTCAAACAAGTACTAAATCATTATATAACAATTACTTAAACTAAAATTGTAGTAGTAGGTAGTCATAATAAAATATGTCTTACAATATTCAGTCTGAACTTACAATTTTCAGTCTTATACAAACTTATACTTATTCGTCGCGGAATGTTATACTTAAGAGATATGGCTCGCTGACTTAATTTTCCTTTTCTAACAGATCTCAAAGCGGCTTTTAATAATCATCTTCTGACCAGGATTCTCCTCTCTTTTTACGAGGTGACATCTTGATATCTAAAAATAAATAAAATAACATAATGACATAATTACATTTATATATATATATATATATATAAATTAATATAATTCTTACTTTTATGAAAATAAATATTGGGGTTCATATTGCTTGCGTTGATAATAAAATTAAAGTTCAATCAATGAATACTTTTTTTTTTTTAAATGCATTAAATGTGACGAAATACTAAACTTATTAAACAAACGTATTTTTTAAGTAGATATTAGTAGTTTCTGAAATTATAAATGCTAAATGCTATGCTAAATCTATGTCTATGGTTATAGCGCCCATGTAGTCTAAATAGCGCCCAACTGTTATTATAACAGGCGTTATTTACCACCTGGGCGTTATTAGCTGACACTGATTCAAATGACACGTTTATGGGATAAAAAATAGAAATCGACACCAAATATTCAAGCAATAGTGAACTAAGTTTATCTTGCTGCAAGTAAATCTTAAATATTAACCCAAAACGCAAAGAAAACACATAAAAAACTTACGATTTCGTTACGGTACGTCTTATAACAGCGTGGTACGTGTCCGATCCTGCCGCAACGTGGCATCACACTGCCACGCATAGTGGCGTGAGCGCGAGGCCGCTCGCCTCGCGGTTTCTTATTGGTTCATTCTATGTGTGCGTGGAATATCAACTGAATAGTTCTTTATTTAGTATGTTTTCTGCTACCCGGGCGCAGATAGACAACGGGCGTTAATCACCCACCCTACCTTATTACGATACACACTTGGGTCTAATTCACTTCCCCGCTTTTTGGCAGCCATTTTAAGATTTTCTCTATGCGTGTACAAAAAATAATCATATCTCTCAAAGTGTTGGTCTTACTGAGACGAAAATAGGTTTATTCAGAGGGCAACAATATTGTCTATCGTTTAAATTAAGAAATGATGAGCTTACATTTTCGTAACTTTAGAAAACAAAATTAAAGTCCAAAAAAGTATGCAAATCAACGAAAGTTTTTTAAACTTTTTTTGAGAAAAAAAGTCGTTTTTTTTAATAAATAAATTTGAGTACTAGAATGTTTGTTATAAAGTTATATTCCGTGACCGGACACATTGTAGAGTGACAGTAACAATATTTTTTTTGTTATTATAATGATGTTCTAACAATGATAATATTTATCAGTTCGAATTTAGAACTGAAACATCTTTTATTCAGTTTTGCTCCTAGTTTCAGATCACCTCCATTAATTACGAATATAATTATTCCAACGTCGAACAAACATTCAAATGCTTAGTCATCTTTCTTACACGAATGCTAGTGTGGCCTATTTCCACTCCCGCTCACATTGCGGACGTTGTCATTAAGAATTACTGTGGGAGAGTTGTTGAAAGCTGAACAATTTTATGTGACATTTGTCATACAATGATACTGGCCATTAACACCCACTCCTTCACTTATTTCATCAATTAGAGTATCACACCCACAGAGTCTGATAGTTATTAACGTATTGTTTATTTGTCGACCCCATAAGCGAATAATTGCTTAATATCATTTATTTCGTCTTTATTCTTTTGGTTTCATACTTTCTTTGGTTGTGTGTTATAATTGGGTGCATGTATCTTGTTTCCAGAGTTATTTTATTCTTTTATAGTTTCAAACGTAACCATCTCGTCTGTCTTTCAAGACCCTTTATCTCAGGAACGCGTGGAGGTATTGAGTTAAAATAAAAATCATATAATCAAATTTGTGGTACCTTAGAGGTGTGTTAAAATCAACCCTCTAAGTCTACGCAGTCACAAGATACGGCCGTTTATATCGCGAATTTGTATGGAACCCTCGGTGTGAAAATCTGACCTGCACTGTTTTTTTTTCCAAATATGTTACTTTGGCTATCATTTTAGAAACCATTATTGCGTAAGTACCTATGCAGTATGTTATCAAATCAGTATGTGAATCAAAAGAACATAGAATTTACATAATAACAATTTAGTTTATTCTAAATCCCCACTTTTATTAGAGATCGTCCTTTAAAGGCCTTCTTTCTCTTTTATTATTTAATTTAGTCTGAAATTATTTCTGTTACCAAAATTACTACAACTTGTACATTCACATTACATTTCATTTGTTTTTTTAATTGCGTTACTGATTACAGCATCCCACTCAAAATCAACTTGTACAAAAAGTACGGATATCGAAAACCATTGTCTTCAATATTCACAGTAGCAACATTCTCAAAAGGCATAACAGTAAAAAAAGTTTCCAAATACCCATAAAACACATGGAAAGGTTATGACTCATTGTTGACTCCCTATTGACATAAATACGGTAGTCGTAATAAAACGGTCTTAGAACCATGACATAAATTCTCCTAAGTATCTCTCTGTACCTTTTGTTATATTTTTTGTACCATAAATATCACGCAAAATGTTTACTTTGTCTTATTCTTAGTTTTTATAATCCTCTTTGTTTTTAACAATGGGCTCATGTTGATTGACATTCTTGAAAAGCTTTACTTGAGATATTGCTGTCAGCAGGTTTTTATTGTTGGGTAGTTTCGTTATGTTACTTAACTAAAACCTTTGTCTTTTTATGAGCAATGCCATGGTCCATACATGAAGAAATTTACAAAAGGTAAGGCGTACTGGTTTAGGACATATTTGAAATCGCATTATCAGTGTTTTATTTTTTACTATTATGTTAGGCAATGTCCTCATTCCCTTCTTTCCATATCTTGCGGATATCCGAAGCTGTGGTCTAGTCTTTTTTCGTCTTCGCTGGGTCTTCTACATCGTCTGGTTCTACCCATTGTAATATTAGTTTTCTCCAGCACTTGTCTGACATTCAACACAACATACCTATACAGCCTTTCAGCCTATCAGTTTTTTCACCTACATCGGCAATTATATTACTTTCAAAATCTTTTCCTTTCTTTTAAATAATTAGTTTCGCCAATCTCATGATGGTGTACGAGTGGTATAAATGTTAAGTTCGTGCCTGTCGTCGTTAGTTACGGACTCAACAAGACCAAGACATGTATGTGTATGATGCCCATTAAATTGTACCAACCTACGCACTACAACATCAATCGATTTAACATCAGCCTCATAAACTATCAACTAGCTTGACATCACATTTTATAGCTCATCCATATCAGGTGCTATAAACAATGTACTTAATGACCACATTATTTGTAATCAATCCGCAAAACATCATGACCTTTATAGTAACATTAACTTAAGATACAATTTCGCATTACACTGTAATCAATCAAGGCAAACTTAATCCGCATTTAAACGTACAATGTAACCGCTAACGATGTCTCTATGATATCATCGTGCTATGTCGAAATAATTACCTTTATGGGTGTTTGATTATATGCGAATAACGTGCCTGCTTCAATTATATCATTCCTACGCGCGAGATTACAGAGGCTGCGCAAATATATGTGGATAACGAAAATAGAATAGATGCGGTAAGTGAAAATTCTGGCTGTGGTAGATTACACAGCAACAAATGTTAATATATCATACTAGTACTTACAAGTCTAAAAGTACTTTATCAGACAAAAAATATTCGTGTCTCTTATTTTAAGGGTAATAAACAAACATCTAGAGTTTAATGAGCGTGTACTGAAACAAAAACAATGCCACCTTTTTTTTTTTTTTTTTTTTTTCGGGTGGTAAATCATCCAATGACTTCCCCCGCTCTGGGTGGAGCGGGGGGGCATGTCAGACTTGTACTGACTAAAACCCACCCATGTTCCTTCTATTGCCCTTTACGTTCCGGGGCCGCGGTATCTCTTTCGAACAACCCGCAACCCCGGCAGGCGGAGGCTCTGGCAAGCCCCTCTGCTTTGCTGACTCTCTTTGAGGCGCGCGTGAAACACAAACGCGCCGTCGACACGGCCTGTCGTCAATCGACGGACGGACGGTGAACTACCCATTGCTCACCGCCCACAGGCCCGCATCTACGGTGGCCGGAAGTCGTCTCGCGGCGCCCGGCGCCCTGGGCGTCTCCCGCGCCGGCTGGATTGGGCAGATGTTCTCTCCCTCAAACGCCCGGCCACCTCCTTCGCTAGCATTACTGCTTCGCAGAAGGTGGTGACCGCTTCCCATTCTCTCTCGCTCCGGACCATGGCCTGAACCAGGGCCGGACGCGAGAGATCGCCGCCGCCGATCGCCTCCACGAGGGCACGGCGGTGCTCCGCCCAAGCTGGGCAGATCGCCACTGTGTGCTCCACCGTGTCCTCCGGGCGATCGTCACAATGGTGACACCCGGGTGCTTCCTCCCGCCCGATGATGTGCAGGAACCTCCCGAAACTTGTCAGGTGGTAGGTGAGGACGCCATGACGCCTCTCCAGCCACTCCTCAAAGAGGGGACTTACCGCCGCTATTGTGGCGTGCCCTGCACGGGGTTGCGACAGTCGCTCTCTCCATGCCACCATGAGATCGCACCGGAGGTCTGCCCGCCAAGCGGCAACTTGCCGTGGCAGCGGGTTTTCCCCCCGGTGTAGTGCCTCCGCGCGCCACTCAAACAGGCGCGCGAGGACTATCGCCTCCAGATAACAATGCCACCTTAGATGGAAAAAACAAAGTAGTCAAGATGCTTTGCTACCCTTTAAAAATAATAATAATGAAGCAGTGGTTTGCTCTTTGTTTAGATTAAGTCATAAATAAAAACTTATTCTTAGACATTCAAAGTCGTTTGTTTTTATCCACGTGGCATTGCGTAGATAATTATAATACGACACAATTGGCGCAGTGGCTGAGCGGTCGACTGCTGCCCTGCGTGTCGCGGGTTCGATCCCCGCATGGATCAAATATTTACTGTTTGTACATGTGTGTTTAAATGTTTGTAAACCCACGATACAGAAGAAATTCCTAGTGTGGGTTAACGTTTTTTTTTTTAAAAAAAAAAGAGTAAAACACTTAGAAAAACACGTCAATAATAAAATCATTGTTGAACAATTAGGTAGCTTCACAATCAGAAGAATTAGTAGAATCATTCTCCTGCTCTTATCCCAAGTAATTTGGGGTTGCCGCACCATGTCATCTCCATACTCCTCCATTATTCGTCATGTTATCGGACACCTCCTTTCTTGTCATATTCTTCGGAAGAATATGTCAAGAAAGAAGGATAGAAGAGGAAGGCCAAAAAATTATCATTTCTGGGACTATGGGATCAAGGATGGACTATGGGAAGATTTTCTTCCCATAGTCCATCCTTTTTTTTGGCCTTCCTCTTCTATCCTCCTTTCTTGTCATATTCTTCCGAAGAATATGACAAGAAAGGAGGTGTCCGATAACATGACAGAAATGATAGTAATAACATATCGATAGTACAATTACAAAATGGAAAATCTTTTCTAATATTAAATATCTACACTTAAATAGTAATTCTAGACACTAATTAAACTATCACAAACGATTTACCAACTAAAACATGGCCTCAAACAGCTAAACTTTGAGCACAAACTTCAAATTGAATAATATCTCTAATTAATCAAATAATTGTGGCAAAGACATTGAAGGACGCTTGTAATTCGACGACTACATCACAGTAGAACATTATCTGGAACCTGATTGATAACACTTAGTTAATGGGAATTTCAGAATGAACAATCCGACTGAACGTTACGACTATCTGTTTGTAATTGGCGCACAAACAAAGATCTCTGTGTTCGCGGCATTAATTACACGTTTGAGAGACGTTGTAATCATAACATGAATACGTGTTTCGGTAATGCATTCGGATAGGTATTTGACTAGGCATCCTTGTTTGCTGATGATAATTTGAGTCTTTAAGTTGAATTGTTAACTAGGTTTACTATTATGTTATCCTCGGCTTGAGAGTTGCTTCGTGTGTTTGCACGTTTCCATGAAATTGTAACATACTATGACATGTGTGTAATGTAATGGCGTTTGAGTGTAATGTTGGTAATTAGGAAAATTGAGATTTGAGATTAGAGTTTAGAGTCACAATTGGCTAGTAGCTGGTGCTACTAACGTTATAGCAATAACCTCTTTTTAAAATGATTAGGAAAAATTTACTGAGGTTAATTCATTCGATAATTTATGTTGGCGGAAGGTGAGTTGAGCTAAAGAGAAAATAATAGATATATCTACGATGATTCATGTTGTTTTGTAATTAATATTGTGTAACACAATTTCATTTACGATAAACCTATTGAACATTACGGTAATAATTGTTCCGTACATGTCAATAATAAATAATCAGTCCCACACAATGCGTTACTGTTGCAACTGCTCAAACTCAATTTTGACCACTTCAATATCTTCATTTTCGCTTACGACATTCCCATCTGATTTACCATCATCAGTTCATCACGCAATAGTGATGCACGACCCGATTTGAAACTTTGTAGTATCGATACAATATTATGCAATACTCCGATATTTTAGTTTCAAATAAAGTACCGTTATCGGAATGAATCGATCTTATCGTAACTAAATTGTCATAAATTAAAAAGCAAAAGGAGAAACTAAGCAAAACTGGTTTTTGCTATAGTATCTTAGAAGAATTAATAAGTACTTACGTACAATCGATACTTGCATCTGTATCGATAAAATTGCTAGTACGTGCATCCCTATCACGCATCCATTCATTAGGTAGTTGTAAGTTGAACTTTAATGACGTTGATTTTAATTACACAATGGCCCAACACTTCATTAAATTGTCACTCACGATGGTTCTTTTCGTAATAATCTCTAACGTCTGACGTAATAACGTTCCTACTGACTTTTGACATCAATGTGAGTTATTGACTTTTGAAGACGCGTTCATTTGAATTGGATAGACTGTTTGAGCCTTCTATGGTTTCATTGTATTTCGAGTGTTCTATTTTAGGATTAAGTAAGTGTAGTCACTTCATAGGTAATACGTGTAACGTTTGTTTTTGTTTTATTTGGAATACGTTTAACTTGAGACATTGGTGCCGATTCTACTGAACCATTGGATTAATTTAGACTAAGATTAAAATAATCACATCTTATTTTATTTAGGGCCGGAATTTCAATCGTCAGTTAAGTTTTATCCGACGAATAAGTTTGTCATTTTGACAGTTTTTTTAAGCACAATATGTCAAAACTGCATATTTACTCTTTAGATAGAGAAAAGTTATTTAATGATTGTAAAATCGGCCCTTAACACCATTTTAGTCGCGATTTAAGATAGTCTCAGTCAATATTTTTGGTGAATAAGTCAATTTCATAATAGTGAGATTGCGATTTTCTCTCATTTTAGTAACAAACTATCATTAATGCTGTCAAACTATCATATAGTTTAGATGTGTTATCTTAATCAATTTCAAAATATAAGGTCGTTTGACGGTCGTTTGGAATAAACTACATTTTAGTGATTTTCAGTTTAGTTTGTGACAACAGAATCGACAACAATTTCTTCCATCTCATCTTCAGACTGGTTTTATTTAATGAGTTAAAGTGATAGGTGCTTTTTTGATTAGCTTTGTGCAAAACAAAGCAAAACTATCACGATTTATTTTATCTTCAGACTTATAATCTCTGCCATCCTTATCCTTACTAATATTATAAAAGCGAAAGTGTGTTTGTTTGTTACCTCTTCACACTTTAATGGCTAAACCGATTTTGATGAATTTTGGTACAGATATAGTTGGGAACCAGGAGACGGACATAGACTATTTTTTTTTTAAAAAGAGTGGGATATGACGGAGAAAGAGGAAAGAAACGGGAAAACTTAGCGTTGTTATTACAAATCAATAAGGCGCTACCGAATTTAACGCGAGCGAAGCCGCGGGCAAAAGTTAGTCGTTAATAAAACTGTCAACAAAATATACAGAGAGTAATAAACGTTACTTTAATAGCCGTAGATAGTACAGCACATGGAGGCGCATGTAAACACAACGGCACCGTATTTTTCTTCCCCATGACGTCACCCGATGCTCCACAATTTCCATAATCGACTCACGAAGCCCATTCTAACCTAAAACATTCCAGTACCAAGCAGTACTTAGTCGTAAACAACGCGTCGTGTTTTTATTAAAATTCCTTTTATAATTTCGCCTAGTTTGCTAACAAGTGGGTCATGGAACTTCTACATAGTTGTCGGCAGTACCACAGGCTTGCCGGACACTAACCGCAAAAGGGGGTATGTGGAGAGATAGAAAATAGTTTTAAAGAGGACTCCATCGGTATTCACTACGGCTGGCAACTGGGAAGCCTGCCCCAGTTCGGATTTCAATTATCCACCTCAACCATTTGTTTGCTGAATGCAAAACGAAACAAACATCGAAGCTCTGAATGTGTTACCAGAAAGAGCGCATATTTTCAAAGGATTTTATCCGCCTGAAGATAAATCTTTGGTTTTTTGTTGTATGGTTTTGTAATTAATTAAAGACTGGTGTTTAGATATTGGTTAATTGTACGTTATGATTAAATCTAAGCTGCATTTATTTACAGAAAGCAGATTTTTTTGCGGATGTGTAATCATCAAATAATTTCGTATCCTCTGGGCGGAGCGGGGGTGTCAGACTTGTACTGACTTAAACCCACCCATATTTCTTCTATTGCCCTTTACGTTCCGGGGCCACGGTATCCCTTTCGAACAACCCGCAACCCCGGCAGGATGTTATAATGCACTGTTTCAGTTCTAGCTCTAGATTAAGACGACTGCAACGTATAATAATCTGTTTACCCTTTTCCAAACTATATTGGGGTCGTCTTACCGGATTCAGCTGAATACCAACCAATTAATAACTAGGTACTACGATCAGGTAGCTTGTAAAGATGTGGATATAGTAAAGTGGGTTGTTTTTTATAGGAACTGGTGTATTGCCCTTAAGAACCCCAAGGCATCCATCGTCCACAATCCAAGCTAGGCAAAGCCAGTTTAACCTTAATATTGACCCAAGCAGCAGTTTTATTTAGCCACACGCATTATGACAATAACCGATGTCTGAAAATATGGAATTTTTCACACTCAAAAAAATTGACACCCGTCAAATCCTCTATCCAAAACTCATTCATCGTCTCTATTATTCTCCATTCTCTTTTTTCTTCTGATAAGATTTTCAAAGCAATCCTTGTCGAAGCAAAGCGTACGCTCAATTGTCAAACTTGTTTATACAACTTTGAACACACTTGGAATAACAATCCTTTGTTGATGGTTCTTTTGAGCCTGCCCGTGACAAACTCAAAGGATTCCCTGCGAAGCGTGTCCACTCGAGATGGGAACATCTGTTATATTAAATTAAATGTCTTCCGTTGGTCGTCTAAATATAGATTTATAATGTCAGATGTAAAGGTGTGCTATGAGGGTGGGCGATAATTTGCAATGTGATGCGATATTGTTTGATGGCATTTCGTACATAATATTTAATAACAGACATGCGTAAAAAAAAAACTTACGCCTTACCTATTTGTTTTGTTTTTGTTTAAAAAAAAAACGTTGCCCCACACTAGGAATTGACGACACCGTTGGCGCAGTGGCTGAGCGATCGACTTCTGCGCTGCGTGTCGCGGGTTCGATCCCCGCACGAAACAAATATTTGTATGGCCTACTGATAGTTGTTCCGGGTCTGGCTGTTTGTGTATGTGAGATTAAATGTTTGTAAACGCACCCACGATACAGGAGATATTCCTAGTGTGGGGCAACGTTTTTTTTTAAAAAGAAAAGAAGAAAGAATTACTCCTGTACCATGGGTGCTTTCACAAACATTTAAACTCACATACACAAACAGCCAGACCCGGAACAACTATCTGTAGGCATAAAAATATTTGTTCCGTGCGGGGATCGAAACCGCGACACGCAGTGCAGGAGTCGATCACTTGGCAACTGCACCAACCGTGTCGTCTTTATTGCAATGAGTGTGATGCTCTGCAGTTCTTGCGGTAGGATACAGCAGACCGTCACTCACAAACTTATTCAGCTTATACTTGCATTGGCTTTCAGATATTACAACAGCCTTTTATGCAAGTCATATCCTGAATAAAATTTTGTTATCAAATCAAAAAAATTAAAGGGATTTTCAGGAACAGTCTATCATGAGGTCGGATAGGCAGACGCTCCGGGTAAAGTCCTCAATCGCATCCGGTTAGACTGAGATTTCACTCCAACATGGTTTAGGAAAAGGCTAGGCTATGCAGATTAATTAATTGATTCAGAGACAGTTTTGAAAAAAAATAGAAGCTAAAAACCGAACGGTAATTTGTATTGAGAAATTAATTATTGGAAGGTCTGGGAACCTTTGCCCAGCAGTGGGACAGAATAGATAAAATGTAAAAGAAGTAATTATTAAACGTATCACGATTAATAATTACTTCTTTTACATTTTATCGTATAACGATTTGTATGAATATTATACTCATAAAGTTATACGTAATGTGGAGTACGTATAGATACCAAAATAAAATATATTTCCCCGAGTGTCGACTAATTAAACAAAACAAACACAAACTCTGCGAAAATTAGATTCTAATTAAAGGAAATGTTCAAGTTTTCCACTGGTACGACACAAGCATTCATTAGTAAGTAAAACGTGTCATTTTGTTCGAAACGGGCTCTGAATACTGGAAAACGGCTAATATGTGGTGAGAAAGGATGCCACGCACGCCGCGCCGTATCGCAGGCAAATGAAATTTCGCACAAATGAAAATTAGATGGTGAAATAATGTACCCATTTAAAGTGTTCAACAAACCGTGAACGAATAATAGTAGCTCCCAAGCAAAAGCACCTAGAATGATATTATAGTAATTAAAACCTAACTACCAGAAAATTTTGTCGTCGAACAATGTTTTTGGTACAACAATGTCATTAAATAAATACTGGAGTTTGCAACCAAAAGACGTGATATTAACCAAATAAAACTGTTCATTAAATTCGTGATTTATGCTTTCGCGGCTTTTATTCATTGCGTTATAAATTCGCCCTCGTTCGAGATTTTACAGCTGAGTCCGGGAGATTTACTGTGGAAATACGTCGATTCCATTTTAGATCATCCCCCGAACGCGTTTGACTTAAAAATACAAAATGAATTTGAATTATATGTAAAAATCCTTTTGTTGGAGTAAAATGACGTCATTTTAATAATTAAAAAAATATTTAGTTAAAGTTTAAACACCGCTGAGAAAAGCAGCCTATTTTAAGTTTTTTTTTTTTGCGGATGGGAATACATCAAATAACTTCCTCCGCTCGGAACCGAGTGTCAGACTTGTACTGACTAAAACCCGCCCATGTTCCTTCTTTTGCTCTTTATGTTCCGGCCCGCGGTATCTCTTTCGAACAACCCGAAACCCTGGCAAGGATAAACAAGGCATTATTCTTATTTTGTGTACAGACGCCTGCACATCAAGCTACTACAATCTGTCAGATTTCTTTGATAGATTTTCGACTTTATTTCTAAAGTATTAGGTTCAAGGTTCATTGGGAAAAATTGACAGTTTCGGGTAGCTTGACCTGCTGGCGTCTGTACAATAAGGTTACTTACGTATAACTCTAAAATGCCAGTGTAATTTCTTTATTTTTTTGCGTGGTAGGGACAACGGAACTTTAAAACAAATGAAGCGTCGTGATCCAAATTAAAACGTTTGACATTCAATGAGCATTAATATAATTTGTTCTGTTCCCTTGAACTTTAAAGGTTAAATAGATGACGTTTGTTACCATAGTACAGTTCAACGTATCTAGGAACTTTCTTTTTTAACAAAGCGTACTATTTACCTTAAAACTCGTTATAATCTCTTGTAAACGAAAAATACTTTTGGAAAACATTTTTAAGCTGCTCGTCTAGCGCGATACAGAAAAGGTGTATGATTGCTTTTTTGCGGAATGGGGGTCAATGTCAACCCACCCGTGTTCCTTATTCTGCCCTTTCATATTCCCGATAAATTGAAAATTTCCCACCTTGCCTCACCAAGTCCCTCAATGAAAACACTTTATGCAAATATGATAAGAGTCCAGACGTGCCTCAATATATTTGACTTTCCGTCTCATCTCATTAACATGGCTATCGTCGAAACATTCCATTCATTATGAACGAGCAAACATTACATTAACAGGTGTGTTAAATGATATCACAAAGGCGAAGGCACACCAACGACAATTATAGTTCTCTATTCGGTTATGTGTACCTGGTACAAATAAAACCAGTAATGGTAGGTTTGTAGAAATTTTCATCACAAATTATGGCACAAAAGCTTCACTGCCATGAATTAACGTTAATTCTATTTAAAATATCTTTCTTCACATAGTTAATTCAAACACAACGATGTCTTAAATTCGTTCTGAGTTCAATAGCGATTTGTAGTGCAAATGGACCTATTGCGTACTTGTAATAGGCAAACATACTAGCGTTTATAAATTACTTTTATAATTACTATTACGTTTAATTATGTATTAATATACTATAAATATATATAAAACGTTACCGATATTAAATTTTAGAGCTAAGCTAAGTTTCTTGATGAAAGTAGGAGTGTCTTAAGACAAACACGTTAGAAACTAATTACTTTTGATTAAAAATATTTTTTTTGGGAATCTCCCAGTTCCACCTGAGTGAAAATAAACACATCATTGCCTTTTATGTTATATTCGAATTAGCAATAGTCTATTTAGATCGTGTTCCGCTGCCGCTTCATCACCCTGCCCTCAACATGTCATCTAATTCATAGCATCGTCAATGTCTTGCTGTGTGGCGAAGTCCTAAAATAATCGTATGAACATCGTCGACTTGTCCACACCTCATAATTTATTACCATCTTCCTCATTTCCAGGTAGTGAAAGTCTTAAACAAAATGGTTGACAATGGGCAAATAAAGGCCTCATCTCATTCTGTGATATGCCCCATTTTTTCCCAGGTTTGTTCTTATCGTCGGCCAATATTTGTTTTTATAACAAGTTAGACTTTGATGACTTAAGTTTGGAGTTGTTTTATGTTGGAACAATGTTAGTCTATTTGGTTGATTTTAATATTAGTTAGGCCTACTCTTGACCACAATGTCGTTCAAAAGACAGAAATGAGGTCAGCAATGGAACGAGGTAACCCAAAAGAAATCGTATCAACTCGCGAATTGAATAGAAAACAGTTTTTGGCGAGTATGTTCAAAAAGATTCACAATAACTGAAGCATCAAACGTTTCCCACTTTCTTCTATAAAAATATCTGTTTCCTTTGACAGAACAAACAGAACTGAACGCATAAAGGCAAATATCAAACCCACATCTCACGCAATTCCAGCCATATTATTTCTGTAAACGTAATAATAAAACATAAAGAACTAAAGGAGAGCAACATAAACGTTTTTACTTTTGTCTCTCTCGAATAATATTGTACATTAGGTACTTCAATATTCACTGTCGCTGAAAAAATAAACCGACTCCGCACGATGTTGGCTCTCAAAACAATTGAGTACCTACCACTGGGTTAGTTTTTTAATGAATAAATTATCTAGAACAATATTGGCGCTTATGTTTTTTATTGTGTTTTGTATTTAAACGCTGTATTAAAAATAGCAAATAGATTCATTAGGTACAATAATATAGTCATCGTTATTTATCTTGAGGGACGAAGCACATGTGACTAGAAGAGTGATGGATCTGAATGTTGACGGATGGAGAGGGAGAAGAAGGCCAAAGAAAATATGGATGAATTGTGTAAGGAATGATATGAAGGAGAAAAGAGAAGAAGAGAAGAGATGCCGTGAAGGCTGACAGGGGAGAATGGAAGAAAACAACGTGTTGCGCCGACCCCAAATCAAATGGGACAAAGGCAGGAAAATTATGATGATCTACCTACGTAGTATGTTTTTGTCTTCATTTAGTAATTTTTAGGTACCTCAAAAGGAAAAAACGGAGCTCTTATCTTTGTCTGTCTGTCTGTCTGCCATAACCTTTTATCTTGGAAACGCGTGGAAGAATCGAATCGAAATTAAAACCAGACTTGAATAAGTCTCCCAAGACTCCCAAGTCCGACTCGTATTTGGCGGTTTTTTTTTTAACATTTGTAAATATTTAGTTATGAATTGATATTACAGTGAGTAAGTTTTAACACTTCAAAATAAATATATTTATATTTAACTAATTTTATCATAGATATTTTATATATAATTTGACTCATTAGCATACTTTTATTCAGTCCAGTTGCTTTATCTATAACAATCAACACACATAAAAAAAAACCTCCAGTGACTAACACTAGAACAATTCCATCCAAAAAAAATAATGTCTTCACCAAAAATTTTCTAACAAAACAATAAAGACGTTAGTCATTAAAAAAAAGCAGTTATCGTGTGAAAAATCGTTCCAAAGCTTCTATCTTCGTAGTGCCCAAAGCATGTAATTTAATACTTTCTACGTACTTAAATGGTACATTCGGAGAAATAATTACACGCTTACTGCTCATCTGACGAGATTTTGACAGCTCAATGTGGGTTTGGCAAAACATTACAATGTATTACGGACAGAAACAAAGCTACCGATGAGAAGGAAACAAACGTTTATAAGTGACTGTTAATGTCTGATATGAGTAGGAATCTGTGTCAGGAATCTACATAACGTATGAATGTTTGTATTCGTCATGCAAGCTGTGAAGGGTTTCTCGATGTGGCAATGTGTTTCTTGGTTTAAAGACTTTGAACTGTATTCTACGAAGCACATGCGACTAAAAGAGTGATGGATCTGAATGTTGATAGACGGAGAGCGAGAGGAAGGCCAAAGAAAAGATGGATGGATTGTGTAAGGAATTATATGAAGGAGAAAGGAGTAAATGATGCCGTGACGTCTGATAGGGGAGAATGAAAGAAGAAAACGTGTTGCGCCGACCCCAAATAGAATGGGACAAGGGCAGGAAAATGATGACTTGTTTCTACTCCGTATGTGCAACAAACATGAACAACGGATGGTCATTTTATGATCTTCTTCTCACTTTAGCTTTCACAACAAAAGGAAACATTTTCTAGCGTTCCGTACCTCAAAAGAAACAACAGAACTCTTTTAAGATCACTGTGTTGTCCGTCTGTCTGTCAAGACCCTTTATCTTGTGGAGGTATCGAGATGAAATTAAAACCATACTTCAATAACATAGGTATATATGGTATGTATGTAAATGTAGTAATCAGAATATAGTATGTGTTCTTTTACAACTAAATCAATCCTCTAAGTCTACGCAATCAGTCCACGTCAATAGATACCTATGGCCGTTTATATCTAAGCTTGTACGGAATCTTTTGTGCGCGAATTCGACTCGCACTTGGCCGGCTCTTTTTCTATTTTTAATTACGTTGATATCGAATTAGCTCTAAGCTTCCTAATCTCTGCCGGGGTTGCGGGTTGTTCGAAGGAGATACCGCGGCCTCGGAACGTAAAGGGCAATAGAAGGAACATGGGTGGGTTTAATCAGTACAAGTCTGACACTCCCCCCTACTCCGACCGGAGCGGGGGAAGTTATTTGATGATTTCACACCCTAAAAAAAAGCTTCCAAGTCTATAGCCGTATCTTCCATCTTAATGTGTCCACGTACAAAAACACGTCAGCAAAAAATAGTAAAAGAAAAAAAAACATTAATTAAATCATAAGTAAACATTTCTTTTAAACACATAGCAAGCGTGAACAATCGTAAGCTGTAATAATAATGCCATTAAAACAGTCGGCGAGAACAAACTCCCAACATTTGCTATTATACCTCAAACATGCATACTTCTTTCTACTTATGTAAATTGATTCATAATAAATATTTTGATTCCACCTTAACGAGTAGTTGAAGTTGGATCGCTCGTTCGAATCTCGTTAAAACGGAATATAAACTTGTATTAACATAATATTGTTATTTATTGCACAACCCTTTATTATTTTATGTTAAGTTGCTAAATAAGTTGCTTGATTTCCATGTTGAGAAGACGTAGAGAATAGATGATTGAGATTAAGCCCAAGTTATAAGATTATATTTATCAAAATGACTTTGTACTCGGGTTTAGAGCAGAAATGCATAGAAAAGGCTCATTTTACACATTAACATTTCTGAGCGCCTAGACGAAATAACATTTTATCAGCTGGCTATAATAAAAAATCAAAAACGTTTTAAAAAAAAACGCTATCTGCAGTCAAAACTACTAAAAATTCAAAACTTATAAAAACGATTAACATTTGTCATCGTCAAGGCTCTAAGACTTAGTTTGTCAAAGTTGGTAGTTAAATATGTTTGTGACTTATTGATAAACTTTAATATTCCTGCATCGTACCTATGTTTCCAATAAAACATACTTCACAATAATCGCACAGTGAAAGCAGTTTCAAAGCTTAAACAAAAAGGTAGGAACGAAAAATGAAGTACCAAGATGACTACACAAATCCATTAATACCGCTGTTGATTCATTTCCATCATCATCCATTATCATACTGTTGACAAAAGATAAAAATACAGATAAAACAATTCACACATTTCACACGCTCCACGACCATTCTTTAGCACACATATACAACGTGTAACGGAAAGGGTATATACATATCAAGAGCAAGGCTTCTTCAAGGCTTATCAAACGATATCGCAAGGGTTTCAGCTAAATAAAAAAAAAAAAAAAAAAAAAAAAAAAAAAAAGAAAAAAAAGAAAGAAAAAAAAGAAAAAAAGAAAAAAAAAAAAAGCCACGCTTTTGGTATGTATATACCCTTTCCGTTACATCCTGTATAAACAAATATAAAGTACCAAAAGAAAAATAACGTCTAAAGTAGTTACGCAAAAATGTAGTCATATTTTATGTTATACGCAAAGTCTACATAAAAAATACTGCTCATGATATATTCGCATCCTTTTGAATAAAAATTTGAATTCAGAATATAGCAAAAGCCTTAAAATAAAAGTAACGAGCCTCTTTGATTGACAGAAGAGCTTGTTATTCCTCTAATTCTCTGCAGAATGCACTTTTATTTTGACAAGTGTGTGAATAAAAACAGTGTCACTTTATTTTTCTTTTGTTGGACAAACATACCTTTAAATAGATTTAGCATAGTTGTTTTGAAATGGCTATAGAAGAGGTGTTTTGTGTTTTTGCATTCACTTAGTGAGAAATTGGTGGTGGTACTATTGAAAGTGTCAGCTAAAGAATACAAAAGGCCGCTTACCTGTTCTATATCTGAAGCAAATCTTTCAAGTGAATTGATCGTGTATAAAATGTTGTTTTAGCAGAGAAACGGAAACCCGAAATAAGTATGTAAATAAACGATTAGAATGGTAACAATAGATTATAGGTGACACAGTTGGCGCAGTGGCTGAGCGATCGACTGCCGCGCTGCGTGTTACGGGTTCGATCCCCGCACGAAACAAATATTTGTATGACCTACAGATAGTTGTTCCGGGTCTGGCTCTTTGTTTATGTGAGTTTAAATGTTTGTAAACGCACCCAGGATACAGGAGAAATCCTAGTGAGGGGCAACGTTTATTTAAAAAAAAAAGGTTTAAGTTGCGTTTTAAAAATCCAGCTTGACGGACTAAGAACTTTATAAGTTGTTAATCAACAAAAATGGAAGTTTACTATATAAATATGTATATCATACACACTTAACTGTAAACAATACGATATGATTACCAATGAAAACATTAAAAAAAACTTAATTGATGTTCGCGCAGTGTCGCTGTTTAATTTCAATTGTCATGAATCCTACTCGCCTCCGTAATGAAAACAGGCGTGATGATAAATCAATACAAACTTACAGCTGTCATTTATCTCAGCACTTTAACGACCATCATTTAAATTGCTTTGTGCATGAATACCGTTTTGTCCAATTAAATGAGTTAGCGAATTTTAATGAATCGAGTTGAGAATTGATTCGATGTTGTATGGACTTCTCTGCGACTCGAATTAAGAGTAAAAGCAATTTAGTAAAGAAACAAATCAATGCTGAGTCAACAAAGTTTAAAATGTTGATGTTCATTTTGCTTTGATCGAAAATTTTACGTTACTTTCTCTGAAAGCGTTTAATTTTACTTTGGACAAATATGTTTTGCGTAAACAAACAGGAGATATAAAATGAGAAAAAGTTTTTGTGTTTGTATGTAGGGGATAATCTTTGGAACTACTGGGGGTCTAAAATGACCGCTGTAGCAGGTCAATCTTATGAATTACTAGCTTTTGCCCACGGCTTCGCTCGCGTTAAATTCGGGGTAACACAGTTCCCCTTGCGCCTTATTGATTTGTAATAGCAACGCTAAGTTTTCCCTTTTCTTCCCTCTTTCTCCCTCACATCCCACTTTAAAAAAAAATTGATATGCCTATGTCCGTCTCCTGGTTCCCAAATATATCTGTACCAAAATTCATCATAATCGGTGTAGCCATTAAAGCGTGAAGAGGTAAAAAACAAACTCACTTTCGCTTTTATAATATTAAGTAAGGACTAGCTTTTGCCCACGGCTTCGCTCGCGTTAATTTTGGGGTAAAACAGTTCCCCTTTCCTGATTTGCAGTTACCTGCTAACTGTAGTTTTTGCCCTTGCGCCTTATTTATTGTAATAGCAATGCTAAGTTTTCCCTCTTTCTCCCTCATTACTTACTTTTTTTTAAAAAGAGTTTGCCTATGTCCGTCTCCAGGGTCCCAACAATCTCTGTACTAAAATTCATCAAAATCGGTTTAGCCATTAAGGCGTGAAGAAGTAACAAACAAACTCATTTTCGATTTTATAATACATATTAGTAAGGATTTAACCATTCGTAAAATGGTCACAAAATGACAATTCACGATGTTAACTGAGTCTGTGACTATTTAATAGTACATTACGATTGTAGTGCGTTAAGATGGTTATAACATGCGAGTCGGAATTTCAGCCCGAGCCGTAGGCGAGGGCGTAATTGAGCCGAGCATGTTATAACCAATACCGCACGTATATCGTACGACGTTTTTTAACACATTTGCGAGGAAACAGAAAAAAAATCATTTTAAATCTCTCTCAATCTGTGAATGCACATTGTTGCTTCCCGCCATTTTAACAGCGAGCTAGCGCTGCCTACTTTCGAATTAGTTCGAAATTTGAATAGCAGCAGCGCTAAGCGACAAAACCCTTTATATAAATAAAAAAAAAGAAAAAGAATAGCAACAGCGCGCTGCTCACTAGCTGGAGTCGTGCGGCGGGGCGATCAGTTCCAAATTTGAAATGGCAAATAATACTGTTATGGAATTTGTATGGACTATAACTTAACTATTTGCTTTGATAACACACGCGTTTTTTATGACCCTCTTTACATATTTAAAACCGGTGGAATTACATCAGCTTTACGAGCAAGGGTGTTAAAAAGAATTTTAACGTAATTCATATTAACCTATTATGATTCTGCTAAATCGGCCATTTTAGACACCTAGATAAGGTTTTTGAAAGTGTTTATTTAATAATATGTTTTGAATCCCCCGTTGGTCTAGTGGTCGCAAGCGCGACTGATGAGTATAAGAATCAAATTCAGGACCTCAAACTCACCATGAGGTTCTGGGTTCAATTCTCAGGTCAACCAAAATTTGTTTAGTTTTTCCATCACGAATGTCTGAACAGCAGCTACGGAGTTTAGAATCGTGCCCGGTTGATGGCATAAGGCTCGCCCCCTGGCCCTATTACACTTGGGACTTAAAATGTGAATGTACACACGACGGCACATCAACCTACACAAAACCATCCTAACCTGATCTCTCTACTACGGTGTGCGATCCGTAGTAGAGAAATCAGGTTTTAATAGTTTAGAATAGGTTGACCTGCCGTCGTGTGTACATAATAAGGTCCACTTCTGCTTAACCCTTTGTTGATTACAGGCAGGATGTTATGCTATATTATTGAATTACATATAAAGTTTCACGAATTAGATTTATTTACTCACAATTTCTTAAGATTAGATTATGAGAGACGGCTTACGTTGAGCTTTTTTTAATCAAACGTTACCTGCCTGCCTAGCCTTTTCCCAACTATGTTGGGGTCGCCTTCCAGTCTAACCGGATGCAGCTGAATATCAGTATTTTACATGGAACGACTGTCTATCTGACCTCCACAACCCAGTTAGTACTGGGTAATGCGATACCAAATCAAATTTAATCAAACGTTACCATTATTTTAATGTAACGAACTAACAATATACAGCCACTAACATGCCAAACCAAAGTCAACCTAAAAACAACATCCACAAAGATAAAAAAAAAACATTTCTAAAGAAAATAAACCCATCAAGGTCCTAGATTTTGTACCAACAATCAATCACCAATGACTAGCCCTCGTTAGCACATACGCCACCGATCGGGTTGAAGCAGAACACACAGAAACAAGCAAGGACCCACGAAGGATAAGTTGGACGGATATCGATCCATTAACCGGGTCGGCATCAATCACCCACGGCAAACATTTGGGCTATTATATTGGACAAACACCGCCTTCCTGCGACTTCTGGGCTTATATTTGTTTCTTATGAAATCACTAGCGTTTGACCGTGGTTTTGTTTGTGTTATGCTATGAAATTATCATTTACGATTTTATTAAATATAGCAAGCCTTTTAGCGATAGAATTACACATTGTTTGACCCTCTAAATGCAATATCTTCTTTCATGTACATAATTATAGTTTGTGGATTTGTGCCCAGTTCATGGCAATAGGGTCGCCCTTATTATGTAAGACAAATATTACTGCCAAAATGCGGCCCTTTGATGATTGTAGGCGTAATAATAGCTTTGTATGGCATTTTTTGGGTGGGTTATCATCAAAAACTTTCCCCCGCTCTGGGCGGAGCGGGGGGGGGAGTGTCAGACTTGTACTGACTAAAACGCACTCATGTTCTTTCTATTGCCGTTTATTTACGTTCCGGGGCCGCGGTATCTCTTTCGAACAATCCTCATACCCGGCAGGCGGAGGCCCTGGCAGGCCCCTCTGCTTTGCTGACATCTCTTTGAGGCGCGGGTGAAACACCAACGCGCCGTCGACACGGCCTGCCGTTGATAGGCGGACGGACGGTGAGCTAACTATTGCTCACCTTCCACAGGCCTTCATCACGCCTCATCTACGGTGGCCGGGAGTCGTCTCGCGTCGCCCGACGTCCGGGGCGTCTCCCGCGGCGGCTGGGTTGGTTTGAGGTTCTCTTCCTCAAACTTTTTCCGGCTCACATATTAAAAAGTACTTCTGTATGACATACGAGTATACTATTAAACCTTTGATTTTGATTGGTTTTCCTTAAACACAAGCCTCGAGCTTAACTTAGGCACCAGTCTCCCACAATACATACTGATTTAAATTATCCATTAACGTCGAATTTGATCAAGGTGAAAAAATAATAATTTATGTATATTGTGGTGAGAAAATAAATGAATAAACCATTACTGAAATGATTTACGAAATCAGATCTGGGGGTCTAACTAAAATGGCCGCTTTAGGCTTTTATAGGATTCTGTTAATTCTTAAAACAGTCACAGACGCAGTTAATATTGTGAATTGTCACTTTGTGACCATTTTACGAATCCTTACTAATATTATAAAAGCGAAAGTGAGTTTGTTTGTTTGTTACCTCTTCACGCTTTAATGGCTAAACCGATTTTGATGAATTTTGGTACAGAGATAGTTGGGAACCAGGAGACGGACATAGGCTAACTTTTTGAAAAAAAAGTGGGATGTAAGGGAGAAAGAGGGAAGAAAAGGGAAAACTTAGCGTTGCTATTACAAATCAATAAGGCGCAAGGGGAACTGTGTTACCCCGAATTTAACGCGAGCGAAGCCGCGGGCAAAAGCTAGTGGTGACATAATTCATATTATTAACCTTTAATTATTCTGCTAAACCGGCCATTTTAGACCCCCAGTAGTTCCGATGATTATCAACTACATACAAACACACAAACTTTTTCTCTCTATAACATTAATAATGTAGACAAACACTGCCGCCCTTCGACTACCAGCTTTATGTTTGTTTCTTATAAAGTCATTTGAAATAGTGAGGCTTTGTTTTGATAGTAGGGACTGACTGTTTGGAAGTTGTGAAATTGCTTAGTAGGGCTTTTTGATTGGAATTGTTCTGAGTTATAGGTTGATTTGGACGTGATTAATGTTTAAATGTAGTTAATAACTATAGTAGTGGTGGCGCTGTTGTTAATCAAAGTAATAATACAGTAGGTAACGAGAAGAATCTGTTTTGATTTGGAATACCCCGGATACCATTGTGAAATAGGGAACCTGGGAAAAGGCTAGGCAGATGATGACTCAAGAAAATAAATTTCAAAAGACCACTTTGCAGAGTACCGTTTTTGGGTAAGGTCTTAAAGTACCTGCCTAGACTAAGAAGGCACTAATAAAGCATAAACCTTCAATAAATAATTCACAAAAGCTATTCAAAACTAATGGAACCACATTATTCTTTGGTCTATTAATATAGCACTTTATAACGCCAACTTTAAGATTTATTATCGTAATATCGTGTGTTAAAAATTGAAGTTTGATATTAGTGAAAATCTGTAGTGTTGGCAATATCTTGATAGTACTTTATCTCGATAAGGTTTCGAGTACAAAAATAAAAGAAATATAGTATGACATTGGCAAGACCGATAATGTTGTTTTATATATTATTTAACTCAAGCTGTTGTACCAAGTGCAAGGTAAAGGCTTTTTTTTTGGGGTGGGAATTCATCAAATAACTTGGGGGGTGTCAGACTTGTACTGACTAAAACTCACCCATGTTCCTTCTACTGCCCTTTAGTTTCCGGGGCCGTGGTGTCTCTTTCAAACAACCCGCAACCTCGGCAGAAGGTGAAGCCTCATCTTTGAACTGAACAAACACAACAAAGGAGACGTGAATTTTTTTTTAAAAATTACGTCTTGAGAGATGAACGATCAGCACACCAAAGCTCTCGACAGCCACCATAGAAAGTTATCGAATGCAGTCGCTATGGCCGAAACCGGCAATGTGGCATCAGATTGACATTCTATTGGTTAACCTATGATGTCCCACTTGACTGCACTCACAGATACATATATTCTCCAGTGTTGTGCAAATTTCATCTTCTTCGACCGGTGGGAGATCAGGTGCAGGACCAACAGTTGAACGTGCTTTCTTGGGAGGAAAGCAGAACAGATTCTGGGATATCATACCGCCAACTTCCAAACTCTGCGCTACTGACTTGAGAAACTAATGGAAAAAACCAAATATCGTTTTTTTGATCGACCCCGAAATCGAACCTAATACTGTCAGGACAACAAAACAGCTTTTATCTTTCTGTAAATGTCTTAATTCAGTCTTCATTTTTATTTTACGTAACATTTTGAATTACAGGCATGATCTGTCTTGCCTTGAAAACTTGGTATGTTATAGTAAGGGTGGCCATTCATGTTCAGTCCATGGTCCGGAGCGAGACGGAATGGGAAGCGGTCACCACCTTCTGCGAAGCAGTAATGCTAGCAAAGGAGGTGGCCGGGCGTTTGAGAGAGAGAACATCAGGACAACCCAGCCGCCGCGGGAGACGCCCAGGGCGCCGGGCGCCGCGAGACGACTCCCGGCCACCGTAGATGCGGGCCTGTGGACGGTGAGCAATGGGTAGCTCACCGTCTGTCCGTCTATTGACGACAGGCCGTGTCGACGGCGCGTTCTTGTTTCACGGGCGCCTCAAAGAGAGTCAGCAAAGCAGAGGGTCTTGCCAGGGCCTCCGCCTGCCGGGGTTGCGGGTTGTTCGAAAGAGATACCGCGGCCCCGGAACGTAAAGGGCAATAGAAGGAACATGGGTGGGTTTTAGTCAGTACAAGTCTGACTTCCCCCGCTCCGCCCAGAGCGGGGGAAGTCATTGGATGATTTCCCACCCGGAAAAAAAAAGGTTGGCCATTCATGCAGAGACCAACATAAGTGAGTGCACCTTAACATGAAGATCGAGTGGTTGTTTAGAATAAGTGCAAAAAATCAAAATCTTTAAATCCTTACTATATCCTTACTAATATTATATAAGTGAAAGTGAGTTTGTTTGTTTGTTACCTCTTCACGCTTTAATGGCTAAACCGATTTTGATGAATTTTGGTACAGAGATAGTTGGGAACCAGGAGACGGACATAGGCTATTTTTTTTTTAAAGTGGGATGTGAGGGAGAAATGGGGAAGAAAAGGGAAAACTTAGCGTTGCCATTACAAATCAATAAGGCGCAAGAGGAACTGTGTTACCCCGAATTTAACGCGAGCGAAGCCGCGGGCAAAAGCTAGTAATATTATAAAAGGAAAGTGAGTTTATTTGTTTGTTACGTCTTTACGCCTAAATGGCTAAACCGATTTTGATGAATTTTGGTACAGAGAAAATTGAGACCCTGGAGACGGACATAGGCTGAGAAATGAGGGAGAAAGAGGGAAAAAAGGGAAAACTTAGCTTTGCTATTACAATAAATAAGGTGTAAGGGCAAAAACTACTGGTAGCAGGTACCAGCAAATCAGGAAAGGGGAACTGTATTACGCCGAATTTAATGCGAGCGAAGCCGCGGGCAAAAGCTAGTCCAAATGCTGCACGCAATTAGAACAAAAATCACAGACAACATTATCCAATCAGCATGCCCTCTTACATCGCTGTTATCAAAAGATGGCCAATGCCTACGCATAAGACGGCAATGGAGTTGTCTAGATAGCCGCAATGACGTCCACACTTTTATCTATTATCTCGGACAGTTTCGTATACGATACTGGGTTCAGAGATATGGGCGAATATTGAACAGGGGCTTACCTTTTCACAGTTATAATTATAAAACTTTCTGTGTGTGATGCTGTTTGAGAATGTGTGTGTGTGTTTTATGAATGAAAAAATGAATGAATTGTGTGATTTAACTGTTTTTGTGAAACTCAATTCTCTTTTTTATTAGTTCGGCCTAGAGAGAGAGCTTCCAACACGGGGGTTGGTTTGTAATGGCGCAGGAGAAGTATATCTGGTGGGATATGGGGGACCGTTACCCAGCAGTGAGACATAATAACGAAAAAATGTTCAGCCCGTAATATTTGTTTTATTTTCAGTACATAGGTACAAACAGACATACACGGCCCGGAGTTCGGAATTTGGCAGTATGATAGCCACGTGCTTCGGAGTTCACGGTAAGTCGTTGATTCTGCGCCTCATCTCTCTCCGGTCGTGACAGATCGCTGTCCCATCAGAATATGAGAGTGAGGGAACAGAGATTGCACCTGTGCTTGCGCACACACTTGTGAACTATAATATCTCCCGCGCCGATAGTTAGTTAATCTCTACCGAGACCAAAAATGTTCAGAAGCATTATTGTACATACATAATATCATTTTTTTTTCAACCCAACCCAATCTTTTTTGACCCTGATTTGTAACTTCTTTTACAAGCTTTTATTAAACGTGCAATGTTTTTGTGTTTATTTATTTGTTTTTCTATCTTTTTATCCTATACTACAACTGAATTTCTGAAACAAACAGGTATCCCCAACCGATTGAGCTAAAATGTTGCATACATTGATTACAAATGCACACTTTATTTATCATTCCTGATTATTTTTGTTGGTATACTCATAAACCTCTTCACTAAGTTTCTTGATAAGCACAGAAATGTTCTTTGCCAAGAATCCAGCAAAACATTCTTGCATAGAAACAAAACAAAATTTTATTTTACTTCCTCCGAACGACATAATTCAAAGTGACGGGGAGAGATAAACGGAAGGACGTCCAAATTTCAGTTTTATAGTTTTAATTTAGGAGCCTCTGAAGTACAGGTGAAGAGATTGGATGACGTAATAAACGTCGTGGCGAATTTTCATTTACTTAGAAGCTAAGTGAATGTGTTTGAAATTGTAGGAAGGAACAGTTTTTTGTAAGACAATGCTTTACAGTGTACATAGGTTAATTTTAGTCCCACAAGTTTTAAGCCTACATTATAATTATGTTCGTTCGATAAGCTGGTAGAGAGTTCGGTTCATGGATCGGGCCAAGTGTTATTGAATATTGCATCAGGAGTTTCTCAGTAGAAGCCACGGGGGCTTTTAATGTAATGGGAAATCATCAAATAACTTCCCAGGCTTTGGAGTGTCAGACTTTTACCGACTAAAGCCCACCTATGTTCCTTCTTTTGATGTCTCTGCTGTGACATCTCTTTCAAACAACCCGCAACTCCAGAAAGACTCGCAAACCTGGCTGGGTTCGCAACCCCGAGAGGAGCCACGGGATTTGAATTTCTGACAGGTTATTAGCAAAAGAATCGCCCCTTATCACATGGGAAACCTCACTGGTGAAATGTGGGTATACCACTAGGCGTATTGATATGAAAACTGATACTAGGTTTACCAAAGAGAATACATTTTCCAAACGCAAGTTTTTCATCGACGTTGAGGTCGATTGCGGCAAAAGTGGCGTGACAATCTGATCATGTTTGTAAGTCTAACATGGCCAGAGATTGCACAAGATAGTGTGGTGGGGAAAATATAACAGAAAGCTTTTGCCCAGCTGTGGGATACGATGTAGGCTAGTAAAAAAACTTTTCCATCTGGTTAACAGAATACTATTCGACATTTTTTTTTAAATAAATATTTTTTGTATTTCAGTGTAGTGAACATTGTTCCAGATTAATTATCTTATATTTATCGAACGGATATGTCCCCTGGCTCCCAAACTAGGTTTTCACCTGTGAAATTAATTCATTCATTTAGCCCACATGTTAAACATATTGCATAATGCAATGCTGTGTTTTTTATTATCTTGGTATAGATAATAAGTTACTAAAATATTCAAACTATTTGCTCACACACTAAAATCCATAGTAATCGCCACACAACAGAATATTCTTACACAACTTGTAACAATTTATTGAATCCGATTCAAACCTGAAATCAGCTTTCAACATCTTATCCAAAACTGCATTTTGTATAAAATAGTGTCGCAATGTACGAAGATAAGATTGTTAATGGTGGTACAAATTGTTTGAAACATTTACATTTAAATCTGGTTCGTCCAGAACATGCCCATTCCAACAGGTTTTGTTACATTATCTAGGCATTAATCTCAACGAAAATGTTTTTGTGTTATGTGTCTTGGGAATTCCTCTTGTTTGGACTTAATTTCAGCTGGAGTTTTTGAATAATTTCCGTGGCACTTTAGTTTTCTATATACAGTAAGCTAAATTATTCGTTTTAAATGTTTATTTATTTCAGACATATTTAAGTCCATAACTTAATACACATACATTTTAATTATAACCGACTTACATTCTAAAACAGATTTAAACCTAAACTACAATTGTGACTAAAATTAAATTTTTAATATTCAATAACTCATTCACTTTGTAAATTACAAAAAAGTCACAATCATAATATTATATTCTACACTATTAAGAGGTAACTAATTTTTAATGGGTGTATGTAATGCCAGCCAGTGCTGCAAGTTTTAATTTTTTTTGATAAAAAAAGTGTCGTTTACAAGTAAAGGATTTTTGGGATCGTTACCAGTTAAAAGTGACTAAGTTAACTGCATCAAGAGAATGAACCAATGAGTCAAAAACATATTTAAATAAGCAATTTGTGGAACAGAACACCTCAAATTAAAAAAAAAGATAACACAAACAACATAATTCGCAATCAGAACGCACCCTCACAAAAAACTGCCCGCAAAAATAATTCAAATAATTACACAGCTTACTCCAAAACAATAATTTACTTGGCTACCCGCTGAGATTAAGCCAAAATAAATAGCAATAAGACTTTAATAATACCTTAACATTATTATAAACTTTCTTAATGAGATTTGTTGTACGGACAGGTAAAGCCCATAGGCTCGTATTTTCACATCCCACGCAATCCTGAGGGCAGACTGATACAAGTTTAGGTGGTCTATTATCTTCGTAAATATGACAAACTAGCTTTTGCCCGCGGCTTCACTTGCGTTAAATTCGGGGTAACACAGTTCCCCTTTTGCTGATTTGCAGGTACCTGCAGCTACCTGTAGTTTTTGCCCTTGCGCCTTATTTATTGTAATAGCAATGCTATGTTTTTCCTTTTCTTCCCTCATTTCTCACTTTAAAAAAAAAGTTAGCCTATGTCCGTCTCGAGGGTCCCAACTATCTCTTTACCAAAATTCATCAAAATCGGTTGAGCCATTTAGGCATGAAGACGTAACAAACAAACTCACTTTCGCTTTTATAATATTAGTAAGGTTAACATTATTTGCTTAGATTTAGTTCATGTGATGTCTATAGCTTGTGCAGACGTAACAACTACGTGATTAGGAAACTTGGTCTCTATTTGTTGTAATAAGAGTCTTGTATTCATCATTTCTATATTTCAAAATTATTGCGTGTGGTAGTAGTCAGGAGAAAGTTGTCTGTTAATGTTGAAACATTGAGTGTGATTGTCGTTTTGTACAAAAATTATTTGCTCTTTGTACTTTCTAGTTATTGACAGAAGTTTCTCGCAAATCCTACTATAATTAATATTAAATATAGTATTATAAATGCGAATGTTTATGAGGATGGATTGATATATGGATGTTTGTTACTCTTTCACGTCAAAACGGCTGAACGCATCTTAAAGAAATTTGGCACAGAGGTAGATTACGGTCTGTAATAACACATAGGATACTTTTTTTAGATTATCACGCGGTCGATGCCGCGGGCGCCAGATAGTAACTCATATAATTCTAGGCAGACAAATAAAACAGAAAAAGAAATGTAGTATTATTGAAACGGACAAAATTGATAATATCCTTTATACATTACAAACCATCATCCGAATGATATACATAAACACATAGGATACTTTTCGATATCACGTGGGTGAAGTCGCGGGGGCCAGCTATCTTACTAATATTATGTTTCACGTCAAAACGGCTGAACGGATCTTGATGAAATTTGGCACAGAGGTAGATTATATTCTGAAATAACACATAGGATACTTTTTTTTCGATATCACGCGGGCGAATCCACGGGCGCCAGCTAGTAGTAACATAAAATGGCCACTTTTGCAGAATCATAATATGATAATCTAATATATAAAATTTCCGTGTCACAATGTTAGTTACCGTACTCCTCCGAAACGGCTCGACCGATTCTTATGAAATTTTGGGTACATATTGGGTAGGTCTGAGAATCGACTAACATCTATTTTTATACCCCTAAACCTCAGCGGGTGAAACCGCTGGGCACAGGTAGTATAATAATTAATAATGCTAAAATTCTAACAGACACAGTTTACAATAAGAATTGTCACTGTTTGTGGCTATTTTACGAATTATTACGTTACTAGCTTCCGCCCGCGACTTCGTCCGCGTGGCATAGTTACTTTGGGCTAACGCTAACTTAAACCCGCGTGATGATCAAAACAGTTTTTTCTCACCCCTTTTTCTCCCCCTTTTCTAACTTTTTTCAGCCTATGTCCATCTCAAGGTCCCAACTATCTCTGTACCAATACAAATAGGCGTGAAGACGTAACAAACAAACTCACTTTCGCTTTTATAATATTAGTAAGGATTCTTTTACTAAACTATTATTAATTCAAAAAATTCAAAAAAAAAAACAGCCATTTTAAGCCACCTAGACTATAGAAGCTGAAAAGCTTTACAACCGTACATAAGTTAATTAAGATGAGTCTTGGTAACACGCGCCATTTTCACCCTCGGTTGTATTCAAAGTTTGATAGTACTAAGGTCCAGTAAATTGTTTGGAGTAAAACAATGTTAGCAAATGCATTTTCAACTACAAAATGTATCTATTAAAGCTTTGTTCTTTACAAAAAAACAAACGCGTGGAGGCGTAGACACAGATCAATATTTGATGAAACAAAACTTTTTGTTTATACAAACACAGACGAACAAAAGTAAAAAACTACACTTAATTTGTATCTGCTATGAAGCATTAAAATTAAAGAGTCAGCGTCAACAGTACATTGATCCCAAACGAAGCGGCGTCGGACCGCATCCGGCAAATAATTAAAACTTTTACAAGAGCCAGTGAAATGTGGAAGAAAGAAATAAATTTTCTACCCGAACGCACACTTTCGTTTTTATCCTATAAGCTTGTGATTTATACCCAAAACTTATTTACTGCTGTCTAAACAAACGTTCTTCAATATTTCACTTTGTCCCTCTAATAATAATCACCAGTTTTGCTTAAAAGCTTCCTTTCTATCGCAAATTAAATAAAGTAGTGCAGCATTTGTATTGAAATGTTCAGTTTTCACAATATACATAGGTGTGTGTAAACTATCTTTTCTAGCTCGATTTCTTCTGATTTTAATCGTATTTCCAGATTTCCGCTGTCCTTATTTTTTGCTCTCTAAGATTGACTTGTGATCTTTTTATAACAATTTGATCTCATTAAATTAAAGTCTCAGGAACTAAAAGAGTATTTATTTATTAGGGCGTGAATTTCCCGAGCAAACCCATAGTCAAGATTAGAGTCCAGAGGAAATTACTGAGGAATTACGGTGGCTGGCCTTAGCCGGGGTTAGTCAAAGAGAAGTCGGGATCCGAATAGAAATAGAAATCCTTTGATCTATAAAATATCACTGGCAAGCAATATTGATGAATCGTGAAATGCCGGTGCACCATTACTTGATATTAAAATAATATGCAAGCGTTTAGACCTTTGAAATGGATTTATATTTAATGAATGTATCTTTTATTCATGGCTAGAAAATGCTTTTACAAATGCTTTAGGATATTTGTTATTTCTTCTTTAAAGTTTAGAAGGAATCACTATTCTGTAATGGATTTTTGGCTTTGTGACTATTGACATTTGTTGTCGTTACAGATAGTCAGTGGCCTGGATGTCTGACAATCAGTCTTACTGGGTTTTGCATTACCAAGTGCTGTGTTGTGGAGGTTAGATCAGCAGATCGCTCCTTGTAAAATAATGGTATTCAGTTGCATCAAGTAAGACTGGAAGCAGACTTTAGCCGACCTCTACAAAGTTGGGAAAAAGCTTGGTAGATGATAATTATGATTGTTGATGTTTTTTTTATTTTAATTACTGACTTAAGCATAATATTTTTGAACTGCATGCATCTCATCTAAATATATATTTTTTTAATGACCAATTAAATAGATAAAGATAGTAAAAATATTTGTAAAAATTAATAGTCTCTTATAGTGTTTCTCAATATTTGTTATTCCTATGTCTATTAACATAACGAAATTATATACAAAAGCGATTTAAGAGCCAACAAAACGCTCAATCAAGCCATGTATCCCTTCAATCATAAACATTTAACTTATTTGTGGCCAGTAAATTTTATTTTAGTGGTGCCATAAACCTCTTCTGTGATTGCCATCATAGACCATGGTGGACGTGGGAATAGCAATAGTTCTGATAATTCGATTGGTGTCCAATCTTTTTAATATCGTTTGTTATACCAATGAGTTTTGATGATGTTGAATGACTTGAAGTTTTTGTTTGATTAAGTTGCTCATCAGTCAGTTGAAACTTTTCTTTTGTGTTGTAGAACATTTTTGCTGAATTATTCGAAAAATTACTCCCAAAAATTATTTATTGTGTGTCAAAAACTCAATTTAAAAAACAGTGAGCAGCGGGTGAAATCGCTGGGCACAGCTAGTGTGTTTATAAGAATCTAAGTCTACTTTATTCATGTCACACATACAAAACGAATAGTTAGCATAGTTCCATGTATATAAAAACTGTATCAATTATGTAAGCTGTAAATAACAGTGGTTGCACAATTCCAGATAGTCATTTTCACCGTTAACGAACACGAAACTCATTCTAATTGGACTACAGATTGACTGACGTAGGTGCACTGAACGTGGAATTAGTAACACAGCCTAGATTGCCATCCATTACCTGCCCTATTTTAGGCCTAAAATTAGGTCATAAACACAACTTTGAACAGCAATAAATGTCAATCTACATAGTTTATTTCATCGAAATGATTGAGTGTTACTATTATAGATCGTAGGTACCAAATTTGGAGGATATTAGGAACAGTAAAAGTGAAAGTTAAGTCTGAAAAATATCATTATAATCTCGAAGTCTTATCACAACTTATTTTGGGTTAGCGCAGTATATCATCCTCTTCCATACATATGTTAATACATATATATCATTCTTCTTTATTAGAGTAGGACCGCCATTCCGTCCTCGCCGACGAGGCCCGTCGCGACGTCACGGTACCTGCCCCACCCATCCCTTGCTAGAGCCAGCCCGCGATGCTGAGCCAGTAAGTTCAAACCACTCAGATCCAGCTAAGCCGAGACTCGTAGCCCACAGGGGGTGCGCTTAGCGTGTAGTCGCTTAGTTTGTGAGTTTTTGCCCTGGCTGGAGGGCTTTATTTTCAAGGCATCCAGAGGAATCGCCCGGTTAAGCAGACGACAACCTCCTAGGTTAAACTGCGAGATGCTATTAATAAAATGGCCTGGATGGCAAGATAGGAGTTGGAGTATAGTTTGCGCCATTCTACCACAACCACACCCAGCAGCACCCAGCAGTTGTTTAGTTGAGCTCTTTTGCGCTGCCACTGACGACACAGTGAAACTGGCAAAATTCAAATGGCAAAACATGCAATGGGCAAATAAAACCACTAGACTATTCACAGACTCTTTCCCTACTTTAATACCCAACTCTCAAAAAATTTGTCGCTTTTTTTAATTAATTTTAGTGGTGGACGGATGCAAAAGTCAACTGTAATCCATTTTTTTTAATATGCGTAGTGTTTGTTTAACTGTGAGCATTATTATTTCATTTATTTTCACTTTTATTATTTATATTGTGTAACTAGTTAATAAGTGGCTAAATAATAGCAGCCGCTCGGGTCGATCTTTAGGTTAAGCCGCGCTTGCCTAGGTTGGTCTGTGGATGGGTGACCACCCGTTACATACCGAGTTTCCTCCGTGCCTCGGAAAGCACGTTAAGCCGTTGGTCCCGGCTGTCATTTGTAGATCTTTGACAGTCGTTACAGGTAGTCAGTGTTCCGAAAGTCTGACAACCAGTCTTACCAAGGGGTATCGTATTGCCCAGTATTAACTGGGTTGTGGAGGTCAGATAGGCAGTCGCTCCATGTAAAATACTGATATTCAGCTGCATCCGGTTAGACTGGAGGCCGACCCCAACATAGTTGGGAAAAGGCTAGGCAGATGATGAACTAGTTAATAAGTGAATGCTGTAATTGGAGCAGCACAGTAGTTCCTATATATACTTTTTGTAATCATGTAATTTGTTTACCTTCTGTTGGAAATCCAAAATAAATACTATTATTGTACACCAGGGTGTGTTTAAGAGATACTTTTCTAAAAGTTAACCGTCTTTATTTGTAACCCACATTCGTGAAATAGAGCTGTTTCCAATTTAATCCTACTTCCTATTTAAATTCGAATGTTTGTAAGGATGGATGGTATCTCTTTCACGTCAAAACAGCTAAACGGATCTTGATGAAATTTGGCACAGAGGTAGATTATAGTCTGGAATAACACATAGGATACTTTGTTTTTCGATATCACGCGGGCGAAGACGCGGGCGCTAGCTAGTGTTTAATGCATTCAATTGTACACAGGTCTATTTCTTTCTCCATTTTCTATTATTTACTTTCATTCTTCTGCACGTTAAGTGTATCTTTAATATCTACGTCAAGATTTGTACCACAAATAACGAGACATACGAGTACACTTGTTTGCAAAAGAACATTATATTAGCTCGTTTATTTACATAAAATGAAATGGATCCCCATTTTTAATACAGCCTGACATATTAATATGCAGGGAAATATGAACTTTATTTCTAAAAGCACAGAGATAAAGTTAGGTTGGAAATAGATCAGTGTTTTTGACAGTATCAATTTTGCCTGTTTCCTAGAGCTACTCGCATTGCCTACATATTTTGTATTCCGTTTGTTCATAACAGAATAAATATCCGTGATTTCAATATTCAAGTCTATGTCAATGTTGTCATCCGCTGTTTTCTCTTGATACATGCTACGATCAAGTCAATCACGCTATCTCATATATGCTTCGAGTTGATTTAACATAAATCTATATGAATGAAACAGACGTACAGCGATGACTTTGGACTGTGTAGACTTAGAGGGTTGATTTTCCACACCTCCAAGGTACCACAACACTTGAATATACAGGGTTATTTGTAAAACACCGGCAACGTCTCAGGACCATGTTACTAACATCATAATCAACAAGTTTTGTTCTAGGACATTTAAACATTTATCATATTTTAGTTCATCAGATTTTCATACAAAAATATTGAAATTGAACGCTCTAAATGTTACGAAATCTATGTGAAGCAAACCTACAAGCGGCGGTGTAGGTATGTAGGTACAGCAAAATACGGAGTTGAAATGTGTTAGATAGGACAACGAAATCTTGAAGATTTGTTTTTGGTAAATGTATAAAATTTTGTAAAAAATCATAGAACAAAAGTTGTTGTTTATGATGATTGTAATACAGTCCTGCAAGGTTGTCGGTGTTTTACAAATAACCCTGTATAATAGGTTTTAATTTCAAATCGATACCTTCACGTGTATGGGTACACGTGAATGTATCGATTTGAAATTACATAGAGGAGAGACTGACAGACAGACAGACGGACAACAAAGTGACCCAATAAAAATTCCGCTTTTTCCTTTTGAAGTACGAAACCCTACAAAGGAAGTTATGTTTGGCAAATCATTTTTTTTTTAATGTTGCCCCATAGTAGGAACGAGCTAAACCCGAAACAACTATCACCAGGTCATACAAATAATTGTTCCGTGCGGGAATCGAACCCGCGACACGCAGCGCAGCAGTGGAACGCTTAGCCACTGCACAAACCGTGCCATCAGTCAAATTAAGTTAAGGTCAAGAGAATGTTGAACTGGAAGGAGACAAACTAAATCAAGAAAGCAGCTTTTAAAGCTATGCATGAAGCATCTAATATACTTACCGCATTATTTTCACGAAACATTTATTTTGTTTGCTAACAATAATAAACTCCCGTGTTCAACTTCTTAACAACTAAAAACAATCCCTGCACACAATATACAAATTCACGGTACATTAACACTACAAACAACATAAAGGTGCGTACACAACATCGGATTACGTTGGAGCGCGGTATCGAATTACCCCCATAATTGGTCGAACCTTCACTGTTGAGCGTATGGCTAATGCAACAATTTACGCATCAGCTAATCTGCAAATTGGTGCTGCTTTGTCGGCTGGAGGCCGGCCGTGTCGTCGGCTGGGTCTGTCTGCAACCGGCTTTATATGGCCAATGATTTATTGATGGACGCAGCGGACTTCAATCGCTGCTATTATGGCCGTCAGTTGATTACGTTAAGGATGTTACTTGATAACTGGCGTTCTTTATAAGTAAACTAGCTATCTTGCCCGGTTTCACTGGCGTCTTTAGTTGCTGCCCCGCTTCCGTGGGTATTAGCGTGATTTATTTAGGTTAACCAACAATTGTTTGCACACATACATTTCTTAGTTAATAACAAGGGTAAACATTTACAAGTGCAACAATTAATTAAAGATTAACGCCACATGCACAAAAAAAACGGTTTTACAAACATATTTATAAAGATTAACAAACAAGCAAAAAAAGGAATAAAATTAAATAATAATAAAGAAAACAAACAGATTCATTCAATACCGTACTTTCAAATTAAATCGAAATTTTATCAAAATTTATTAAATTATAATCAAATCAAAATCAAATTAAAATCAAAATCATGTGATGTTGTATAAACCCATGTTTCTTCCTGATAATCTAGCTTCATATTAGTGAAAAATTGTTTAAATCGTTCTGGTAGTTTTGGAGCCTATTCTATACAAACAAACCAATCTTTCATCGATATAATTTAATATTATTATTAAGTATGGATAACATATCAAGAGCTACAAATATTTGAAGCTATCCTGCGCGGTTTCACCTGTGTCTTTGGTTACTGCCTGGCTCCCGTGGGTGGTAGCGTGGTATTATGTAAACTATGTTACTAAGTGATAACGCAGTTTACTAATGGCAAAAGAGTTACACACAAATCTTTCCTCTTTATAATATTAGTGTAGAACTATAGATGAATGAAGTAGTAGTACTTCTAAAATGTTCGCATTTTTCATACCAGTTTTTTCGAGCAGGGTTTCATTCGTTCACTGTGAGTTTACAGATTTCAAAGAATCCAAAAACAAGAGAATCCATATGACTTATTGCAAGGTTCTCCAGAATATACGTGACCCTGCTACACTCATTCCATAATGACGAGTACCTGTCAATACTAAAATAACTGTTACTTTACATTACAATCCTTTGAGTGAACGAGCACGTGCTGCGAGGCTTTCAATATTGTTCTTCTGCTGCGTGGGGCTTATTATTTGAAATTAAACAAAATGAATGGTTTGTCTTTCTTTTTGCTTTCCTTTATAATATAAAATGAAACAATATGCTCCATTGAAATAAAAATAACATAAATTCTGAATCTATAAAAATGTGTCAGTTTTTACTTTTAGTCTATATTATTATTATTCAATGTCTGTTCAGCTACTTACATAGTATGGTTATTTTTATATAACTAGTTATATTGGAGGAGGAGTAAACAATTTCACAATACCTGTTACATATTAGGTCCTTACATATGAAATTGGCGTTTTTCGTACTGGCCACTTTAATCACGAATTTCTCCTCTTTGGTAAGGAATTCCAAATTCAAATTTGTACAGCTATTTACTCATGTATTTGTGCTTCGATGACCGTCATTCATTTGTTTTTTTTCTTCTGTTTTTTCTGTTTTCGTCACTCATTTTACAAAATGGAAAATTTAAAATATCGCATTATTTACGAGTACGAGTTCCGCCGTGGCACTAGTGCTGCGGAAACGACTCGAAGGGTGAATGATGTGTATGGCGGTCATGTTGCAAAAGAAAACACAGTTCGTTTTTGGGTCCAACGTTTTCGTTCTGGAAATTTCGACCTGCAGAACAAGCCCCGTGGACGGCCTGAGACCCAAGTTGATAATGGAGAATTGAAGGCTATTGTGAAAGCGGACCCATCGCAAACCACGTCCGAGTTAGCTGCAGGCTTCGATGTTAGTGATAAAACTGTTTTAATTCACTTGAAGCAAATTGGGAAGATTAAAAAGCTTGAAAGGTGGGTACCTCACGAATTGACTGAAGCAAACCGGCAAACGCGCGTCGACTTCTGCGTTACATTACTGAACCGGCACAACAATGAAGGTATTTTAAACCGAATCATTACCTGTGATGAAAAATGGATTCTTTACGATAATCGGAAGCGCTCAGCGCAATGGTTGGATCCTGGCCAGCCAGCCAAATCCTGCCCCAAGCGAAAATTAACCCCAAAAAAGTTACTTGTAAGCGTTTGGTGGACTAGTGCCGGTATTGTTCATTACAGTTTTCTCAAATCTGGCCAGACTATTACAGCTGATGTCTATTGTCAGCAATTACAAACCATGATGGAAAAGCTAGCGGCTAAACAACCAAGGCTGGTCAATCGCTCCACGCCACTGCTGCTTCACGACAACGCCAGACCACACACTGCGCAACAGACGGCTACCAAATTAGAAGAGCTTGAATTGGAATGTCTTAGACATCCTCCGTACTCCCCGGACCTTGCTCCAACAGATTACCATTTTTTTCGCAATTTGGATAACTTTTTGCAAGGGAAAAAATTCAACTCCGATGGGGCAGTCCAAATCGCCTTCAAAGATTTTATTGATTCCCGTCCGACTGGTTTTTTTAGTAAAGGGATCAATGAACTACCTATAAGATGGCAAAAGTGCATTGAAAACAATGGTTCATACTTTGATTAATTAAATATATTATATTAAAAAATATTCGACTTTTTGTTCCTTCCATACAAAACGCCAATTTCATATGTAAGGACCTAATATATTCGCGACTCTTTTCAATTGATTTTTAACAAGATTGTTAACTTTGTACGTTTCCGTGTGATCAGGGGGCCTAAAATGGTCGTCTAAGCAGAATCATAATAGGATAATAATACCTTTAAATTACGTTACCATTTATAAAAAGGTCACAAAGTGAGAATTCAAAATAATAACTTTGTCTGTGACCATTTTAAGAATTTAACGTAATTCATATTATTATTCTGCTAAAGAGACCATTTTAAAACCCATAGCTCACCAAAAACCTTAACACAGTACAGTCAAAAAATTGTCTATTACAACATTTTACACAACTTTAGACAGGTTATGCCCGGTTTCTGAGTCACTTTTGACGGCAGTTTATCTATTCGATAGCGCTATTGGTTCAATAACTGTCAAAAATGCGTTTCCGAACCATTCGATTCAAAATAAACTCAGTTTAAACTAACTTTAACTTAACTGACCATTTTTGGACGTTTATCGGTCCTTTAGCTATTTGACATTTCATTTCGTGTGAAGTTTGAGGTTATTGCGTGTTATTTATTTTTATTTGATAATAGTGCCAATGCAATAAATAGTACCTAAAAACTAAGCAGGTACCTACGTTATTATAATTATTGATTAGGTAAGATAAAGTTGTGAATATTATGAATTCGAGTAGCTCATCAGAGTCTGATTTGGAAGTGCTGGAATTGATTACAAACATATCAGTTCCCAGAAACCTAAGATCTAGAAGAAATCCTTTTGAAATGTTCAGTGACGAAGAGTTTGATGTGAGATATCGATTTAATAAAAACACTGTGATACACTTATGTGATATTATCAGCCCTGTTTTAACTCCGTTAACACATCGCAAATATACATTATCAGTGATGGAGCAACTTTTAATAACATTAAGATTTTACGCGACTGGCACCTTCCAGGTAGTATTGGCGATGATCTTAACATTCACAAATCTACTGTGTCAAGAGTCGTTAAGAAAGTAAGTAGAGAAGTCGCTAAGCTAGCAAGGAGTTATATACATATGCCCAGTGTAGAAGAGATAAGAGAAGTTAAGGCTGATTTTTTTAATATTGACGGATTTCCAAATGTTATTGGTTGCATAGATGGAACACACATACCAATCCAGTCTCCAGGAGGTGACCAAGCCGAACTGTTTAGAAATAGAAAAGGTTTCTTTTCTATCAATGTGCAAGTTGTGTGTGATGCTAAATTAATCATCCGTGACATTGATGCTCGTTGGCATGGATCAACACATGACAGCACAATTTATCATAACTCATTCCTGCGAGCACGCTTAGACAACCATGAGATGAATGGTCACCTTCTGGGGGACAGTGCTTATCCCTGTGGGAGATACATTATGACTCCATTTTTAAATCCATCTTCAAACGCAGAGAAACGTTACAATGATGCTCAAATTAAGACCAGAAACACAGTGGAAAGGACATTTGGATTGTGGAAAAGAAGATTTCCATGCCTTTCACAAAAATTAAGGCTGAAGTTGAATCCAACATTAGTTGTGATTATCGCAACAGCTGTATTACATAATATAGCTCGGCAGCAACATGATACTGTTATTTTAGATGATGAAGACGATTCTGATGACAGTGCCACATCTGAACATGAGGAAAATACACCTATCATAGCTCAACCTCTTTCCTCTGAAGGCAACTATTACCGTCGGTTATTGTTGGAACAATATTTTAGGTTGGTATAATGTTATATTGTTACATAATAACAAAAAATAAAAGACAAAGACTATAAACCTATGTTTTATAAATTTATTTCCAATTCATAAACATATGTACTCTTATAAATTAAATGTTTTCTTTTTAAATTCTAAGTCCAATTCAGCATTCTGTAAAAGTACTTTTTTTAATTGTAAATCCAAATCAAGTAAAAGTTTGGTTTTTTCTAATTTTATTTCCTCTTGTTTCCTCTGCAATTCCAGTATTTCTAATTTTTTCGCTGTTATAGCATCTTCATTCGTTTGTTTCTGATTTTTTCTTTTAATTATTGAAGCACTGAGGTTATTAATGCTCCTTTTTTTTATTTCAGTTAAGCAATGCTTTTTATTTTTTGGAGTGTCTTGGATGTCTACTGGTGAAGGAGGCCTTTTCGCATGTTCCACTGGTTTGGATGTTGATGGCACACAATCGTCCTGTTCCAGCACTGAAATACACACCTGTGTATTTTCACCAAGGAGCAGGTCTGAACTTTGTAAACTTGGTACAAAATCTGTAATTAATAAATGAATATAAATTAAAATATATGATGACAATATTGGTGTGTTATTTAATTATACCAACATCTGCTATTCAATTACACTTTAGGGAGTAAAATTATTATTGTTACAAACACTCAATACAATTTAACTTTATATTAAAAATAGTAAATAAATTAGTAAAATATCTAATTGAAATTGTATAATCATACAAAAATTGTTGTAGAAGAAATAATTTATCTGAATTGATATCTACTTTGAACTATGAATATATATGAAAGATTGGTCGGAGTCACTGTGAGCAGTGGTATTATGATTTTACTTAACTTACCCAACTTGTGATATGGAGCTGATGAGTCAAATTCATTAGGCAATGGGTTGAATTGTGGTGTTAACAAGGCCACAACTTTTTCATCAACCATGGTAGTCTTCGGACAAAATGTGCCACCTCCTGTCTTGTACATCTCGGACTGAAAATTATATTTATTAGCATTATTATCCACAGTATCTCTGAGGATTGTTATCCTCCATCAAAGAAGTTAGTGATCTACAAAGTATTAATATAAAAGAACCTATCTGAACCTATAATTTATGAAACACTAGCTGTGCCCAGCGGTTTCACCCGCTGAGGTTTAGGGGTATGAAAAATAGATGTTAGCCGATTCTCAGACCTACCCAATATGTACCCAAAATTTCATAAGAATCGGTCGAGCCGTTTCGGAGAAGTACGGTAACTAACATTGTGACACGGAAATTTTATATATTAGATTATCATTTACCTTATCATCACTTATATGTTTTCTAGCTTTTTTCTTCAAATTATCATACAAGGCATGTAACTGTTTTTCAGTCCTGAATCCAGTTTCCGACACAGCATTATATTTATTAGTCAGAGCACTCCAAGCTTGTTTCTTGGCATCTACAGTAGTCCCATCCGTCTTTTTATTATCAATTATTAATACGAATTCTTTCGCTACTTCAATAAGAAGCATCTTCTCCCTCTCGGTAAAATTTTTGCTGCGTTTTCCAGCTTCCATTGTAAGAAATTACGATAACCAAAATAATACCACACACCAAAACAGAAACAAAACAACAAACTGACGGGACGCCGCAAACAGGCTATCGTTTTTTTTCGGCTTGCATGTTGACAATGGCAACGTTCATACAGCCACTATTAAAAAAAAAATATTTATTAGAACATATTTTTTTTTACTAAAACAGTGCATAATTATTTATTAATATTTAAAAATATCAAATTATTTCAAAATCAAATATTAATGACGTATTATTATGTTAAAATTGATTTTAAAGTCAACCTCTTCAAAAGACCCATCTAGTGACTAAAACAGAAACTATTTATCGGTTGCATAGTTAAAGAATGGCTTGTTGAGTACTCGGAAACGCAGTGACAGTTATCAGAAGTTTAAACTTAGTTTATCTATAATGAATCATCAGCTATTGAGAGTTTAACTGAGAACTTCAGAAACCGGGCATTAGTCTTCTACATTGTACTTGTGTTTGTTGAGCAAAGTAGATTTATTGCACGAAAACATCTGCGGCTGTAAAGTACTTCTATATTATATGAACCTACTTTTAGAAACAAAATAAGATGATCAATTATTATTTTGTTTTTTGGCGGATGGGAAATCACTAAATAACTTCCCCTTGCCTTATCGGAGCGGGGGGGAGGGGAGTGTCAGATTTTTACTGACTAAAACCCACCCATGTTCCTTCTTTTGCCCTTAATTTTTCGGAGCCGCGGTGTCTCTTTCGAACAAACCGCAACCCTGGAACCTCTACCCTAACTTACGCATAAGTTCAACATAAAACACTGAATGACTACACTATAAACACTCAATTATTATAAATGTATGTGATGTATCTAAATGCCTATGTGTCAATCTTACTTAGTCTAACTTAGATTTTTTTTAATGTGTTACTTTTTTCTGGTTGATGTTTCCTTTTTGTATTAATAACTGTATTGTGTCTTTTGCTACATCAAAATAAAATATCTAAAGTACGGCCAACGAGAAGCGATACCAAATGTAAACAAAACCCATGCTAAAACCCCATCTAAAATGGCCGCCCGAATGTTGGCGAACCCGTCTTAACGTTGTCATGTTTTTGCCGGGAGAACGAGACATTACGATAAAGGCACAAGATGGAAAGAGATAAATATTAGATTGTCAACGCCACAGTTGTTCTTTAGGTTAATGACCTTTCGTATCGCTGCTAGTTGGCCTTATTTTATCTATCTATCCGTTGTTATTTTAGCCTTCTCAGTTTTCTTGGCAATTAACGACTCGCTCCTCTCATCTCCGTAGCACCACCTTCGTTGGACCGGCCATGGGCCGCGGCGGTTTCGCTTGGTCCACTTCCACTGATAATTAATTTAACGCCATGTCTGTACGTCTGAGTATACTAGTTCTTGTACGCAAATAGACCCAAATTATCTTATTAAGGGGAATGGAAAAATATATTTCGTTTCGTGTTTTTACAGAATTTATGAGAGGTGAAAATATTAGTGAAAGAGATTAGTTAATTAGTTGATTGTAATTTTGATAGAATAAATCAGTTATCAACAATATACTGAGATTTTTGTTGCAACATGTCTGAGAATCAGTCAAGGGCCTCATGGCCCGCCTTCATCAATTATTCAGCAAGTTTTGGCTCCATCCTAAAAGAGAGGGGTAAAGGGGAACGCAATTGTTGTGAAATGATGGGTTTTCTAATAAATATGTTAGTTTATAGAGAACTAGCTTTTGCCCGCGGCTTCGCTCGCGTTAAATTCGGGGTAACACAGTTCCCCTTTCCTGATTTACAGGTACCTGCTACCTGGAGTTTTTGCCCTTGCACCTAATTTATTGTAATGGGAGGGAGAAAAAGTTAGTAAGTTTTCCCTTTTCTTCCCATTTTCTCCCTCATATCTCAATTTTTTTTAAATAGCCTATGTCCGTCTCCAGGGTCCCAACTATCTCTGTACCAAAATTCATCAAAATTGGTTTAGCCATTTCGGCGTGAAGACGTAACAAACAAACAAACTCACTTTCGCTTTTATAATATTAGTAAGGCTATAGGTATAAAATCTGTTGGTGTAGTGATCGCAAACGCAATTGCTGAGCATGGTTCCTGGGTTCAATTCTCGGGTGGGACTAACTGTTATTGAGTCTTCCCATCAGAAATTAGCGTACAGTCACGGAGCCTGGATTTGTGATCGGTTCATGACAATAGGCTCTAACCCTATTACATGCAACTTAAGACAATTTACGAAGTATGGGAGTACTGTTATGTTAAAATACCGGCATCGGTTTGTTGCGAAAATATTCCTTTTAAAACCGAAGACATGGCCACAAAGCAGGAAACAATTATTTCCGGAGAAAAGGATCTTGTTAATAATACAAAAAAACATTCCCTCTTAAAAATAGCAAGTACGAAAATAAAACATAAAAGAATTGTTCTAACAGAATTAATTTCAATAAAACATTTTTGATCAGATTATACAAGTTCTAAACGGCTTACCGCATCAAAGTTGTCAACTAAAATACCTTTGAAAACCTTTCTCATTTTGGCAACTAATCCGTGGTTTGAACAAAATTTAATGTATAATACTATAAATTTCATTTTGGTGCAATAACAAGTTGCTTGAAAGAAATTTTAACACAAGTCACCACAATCCAGCGGTTGACGATATGAGAACTAAACAGATTTTACAATTTCGAAAAGAGTTGGAGATCAAGTAGGTATTTCAGTAATTCATTATGTTAAGTAAAATAGAAATAATAATATTAAAAGCATGAATAAAATAACAAAGAAAATCAAAAGATTTTTAGCTCTATCATAGAACGCTTGTTTTTTACTTTTAATTAGTTGAAAACTCCAAAGTAGAGGACAAAATCCCAGCCCAAATAGAAGCTAAGGCCTGCAGTGGGTTAAGAAGGAACATGGATAGGTTGTAGTCAGTAAAAGTCTGTATGTTGGTTTGGTAATTTCTGATCCGAAAAAAAGCCCAGATAGGATTGAGTTAAGAATACACTTGATAGACACATGAAACACGAAATCAGAGTTTATTTTCTTAGTCCTAAGATATTTTTTTACCAAAAAAAGGGTACTCTATAACAAAAATAAATCCCAAAAAATAACACCTTTCCAGTCTTCATAGTCCTTGCTTGAAAAGATAATCTTCCGTTATTCTCAATTAAAATACGTTTAGAACACCACCTGGCGAGATAAACATCGCAACTATAGAAACTCGAGAATTTCAAACCTCAATTTTGACAACAAAAAGGCCATAATCGATTTTTGGGTATACAAAAGGAGCATTATATTTGACAAGTCGACTGTACAAACGTTGTTTGTGGTGGAGATTATTTCGGTTGAAATGAATGGAAGCAAAACACGATCCCGTGAATATGTTTGTTGGTAATTGAAATACGAACAGCGCCCTCAAGGGTGGTTTTTTAATATTTTTTTAGTCTATGCAGTCGATAGGTTCGAGTGTCGCCGTTGTCTCGAGAAATCGATTCGATAGACCAAATTTTTGGCTAAAAATTGTGAGAGATATTTTTTTCGTCAATTTGTAGAACATCCTTTTTGAAATCCTTTAAGGAATTGGGTTATTACTTCGCATTTACATTATAGGCTAAGACTCTCTTCTTGCTCTTCTTTGTATAAACTCTGAAATTTCGATGGAATAATTTTGGCATAATTTAGATCATGACCAAAATCTAAACTATACCCTAAAAATTTTAATTTCAGATACAATAAAAGTTTCTCTTTTATCACTAAAAAGGATGAACATTAAAAAAAACATCCTTTCTTTAAAACATCATAAAACATGTTACCCTCTCATTGTGGTTTATTGATTAATAGATGAAACTTTCAACCCAAGACAGGAAACGTATGGTAATAGAAAAACCCACCCGCAGGCACTCGTCATTACGCCTGTTGTTCGAAGGGTCCAGTATAAAATAATGATTAATTATTATAATTTAGTCCATGTCATCGGACATTCACGTGGCAGCCCCACCCGACAGTTTAATCTTAGTCCAGGTGCTGTTTATCTGATTGTAGCATGAAAGGGTTTAAATTCAAAGTTAGTAGCCAACGATTGTACTTCGGTAGTAAGTGAAATCATAATTGTGATTGTTAATGACGTGGTGAAAACAGTGATTGAGTTTCCTGAATGATAATTGAACAAATAAATATGAGTCTGATTAAGGTGGTTAATCCATTACGCTGACATAATAAGATAAGTTGATTGGACGGTCATGGTTTAAACACTACGGAAATTCTTCGTTTGAAACTCAGTGTTCAACAATATTCGACAATACATGCTGGTTCGAAGAATAGACCCCACATTAAGACAAGAAACATTTTGAATGAATGACAGCATAGTTATCTAGCAATGAAAGAACATTCAAGGCAACCGCTTGTTCTCAATCTTGACAATAATGAGCAACTAACACATTGCACTCTTAATGGCGACACTTTGTAAGCTTTGGACGAAGCCGACAAATCTAATAAGAACATAAAATTACCGTTTAAAGCCCTACTCACCGCAAGAGGCGACTAACTTTTGTAATAGATGCCTCAGTGACAACGGTAACCTCATAGCGCAGTGGAGCAATACAAAAACTGTGCAACCTAATCCTGGACAATAGAACACGGATGCAACAAAGCGCAGACATATATCAAACAACAAAAACACTGCTCTCGACGGCTGTACGAGCGAACGAACACTATCATTTACGCAACGATTTGTCATCGAGATTCGGGGGTAGAGGGGCGGGACATTTTAGCTGTGCCCTACGACTGGTTCTCAGCTTTTCTGTTGATAATCCCAATTCTTTGTAAAATAGACCACAATGATAATTTACTATAATAACAAAATGTTACCTTCAATCATTCTGTACCATATCGTAGTTCATTTCATTTCTTCGATAGACTTTAGAAGCTGTGGAAGATATAAAGTACCTGATATTATCACTGACCAGTAGAAACATAAGGAGCATCGGATCTTAGCAGATCACTCAGAAATATTTAGCCCGATCGCACATTTCCAACCCCAGACCTCCGATCAACAATCCCGAAAATTCGTAAACATCCGAATTCGACATCCAAACCGCTAGTAATATCCCGGAAACTGGATTAACGGTTGTCAACTTGATGAACGATGTGCGTAAGTTACACGACAATGGAATGTGGGCATCCGTCCCATTTGGCCCGAACGTCCGATACGCATCGCGAACATTAATTAATAATGAATCGCTTTTGAGTTTTTCAAAATATAGCGTTTTTGTTCAGAGAATTCAATGATCAGCGGGTGGTATTCTAGCACTGTGGCCCGATTCTACCATTGTTGGCTTCAGAGCTTCAGAAAGAAACATTTTACGCCCTTTATGTTGTGTTGTTATATTTTTAAACGGTTGTCTATCACATTTCGGTGCTTGCGCTTCGTTTAGAGAACTCATTGTTTCTTTAATCTTTAATTCTGTTAATAAATACAAAAGTTCTGCTCTCTATTCTGAAGGCTCATTTAAGTCGCCATGTCTTTTTTTATTCCATGATATCGGCTTATAATTCTTACTATTCATTTTATTTTCCTTTATAACATTTAATAATTATTTTTTGTTCATCCTCAGCTTTACAAGTTTTAGTGATCTGTTGCTGTAGTTATCTTATTAAAAAATTCTCAGTTCTGAATTATTTTTCCTTTGTTGTTGTTTTTTTTACCAATGAAACTTTACAAAAAAAAAGGAGAAACCAACTCAAATATTCACATATTTAACACACTTACTTGGCGCATATATATCGATATAATATATTACAACAACATTGCCCAAAGCTAATATGCCAGAATATTCTTAAGGCCTGGCTCGCCACGCTGCTCCCTTCTACGATTTATTGTTTAATCACAAGCACTCAGCCACCGTAGTATTGCGTCGGTAAATTGTGGCAAGCACCAAACGTTGAAGATGTTTAATTGTGACTGGAAAGGTCAAACAGTTTTTTTTGTAATAAAGATATTAAGTTTGGAAAAAAAAACACGGGATTAATTTCCAAAAAAATCACACTGCAATATTTTTGATTTGTTTTAACGTCATTTCTCGTATATTTAACTGATTTCAGGCGTTAAGTTGTGATTGGCGAAAAAAATATAAGTTAAGCTGGAGAGAACCTAATTATAGTGCTGTAAAGTTTATTACCAATGTCATTTCAGTTAAAAAATTAGGTACCTACTGTTGGGTAAAGGTCTCCCTGTTCTACTGCCATACTTCTTGGTTTCGTTTATCCAGCTAATAGCCCCAGTCAAGGCAATACCATAAAATCACAGACATACGACTTTTCCAATCAAAATCGGATTGTAAGCGTTTGTGAACCCGATGTGTCCCGGCCAGATGACGTTACGTTTAAAAAAAAAAAAGAAAAAGATGACGTTGACGATCTCAACCCGACGCACTTTCGGATGATCCTGGTTACTTTGACGACCCAACGACTGCCCAATTAACAAAAACTACAGTCACTTCCAGTATACTAACTCTGTGTGTGTATAAACGTCGCTCGCTATATTGCAGTTCGATGTGACGTAATAAATGCTCCATGTGTGTAAACCCAAGTCCTCAATAACTCTCCTGAACAACTTCATGGCGGCAATCACTAAACACGAAACATACTACAAAAAACTACTGGACTCACATGCATTTTTAGGGTTCCGCATTTCAAAAGAAAAAACGGAACCCTTATTGGATCACTTTGTTGTCCGTCTGTCTGTTTGTCAAGACCCTTTATCTCGGGAACGCGTGGAGGTTTCGGGTAGAAACCATATACTCAACTCTGTGGTTCCTTTGTGCTGTAAAAATATCAAGCCTTTAAGTCTAGGCAATCAAAAGATATGGCAAGCTGAAGACAGGGCACTATGGCGCTCATTAGGGGAGGGCTATGTCCAGCAGTGGACTAATATAGCCTGATGATGATGATGATGATGATGAATCAAAAGATATGGCCGTTTTTAGTCTCGTGTTTGTACGGAACCCTCGATGCGCGAGTCTGACTCGCTCGCGCGGCTGGGTTTTATGATGTACTAGCTTTTGCCCGCGGCTTCGCTCGCGTTAAATTCGGTAGCGCCTTATTGATTTGTAATAGCAACGCTAAGTTTTCCCGTTTCTTCCCTCTTTCTCCCTCATATCCCACTCTTTTATTAAAAAGAAATAGCCTATGTCCGTCTCCTGGTTCCCAACTATCTCTGTACCAAAATTCATCAAAATCGGTTTAGCCATTAAAGCGTGAAGAGGTAACAAACAAACAAACAAACTTACTTTCGCTTTTATAATATTAGTAAGGATTTTTTCCGTAATTTATCAGAATGCGTAACACTGTGTGGTCTTTAACATTTTATTGATCGTATCTACGCTACCATTGTTACCTAGTGGGGTTAACTTTAAATTCCCGTGGCCAAAAAAAAACTGGCACCAGAAATTGGAATTTTACTCGTCCTCGTCACATAAAGCCTATTACTATGACATATGACGTAGGTTAAGACAGACGTCAAAAATGATGCGTCTTATACTAATCGCCTTCATTTCTTTGACATTGGCTTATAATTTACATATGAAGTTAAAAATGTAGGCTTATAGAAATGACTTTCAAAGGGCGGTCGTTATTGCCGATTACAAAAATGTGCCTACCTAATAGACTTGTAATGGATGGTAATAACTTAATACACATTATTTCAATTTATGGGAGTAAAAGCCTTTCTGATTTCTAATAAACTAGCTGTGCCCAGCGGTTTCACCCGCTGCTCACTTAGGGGTATTAAAAATAGATGTTGGCAGATTCTCAGACTTACTGAAAATGCACACAAAATTTCGTTCAAATCGGTCCAGCCGTTTCGGAGGGGTATGGTAACTAACATTGTGACACGGGAATTTTATATATTAGATAAAATATTAGGTATGTGATTTATTAAAGCGTTTTTTTATATAAATTCTAGTACTATCAGCCTCCGTTATCCATATGGCTGTACAAATGCCTTTTCCAATAATATAAGTTCTTTTAATCCAAAGGTATTCACCAGGATGAAACACTGGTCGTTGATTTCGTCCAGCTCGTCCCGCCATATTTTGTCTGCCGCAAACATGTCGATTGTCAAAGCCATGAAGTTTATTTAGCTGTAAAAATTCTTTAACCGAGGATGTTTTTTTATAGGTTTTTAAGTTTATATAACAATTTCTATTTATTTAAGCAACTTAAACAGGAAACATTAAAGCCACAGTTAATAAAACAATGGTCTATAATATAATAAATCCATAGGAAATTCCCAATAAGAAATGTTTACACGACAAATAAACGACAATGAAGTGAAAACGGAACAATATAATTGTATAAAATCCACACAAAATTCAACCGAAAATTGGCGTGAAAATTGTCTCTATTTGCGTCACTGTGCACTGTCAAAAACTTATTGTAACATACTACAAACGGGCGCTTCTTTTGTCTTTTTATCTTCCAAGAAGTAGAACGAGATCCCACTGGGTGAAACAATTGCTAGTTGCATTTAATACACTGCCTTTGAGATTTGGAAGCGTGCCACATTTTGCTCTATTGTCGAAAACAGTAGCAACTTTTATGTTGTTACGGAATTGAGACGTTTTTGGCACGCTCCTTCTACCTGGGTGGGTGATTCTGAAGGGTCTATTGCCCTAATGACCCATAAATTGATGCGTGACGACCGATTCATTTGTCCAGTTTGAAGTTATAGAAGATTGATGGCGGTATTGTCGTTCAGCAATTATGTTATTTCTGATAAATGGGTGGACTATGTAGAATTGGCCTATTGTGAAATGATTGGGAAGTTATTAGACTTTCGAAATTAGGTGTGTTATTCAAAACTTTGTGTGAAATAAATGCCAAGCATTTGTATCTAATATTAAGACTAATAAGTATGAGAAACACTGTCATTAATGTCTTTTAACAAACCAAATATTGACAAAGATAATAAAATAAGGATTTAATTATTTGATATAACAATATAATTAAGACACCATAATAATTAAGACTATAAATGAGCATACGTCGAGAGAATGCGACGTAAACAAACACAACAACTCAATATAAGGAGTTGGAGCAACGTATTAACATAAACATCGATTCGATAGCGTTCCGAACATCTCTCCGGTCACAGTCTGAATACATTACGGCCGAGTTGTTTTTTATTACGTCAATAATTTAAGAATTAAACTGTTCTTACTCTGTTTATTGGTCCTTTTCTGCTTGTGCTGAGACTTTTCTAGTCGCTCCCCGCGGATGCTCATTCGAAATGGACACGCACGCAATCGCCCGTTGGTCCTTCGGTCGTAAAAATCGATTACTTTATTTTCTTACAAGCTCATCATTAAATAATAAAATAAAATGTCCAAGGTTTTATTGGACCACATACAGCTTCGTGGTGATACTAGAAATTTTCGATTACAAATATAAAAATATTTTATTGATTGTTACCAGCGGTAAAATGTTTTAAGTACGATGTCGAACGCGAGTTTAAAACGTAACATTTTGTTAAGGGCTAATTTAAAAGCCCATTGTCTTCGTCGGTTCACGGTCACACAGGACGACAGTCGTTAATGACCCATTAACATTTTGTTTCACACCATCCATTAATACTAAAAGACCTGCAATTAAAAGAAAAACGCCGCCGCCACTAATTCCGAAGCACTCTCACTTAAAACATTACAACTTTACTGCATTCAAACATCTGATAAGGGAGTTGGCAGCCGAAAAATAAAAGGAAAAAAAGTTGCCATATCACAACGGTAGCTTTTAGAACTTATTGACAGAATATCTCTATTTCGTTTCGGTGGTACCGGTACCGGTATCGGTATATTTATCAGCGGCATCTAATGATCGGTCAGTTTATAATAGGCTGTGAGTGTCAAGTTAATGAGAATATATTCCGACCTGGTACACAATAAATTAAAGAGGTTTCGAATAAAACGGCATATTAATTGGACATTAGTATACGTCAACACCTCTGAAGCAAAGTGTGGCCGATAGGAACGATTAAAGTACGTGAAAGTATCTAAGAAGTAACTCGGAGACCATAAAATTAGGTGGGTGTAAATTTTTAACGTTGGCCCGGGGCTATTTCTGTAAATGCGTTGTGAATTTAAATTTGTTTTTTAAAAGCTTTTCAAGCAGTTCCGTTTGTTTCGAGTAAGGAAGTTATGTTGGAGGGGTCTGCGTATTACGGAAAGAGAACGAGGCCTTTTGTTTAAATTAAGGCGGTTATTGTCAGTGTGAACTGTTTTTGTTGCATTTCTTGTTTCTTTTTTTATATTTCGCGTCTGTCGGTGTCGGGAGTAAAATCTAAGCTACGGCTCCAGAGACCAGGAACCTCCTAACAATACGATCCGTATCGAGGAGTACTGCCTTCTGAATCACGTTCTTGTTGCAACTGCCTAAGGAAAGATTTTCATCGAGGCTCTTTACCATCAAGCCATTGGCCACTAAGAGAATCGGCAAAATGATAGCCAAGTTCACATTCCACATGTCAAGAATTTTGTGTGCCAATACTTGTATTACCGAAAAAAGTTTATAAATTCAAATACCAAATAATCAACAAAAGATCATAGGGACTAATGAATAGAACTACCAAATACTAAATAAACAAATCTATACTCGAAGGTAAACAATAAAGAATTAAACCTCTTAAATGCAGAAAACTTAACAGCTTCCAGTTCCAAAATCTTGGTACGAAACAATAATTCAATGGTGCTTTAGAGGAAGACATTACTTTTGTCTAAGCAAATTGAATTCCACAAAATCTCCTCGAGAAGATTGACTGACCACAAATTGGGGATTCGTTGTCAAGCGAGATAACATCGGAGGAATCTCATTACAGTTGAACATTCGTCCCGCAGTTTGGCGCTGCTTTTACATGTTGCGTCCAACTTTGGTAAAGGAATCTTCAGAGATTCTAGATTGTTTCAAGTTTCTGGTGGTAATCATTGTCTATTTGGAACGTGGTATTTTGCCATTAGTATGTAAGGAGTATTTGATTTGAAAATAGAATTTGTTAGATTTGCTAGACTCTGTTATTATTTATTTATTTAACAATAAGCACACCAACTGCATAATTACATAAATTTATACCTATTATTATAATTATTAATGTACCTTAAAAGTAATTACACAAATCACAGACGTGCATAACATTGTATCATGTTTCTATGTTTATGAGACTACAAAAATTTACAATAAATTAATTAATATCTAATTTTAATAAATAACAAAAAATGAGGTTAAGAATTGAATAATTGAAATTTATACATAATTGAATACTTAATTATAATATGTTATATCACTAAAAATTACTAAGAATTTAATTCCTCAACACTTAAACAATTGAAGTTATTCATCAAGAAGTGCAGAGTTATTGGAATCCATAGATATCAGAAAGAAGTTGGAATCATTGCCAGTCTCCGGTCAGGTAAAGTGTTTTTGGGTGTTTTTATCACGATTTTTTAGTAGCAGAAACGGATTCTAGATCTTAGACCACCAACCTTCAACAACCAACTTCAACAAAACTACCGTAATGTGGGTGTACTATTAGAATATAATAGAATATACTTTATTGCACACCAAAATTGAAACAAAACTGTTTTACAAATGATGCTAAATTTATGGTTACAATGGCGGTCTTATCGCTAATAGCGATATCTTCTAGACAACCTTTAGGTACCTACAACTTTACTTAAACTGTAAGGATAACAGGACAGAGTTTTTTTCATTCTCACAAGGTTGTATAAAAATAAGAATCTATATTAGTTTAATATTTCTAATAAGAGTTCATGTCGCCGCAAGATTGAATCAACCGCAAACTATTGAAGTCCCAGCAGCCGTCGGCGAACGGAAAATTAAAAAGCAAAGTGGGGACCGCTTCCTTTGGCATTCTTTTTAATTCTCAACGTAGCAATGGACGCTGTGGAATCATTAAAATTTCCTCCGTGCCTGCCACCCTTACAGATTTATTTGATATGGAATGATGCAGTCTTATAGAATTCACAATGAGTACGCAAACAATTTAAGGCAAAAAGCTGCTGCCACCTTTTGTAATTTAACTTTAATTTTGTTAAATATTTGTACACCACTTACGGTAAAACATGGAAATACCTACCTATATTTTAAATTTACCTTTTACAACTATACTTAACAAATAAAACCTCTGACTTTGATTTGACTTTATTAATCAAATCGACAATTTTTAACACTTTTTCTGACGTTAATTACTATACATATTTGCACACTCATTTAGATTTTTTTATTCGCTTCATTTGATTGTAAGAAAATTAATCTTAAGATGGATGATTGATGGGCCATACTGTGATGTGCTATTTTTTCCAACAGGCATCTTGTACGCACATTGTGTAGCGAGACTTTTTAATGCCTTTTGCTAGCTCGTGTATCAAGAATAACACAAGATAAAAACATTTATTACTAGAAATATATTAACGCCTTTTATAACAAAATAATGTTTCTAACAGATTACTCTAGTCAGGATTAGTAAACTTAATATTAAAATCCGTCCAAACTTTAGTCGAGCCGAAATTAGATTGTCAACTTAGTGACTCTATTAAAGTAAAAAACGACTTTATACCCATAATCACTTAGTAAAAACTAGTGTGACAAATCCTTATTTGCGAGCCAGTTAATAAAATGAAATGAAATATTTTTTTCCACGTTCGACAAAATTATGACATTATATCGTAACAAAAAAGCGACATTACTCCCCATAAATAACAATTAATCCTCTTAGCATAATATTAACGCTAGGATTTGGGCGTATATAACTATACGTAGCCAATAAGACTAAATGGTAATAAATTGTGTGCTATTAGCAAAGTAAACGATTTTACTAAACAAGTCTTGCTGACGAGTTTTTCAACTAGTTGAATGCTTACCGGTAAAGTGAAGTACACACGCAATCGTATCCGCTCTTCCGAGAAATTCCACATTTAAATATTAAAATGGTGTGTGGAAAAGAATTTTCGTTTTAATTCTAAATTCTTAGCATTAATTTTAGTCGTTGAACTGTGTGTACTCGTCTTTCTCATTTGGTTGGAGCAGAATTCCGTACGGTATACGACGTGCCGCCTACGACAGTATTACTAACCTGTTTCCCACCGTAGAGTTATAGAAGAGCTCGTGGCTAAATAATAGCAGCCACTTGAGTCGATCTTTAGGTTAAGCCGCGCTTGCCTAGGTTGGTCTGTGGATGGGTGACCACCCGTTACATACCTAGTTCCCTCCTTGCGTCGGAAAGCGCGTTAAGCTGTTGGTCTCGGCTGACAATTGTAGATCTTTGACAGTCGTTACAGGTAGTCAGTGTCTCTAAAGTCTGACAACCAGTCTTATCAACGCACATCGTATTACCCAGTACTATCTGCGTTGTGGAGGTCAGATAGGCAGTCGCTCTATTTAAAATACTGATATTCAGCTGCATCCGGTAAGACTGGAAGCCGACCCCAACATAGTTGGGAAAAGGCTAATGATGATTACCACGGTAGAGTTATAACTAATGTGGGGTGATAAGCAACCCGGTACCAATTGTGCGGTTTTATTATGACAGTTTTTAATCGGGAGACCTACTTGGATTCATCATATAGCTTGTTGTGAACTGTTTGGTTGCCAGAGACGTGACGAAGAAGCATTCTGAAACAAACAATTTTCTATTTCTAAAAAGTTTTCATATATCTTAGTTATTTAGTCCTTTCTTTTTTACCAAACGCTTTTCGATACCTATACTATGGTAACATTAGATAAAAATACATCTTTAATGATGGGATGTATTACTTGGTAGATAGTAAGTACTTTACGACTTTGATAATCAGGAAACAGTCTCTAATTATAATCAGTCATGATCTTATCATGGTAACGTTCCAAATTGAAGAAGGAACGGTTAATTTAACTTAAGTCAACCGCATTAAGCTACAGCAAAACATTATAATAAAAATAATTCTTAAATATTATGTAGGCAGCTGCGTCGCGTGTTCGATTGAGCAAATAAATTATTATAATTAAATGATACTTTACAGAAACGCAAAAATATACACAATAATCTGCTACCAAAATACCTAACAAATATAAAAAAAACGACCAAATAAAAATTTACATAAACGAAATAAAGTAGCGAAGTAAATATAAAACGGTCGATTTACAAATCATCAACGTGTGTAATGTCCTTGTTCGTCTTAAGACGAGACGATCGACAGAACGTAGTGTCCATACAAAGCTTTAGTTATTAACTATCATTAGCGAACCGCAAATGGCTAGCGCGTAGGTGAGGCGAACAAATGCGTTGAATTCTTCTAATTTATTGTTCATTCAACGTATATAAATTGCCAATTATGTACGACGAGTTTTAGTTATCTTGCTAGCGGATCCATACTGGATGTTTGTACAAACTATGTCGTCTATCTCGGAAACAACTGTACCTAATTTCACGGAATAAAGCTTGAAATATACATAAATAAAATAAATTGTTTTTAAACCAATAACTCACAAATAATTGCCGTGCTAAACACTATTTTTCAATATTTTTCTGTGTGAGGGATTATGTCAATAAAAATCTATAAAACTGGTTACCTATAGACATTTTAGATCTAGATAAAACATTCTTTATAGGACTTATATTGTTATTAATTTATTTTATCTATAAAGAATGCTTAAGATGTCAAAGGCCGGGGAACGCCCAACACACTCGTTCCTTGTATTTAGCTCTAATGATAAAATATTGCTCTAAAACTAATAAAGCCAAGTTTTTGTTTGAACATAATATTTCTTGACAACAGCCAAAGAATTAAGATACATATTAAGGCTAGATTAAGATTAGTAGACTACAACTACTTTGGAACAAACTTTTGAATAGACTGACTTGGTATGAACGCCTCTTATTGATTAGGTATTCTATTTTTAAATCTTTCCAATGGTTACGTCGTTGAAATCAATACCTAATGAGGAGACTTCGCAGTCGTACTAGTCAAACCCTTTAAATAAAGAATACCTTAGACTAGTTGCAATTTGCAGCTCAGGAAAGGATGATGTAGAAAATAGCTAAATCGAAATCTACAATGGTATCAATTTTGTTGTAACAAACTAAACTAAAACTATTCTAAAAATCAAAAAAGTTTAGTTTATTCCTGTCAAAAGACGTTTCCTATTCTGAAACTAATTTAAGTGACACAACTTAATGCTAGCAAAGGAGGTGGCCGGGCGTTTGAGGGAGAGAACATCTGCCCAACCCAGCCGCCGCGGGAGACGCCCCGGGCGCCGGGCGCCGCGAGACGACTCCCGGCCACCGTAGATGCGGGCCTGTGGACGGTGAGCAATGGGTAGCTCGCCGGCCGTTCGTCGACTGACGACAGGCCGTGTCGACGGCGCGTTCGTGTTTCACGCGCGCCTCAAAGGGATGTCAGCAAAGCAGAGGGGCTTGCCAGAGCCTCCGCCTGCCGGGGTTGCGGGTTGTTCGAAAGAGATACCGCGGCCCCGGAACGTAAAGGGCAACAGAAAGAACATGGGTGGGTTTTAGTCAGTACAAGTCTGACATGCCCCCCCGCTCCGCCCAGAGCGGGGGAAGTCATTGGATGATTTCCCACCCGAAAAAAAAATGTGACACAACTTAACTATTTAGTTTGATGGCATAAAATATAGAGAAGTTACTCACTATTTAAAATTGTCATTTTTCACCAAAAATTGTTTTGTTGTCAAGCTAATTCGGACTATCTTTAATCGCGACTAAAATGGTAAAGTAAAGACTAAAAAAATAAATAATAAGATGTAATTAGATATATCATTTTAATCTTAGTCTAGTTTAATCCGATAATTCATCAAAATAGCCACCAATATCCTTAGTTGACCCGAATAGTCTCTAAGTTAACGATTATAACCTATTTGGATCTTTTCAAAAGTGGCCAAAATATACGTAAAACGAAACTGTTTTCGCCTGTACGCCTGTGACCTTATTAAAAACTGTTAGCACATAACCAGCACATAATAATCCAGACAACGAATAGAATAGCTGCAGTTTTGTTCCAAAAACGTTTCAAAACAGCACATTTGGGCGCTATCCAGGGCATTCATACGACACCAATGTTTGGCATTAGCGGTTTATATTTTGCTATTATAACCCCAGTACCATCTGTTTGGCAGCTGTATTGTGGCCCACTTTGAGAAAACACGTGTTAATATGAGAACTGCTTGTAAAAATATGGTTTTAATAGTTTATAGTGATATCAGAAAAATGTGGTAATGAGGACTGGCTGAGAAACAAAAGAGTATCGTTGTATTTTTGATGGGAATTTTAATATTGTCATGGGACTGAACGGTACGTAGTGTATTTTTACGTAGGCTTTAAAGAAACTAGCTTATAATAATATGGTCATGTAAACAACATCGTCATCGATCGATATGAATGTTGATGGATGGAGAAGAAGGCAAAATAAAGGTGGATGGATTGTGTAAGGAATGATATGAAGGAGAAAAGAGTAAATGATGCCGTTTCGTCCAACAGGGGAGAATGGAAGAAGAAAACGTATTGTGCTGACCTCAAATAGAAAATGGATCGTCATCATTTTGTTGTATCTTCATAAATACTTGCCACCACTTTAGCTCTATTATATAAAGATATGTATGAAGGCTTTATCCCATGGGGGCCGGATGAAAACATAGAACGCCACTAGCCCATGATCTTTGCATACTCATTTTGCTGCGTTCATACGCGCCGGTTGTCATTTTGGGTAAACTGCATCAACAAATCTCTCAAAAACCTGTGCAAAAGAGATATTATTTAAATCACATTAGAAATGAGAATTTAGTAGAGGTTGATGCCTCCAGTCTTCTTCATCATCCCTCTCCACAAACAATCCATTAATTGTAGCTTCTTAAGAATTCAGTGATTGATGTAGCCAAATCTGCGATACAGAATAAATGAATGCCTTTAAATAACATTCGTGATTAAGAGGTAGAATATTTATAAGAGTTATATTAGTGTTACAACTTAAATACAAATTAAATCTAAAGCAAGATTCACAACCAAATCATTAGACGATTCATAGTTCATTCCATATAGTAATTTTACACAACAATTCTAAATAAATCATCCTTGCAAACACTACAACTTGTCCTCAAGATTTATTCTTCTAGGTCTTACATCTTTGAAGTGAACACCGAAGGGATTTAATAACATAAATGCTGACACATTTTTCTCAATAATTTATGTGAACAAGCTCACACGCGACGAAGTCGGCTCATAATTTATACCGATGTTCGCCAGCCGACAAACTTCGGGACAATAAAGCACTATGCAGCGACATTAATTACAAGTTATCGTAAAACATGGAGTGCGCTGGCACACTGCATGTTTCCCGTAACAAACACGGCGCGACACAGTGTTTAGGAACCGGTGCCAAATGTATCAAATTAGACACACTGGGTCATTATGATGGACACGGTTTTTTGTGTTTTTTTGGATGATTTACTGTTGTGTTTGGCTCTTGTTACGGTTATGGGCTTCTTCCTGAGCATGACGCAATTTGGTGCATACGACAGTAACTTATGCTAAATGTGAAGTAGGTTTATTTTATAGGGCACACATACAATATCAATTAGGAAGAGCTCGTGGTTAAATAATAGCAGCATCTTTAGGCTAAGCCAAACTTGCCTTGGTTGGTCTGTGATGGGTGACCACCCGTTACATACCGAGTTTCCTCCATGACTCGGAACGTACGTTAAGCTATTGATCTCGGCTATCATTTGTAGATTTTTGACAGTCGTTACAAGTAGTCAGTCAGTCAGTTTGACAACCAGTCCTACCAAAAGGTATCATATTACCCAGTATTAACTGGGTTGTGGAGGTCAGATAGGCATCGTTCCATTTAAAATACTGGTATTCAGCTGCATCTGGTAAGAATGGAAGCCGACCCCAACATTATTGGGAAAATGCTAGGTAAATGATGTTGTAGAACTTTTGGCCATACATGTGATAAAATGAAGGTTTTATTTTCTACTTTTTAAAGGATAATATTTTTGTGTTCACCAAAAATCTTAAGGTAGGTAGGTAAAAATCCTACATCTATGTATGCATTTCTAAAATATTGATCTTAAACCCGTTTAATTGTTTTACTATAATTAAACTACTCGGCCAACAAAATATGTTACATCAAACAAATTCCAAATTAACACCAAGATATAACACTTTTTTATTGTAGTGCGCTGCAAATATTCTATTGTGACAATAACTATTTTATTCTTCCCCGAAAAATACTGATCGTGCACCAAATATTCCTGAATGTTAAATAAATGCGTAGGTTAGTTTAGGTTAAAACTGTGACCCCCTACTACCAGTAACGACTTGCATTAATAGAAAATGGATGAAATTCCAAATTAAAACCAAGATATAACACTGAAGTAAAACTAAAAAAATAAATGCTTGTTTTTAAAATTAGGTGTATTACTATTTTTACAAATTTGCAACAGTTGTTAAATAGATGCTCGTTATGACATATTTTAATTAACATATTTTGGTGCACATTCAGTATATTTGGTGGAACACAGGCAAAATTAGGTAAATGAAATGGGAATAAATTGAAGTACTTTTAAATACCATCCCTTTTTTAAACTTTATGTTTTCCACTGGACGTCAAACTATGACAATCCTTACTAATATTATAAAAGCGAAAGTGAGTTAGAATTAGGGAGAAAGAGAGAAGAAAGGGGAAAACTTAGAATTGCTATTACAATAAATAAGGCGCAAGGGCACCCACTACCTGAACGCGCCCCAAAAGGTGGTGGCCATACGGCTTGTCCGGGGCTACCGCACGATCTCCGGCGAGGCAGCGAGCCTCCTTGCCGGACTGCCACCGTGGGATCTGGAGGCGATAGTCCTCGCGCGCCTGTTTGAGTGGCGCGTGGAGGCACTACACCGGGGGGAAAACCCGCTGCCGCGGCAAATTGCCGCTCAGCGGACAGACCTCCGGTGCGATCTCTTGGTGGCATGGAGAGAGCGACTGTCGCAACCCCGTGCAGGGCACGCCACAATAGTGGCGGTAAGTCCCCTCTTTGAGGAGTGGCTGGAGAGGCGTCATGGCGTCCTCACCTACCGCCTGACGCAGGTCCTCACCGGACACGGAAGTTTCGGGAGGTTCCTGCACATAATCGGGCGGGAGGAAACGCCCGGGTGTCACCATTGTGACGATCGCCCGGAGGACACGGTGGAGCACACAGTGGCGGTCTGCCCAGCTTGGGCGGAGCACCGCCGTGCCCTCGTGGAGGCGATCGGCGGCGGCGATCTCTCGCGTCCGGCCCTGGTTCAGGCCATGGTCCGGAGCGAGAGGGAATGGGAAGCGGTCACCACCTTCTGCGAAGCAGTAATGCTAGCAAAGGAGGTGGCCGGGCGTTTGAGGGAGAGAACATCTGCCCAACCCAGCCGCCGCGGGAGACGCCCAGGGCGCCGGGCGCCGCGAGACGACTTCCGGCCACCGTAGATGCGGGCCTGTGGATGGTGGGCTTATTCGTCAACTCGCGCCTCATAAACTCGCGACTGGGCGCGAGTTAGCACTTTTCGATTTTACCTATTTTTGTTGTAGTCAAGTCGCGACCGAGTGAAAATCTGACGTATGTACAGTCATCTACAAAAGTGTTTTGATAAATTTAATATCAAGAACCTACTTTACATTTTTAAGATAATATACGATTCGAGGGCCGGAAGATCGTCTTAGAGACTGTTGATCGTCTTGGAGTTGTTTTTTGAGATAGATATACATATTTTAATAAACAATTTGACAAAAATATAAAACTGCTTATTTTCTTAATTATTTATCAAAAATATAACTATGACTCAAGAAGTTATCTAAAACTAAACAAACAAAATAAAATCTACTATAATAATATCTACGAGGATGGCTAATTATTAGATTTTTTTGCTTTATTTAAATCAGCATAATATTAACATATTTTATTGTTAATTCACAATAAAATAAGTGAAACGTGCATTTTGTCAATTACCATTTGGGGAGACAAAGTGTAAAGAAAGAAATCTAAGGTTATCAAAGTATTGCTATTAGATTTAAAGCTTGTGTACCTCAAGCAGGTCTATCTACTAATGAAACTGGGCATGAATTAATTACATCCCTGCGAGGAAAGTCAATACTACTTAGGGCATGAGAACAGTAAAGTCAAAGGAAACGTGCACTATTGATGAACACGTTACATTTACCATTAACGAATTTGTGCACGGCGTTGTTATAAGTATCGGTTTATGTTTCTAATCGTGTGATTATTACATATTATATAGCAGTTATAAAAATCATTTACAAGAAACCCTGATCTGTGATTTTATAATTAATGATAATCTTATATCATAGATTTTATTAGTAAGTAATAATTATTATAAAAGTTTGTTATAAAAAAGAATTTACTTTTATAGTCCCTTTTTTTCGGATGGGAAATCATAAAATGACTTCCCCCACTCTGGGCGGAGCGGGGGGGCTCCGCCCAAGCTGGGCGGACCGCCACTGTGTGCTCCACCGTGTCCTCCGGGCGATCGTCACAATGGTGACACCCGGGCGTTTCCTCCCGCCCGATGATGTGCAGGAACCTCCCGAAACTACCGTGTCCGGTGAGGACCTGCGTCAGGCGGTAGGTGAGGACGCCATGACGTCTCTCCAGCCACTCCCCAAAGAGGGGACTTACCGCCACTATTGTGGCGTGCCCTGCACGGGGTTGCGACAGTTGCTCTCTCCATGCCACCATTTTTATTTTATATTTTAAGTCCCTAAGCCTGTCATTGTTTTTATTAGTAAGTAATATATTAACGTTTGTTATAAAAATCATTTACAACAAACCCAGACCTGTGATTTTATAGTTCCTAAGACGACCATTGATTATATTAGTAAGTAATAATTAACCAAATCGTATACATGTTGATAATTTTTTTTACCCATACTCGTATTTTGATATTATTGGTTTTATTTTGTTATATTCGTTGTGATAATGTCGATTTGTGATATTGATGATAATCATTACAAAAATAAGCAATTTTAGATTTATGGCATGTGTGTTATAAAGATATCTATCTCAACAACTACATTTCCTTTTATTTTAAACAGTACAGCGCCCAGTACATATAAAGTTGGTTCCTATTTTAAATTTATTAAAACACTTTTGTAGATGAGCATACCAGTTTTTACTCGGTCGCGAGTTGACTACAACAAAAATAGGTAAAATCGGAAGGTGCTAACTCGCGCCCAGTCGCGAGTTTATGAGGCGCGAGTTGACGAATAAGCCGGATGGTGAGCAATGGGTAGCTCACCGTCCGTCGGTCTATTGACGACAGGCCGTGTCGACGGCGCGTTCGTGTTTCACGCGCGCCTCAAAGAGAGTCAGCAAAGCAGAGGGGCTTGCCAGAGCCTCCGCCTGCCGGGGTTGCGGGTTGTTTGAAAGAGATACCGCGGCCCCGGAACGTAAAGGGCAATAGAAGGAACATGGGTGGGTTTTAGTCAGTACAAGTCTGACATGCCCCCCCGCTCCACCCAGAGCGGGGGAAGTCATTGGATGATTTCCCACCCGAAAAAAAAAAAAAAAAAAAGGCGCAAGGGCAAAAACTACAGGTAACAGGTACCTGCATATCAGGAAAGGGGAACTGTGTTACCCGGAATTTAACGCGAGCGAAGCCGCGGGCAAAAGCTAGTAGACTAATAAAATGTCACTAAAAATATGGGTTCGTCTTTATATTAGAGACCACGAGTAATTTAGCAAAGTGAGCATCATCTACTTAGTTTTTGCTATTGTTAGCAATTAGCTCGTTTCTACTAAAAGTAACTACTTAACTCTCTTAATCTAAAACTCAACTTAAAACTCTACTTAATCCTACAGGTATAACAAGCGAGTTGTTATTACAAATATTATGTAATTCATTGGATATATTGGCATCAGTAAACTTGGTATTTGTTGTTGAACCACGTTGAAAAATAAATACAGCACGTGTTTAACGGCAATTACAGTCTATTCATTTAAAATCCAATCAGCAAAATAGCTGGCTGAAATACACGTGCATTTTATTACGGTTTTTAGGGCTTTGTACCTCAAAAAGAAAAAACGGACCCCTTAATGGATCACTTTGTTGTCCATCCATCTGGCTGTCTGTCTATCTATCTGTCTGTCAAGACCCATTCTACCACATCTCGGGAACGCGTTAAGGTATTGAGTTGAAATTTAAACCTATACTGAAGTCTGTAGTTCCTTTGAGTTGAGGATAAAACATATCTCTAAGTCTACGCAGTTAAAAGATATAGTCATTTATGTTGCGAGTATGTACGGAACCTTGTGTGTGATTCCGACTCGCACTTGCCCGGTTTTTTTTCATTCGGGACTAATTATTTGTATTGCTAAATGTATAAAGTACTTTCTATTTGGTTAGTTACATCAGGCAATTAAAAGTGAAACTGGCACACACGATCATAGACAATTTTGAAAACTTCAAAAGCGTTCAGCTTATCCTCGTTTCCAAATTCAAAATTACATAATTCCAATAGGAAAATATTTTCCCACACTACAGAACATAACTACAAATAAATCCCCGATATATTTGCATGGTAGAGGAGCGCAAAGAAGTCGATATCGGTAATTATGAATAGTTACAAGACACGATACGACTGAGTTATAGTGCCGTATGGGTCGCTCGGTAAATCTTTGGTGCAGTTCTTCTTGTTGTAAACTTGGGTAGTGCACTCGGTTCGCTTAGAGCAAATAAGTATTAGGTGATTAGGTCTTGTTAGCATTTACAAGATCCTTTCGTTTGTGATCCATCGTTAGTTAAGCAGTCAATTTACAATTGGCCAAAAATGATGACTGAATGAATGAGTCGAGATTTTGTTGGTTCTAAGCCTAGACGTGTTAGTAAAAGTACAATAATAACAACAAGAATTCAAATATTAACTTAATAAATTAAATTTTAATTAATCAAATAAAGTATTCAAATCTTGACTCATAGTTCTGGTAGACCATTGTTAGTTTTAACAAAATAGGTAAGTCTAAGGATTTAATGTTTCGAAAACTATCTGTTACCAAAGAAAGAATAAATATAAGAAAAATTTATAATGTTAGAGCACTAAGAGATATTTAAATAAAAACGCACTTCAGGTTGATGATCATTCATAACATCGCGGTGAAGATATCAACTGAGGGATACAGCCCTCCTGTTTTCACGTCATTCCAAATGTTAACGCTGTTAAGGTACGTCAGCATTGCCACTATAATCACAGAAAATAAAAATCTGCAAAAATAAGATTCAAAAGCACATCCATACAATCTCCTACTGTACGATAAAACATAAATAGCGCTAATTTCAAACGCCTGCAGCTAGGTGTCGCCTCCTTTGATTAATAGACTATTAATCCCGGATTATGTGCCATGTTGTTTCGGTTTTAATGGTTGATTTACGCGGGTTATCTTCCGATGTATATCAACACGGTTGTGAGAAAATGTGTGACTAACTCATTTTGTATGGCTCTCGTCGTTGATTTGGTTTTTGGTGTGTTTAGATTTATCTCAGATTACTAGAGAACAAAACCTCTTTTTTTGCGGATGGGAAATTATCAAATAAATTTCCCCGCTCTGGGCGAAGCGGGGGGAAGTGTCAGACTTGTACTGACTAGAACCCAACCATGTTCCTTCTATTGCCCTTTATGTTTCGCGGCCGCGGTATCTCTTTCGAACAACCCGCACAGCAGGCAGAACAAACCCCGGCAGGTCACCACCTGCCAGACCCCTCTGCTTTGCTGACATCTATTTGAGCGCGTGGTTCTCTCCCTCAAAAGCTCGGCCATCTCATTCTCTAGCATGACTGCTTCACAGAAAGAGGTGATCGCTTCCCATTCCCTCTCGCTCTGGACCATGGACTGAACCAGGGCCGGACGCGAGAGATCGCCGCCGCCGATCGCCTCTACGAGGGCACGGCGGTGCTCCGCCCAAGCTGGGCAGACCGCCACTGTGTGCTCCACCGTGTCCTCCGGGCGATCGTCACAAGTGAACTTAGCCTCACGTGATGGTATTCCCGAAAGGCTAGGCAACACACCTGTACATAGTAGTTTTAACTACTTATGTTAGTTACTATACTAAATTCGCTGTAGTATGGTGCGGATGACATTAGTAAAATGTACCATTCCTCTTCAATCTGGAACGTTACCTCGATTTCTGACCTTGACTGAAAGCCATACCCTGAATGTCATAGCCGTATAGGACTACCCACAGACATGTTTAGTGATGAGATGTATTACTATGAAGCACTAAAAATATATCTTTTCTTATGTCACCTGCACCATGCTACAGCGAAAATAGTACACTTATGTTGAAGTATCATGTAACCCACTAATCCAGACTACAGCTAACTGCCACTGAGTCGAAATCAAATCAAATGCATTTATTGCCGAGATATACAGAGCACCGCCGTGCCCTCGTAGAGGCAATCGGCGGCGGCGATCTCTCGCGTTCGGCCCTGGTTCAGTCTATGGTCCGGAGCGAGAGGGAATGGGAAGCGGTCACCTCCTTCTGCGAAGCAGATGCTAATGAAGGAGGAGGCCGGGCGTTTGAGGGAGAGAACACCTAGCCAACCCAGCCGCCGCGGGAGACGCCCCGGGCGACGGGCGCCGCGAGACGACTCCCGGCCACCGTAGATGCGGGCATGTGGACGGTGAGCAATGGGTAGCTCACCGTCCGTCCGTCTATTGACGACAGACCGTGTCGACAGCGCGTTCGTGTTTCACGCGCGCCTTAAAGAGAGTCAGCAAAACAGAGGGGCTTGCCAGGGCCTCCGCCTGCCGGGGTTGCGGGTTGTTCGAAAGAGATACCGCGGCCCCTGAACGTAAAGGGCAACTGAAGGAACATGGGTGGGTTTTAGTTAGTAAAAGTCTGACATGCCCCCCCGCTCCACCCAGAGCTGGGGAAATCATTAGATGATTTCCCAACCGAAAAAAAAAATGCATTTATTTCAAGTAAGCCAGTTACAGGCACTTTTGAACTGTGGATACAATGAAATAAAAAAAAAATCAAGCTACAGTCCCAGTCACAAGGCTTAATTGTGACAGTACTGTAGTTGCCAATTCAAAAGCGTATATCTAGAGTTCAGTTTTAATTAAGAAAGCTCTGTCAATTACTTTTTGCTCGGCCTGGCAATCAACGCAGTGTTGATGTGAAAACTAGACGAAGAAGCCAGTACCGAAAGAGGTTTTATGCCTTAACCAATGCTGGTTGGTTGGCCATGACGTTCCAATACTCAGGTTGTTTTAAAGAAAGAAATAGAAAAACGGAGACTAAGAAATGGATTTGGAAGTGTGAGATGTATCTTTAGAATATAATATAAAATATAATCTTAAAGTATTAGATGCGCTTTTAGTGTAGTAATCTAGCGTATATCCTACAGTACAATAAATCCAAGAAAGCAATATTTATTTATTAAAACTTTATGCACATGTATAAACACTGTACAAAGGCGGACTTAATGCCTTGGGCATTTTCTACCAGTCTACCTTAGAGTGATGCAGAGAGAAAACATAGTAGGTGCAGGCTGCATAACAGAAAGTGTTTCATAATATAACGATGAATACTTAAATACTTAGAAACAAACAAAATAAAGTCAAGAGAGTTATAAATACATAAATACATGGGGAAAAACTAACAACCATTTAATTTGGAGACGAATCTGCCAACTTCTTAAGTAAATGTTCCCGAGCTCTTACTTTAAAAGTGAACCGATTGGTGGCCATCCTGGTATTTAGAGGGAGTGCATTCCAAAGAAAGACCGCCTGGACAGGGAAAGAAACTTTTAGAAAACCAGAGCGATGAGAAGGGCATCGCAGAAGACGGTTATTGGAGGAACGAAGGTTCTTAATGAAGTTTCGCACAGCAGTGCGCAGAGCATAAATATTGAAAATGTGAAATAAGTTAAGAAGGGGAAGTGGATTTGTTGAGTAGAGAAAAGAGTGTAGTCAAGGCCCTCAACGCTCTGCGCTGTCGGATGGGCAACCATTTTAAAAGTGACTGATATGTGGACACATGGTCATACTTACGAAGATTAAATACGAATCGAATGCAGTTATTCAGAAGTCGGTCAAGTTTGTTGAGAAGATCTGCATTCAGGTCATAGTAACACACATCACCGTAGTCAATAATGGGAAAGATAAGGGACTGAACAAGCGTTGCCTTTATGTGTTATGGGAGAATATTTTTTAACCAGTAAAGTGCACGCAACGTTCCTGTGACCTTCTTGCTCACCGTAGCGACCTGCTTTCGCCAGTCAAGGCAAGTGTCCACATGCAAACCCAGATCTTTGACGTCGGAGCTTAGTGGGATGACTGTGCCATCAAAGGTAATCGGTGAGATTGATAAGCTATTCAGCCTTTTTACGCTATGAGGGCTTCCAACAATAACAGCCTGATACTTGGCTGGGTTTACCGCCACCCCGAAACGATCAGACCAGTTTTTAACGACTGCCAAATCCCGGTTTAAATCATCAATCGCATCCGATAAGTTGTCAACACTTGCCTGACAGTAGAGCTGTAAGTCGTCAGCATAAAGATGATACGAACACTGAAGCTGGGTAGTTATGAGGTCTATAAAAATAGAAAACAAGAGTGGAGATAAAATACCGCCTTGGGGGACGCCAGTTACAAGATTACACCAGCTGGAAGAAGATTCTTCAGCGAGAACTGACTGCTGTCGGCCCCGAAGATAGGATGAATAATACAATATTTTCCTAATACTATGTACTGCGCGCTCTTGTTTAATCTGAATACTCATCCGTCATCACCTGTTTGTCTACTCTCATTTGTTTCATTCTGCATTCTACCCATCGCTTGTAACAACTTACGTTTTTACTTTTTTTGTAAAAGAATAAATGAGTAAAAGAAAACGGCCAAGTGCGATTCGGAATCCCACACCGAGGGTTAGAAACTTGCGACACAAACGGCCATTTCTTTTGACCGCGTAGACTTAGAGTATTTATTTTTTGCAGTCCCAAAGGACCACAGACTTTTTTGCGGATGGGAAATCATCAAATAAATTTCCCCGCTCTGGGCGGAGCGGGGGGAAGTGTCAGACTTGTACTGACTAGAACCCTCCCATTTTCCTTCTATTGCCCTTTACGTTACGGGGCCGCGGTATCTCTTTCGAACAACCAGCAACCCCGGCAGGAGGGGCCACAGACTTGAGTATGTATATGGTTTTAATTTCAATTTGACATCTTCATGCGTTCCTATAAGGGTCCCGTGTTTTCCTTTTGAGGTACTGAACCCTAAAAATGCAAAAGAAAACATAGTATACCTTTACCGCCTCAGTTCTGTGCTTGAGTCCCCTCCTTAGACTACCAAAACATGTAGCTTTTAGCTGTAAATATGTTGTATCTTCTCCGTTTCTTCCATTAAATTTCTGGATTTCATCATTACATTCATTTTTCGTTTTTTATTTTATCAAACATCATTGCGTTCAAATGCATTGGGAGCAATATTTGGCAGTCATCTGATTCTGAAAATCAATTTTGCATTAATGAGTTACCACTCGATTAATTATTGGTATCAATTAATTAGGTATGTTATCAAATGAAATACATCAAATATTTGAATACAATTATATAATTGTGGGTTAGTGTTTATTACAGCATTTGACGCGGTTTGTATTATTTGTTTTAAAATAATGGTTAGTAATTATAACAGAGGAGCTTGTTGTTAAAACAACAGTTACAGCCGCACGGGTCTATCTCTAGGTATTTGCCTGGGTCGGTCTGTGGATGGATGCCTATCGACGCACACCGAGTTTACGTAGCACATTAACCCGGTTGGTTCTGGCTGTCGTTTGTAGATGTTTGTCAGTTGTTACGAAAGGTCAGAAACCCGAAAGTCCGACAACTAGTCTTACCAAAAGGTATTGTAAAACCCAGTAATTGGGATGTAAGGTTCATATACTGCTATGATATAGTAGGTCGCTGCAGATACAACTTCGAACGCTGGGGGTATTACTATGAACTCCATGCCTCACCTTCTGGCTCATGTGTGCCTGCATTTTGATGGACCTTGCCGAAGCCACCACCGTCGTCGTCAAAGTTGCAGTTCAGGTCAAAGATTATTTGAGTCTTAAAAAAGAAAATCATGGACACGACGAAGAAGGAGTTCAGATAGGCAGTCGCTCCATGTAAAATACTGGTGTTCAGCTGCATCCGGTCAGACTAGAAGTCAACCCCAATGTAGTGTGGGAACAAGTTAAGCAGATGATGAGTTATTCCAAAATAATAGATAACTAATTGGAATATATTGGTAGCATGGTGACTACTAATGCAGAAAAAAGCCTCCTTTTCTCCTTCCAATCCTATACATCTGGAGCAAGTGTGGCTCAAAACTGCTTGAAGGAGTCGAGGTTATCCGGCCCTGGTTCAGTTCATGGTCCGGAGCGAGAGGGAATGGGAAGCGGTCACCTCCTTCTTCGCAGCAGTCATGCTAGCGAAGGAGGTGGCTGGGCGTTTGAGGGAGAGAACTTCAAACCAACCCAGCCGCCGCGGGACGTCGCCCCGGGCGCCGGGCGCCGTGAGACGACTCCCGGCCACCATAGATGCGGGCCAGTGAACGGTGAGTAATGGGTAGCTCACCGTCCGTCCGTTGAAATTGACGACAGGCCGTGTCGGCAGCGCGTTAGTGTTTCACACGCGCTTCAAAGAGATCTCAGCAAAGCAGATGGACCTGCCAGGGCCACCGCCTGCCGGGGTTGTGGGTTTTTCGAAAGAGATACTGCAGCCCCGGAAAGTAAAGGGCAATAGAAGGAACATGGATAGGTTTTATTTCGTCCAAGTCGGAAAGTCAAAAACTGCTCCAACTCTGGGCAGATTTTTACTGACTAAAACCTATCCATGTTCTCTCTTTTGCCCTTTGTGTCCCGAGGCCGCAGTATATCTTTGAAACAACACGCAACGCCGGACTATAACCTACCCTAGAACTCATATGATAACAGCATTAAAATCGAGTAACTTAATACATATAATTCTAGGCAGACAAATAAAACAGAAAAAGAAATGTAGTATTATTGAAACGGACAAAATTGATAATTTCCTTTATACATTACAGACAATCATCCAAATCATATACATAAATATTGATATAGACGTCTCTAGCCATGCAGATATACACATAATGACACAAAAAGACTAAAAACTAAAGAAATTAAACCACGTAAGACCGCTACACGCTAAACGGAGGCAAAATAAAGAAAACATCAAAATTACAAGTTACGGGTAAATAAATGAAAATCTGATTGCATCGCGGTGGCTGAGTATAATTGAAAAAATGTCCCTTGAATTGTTTGCAACGGGTCTGAAGCCGTGTAATAAGAAGGGATTAAGTTCCCCCTTATTTCTTCTGAGTAAGTTCCTTCGAAAGATAATTTTGAAGATTACTTTTTATATTTTAAGACTAGTATTTTTATGGAACTACAGAATGATTGTAATGACTTGTAATGTAGGTACGTTGAAGATTGGCAAGTGAAATTAATATTCTAGTTTGTTTCGTTTGTTTCTCCCAGGATTATAATACTAATCTGGTTTTCAAATAGTAGAAGATAATTATGGTCACGTTTGTAAAGATCTGAACAGCCAATAGGGTTGATGAAGAACAGGATAAAAAATTAAGTACTTCATCTGCGATAAGGAAAGAAGGATAATTCGTATCGTAGTCGGTTTTTTCCTATGAGTCTTAAGACGTGGATAACTTTAATAGAACGATTTAGAATGTTTCATGTTATTTCTTCACTTGTGGCGATAGATGGCGCTGTAGAACTTTTAGTAATACCGCTTCAAGCCGGTAGCGAAGAGAGCGTTCTTTCAAATTATTGCATTTTCTTGGAAAAAGCTGTTAAAATGCTCTTATTTCTATTATTGTCTGCTTATTATTTAATTTTAAGCCAAAAAATTTAACTTTTTAAACTGACATGGTCACTGGCATTTAACGTATAAAAAAGAGGGTTCACCATTTTGTCAGTTTATAAACACCGCCCCAATAATTTCAGTTTATCCGTGATCATGGTGTTTGCAACAGCGCTAAAATATCGGAAACTCTCAATTAGCTAAAAAAATATTATTAATTTAAAGTGTTACTAGAACCAGATCTTGAATCCTACTTTAATATTATAAATGCGACTGTTTTTGAGGATGTATGGATAATTGTTACTCTTTCACGTTAAAACGGCTGAACGGATCTTGATGATTGATTGATCTTGATTTGGCACAGAGGTAGATTATAGTCTGGAATAATACATAGTATACTTTTTATTTGATATTAAACTGGTGACACGGTTGGCGCAGTGGCTAAGCGTTTGACTGCTGCGTTACATGTTGCGGGTTCAATAAAAATATTATACAGATAGTTGTCCTGGGTCTGGCTGTTAGTGTTTGTAATTTTTCGATATCACGCGGGCGAAACCGCGGGCACCAGCTAGTAAATAATAATTTTGTAATAAATCTTCTAAAACTATGTATTTACATTAATTCCCGTTTGATATTGATGTTGTCAAGTTAATTGCTGTTTGGAACTTCAATGGTACTTTCCTTTAATCTTAAAGGCCCTACAATATTTTGAAGGGAAATGTTTCAAGCGTTTTCGGCTTAACTTAATAGATAGGAAAAGTTATTATTAATTATAATTTCGGAGTTCAGATGTTTGGTACAAATAATGTTTCCTCAAACATTAATGTTTCCATTACAAGTTGAGATCGCGATAATAAAACAATTTGCTTTAGAAAGATAACGTTACGAAATATGAATGTAATCGGTAGTACGTACGACGACCAATCACGCCATACAAACCAGTTTATGTGGATCTCTCATTGAAAGGGAAACCGTACAATGAAGGACTTTACATTATACTGGTTTGGTATTTAATTACTTAGTGTGTCGCTTTGTGTACAAACTGGATTTTTTAAAGAAAGAAAAAATCGTATCAACATTCCCAGAGAAATTACTTTTAGTATTTTACAAAAATGTATAAGTAATTATAAGTATGTTGTGTGCTATTTTTATTTATTATTTTTGCGACTAATAAATATTTTTTCTTTCTACCTATCATGTTACATTATTTTATTGAAATTGGAATGCATGTGTATGAAAAAGGTACCACAGATGAGTCTATTGTCACATGAAATAAATGAATTTGAATACATCAGTAAATAAGACTTTCTTGCAAAAAAATATGTGTAAAATAACAACTTCCGGAAGTCGGTGAGTTTTGTTTGTTTCATTGAATTTTTCGGGATATAGTCCCATATCAGTAGTATATTCTCTCGAACAAAAAATTAATGATAATCAGACCACATTTGGCAGAGGAATCAATGAACATACGTAACAAATAAAACCTCCTCCTTTTTCTGATCTCGGTTAAAAATTACCAAATCAAACTGCACAACAGTACGACACAATTCAGCTATCAAACCAGCAGCCATTGCAAATAAGGATGCCCCAGATACAACAAGTGCATTCGTATCGGCGATAGTAACAGTCTTCTATTGTCATTCTAACTGGCGGCCATTTGCAACAATTAGCGATCGTCAGGCGAAGTTAACGAGCCAATTGTACGGAACGAGTACTAATAATGAATATTGTTGATCATCTAAATGTTTATCTGTTCGATCTAACGGCTTCTGATCGTTGGGGAGTTAAATTAGTTTTCATTATTGTTTGTGTCTGGCCTTTGTTTTGTTTTTTCTTTTTGAGTTCTCTGAATTGGCTTATGCTTGACTAGTATTGCTAACTTCAGGATTACTAAATTGGTTTGGTTTTTAGGGTACCGCACGTCAAAAAGAAAAACGGAACCTTGCTTTTTTGCGGAACTCATCACGTAACTTCCCCCGCTCTAGGCGGAACGGGGGTGAGTGTCAGTCTTGTACTGACTAAAACCTACCGATGTTCCTTTTTTGCCCTTATGCTCCGGGGCTGCGGTATCTGTTTCGAATAACCTGCAACCCCCGATAGTGGGTTTAGTCAGTACAAGTCTCTCAGAGCGGGGGGAAGTTATTTGATGATTTCCCATCCGCAAAAAAAATTAAAAGCGGCAATATTATTACCATAAATAATATTGTAGCTAAAAAGTACATTAAAGTTTTCTCAATGGCACAAGCGGAACCGATAACCATCGAAAAAATTATCTCATGAATCCGTTTCTCGATTGCCGTGACGATAAAATTAGTTTTCATTAGTGTTAATTAGAAAGAGTTATATATTGCCACAAACTTGGTGCCAAACGGAGTATTAATTTTGTCACTTTCATCTGTCAGATTTGATAAATATTGTGGAACTGAATGATTAATAGATAAATGATTTACTTAATTATGATTAATCGAGAGATGGTCGAGGTTTGTGATAGGTATTATGATCGATTTAAAGCTCAGAATTGTTCTCAATTATTCTTTTATCTTTTTTTTGTGGAGTTCTATGGGCTAATAATAATGATGATGATTTATTTGAACATGGTTTGTTAACCATGAACGTAGGTAGATGATTACCATTCGTTCTAACGAACTGGTGGTATACATATAAAGGTCGAATTATTAAATTAGCAGATGGTAGAACTGTTCTGTATCCAACTCCATAGATGCCTTCGTCAAAAGTGTTTCAACGAAGAATCGAATCAAAACATTATATTACTTTAAGATATTTATACAAAAGACATCAAACAATATTTAAATTACATTCAAATAAAGTGTTTTTCTCTAATCTAACTGTGAAACTTGTTTATTTCCATAATTGTGTTTGAAAGTTTTAAGTTATGAAAAATAATATTCTAACATCATTACTATTTTACATTTGAATAACAAACTTAGTTCCATTCAGTAAATTGTATTTTATAATTTCTTTTCGAATACTCACTTACAATATTTTTAAACCAAAATAATGATTTACTTATTTTGCTGTGTTATTTTTTCGCAATAAATTGACAAAATCTCAGTCTTTAACAAATCTAAAGTCCAAAATAAGCATATTTACATTGAAGCAAAGCAAAAAAAACATAACGTAAATTCAACATTCCTTTACTTTATTATGAGAACCAAATCAAGAACGCAACTATAAACATAACTCTTCAACATCAGATTAGTTTACAGCATTTTCATCTCTGTTTATAGCCCTATTAGATACGACAATTTTGTGTCGCTGATGACATTAATAAGGACCATTTGAATCGTTAACCCATTTTTGCTAAGACGGAAGGGCGCAGATCCAATCATTGTTCTCTTTAGTCAACTCAATTCGAATTTTGAAAATTAAGTTAACATCTCCTGAATTTTGTTTAGAGTTGAGTTTTTGTTAATTAGGTAAACGTTTATGAGCTTTTAGAATGAGTCTTATTTCGTAGAGTTGATAATTTAAATTAAATTGTTCCGCACATGTGAGATTGTTGCAAAACATTATTTCAGTAGGTACTATTTAAAGAATTTATGAAGATCAAAATGGCAAGGTTACTCACTTATTGAAGTGTGAAAAGTGAGATAAGGTGACAAATTGATAGTCAAGTGGTGGGTGAGTCAGGATGTAGGCCGCAAAAATTACCTATGAGAAAAGTATTATATACTGAAATTATTTAGTTTGATTTATTTCTATAGGTACATATATTTAAAAAAAAATAAACATAAAATAAAAATCATTAAAAAAGTAGTCCACCGGTATCTGTATCTGACCAAGGTGCAAGCTACAGAGGGTTAGGACTCCAGAGACATGAACCTTCTCACCAAGTATTTTCAAATTGGTAACTTTGACAAGCTCAAACAATTTTAAAGCAAAAATTAGCAACTCCATGAATTTCCTTGTCTATTTTTTAATTCCCATAAATATAATGATAATGACCATCCCTTCACACGTGGTCCCAGCAATTAATGGCGTTCCATTAAATCCTTGTTAACAAACGCTTAATTACCTTTATCTTGACACATTGTCAAGTACCCACCTATTCCTTAACTATCTTGTCCGTTTTATCTTGGCCACCATTAAGGGTTATTATTTGTTGTGTAAGAAGTATAGTGTGCAAAGAAAACAATTTAATGGTAGTCGGTGGTCGGTCACTTAACCGTAACCCGAGAATTGCTGTGTTAAACTGATGGGTTATGTTGTGTTTGGTGTAACTGAATATTCTCGACAGAAGCTTCTGCGTTCCATTTTATTATTTGCTCAGCGTCCGCAAATAGGTTCCTTATTTATTATTATTTTTGCGTGGCTGAGAATGGGTTTTTCAAAAGAGAATGTTTTACCTGATTACTCTTCAAAAATTAATCATTATTTCTTAATATGATTAGTCATGGTGTAGTCGGAACTTTCTTCACGAAGCCAAGTTTTAACATTAAACTGACAAATCTTCACTTATTTTTTTAAACTTGACCTCCAATATCTCCGTAACTAAATAGTCCCAGGTATGGCCCAGATTAAAAAAAAAACTATTGCAATGACGATTGCGGGCAGAACCAACCCAATGAACGAGAATATCACTAATTCTTTAATCCCTAAATTGAAGTTTAATTTATAAAACATGAATAAAATTAAATTACTGGCTGTATTGTATTCACAGTCAGCTGTTACAACAACCCGAAATAAAAAAGTAAATTTTAAAAGAAAGTAATTTATTAATTGTATAACCCAGACTTTAAAAAAAAACTATTGAATTTGCTTATTCAATTCTCAACGGACAAAAACTCCGCGAAACAACTTTAATGAGACAAAAATACTAAGAATTGTTTGACATTAATTAAATTTAGGATTATTGAAAACCCTTTGCGTATTCTAAATCCAATTTATTTTTCATTACTAAAACCACTAAATTTTATTATGGAAATAGGGTTGTGACAATTTAGAGTCCTTAATTCTATTTCAGGCTCTAATGTTCCATAATCAAATTTAAATAGTTAATGTGTTCTATGAGGCACGTGACTTCTCACATTAGAGATAAGAAACCACACATTAATTTAATATTCTATTAGATTCTCTAATCATTAATCTGGTCGGCTTAAACAGTGTATCTAGAAAGGCATAAATTATTTAACGTTAAATAAACCGTCCCTTGCAATAATTTTATGCTTATTCGGATTATGTTATGTATTTTTATCGGCCGCCCCCAAAAATCGGGGTCAGAAATCACAACGGTATTGAATTATCATTTGAATATGATATACGGGGTGGTACTCAAATCCGGGGTGCAGACAATCGCTGTGAAATTGTTTTGGGGAACGTTTGATTAGATAAAGTGAATTATTGCTTTTGATGTTGAAGAAAACGAATGTTCGTTGGCGTGATTGTTTGTTTGTATATTTCTCATGAATAAATAATAATGTGTCCAAAGTGTGTATACGATACGACAATTATTTTTTATTTGAATTGATGTAAAACATTGCTTCATTGGATACGACTTTTGCGAATTATTGTAAAATAACAACACAATATACCATGATCAGTTTTTATTTTAAAAAATGCCCTATATAAAGCGATAACATGACCTCAGATTCTGCGAAAGTTTCTAGAAACTGAAATTGTTCGCTGAAAGTAAATGTTAAATAAAAAAGGTGTCACAGTATTGTTCTTTTATTTGGAATAAATTTTCCTCTACAAACTCGTCCAACTCGTGCGGTACAAAAAAAGAAAACTAAATTTCTTTCAATCCTTAATAACCATGAAATTACTTCTATTAATACGAACAGAACTATGAATAGACGAATACCCACGCCTTGATCGGCGCCATATCACCAATTTACATTCACCAAACAAATACATCTTTGAAAGCATACGACAATAAAACAGCAGCAAAAACTAAACTTTTGTAATAAATTTTAAATTTAGGATATTAGGGAAACGGAGAAGCAACTTAAAAGCAATTTGTCTGAAAATAGCTCGACGCGGTAGGCGTATAACAGCTGCGAAGTCTCCAACGAGACCAACAAACAATTAAAATATCCGACTAATGGACTTGAAGGAATCCTGAATATGTTAATGAACATGTCTGCTTGTCCTCTATTAGTTCACACCGCAAAGATTTTGGAAAAAAAGTGTCATTAATTAAAAAGTTCGACATGCGTCAGTCGCGGCGGGACATCTTTGTTGGTTTTTTTTCGTCAATTACCTGTTCGTCAAGGATTTCACTTTCTTGTTGGATATTTTATGGTGAACATGATTTGACAATCGCTTAAGTTTTCTTTACTGAAGTGTTGATTTATCTGTTATTTTATATTACAAATGAAACTTAAATTATTCTTTCTTATTATATTATTCTACCAGAATAATTAATCCATTATGCTAAAAACCGACTGTCAAAAACACAAACAAAACATACATAAAACAAGAAAAAATATGAAACAGTCCAAAAAGCCACACAAAAATATGCCCTTAATCCTCAGCAAATTTACGCCACATCGCATTGCAACAATATCATTATACAATACGCTTCCACAACAACCTATCTGGCGGTTCCCCACGTGTTGATTTTGGAGCAAACGAGGGTCGTATAGACCTCAATGACAATAATAGAAATATGCAAATAACAGCGGCCAGCAGAGATGATATTCAAACAAGATTACGTGTGTAAACGTTCACACACGAAATGTGAATGTTCATATAAATCTGAGGAGCCTTGGGTAATGCAAACATTAGGTAAGGGCTCCGAGATTTTATGAAATTTAAGCACTCAGGATTTATAATGATTTAGGTTGTTTTAAGATTTGATTTATGGAGGATGTGTTTTAAGATTAGGTTGGTACTTAAATATTTAGTACCTACGAAAATTAATTTGTCCATTAGGCAGGTTTTCCATTTGTTGGAATATTAACGTGTAGGCGTTACGTAGATGTACACACGACGACACATCAACCTATACAAAACCAGTTTATGCTGCTCTCTCAACAACGGATCGTACACCATAGATTTCAAGTACAATGAGAGATCCGTATAAACTGGTTTTGTATAGGTTGATGTGTCGTCGTGTGTACACACGGCGGCAAGTCGACCTATACTAAACTTCACACCGTAGTAAAGATATCAGGTTAAAATGGTTTTGTAAATGTTGATGTGCCGTCGTGCGTACCTACTGAGAACGTTAACCAACCCCATCGTCTTACATTACATTATCGACATTTAAAAACTTTTAACACACAGTCCAATTTTGCATGATACGATTAAATCGATCGTGTAAGTATTCTTTCGAACTTTATCTCAATGGCGGTATCGGACATACTTATTTTGCAACTGAATAAGAAAGTGACTTTAATTCAACATCAAAGAATATTTTCGGTAATCGCATTAAGTTAAGGAACCGTTTACGCCCCAGTTTTGAAAGTTCATGTGTCGTGTTAAATTAAAAACAAAAATTTCATAGTCGGTCAAACGTGAAATTCAGAACATTACGCTGATGCACGCAAACTGCAAGGAACGGATTATTTATTATAGGCCCGTTAATACTTTAACCTACATTAAAATTTATTGCAGGCTCATATGAAAATATTGAATAAATTCTTTTACAAAAATGCAATATTCTTGTGAACCCACATTTTTGTTAACTAGAAATATTCAAAGGTCCCAAAGTTAAATTTCGTAAGGAGTTCCAAGTAACACAAAGCTTAGGAAGCTTTTTGTTACTTGGAACGTCGCTAAATCATTGAAATCAATTGCAAATTATTTGCAATTGAGGCCAATTACTTACTACGCAGGTAATTAAATAACCTACGTAACAAGAACTAAACAAGATAGGTTCTTGAACTCATAAAATCATTAAACGAAACTGTGCGTCATCATACTGCAGTCTCGCTGGTAAAGCTCAAAAGATTAATCTAACAGACCACAGACAAATAGAATAGAATTTTATTTTGAAAATATTGGTAACTAGCTTTTGCCCGCGACTTCGTCTGCGTGGCATAGTTACTTTAGGCTAACACTAACTTTAACCAGCATGAAGACGAAAAAAAAATTTTTTTTTTCCTTTTTTTAGCCTATGTCCGTCTCCAGGGTCCCAACTATCTCTGTGCCAAAATTCATCAAAATCGGTTTGACGTAACAAACAAACAAACTAACTTTCGCTTTTATAATATTAGTAAGGATATACTATAGTTCCTATAATAAATCACACACTTTTACCATTCGGCATGCAAACTGTAACATTATGTTTAAAACATGTTAAAAATAATAATTAAAGAATACATTACTTGACTACATTGGATTAAATTAAAAATATTAATAACCAATAAATATTTTCTCCGTAAGGAATTCAGCTACACTGCAGTAAGTTTTTCTAATCAAAAAACTTCGTAGTCTGCTCTTAAAACAGCGCTGTATTTAAAACAAGGATGAGATCATTGACTTCAAACCAAATCAAAACCCGAGTTTATGTACAACACGTCAAAAATATGGAAATAAATAATTTTCGGACTTAATACCCGTAACAGGGGCATGCAAATACAGGACAAATAACGTGGATGTTTGTGTCCTCCGCGAGCTTTAACGCAAATGTATCCATAAGCCGTCCGTTGAGCAGAATCTCTTAATTTACGCCCCAAAGGGATTTGCTAAAGCCAAACATTGTACGCTAATTATAACGAGACGCATGTGCTACTCGTCCCACGAGGATCTTACCAACTTAACGAGTAGCGTTGGTGTCCGTGTGTGAAATATTCGATCGGATTTTAAATTATTTTCAGTTCTTTTGTTTTATTGGTCGTACTTTTTTTCTTTTTCGTAGTTTCTGCTCTCTCTCTCTCTCTCTCTCTCTTTGAATCAGTGTTATTCACCTTTCTCTCAATTCAAGTTGCATTATTCTGTATGTAAATAGATATATTAGTAGATACTAATGCTGTATTACCATATTCTACTAAGAAGTTGACTTCAGTTAGGTTCTTGTAAGTGCTATAACTCTCAAATATCACTTATTCGTGCCATCTGCATACTTTGTATATCTCCTAAAATATTCTAAATACATTGGTTCTTCGTTTGATCTTGTATATTGACTAAGTTTCTGTGTAGACAAACTTTCATCCTCTTAACAAATCCTCTCGCATTTTGTGAAATAAACACTCGAAAAATAAATTCCAATCAAAGTAACATCAGTTTGGGATGAAAATAAAAGCATCAAACTTATGAATCACATTAGCACGTGGCTGTATCACACCCTTCTGTCGCCTCAAAAATTCTATAACCACCTATCAGACAAACCCATCTGCATACAACACCAACTTCTTACAGACACTGCATAATTTAAACAAAACTGACTCTTAATGCATAGCCATAAAGAGTTTGAAGTATCATTATGAGCAGCAGATATAAATTTGCTAATAGGGTGAGCTAATCTGTCAGCTGAGCCGCTGGAGATCGTTTAAAAGCTGTGCCCCCTTCCAGCTATTGTTTATTTAGGATGGCGATTCGCGGTGAAAGCCCGTTTTTGAGGCGTACTCTAATGCGATTGTCCGTTGGCCACGAAGTGGTATGAAGAGCAGAATGATATGCTGATAGCACTCAGAAGTGGTCATTGCGGTAATGACAGGGGCGATTGAGATATTAATCCGATAAAACGACAGAAAGGGTTTAAAACGAAGGTATAAAATTAAATGGGAACTGTGACTACACATGATTTGGTTTCGGGTAGATACTTTAAATACTGTTTGAAGTTGAGAATTAACAATGAGTTAATTATTAAGCTTCTTATCAGATTTAGCCTCCTTTGTATTTTAATTAGCTCACATGATATTATTTCAAGTTTCGAGTTTGCAGTAAGCTGGTTCGATGTTTTTAAATGTTATGGAATAGATTCCATTACATTTACGGGAAGCAAGAAATAAAATGGCCGGAGGGTGGACTCGATGTAAATTTACAAATTAAGACGATTAGGACTGAAAGAAAATCCACAACATTTCGAATCCACTGAATTTAGAATTATTAAAGTCATATTACAGAACATTCATATTTCGTAAGGTGTGTTTTAAATACTATCCATATTGCCATCAACTGTGAGATTCCTGATGGAAAATTCAATAACGATGCCGAACAAGAAAATCGATACCACCTCTGATTTTTTAAATTCATGTTTATTGGGTAACTAGCACTAACACTAGGTTTAGGCTAGGTCCAAACACGAGACACAGAAGAAGAGAAGTTGACATATTTTTTTATTTCTTTTTTTAAGAACGTTGCCCCACACTAGCATTTCTCCTGTCTCGTGAGTGTGTTTACAAACATTTAAACTCACATACACAAGCAGCCAGACCTGGAACAACTATTTGTAGTCATACAAATACTTGTTCCGTGCGGGGATCGAACCCGCGACACGCAGCGCAGCAGTCGATCGCTCAGCCACAGCGCCAACCGTGTCGTCAAATTATGGGTTTACGGTTATCCGGGTTGTTCGGAAGAGATACCGCGGCCTCGGAATATAAAGGGCAAAAGAAGGAACGTGGGTGGGTTTTAGACAATAAATTATAGTAATATTATTAATGCGAATGTTTGTGAGGATGGAGGGATGGATGTATGGATGTTTGTTACTCTTTCACATCAAAACGACGGAACGGATCTTGATGAAATTTGGCACAGAGGTAGATTATAGTCTGGAATAACACATAGGATTTTTTTCGATATCACGCGGTAAAGCCGAGGCGCCAGCTAGTATCCTTACTTCCTTACTCCTTACTAATATTATAAAAGCGAAAGTGAGTTTGTTTGTTTGTTACCTCTTCACGCTTTAATGGCTAAACCGATATTGATGAATTTAGGTAGGGGTACAGAGATAGTTGGGAACCAGGAGACGGACATAGGCATATTTTTTTTTTTAAAAGTGGGATGTGAGGGAGAAATAGGGAAGAAAAGGGAAAACTTAGCGTTGCTATTACAAATCAATAAGGCGCAAGGGGAACTGTGTTACCCCGAATTTAACGCGAGCGAAGCCGCGGGCAAAAGCTAGTAATATATATAATTATTATGACAACATGAAGTAAAAATTGAAAGAACAACGGTTAAATATGAGTATCTATACTCAACGTATGTAGCTGTTCTTTAAAAGACATATTACGCAACCCAACTATGAGGTACGATAACATACAATTTCCACATGACAGTATGCACAAACTAATTTCATTCGACCTTTTGTGGGTGTTAACATCTCAAAGCTATTAAAGTGTAGGCTTAGCTCTAATTCGTATGGACGCTTATGCTAATATGGAACTGTGGTTAATGCAAAAACTAGTCTCAAATAGGTTGACAAATAATTACCAGGGGCCTTAGTCTGCTATTACAATGGTGTCAGAATGGTCGATCACTGATCGCATAATGGTTGATTTTGACAAGTTAAGTATGTAGTAGATGTTTCCTCCGTGCCTCGGAAAGCACGTTAAGCCGTTAGTCCCGGCTGTCATTTGTAGATCTTTGACAGTCGTTACAGGTAGTCAGTGTTCCGAAAGTCTGACAACCAGTCTTACCAAGGGGTCGTATTACCCAGTATTAACTGGGTTGTGGAGGTCAGATAGGCAGTCGCTCCATGTAAAATACTGAAATTCAGCTGCATCTGGTTTGACTGGAAGCCGACCCCAACATAGTTGGGAAAAGGCTAGGCAGATGATGAGTATGTAGTAGATGTCAAAATCAACCATTATGCGATCAGTGATCGACCATTCTGACACTATTGTAATAGCAGACTAAGGCCCCTGGTAAAATGTCTGCACATAGTTCGTTGCATTAAATTGTTGTAAGAGCATTTTGTAGGTAGATAATATTTGTCAGAGATAGAAAAAGAGTAAAAAAACTTGAGAGGCGTCAAGGGACACCCGGATGGAACGAAGTTATTATTTACTAGCTTTTGCCCGCGGCTTCGCTCGCGTTAAATTCGGGGTAACACAGATTCCCTAGCGCCTTATTGATTTGTAATAGCAAGGCTAAGTTTTCCCTTTTTTTCCCTCTTTCTCCCTCACATCCCACTTTTAAAAAATAAAAATTAGCCTATGTCCGTCTCCTGGTTCCCAACTATCTCTGTACCAAAATTCATCAAGATCGGTTTAGCCATTAAAGCGTGAAGAGGTAACAAACAAACAAACAAACTCACTTTCGCTTTTATAATATTAGTAAGGATTATGTACAAAAAACCTGTATACACTCAACAAAAATAATCGTCGCGACACCACACTGTTCAATGCGAAATAGAAAGACGAAACGAAAATAACTGGCTTGCATTCTATTAGAGAGAGAGAGAGCGACAGAGAAACACGCGCACGCCGCACGGCTTACAATTTCAGCAAAAAGTGTCGTTATAACTTTTGGTCTTAATTTTTTCCGTCTAGGCCCCTTTCGCAGCGCGCGATAAGGAACTTCGTTCCAAAAACATGAGCTTTGGCTATAATCCAATCCAATGTATGGGCCAAATATATATTGCCATCAGATATTATGGCTTTCAAACAAACGAAGATCAAAGTAAAATCCACTCTATACACCTTGTTGCATTTATATTTACCAGAGTTACTAGCTGGGACCTCAGCTCAGCACATGAGCTTCATAATGTCGCAGCGACATGTTATTGGTTTAAAAACATCTTCGTATAATTTCACTTCTAATTAAACCAGTTTGGGGCACATCGCACATCATTTTTTGTGTTTTTAATAATGAAAGACAGATACGTTAAATAAAAAAAAAACACAGGCCACGTCTTAGTTTAGGCACCAGTCTCCCACAAATGAACATTAGATGCATACTGCAATATAATAATATGCAATATATAATCTTTTAAGTTTTAGCTTGTAAGTGTTGTTTATGAAGATAAAATAAAGATTTTTGTATTCGTATTTGTTTTGTATAAGTAATTTCCTAAAACGATGTCGAAAGTAGATCGGCGGCAATCGTTTGAGGGGACAAAAAATGATGAATACCAATTATTATAATATTAAACATGTGTTGAAACATCTCCAACATGTGGTTGTGGAGACAGCGAACAGTGCCACATTTCTGTTGTTATAATAAACACGCAATAGTGATATTGATAATATAAAATTATATACTTTTTATACTGTCCCGACTTGCACGCAAAGACCCAGATGAAACTATCTATAAACTAACTGGCGCCCGCGGCTTCGCCCGCGTGATATCGAAAAATAGTATCCTATGTGTTATTCCAGACTATAATCTACCTCTGTGCCAAATTTCATCAAGATCCATTCAGCCATTTCGACGTGAAAGAGTAACAAACATCCATACATCCGCACAAACATTCGCATTTATAATATTAGTAGGATATGTTTTTAATAGAAAATAATTAGTTTAAAGACATAATAGATCAAACTCTTTTGTAAGTTGCCTTAGGTCATAGTCAAATCTGTTTTTAAAGTAATTTTACCAGCATACTTCAACAACTGAGTACAATACAATCTGTTCTGATTATTGTTCCAAAAAAATTGTTCAACAGAATTATTCAAATATCAGGTTCGTCAAATTCATAACTAGCGGGAAATAAACATGGGAACGACTATTGTTGGAATCTTGGTATATGACACAGCTGATGGTCAACTTTAAATTTTAACATTCAATTGTTTTGTCTTAAAGCAGAACTTATTCCACTGAGGGAAAGAGATTGTGCCAGACACCCTGTTTAGCTCTCTTTCTCTCAGTGGAATTAGTTCTGCTTTAAGACGTCATGGTAGGGTAGCAGGTATGGTATTCGTTCGAACCAGTAACCTTTCCTTGACGATATTGCCATATCTCGTAGAACACAACCACGTCCTAGGAAGTGTCCTATTCATTTGTCTTATTGTATTTCGCTTGTGACCCCATTTACTTCGATAAATGATAAATATTCTGTCGAATGTCGTGTAACGCACACAGAATATGTACCGAGTTTTTTCATAAAGCAGAACCCAATATACCAAACCTTAAATATGAGAATATTCAAATATAAGAAAATTACTGAAGCCAAATATGAATGAAATTGGAACGGAGACGAAATCAATTACGTACCATTTCGCATGTATGTTATTTTAGTCCCGGGTCAAAATCGGTGGAAGTTGGCCAATCACGGGTCGGTCCCTAACAACGGACAAAAGCACAATTAAGTACAGCAGGGACCGATAACAAAAGGCCGGAGAGCACACAATTTGTTGCAGCCCATCTTTATCTGGCCCACTATTGACCCTTTACCCTAATTCATAGAGTGTTCAACCCTCTTTATGCTGGCCTAGTACAATTAATCCCATACACTGGCCTTAACATGCTGCAGTTTGGTGCAAAAATTTGTTTGGTATTTTTTAGTCTGTGGCGCTAGGGTAGAGGAAGCGACAACGGCAGCCGGCAAAAAATTATTATTATTCTTCGATGTGAATAAAACATGTGGCTTGAGTTTACGTATTATCACGCTTTAGCGACATTTTGAGAGTGATTCGCGTATCTTTATTCTGTGGGGCGCCCCTCATTGCTAATGATACGTCGTTAGTTTCAGCGCGCACGTGTATTAACGGACTTAATGTTATTAAATTACATTTACATTTAAATTGGCTCCTTTTGCTAATCCCTCGTAGAAGTAAATATTGGAGCTCTTTTATGAGAGCTTAGTAAAGTTATCTAGACAGGGTTATGAATGTAAGGCTACGTTATTAGATTATGTTGGAATTTTATTATTAGAAAGGAGTCTACGTGCTGCCGCGAGATGACTCCTAGCCACCGTAGATGCCTCTCTGATGAGTCGTCCGTCCGTATAGTGACGACAAGCCGTGACGACGGCGCGTTCGTGTTCCACGCGCGCCTCAAAGATATTTCAGCAAAGCAGTGGGGCCTGCCAGAACCAATGCCTGCCAGGGTTAAGGGACAGAGGTACGGCGGCTCCGGAAAAGTCACTAAAAGTCTGACACTCCCCTCTGCTCAAAGAGCAGGAGAAGTTATTTGTTGATTTCTCATCAGGGTAAAACAGGAGTCTACGTGCCAAAATCATCATTCTCCTGTCCTTACCTCAAATTATTTGGGTTTGACACAGCATGTTCTTTCTTCTATACTTCTCTATTACTTGTCATCTAATCGAACATCTCATATCCAAGATATAAAACACAAATACTAATAATTATAATATGTACAGAGGGCTGCATCAATTGGGTATCTTGTGTGTATGATCTGGCAGTTTGAGTACTATATAAGTGACCTACACAAATGTCCTTTTTTTGGTATTGTTCGTCGTGTCGTTGAGCTCCTTGGGTTATGAGTCGAGCTACACGATAACTGACAGATGCTTGCACTGACAGGACAGGTCCACTCAATCTGTGTGGTGCTTTCTTAAAAAGACTATTTCATACACTAATCTGCATAGTCCTCATGTAAGTTGACCAAGATTTTTTCTGGACCTTAAAAGAGACTATGACCTCTGAGTTTGTTCGGCTGTTTCTTCTCAGAGTAGTCGGGTACCTACGAAACACCGGCCTCATCTAGTTTTTTTTTTTTAAAAAGTCGTGGAAAAGTGCTTGTGAAAACCTACTTGCAAAATAAACATCATTTGTTCCAGTTGTATTTATATTAACTTTTAAGGGACCCCCTTGAAAGCTATACCTAATTGATGTACCTTTGTACCTTGTACCTTTGTAAGCTATTTGTACATTTATGTACATCGTGTACCTCGATCCAACGTTATTTCAACACGTTTTTTTTTTTCCAAAAACGAGCATCCGCGCTGTCACTGTAGCGTTTCACTCCGCACCTTTGCATTCGTTCCATCACCACTCATTCCACGTCAACGCATGCACTAATTAGCTGACACCCGACACCGTCGCACGAAACACGTTTCTAGCTCCCATAGGAAACTTTCGACGCAGAGGGAGCAAACCAGGTGTGAAATTGAGTCACTTTTATTTTATGAATTCTTTCATGTTTATATCTATGCATATATTTCTTTATTTTTTTGTATGGGTAATCTTCTAATAAATCTTCCCACTCTGGGAGGTGCGAAAATGAGTGTCAGACTTGTACTGATTAAAATCCATCCATGTTCCTTCTTTGTGTTCCTGGGCCACGGCGGTATCTCCTTCAAACAACCGGCACCCCGGCAGGTTACACCCGTGATGGAAAACTAGTAAATCTAAGACAAAAGTAGGTGTAGAAGTAATTACAGGTACCAAACGCCATTTTAATTTAAAAAAACCGGCCAAGAGCGTGTCGGGCCACGCTCAGTGTAGGGTTCCGTAGTTTCCCGTCCGTCACAATAAGTGTTCCCACTTATGAGTTTAAAGGTGGAGGAGCGTGCAATGTTGCACGTTCCGCGGTAGGCGCTCCAACAGTTTTTGTACAAAAAAGACAAAAAGTTGTACAAAATACAACTTTTTGTCTTTTTTGTACAAAAACTGTTGTGTCAATCAAGTTCAAAATGATTTTCCTAGAAAGTCCTTATAAAGTTCTACTTTTCAGATTTTTTTCATATTTTTTAAACTTATGGTTCAAAAGTTAGAGGGGGGGGGGACACATTGTTTTTTACTTTTGGAGCGATTATTTCCGAAATTATTGACATCATCAAAAAATGATTTTAGTAAACCCCTATTCATTTTTAAATACCTTTCCAACAATATATCAAACGTTAGGGTTGAAATCAAAAAAAAAATCACTTCCCACTTTACATATAGGGTGGCTACCCTAATAAAACATTTTTTTCCAATTTTTATTTTACTACTTTGTCGGCGTGATTGATATACATATTGGTACCAAATTTCAGCTTTCTAGTGCTAACGGTCACAGAGATTAAGCGAGGACGGACGGACGGACGGACAGACAGACATGGCGAAACTATAAGGGTTCCTAGTTGACTACGGAACCCTAAAAAGATTTATATTTTAATTAAAATGGCGTCTTTCAAAAATAATATTCTTTCTCAACTTGGAAACTTTTATAAATACCAATAAAAAACGTGACAACAGAGAAAATGTGCGACTAACTTATATCGGTTCTAATCAGAAAAACTTGTGTAGCATACAAATTAAAAAAATGTTTAGACATTACCAACAAAAGACCATAGAGTTCCCAGTGCAAAATAGAATGGAACAGAACACAAAGCATCGCTAGTTATAGTGTCGCAATCACAAACTCGGACCTTTGTCGGGTACTGTTCGGTTCCACCGAATGTACTAATTAGTCCCCGACTTATTTGCTGAGTGCAATAGAAAGTTCTCGAACGGGCCCAGTTGACCTGCGGCAGATGGCGTGTTGAATCGTTCACCTTGCCACTGTGCACTGTCTGGAGTTCGGACGGTGGTTTTCCTTTGTTTTGCTTCCAATGGTATGTTACTTGTGCTTGACAACATACTCGTAGATCCTCTTTAGAAAGTTCAGTGAAGATAGCTTTATGTGGGAAGTATAGTGGTTTTCTCTATCTATTTTAATAAGGACTTAAACATCCTTACTCATCATCATTTTCCTGCCCTTATCCCATTCATTTGGGGTCGGCGCAACACGTTTTCTTCTTCCATTCTCCCCTATCAGACGTCACGGCATCATTTACTCCTTTCTCCTTCATATCATTCCTTACGCAATCCATCCATCTTTACTAATATTATAAAAGCAAAAGTGAGTTTGTTTGTTTGTTACGTCTTCACGCCTAAATGGCCAAACCGATTTTGATTAATTTTGGTACAGAGATAGTTGGGACCCTAGAGACGGACATAGGCTATTTTTTTAAGTTTGAGATATGAAGGAGAAAGAGGGAAGAAAAGGGAAAACTTAGCTTTGCTATTACAATAAATAAGACTTTGTACAAATTTTGGTACAGAGATAGTTAGGACCCTGGAGACGGACATAGGCTAAAAAAGCGTGAGAAAAGGGGGAGAAAGAGGGAAGAAAAGGGGAGAGAAAGATATATTTTTTTTTGATCATCACGCGTTTTAAAGTAAGCGTTAGCCCAAAGTAACTATGCCACGGGGACGAAGTCACGGGCGAAAGCTAGTACCTACATAATATACTTTTTCTGTATGCTTGTGGATAATCTGTTTATCTTTTTAGTAACAATGGAAAATATATATTCGATGAAAAACTGGTGACTTTTATTTGATTTGTTGGTTTTTTTTTGTCACCGACTTCCGGAGGTAAAGCTATTTTCCACTTTTTAGTTTTTTTTTTTGCATAAAAGGTTTTTATTACGTTGTTATTTTCGATGTTTACTAGAATATTGATCGAGAAAGTTGGATAAATTGTTAAGGCGTACTTCTAAAAACTATTACGGTTGATGGACTGAAAGTTGTCATTAGATTATTTAAATGTCGAGCGAGTTTAAAGTTGGTTAATGACTGGACCCATTCCCAAATTGGCCTCAATGATAAGTCCTTATTGGCTTAATTAACTACACTAATGCTTCAAGCCCATTTAGGGTTAAGCAAAGGAATCGTATGAATATTATATTTAGATGTGATCTAAAAGACACGTCTTTGGTACCCAGATTATTATTATTATATGAAGAAACAAGCTTCCGTCCGCGACTTCGTCCGCGTGGCATAGTTACTTTGGGCTAACGCTAACTTTTACCCGCGAGATGATCGAAAAAATGATAATTTTCTCTCCCTTTTTCTTCCCCCTTTCTCACTTTTTTTTAACGTTAGACTGTTTCAGGGTCCTAACTATCTCTGTACCAAAATTCATTAAAATCGGTTTGGCCATTTAGGCGTGAAGACGTAACAAACAAACTCACTTTCACTTTTATAATATTAGTAAGGATATGTGGTGCGATTGTCACAAATAAAGGTCCATGGAATCACAATGTGTTCCATAGTTGACATAAACTCATTTTCTGCTTAGCCTTTTCTCAACTATGTTGTTGACGGCTTCCAGTCTAACCGTGCAGGTGAAAACAAGTAATTTACATGGAGCGTCTGCCTTTCTGACCTCCACAACCCAGTTAGTACTGGTTAATACAATACCTCTAGGTAAGACTTTCAGACTTCTGGAACAAGGTGGCAAGGAGGAAACTCGGTATGTAACAGGTGGTCATGGTCACCCATCCACAGACCAACCTAGGCAAGCGCAGCTTAACCTAAAGATCGATTCAAATGGCTGCCATTATTTAGCCACAAGCTCTTCACAGTTAAAGTAAACTCCTGTCCGCAGAATGAATAAATAGAACAAACTAATTGTGAGTGAACTAATCAATATCACTTTATAATGTATCCAGCTTGCAAACTTTCTTTACAACTACGCCGACCGATCTATTATTCCTTACCGTTGATAGTCGCCGATAGATTATAGTATGAAGATCGATGCAGCGTGAAATTGTCAGCACTTTGCATACATTACGCGTTTCCCACGGTGTAATGTGAAAAATGAGTTCTGTGACGCAGCATTCTATAATGGATTTAGAAAACGTTGATGGAATCGTGTGTGGAGAATTTTATGGAAAGTATTTTAATTAAACGTGTCGCTTTCTTTGAAAGGTTTTTGCAAATTGGATTTTAGAAAGATTCATTTCATTGGACATTTTTTTGTGAAATGATGGATGAGTGGTAACTTTAACAAGGTCCTGGACTACCAAGAAAATACAGAGTTATCCAGGTAACTACGATACTGCGTGGCTGGAAGCAATCAAATGAGAGTTGCCGAAAATCGTTAGAGACACCGAAATGTTACATTTTTTTGATAAACGCTGCCTGCCCCATACTAGAAATTTCTCCTGTATTGTGGGTGCGTTTACAATCATTTATAATCACATACAAAAACAGTCAGACCCGGAACAACTATATTCTGTACCGTACCCGCGATACGCAGCGCAGCGATCGAATGCTCAGCCACTGCGCAAACCGTGTCGTCAATTTTTTTTTTTTTTAAAAAAACGTCGCCCCACACTAGGAATTTCTCCTGTATCGTGGGTGCGTTTTACAAACATCTGTTCCGTGCGGGAATCGAACCCGCGACACGCAGCGCAGCAGTCGATCGCTCAGCCACTGCGCCAACCGTGCCGTCATTACTTCCGAATTACTTCCTATACGAGCTAAGAAAGTCAACTGTGGTCATATAAATAGGTAAAAGTGTGTTTTAGTTGGTAGATAATGTTTACCGCCTTCGCTAAAACTTTACTGCCATATTTTTAGTTACTGAAGAGCAAGCTAAATGTTAAGTATTCCTGAAGATATTCCCAACTGTTTACTGGCTCTAGTACGTGTTTTCTTCCAAAACCCTACTAAAAATAATGTACTTACCTCTTTCAGATGTTTTACGTCTACTTAAATAGTCTAGACATTTTTTTACTATTTGCCCAGTCTTTAAAACCACAAGAAGCGAGACTTCGGTTGCTAAAGGCACCTAAACACACCCTGAGTTGAGTGGCCGTTATTTTTAATGAGAAATAAACTCCAGGCTCTGGTTAGTCCCGTTCTCCTAACGAAGTCTGCAGCCAAATATCCCATGTCGTCGTTCCCGCAAGTGTATAATAAAAACCCTCTAATTACGGACCTTAAAGCAAAGAGTTTCTATATTTTTCGGCAAGGTTTTTCGATGGCTGGTTATTATTTTTTGTTTGGGTTGTGAAACGTCGAGGGTAGGGACTGATTTAAGAGTAAATACATGTGTATCTATAAATATTTTCTAAGGTGAACATAAAATCCTGACACCTCAGATACAATGTTTCGGTAGCATATTCAGTTAATGCATTCTTAAACATAACAGGTGAGAAAACTCTAATAAACAACAAATAGGTACCTAACGCTGTTTCAAACCCTGACCCGACAACTCGATTTTAAAATTTAAAATATTCTCTTCCCTCCCATATTGCTTCTATTCTCCTTTATGTTCCGGGGTCGCGGTATCTCTATCGAGCAACCCGCAACCCCAAAGATGTACCAACTTTCTTTACGTGTCCGTTTTTTTTTTGTGTTACTTCATGCATCCGGTTGGACGGGGCAAAAAATTTTGCGGCGTCGTGCGATAGCCGGGTGCTATCTGTTCAGTCATAGCAAATTTATATTTTATTAACTAGGACACAACGTTAAATTTCTTTGTAAGTAACAAACCGCGCGGCGGTCACGCGTCGGCCACGCGGCGGTCGCGCGTCGCTTAAAACGGCGACTGTATAAAATGTATCGTGGTAGAATTGGTGACGTGAAGGCATTCTTTAATAAATCGACTTTACGTAGTTGCTATAAAGCTTTTTTTACTAAAGTAGCAAATCAACCGCGTAGACACGTCCGTAGACTGGAAGCCGACCCCGACATAATTGCGAAAAGGCTTAGCACACGTTACATGTACAAAAGAAAGTTAAAGACGTTTAGATATTCTCTGAAAAAACGCCCATTTTGTAAACGAACATGTTGGTAATAGAAAAAGTCCTAACACAATATCAACACTATCCGTCGTAGTTCCTAATTAGAGGTCGTCCTACGCAGCGCCGGGCGGTTTGCAGTTTTCAATAGAAAACTTTTAGTTGCAATCCAATTTACACAGTGTGGTTGGAGGTCGGATTTGGGGGTAGTTTGTTTTGATAGTATATGCTATGTTTATAATAAACATCATAGTTTTTGGGGCATTCGATCAATAATCTAGAATTACTACGACTAAGCCCCTAAGGCACTTGGCTCTTCTCATTTTCAAGAAAATATAAGTGTCATATTTTGCAGAAGTTCTCCTAATATAACGAAAGTGACGATTAAAAAGAAATAATTATGTCTTAATGAGGTTCATTAGGGGGTGAAAGTTTATCGATATGCAATTTTATTTTTCCTCTTTCGTACCGAAGGAACGACATAATATTAAATTTCTTGGGCCCAGCTTGTGGCCAGGTCTGTGGCGTCTGTGACGTTTCTTAACTTCTTGAGCAAGTGGGTCATGATTTTCATGATCTGGTTTTTGTCATTAAAGAATCTCATCATCAGACACATCTCTTGTTTCATCAATATCATCATCATCTAATGTGTAAACAGATCTCTATGGAGAAGAATAGGCAAGAAAGTCCATGGACATTATTTTAAACACGTGATGTAAAAGCCGACGAAGCTCCCAAATGAAAATAACTTATTATTATTAATTGGTCAAAAACAAAAGTAGTTCTACTAACAACATTAAGTTACTGGGTTTCATTAAAGTTACATGTAACATCACCATTCGTGGCTGAATAGTAATAACAACTAGAGTCGATCCCAGAAATTGACATTTGGCAAGAGAATGAATCATCATTGTCCTAGAAAACGACAATCTATGTAGTCCATATTTCTCAATAAATCGCCATCTCAGCTATCATATCACTTTCTATACATAATTATCATCACACATACACAGTTCATCCATCATTCCTTTGTTCTTCTTTTATCGTTAAAGCTACATTCATACAAAAAAAAATCCTCACTATATTTTCCTCATCTCATTTTAATTCTTATTCATCGTAATGTTAGAACGCCATATTTGTTTACATACCAAATTTGACAAGTAAAGACAAACACACGTACAAGTTAACCTGTAGATTACTTGCGTACATCAACCATAAGCTCAGCTTAATAAAGATTATGTTAATATGTACAAGATTAAGCAATAAAGTCCTATTGATCTATAGCGGTACTAACAACAAATATTTTGTTTTGCTCGATTCCTATTTATGCTGCGATATTAACAATATTATAATATAAACATTGACAAGAAATAATTTAATAGCTTTTGAATCGTAAGAAACATGGCAACTTTTTTCATAAATACAAAATACACAGTAATGATTGCGACACTAAATTATCAACGTAAGCATCTTTTTTTTTAAACATTTAAACTCCTATACACAAACAGCCAGACCCGGTATCTGAAATCCATACTAATTTTTGTACCGTGCAGGGATCGAAAACGCGACACACAGTACTGCAGTCGATCGCTCAGCCACTGCGCCAACTGTGTCGTCAAACTGTTGTACAACTATTAATGTGTTTGTAAACTTATTAGCTAAATCATGACCTATAGCATTATTTATTAGTGTAGAGGATTCGTTTACAACCTGTATGTAGACATGTTATAACTCCTTGCATGTGGTGACTCAAATACATATATGATTTTTCCTTGTCACATATTTCAAGGCAAAATCATATGTATTTGAGCTTGGTTTGGAGTTCCCATTTTATTGGGATAAACAAGACTTTATAACAAAATAACAGAGTATATTACAGTAGGCTCGTAATCACACAATACAAAAATGGTAAACTGAAAGAAAATAAAAGATAATGCGGGTAAGACACACAGAGTCTCGGGCGCCGGGCGCCGCGAGACGACTCCCGGCCACCGTAGATGCGGGCCTGTGGATGGTGAGCAATGGGTAGCTCACCGTCCGTCCGTCTATTGACGACAGACCGTGTCGACGGCGCATTCGTGTTTCACGCGCGCCTCAAAGAGAGTCAGCAAAGCAGAGGGGCTTGCCAGGGCCTCCGCCTGCCGGGGTTGCGGGTTGTTCGAAAGAGATACCGCGGCCCCGGAACGTAAAGGGCAATAGAAGGAACATGGGTGGGTTTTAGTCAGTAAAAGTCTGACACGAAAGTTATTTGATGATTTCCCATTCCAAAAAAAAAAGACACCCAGAGCACACAGTAAGGCGAACAGACTTTTTAGGGTCACTGTTTCGTATAGTGTGTACTCCTTGTATGTGGTGGCTCAAATACATATGATTTTGCCTTGTCATATATAGTATTTCAAGGCAAAATCATATGTATTTTCAAAATGTAACAGAATATGTGAGAGGCATTACTGGGGCAATTAATATTGCATTAATGAAGTAGATAGTCGTTTGAAAAAACGCTCTAAAGTAGTATTTAATTGACGATTCAACATTCAACACGCAACTGTTGAGAAATATAGGTTAGTTACCTTGCTCTGTCCGCTTAATTGAGTAATGTCTACGGAATATTTAAAAGATACTTATGAAGAAAATGCCTTCCGTAGTTTTAAATTAGTGTTAAAGTTTTATTACCTAGTTACATCATATTCAAAAGATTTTGCAAAGTTCACTTAGATTCAGTTTTTTTTTGATGCATGCAATTTGATTTGTCACTCAAAAAAAATTAAAAAGCTTAAAAAAATAGACATTTTAAGTTTCCTATATAAGATGAAGTTCTAAAAGAGAAGTTAATCATGTATATCAAGTAGAATGAATCCTATCATATTAAAAGCTATTTTAAAGATAAGAGAAATAGATAAGTATTAGTACTGTAGTACCTACACTATTTTCCTGTGTTATCTACCGTGTGTACATCAATTATAGAATAAATAAATTAGTAAAGCCTGAAAGAAGACACAACTAAGCTTCTAAGGCATGTCATTTTTCAGCCACACCACGATATAAATCTAGATCATATTATGTACTAGCTGCGCCCCGCGGATTCACTCGCGTGGTGATAGAATATACAATAAATCTTTATGAATTGTAGCTAATGTGGTATTCTGATGGTAGCTATATTATTAAAAAGTATCATTAAAATCCATTCCGTAGTTTTTGCGTGAAAGAGTCACAAACATCCATACGTCCATACAACCGTACATCCATCCATACAAACTTTCACGTTTATCATATTAGTAAGATAAATTAAATTAAAATTCATTTATTTCAGACTAGCTTTTGCCCGCGGCTTCGCTCGCGTTAAAATCGGGGTAACACAGTTCCCCTTGCGCCTTATTGATTTGTAATAGCAACGCAAATTTTTCCTTTTTCTTCCCTCTTTCTCCCTCACATCTCACTTTTTACAAAAAAAATATAGCCTATGTCCGTCTCCTGGTTCCCAACTATCTCTGTACCAAAATTCATCAAAATCGGTTTAGCCATTAAAGCGTGAAGAGGTAACAAACAAACAAACTCACTTTCGCTTTTATAATATTAGTAAGGATAACTCGAAAAACAAATATCCCGATATAAACAAGCATCTTCCCATTAAATAAAAACACATTTACAACAACTTCCAATTTTATCTTTTGACAATGACATCATAACAAGCCATAAGCATATCGTCGGCTGTAATCTAACTTGGCGTAAGGGACATTTTGCTCAAAATGAGTTTTGAATGCAGTCCGATACAGTTTTTTGCGCTCTTTCGAATGGTATATATAACATCGCTGTAGCTTGAAAAAAATGTCCGATACGACACAGAAAAATGACGTTCCTAAATCATTTTTTAAACCAAAACATGATGTATCGGACAAAAGTAAAAATGCGATTGACGTATGTATTGGTAATTACTTATCACTTTGTATTAACTGTCCCTTACGTCAAAAAATATATATTTCTTGGTGGCTCTTACATCATTAAGTAACTTATTTGTTTGAGTCTGAATGCCCGCGCGCCCCTTACGTCAATATGCTTCAAGTAAAATGGTCCATTACGTTAATATGCACGCATTTTTTGTTTAATATTTTAAAGCAATTTTAGAGAGTAATATCCGTCTCGTTTTAGCGCACTGCTAAAAGAAAGAGAACCAAACATTATTAGTCACTATGCTTTAAAGCAAAACTTATAGTAGGTAAGTAATTGAATCTTCATCCACGTGCCAATGTTTATTTATCATTCGTGCTTAAACCGACTCGCATTCGACATTGTTAGCATTATAAGCTTACACACAGCTTCCACGTGCCAAAAAAGGATAAATGCCTTTTATGTACGAAAAGGGAAAATAACCCTGAAGAGATATAATAAATACAGTGTTTGTTAAACACATGGAAGAAAAAGCAGTATGTAAAGCTAGATTTAATTTTCATCAACAATTGCTTATACCGGGTAACAAAGTTTTAGTAGCCAGTTATGATTTACAAAAAGTTCTTAACACCCCATATGGGGAAAGTATGCTTTTGTATTTTAGTCGTAAGTATGCAGTGTATTGTTTTACGATTTACGAAAGTTGGACTCAAAAAGGTTATTGCTTCGTATGGGGTGAAAGTGATGGCAAACCAGGGAGTAACGAGATAGGCACTTGTCTCTTTAAATATTTACAGGAGGTCGATTATTATACTGTGATTCCTGCACTGGCCAAAACAAAAACAAAACCATTCTTGCAATGTTTCGCCATTTTTAAAAACATCCGTAAATTTGGAAACCATACAAATTAATTACCTTTTATCTGATCATACATAATTATATGCCAGTAGACTCAATGCGTACCACTATTGAGAAAGCTGTGCAGAAGATAATTGTATAGGCTCCTTCACAATGGCCATCTTTCATAGAGAGGTCCAGGAAAAGACCTGGACCTTATAATTTACATGGGGATCACAGTGAATTCCTAAATATTGAAGCAGTCACAGCTGAGACTTTTACCAAACCTACTCTTAAAGACAAAAACTTAAGACTAAGAGATTTAAGAATTGTCACTTTTAAAAAAAAGAACATTGAGAAAATGGAGGTAAAATATAATATGATTGAAACTGCTAATGCGACTCAAATTTTATTTGATTCAAAAATACTTTAATTGGTAAGGGAAAAGGAAATGGGAAAGGAAAAAAAAAGAGTTTAGGTAAAGAAAAAGCAAGTAATATAGAAAGTAAGCCTAGTGGAATCAATATGGTTTCGATTAATCAACTTTAACAACACAGACTTCCAGTATTTTCGAAAAAGTATAATGATCTAAAACAGTTGGTGTGTTGATGGAACTGTTGCAAAATGTTTATATTTAAAACTTCCATATTCTAAAGCAACTGAAAACAAGTTATTACAAAGTGACAATGATGAAAGCACTCATGATGAATTAGAATAGATTTTTAATTATTTAATTTAGAATATTATTGAGTAATGTTAATAGTTATTGAAAAATTATGGCTAAGCCGAGATAACATTTTTTTAAGCAAAAATTTATAATAAAAAGTACTTCAATATAAATAATCAATAATAAAAAAGGTTAAATAATCATAATACTTTTGTTAAAATTAAAGATTATAGAACAATATCAAAGGCAACATCGTACTAAGACATGTCACGACTGATATAAAATATTAATCCAAGACAATTTGATAACATATTGGTAGTCATTTATTCCCCTAGACGTATGTCAAAACAGTGTGTAATCCGATTCAATTATTGTCTATGCCTCGCCATTATAATTGTACGCGGCGTACTGCGAAACTAAATATTTAAATGGGTACTTGTAAGACATAAGAATCCAATTTGCTACTTTACAATCTGATTTGGCATGCTTTGGGATAATAAACCTTACTCTCAGCCTCGACAGTTCAAGTTCTATTGATACTGAAATTGAGTTACGACATTTATGACACTTTGTGTTTTTCAGAAATCAACTTTAATTCAAATGTCGTTAGAGTTGACATTTGTGTAAGTTGGAATATGGTTTGCTTTTTGATATAATTATACGTGATTAGTCGTCGAGGATTCGTGTAATTTTTTTTCATAGCACTTGACAACGAATTAGTGACGTGAAAGGCTTTTTATGTCTGTAATGAAAGCATTCAGTGTTTTATTTTGAACTTATGCGTGAATTGGGTTAGAGGTTATTTCGTTGGATATGTTTGTAGGTACATTGCTATTATTTTGTCATTAGTGTTTAAAGTTCCAAATGTAAATACCAGACGTTCATGAAGGAAAGCGAGTCACGACTCGCGCACCGAAGGTTCCGCGCCATATCCAGTCATATCTTTTGACTGCGTAGACTTAGAGGGTTGATTATTTCACAGCACAAAGGGACCACAGGGTTAAGTATACTGTTTTAATTCCAACTCGATACCTCAACGCGTTCCCGAGATAAAGGGTTGTAACAGACACACAGTCAGTCGGGCAACAAAGTAATCCAATAACGGTCCCGTTTATTCAGTTTAAGCACGTGGCTAAATAAAGAGATCCTCGGGTCGCTGCCACGCTTGTCTAGGTTGGTCTGTGGATGAGTAACCACCCGTTACATACCAAGTTTCATCCTTGGAAAGCACGTTAAGCCCGGTCCTGGCTATCATTTGTATATCTTTGACAATGGTTTTAAGTATTTAGGGGCTTGAAGGTCTGCCAACCAGTCTTACCGAGTGGTGTCGTGTTACCCAGTACTTCTGATGATGATGTGTGTAACTTGTGTGTGTAAAAAAATACAAAAACAAATTGATGGCGGCGTTATTTAATGTTATTATTAACCGACTTCAAAAAAGGAGGAGGTTCTCAATTCGACTGTATGTTTTTTTTTTTTTTTTTTTTTTTTGTGTTTGTTACCTCATAACTCTGGTCTGGGTGAACAGATTTTGATGATTCTTTTTTTAATCGAAAGCTGGTGGTTGTCGTTTGGTCCCATAAAAAAAATATCAAGATCCGGCCAGTAGTTTTTGAGTTATCTTTAATAATGCGTATTAGATTGACTTCGTCTACGTTGATGATATAATTTTAGAGGTTGTCGAAGACAAATGAACAACGCTATGCACTATGATTTGGAAGGTCATCGCAGTTTTTTGAGGTGATTGTATTTTAATTTGGTGATAGATCTTCAGTGATATACAACGGAACTCTTCAATAAATGACCGCAAATCTGCCGTGATTGCTGCAATCACATGTATAAGTATGGGTTTCGCCAGGGTAGGCAGGCGAGTGGGAGCAGGGTGCCCGTACCCCCTCCCCTCCCCTCACCCAGTCATTAAGAAACATAATCAATCATTAGATCAAGTATCAGCTGTATCCCCTAGGCGATGATGCATATGATTTCTGAATTGGTTTTAAACTAAAGCATAATTTAGATAGTATTAAATACTTTAGCGTGATGTGGAACTAAGGCACTTGTCTCACCGGCAACGATTAACGAGTAACGAGTAGAGCTAGAACTAGAAACGAATTAGCGAGACGTGGGGAGCAAGTGCGTAGTTCCGATATTTGTGTAGCTCGGCTATAAGCGAGTGTGCGAGTGAGGCGGGCGATTACTCGCATCACTCGCTCGCGGCAGTCAAGCGTACAGTCAGTCTTGCGGCCTCATACGCGACCAAATGACATGACCACTGGTTGCTCTCTCGGCGTGATTTCTAATCGCTTGGCGAGTATCGCCGAGTGAGTGTTATCTTTCATAGCTCTTGTCGCTCAGCGACAAACTAGTGAAGCGAGTGCTCGCCGGCAGTGTGAACAGTCAGCGATCAACTGTTTGTATATGCATCTCTTTTATTCACACGGAAAGTATTCTATTGTACGTTTCTTGAGCGAGAAAATAGCCGATAGTTACTCGTTTTCTCGTCGTTGGTGAGACAACTGCCTAAAGCTTGTATTTAAGACGGGACCTACGCACTAAAAAGCTAAAAATAACCGTGTTTGCGAATTATATCCTAATACTATAACTAAAAATGCTGAAATAAAAAACTTTTTTGCAAAAAATAAAACCGACTTCCAAAAAAAAAAAGTGGAAAATAACTTTATTTCCGGAAGTCGGTGGCAAAAAGTCAACGAAACCAACAAAAGCCACCGACTTCCGGAAATAAAGTTATTTTCCACTTTTTTTTTTTGGAAGTCGGTTTTATTTTTTTTATGTTTATTTTATTGTGTTCTTTGCTGACAAATTTTATCAACTTTTATTTCTGTGTTATGGATCTTGTTTTCTGAAGTAATGATTTATTTATTTATTTCTGACTCTGCCAAAAAAGGCAATCACATAGAACGTGTCAACTCAATAGAGGTAAGGTAACTTAAATCTACCTAAACGCTACTTAACGCTAGTACATCAACATCATTAGATCACAAATTGCAACTAACTACCGAATAATGTCTTCAATGTTTGTGTAAGCAATTTGTTAAGGAAACGTCAACAAAACAAAGCGTTACCTAGCGTATTTACAGCTAGTTGAAATTTGTCTAGACTACAATACAAGTATTATCTTTTTTTTTACTGAATGGCATCTTGCAGTTCAACCTAAGAGGTTGACGTCTGCTTAACCGGGCGATTTCTGTGGATGCCTTGAATTTAAGGCTTCCAGTTAAGGAAAAACTTCCACACTAAGCGACTACATGACCACACCCTGTGGGGTACGAGCCTCGGCTTAGGGCGTCGCTGGGGGAGGACAGCAAAGGGATAGGCTGGATCTGAGTGAAGTATAATCATTATTCTGTTACCAATTTATGTATTGACAGCCTCTAATGTTCACAAGTACGAGTGTTGAGCATTAGGTCCTGAGTTGGATTCCCTAGTCGTGCAATTTTTTTTGGGTTTTTACTATCAGTAATTTGACGGTATTTATTAAGCTATTGCATAGCTTCTATCGCGGGCCTTGAGCGCGGGGACCGGGAAATTCCGTAACGAAGAAAATCATGACGCTCCCCACTCCGACGGGCACGGAGGTGTGGCTTGAAGGCCGTGCCTTGTCGAGAGAGAGAGAGAGAGAGAGATAATACATAGAGATTATTTACATTGTTTTTATTTATTGCATAAGTTGATAAAAAATGCTATGCAATAGCTTTACCGCGGCAGTCCCCGAGTGCCACACGTTTTTTTTTTTCGTCCAGTTGTCGATACTAAACTCGCGTTCTATTAAGCCACGCTAGCCTGGGCTAAACCGTGGATGAGTGACCACTAATTACATGAGGAGTTAACTACGTGCCACGGATAGCAGGTTAATCCGTTGGTCTTGACTGTCATTTTTGTAGATCTTGACAGTCGTAATAGGCAGTCAATGACCTGAAAGTCTGGCAACCAGTCTTAGAAAAGGTTTTGTATAACTCAGTACGTAGTAATACTATATCGTCCTTCTAACCGTTTTCGGCCACTGCGGCCAATCTCTGCGGAGATTCTGCATCTGCATACGCTATCTGCGCGGGAGATGTGCACAGACGCAGGGGCCTTCTGTGTTTCCTCACTTTCAAAGTCCGATGGGACGGCAATACGACAGTTCTTTATTAAAATTATGTCAATTAAAACATAACTACCTAACGTTGGTTCCTATACAAATAGGCACACTTCCGGCTAACCTTTTGGGGCTAACAGTCGAAACGTTATGTTAGTCCGTCATATCTACCTATTCATGAAATTATTTATATAGGCTTTATTCTGTCAAAAACACTATAATGAAAAACGGTTTAAATTAAACCCACATTTTTCTAAACTTTTGAATAAAACATAGTGATTATATGCAACTATGTCGAATAAAGACTTACATTTGGGTATATCACCATTCAGTATTATGTGAAACTGCTTTAATCCAGTCTATTTTAACAATAAATGTCTAATAATATGGAATTTAAAAAACGTATTATCATACTATTGTCGAATTATGATCTATGTATCGTCAGTACATTGAGATAAGTCTTTATGATGTTAATAGTCTGTTATCTTGGTATGATAAACTTCGGCTTAAGAAACTGGAAGCTGTAGGAAGTTTGTGGGCGTAAACCCTTTTGAATTGACTGTTTGTCGACAGTCTTGTTGACATTTCCACACGAAAAATGTAGTATGGACAGATTTAAGCGATTTTAAACTCTAACTCTCTTACTACCAAGGCCTAGTTTAGAATACTAGTATTCTACTATTAATACTAGCATTTTAATTTACCAATACTAGTAAACACTAGTATAAATATATAATAATTATAAGCTACTTACATCTGGCCACATGCAAAATCGTTTAGCGCAATGCCTACTCAAACTTATTTTTATTGTTTTTTTACTTTGTAATTTAGTTTTGATCTCATTAGTTTTCCTTTTTGTAAGATTTTTTTTTTGTTTTCTGTTTTAGTCTAACGAAATTGTATTTGTTTTATTAATACGTAATTATTTATTAATTTATTAAATACATTTCCAGGGTCCCAACTATCTCTGTACCAAAATTCATCAAAATCGGTTTAGACATTTAGGCGCGAAGACGTAACAAAAAATCTAACTCACTTTCGCTTTTATAATATTAGTAAGGATTACATGACCGTCCTTATGTAAAAATCTTGATTAACCTGTAATTGGCAACAGTATAGTACGTTCAATGCTTTAATTTTTAATACTTTTTTTTAAGATATTTTTAATACAACAGTAGTGGTGACATTTGTAAATAAATAATTAAGTCTTAATAAGTCGTAATAACGTAGTGATTTCGTTGGAATTGCTAGAGCTTTTTTTTTTCGGATGGGAAATCATATAATGACTTCCCCCGCTCTGGGCGGAGCAAGGGGGCATGTCAGACTTGTACTGACTAAAACCCACCCATGTACCTTCTGTTGCCCTTTACGTTCCGGGGCCGCGGTATCTCTTTCGAACAACCCGCAACCCCGGCAGGCAGAGGCCCTGGCAAGCCCCTCTGCTTTGCTGACTCTCTTTGAGGCGCGCGTGAAACACGAACGCGCCGTCGACACGGCCTGTCGTCAATCGACGGACGGACAAGCATATTATAAGTTGGGGGATTATATTGATGATAAAAATGCTTGGCTCAATGCTGGTCCTGCTCCTCAAGCATAGGGGTAAACTCATTGATAAGTATCCGAAGCTATAGTGGAAGCTGCAGAAGATTGTAAGACTATCTTTGCAATGTATAGAATCAATTCTCTAGTATTGTATAATTATTAAGCCCATGTGTGAGTGCTATGTATTATCATTGACTTGACGAAGCCCTGGTGGTTAATAGTGTCATGCTCACTTAAATGTCTCGCTGATAGTGGCGGGTGTGTCGGGTCATTTAGCTCCCTTCAAAATGGTCGAGCTGAATGGGGCTGATCCATACGTCATGTTCGTGAACGGGCGCTGTCAGTTGGGACTGGTCATTTTTTTAACTACCACGGTCATTTTTTTAACTTATTTAGATTTTAAATTGAATTTTACTTTTTATTTACTCTGGACGCTCTTACTGTGCACGTCTTTCTACATCGTTCTCACATATTTGTATAATCTCAACACGAATGATGTAAATATGATTTTGTAAAAATATTATAATTTAAAAGAGTGTCCATGGAGTTTCTTGCCCATTCTTCTCCATAGAGATCAACGCTTTGGAATGGGCAACTACAGTACTTTCACAAGTTATTATGCCTTGTGACCGGGATTGTAGCAGCATCATTTTTTTTGTTCTTGTTTTTATGACATTCAAAAGTGCCTGTAATGGTCTAATTGAAATAAATGCTTTGAGTTTGAGTTTGAGTTTGGACGGTGAGCTACCCATTGCTCACCGTCCACAGGCCCGCATCTACGGTGGCCGGGAGTCGTCTCGCGGCGCCCGGCGCCCTGGGCGTCTCCCGCGGGCTGGGTTGGGCAGATGTTCTCTCCCTCAAACGCCCGGCCACCTCCTTTGCTAGCATTACTGCTTCGCAGAAGGTGGTGACCGCTTCCCATTCCCTCTCGCTCCGGACCATGGCCTGGACCAGGGCCGGACGCGAGAGATCGCCGCCGCCGATCGCCTCTACGAGGGCACGGCGGTGCTCCGCCCAAGCTGGGCAAACCGCCACTGTGTGCTCCACCGTGTCCTCCGGGCGATCGTCACAATGGTGACACCCGGGCGCTTCCTCCCGCCCGATGATGTGCAGGAACCTCCCGAAACTTCCGTGTCCGGTGAGGACCTGCGTCAGGCGGTAGGTGAGGACGCCATGACGCCTCTCCAGCCACTCCTCAAAGAGGGGACTTACCGCCACTATTGTGGCGTGCCCTGCACGGGGTTGCGACAGTCGCTCTCTCCATGCCACCATGAGATCGCACCGGAGGTCTGTCCGCTGAGCGGCAATTTGCCGCGGCAGCGGGTTTTCCCCCCGGTGTAGTGCCTCCGCGCGCCACTCAAACAGGCGCGCGAGGACTATCGCCTCCAGATCCCACGGTGGCAGTCCGGCAAGGAGGCTCGCTGCCTTGCCGGAGATCGTGCGGTAGCCCCGGATAAGCCGTATGGCCACCACCTTTTGGGGCGCGTTCAGGTAGTGGGCGGCGCGCCGCCCTAAAGAACGCGCCCATACCGGGGCCCCGTAAAGGGCCATGGACCGCACGACTCCAGCAAAGAGCCTACGGCAGGAGGCGTTTGGCCCCCTCAGATTGGGCAGGACCCGCTTGAAAGCAGCCCCCGTCCGCTCGAGTTTGGGAGCCAAACGTCGGAAGTGTTCCACGAAGTTCCACCGGCTGTCGAGGACGATTCCCAGGTACTTCATCGTCGACCCGACGCCGATGCGAACCCCTCCTACCGTCAACTGGGATCCCGACGGTGGCGTGTTTCCGCGGCCATGAAATACCATGGCCTCGGATTTGTGCAAGGCCACCTCGAGACCCAGTAGCCGGATCCTCTCCGTGACTATCGCAACCCCGCGTGTCATACTGTCGGCCGCCGCCTGGTGTGACCCACCCTGAGCCAGAACGAGCGTGTCGTCAGCGTAGCAAACTACGCTGACGCCCCTGGGGAGGTCAGCGCGCAGCACCCAGTCGTAACCGATGTCCCACAGGAGCGGCCCCAAGACCGATCCCTGTGGGACACCGCACGACATCTCTCGCCGGTTCCACTCTCCAGAGCGACCGGAGTAGATGACGGCCCTGTCCGTCAGATATGCCCCGACCACGCGACGAAGGTAGGTCGGCATCCGGTGGTATCGGAGTGCCTCCCTGATGCAGCTCCAAGGCATCGAGTTGAACGCGTTGGCGATGTCGAGAGACACCGCCACGACTACCCCACCCCTGGACACTGCAGCCCCCGTCGTGAGGGCTCTCACGCGCATGATGGCGTCCACCGTCGAGCGCCCCTTGCGGAAACCATACTGGTGTTCCGCAAGATCCGGCCCCGTCCCCACAAGGTGCCCGACGAGGCGGTTTGCAATTACTCTTTCAAAGAGCTTGCCCACCTCGTCGAGCAGCACAATGGGCCGGAATGCGGACGGAGAGTCCGCAGGGCGCCCCGGCTTCTGTATGAGGACCAGCTTCCCCGTCTTCCAACGAAGTGGGAACTGGCTTCTCTCCAAGCATGCGCTTAGGAGCCCTAGTAGTCGGGGCCCGAGACCCTCCAGGGCCAGGACTCAGGCTTTGCCATGCAAGCCATCGGGTCCCGGGGCGGTGTTTTTGGCTTTCAGCCTGCCCACCGCCACTCTCAGGTCTACCCCAGTCACCTCCGGAACGTCGTCGTCGTCGTTGTCCTCGTGGTCCGCTTGTGGCATCGCAAGCGGCGGAGCCATGGGCGGAGGAGCATGCTCCCCTCGCGAAGGGAACAGAGCGCTCACCACATCCTTAACTAGTTGGGGCCGGAGACTGCGTCAGCGGGGGGGCCCTGGTGCGGAGTTTATCCCGCACCATCTTATATGGGCGCCCCCACGGATCTCCATCTAGAGACTCCAGCATCTCCTCGCGGGCCAAGTCTTTGGCCCGCAAGACACCTTCTAGGAGGGCGGACTTCGCCACTCTGTACCCCTCATACAGCTCCGCCTCAAGGGCTGCCGCATCCGGTGCTCGAATGCGGAGCCTGCGGTGCCTGGCGTACAGGTGTCGCGCAGCGACGCATGCCTCTCGCAGTGCCGTCAGCTCTCGCGACCACCAGTACACCTGACGCCGGGCGCTTCTAGACCGGACTCGGGGCATTGCCACGTCACAGATCTCTGACATGGCCTCCTGGAACCAGTCCGCCTCATGGTTGGTGTCGGCAGGCCTGTCCGGTGATGACACCCAGGCCTGCACGATCGAGGCTTCCAGGAGGAGCTCCCGGTCCAGCTGTTTTAGCGCCCACCGTGGACCACTCGGGGCCTGTAGGACCGGCGCGCTGGAGGTCTGGGTGGAGACGTCGAGCCGGATGTACCGGTGATCGGAGTAGGTCTCCACCTCCTCCATGACGCACCAGTCGACGACACGCGGCGACAGAGCGGGGCTGGCGAACGAAGTGTCCACCACCGACTCGCCCCGCATCCGCACACATGTGGGAACAGAACCCCGTAATTGCTAGAGCTCTTGTTAACTTAAATTGACTTATGTAAAATTCAAATGTTTTAAGCACCTAAAATAACAAATGATATTATCCTATGCAAATTTTAAAGTTCTTTGGCCTGTCTGTCATTTTAAGCTGAAGTTACTTAACATGACAATGCTTTATTATCTTATTTAAAACAATTATTGAAAGTTTTCATTGAGTGAATGTTATCTTTTAAACAATTTGTGAGTATGCAGCAACGTAAATCTGTGAGTGGGGTCGAGTAATTAAATACTATATACTATATTTATTTTTAATAATCCTTACTAATAATATTATAAAAGCGAAATTGAGTTTGTTTGTTACCTCTTCACGCTTTAATGGCTAAACCGATTTTGATGTATTTTGGTACAGAGATAGTTGGGAACCAGGAGACGGACATAGGCTAATTTTAGGGGAACTGTGTTACCCCGAATTTAACGCGAGCGAAGCCGGCGGGCAAAAACTAGTAATACTATAAAGAGAAAAAGATTTGTTTGTTTGTTTGTATCGAATAGGGTCCAAAAATAATAAATCGGTTTTAAACCTTTTTTCACTAATAGGAAGCCAAATTATCAGGAAGTAACAAAGGCTATACACATCCCCACCACAGGAGCGTGAACTAAAAACGCGAGTGAAACCGTGCAAGACAGCTAGTAATTAATAATTTTTGAAAATAAATCAAAATCGTTTAATACATGAATGTCTCTTGAAGGAACTTGTAAAGTAATTTCTTATTTCACATAATAAAATATGTCCAAATCAAGTTTTGAAAGATCATGATTTATTTCTTAGTGCCTAAATTAAACAAAACTCTTTAAGAAAACGTCTAATATTTTAGGTCTCAAAACGCTTAAGGTGGAAACAAAAAGATTATAATTTGTATTCCTTGGGTCTGGTTAAGAGTGAAAGCACAGTGACAGAGGCGGCAGCGGGCGTGGTGTCGAGAGCGATTCATCGCGAGTTGTTATATCGTGTAGTTAAGGGTAGATGTAGTAGAGACTTGTACTGACTAAAACCCAACTATGTTCCTTCTATTGCCCTTTACGTCCCGGGGCTGCGGTATCCCTTTCGAACAACCAACAACCCCGGCAGGCGGTGGCCCTGGCAAGCCCAATTGGCCGCCTAGATCGTGTGATCTAACGCCTTTGGACTATTTCTTGTGGGGTCATGTTAAGGCTCATGTCTACAAGGATAAACCAGCAACGATTGACGCACTGGGAGCCAATATTGAAGCATTTATTCGTGATATACCGGCTGATATGTTGGAGAGAGTGTGCCGAAATTGGGCCTTGCGAATGGGCCATCTAAACCGGAGCCGCGGCCAGCATTTGCATGAAATCATCTTCAAACATTAAATTATAATGATCGTTCTATTGATTCCAATAAAGATTTCATCAAATTTTTCAATTTTTTTTTGTGTTTTTTTTGAAAATCAAATCCTATACCTCTTAAAAAATCACCCGTTACATTTGATAGCTATCGTGGCTGATATACCAACCACGACAGCTCCTCACTGTGGCAAAGGCCTTAAAGGCGCACAGTAAACTGTATGACAAGTTGTGTGAGATGTGACGTCAAATGAACTGCCTGCCAGTGCCGTGATTGACTGCGCATTGCTGGTAATTGGAAACATCGCGTTATTGGCAGCGCGGCTCGATTTGAATATGCGGTTTTAAGTTTAAGTTTAAAAAGTGTTAGTGGTGAGTTTCTGATTCATGGAATGAAATGGAATGCTTCGGTATTTAAATTACTTTGTCTTGTGTCATACTTATGACCAGTATTTTTGCTAGCTAGAAACTAAGAAAAGTTGTACAAAAATAGAGTAATCATAAAAATATCTAGCAAAGTAAGATTGACGACTTATACTTTTTTTGGAAAATAAATTTATTCGGTAATGTTAAACAAAAATAAATTAATTTTTTTAAAAGAAACTGACTTATAAATAAACTAAAAAAAAGCATCAAAAGATTCATCCGCACCGCTTTCAGTTGGTAGTCCGATTTATACAATTGGACTAACTGCATCTACCTACTAAGTAATATCACTGTTTAAACACCCACACTTTATTATCTGTCCTTTAATCTGACACATCTTTTACTTTGAATAGTTGTCTTAGAAATCCAACTTCAAACTACTATTTCATTAACTTTGCAACTTTAACAGTTTCCAATAGACTCGAGTAAATTTTCTCAGCAAACATAGTTTGGTAAAGCATTACTTGATGTGCCGCACAAGTGTACTTATTGGCATCTTACGCTCCATTGTCTAGACTTCGGGGACAAACGTCTTGCTGTCCACGGACGGGAGACACTTGAGGATGTTCAACAGACGTTATAGTTGCTTCAAGTGTGATAAAGTTAATGTTAAGAATTTTATAAAGCTGCTTGATGACTTACAGTAGACTGATAGCAAAATTTGTGCATTGTTGACGACACATTTTTTTTTCTTTTCAGGGTTGCGTGCCTCAGAAGGGAAAAACGGAACCCTTATTAGATCATTTTGTTGCCCGTCTGTCTATCTGTCAAGACCTTTTATATCGGGAACGCGTGAAGGTATCGAATTGAGAAAAAGAGATGGTTGTTTATGTCGCAAGTTTCTACGGAACCCTCGGTGTGCGAGGCCGAATCGCACTTTTTTTAAATTAGTCTGTCAATTTTTTATAAGATTTGATTTTCTTCCAGCAACACATTGTCTGTAGTGTATTGCATGTTATGATAGGATTTAGCAATAGAGTTTAGATGCTAAATGCAGAGACACTTTTTTTTTAGATTAATCGGAAAGCACGTTAAGCAGTTGGTCCCGTCTGTGATTTGTAGAGCTTTTTATGAAGTCAGTGGCTAAAGGTCTTACAAAGACGTTTACCTAGTACCAACTGCAGTACCAGTACCGCAGTCTCTCTATGTTATATAGTGATATTCCGTTGCATTCGGTTAGATTCGAAGCCAACCCCGATGATAGTTGGGAATAGGCCAGGCAGGTGATAATGATCTTTTCAATTAGACACGCAAGCGCGGTAGTTTAATATATAGTATACCTATATTTTGTTTGACTTGAAATTGATCATTTAATGTATGAGTAGAATAGAATATAGAACATAATATGTTAACTCAAAGATCAAAACAAATAAAATTTAAATCCTATAAAATAATGTAGGTACCTATCTACCTGTACTAGGTTAAATTAAAACTCACACTAGGTTAAATTATCACACGTAATTAACACCGTTTTATTTCAAAAATAAAGGAATGTTTTCTTTGAGTAAAATTTTCTATCTTAAGTATTAAGAGTACTTCGCCTTTTTTTTTCAGGTAGTAAATCATCTAATGACTTCCCCCGCTCTGGGCGGAGCGGGGGGGCATGTCAGACTTTTACTGACTAAAACCCACCCATGTTCCTTCTATTGCCCTTTACGTTCCGGGGCCGCGGTATCTCTTTCGAACAACCCGCAACGGTTGCGGGGGAAGTCCCCTTCGGGTGGCATTACAAAATTCCATCCTGTATATACTTAAACACTATTATAGGAAAAAAAAAGAAATAAGGTTACCAGAATGTATCTGAAGTTTACATAAAAACACTAAAGAAAAACTCGAATATATTTTTAAACATACCTGCGACATTTACTTGGAGTATCACCATCACAAACAAAATGATTGAGTGTGTAAATATTTTTCCAATTTGGCGAACTAATCATGTTCTTCTTATCTCTCTTTTATATTTATTTGTCTCGCTATTCCAAGCCAGACCTGTAGGCCTACTATGACGTCTTAAAGCAGAACTTATTCCACTGAGGGAAAGAGATGGTGCTAGACACCCTGTATAGCTCTGTCTCTTTCCCTTAGTGGAATAAGTTCTGCTTTAAGATGTCATGGTAGGGTAGCTGAGTATTATTACAGATTGATCAGTAGTTTGCTCTTTCTATCCTTTGTCTAGTCGCTAATTAAAGTGCTATCTGTATCATAACATTCGTTCGTAACTTGCGACTCTGTGAATCCTTACTAATATTATAAAAGCGAAAGGGAGTTTGTTTGTTTGTTACGTCTTCACGCCTACATGGCTAAACCGATTTTGATGAATTTCGGTACAGAGATAGTTGGTATCCTGGAGACGGAAATAGGCTAATTTTTTTATAAAAATATTGAGAAATGAGGGAGAAAGAGGGAAAAAAAAGAAAAACTTAGCTTTGCTATTATAATAAATAAGGCGCTATAGCAAAAACTACAAGTAGCAGGTAGCTGCAAATCAGGAAAGGAGAACTGTGTTACCCCGAATTAAACGCGAGCGAAGCCGCGGGCAAAAGCTAGTATAGGTATAAAATTATACAGGTTAAACAATGAAACCAAATTTTCAAAAAAGATTCTGTTCGAATTATGAATTGAAAACGTTTCTATGTGTTTTCTTTTATCGGATAATATGCTAGCTTTTCTATGTGTTTGCTTTTGACTGAATATTAAAAGAAATAACTACATAACTTATAAATAAATTAAAAAGATGCGTCAAAAATTCGTCCTCAACGCTGTCAGTTGGCAATGTCCCCAAGAATAAATATTTTCCAAATTAAATTATAGTTGAATTTTCTCGGGTAACCGATATGATTATTTTCTATTTATTCTGAAGTCCCATCCCGTCTTAGTCATTCACCTTGTATATCACTTTTGTGTTTGGAACCTAATATTAAAACCTAAATATAGAATTTTGATATAACTCATTTTTAGTACGATAAATTGCGTCGGTCCATCTCATTACTGGGGCCCATCCATAATAAAAACCGGCTTATTTGCAATTTTTACGGCGGAGCCACCATTGTTGGACCTATATAACGAGATACGGAGCCCTTTTGTGTGATAAAGGCAATACTTCAATTTTATAGTTCATAGTTCATAGGGGCTCATATCGAAGTCCAGAGGAAAGGCTAAGTATTAGATGATTTACAATGGTCATATAATCTGGATAATCGGCAGTTAGCACTTAAGGTTTTGCTTTTAAATGCTGCGAGGTGCTGTGTGGTAGGTTATAGGTAGATACTTATTTTGAATCATACTCTTACTATATAATATTATAAATACATTGTTCCAGCTCCAGCAATTCTGCGTATAGGTAATTGTTTGTATGTTTTATACCAAATTAACTGGAGGCAGAATTGCTAGCTAGCTGCGGTAATAGACTTACCACTTAGACAGCTGGCTTGGCTTCCATAAAACGATGTTCAGATGTCGTAGATGTGGAAAATTGCAATAAATTTGGTTTAAGCAATTCTTCTTTTTAGTAAAAACCAAAATGACTTTCAAATAAGGTTCGAAGCACTAAACAATGAGTATGTAGCAGCTTACCAGTATTTTGATTATATTCTGATTGAGACCATATTTACTAACACCATACTATATATATACTGACGGCACGGTTGGCGCAGTAGCTGAGCAATCGACTTCTGCGCTGCGTGTCGCGGGTTCAATCCCCGCACGGAACAAATACACACATCAAAAGTATCTAGGGATCAACATATATTTTTGCAATAACTTTTCTCCTGTTTGATATTAATTAAAATTTTCTTTAAGGATTCATCAAATAAAGTGTTTTCGTTTGTCACAGTAACGATAAACCAAGTCACCTTTGCATTAATAAAGAAATTTGCCATTTTCCTAATAAAGGGATTTTTGACATTTGAACCACTAACATTAAAGTTCGAAAAAAAGTATAAAATAACAGTTTTCTTTAAAATTTTATTGGGTAACTTAAACAATTAATAATCCGTGTTTCTACCGCGAACAATAACAACACAAGAACATCGGTTTGGCATACTCAAAATGAGTTCATCCAAATCACGCTGTGGAATGGCCGCCCATGTTCGTTGCAACAACAAAAAAAGGTCTTCTTGCGACTGGATACCCTCCATATTCGGCAGAGCTCTTCTCTGTAGCATATCCCATGCATGCTCAATCGGGTTCAAGTCTGGCGACTGAGCAGGCCAGGGCAGGACATTGATGTTAGCTGCGGCGAGAGTCTGTCTTACAACTCTTGCGGTGTGCGGTCGTGCATTATCATGCATTAACTGAAATAAGGGACCGATTTGCACTTGTAGAGGAACGATGACGTCTGATACAATCGTCTCAGCATAAATTTGAGCGTTGAGGTTGCCTCTGATCCAAATCAACTCAGTTCTTCCGCCGATCCAAATACCCGCCCATACCATGATGGTTCCACCACTATAAGGATGGACTTCCTGGCAGGATTTTAATCGCTGTTGGCGTCCAGGGGTTCTCCAGTGTCGTATACGTCTTGTATCCGGTCTCATACCAAAACGAAACTCATCAGAAAAGCACACGAAACGCCATTGTTCTTCTGCCCAATTTCTGTGTTCAAGAGCCCATTGATATCGAATCCTACGATTGTGCATTGCTATAGGTGGTACCCGTAGCGGTCTTCGGGAATGAAGGTTCACTTCATGCAAGCGGTTTCTGACTGTTTGGTCGCTAATTAAGTTCCCTGAAGAGTGATGAAGCCTCACGGCTAACATCATGGCGGTTATTGTTGGAGCTCTTCGAGTTAAGATTTGAATGTATCGGTCTTGTCTCCGTGTGGTGCAGCGATACCGTCCTCCATGGCGCTCAGCCACGGTACCAGTGCTTCGGTAACGTGTCCAAAGTCGACTGATAACACTCTGACTTGTATTCAGAGCCAAAGCTACAGTACGTTGCCGGGAACCAGCTTCTATCATTCCCACGGCTCTGAGCATTTCTTCCCTGCTTAAATGACGTCGCCGCTCCATAATAACGTTGGTTTTAATCAGTAGTAGGGAAACAGTAGCACTAATAATGTCTTCAATGCGTTGTATGTTTTTATAGGGAAAATATTGACAGCTTATTTTCATCTTTTACTCGAATTTGATTGAGAGTTCCTGATTCAAATTATGAAATGCACCAAAAATGATCCATATAAATTCATAAAATCATAAATTTATTACAAAGCCACATCTCAATCTCAAGAAATCCGCATAAAAATGCTTGATCCCTAGACACTTTTGATGTGTGTATTTGTATGACCCACAGGTAGTTGTTCCGGTTCTGGCTGTTTGTGTATGTGAGTTTAAATATTTGTAAACGCACCCACGATACAGGAGAAATTCGTAGTGTGGGGCAACGTTTAAAAAAAAATATAAATAAATATTTATATATATTGCCATTGACCATTGGACACCCTAAACAGCTTTCATGAAAAGTCTGAACGGTCGCATTTTTCTTACCGTCGCTAAATCAGCTGCAACTTACCAACAAGACTTTTTTCTACTTTCACAGATCTGTTGGGAGGTTTTTTTTTTATGAAATAAGCAGTACCTACCCTTAAAAAGGGTTGTCTGGAAGATACGCTATCAGCGATAAGACCGCCATTGCAACCATGGAATTTGGAACTTCTATTAAACAGTTATGTTTTAACTTTTGGTTTGCAATAAAGTATATTCTTTTTTTATCTTTTTTGCTTTTCTGTCTTAATGTGATACACACCTACATTCATTTATATTATAAAGAGGAAAGATCTGTATTTTTGTATGTAACGAATAAACTCAAAAACTACTGGCCCGATTTCAATAAATCTTTTGCTATGAGACAGCTACATTATCACTGAGTATTATAGGCTACATAACATAAATAAAAAATAAATCTCTTGGGACAACTCACACACGGCTATCTGATCCCAAGCTAAGCAGAGCTTGTGTTATGGTAACCAGACAACTGATATACATACCTATATAATTTATAAATACATACATATTATAGATAAATCACACCCAGACACAGAACAAACAATCATGCTCATCACACAAAGTTTGTCCTGGGTGGGAATCTAACCCACGACCTCCGGCTCAGCAGTTAGGGCCACTAACCACTAGACCAACAGGCCCGTCATTACGCTACTACCCACGGAAGTGGGGCAACTAACCAAAGACGTAAGTGAAACCGCGCAGGAAACCTAGTTTAAAATAAAAGAATAATAAGCCTTCCATAAATTTAGAACAAAATATTAAACCCAAAACGTAAGAAGTTGGCATTCTCAAAATTAAAAAGTTGAAAAATTATTAATAAAATTGATATTTCCTGTCACATTGCACCTACTATGTCTTTGTCTCTGCCTCACCCTAAGGTTGACTGGTAGAAAATGTCCAAGGCATTAAGTCCACCTTTGTACAATGTTTTTGTTACTTGTGCATGAAGTTTAAATAAATAAATAAACCCAACCACTACTTACAGTTCAGCATCCCCGCTTTCATTCAAAGCAGAGAATATTTATGCTCCTACGGCGTCATCTGAAAGGAACTCTGTTCGAATATTTATGCTAAGGATTTCTTTTTTCACTTTTAATATGTCATGTCCTGATTAGTAGTCGTTAAGTTATAGACTCAAACTTGTTCGTGTGATGTTGTAAATCATTTCTTTATGTTTTGTTCCTTTTCTTTGCTTTTAAATTGTTTTCTTTGACACGCCAATCTCCGATTGGAATTTGTTTAGTGTCAATCTCTGAAGCTTGAAGTACAATTGGTTGATCAGTCTTCACCATTTGGCAGTAAACAATCAACCCTGTTTCGGAGTCTATATTTACTCATTCAGAAACCTCATACAGGATTATCGTTGAAACCATTTGAAGCTACCTCCTTAACACCTCGTCTAACCTCAATTCAGAGTAGTCGGCACTTGATCTAAATCAATATAGGCACAATGGCACGTCTCTAACCATCCTGCATCTTGTCAAAGATCGTTCTACGACCTAAGCCTCCTCTCTCTTTTTTTTATTTACTTTATTTTTGACGATAGTCTGGCAGTTTGAGTACTATAAGCGACCTACACAAATGTCCTTTTTTTGGTATTGTTCGTCGTGTCGTTGAGCTCCTTGGGTTATGAGTTGAGCTACACGATAACTGACAAATGCTTGCACTGACTGGACAGGTCCACTCAATCTGTGTGGTGCTTTCTTAAAAAGACCATTTCAGACACTATCTGCATGGTCCTCATGTAAGTTGACCAAGATTATTTTGTCTGGACCTTAAAAGAGACTATGACCTCTGAGTTTGTTTCGGCTGTTTCTTCTCAGAGTAGTCGGGTATGAAACACCGGCCTCATCTAGTTTAAAAAAAAAATGACGTGTAAAAGTGTTTGTGAAAACCTACTTGCAAAATAAACATCATTTATCATTTATCATTTATCACTTCGCCCGATCTTGTGTATCTTCGATATTGGATTGCTGTATGTTATGACAGACTCCGGCCGCATATTGGTAAGCATATAACCTTATAGTTACATAATGTTACAGTGTCCTCAGAACATGTAAATATTGAAGAGCTTCTTACGGTTTTGAGATTGCGTCATTTACAGATTCGATGTGGTATGGCATCAGGGGTAAATAAGTGTATTTGGCATAAGTTTTAAAGGGTTGGATGGGGTTGGACGTTAGGATTCAATTTTTGGTATATTTTGGGCAAGGAATTTTTCCGTTTATTGAATTCTGTCCATCTATCATGGTCGTACATGAACTGACATTGTTTATTGACCATGTTTTGGTCACAAAAAGAAAGACGTGGAGCTAAGTTTGGGAGACAACACTATATCCAAGTGATATCCTCTCACTACGAGGTTGGAGTTACATGTTCCCTCATGAGTTTGGAGACGGCATTTCACTGAATGCTACCTTAATAATATTGTTTAAGCCAAACAAGCAACCTTCAACTATTTACTAAAACAACACAGCTTGAGAAACCACATATCTGTGTATAATGTGCTTTCAAGTTAGCTTGTACAAGCACATAGACGGACCTAGTACATTAAATTGATGCTGCTCTCAAGCTAACTGGGGAAAATGGAGTTCTATAGCACTTACAAGCGATGGGCTAACAAGTTGTTCTACTCAGCGTCTGATATAGCCTTTGCACAGTACAAGTATGGGTACTTAGGGAGCATGTGGTTTCAAGAGGGGAATCGGTTCTTCGTTTAAAAATAGCATCTCTTGGTCTATTAGGAAAAATGAAATAATTTTCTTTGCTAGAAAAATCAATTTTATAATAATTTATTCTGAGGACTATTTATTGTACAGACGCCTGCACATCAAGCTACCCGAAACTGTCAATTAATGAACCTTGAACCTAATACTTTAGAAATAAAGTCGAAAATCTATCAAAGAAATCTGACAGATTGTAGTAGCTTGATGTGCAGGCGTCTGTACATAGAATCTGATGAAGTAAACTTTTTTTTCTGCGGATTCCCATCCGCAGAAAAAAAAGTTTCATCAAATAACTTTCCCAGCTCTGGACAGAACCAGGGGGCGCCAGACTTGTACTGACCAAAACCCACCCGTGTTCCTTCTATTACCTTTACGTTCCGAAGCCGCCGTCTCTCTTTCAAACAACCTGCAACCCCGGCAGGCGAAGGCCCTGGCTGGCATCTCTTTAAGGCGCGCCTGAAATCCTAAGGCGCGTCGCCCACACGACCAACAGTCGAGGCGCAGGCGCATTAGGCGCGTCGTCCACAAGATCAACAGTCGAGGTGCAGTTGAGGCGCAGGCACATAAGAGGCACGCCGCAACGAGATTTTCTTTACAAATGTTGTGTGGGCGACGCGCCTAATGCGCCCGCGCCTCGAGTGCGCCTCGACTGTTGGTCGTGTGGGCGAAGCGCCTTACGCGCCGTCGATACGGTCTGTCGTCCATAGACGGACGAACGATAAGCTACCCGTTTAGAATCACTGCGAAGGGTGGGCTTTTCAGGGACTATCTTGTGTGAATGGCGTTCAAAAAGGGGCAAAAATCAGCCTAATTTGAATATATGTCTTGATTTTGATTTTCGTCAACCTGGTATCAGAGTTTTATGCCGCCCATAGCCCTCTGAATTGGCATAACATGCTGTGGAGATATATCTCTCAAGCACGGTTTCCTGATGTTTTCCTTCGTTGAAACAAATAATAGTTATACAATATGTATATGCACACTAATCCTGAGAGTAGTGAGTCTTGGGTTGGAACTCGAGTCATATGATATGGTAGTCCAACATTCACTAGGCTTTAACTGCTGTTTATCTTGATTTCAAACGCAAAAAATAAACCTGTTTTTTTTTTTAATATTGTGTACTTATAATCCTTATCCAACTAAACGTAATTAGTTCAAAACTATAACCTAATTAGTAAAACCGTCTATCGCACACAATAAATTCGCACGAGCAAAGTATTCATTAAAACTTTCCCCCTTTCGATAAACACGTTTTCGCTTCGTTTAGGATTTTTTAAGTATGGCATATCTATTTAATACTACTTAGTTCTTAATAAGGTTTAGAAGATTCTTCAAAATCGAGTAAAGTGTTCTAAACGAGTTTTATTGAATCTTTATTGTCTGCGTTTTCTTAGACAAGTTAGTTAATTCGCAACGATTAATTCATCACTCACTTTGAAAGAACTTTTATAGTTTGTTTTGAAAAATAGAGGCGAGCTTATTGACTGTTTTCGAGTAAGGTTCATGAAATTATTATTTGACGACATGGTTGGCGCAGTGGCTGAGCGTTCAACTGCTGCGCTGTGTCGAGAGTTCGATGCCCCGCACGGAACAAATATTTGTATGGCATACAGATAATGGTTCCAGATGGCTGTTGGTGTATGTGAGTTTAAATGTTTGAAAACGCACCCACAATACTGGAGAAATACCTAGTGTGCAAAGTTTATAAAAAAAAGAAAACATTTATACGTGTGCAAATTAGCCTCTCGCGATGAGCATTGACGTTATCATTTACCGAAGATAACCATCACAATAATATGCTAAAATAACAAAGTAACAAAAAACACCAAACACCCAAATTATGTTCAGTTCAACTTGAAACAATTATTCATATAAATAACAAGACATCAGCACCCGCAATACAAAATAAACAACACAAAAGGCTGCTATGATAATTATTAATATTTTCACGGTGTGATAATCAAGCTTTCAATACCTTCGTAATTAAAACAAAACATCAAAAAGGCGGTTTATTTATTGACTGTACGTTTCTAAATTACATACGTTGTGAGTTCCGTGTACAAAATTAGGTACAATAAGCAAAAAAAAATATCGAGATCTATTCACGAATTACTTAAATTAGTCATCGCTACGAGCGATCTCATTTCCCGGGTTCGCTTATTATAATGTTGTTAGGCACATTCTAGTTTGAATATAATAATTTGTATTAGCATTTAATTTTACGGGCCAACGATCGCTGTCGAACTTGATGGGTTCCCAAACGTTTGACTTTAAAATTACTATCTTTTGTTTCACCGTTAAGTTTTGAAACAATTTCGAGTGTATATTCTAACCCTTCTATACCGTGTGACGTTGTATTTTTTACGAAATTGCTTTTTAATTGAAAGTGATATTGCTTAACGACGACACGGTAAGAATTTGATCCAAGAAGACTATTATTAATTTCTAGTTTGAAATTTCGCAATCATTAAATTACATTTACTTTGTTTTATTGAAAGAATAACTTCTGTTTATAATTCAATGTATGTAATTTGTTATATGAGCCAATGTTAGGTGCAGTTAGATCTTAGCATTACATAGATATTAGTGCAAACTGCAGTTAGATCATTACAAAGATATTATTGCAAAGTGCAGTTAGATCATTACAAAGATATTAGTGGAAAATGATTACAAAGTGAAAAAATAATATATTCCTGAAAATGCTCCGATGTGATTAAAGTTATCACTATTTATTGTTCTTTGTTTCCGATATTTATTATTTTCTTCATCTACATATTACATTAATGTGATTAAAATGAAGAGAAAATGACAGAGGATACCCAAAACAAAGCTGGATGGATTGTGTGAGGAATGCTATGGAGTAAAAACGGGGTAACTAATAGCGTGACGTTTGATGTGAGAGAATGAAAGAAAAAATCTGTACGCCGACCCCAAATAACATGGGACAATGGCAGGAAAATGATGATGATGATACATCATCATCTGCCTAGCCTTTTCCCAACTATGTTGAGGTCGGCTTCCAGTCTAACCGGATGCAGCTGAATATCAGTATTTTACATGGAGCGACTGCCTATCTGACCTCCACAACCAGTTAATACTGAAAAAGGGGAGAAAGAGGGAAGAAAAGGGGAGAGAAAGATATTTTTCTTCGATCATCACGCAGGTTAAAGTTAGCGTTAGCCCAAAGTAACTATGCCACGCTGACGAAGTCGCGGGTGGAAGCTAGGTTATGATAAAATCGTTAACAAATATTTATTGTAGCTACATTGTAGCAGATAAACGAACAATCGTAGTTTTACCTTCATCTTAATAACGCTGAACTCAACTCAACAAGTCATTAATAAATCATTTGATTTTATCCTTGTGACCAACAATTATTTTTTTGTCTTTTGTGAGTCCCCGAATTTCATACCCTAATTATAAAAATTTGCCCGAGTAAATGATCCTAATTAGCATTATCATGGCCCGTTGTGATTCATATCAATTCGGAAAATCGCGCATTAAAATAACAAGACAAAACATTTTGCTAAATACATCCTCCATCGTGATTACCATAATCAAAACACACTTAGGTGATGCTCATTCATGGAATCGACCTCCACAATTTTTGACCTAAACTTAAAAAGTATGACTAAGAATAAAGAAACTACATACTCAGTTGTACGGATTGTTAAACGATTATTACAGTTAATCGAGGGTGTAAGCAACCAACCAAGATCCATTATAAAAAGATACTTAATTCGTATCATAAAGAATTTAGATTCATAAAACGGTTGATGACATAATGGGATAGGTAATTTCGGGTCTCGGTGCAAACGTCCGATCGCATGTGAAGATCGGCGATGTTCGGCTCATGAATAAATAATATGGAATCACAATTTAGGGTTGCCATTAAGCAATTATACTGTTGTTACCATTATGATGTTTTCGAAATGCTTTTAATTTTTTATTAGATCAAATTATCTTGAAGGCCAAGGTGTCCGCACGACGGCAAACGGTCGCCTATTAAATATCAATCAGGGAAGTTTTTCATTTTAAAAGATGTTAAGGATACCGAGTCAATAAATGGTAGAATGATCCAAGAAATGATTAATGACTATTCTTTTTTTGATTTCATAATCCTGAACGTTTAATTATTTTATAAAGCTGTTTGCGAAGCAAAAATAAACGTTTTGTTTTAGCATAGTTTGTTAAGCAGAGCTTTATAAGTATACTTGATACCTATCCTTACTTAACAGACCCTTCGTTCCTCGTAGAACGCAACATTATTTTAAGCAAATTACTCTGTAATTGTGAGTAATCCAAAACAAAAGAACGTAACAAGATTAAAGTACTACCTACCTACCTAATCTTAGACCGTAAAGCAATAAAGGATCTTCTCAAGACCCGAAATATTCTGTAATAAAAATAATTAAACGGCATTAACATATATATTTTGGACGGTTCACGAAGATCTTTGGGTATAATGATAGTATTTTCGCTCCATATACCTGGTTGACGTCCCAAATGTGTTTTTTCCCGGCCATGAAGAAATGGGCATCGAAATAAGCGCTTTCCGGCCAAATCGATGGACGTTTTGGACCATTTACTTGATCACAGTTTTTAACGTTTGATCGTTTAATAAATCGTGTCGTAAGTAAGGGTTTCCTTGGTTCTATTAATATGGTTTAGTTTCGTCATTGTTTTGTTCATTATTTTCCTTTACGTTTTTTCAAACTTATGATTTGTTTTTTGTCGCGGTTATTAAAGATAAATGCTGAAGCGGTGACATTTAATTTTTATTTAGGGTGGAGTGAAATCAAATTTATTTCGATACGTATATACTTAGATTTTTTTATACTTTAGATTTGTTCCAGATGGCTGGCAATAGGCAATCTTTCTATAACATGGAACTTAAACATTACTGGCGAAAAGTGGGTGTACTATTAAGTACACCTCTGCTGAACCTTTAAGGGATTACAAACATGATGTTACTACAGTACTTTCGCAATAAATTATGTCTTCTGACTGGGACTGTAGCAGCTTCTTTTTTTGTTGTTGTTTTTATGACATTCAAAAGTGCCTGTAATGGTCTAATTGAAATAAATATTTTGGGTTGAGTTTGAGTTATGTTATACGCATGTTACTATTTACTCATAATCCTACTTCCCACTAAAATTTGAGATTTGAGATAAATACAATAACATAATATTATTATAAACGCGAAAGTTTGTATGGATGTTTGTTACTCTTTTACGCAAAATCTACTGAATGGATTTTAATGAAACTTTACAATAATATAGCCCACATATCAGAATAACACATAGGCTACAATTCATAAAGTTATATTGTATATTCTATCACCACGCGAGTGAAATCGCGGGGCGCAGCTAGTTTCTTATAAAGTATCCAATATTTTCACCAACAGAATTTTCAGACGATACTTTAGTACTACGAATACAAACTATTTCCATAATCAGAATGTTTATTTGTTACTAGTAAATATACAAACATTATTATATATTATTCAGGCAGGTATTGTGAATATTGATAAACGAAAAAACCTATTTGATTTCCAATGAATTCTCAAAGGCTCCTCAGAATACCGAATAAATATATCGAACCTTCACTTTAGTATCAAATAAATCTGTCACTTGTTCACAATTCACAGGAGACAACAAAAAAATATTGAATCCTGAATCTCAGCGATAAACGTGTGTGTGGAATATTCTTTTTTTTATTTTCTATTCAGTCTTATGTAGTGTATTGTTGAGTATACAATATCATCTAAATACGGTACACTGTAGGCACGATAACGATGGCCATGGATCGCCGAATTTGTCCCCTCGTATGCCTAACCTTTGCGTTGACCCATGCAGAAATTTTAACGACCACCTTTTCCTGTTTTTTTGAGGGACACGTGTCTCTAACGATGTAGGTACTTGCGTTTTCTTTACAATTTATCAAATTAAAATGTCTTTAGATACTTCCCGAGTTGCGTGTACAAGGCTTCTCGGTAATCTTGAAACAAAGTATGTTTAAAGATGATTACTGTTCGCCGATGTTATAATAAAACGGCGTGGAAGTGGAGTTTGTACAAAATATTGAATATTTTTAAAGCAATTTCCGGCCACGTGATTGGCAGAGCGATGAATTTTACGTGTTTCATGGTAACGGTAATTTTTCTGGAATGTATTTGCACCTGGAGATTTTTTTGTGAGTAATAAAAGAATGAAATTCATATGAAAAATTATTACTGACTAGCTTCCGCCCGCGACTTCGTCCGCGTGGCATAGTTACTTTGGGCTTTCGCTAACTTGAACCCGCGTGATGATCGAAAAAAAAACTTTCCCTTTTTCTTCCCTCTTTCTCACCCTTTTCGCACTTTTTTTTAAATAGGCCTATGTTCGTCTCCAGGGTCCCAATCATCTCTGTACCAATCATCAAAATCGGTTTGGCCATTTAGGCGTGAAAACGTAAAAAACAAAATCACTTTCGGTTTTATAATATTAGCAAGGATTTAAAATGTTAAATTAAAAGTAAAAACATTCAAAATTCCATCAACAGAAATACCAAATAAAAAATAGTGACCGTTTTCGCATAGAAAATGAAAAGACTTAAATAAGGAAAAAAGCGGACCCAAGTCAAATGCGCTCATTAATTACATTAAAGTAAATCCGCAACGCATCAATCATTACGTAGGGCCTAACGGAGAGGAGATCAAGTAACGCAGCCGATAGTCCGGACCTCGCATAGGATAAAATTGTAATCCTTTTAAGTAATGAGAAGGTACAGGACGTAGAGCGATGAAATTTTAGATGGTTTGAAGGAGGAATTTTAATTCAGGGATATTTTTGTTTGTATATTCTGTGGTTACTTGTAATTAAGTGTGCATTGCAGGATAATGTATTATGCAAAGATAATTTGTAATGTAACTCGTTGGTAATCCTATTTCTTTTTTAATTTTCTGTGTAAACCTTAGTCTTTATTAACTTAGGTCTTTAAGAAATATTTAATTTGCAAGAATATGCTTTTTAAATTCAAGTATTTCGATGAGATTTGTCAATTTTATAGAACATAGAAATATTGATAAACAAGCTGGCGACTAAGACGCCCGCGTGATGATAAAAAATGGTATCCTATGTGTTATTCCAGACTATAATCTAACTCTGTGCCAAATTTTATCAAGATCCGTTTAGCCGTTTTGACGTGAAAGAATAACAAACATCTATACATCTAAACATCCTCACAAACATTCGCATTTATAATACGGATGGTATTTAAAAGTACTTCAATTTATTCCCATTTCATTTACCTAATTTTACCTGTTTTCCACCAAATATACTGAATGTGCACCAAAATATGTTAATTAAAATATGTCATAACGAGCATCAGCGCACTACAATAAAAAAGTGTTATATCTTTATCCATTTTCTATTAATGCAAGTCGTTACTGGCACTCGCCGGCCGCTGCGGCGGCACCGCTCGCTCCGCTCGCTCGGCTCGTGCGTAGGGGGTCACAGTTTTAACCTAACCTAACCTACGCATTATTTTAACATTCAGGAAAGAATATTTGGTGCACGATCAGTATTTTTGGTGAACACAAAAATATTATCCTTATAATACTGGTAGGATAGGATATATAGTAGGATTAAGTAGGAAGTAGGATTACGTAAAGAACTAATGCTACTACTAAGTAAGTACCTATACTATTGAGTATACTTTAGTATACTAGCACTTAAGCAAGTGAAATAGTATTCTATGACTCTGATGACACTTCCAAATCTTCCCACAAAACATCTTACAAACAAACCAAATAGACTTGATATTAGTGACACTAGTAACTTGATATTTTCGGCATCGTCGCCTATGTATGGCTTCCTATAACAACCTTGCATTCCATTAATTCTTTCTTGTCCTACTTTCGTGACAGACGTGTAAGATATTATTTTTATGTTATTTATTCTGTTTTTATTCTCTTTTCCATTTTCTGGAGCCATTGCTAACAGTTGGTTGTCAAAATATAGATGAGGTTTTTGATTCGTATAGGTTATGTTTGCTTCATTTTTGATTGCTTCTCTTATATTCGTGTACAACTGTTTATTTGATGTGTGTCTTTATGTCAATTCAAATCTAGATCTTTAACCTTAATGTTATCGATAAGATCTTTTTCATCGCTAAAAGTATATTTGTTTACTTGGCTATAAATAACTATCTCTAGTAAATAAATAGAAAATACCAATTTCTCTACCTGCCAAAAAGCCCTTAAATCATTTCTACCGGGTACATCTACGGAATTAAGCCCTCTACATCATGGCCCAAGGGTTCGCTTATCAATCTACATCATGATCCTTCATTATTAAGAGTGATGGGACTCGGACCGAGTGTAGATTTGTCTGAGGTTTAGCCTTTAACGATAGATGGCCTGTAGGGAAGCCGAAGGGTGTCGAAACTGAATATTTACTCTGTACAGTACTCGATCAATGTTGTCTGCATCTAATGTGCTGGAGTTTGGGGTGTCTCGACACATCTTCATGTCCTTACTCAGAGTCTGGCTCAGAGCTGTAGTGTAATTGAGAACAATCTTGACGTTGAAATTAGAAGAGATGTAACTAAATGAACGGTACGGTTAGCGCAGTGACTGAGCAATCCAATGCTGCGCTGCGTATCGCGGGTTCCATCTCTGCACGGTACAAATATTTGCATGACCTACAGGTAGTTGTTTCGGGTCTGGCTGTTTGTGTATGTGAGACTAAAAGTTTGTAAACGCAATCATACAGGAGAAATTCCGAGTGTGAGGCAATTAAAAAAAATCTTCATATTTTAATCAGACTTTGGCAGGCCTTTTGGTAGAAAATTATTTTGAAATAAGCTGTGCCTTTGTACACACGACGGCAGGTCAACCTATTGTAAACTATTATCACCTGATCTCTCTACTACGGATCGCACACAGTAGTAGAGAGATCATGTTAAAATGGTTATGTGTAGGTTGATGTGCCGTCGTGTGTACTCTATGTTTTATAATGATGTTTTCTGTTGTGTGTACATAAACTAAATAAATGAGAAGTCATTTCAAATAAATATCTGCAGAAACGCCTCTTCTACAAACACAGAAACACCATAAAATAGTTCCATAAAGAGTTTATCTACCCTAATGTCTCGATTCCCGAGCAAAAATAAAAATAAATAAAATAAAATAAAATAGTTTATTTGCACCTTCAAAAAAACACATACAATTTACAAAACAAATACATATTCCAAAAGGTAAGGTAAATAATGTTGAATACTAGAGTTGCAGCCAATACCTAAGCTAAGATAACTTAATATCTTGTAATTATAGGTATCAGCGCCCACCCTCGTTGAAATTATTATAATTTAGGATATTAGGTGCAAAACAAAGGTTATAATTAGCAAAGAAAGAGTAAAAAAAAAAAAAAAAATGTAATAAACAGGTAAAATTCCCGAGCAAACTTAACCGTTTACAGACAGTCGATGCATAAACAATGCGCTGCGATTGGTAACACTTCCTACTCAAACCAGATTGTCAGCATTACACTTTACACCACAAAAGTCTTACACATTTCTTTATGAGCATTCCGTGTTAGAATCTTACGGGCATTTAAAGTGACAATTTATGTGACAATGTCCTACAATATACTAGAGTCTGCGCCAAAGCCCTCGGTTAAAATACAAGAAGCAAGCTAACGAGATCGTATAGCAATGGCTTAAATAAAACTTTATGAGGTCGATCGGCGAATCAGTAGAGCTACTGTAATCTGTTGGGTTTATTGTCAGTTTCTTTGATTGTGTTGGTGTTTTGAATAAATCATATTTTAAAGGGAGAGAATAACTAAGATGCTAGTTAGTGTTTCAACGACTCGTAGAATAAAGTTGTGCGAGATCGAAAAAGATTATTTATTTATTACAATCTTGACATTATATTTTACAAAACCCATATAATGGAAAAATACATACAGATAAAAGAGTACAAAGGTACTGTTTATTTCATTTAGAAATATTTTCCAGCAGACCTGCGATAGGAGAGATTGAGATGTAGACACAGTGTGTAAAAATAATAAATAAAGCTCTGACTTAAACAAACAATCATTGAACAATGTAGAATACACATACATAATACGAACGATTTTGATATGTAGTAAACGTTGAGTGTCTTTGAATGCCGTTCTTTTTGGTTTTTTACCCAGCTAAATGCTTTCAACTTAAAACTTAATTCCCTATAAATTAAGACGTATGGACGAAAAATTTAGGTACAATGTTAGGAACTGTATTAATTTTAATTAAAGCATAACTTAAACTTTAAATTAAGACAACTGAGGCCACGTTCCGTTGTAAATACAAACACCCTAGAGGCCAAGAAACAAATGTGCCTCTCAGACAAAACAAATTAAGACAATTTCAAATTAACAGAGACTACAAAGTCTGAAATATGTGAGCGGAGAATTGTTGCCACACAACGTTCCGGTATTGCGAGAGACTCACGACCTAACTGCCGTGAGGACAGGTACTATTATTGCACAGTACACTCACATCTCCATTCTTTATGCTACAGAATGAAATAAGCTGAAAGAAAAATTGGTTGAATAATCCAGCGCATCAATTTCGGGGAGCAACAATTGTTAGGCTGTGACGTAGTAGTTACACGCGCACACGGATGGCTCTCGAGAGCTGAAGAACCCCTTTTGCTTGGGCTGAGTCCCCTCAGGCCCCTTCCTCGCAAGCGGGGTCCCTAATGAGTCGCCAGAGCACTAGAGTTGTAGGTCGTCTCGTGTTAAAACTTAGTTCCCCCTGCACTACATGGTTACTTCGTGCGGAAAGCGCGTCCGGATTTTTCTTTCACTTTGTTTTCCAGCCAGCATTACACCAAGCGAGATTATTTATTAAAATGGAAACGATGATATCTGCTTACTTATTAGGGATTCTGTGTTTCGGCAAATATTGTTTCTTATAATGAGTTTTTGAGATATTTGATACCTTACCTTTGTTTAGATTTGTGTTATTGAAGGAAAAACAACGCTTACTTCTAAAAATAAATACGGGATCTGGCAACTCATCAGCCTAGAGTTTTCCCAACTACGTTGGTGTCGACCTCCAGTCTAACCAGACGCAGCTGAATAGAAATATTAACCATGAGGTGACTACCTCTCTTCCCCCTCCCTTTCCGCTTCCTATTTCGTAAGACAGGACCACTGTCAAAGACCCACAAATGACAGTCAGAACCAACGATTCAAAGCGCTTTCCGAGACACGAAGGAAACTCGGTATGTAACAGGTGATGCTAGAATCCCATCCACCGACCAACCTTGGCAAGCGTAGCTTAACTTAGCAGTTTAAAGGTCGACCTAACTGGCTATTATTATTTACAAAGTAAAGTAAGCTGATAATTATATTTATTTATTTAATAATGTATGTACACATAGGAGAAGAAAACATCATAAAAAAAACCTAGAGTACTAGAGACAGTTTATTTTTAAAGCTGGCCTGTGAGAGGAAATATGAAAAAAAGAAACGTAGACAGTACTGTGTGTGAACAGGAAGAGAATAGCATCTTAAATATGAATGTCTTAACCGAAATATATAAACAGATATCTAAATACAATATTATAAATAGTCACAGTTGAGAGAAACGGTAATGCTCTTTTAACCTACTCTTAAAATAGACATGCTTTTTAAGTCTCTAATGCTAGGCGGAAGTGAGTTCCACAATCTTACAGCATGGACGGAGACGGAATACTTAGGAATCCTTACTTAATTTTATAAAAGCGGAAGTGAATTTGTTTGTTTGTTACGTCTTCACGCCTAAATGGCCTAACCGATTTTGATGAATTTTGGTACAAAGATAGTTGGGACCCTGGAGACGGACGTAGATTAAAAAAAAGTGAGAAAGAGGGAAGAAAAGGGGAGAGAAAATATTTTTTTTGATCATCACTTGTTAAAGTTAGCGTTAGCCCAAAGTTACTATGCCACGCGGACGAAGTCTCAGGCTGAAGCTAGTAATAATATAATATAGTCAAGTAAGGCAACATTTTATCAAGACTATCCATTAATACCACGGTATTGACGTGTACGTATTGTGACGATATTGAGGTCACGCCCTCATAAAACAAAATCATCGGCCACAATAAAATGAAGACCAGAAACGAATGAGAGTCAATCCGCAAAGGCTCCAACAGTAATAAGAGTACTAAATAAGTAACACGAATAACTTACCGAGGCCATGAGCGGTCTCATTAGGCCCTTTATTTTGACCCTACGTGGGAGGGCGGAGACCGAGGCGCCTCACTTTTTTTTTATTCACAGATTTATTACACCGATTCGCGTTTGTTGGAATGTTTTTTTTTAATAATCCTACTAATATTATAAATGCGAATGTTTGTGAGGATGGATGGATGTATGGATGTTTGTTACTCTTTCACGTCAAAACGGCTGAACGGATCTTGATGAAATTTGGCACAGGGGTAGATTATGGTCTGGAATAACACATAGAATACTTTTTTCAAAATCACGTGGGTGAAGCCGTGGGGGCCAGCTATCGTATGTTACTAATATTATGTTACTCTTTTATGTCAAAACGGCTGAACGGATCTTAATGAAATTTGGTACAAAGGTAGATTATGGTCTGGAATAACACATGGATGCGTTTTTTATGTGACACGGACGAAGCCACGGGTGCCACCTACTTATGTTATACTTCTCACGTAATCTGTTATAAATTATTTTAAAAATTAATATTATATTAACGTTATTTTATAGCATTTTCAGGTTGACTGCCAGTCTAAATGGATAGAGCTGAATATCAGTATTTTACACTGAGTAACTCCCTATCTTACCTTCACAACCCCATCTTCTTTCTTCTTTGCATAATTTCCACTTGCTACGATGAAGGAAAACATCTTGAGGAAACCAGCTAGAATTTAAAAATGAATTAAAAATTTTTAGACTGTTTCTATACGTGAGGACTTGTAATTAGCTTGCTGTTGTCTATGGTATTTTATTTTTTAAACTACGTTTTTTTTAAGCTGTCAGTCTTCCATGCTGTAATAAATAAATGACTTAAAGGTATTTTTAACAATATGTTTAGCCAAGTCAGAGGCCATAGGCGGCAAAACACGTTGATACTAAGTTAGGCACTTACCACACGATATTGAAAGAAAGACATACACAACCCGGTTAATGGATACGACTCTTCCGATATTTAATATAGAATCCACAGATATACATATTTACAAATATTGAGCTGAGATTACTGAACAATGCTTTCCGTTACCTGGAGTCATTTGCTTCTCCCGGTACTATATCTGTGTATTAAATAATTTTGCACCTAATTATTTTGATATATTTTTACAAATTGTGACTGTATTTAATTTTCTTAATTTTCATGCTTGATCTCCAACTGATAACTTGTATGTGTGATATTAAAACTGTTGTAAAAAAAATTGTAATACTCACTTCTCATAATGTATTTATCATACCCATATTTACGACATTCATATTTCTAAATAAATCACGAACTTATCACGTTGGGAGTCTTAGTCCAGAGAACAACTTATACCGCTCTCACGAACCAAACTTCAATGATAATAACGTTATGAATAATCTAATTCCGTTTGGAATTCATGAATACCCCAAAAGTTCAATAAACTACACTCGATCGAAAATTACAAATACCTGATGTACAATCAAACACAGCATCTTCATGACAATATTCATTTTGAGTTATTTATATTCATATCGGTTTTCATTATACATTCATTAGACCGACAATGCACGTAGGTGTCGATAGATCTGATACAGATCAATGCGGGGGCGAAATAACTTCATTGTTGCAATGTATTACAGGTAAATGAACTGTGTGCGAGTGTACTAGTATTTTGAGTTTTTATTTGTGTTCGATGTGGGGCACTTGTGTGTTTGAATTTAAATAGCTAGTAGGTTATTCAAAAGGTACTACTACAATGAAGAACTGAAAGTAAACGTAAAGTTAATGCGTTGATTTTTGAATCGAAAATACAACTATTTATATATATTAAATTATCTATAATAATTTATAGACACGAATAAATTCATAATATCATGAAAATAATATATGTGAAACGGGTAATATCGAAGTATTTAGGTAACGTTTACACCGCGTGCTAGGGTATCTGATTGCTATCTTTAAATATCGATTTGAAATCATTATTTTTCCGCATATTTACTACCTATCATGACAAACACTGGTGGCAAACTCGTTAACAATTCAACACCCCAAACATTGGCCACACATTGGCAACAAATGAGTACTCGGACAAAACGATAACACTCTCATCGCAGTCACCAATCGGGCGAGACCATCAAAAGCGTCATATTCAAAAGTCGTTAAATCCAACCGTGTCCACACATCCTCCCGTACCTAATTGAGACATTTTAACACGAAAGGATGTGATTATGGCCGAACATAAAAGTCCGTATTATTTCGGTGTGTGTCGGACCCAAAAGCGGAACTTTAAAAATAGAGATTCGAGGGTTACAAATTTCGCGGTTGGTTGTGCGCGCGCACGATTCCAATGATCATGTTCCTTGTTTACCGTGTTTTATTTGCATATTATGACCCCATACAAGAGCCGTTGCAAATGAACTTTGATATTGACAACTCAATACAATATTTTCTTTGGGAAGCGAAGTTACGAAGTAAAGAACGCTACTATTAACTTGAAAATAATTATTATAGTAACACAGCATAATATCACGCGCGTATTGGTGAAGGGTAAGGCAGAGGTGTACATAATCCGGGGTTTAGGGGTTTTCAAAAGAAATACCGCAGCCACGGAACATAATAGGCAAAAGAAGGAACATGGGTGTGTTTTATGCAGTAGGAGTCTGACGCTCTCCCCCGCTCCGCCCATAGCGGGAGAAGTTACATGCTAAAAATGTTTAAATCCCATGTAATAGGGGCGAGCCTTTTACCATCAGCCGGGGACAGATACAGACTCCGTGGCTGCTACATAGAAATTCCTGCTTAAATAAATAAAAAAGTCTTTATTTCAATCAAAATATTTTTATTTCACATAGGCCTACATGGGCACTTATGAAACCTCGAGAAAATTCCTATGGAGAAGAACCGACATGAAACTCCATGGTTACTCTTTTAAAATCTATTGGTTTTACAATTTTGTTGTTACAGCGTTATTACTTTAGTATGAGATAAAAGCGTAGGCCCGACAATAAGTCTTTGCTTACTTTACAAAAAGTAAAATAAAATCCTACGTTAACAAAAGTTAACAAGCGTCTAAGAATCTACAAGGCCAACCATGTCCACTCATTCACAACGAATTGGTAGAAAAGAATCTATACAAGAGTAAAAAAAAAAATAAAAAAAATTGCAAATAAAAAACTAACTATAAGAAACAAGTATCACATTATGTTGCCATCAGTACTGTAATTATTCTGAACAAAAATGTATAAAAATGTGATTTGATTACTCTTTCAAAAAAAAACTGATTAAAATGAAAATAGTTTTAACTCAGCAGACCAGCAACAACGATTGATACAAATAACCCATACCTTCTTAATGACCGAAACGATATATGTAGAAACACGTAACAAAATAGCCTGATTTCTGTCCTAGTTTCCATTAGTTAACCCTTTTGAAGACAATGCGTGTACATCGAGTATACTCAATGACACCGAATAGGTAGCAGTTACGAGAACAAATGGTAGAAGATCGTAATCTACGTGTGATTGATTCCGTTGTCTGTGAGGGACGTTTTAGAAGTAATTTTGTGAACAATCAGGCCGTTCTATCTTTGTTGAAAACTGTTTTGTTACGGCAAATGATACGTTTAAATTCTTTGTTCAGCGTTAGTAATGAGCAGGTAACCAAGAGTAATTTGAAGTTATAGAAATATAACAGTGTATCTTTGTCAACAACTAATCCTTACTAATATTATAAAAGCGAAAGTGAGTTTGTTTGTTGGTTTGTTACGTCTTCACGCCTAAATGGCTAAACCGATTTTGATGAATTTTGGTACAGAGGTAGTTGGGACCCTGGAGACGGACATAGGCAATTCTTAAAAAAAATATGAGAGAAGGACGAGAAAGAGGGAAGAAAAGGGGAGAGAAAGATATTTTTTTTCGATCATCACGCGGATTAAAGTTATCGTTAGCCCAAAGTAACTATGCCACGCCGACGAAGTCGCGGGCAAAAGCTAGTGTGAATATATTTTTAGAAACATTTTGATTAATTTTTTGACTAAAATTTTGATGGGATATTCAAAAGACACCTTTGCCCAGGAGAGTGTGCGGTGTTCCAATCTAGCGAATCACCCTGAGGCAAAACACCAGCCAAGTCGATGGCGCGTTCGTGTTTAAAGAGATGTCAGCAAAGCACAGGGGCCTGCCAGGGCCAGGGTAAAAGAAGGAACAAAAGTTTTAGTCAGTAAAACGCTCCTCCCAGAGTGGGTGAAGTAAATTGATAAAAACAGGCAAAACACCACATATAACTCAAAGTCGTACAGAGTTTGCTTCAACTAAAAACTAAACGTGACTCTTAAAATCTTTCTTTAGATATCATTAGGAAGGAAAATGAAGCGTCATTTTATTTTCGCCAAAGTAATTTAGAATGTTATTAAGACTGTAAAACAAAACCAACTTAACCTAAACATAAAATGGATAGGACCAAAACATAATTTATATTTGAAGCCATGAATCTTTTATCTTCCACTTAAATTTAATCTGGAGAATGTCACAGTGGAACGCCTTGAAGACATTCTCGAAATGATCAAACGATATGATATGACACCGCTAAGGTATAAGTTCGGCCTAATTCACACCGGGGTGAGCAACTTGGGAGCTTTGAAACACGAGACCAAGCTTCAAACCAAGTTTAATGAGAAACTATCTGTGAAACATGAGTCGACCACTTTTTTATTTTTAATTAAACGTTTATTGCCAGTCCCGGAGCTCATCCTCTTGGCGTATGCCAGTGTAATTGCGGCTTTCATTAGTAGCAGTTTGCAACTCATATTCGCACGTTTTCGCGTGGAAATTCTGTTGAATTTTAAACCTGTTTTTGCGTATTTCTGTAGTAATACATGGCAGAATATTACAGTAGAGCTCCCCCTAAACGGATAAGTTGAGTATGCTTTACGTTATACAAACAAGGAATTAAAGAGTTAATTACATGACTAGCTTTTCCAACATCATGCACAGTTCATGTTTGAACTAAAATTATGATATGTGTTTTATGAACTAAATTCAAAATAATGCCAAAAGTGTTACAAACCGATTGAAATTGCTTGTAAAATGAGGGGGTGAAATTAAACCTCTATCTCTGAACATAGTTTTTTTCACGACTGTCTATTAAAAGCAGTAATATTAGCTTCCCTTTTAAACATCAAAAACACTACCGAAATAATTTACTCAAGTCCCCGTTATCCAATTAATCGTAAAGCCTCGTGTCCACATCACTGAAAAATCCGCAAATGAATGCGGCCGCAGCGGGTAGCGACCAGCAATTTTCACCTGTACTCGAAAAAAGTAAAAACCACAGCAAGAGTACCCTACAGGACAATATCGGACTCGGAGACTGAAGAGCCTTGATTGGACGGTTCCACTCATACAAATGAACAGCAGCTCTGTCCTTTTTTCAACGAACATTGTTAGCGCATTAACTAGTTAATGGAGGGTTTATTTTTAGTTTTATTTTTGGGCACGCGTTTGGGGTTGTCATATTTATTTTTTCTGTTACACCGGAGTGTAACTTGGTAATTTTTTGTTACAGTTGAGTGCATTTTGCGCTATTTGGAAAGAGATGTTGTGAATTTTTAAACATAAGTTATAATTAATTGTCTTTTAAATAGGTTGCTATTAAACAACTGTGCTGAATAACACCATTCATAGCTTAACATTATGATATTCCTTGCCGTCCAGGTTCCTTCTTTCATAGATTTCTTCATAAGTATCTTTATTTTCATTAGTTTCTACAAGGCATCGTTTACCCTGTTGTAGTAATGTAACTTGGTTATAACCAGCTAAATCAATAATACGCCAATCTGGATCAAATCAAGGCGGTGCCGGTGTGACGGTCACCCCAACTCAAGGGGCCGGGATGTTTTTGCACCCATTTGGTAGCATATTGGTGCAGCACGCGCTCGCCACGTGCGCCGATGTGTCCGGGCCTTTATCTCGACTTGAAATGCGCGTTCACGACTCGACGCGCTCCTGATGAGTTTCTGATTGGATTACTACGAGATCAACACCGACAAACTTAGGTTTACTGTTGAGAACTACGCAACTGTGAGGCTTGTGTAGAATTAAATGGAAGTCTTGACGATACGGGTCTTCTGTCATATAACGCTATTTGGAAATGGTTTACTCTGATGCTTTTGAGCGACTTGCTCTAATGTAACATTGCTGCCTGTGCAAAATACCTACAGCTTATCATCTAGAATCCCGAATAACAATATGATCTTGTTTAAAGATTTCTCGGTTTAAAATACTATTTAACCGTAACTTACGGGATTTCTTTTGTGATTTCCATTAGTTTTGAGAACCAAAACCGATAGCATAAAAAAGAGAATAAATGCTCTTTTTATGCTATTGGTCTATTCCAAATCACGTTTAGAAAAAATGAAGAGTATTGCTAGGTGCGATACTCAGCCCCAAAGAGAAAATCAACGTGCAAATATGATTAAAGATTGAAAGGAAGTGAGCTTTATTTGTATTTTGTGTTAGAAACATGCAACGATGGCGCGGGCAAAATTAAATTTGCAAAACTAGGGGAGGGCCCTCTGTCAGCGCTTACATTTTTGTGTATCAGCACTTTAAGGATTTGTAATGTCAACGTAAGAGCATTTCGAGGAATCTAATTATCCGAATAAGGATTAGTGTGATTGATTTGAAAGTGGTGAGTTGTCCAAAAATGTAATTTAATAGGTATTCAATTCAAATATCAAATATCCTTATTTAAAAGTAACGGTACATAAAAATCATAACGTCTCACACCAAATGTATCAAAAACTGTTTAAATGAATTAAAAAACCAATCAAATCATGATTTAAAGACGAACACAGACCGTTAAATATAACAAAAAATGTCTTAATTTGTTTTTTTTTGTGTTATTGGTGTGATCGCATAATATGATTGGGTTAGAAATTAATGAGCTTTTATTGGCTAATGTCTTGGTTATTTGGTCGTGATTGTAAGTGGTATAGACGGGCGGTTTTGGGGCGTTTTTTTTACAGATGCTTTGCATTGAAAAAGTTGTAGATTCTATATAATCACGTTTGTTGTAGAATTTGTTCTGCCACTTCTTATTCTTAGCTAAATCACTAGGAAGAGGCGGAAAACGGTCGTTGTGTTGTGGTGGTCTATCTCATCAGGTTTTTGACATTCAAAAAGTGTTGACTGTTAGCTTTCTTCTTTTTCTTTCATATCAATGTGGCGAAGCTAATTGCGGCGTCTGTCAGCTTAATTGTCGATGGCACGGTTAGCGCAGTGACTGAACGACTGACTGCTGCGCTGCGTTTCGCGGGTTCGATTCCCGCACGGAAAAATATTTGTATGGTCTACAAACAGTTGTTTCGGGTCTAGTCTGTTTGTGTATGTGAGTTTAATTGTTTGTAAATGCACCCACGATACAGGACAAATCCTAGTGTAGGGGAACGTTTTGTTTTTTAAATGAATAAATTACTTTTGATTTCTGACTGAGTTGCAATACATAAAAATTTTGTTGTTATAAATCTATATTAAGTAACTAGCCTATACTATGATTAATGCTATAACATTACTAAAATGTACAAAAGAATGAGCGTCTGTCACATTTTGTTAATAATGATATTTTAGGGCTTGACAGGGGTGAGAGGTGAAACAAATGCCATTTCTCCCAAAAAAATAACATGCCGTGTCAAAAACACGCACGCCATATTTCATAATCGGATTAGCGACTTTGCGACATTTCCTTTTCTTTATTAAGGCATTTATTTTTTTGTAGATTTTTGTAAATATTAAACAGTGAGACCCTTTATCCTTACTAATATTATAAAAGCGAAAGTGAGTTTGTTTGTTACATCTTGACGCTTAAATGGCTATACCGATTTTGATGAATTTTAGTACAGAGATAGTTGGGACCCTAGAGACGGACATAGGCTATTTTTTTAAAGTGAGAAAGGAGTGAGAAAGAGCGAAGAAAGGGGAAAATTTAGCTTTACTATTACAATAAATAAGGCGCAAAGGGCAAAAACTACAGGTCTGTAGCATGTACTGCAAATCAGGAAAGCGGAACTGTGTTACTCCGAATTTAACGCGAGCGAAGCCGCGGGCAAAAGCTAGTCTGTTTATAAACGCTCGTTTGTTTAAACCGACCCACAAATTAGACAGTTTGTCGTAGGCGTGTGGGTCCTCGTGTTATTAGCATAAATTCAAAATTACGACCAATTCCCCTCGAATTGTTTTCTCGAATAGATAGTTAAGTATAATTTACGTCAACTTTTTTAACATTTGATTCTGACAAGATTAAAAACTTACTTAATAGCTTTGTCGTCCATTAATGTGTGAAAGTTAACAAATAGCTGTATTACTCATTGTGAAATATAAATTGGAACAGTAAAATATTGATTTAAAATGTGTCAATACAAAATTGGAAAGGCAATATTTTATTTATTTATAAAGGAAGACGTACGGCAATTAAATGACTATAAATTTATTAATTCTGGTCATGTCTCACTCGAATACCTTTGAAGACCTTAGTTGTTATGCATGCCTTACTTTTATTAAACGTTTTTTCTAGAAAAGATAATAACTTTCAAAGAGTATTTGACAGAGTCAATCATCGTCATTCCCCCCTTGCATATGTTTTTAAAACAGATGAATGCAGTTTAAATGTTTTATCATTCACTTTAAACTGTGAACACATAACGTAAATAATAAATTTTAAACGAGTATTAAGTTGGGACAGATTGAGCCCGACGTCAGAATACGGGTACGCTATAAATTAAAATGAAAGGAACAAATTTTCGCTGAATCAATTGATTTACAATAAAAATCGAATAATGTTTCAACAAATTTAAGTATTGATGAATTTTCATTATTTCGTATAAGTTAATAATTCAAAATAAATATTCAGCATATTCACGCTTTGATGAATTTACGCCACCCTACCTATTTTCAATTTCCGACAACCAATTAAATTCTTATTCGCATCTACAACTTTTGCATTCAGCTTTTGCTTACGATTTTACCTATTTTTGTTGTTGTCAACTCGCGATCGAGTGAAAATCTGATGTATTTACAGTCATCTAAAAAAGTGTTTTAATTAATTTAATACCAAGAACCTACTTTACATATATAAGACACTACGATTTGAGGGTCAGTGGGTAAAATATAAAACTGCCATAATGCACCATCTTCTTTTATCCTCTCTTTATAATATAAATTGTCTACCTATTCATCTTCATACAAATCCGATTGATCCTTTGAAATTCCCCAACGCCTTTCCAACGTCACGACCGACACCTGCAAAGCATTGTGCGAGGTGTAATGGCCGTTGTTATCACTTAACCTATCATAATTTACATCACTAACAATGTGAGGTTCGCTTGTCATAAAAGTTAAGTGAAATACACGATCGACCTTTGAGAAAGGTTGGAATTAGGTCCTGTGCTATCTACATTTGGTATATGGAGATAGAGATATTAGGACAGGAGAAGCCGCTCAAATACTAGTATTCAGCTCTAGTAGATAGTCTGGAAGCTAGCATGATGTAACCATGATCTTGTTAAATTTTGATTTAGTGTCCATGGAGTTTCTTGCCCATTCTTCTCCATAGAGATCAACACTTTGGAATGGGCAACTACAGTTCTTTCACAAGTTATTTTGTTTCTTGATATTCAAAAGAGCCTGTAATGGTCTAATTAAAATAAATCTAGCATCAATTTTTTTGAAGAGGCTTTGATTGATAATGAAATTTAGAGAGCTGATAAGTACGCTAATGAAGTTTTTGCAGTATACTTTTCCCTGCCCCCATGCATATATTTTCCTAAGTCGAGTATAATAGTATCTATAAATTTAGTACAAAGGGCGCCACCATTAGGTATTTAATAAACCCAACACGTCATTATAATCAGCTTTCAAACCTTGTTACACGAACGAGTATAATATCCTGACAGACTGGTGCGTTTGTCCATTATTTCGAAGACAAAAAGTCAAAGAAAATAGATAATTTAATAAGACCTCGCCAAAGCATCATCCGGGTTTTAAAATAATGTAGATTTTTTAATGGGAATTTACCTAATACTTCTCCCGCTCTGGGCGGATCGGGAGAGAGTGTCCGACTTTTCCTGACTAAAACTGGGTGGGTTCCTTTTTTTGCCTTTTGTGTTCTGGGGCCGCAGTATCTCTTTCGAACAACCCGCAACCCCAGCAGGAGAATAATCTACCTTGACCTCCTACTAACGTAATTTATGCAATATTTTTCTTGTGGCAGCAAATACGATGGGTAGGCTCGCCACGCCTTGTTTAAACAAGGCATGGAACTTAAACATAATTACAAAAACGCGGTCACCTCTGCGTAAGCTTTCTGGTTAGACATCCTTGATGTTAGGTTTCAGTATTTTTAGCATACTATTATAAGCTTTACTATGTTAAAAAAAGGTTTTTAAATAAAATTCAGTTGCCGTTTTCTGATTGAACTTATATTTGAGTTTAGATGACAACACAAAGTCAGCTAAATGACGTCATTTTAAATCCATTATGGCGGACTCCCGAAAATGGCGGACTAATTATTTGTTTAATTGAAAGGATTATCGTCTTTTCAACCATATTTTTTGTTTATTACCACTAGGGTAAAAACAGATTCTATAATAATATATTTTGGACTACACAACATTTCAAAATTAATAAAAATAAAGTTCAATGACAGAACCAGCAGCTCCGTCACTCCACATAATTATGCCTATGCGAAAGAAAAAAATCCAAGAATCTAAGTTATGTACTGTGTGTAACTTTACATACTGATTCTCATGAAAAATACCAAGCTTCTCAGTTTGCAGAATTTTCTTAGTACTAACAATGTTTTGACATGCTAAAATTGACGTGTCGTTTAGAACAATGGGCGCGCGAGTGAGTGGCACAATATTCGCGAGCTAGTAAACAATAGTGGCGCATCTCACCCGCGTCTCGTTTGATGCACCGATACACTATCTATAGTCATGAAGATTGAGCTTTATAAAGACAATTTTATATATTACTAGCTTTTGCCCGCGGCTTCGCTCGCGTTAAATTCGGGGTAACACAGTTCCTCTTTCCTGATTTGCAGGTACCTGCTACCTGTTTTTACCCTTGCCCCTTATTGATTGTAATAGCAAAGTTTTCCCTATTATTTTCTCTTTCTCCCTCATTTCCCACTTAAAAAAAAAAACCTATGTCCTTCTCCAGGGTCCCAACTATCTCTGTACCAAAATTCATCATAATCGGTTTAGCCATTAAGGCGTGAACACGTAACAAACAAACAAACTCACTTTCGCTTTTATAATATTAAGTAAGGATGTGAAATATTAAATATATTTAGAAAAAAATATTTATGTAAGAAAAATATGGAAATTGGAATAAACGCTTATACTTATAAAAAAATGCGACAACAGACTAACAGTTCTGTTGTAGTCCATACTTTCGTTTTTTACATACCACATTCGTTTTTTTAAATTACAAAAAAAAATACATTAAAGAAACCAATAAAAGGATTCATTATCTCCGTAATTTAGTTGAGCTACCATTCCTCATCCAAACCAACCGTAAAAGACAAAAACTTATTACTTCAATATAAATCTCATTACAAACTGATTAATGATAATTAGAAAAAATATTTTTAACCAGGACTATGAATAACTATCATCGAAGCGGGCTGGTACAGTCGATCGCACGATGCCGAGAGTCAGAGGCTACGTACGTCACATCATTCATCGCCCTTTTGCTCTTATATGTACCGTGCCCTTTGCACTATTACACCTTCGACCACCGTTGTTAATTTCAACCCTATAATGCACCGAGGAAGGTTAACTTCAGAGTGACACGTTGTCCTAAATAGCTTCTTAAGACACATTGTAAAATGTGCTTTCTACATGGAACCTAAGGTTGGTTTTCCAATGTGTTAGCTCTAAAGGTGGTTACACGAAAACCAGCCGCGGTAACGTGTCGGTCTGTAATTCAATAAGGACTACCTAAATTGACTCAGATGCGTTCAGAGTTTGTGGGCCCGCTAATTTGTTGGCAAACATATTGTTTGACGGACCGCCGGTGTCTGGATACTGCGAATGAATGGCTATTTAATTGAGCTGAAAAAGGTTTTAGACATCACACTTTTAGAGTGTAAAATGGTTTTGTACGTTTCGGTTACGATGCTTTTTATGTTCAAGTGAAATTTGATTTGAATATTTATACTAATTGGTGGTTACCCAGGCGGTCCAAATCCCATCCGCAAAAAAAATCTCTTTGTACTATTCAAAACTCAGGAGAATAAGAACAATAATTACTACAAACGTCTTGGCACAAGCAATTAAAAACCCGATGGATACAAAATGCAGATTTTCTGCTCATTCTTTAAACTTAACGAAATTGCCTATTCTTCTTGGAAAGTACCATCAATCACCTTTTAGTTTTAAATGTTTTAGGATATAGAATGACGTTAATGTAAATTAGCTTTTCGTTTAATTACGCGTTTTACAGGCCATGATTTATTGTTAGATTTTTGTGATATGAGCTTTGAACTTCATTTTTAATTTATGCACAGATTTCGCAGGATATTTCTTTTCGTTAATGAAGATTACCTTCAAACGAGATGAGGTCATAAGTCATTAGTGTCTGAAACTTAAAATTCTTAAAGGATTATAAATGGGCTTTAACATTTTTGCCAACCAGAAGACCTTGTGTTTTTCTCAACCTATTTATTTTTTCATTTGTTGCTGTTCACTTAAACTTCTTTTTCGTAAAGTGCGTCACTTAGTCGGTTTGGGTGCTTCCTACCTCCTTCTTGCTTTATATATTTAAACTAGCCACTAATATATTTTCGAAGATGACTTTTTCGATGATTTTTACAATTTAGAAGAAAGTTTGCACTTTGCAGTGTCCGAATGATCTACGAAATTGAAATTAAAATGTGTCAATTCGGACACTGTGCTCGAATATATTGTGGGCGAGTAGTCAGAAAATCAACCTACGACATGATTGTTTAAACTCAAACAGAAATACAACAAAAAAATAAAAGTGTATGGTTGGACAGCATTCAATTTCTTTTTTGGTTATAAATCTGCTTGCCCAAACTGAGTATATATTTGAAATTGGAACATAACAGACACTTGAAAAGTTACGACTGTTTCATGTTGTAACTATTTTTTGAGACACAAAAAGTATGAGGCGTCTCATAAAAATCAAATGCGCAAAGATTTACGACCAAAAACTTTTGAAATATAATAACATGTCAGTTAAAATTACTGACCACGTGTCATAAATTAATCCTTTGAAGAAAGGACTTTTGAGTACCTGAAACCTTAATTTTATTTGATATTTTTCTCTTTAATTGGTGAGTGATTGTATTTGAGTTATGCATTCCTTGTAATACCAATAAGGATTATTCATACTTCCTGTTTTATGTGCGTTTTCGGTGAACTAATAAAATGTCTTTTGTTAAAATGCCGATATAATTTAAACATTTTCTTTTACATACACATAAAAATCCATAGTAAACTTTAATACATCACCGCGTCATTTAAAAAAAAGGAGAATTCCGATTTTGGGAACGTCACTCATGACCATTTTTTGTTCAACCCTCTAAAACACATGGCCAAGATGGACACGAGTCCCGGAAACCGAAGTCTCATCTTCCCGTCCTTGATAATAAATAGCATCGAATATTTTTGTTTACAAACACTTTATACCGGCGGAAAAATTTTCGGCTGTAGACCAAACTCAATTTCACTGCGAAATGAACGAAACGACAAAAAATGCCCGAACAACCGAACCGGTGATTTGTGGGGCACATTCATTGCAGTGACAAGCTTGTTCGAGTAGGGCCGGACCACACGACTCGCTTTCCGAATTACGTTACGTTACGGGAGTATACGCAAACACCGAACGAGTACGAACAGTGACGTTACTTGTTAAATCCATGTCGAATCCGATTCGGATTGATGTTGATTGAGTTATGCATCCAGCTGGCGGCGAATGGCGATTTTAAATTAAAACTGATACCGACGACACGTTTAGTTTACACGGCCCAATACTGGTTTGTGTGTTTTGGGAAAAATATACAATTAATAATTTATGTGGAAACAATAGCAGGGTAAACCGAACAACTTCATTCAACACTTAAAAACAAAACACAGTGTCTTTTTCCGTTTGTATAATTTGACAGAAGTATCAAAATGTAAGCCTTTAAAAACAAAAAGGAAAAGTAAACAAGAACGAACAACAAAGCCAAAAAATAACATTATTTTATTTTCTTACAAAATAAAATCCACGAAAATTAAACTTTTGGCGAGCTCCTAAATTCTGGTTACCCTTATTATGTTCGCACTACAATAGCGTCTACATTGCTATTAAAATAAAATTAACATTTTAACAGTAACAATTCTATAATAACAACCAACATAAAATGAAATCTCGGGCAATGTTATCTTTTTTGAATTACAATAAATTCCGGTACACGATTTCCACATTTACTTTCACAAGGCAAAATCAAAACAAGCTCGCTAATTTGTTTACAATTAATTAATTCCAATAAAAGGTCGCTGGATAAGGAAAGGGCAAAAAATACACCTAATTTGTACCTGGCTTACAATTTATTTTGGCCTGACGCTCGTCGGCGAGTGCTTAGTTAAAAGTATAATAGGTTTCAAGTGCCGCTTTTAAGTGGGACATGAAGTAAAGTTTTTATAGCATCCTCTTGCCTTTAAACAATGGACACTCGTGTAGCAAAAAAGTACGCTGCAGCAGGAGGGTTAATTAGTACTAAATCAAAGCTTCGATATGAATACTGGAACGGTTTTTGGAAAGGCTCGGGGAGTTTTTGAAAAGAGAATAGGTTTACCGCTTCATTTGTTCTTTTTTTGATAATGTTCTACATTTTTGGATGATTCGAATTTCAAAAGCACCTAACTACTCAAACGAACAAAAACCTTATGATTTTGTGAACTTATCGTCCTCGAAAGCAGGGAAAGTTATGTACTAATAAAAAAACAGTTTGAAATAAAAACCTGCTCATGTGGTGTATCCGTTTCCACAGCTAAGTAATAAGTGCATAGATTAAAATGCATTAATCAACTTTAGCGGGATTCCACCGCAAACCACAGCTGTAATATCACTCTGTCTTCACATTAAAATGGGGTTCAGTTGAAACAAAAAACTATCTACCCTCGCCTCATCATCGCTAAGTACTTTTAAAAGGTGTTTTTACACTGCTAAAACACTGATAGCACAAGTTTTTTATTAAAAAAACTAGTTACAGTTGAAATGCCGACATCCGCGGCTCACGGGTTCTATTCAATCATAGCAAAGCAACCGCACCGGGGAGTAATAAAAAACATCGTGTGAAAATTAACAACACATTCTTTGGTTGTTCAAAATGTGTGCTTTGTGAAGACTTAGGAAGCTGGATTGAGGAGGTAAAAGTTTAAAAGCCAATTCTTACTCTAAATCATACATAGAACCTGCCGAGGTTGCGGGTTGTTCGAAAGAGATACCGCGGCCACGGAACGTAAAGGGCAATAGAAGGAACATGGGTGGGTTTTACTCAATACAAGTCTCCCCCAACACTCCCGCTCAACCCAGAGAGGGGGAAGTTATTTGATGATTTCCCGACCCAAAAAAAACATATAAGTACATAGAAAAATAAAACATATACGGGCCGGATTAAGAACCTCATACTTTTTCGTCGGTTAACAAAATAACATTTTGACTCATGCAACAAACGAGTTTTATTCTTGTAGTTTTAGTTTCCGAAAAAATATTAGAACTCTGAACTACTGCACCAATCAAAAGGTTGTCAGGATAGCTAAGTTCATACTTGGATAAGCAATATTAATATACCATAACTGCAACGGGGCCGTCTTGTATGCCATAATGAAAACGAATAGAAAATAAAACAAATTTTATCGATATTTAAAACCAACACTACACTTCTAAAAATATCCCTAAACAGACCCCAAACCATTTCATACGCAATAAAAAATCGCTTCTTACAAGATTACGGTAGCGGGTGCAAGTTTATCTAATCTCCCCTGCTTCCTCTTTTGCTGGTAATGGAAGTAGCTTCATTAAGACGCGCCTAACTATGATAGACGATAATGAGAGGAGGACGTAGCTTATGACGTGTTTTAAGTTACATAAGGGTGGTTATAAGTTGATGTCTGTTATGACCTTATTGTCTCGTGTTAAGGGTGTTTTTAAAAATTGGCTTTATTGGTGAGGAAATTGAGATTTATTTGAAGTCTTCACAGTTGGCAGAAATGATCTGGCTTTTTTTTGTGTGACAGTGACAGGTCTAATACTGAGCCAAAGTGCACGTCATTTGGCTAAGTTACGTTTAAAGATAAAGTCAGGTAGACATTTGACTGACATTGATGTTTAAACTTATAGAATACCAGCTAGTAGGATAGGATTCAATATTAATAGGAAGTAGGATAGCTAGCCCCCGCGGTTTTGCCCGCGTGATGATAAAAAAAAATGCTTCTAATCCTATGTGTTATTCCAGACTATAATCTACCTCTGTGCCAAATTTCATTAAAATCCGTTCAGCCGTTTTGACGTGAAAGAGTAACAAACATCCATACATCCATACTCACAAACATTCGCATTTATAATATTAGTAGGATTCTTTATTATGTACACCATAAAAACTAATAAAATCACAGAAAATATTTCACATAGGGTGACACATTGGGGCGCGGTCTTATTGCTAAAAGCGATCTTTTAAAAAACAATCTTTACATATATTATAGGAAGACGGAGATACAATACTGCAAGTAGTATGTGGCGTATCAATTACATATCAATATACAAACATGCAAACATAAAACAAATATATAACAACTTATCTGAATCATTAAAACTAAGTTATTGTAAATTTGTACACTGTCATTGTCTACAATACAATGTCATTTGAAGATATTTAAATTATTAATACAATCACTGAGCAGGGTTTAAATTTGCTTCAAAATATGCTCTGAATCTTCGGATTAGACTACAGCAATTCTAGAATACCTAAAGTAAATAACTAATTAGACAATTCTCGTATTTCAGTTTTCTCAACGCGAAAATTCCACGTGCTCTAGTGTTTACCAGACTATGTTCAAATACGCTTCAAATTAAACTAATTTGTATCTCAACAAGTTACAGATACCTACTGTTATATTAAATTCAACAAATAATAACATAAATATGAAACGATAAGTAATTTTAGTGCCACGTACTTTTCAACATAAATAAATCTTTTACATAATTGAGTTTCAGCAACAATATATATTTACTAGCTGGCGCCCGCGGATTCGCCCGCGTGATATCAAAAAGAAGTATCCTATGTGTTATTCCAGACTATAATCTACCTCTGTGCCAAATTTCATCAAGCTACGTTCAGCCGTTTTGACGTGAAAGAGTAACAAACATCCATACATCTATACATCCATCCATACATCTATCCACCCATCCTCAAAAACATTCGCATTTATAATATTACTAGCTTTTGCCCGCGGCTTCGCTCGCGTTAAATTCGGGGTAACACATTTCCCCTTGCTCCTTATTGATTTGTAATAGCAACGCTAAGTTTTCCCTTTTCTTCCCTCTTTCTCCCGCACATCCCACTTTTTATTTAAATAATTAGCCTATGTCCGTCTCATATCAAAATCAGTTTAGCCATTAAAGCGTGAAGAGGTAACAAACAAACTCACTTTCGCTTTTATAATATTAGTAAGGAAGTAAGGATAAGGATTATGATTTCTTAAATTGAATACACATATTTGATGAAGTCCGGTTTGACTGGAAGCTGGTCCCAACGTGTTTGGGAGAAGGTTAGGAAGATAATGATGACGATGATGACAAAGTATGGGCTGGCTAAATTTCATAGCTTCAAATATCATTCAAAGAAACCGTGTAGGGTGTGAATGATGAGAAAGTCAGAAAGGGTGAGACTACTGACGGAGACTGAGACGGAGAATTATGATGTCATCTATTTTCGAAATCATTCCTTCTACAGATGACAAGGCAATAGACAATTTTCGATTGAGATATTCAAATGACGAGTGGTATTCTATAGACTATGATCCTAAAAACCATAAAACAAACATCTTCCATCACAGAAGTCACCAAAAACTTCACAAACACAACCTCCGAACTCTCAATCAATAAACTACAAAATGAAACAAAAACAATTGATTTAAGACAGTCACCACAAAAATCCTTGTCATAAATCGCGAAAAATCCTCTCGTGATATTAAAATAAATGTTTCCGTTTCTAAAAGGGAACAGTGAGTTCATGAACAGTGTCGTATATGAAAACAGGTGGTCCTATTTAGTATAATCCTTCGTAATACTGCATCTGTCTTCTCGATATATCACTCCCTTTTAGTGCAGTTTTGAAATATACTACCGACTCAGACATGTGTTTAAAGTTTAAAGCTTGTAAGTCGAACTGGCGACGAACCGTGCATTTTTTTTTGTCTTTGGTTTTTATTGTCGGTGGTTGAATTACTATGGGGTAAGAAAGAAAGGAAATAAAATTATTCCATGAAATTGTGTATTTTTCCATGAAGGAAGCAACAGATCTTCGGTAAGTGAAACAGACGTGTCGTCTAAATAACGTAAAGTAATTCAATTCTAGAACTTAAAGAAATTACCATTTCTGAATAACTAGAAACTCCTTTCAAGTTCCTAACTTAATATTTCTAATTTAGAAAGTCACTACCTCAAAAACAAAACTCAATTTGTAATTTGAAACTTTAATTCAAAACGTGGAATAGGTAACATCATCTATTAGTTGATCAAATAAATAATCTGATTTGATTTCTTTTTTTATGAAAAAACCTGTTTTTGTAACGTTAATTTTATATTCGAATCCGCAAAGTGACTTATTATGGATAACTTTATTCCTATCTCTTAATAACATCTCGTTAAAGATGTTTAAGCCGCATCACATTAATATTTTCACGGCTGTCATTCAAGTCCAACGCGAGATATCAATCACAAATAAGAGCCTTTACCCTTGTTTCGAGGAAGCGTGTGTAAGAATTCTTGAATCTCGAAATATATAGGTATAAGGCTGGCCACACAACGACCGGCATCCCATTTGCACTGAATCATGCATGTGCCAATAGTAGGTGGTATCGGTATTATTTTTCGGATTTGGGAAACCTAGACAATGCGGACGTGTTTGCTATGTATGACAAGGTAAAATATACATAGGGTATAAATCTAGATTTGTTTTCAGAAATATTGTGACTTGATGGCACAAGTTAGGACAGCCATTGTCTTTCAGAGGAAGTGTAGTGAAACTACTTACAGTATTTACTGCTGTAGATATCTATAAAAAAAACGAATTTGAATTTGAAAAAAAAAACATTTTGGTATTATATATTGCCACTACAAAATATAGGGAGGGTGTTTAGTGCCTCTTACCAATTTGGACGGGTCGAAAAAAGGCGTAATTTTCTGTCACTTCAGCCTCAATAACCCATTCTTGGCCCCAAGCTTTTTTTTAATTTTTAATAAGCGCGAAATTTGAGATTGAAACTTATTTTTGAAACCTATTTTGGTTTGGATAGAACATGAAAAATGTTTCCTCAAATAACTCCAAATGCTCTTGGCCTTGACAGTGCATGAGCCCAAGTCATATCCCAAGATTCTCGGCAGCGTAGTCGTTAAACAGTGACATATGGCTGTCAAAATTAGTCGGATTAGTGATTTCACGGAGCTGCACGGCACGGATCCAATTACATACGGCGGAACTCGAAAATTAACGGAAAAAAACAAACATGACAATTGGGTTTTAAAAACGGAGCGGAATCCGTTTATGGATGTCAACTTTTTTTAATATTGAAAGTGAAATAGATGATGAAGATGACATATAATATTGATGGTGATATGATAGTGATACACATATAGTGCGAATGCGATGTTGAATGAAATGGATGACGCAAAAATGCTAAAATACGTACCTATTGAGTGTTTGTATTATTATTTCGTTGAAATTTTAGGTTAGATATTACTAAACTAAATGCTGCTAATAAAATATCTAAATTGTGAAAGGCGGCAGGATTGATGACGTAGTAACTAACCTTAATAAAGAGCTCTCATTGTTTTATTATTTAAAAGTTTCTTAGTAGAAAAAGTTTATAAAGGTCAAGAACGAAAACAATTTACGTTCAATAAATAATTTGCTTTTCTGTCTATTTATAAAGTTTTATTTTACGGTAAGTCTTGGAAATGGTGAAATGTTTACGTACTAAACTCTTAATTATTTTAGACCCAATAATTAAGTGTTTAGTAGGTTAATGTTTTAGGTAAGTAGCTGTCTAGCTACCTACTTCACTAGTCGTTTTTGGGCCTAGTTTATGTGAGTATTATAAGCCGAAATAAAGCTATGCCATTAGGAGTAGTAGTTAATCTAATCGGTATGTTAGATTATGCCTTTACCATGCGCCCGCGCATGATACAAGTACTGCCATCTACTAACAAAACTCTAAACTATCAGCGTTGGCGCTACTCGCCGCAAGATGGCACTATGACACAAATCATCACCTTTCTTAATGTAAACCATAATATCCCGTCCTAACCATTGAAAATTAATTATTTAAGTGTTTTAAGATAATTCACTAATGGCCATCCATCTTCCAAATCCCTTGTCAACGAAACGCTTTTCCCTCACCCCCGTTATTAATACAAAACTTTAATTAAAACAATTCAAAATTATAACTGGAAAATTATGAAATAATTTCGCCCTTTAATCCGCCTGTCAACTAAACAATTCTGTACAGTCCATCAAAATTAATCTAACCTAATCCGGAGGCTGTCTCAAGTTTAAACAAAGATATTGCAAACTGAATATCAAGTGTAGAAGGGAAACATACGGGTCGGTAACTGTAGACAGCTTATTTATTTGGGGCAGGAATTTCGATGTACTAAAGCTTGTGAAAGACTAAAAAAAGTCTTAAAACGACTGTGCGGCGTAAACGTAACAAAAACACATCGAAATTTTAACCGAAAATAAAATGATCTTTTAGCGTTTTAGTTAAATATTGAATCAGTATATTCGACAGACATTAATGAATTCTTTAATTCACGAAGATATTATTCGTGAAACGAGTATTTGTAATTTTAAAATCGACTTAATACTTCATGTGTACAATTTACGTTTAGCGCGCTAGCTAAACGTAAATTCAAACGAAGACTAAAGTATCCCATTAAAAAAATGACTTTGGGATACAACAATGCAGTGCCGTAAACTAATCCGAAACGATCCACGACCATTTCGTTTTAAATGGCATTTAATTTCCTATTCAAACCCACAAAATATCCAACAATCAACACACGTCACAAACAATCGCAGCGAGCCATCTCAAATTTTCAACCCCTATATTTGTAACAGCTAAAATGTACCGTATCTGTTGAGCCCCCTTTATAATCGTCGCTTATTATTAAGCTTTCGCCCTTCTGTAACACAGTTTATACGAGTAACGATCGAGTTTCGACGAGTAAACAATTTGGCGATTCGATTCAGAAACTTTGCAAGCTTGTTCCGAAAAGGGGGGTTTATAGTTGTATTTAACTGGTGTTTAAATTAAAACTACTTTGTATATAAAAAAAAACCAACTGATCACGCCAGAAACGCTTTATCCCGAGATGGTTAAGCAGAGGTGTATGTAGCTATTTAGTACACCCTCATTTCGCCAGTTATATTTAAGTCCCATGTAATAAGGAGCGATCCTTTTGCCATCAACTGAACACAAATCCTTGGCTGCTACTGAGAATTTTCTGATGGAAAACCCAATAACACTATGCCCAATCTGGGGACTTCATTCTTCAGTCGCGTTTGGTACCACTAGACCAACGACATAGTCTGTTTTAGATTAAGGTTAGTTGTTTTTATTGCTTATGTTTGTTAAAAACATACATATAAATACATATACAATATAGATCTATATTCAAATTCTAAAATTGTTTTTTTTCGAAAATTCTCTGCATATATTCTGTTTAATTTTGTAGTAGGTATAGGCTCTTATCACTACTTTCATCAAATCTTCACTAAAATATCAACAAAACACTTGACTACTTAGATTTTATACCAAAATACTCACATCACATCACATCACGAACTTACACTAACTCCTTATTTGTCATGAGTCAAAACAGAAGAAAAATGACCCTAATTCCTTCAATAGTAATAATACTTGGTATTTGTCCGTTAAATGTCTCCTAGTCCTACATCTACCCTATCAAAGGGCAGAAGGCGACATGCAATGCTTCAACTTCGAAATTGCATCGCGTGTCCGTAAATTGGTCTAAGGCATCGGCAAATTATTTGAAAATCCCTACCGTTTATTTGTTGCGGCCCTTTACCGTGATTTATTGCCGTCTTCTAGCGACTTCAATCGATGCCAATGAGTGTGAAAATAGACATTTATTCTGAGAAATGAACGTACGATTTGTTCGTTGTTTATGAAACCTACTGGCCAGCGTATGTTTATGACAGGTAAAATAATCGAGAATTGGGTTTTTTCACATTTCTGTGTTCTCTATACGAATTTGTAGTTGCTAGTTAGTTCCATGGCGCTCGTATTTTTTTTTTCATTTTTAAAATTTTCACTTAGTTTTTGGATGGTGGACCTACGGTGTAATCATATTTGTCGTATTCGGGGTCTTCCGAGACCGGGGCCTCGGATATCAGGGTACTCAGGGAATAACACCTATGTATCATTCGGAACGGGGGTCTCGCGGATCGGGGTCCTCAAGGAATAACCCTGTGTAATTTCTGTGTGCCTTTTTTAAACTAAACTGTAATTGATTTATTTTTATTTAAAATCCGTTATGCAATATTTTGCGCAATGTATATAATAATTTATATTATATCAAAATGTAATTACAATATTTTATCGCATAAAACAACACCATCCCATTAATTCAAGACAATATTTTGTCAACCTCAATTCCGTTCCCAATTTACACGAAAAAAAGCCGACAACCTCATAATAATCCCATATTTACGTTCAATTTAGTATACAGCAAACAATCCACAATAGGAACAAAGGGTCCAACTAAATTCTAACGAGAAAAGAAACCGCAAAACCTATTATTTATCGCCGAAAACCGATCTCATTATTTTTAACGAGGCTAGTGGCAAAAATCTTCCCAATTTATCGAAAAAATAAAAATAGCATGGTTATTACAACACCGATGGCATTGTCCTTTGAAAATACTCCTTATGGTGCATGGGTTTATGGGCTGGCTATTATTTCACAATAACCAATCAGCGCCATACATGTCACTTGCCTGACGCACCCCGGCACTGAGTCGGGGTGACGGTGCTAGCGGTAATGTTAGTCCATTCTGTACCGTTTTTTTTGGAGGTGTAACTTCGTTATGATTAATCGTTTTGTTGAATTCTTTTTTTGCAATAATGTTGGTTGCGATGGATTATGTACTTTTGTACTAATCATTTGTATGGACTGAGATGTAATAACTAAACTGTAACTACCTACGTAAACGGTAAAGTAACCTACAGATACAATTAACGAACTGAATAAGGTTTGGGTCAACCAAAATCGCAACTCATCTATTTCCTATTCAAAGCTAATCCGGCTTAAGATTTTAAAATGGCATCAAATACGAACACTTGAACGGGAGCACCATTGCTCACTGGCGTTAGCAATATAAAAATGTGACTTTTCAGAGCAATTTTTGAGGGAAAAAACAATTACCTACCCTTTGACAGTTTAACATTGAAAATGTTTATTGTGTGAATTCAGGGTAATAAAATATCACGGGTGTGGTAATAAGGAAGCTTTTATAAGTTAGGTAGTTGACTTGGTCTTTCACAAATAATATTTTGATAAGTACATTTTTTTTATTTAATTTTGTTATAGAATGCGCGCTGATGCCTAATCGTCGAATTCTAGAAGGATTTCGCCATTATCTGACCAATATCCTACTAATATTATAATTTTAAAACTTTGTGAGGAAATAATATGGAAGGATGTATACGTATACTGTTTGTTGTACTTCTACACAAAAACTACTGAATGGATTTGAATGGAATTTGCGTTTCATTAGATATACAGAGATTATAGAGATATCATTTCATAGATTAAGTACACAGGATACTTTCTATCTCGCTAGAACGTACTCGTGGGACAATGGTCGAACTTCACGCGGAAAACGCCGTGAGCATTAACATTATTTTAGCCATAGTTTTTTCAATAATTTAATAACTTAGCCTTACAAAACTTTAATTTAAACACAGATTAAGGAGAATACTTCTGCTGAGGTTGCAGGTTGCTGGGGCTGTAGGTTGTTCGAAAAAGGTACCGTGGCCCCGGAACATAAAGGGCAATAGAAGGAAGATTAGTGGGTTTTATTCAGTACAAGTCTGACACTATCTCCCGCTCCGCCCAGAGCGGAAACGTTATTTGATGATTTTCCATCCGCAAAAAGAAAAATATTCAAAGAAACAATCTTATCCCACATCTTTAAACAAATGAAAACTAACAATTACGTGAACTACAAATACAGAACAAATGGAACATCCAATCCAATACGGCGAACACAAAACTATTCTCCAGGAAAGCAGTTAAACAATAAAATCAGAGAACCACAACTTCGTTCACTGCAATTATACAAATTGAATGTCGCTGAACTATTCATTATGGGAAAGCTAACGTGAACCACTGTGTTTTAAAACTATTAAAATAGCGTCGTAGCAATTCTGTTATAGTTCGTGCAATCAAATAATAGCTACCATTGGCTAGCTAGCCCATTTATGTCGCTGTAAGGATCAAATTAAGACTAATGTTATGATTGGTTTCAATTTTATGGAGTTACCTTAATGAAACCTTATTTTAACTCTGTATCTCTAATCTGTATCTGTATTGTCTATGCTAGGTGTATTTCTGTTTGGTTAATATCACGCAAGGTATGCGTTGATCGGGGTTCCGGGTTGCTTGAACGCAAAGGACAATAGAAGGAACATGGGTGGGTTTTAGTCAGTAAAAATCTGACACTCCCCCTCATTCCGCCAAGAGCGGGGGAAGTTATTTGATGATTTCCCACCCCAAAAAAAGGGGAAACAGGGGATTAAAAGGGGATAGATTAATTTGTTAAAATTTTGTGTTTACTTTTATGCCAGAGGTTTTAAAACTTTTTATGTACCTATGCAAAGAGATCTTATACCTACTCTTTCAACGGTGATCATAGCACGATCCTATTTATCCTACTAATACTAATATTATAAATGTTTGTGAGGATGGATGGATGGATGTATGTTAGTTACTCTTTCACGTCAAAACGGTCAAACGGTCAAACGGATCTTGATGAAATTTGGCACAGAGTCAGATTATAGTCTGGATAACACATGGGATACTTTTTTTAAAATTATCACGCGGGCGAAGCCGCGGGCATCAGCTAGTATACAATAATAGGGAATATGCATGATTTTTTTTTATGTCTTAAATTAAACATATACATCTTTATAACATAGAAAAAAATATAAAATAGACTTGAAAATAGTCAAGTTACTTTTCAAAGTGAAATTTAAAACATTGAATAAATTTGAGCTGTCAAAACGCCACCATTTTGCGCGCGCTTATGATGACGTCATTGGTGATGTCCTGTTAGTTCACTATAGTAGCGTTTCAGTTACTTAATACTTATTTTCAGTTTTAATTGCTAAACATGCCATGGAAAAAGTTAAAAAACCTTGTTACAAGTATTGTATGGTACCGAAATGTAGAAACACTAGCATTAGTACATCAGATTAAGTGTTTTTTTCGTATTCCACGCGATGCAAAATTACGAAATCAATGGCTTAAGAATATGAAAAGGGATAGAATAGCACCGCCGTGCCCTCGTAGCGGTGATCGGCGGCGGCGATTTCTCGCGTCCGGCCCTGGTTCAGTCCATGGTCCGGAGCGAGAGGGAATGGGAAGCGGTCACCTCCTTCTGCGAAGCAGTAATGCTAGCGAAGGAGGTACCAAGCGTTTGAGGCAGAGAACCTCAAACCAACCCTGCCGCCGCGAGAGACGCCCCGGGCGACGTGCCGCTAGACGACTCCCGGCCACCGTAGATGCGGGCCTGTGGACCGTCTATTGACGACAGGCCGTGTCGGCGCGTTAGTGTTTCACGCGCGCCTTAATATTAAATAAATAATAATAAATATCTTAGGACAACTCACACACGGCTATCTGATCCCAAGCTAAGCAGAGCTTGTGTTATGGTAACCAGACAACTGATATTATTATACATACTTATATAATTTATAAATACATACATATTATAGATAAATCACACCCAGACACAGAACAAACCATCATGCTCATCACACAAAGTTTGTGCTGGGTGGGAATCGAACCCACGACCTCCGGCTCAGCAGTCAGGGCCACTAACCACTAGACCAACAGGCCTGTCAACTGTAATAAGACGTCAGCAAAGCAGAGGGGCTTGCCAGGGCCTCCCCCTGCGGGGGTTGCGGGTTGTTCGAAAGAGATACCGCGGCCCCGGAACGTAAAGGGCAATAGAAGGAACATGGGTGGGTTTAAGCCAGTAAAAGTCTGACACTCCCCCCGCTCCGCCTAGAGCGGGGGAAGTTATTTGATGATTTCCCACCCCAAAAAGAAAAAAAGGGATATTATATCTGTATTATCGGTTATATTTTGTTGTTAAGATCATTTTAACGTAAGTATTCTATTAGCTTAGTGTGAATTAGCTATTAACACTTTCGCTGCCCAGTCCAAATTATGCAATATATTATTTATATGACATTGTTGACTACAAATATACATATTTTCGTAAAGTAACCACACAGAAATACAGTTTTAAACAATTTTTCTCACAAACACTAGTAATACAGTATGAATATTGACGCCGATAAATCAACGATGGCCACCAGTGACGTCACATTTCGTTTCGACCAATAGTGACGCGTTTTGAAAGTTTGAATTTCCCTCCGTTATTTTTCACTTTTTATGTAATATTTTCTGGGTTTAAATGATAACTAAATAAAAAAAATACTTTTGAAGGATGATGTAAAGACTATAAAGAATCTAGAAAAAAATATTGGAGCCAAATTTAAATTTTATGCATATTCCCTATTGGAAGATTACGACAACGTGACTTAGCTTAGAATACAATGGTGGCGATTTTGATGAACGACCGGATTAAACTAGATTAAGATTTAAAATATGATATACTTAATCAGATCTAATTAAGTTCGATTTATAACCACTATTTTTGTTAAATTAACGCTTTCAGCGTTAATTTCAGAATATTGAGATTGCGAATTGTAATTTGGCACAAAGGTCTGAAATAACACAAAGGATACTTTTTTTTTCGATATCACGCTGGTAAAGCTGCGGGTGCCAGCTCGTACTATAATGTAGTTAAATTGTGTAACTCAAATCAATTTCAGAATTGGAACAGTCGTTAGACAGGAATAAACTAAATTTTAGTGATTTTTAGAGTAGTTTAGTTAGACAACAGATTCAACAACATTGTCATCCAAACTAAACATATATGCAAAGTTGCAGCTCAATCAAAAACTGGGAAAAGTAACATATTTAACTTATAAGATTTGTTTACATAGTTAGTTATAGGTTTACAGTGAAGCTTATAAAAGTACCCTAAAAGCCTTTAAACATCCAATAGGTATATAGATATTTGAAAACCCACACGCCAATATGGAAGGCTATTCTAAAACCCACACTCAACGACCTCAGATCAAAAATTATCTCCGACCGAAATCTTCTCAAACAACGTGGGCACTGAAATAAATCAGAACATCAAAGCCCACCTGAAAAACGATAAAGGGATTCATTCACTCAATAGACGGAAAAAACGATAACCTCGGTCGGATATCCGGTTACGCATTCCAATCAAAGATGGTTGCCAAATTGTGCGAAGCTGTGAAAGATCAGTCAGAAAAAAGGGTGACAAAATTCCAATTTTCCGGAACGCTCGGGATATAGGAACTGGATGATTGAGTTGTCCGCCACTAGGAGCGTTGCGAACGAGCAAATGTGAACGACAATGCGGTGGGAAAACAATTTTTGCGGTACATTGAATCTGGTTTTGTGTTTACACGACCCATTACTGTTGTTGTTTAGACTATGATTTGTCTGAAGACCACTAAATATACTTTTTAGAGGGGTTTTTGACATTTGACTGCCTCGAGACGACTCCTGGCCACCGTAGGACTGGGGCATGTGGACAGTGAGCAATGGATAACTCTAGTCACGACAAGCCTTGCCAGGAATGAGGAGTATTCCACGCGCCCCTCAAAGAGATTTCAGTAAATCAGAGGGGCTCGCCAGGGCCCATGGTCACTGCCTGCCGGGGTTGCGGGTTTTTCGAAACAGATACTGCGGCCCCGAAACACAAAAGAGGCATAAGAAGGAACATAGATATGTGTTTTAGTCAGTAAAAGCCTGATACTCCCCCGATTCGCCCAGAGTGGGAAAAGTTATTTGATGATGGGTTTTTGCACTCCAAAATTCGTAGGAATTCTCACAATTTCTGTGAACCATCGAACTAATCGTTCTTCTTCTTTGTCGTGTTCCTGTATCCTTATTAGAGAAATAATGTACTGCGACCTGCTACCCTACCATGACGTCTTAAAGCATAACTTATTCCACTGAGGGAAAGAGACAGAGCTATACGGGGTGTCTAGCACCATCTCTTTCTCACACAGAAATAAGAACTGCTATAAGATGTCATGGTAACTTTGCCAAACTTCTTGGCAGTATATGACTAGGTATAAATGAGACAAAAGATGTAGTATAGTCTGGTTATAATTATCCAAAGGTGCATCTTATATACTAACGACTTCGTGTTGATAACAGATAGTAGAAACATTTAATAGATATTGAACGTGCGATAAAGAACATAAGATTGCGATGTAGATTGTAGATACAGCACGAAGATATCGTACTGTAACAGTACACCCCCCTTTAAAAAGAAAAATAAATATTATGGTAATAGTGTTTACAATATAAATTTGATCTTGACCTTACTAGTTATTTGCTGATGTATATAAATAATAATGCTATTGTACGCGGTGGAATTTGATGACGCCTGTTGTGGTGTGATTTGCTGACGTCTGTAATTTTGACTTAGCTGTTTTTTTATAGACGTACTACTGGCTTTACTTTACGTCCCGATCGTGTAGTGTACGTGTATGAATGTCTGTCGCAATCCTTTGAATCTGGCACGTAGTTTGATTCGTCATTGATCATGAATGCTGGTTTCAATCTGTCAATTGATATCACTGTCTCTTTATCCTTAATTCTAATGCAAAATGTTTTATCTGTTTTACTAATTACTGGGTAGGGTCCTTCATACGGCGGTGTCAGGGCTTTCTTCATTCTATCACACCGAACAAATACGTGTGAGCATTCTTTGAGTTCGGGATGCACAAATATAGCTTGGTTATGGTTTTTTCTTTTCGGAATTGATGTCATTTGTGTGATGTCCTTTTGAATTTGTTTTACAAATTCTTCGTACGTTGATAACTGTGCTGCTGATGACTCAAAAAATCCTCCAGGGAGTCGTATTGGCGTTCCATATGTCATCTCTGCTGAACTATAACCTGTGTCTTCTCGCAAGCTACTCCGCAACCCGAGTAAAACTGTTGGGATTTCTTTTAACCAATTTTCGTTGGATTCTCTTGTCATTAACGCTACCTTTAAAGTTCTATGAAATCTCTCTATCATTCCATTGGATTGCGGATGATAAGGTGTTGTCCTAATTTTATGTATTCCCAAAAATTGTGAGAGTGACTCAAATATTCTTGATTCAAACTGTCGGCCTTGATCCGTAGTAATGCGCAATGGACATCCAAAACGAGTAATCCATCCTTCGAAAAGTGTCTTGGCTACTGTTTCTGCAGTTATATCTTCTACCGGAAATACTTCGGGCCATGACGTACAACGATCTATGATTGTGATTAAATATCTCTTCCCTTGTGAAATCGGAAGTGGTCCGACGATGTCAATATGTAAATGTTCAAAACGTTGCGCTGTCATAAATGTACCAGGAGGTGATATCGTATGTCGTTGTATTTTTGATTTTTGGCAGGCTATACATGATCTACACCAATTATTGATATCTTTGTTCATATACGGCCATAAATACCTTTGGGTTATCATTTTTCTCGTAGTTCTTTTTCCTGGATGGCTCATACCATGAATGGTATCGAAAATTTGTTTGCGAAAATGCTTTGGTAAGTAAGGGCGGCTTTTTCCAGTAGACGTGTCGCAGGTGATGTTTATTGTGGAACCCGGAAGCGTAATGTTTTTGAATTTTAATCTTTTATTGTCATGTAATTTACTTAGTTCATTATCTGTTGATTGACATTTTTCCAATTCAGCGTAATCGATAGGTGATGGCACGAATATTTCCTCTATTCGAGATAAGGCATCGGCGGTAATATTGTCACGTCCGTTTATGTGTTGGATGTTGGTACTGTATTGTGAAATGAAATCTAACTGCCGGACCCGTCGCGGTGTATCGTTTGATGATGGTTTTTGGGAGAATGCGTATGTCAAAGGTCGGTGATCCGTAAATATTGTAAATTCTCTTCCCTCGATTAATCTGTGAAAATGTTTGACGGCCATGTATATTCCTAACAGCTCTCTGTCAAACGTAGAATATTTTTGTTGAGTTTCGCTCAATTTTTGTGAAAAAAATCCTAATGGTTCCCAATTGCGTCCGGATTTTTGTTGTAAAACTCCACCAACGCAAGTAGCACTAGCGTCGGTCATGAGCGCTAGTGATGCGTTGCGGGAAGGATGCGCTGTTAATACTGCGTTTTTCATGCTTTCCTTGCATTTTTCGTAAGCTTTGTCTGCTTCCGTTGTCCAAGGAACAGGTGAATTATCGTTCTTTTTTGAACCATGTAGATATTCGTTTAAAATTCTTTGATTTTCCGCTGCGCGTGGAATATTACTTCTGTAGAAATTGACCATGCCCAAAAATCTTCTTAATTCTTGAATTGTTTTCGGTTTGGGAAATTCCATGATTGCTTTGTAATTTTCTTCGGTAGGTTGTATTCCTTGGCTCGTTATATGATAACCTAAGAAATCTATTTCCCTTCTGAGAAATTCGCATTTTTCGAGATTAATGGTTATTCCATTCTCGTGTAAACGTTTGAAAACCGTTTCTAAATGCTGATAATGCATATCTTCGTTGTCCGATGCGATAAGACAATCGTCTACAAATATAAATACGAAGTTTAAATCTCTAAATAAGGAATCCATGAATCGTTGAAATGTTTGTGCCGCATTGCGTAATCCGAAAGGCATTCTTAAGTACTCAAAAAGTCCGAAAGGTGTGATGATGGCTGTTTTCTCTATATCTTTAACAGGAATACAGTGGTATGCTTTGCGTATATCTATCTTGCTTAGTATCTTCTTATTTTCTAATATGTATGTAAAGTCAGTTAATCTCGGTAGTGGGTATTTGTCCGGCACTGTCGTGCTATTGAGCATTCGATAGTCTCCGCACGGTCTCCATTCGCCATTTTTCTTTTTTACCATATGTAATGGGCTTGCCCATGGGCTATCTGACGGTCGGCAAATTCCGAGTTCTATCATATTTTGAAATTCCTTTTTGGCTATGTCGTATTTTTCTGGAGGTAATGGTCTTGCCCGAGCTGCGACGGGTGGTCCTGTAGTGATAATGTGGTGTTCAATCTTATGTTTGGGCGCATTGCGTAGAGAGGACTCTTTCGTGATGTCTTCGTATTTGTTTAAAAGTTGCGTAATACGTGGATTCGTTCCCACTGCGATAGTACGAATTGTTTGTTGTGTCGCTTTTTCTGAAGTTACATGCGTTGTCAGCTCTGTAACTTTGTCGATAAGTTTGCGACCTGCTATGTCGACTAATAGTTTATAGTGCTCTAGAAAATCTGCTCCAATTATTGGTTGTGTAACATCGGCGATTATAAAATTCCATTTATAACATCGTTGTAGTCCTAAATTCAAGGTAAGCGTCTCCTCGCCGTAAGTCCTAATTTTAGTCCCATTTGCAGCGTATAGTGTGTATTGTTCATTTTGTAAAATTGAATATCTCTGTTGCTTGCTAATGACTGAGATATTTGCGCCCGTGTCAATCAAAAACTTCATACCACTTTTTCGGTCGGTAATGGTGAGGCGATTGGATGGGTGGATTGCACAGAGTTTCGCCGTTGTCTGTGCTCTTATTCGTTTCCCTGGTTCCGTACGTAAGTCATTGGTTTCCAACCGCATGGTTTAATGCAGTTCCTTGCATATTTTCCGAATCTTTCGTGGTAGTAACAAAATCGATTTGCTCCTCTATAGTTTGTTCTCGGCCTCATAATCGGGAATTGTTGACGTTTCTTGAAATGATTGTGCGTGTTGGGTCGATAGCCATATTGACCTTGCTGAATTGCGTCAATATCTATCTGTAATTTTGCTAGCTGGGTTAAAATGCATGCTGTATTGTTGTCGTTTGAAGTGTCGTTGTAAACAGCTGATATTTCGGTTACTTTTGAATTCATTATTATTTTGTCTGCAATTTGGCTCAGTTTGTCACTGATTTTTCCTCTCCCGAGGACCCGCATTTGACGTAATAACTGCGAAGGTTTTTGATCACCGAGTTCTGTCTCTGATATTAATTTTTGAAACTGTCGCTGTTCTGTTTCTTCGTAACAATCAATTAAACGTTCCTTGATGTTTTTGTATTTATCTGTAGTCGGTGGTGAAGTGATTAGGTCACTAACTTGTAGTATTTCTTCCTTGGATAACTTTGCTATTACTGTACAGTATTTGTATTCGTCTCCTTGCTTCTGTGGTGCTAATATGGCTTCTAGTTGCGTGAACCATAATCTTGGTTGGTCTTTCCAAAATTCCGGAATGCGGGATAAAACCGAGGTGCCAGCAGCTACTTCAAGTGTTCCTTGCTGATTTATGTTCGCCTTGCACGGTGATTGTGCCATGTTTCTTGCTGCGTATTCGTTCGTCGGGGTCACCAATTTGCCAAACTTCTTGGCAGTATATGACTAGGTATAAATGAGACAAAAGATGTAGTATAGTCTGGTTATAATTATCCAAAGGTGCATCTTATATACTAACGACTTCGTGTTGATAACAGATAGTAGAAACATTTAATAGATATTGAACGTGCGATAAAGAACATAAGATTGCGATGTAGATTGTAGATACAGCACGAAGATATCGTACTGTAACAGTAACCTTATTGAACTCTGGCACTGTTTTTTACTTAGGCGTTTTTTTTCGCAACGTGAAAAAGTATAGACTCATAGCTAGTCGATTTTCTTTTCTTTGAACACCCACATACCTACATTAACTAACACTCTATAACTTAAAGACACTCGACAGGAGAAAAGGGAGATGTTAATTAGAGTTGATTTTCAGTTTTTTTTCATGAATATTTGTAAAATGTTTTGATTATTCTGGAAATATATATTCATAAAAGAGCCATGGTCTAAAATCTTGACCCCATGGATTGAAAGAAAAACCTGTCTATGGAGGTTTTTTATTAAATGTACTAAAACCCATTTAAAAAAATCAATTAAAAGGGAGTCGCCACCACATAAAAATAAATGTAACACAATATCCAGTATTGTATCCGTTCATTCAGCAATCTTTTCACAAAATCCATAAACACCGTTTAAATCACGTGCAATAAATGTCATTAACAACGACATCAGTACTTACCTCACTGCGTAGGTATAAATAGGTTTTTCAGTGCACCGTTCGACCGGTGACCACTAACTGCGGCAGGCACCGAAATCGCCCCTCGCCATTACATCCCTCTCTCGTTCATTACCGGAAACCTGGCCGAAAACCCAACTATTTTATGGCTGGATTATAGAAACGAGGATAGTTTAAAGCAGCGCTTGTACTTCCATTTTCGATGCAAGAAATTGATTGGAATGAACAGTATTTCAAAATCCAAATATGTATCACGTGCATCCATACTCAGTTTTTTTAATTAAAAAAAAATAGATAATGACTTGTAATTTTATTTACCAAAACTTCTCTCTAATGAAAAAAGACTGTTAGGCTGGAACCCATACTGCATACTGCTCTAGTAATGAATAAAGAGTGCAATCAACCCATTCTACATTGATGGCTTAGATACGGTTGTCACGAACGCAATGCATTCGAGAAGTTCAAAACAATCAGTTCCAGCCACAGTATACATTCCTGACGCGCTACAGAAGCTAGGCCTATCGTAAAACCATTATTTATGTACTACAACCATAAATATTGCTTTAACCCAATAAACCACAGAACTCGGCTATCCTTACTAATATTATAAGCGAAAGTGAGTTTGTTTGTTACGTCTTCACGCCTTAATGGCTAAACCGATTTTGATGAATTTTGGTGCAAAGATAGTTGGGACCTGGACATAGGCTTATTTTTTTTAGAAAGTGTGAAGTGAGGGCGAAAGAGGGATGAAAAGGAAAAACTTAGCTTTGCTATTACAATCAATAAGGCGCAAGGGAAAAAACTACAGGTAACAGGTACCTGCAAATCAGGAAAGGGGAACTGTGTTACCCTAGCTAGTTATTTATAAACATAAGAACCAAACCACCAATAAACATCTAAGTAAAGTTAGATCAATGATAAAGAATTTATATTGGCTCTGAATTCGTTCAGATCAGCATCAAGTATGGAATCATCCTGATTCAGAATATTATCTAGATAAACTAAAAAGTAAACTGTATGTTTATCCCATATATGTAGTTATATTCTGCAACGATACACGATACGACCCAATAAATCTGAAGAATACGGCTGAGATTCGAACAAATGCAGGTGCCTAATATCGTTCTACTGTTTTTATCCGCACTAAACCTTTGAAGAATTTTGAAACCCATTCCTTTATTTTTGAAGAAGAAGAATCTGCTACAATGTTTTCCTGGAGGATGTAAATAAGAAATTATGAACATGTATGTGTTGTAACATCACTAATTAGTAAGTAATTAGTATGGACATCTCTACAAGTATTGTCTACGATTGGGAGTCTGTGGTTTGACACTACTATGTGAGACCTTGTCTCAGACGCAACCACTGTCTGTCTGTAATTATTATAATGTGTGATTGACCAATAAATCTAGTCTACAACCCAACGGTGTATTTTATCAATCCAACGAATATAACAGTATGAAAGCAACCTATATTAAACCTGCTTGTGATATTCAATTGCTTTGACAAACATCCTTACATACAAACAAAGAATTCTATTCCAGTCACAGCATAGTCTTGGTTTTGATACAAATTCCGTTCGTTTTGCTGGAAAAACTGACCATTGTGCGCGCTCCCCGCTGTTTGCTCGACCCCGGTGAATGAAAGCGTTAATGAAATCGATTATTATACCATTGCCGATGATAAATCGTTACTATGAATCCGTGTCTGTGGTTTTATATAAAAATTAATCGTCACGTCGGAAATTATTCGAAAACTAATATTTTTGGAATTGTTTAAGTCAGAGTAATAAATTGCCCAGCTGAAAGACTACCTACTTAAATCGTCGAATACCTTAGGGTATTAATCTCTTCAACTTTAAAATGGCTGTTTCACGACAAGTTAACGCGGTGCATTAACTAAAATCATCTATTAATTTCCCAGACTGTACTGACGCGTGTAGTTTAAGTTAGTTAACTCTTAGTAAGTTTGACTAAACTTAAAATAAACACGTGGTGCAAGGCTATGGTGGATTTAACCACGAAAAGTACAGGATGAAAATCTCCCCTATTCAACTTTAAGACTTGCGCGACTTGACGAATAAACAAAGGGTAAAATAATTGCAAAAACAGTTTTTGTTTTTAATTAAATCTCCTACAGATGATGAAACATCTGAGTAACTGCGAGTTCTTCGAAATCAAATTTCCCTCTTCATAAATTTTGATAGGGATAAAAATGTCACTGTTTTTAAAAGTTCTCTAGAAAACCAATTAAAACGTACTGACTTCATCCTTTTTAACCTGTATCAGTATAAAACTAAGATTTATGATAACCGCAAAGTGTGTAAAAGTTTAAAGTAAAGGGGTAAGATAGAGTGTATTATACAGAATTAGTCACTGCAGGACATAAGTCACTGAAAGTAGCGTGTATCTCAGAAAAATGGCTGTCAATAAAATTTATGAGATTTCATACGACGGTGTCGTAAATTTTAAGTTCTGTGCGGTCGTTGATATATTTGTAAATTTATTATGAACTCGGGAGCATTTCGTTTCCGAATTTATTTGGCATTCGCAATGGTCAACCGCAGAGGTTGCAGTCCATAAAATGAACCTTACTGCTTAAGCAAACGGTACTTTTTTCAATTATTTATTTTTCGATACATCAGTATACTTTTATGTCTTTGTGAAAAATCGGTGAAGTATAAACTTAACAATGTGACAATAAAACAGTTATCAGACCAAATGTGCGTGTTAAAGTTAGACATATTCAGCTTCGGCAAATGATCATGTATGATAATATCATAATTTGGTTCCATGGTGTATTCAATCAAACAATACAATAAGAATATTTTTAACGCTCATTCAAATTAAATGGAAATCTACACTCAAAATCAATCAATCAAAATATTTTTATTTTACATAGGCCTACATGGGCACTTATAAAACGTCGACAAAAGATGCACGGTTCGGGTTGGTCGTTTCCTATGGAGAAGAACCGGCAAGAAACTCCATGGTTACTCTTTTAAAATCATTTAGTTTTACAATGTTGTTGTTGTTACAGCGTTAGCACTTAATAAACCGACCGACAATAAGTCAATGCTTACTTTACAAAAAGTAAAATAAAAAAAATACGTTAACAAAAGTTAACAAGCGTCTAAGAATCTACAAGGCCAACCATGTCCACTCATTCACAACGAATAGGTAGAAAAGAATCTATACAAGAGTAAAAAAATAAATAAAAAAAAATAAATATTGCAAAAACAAGATAATAACTAAAAGACGAGTCACACAGATGTTGCTATCAGTACTGTAACTATTCAGAACAAGGGTGATATAAATATGTGATTTGACAACTATTGCAAAAAAAAAAAAAACAAAATGATTAAAGAGATCACAAAAATCACTCAACTGGAAAAAAACCTAAATCTCAAAAACTAAATATTAAATCTTGTTCGAACCTACTTTTCATACTACAAACTTATTTCTTAGAAAATACCTTAATAAGCAAATATCTTTTTAGCTTTTTATTTGAGAAAAAAAAACATTTATGAAACCTTTTTTTTTTTTCGGGTGGGAAATCATCGAATGACTTCCCCCGCTCTGGGCGGAGCGGGGGGGCATGTCAGACTTGTACTGACTAAAACCCACCCATGTTCCTTCTATTGCCCTTTACGTTCCGAGGCCGCGGTATCTCTTTCGAACAACCCGCAACCCCGGCAGGCGGAGGCTCTGGCAAGCCCCTCTGCTTTGCTGACTCTCTTTGAGGCGCGCGTGAAACACGAACGCGCCGTCGACACGGCCTGTCGTCAATCGACGGACGGACAGTGAGCTACCCATTGCTCACCGTCCACAGGCCCGCATCTACGGTGGCCGGGAGTCGTCTCGCGGCGCCCGGCGCCCTGGGCGTCTCCCGCGGCGGCTGGGTTGGCCTGATGTTCTCTCCCTCAAACGCCCGGCCTCCTCCTTTGCTAGCATTACTGCTTCGCAGAAGGAGGTGACCGCTTCCCATTCCCTCTCGCTCCGGACCATAGCCTGAACCAGGGCCCGACGCGAGAGATCGCCGCCGCCGATTTATGAAACCTTGATGTAACTTCTTAAGACGTTACATAGATAGACACCCTCCACATACGTTTTATATGAAGATATTTTCTTTTAACCCTCAGTTACATAGTATGTACGACGACCCGTAGATGTCTTCGTTCATAGAAGACATTTACTCTCCAAATTGCAACTATATGTTGTCAATAGTCTTGGATTGAAAATGGCTGTGACATGCAGGCGGAAAGATAGATAGACGGACAGCGCAAATCAAATCAAAACAAAATAAATCAAATCAAATTTCAAGAAGACCAGTTACAGGCACTTTTGTACTCTCGAAACATTGACAACGATAACATGAAGCTACAGTCACAAGGCATAATAACTGTGAAAGTACTGTAGTTGCCCATTCCAAAGCGTTTATCTCTATGGAGAAGAATAGGCAAGACTCCATGGACAAAAAACAAATCTCATAATAAATAAAGGTTCCGTTTTTTTTTTAAATAGTAGCCAGCTAGTATGAGTGAGACCTTACTTTTATATAATCCTACCAGAAAAAGCCTTCAATCTCATAGATCACACAACAAAATAACATTGGAATGTTTGAAAACAAACGCTGCGATTCGCATTCCCCTAATCTGAAACGGATCTTACACTATCACATAACAACGTCGGTAAATCTCAAACTTGCGTAAATACCTTCAACATCGAACAAATCACAAGAATGACTCAATGGACCATTAAATGACCATAATTTATGACTTTGATTGAGTATCTACGTTTGTGACCATTTTTACGATCATTCGCCTTTTTAGCCTTATCTAGATTCCGTTTTAGTAATTAATTTTTGGTATACATTACTCTGATGACGGCCGATTTGAATGAAATATCTGTTATAGCTTTCATTTTATTTTTTAAGTTGTAAATTGATATCTGATCCGAATTTTAGAAGGGAAAGTGAAAATATTGTGAAATTAAGGAAGAATTTGTTATTTTATACTCTGTTTACGGTTTTAATGTCGTTACAATGTAGCAACTAACTCTTGATGATCAAGATTATAAGTTAAGTTTATTAATATTATTGAATTAGTTTATTTTTTTAGGATAAAAGATGTCAGAATTTTACTGACTAAAAAACTTACCCATGTGCCGTCTTTTTATTATAAATGTATAACTGCTCTAATAAAAACGTGTCCTGGATATGGGCTCCACACAAGTATATTATAAAATCGCAGCCGCCCTTAAATAAAAAAAAAAGTATATTCATGAAAAAAAAATGTTGCTAAATTAAATGATGTATTGTTAATTGATAAATACTATTTTACGATTGATGAATACTTAAATGTCTAATTTAGAATCACATAAATAATTTTAACATTTGAATAATTTTGGCATTTTATTTATTCTGACATAATTAAAGAGTATTTGTTCAATTTATTTCCTTATTTAATACTATTATTATGCATGATCTTCAATTATTTAAGAAAGTTTTTATTGTGATATTTACGAAAATTTAAACACCACATTAATACGCCTCCAGGCATAACATAGCGCTCTGTTCACTAAACTTACGATCTGTATCTACCTATGTTTACAAATAAATTATAATTAATAAATTACATTGATTCTTTTGCCCTTTGTGTTCCAAGGTTGCGGTATCGCAACAATATATTACTGCTCAATATAATTATTATTATTTAATAAATATTTTTTGTTTTATTAAACTGCAGGTGACATTCCAAAAGGTTTTGGTGATAAGTTTAAACTGTTCATTAAATTTAAGATACACATTTCAGATTTTATCAGAAAAGCAGCCTGATAAATGTAATCAAAATTTCCCCGTAACTATTTTCCACAGAAAATCACAACACACCTTATGTGAGGGTGCTTATCAACCCGCTACAGAGGCAAAAGTCAACGGAGGGGAGAGGGTTATTACTGTACTTATAAGCAATGGACTTCCTACACATCCCTGTGTACTGTGTAGGTAGGTATGTTGAATGTCTACACTAGCGACGCGCCTTGGGTGTGCTTAGTAATCCTTAGTACGACTTTTGCTCGTAGACTGTTACTCTGAATGGTAAACGTGGGGCTATTTCCAATACCCAACGATTAGGTAATAAAACAGAAATACCGTACCTTTTTCTGCGGATGGGAAATCAACAAATAATTATGGTGGGAGTGGGGGGTGACTGACTTATACTGGTTATAACCAGTTTTGCCCTTTATGTTTTGCCCTTTATGTTCCGGGGCTGCGGTATCTCTTTCGAACAACCCGCAACCTCGGCAGGCGGTGGTCCTGACAGGCCCTTCTGCCTTGCTGACATCTCTTAGAGGTCCGCGTGGAACACGAGTGCGCCGTAAATACCATACCTACAAACAGCAATTTTTGCGTGTATTTTTTTTCTAGCCAAGTTATTGACAAAAATAATCTCTTTAATGTTGTCACTCATGTAAAATAACGACCCTATTCAAACTTTTCAAACGGTTTCTCAATTAGCGACATAATTACATAACTTTGCAGTGTCCAAAAATAGACCAAAATGGCGGGCAATTTTTGACACTGACGTATTCTTATTTAGTCCGCTCTCATTAAGTGTTCATCAAGTGCTGGCGTAGGCGTCGCTTTGATGACAGGCGTCCACGCTATATCAACGCCTACGCTGGATAAACGCCCAGTTCGAAACCCTTCAAATACGTGTTTAACAATGAAGATAAATATAGTTTATAATGTTGTAGATAGCTGGGCTGTAAAAAAGATGGATGAAAAACGATTGCATGTAGCGGAGATGAGAATATTAAGATGGATGTGTGGAGTGACAAGAATGGATTAAATTAATAAGGAATGAGTATATTAGACGAAGTTTGAAAGTTGCGTCTGTTACTGTGAAAAATTGAAAGGGAGACGTTTGTCTTGGTATGGACATGTAATGAGGAGGGACGAAGCACATATGACTAAAAGAGTGATAGATCTGAACGTTGATGGACGGAGAGCGAGAGAAAGACCAAATAAAAGATGGATGGATAAGGAATGATATGAAAGAGAAAGGAGTAAATGATGACGTCTGATAGGGGAGAATGGAAGAAGAAAACGTGTTGCGCCGACCCCAAATAGATTGGGACGAGGGCAGAAAAATGATGATGAATGTTGTAGATTACGGGAGTTGAACTTGACCCAGAGTCAATCAACTCCGGCAACCTGTAGCGGTGTAATATAGCCTTGGGCATGGGCTAACGTAACAAACCCCACTATATAAATACAAAGCAAATACAATGTATCGGGTATATTAATTCGGAACTAGACGGTATACACCGATGTCACAAATTCAGGAAATTGGTTCCACTGGCTGAGCAAACTTTCTGTATTCCCTCCCGGAGTACGTTTGAAGTAATGTAAGTTCGCAGACAGGCTATGTTGCTGTCGTTTTTAGCCAATTTCAGTACTAGTGAATAATTTATTTAAGTTTCGAAGGTAATATAACTTTTTTAGTACATCACCTAGTTTCTGGAAAGCCTGCGTCGTTAGAGTTTTTAAAGTCGTATTACAAAATACTCCTGCATGTGAACCGAGGGAGTTCTGAAATGTTTTACTTGTAACGGGTGCAGGGAGTCTTCGATCTTTCGGGTCTGGCTGTGAAAACTAATGTTGACAATATATAACTGCGACTCCCCATTCAAAGGCACTGGGTGAAATTAGCCATAGGTTCGTGTAATTAAGTAGTACTAATAACACTAACATCCTTACTAATATTATATGAGCGAAAGTGAGTTTGTTTGTTTGTTACCTCTTCACGCCTTAATGGCTAAACCGATTTTGATGAATTTTGGTACAAAGATAGATGGGACCCTGGAGACGGAAATATGCTATACTTTTTTTTAATTGAGATATGAGGGAGTAAGAGGGAAGTAAAGGGAAAACTTAGCTTTGCTATTACAAATCAATAAGGCGCAAGGGCAAAAAGTGCAGGTAGCAGGTACTAGTAAATCAGGGAAGAGGAACTGTGTTACCCCAAATTAGACGCGAGCGAAGCCGCGGGCAAAAGCTAGTAGTATATAAGCATATTCTGTTACTAATTCACTAACAAATTATGGATTCTACTGGGTTTGAAATAAATATATTTAATTTTATTTTTGATTATTTATCTACAAATGAATAAAATTAAAGCCACAATAATTAACATCTATAACTATTTTTTGTTGTTACTAACGATATGACTGATTACATATTTACAATTGATTGTCTGTATTAACAAAATAAATTAAATTACAGAACGATGCATAATCATTTTAAGTACTCTTGTGACTTTAATTGGTGAACGGCGTAAGTCTCTGGGATTTTCTCGTGTTTACATAAATTTAAACTCACATAGGTACAGACGCCTGCACATCAAGCTACTACAATCTGTCAGATTTCTTTGATAGATTTTCGACTTTATTTCTAAAGTATTAGGTTCAAGGTTCATTGGGAAAAATTGACAGTTTCGGGTAGCTTGACCTGCTGGCGTCTGTACCTAGACAAACCGCCAGTTACAAATGACAGGACTCGAAATCACGCTAAAGATCAGCAAATCACTCAGCCACTGCGCGGATCATGCCGACGAACATCGCCTCGACAATGCTTCTAATTAAACGATGAAACACAAAACAAATGACAATCATCAATAAAAAACCCACTTCCATATTGTATGCAGAACACGAACAATATCAAGTAACCCAACAAATGCGTACGTCAGGCTAGTGTTAATTTATATTCGTGTCTTCTAAATGCGTATGCAAAAAGTTAATTAAAGGGAAAAAGCATAGACATTGAATGACGAGCCGCCCCGCCCTTTGCGTATCGCAATTTATATGGTTCGCATTACTCCAACCTTTCGCATGCTTCTGCATCAATTACTGTTCAAGTGTGTTCGCAGTTGATCCCGTTTTGTTGGCTAAGGAAGGCTGATTCGAGATTAATCGACGGACGTGGTATGTGGGTAATTTACTTTGTGTGGTGGTTCAACTTTGTCGTAAAGAATTAAACTATTGAATGGAGATGTAGTGATCCGGGTAGTTATATGAATAAGACTTCAATTAGACTGGCTTAGTTTATTAGATATAATTATAGACAGACATAATAATGAGTACAGTATCTAACCAAGACTTGTCGACAGACGCCATTTTTATAATGCGTGTCACGACGGTCATTTTAGTAACTAGTGATGAACCACAACACTAGTGACGTTCTCATAACGTCACTAGTGTTGTGGAAAGTAATGCAATGATTCGACAACATTATTACAAAATATAAAACAGCGATAGTTATTGTAATTAGGGTTCCGTAGCTCAAAAGGCAAAACGGAACCCTTATTATATATAGCTGGCGTCCGCGGCACCGCCCGCGTCATATCGAAAAAAAATGTGTTATTCCTGATGTATCCTATGTGTTATTCCAGACCATAATCTACCTCTGTGCCAAATTTAATCTAGATCCGTTCAGCTGTTTTGACGTGAAAGAGTAACAAACATCCATACATCCATCCATCCTCACAAACATTCGCATTTATAATATCAGTAGGATACCCTAACCGCTCAAGACCCTTTATCGCGGGAACGCTTACATAGAGTTAAAAAAACCGTATTACTCAACTCTGTGGTCCCAGTCTCATTTCTTTATCTAGTTAACGATCATGGTCTCTTATACACCCATTTCAGGACAAGCAGTCTGTACTCTATCATAGTGTAAACTTGTCTTAATTGAGTAACAAATAACCTCATTACACGAACACGTGTATGAACATGATAACAACTAACACGTTTCACATTACCCTTCAGTTTTGTAGCAAAACATCGAACATGTTGACTTTAAATTAATTACTATCGAAGGGTTTACAAAGTTTTACCAATAATATTGCTGTTGCCTGAAACTTGTATACAGGCTATACATGGTGTGTCTAGACTGAACTCAAAGTCAAAGCATTTATTTCACTTTTTTATTTAATGGCGTTTGTGTATATATTATATCAGTAATTATTATTGTTGTATAGAACACAGCAAAAAGATTAAATGATTTAAAATATTTCAACAAACAAATAATGAACCATTTTCTGCACAGACATTTCAGACACAGTGTTCTAAGAAAAGAAAAAAAAACAAAAAAAAAGTTAAAAGAGCTTTTCTTTCAATTAGACTATTAAAGGCACATTTGATTGTCACGAAACCAAAATATGATGTAGCTACAGTCCCGGCCACAAGCACTACAGAAGATATAAAAGACTACTGTGGAGATAAAGATATTGTATTTTAATAATAATTTTAGTTTTATAATAATTAATCAGCATGACATTATTATTTTTACATATTCTTTCAAATTTTATAAATGTTTGATGACTATTCTGTTATTTTTAGGTTATGTATAGGAACCTTTTTTAACATCCATTAAGCTTGTGTTATGCAAATAAATTGATTTCATTTGATATGTTTGACTGTCTCTTTGGTCTAGTTTTCTCAACCGCAACTGCTGAGCACAAGTAGTGGGTTCGATTCTCATGTCTGGGAAAATGTTATTGGATTTCGCCATTATTAATTTCGCAGGATTTCAGCCCGTTTAATGGCATTTAACTCGCCCTCTATTACATCGAACTTAAATAAAACTGGTGAAATGTGGGTGTATTGAAAAATATGCTCTATATTACTACAATAAAAGCACATATAGTACTTTAAGATCATATTTTAAAGATAAATTATCACACTTCCTACGCCATTTCCTAGACTTCCCCTTTATTTCATTCTTTATTTAAAACGACCTAAGTATTGGAACGTCATGACAGACCAGCCAGTATTCGGCTTTGGTTAAGGTATAGAACCTCTTACAGAACTGTACTATTATACCTGTGCCTAATTATACAAGAATTACACGCGTCCTGTTATGCTATGTAATTTCAGATTTGTAAGCCAAGAAGTTTTCCTGAAGATTCACCAATATTAAAACTGCGATTAATAGGATTAATGTAATGTTTGGCTTTAAAACTGAATGGGAAACCCTTTTTTTTTGAAGCGGGAAATCATCAAATAACTTCCCCCGCTCTGGGCAAAGCGGGGGGAGTGTCAGACTTTTACTGACTAAAACCCACCCATGTTCCTTCTATTGCCCTTTACGTTCCGGGGCCGCGGTAACTCTTTCGAACAACCCGCAACCACGGCAGGCGGAGGCCCTGGCAAGCCCCTCTGCTTTGCTGACATCTCTTTGAGGCGCGCGTGAAACACAAACGCGTCGTCGACACGGCCTGTCGTCAATAGACGGACGGACAGTGAGCTACCCATTGCTCACCATCCACAGGCATGGGAAACTCTGCTTTAGTCTTTTTAGACCTTTGTCTTGCTACTATCCTGACCATAACAAACAAAAAACCGGCCAAGTACGAGTCGGACTCGCGCTCCGTGGGTTCCGCACAAACATGCGACATTATTTTTTATTTTATTTTAAAGAAACCTTACAGACTAATTACAAACTTAAATACCATGCGCAAGTGCACAACACGTAGATAAGTAATTAGGTTTATGTTATTTGCGCTGACCAGTTAATACAGCAATTTGAGTAGATAGGTAAACAGATTACTTAGTATTAACATACTGAACATATAAGGTACAAGTTAAAAGAAATGTCGTGCAAAATCAAAAACAAAATTGTAGGTTTTTATTATGGTTGGTAGTTAATTAACAGCTATATCTTTTGACTCTTCTTTGAGAAAAGGAGAGGGCCTTTATGCACTACGTGGGCCCAGTTCGGGTTGATAGATATCAGATCTAAGAGGTTTTGGTTTTAGAACATGAATGTTTTTTTTTTTAATAATTTCCACGAGGATGTTGTCTCACAGCCTGTATATTTCCTAAATAACGTAATTACGTTTCGTAAACAAGACAAAACATTATCTGCGATCCCTTAACTTAGAGCACTATTAAGTTATCCCTTCCAATCAATATCATAATTGGTTTGCTATAATTTTCTTTGTACTTACGAAACTTGGGTAATTTTCTCTGAAATAATTAAATTAAGGAAACGCAAGATTTTCACTAATACATTAATTTCCTTAACGCTGATTCATCGGGACCCTTTTGGCTTTCATGACGTAATTTTATTTTGATATTGATTTGATTTAAATTAATACTTTCCTTTGTCTAGTCTCGTATTAAGTAAAACGAGTAGGTTAACTGAATTTGAAATTAGATTGAAAACTTACTTAAATGTCGTCACATTTCACTGGTCTCTGATGAATATCGTCGTGAAGAAACCGTCATGTACAGTCAGCAAAGAAAATAAGTCTAAGACCAGGCTCATCAGATATTGTTAAAATTTTCTTAAAAAAAACATAAAGTTAAATTTATTTGCAAATGAACAGTTCATTTTGTGTAACTTTTTGTAATAATAATTATGGACATGGTCTGAAATAAAGACTAATTTAATTTAATAAATACCTAGGTTCTAAGAAAAAATCTACACGACGAAATCGGAATCATTTAACTTCTACGAACCGACACTGCTCAGTTGTCATAACAGAGAGCAAACTCCTGTGCCAGCTGTACACTACAAATTTCTTGAGGTTGACTTCTAATCTAAACGACCTGCCTAAACAACCCAGCGCTGGCTAATACGAAAGCCCTTGTTTCTTTTTTATCGTGTGATAAGATTAATAAGGTATATAATAAATAGGTTCTAAGAAAGAAAAAAACTACTTTATCTGAACAGCCCGGTTACTTATTTCTTTTGCTGACTGTACACCAGAAAATCAAAAACTTTTCCCTTTTATGAACCCTCACTGTCCAATCGTCCTTACCTACATGAGGAAACCTGCGTGCCAGCAGTACACTACACCTTACTTCCAAACGAATGCAACTGAATATGGTATTGTGACTGCACCAAACTATAAATAAGCAGTAAACAAAACATCTGCGAAGAATCTAATATAAAAACCCGCATCCACGACTAGTTTATTAAAATATTAAAACAAACGCAATTTCTTTGTGGCATTCTGTATTAAAATTTATAAGAACGCCGTCTGGCTTGGCTTTAATTAAGACTCTCATATCCAGTCACATCTGACGCCTGTGATAATAAATAGCTGGATTTTATGCAGTTTCGTATACCTATTGATAAATATGATGTTGGCAGTGTTTTTACTAACAGGTGATTGATCTGGATGGCTCACATAGTTCTGAACCCGGTATTCACTTAAGAAACTTGACTTAAGAAAAAAAAATACGTTGCCTTACAGTAGGAATTTCTCCTGTATCGTGGGTGCGTTTACAAACATTTAAACTCACATACATAAACAGCTAGGCCCGAAACAACTATCTGCAGGTCATAGAAATATTTGTTCCGTGAGGGAATCGAACCAGCGACACGCAGCGCAGCAGTCGCTAGCTCAGCCAATGCGCCAACCGTGTCGTCAATTTAGAATCGGTAATCAAAAAACCGACCAATTGCGAGTCGGACCCAGGGATCCGTACAAACTTGCGACATAAACGGCCCTATCTTTTGAATACGTAGACTTAGAGGGTTCATTTTTTTCACAGCTCCAAGGGACTATAGACTTGAGTATATGGTTTATTTTCACAGACAGACAGACAACAAAGGGAAGTGAAGCCCTAAAATCCACTGTTCTATAGATTTTGACCGTTTAGGTATTGCAGTTTTGTAAAAACAGCTGTTAATGCAAATTATAATCTACGTTTTGTTCTCAATATGTGGCAACCGTTTTAACGTCAGTTTTTCTTCCAACTTGTATACACATTTGAACATATTTAGCAATTTTTCTAAAATGTACAGTGCAGAAACTATCAAAAACCATTTATAATTTTGAACATTTGAACTTTTCGACGTCATCTATTATTACCGACAATTTATGTACTATATTTATATATATGTTACTGTAAAAGCCCGAACTACGGTTAATCTTAAGATTTTCCAGTAAAACCTAGGATTTACCGATTATGATTGGTAAATGTCCATAAAAGTTTGGGATTCGAACTTTTACCATCATTCACTTGGTCAATCTTAGGATTTACATTAAAGGAACGGTAAATGTCGAAATAAATTGGGTCCACCCTTTATAGCAGAACTTTTTATGTCATAATTTTATTTTGCATAACAACGGATAGCATAAACTTTATTTCGCAGAAAATTGTTTGGCAGCACTCATTACACGTACATTCAAAACTCATAATTTTGTAAGTCAGAATCATCTCTAGACATATTTCATCATAATATTTAAAACTAGAAACATCATATCGCAGAAAGTTCACAGTCAGAATCGTCTTTTGGCATATATTTCATATCGATAATCATTAAACGACAGAATTGTCATATCGCAGAAAGTTTGTAGTTAGAATCATCTTGGTCATTATTTGTTGCCATTTATTTAAATTATTTATTTCTTTGAAATAATGTCATTTAATTCAATAAATAATTATCCTAATCTAAATAGTTCAGTTCCGAGTAACCTACTAAAAACAATCTTTTTTCTAAAAACAATCGTTTCTGCCACTCGTGCGTAGAGGTCATAGTTTTAACCTAACCTAACCTACCCATTTCTTTTTTTTTAAGGAATTAACCTAATCTAGGTACTTCAGTTTCGGGTAACCTACTAAAAAAAATATCTTTTTATATATTTTATTCCCAAAAAATCTTAGTTTTGCCTTAATTTTTTTTGGATAATTGTAACTCACTGTATCAGTTTACGCCAACATATTGGAAACTGAAAATAAATAACAAACATGGTAAATACCCGGTTTTAACCGTTATTAATAATTTTAGTGACCATGTCAGTTTAAAGACTTAATGCCTATTAAAGTTATTCTTAATGAAATTCTGCATCTGCATAGCATGAAAAGTGAAATTATACCAAATAATCATCGCTCTAAATGAACATTATGCTAAACGATATAATGCTAAATTTGAACTCTGCCAATCGTAATTATACTAAATCATCTACTAAACCATCTTAAAAGTATGCCATTGTAAATTCGGAGTTTTAAACATTATGCTAAACGATAAATATATCAAATAATTTTTACGCCTTATTATTATTCCTAAAACCAACATTTACCAGTCTACATTGGTAAAACCTAGCATGTACTGAATTGGAATGGTAAAAGTCCGAAAAAGTCGTCCCTTCATAATAAATACTTACATTTACCAACTCATGTCGGTAAATCTTAGGTTTTACTGGAAAATCTTAAGATTTACCGTAGTTCGGGCTTTTACAGTAACATATACACGGGAAAACTACATGCCTCTTTTTAATTATAAGATTTCAGGCATTTTTCATTATGGTGGACAAAACCATCAAACTTTTCGATCTCCTAAAATCTATATACCAAAACATAAATTCTATATTTTCAACGACCATATTATATTAAAACAAGTTCCGAACACTCGGACACTTTTATAAATTACGAAGGAGTATCGTAGAGCTATAAAACTTGTCACAGTTGACTGTGCAATAAAAGTAAGCATTTCTTGAACTCTTATTAAATTTTTCAGGCGTCCCCTCCACGAGTTGTTCTACCGAAATGTTAGAATATTAAACGGGAAACGGTCTTTCTGTCGCCATATCGTATGGGGCCCCTTGGTTTTCACTGTAGGTTTCCAATAACCCGTCCTCTTATTTATGTGTGGGGTTAACAGCGACAAATTGTTTGGAGAAAATGGTTGGACACACAATTGGAATCCTACTAATATTATAAATGCGTATGTATGTTTGTTACTCTTTCACGTCAAAACGGCTGAACGGATCTTGATGAAATTTAGCACAAAGGTAGATTATAGTCTGGAATAATACATACGAAACTCTTTTTTCCGATAACACGCGCGCGAAACCGCGGGCGCCAGCTAGTCATAGGTATCAAAAAGGGATAGTTTTCTGTTTAAGATTATAAAATGGTAAAGTTGAGTCATAAACTGGTCTTTTTGATCGAAAAACCGGGCAAGTCCGTACTCGCGCACTGGAGGTTCCGTAGAAACTTGCAAAGTCATGAATTAACAATTTTTATTGTTTTTTAAACTAATTATATTAAATCTTGTAAATTAAACAAGAAAAATCCAAACAGACAGAAATTCTTTTATATATTAAAATTTGTGTATACCTAACTGAGCTTTTATTAAGACGGGCTATTTATTTCAGGCTTTTAACAATTTACCTATGGCCGCTTAGAGATGTAGAAAAAAAAAAGACGAAAAATTATATATCATATCATTCTTTCCATTCACAATCCATCCATCTTTTCTTTGAGCTTCCTCTCCCTCTCCATCCGTCAACTATCCATCAATACTCATTCCTTATCACTACACACACTCCTTGCTTGTCACTCCACACATCCACCTTAACATTGCCATCTCCGTTTTTCATCCACCTTTTTTACAGCCCATTCATGTAGCTAGTCATAAATAATGAAAATTTACTCCATAAAGTGGGATGCCTTTCAAGTCTCTTCATAGATCAAATGAAATTAATACCTAATCCTTGACCAGACCTAATATCAAACCGTTTTCATTACTGATATAGTAAATTAATTCAGTCTAACTACTTTTATTTATTTTGACAACTTTTACTTTTATTTCAAACTAGTTTTTGCCCGCGGTTTCGCTCGCGTTAAATTCGGGGTAACACAGTTCCCCTTGCGCCTTATTGATTTGTAATAGCAACGCTAAGTTTTTCCTTTTTTTTTCCTCTTTCTCTCTCACATCCCACTTTTTTTTCAAAAAAGTCTAGCCTATGTCCGTCTCCTGGTTCCCAACTATCTCTGTACCAAAATTCATCAAAATCGGTATAGCCATTAAGGCGTGAAGAGGTAACAAACAAACAAACAAACTCATTTTCGCTTTTATAATATTAGTAAGGAAGTAAGGATATGGCAAATTAATTCTGTCTAACTACTTTTATTTATTTTTACAACTCCTACTTTTATTTGAGCTAAAATTGCTTTCCCAAACATTATCTCAAATTAAGAAAAACTATACCGAAGTCTTACATTATTGGTTCTTCAATAAATCATTATTCCGTTCCGTTGTTCCTCAATTTGATGATATTTGAAAATTTCCGTGAAATATTGCAATCGGCGGCGCTTTGACTTTGCAACTACATTCACCAGGGAATGCCCATCGTAAGACTACTCGCTGAGATTGCTTTGCCCGCTTTGATATTGTGTTCGGAGGTGAAAGATTTTTCAGCGCAATTCAGACATGGCAGGGGAGTAAAGAAATTAGAACAAAAATGTAAGAAGTGCTTGGAAATAAAGAAACTTATTGCACTTTTCATTTTTGTTATTGCTTAACCTGGTGTCAGAATTTTTGTGCTGCAGCCGGCTTATATTTACGTGCTGTGGAAAAATATGTATCAAGCATTCTGGTGTTCTTCATATGTTTTCCTTCACTGAAGCAAATGATAACTCTACATATTCTTGTAACAGGTATTTCACCTCTTCTGTTGCCTCAACCCGTTTCCTTCTGTAACAAAATTGATTTTTAAATTTTTGAATATTCATATTTTGAATTTTATTCTGTCATTTGCGTTATCTTCAACAATCATTTTTGGTCATTACAATTTGATCACGGCTAGCAGCTACACCTGTTTGAAATATCCCATTTTTTAACACTGCTTCATTGCTAAAGGTATGTTGTGAACTTATTTAGATTGTTATGGTTACCTGCCTCACCTCTACAGATCCCCATAACCGTTACATAATATTTAATGTTTTATTTTTATTGTTTATAGGCTCCACCCATTTTTTGCGGATGGGAAATAAGTTTTTTTTTAAACGTTGCCCCACACTAGGAATTTCTCCTGTATCGTGGGTGCGTTTACAAACATATAAACTCACATACACAAACAGCCAAACCCGAAACAACTATCTGCAGGTCATACAAATATTTTTTCCGTGCGGGAATCGAACCCGCGACACGCAGCGCAGCAGTCGATCCCTCAGCCACTGCGCAAACCGTGCCCTTATATGCCGTTATGTTAGACTTGTACTAACTAAAACTCACCCAACATGGGTGAGCTTTAGTCAGTACGAGTCCTTCTTAAATTCAACTACGAAGTTCCTTTGTGCTGTTAAATCATTCATTTAAGTCTACACAGTCAAAAGATAAGGCTGTTTATGTCGCAGGTTTGTACGGAATCCTCGCTGCGCATATCAGACTGGCTCTTGGCTGATTCTTTTTATCAGTCCCACTCAAGCACTTTCGATGATTAGTTTTGTAACTAAAACCTTAGTTTCGAACACACTTTCAAGTATTGAAAACCGAGGTAGCCAATTTAGTAGCTATTTTAGTGAAATATTAGGTCCTTACATATGAAATTGGCGTTTTTCGTACTGGCCACTTTAATCACGAATTTCTCCTCTTTGGTAAGGAATTCCAAATTCAAATTTGTACAGCTATTTACTCATGTATTTGTGCTTCGATGACCGTCATTCATTTGTTTTTTTTCTTCTGTTTTTTCTGTTTGCGTCACTCATTTTACAAAATGGAAAATTTAAAATATCGCATTATTTACGAGTGCGAGTTCCGCCGTGGCACTAGTGCTGCGGAAACGACTCGAAGGGTGAATGATGTGTATGGCGGTCATGTTGCAAAAGAAAACACAGTTCGTTTTTGGTTCCAACGTTTTCGTTCTGGAAATTTCGACCTGCAGAACAAGCCCCGTGGACGGCCTGAGACCCAAGTTGATAATGGAGAATTGAAGGCTATTGTGGAAGCGGACCCATCGCAAACCACGTCCGAGTTAGCTGCAGGCTTCGATGTTAGTGATAAAACTGTTTTAATTCACTTGAAGCAAATTGGGAAGATTAAAAAGCTTGAAAGGTGGGTACCTCACGAATTGACTGAAGCAAACCGGCAAACGCGCGTCGACTGCTGCGTTACATTACTGAACCGGCACAACAATGAAGGTATTTTAAACCGAATCATTACCTGTGATGAAAAATGGATTCTTTACGATAATCGGAAGCGCTCAGCGCAATGGTTGGATCCTGGCCAGCCAGCCAAATCCTGCCCCAAGCGAAAATTAACCCCAAAAAAGTTACTTGTAAGCGTTTGGTGGACTAGTGCCGGTATTGTTCATTACAGTTTTCTCAAATCTGGCCAGACTATTACAGCTGATGTCTATTGTCAGCAATTACAAACCATGATGGAAAAGCTAGCGGCTAAACAACCAAGGCTGGTCAATCGCTCCACGCCACTGCTGCTTCACGACAACGCCAGACCACACACTGCGCAACAGACGGCTACCAAATTAGAAGAGCTTGAATTGGAATGTCTTAGACATCCTCCGTACTCCCCGGACCTTGCTCCAACAGATTACCATTTTTTTCGCAATTTGGATAACTTTTTGCAAGGGAAAAAATTCAACTCCGATGGGGCAGTCCAAATCGCCTTCAAAGATTTTATTGATTCCCGTCCGACTGGTTTTTTTAGTAAAGGGATCAATGAACTACCTATAAGATGGCAAAAGTGCATTGAAAACAATGGTTCATACTTTGATTAATTAAATATATTATATTAAAAAATATTCGACTTTTTGTTCCTTCCATACAAAACGCCAATTTCATATGTAAGGACCTAATAGTTTGTCGAGAATGAAGAGCGTAGAGAAATAGTCAATGGCCATAGACCCAACTATTCAAACCGAGACCTCTTGAACTTGTGAACTTTAGACATCATTATTATTTTGCTAGTAACACTGGTTTTCAACTACAATTCATCTGTTTTGGTGTTAAACCCACAAAGAGTTTTTTACTTATTTGTTAATATATAAAAACCCGGCAAAGAACGACTCAGACTCATGCACTGAGGGCCCCAAACAGGGATATGATAGTTTACATTCAGACCTCACGCATCAACGACTTTTTTCAAGCCGGTACTTCTATGAATTTGGGCTCATTAGTAATATCTAAGGTCTGAAGACCATAAACTTACAAACCTGCTATATAAATGCTTGGGTTTCTACTATTGACTTATTTTTAAGAAACTTTGTTTCGTTTGTCTAAGAAAAGAGTTTGGCTATAGACAAGTATTTTTTACAAATATACGCGTGCTCTAAATGCGACCCCAAGGTTGCTGGGCGAAACCTTTGTTCTTTATAAAGTTGTCTGTACGAAGAAACTTTAAGAAACATTAAATTTCACAAATTTGATTTTTGTAGGCTTCGACATGTTCACATGATCTATATATGTCTAGCTCTCAGTTTCACAAAATCTTTAACGTTCCAGTATAATAAAAATAATGTTATATAATCAAGTATATTGACTTAGCTCGCGGGGTTGTTGACCTGTGGGATGTGCAATTAAGCCATTGGCTCGACCAACATCTGAGAAGGCTCTGTGTAGAAGGCTGGATCAAGAGATTTTTGGGGTTTTGATACAGAAAGTGGTACACCTGGACACGGCTCGTATCGTTAGGAGGTTCCTCTCTCTGAAGCCTGTTCCCGATACCGGTGGGCTACTATTTATTTTATTTTGAAATGTTTTTGTTTTATTTAGCTTTGAATAAGACATATGTAAAAATGGAAAAAAATGTATAAAAATGAATAAACCAACAAAACAACACGTTCAATTTCATAACAATATGTCCTAATAGAAATATATGTGATATTATATTGTCATTAATGTGTAAGTCCCATTTAAAAGGAGACCAACTATTGCCGCCAAAAAAATAATCATTATCGACGTTTAATTTCTTCGAGAACTTTCTTTTATATGGTTTGATTCTGTGCAGCAGCTTGAAAGGAGAAAAAAAAACATGGTAGCCATTAATCTTTTTGTACTATTCATTAAAGCCAGCTGGAAACGTGGGTGTCGTGTGCTGCTTAAACAAAGCTAAAAGAGTATGAGGCGATATCAGTGCAGTGAAGTATTTTTCTAGATCTATATTCGTTCGATCTATATGTTCTTTCCAAAAGGGTATAAGGGTAAAGTAGTTCTACTACTAGGTAAGTAAACTTCTTGAGAACTAAGACCCAGAAAATACAGAGATCTTTGGAAAGGACAGGAATAACCATCATCACCATTAAAAATAAAGAGGGATGTAAATTTAGCTTCTTTCGGTGGCCAAACCAATTTATTTTTTAAAAAAGAAGTTGAACCACTAGGAATTTCTCCTGTACCGTGGGTGCGTTTACAAACATTGCGGAACAACTATCTGTAGGCCATACAAATATTTGTTCCGTGCGGGAATCGAACCCGCGACACGCAGCGCAGCAATCGATCGCTCAGCCACTGCGCCAACCGTGTCGTCAAAATGTATGATTTAAATAATATAATTTAAATGAAATAATTTATTATGCATGTGTTATACAAACCGTCTTCTTCACACTCTATTGCTACAATTTATGACCACTAATTGACACAACCTCCTTTTATTAAATCGTTTAAAAAGCAAACAATAACAGGAATATTTTCAGTCCAGTCTAAACTAAACTGTTCCAATATACATAATATATTTCATCAGATTTAATAAAAAAAAAAACTATTCAGTCCAGTCCTCCTCGTAAATATAACATTTATTAAACAAGTCGTTCGCGAAAAAAGGACCAAAAAATACCATCAAGGTTTTAATTAAAACATCAATATTGAAATGTTTGAGATCGATAAACGCAGAAGTTATTCATAGCAATTAAGATGGCCAAAGTATGTCCACGAATGCATGTAACGGAGTTTTTTTGGGACGTTATAATTAAGTTAAAGTGTCTTGGATTTTGATGAATCATTCAGATTGAGTTTTAATGGTTGAATATTATAATTTATAATGACTGGAGCGTGTATGTAGTTTTGTAAAATGTTTTGGTCCATGTTTAAGACTAATTGAGCTAATGTAGTCAGTTTGTTTGATGCAAGAATGTTGGAAATGATTTTGAATCAGAATGTTTTGTACACACGACGGCAGGTTAAAATGGGTTTGTATAGTTTGATGTGCTGTCATGTGTAGCTGAGAGTTTTTAAGCACACTATGATGCCTGTGAAGAAGTTGTCAGTTTATATATATACTAGCTGTGCCCAGCGCTTTCATCCGCTGAGGTTTAGGGGTATGAAAAATAGATGTTAGCCGATTCTCAGACCTACCTAATATGTAACCAAAATTTCATAAGAATCGGTCGAGCCATTTCGGAGGAGTACGGTAACTAACATTGTGACACGGAAATTTTATATATTAGAAGATTAGATAATGTATGATTCCTGTTATTATTTTATAACATTGCGTCCTCTTGCTATTGCATTTAATACCGAAACCTTCATGTAAGGCTCTAGTCTAGATGCCTGGTAACATGTCCATGGTTCGGAGCGAGTGTGAATGGAAAGTGGTCCCCTCCTTCTGTGAACAGTTATAGCGAAGACACCTTCTTCGCTATAACTGTTCACAGAAGGAGGGGACCGCTTTTTTTTGCCGGACGTTTGAGGTAGAGAACTTCAAACCAACCCAGGTGCTGCGGGAGACGCTCTGGGCGCCGCAAAACGACTGTAATCGTGGATGCGGGCCTTTGTTCGATGAGCAATGGGTAGCTCGCCGTCCCTCCGTCTACTGAAGAGAGGCCGTGTTGATGGCACGTTCGTGTTCCACGTGCGCCTCAACGATATGTCAGCAAAGTAGAGGGGTCTGCCAGGGCCACCGCCTGCCGGGGCTGCGGGTTGTTCTAAAGAGATACCACGGCCCCGGAACATAAAAGGCAAAAGAAGGAACATGTCTGGGTTTTAGTCAGAAAAAGTCTAACACTCCCCCCGCTCCGCCCAGAACAGAGGAAGTTATTTGATGTATTCCCATCCGCAAAAACTCATAAACACCCCCCTAAGCAATATAAATAAATTGATATGAGAACACCTGGGAAGTATGTCTAACAAAAACAAAAAAAAATGCAAATCGGTCTAGGCGTCTTTGAGTAATCGGTGAACATAAGTAGGTACATAAAAAAATTGGTTGTTTGTAAAGTAGGTTTACGATCGAGATGTTTACGTGATAACGTCTTATTGGTGATATAAGTTTTTCGAGCCAAGTAACAGATGGCGCTACCATCTTTATATCTCGTGAGGTTTTGGCATAAGTTTCTGAACATGTCACCCGACTAAAACGATTTTAAAGACGTTATCACGTCAAAAGAAAAGTTTATTGTCTAAACTAATTGTTATTACTAACGCAACTGTCATTCGATGCCTTTTTGTAATTTCAATTCGAGTTCAATTTTGCCTAGTTTGCGGTATTTTTTTTTATGACATACCACACTGAAAGCTGGTTCCAAGTGTCTTTATCCTACTAGCTGTGATGCCATAAACATATTTATTTATTGTATTTAATATTAACTTCAACATTGTTTATATAATTAGTCTATATTTTTAAGTGAAATAAACTAATGTAAATTTGTTTTGAAAAACGTCTTATTGGTGATATAAGTTATCACCAGTAGTGACATCTAAAATGAAATTAAGTACTAATTCAAAGTTTTTTTTTCGCGCCAAGTAACAGATGGCGCTACCATCTTTATGAAATGTCGCTCGTGAGGTTTACAAGTTTCTGAACATGTCACCCGACTAAAACGATTTTAAAGACGTTATCACGTCAAAAATAAAAAAGATTCCGACGAATTGAGAACCTCCTCTTTTTTTAAGTCGGTTAAAAAAGGGTCTAACAACATTAATAAAAAAGTCGAAAATATATGTGACGGACATAAGGGCCGAAAATTATGATTAATTAATCCGTTTGGTGGTCATTAGAGAAACATGAAATTCCTTGAAAGCGATTGGCCACAACTCTGGCCTACAAAACACTATTTCAATCGAACCTGGAACAGACCAGATTATAAGGATCAGCAGTGGCGTGCCTAGTGGTCCACAATGGGGCAAGCCCGTAAAGATATTAGAATGTTAAGAAACCCTAACACCATTAAAAGTATCCTTACTTTATAAAAGCGACAGTGAGTTTGTTTGTTTGTTACGTCTTCAATTTTAATGAATTTTGATACAGAGATAGTTGGGACCCTGGAGACGGACATAGGCTATAAAAAGTGAGAAAAAGGGGAGAAAGAAGGAAGAAAAAGGGAGAGAAAGATTTTTTTTTCGATCATAACGCGTTCGGGTAACGGGTTCAAGTGAGCGTTAGCCCAAAGTAACTATGCCACGCGGGCGAAAGCTAGTTAGGTCATAAGGGAAAACCACGCTTTTAAGCTTGTATGAAAGTATCGCCACTGTATTGATCAGGCACCAGAGAAGCCGGCCGCCAGATTGGCAGTTTGCAGAATAAATGTGGAAACATAGCGTTTTGGTCGCGTTCGTGGAACTGTGAAACCTCTTTTAACTCTGCATCAACATTACTCGATTTATAATTACTATATATACGATTTATATTACTAAATTTACCGATTAAAGATATATCTTTAACGCCAAAGGAACAGCTTAAAGATAACGTCTGTTTAAATCTTATTTAAATTCAAAGCAATAACTTAATTATTTCATTCAATAGCATTCTTGCTTAAGTTGTAAATCAGTGCTATCACTTACGATCTCTATTAAGGGCTTATAAAAGACCATAAGTTGAGTCGTATCTTTGGCTTTAACATACGGTAAATGAATAAATTGGTCTTAATTAAGACTGCATTTTTATAGTGGATCTTTTTTTTGTATCTGTCTTAATTTAATTAAATGTTTTGAAGGTATTTCTTAGCCGTGTTGACGACGCGTTCGTGTTCCACGTACACCTTAAAGAGATGTCAGCGAAACGGGCTCCAGGGGTTGCTCGAAAGAGATACCGTAGCCTTGGAACACAAAGGGCGAAAGAAGGAACAAAAATGTATTTTAGTCAAAGTTATTTGGTAATTTCCGATCAATAAAAAAGCTTGTTTATAAATCTAACAAGGTAGTTATTTTTTGAAACCATCCCATACAAGATTGGTTTTGCATATAAAATAATAAAGCGTTCTTTCATTACTTTGATATCATTATGTGGTGGAACATTCTGCGCATTCATTATAATTGATTGACTCATTCGCTACCTAACCGTTTAACTCGCCTCATAAGAAGACAAATTACAAACGAGCATTATACATCAATAATAACCGTTACAGTTTTAAAACGATTACCAGTTGCATACAAAAAATATCCCTATAAACCCGAAATTAATGCGGTTCGAAGGACCAATTGCAGTATTTAACCGTATTGCTGTATACCGCCTTATAATAACCTGAATTTTTCAATCTCCTTACTGACGTTATCTGTCCATTGATTAAGGTAGGCATACATCAGCGGCTATTCTCGGCGCAGGCTCTTTGACGTCGCCTACCGCGCGCTTATTAAACTTATCGATAAGGGCGATTTACACTGATGAGTGCCGTGGCCTTGCATATTAATAGTAGGTGCCGAACTGCCGATCATTTGCTCTGAGTAAATCTTTCGTGGAGATGTAATCGTAATACTGTTATATATATGATACGTTGTTGTACCTACTTAACATCAAAATAACTCAAAGCTTTGGTGTATTAACTATAAATACATATGTAAAAAAGAGGTACTTACGGTCCAGTTATTTATTTATTTCGCTTTCGCTCGCGTTAAATTCGGGGTAACACAGTTCCCCTTGCGATGCCTTATTGATTTGTAATAGCAACGCTAAGTTTTCCCTTTTCTTCCATCTTTCTCCCTCACATCCCACTTAAAAAAAAATGAATTATAATATATATAATGGATTATGATGTAATGATAACGACTCAATTCTACTTTCTTAACAAGATTAATGTAATGTAATTAATCAATTAAATTACGACCATTTCATAGGTTATCTGAAGCATATCCAATCAAGTTAAAATTTCATTAAATAAACACACTTAGCACATATGTGTTCTTACTTTTACAAACTCGTCGCGTAAATAAATATTTTTCCCTCACAAACACAAGCAAAAATATTCCGAAGCTTGTGTCCAAACTTTTTTCGACAAAAAAAACACACTGTTATTTTTCAACTTTGATGAACAGGGATATTCTAAACTGCGACAGATTCAGGCATTTCACAAAATCACCCAATACATACATCCAGTGTGCAATACGATATATGATCAAAGTAATTGATAGTTCTACTGTATAGTGTACACGGACCGATGCACAGAATGAAAACATGTCCAATAGCAGAGTTTGAAAGCGAGCCGATTGAAAACGACCTAGTTTCTATTCGTTACAAAAATATTGACCGGATATTTTAGGAAATGCGAATTAATTTTCATAAGTGTTTTTTATTAATCGTTGCCCCACACTAGGAATTTCTCCTGTATCGTGGGTGCGGTTACAAACACAGAAACTCACATACACGAACAGTCAGACCCGGAACAACTATCTTACCGCGACACGCAGTGCAGCAGTCGATCGCTCAGCCACTGCGCCAGCCGTGTCGTCGTGTTGATTACAGTCAAGTGGACACCTGGATATTTTTCCAATGTTTCGTATTCGTTGATGTAGTTGTCGCAAACTGAGCATGAGGTAATTTCAGGATTCAATTTTTAGATTGGGTGAAGTTTTATTTGGTTTTTTTTTATCAGGAAGTTCTCATTCGCACCACCGAGTCTGGATTTGTACCTGGTGGATGGTAACGGCGTCGCATTCTATGATATAGGATGGGACCAAAATATAACTGTGAAAATGTGAGTATAGTATTGGGTACGCCTCTGTGTAAGCCTTCTGGGATTACAAACGCGATGTTATGTGGCGAGACACTATCAATTTTTTTTTTGTAATCAGAACGTCTCTTACACATAGCGCAATAATCTTCTGCTCAGCGTTTTCCCAACTATTTTGCAGTCAGTTTCCTGTCTAACCAGATGCAGTTTAATACCAGTATTCTGCATGAAGCGACTGCCTGTCAATCAATTAATCGAAAAATCGAATTCAAATATTTTTATTTCACATAGGCCTATATGGGCACTTATTCAACGTCGAGAAAAGATGCACGGTTCGGGTTAGTTGTTTCCTATGGCAATGAACCGGCAAGAACCTCCATGGTTACTCTTTTAAAAACATTTGGTTTGACAATGTTGTTGATACAGCGTGCAGCGTTAGTACTTAAGTATGGGAGGACAGCGTAGGCCCGACAATAGTCATTGCTTACTTTACAACACGTAAAAGAAAAGAATACGTTAACAAAAGTTACCAAGCGTCTAAAAAACTACAAGGCCAACAATGTCCACTATCTGACCTCCACAACCCAGTTAGTAGTACTGGGTAATATAATGGTGGTAAAACTGGTTGTCAGACTTTCGGGACACTACACTATCGACCCGAGCGGCAGTTATTGTATAGCCTCTTTATTATACAATTTAATTATTTAATTTGTATTCAGAATGGTGATGTTTTTAATGTTTTTTTAATGTATTTTAAAATTATTTTAATTTTTATTTGTCCTTGTATTGGGTTTGGTGCCTTTTAGAATAAATAAATAATAATAACATACGTAGCGCAAACATAGTTTCAATTAAAAGTAGCAGAATTCTGATTTCTGTTCACTGCCATTAGTTACATTTCTGTTTAGAAAGAATCATACTAACATTCGCAGAAAATTCCATTAACCAGGTGACTGGGTTCGTAGAAATGCTTAATCCAGACATTGACACTACCTTCTCTAGTTTAGCTCGTTACTTTACTTAACATGGAATAAAATATATAACTAAAGTAACTACGAACTATAATTTTGAATAGATTCATAGGAAATTTTGATGGATGTCAAAATATACGTTACTATCTGGCGCCCGCGGCTTCGCCCGCGTGATATCGAGAGGTAGATTATATTCTATAATCTTCTTGAGAGGTAGATTATATTCTATAATCTTCTTGAGGCACAGAGGTAGATTATAGAATATAGAGAGGTAGATTATATTCTATAATCTACCTCTCTATATTCTATAATCTACCTCTGTGCCTCATTTCATCAAGATCCGTTCAGCCGTTTTGACGTGGATGAGTAACAAACACCCATTCATCCATACATACATCCATCCATCCATCCATCCTCACAAACATTCGCATGTATAATATTATACTAGTAGGACGTAAAATATTTTTAATGTTACGAACTCACTGACGAGTTCTTGCCATTAATCGGACACAGTTCTAGACTCTGTAACTGAGTAATATAATTTCTGATGGGACCAAAAGCCCCAAAAGCCCCACCGACATGGGAATCTAACCCAAGACCTCATGCTTAGCATTCACGCTTTACGACCACTAGACCAATGAGGCAGTGCATGTGCTTTTGAGCAACTGACTTTTTCTTCTTCTCTTAGTATCTTTGACAAATAGTTCAAACTTATTAAGCCCAAAAAGCTGACAGATGCAGTACATTGTAGATCATCAAGTGCGCAGATGTTCGGGTATGTTGCGCAAGATGTTGCAAGAAGATGGGCCATTGTCTGTGGGGAGACGCCGCATACGCACTTAACATTTAAGCCGTCCAGGAACCCTGTAAGTTTGTCTTTGCTACGTCTGACTTAGGTTCTAAGTCTGTTTAGAAATTTTCAAGTCGACCACGACAACGCTTGCTTGAAGTTGTCAGGGGGTTTAAACTGCTCCCGCCAGAGATTACATCTTGCCGACTGAAACATAAAATCAGCTGTATTTAGTAACAAATATGTAATATTAAAAAAAAAAAAAACGTTGCCCCACGTTAGGAATTTCTCCTGTGTCGTGGGTGCGAGACCCGAAACAACTACCTGAAGGTCATACAAATATTTGTTCCGTAAGAGGATCGAACTCGTGACTCGCGGAGCAGCAACCTCTGCGCCAACCGTGTCGTCATTAATTAGGTCTGTTCATAAAAAAATTTACACCAGTATAATTAATAGATGAAATTAGAGTTCGCAAAATATGTTCTTTGGCTTCCCATTTAGTTTGGTTTTGCGGTTTGATTAATTTGGTAGTTTGTGAAAATCAATGCACTCTCATGAATTATTTAGGTACAATTAAATTAATATTATCAACATTTAAGGCACTCTGTGTGACGTATACGAAAATGAATTCCATTTTAACGTCAAAATTATCATTTCAACGTTAAAATACCAGACAACATAAACCCTATATACACTTGATCTGTGATAACCATCGGAACTTATTTGTATGCAATAGTAGTTTACCCCTATGGTTGTGGAAGAGGACCTGTAGGCGTACCATGACGTATTAAAGCAGAACTTATTCCACTGAGGGAAAAAGATGGTGCTAGACACACTGTATAGCTCTGTCTCTTTCCCTCAGTGGAATAAGTTCTGCTTTAACACATCATGGTAGGGTAGCAGCAATGTCTTGCCCTTACTTACTAACTTAAATGGGTTCACTTCTTCTGCCTAACCCAACGAGGAATCAAGGCGTGATGTTATATATATTAATATAAAAACATACTATAAGACAGTATTTAGTGATATGCAAATAACAGTTTTTGTTTCCACAGTGGAAAACACGAAGAAAATTACGTTTTTCTTCAAACTCCACAGCCAAGATTGCTTCAAAGGAGCTCCATAATAAGGAGTCTGTCTCCACACCGGCCAACGTTCCGGACAAGTGTATTGTTAGCTTTTACCCCCAAACAGTAAAGAGCAGCAGGTCTACTGTAGACAAATTGATCAAAAGAACTGTAATAGATACTAATGGTCAGTCAAATTTGAATTTTAGTGTAAATTATTAAAGCAGCTTTTACAATTTAGCGTTTTTATTGTTTTTTTTTTTTGCAATTATTGCACTTAAGGTGTAGTGAATTTGTTTACATTCCAAATTATTCAAATTACAGTGGATTGTTTATTTTATAATTTTTGGAGTTGATATTGTTCCTGACAAATATACTTGGGTAGTTTTTGATTCCCGGTAGAGCCGTATAAGCCAATACGGCAGTATAATCTTTGTTAGTCCGTCTGTCAAAAAATACTTAATAAGTTCCTTTCAATCGTTCACCCTACAAGTCGATCGGCCCAAGCAAAGTTCCTACTGAAAAAAAGAAAGAAAGGAAATAAAAAAATATTTATTTGTCGCAAATTACAACGAGCATACAAAAACACAAACATACCTATGTAAAATTTCCAGTCACTTGTGAGGTTTAAGGGACACCCGGATGGAATGAAGTTATTTTTTATTATGTACAAAAAACCTATATACACTCAACAAAAATAATCGTCGCGACACCACACTGTTCAAACCGCACGGCTTACAACTATAGCAAAAAGTGTTACAACTTTTGGTAAAAAAAAATCCGTCTAGCCCCTTTTCGCAACGCGCGTTAAGGAACTTCTTTAAAAAAAAATTAACATTAAACATGCAAAGCTTCACAAACATTTATAAATACATATAAGGAACAAAAATAAAAAAATAGCTTGCACGTCGTGACTGCGACAGGTAGGTCACCACTCAGCATGATGGTATGGGAGCCCACAGTACAGCATGTAGATCTTCTGTGTTTTTTCACCCATTATGATGTCACACTGCAAACACTTTCGTATCTGTTGTGGACTCTGGGTACAAAACACCGTTTGGAACTTCCGCTTTGAACTTGCATTAGCTGATGAAAGCTTAAATTTTGCCTATGTTGGACCCCTTCAATTTTGTATGCCTACGGCTAAGAAAATTATTGAGCAAACAGTTTGGTTGTATTGTAGAAAATCATTCACCTATGACGAGGAATTGCGCGGTATAGATGTTGCGAGACTCTAAAAACCGACTCCTAACTACATAAGGGGCGGCTTATGATTGGCAAATGTTTGAAGTTAACTGTGACAGTTTTTTAAAGTGTTTTATCCTTACTTTAATATATAATATAATAAAAGCGAAAGTGAGTTTGTTTGTTACGTCTTCACGCCTAAATGGCCGTACCGATTTTGATAAATTTTGGTACAGAGATAGTTTGGACCCTGGAGACGGACATAGGGTAAAAAAAGTGAGATAACTTTTTTCGATCATCACGCGGGTTATAGTTAGCGTTAGCCCAAAGTAACTATGCTACGTGGACAAAGTCACGGGCGGAAGCTATAAACCTCTTTAGTTGTTTAAGATTTCAAGTTTAAATCTTTAGGATAATAATTGCACGAATCATTCAATATACCATAAGTAGCCTGAAGTTGCTGATTTATTTTGCTTTCCAGTGGCGGATCTATATAAGGGCTTTTTGGGCTGCAGCCCAGGGCCCTTTGAGGGCTAAAGGGCACCATTTAAGACAGTAGACAATTGTGAATAAAAAAAACCACACACTGTAATTTGGCAGGTATACAACTCTACCATAAGCAATCTTACCAAACACAACACTACTAAAATATTAAATATTAAACTAGAAGTGCGCTTGATGTGTCGTCGTATGTACCTACTACATCATAATCGAAAAAAGTTTTTTCACATAAGTGTAATTACTTGCTTAATTAAGCAGGCCCCCATAGTATTAGTCCAGGCCCCAACACACTCACGGTTCGCCTCTGCTGCTTTCACTGTAGCATGGTTCGGATGTCATTGTTTAATTGAACCGGTTCTCTTAATCTGAAACGTTATCGCAATTTACAATCATCATTGATTTTAAGCTTTATCCTGAATATCATAATCGTAAAGACTACCCATCATAGCCATACATTTCATCACTAAACATATCTATTCATCTAACGTCACCAGCACAACATATGGAGTATTTGCTTCCAAAACGACATAAAACTCATTGGTTTTCTTTTTTTAAAAGTTGCCCCACACTAGGAATTTCTCCTGTCAGTATCATGAGTGCGTTTACAAACATTAAAACCCGAAACAACTATCTGTAAGCCATACAAATTGTTCCATGCGGGATCCGCGACACGCAGCGCAGCAGTCGATCGCTCAGCCACTGCGCCAACCGTGTAAATTATCAATGTCAATTTGTCCAATTCGCTTTATTTTCCTTATATTATCACTCAACTTTGCATAACCAAGTTGCAAAACAGCTTGAAACCAGAGACCGTTGTCCGGAAACTACTTACAAAAGATGTTTAATACCATACCGTGTCGGTCGCCCGCATAATCAGGTCTCAGTAACGAGGTCCTACCAAAATAGAAGAATAATTCTTCCAACAGCCTTTGTATATTTCAAGCTTTCTCTACTGACGATCCGAAAGCTTTGTGAAAACTGTGAATAGACTGTCCTCACGGTGAGAATTTTAAAGCAATTGTAGAATAGATAGTCATTTGCCAGTTTTATACAAATACATAATTTTTGTTTTCTGTCTAGCTCTTTCGAAATGCTAGAATTATTTTGTGGAAAAGTTTATTTGAGTGCCGCGAAGAAATTCAAGTATTCAAACTAAAGTACAGTCGCAAACAACTGTATTTTGCAGAATTTTGTTTACCTATGTATTTACAGAGCAAGAGTCGGAATTTCCTTGTTGCTTTTCTTAAAATCCCACGGCAAATTTAATTCAGATACTGAACATTTTTATTCTAACATGTAACATGTAAAAAACTAAAACACAAAAACAAAAACTAAAACTTATGCTGGAAATGTTACGTAAAGTTCAACCATACATTCCCAAAAACATATATTTATGGTGCGAAGCGAAATGATTCCCTACTTAAGGCGCGGTAACAAGGTAATCTTTAGGTATTCGCGGAAGTGAGGCTAGCTGCCTACTGGGCATGGTCTGACACAAACACGACAGTATTGCATCGAAAGAATAGAATTAATATTTCGGTGTTTGATTTTATTTGAATATCATGTCCGCCAAAATGTAGATCATTTTGCAGTTTAAATTGAATATAAAAAAAATTCAGTTCCATGTTTGAAAAATTTTAAATATCTCTTTAGTCTATAACATTTCCTTAGTTATAGATATAAAACATAAAATGGTTGTCGCTGAAAAAATTGAGAATTTCGAGACATAAAAATTTTTTTCGTGGTCTTTTTAAACATTTTTTTTTTCGTAGTACTAGGATTTTGTTTAAGTCTTTACTCTATGTATTGAACTATACACGGTATTTTTTTTGGCTAGTGGCATATACCGATACGGCTAACTTTGCGACGAAAATCTAGACGTTTTACAAAGTGTTTGCTTTATACAGCGCCTTAAACATCCCGTGTTTTCCATTCACTTCCATATCAGTAGCCAGATATAGGTTTTACATGTTGTAAAATGTTACAGCCAATACTTATTGCGTTTTACCTTTATCGCAATGTACAACACGATTTACCCCATATAAACAGAACCCAATACGAATAAACCTAAAAAAAAAACACAACCCGGCTTTTGAATTCACTTTTCGTAAAAGCAATTTCGTTTACGGTGACATTACAGCGCTCACAAAGGTACACGAACTCGTAAACCTTATCATGAAGATAATAAATAACACTTTTCTTTAACAAATTTCAGTTTCGGAAGTTCGTGTAGATACTGACGGTGTATCTAAGAAAGTATAACTAAAGTACTGAGTCAGGGTTCCTTATCGTAAGTATTGCCGCCTCACTGACAGGGGTCTTCATAAAAATTTAATGTCTTTAATCTTTAATGCCCTTCAAAGTTTGGGCCTATGATAGCCCTAAGTTTACGAGGAACGCGTAAACTTCCGAGATGCTTACTATGTACTACTTTGTTGCAGAAATTTATGTTCCATATTAAGGTTTGTAATGACAAAGATGGCTGCCGAGATAAGTGGTGAACAAATTTGGGAGATTGTAATAAAACTAGCTGTGCCCAGCGGATTCACCCGCTGTTCAGCTCCTTTTCTGGAGAGGGCTATCAAAATAGATGTTGGCTGATTCTGAAAACTACCCTATATGCAAACAAAATTTTATACTAATCAGTAAAGCCGTTTCACAACGCACAACGCAGCACTCGCGTTACGCTCATTTGTCGAAATCACTGCGCTGTGATGATGCAACGCTTTGGCAACGCTTGTACATAGGGGTGTATAATTTTGTTGGGGACTGTATAAGTGAAACCAAAACAACAAAAAGGTTTTTATTCATGACTGACTGACGCAGTGGCTGAGAGATCGATCAACCTTATTGTATGGACAACAAAATTTACAATTATATTTTACAGGTGTTGTGATGGCCCAGAGGTTAAGCACCAGAGGTTAAGTTGTAGCTTCAAAACCGGGACATCATAGACATCGGTGAAGGAAAAGGGCTCATAATTAACTAGCTTTTGCCCGCAGCTTCGCTCGCGTTAAATTCGGGGTAACACAGTTCTCCTTTTCTTATTTGCAGGTACCTGCTACCTATAGTGTTTTCTCTAATTGTAATAGCAATGCTAAGTTTTCCCTTTTCTTCCCTCTTTCTCCCTCACTTTTTTTAAAAAAAGCCTATGTCCGTCTCCAGGGTCCCAACTATCTCTTTACCAAAATTCATCAAAATCGGTTTAGCCGTTAAGGCGTGGAGACGTAACAAACAAACTCACTTTCGCTTTTATAATATTACTAGTAAGGATATCAGTCTGAGATCGCCAGCCTGGCTTGAAGCGTGGTGATTAATGTTTGTGGATTCTCTGTTTAGGTATGAAAAAGCCTCTGCCCAGAAATGGGACAGTTAAAGGCTGGTTTTATTTATATTTAACAGAATGGTCAGCAGTAGAAAATCAACAGCAACCTTATTGGTATCAGCATAAAAAATTCTGTGGTTCTGATTGAGATGTATTTATTTATTTAAGAAAATATGTAACAACATAACATAATAATCCAAGCTTTTGCACAGTTCTAAGAAAAATATTTACCAATTTAAGTTGAACAATATTTTTGTCTGGACCTTAAAAGAGACTATGACCTCTGAGTTTATTTCGGCTGTTTCATCTCAAAGTAGTCGGGTACGAAACACCAACCTCATCTATTTACAAAAAAAAGACGTGAAAGTGTTTGTAAAAATCTACTTGCAAAATAAACATCATTTATCATTACAATAAGAAATGAATAAAATTCTTAAAAATTGCTAGAAAATTTTATCTTTCATTCATCCTCTTACACACTCTGACATACACGACATACGTCTACATACATCGAAGCAAATAATTCACACTCGGGTATCGACGTCAGTAGAACATTCAGAATTGCCAGGACGATCTAAGGGAGAGTTGTGCAGAAGGAATATCTAACAATGCAACTCCATAGGTTTGTAAAAAAACCGGCCAAGGGCTAGTCAGACTCACGCACGTTTTCCGTACAAACTTACTACATATCCAGTCATATCTTTTGACTGCGTAAAAGAGGGTTGGTTTTTCACAAAGGAACCACTTGAGTATATGGTTTTAATTTCAACTCCATATCTTTATGCGTTGCCGAGATAAAAGGTCTTGACAGACAGATAATAAATTTTATTTCAGAAAACAAGATACATAACGCAGAAAAAAAGTAGGTAAATTAGTCAGCAAAGAACACAATAAAATAAAAATCATAATAACATTAGATAATAAAATAAGAGCATACCATTAAAAACAACACAGAAGCAGATAAAATCCAAAAATAATAAATCTTAATACAAATAATATACATTAAAAAATCATTCGAAGCAGCCAACATATTGCACAGCATTTTTTATCAACCTATGCAATAAATAAAAACAATCTAAATAAAATATTTAAAAAGTACTTCCAATGAAAAGAAGTCGCAAAAAGAAACATTTTTTTATCAACTTAGACAATAAATAAAAAACTAAATATAATATTTAAAAAGTACTTCCAATGAAAAGAAGTCGCAAAAAGAAAAACAAAACCTTGGGTTTGATCCAGCGTAATGTCGATTGACTGTTTGATTCTCTACCAAACACGCTATTAGAACATTGGAATCGGGATTGAAATAACTGACCGTATTGTGTAAACGACGTTAGACAAGCCACACCTCCGTGCCCGTCGGAGTGGGGAGCGTCATGTTTTTCTTCGTTACGGAATTTCTGGATTCGGTCCCCGCGCTCAAGGCCCGCGATAGAAGCTATGCAATAGCTTAAAAATATAAGACAAATTGGCGAAAAAGTTTAAAATAAGAATTTCGAAACTATATACAGCGCCGATTTCAGCCTAGTTCTGTAATAAGCATGGTTGCGTGCCACCCAAGCATAAAGTATCGCTTAGAAATGAAAGCGTGCTTATTGTTTTAAATTGCCACCCGCCCTCAGTGTCACAGTGGGCGGAATGCGTTACTCTACTGTTATTATGGAAAAAAATCTACTTACGTACACAGTTTTTTGTACTAAAACATTTTGTAAAATTAAATGTTGCTTGTGACTTTGTTAACGCATAATAATGGCGATTAATCGTGTTTTTTTTTGTCTGAAAAGGACCTTTGTAAATTGTTTTTATTCCATGGCTGTGATAAGCCTTTTTTAAACATGCTAAATAAAACCATTGCAAATATTTCAAAAATCAGTTTATCAGGGATTTAGTATCAGGGTAGACCAGCAAAAACACTGTAGTAATGTCAATAAAATATTTCTTTTTGAGGTGAAAGCGCCATGGTAGATAGATAGATAGAATATTCTTTATTATGTACACCATACAAATAACAATAATAACATTAACAACTTATAAATAGGGTGACACAATGGGCGGTCTTATCGAAGCGATCTTTTCAAGACAACCTTTGGATGGATTTGATGGAGGAGAAACAGTACTATCCCAGTAGTACCCCATGGTACCCCACTACATCCAATTTTTCTTTTAAGATTTTTGCAGTTTGCAGGTGAGTGGTGTCAATTACGTTGTACAAACGAAACTAAAACTACACTAACATTTAGTATATTCCTGTGAAACAAGTTTAGTGTAAAGTGAAACAACTTTACCCTATAGTTTGACAGCATCAATGATAGTTTAGTTACACAATTTAGAGAAAATTACAATCTCGCTTTTCTGAAATTGTCGGTTTTCACAAAAAATGGTGGTTGTCTAGCTATATCTGACTATCTTTAATCGTGACTAAAATGGTGTGGGATAAAATTAGATGTAATTAGGAGTTTTAATAGTATACTGTTTTAGCTGTAGCATGGTACGGGTGACATAAGTTAAATGTACCATTCCTGTTCAATTTGGAACGTTATTATAGGGTGACTATTATTATTATTAAATAGGAGAATTATATTGGATTATTATAACGTGAGGCTTTACCCTCCGCCGCGGTAGACGCCCCGGGCAACGTAGATGCGGGCCTGTGGACGGTGAACAATGGGTAGCCGACTGTCCGTCCGTCTATTGACGACAGGCCGTGTCAACGCCGCGTTAGAGTTCCACGCGCGCGCGCGCCTCAAAGAGATGTCAGCAAAGCAGTGGGGCCTGCCAGGGCCACCGCCTGCCGGGGTTGCAGGTTGTTCGAAAGAGATACCGCGGCCCCGAAACGTAAAGGGCAATAGAAGGAACATGGGTGGGTTTTAGTCAGTACAAGTCTGACACTGCCCCCCGTTGCGCCCAGAGTGGGGAAGTTATTTGATGATTTCCCATCCGCAAAAAAAAGGCTTTTCCCTGAATATCGTAATCGTAAAGGAGTACTCATTTTAGCAATTATCCCAACACAAAACATGACATTAGATAAATAAAATATTAGGTCCTTACATATGAAATTGGCGTTTTGTATGGAAGGAACAAAAAGTCGAATATTTTTTAATATAATATATTTAATTAATCAAAGTATGAACCATTGTTTTCAATGCACTTTTGCCATCTTATAGGTAGTTCATTGATCCCTTTACTAAAAAACCAGTCGGACGGGAATCAATAAAATCTTTGAAGGCGATTTGGACTGCCCCATCGGAGTTGAATTTTTTCCCTTGCAAAAAGTTATCCAAATTGCGAAAAAAATGGTAATCTGTTGGAGCAAGGTCCGGGGAGTACGGAGGATGTCTAAGACATTCCAATTCAAGCTCTTCTAATTTGGTAGCCGTCTGTTGCGCAGTGTGTGGTCTGGCGTTGTCGTGAAGCAGCAGTGGCGTGGAGCGATTGACCAGCCTTGGTTGTTTAGCCGCTAGCTTTTCCATCATGGTTTGTAATTGCTGACAATAGACATCAGCTGTAATAGTCTGGCCAGATTTGAGAAAACTGTAATGAACAATACCGGCACTAGTCCACCAAACGCTTACAAGTAACTTTTTTGGGGTTAATTTTCGCTTGGGGCAGGATTTGGCTGGCTGGCCAGGATCCAACCATTGCGCTGAGCGCTTCCGATTATCGTAAAGAATCCATTTTTCATCACAGGTAATGATTCGGTTTAAAATACCTTCATTGTTGTGCCGGTTCAGTAATGTAACGCAGCAGTCGACGCGCGTTTGCCGGTTTGCTTCAGTCAATTCGTGAGGTACCCACCTTTCAAGCTTTTTAATCTTCCCAATTTGCTTCAAGTGAATTAAAACAGTTTTATCACTAACATCGAAGCCTGCAGCTAACTCGGACGTGGTTTGCGATGGGTCCGCTTCCACAATAGCCTTCAAATCTCCATTATCAACTTGGGTCTCAGGCCGTCCACGGGGCTTGTTCTGCAGGTCGAAATTTCCAGAACGAAAACGTTGGAACCAAAAACGAACTGTGTTTTCTTTTGCAACATGACCGCCATACACATCATTCACCCTTCGAGTCGTTTCCGCAGCACTAGTGCCACGGCGGAACTCGTACTCGTAAATAATGCGATATTTTAAATTTTCCATTTTGTAAAATGAGTGACGCAAACAGAAAAAACAGAAGAAAAAAAACAAATGAATGACGGTCATCGAAGCACAAATACATGAGTAAATAGCTGTACAAATTTGAATTTGGAATTCCTTACCAAAGAGGAGAAATTCGTGATTAAAGTGGCCAGTACGAAAAACGCCAATTTCATATGTAATTTATCTAATGTCACCCGTGACATGATACAGTGAAAATAGTATAGTCTAGTTAAATCCGGTGGTTTATCAGAATCGGCATCAATGTCATGAAATAACCCTCTAAGTTTATTTTAAAATCATTGAATGACTCTTTAAGAAATGGTAGCTATATAGCATTTACATTTATACTTATTCTAGCGCTTCAATCTTCAAAAAACATTATGATAATCGTATTTTCATAATGTTTTTGAAAGGTACAATCGTCAACCATATTTCCTCCTTCAAAGCCTAATCTAGGCTTCCATTGAGATAACACGACACAATTAATAACAAGAATCCAAACCAGCCCTTAATCTATAACGTTTATCCGTAAATCTGTACTAGTCACGCAATATTGAACATTATATATAGAGCATTAAAAATCAACCACCACAACTAATGTTGTCGTTTAAATATAAAAGTACAATCGCCATCTAAAGTGGAAGCGAAGGAACAAAAAGTTTAAGCCGTACAAGTAACATTTTTACGATATTTGCATACGGTTTCGTGTTGTCTGGCTGACAAAGAATGTGGCGTGCCATCTATTGTGTCCGCGACAGCTAAGTTATTATTTCAACGGTATTTTTTTTATTAGAAAAAGGAGGCGTTTACTGGAAAATAAACAGAGCTATTGACATATCGCTCTGGGCTTTGTGTCTGACCTTTACACGTGAATTTATCGTTGTACCAAAATCGAGAATTTTCATATCCATTGCATGTTTATTTCACTCCTACTCAACAATGTACAAAACAGAACAGTCAATGTATAACTAACAGTGTAGTTTAAGACAGTTTTAATTGATTTTTTTAATGTTCACGGTACGGAACAGCTCGCGTGCACGTCTAGCGTGATTTGTGCGCTTCGGAATGGCGCGTGACGTCGCTTGGGGAACTTCTCCCCACAAAAGGGGGAGGTCAACTGTTACCCCGCATACCAGCGGGTACAGTAACATGTCCGACCCCGTTTTACTATAAAACGACAGTTTTATTTCTCTCTAAGTCGAGACAAGAGCAAGAAATCAAATTTTCGTTCGTGGCTTTTTAGTGGAATTGAATGTTAGAAGTCGGTTTGTGCTTTTGGTAAAGTGTATTAGATGCTTATGAGAAACAGTGTTGTGATACTTTAGACAACATTTCCAAATTATACGTACCTAATGTAGTTTTCATTTGGTTAACATGACTATGAGCAATTTTCTTCTCAAAAAATATACTAATCAGTTTAGCTTATCACTGTTATTGTAAGCACTCGGTTCATAAATGGCTTATCATCAAAAAATACCTAAATGAAAAGTGAATATAAAAAACCTTTTAGTCTAGCTAAGCTTTAAAGTTAAAGTAAGTAATTAATTTCAAGTCAGCGCCAACCAAACAATAAGAAAATTAATAACGTAAAGCGTGGTTGATCGACGATGACAATTATATCTTTCGGCCAGCGAGACGGTTTTTTTTAAGTTCGTTTCATATACTAAAAAAAAATTACAAATCGAACTTCTCAGTAAAAGTAATGTGTGGTCATAAATAAATAAAAACATGTCAAATTGAGAAACTCCTCCTTTTTTGTTTACGTCGGATAAAAACCGTGTAGAACCGGGAACTCTGTCTTCGGCTTTCCAGATCCAGACCCGCCCAGCAGCCTTTTAAAAAGACCGTCTCTCGTCTCTCGTGGTCTCCACTCTGGGACACGTTTGTATATGTAAAAGTATGCCTACATTCAATTAGTTAATCATTGACTGACAAGAGTTATATTATGTTCGTAATTCAACATCCTTACTAATATTATAAAAGCGAAAGTGAGTTTGTTTGTTTGTTGCCTCTTCACGCCTAAATGGCTAAACCGATTTTGATGAATTTTGGTACAGAGATAGTTGGGACCATGGAGACGGACATAGGCTATTTTTTTAAAAGAGTGAAAAATGAGGGAGAAAGATGGAAAAAAAGGGAAAACTTAGCATTGCTAATACAATAAATAAGGCGCCAGGGCAAAAACTACCAGTACCAGTAGTTCCAGGAAACGGGTACTGTCTTATCCCGAATTTAACGCGGGCGAAGCCGCGGGCGAAGCCGCGGGCGAAAGCTAATTTCACATATACGCGGATATTTTTAGGTAATTTTTATTTAGATGTTTTTTTTTTATTTTGCTTGAGCATGTATAGTCTCGGTGTTTTTTACCTTTAATTTTGGTATTTTGACGTTTGCTAGCGGACATGTGGTAATTCAATGAGTTGTGTGTTTTTTTTAATTATAATGTGAATCTTGGATATTATTGTATAAAGTCTAGTTTTTCAAACTAGACAGTTGCTTTGCTGTTTATTCTGCCACTTCTTTTTCACAACTAAAATACGAGAAAGTGGCGAAGGTTGTACGTTTTGGGGGACAGTCTTGTATAATTGACCTTCAAAAAGTGAATAATGACTTTTGATCTTGAATTATTCAATCACAAAAATTGAAAGTTTCATCTAAATTTATCAAAAGGCACATCAGACTGAAACCTTAATAAAAGATACTTAGAAACGGATTATTTCTCCCCAGTCCTTCCAGCAATGTGACGTCGCGGATTTCTGAAGACAGTTGATTATCGAAACGAGTCCCATAAAGGAGAAACGCTTGGTTTTACACCGATGTACTAAAATTTTTACTAGAAGTGACACCATTGCTACTACGTACAAAATTTTTAATAGAGTAAAAGCCTGATTTCACACAGGTTCTTCAGTGAATTGGTCTTTATGTACTGACAGTTTTTTGACGCGATGTAGACAAGACATGTTCAATTATTGACACGATTATGTGCTGTGTGGACTTGCTAATGCGTGGAAATGTCATATTTAGTACTCTTTGTTAATTGTAATTTATTTTTGTCTTATATTGTGATGTAATAATTTAATTTAATAATATATTGTAGTAATTATATGGGTTTAGCATTATTTTAAATGTATTGTAACAATTTATTTAGCATTATTTTAAATGTATTGTATTGCTGCAGCCCGCAGCTGAAAATCAGCGTTGCGGCCTTGTGTTGCATCTGACATTATCCTAAGCTTCTAAGGCCCTTTTGGCATTATTTATTTTATGGTGGAGCTCCTATTTTTTTTGTTTAAATTAATGCTAAATAAAATCAATTTTCTTTCTTTCAAATATCTCACAGTAATTTAAGAGTTGATATGGACATATGATGAGGAAAATATAGTAATTTCGAGTATGAATATGGCCTATAAGAGCCTATATCTGAGTGATAATATGGCTCAAAAGGAGGATAAGAGAGGTATGGAAGAAAAATGCTGGCCCGCAGCACGTTCTCTCGATGTACAGTCGCAATTAAAATACTCCTCTTCAAGGCATACTGCACCTTACTGTACTCGGGACCCCTGTGGTTGACATATACCCAAATTCTTATATTTATATAAGTACTAACATAGGCTAAGTCATATTGTTACTAACACACTGGACCACATTGTAGTCTGTAAAATAAATAAATAATAAAAAAGACGTGCTGCGCGTTAATAAACAACCTTAAAGACATTTTCACGTGATAGGAATATGGTGCGACCATGCACCAAGATGCACCCGCTTTCACCTACCGGTTCGTAGTCCATTCGCAACGCTTCCATTCCATCTACATCGTTGTGACTTTTACAAAGCGTCCACAGAAGTAAGAGTAAAAAAGAATGAATATTACAAATGATTCAATTTGGTGAGACATTATTTTTTGTTGCTCCTTTTGATACTCGCGATTTCTTTGGACGATATCACTTATTCGTCTTTTGTGTAACGAGAGAAATCTTATTCTGCGGTATTTTAATAAGATGCCTATTTGTTTGACCTTTCTCACCTTACCGTATTGCAAATTAAGATTCTTAGAATTGTTTTTAGAATCGTGAATTAAATTCGAATGAGGATCCGGTGTATGTCTTGGATTACGTCAATGCTGCCTTCTATTTATAGCCGCGTATAAACATTGCTTTTTCATATTATATCAACACCACAATAAGGAATGGACTGGCCATATTAGTCCTAGAACTGAGGGAGGAATCGTGAATTGGCAAGCATAAGGTGGGACGCCCTCAGGATCAGAAGAGCTACGATTTTTGCAGGGTGGCTGGTAGAAACTAATTATGAGTTGCCAAGAATCGGGTTGAGTGGCGTGTTATGGAAGAGATCGATTTCCAGCAGTAGACTGCTGTATGCTGATCATAGACAATTTTGAGGTCCAGGATGACCTAGAAATAGTTCGTGAAACCACTAAGATATCCAATTTAAAATATCGTTATTAATCAACAAACATTTTATTTTGTTTTTTCGACTTAAAAACCATAACCAAGAATATCTATGCATAAACTAAAGAATATTTTTCTTTTATTTTATCCTAAAGTCTAAACCAAAGTAACATTTTTTAGTTTAAAATTGAAATACTAAACTGACTGCTAAACTCTTTTTACAAATGTAACGTAATTATTCATTACCCTTAGATAAGCTAGCAAGGAATACTAAGCAGTTAATGAAATTAGTTTCTCTTTCATTAGCAGATAGCTACCTAGCTTCATATAAAACAACCTAATACTTTTAAAATGTTCCTGACAAAAATTGCAAACAGCAAAGAATTTCTTTTTCTTTAAGGCGGACCAGATAAAACTTAAAGGATATTTTTAAATTCTCCGACGCGAAGCGATGGCAACTGAATACAGAATTTGGTAGCACTTACGAAAATCAAGTGTTTTAAATAGAGAAAATCTTTGAAGCTCTTCAAGGTTTAAAGATTTAATAATTAATTGAGATACTAAATTACCTTGGAATACAAGATTTTCTAATAATCAACTCTATGAATGGCAAAGCAGGACATGTTTTCCAAAGATTAAAACATAAATAAATATTTAAGAAATATGTAAAAATATAAATAATATGTTGAAAAATGAATAAACGGAATAATAATAAATCGTTTATTACAGAAAACAAGTTCCATAATACAGAAATAACAGTTAGAAAAAAAAGAGTATACGGTATTTTTTTTTAATTTCAGTCATATACCTCTACGCGTTCCCGAAATAGTATAGGATCTTGGCAAATATAGGATCTTCCATAAAATATCAAAGTAAAAATACAAAATCGTTCAAATAAACCTTTACTATGAAAACATCTATGATTAGAAATCTTACCAAACTTCGTCGTAGGTAGAAGTTATAAAAGTGTCATTACTATAACCGATGCCTACAAACTTTGCCTATGCCACAAACTTTATTACGGACAAATCGAATTTACCTCATTGGTCTTATGGTGTTCTGGTCCAAGGAATCAGGCAGTTTCTGGCCCGAAGCCAACATTGGAAACTACTGGTCCTTTTACATTTAATACTCTTAAGTTTGATGTAGTGTACCGCACAACTTATAAGGAAACTGAGATTAATAACGTTTATTTTGCTAAGAGGTTTAGCTCAAATTGCTTTCTGAGAAAAATGGGTTACACGATTTTTTTTTTGATGTTTAGAGCAAACGCCGTGTAACTTGTATGCTTCTATCGAAAAAAGAGTACCTAAGTATGTTTTGCCGTGGTAAGAGCTTTGCCTGAAACGTATAAGCAACTGGTTCCGTTTTTAGGCTTGGCTGTGACTGCCTGTGACACACAGACAGACAGACAGAAAGACAAACGGACAGGGCAAATCTATAAGGCATCCGTTTTGGCAACAGAATGATAAAAAAACGCATTTTTCATATTCAACAAGAACTAAATTATCTTATCAAATCACTAAACTGAACGACATCATTCATAGTAAAGATGAACGCATAGTCATCAGTTCATTCCACGTTTTCAACTGAAAAAATCTTTATATCAAAGCAAAAATAAACAACAAAAAACAATAACGTGACAGTCGTTTGACAACTTCTGCAATTCACTGCCATTGTGTTTCGCTTCCGTGTAAATAATTTTTAATTTCCTCTTATAATTTTCATTTTGTCCCTGAAGCGCTGTAAATGTCAGTGAATATAGCTTTATTTTCAACTCGGAGCATTCATGAGCAAGTTTTTATTATGCCCATGTCGTTTGTCACTCCGAGACAGAGGGAAGCGTTAATTTGACAAGGGATCTCATGCCATACTGACCCAGTTCGTACTGGATTACTTTATTCTACGTGTTGGCTTGTCACAATTTTTCGTTCGAATCGTTATAAATTATGTTAGAACCTTGTCTTGGTGTCAGTCGTTTGAGAGATAAATGCTTGAGAATTTTCAAGCATGCTTTAAAAAAAAACAAATAACTTACCCCACCTTGGGCAGAGCGGATGGGAGTGTTAGATTTGTACTGACTAAAACCCATACAAATTTCTTCTAATGCCCTTTATGTTCCGGGGCTGCGGTATCTCTTTCGTAAAACCCGCAATCGCGGCAGGTTTAATAGCATCCTGGAGTCCGGATTTGTGCCTGATACTTAAATATAACTGGCGCGATTTGGTAACACTTCTGCCGTAGCCTTGTCGAATTCATCATCATTTTCCTGCCCTTGTCCTATTCTATTTGGTGTCGGCGCAACATGTTGTCTTCTTCCATTCTCCCCTATCAGGCGTCACGTCATCATTTACTCCTTTCTCCTAATTGATTGTGAAGTTAAATTATACATTAACGTCTATAAAACATTTACTAAAATTACAAACTGTTAATAACATTGTGAATCCAAATAACTGTTTTTCTTTTTACATTTTCCATGTAGAAACAAAGTTCAAAAATAAACACTATCACAGGACCTGGCTCAGGTAGTTTGGAATGTCGTAAATATTTGAGCAAGCAATTCCCAAATCCGGAGCCGTATAAATCTGACAGATGAAAAGTTCATAACTAGGAAACTAATTGGTCCCAAATGGCCCGATAGTCATAGTGGATGACTCCTGAGGGACGAAATAAACCTGCGAATATGTAGGAATAACTCGTATTTTGTTTAAGGTAAACAAAAGTGTTAAGATTGTTTTGTTTACTTTCTATTTTTTAGGGTTCCTTACCCACGTAGGACCTCATTACAAAGACTTGACTGTCTGTCCGTCCGTCAGTCGAACTTCTATAGACACTCGAAATTACTAACTTTAGTAGGTAGCTAAAAAAAAGATGGATGGATTTTGTAAGGAATGATATGAAGGAGAAAGTAGTAAGTGATGCCGTGCCATCAGATAGGGGAGAATGGAAGAAGAAAACGTGTTGCGCCGACTCCGAATAGAATAGGACAAGAGCAGGAATATGATGAGTAGGTAGCTATGGCAAAATATTTATTTAGTTTAAAAATTTAAGTTTTTTTTTCCAGCTTTAGCAAAGTGATTTATTGTATGTTGTGTAAGAAGGAGCTCGTATCTATTAATATCTAACAGTTATTCAAGTCGATCACCGGGTTAAGCCGCCCCTGCCTTAATTGGTACGTATAGCTAACCACTATCACGTCAGGAGTTTTCTCTGGGCCTCAGAAAGCACGTTAAGCGGTTAGTCCCGACTGTCACTTGTGCATCTTTGACAATCGTTACAGGCAGTCTGTGGCCCGAAAATCTGATGACTAGCCTACAGGGTTTCAGCCACCTGCCGGGGTTGCGGGTTGTTCGAAAGAGATGCCGCGGCGTCGGAACATAAAGGGCAAAGGAACATGGGTGGGTTTTCCTCATACAAGTCTGACACTCGAATTCCGCATCGTTCAGAGCCGGGAAAGTTGTTTAATGATTTATCATCCTCAAAAAAAGGGTATCAGCCAGTAAGGGGCTCAGTATTAACTGGATTGTAGAAGTCAGGTGGTCAATTGGTCCTTTAAAACGGCTACGTCCAGTTAAAATAGTTTAAAAAAAAAGTGAGAAAAGGGGGAGAAATTTTATATAGGTTTTTTCGCAGTTTTTAAGGTAGAAAGCGATGGGTAGATACACACTCTTTGTTACCAACGAAATATATCTGCAAATCAGGAAAAGGGAACCCCGTGTTACCCCGAATTTAACGTGAGAGAAGCCGCGGGCAAAAGCTAATAAGTCGTATTATTGGGCGAACCTTCTATCATCACTTGATCAGCCAGGGCCCCCAACCCCAAAATGATATTTGAGAAAAGACTAGGCAGATGATGTTACGAAAAAAAATTGAGGAGTCTCGCATCCGGCGGGTTATTCATTCGAGTTTCTTCGTGTTCTTTATTATTAACTACATAACAACCTTGTTAAAGGTCATCATAACTTTGACATTTTGGAACATAATTTCGCGAAGATTACTTTGCTGACTTTGTGTTGTTATTCATAGTTCTGTTTATTAGCGAACTTAGTGACATTTAATTTGAAATTAAATTCTAAGCAGTTAGACTTTGTCTGTAATAATATAAATATTATTCTTAGTTCATGTATTTCGAGAGAGAGAAAAGGCTAAGTTAGTGCAGAAAATATTTACATTTACGTAATTTCTTTGACCATTGTGTGTGTATGTTATTTTTTTAAACTTTGTCCTACACTAGCAATTCCTCCTGTATCGTGGTTGCGTTTACAAACATTTAACTCACATATACAAACAGCCAGACCCAAAACAATTACCTGTAGATCATACAAATATTTATTCCGTGCGGGGATCGAACCCGCGACACGCAGCGCAGCAGTCGATCGCACAACCACTGCGCCAACCGTGTCGTCTCCTTTGTTTAGTAAACCTAAATTATTATTTTTTGTGTGAAATTAGATTACTTACTACTACTACGGAGTAACTGCACTTTATGATCTATTTAAGTATTTTACTCCTGTTTCAATTAAACCTTTTGGCTCTGTTACAAGTAAGTGACCTAGATTCACGTCCTAGATTAAAAAAATCCATTTACACAGTCTCACGAACACTTAAAATTATATAAGAACGAATTAAAAAAATGATTTAGCAGCAACTACTCTCACACACGATTCCACTAAATTGAATACAGCTGCCGTCAGGCCCATAAAATAGCATCGTCCAAACATAAGCGACAACGACCACTTTCGGATATGAAAACCAGAATATAATGACACGTCTTCCCTTACCCTAATTGGTGGAAGGAAAGCACCAGCAGTAAGATTACAGGGGTCAAATTAAATCAGTCGTGTTGTATTCAAAGAGCGAGTACGATTTTATGATCCGTGAATATCGCGCAGGCATTTCTAGATGTTCGGATCACATTTTTATTGTTATGGAAATACGAATTTCCCGTTAGTTGGAAATTTCAAAAGGGTCGATTAGGATGTCTGGTTTTGAAGGTTCCACACAATACGGGCCCCCCTTCTTATTTGTAAGATGTACCCCTCGGTTGAGTTGGGCTGCATTCCTTTCGAGGGTTACCAGAATTTTTAGCCAGAAGATTTCTTTATGATGTTGGAGTGACTTTTAAAGTTCGCGGTATTGAATTACGGTTTGTGCGCTCGATTGAATTTTTACTACGCCGTGAAAATTTTCTTTTAAACTCGCAATTTTTTATGAATGTGTTGATTTATTTAGTTACGAAAGTCAATAAATTGTCCCTTTTCAGAATTTAAATATAAAAATACTGATATTTTTGGGGCGATTCATGCAGAGTGCACTAAATGGGTTGAAGCATGTTTATAAATTCCAGTTGGTTTATAAAATTTACATAGAAAGCGTTTGATGACAGTTTTTTCTTCTCACTAAACCATTTACTTCATACATACTTAAAGGCCAGTCTTTTCCCTATATTCATCATACCTTTGTTTCTCCTTCAGTCTGAGAAAGCCCGAAGAAAAAGCAACTTAAATCATAGTTTCATATTGATCGATGAATAAAGGATTTTATGTTACGTTTATTGCATTAGTAGTAGTTAGTACTAGTTTATTTGTATAAAAAACCTCGTTTGATTCACGTGAAATTTTTTTATTGCTGTTTTTAGTTCTATAACAGCCTCGCCTAACTCGCCTAACTCCGGCGTTAAATACGCCTCGGCCGCAATGAATTACCTCACTTGAAAATGTTCTATTTCTGACCATTACACAAATGCTGACTTAAAAAAATATTACGAGCACATGTTACAGCCATTCAAAAGTCTAGGCTGAAACAAATGAAGCCAAGTTCTGCTAGTACAAACTATGAAATCGACTGACGAAATTTTATTGAATTTTCCGTCCAATATAAGAGCCAAGTCGTTATTGATGGACGTGCCGTGACACGGCATCAGCACCAAAATGGCGCTTTTTACCGAAAAGCTACGTCAAATATGAAATAAGTAAAATTCTATTTTAGATTTCTGCAATAGATACTAAAAATATTGCTTACGTTGGCTTAGAATTTAAAAAGCTTTGTTCTTTCAGATTTTAGTTTAGAAAAATGATAAAAAAAAACAATACTGCAAACTAATTATTAAGCTAGAGTATTTAGAATTAATTTGAATAAAAATCACATTTGAACTTAATTGGCCATGGGTTTTTCACATTTTTTTCTCTAGAAAAACTGTAAATAGTATGTTATGTATTATTATTTTTTATCCCAAAATAATCAAACTTGTCCATTATAATGAAGCAAACATTTTAGCTGCCCAATTGGTGATGGAATACGGAACAATGTTTCATATCAAATTTGGGACAACTTTGTATCTTTTTAGGAGGCCATATCGATCACAAGCGCAGGAAATATGAGAAAATCGCATAACTGCTGTAACATGGATTATTTGATAGATCGCATATCTTGACTAGGTTCTACTTGGTTACATGATACAAAGCGCGTCTAAAACATATATTTCAGAGAACGGATTGATTGATCGGCTGATAAAGATTTTTGTATTGAAAAGATAGGTTGAGAATTTTTTCATAAGAACTTCGGAGACAAGGTATAACATACTTGACGAATTTTGGGCGCGACGTAACACAGAAGATGTTATAGTGTACAAAGAAAGAATGAAAATTGCATTTATTCAGCATTATTAAAAAGAAACAGGAACACCTTAACATTAAACTAAATGAAATAAATAATGCCGAAAGGGCTTCAGCTTAGCAAAATGCCAGATGGCAACACAAGGCTGCCACCCGACGCTGATTTTCAGGTGCAGCCCACAACTGTGAACAAACACAGGTGTTTCCTTACACTCATACTTCTATAGGGCGGAATTCTGACTTGACCTAGGAGAACTCAGGGTTATGCCGGTTTTATGTGCTTTCCGAAGCACGAATCTCTAGGGTCTTGGGTAGATCCTAATCTAAAGCAGTCGTTCTTGCCATCAGGAGACCAACGGCGAAATAACTACGACAACCAATATTTCCTACAAGTTGGCCTTTAATCAATTTTAAATGTCTCATCAGCCTTTCTAGACCCAGTGCAGCTATGAAAGCGATAAACAGCTCCACATTACTCGCAGACCATTTACTGCATAACAAACTAGCGAACCATAACATGCACGAACCACACGCTGATTTGATCCGGAACAAATAAATCATGGTCCTAAACGAACCTTCCCTGTTTAAATATTCCGTTCCCGAGGGGCTGGCTGCAAAACAACGCACTCATGCATTTTTAGTCAGCATTGCACTAGCGGACGAACAAATATGATGGCGAATTACACTGTAATTTGATGTAGAAGTGACTGGTGATTTAATCATGCAGGTCTTTGCTGTATGCTGTAAATTTCTTTTGTTTAAAAACGTGGACAGCTCTTTCAAAGAGAGCTTATTCTTAAGTGAAAATAGAAGTAATAGACGAAGAAAATTTTAAAAATGTTGGATTACAAAAAACTTCCCAAATGAATAGATACACTAGCTGCGCCCCGCGTTTTCACTCGCATGGTGATAGAAAAAACAATAAATGTTTATGAATTGTAGCCTTTGTGTTTTTCTGATATGTACGCTATATTATTGTAAAGTTTCATTAAAACCCATTCGATAGTTTTTGCGTAAAAGAGTAAAAAACATCCATATATCTATACAAACTTTCGCATTTATAATATTAGTAGGATTACCATTACGGCCATTTTGCCAGTTATATTGAAGTTCCATGTAATAAGGGCGAAACTCTATGGATGCTACTGAGAAATTCCAGACCAAGATCCTAGAACATAAAGGGCAAAAAAAGGAACATGAGTGGATTTTAGTCAGTAAAAGTCTGACACTCCCCGCCGCTCCGTCCAGTGCGGGGGAAGTTATTTAATGACTAGTTTGATATGACGTTCAAAAACTCAGGTTGTTGAATTATTAAAAGAGAAGGTGAAAATAGCGTAGGAAGTGTGTGACATGTATCGGTAAAATATTAACTAAAAAAAATATTCAAAAGTATTTTATGCGCTTTCAATCACGTGGAGTTATCCACCTTCTACAATACTTAGGTATTTATTTCTTAACTCCGCTTTAACTAGGTACAGGCAGTAAATACTTGACTCAATATTATCCAGACTATTTCGTACAAACGCTAAATACGTGATTTATGAAAGAGACTTGTTGAAACACTTAAGTAACGGTTCAAATCTCGCGGAAAAGCAAGATGAATGTGTGCTGCACATTTGATGCCTGAAAATGTGAGACGACGAATGTGTCGACGACGAATAGTTTTTGGGGTTCCTTATTTACAATTTGTGGGATAAAATCCTTTGAGAATAAGATCCAAGATATTTTAAAATACTGGCGCATAGATTACAAAATAATCTTAGAGACAAAACTTCAACATTTCCTTCCAAACAAGAATTGAAAAATGTGCAAGGAAGAACCGCCTATAATGACAAAATATTGTTGTACGTAAAATAGATATAAACCGTCAAATTGAAGTAGTTTAATAATATGATGTACACACGACTGCAGGTCAACCTGATATAAACTATTATTACCTGATCTCTCTACTACGGATCGCACAACGTAGTAGAGAGATCAGGTTAAAATGGTTTTGTATAGGTTGATGAGCCGTCGTGTGTACTTACCAGATAAAAGTCCAAAAAGCACATAATAAGTGAACTACAAAAAACACCAGCAGCCCACGGTTTCACCTGCATAGACCGACACAACAAGTATAAAATCCAGGGTATAAGTTTCACCCAAACCCGTTAAGCCGTTTGAGCGTGAAGGAGTAACAAACATACACACACTTACAAACTATCGCCTGTATAATAATTATTAGTGTGATTTACTGTTTTGGTAAAGTTTTACGTATTGATTGGTACAAATTGAGGTTTTTTTTAACGTATGATATAAAAAATCAAGATACTGAACCCATGAAACAGGTAAGACATTATTCCGACAGTTTTTAAATTTCACAAGTTCTCAGGCATGCAAATTACGAGAACATACTTTAGAGACGGTATTTTCGAAATGAAAAATGAACTAAGTTGTGTTTTCTTTTGCTCTGGAGCAAGCGTATTGCTGCACTTAAAATGCATCAAATAGGATTGAGTGCAGGAATTCAGGAGAAAACAAAAATGTTAGTTATTTTTAAAGCAAAAGCTTTTAAAAACTATTTCAAAAAAGGCGTTTTAAATCTTATATCCCTAGATTTGTGCTTTTAAGCTTATTTTGATTTAACAACGACGATTTTTAGAGGCATTTAAGTCTAAACAACAACAAAAATTATCATTGTTAAGACTGCTTAGAAAACCGTTTAAAATGATCATCATAAAAATCACCCACTGATACCTTTGGTTTTTATCATTACAACGGTTTTGTGGAAAAGTGACAGGAAATTTTGGACGAGAGAAATTTCCTGTCACTTTTGTGTTGTTTCATTGAGGATTCTTAAGGATTTTCAACATACCTATATATAGGAATATTCAACTAATAAAACCAACCATCCAACCCAAAAATGTAGAATTATTAACATTTTTGGGATTGATACAGAAAACGGTACTTCTGGACACGCCCTGTATCGTTAGGAGGTTCCTCTCTCTGGAGCACTGACGGCCAGTGGCTTGGACCCTGTTCCCAATACCGATACCTACCGGGCTACCATTATTATATTTTTAATTTTTTTTTTTAACTTTGTAAAAATATGTACAAAACTGAATAAACCAGAGTTTTTTATATATTTTCCCAAGTCGCGAGTTAATAGGCTTTTTTTACTTTATTTTTTTATTTTTTAGCTCTTTCCATCGCCGACGTCATGACTGTCTTCAAGTTAATATTGAGGTCAAGAGTAGGCCTATAAAATATAGCTTGAGCGAATACTATTTTTGTATGATACCTTAATCGCTATTGTTGATAAGTAGGCTACACTTTGTCTGAGCCCTCTGATCTTGGCTTCTCTCTGGATCTTGAATGGATCTTTAAATAACTTCCCCCGCTCTAGGTGAAGCGAAGGGGTGTTTCAGACTTTTCCTGACTAAAACCCACCCCTGTTCCTTCTTTTGCTGTTTATGTTCCGGGGCCGCGATATCTCTTTCGAACAACCCGCAATCCCGGCAGACGGTGGCCCTGGCAGGACACTCTGCTTTGTTGACATGAATTACAGCCGAATGTTGCGGTTATAACTCATAACGTAAATCTATCTACTACCCACCGTCTAGCCAGAAATTGCAAATAAAAGTAACGCTAACTAGTTAGTCCTCACAAAACCGAGACTGAACCAAATTCGAGGAATCCCGGGATGAAAGTATTAACTTTAATACAAACAAACTGCTCTATATTATTATGTATCCTATTATCATTCGTTACATTCAGATTACGAGTGCTATGAACTGCGGTATATAATACAAACAGCCATTAGGAGAGACTAACCAACTCAAATAACGGCCCATTTGTATGTAAATTTAGCAGTACAAAGATAATTTAAGGGATTTTAGTTCTTAAGATCTATTTAAGGTCATAGGTAGGATAAGAAGGGTGGGATATAAATTGGGTAAGTTTGAAATGTCAGATATTTTGAGAAGGCAATTTATGAAAGAAGACGTAGGAGGATTAATATTGGTTTAGATTGTTTGGTTAGGTTTATCTATTGTTATAGGTTCTCACGAAAGAGATGATGGTACGAATTTTATGTTTTCCTTAAGTGTTAGTTATAAGCATAAAATTGTGACCTATGACAAGAATAGAATGCGTGTCGCGGGTTCGATTCTCGCACGGAACAAATATTTGTATGACCTGCAGATAGTTGTTTCGGGTCTGGCTGTTTGTGAATGTGAGTTTAAATGTTTGTAAACGCACCCACGATACAGGAGAAATTCCTAGTGTGGGCCAACGTTTAATAAAAAAGAAAGAAGAAGAAAAAGAAGGAGGCCTTTGCCCAGCACTAGGATAATATGGGCTAGCGGTAAAAGTATAATGTAGATAGGAACGTTAGTCAGGCGATTTCGGTGTAATATTATTCATTTACTATATTCATGAGTATTTATGTGAATGTACTTAGAAATAATCGTAACACACTGGCCTCACAAGAACTTTTTATAGTTTACTAGCTGTTGCCCGCGGCTTCGCTCGTGTTAAATTCGGGGTAACACAGTTCTCCTTTCCTGATTTACAGGTACCTGCTAACTGTAGTGTTTGCCCTTGCGCCTTATTTATTGTAATATTAATGCTAAGTTTTCTCTTTTCTTCCCTCTTTCTCCCTCATATCTCAATCTTTTTTAAAAAAAATAGCATATGTCCGTCTCCAGGGCCCCAACTATCTCTGTACCATATTTCATCAAAATTTGTTTTGCTATTCAGGCGTGAAGACGTCCCAAACAAACTCACTTTCGCTCTTATAATATTAGTAAGGATTATGTCTTATGATTATATTTCAAACGAATGTCAAGCAATTATTTTCCTGTAAAAAAAACTGCAAACATGCACCAATTTAAAGACTTATTTTGACTTCTTGACTACTGCTTAACGCTATGATTATTTACAAAAAAAAAACCATGATCAAATTCATCGAGACCGCTGATTAAATAGATCAATCAAGAAAAAACCTAATAACGCTAGACTCGATATTCGATACAATAAAAACGTTCCATGTGCAACCGATGAATATGATCTCACAAAATAAATAAATACAGTAGTCCAACAACAATAAAAACAGGCGCACGCTGGCGTAGACACGTACGTATTAAATTACCAACATAACTTGAGACATGAGAGTGGCGTTGCTTGCTAAGAAAAATGTCATTCAATTTTAAAAATCAGTGCATTTAAACGTAGTTCCAAATTTAACCGCGTCTCAAGTAATTTTGGTGAAGAAGACGATGTCAAATAATTATGTAAATGACAGACGAAAGTACGTTTGCTCTTGTTGTACTGACATGAGTCGTATCTACTGTGCGTATGTTGTCGATATTTCAATGATGCCAACCTTCTACACCCATCTTCTTTGTGATTAAAGTCAATAACAAAACAAGCCCTAACAACAAAAAACACAACCAATCAAAACATAATGAGCTCAACTCAGATATAATCAAGGGAAAAAATCCAATGTTTAACAAACAGGCATTTAGAGCTAAACAAGTTTCAACATGTCATCAATCATAAGGTGGATTGACGGACGGTGTTAAGTATGACAGTAATGAAATTTTACGCCCGCATCATTGCATTTGCTTCGGTAATTATATGTTAAACTGGACGGGTTATAAGCCAGATTTTTTTTATTGATACTGTTGTGGAATGTCGTTAAGAAAATTGGTTGGCGCCTTGTTTTATTTTTTTGGTGTATTGGTGCATGTTACGTTAATTTGTTGTTGCACAATAAAATATGTTTTTTTTCTAATGGGTTTTTATTAAGTATTTCCTTTTGCTCTGGTTATATTTTACCTCACATCATGACAGTAACAATCATCTGTTTAGAATAATCGTATTATATACAGAGTGGTATTTTGTAATGCCACCTAAAGGGGAAGTACCCTTAATACTTAAGATAGAAATCTTTTCGAAGAAGAAGCGAATTTTTAAAAATCTTTTAATGCCGCTTTCTTTCTTTTCAAATATAAAGGAAAGTTTTATTTGAGTAAAATTCTCTATCTAAAGTATTAAGAGTACTTCCCCTTCAGGTGGCATTACAAAATTCCACCCTGTATTTCCAAATTTTGTGATTACCTATGACATAATTTTAAATTATATACATATTTTTTAGTTCCTGTTATTATATCTGCATTTACGTCTGCTGCGTTGTACATGTTTTCTCATATAAATAAATTAAGTCAGACCGAGAGACTGACCAAAGTCCGCCAAAATACAAACCAAAAATAAAACCATCAAAAATTATACTGACTTCTCACAAAGTCACGCCATTCCTTAAAAGCAATCTTATATACCTTAAACCGTAATCCAATCGTCAATCACAATTGTCAAATTATAATTTACACCAGTCCAGCCCTTAAATGCAGGCTCCATTTCTTTTGACTGAAACCAGGCCGAGCTAATAAGACACGTATTAAAAAGCTCTTAAATCGAAACGGCATAACACAGAAGCAACAAAAACTGACATCGAAATGTGGATACGAATAAAGAAGACGCTCTGTGACAGTCGGAGATTCCAAGATATCAAAATACAAAGATAAATGTGCAGCCGACAAACTAACAGATAAAGGGAATGTAAGTCTTGGAGCTCAGGCATAAAGGTGAATGTTGTAGATGATTTGGTAGTTGCGGATGAAATTTGAACTCGATGTCTTTAGGTGTAAATTATTCAAACGCGGCTCATCCAACGACGCTTGGCTGATTCTACTTTTTTACCGCCGTAAGCCCGTCTTTAAACATAAACGAAGGAATTATTTAGAGAGCCCGGATCAAGAATTAAACCACAAGGTGTCACTGTTGAATGCTGATTACGACCCAAATCAAGGTTCTGGGAAAATTTTAAGTGGCAGTATCGGGGAACTCCGTCTTTGTTGTGAATTATAAAACGCGCAAAAAATAAGAATTTAGATAAATATATTTTTTTAAATCATTATGTGATATTATACTTTCCAAATCCCTGAGAAAATCAATAGAATTTCTTATTTTAAATATTAAAATTATTTTATTATGTACTTTTTTGTATACCAAACAAATTACTCATATTAAAATATAGAACTTTTAAATATGGGGACACAATGGTCTTATCACTAAAAGCTATCTTCATATACAAATCAAAGGCCAAAACATAATTTTAATTTAAATATATAAGTTAGTTCATTAAAGTTATTTTAATTTATTTTTGTAAAGGATTTTGTTAAGCAACAGGAATTGGATTATTTGTTTTAGTACTGGTACTATATACCATTATAGTTTCATGACTGGACCACTGCAGGGCAAAGACATTTTCTCATACAGATAAAGGGCAAAAACACTAGTAATTTCAACGATAGTTTCTATGTTCGTACTCTACAAATTTACTGTTGAATTCTCGCTTTGAAAGATACTATTTGTCGACTGCAAATTCTAACCCGCATGAGCCAAGAAACATAGTTTTAAGCTCAAAATGAGATTGGAATTGTTGCGAACTTCATGAGCATGCCAAATGCTTTAGAGCTTTATCACTCGCTGTTCTAATTTAGTTACCTACTCGTATTTTATTACTTTGAGAAAGTGTGTTTATTTGTACCAACATAGAATAGAATAGAAAACACTTTATTGTACACCAAAAACATAACTGTTTTACATAATTGTTTTTAATTCTATGGTTACAATGGCGGTCAACATAATAAGTTTGTTTTAAATAAGATATGTACTTCCGGAATTTACACTAAATTGTTAAGAGAATTCAATCTTTCTGTAGTCTTCATTTCAGTGTCTTTAGACTTTCTTTGGCATAGTGACTAAAGGCTCAATTGAGAATTACTACATATCAAGAACGTAGGAAACAATAACTTCGGTATTATCTGCCTAGACGTTTTCAAACTATGTTGAGGTCGACTTACAGTCCACCAAATGCATCTAAATACTAGTATCCTATCTGACCTCCACAACCCAGTTAGTACTGGGTAATACGATACCCCTCAGTAAGACCTGTTGTCAGAGTTTCGACTTTCTGTAACAACTGTCAAAGATGTACAATTTACATCCATGACCAACGAATTAACGTGGTTTTCGAATTATGAAGGAAACTCGGTGTGTATACGTCAGTCACCCATCCACGGACTAACCTTAGCAAGCGCGACTTAACCTGAAGATCAACCCTACTGGCTGTTATTATTTATTTATAGAAAAATAAAAACAGCCAGCTCCAGATTCCCCGACTAATAACTGAAAACAATTTTTGTAGCTGTCGTGAACTCAGTACGGGGTTAAAATGGTGTCGGTAATTATACGAAACGTCAATAATAGTATACAATTAAAGCACCGGCGGGCGTCCAGAAATAGTGAAATTTACAAGAGGAATTATGTATAATGTGTTGACAGTTGTAAGGTCTATTTTGTGCTATTATGCCATTATTATTTGAGTGAAAAACAGGCCAAGATATTGATGCAAATGGACAAGCATCAGAAAATAAGGATCGGTGGTTGATATGTAGGTGAGAAATACTTTTTTTAAGAATTACCTGTATAGTTTCTGAAATCAAATATATAGAAGTTTTTCCAAGCAAAAACTACATACTAATAGATGAAATTTTACGATAAGATTGTGGATGCTTTCCAATCACAATTTTATGTTATAAAACTTTTTTTTATATAAAAAAAACGTTTCCCCAACTAGGAATTTCTCCTGTATCGTGGGTGCGTTTACAAGCATTTAAATTCACATACACAAACAGCCAGACCCGAAACAACTACCTGTAAGCCATACAAATATTTGTTCCGTGCGGGAATCGAACCCGCGACACGCAGCGCAGCAGTTAATCGCTAAGCCACTGCGCCAACCGTGCCGTTAAACTTAAGCGTTAGCTTGTTTTTACCAGAAAATAACTGACTTTTATGTCCGCAAAATAGTGGATTAACTTTAATACCGATATACCGTACCATAGCCACCTCAGGTTGCAACATTATCAAACGGAGCACACCGTATGGGGATCAGAAACCATGTAGGGACTAACGTGTATGGCGACATTCCACTGCAAGCATAACAAGGCGTGAGCTAAGCCAAAACAAATGCCTGTCTTCATTTATTCAAATATAGAACGTTGGAAGAAATTTAAAATTTTCGAAAAATACATTATGTTGAAATTCTTTGCTGTCCGATTTTCATTTGTTTATTTACTAATTTGTCATCTTTGTGGGAAATGGGTCATTGTCAGCAATATGCATAATTCGTTTTGTATTTGTTTGTTATATTGATGGCAATGTATTTTAATAGCAGAGCAAATTTCTAAGATTTGGTTGGTTGGAGTTGGATTTAGGTTTATTGTTTACGCCAGGACCAAGTGAAGGAATAAAATTGTAACAAAGCTTTACGTAGGAGAGCCTCACTCAATAGGATAGTTTCCTAAAAAATATATTAGTCCGTCTTTTAAAATTACGTGTGACGTCACACGTAACTAGAATGGGCTATATATTTGTAATTTTTGTCTAATTTACAAATAGAAAAATACGTGTCCCCTATTTTTGAATAATCTAAATGGAGGACTAAATAGAAGGTAATTACTTTGACCCTGGAAACTACCCTATTGTAAATTACTACTCTTCTTGTCATCTGCATCACTGATTCCGATATAGCCGAAGATTTGTAATTGTAATTCACTGCAATCATCGTTATATTTAAAACAAAAGCCAAAACATTGACCACCGTAGATAGAGAATCAAACTATCTTTGTAGCGTACAAATTGACACAAAACTCCTACACAATCAATAAATTAATAAGTAAGCACTGGCTGGATAGAAACAAAATTTACGAGACACCATGCCATTAATCGCCTCGCTTCCAATGTAGGACGAGCCTCTAGGTGCACATCGTGACCGCTTGGCCATTCGCTGCGCACAAATCGCGGCCATGTCGCGAGTAGTTTATAGTACTGCCGGCGGCATCTCACCATGCCCCTGTACATACACGCCTTCCTTCGTGGACACCATTTTCGGTATTAAGGTTATATAGAGACTGATATAAAGCGTCACTTTCTTGTTATAGAGCGAAGATATCTGCGCTGATAGCTGTGACGTGCGTGTGGTCGTCGATCGATGGTTGTACCAGAAATGGTACGATGAACGGTGCAAATACTTTGTTAAGATTCTTTGAAATCAATGGCTTCTAAACTATTTTTATTTCCACTACATAAAAGACAATTTATCGGAGAGAACCCGTACTTTGATCAATCTGTGTTTGATGAAACTAGGAACACATGAAAAATGCAATACAAATTACACTGTTTCTATGTTCCATTCGCCCTCGTAGAAATAAACTCTGCCGTGAATAGCAATTTGAAAAATTCCTGCGTTGTGCATATTAAAACATTTCATTCGCCGTTTCAGTAGTTGCTCCGCGGGGCGTGCACAACTCTGCAGGAGTTCGGTTGAGTGCGCACTACAAAGGTCGAATGTGATGTGTTTTCCTTTTATTTATGTGAACCTGGTGCACTGGGCCACGTCACTAATACATAACGTTCGCACAAAATAAGGCCTTTGAGTGAAGTGGTAGAGTTCACTTTGCAATAACGACAGAAAAATATATGTGGGGTTGTGATTAGCTAAGTGTGATGGAAATTGCGTGTTGTGTTTATGAGTGAATGTTTCGTATAAAAGGTTATATTAATTCATGAACATATATTTTGATTTGGTGTCTGGTCTGGTATCGTAATGAAGATGATAATAGTCTTAGTTAGGAGAAATAAAACTCAAATCTCCTAAAATATATACTACATAACCTAACTTGCTAAGTGAAACTTCACAAGAATTCACATCAAACTATCGTCAAGAGGAACTTGCAACAAAAACTCCTAAACAAACAAAACGAGTTAACACTTTCCATCTACCCTCGCAATATTTCTCCCATTCTCTATCTAAAAAATCCAATTTCGCATCCGTCGACAACACGTGACGCCGAAAAAACGCCGCGTCTGACAAAGCCGTCATAAAGTCCCCAAGTAATTCATAAAGTGAGAAAGTGCCATTCCTCGCTCACCCAGACGATTCGTCGCACGGCTCAGGACTGAGACCTATTAATTTTTACGATCCATTTAATTCTTTAACCTGGCGGAATCAATTTATAACAGTTTTATCGCCAGAGATTTAACGTGTGTTGTAAAGCTTCTGTCGGTCTCTTGATTCAGTATTGCATCGCAAGCACGCTATTCAAGTACCGAGTGAGAACTACTAATTGGATTTTCTACTTCATTTTGTATAGATAAAATGTGTGGCCATTGTAGGGTTAGCATCTGGTATTTCTTAGTGAAAGATTTCGCTACGCAATGTTTCAATTCATTAAGGGGAAATTAATGATAAAAGCTTCCCAATAATTTTATTCGATTTGCATCTCAGAATGAACACAAAGTATCTATTGACTGTTCACATTTTCAATTTGTACGATGTCGACTGAAAATGACTCTTATATACAAACAATAGAATGATCTTTTTGGTATGCCAATGATGGAGCTTTGACAACAAGATTATCTTTGTTCACAATTCTTAACCTACATCATTTTAATGAAAACATTTTCGTATTACATTTTCCTACAGTAGACCAGATCAAATCCTCAGTGAACAAACACAGAGGAACTCTTAAACATTGGATATGAACACAAGGTCAAATAACAAAGAAAAGTTACCTCATTTATGTCACAACCCCTTTCAACATGAATACGCTGATTAAATTACATACAAAGAAGAACTTGAGCGACGTAGCGACCTCAAAAGAGCCTTGAAATTTCGTAACGAGATTAAAATCCGGGGGAAAACTAGGACAAATAGCACAATACGTAGTGAAAGTAAATGTTTGAATGATAAAATGGTTGAAAGAAAATCGAGAACAGACAAAAACACATTTTGTCCATTAAAGGTGGATTTTGGACTTTTCTATTCTTACAATAATTGAACTATGATTTATAGTCCGTTGTTTTTGGTTTAGTTGTCATCGCGTGGACATGATGTAGTAAGAACTATTTTAAAGCCAAATATAAGTTTACATTGTCGGCACTTTTTTTTACGGATGCGAAATTATCAAACAACTCTACCCCCCGGTCTGGGTGGAGCGAGAAGGAGTGTCAGACTTTTACTTACTACCTATGTTCCTTATTTTGCTTTTTATGTTCCGGGGCCGCGGTATCTCTTTCGAACAACCCGCAACCCCGGCACGCGGTGATCCTGGCACAGCCTGTCATCACTAGACGGACGGACGGTGAGCTACCCATTGCTCATCGTCCACATAACCGCATCTACGGTAGCTGGGAGTCGTCTCATAGTACCCGCCTCCCGGAGTGTCTCACGCGGAGGCTCGACATTGTTGGCGCTTAAATTGAATTTACAGTCACCCAAAACTTATCAACCTCCTCTCAATTTTGACTTCTGTTTTAACCAAACCTTAAAGTAACGTATGCTCGCTGAATTTTTTAATACCCTTGAGACACAGCAAAATACCGCTAACAACCCAGTTATCGACATTTCAGTAAACACAACGATGGGCCAGGCGTGCGTTCCAATCGTAAATCAATGAGACTGCAGCCGTTTTGCATACTCAGCCATTAGCACAAACCACTGCGCGCGGGCCGCTGTTTTATAAGCGGATTACTGCGGTAAATAAAATATAAATAGAAATGTGTTTACTTTTAAATACATTCATGTACTACCAAACATATGTTGTACTTAGCAGTCATTATCTGCCTAGCCTTTTTCCAACTATGTTGGGGTCGGCTTCCAGTCTAACCGGATGCAACTGAATATCAGTATTTTACATGGAGCCACTGCCTATCTGACCTCCACAACCCTGTTAGTACTGGGTAATGCGATACCCCTTGGTAAGATTACACCGAGTTATTTCCGTCGCGATTTTAATTAAAAATTCAAGTGTTAAAGGTTTTGTGGTATTTAGAACTATTATCATTTAAATTTACTTAAAATCGATCTTCAAATTACATGCTGAGAGGTCCATTCAGAACAAATTAGAATTTCTGTTAACCAATGATTCGAATTATACAAAATAGTAGTGGTCTACATTGTAGACTCTACGATAATGCAAATGCGTTTGAATTATATTAAATTCAATTTAGTTTTGGACAGAGTTGGTATTGGAATGAAAACGATTCCACAATTTGACCGAGTTGGCGCAGTGGCTGAGCAATCGACTGCTGCACTGCGTGTTGCGGGTTCGATCCCCGCACGGAACAAATGTTTTCATGACCTACAGATAGTTGTTTCATGTCTGGCTGCGTGTATGTGAGTTTAAATGTTTGTAAGTAGTATATTTGATGGGAGCAACGTTTTTTTTTAAATAAAATAATGTTTAAGGCAATAGGCTCGTCGGGAACAGAGTCCATGCTACTGGCAGTCAGGGCTCCAGAAATAGGAACTTCCTAACGATACGAGCCGTGTCCAGGAGTATCGTTTTCTTTTTGAAACCCATCATCCAGCTATGTAACGACAGCCTCCGCAGGTGTTGGTCGAGGCTCGTGCAAATTAAGCCATTGGCTGTAACGACTATCGGCACAATGAAAACAATATGTGGGATGTGGCATGTCAATATGATTGATTTCTTTATCTTTCTCGGGTTATTATTTTATTTACCTGGTAAAACTCCAAACCCATCATATGTAAGCTGCACGAAGGTTCTTGTCTACCAACCTGATTGACTATGATACAGGCGTTTCAACGTAACCATTCACAACAAATACAGTTTGTTGTAAATGGGATAGTTTCCCAAAAAAAAAAATTGTTCGTCTTTTAGATTATTCAAAAATAAGGGACAAGTTTTTTTTTATTTATAAATTAGACCATTAATGACACAGATATAGCCCAGTAAAGTTACTTGTGACGTCACGCGTTGCTGCATTTCTTTCGCAACGAGTGATGTCCCTTATTTTGAATGCCTTATCTAAAAGACGGACTAAATAGAATGTATTTCCTTTGACCCTGGAAACTCTAACAACTATAACAGCCTGATTGGATTGATCATGATTGATGTATAAACCTTTTACGAACAAATAAACGAAGCGACACGATTCAACATTTGATTTTCATGTCGATCGTGGAACTCTTTAAATTGGTGTCATTCGCGCGTGACTGCTATTTTGATACAAACTAGATTTTAACAACCGCTTCGTGATTTGTTTTGCGGGACTTTTTTCAATGAGTTTGGTTAACATTTGTTACTCTTTTTATTATATTCATGTAGGTAATTGAAGCCCAATTCAAGAACACTTTATTAAAGTATCTATAACCCTAAAAAACCAACTCTCCTACTAACATATTAAATAATATTATAAATGCAAATGTTTGTGAGGATGGATGGATGTATGGATGTTTGTTACTCTTTCACGTCAAAGCGGCTGAACGGATATTGATGAAATTTGGCACAGAGTTAGTTTATAGTCTGGAATAACACAAAGGATACTTTTTTTTCGATCATCACGTGGGCGAACCGGCGGGCGTCATCTAGTATATATTTTTATTTTATTTTATAAATGCGAGAGTTTGTAAGCATTAATTGATGTTTGTTACTCTTTTATGCAAAAACCGCTGAATGGATTTAGATAAAATTTGGCATACTTACAATTTATAACCAGGATTAATACATAGAATACTTTTTATCATGATAATACACTTCCGGGGAACAATTACATGCGGACAAAGCGGCAGGCATAAGCTAATGATAAATACACACATCAAAAGTATCTAGGGATCAACATATATTTTTGCAATAACTTTTCTCCTGATTGATATTAATTAAAATTTTCTTTAAGGATTCATCAAATAAAGTGTTTTCGTTTGTCACAGTAACGATAAACCAAGTCACCTTTGCATTAATAAAGAAATTTGCCATTTTCCTAATAAAGGGATTTTTGACATTTGAACCACTAACATTAAAGTTCGAAAAAAAGACTGAAATAACAGTTTTCTTTAAAATTTTATTGGGTAACTTAAACAATTAATAATCCGTGTTTCTACCGCGAACACTAACAACACAAGAACATCGGTTTGGCATACTCAAAATGAGTTCATCCAAATCACGCTGTGGAATGGCCGCCCATGTTCGTTGCAACAACAAAAAAAGGTCTTCTTGCGACTGGATACCCTCCATATTCGGCAGAGCTCTTCTCTGTAGCATATCCCATGCATGCTCAATCAGGTTCAAGTCTGGCGACTGAGCAGGCCAGGGCAGGACATTGTTGTTAGCTGCGGCGAGAGTCTGTCTTACAACTCTTGCGGTGTGCGGTCGTGCATTATCATGCATTAACTGAAATAAGGGACCGATTTGCACTTGTAGAGGAACGATGACGTCTGATACAATCGTCTCAGCATAAATTTGAGCGTTGCCTCTGATCCAAATCAACTCAGTTCTTCCGCCGATCCAAATACCCGCCCATACCATGATGGTTCCACCACTATAAGGATGGACTTCCTGGCAGGATTTTAATCGCTGTTGGCGTCCAGGGGTTCTCCAGTGTCGTATACGTCTTGTATCCGGTCTCATACCAAAACGAGACTCATCAGAAAAGCACACGAAACGCCATTGTTCTTCTGCCCAATTTCTGTGTTCAAGAGCCCATTGATATCGAATCCTACGATTGTGCATTGCTATAGGTGGTACCCGTAGCGGTCTTCGGGAATGAAGGTTCACTTCATGCAAGCGGTTTCTGACTGTTTGGTCGCTAATTAAGTTCCCTGAAGAGTGATGAAGCCTCACGGCTAACATCATGGCGGTTATTGTTGGAGCTCTTCGAGTTAAGATTTGAATGTATCGGTCTTGTCTCCGTGTGGTGCAGCGATACCGTCCTCCATGGCGCTCAGCCACGGTACCAGTGCTTCGGTAACGTGTCCAAAGTCGACTGATAACACTCTGACTTGTATTCAGAGCTAAAGCTACAGTACGTTGCCGGGAACCAGCTTCTATCATTCCCACGGCTCTGAGCATTTCTTCCCTGCTTAAATGACGTCGCCGCTCCATAATAACGTTGGTTTTAATCAGTAGTAGGGAAACAGTAGCACTAATAATGTCTTCAATGCGTTGTATGTTTTTATAGGGAAAATATTGACAGCTTATTTTCATCTTTTACTCGAATTTGATTGAGAGTTCCTGATTCAAATTATGAAATGCACCAAAAAGGATCCATATAAATTTATAAAATCATAAATTTATTACAAAGCCACATCTCAATCTCAAGAAATCCGCATAAAAATGCTTGATCCCTAGACACTTTTGATTTTTTGATGTGTGTATTTTTTTCAACTATTTTATAGTGACTCTGGGAAATATAATGAAGTTTTGAAGGGATATATGAGTCCTGTTTAACCAGTCCAGGAAACCCAACGATATTTCGTATAGCACATAAAACATGCTACCAACCAGATAAAAATACGGCTTCATTTTGAGCCGTTTCCAAGATCATAGATAACTGTGAATTAATACTGACCATTTCTCAACAGTGTCCTACAGCCTGAATGTTAAATCGAATAGAAAATTTAGAATCAGTTAGATCTTACTGCTAAAGACGTGAAATATTGGCTTGAGACGTTTGAAATCTTATACATTTACTTAAGTTGTCCGTAGATTTTAACGTAATTATTCATGGAACTTGAGGCCCTAGTACGAGGGCACGGTGTTAAGAACCCGTTGATTTTAAAATTAAATACATGTGGCACTCGGGGACTGCCGCGGTAAAGCTATTGCATAGCATTTTTTATCAACTTATGCAATAAATAAAAACAATCTAAATAAAATATTTAAAAAGTACTTCCAATGAAAAGAAGTCGCAAAAAGAAACATTTTTTTATCAACTTAGACAATAAATAAAAAAATAAATATAACATTTAAAAAGTACTTCCAATGAAAAAAAGTCGCAAACAGAAAAACAAGACCTTGGGTTTGATCCAGCGTAATGTCGATTGACTATCCGATTCTCTACCAAACACGCTATTATAACATTAGAATCGGTATTGAAATAACTGACCGTATTGTGTAAACGACGTTAGACAATGCACGGCCTTCAAGCCACACCTCCGTGCCCGTCGGAGTGGGAAGCGTCAGGTTTTTACGGAATTTCTGGATTCGGTCCCCGCGCTCAAGGCCCGCGATAGAAGCTATGCAATAGCTTAAAACTAACATGTAATATTTTCACTGGACTTGACAGACAGGCGAACAACAAAGTGATACAATATAAGTGTTCGGTTTTTTTTCCTTTTGATGTATGGAACCCTAACGTATTGACTGTAAATTTACCCCGTGCACTCGTGCTAAGGCTTTTAAAATTCTATCTATAAATGTATTGGTAGAAATTCAATTAAAATCCTCATTAAATCCAAAACAAACAAACATTAGCATCGCAAAATCAACGTCATTAACAGACAACTCTTAAATACTTGTTCATCAAATAAAGCAAACCCATAACACGCATACTAATCAAAACTGATCGGTTGAATCAGCGAGTTTGCAGTGCATGCATTGAAATCATAAATCAATTGGATAGCCTATTACTTTGTGTGTTCAGCCATTAGCTAGCTTCCATGTCGATGTAAGTGCAGCCCCTAACTTGGAAACTGATGATATTGTGAACTTAGCCGGAATAGTGCTGCGAAATTGAGCGTTGCAATTAGATATAAGTAATTCGAAACACGGTGTTTATTATTCGAAGCGGAGAAAATACACTGTTAAATAATAATTACCACATTTTACCAGGATTCTCCAGTAATTTATTAACTACTAGCTTTTGCCCGCGGCTTCGCTCGCGTTAAATTAGGGGTAACACAGTTCCCCTTTCCTGATTTGCAGGTACCTGCCACCTGTAGTTTATGCCCTTGCGCCTTATTTATTGTAATAGCAAAGCTAAGTTTTCCCTTTCCTTCCGTCTTTCTCCCTCATTTCCCACTTTAAAAAAATGTCTATGTCCGTCTCCAGAGTCCCAACTATCTCTGTACCAAAATTCTTCAAAATCGGTTTAGCCATTTAGGCGTGAAGACGTAACAAACAAACTCACTTTCGCTTTTGTAATATTAGTAAGAATGTAATAAAATCTTAGAAGTTAAATTTGGCAGTAAATCCTTTCATTTGATTTCCATATCAGAAGAATGCATAGCCTGCCGAGGTTGTGGGTAATTTGAAAGAGATACCGTTGGCCCTTAACGCAAAGGGAAAAAGAAGGAACATGGATGGGTTTTAGTTAGTAAAAGTCGATCTGCTGACGCTTCGCCCAGAGCGGGGGAAGTTATTTAATGATTTCCCATTAGAAAAAAAAGTAAGAGTCTATTTTCTAGTATTAGAGTAATTGACATGAGTTCTTGCTTTGTTAGAATATTCTAGGTTTTCGCCGAGGTACATTTTTAGGGTTCCGTACCTCACAAGAACATACAGAACCTTTAGTGGATCTCTTTGTTATCCGTTTGCCTGTCTGACTGTCTGTCAAGACTGTTTATCTCGGGAACGCGTGAAGTATCGAATTAAATTAAAACCTACTCAAGTCTGTAGTTTCTTAAAGCTGTAAAAAAATCAATTCTCTAGTTCAATAGATACGGCCGTTTATATCGCAAGTTTGTACGGAACCCTCGGTACGAGAGTCCGACTCGCACTGGCCCAGTTTTCTTACCTAAACATTCTTCTTTCATTAATGTAAGCCTATTTAATGACTAATTTAAAGTTTTATCTAAGCATTAACCTGATTTGTTATGAACAAGTAAACAATATAAAACAAGCAACCTTATGGTGATGAAGTGATAAAATATGGCATTTAAACACCCCATTAGTAAATTCTTACTCCTACTTTTAAATTAAAAAAAGAGTTTTTCCGATTGTTTCAACCCTTTTTTTAAATATCCAGAGAGAAACCAACAATTTCGTTTAACTTCCTTTGTTCAAAGTAAAGTTAGTACCAAAAGTCACATAAGTCCCTACGCCGTACAAACATATAACTTATGACTGATGGCGGAAAATCAATTTCCATCGACCCCTGACGTACCCGACGACTCACTTACTACGCACCCTCCCCTACCACTGATCTAGCTGTTTTTCACCTTCGTTACACACGTCAAAATAAACAAAAAATGATAAATAGACTTGCTAAGGAAATCGCCTAATGTGTATTTTAATGTTTCGTGGTAAGGGTCGGGTAATAGATGTTGCTTTCTTATGTGGGGATCTTTGCTAAATGGTATTGACTATTAATTCTTGAAACTTATTGCCATTCGATCAGTTCGTTTTTTTTGTTCGTTCTAAATGGTTCAAAATAAAAGTTACTAGGTTTCGCTCGCGTTAATTTCGGGATAACACAGTTCCCCTTTCCTGATTTGCAGGTACCTGTTACCTGTAGTTTTTGCCCCAGCGCCTTATTTATTGTAATACACTTCTCATCAAAAAAATCGAAACACCTCGCAGTTTATGATTTGATAAGGATTATCAGAAAAATGTGTATATTTAGGAATAAATGTAAAATGTCATTTAATAGTAAGTAGTATGAGGTTTTTAAATCCTAATGTTAATGTTCTAAATTCAAATTAAGTCTTCATAGGTTTCGTATTTTGTATAATGAGTAATTTTTACCCTGTATGGAATATGAAGGAAATGGGTAAAACAACACGCGTAAATGAAAAAAAAATGTAAGAAACGTTTATTTAATAACTTGTATTCCCTCCGCGAGCTCTTATTACTGCTTCCATACGGTTCTTCATCGATCGGATGAGAGTCACGATCACATGTTGTGGTATATTATCCCATTCCTCTTGGATTGCATTTTGCAGCTGGCTAAGTGTTTCTGGGGCTGGATCTCTTGCTCGAATTCGTCTCTTTAATTCATCCCATAGATGTTCAATGGGATTCATGTCCGGGCTTCTTGCTGGCCATACCATAATGGAGATACCGACTTCGGTAAGATAATCTCGTACGACGCCCGCGGTGTGAGCTCTAGCATTGTCGTGCATGAATATGAAGTCGTTGCCAATAAAATGTGCATAGGGCATCACATGAGGTTCAAGACACTGTTCGATGTATCGATGAGAGTTTAGTGCAGGCAGCCGTGGCCCAGACACAAAGGCAAGTTCTGTCTTACCGTCGGCGCTGATTCCTCCCCAAACCGTCCACGAACCGCCACCATAGCTGACCTTTTCTTCAATGCAGCATTGTGCAAAACGTTCTCCATCTCTTCTGTAGACCTTGTTCCTTCCGTCGTTACCATACAGCATAATTTTACACTCATCAGAAAACAGTACTTTACTCCACTGAAGGTATGACCAAGTTAGGTGCTCGCGTGCAAAGTTAAGGCGCGCTCTTCGATGGTCTGCAGTTAATTTCGGCCCATTCGCTGGCTTATGCGGTGCCAATCCGCGTTCCTTCAACCTTCTTCTTATTGTAGAGTCACTTACAGCTACTCTTCGTACAACGCGAAGCTGCTGCTGCAGTTGAAAAGCGTTAAGGCGTCGATTTCGTAAAGAAGTTGTTACAATAAATCGATCATCTCGCTCAGAAGTGACCCGATTCCTGCCAGATCCTGAACGGCGCGTGAACGAACCAGTCTCCCGATAGCGTTTGTAGACTCTATGAACAGATGATAAGCTTAGATGCAATCTTGCAGCCACAACACGCTGACTAAGTCCAGAATCCAGCAATGCCACCACTTGGGCGGCTTCTGCGGGCGAAGTATCCATATGTTTTAGAAAAAAAAGTTTTTTCAGACGTCCCAAAGTCACAGTAAATGAAATAAGAAACAAAAAGTTTAAAGACAAGCGCTAATTTTTAGTTTTTAAACGAGAAACGTACTCCAACCCTAAATACACATTTGTCTTAAAACAGTGATTAATTTCATTTATAGGATAAACAAATGAAATTCTAATTTCGAATTTTGATTTTTTTCTTCTTACTGTAATGACCAAACTGCCAGCTACACAATAATGTTTTTTTTTTCATGGAATTAATTCTCTTTTGTAAAAAATTAGGACAAAAACAATAAAAACGAAAGTGTTTCGAATTTTTTGATGAGAAGTGTAGCAATGCTAAGTTTTCCCTTTTATTCCCTCTTCCCCCTCATTTTTCACTCTTTTTAGACTATGTCTGTCTACGGTGTCCCAACTATCTTTGTACCAAAATTCATCAAAATCGGTTTAGCCATTTAGGCGTGAAGACGTAACAAACAAACAAACTTAGATTAAAAAGATTCAGATTTAAACTTAGATTAAGAAGATCAAAGATTTATAGATTCAATGGAGTACTGAAGGACTTACCTACACATGTTAATTCTTTTGCCTTTTATGTTCCGGGACGGCGGTATCTAGTATTAAGGGACTTGACACCCTGCTTCTCATATGACTAAATAATAATTTTCGACCTTTTACTGAACAAATTGACGACACGGTTGGCGCAGAGGCTGAGCAATCGACTGCTACGCTGCGGTCGCGGGTTCGATCCGTGCACGGAATAAATATTTGTATGGCGTACAGATAGTTGTTCCGAGTCTAACTATTTGTGTATGTGAGGTTAAATATTTGTAAACGCACCCACGCTACAGGAGTAATTCCTAGTGAGTCGAAAAATTAAAAAAAAAATTGCGTCCAGCACAACTTTGTGTCATAGCATCATGACGCTTCGGTTGGTCTTGTTATTAAAGGAACGTGACATTCGCCTTTCGGACACACGACTGTCCGGATGTCCGAATGCTTGACAGACCCCAACCTCATTGGGGGTTGGTAAAAGCGTAAGACTAAGAGAAAAATCTGTTAATGTGTTCAACCATGTAACGGTAGGGTCGCAGAATTAAAGTGCATGACTTTCCATCACAATTTAATCCTTACTAATATTATAAAAGCGAAAGTGAGTTGGTTTGTTTGTTACGACTTCACGCCTAAATGGCTAAACCAACCTTGATGATTTTTTGTACAGATCGTAACAGGTAGTTGGGACCCTGGAGACAGACATAGACTATTTAAAAAAAAAAGATTGGTATATGAGGAAGAAAGAGGGAAGAAAAGGGAAAACTTAGCATTGCTATTACAATAAATAAGGCGCAAGGGCAAAAACTACAGGTAGCACCTGTTAATCAGGAAAGGGGAACCGTGATACCCCGAATTTAACGCGAGCAAAGCCGCGGGCAAAAGCTAATCGTCTATAAAAGTTCTTTTGAACACAACCACCTTACTAAGGTTAGTCAAATACCGGTTAATAACCCGACAATAAGGTTACTTGAAACTTTTAATCGTTCAACGTTTATCGCTGTTTTGTTACGACTAAACGATCGTAATCGCTACTTCGTGGGGCAATGTTGTCAACGAAGTAAAGTTTCATAGATTTATGTAAATAAATGCGATGAGGAATGCTATGTTACTTCGATTTCCTTTAGTGGTAGTTAGCACGACACAGGCACATATGAGGTGTTGACTATTCAAAGATATAAACTTAGACTGCGGCGCATAATATGTGATATGAGAAACTCACGGCAATATTATTTTATTAGTTTTACATTTTGCTGCACCCTAACAGGGTCATGTACTCACTAGTAGCAAGGCTATCGTGTAACTATTTGTACATTATGAATTAAATCCTTACTAATATTATAAAAGCGAAAGTGAGTTTGTTTGTTTGTTACGACTTCACGCCTAAATGGCTAAACTGATTTTGATGAATTCTGGTATAGAGATAGTTGGGACCCTGGAGACGGACATAGGTTTTTTTTAGTGGGAAATGAGGGATAAAGAAGGAAGGAAAGGTAAAACTTAGCTTTGCTATTACAATGAATAAGGTGCAAGGCCAAAGACTACAGGTAGCAGGTACCTGCAAATCCCGAAAGAGGAACTGTGTTACGCCGAATTTAACGCGAGCGAAACCGCGGGCAAAAACTAGTGAATAAATAAATAAATATTCAAAGATGTATTTATAAGAAGCATATATGTAGCCTACATGTTTGTGAACACCATTTGGTTATCATTCAATTACTTAACTGAAGATCGATCTTCTGTGCCTGCCGTTAAACACTTTATTTATTTATTTCACAGTTTATGTACACACAGTAGATAAAACAGGAAAAAAATGAATACAAATGTACCTACTGCTTATTTTTTCTTAAAACAATCTGCCAGCAGACCTGCAAAAGCAGATATGAGAACGAAATGTAGACGTTAGTGTGTGAGAGTACAAAAATATTTTAAACTTACACATTTAAGTAAATATTAATAATGACTTGTATAAATAGATAATTCTAAGATAATTATCATTATCTATTTATAATTTTTTTTTATTAAAAAAAATAATATTAATACATAAATTACGATTGACAGGAGAGGTAATGGTTTTTCACACTGTTTTTGAATAGTGAAATGGTCTTTAAATCACGAATGCTAGGCTACAATGTATTCCACAACTTTAAAAGAATACGAGTAAAATAACTGGATTTATTTTGTGATAGAGCGCCTCAAAGAAATTAGTAGTTATGTTTCTGATTGCCTGTTAATACGAATGTAGCAATTAAAGCATTAGTTTTTAAACATAGGTAACGATGTATTTTTTAATAAACAAAAGCAAAACAATAACGTCCACAGACGCATCACTTCACTCACGACGTAGATAATGTGCAAATGATACGTAGTGCCGACCAGTCCGAGCTCACTGTAGGGGAAGCTTCGCACTTCGCGTGACTCCCCTTCGCATCCGGGGTGAGTCGGCGTGCAACACTGACGTTATAAAACTGTATATATTTTAATACTGATCAAAGTAAATCTATGCGTTTGTTGAACTCATTTGCGGTGAAAATTCTTCATTTGTTTACGCTTTGTATTTAGATACTAGCTTTTGCCCGCGGCTTCGCTCGCGTTAAATTCGGGGTAACACATTTCGCCTTTCCTGATTTGCAGACACCTGCTACCTATAGTTTTTGCCCTTGCGCCTTATTTATTGTAATAGCAAAGCTAAGTTTTCCCTGTTCTTCCCTCTTTCTCCCTCATTTCACTTAAAAAAAATAGTCTACGTCTCCAGGGTCCCAACTATCTCTGTACCAAAATTATCAAAATCGGTTTAGCCATGTAGGCGTGAAGATGTAACAAACAAACAAACTCACTTGTCTTTCGCTTTTATAATATTAGTAAGGATTCATCAGAAAGAGTTTTATGTTCGAACATACGCGCTTTTTTCCCTGGGGGTAAGCAGAAACCACGGAACGTCACCTGCTACTGTCCTTAAATACTCCGTTCGCCTCGCTCACATATTTACATCTCGACATACACGCATGCCGGTTGCTAGAACTGCACACGGGTACCGGTCACTGGTTTCAGCTTTCTGCCCAGACAAAAAAAGCAATAAATACTTTATTCACATTGTTTCGGTGTGGACATTCCTTCATGATTATTTAGGGTAGTTCATTTGTTTATAAACAAACGCAGTTCAACCACCTATTTTAAAAGTAAATACAAAATTAATGTTGACACACTGATACAATTGAATTCCCTAACTCCATCTATTTTCCGTAACCTCGCAATTTACAAAACTTCAAACAGGATTAAACGACAACAAAAAAAAAAATACCAAAGACGAAAAACTACAAACAACTACACGCCCATTGAAATGTTTATCCGTTAACAAAGCATCGCGCATTCCCTGCCCGTTGCCGCCATTTGTCGCCCTAAGTTTGACACGAAACTTGCTCGTCGGAGGGAAAGGAGAGAAAAAAGTAAATATTTCACGGCCCTACTGCACCCTTGTTGGTGGAATCACGCGTCGCTTGTGCGTGTTTTCACGAAGATGGATCATTGGTACTCGCGACAAGTTTAAGTACAGACGGGCGGTTGAAACGCTGCGTTTCAAACGCTGACTTGGTTTTGATAGAAAAAAAATAACTAAAAATATCAAAATATTGTCTCTTTACGTTTAAAATAAGAAAAATATTTCTCTTAAGTGACCAACAAAGCGAACTAGCTATGGCGCCACAAATATTATTTTAGGTACATAGTAGAAGAGGAAGGCCAAAGAAACGATGGATGGACTGGGTGAAGGATGAAATGGCAAAAAAGAGGTGTCCAATGAAATGACAAATAATAGAGGAGAATGGAAAAAGAACGCATGCTGCTCCAACTCTAAATAACTTGGGATAAGTGCAGGAGGATAATGATTGTGTTGTGTAATTGTCCGTTGTTCTCATCACCAGCCTAGGTTTTTCTAGATTGACTGGATGCTACAACATTCTTTTCTTTTTATTTTTTTGGAGAACCTCCTTGTGCCCGTTGATAAAACACATGTCATAAGGGTATAAGAAAGGGGTGCAAAGATTTTCATCCCCCATAGAAAGGGAAGCCGCCGACGAGACGGGCATGTGTTTGTAAGCCTTCTGGGTTCTTCTCAGTCTTAGGTTACGGATAACAGTGCTTGCATGATGTAGGATTCTGATGTTAGTTCTTTACTGTTATCATGGATGGCGCTGTAGTACTTTGTTGTAGTGCCGCTACAATATCAACAAAAGGAATATCTGACTGCACATGCAATTACTTACGGTATGATAAACGTCAAATTATGAAACTTAATTGTTATAACCTTAAAAACCTTGACTTGATTAAAGACTGCTTATAAAAAATATACTATATTAACAGTCGCAAAGATACGTCAGAACACATTATTTACTAATGACAATTCCCAGGATTTAAACCAAAGCAGAGGGACCTGCCAGGGCCACCGCCTACCGGGGTTGCGGTTTGTTCGAAAGAGATACCTCGGCCACACAAAGGGTAAAACAAGGATCATGAATAGGTTTTAATCAGTTAAAGTCTGACACTCCCTCCCGCTCCATCCAGAGCGGGGGAAGTTATTTGATGATTTCCCATTCGTAAAAAGAAGCGTTTAAACCACTCGTCTGCACACCCGCAACTCCCTCGAAGATGGATCATCGAGACGGCGGGGGGCGAGCGATCCCGATAAACCGACGAGATATGGAAAACTGCGGAATGTGAACACCTAGCCACCTCACGAATGCAACTACCCGCACGTTCGGTTTGTGTTGGTCGCGTTGAATGTTCACACCTATATACTGGGTTTGTGTTTTGTTTGGTTACTTTATTTTTCACTAGCTTTTGCCCGCGGCTTCGCTCGCGTTAAATTCGGGGTAACACAGTTCCCCTTTCCTGATTTGCAGGTACCTGCTACCTGTAGTTTTTGCCCTTGCGCCTTATTTATTGTAATAGAAATGCTAAGTTTTCCCTTTTCTCCCTCGTTTCTCACTTAAAAAAAATAAAATAGCCTATGTCCGTCTCCAGGGTCCCAACTATCGCTGTACCAAAATTCATCAAAATCGGTTTAGCCATTTAGGTGTGAAGACGTAACAAAAAAAAAACAAACTCGCTTTATAAAAATATAATATTATAGTAAGAATTGTCCTGTATATCTTAGACAGTCGGTACTGGTTGGTGAAAGACACTTGACATTGTCTCACCAAGGAGTACTGTATTACCCAGTACTAAGTCGGTTGTGAGATAGGCAGTCGCTTCACGTAAAATACTTCTATTCAACTATTTTCAGAATTCAACATATTGGAAAGCTAGCCGATAGCCGGTTTTAATAAAAAAAAAAAAAAAAAAATCTAAGAAAAAGGTTTTGGCGATGAAAAAACATGCAACTATCACAATGCTTTCGACATTCATCCGATAGCAGTACGTCCAACGTTTTTATTTGGATATCACTTTCAAAGCGATTTATAGACTTTCTCGTCAACATGATCGTTGATTAAATGTAGTTTTGTCTATGATTTAAAGGTACTTTCTTGTCACACTAAATTACGGAAAATACTCGGTTATATATCTAAGTAATCGGTTATGTAATGTTAACCTTAAATAGAAATAACAAATCCATCGACTAAAATGTAGAAACATGGGTGCCGAATCTGAAGAACCACCGGATTAAACTAGACTAAGATTTAAATCACTAATTTTAGAGATTTTAATCACAAAAGCCAATCATGACACCATGATTGTCTAAACTTAAAAAAAAAATTGACAGCAATAAATTCAACTGTGAAAGCACTAAATTGAATAAAGCCTGGACCAAGCATAGACAAGTTTCGTCGCAAATAAAAAAACCAAGTAAATGAAATTGAACGAAGTGATCTAAAAAAATTTGGAATGGATTAAAATGGTCTCGCAATCTTTCCAACTGAACTCGTTCTTAATAGTTTCTGAAAAAGGATAGTTAATTCATGCTTAATAAAATCTAGAAGGCGATTCACTTTTTTTGTGGATTTGGAGGAGCGGTAGTTTAATTTAATTTGTGATATCAGAATTGACACCATGTCTCAGCTAACAGAATGGCATACCTATGCAATACCTTTTGCTATTTAACTGTAATTTTAATAAAACAATATAGCTTCAGATCATACCAAAATGATTTACTTGAAACTTAAATTAAATCTAAGTTTCAAAAATAGAATCCTACTATACTATAAAAAGGTATTAAAAATGCTAATGTTTGTGAGAATGGATAGATGGATGTATGGATGTTTGTTACTCTTTCACGTCAAAACGGCTGAACGGATCTTGATGAAATTTGGCATAGAGGTAGTTTATAAACTGATTTTTTTTTTATATCATGCAGGCGAAGTTGCGGGCGCCAGCTAGTTAATAATAATGTTATTAATAAAACTATACTTCAAAACATGAAAACAATTTCAAACAAAGGTAAACTTTAAAATTTCAAGTAAACCTTGTGACAAAGCTAGGTCCTCACTGCGGGACTAAGTAAAGAGACTTGTTAACATAACTCAACAATCTAGGCCGCTTGTCCGGACATAAAACAAAGAAATAATAGCCTATTAAACTTTGTGGTTTTATTCCTAAGAATTCTAGTAGTACCTAGAGTAAAAATGTACGTTATGTCTTCTTTGTTGTTTTTGTTACAAATATAATGGGTGTTAAAATACAGTTCACGAACCTAAAATTTAAAAGCACCTTCTGTATGGCCAAAATAATATTTAATAAACTACCTGAAAAATATAAACGTTTTTATCACAATCGGTTTGGCCATTTAAGCGTGAAGACGTAACAAACAATCTCCTTTCCTGCCATATTTATTTATTTATTTAAACTTCATGTACAATAGTGGTACATAGGCGGACTTAATGCCATTAGGCATTCTCTACCAGTCAACCTTTGGGTAAAATACGACAACATTGTGATAGGGTACAAAAATATATAATCTAAAACTATTTGTTTAAGAAAACACATATATTTATACGGATACTAATACACATATACATATCAAATAAACTAATAAATACAATTAAAAAATAAATAAAAACGAGAACTTTAACAGTAATTACTATGACTTTTATTTGGTAGACGGACCTAAATAGTGGGATTTATTTTCGTTGGATCCCAGTTTTTGATCCCATTTTTTAGGTATTAACGATGGGTCCCATTTGATATTACCATTGAATCCCATTTTATGACAACATGTGTACATTGCAGAAGAAAAGTGATTTACTTTTATTAAATATTTCAAAAACACCGTGTGTGTATTTTGGATTTTTAGGATTGTTGCCACTGGGGAATAAATGAGACAAATGATGTACTCCAAATAGTACTAGACTGGCATGAGTTAAAAATGATCAGGTTTATTTGTGATGTTTATAAATAAATAAATATGAACGCCTTCAAAACAAGCGCCTCTAAGCTCAAAAAAAAATACTGCCGTCATAATTTTTCCATATTTTTTTTTATATAATGTGGCCGTTTCTGGCACACAGGTCACAGTTTTAACCTAACCTTTTTTTTGTAAATAAGTATTTATCCTAATCTAAATAGTTCAGTTCCGGGTAAACAACTAAAAACAATCTCTTTTTTCTATAAATGCAAGTCGTTTGTGGCACTCGCCGGCCGCTGCCGCGGCACCGCTCGCTCCGCTCGCTCGGCTCGTGCGTAGGAGGTCACAGTTTTAACCTAACCAAACCTAGTTCCCGGTTCCTATAATTTGTTTGGGTAATGACATTTTGTCCAAATCTTTTCGGCAAAACGGCAGGCACCCGTTATTCTAACATAACCTATCCACATACCCAAATTTCATCCAAATCAGTCTAGAAATTTGAGCGTGTTGGAATAACAAACATACATACAAAATTTCGCCTTAAAATATTATTGTGATTTTGTTGTTGGATGTACCCGCATTCAGATGTTTTTAAACATCTGGGATCCAACGGAAATAGTTTTTGGGATTCAGTGGCAATAAAACGTATTTTTTTTGTATTTTTCAAATTTGGGATCCAACGGAAATATATAATAATGTTTTGTGGGATCCAACGCCAAAAATATTAAAGTGGGATCAAAAACTGGGATCCAACGAAAATAAGCGAATAGTGGTAACGAACTTTTCTTTTAAAGGTAAGTTTACTTTCAGCTTTTTTAATGCCAAAGGGTAGCGCGTTCCAGAGCTTTATTGTTGAAATTGCGTATGATTTAGACATAAAACCGGTGCGGTGTAATGGAACTTGGAGTAGATTTTCGGAAGCCCGAAGGTTACGGCTGTGAGAACTGCCCAACACTTTAAAATAACTTTTTAAATAATCAGGAGCATATGGATCATTCAAGATAGAGTACAGCATACAGAGAGATCTGAGGGACCTCCTGAGTCGTATAGGCAGCCATTTAAGCTGAGTACGGAAGGAAGAGATGTGATCATATTTACGAAGGCCAAACACAAAGCGAATGCAATTGTTAAGAAGACGATCCAATTTATTGAGAAGTTCCTGGGATAGATCAGAATAACAAACATCACCATAGTCGATAATGGGAAGCACAAGAGACTGTACCAAAATGAGTTTAGTGCTAGATGGGAGAAAGTGCTTAAATCTATAGAGAGACCGCAGCGAGAGAGTGACTTTCTGGCTCACCTGAGCCACGTGCTTATTCCAGCTGAAACAGTCGTCAATGTACAAACCTAAGTCTTTAACGTGAGGTGAGAAAGAAATAATTGAATTCTGATACATCAGTGGTGCAAGTTGACTAATGTTCACATTTCTCAAATAGTGCGAGCTACCAATGAGGATGGCCTGACATTTCCCAACGTTTACAGAAACACTGCCAGACCATTCCTCAATAGTTCGGAGATCAGCATTAAGGGATGAAATGCATTCATCAAGGTTCGCAATATCTGATTGAGCGTATAGTTGCAAGTCATCAGCGTACAGATGGTAAGAACATTTGAGGATAGCAGTAATGGAGTTAATAAATAAAGAAAATAAGAGAGGAGAGAGTATACCGCCTTGTGGAACACCAGTCATCAGGTCGCACCAGTCAGAGTAATCCTGATCAACACGCACCGCCTGCTGGCGACCACGAAGATAAGAAGACAACCAATTACGTGACAAAGAAGACACCCCAAGTTGAGACGGTATGGCCAGGAGAATGTCGTGATCAACGGTGTTAAAAGCATTGGAAAAATCTATTAAAACTAACACCGTTAACTTAGAATTCTCCAAGCCATCTCGAATATCTTCTGTAACTTTAAGCAAAGCTGTGGCTGTGCTGTGGCCAGGCCGAAAACCGGATTGGGAACTGGACAAAAGATTATTCTTAAAAACGAAAGAGGATAATTGTTTAAGAGCAACTGCCTCAAGGATCTTAGACAGGAAAGGGAGAATGGAGATGGGTCTAAAGTGATTAGCTAAACTAGGATTAGAAATTTTAGGAAGAGGGATAATGTAAGCCTTACGCCAAATCGCAGGAAACACACCAGATTGCAGAGATGAATTGACGATGTAAGTAATAACTGGGATTAAGTTTTCAATCATAAAAGATAACATAGTACGACTGACCCCATCACAGCCCACAGCCTTAGATTTAATTGAGGTAAAAAATTTAAAGACCTCATGATTAGTCACGGGGGAGAAAGAAAAGGAGTCAGGAGGAAGCATTGGCTTGGAAGTAATTTCCTGAATAGTATTATCCTTAATACCAACCGCAAGCGCAGCAGACGTTGAAAAATGTTTGTTAAGAGCATTTAAAGGCAAATTAAGAGGAACAGCACTAGAAGGGGACTTTGTGAAACCAAGCGACTTAAGAAACTTCCAAATATCAGCCGGCGAAGAATTAAGGACATTTTCACAAATGTATCGGCGTTTAGATGTTCTCACCATCTGGTTGCAACGATTTCTAGCCAACTTGTACAGGTCCCAGTACTCCCCACTGCGATCCCGCCTATATCTTCTAAACGCCCGGTCGCGTCGTCTCATTGCCATCCGAACTCCAGGGGTTATCCAAGGAGCTGGTGGGCGCTTAACGCGAACAGCCCTCAGTGGCGCATGCGTGTCAATAAGCTGGAGAACATTCCTGTTAAAGGTGTCCACCATCTGATCCACTGATAATGACTGGGAAATATCGTTCCAATCAAGAGCCTGCGCATCGGTATTAAGTTTATCCTTATCCAATCTTACAAAATTCCGTATCATGACAATAGCAGGCCTCTGCTTAGGGGGTTTCATTTTGTAAGGCAGATAGATGAGATCATGTCTGGATAAACCAGGCGCAGCGACCTGCCCATGGTTTGCCACGAGATCCACAGAAGACGCAAGCATGAGATCGAGCCAGGAATCGCTCGAGTCCAAGTTATGATGAGTCGGACCAAGATTAAGGAGAGATAGACTCGACGACTCCAAGATCGCATTCAGCCTACGTGTTCTTGCGTTATCTTTCAAAAGGTTAGTGTTGAAATCACCCATGACTATGAGATGTTTGTACTCTGAGGAAAGAGATTCAAAGAGAGATTCTAGAGAAGAGAAGTAATCAATAGTAGGAGGGCAGTAAACAACTCCTAGAACGGACTTAACCCCTTTGACAATGATTTCAATGAATAAGTACTCAGGGTTGCCATTATAAATTGGGGATGAAGAAGAAATAATTTTATAAGGAATATCACTACGCAGGTACATGGCAACACCCCCGGCTCTCTTACCTGTACGATCGTTGCGGATTAAAATAAATCCAGGCAAACAGTACGAAGAAGACGGAAGTTCAGGTTTAAGCCAACTTTCAGACACTAAAACAGCATGCACAGAGACGCCCGAAAATAAATCTAATAACTCAGAATGGTGCTGAGGAATGCTCTGAGCATTTATATGACAAACATTAAAGCACATGTTAAATCGCTGGAATTCACTACTTAGAAAATCATTCACGGGGAGAGAATCGTCAAGAGATGAAAAAGAGGTTGAAGAACAAGAATAAAATGAGTCATCGTCAGACATAATAACTGTAAAGTTAATTAAATAAATATATTAAAGATACTTATATAACAAATACTATAAAAGATTTTAAATGTGTAATAAATACACTTAATAATCAATTGCATAAACCTGCCGGCAGACAGTTCACAAAAAATAAAAAACTAATTAAAACTAAAGTGCGTTTCCGAACGTAAATAAGAAAAAAAAAACATAGACAGCGGCTATGACAAATTGATGTGACAGTGACATTTCAAAAACAACATTATCTGTCTAGAACAGCTTATCCCTTCTCCCCCTTGGTGGGATTCAGAATGTACCAACATGGTCCGTTTGCGCAATGAGTCGGAAAATTCATATGCAGCGGATTTAACTATGGCAAATTATATTAGTTTTAAGAAAACTGGCGCTAAAGCCGTTAGACTTTTAGCCAAGAAGAAGGCTGTAGGTTGGCAAAAGTTCTGTGAATCCTTATCTCCTCGTACATCTTTAACTGTCGTATGGCGTAAAATTAATAACTTCCGAAGAATATTCAAGGACCATAATAGTTCCTCAAATGACCCTACTATCTGGCTTGATAATTTTGTTAATACTTTAGCCCCCCCCTCTGTACCACACTTAGATTGCTTTCCTTCTTTTCTGATTCACTCTACTACAGCTGACAGAATGAATTATCAATTCTCGCTTGCGGAACTTACATGTGCTTTAGATCACCTTAAAGATTCCTCCCCAGGCATAGACGGTATCACGTATTCCTTTATCTGTAAATCTAGTCAATCCTCAAAACTATATATTTTAAAAATTATCAATTCAATTTTCTTATCTTCGAATATACCTGAGTCATGGAAAACCCAAATTATAATCCCCATCTTAAAGCCTGGGAAAGATCCAAATCTCTCCACATCATATGGACCTATTGCCTTGTCGTCGGTTTTGGCAAAGATCGCAGAGCATCTTATAAAAAACAGACTGGAATGGATCCTTGAAAATCGTGGTTTACTCTCCAACACTCAATTTGGATTTAGACGTAGTACGGGTACGATCGACAGTCTAAGCATTCTTACCTCCCAAATAAGGCTTGCATTCTCCCGAAATGAACACGTTATTGGGGTCTTTCTTGACATCTCGTCAGCTTATGATAATGTCCAGCTTCCGCTACTCAGGCAGAAAATGCTTGAGCTGAGTATTCCCGTGAGACTGGTAAACTTTATCTTTAATCTTTTTATGTGCCGTTCTATTCGTGTACGCTTTCAAGGCGGTCTTCTGCCTCCCCGTGTTGTCTGGCGGGGTCTCCCGCAAGGTTCTGTCTTAAGTCCAATCTTATATAACCTATACACCGCTAGCCTAGACTTGACCGTTAATTCATTTTGCGATATCCTGCAGTATGCTGATGACATTGCCTTATATACAAGTTGTTCTTCTGTGTCCAATGGTGCTCTTAAATTAAACTCTGCTCTTGGTTACTTAAATGATTGGCTCTCAGACCATGGACTGGAGCTTTCTATTCCTAAATGTCAGGCTGTAGTATTTTCCCGTAAAAGAAATATACCTCCAGTTAACATCTCCGTTGCTGGAGAGCCCATTTTGACTCAAGATAAAGTTAAATTCTTGGGTGTTGTTCTTGACTCTAAAATGACAGGTTTATTTCACTTACAATACATATTTAATAAAAGTGAGAAGTCCATCAATGTCCTCAGATCTTTATCTGGAGTTCGTTGGGGTTCCCATCCGGCCTCCCAAAAATTACTATATAATGCCATCGTTCGCAGCCACTTTGATTATGGATGCTTTATACTAGAACCTTGCAGTAAATTGGCTTTGAGTAAACTGGATAAGCTTCAATCTAAATGCTTACGCATTTATTACTGGTGCAATGAAATCATCCCCAATTAATGCACTACAAGTGGAATGTGTAGAGCCTCCACTTCATTTTCGTAGACAATTTTTAGCGGATAGGTATTTTTCTGTAGCGTCTCAATTTCCCTCACACCCCCTTCTTAGTATTCTTCGTCCACTTTCTCGATTTATCGAAACTTCAACTTATTGGAGGAATAAATCCCCCCCGCTATTAGTGAACAGTTTTAATAATAATAAGACTCTTTCATCACCAGTTATGCCTCTGGATAATCATCCCCTTTTTCTGGTCCCTTATGATGCGGTGATCTACCAACCCAGAGTGATACTGGATTTTGGTATACGTAAACAAAGTCGCGATCCCAATAATCTTTTTAATAAAATTTTACAGAAGAAATGGGCAAATTGGATTTTATTATTCACAGATGCGTCGAAAATAGATGGATCTCATTTAGGTTCGGCCGTGTTCATACCGAAGTACAATGTTGTTTTAAGTTTTAAGAGTCCTCCTGAGTGTTCTATTTTTACAGGAGAATCCCTAGCTATATTAGAAGCAGCAAAATACATTGATGCCAATCAACACCATTTTGATAAATCCTTGATTTTCACAGACTCTCTTAGCTCTCTCCAAGATTTATTGAAAATCCCATTTCGCAGCAAAGATAACTCCATAATTATTCTCAGAATCAAGGAAATTCTGTATAGGCTAAATCAATCCGGCCTGGAAACTGTCTTGGCATGGATTCCGGGACATACTGGCATATTGGGTAATGAAGGAGCTGATTTCTATGCTAAGCAAGCTATCCAGACAGGTTGTTCGTCTTTCTCTAACATACCGGCTCGGGACGTCCGGTGCCTGGCTAAACCACGTCTCATGAAGTCTTGGGATGATCTGTGGCAAAAATCTAGGGTAATTAAGGGCAAATATTACGGCAATATTCAACCCAACATCCCAGTTAAACCTTGGTTTGTCAAAAATAAGAAACCGAATAAATTAATCACATCCATCATTATACGTCTCAGATTAGGACATGTTTGCTCTCCAGTGTTCTTGGCTAAATTACGCATTCGGAATCATTCTTTGCGAGTGTGGTGTAGAAGAGGGAACTCTTGAGCACATATTTTTCTCTTGTCGTAATCTTTTAGTCCCGCTATATGATATACTCCCCCCTAATTTCCCCAGACCTATTAATATCCCATTCCTTTTAACACTCGTTGATTCCCCATTAATTAAAATACTTAAAAAATTTCTATTATTAAATAACATTAAGCTGTAACAGCAATTCTTAACCCTGGTATATTGTGTTCGTCCCATAATAAGATTAATTTGTGTTGTGTGATTGATAAGTAACAAATATAGGTAGTGTGTTGTCCTTACAGGTTACTCAAACAGACCCAGTTTTAATTAACCGTACTAAAGGCTGTATAACCGGTCAACCTCAGAAAATACACTTTGTTTCCTCCAACCTTGTCATTGGCAGAATCATCGATAAAACGATGGAGCCATTACTTTAAAATTGGAATTGGAATTGTCTAGAACAAAGAAAACAAAAGCCGGTAAACGAATAAAGTTACTGTGACGTGATCTAACAAATGTGATCAACGACCAGAAAGCAGAATTTTAAACAACAAAAAAAAAACACAAATAAATAGCGAATACAAAACAAGTTACTTCTTCCTTGCTAACCGCCTTGATCGAGTGTTAGCTTGCGCCGGCGGCGCCGGGCTTGCGCTATTCGAACCAGGGTTGGAATCCCGAGGAACAGCAATATCCAGCGACTTGCCATGCTCCGCACCCAGCGCGATTACTTCCTCAGCAGTGAAAACCCGACGACGTTTGCCATTAGGAAGCTTGATGTTAATGTTACCATCCATAGTCCACACATCAGTTACACCGAACAACTTGCGAGCTGTTGTAAAAGCAGTCTGCCGCTGACGAGTGAGGAACTCAGACACCACATAGGAGGATCCCTTCAGTTTGGTCTTGGTTTTCCAGATCTGTCCTCTAATAGCAGAGTCCATGAACCGAAGTAATATAGGTCTCGAATGACCATCTAAAGCTATGCCTAACCTGTGACATACAGTCAATGATGAATGCGTAAAATCAGTAATGCCAAGCTTACCCTGCAGAATGGATGCTACAGTTTCGGCCAGTTTCTCGCCAGGCTTCTCAGGCACACCGCCAAGCAACAAAAACTTATTCCTGTAACGCATCTCAATGACGTCAACACTCCTGCTCACCTCAGCAATCTGCAGCTGCAATGCACTCAGGACACTCCAGACATGCTCTTTGAAGGCAATAAAATCCTTGTGAAGACCGCCCAAATCCGTTCCGACAGAAGACTTCTTCAGGCTGTCTTCAAATTCAGCCATCCGCTGGTTAAGGGATGTCATTACCATGCGCTGAGTCTCCGCAATATCAGCTATAGAGGTCATGATAGTGACTCAGTGATCAAGTGCAGTAGTCAGTGTGTCCAAAGTTCAAGTGACAGTCAAGCCAGCAAGAAAATACAATTGACAATGTTTAGGGCATGTGTATGTTACTGCCCACACAATATGTGCTTAATAGTATGTTTATAAGAATAATTAGGTAAGAATTTTAAATAAATAATAAAAAAATACTATTAAAATTGAAATAATGAATATGGGATACGTGTTAACTATTTATGCACCTACCCACAATCATCCTTCACTCACTCCGTCCATCATTTCTTTGTTCGTTCTTTACCCTTGTTTGTATCCATACACATTCATACCCAAAACTTACCTACTCCTCACGACATTGTTCTCATTCCGTCGCATGAGAAGACTATACAATTCCCTACACTAGGCTAGCTCAACGTTAAATTGTGTACAATAACGTTTGGCTGACATGTGGCAATGAATGAATAATTTCTTAATTTTTTATAATTTCTTGTGATAAACGGAATTGTAAAAAATCTGGTTCTTCTAACCTGACAGACGGATGTGTTGCTGGGGAGTTTGTTCCGCCACTTCTTCCCAGCTAAAACACTAGGAAGTGGCGAAGGGCAGGGCGTTTTTGTGGGACTGTCTCTTGTAATGTGACGTTCAAAAAGTGCTGATTATCAGCCTAATTTGAACAAATGACTTTTGATTTTGCCTGTTGTATATAAGTCGGACTCTTGCATTTATGACTATCTACAACCACAGTTCTGCATATCATCGCTATCCCAAAAAACCGAGAGTTGGACTCGCACATCAGAATTCCGTACGCCGCGGGAAACGCCCCGGACGTCGGGCGCCGCGAGACGACTCCCGGCCACCGTAGATGCGGGCCTGTGGACGGTGAGCAATGGGTAGCTCACCGTCCGTCCGTCTATTACCGACAGGCCGTGTCGACGGCACGTTAGTGTTTCACGTGCGCCTCAAAGAGATGTCAGCAAAGTAGAGGGGCCTGCCAGGGCCTCCGCCTGCCGGGGTTGCGGGTTGTTCGAAAGAGCAAGACCGCGGCCCCGGAACGTAAAGGGCAATAGAAGGAACATGGGTGAGTTTTAGTCGGTACAAGTATGACACTCCCCCCCGCTCTGCTCAGAATGCGAGAAGTTATTTCATGATTTTTCATCCCAAAAAAAAGGGGGCTTCCGTACAAACTTGCTACATATACGGCTATATCTTTTGACTGCGTTGACTTAGAGATATGATTTTTCCACTACCCCAAGGAACTTCAGATTAGTGTAAGTATATGATTTCAATTTTAACTCGATACCTTCACGCATGCCTTAGATAAAGGGTCTTGACAGACAGACAGACAGACGGACATTTTTTTTTCCTTTTGAGTTACGGAACTCTTAAAAACATCATTACAATTGTACTCTGTGTGTGTCATGTTATTATGTACTAGTATCTGCCCGCGACTTTATCCGCGTGGCATAGTTACTTTGAGCTAATGCAAACTTTAACCCGCATGATGATCGAAAAAAAAATATTTTTCTCTCCCCTTTTCTTCCCATCTTTCTCACCTTTTCTAACTTTTTTTTTATAAAAATAGCCTATGTCCGTCTCCAGGGTCCCAATCCCAACTATGTCTGTACCAAAATTAATCAAAATCGGTTTTGCCATTAAGCGCGAAGACGTAACAAACATACAAACAAACTCACTTTCGCTTTTATAATATTAGTAAATCCTTACTAATATTATAAAAGCGAAAGTGAGTTTGTACCAACCAGTTCAATCCATTAAAACTTTTCAAGCCAGTTCAATCCCAGTATTAGAGAAATAAAAAAATGCTACCAAAAATATTTTTTTCAAATTTAAACAACTGTTGAACTTTAAGTGCAAAGTTTTTGTCAGGCTGTCAGTCACATGCGTTTTCTTTGTCATTCTTGTGCAGTAACACTTAAGCAAATATTAGCATTTTCTTTTCCCCTCTGCCTATGTAACGCCCCTCTTTTAGTATGTGGCAAGGAAGTTTGTATCCGAAAATATATTCAACGAATGTGTCAGAAATATGTTACTTTACTGATAAAAAAATATTTACTATTTATTTTGTCTAAAAATATGGTATGCTTGTATTTTTATTGACAAAAAACTGTTCAAGAAAGAATCGTTTCCAAGATTTTACTTGTGACGCTAACCATAAAGGCAAATGAAATAGAAATTTTAATATATTATATTTCTTTATTTAAATATCGAATATTTTATACGCATGTCATGCATGTTTATGGCACATAGAAGTAGAAAAAACATTAAAAACGAAAACCATATCCGCGGTACGGATACCGCGCGGATAAAATTTCAATAACGCGGCACGTCCCTACGTTCGAACAAAGTTCCAAAATGGCGCTGCTGTACCAAAAGAACACACACTTAAAATGGCATTATCTTCTTATTTTTATATTAAACTTAAACTGGGAGGAAGTCTTGTAATCGCCTTAAGCTTTTCATCATTCAGAGACAGCTGCCGCCCCCTGCGACATGTTCTCCGGTTTTTTTGCCAAACTTTCTTAAAATTTTATTGCTTTATTGTTTAGAAGTTTTATAAAGTCTTTTTGCCAAATTCCATCAGATTTTAGCCAACTCCGTAAAGATACTTAAATTTACAATGTTATTAAAGTATTTATATATTTTATTAATCGATGGACTACTAAAGCCAGATTAGAATGTAGTGTTAGCATTGTAAGAAATTATATGACAATGGTACTTAAAAACAAAATGTGACGGTTTGCAGTTAAAAGTTTTTTCCACCTTAAAGCGTCTATATGGTATAAACTTGGGAATATAAGACTTTTAAGATGAACAGCGGTTGATAAACTTGCAAAGGAAATTGATCGCACATGAAATCTAAATACCGCACTACCACACACGTCTTATTAAAGATCGTTTTCTAAACAGAAATTCGAAACATAATACACAAAGTATTTCGTATATAAATCCATTATAACTTCACTATAAAAGCTAAATAAAATTACAGCATACCCGAATGATCCCATTCGATTCCCAACTATCGATATTATAGCTTTACCCTTTTACTATCGAATAAAGCTTTCATCTTTCGGACATTCGGTACGGCCATTTCGCATAATGATATTGGCCACTCTTTTACATACTCTGCGCATTCACTCTTTATTACTTTTTGAGAAATTCAATTCCGAGTTGAAATTTAATCAAATAGTGAAAGAAATGTTTTAACTGCTGGTCGTTCGCCATGTTGTTTCGTTAAAAAATGTCGAATGAATTGTAGTTGCTAAATTAAAATTAATTTTCTGCTGCAGTGTACTTTTTCTATAGTGGGATTTTTGCGCAAATGAATATAGCACGAAGTTTTTTAGCTTTTGGAGCTATTATATCAAACTTGCTTTCTTATTTTGTTTTGGAGTTTCTTGCCCATTCTTCTCCATAGAGATCAACGCTTTGGAATGGGCAACTACAGTACTTTCACAAGTTATTATGCCTTGTGACCGGGACTGTAGATTCATTTTGTTTCTTGACATTCAAAAGTGCCTGTAATGGTCTAATTGAAATAGATAATTTGAATCATATATAGTTATTTTGTTTTGAGAGCTGGATATCTAAAATGGCCGCTTTAGCGGAATTATAATAGGATAATAATACGAATTACGTTAAAATGATTACTGACTGATTTAATTCGGAGTAAATTTAAATAATGACTACAGTACTAACGATCTTATAGAAAATACACTAGAACTTTATTTTTCGATCTATCATGGTCATACTTGTCGAACACATTCTTATTCATTCTTCTCCTATAATCTTTAATTTGTTAATTTCCCCGATTCATCGAATTTACCTTATGTAAAATATACAAGTAACCCACGTAACATTTCAATACAGTCTACAAATCATCTAGGTCGACAAAACAAGAGACAACGTTATCTTGAGACGGACCCTTATCGGGAAGTCAGGTCCAAAAATAATGACGGACAAATTGGCATCCATAGCCATAGGTACTATTTCTTACAGCATAACCTACTATCTATATTCCTTTAGTAGCTGATAAGTTATCTAGCAACAAATTGCCCTGTATAATTCATAAAGGTAGCCAGGTGACAGGGGTACGCAATTCTGCTTTAAATTATGTGCATACATTCATATATAATATGTTCTTATATCTATTGTTAGAGTAGAGAAAAACCCTCCATGTTTGTTTGTATTCATTATTTTGAAAGTATTATATTTTCCCTGGACGAAAAGGGATAATTTGGTTGCATAATCATGGGATGAGTATCGATTGGTTGGTATTTTATATTTTTTGCTAGATTTTATCTCATTTTCAGGAATAATGAATTCAAGAAATGTTTTGACGATAAAAAAAATCTCAATCTTGAACATGTGTAATGGTTTACTTTAGACTGGAAACCTGTGTATAGTTAGTTACATTACTATAAAACCAAGGAATCTGAATACATTTTCAAAGAAGACTAAATACCAATTAATTAACCTTATTATTTAGCTTAAAACATAATAAAAACTGATGGTGTTGACATAGTTTCTGAACCCAACTGCTCGCGCACGGAAAATAAAATTACAAAAATGAAGAAAACTTCATTAACTCAACCACTTTTCCTTAATTAAAACGCTGAAACTACGAAACTGGAAGCAAACAAAAACTTAAAATGTGAAACCCAACATATCCGCAGTGTAAGGTGCGCAACAAAAATTCAATTTCGCAACAAAACTTGCTATGGGCTCTCTAAATTACTGACGTGGTATCGATGAACTTTTGTTATTAGAGATCGCAGACATTTTCGAACAACTCTTGCCGGCCACGGGTTGTTATTTTTAATTTAATGATAAACTTTGTCGTTGTCAATATCAGAAATGAATATTTTGATAGTTGAAGTAAATCAATTGACATACTTTTTATTAGCTGTCAAAACGATTCCTTTATAGATTTCATATGGCAATAACAGCCTTTTTACAAAGTACCCACAAAGATATAACGATGACACTTGGTATCAACTAACCAAATACCTGCCGGGGTAAAAAATTGAAGTTTTCGAGTAAGTATTTTTCTCTTTCAAAAAACCCGCAATCCCGGCCGGCAGTGGCAACGGCAAATTGGTAACTTCGACTGAGTTACTTGCTTGAGTAATCTGTAGAAAGTTAAATAGAGAGTACCAACTATTCTCTCACCCCAAAATTGTTTCATTTTTATTATTTTGTTATTTTTTTTTTCTTTCATTACCTCCGGCCAGTTCTATCGCAGTTGGCACTAAAGTCGTAGGCTCCACGATTTATGACTAGTTGGCTGGCCCTGATAATAGGAAAAACTTAATATCTCCGACGACGATAGCTCGACCTTGGGAAACTTTATTTGGTTCTTACAGATCGACGAGAGTTTTGGATGGCTCAATTTCCTTTTTTCTTGAAAGCCGTAAAGTTGAAGAAGCTTGAGAGTTTTGGCATTAGAGAATCGTAGAATACAAGAAAAGTTTTGTGATAAAGATTACTCATGTTCTGTAGGCATACATATTTTTCAAGAGCCCTGCACATTGACAAAATAAAAGTATGCTGGTACGGTAACAAATTTGTCCGTTAATCTAAATATCTGTTTTTTTTATTGGGGTGTGAAGTGGCGTGAGATTATTTCGTGTAAGAATGCAAATTTTCAAATTTCAAATTCAAATCATTTATTTCAATTAGACCATTACAGGCACTTTTGAATGTCATGTCATGCCTATGCAAATTTAAAATCTATGCAGCCAATAAATCACGTTCACTCCCATACAAACTTTGACACCCTGTTTCAGCTCTTTAATATTGCAAAATCCCGTCTTAGTAAGCACCTACGTCCTAAAAGGATCCCTCATGTAAAATTGGAGACTCTCACTATTTATAGTTTAATAGCTTTTGCCCGCAGCTTCGCTCGCGTTAAATTCGGTGTAACACAGTTCCCCTTGCGCCTTATTGATTTGTAATAGCAACGCTAAGTTTTACCTTTTCTTCCCTCTTCCTCCCTCACATCCGACTTTTTTAAAATAAAAATTAGCCTATGTCCGTCTCCTGGTTAACCAACTCAACAATCTCTGTACCAAAATGCATCAAAATCGGTGTAGCCATTAAAGCGTGAAGAGGTAACAAACAAACAAACAAACTCACTTTCGCTTTTATAATATTAGTAAGGAAGTAAGGATGAGATTTCGTGTTGAGTGAGATAGTAATTTTCTCTTTTATATACATACATGTCAAATACGCGGCTTGTAAGGTTTATTTCTTAAAAAACAGCTTAAATTTTTATACCAAAACTTATGACCAACACAACAACAAGTAAATCCCGTCTAACTCACATAACTAAAGGAAATCACAAGAGAAAGTTGCAAAGATACATCTTTAACGGTCGATAGAGTTTTGAAAGATGACCGGAAAAGAAGTTTAGTCATGGATAATAAATACTTTTCAGGAGGAACTATGTAGGGAGATGAAGAAAGTTGGACGGCTCGCGAACTAACGGCGTGCTTTAAATATATTGCTTCTGGACGCCTAATAATGTACATTTTTGAATACGGATAAGGTTTTATGCGTCGGTGTTTAGTCATTTTTGGGGGAAATGTAATGTAATGGAATGTCTTTTACGGAATTAGTCGAGAAATGTGTAGATTTTTGTCTTTTTTATACTCTCGGTCTACATATCTAATCCAATAAACTTTCCTTTCACAGGTTTGCTGGAAGAGTTTCCTTATGAAATAAGCAGTACTTTTGTCCTTCACAAAGTACTGCTTACTTTATAAGACGTTTCTAGACAGAAGAACACAAATTCTTCTCTTTTGTCTTAGGTTTTCTTGTTAAGTATTTTATATGAGCTTGAATAAAATAATACTCTTAGATTTACTTCTCGTTTCGTTTTATGCGTGTACTAGCTGACACCCGCGGCTTCGCCTGCTTGATATCGAAAAAAAATATCCTATGTGTTATTCCAGACTATAATCTACCTCTGTACTAAATTTCTTCAAAATCCGTTTAGCCGTTTTAACGTGAAAGAGAAACAAACATCCATAATATGGATGTTTGTTACTCTTACCTTAACGAATGTTTGTGAGGATGGATATATGGATTCCATATATCCATCCTCACAAACATTCGTTATATAATAAATAGGTACAAAATACTTAGTGAGAATATATTTGTTAATTTATGTTAAAGATCGACCGAATACGTATACGTATTTTTTATTTGTAAATTAGAATAAAAATGACAAAGATATTAGCCCATTAACTCTTTCGCTGCCCAGCAACTCAGCGCATGAGTCCAAAATGTATGTTATGTTACCTGTGACGTTACGCGTTGCTGCATTTTTTCGCAACAAGTCCTATATGCGTGTCCTTTATTTTTGAATAATCTAAAAGACAGACTAAATAGAATGTAATTACTTTGACCCTGGAAGCTACCTATTGCAAAACTAACCTGGGTTTTTTTTCATGATTGTTTTTACAACGTCCTTTATAAACTGTGTTTTTAAAACTTCACTGTACTGTCATTAGTTATTAGTTAGTTATTAGTTAGTTTTACGGAACCCTCTCGGTTCACGAGTCCGACTCGCATTCAGCCGTTTTTTTTTTATTATAACAAACTTTTATTTTGCAGAACACGACTATCTTACATAGTTTCCGCATATCACTAAAGCCATAAGCAATGTTCAACCTGAAGTTCAGTCAAGCATACCCAAAACCTTTATACGAACGAAAACGATTAGATTTATACTTTCAAGACCGCTTTCCGTGTGACGGGACATGAGAAAAGCTTTTTAATATTATCTTCGTACGAAGAAAACAACGAAAAATCCACGTTTTCTACACGAAAATGTAACTTCATATCCCCAGAATAATAAATCTTAAAAGGGGACGCATCTGTCAAAACTGTAAAATATGTATTTCTTGTAACGCCTTGCCTTGTCTTTTATACTTAAGAATAAGATGCATTACAAAGGAGACAGTTTTAAAATATATTTATGACGATAATGTATGTATTATGCAAAAGTATGTTTTCAGGAATCCTTTTTGATGTGGGTTTTTCCGGCCATATCATCGTAAAACCAGCTTGCAATACAACTTTTGCTAGTAATAAAATAATAATTAGTTAATTTTAGACCGCTCTATCGCATTAGGTGTATAGGTACCTATAATGAACAATTTTAAATCCTTAATCCATACTATCCATACTTCCATACTAATATTATAAATGCGAAAGTAACTCTGTCTGTCTGTCTGTCTGTCTGTTACTCTTTTACGCCTAAACGGCTGAACGGATTTTGATGAAATTTGGTACAGTGATAGATGATAACCTAGAAACGGTTGTTCACGCGCTACACCCAGCGCCATCTCTTGACCAGTCGCAGCGCCACGTGGGCCGATCAATACCCACCGTTATCTGTATCGCCATCTATGTGACCGTGTCAACAACTCTCTCCAATCAATTATTGTAACTTCCGTTTCCCTCTTTTTCTAAAATGTGTGTGTTCTTGTCTCGAGGAGTAAACGAGTTGAAAAATTGTCTCTCGTTATTTTTTTTAAAATAAACCCAGCAAGACGCCCCAACATATGGTCCATCCGAGCCAAATTAAATAAGAAGAATTCTATTTCAAATCTTCGAGCATTCGTCGCATAAATATACGAAGCAAGAAGAAATTCACCAGCGCCATTTCGCGGACACGTGCCTATTAGTACAAGCTGTATCAAGACTTCAAGAGGGTTAAAGGAGTGGCAGGTCTGAGTTTCCTATCCATTTCCCCATCCTATCTTTCGGTCTGTGCTAATATTTGTGCTGTGTTCGCAGGTGTTGAGCGGCGGTGCCCGGTCGGTGACGTGGTAACCCGGCGCCGTGAGGTGTAGGTAGCCTCGCGGGTCTACGCGGGCGATACAGGTCGCGCGTCCATACAGGAAGGATTACAGTGAGTACTCTTGTGTTCTTAATGTCCCTTAAAATGAGTGAAGCTAAGATGGCGGAATTCGTTAAGAAAAGAGCAGTGATCAAAGGTCGGTTAACTATTTTGGAAAATTACGTTAAAAGATGTGTTTGCCCGTTAAATGAACAACAATTATTAGAGATAAAGTTACGCATAGAAAACAGTTCTAGTTTGTTAAATAGTTATTCAGAGTTACAAAGTTTTATTGAAGAAAACACAGATGAGCTCGATCTTCCAAAACAACTGGAAGACAGAGATCGCTTTGAAGATCAGTACTATAAGGTGGTAGCTTCTGCTAAGCTGTTGCTGCAGAAAGAGGTACTAGAAAATAATAATAATGTAGTCACTAAAAGTAAAATAGTGGGTGTAAAGTTACCTGACATTAGAATACCTACCTTTGACGGCTCGTACGATAGTTGGTTGGAGTTTAAGAACTCGTACCTCAGTATGATTCATGAGCGTGAGGACCTAGACTCAATCCAAAAATTCCATTATTTACGATCATGTGTAACAAGTAGTGCATCGCAAATTATAAGTTCTTTGGAGTTTACGGCCACTAACTACTCTCACGCATGGGAGCTGCTAGAGAATCGTTACAACAATATACGGTTATTGCAACATAATCACGTCAGATCCCTTTATACGATTCCTTCGTTACATAAAGAATCGGCTTCACAATTAAGGAAACTTATAGACACTGTGCTTAAAAACCTACGTGCGCTTTCTTCACTGGGGGAACAAACTCATACGTGGGACACGTTAGTGATTTATTTGGTTGTGTCGAAATTAGATCCCAGTACCGAGCGTGAATGGGAACAGTATATAGGTACCCTGCATAACGTTAACACCAAGCCGCCATTTGTAAAGTTGGATGACTTATTAAAATTTCTAAAGGACAGGGCGGATATGTTAGATATGATTAAAATAAACCACAGTAAACATTCACAAGACAGCAAATGTAGTGAACACAATCAAAACAAAAAATCTACTCAGAGTTACGTTGCCGCTAGCGAAAATAAACCTAAGCGAAGTCCGCGGGTATGTTTAATGTGTAAAAATAATCACTCACTGTATGCGTGTACTAAGTTTATCAATTTAACATTACAAGAGAGGATCAACTTAGTCAACACAAAAGATATTTGTAAGAATTGTTTACGGTCAGGCCACACGGTCCAAGATTGCAAATTCGGCCCGTGTAGGTTGTGTCATCGTGAGAAACATAATAGTTTAATTTGTATAGGTAACGTAAACAACGTGGTTGGTGCGAGTAATTCACAGTCGCAGCCAGGAACTACTAACGCCTCCAATGTTACCTCGTTACATACATCAGCTGACAGTTCTGATTCGTATTGTAACAAACAAACATATTCCGTGTTACCCACGGTTCTGCTGTCCACTGCGCTTGTGGATATTGCAGATGCCAATAAGGAGTATCACACTGTACGAGTGCTTCTTGACAATGGTAGCCAACAGTGTTTTATCACTAAATCTTTGTGCGAAAGGTTAAACGCACCTTTAATACAGTCCACTTGCCAAGTTACTGGTGTGGGTCATTCAATCGCAAAGTCTACCCACACTTGTAAAATATTAGTACATTCAAAGGTTAAGCACTACCACACTACTATTAATTGTTTAGTGTTGCCGTGTATCACTCATAGATTACCGGCATTTAATATAAATATAGAAAATATTAGTATTCCCGACACTATCCAACTGGCTGACCCGAACTTTCATTTGCCGTCGGACATAGATATTTTGATAGGCGCGGATAAGTTTTGGGATTTATTAATTGATGGTAAAATTAGGTTAAAAAATGGACCTTACTTACACAATACTAAGCTAGGGTGGATAATGTCGGGACCGTTGTATAATCATAATAACGGCCTGCGCATTAATCAGGTACAGTGTCATCATTCACAAACATTAGATGAACAATTAAAACAATTTTGGGAACTCGAAGAGATTCCCAACATTGGGAATGTCCTTAGTGCCGAAGAGAAAAAGTGTGAGAATATTTTCGTGGAAACGACAGCTCGTACCCAAGAAGGTAGATTCTGTGTGCGTATCCCTTTCAAAGAATCGCCTGTAGTTCTCGGAGAAAGTCATAATACCGCTGAAAAACGTTTGCTGTCTCTCGAGCGTAAGTTTACTCGTTTGCCGGAATTTAGGGAAAAATATATTAATTTTATGAATGAATACGAAAGTCTCGGTCACATGACTCGCATAGATACGTACGAGTCGCCTCACTATTTCTTACCGCATCACGGTGTTATGAATGAAAATAGTAGTACAACTAAGTTGCGCACAGTGTTCGATGCTAGCGCAGCGACATCTACAGGCAAGTCATTGAACAGTATACAGTTTGTAGGACCGCCGCTTCAAAACGACATTTTTTCCATATTATTACGCTTTAGGCAGTATAAACACGTAGCATGTGCCGATGTGGAAAAAATGTATCGCCAAATCTTAATTCACCCAGATCAAAGGGACTTACAATTAATTTTATGGCGTAAAAATCCCTCTGACCCAATAGGTATATATCGTCTTAACACCGTGACTTACGGCACGGCGTCAGCGCCTTATCTTAGCATGAGGTGTTTGAACCAACTCGCGCGTGAGTGTAAAGATGAACAGGTGGCTACCGTGATACGGGATGACTTCTACGTAGACGATGTATTAATAGGAAATGATGATTTAAATAGTTTACTAGAAATGTGCGATAAGATCACCAATACTTTATCATCGGCGTGTCTTCCATTACGTAAGTGGATATTTAATCTCGATATTACTGCCCACGATATATCAAAAAGATTGGCATTAGGAGATCAGTGTCAAAATAAAACTTTAGGTATGGGGTGGTTTAATAAAAATGATGAACTACACTTCACATCAAGAGTAAATAATCCCACAAGCCCGCTAACCAAGCGTAACATGTTGTCAGTAATAGCACAGGTGTATGACCCGTTGGGTATGTTAGCACCGGCAATAATAATAGCAAAAATAGTTATGCAAAAGTTATGGTTGTGTAAAATAAATTGGGACGACCCGGTTCCTAATGACGTTGTGCTATCTTGGGAAAAGTTTATAAGTACGTTACAATGTTTACAATCACTGCGCATCCCGCGTCATGTATTGAGTTCGTACACACAATATATAGAACTACATATGTTTAGTGACGCGTCGCAATGTGCGTACGGCGCGTGCGCTTATGTGCGCACATACTCAGATCACTCGCCTGTTACAATTAAGTTACTCTGTGCCAAAAGTAAGGTCGCTCCATTAAAACCTACTAGTATACCGCGATTAGAATTATGCGGAGCTGTGATTGGTGCACGTTTGTTTAGAAAAATAATTCATTCATTAAGATTGACCTTTTATAAAACCTTCTTTTGGACAGATTCAACCATTGTTCTTGGGTGGCTTCGTATGTCGCCTCACTCGTTGAAAACCTTTGTTCAAAACAGAGTAGTAGAAATAAATGAACTTACCAGCAATGCTATTTGGTCGCATGTAGGTACTAAAAATAATCCAGCGGACTTAGTCTCACGCGGGCTCAGTCTTGACTCACTCAGTGACAGTAGTCTGTGGTGGAACGGCCCACCGTTCTTACAGAAACCTGAGTCGATGTGGTCGCAACAGGGAATAAGTTCACATTGCGACTATGCCATTACAGACTTGCCGGAATTAAAATCACAGACAACATCTATGGTTTGTGAGGTAACACAAAATAAAAACATAGTAATTAGTTTTGAGAGGTTCTCTTCGTATAACCGTATACGGCGTACAGGTGCTTATGTATTGCGGTTCATCCGTAACGCACGCACACAACGACACGATCGGACTGTAGGGCCGTTATCTCTTAATGAGTTGTTTGAGTCAACACAGCTGTTGTCGCGACTTGCACAACGGGAATCTTTTCCTGAGGAATATAATAGCTTGAAGAAAAACTTATCATTAAAAACTACAAGTGCAATTTCTAGCCTTAACATATTCTTAGATAATAATGATATAATAAGAGTAGGCGGACGCCTAAGTAACTCACCTGACTTCGAGTATGATAAAAAGCACCCGACCCTACTATGCTGTAAACATCGGCTTACCTTATTATTGTTTCAGCATTTACATAATAAACTTCTCCATGGTGGTCCCCAACTGCTGCTGGCTACTATGCGTGAGAGTTGGTGGCCGTTAGGGGGGAGAAATCTAGCCAGAAAAGTGGTGCGCCAGTGCGTCCGCTGCACACGACTGAGGGGAAGGACCGTTTCCCCAATCATGGGTAACCTACCTGCGGAGCGGTTGGAACCGGGTTTTCCTTTCATTCGTTGTGGGGTTGACTATGCTGGACCTGTATCTGTATTAAACCGCAAGGGTAGGGGCGCTAAGCTTGAAAAAGGATATATATGCCTATTTATTTGTTTTGTAACACGAGCTATCCACCTCGAACTAGTCAGTACCCTTTCTTCACAACAGTATCTCTTAGCACTTAAAAGATTTATATCCCGTCGTGGTAAACCGGCTCAAATTTTCTCTGATAATGGGACAAATTTTGTCGGAGCCATGAAGGAGCTCCAGTTAATGTTTAACGAGCATTCACATCATATTATTGATGATCTATCTAATGAAAACATAATGTTTACATTTATACCGCCTTACGCTCCTCATTTTGGGGGATTATGGGAAGCAGGAGTCAAATCCTGTAAACACCACCTGAGGCGTGTTATGGGCACCGCCAATCTAACCTACGAGGAATTCAGCACGGTGTTGACACAGATCGAAGCCGTCCTGAATTCCCGTCCAATGTTCCCTATGTCCGCAGACCCACAAGATCTTCTTCCTCTTAGTCCAGCACATTTCCTGATCGGCCGGCCACTCGTCTCACCAGCTTGCAAGGACCTCATAGAAGTGCCGATGCATCGCCTGACTCGGTTCCATAGGGTGGAAAAGGTCAGACAGCAGTTCTGGAAGCGTTGGTCCACTGACTACATTTCGGAGCTCCAGATGAGGACTAAGTGGAGGACGCCTAATCAAGACCTAACCCTAAATACCCTTGTCGTCATAAAAGAGGACAATTTACCCCCTCTAAAATGGCGCATGGGTCGGATTATTAAGGTGTCCACAGGCAGTGATGGTGTCAGCCGGGTAGCGGTACTCCGAACAGCGACGGGCACAGTACAACGAGCATTTTCGAAGATCTGTCCACTTCCGGTGCCTTCGGCGATGAGTCATGCTCCGAGGATGACTACGGAGCCATCGCAGCACGGCCACGCAGCCAACGAGCGTTGAAACCTGAGGATTCCAAGGCGGCCGGCATGTTCACGCGCTACACCCAGCGCCATCTCTTGACCAGTCGCAGCGCCACGTGGGCCGATCAATACCCACCGTTATCTGTATCGCCATCTATGTGACCGTGTCAACAACTCTCTCCAATCAATTATTGTAACTTCCGTTTCCCTCTTTTTCTAAAATGTGTGTGTTCTTGTCTCGAGGAGTAAACGAGTTGAAAAATTGTCTCTCGTTATTTTTTTTAAAATAAACCCAGCAAGACGCCCCAACAACGGTCATAGGCTATAAATAATCACGCCATCGTTCTTAGGGGGTAGGCAGTAGGCAGATAACCAAATTGAGTTAGTGATTTTTAGTCGTTTTTGTTGGGACTTTTGCTCTTTCACGTCTAAACGGCTGAACGGATTTTGATGAAATTTAGTAAGGTAATAGATGGTTACTTAAAAACTGATATATGATCAAAATGATCACGTCATCGTACTTAGGGGGTAGGTAGTAGGCAGAAAACTGAATTGAGTTAGTGATTTTTTATGGTTTTTGCTGGGAGTTTTGCTCTATCATGCCTAAACGGCTAAACGGATTTTGATGAAATTTAGTTAGGTGATAGATAGTAACCTAGAAAAGGATATGGGCTATTAATATTCATGCTATCTTACTTAAGGCGTAGGCAGTAGGCAGAAAACTAATTAAGTTAGTGATTTTTAATCGTTTGTTTTAAAAGTTTACCTCATTCACGCCTTAACGTCTGAACGGATTTTTGTAGGACTTTGTTTATTTAAAGATAGGATCCTAGGCACGGACACAGGCTACTTTTTACGGCGGGAAAGTACCTCATTCCCGCGGAAATCTAGCGCGATCGTGTCAAGAAGCGCATACGCCATAGCTACTGAAATGATTGTTTTTTTTTTTTAACTGAGTGTTACTAAGACTTCACGTTAATATTTGATCACTTTTCTAACTTAAAGGGTAGGTAGGCGCCATAACTTAGGGAATTTACGATAAAATTTTGATGCAACTGTCTTTTACTTGGATCGAAACTTAGCGACATTCCATCACACTACTTAACTTATAGGGTAGGAAGGTATCAAAATTCAGACTACTTTTTACTTCGGGAAAATATCTCATTCCCACAGGAACCCATACATAGCTACCTATCTCCAACATTAAAACGCTGTCTAGAATCACATTACGCCAAAACTATTGATCTGATTTGTATACGATATTTTTTTCAACTGACTGTTACATTACATACAGATAAAATCTAATTACCTACACCACAGAATTAATATAGTACCACATAACTAGCTTCGCTTTAAACTTGAGGAGGTAATTAGATGGACATTTATATGAACTTTAATCCCAGTAATCAATCATAGTGATAAGTTAATACTCATTTTAGACAAAGAAACGGATAGGTAATCAGTTCATCACCGAAATTATAACACCTACACTTAGTTTGTTTACTATTCAACGAGGGAAAATAATTCAGTATAACGCAAACCTTCAAATCATACGTCGTCGTAGTGAACATTCGGAGCTATCCATTATGTGCTTTTGAACAAATTTTGATGTGAAGTTGAGAACCGGAACACGATAGTGGGACATTGTTGTTTGCATTGGGCTTACAGCCGGGAGAAAACAAAAAACTTATGCGGACGAAGTCGCGGGTAAAAGCTATAATTGATAAAATTGATGGAAACACAAAAAAAACTGTATAAAAGCGAAAGTGAGTTTGTTTGTTTGTTACGTCTTCACGCCTAAATGGCAAGACCGATTTTGATGAATTTGGTACAGAGTTAGTTGGGACCCTGAAGACGAACAGAGGCTATATTTTTATTTAAGTGAGAAATGAGGGAGAAAGATGGAAGAAAAGGGAAAACTTAGCATTGCTATTACAATAAATAAGTTGCAAGGGCAAAAACTACAGGAAGCAGGTACTTGCAAATCAGGAAAGGGGAACTGTGTTACCCCGAATTTAACGCGAGCGAAGCCACGGGCAAAAGCTAGTAATATTATAAAAGCGAAATTGAGTTTGTTTGTTACGTCTTCACGCCTAAATGGCTAAACCAATTTTGATTAATTGGTACAGCGATAGCTGGAGACGGACATACACTACTTTTTTTAAGTAAGAAATGAGGGAGAAAGAGGGAAGAAAAAGGGAAAACTTAGCTTTGCTACAATAAATAAGGCGCAAGGGCAAAAACTACAGGTAGCAGGTATCTGAAAATCAGGAAAGGGGAACTGAGTTACCCCGAATTTAATGCGAGCGAAGCCGCAGGCAAAAGTGAGGGCCCCATACAAAATCCAAATCTTTTGATTGTGTAGACTTAGAGGGTTGATTTTGTCACAGTTACAAGGCACCACAGACTTGTATGGTTTCAAATTCATCTCAATACCTCTACGCATTCCCGAGATAAAGGGTCTTGACAGACTGATAGGCAGGTCGACGGCGCGTTAGTGTTCCACGCGCGCCTCAAAGAGATGTCAGCAAAGCAGAGGGGCCTGCTAGGGCCTCCGCCAGCCGGGGTTGCGGGTTGTTCGAAAGAGATACCCCGGAACGTAAGGGGCAATAGAAGGGACATGGGTGGGTGGGTTTTAGTCAGTACAAGTCTGACACTCCCCCCCGCTCCGTCCAGAGCGAGGGAAGTTAATTGATGATTTCACATTCACAAAAAAAGACGTGCAGGTTCGCGAGAAATAGAAAGAATGGAGAGAGAACTTTGAACAAGAGTGCGACAAAACAGGCAAGAAAAATGTTAGATGGTTCTATGAAAAACTGATTGCTTCAGTACCATACATTTGAAGATTAAAAAACTCAAATTTAACGTGTTTGTGAAGTATTCAAATGCATTGCAAGATTTTTGCACTTAGATAACGAAAAATACAGAAAACCTATACCTACCTACTTTTCTAGTTTGGGTTTTCTAAATATTTATACATAACTAGCTTTTGCCCGCGGCTTTGCTCGCGTTAAATTCGGTATAACACAGTACCTGCAGTTTTTGCCCTAGCACCATATGGATTTGTAATAGCAACGCTAAGTTTTCCCGTTTCTTTCCTCTTTCCCCCTCATATCCCATTCTTTAAAAAAATAGCTCCAACTATCTCTGTACCAAAATTTATCAAAATCGGTTTAGCCATTAAAGCGTGAAGAGGTAACAAACAAACAAACTCAATTTCGCTTTTTTATTATTAGTAAGGATATTCTTAGTCTGACGTCAACGGTAAAACAGTTTTATACGATTTCCTCGAATCCCTCACTAAATTTATGGCTCTGTCCTAAGTTTGTTCCCTATCTCTAGCACAAATCTGCAAACCAGTTGTAAAACCAAAGTGGATTTTTATTGGTTTCATTTCGTGGAATCCAATTCTATTTGTTTATACTTTGTGTAACTCTGTAAGGTCACTAAGGATTACATTACCTGAAATGCTTGTGAGCATTCAACTTTTTGTTTTCGTACGGAAAATCACCAAATGACCTGCACCCGCTGTAGACAGTCAGCAAGGGAGTGTCAGACGTCAGACAATATTTATAGTCTCGATCCAGCCAAGGAATCGAATTCTCCCAAACAAATTGTTTGTATATCAGAGTTTAAATGTTTGTAAACGCACCCACGATACAGTAGAAATTCCTAGTGTGGGGCAACCTTTAAAAAAAACGCCCTTAGGAGTTATATTTTGCATAGTCTTAGTGAGAACCTCCATCCTAACATGCAAAATGCAAAATTTGGACCTCCCTAACACTAGTATTTCCTGAGATTTCGTGATCAGTGAGTCAGTGAATTTTTCTTTTATATACATAGATAGAAAAACTATATGCGTCCCAATTTTTTCATCACAATCCGTTTAGTAGATTTAGATGGAAGAGTAACAAACATCCATGTTAATTAAATAAATGGCGCGAAGCAATTTTCTAGCCTGCAATCGAATTTACGACCTACTAGACGTAAGACAGTGACATAACCAAGAATAACTGTCTCTTAAATATTCCCATGCTGAGTATTTGCTGAGCCCTCATTTGAAATCAATGGGTAGATAATCTACCAATAAACTCAGTTTATTTGTCCACAAATAACCGAAGTCCCGAAATTCTATTTCGTTACTTGACGTGTCGCAATGGAATATGCAGAGCTCCCCACATTAAACAGAATTAGGTCATATATCCAGGGTAATAGATTCAAATCCGCAACAAGTACAGTTCTGAATGGATCTGGGAATACCGCTTTGATCTGTGGCATCCGCAAACGCTCCCACTGAAGGATGGCTAGCTGGTCATGCAGAAGTTATCGCTTATTGAAATCGATCCCGCGACCGGTACCGGAATTTGAGATTTTTCACGGCACTATTATGAAGTGACGTCACGTTTGCTTGGATTGTTTTATTATGAAGGTGTGGTGGAATTTTGATTGGTTGAAAACTAGTTGAGAACCAAGAAAGGATTTTTAAGACCCAACTGAAGGTGGCAAATAAACAAAAGAACAGAACCTGCAACTTGACCTGCAACCTGCAACGAGACCTTCGTCTTTCTTCGACATCGTGTTTTGCCTCCGATAGTGATTGTCCTAGATTCACAATAGTATGGCCACACTCTATCAGTCCATATACCAGCAATTGACACAAATAAAATAATAAAAAAAGTTCGTAGGTAACCACTTTAAACAAAACTTTATTAAGTAGTTCTTCTTCCTGAAACAAAAAAAGAAAACATCTTATACCTCGTCCAAACTTCGTTCGCAACAATTCTGAACTTCATCGCGACCGCACGCTTGGTTGACTCGCGTCGTTGTCACCTTTTCAGTTTCGCATCAAAGGCTCCCTTTTGATCGGTTTCCATGGCCCTAATTAGCAGTACCTCGTTCAACATTCGTTCGGGTGGAAGATATTGTTTATTGGCAGTAGATACGCCGTGCCGGAGCTCCAAGGGGCCTATTGGCACGGAAAATTGAGGCAAAATCGCGCACTAAACGCCTGCCCCGGTTCCCTATGAATCTTGAATTATTTCGATATCGCGTTCAAAATGTGAAGTTTGCCGATTAATTAGGACCTTCGATTAATTACACGTATGACGTAACGGTAATTAATTTAGTTGTGGTGTTGATTGGTTTGTAATTTGAAAATTGTAGGCTCTTAAACCGGTGATTGTTGTGTTGAAATTGTTTAAAAAGTAATAATAATTATTTAAAAATAATAATAATTTGACGGCACGGTTGGCGCAGTGTCTGAGCGAACGACTGCTGCGCTGCGTGTCGCGGGTTCGATTCCCGCACGGAACAAATATTTGTATGACCTGCAGATAGTTGTTTCGAGTCTGGCTGTTTGTGTATGTGAGTTTAAATGTTTGTAAACGCACCCACGATACAGGAGAAATTCCTAGTGAGGGGAAAGGTTAAAAAAAAAACTAGTAAAGTTGATAAGAACAAAGGAAGAATCTGAAATATATGTATTATGTTTTCAATTTAATCCGTTGAATACACAATTACCAATAACTGCTTAATGCGTGTAAAAATACTCTTAACGAAGCCGAATGGCACTTTCAGAGCGGGGGAAGTTATTTGATGATTTACCATCAGTAAAAAAAGACATCACAAACATTTTGAGATTAACTTAATATCCCCAAATTGTTACACTGTTTGTCACTCATGTGTCTTACATAGACTTGCAAATCTATATTTTACCAACCTACATCAGTCGTTGAGTCCGAACCGGCATCGTTGGAATTAGGCCACGGCCGTCGTCATAACGCTTGACAACTCCAGAGCCTGTCTTCTCGGTCCGCTGGTTGCTACTGCTTGTCACCAACAGACTCAAGTCAGGGCAAGTTTTGGTAGTTATATCAGTTGGTACCGGTCAAAGACTGGCTGGTAATGACGTGGTGTAGATGCATAGGGCGTTGATGTTCCGGAAAGAATGATGTAAAGGCCTTTAAAAGTTCTGTTCGGGTAATAATTTAAAACTGGCTGAGTATATTCTGACCAACATAGTAAGCATTGATTAGATCATTACACCATTGTAAAAACATCCCGTTATTCTAAATTATATGAAAACTAGCTTCCGCCCGCGACTTCGTCCGCGTAGCTAAGTTACTTTGGGCTAACGCTAACTTTAACCCACGTGATGATCGAAAAAAAAAATATCTTTCGCTTCGCTTTTCTTTCCTCTTTCTACCCTTTTTCCCACTTAAAAAAATACCAATGTCCGTCTCCAGGGGCCCAACTATCTCTGCACCAAAATTCATCAAAATCAGTTTGGCCATTTAAGCGTGAAGACGTAACAAACAAACTAATGTTAGGATAATTTGTTTTTATTTGATTTTTATAAGTGACTTTTAAAATTAAATTTGTCTTCATTCAACTTTTATCATTCTAAAGTATAGTTAGGTAATCCTGACATTAAGACGAATATTCTCCCATATTTGTACTTTTTGCCTCAAATATTCCCGCAATACTTGTAAATAAATTAGCTAGGCCAAAGTTCCCTCTTTCGGAAGATATTGCTTATTGGAAACTATTACTACCCCGTACTGTGGATATGAGCATTCAACCGTATTATATTGCTATACTGCAACAGTATTTTGATGTCCCTTTCAGTTCGTGTAATAAACATGAAATTGCTGTCGCTTCGGTATATAGTTGATAGAAAGAATAAGTTTGGTTATTCCTCTATTATTTTCCTACATTATATTAGTCTTATCCGTAATCAAATTGGTCTACAAACATGAAATGCAATATTTCTCCACGGAAATGATATAATCTTTTGATGGATTAAGTTAACTGAAACTGAAGGGGAAAATGATAATGGTTACGAGAAATTACGATAAAATAATTTGAAAACTTGAGTTGGTGACTTTTGCTGAAAGGCTAAAATCTTTTGTGATCGTTACAAAGTATAATTACTTTATCTGTTATTCGAATTTCTTACTTTATCTAAACTGTTATCAGTTTAAAAGATTCTGTATAACACATGAAACTCACACCCCGAATTTCCCTTTCATTTTTTTTAATTTGTTTTGTAAATTTGGCACCTCATGCATTTATTGTTTTTCCACTAACATTGTTCTTACAAGTGGGTAACCTAATGCAACAATGTAGTCCCAATTGCATTTGGAAAACCAATCCAATCAATAATCCAATGTACTATTTTTAATAGTCGTAATTTGACTGACAGGGTCCAATTTCGATGTATAGTCAATCATTCACAGGTCCAAGTTAGGACTCCGAGTATAGCACCAGTCATAAGTTATACAGAGGACAAACATATTATTATTGTTATGTTGGAAAACAGCTGGCTCTGTTGTGACAGAAACCTACTGAAAATAAAACTATATAAAAGTAGTCCAGAAAAATTCTTAATACAAATTACAACTAATAAAGTTTCAAAAATAGAAGCGGAAACTTGTGTCAGACCTTTTTAATTGCAAAAACATGGCGGGGCCGGGAACTTTTTCCGATAAGAATCTATGAACCAAGTTGAAATTTAGTTTTGCGGACTGTCAGTATTGATATTCGAACAAGTTTTATCTTTGAGAACTTCGCTCTTTTTATTATCAACGTCTATTTTTTTCATCGCTCCAGCGAAGACTCGGCAAATGAAAATGTCTTCAACAATTTTGCCGAGACGAATTTCGTAAGGTTCAGATTCAAATATAATTTTGATTTTTATTGGTAGTCATTTGATTGGTGGCCTAAATTCAGGGAAAAATACAGTAGGTACAAGGTCTCATGACGTGCCAATTTTATTGAAAAATGTGACATGACTTAGCGATGTTTCTTATCATAATTCGTGGCACAAAAATACTGCTTAATCAATTATTTAAATGTCATTGAGTAGCTAATGTCTGTATTAAACATATACAACGTTTAATATCAAGATAAGAAAATTCGACGCACTCGACCAACGCAGAGCGTTAGAAATGTAAGAAAAATTTAAATTGAGAAACCTGTAAACGTTAATAGGATCCTTCGTCATTAAAATTTTCATAACGCTCATAAAAAATCCCAACGTATTTGATAATTCACAGATAGCAATAAATTGTGATCAAGTCCCAAAATGTAGCAATAAAATGCCACGTGGTGAGCTGTTTATTACTTCAAACGGAAATTTAATTAGACAGTTTCTGTCTTCAAGACTAGGGTGAGAAAATTTAAGTGGCTAATATTTTTCAATTAGAAATTATAGTAAGGAATAAATATATTCGAGGAAGTTTGAAAGTTGCGCCTGTTACAGAAAAAATTAAAGGGAGTCGTTTGTCTTAGTATGGACATGTGATGAGGAGGGATGAAGGACATGTGACTAAAAGAGCGATGGACCTGAATGTTGATGGACGCAGAGCGAGAGGAAGGCCAAAGAAAAGATGGATGGATTGTGTAAGGATGATATGAAGGAGAAAGGAGTAGACGATGCCATGACGTCTGATAGGGGAGAATGGAAGAAGAAAACGTGTTGCGCCGACCCCAAATAGAATGGGACAAGGGCAGGAAAATGATGATGATATCATACTAGATCGTTACGATTGTATTAACATTGGCGTTTGAAAGTCAAATCTCGACAGTACAAGTAAGTACAAGACCCAGTCGGCACCTAGCTCCAGGTTTCCGTTCCGTAGTTGCTGGTCTGTGGACGGTGAGCAATGGGTAACTCACCGTCCGTCCGTCCAGCGACGGCAGGCCGTGTCAACGGCGCGTTAGTGTTCCACGTGCGCCTCAAAGCGATGACAGCAAAGCAGAGAGACCTGCCAGGGCCACCGCCTGCCGGGGTTGCGGGTTGTTCGAAAGAAATACCGCGGCCTTGGAATATATATATATATAATCTATACATATAATAAGACTGTAAAAGATCGATTTCTGTACATTGAAGATTTTTATGAAAAATTGTTACAGGGGGTCTTAATTACCGTAATAGAAGCCAAAACAACAATTTTTAAAATTTTTGTCTGTCTGTCTGTCTGTCTGTTTGTCCGGGCTAATCTCAGAATCTACTGGACCGATTTTGACGGGACTTTTTTTATTTGACTCAGTATCACCTGGAGAGTAAACTGGGATATAAATAATCACGCCGATGAACTTAGGGGGCAGGCAGGAAATTGAATCTCAGAATCTACTAAACCGATTTTAATGGGACTTTCCGGACATAGGCTATTACTTTTTTTTAAAAGAGTGTGATATGAGGGAGAAAGGGGAAAGAAACGGGAAAACTTAGCGTTGCTATTACAAATCAATAAGGCGCTACCGAATTTAACGCGAGCGAAGCCGCGGGCAAAAGCTAGTAAATGAATAAATATAATATATATATATATATTTATTTATTATGAAGACAACATGGGTCCAGAGTGTTAGTAACGAAATTCTTAGCCTATGTTAGTACTTAATAGTAAACAGCGATCTAGTTCGATCGACCAGCGACTGCACAAGCGAGCTGTCTGCCTTGGCGGCAATTGAGTGCAGGATGCTATTACGACTGCCACGCAATCTACGTAGCAACGAGACGGATCTTTTACGCCATACTGCTAATATAAAGAGCAAAAGAAGGAACATGGGTGGGTTTTAGACGGTACAAGTCTGCCACTCCTACCCGCTCCACCCAGAGCGGGGGAAGAAAAAATGGAAAGAAAGTGTTTACACAAAAGGACCGATTAGGTATAATTTTTCGAAAATTATCAGGTAATGATAAATAATACAATATTTATTAAATATTGCATACCTGTAACTAAACATTTTTAACTATAGGTTTAAAAGGCAACCGGAGTTCTGCATCTGACATAGTAAACTTATTGATTAGAATGACTGTGTTGATCGTATTTTAAACTAGCTTCCGCCCGCGACTTCGTCTCCGTGGCATAGTTACTTTAGGCTAAAGCTAACTTTAACACTTTTTTATCTTTCTCTTCCCTCTTTCTTCCCCTTATCCCACTTTTGCCTATGTCCGTCTCCAGGGTCCCAACTATCTCTGTACCAAAATTCATCGAAATCGGTTTGGCCATTTAGGCGTGAAGACGTAACAAACAAACAAACTCACTTTCGCTTTTATAATATTAGTAAGGTAAAGGTATTTTAAATGAGTCTTTATTATTATAGCTAAAACTGTTCGCATGCCTTTGCTAGTTAAAGCCCCGTTCAAATAAACAAAAACGACTCGTTTTGCTTACGGATGGTAGTATTTTGACATAAGTTCTATGAGACTTAAGGCAGTTAGTATGAGGATCATTCTTAAACTTAATATGTGTAACTTGTACCAACATTCTGGGCAAATAAAGAACTATTCTATTCTGCGTTATCAGATGCGTAGCCAAATTACGTATGCACCGTGTCGCAATCATGCATAAAAAAGCAACCATATTGTATAGCTACATACATTTCGGCCAGTATCGATCTCACGGCTAGACGATCCGACACGCCCGGGGACCATACTTCTTCAATTATTCAGCTGCCTACTTCCACGGCAAAACTCGTTTGTTACATCTTGAGTATATTGCTATTCCTCTTTTATGGTTTGAGGAAATCATCCGTCCTTGTCATGCAGGAGTCCGAAGACCGAACCGTCTCTGCGGGAATGTTAATAAAAATGTATTTTGCTTTCTGAATTTGGACTGTTTTATTGTTGTTGCGACATGAGTAAGGATGTGGGGGAGGTATTTGAATTTTTTGGGGTAGTGTAAATTCGGTTCTTTGGTACGGACATTTTTAGGCGTTGTTGTTGTGTTTTTAAGGTTCTGTAACTCATTTGGAAAAAAAAACGGAACCCTGATAGGATCAATTTGTTGCCCCTCTCTGTTTGTCAAAATTCTTTATCTTGGAAACGCGTGGAGGTATCAAGTTGTAATTACAATATGATTAAACTATATACTTAAGTCTGTGGTCCATTGAAGTTGTGAAAAATCACATCAGCCACCCTCTAAGTCTACGCAGTCAAATGATATGGCCGTTTATGTCGCAAGTTTCAAGTGTCAAATCATGCTGCGTTAGTCCGACTCCCACTTGGCCGGTTTTTCTTTTTACAAAAACAAGACCTAGAAAAACGATCGGTGTGGTGTTCAAAAAATTTTGGATCCATGTAAGATTTTTCAGAACACTGAAACATAGCAGTCTGCTCGTTGTCTCTGCATTGCTCTATAATTAATGAACATGTTATACAAGACAATAATTTCAAAAATAAGAAATAACTAGCTGGCGCCCGCGGTTTCGCTCGAAAGACAATCGAAAAAAAAGTATCCTATGTGTTATTCCAGACTATAATCTACCTCTGCGCCAAATTTCATCGAGATCCGTTTTGACGTGAAGGAGTAACAAACATCCATACATCCTCACAAACATTCGCATTTATAATATTATTAGTAGGATAGGATTAAAGATATTATTAATAAATTTTATAATTCAGAGAGCTAGAAAGAAAACCGTGTATTATAATTAACGTGATTTCCACATTTTCAGTCTACAAATTATTTAAGATATATAAAAGGGCCTCCTAGCACAGGTATATCTTTTACTTTAAAAGAGGTCCCTATGTAATGTTTACTGTAAAAGTTGTACAAGTTTCTGCAATAAACCTTTTTATTTTATTTTTATTTAAAAGTACTTGTGCCAAAAGACTAGATCAGCAAATTGGCACACCGCTACACTGAGTCACCTAATACTGCAAAGTCTGCAACAAGCCCCCTAAAAGCCCTTAAACAGGGCAAATTTTGTCACCGACACAGCACTTACAGGGCCCGGTAAACGTTTAACAATAACGTAAGCGGTTACAGCACCAATAACGATAGTAACAGCATGGACAAGTCGATAACCGTTACAACTACCAACCCGCTCTGCATAACACGCCTAATAGCAGTGCTTATAGTGTAATATACGGTGTTGTGTATGTGAATAAGCTTGTAAGTACTTTTGTAGTAAGATTACTGGGGATTTTATTTGTAGCAGCTTTTATCGATACGGGTTGTAAAAAATATGGATGAAAAACGATTGAATTTAGCAGAGATGAGAATGTTGAGATGCATGTGTGAAGTGACAAGAATGGATAAAGTAAGTAAGAAGTAGTAATAAGAAGTTTGAAAGTTGCGCCTGTTGCAGAAAAAAATAAAGGCAGTCGTTTTGTCTTAGTCCATACTAAGACAAAACGACTTAAAGACAGATACAGATAAAAGGAGGAGAAGCGTAAATAGTTAATGCTGTTTTAAATAAAACCAAAATATCTGCGAAATAGTTTTAATAAAAAACTTAGTTTTATTTCACTTGGTCCTTGCCCAAACACTTATAGAACCTCACTATCTATGGCCGGTATAAATCCTTACTAATATTATATTTTTAAGCGAAAGTGAGTTTGTTTGTTACGTCTTCACGCCTAAATGGCTAAACCGATCTTGATGAATTTTGGTACAGAGATAGTTGGGGCCTTGGAGACGGAGATAGGCTTTTTTAAGTGAGAAAGGAAGGAGAAAGAGGGAAGAAAAGGGCAAACTTAGCTTTGCTATTACAATAAATAAGGCACAAGGTCAAAAACTACAGGTAGCATGTACCTGCAAATCAGGAAAGGGGAACCCCGAATTTTACGCGAGTGAAGCCGCGGGCAAAAGCTAGTTCAATGTATTAACTAGGTTTTTGGGATTCACTGAGTAATGTAACATGTAGCCCGTTACTTTTCTTTCGAACAAGAAGCTCATTTTACTTAACAAGGTCTAAAAGACCGAGACACTGTTTCTTAGTAAAAACGTAGTGTAGTTCCTACATTCCACAAGTTAATAGAGTGATTTTAGAAAATTACCGGGAAAATAAACCACTTAAATATCGAACATGTCAAAAGTTCTATGAACTTGTCGTTTGATAGCGTTATCATCCAAGCTAAAACACAGTAAAATTACTATTATAATATCTCAAACGAACTGCCTCAAAGTTCTAGTAGTTCCAAGCACTACTTTTGAGTATAAGAGCCTAGTTTGATTCACAGATGAGGCAAAGTCTGACGACACGGTTGGCGCAGTGGCTGAACGTTCGACTGCTGCGCTGCGTGTCGCGGGTTCGATTCCCGCACGGAAAAAATATTTGTATGACCTGCAGATAGTTGTTTCGGGTCTGGTTGTTTGTGTATGTGAATGTTTGTAAACGCGCCCACGATACAGGAGAAATTCCTAGTGTGGGGCAAATATAAAAAAAGTGTTAAATGTTTTTTTCTTCAGGAATTTTCTTAGTAAGTCTTTATTTAATACGCTCAGTTAATGGCCATAAGCTCTTTGCTCATTTTCGGACTATTTTATTTATTAAATGAGTTGAGACCAGCTGATGAAAGTGATAATCAATCGTTTGAGGTTCTCTCACTCAAACGTCCGGCCACCTCCTTCGCTAGCATACATAACTGCTTCGCAGAAGGAGGTGGCCGCTTCCCATTCTCTATCGCTGCGGACCATGGACTAAAACAGGGCTGGACGCAAGATATCGCCGACGCCGAGAGCAAAAAAATACAAACGAAAAACACAATACTTATACCACCTCGCCACCGCAAGCTTGCCCTTTAAATCTTGGACATCAAATCATTCTTATTTTATGAGCAAAATACGTCAACAATAAAATTCCCCATCAAAAATATAGCACCGTCTATTTTACTGTGCTAGGTTACAAAGACATAATTCTAAAGCATTTCCATCATAAGGCAGCGGTTTTCATACAATAAGCGCCCTTTCCAAACTGAAGTTAATGTAGCGCATCGGCGCTGCAAAGTGGTGTATGACATTTTTCAATCGCTTAATGGTGCAGCATTATTGGCTCATGAGGTCGTCCATAACGGTATAATGTGGTAGGGTGACAAAACATTCCTGCTTGGTAAGAAATAAAATTCCTGTTTGTAAATAATTTGCAAGGATTTTCGGCATTAATGTACACTTCTCATCAAAAAAATCGAAACACCTCGCAGTTTATGATTTGATAAGGATTATCAGAAAAATGTGTATATTTAGGAATAAATGTAAAATGTCATTAAATAGTAAGTAGTATGAGGTTTTTAAATCCTAATGTTAATGTTCTAAATTCAAATTAAGTCTTCATAGGTTTCGTATTTTGTATAATGAGTAATTTTTACCCTGTATGGAATATGAAGGAAATGGGTAAAACAACACGCGTAAATGAAAAAAAAAAGTAAGAAACGTTTATTTAATAACTTGTATTCCCTCCGCGAGCTCTTATTACTGCTTCCATACGGTTCTTCATCGATCGGATGAGAGTCACGATCACATGTTGTGGTATATTATCCCATTCCTCTTGGATTGCATTTTGCAGCTGGCTAAGTGTTTCTGGGGTTGGATCTCTTGCTCGAATTCGTCTCTTTAATTCATCCCATAGATGTTCAATGGGATTCATGTCCGGGCTTCTTGCTGGCCATACCATAATGGAGATACCGACTTCGGTAAGATAATCTCGTACGACGCCCGCGGTGTGAGCTCTAGCATTGTCGTGCATGAATATGAAGTCGTTGCCAATAAAATGTGCATAGGGCATCACATGAGGTTCAAGACACTGTTCGATGTATCGATGAGAGTTTAGTGCAGGCAGCCGTGGCCCAGACACAAAGGCAAGTTCTGTCTTACCGTCGGCGCTGATTCCTCCCCAAACCGTCCACGAACCGCCACCATAGCTGACCTTTTCTTCAATGCAGCATTGTGCAAAACGTTCTCCATCTCTTCTGTAGACCTTGTTCCTTCCGTCGTTACCATACAGCATAATTTTACACTCATCAGAAAACAGTACTTTACTCCACTGAAGGTATGACCAAGTTAGGTGCTCGCGTGCAAAGTTAAGGCGCGCTCTTCGATGGTCTGCAGTTAATTTCGGCCCATTCGCTGGCTTATGCGGTGCCAATCCGCGTTCCTTCAACCTTCTTCTTATTGTAGAGTCACTTACAGCTACTCTTCGTACAACGCGAAGCTGCTGCTGCAGTTGAAAAGCGTTAAGGCGTCGATTTCGTAAAGAAGTTGTTACAATAAATCGATCATCTCGCTCAGAAGTGACCCGATTCCTGCCAGATCCTGAACGGCGCGTGAACGAACCAGTCTCCCGATAGCGTTTGTAGACTCTATGAACAGATGCTTAGATGCAATCTTGCAGCCACAACACGCTGACTAAGTCCAGAATCCAGCAATGCCACCACTTGGGCGGCTTCTGCGGGCGAAGTATCCATATGTTTTAGAAAAAAAAGTTTTTTCAGACGTCCCAAAGTCACAGTAAATGAAATAAGAAACAAAAAGTTTAAAGACAAGCGCTAATTTTTAGTTTTTAAACGAGAAACGTACTCCAACCCTAAATACACATTTGTCTTAAAACAGTGATTAATTTCATTTATAGGATAAACAAATGAAATTCTAATTTCGAATTTTGATTTTTTTCTTCTTACTGTAATGACCAAACTGCCAGCTACACAATAATGTTTTTTTTTCATGGAATTAATTCTCTTTTGTAAAAAATTAGGACAAAAACAATAAAAACGAAAGTGTTTCGAATTTTTTGATGAGAAGTGTATTTATACAGAAAATGGAAAAAATAACTTGTTGATCGATATACTTATATTTCTTAATAAAAACACTTTTTTATTAGCCTCTCAACTGTCCCACTACTGGGCCTTCCCATTCTTTCTTTGAGGTTTGGATGGATTTAAAACTCTATACTCTTGTCCGCCCCGATAATAAGACATGGGGGTCTTAAATGGTCACTTCGAATTAATTTTATGAATAACGTTAAAATTATTAAATTGACTAGCTTTTGCCCGCGGCTTCGCTCGCGTTAAATTCGGGGTAACACAGTTCCCCTTTCCTGATTTACAGCTGCTACCTGTAGTTTTTGCCCTTGCGCCTTATTTATTGTAATAGCAATGCTAAGTTTTCCCTTTTCTTCCCTCTTTCTCGCTCATAAATCAATCTTTAAAAAAAATAGCATATGTCCTTCTCCAGGATCCCAACTATCTCTGTACCAACGTGAAGACGTAACAAACAAACAAACTCACTTTCGCTTTTATAATATTAGTAAGGACTAGTAAGGATTACAGACACAGTTAATATTGTAATTATCATTTTGAGACCATTTTACGAATGATTATGTAATTAATATTATTAACCTATTATTATTCTGCTTAAGCGGCCGTTTTAGATCCCCAGATCGAACACTAACTTTTCCACTCGATTTTTCCCATGAGGCGTCCAGTGAGCGACGATCACTGCCCACGTTTAAAAGTAAAGGAATAGGGAATTAGAGACCAAAATTATTCTTTTCAATTGATAACACATTTATAAACAAGACTACATCACAATTCGGTCATTCTTAGTCGTATATTATCTTATCATACCACTAATTTATTTAATCACCGCTAATCGACTTGGGCAACGCTCAGTAATCAGCTATTACAGTTTATCAATGCGTGCAAATGTAATCCGAAAGCCAAACCTGATTAATTAAGATTACACCATACGTCGACATTGTCTGATTAAATATATGTACACATCTATAGTAAACCAGCTCATTTCCGATAATATTGAAGCAGGATATTAAGGAATTCACCTCTCACTAGCTGGCGCCCGCGACTTCACCCGCGTGGTGATCGAAGAAAAAAGTGTGTGTCATATGTGTGTAAATTTCATCAAGATCCGTTCAGCCGGTTTGGAGTGAAAAAGTAACAAACAATTATATTATTAGTAGGATGTTAGAGGCAACTAAGACTAAGATGACACTGGCCTCAACCCTAAAACTTCCTCTCTCTTTTAAACCATACATCATCGTATTAGGCGGGACAGTAATAGTAGTAGTGGTTTTCATAGAAGGTTGTTCTATCGCGATTTGAGCAGACAACAGACAATTGATGCGCCGTAACCGATTGCTTTGGCCAATGATTGTTGTCATGTTGCTGCACCATGCTGAGATAAGGGCCTTTTGGCTATTTGGATGTTTGTTACTCTTGCACGCCAAAACGGCTGAACGGATCTTGATGAAATTTGGCACAGAGTTAGATTATAGTCTGGAATAACATATTATAGTATACTTTTGTTTTCGATCATCACGCTTGCGAAGCCGCGGGCGCCAGCTATTGTTGCATATACATATTAAAATTGACTGCCTCGTTGGTTGAGTGGTTGCAAACACGTCTGCTGAGCATTAGGTTCTGAGTTCAATTCCCAGGTCGGGTAAAATGTTATTCGGTTCTTTCATCAGGATTTTCTCCTGCTTTCAGGTTACCATAAACAAATCTAAAAGCAAATTGACTAGTACCTCAACACAAATCAGATTTTAAAAAATGGTGAAAAAAAAAATATCCTGTTTAACTTTTCCCAAAGCATGGTAGACGCCATAATGTCCATTGCACATTTTGCACAATACACTGACAAGCAGTTAGTGCGATCGTTTGCAAACCATTTACAACACTAGGACAAAACAAAATGGCGAATTATACAACATAAAGCTGAAATTAACACTAAATTACCAATTTATTGTTACACTAGACCATTTCCATTTCTATAATTAATGCTATCGAAAATAATTTGAATTCAAATGCGTGCTTTGAAAATTAGCTCATTATTTGTTAAATAAATGTGACCTTAATAGAGGCGAGGGTAATGATAATTTTTGATTTGTTTGTATAACAGTCCAGACAGATGCTTAATAGGTTGTGCATTATTTTAGGTACAGCTTTTGATTGTGTTTGTATTTTTTAGCCAAACAAGTCTTCACTATGTGGGTGATTAACGTTAATCATTAAATAAATATTAATTATTCGCATTTAACTCAGCTGCATTATTATTATTCAAGGATCAAAGGATGCATTGTATACAATATGCTGTCGTTTTGTATCCACGTCAAATTTAAACCCGAATCAACAAATCAACATACTATGAAACAAAGTCGCTTACCGCTTTCTGTTTGTCCTTATGTATGCGTACATTTTTAAAATAAAATCGACTTCATAAAAAATTGAAAAGATGAAAATAACTTTACTTCCGGAAGTCGGTGTTGGTTTCGTTGAGTTTTTTGCCACCGACTTCCTTAAAGTAAAGCTATTTTCCACTTTGTTTTTTTGATTTCTGATTTATTTTTACAAAAAAGAATATTTCTATATTTTTAGGTATGATATAATGATATATCATATAATTTTTTATCGAGTATTAATTTTCCATTGTTACAAAAAGGTTAGCAGATCATCCATACATATTTGAACTACCTATACTAAGCAATATAAATCAAATTGATACGGGACCACCTGGGAAGTATTCCCTATCAAACAAAATAGAATTTTGCAAAAGATTCCGACGAATTGAGAACCTCATTTTTTTGAAGTCGGTTAAAAGTACAGTGAAAAATTGTGTGATTCAAAAGGAAGGTTTATTTGTTTAATATTAGTATCTACACTGCACCCTTCCGATGCCGGAACGGGTCGGTAGTCAATAATAAAAACGAGTAGGTTTTTTCTTTTGTTTGGATATTGGTGAGAGACAAACCATACGCGGCCTGTCTTATCACCTGTTATATGTTAGGTAATAGGAACGTTCCTATATACTCAAGTCTGTGGTATCTTTGTTCTGTGGAAAAAATCAACCTTCTAAATTTACGCAGTCAAAAGATATGGCCATTTATGTTGCAAGTTTGTGCGGAACCCAAATGATGTCTGATAGAGAAATGCCTTATGACATTAACTCCACCTATGTACCACTATTCTACATGAAGTTTAAATAGATAAATACATTGAAATAAAACACTTAATCAATTGATTGATATTTAATCAATGTACAAAATACGACTGTAAAATAATTATCATTTATTTTTAAGATATGAAAAACATGATAACGTAAATGAGACCTATTGAGAAATGGATCACAACCATAACATTCAGCTTATCGTCAAAAATTCCGCGGCTGTTAGACCATATCTCGCTCGGCGATTGTCCAATTGCGCAAGTTTGTCGATTAAAACGCGGGCGAAAGTTGGACATTTAGTACAAAGTAGCACCACCAGAAGCAAACTAAGATAAAACTTCTCAATTCGACGATTGGTGCCTGGAGTTGTAGTACACTTGCTATTGTAGAACACTTGAAAACTTAACATTAAATTTGACAGCTAGTGACTCCAGTGCTCGGATCAGCTGCCAACGCAAAACAAATCATGCTCAAGAGCATGGCTCTCGCTTGATGACTAACAGCTTCATCTGGGACGTCATTAAACATGATATAAGGAACGAAATTAATAATCTGTATTGGCTCAGCGGCTAACTCTTGAGTTTGCTTGTCTAATTCATCTCCAGGATGTGTCACACAGTAGTCAACGTCAATCAGATTGACACCAACCGCTTGAGCGCAGAGATAAGACGTTTGTGTAAACGCCGGACCAAATGCTCCGTAGAATTCACACGACATGAAGTGGAGTTGAGCTTCTTTATTGTCTTTCAACATGTTCAGGACGCATCTGTGCAGACGGTTTGCCCAACAGTCTGGTGCGCCAAACTGACACCAAAAAACTCCATCGCTACTGAGCGTAGTTCTCCCCCAAGGCACAAATTCAATCTCCAAAAATTCTCCGTATAAACGGTTTGCTTCCACTAATTGATCGAAAAATCTCACTGTGTCACTACATCCTGATGCAGTTCCTATTGTTATCTTAATCTTTCCATCGATGACTTGCAATCCTTGTCCACTAACTAGTGTACAGGTAAGTACAAAACACGCAGCGATGAAAACTAAGTACTTCGCGGCCATAGCGACTATCGTACACCAAACATGTAAAAAGACTTATTGTAAGAATTATTTTGAGCAAAGATTTGTTCTATGTGTTAATAGCAACGCCGTTACCCACACAAATATTAATAATATTGATGTATTGTATCTTAATGAATGCGACAGTCTTAACTTATCGAAGAACGCGATAAGACTGATATGAATAAGGTCGAATGGCCAATTTCGTATAGAACACCTGTCTGACTGACCAAATATCGTACCTTTCAATTGTTCCTAGTCAAAGTTTCCGGTTGTTTGTGCCAAGTTTAAGACGACTATCTTAATTGTTTAAGACTACTACTTAACTAATTATCTTAATTCCTCTTGTATCTTCAAGGGTGCGTATTCAAACATCTTAAACTCACATACACAGTCATCATATCAGTCAGACACGAAACAAACATATAAATAATAAGCTTTTGCCCGCGGCTTCGCTCGCGTTAAATTCGGGGTAACACAGTTCCCCTTTCCTGATTTACAGGTACCTGCTACCTGTAGTTTTTGCTCTTGCGCCTTATTTATTGTAATAGCAATGCTAAGTTTTCCCTTTTCTTCCCTCTTCTTCCCTCATATCGCAATCTCTTTTTGAAAGAAGGACATAGGCTATTTTTTTTAAAGTAAGAAATGAGGGAGAAAGAAAGAAAAAGTACAGATAGCAGGTACCTGCAAATCAGGAAAAGGGAACTGTCTTACCCCGAATTTAACGCGGGCGAAGCCGCGGGCTAAAGCTAGTAGTGTATAATTGTAAAGCCCATGTGTGAGTATTATGTACTATCATTGACTCGACTATGCCCAGGCTGTTGAGAGAAAGTCATGCCAACTTAAATGTCTCGCAGACAGGGCGGGTGTGTCGGGTCATTTAGTTCCCTGCAAAATGGTTGAGACTCCATGCGTCTTGTTTGTGAACATGCGCTGTCAGTTAGGACTGGCCATCTCTTAGCAGCCACGGTTTTTTTTTTAATTCAAATTTTTGTTATTACTCTGAACGCTCTAAATGTGCTCGATTAACCATATCGTTCGCACAATATTATAGTTAATTGTATAATTGCAACATGAATGATGTAAGCATGATCTTGTCAAAATATTATGATTGAAAAGAGTGTTCCTGGAGTTTCCCATTCTCATAGTCTTCTCCATAAATATCAATACTTTCTTCTTTCTGTCTGTCTGTCAAGACCCTTTATCTCGAGAACGCTTAAAAGGTATTAAATTGAAATTAAAACCATAAAAATCACCCCTCTAAGCCTACGCAGGCAAAGATATGGCCGTTTATGTCGCCCGTTTATACGATGCGCGAGGGTCTGAATCGCTTGGTTTTATTTAGATAAATACTGCAATAAAACAAAACTGATTAAAAGTAATTCCTAACGTCAAGGACTGATAAAGCATTGACTTCATTTATTAGTTGAATATGATTAAATCCAAACCGCAAATTGTGGTACGGTACTGAATTTTTAAATAACCTATGAAAGAAACGCAGAATTGACAAATTTTTATTTCTGTTACTTCTTATTCTTTTAACTTTTTTATGCAAAATACTCTTTTTATTACATTACATTTCCGAAAATTATAAAAAGATAAAACTGTTATTTGCAAAATAAAAGAGATACATTTATTTTTTCATACTATAAGCACAAGTAAAAACTGTACAAAGGCGGACTTAATGCCTTAGAATTTAGAATGATGCAGAGACAAAACAGAGAATAAGAGATAAAAAAAAATACTAGAAAATATAAGATACATACATAAAACATTCACTATATTAAAAATACAGGTTAGTAAGAAAACACTGGACTGTTTAAAATATATAATTAATTGGAAGGAAAAAATATAACACTTACTATACTATGAGAACGAAACACAACAACTCCGAATAAGACTGTCGTAAAACTTCTCTATTCAACAATTAAGTACTTTGCATTATAACTGTTAACACTTTAAAACTCTTCATTAAATCTGACAACTAGTTATACCGGTGCTTGGGTCTGCAGCTAAAGCGAAACAAATCATGCTCGTCAGAGTAGCCCTCGCTTCAACTGCCATATCCCTATCAACATTATCATTAAAAACGATATATGGGATGCCATTAATTATCTCCATTGGCTCAGCTGCTGCTGCTTGAGCTGCTCTGTCTAAATCGTCTCCTGGATGTGCCACACAGTAGTCAACGTCGATCAGATTTACACCAACAGCTTGAGCGCAGAGATACGTTCCCTGCCAGAAAGCAGGACGGGTGCCGGTGAATTCACAGATCATATAGTGGACCTGAGCATCCTGATTGTCTTTCAACATGTTCAGGACGCATCTGTGAAGACGGTTTGCCCAACAATCTGGAGCGCCGAACTGACACCAAAAGACTCCATCGCTACTGAGCGTAGTTCTTCCCCAAGGTACGAATTCAATCTCCAAAAAGTCTCCGTATAAACGATATGCTTCATCTAAACGATCGCGAATGAAGTTCACCGTATGAATGCATCCTGATGCAGTTCCTATTGTTATTTTAATCTTGCCATCGATGACTTGCAATCCTTGTCCACTTACTTGTGTACAGGCTAGCACAACGCACGCGGCAAAGGAAATCAACTGTTTCGCGGTCATGACGTCTATCGAACACCACGCGAGTATAACAACTGGAGTTTTTTAAGTAGTGTCTTGATCAATTCATTTTGTGATATGATTTTATTTTAGTGTGACACTTTTAACTAATCCTAGCTATTAAAATGCCGTAGATTATCATGTCAAGGCGATAAAACATTTTTTTTTTATGGAGAAAGATTATAGGCAATCGTATTGGCTTCGACCTCTGTTTCGTATTTAGTTTTCAGAAACACTACCATCCTGAAGAACAAGGCTTTTATGAAAGTTCCACCACTTGTTGGGCGTAGTACCGGTACCTGTCTGAAACCGGTACCCAGATACCGAAATGCCAAGGACCGCTAAGTGTCGCTACAGAAACTACGCTTTTGGTACCAGGTCCAAACAGTAGACGTGCTAAACTACACCCTACCCGCAGGACTTACCACCTCAATGTTATGACAGGTAATCAGACTAAATGGCCATATGACGAAACGAATAAGAAAGAGGGTATATCGTTTTGTCTCCTCATAAACGTCCACCCGCAATAACTTCAGTTCATCCGTGATCATGGCGTTTGCAACATCGCCGAAATATCGGAAACTCGAAACAAATAACAAACATGGTAAATATCCCATTTCAAGTTTTAATAATAATGTTAGTAAGCATCTCAGTTTAAAGACTTTTACACTATAGGACTTTTACAACCAGAACCAGTTCAAATTTTATATGAGAAGGTTTTATAAATCTGTTTAGCTGAAAAGGCGTTAAGATGTGAGAAACAGATAAGGAAACATACGAACTCACTTTTTAATTTATATTATAATAAAGGATTGGAATGGATAAATAATAAAACACATAAATGTGGCATAAATATTACAAGTGTAGTAAACATTTAATTTATTATAAAAATATCAAAAACATAATGACACATATTGAGAAACGAAATACAAACATTGGAAGAAAAGTAATTTTAAAACTTCTTAATTCAACGATTCACTTAGCTTTTGCTATTTTATTAGGCATTCCAACACTTGAAATTCATATGTTTAACAACTGGTTACTCCGGTACTTGAGTCTGCCGCTAAAGCAAAACAGATCATGCTTGTGAACCTGACTAATGCATCATCATGAAGAGACTTATCTGTGACGTCATTAAAAACGATGTACGGAACAAAATCAATTGCTTGAATTGGCTCAGCGGCTGCAGCTTGAGCTTTGTTGTCTAAGTCATCTCCAGGATGTGTCACACAGTAGTCAAGGTTAATCAGATTGACACCAACGGCTTGAGCGCAGAGATAAGATCCTTGCAAGAAAGAAGGATAAGGACTGGAGAATTCACAACTCATGTAGTGGACCTGAGCATCCTGATTGTCCTTCAACATGTTCAAAACGCATCTGTGAAGACGGTTAGCCCAACAGTCAGCTTCGCCGAACTGACAACTAAGAACTCCTCCGTTCAACACAGTTTTTCCCCAGGGCACAAATTCAATGTCAAGGAAATCTCCGTATAAAGCCACAGCTTCCACTAAATGATCGCGAATAAAATTCACTGTGTCCATACACCCTGATGTCGTGCCTATCGTTATCTTAATTTTTCCATCGATGACTTGCAATCCCTGTCCACTAACTTGTGTACATGCTAGTACCAAACACGCGGAGATGAAGACCAAGAATTTCGCGGCCATGACGACTATTGTACACCGCGCGTTTGAACAAAACTGAAATATTTGCGACGCGATAAGCTACCCATATCATACCACAATATGATTAATTTAATGCTACATTTTTAACTAATCTTATCATGCGATAAAAGCAAGCGGGAAAAGGAGAATGGGCAATTTCAAACACGCTCCGTAAACCAATGATACGTCAAAGAATAGTTCTCCTGCAATACATTGTCATCATGACTGCTAAGTCACTTAAAATTGTACATTATTCAATATTTCTTAAATATATATATAAAAAAAGATTTAAAAATATAAAAAATAGTAGACCTGTATCGGGAACCGGTTTCAATCTTCCTACGATCAGAGTTCCAGAGAGATTATCCTCCCAACGAAACGACCCGTATCCAGGAATACCCCTTTCTGAATCAAACCCTTGATCCAGCTGCCTAACGAGACCCCCCTTAGGTATTAGTTGAAGCTCTTGGCAATTAAACCATTAGCTGTAACGACTATCGGCATAATGGTCGCTGTTTCCAAACCCCACATGCCGATAACCTCACGAGCCAAGTCAATATACTTGATTTGCTTACCTATCTTCCTCGGCTTTCACGAGGTTCTCGTTATGCGGAACCGTTGTATCAACAATCATTGGACGCCGCTCTTATCGATCCCACTACCATTATATCAGGTTAATTAGTCACAATAGTCCTGTTAGTAATAACGGATTGATCCCAGTACAATGTGAAATTCCAATTTTCAAGAACTGGGTCGTGCACATACCTATAGAACGCTTCCGATTCTACAAGACATTATTTTAGACCAAATCGCTGATGGATAATCCTAGCTACAAGGTTGTGTCCATGCACTGTAATTGTTGTGCGCTTTTGCCAATATGTTTGGTAATTGTAGCAATTGGTAAAATTTTGTAGATTGATAAAAGAAGCGTAATTAGCCTTTATTTTATGGGCTCCACAGTACGGCTCTGTATTTGGAGCAGGTGGGTTATTCAAAACGTTAGAAGTTCAAGCAGTGGTGCTGACTAAAATTGTGATAGCTTTTTTATTTCAAACAACAACTCGTTACACGTTACGTTCAACATACATTTTATATTAACAAACAATGTGTGAAAGTATCGCAAATTCCAAAGTACAGCAGGAAAGATGTCCATTGATACATCACTGGGGACGGAGCATGTTCAAATTGGCCCATTCTCCTTTTCCCAAGTCCTTTTATCGCTTGATAAGATTAGTTGAAAATTTCGCATTAAATAAATCATATACGAGGTAGCGGCTTTACTCTAAATATTTCACACGCACAGTGCACAATATTCGTCATGGCCTCAAAATACTTACTATTCATCGCCACGTACATTGTACTAGCATGTACACAAGTTAGTGGACAAGGATTGCAAGTAGTCAATGGAAAGATAAAGATTTCAATAGGCACGACATCAGGGTGTATGGACACGGTGATATTCATAAGCAATCATGTAGTGGAAACATACCGTTTATATGGAGACTTTCTGGATATTGAATTCATTCCCTGGGGGAGAAGTTGGTGGCAGAGCGATGAATACTTGTGGTGTCAGTTTGGCGAAGCTGACTGCTGGGCAAACCGTCTGCACAGATGTGTTCTGAACATGTTAAAGGACAATCAAGAAGCTCAGGTCAACTACATGGCTTGTGAATTTTCCAGCCCCTTTCCTTCTTACTTACAACAATCCTATCAATGCGTTGAATCTACCGGCGTGAACCTGACTGACGTCGAACACTGCGTAGCAATTCAAGGAGATGATTTAGACAAAGAAGCTGAAGCAGCCGCTCATGGGCCAGTCACCGAAATTAATTTCATCCCAACTATAGTCTTTAATGACGTCATAGACCACTCTCTTTTTATGGAAGCGAGAGTAGGGCTCAAAAACATGATTTGTTTAGCTTTAGCTGACGACCCAAGCACCGGAGTAACCAATTGTTAGATTTAAGAGTTCTCAGTGTTAGTATACCGCGGAGAAGTTTTACAATAGCCATCTCTGAGTGTTCGTGTTCTATTTTTGAACGTGTATTACTTTTCATTTTTTGTATCCTGAATCTATTTCTACACTAAAATATGTTTTTACCTGATTTCTCCGTGATTACTGGCCAGATTTTTGTGACTCCTTGTTAATTTTGTAGAAGAAACTTGCGTAGAGGTCTCATAGAGGATGTTAAAAAGCTAAGCCGAGAAAAACGCTATGTTCTAATATCAAAATACTTCGTTTCGATGATGAAGAAGTAGAAGGTAACTAACTGTATGAAAAACGAAAGAAACTCCTGAAACATTTGTTTGATAATAAACTTTCGTAAATAAAAACAACTGTAAAACAATTTTCTTGTTCGCCCTCTCCCCTTCGAAAGAATTTCAAGGTAATCTCTTAAGATTACAACACAAAAAAAAACTCGAACTCTTTAAGCCTCCATATTTTCTTTATGCGAAAAATATGTTTTTGTGGCGGCAAGTGGTCCGCCTAGAATAATAAAGAGACGAAACTTATTAACTTTTCTAAGAAGAAATACGAACATGCAGCCTTATTGGGGATCCAAAGGTACTACGAAGAAATGCTTCCCCTAATTTATTCTAGTTATACTTTTATTCCTTTTAAAATAATGTCTGCTTATAAACTTTGCCTTAATTACATTGTTTTTAAACGTGTGTTCATTGCGTTTATAGCATATTGACTCGTTTAATTTTTCTTTTGTTAATGTAACGTTGGTGGTTACACACGGATCGAACTTAAGTCACATTACTTGCAGACCGATGCTTATAACTTTTACCTAGTATTGTTTGGGTGGTGTAAGAAAAAAAAAACTAAAAGCTCATAAAGTATAATACTTGAGTTGATTTCAGGTTCTCATTGATGATTTTTAAGCCAGCACTATGTTGTTGCACTGTTTTTCGTATTTGTATCTCAGTTTTTGTTTACATTCAATGAAAAACAAATACAACCCCAACAAAATCCTTAAAAGCACCACAAAAGCAGGAACCCAGACACCTTAATCTTAATTCATTGCACAGAGAGCAGGTATTCAATTATACTTAATATGTTTAAAAATGTACGCCCCCTTAGAAGGGTACCAACCACAGTATTAATGAAATTGACTTCCCCTGGGATAGAACTGGGGGCCCTTGAAATGTGTTCCCTCTTGTAGTTGAGGTCGCAACGTTCCGGGACGGAGACAAAGATATCGATGCCGTATCAAATTAACGAGTTGCTGTCAAATTCGACGTTTCTAAACTTGATATTGATGATGCTTTGTTTGGAAGGGTATACGGCAATAGGGTTAACTGTCACAATGATTGAAGTAAGAGGAGTGTATGGTAGCGATCGTTTTAATATAACATGCAAATGAATCTGGTGAATTATTTTCTAGAGTAATAAGGTGATACTCAGATGATTAAGGAAAAGCATTCATAAAGAGATCATTTCCTCGCAATAGTGAATATTTATAATATTGTATTGACATATTTGTTAATAAATTTTAGTATTGTGTATTTATTTATTTTAAAAAGCATCAAACCCAATATAGATACAAAAACACAAAATTATAAATCATAATAAAAAAAAAACATTAAAATATTACAATTCTGAATACAAATTTAATAATTAAATTTATAACGACATCAAACAAAAAATACCCATCTTCGATTTGAACTTCGGTGAACTTCGAGGAAATACAAATGGATCGGACTGTTCCAATCCTCACCCACGACCCTCAGCAGGTGATTGGTCGATTTTCGGAGGATGCTGCAGAACGAAGCTATTCGCAATCGAATAACGGCACTCCTGCTTCAGCGAACATGCTCGAGGCACTACAGTACCGAAGAAATTTAATTAAAATGCGGTAAGCATCGTTGTTTTGTACACGCATGGTACTTAATGAAGACCTTTTAAACTTTGTCCACTACGGACATAATAATGTAAAAACATTTCTTATGACAGTATATTTTTTTTGTAACTTTCATTTATATTTTAACTAGCTTTTGCCCGCGGCTTCGCTCGCGTGAAATTCGGGGTGACACAGTTCCCCTTTCCTGATTTACAGGTACCTGCTACTTGTAGTTTTTGCCCTAGCGCCTTATTTATTGTAATAGCAATGCTAAGTTTTCCCTTTTCTTCCCTCTTTCTTCCTCATATCTCAATCTCTTTTTTTTAAAAGTAGTCCAGGGTCCCAACAATCTCTGCACCAAAATTCATCAAAATCGGTTTAGCCATTTAGGCGTGAAGAGGTAACAAATAAACTCACTTTCGCTTTTATAATATTAGTAAGGATGCAAAAATTTTAAAAATTTCATGTGTAATCTTATGTATGTGTAATAGTCTAGTCAACAAGTGCTTTTTAGTCAAAACTTTTTAAAAAACTCGGAAAAATATGGTTGAGGGCTCATTCGATTCGGGATCGAATCTAGAAAGTTTTTGAAAAAATTCAAGACCCGCTCGAAAAAATTGCAAAAGTTATTAACAAATAAGTAAACAAAAAAAAAGGGGTTTAGTTTTTTTGGTATATCTTGAAAACTATTTGATATATTTTGATTTTGAAAAAGATTCAAAAAGAGGAGAAAATTTCCTAAAAAAAACTCCCTACTCGCGAAATTGTAGGACCAATATTAAAAATTTTACAGGGAGCTGAAAATACGCCTGAAAACGGGTACTCGGGTTTCCGCAAGCCACGCCCCCTTCGAGCGCTTTAATGAAAAATATTATTTAAACATATTAAATGTTGATATTAAAATTTGAAAAAATTCAGACATGTACAGGACAAATTAAAAAATGAAATACCGTAGAAAAAATATTTTTTATCGCGATTTTATAAAATGTTATCCATAAATTAATTAACAATTTCTTCCGACTGGGCTATAAACATTGCAAGTTGCATAATTGTTAAACCAGAAATCTCAATTTTTTTTCCTCTCGTGGAGCTATTCTTCAAAGATTAAAGAAAGGATTTCCGTTGAGTAAATTAAAAAATTGATAATTTTCGATTTGTTATTAACAAATTACCTAGGCGGCAAATTAAATATTTTAATAAATACTACAAGAATTATTTTTTTTTCCAATGTCGATGATCATTCGTTTTTCTATCAATAAAAGCTACCTAAAAATATTTTTTTATAAATTTAAATTCTTTTTGTTTATAAAATTGTTATAAACAAATAGATTATTTATAAGATAATTGAATTTTTTTTTTTTGAAAATAGATTCCTCGTAAAAAATTATGAATTTTAAGATAAAAAACGATCCTTAAAAAAAAAATTTTATTGCTAAAAAACCGTTTTGTTAATTAACAATTTTTTTTTACCACTTGTCAATAATATTAAGGTACGCTTTTTTATTAAAATATCATTATTTATTATCCTCCTTAATAATTAAAGAAAAAATTTCGTTTTTTTATAAATTTTCATTGTTTATTAAATAAACAATTTGTTATAAACAATTAATTTTTTTTTGTATAATTTTTTTAGAATTCTTTACACTAAAATAAAACCGACCAATTACCTTTTTGCGGAAAGAAAAATTTATTCGATAATAAATATAAATATATATTTTTTTTTTGCGAAATTTTCTCCTCTTTTTGAATCTTTTTTTAAAATCAAAATATATCAAATAGTTTTCAAGATATACCAAAAAAACTAAACCCCTTTTTTTTTGTTTACTTATTTGTTAATAACTTTTGCAATTTTTTCGAGCGGGTCTTGAATTTTTTCAAAAACTTTCTAGATTCGATCCCGAATCGAATGAGCCCTCAACCATATTTTTCCGAGTTTTTTAAAAAGTTTTGACTAAAAAAGCACTTGTTGACTAGACTATAATGCATTGTATAATTTGTAGCTCAAACATGTATGGGAAAATTTCCTGAAAAAAATGAATTAATAATATGCACGGAATAATGTATTTTTAACGCACATATTTTATACAGGTTTATTATACTTATATGCGTAATTATATCTAATAAATAGGTTCAGACATTCATATTTTCATTTTTATTATTTATTTATATTTTTATTTTCATATTTTAAATGCTATTCTCTTCCTGTTCTTGTAGAAATTATTTTGAAATAAGCTGTGCCTTTGTACTCTATGTTTTGTTCTGATGTTTCCTTATGTTTTCTCCTCTGTGTACATATTTTTTAATAAATAATAATTTTGAACTATGAGAGGGGTTATATTTTTGTGCCCAAAAAAAAACTAAATTAACAAATCGCTTTACGGCGGCCTCATCAGGCGGCACAGAGGCGCATTCACAGCTATAAGTTAATATACGGCTTATGAAAACTTTTCCCGGCACTCTCACACAATCTGATTTAAACTTTTTACGAGCGACCACGCAATCTCATCAGCTATGTCACACACTAGGGAAATGTGAAACACCCACGAAATTTCGCTAATTTTAATTAATTTAAACTGCACAGTGAAAGTCAACTCTTAAACACCCTCCTCGACCGTAAACCTGAATCCTGTCTACAAACGACTGTTAGAACTTAACGAGTTCATACATCCCCGTCTACGGTTACAATGGGGCTCGTAAAATTAATACCTTACCTCTGAATCGTCGGGTTGCCTCTCTAGATGGTAATTCCCCCTTAAATATTTAAGTTTTCTGTGCACCCTCCACCCGCAACAAGATTCAATTTCACGCCCTAAAAAGGGGTCCGCTTTGGGCGATTCTCGGCTTCTCAAATGTCAAGAGACATGAAAGCACCCAACTAAACAAGAACTCTATCAATTACTAGATACCAGTTTTCGAATGTTGTGATTGTTTGTGCTGTAAAAGACGTAAGAGGTCACGTTATGATGGTGGGAACATCGAGGAGAAACTCTTCAAGTATTATCTGGTTGCATACAAAATTGAAATGGTGGAACTCAATTGAATCAATCTTGCGTCAAATTGGCGAAGATTTGAAGAGAAGTTCGCGTTTTAAGTTCGTTTTCTGTTTGAGGTACACTGTTTACGTGTTTACCTGTTGTTTTCCTCTGAAATTGTTGTTGAGAAATATTCGAGTTACATTTTTGTTTTCATGAAGTTCCTCACTAAATTATGTTTGTATGCAAAGGATATTTCAAAGGCGTACTAATAGTGATCGAGAACTCGGCTCACGTATAGTTCGATATGACCCCTTAAATCACATATAACGCTATCAAACCGCATGATTAATTTGATTAGCTACGTGTCTAGCCTTAATGATATCTAGTGTGACTACATTATTCACCAAGACGTACAAAATTAATCAGTTAACTAGTTTAGGGTTAGATGAATTGATTTTCATTAGAGTATTGTGGGCTTTTGATGGATGATGTTAATTGTATTTATTTGATGATACTAGCTGTCTCGCGCGGTTTCACCCGCGTCTTCAGTTGCTGCCCCGCTGCCGTGGGTAGTAGCGTGATGTTGTACAGCCTGTGTTACTTCTTGATAATTTAGCTTTCTATTAGTGAAAAAATGGTAAAAATCGGTGCTGTAGTTTTGGAGCACACAAACAAACAAATCTTTCCTTTTTACAATATTATTATTTATTTATAATAAGCACACCAAAACCACCAGAAAACGAATAATATAGATTTGTATAGATTTTTTCGTCCATTTTTTGGAAGCTGCATACAGCTTCCTTGCAATTCCTGCTTCTTCTGCAAACTTTGAAGTTTTAAATTCATTGATCAGCTTATCAATCGAATCTAATTAACCCAAGCCTTTTTTGCGGATGGGAATCAACAAATAACTTCCCCTGCTCTGGGCGGAGCGGGGGGAATGTCAGACTTGTACTGACTAAAACCCACCCATATTCCTTCTATTGCCCTTTATGTACCGGGGCCGCGGTATCTCAATATAATATACAATGTGTCCGGTCATGGACTAGCAATATACTAGATATTATGTAACGAGTGTTTTAATATACTATTACGATACACACTTGGGTCTAATTCACTTCCCCGCTTTTTGCCAGCCATTTTGAGATATTCTCTATGCGTGTACAAAAAATAATCATATCTCCCAAAGTTTTGGTCTTACTGAGACGAAAATAGGTTTATTCAGAGGGCAACAATATTGTCTATCGTTTAAATTATGAAATGATGAGCTTACATTTTCGTAACTTTAGAAAACAAAATTAAAGCCCAAAAAAATATGCAAATCAACGAAAGATTTTTAAACTTTTTGAGAAAAAGAATGGTAGTTTTTTTTTTTTAAATCAATTTATTTGAGTACTAGTATGTTTGTTATATAAGTACATAGAATATCGCTAGTCCGGGACCGGACACATTGTATATCGAATAAAACGGTGAGTGAGTTGAGTTATTGTGTTTGAAATCCTTTCATATCCATATTCTTGCTATCTTTTAAAAGCTTAAGGTCTTCGGTAGGAGCGACAGAAACTTTAAATCTACCTCACCTAACTTATTCCTCTTCATGTTCATTGCAAACTTTAACTTAAGACTGTACCTAAGATAGCTAGAAGCCATAAATACCCCAGCATTTCGCGTACAGAATACATAAAGCACAGGAATACGTGATCTATATTCCTTGGGTATTAGTTACTTGTGCTATATAATGTTGCTTTGGTATCGGTAACTGGTACTGGCATTTAGTGGTAATCGTTTATTTATTTTAATTAGAGTTTTATCTTCTAATATATAAAATTCTCGTGTCACAATTTCCGTTCCCATACTCCTCCAAAACGGCTGGGCCGATTTCAACGAAATTTTGTGTACATATCGGGTAGGTCTGAGAATCGGCCAGCATCTATTTTTCATACCCTTCTCTAGAAAAGGAGCCGAGCAGCGGGTGAAACCGCTGGGCACAGCTAGTAATATATATATTGCGTATATTGTATGAATTAAAAAAACCCATTTACATTATAACAAACTAAAATATTAGAATTAAACTGACAAACAACAGACTTAAAAGGACACATAGAAAACTCGTCCTCAACGCTGTCAGCTGGTAATGTACCCAGGAGACTGGCCGCGTGGTGTGGCGACACTTAGCCTTTGCCCAAAGTAAAAGCCAGCCCTTGGATCATGGGAAGTGTCAACTAAGCGATTTGATAAGTTTTTAAAAAGGCTAATGGAGATATTGTGTAAGGAATTTAGCGACAATTCTATGATAATACGAATAAGTATGGAAATCTATTGTACAAAACATAAGTTTAGCAATATAAAAAAATTAAGAAAATAAATCCCTCGATTTGAAATATCCTCATCATTATTCTCCTACCATATGGTATGGTATAGTATGGTGGTATGGTAAATCGCGGGATGGGACATAAAAAAGGTCAATACTCAGCAACCATCACAAAACAGTTGCCGGTTTAAGGTCATAAATCTAAACTAAATAACAAAAAAACACTCATTCATTACAGCATAATTAATAAGATCTACTTTAAAACATAAGACAATACGGTATTTATCAAACTTTAAACACAAAATTTCGTTTATGGCCTCTTAAATACATCGGTCATTATAGGCTACTACAATGACTTTAAAAATAAAAGGTTACACATATACATACAATTTTATTAATGAATATTATTCTTGCTTATAAACACAAAAAAATACGAGTATTATAGGTAACCAATCCGAATTGTCGGCATAAAAGGACGTACAATATGCAGGGCTGGCACGCTGACTGTATGAATAAAAAACAATAATTTGAATAATCGAATGAATTTGAAAACAAAAGCTGTTGAATACAATATTGTTTGTTTTATACATTTATTATTAAATCGTTTCGAAGATATTGGTATTTTTCTATAAAAATGTACCTTCTGCCTTATATTATAATAACTGTGCTTTTCCATTACATTTACTCAAATTTGCTTCATGTATGTACATATACCTAAAGTTTAACTTTATTTTGGTCATAAATTTCACAACAAAATTATCCAAACAAGGCTTAATAATTCTCAAGTCATAATAGTTAGTCCTCCTCTTAGGCTGTGATTGTAATAGAAAAACTAACTACAATAAAATATTTTTAGGAAAATATGTTAAACAAAAAAAATACAGGCAGGGATAATCAAAAATTGCATTATTTACTATTTATTTTACCAAAACAGTCATTTATACTTAGAATATCTACTCTAAAACTATTGCATAGAAGAGCGAAGATGCAATTACAGATGTGAATGCTTTACATGAACTCTCGAGTGAAAATTCTGTCAAAAACATTTGCGTTTGCCCTTAGTTGTTACTAAAAGTAAAATCCAGCCAACAACATATTTCGTTTAGGTTCCAAACTTATACACCTGCATTCCTTGTCGGTAATCATAATTCAAAGAGGAATAAAAATAAACAAAAAGGAAACGATTATTAAAGACATATAAAAAGACAATCAGGGACATAAAGTTTAGTGACCGTGTAGTATTTATGAGGCAGCCCTATTGTGCTAAAACACAGACTATTAGCATACAAAGAGGGCCCATGCGTCGCCCTGCAGTTGTCGCTGCAACGAGCCCGCTTTGTATTTGGACAGCCCTAATAAAATTATTTAAATTGCTCTATTAATTTCTTTGGGACTGTTTATTTTTCATGTGTTGTTGTGTGTTATTTGTCTCTAATTATGAGTCCAAGTTTTAATTGCATTACATTATATTTTACATAAATTTTACACCGTTAATGAATTTGTATCATAAATATTGACGAAGGAGAGTAATGTTAATGAATTTGATTAATTTTTAAATGAATATATCTTACTTTGACATTACAAAATATTAATGTAATATGAAATTAAATCGTTGCACTTATATGAATTCATATGAAGATATATATGGATAAATGATACACTTTTAATAATTTAATCCATTCTAAAATTAAATATTACACACCGCGTTTAATAGTAGAATAAATGGGCCACATTAATGTTAAAATCATATATGCTACTTGTACACCTACATTCTGGCAAATATATTATTACCTAGGTACGAGTTGATTCAATTTCCCGGCTGATGAACTGTTTTTCGATTTCAAATAGCCTCAGTTAAGCCCTCAGTTTCTCTCCTCTACAACCAACTGCCATAAACAAACAAAAGCAATAGCACTTTTAGCAATTAACCCTAAAAACGTCACTGGAAATAATCCCGCACCTTTCCCTCGAAGAATTTAGTGGCGGACAAGTTTAAGCTTTGGGATAGAACGCACGAACTATCTCGAACCTCGCGTGATCCTAGCAGGGAAGCCATAATGGCCACCCGACTATTAGGCACACGGCCAGCCCAACTTAAGGCCGACTCACTAGAGCCGGTTTAATCTGGGATTGAAGGAGACTTGAGAACTTATTCTCAGGATGCTTGAGTGTCGTAACATATGGAAGGATAATAACGTGATAATTTTAGGGTTTGTGGCTTAGAAGTCCGATATAACTTCGTAGTTAGGTGAGAGTGAAAATGATAGATACCGACTGAGGAATATTTACCATTTTCGGCTTCAAAATTACAAAATGGTGTCGATCAGCACATTATCTTGAACAATGGTTAACTCTGCATTTAAAAACTCTATTTCTGAATAGTTTGTCCAACAGAGTCTTTTGCACAGAAATTTTACTGTGTCCTCCATTGTGATGGAGAACCCACCTCCCAAAGAACAAAAATAACAAGGAGCCAAGGAAATTAGTGACCGTATAAAGGGATCGATTTTTTCCTTTTGAGGTCATCATCATCTTTGCAGCCTTTTCCCAACTATGTTGAGGTCGGCTTCCAGTCTAACCGGATGCAGCTGAATATCAGTATTTTATATGGAGCGACTGCCTTTCTGACTTCCACAACCTAGTTAGTATTGGGTAATACAATACCTTTTTGGTAAGACTGATTGTCAGACTTACTACCTGTAACGACTGTCAAAGATCTACAATTGACAGCCGGGACCAACAGTTTAACGTGCTTTCCGACGCACGGAGGAAACTCAGTATGTAACGGGTGGTCACCCATCTACAGACCAACCTAGGCAAGCGCGGCTTAACCTAAAGACCGACCCGAGTGGCGGATATTATTTGGCCACGAGCTCTTCCTTTTGAGGTACGAACCCTAAAAAAGATAACATCGTTATTACAACGCAGGTAACGCTTCGTGTGTAAATTAGTAAAATCAGTAAGTTTCACTTCACTCGCTTAATGCGATGAATTCACAAAGGTTTATGTCAATCTCTTACCCTTATTTTTGGGCCTACGCTGTCCTCTCATACTTATGTACTAACGCTGTAACAACAACATTGTAAAACAAAATGATTTTCAAAGATTAACCATGTAGTTTCTTTCCGGTTCATAGGAAACGACTTACCCTAACCGTGCAACTTTTTTCGACGTTTTATAAGTAACCTTGTAGCACTGTGTGAAATAACAATATTTTGATTTGATTAATTTGATTAGTGGACGTTAAAACCCACCATGCTTCTTTTACCCTTAAACTTCTCAAATCGATATACATCTTCTTGACATTGCACCAACATGCAATATCTTCTCGCCCCGCGCCATTCAAGATATCCCAATTCCATGTAAATACAATTGATAGACCAGGCACGTAAACACTAAACATAAATCTTAGTTCAATTAACACTGGAACAAGGAACTAACACACTAGTAAATTCACTTAAGACGACTGCTGTAGGTAAATCTGAGATTAAGCGCTAGACTACCGATTAGCTGGGCCATGCCAGCCCGGTATCGGCCCATTGCCTCTAAGCTGTGCCAACGGTCCCTATAATCCCGGGATTGTTAATATCATAACTGAACTAGTGCCGATAATTGGGTATTAAGAGATGTACGAAGTTAGGCTGCTTGGGTTTTGCCACTGAAGTTTCAGAGTTGGGTAGTTAACTTCATTTTATACGGATAAACAATGGGTTTATGATGTTGAAAACAGTTATATTCTACAGCATCTATTTCAGGATCTGATTCAGACCATCAAACTCAATACCTATCTCCATAGAACCACCATGACTAGTTAACTTTGCTGGTCCCTTGTTGTCTGGCTGCTATTTATTTAACATGTCATCCACCATGCTGGGCCAGTCGGAGATGGTCTTTGAAGTTTTGGATCTAAAGCATTATGCAGGCTATTCTTGTTTAATTCGTACCTGTACGAGAGTATAATTCTTTAGTATGTGGAAATTGTTGTGTTTTTGTTTAACTTCTAAAGCTGAAAGTGACAATATAGGTAAGTGCAAATTACTTTTATGCCTTTGTGAAGTGTAACAGAATCCACTCTACGCAAAGTACTTAGATTTCCAAACGAGTTACCCAACACTTCATCACTCCGGTAACGTCTTTTGTCAACTTCGCAGAAAACATCAAAACAGGAACTTTCAACAATTCGGAACATTTTACGACTTCCAAATGACAACACACTGACATTGAATCCAACAACGAGAAGGCAAGAAAGCCTTCCTGCCCCCTCCGTCTAAAAGTCTTTATGGCAAACATAATAATAATAATTTTGAGCTCGTCTCAACATATTCAAATTAATTGAATTATGTTGACATTGCTAACAACTCCTCATAATTACTTGTGCATTAAACACGCATTGCTTCTGTATATTTGTCATTAGAGTAGATAGTTAATGGAGGGCTGAAGTAAAATGACTCACGGAAATAAACAAAAATATCGCAATCACTTGATTACTCAAACTGTCTTTACACTTTCATTTAGTTAACTAAGTCTCCATATCCAATCCTATTTAAATTATAATCAGTTTTCCAAGTTAAGGCATTTTTGATTAAAAAACAACAAATTATAACGTTACACACTCTTTTCTTGAAATTCTAAGTTGTTCAAAGGTGGCTTGTTTCTTCTGCTTTCGCACGTTCTTCCTGCCAGTTATTGCTCCATTTCTTTACTACTCTTTTGTCCCTAAAATCATACCTTATTCATTAACAGAGCCCGGGAAGAGGCGAACCAATTAAAGTGATCAAATATGAGGGGCGCCATATTTGCACACAGACGGGTATGGCTTCTCCCAGCGAGGGTGCTGTAATGGTGTGTGCAGACATTCGGATGTTAATACCCGATAAATATGCATTGTTTAATCGTCGGGAAATGTAGGGCATACGTGTTTGTAAGACAGTCATATTGAAATGTTTTGGCTGTGAAAAAAACAATAATCTGTAAGTTTTTTAATCCAATTTTGTTTAGATTCAGTTAGGCGTGTTACTTGGCCTCATATTTTGTTTATGCACCGAATACTTTCTGAGCAGCAAAAACCACTAGAAAGACAAAACACCGTATTTCATATGATTAGACTTATCAGACTTTTTTATAATTTTATCGACTGTGCAAGTGTGCATTGTGCAAAATAAATGTCAAACCTTTTTAAAACCAAGCTTCTTTTTTTAAAATAAGCTCAGCAAGCCCTTTCATTTGAAACCTCACCTATATGATCGAATTAAAAGTAACTAATCCGCCATCTTAGTTATTCCGCCATGTTAGATTTAGTACACACACACAGCTAACTATCCATCGTCTGAACTAAACGTGTATACAAAGTTCAGCTCATACATACATTGCAAGATAAATAAAAAAAACGCTACTCAAACCGCCAATCTCGTAGCTCAGTTCAATTTAGATAACCATCGACGAAAAAACCTCTATCGTCTAGATAACAAAAGAAACGAATTTCGATAAGCGCAAATGACTAATATTTTCCAACAAATAATTATTTTGACGTAACAACAAACTAAAAACAATGACTATGTCACAGTTGGAATTGTAAATCTGCCCAAACTAATTTTGACTATTTACCATTTATGAAGGCATCGCAGTAATAGCCAAATGATGTGACCATCGGAAATCCTTTGAAGTCTCGATCCTAACCCAAAACACTCATCTGTTATTTTTTGACGACACGGTTGGCGCAATGGTTAAGCGATGAGTTTGAGTTCAAACATCCATATATATCCTCATTTAAAACATTAGTAGGAATACCACTATTCTTTACATTCTCGTCTAACAATGTTGGTACTTCGTCGGCTCTGACTCTAGGGTTGCAACAAAGTTAACTAAGCGGATCATCGTCCACACGTAACACAGTATTCCGTAACCTAGTCAGTAACGGCACATATTAAATTAAACCGTTCTTGCTAGATAAAGATAACATGTAACGAGTTAATGGCTATTGTCACAGAGAAATGTGTAGATACGCCGTATAGAAACAATAATTTATTATGAAACTAGCCTCCGCCTGCGACTTCGTCCGCATGGCATAGTTACTTTGGGCTAACACTAACTTTATCGGCGTCATGATCAAAAAAAAATACTTTCTTTCCCCTTTGCTTTCCTCTTTCTTCCCCTTTTCTCACTTTTTTTAGCCTTTGTAACTATCACTGTACCAAAATTCATCAAAATCGGTTGGGCTATTTAGGCGTGAAGACGTAACAAACAAACTCACTTTCGCTTTTATAATATTAAGCAAGGATAGTCAAGATTCGTTTTTTTTTTTATTTTATTCTTTAAAATAATATGTAAGAATAATTAATAAGGGAAGTTTATTAAGATAACGTAATGTCACGCCGGTAATCTCTGAAGACTTAACACATTTTGCCAGTTATGATTATGATTGTTGGCGAGTCTATTGCAATAAACCAGGTTCCGTTCAAACAAATCCAGGTTCCGTCAATCTTGTTGATTATGGTTCAGTTTTTCCTAAAAGTTTCAGAAAACAAATGAGTTCGATATGAATCAAAGTATTGATAAACGTATTAAAATTATCTGAAAGATTCACAATCTGCTAATTACAAAGAAAATGTATAGGCACTAAATGTTATCACACTATCAATTTCTGAGATAATATACAATAAGTATGTGCTTTACCGGCTAATCAGATAATATTAAAAAAATACTTGAGAGGTGTCAAGGGACACCCGGATGGAACGAAGTTATTATTTATTTTGTACAAAAAACCTGTATACACTCAACAAAAATAATCGTCGCGACACCACACTGTTCGATGCGAAATAGAAAGACAAAATGAAAATAACTGGCTTGCTTTCTATGAGAGAGAGAGAACCATACAGAAAAACACGCGCACGCCGCACGGCTATCACTATAGCAAAAAGCGTCGTTACAACTTTTGGTCTTAATTTTTTCCGTCTAGCCCCCTTTTGCAACGCGCGATAAGGAACTTCGTTCCAAAAACAGTATTTTTTGGTAAACCATTATTTCCCCAAGTTACGACGACTCTACAAAACTCTGTCCCAAGAGTTCCGTAACAAAAAGGCAATATTGTCCACTCCAAACAGAAATTCGCTACGCGGACATAACTAAGTAGCTCACGGGAATATAATTATACATTAAATAATCATCATTTTCCTGGCCTTGTCCCATTCTATTTGGGGTCGGCGCAACACTTCCTTCTTCTTCTTCCATTCTCCCCTATCAGACGTCACGGCATCATTTACTCCTTTCTCCTTCATATAATTCCTTACACAATCCATCCATCTTTTCTTTGGCCTTCCTCTCGCTCTCCGTCCATCAACAAAATATATATACGGAACCAAATTATAATAAACCCACGGTGCATAATCGTCTGAAGCCTCTATTGTATAAAGAACACGAACAATATTTCAAGGCGGAACTTATGTTGAATGGAATCTGATTTTTTATTAAATTCCTTATTCAATATACTTGTTCATTTAGAAATCTGAGCTCCTCTGAATAGCGTTTCATGCTTTATTTTATACTTTTCTTCACGTATACTTTTTACAGCACTTTTTCTTGAAACTCTTTCAATGTTATCCTTGTTGGTTATTCTTTGCAAGTTGAGTTTTTTAAACTGAAAGTATGACTTACGTCAACCTCTACAGAGAAACCGTTTAAAGTTTAACACTTTGTTTGTTAATCCTGTGCCCCTACTTTTTCATCTACAATGTTGAGAAAGTTTTACTGGATTTATAGGGGCAACCTTAAAGACAAAGTGTCCTATAGTTTTGTAACTTTGCGGCCTTTCTATCTAAACGAGTATTTATTCGGCAAAAGGAAAACCGAGTCAGCATTCACGCACGCTGTTCCTATTACAAAATTTAATAGCACCGCATCAGCCTACCGCGCTGCCGCCGACGAGCTAACAAATGCGCACGGGTTTTCCATTCGCAATATGATTTCATACAGATGGGTACCCACAATGACTGAGTAGCAATTAGATTGAGCAAACACATGAAACCACTCGTGTGGAACAATATGAGAAAGGGTGCACAGCCTAACAAACAAAAGCTTTATTGAAGCTTATTGTTGTATTGTAACCTGTGATATTGTGAATCGAATTTCTGTGCAATTAACGACCTTATGCCCTGTAATTAGAGGTCAAAGTGGCAAATAAACAGTCGATTACACGCACTGTTCTGCTGAATCGAAAAATAATAAGTTGATCGTTTCCACGTTCAGTGGGCTGAGAGCAAAATTTGTGCGATTATTGTGTCGGTAATTATTTTGCATACGCAAGATAAAAGGTTCTGTTATTGTTTTGACGTGAGTTCAATGTAAAATTCATACAGGTTGTGATGGAAAATGTTTTGTGGTGGAGTTACAAAGACTGTTAACGGTTTCTTTAACAACCAAGTTTTAGTAGATACTACACATTATAGAAAATATTTTTGTTTTATAACGTCTCATAATGTACTGTAATAAGGAGCATGTGGCTAAAATAATACCAGACGCTCTGGTCAATCTTTAGTTTAAGCCGCCCTTGCCAAGATTGGTCTGTGGACGGGTGACCACCACATACCGAGTTTCCTCGATGCCCCAGAAAGCACGTTAAGCTGTTGGTCCCGGCTGTCATTTGTAGATCTTTGAAAGTCGTTACGGGTAGTCTTATGTGTTAGCTTACTTAAAATTCATGTTCGAGTTTCTATAAAATTCTGTGCATTTTTAAAATACTTTTGCCAAATTAATTAAAAATAAGTACCTAGTGAATTGTATCAACACATGTTGAATTACGGAAGTTTGTAGTAACTATAACATTCATTATTGTTCAGTGTTCTATAAGTTGTGTTGATTTTTACTTGTATTTCTAATAACAATCTTATATTTATCTTAAAGTTACTTAAATTCGTGGGTCAATTTTGACTCCCGGTACAGTAATGGCGGCAAAATGACGTTGGTTATCAGTTGAGTGGGTATTTCGAATAACTTGCTTATGCCTATAATAATCCCAACAAATTAAGCTAAGGTGCCTGCCAGGGCCTCCGCCTGCCGGGGTTGCGGGTTGTTCGAAAGAGATACCGCGGCCCCGGAACATAAAGGGCAATAGAAGGAGCATGGGTGGGTTTTAGTCAGTACAAGTTAGAAACTCCTCTCGCTCCGCCCAGAGCAGGGGAAGTAGTTATTCGATGATTTCCCAACCAAAAAAAAAGCTCAACAAGTTATTCGACGGGATTCATCTCTGAGCTACGAAGTGAGCTGGTTATTATTGTTGTAAATAACACTGTGTGTTGCTAATAGCTGCGAAGTGTGCTGTTTTTATTGTTGTGTATAATTATGTGTGTGTGTATTGTTAATAAAGTTATGTTGAAGTGAAACAGTTTTTGAATTAATTACGAACAAATTTTGTACTTGTAGCATGAAAATCTGACCAATATTACCAAGGGGTATCGTATTACCCAGTACCAACAGATTGTGGAGGTCAAATAGGCAGTTCCATGTAAAATACTTTCATTCAGCTGCATCCGGTAAGATTGGAAGCCGACCTTAACACAGTTTTGAAAATGCTCAGCAGATGATGAGTGTACTGTAATAAAGAAATTACATATATTTGCAGTTGGTGGCAAAAGTCTCGACCCCCACAATAAATACTAATAAAAAAATATAATTATAAATTACATAATGCAATAGAAAGTATATAGGACTTAGATATTCTTATTGTTTAAGATTCATCAGTAATAATAATAGGTCTTTACCTATGAAATTGCCGTTTTGTATGAAAAAATTTAAACGAATTTTTGTCATGTATTTTTTATTTGTAATAATCGAAGTAATCACCCATGCAATCAATGCATCTTTGCCAACGCAGTGGCAGTTTATTGATGCCTTTCTTAAAGAAATCTGATGGACGGGAGGCAACAAATTCTTCAAAGGCATTTTGTACTGCCTCTCGGGTATTGAATTTTTTTCCCGCCAAAAAGTTATCCAAATTCTGGAAAAAGTAGTAGTCTGTAGGCGCAAGGTCTGGTGAGTAGGGCGGATAACGGAGAGCTTCCAACCCCAGTTCTTGCAACTTGGAGACCGTCTGCTGTGCAGTATGAGGTCGCGCGTTGTCGTGCAGGAGCAGCGAAGACGAGCGATTGACCAATGCTGGTTGGAGATGTGCCAGCTTCTCCATCATTGTGTTCAGTTCTTCACAGTACACATCTGCAGTAATGCTCACCCCGTTTGGTAAGAAGCTGTGATGAATCACACCGGCGCTAGACCACCAAACAGTGACCATCACTTTTCTAGGGGTAAGTTTTCGTTTAGGGCATTGTTTAGGTGCTGAACCAGGATCCAACCAACTTGCTGAACGCTTGCGGTTATCAAACAGAATCCATTTTTCATCGCAGGTAACAATGCGGTTCAAAATTCCTTCATTTGTGTGTCTGTTGAGCAGTGCAAGGCACGTCTCGACGCGTACTTCGCACTGGCGATCATTGAGTTCGTGGGGCACCCATTTGTCAAGCTTTTTTACCTTTCCAATTTGACGCAAATGGACCAATATTGTTTTGACGCTAACGTCAAGCTGCTGCTAATTCAGCCATAGATTGTGTATCATCAGCTTCCACAATCGCCTTTAATTCGTCATTGTCGACCAAAGTCTTCGGACGACCGCGAGGTTCATTTTTCAGGTCGAAATTTCCAGAACGGAAGCGAGCAAACCAATAACAGGTGGTGCGTTGGTTTGTAGTGTTAGCTCCGTAAACGTCGTTGATGTTGCGTGCCGCTTGTGCCGCGTTGCTGCCACGACGGTACTCATATTCCATAATTACTCGAATGTTTAACGTATCCATGATGACGAAAAAGATTGAAATTCGATGAAAATGTAACACTAATCAATAAACAAATGACTACTTTTGGAAAAAAAAACCATGTTTTTAAAATAAAATTAATTTGAAATTAGAATTCATAGCCAAACAAAAATTATTTTGATTTGAAATGGCCAGTACTGCAGAACGGCAATTTCATAGGTAAAGACCTAATGTACAACATTTATTAAACAATTATAAATCACAAATGTAAAATTTGCAGTAGTCCTACACAACCTTGACAGTTTAATTTTTAGTGGCTCTTATTCCGGCCATGAAGGAGGCGGCCCGGTTTCCGGTTTCTTCATTTCTGCAAAAAATGATCCAGACTGTTCTTAACATGGAGCTCAAACTCAAAAGCATTTATTTCAATTAGACCATTATAAGTTTAGTTTAGTTTAATAATTTTAGTTTATAACACATTTTACTAATTAAATTTGGAAGTGTTTCAAGTAAATATTACTAGGGAATCAGACTCAGCAGTTGATGAAGAAGTGACCAATAATTCTGACGTGACAAATGGATCGCTACCCGTGCCATTAGACCATTACTTTTGAATGTCAAGAAAAAAAATGTTGAAGCTACAGTCCCGGTCACAAGGCATATGATTGTACTGTAATATGCAGTTGTGAAAGTACAGTAGTAACCCATTCCAAAGCGTTGATCTCTATAAACATAACTTGCAATATGTGGTTGTTATATTAGGCACACCTCTATCTTACCCTTTTTTTTGGGGTAGGAAATTATCTTATAACTTCCCCCGTTCTGGGCGGAGCGGGGGGAGTGTCAGACTTGTACTGACTAAAACCCACCCATGTTCCTTCCATTGCCCTTTATGTTCCGGGGCCGCGGTATCTCTTTCGAACAACCCGTAACCCCGGCTGGACTCTATCTTACCCTTCGCTTATACATAAAGGGTGTTAAAGTATTCCTAACGAAGAAATGCTCTTGTTCCCTCCGTAATAGAAACTATTTCAAAAGGTTTTTTAAAATTTCTTAAACTTTACTTAAATACTACGACACGTACTATTGAATGCACCCATCAGCATAATGTTTTGACCGCGTTTCATTGATGTACAGAATGCATAGTTGACGGCTTCGCTAAGGGTTATTTTGCGGATGGAAAATCATCAAATATCTTCCTTATTGACATCTCTGGCCACTGGCACTGTAACTACGAAAGTGACAAAAAATGGCGAACAAAAACCGGGTTAAAATATTCAAACCTTTTTTACTGTGTGCTTTTGATTTTTTTTTCAGTTGGGTAATCATTAAATGACTTCTGTTCTAGGCGGAGTGGGGGGGAGTGTCAGACTTGTACTGACTACACCCACCGTTGTTCCTTATTTTGCCCTTTATGTTCCGGGGCCGCGGTATCTCTTTCTAAAACCCGCGTTAAAGGTTGGTTTACATTTTGGTGCCTTAACCTCTCAAGGACCGCCATTATTTACGTCAACTATCCTTCAAGTACCGCCAGGCGGGCTCTTATCGTAAGCGTAATCTGATTTTAAGACTTATCTTTACTACAAATACAGTTTTAAATCGGTCGAGGTTTGGTGGCACAAATTTGTGCTAGCAGGGCCCTTTTTTATTATATTTAGGTGTCTATATGATTTTAAAACAACAGATATAGTATTTTCTAATTTACTCTAGGAACTCTTACCAAGCCAAGATTATCACAAAATCCAATAGAAATTGTACCAACAATTAAACAATCGTATTTAGAAAGCGTTGCATTCGAGACAACCGGGTTACAATTACAGTCTAACACAATATAAAATACAAATCCTATTAGGAACTGAAAAGGGTACAATTTGTATCGCGTCCGCGTCTCCACTGCAGATGAAGCCTCAACAATGAAGGCAACTGTTAAGAGCGTATAAAGGCACCGGTTAAAATGGAACTCTGTGAAATGTAGAATTATGGTTGTCACGTACGATAGTTTTAAGAAATTGTGCGGGGTCTATTTCGATTGTCTTATTTACTAGTAATGATCTTCAATATGAGAGTCAAGCTTTGAAAATATCCTACCGGGGTTGCGGGTTGTTCGATAAAAATACCGCGGCCCCGAAACATAAAGGGCAAAAGAAGGAACATGGTTGGGTTTTAGTCAGTACAAGTCTGACACTCCTCTCCGCTCCGCCCAGAACGAGAGAAGTGATTTGATAATTTCCCATCCGTAAAAAACGGTGGAAAATGGACGATCATATTCCTCCGAAACGGCTTGACTGACTTTTATATAATTTTATATGTCTATTCGGTAGGTCTGAGAATCCGTCGTTATCAATTTGTCATTGTTGGTTGCCTGAGCAGCGGGTGAAACCACTGGGCTCAGCTAGTAATGAAATGGGTACCTACCAATTTTATGAAAATGCTACAAAACTCAGGGTTCAGTACAAGTGGATTAAAATTTCTACCGGACAAGTTTGACATTTTATATTATGAATATTTATAATGAAGTTTTTAATAATTTTATTTAGTATTATTTGACAGAAATTTATTTTAAATGTTGACCGCTTTGAATGATTTTTAATGTAAATTATTTGTAATGAGATGTTTTTGTAATTATTATTTTTCGATTTTATCTGATTTTGTGTTGTTTTAATAGTATGCTTTTATTTTATTTTCTAATGTATTATGATGTTCTTTTCTGGCTAATTTAACTACTTTTATTTCTACGTTATGGATCTTGTTTTCCGAAATAATGTGACTTATTATTATTCTATTTCATTTATTGATTAATTTACATATTATTTACATTTTTAAATATTTCTTACTAAAAAAACACACACGAAAAAACATTTAAAAATATAAAAATAGTAGCCCACCGGTATCGGGAACAGGTCCAAGCTACCGGCGGTCAGGGCTCCAGAGAAAGGAACCTCCTAACAATACGAGCCGTGTCCAGGAGTACCGCTTTCTGTATCAAGCCCTTGATCCAGCTGCCTAACGAGAGCCTCCTCAGGTATTGGTCAAGGCTCTTGGCAATTAAGTCATTGGCAGATACGACTATCGGCACAATGATCGCTGAGTCCACATCCCACATGTCGACAACCTCGCGAGCCAAGTCAATATACTTGATTTGCTTATCTTTCACGAGGTTCTCATCATGCGGGACTGTTATGTCAACAATCATTGCGCGCCGCTCTGATCGATCCACCACCACTATATCAGGCTTGTTGGCAACAATAGTCCTGTCAGTGATGATGGATCGATCCCAGTACAATGTGATATTGCCATGTTCGAGAACTGGGTCGGGCTCATACCTGTAGTACGGCACTTCCGATTCCACAAGGTTATATTTTAGAGCAAGTTGCTGATGGATAATCCTGGCTACAAGGTTGTGTCTATGCAAGTACTCTCCGTTAGCTAGACGAGAACAACCGGAGATAATGTGTCGAATTGATTCACCCGGACGGTGGCATGCCCGACATATGTCAACCGTGCCGTCCTTCACAATAAATCTCCGGTAGTTATTTGTCATCATAACTTCATCCATAATTGCACAGACAAAACCCTCGGTTTCTCCAAAGAGATCCCCGGGACGTAGCCAGGCTACGGACGCTAATTGATCTACATCGGGACCATGTAGGGCCCGGAAAAAGCGTCCGTGAAGCTCCTTACTCTGCCATACCTCCCTGCGGTCGTTAGTGTCAAGCACTACAGGTTTGCGCCAATTCTCTTTAGCCAAGGAGAGCGGTGTGAGGCCTTTGTCCACTGCAACCACATCCCGATTCATTCCCACGTCGGTTTCTAGGAAACCGACGCATACATATCTCGACGCGTGCATATCTCGCGATTGTGGAGAGTCTTAACGTTTAAAAAGCCTCGACCTCCACAACTTCGCGGGATATACAGTCTCATAACCGAAGAACGTGGGTGATGCATACGAAATGCCGTTAACAATGTACGGACCTTCCTATCCAGGGCGTCCAGTTCTGTTTGAGTCCATTTGAGTATGCCGAAAGAGTACATCAAAACCGGCATGACCCAACCGTTGAAAGCACGCACCTTGTTTCCGCCTGATAAAAGACTATTAAATACTTTTCTCAGGCGGCCAAAGAAGCGTTCCTTCAACGATTGCTTCATGTCAGCAACATTGATGCCCAGCGCTTCCGACATCCCCAAATACTTGTAGGTTTCGGTTGCTGAGAGGGATCTAAGGTTTATGGAATCTGAAAGCTGGGTTCCCACAGATTCCACAATTTCCCCTCGCTTTACCACTCTGTCAAGAAAGTACCGGGAAAAGATCAATAATACACAAAATGTCTGTTATTCATCCAAATTTATTTTATCACCTTCAAAGTATGCTCCTTTAGAAACGATACACTTGCGCCAACGAATAATCCATTCATCAAAACATTTTTTAAACGCTGCTTCCGGAGTTGAGTTCAGTTCTCGCCGCGAATTCTCCTTTATGTCTTCTATCGATTGAAAACGGGTGCCACGAAGTGGTAATTTGAGTTTAGGAAAAAGAAAAAAGTCAGCAGCAGCCATATCTGGTGAATATGGTGGTTGCTGGATGGTATTTGTTGAGTGTTTGGTCAAAAATTCGTTCACAATGATAGCCTTGTGCGAAGGCGCATTGTCGTGGTGCAAAATCCAAGAATTTTCTTTCCACAAATCTGGCCTTTTTCGTCGAATTTGCTCTCTTAAACGCCGCATAACGCTCAAATAATATTCTTTATTTACCGTTAGACCTTCCGGTAAGAATTCAGAGTGCACAACACCGCGATAGTCAAAGAAAACAGTCAAAATGACTTTGACTTTTGATCGACTTTGGCGTGGTTTTTTCAGTTTCGGTTCAGTTGGAAGGCGCCACTCCGAAGCTTGTTGACTAGTTTGCATGTCAAACTCGTAAACCCACGTCTCGTCACCAGTAACAATGCGTTTCATGAATGTTGGGTCCGAACTGACTCGTTCTAGCATGTCCTCAGCGACTTTCATGCGATTGAGTTTTTGGAGAAAATTCAGATCTTTTGGGACTAGCCGAGCAGCAACATGTTTCATACCCAAATGATTAGTTACAATGGTACGGATCGACTCGTGAGATACAGAAAGTTCGGCGGCTATCTCTCTCAGAGTTGAATGGGGATTTTCAGTCACTATTTTCTTCACTTTTGCGTTGTTAACTTCAGTTGCAGACGTTGACGGCCTACCAGAGCGAGGCAAATCTTCCATCACATCTCGACCGCTTTTGAACGCTTTGAACTACTCATAAGCACGAGTTTTTGATAAAGTCGATTCACCGTAAGCCTTCTGTAACATTTTCAGTGACTCCGAACACGAAATTCCATTGGCGATGCAAAATTTAAGACAAACTCTTTGTTCGATATTTTTGTCCATTACGAAATTCGCAATACACACTATCTATACTAATATTATAAAGCTGAAGAGTTTGTTTGTTTGTTTGTTTGAACGCGCTAATCTCAGGAACTACTGGTTCGAATTGAAAAATTCTTTTTGTGTTGAATAGACCATTTATCGAGGAAGGCTTTAGGCTATATAACATCACGCTGCGACTAATAGGAGCGAAGAAACAATGGAAAATGTGAAAAAACGGGGAAAATTATTCATCTTTGAGGGCTTCCGTTGCGTGCGCTGCGAAAACGGTTCAAGATATCAAAAAAATATGTAGAAAAGAATTATTCCTCTTCAAATGATCTAAAAAAATGTCCGTGACGGTATATGTCTATCTTTTAAGATTAAGTCACTAGAACCGTTTTTATGGTAATCAAATTTGGTCAAAATTAATTCATGATTACCAATTATTTGTTAGAGTTGTTTCAACATAATAATATTAATCTTTATCCAAATAAATGTGTGTTGATTAACAGTATTTAATTGTGAACAAAATTGTCTTTGACATCACTTAATTTCAATGAACATCTTAGAAGATATTACAATTTTAAAATAACTCCGATATAAAATTCACACGCGCTGCATGATGTGCAAAACATGACGCTGGGCATGGGCGAGGAGAGGCGTTGCTTGCGGGCGAAGCGGAGGGGGGGTATAGCTCTACGATTGTCAAGGATAATATTTTGGTTCTAATAATTTCACAATTATTCATCATCTGCCTAGCCTTTTCCCAACTATGTTGGGGTCGGTTTCCAGTCTAACCGGATGCAGCTGAATATCAGTATTTTACATGGAGCGACTGCCTATCTGACCTCCACAACCAGTTAATACTGGGTAATACGATACCCCTTGGTAAGACTGGTTGTCAGACTTTTGGAACACTGACTACCTGTTACGACTGTCAAAGATCTACAAATGACAGCCGGCGGGACCAACGGCTTAACGTGCTTTCCGAGGCACGGAGGAAACTCGGTATGTAACGGGTGGTCACTGGTCAACCATCCACAGACCAACCTAGGCAAGCGCGGCTTAACCTAAAGATCGACCCGAGCGGCTGCTATTATTTAGCTACGAGCTCCTCATGAGCTATTTTTTTTTTATAAATTTCACAATTATTAAAAAAAAAAATTGTAGATAATACCTGTAAATAGGTGTCATCTACATAATTATTCTTAGGGCTGTTTATTCAATAGTCAGATAACTTTTATCTGAGGAATAAAAATGGCGGTTTGACAGCTCATCTATAGAAAATATGTCAAACTGCTATTTTTATTCCTCAGATAAAAATTATCTGACTATTAAAAAATCAGCCCTTATTAGGTTAGGTTTTAGTTTAAGCACACAGTTAGTTAACCTTATATTTTACGTAAGTACCAAATACAGGTATCAATAATTAGGATCCTAATTATTAACCTTACGTTTGTTTTATCTTGATTACGAGTTACGGTTTGGTTAAGTTTTCATTTCCTATTTTCTTTCTTCGTCACTATAATGCCTAGAAAAAGAACTCAGCTTTCTCGGCAGACTGTTACCGCAAAGCGGCTGCGAGCTTTGCGCAGCAGTGAAACAGAGAATGAAAATATGCATAGGTTGGCTACTCAACGAGGAATCAGTGAACAAAACCGTGCTAATGAATCGATCGTTGAACGTTCGCAGTATCTAGCCTCACAAAATTTCCGAACTTCGGCAAACCGTCAACGGGAAGCAAGCGCTGAACGTTTATCCTTACAAAATTTCCGAACTTCGGCAAACCGTCAACGGGAATCAAGCGCTGAACGTTTATCCTTACAAAATTTCCGAACTTCGGCAAACCGTCAACGGGAATCAAGCGCTGAACGTTCTCAACGTTTAGCCTCACAGAGTTCTCGAACTTTGGTGAACCGACTACGGGAATCAAGCGCTGAACGTTCTCAACGTTTAGCCTCACAGAGTTCTCGAACTTTGGTGAACCGACTACGGGAATCAAGCGCTGAACGTTCTCAACGTTTAGCCTCACAGAGTTCTCGAACTTTGGTGAACCGACTACGGGAATCAAGCGCTGAACGTTCTCAACGTTTAGCCTCACAGAGTTCTCGAACTTTGGTGAACCGACTACGGGAATCAAGCGCTGAACGTTCTCAACGTTTAGCCTCACAGAGTTCTCGAACTTTGGTGAACCGACTACGGGAATCAAGCGCTGAACGTTCTCAACGTTTATCCTCACAGAATTCCGGAACTTGGGCTAAGACGCGGACAAAGTCGTGGGTAACAGTTATAATTTATAAATCTGAGGAGGTTGTTTGCAAAAATAAATATGATGCCCAAAATACTATTCCACGCGGACGAAGTCGCGGGCACAGCTAGTATATGATATTACTAAAACCAGCACTGTATTTAATATAAATAACAGATGCAACTCAAACTCCGCGCCAAAATGGAAAACAGTTGTGCCAATCTAACAACTACAAAAAAAACAAAAATTTTAATTTGGAACCATAAACAAATCATCCATTCCCGATACTTTTTTGACTGAATGTACATGCATGACCGCACATTTGTCCACACCAAATTCCATCCTGATGGCACTACTGAAAGTTTCAGTTACCTTCAGTAGTTCCATCAGCTGCAAATCGTTGGGGGCAAAGAGTTTCAGGTCGTCCATGTAAAGAAGGTGAGATATAACCTGACCACCTCTCTTCAATCGATAGCCCAGACCTGAATTCTCCATATATTATTATTATTAAAACTCCTCAAATGAAAGTTTGTGCTAAAAAGAATACGACATGTAAAATTACGTAACTTTAAAGCGTCTTTTTCAATTAATTTTAATATTATTCAGACATCACTTGTTTTGAATTAATCACAATTGCAACCAAAGACACTTAACTTTGACACCTCCAATATAATCTACAATAATATATTTCCCAAGTCCGTTCCTCCAACCATCAACGGCAATGCACAAGCAAGACAAACCCCGCCATTGTTACGTCTATCCAACGTAATACGTTCTATGACAAATTGGAATTTCAACTTGTAGGGACAGCAGTGCCATCCTTGAAAGGTTCGATAATTAGTCTAGAGGACCATTTCTATCGTCTTCGCCTCTATGAAATGCTCTGTTGTATTCTGGGCGCCTGGTACGCATTGATTGATATTGCTTGCAGTTGTGCTATTGTTTGGAAAGATAACCGTTTCAAACCCTATTCTATTTCGTTGTGTTGTGTTACCTATGTTTTGAATGATGTACCTAACAGGTGGTTTAAGAGAATGAAAGCTTCAAAAAACCGGTCAAGTGAATGTCGGACTCGCGCATCGAGGGGTCCGTACAAAATTGTGACATGAACGGCCATATCTTTTGACTGCGTAGATTTATTATCCAAAACTTATAGTTTCTAATATAGTTTTTTCGACGACACGGTTGGCGCAGTGGCTGACCAATCGATTGCTGCGCTGCGTGTAGCGGGTTCGATCTCCGCACGGAACAAATATTTATATGGCCTACAGATAGTTGTTCTGGGTCTGGCTGTTTGTGTATGTGAGTTTAAATGTTTGTAAACGCACCCACGATACAGGATAAATCGGGTCAGAGCCCATTCGTCCCCTAAGATTCGCACCCTGTGCCCACTCGTCCCCTGGAACTTTTGAGGGGCCCATTCGTCCCCTGAAGAATATTTATTTTTATTCATTCTTCTAATATAAGTACATGTATATGTGTATACTGCAACTAGGTAGTCCTGGTACAGTCGCGCAGAAAAGGGTAAAATAAAAAAATATTGTAATTCGGTAGATATCATGTTTATTTCAAATAAGATTAAGTTTAATAAAATGCTTCTAGGCTCTAGGCATTAAGTCAGTCTTCAAAATAATTAATCAACTTTTGGTTTCTTGTACATTTGTAAATATTTAGCAAAATATATGATAACTATAATATCTTTATGCAGTAAAATAAAACTGTGTAACTATTTAAATAAAATCCCAGTAACTATTTAGGAGTAAATAATTTAGTTTTGACTTTTTAGTCAAAATATGACTGTAGTATTCCACCATAAAGTGAATTACCATCTATCTATCTATTATCTATATCTATATCTATCTATACTTATAATAAATCTGTAGAGAGGTCAATTCTGTACATGAAATATATTTCCAAAATAACTATCAGGGGGTGATTAGTGATCGATACTGATGCCAAAAATGCAATCAGTAAAATTTTTGTCTGTCTGTCTGTCTTTCTGTCTGTCTGTCTGTCTGGATGTCTGTATGTTCGCTATAGAAACAAAAACTACTCGACGGATTTTAACGAAACTTGGTACAATTATTCTTCATACTCCTGGGGAGGTTATAGTATACTTTTCATCACGCTACGATCAATAGGAGCAGAGCAGTGAAGGAAAATGTTGGGTAATCGGGAGAAGTTGGTTAAAGCTACACAGAAATGTGGCGAGTGACGTTCACGCGTACACGCTCACTAGCCAGCTGGCCGATCACTATCTAACGGGAATCTCAGCTGTTATTCATAAAGAAACAGTCGCAACTTGTGTGAGTAAAACGAGGTACGACAACAAAGCTGTAAGTGACAAACTTAATAATGTAAATTGGTCAACTTTGTTACAAATACAAGATCCAAACGAATTGTACTCAAAAATGCTATTGATTTTTGGCGATATTTATAATGGCTCTAAAATAAATAACATTGTGTGCCCTAAACGCCAAACTCAGTCGTGGGTTACTGATAAGTTACGCATGCTTTTAGAGGACAAAGATATGCTATTTAGGCAGTGGAAAAGTGATCCTAAAAATAATTTTAAACGTTTACAGTACACTAGGTGTAGAAATAAAACACATAAGCTTATAAATATGGCCAAAAATAAAAGTAGGCATGAAGCCGTTATTAGTTGTAAAGGAGACATGAGAAAGATATGGAGTTACTTAAATAGCTGGCTGGGTCGGTCAAAAATAGGAGTAGACTCTGTAATAGAGAAACATTTACTTAAAAATGAAACATTGCAAAATATATGTAACAATTTCTGTGAAACATTCACAAAAGAAGTCGATATAATTAAACATAAATGTCAACAAAAATTTTTGGATAGAATGAGCTATGTAAATGATTGTCATGTAAGTTTTAGGTTTAAAAAAGTGCTGCCAAAAGATGTCAAATTTGTCATAGAAAAATTAGACTGCAACAAGTCGCCGGGGTCAGATGGTATTAGGATTAAAGATTTGAAACTTATTAAAGAACAAATTAGTCCAGTAATTGCTTATTTTATCAATAACAGTATTAGAAAATCTCAATATCCAGAGGAACTTAAAAAGTCTATTGTGAGGCCTATATATAAACAGGGATCACACCAGGATTATAGCAATTATAGACCTATAGCGATACTTAATACTTTAAATAAAATAGTCGAAAAAATTATAGTTAAACAACTTACCAACTTTTTAGAAAACAACAATATTTTAAACGATGTCCAACACGGTTTTAGAATCAATAGAAGCACTGCTACTGCACTAACGAAATTCACAGATGAAGTTAATAATTGTCTCAACGAAAAAAAAATAGTTATGGTTATATTTATAGACTTCAAAAAAGCATTTGATACACTGGACCACGGCGGCTTGCTGCAGGCTATGAATGAATGCGGTATTAGGGGCCCTATGAATGCATGGTTTAGCAACTATCTAAAACAAAGATCACTTAAGGTATGTGTCAGTGGAACTGAAAGTGTACGGGGCGACATTAAATACGGAGTTCCGACCGGCTCAGTGTTTGGACCATTAGGATATATTATGCATGTTAACAGCATGTCCAACGTTTTAAAAAAATGTAAGGCATTTATGTATGCTGATGATACTTGCCTGGTGTATAGCCATAACAATATTAATATTATACAGCAAGATATGCAAAGCGATTTTGACAGTCTGGTTCAGTGGGCACATGACAATGGCATTATTATAAACATAAGTAAAACTAAGTGCATGCTTATTCACTCGCCATATCATAAAAATAAAAATAAATTGTTGACAGTGGGAGTGAAAGGCCACTCGTACGAATGCCTACATAACAACAAATTGAATTGTCAATGCTCATATTTAGATATAGTCACATCTTATAAGTACCTAGGATTAGTTATAGATAACACATTCACTTGGAATCTGCATGTCAACAACGTTTGCAATAAGCTACGATCCATTCTGGGTAAATTAAGGACACTTAAATATGCTGTCAACGGAAAAGTATTGTTTGCCTTATACTATGCACTGGCCGACTCGGTTATCGAATATGGGTTGGGTGGATATGGTCTTGCGTTCCCTACACATTTAAATAAAATTAAAATCTTACAGGTAAGATTACTTAAACTACTAGTCGATAAAAACACTAAAAAGAGATTAAATAAAAACTATGAAAAACTGTTCAAACTTTGTAAAGTACTCCCAGTCCATAACAAAACTAAACTTTATATTATGACTGAGCAATTTAATAATGAAGATTACAAGGTGGAACGTAAACATATGTACCCAACTCGTTCATCGAAAAAGAAGACACTTGCTGTCCCCAAAGTAACAAACTACTTTGGCAAGCGCACAAGAAAGTATTTAGTGCCTACATTAGTGAATGAGCTACCCCCACATTTGATAAAACATATCAAGTCGAAAATTCAATTGAAAAACATCCTAAAAAAACACTATCTGTCATTGTGTCCCTAGTTAATTTTAAAGTAAGTTTAGTTTTTAATTTTTCTTAATTTTTCATATTATAATATTATCAAAATCGAAATTTGTAATTAATTGTGAAACGAGAACGACTGCCGACAAACTGTTTTGCAGTTTGGCAGACTTTTTATACTGTATTTACTGTTGTACAGATTTGGAATAAATAAATAATGTTTCAACTCAAAACAAAAAAAAAAAAAAAAAAATCATGTATGACGGAAATGTTCTCCTTAAAATTATATAAAAAATATCCTACAACAGCATAGGTCTATCTTTTATGGTTGACTCACAATAATACGTGTAACTCCCGATAACTTAGCAGTTCGAAGCTTTCTGATTATATTTGTCTACTCTTACGTTTATAACACTCCCCCACTCATCTCTAATTAAAACAGTTAACATTATTACGTATTCAATAAAAAAAGAATCATATAAATCGGTATACAAACACCAAAGTTATGCATGAAATACGCTAATAAGCCATCGCGCGTAAATACTGAATCATGCTATAAGGATTATTTTTGTGTAATATTTGGCTGTTGATGCGAATAGACGTTCAGAGTGTTCGACCTTATTGACAGACAATGCTTTCAGCCCGACTTTTAGTCTTTAAATAATTTCTTTTTAGATTTCTTTTATTGTTATTTTATAAAATAGGTATTTGTTATTTGGTAGTGTTTAAATATTCGTTCAAATTACAAATTATTCATAGTTTACATTTTATTTCTTTTTAGGTGAAGTAGTAGTAGGTACGCATAGATTTTTAGAAACCGAGTTTCGGCTAATTTATGTTCAGTTTTTTTTAAACTATATTGGTAAAAGCGTAGTTAATTATACTAATTATAGTTATAGGTAATATTAATTAAAGTATTTATAGGTTTTTATTTTTAAGTGAAGTAAGTATACATAGGTAGATAGTATTGGACGGGTTCCCTCTATCTGGCAGAATCTTGATGCTCCGAATTTTTATTTGGCATAACACACTTAGCATATTTTTCTTTAAACGAACATTTTAAAGGCATAACAATTATTTGATATAATTATCGTTTGGCATAATGTTTAAAACTTCGAATTTACTATGGCATACTTTTAAGTTGGCAGAATTACATTTAGTATAATTACGATTGGCAGAATTCAAATTTCGCATAATATCGTTTAGCATAATGTTCATTTAGAGCTATTATTATTTGGTATAATTTCACCTGGCATACCATCAGATGGCAGAAATGGCTAGGGTAGGTTAGGTCAAAACAGTGACCTGCTACGTGGTTAAATTTTTGTAAAAAAATGGGTAGGTTAGGTTAGGTTAAAACTGTGACCCCCTACGCACGAGCCGAGCGAGCGGAGCGAGCGGTGCCGCGGCAGCGGCCGGCGAGTGCCAGTAACGACTTGCATTAATAGAAAATGAGATTGTTTTAGTAGTTTACCCGGAACTGAACTATTTACATTAGGATAATAATTACTTATGGAATTAAATGACATTATTACAAATTCAATTAAATAATAGTTATAATTAATGATATTATTTTAAAGAAATAAATAATTAAAATAAATGACAACAAATAATGATAAAGATGATTCTAACTATAAACTTTCTGCGATATGACAATTCTGCCGTTTAATGATATCGATATGAAATATATGTCAAAAGACGATTCTGACTGTGAACTTTCTGCGAAATGATGTTTCTGCTTTTTGAATATTATGGATATGAAATTTATGTCTAGAGATGATTCTGACTAACAAAATTATGAGTTTTGAATGTATGATAAATGAGTGTCTGCCAAACAATTTTCTGCGAAATGAAGTTTATGCTATCCGTTGTTATGCAAAATAAAATTATGACATAAAAAGTTCTGCTATAAAGGGTGGACCCAGTATTGGACAGGCGTTTTAGCTTTATTTTAATTTCTTTTTTTGTTACAAGTTGTACTTACCTACATATTTCTGGGTATAATTCTATTAGAATTATTTAGTTTTAGTACATACTTTATTTGGTAATTAATAGGTTCTTATAGATAATAGGCATAATTAGATATATTAAAAAAAAAAAACAAAAAATATATACATATATAATTTAGTACTTAAATTATTTTCAGGTTAAATACTTATAAATTCAAATTATTATTTTTTAATTTATTTAGCTGTAGTTTTATTTAGTTGTAGCTGTGGTGTATTTAGGATCAGTTTTATTATTTAAGTAGGCACTTGGATTTTTTAAGTGTAAGGTAGCTACAGTTAGGACCTCTAACGTAGCTTATTTAGTTAAATAACTGAATAGGCATTCAGTTACCTACGGTTATTTTCATAAATCCTTACTAATATTATAAAAGCGACAGTGAGTTTGTTTGTTTGTTCTTTCTTTCTTTTTTTTTAAAGTTGCCCCACACTAGGAATTTCTCCTGTATCGTGGGTGCAAAGCAAAAATTCAATCTCACATACACAAACAGCCAGACCCGGAACAACTATCATACAAATGTCATACAAATATTTGTTCCGTGCGGGAATCGAACCCGCGACACACAGCGCAGCAGTCGATCGCTCAGCTACTGCGCCAACCGTATCGTGTTTGTTACGGCTTCACGCCAAATGCATCAAAATCGGTTCGGTCATTTAGACCGAACCGATTTTGATGCATTTTGGTACAGAGATAGTTGGGGCCCTGGTGTCGGAAATAGGCAAGTTTTTTTAAAGTGAGGAAAGGGGGAGAATGAGGGAAGAAAAGGGGAGAGAAAGATACATTTTTTCGGGTCATCACGCGGGTTAAAGTTAGCGTTAGCACAAAGTAACTATGCCACGCGGACGAAGTCGCGGGCGGAAGCTAGTTCATAATATTTATGAAATCGTGTATTGTAACAATAGCTACTTCGAAAACACTGACATTCAAATTATTAATTATCACCTTTGATAGTTTTGTTCTGTCAACGACTTTCATTTGTGGTATATTTTGATGTACAGGTACTTCGATTAGTCAATAACGACTATTTAGGTACCAACCAAGTAACCAAATCAGATTTATCTTGAAATATTCCTTTTGTGATCTCAAAGCACACAAATTACGTAAATTAATTAGAATGCTGGTTTTTAAAATAATAGCATACGTAAGCTAAATAAGCCAATCGTTTTAATTATTGTGTCATAACCAAAATTATATTTAAATTCGTTATTTTATTTCAATAATTACGTAACAATTTAATAATTACGTAACAATTTAATAATTACGTACCCAAGTAAGTAATTAATTCATTTTAAAACCCAGTTATGGGCTACATGGAACATCTCAATGAATAAAACTGATTAGTCACTGATTTACCTTTATTCACAATATGTTTTGAATTTTGGTACATACCTTACACTTATGTAATCCTGGCACGGTCGCCACTTGTACAGGTTACACTATTAGGGTGTTAGGTATGTTAAATTAAACAACAGTCTGTCTCCAATGAGCACGTCTTACTAGCACGGCGGACCAGAAGCGAGTGAGCGCTCAGTCCATTAATATGACTGAGCGCGCTCCCACCACCGCTCGCCCTACCACTAAGCGTGTCGGTATTTATTATACGCTACAATTAGAAAAAAGAATATACAGCAACCTTTCCCGATCTATTTGCACAAACAATAATTCTAAAATTTACCCGCACGAATTTCTGATAAATTCAACATACTTTTAACACACGAAATTAATTTAAATAATGAATGACGAATCTCAGTTAATTAAAATGTATTTCGAGTTATACGTAGAACACGTGTTAAATCGTATGTGTGGGTTGCGTTACTACGAAATGAGGATTTATTTTCGCACAAGGCTATGGACTGTGGTATACTTACAAGTAATTAATGTAGAGGGTCAAGTTTAAAATAACTAGCGAAACTTGGTGTCTGAACATGATAAAAATTAAAAGAAAAATGGCCAAGAGCGAGTCAGAGTCGCGCACCGAAGTTTTTTTTTTTTCGTACAATCTTGCAACATAACCGGTCATATCTTTTAACTGCGTAGATTTAGAGGGCTCAAGTAACTACACTACACGTGCTCGTTAAAGCGAAATGTATAAAAATAAAGTCAAACCATATTTACGTATTGATAGCCATCATGTCTGTAAAATTTAACTGGGTTAATGATTTAATCTTTATTACAACTGAATTGAACACATCATCGTCTACCTAGCCTTTTCCTAACTTTGGTGGGGTCGGCTTCCAGTCTAAACGGATGCAGCTGAATACCAGTATTTTATCTGGAAAGACTGCATTAAATAGTAGGAAATGCAAGAGTTTCACTTAACATCAGATAACATAAACTTCAACGCAATTTCAAAGCCCAACCAATACATGATTAGAAGTCTAATCAACGTATAGATGTACCCATACAGAGCTTACTCTAGACTGGACGATATAATCCTGAATAAGCTGCACTCGAGTGTACCTTCCTATATTATACGCCTTGTGTATGTAATGTACACATTTATATGAATACCACAGAGCAGCCCTTATCGTTTTTATATCGGAATCCATTTGGTGCGATTTTTTGAGTGTGTCCCTTGTTTTTTGAGGTACGATATTTTTCTTTGAATGTTAAAATTAATTAGAAAAGAAATATCTAACATACTTATTTATTTATTTAACGATTTATGTACATACGCAGTGAATACAGAAAAAATAAAGACAGGAACAGAAAATAGGTACAAAGGTAATGCTTATTTCTATGGAAATCTCTTCCAGCATACCTGCGAAAGGAGAGTAAATAAAAAGAGATGTAGACACAGTGCGTAAAAAAGAGAAAAAAAAGAATACTAAAAACATAAGCAAATAATGACTAAATACAACAAATAATAATAACTAATACTTATTGTTTAGTAAAACTTGGTTTTTTTTTTTTTTTTAATCTTTATTGAAAAAAGAGGATTTGATCATGCATGATCATGTCATCCCCATAGTTACAGACAAATTAAACTTAAAATTAATCTTAATTATTTCCTTATCTACGTTTTAAAGCACAATCAACAATTTTATACATGAGTCTCGCTTCCCGCGATAAGGGGGAAGCAAGAATGGTATTACAGACACCGGTGTCGTGTAAGTTAATGCCGTAAGCAAGCCCAAAAGAAAACCTCTCAGCTTCGTTCCGGACACATTCCACTAAAATATGAAATGCATCTTCAATCTGATTACAGTCAGTACAATTCTTGGAAGTAACTTTACCCATTAGGAAAGCAAAACTATTCAGTGGGATATGTCCGGAGCGCAGCCTCATGGCAGTTACTATAGTGTGTCTAGATAAATCGGAATTCATAAACCAAGGAGACCGTGATAAATTATGTTGAATTGTTTTATACCAGATGCCTTTAACTAGAGAACGTTCATCAAAATATTCCTTCCATATGCTTCTACATTTAATCTTAAGTATATAAAAAACATCAGAATAATACGGCATACAAAACATAGGGATACCATCCGAAAGGGCTTGTCTAGCGAGATAGTCTGCTTGTTCATTTCCTGCTAATCCTACGTGCGAAGGTATCCATTGTAATACTATTGTATATTTTTTGGTATCTAATGAGAAGAGTGACTCCAAGATGCTGTATGCTATCGGTGTGCCTCGACTATTCGAGGTGCATCGAGCAATGTGTTGTAGAGCACTCTTGGAGTCTGTTAGTACAACGTATTTGCCCGATTTAAAGGACTGAATATATGAAATTGCTTCTGATATTGCCATCAATTCTATTGACATTATCGAGGTGTTTGCATCAATACGTAGTTTAACTGAACTACTAACTTGCGGGTCATAAATAGCCAAACCGCCACACGTACTTTCCTTCGACCCGTCTGTATAAATTTTATAATAATTTGGATACGTGTTGTTAATAAACCTATTACAAATTTGTTTTAACGTAAACGAATTATAACTTCTTTTAGCTTTACTTACGGCATCTATGTTAAACTTAATAACATTCGAAATATTCACATTACTAACCCAGGTATTAAGTGTAAACATTTCTAATTGTGTACTAACATGTACAGCAGTATCTTTAAGGTATCTATGAACTAAAATTAAAATGGGTTTTTTTTTGCATCTCCAATAAGAATTTTGGTCAAACAGATTTAAATCGTCCAAAATTGCCATAATCTTGTGGTTAGAAAAGGATTTCGCTTTTAACCAGTACTTTCCGGCAAGGTAATGTCTTCGTACACTTAAAGGTGGTAGGTGTAACTCGCACTCCATGACGTGTACAGGAGTCGTTTTAATAAAACCGCCTATTACCCGCATACACTGATTCTGTATTTTATCTAGCTTACTTGTATGTGTTTTACAGCTACTGCCATAAAGGAAGCTTGCATAATCTAGTCTGCTACGAATACACGATATGTATAAACGCCTTAAGTTATCCGGGTGAATTCCCCACCCTGTCCCCGCCAAAACTTTGAAAACATTAAGCACTTTTGAGGATTTTTCTTTTAATTCATTTATTTGTTTAGACCATCGTAACTTCCTGTCCAACCAAATACCTAAATATTTTATATTATCAACTACTTTTAAAGAAATACCCCTAACAACTAGAGATACAGGGTCCCTTATAAATTTATTTTGGAAAATACAAACTTTACTTTTGAGTGCTGAAATTTCTAAGCCGGCTAAAGAAATAATATTAACAAATTGATTTAAAGCTAATTGTAGTTGGTGTCTTCCTTCTTCTATATTACTACAGGTGACATAAAGCACAAAATCATCTGCGTACTGTGATATAAAGACATTATTTATGGACTTACAAATCTCCATTGTCAAGATATTAAATAACAGTGGCGAAAAGGGATCGCCTTGAGCCAAACCGAAACAACATTTCCTACGTATAACTGAGTTATTATCCGTCTCAATACTTAGGTACCTTTCTTTTAAAAAAATCCATAGATATCTACATATTTTATTACCCAACCCTATACTGTCCAAAATGTATAATAAACGTTCTAAATTTACATTGTTATATGCATTATCAAGATCCACAAAACAAGCAATCGTTGATTGTTTTTTAGAAAATCCTAATTGCACTCTCGACACTAAGGTAGACAAATTATCTAAAATGGAGCGTCCCTTGCGAAAACCAGTAGTATCTGCCGATAACATGTTATTATGCTCAATATACCATTCTACTCTTTTAATGAATACATTATGCAATAATTTACAAACACAGGAGATCATAGAAATAGGTCGCCATGACGAAATAGACTGAAGATCCCGGCCGGGCTTGGGTATAGGTATAATAGTGATATTACGCCACTGCTGTGGAACAAAACCCGCTGCAAAAAAAAAATTATAGAGACTGGCCAAAACTACTTTTGCATTGTTCGGTAAATTAAGCAGCATTGAATACGAAATATTATCACTCCCAGGAGAAGTGTCTTTAGTGCGTAAACATTTTTCCAGTTCGTGTATAGAAATCTCTGTCTCAAGCTTAGGGTTATTGGAATTAAATATTGGGTCCTGAGTACAAACGAAGTCCGGCGCCAGGTTTTGTAATAAAATATAAGCCTTCTCTTCATTGATAGAAGATCGGGGTATGTAGCATCCCTTAAACCATTTCATTTTCTTCCATAGCTCATTATGAGATGTTGTTCCGTCTATTGAAGAACAGAAGTCTTGGAAACCCTTACTTTTTGCTACGCGAATACACCTCTGACCTTCTCTGATTTTCTCCTGTAGTTTTTCTAAATTAAAAGGAGTAGGGTTACGTCGAAATGTTGACAACGCTAATCGTCTTTCAGCCACTAATTTTGATAAAGAACTATTCCAGTATGGTTTCGGAGTGAAACTTTTCTCAGGGTCAGTATTAATTTTAATATATGGAATGTGAATATCTGCAGCTAAATTAATAAATTCAATAAATGAATCATATGACTTTTGTAAGTCTTCCGTGATATGAAATTCTTGCATAAGCGCTTGTAATAAGTTGCGATACTGAGGCCAATTAGCTTTTTTGTAATTCCTGCGCGCTGGAGGAATGGACAAACTATCAACCTGCATTGAAATTCTAATCAACAGATGATCGCTGCCAAACGTTTCATTAGTTGTGCACCAATCAAATTTGTGCGCTATATCTGTGGTAGTCAACGATATGTCTGGAGAAGACTGTTGTAATGAATTATTCACTAACTTAATACGAGTAGGGTTTCCATTATTCAATGTTACGAGTTCAGTGTCTAAAAGTGCGTCATAAATTTGGGTACCTCTTTGATCTAATTTATGGGACCAATTGGTGTGGTGTCCATTAAAATCACCAAGAATCACTACCTTACTGCGGAAACGAGAAAAAATACGCTCCCAATCACTTTGGCTAGTGTGAACTGACGGGGCACAGTATAAGGATAATACATATCGGATATGTTCACAGTTGCAAATCTTGACACAAACCAACTCAATCCCTGGGTTAAGGCTTTCGAATGGCACATAACTTGATTTGAGTGACCTGTGAACTAAAATAGCTACACCACCATAACTGTCATTCCTGTCTTTACGATATATCGTGTATCCATTTACCTTTAGCTGACTATCCTGTTCTAACCACGTTTCGCAGAGTGCTGCAATGTGAATTTTCATTTGACTCAGAGACTGTTCTAAGGATACCAATTTTGGTCGAATACTTTGACAATTCCACTGTGCAATATTTACCCTACTAGGTTTCAAGCTACGAGCCATTGGGGACAAAATAGTCAACAATAATCTTAAATAAAGGCCACTTTGAAACGAACTGTACACTCAATAATATTAACCATTCTAAACATGTTTTTAATACCTTATGCACCTTATCTTCCATCGTCAATTCCCTTAAAAAAATAACTTCCTTTAGTCTCGCTAATAGTTCTTCAAAACGCAAACTGTTATCCTTTTTATCGTCACCACCAGGAGGTTGTGCTGACTCACAATCCGTGCCCATTGTTGATGAGTTTATCGGAAACTCCAATCCACAAGAAGTCTGGCCCTTAATACGAGTACGTCGAAATCTCGTTGTAGCAATGGCCGAAGTGTTTTTAGTATCGTCCTCTTTATGCACTGTGATATCAGCTTTTACTATCTCTGCAAAGGTGGCAGTATCTCGTTGCTGGAAACTAAACTCAGGTTTAGATAGTATGTTGGTAGTAGGGTTGCCGGAATGTTGTTGAGAATCACTTATTTCAGGCAAGGAACTCGAGGGCGGTACATATATTGTTAAAGCTCTCCTATAAGTACAGTTGAATTCTACCATGATCTCTCTCAACCTCTTCTCTTTTAAGAAGCTTGAACATGCCGCTTTATGTAAAGCCAAATGTTTTCCACCACAGTTGACACACTTAAAGTTCTGTGTTTCACAGTTCGCGTGATTATCACCGCATTTCGGACAGACTACTTTAGTGGATGGGCATTTCTTTGTAGGGTGACCATACTTCCAGCACTTCGAGCATTGGGATACGGGAAATACGTATGGAGTAACTTTTATACGTAATCCGTGGACATATATGTACTGTGGTATAAACGAACCTTTAAAACGTACCTGTACTGCTTCACTTGGCTGCCAACCTTCTCCCTCTCTGTCTCGACGTTTAAGCCGGTATGCTGACATTATTTCCGCGGGTTTATCGCACACTATATTTCTCAAAATATCCTCATCCGATAAATCAAGATCAACGTCTTTTATGACTCCATAAGATGAAGTCCGTTCCATGGCCCTGTAGATCTTCCAACCTTTTTCAATAAATTCCGGACATTTTTCAATTTTATCAGCACTCAACTCACTGCAAACTTCAACACGAATCTTGAACGGGTTAATATATTTAACTTTATGGATATCGACTATCCCATTCGCTTTAAACAACTTTGCTAGTGCAAATTGTTTAGGCATCTTATCATTGCTAGATAAATACATCTCAGTATTCTCCTTCAAGTGTGTCAACCTTTTCTCTTTACTTTGGACTAACTTCCATCCCTCATTATCATCGTCCCCACCGACGTAATCCTCCTCCCTAATCCTTTTCTCCCGTCTAAATTGTAAGTCTTCATCCATTGCAGATTGTACTAAATTCTCTTCTATGTTTACCTCTTCTTCAGCATCTGACATACCATGTTCACTCAAAGAAATCTCGCTCGCCATAATTACTGTATTCACATTCTCTAAATGTGTGTTGTTTACATTCATTCGTATTATATTACGCTAATGAGGGTCTTCGTTATCAGTGGGCCGCTCGCGCGCAGGTAGCATACCGGTGCTACGGTGCGCCGGCACCAATATCTAGTAGCGCACACGACTTAAACAACTTGTTAGCAAAACAAAATCTCAATTGCCAAACACGCGTCTCACCCGCACGCTTACCGCAACGAGACTCGAAAACTTGGTTTCTGATGCTCATTGCGTAACATGTATTTTGTAGAACTACCAAGTATAATATATCCCATAGCTGGGCAAATATTAGTACAAAATTCACGTAAATAAATACAACTCTTCCTTTGCAATCAAGGTTAATTGTGTCCACGCTATTCTAGGTTTGAATGCGTGTAAATACACGCATTCAAACCTAATAAAAACCAGTAAACCACGAAGCCAAACGAAAGCAGCAGGTTATGCGACGGCGCGTTCGTGTTCCACGCGCACCTCAAAGAGATGTCTTCAAAGCAAAGAGGCCTGCCAGGGCCACTGCCTGCTGAGGTTGCGGGTTGTTTGAAAAAGATAGCGGGGCCCCGGAACACAAAGGGCAAAAGAAGTAACATGGACCGGTTTTAGTCAGTAAAAGTCTGAAAAAACTTCCCATGCGAAAAAAAGAGTCTTCATTTATGCTGCCTTCGTTAGTAAGAAAACGTTTCATTTATGGGCCTTCCTAGTTTCTAAAAGTACCCATCATTAATGAGATTCGGAAATACACTAACGCTACTGTTGCAAAATTTTTCAGTATGATTCTTTAGCGAAACGAAATTAACAAAAGATTTTTTTACCAAATTGTCAAAATAAAATTGTCAGAATAAAAATAAAATAAAGAGACACTAGCTTTTGCCCGCGGCTTCGCTCGCCTTAAATTCGGGGTAGCACAGTTCCCCTTTTCTGATTTACAGGTACCTGCTTCCTGTAGTATTTTGCGCCTTATTGATTGTAATAGCAAAAAAAAATAGCCTATGTCCGTCTCCAGGGTCCCAAATATCTCTGTACTAAAATTCATCAAAATCGGTTTAGCCATTTAGACGTGAAGACGTAAGTAACAAACAAACTCACTTTCACTTTTATTATATTATAAGTAAGGATAATAAATAATAAGGATTATTTTACAATTGTAATTGATGTACATTAATAAAAATACTTAGGGAATGCCTTTGTAGTGGAACTTTGATAGTGTTGCAAAGTAAAATAAATGAGTTAACATTATGGAACAAATCTTAGTCAACTTTGATGCACTTAAAATGCATCGAAAACATAGTTTCAAATACGCAACGGTTGAATCACGTATACGTCGTACCCGCTCAAGAGGAAAAGAAGTACAAGAAATGCATCCACACAATGAGAACAGACGCTAAGCGCATCTCGATAAGTGCTGAGGCATCTGAGGCCATCGGTTTCTGTTACACTCAGACGAAATCTAATTTGCTCTTCAAAGTTTTACAAGTCTAGACACTTTGACGCATGATAACACAACTCTTGGTGTTTGGTTTCCATTTGCGAGGAGACTTGCTAATTGTTTGCCCGTCTGGGTATTGTGCGTGTTATAATATTTGTGAAGGCTAGCTAGAGTGTAGTAAGTTATTATTGTTGTCGGGAAAATATGTATAAAGTAGTCGAGAAGTTGGGTTGGGTTGGTGAAATGTGGGATGAAACTTAGTAGACATCAACAATCAGTCAAACATATCATAGTGACGTATTTCTAGGACCATACAGTGAGACCATTTTAAGTGTACTTCAAAGTGTTGCAGCTTGTCGAGAAAAATACATTAGTATATTTTTTTTATTAACTTGGTTCTATGTTTTGCCGCCTTTACAGACAAGTTGGTTGCAGTGTGTAATCGTTACGGTCGAAAGAACGTCACTTTTTCACATTTACTAAAACTTTGCTTCAGCCAAGCTTGACATATTGGTGCATTTTTTCTTGAAAAGCACACCTTGAACTGTAAAGTTTGAGTAGTCATACTATACAAATATTTTACAAGAGTATTTAGTTTTAGAACCAATTGAAAACTGTATTTCTTAACATCTATTTAATTTTGGGGTTAAATATAATGATCACCATAAAATGCTTTGATACCCTTAGTTTTGTAACCAAAAAAAACTACTTAACACCAGGAAAATAAGGTCTAAAATTACAATAGTACCAGCTATTTTAGTCACGACTGCACTTTAATTTGTATTCGATCACCAAATGTAGTAAATGATCACCAAATCTTGCCGAGAAAATTAATGTGTTATTTCTGCCTAAATAAACCTCTGTGATTGCCATAAAATGTAGGCTTATTACCAAATAAAGTATTATGCACGACTCAGAGTACCCCGACTCGGATAGGTCAGGTTGGAAGGAAAAAAGGAAAAAAACCACCCTTTTTTTAAACCACCTATCTTAGGATAGGATTCATTTTGGTGATCATTTACTATTTCTGGGTTAACTATGATTTATTTGGAGTTTATTTTGCTTAAAAGTATAGCAAAGTGTTTAAACTTTGGTTATAATATTACATTAAAATGCGGGTTTCATTTTGGTGATCATTTACTATTTTTGTCTGCTATTTGTTACTATATCTGGTGGTAAGTTAAACATAAGCCATTTTTTTTTTTTTTCGAGTGGGAAATCATCCAATGACTTCCCCCGCTCTGGGTGGAGCGGGGGGGCATGTCAGACCCACCCATGTTCCTTCTATTGCCCTTTACGTTCCGGGGCCGCGGTATCTCTTTCGAACAACCCGCAACCCCGGCAGGCGGAGGCTCTGGCAAGCCCCTCTGCTTTGCTGACTCTCTTTGAGGCGCGCGTGAAACACGAACGCGCCGTCGACACGGCCTGTTGTCAATAGACGGACGGACGGTGAGCTACCCATTGCTCACCGTCCACAGGCCCGCATCTACGGTGGCCGGAAGTCGTCTCGCGGCGCCCGGCGCCCTGGGCGTCTCCCGCGGCGGCTGGGTTAGGCAGATGTTCTCTCCCTCAAACGCCCGGCCACCTCCTTCGCTAGCATTACTGCTTCGCAGAAGGTGGTGACCGCTTCCCATTCCCTCTCGCTCCGGACCATGGCCTGAACCAGGGCCGGACGCGAGAGATCGCCGCCGCCGATCGCCTCCACGAGGGCACGGCGGTGCTCCGCCCAAGCTGGGCAGACCGCCACTGTGTGCTCCACCGTGTCCTCCGGGCGATCGTCACAATGGTGACACCCGGGCGCTTCCTCCCGCCCGATGATGTGCAGGAACCTCCCGAAGCTTCCGTGTCCGGTGAGGACCTGCGTCAGGCGGTAGGTGAGGACGCCATGACGCCTCTCCAGCCACTCCTCAAAGAGGGGACTTACCGCCGCTATTGTGGCGTGCAACATAAGCCTTTGATTTTAATATTCCCGTCTATAGCAATAAATAGTATAGGTAGTTAAAAAAAAACTGGTTTTCTAGTATTTTTTTCACCAAACCCTTTTATTTCATACCCATATCATGGGAATGCATAAAATATACAGTCCACCACCTTTAAGAGTAATAAGTAAAAACTTTTAAAGTATTTCTAAGATACAGGTGAATCTAAGCATGAGAAAAAGTTCATTTTCCGGGGCATACAGTACCATACAAATCCACTACTCACTTTACACAGTAGCACAACACAAGAAAAGATTTCCACCACAGTACACTACACACACATTGTACTACGTCACCAAGCGCATACACAGATCAATATTCAAAGTGTGTACAACTTATTTATTCCGCCCCCGAGCTCGTGGCACGCCTTCGACAGGCCTCCGTCGGCTCCTCGTCAAAATAACCAACGTTTACACTATCATTTACGTGTTGTGTCATTGTTTTATATGCACACGTTATGTAAGGGGAAAATAAACGAGAGTTTACCTTGATCTTTTTGTTTTGAGAAGGTTTTTTCTTATCAGGTGATTAGGGGAGGACAAGATGCTCCAAATACAGTATGAGAACGTTCTATACGTCTATGTTATTGCGTAATTTATATAAGATATGAAGAATGCTTTCGCCTTCCTCTTGCAGTTTAATGTTGAAAGGGTTGGTAGCAGCAACTACTATTTTTAAACAATTTTTAAAGTAAAGCTTTTTTATAAATCAAAGAAGCACATCTGCGGCAACGAAATCATTTTAAGGATATTTCTTTACAATTCCTGTTGCTACGTAATGGTGGTCTATAATTGCCCCTTTAGCAGAATCATATGAATTGCGTAAAAATCTTTAAACTTTGTGACTGTTTTACGAATAGTAACCTATTTCATATTATTAACCTTTTATGCTTTTTTTTTCGGATGGGAAATCATCTAATGACTTCCCCCGCTCTGGGTGGAGCGGGGGAGGCATGTCAGACTTGTACTGACTAAAACCCACCCATGTTCCTTCTATTGCCCTTTACGTTCCGGAGCCGCGGTATCTCTTTCGAACAACCCGCAACCCCGGCAGGCGGAGGCTCTGGCAAGCCCCTCTGCTTTGCTGACATCGCTTTGAGGCGCGCGTGAAACACGAACGCGCCGTCGACACGGCCTGTCGTCAATCGACGGACGGACGGTAAGCTACCATATCTACGGTGGCCGGGAGTCGTCTCGCGGCGCCCGGCGCCCGGGGCGTCTCCCGCGGCGGCTGGGTTGGGTAGATGTTCTCTCCCTAACCTTTTATGCTTAATCAGCCATTTTAGACCCCTGCTTACTGCTACAGTCACTACAGACTTCAAATGCAATTTCACAATCTACATTTTTATTGCTAAATTCTATTCCTATAAACTTCCGTAAAAGTTATAAGTAGCTTACAAAATAGTCGGCAAGTCGACAGTTTTGTTTGGTATAAACGTTTTCAAGGATCGATGCATCTGCGACATGCAATATTGATTTGCGAGACGAAGGCAGTAAATAGCGAACGGCATGGAAGTAGACTCCTTTGGGGACAAGGTGGTCTATTCTTGGACCCTTCGTTAGCTTTGTGTCGCTATTTGATATTTAGTTGGAGCATTTTCAGCTGTGATTGGTTTTTTCTTACTTTAAAGCAGAACGTGATAAGTAAAGGTAGCTGACCGCGAAATTCAAATTGATTACTTTTATTTTGCAATATGGAGGCCACTGTCAGTTTGTAAAATATAAGATTTACAGAAGTATAATAATTTAAATCAGCAAAACCTGTTGTACCTTCATTTTAGCCCAAAAAACTGTTCATTTCATGAAAAAGCTTAGAGGGTTGTATAACGATTATAATTCAGTGACCATATATTTAAACGGTCGCACTTTACAACTTGAAACTGACCTGCAAAAATCGTCGAAGAACTTAAATAGATTCATTTTTTTCCCAAAAATGTATCGATCGCTACCAAGATTCGTCACTCTATAAGGGGAAGTTGCGACTAAGCTATCACACACTACCAACTATTTCGCCAACACTAGTTCACTACAAGGATTTGCCAGCTCTTTTTACGGAACTGCTAAGAATAGAACCAAGTATATGTTACGAGTTTTAGAAGTTTAAGTGAAAATAACCAACTGACGGTACTTCTGCGGATATTGTTTATTGAACGAAACATTTCATTTGATAGTGAAGCTGTCTTTAAGTGGAGATTGTTTTTGGTGGATAGTGCAGTGAAGTTTGGATGCTTTAGAATGAGTTTTGAACTGGTTTGTCGGATAAAGTTTTGAATGTTTAGAACGAATAGTGTAAAGTGTTTTTTAAATGAATTCATTTTTATTTTTACGTGTTTGAATAAGACATGATGTGGTATAAACAAGCGAGCAGCCATATTGAATGTAGATACTTTGCTATGATTTTATTTTTAGATTTAAAATTATTTTCATCAAACAGCCCGTTGAGTTCATTGCAAGACTATAGACATCCCCCAGGTTTCAATACAATTATTGGTTCTTTAACTTATTAAGTTCACTCCAATTCATCTACCGATCCTCATTCCTATATACTGTCCCCATGGAACGAAACTCACAATACTGCAGAAGTCATTAACCGCCCTACATTACACCAACCGTTAATTTATAACCTGTATAATGCTCGTATCGGAACACGCACCTTCCATATCTACTGGACCCACCTTCACAAGTCCACAAACAAAATGGCCGCCATTCGTCAGCAAGAATTAACTTATCACGTTGACATACGGCACTGCCCTCAGAATTGGATATAATCTGCATTAATTAATTAAGACCTCGTTTGTACCGTAGTATATGGAAAAATGGAACGTTTTTATTTTATTTTCTTTATGTCTTTATTGTCCTCCAGATTGTTTTATGTCATTTAGTTGAGTGCTGTATGAAAATAAAAATGTGGTTGTGTTGTGTCCTTGTTTTGACCTGTAATTATGTTGTGTTTAGCATTACCCTTGTAACGTCATGATCTACGAGTAGTTTAAAGTTTATTATGGCCAGCACACACAGTACTATAAAAATTAGTTTTCTAATATTCTTTTTGTTTTCAATTTTTTTTAAACGTTGCCCCACACTATGAATTTCTCATGTATCAACACGCAGCGCAGCAGTCAATCGCTCAGCCACTGCGCCAACCGTGCCTTCCGTTTAATCCTTTGTCATAGATGTTTTCTATAACGGACATGACTCTTACACTACACTTATTCAATCATCGTGTTATATGGCATCGGCGCAACATGTTTTTTTTTTTTCATTATCTCCTGTCAATCGTCTCGCAATCATTTACTTATTTTTCTTTTATATTTCTCACACATTCCATCCATCTTTTCTTTGGTCTTCCTCTTCCTCTCCATCCGTTAATATTCAATGCAAGTTGTCAATTTCAATTATACCTACTACAGTGATACAGTGTTAGTTGTAAAACAAGATTTAACACACTGAATGTCAAACGTGATTACGTTTCACGCATCAGCGGTCACTAACACGATCGACCAAGGTGTCGATGGACAAACATTCTCCAACCTGCTTTACAAACAAATACATCGATCTGTGATTAAATGATCAGAGAGCAATACCAATTCCTTAAAAAAAACACTTTTTTTATTATTTTACTAGCTTTTGCCCGCGGCTTCGCTCGCGTTTAATTCGGGGTAACACCGTTCCCTTTTAGAGGTTTGCAGGTACCGGCTACTTGTAGTTTTTGCCCTAGCGCCTTATTTATTGTAATAGCAATGCTAAGTTTTCCCTTTTCTTCCCTCTTTCTCCCTCATATCTCAATATTTTTTTTAAAAAAGAAAGCCTATGTCCGTCTCCAGGGTCCCAACTATCTTTGTACCAAAATTCATCAAAATCGGTTTAGCCATTAAAGCGTGAAGACGTAACAAATAGACAAACAAACTCACTTTCGTTTTTATAATATTATTAAGGATTAATATGAGCCAGATGTGTCCCACTGCTGGGCAAAAGCCTTCCTTCCCATTTTTTTCTGTCGTTTGCTGTTGTGACTCAACCCTTTTCGTGGAAGTCTAGCTCGTCACGCCATCTCCTTCTGGGCATACCGCGTCACCGGGTCCTGTTGACCGGAACCCAATCGGTTGTTACTTTGGCCCAATTTTGTTGTGACGCGGCAGATCACTATCAACTAAAAATATTACTATCAACTAAAACAGACCACTATCAACTAAAAATCAAATACAAAACTCAATAAAAGCTAAAGTAATTTAAACTTAAATCAAACATCGGTTACACAAGTCGTCGAGGTTGGACATCGTCAGAGCAACTACTGTCGCGGAATACTGATGACCCCCCCGTGGTCGTATGCATTATGTATCCGCCTAAGCCCGCCCAAATGAATGCAACAGCCAAGAAAAACAACGCACATGAGATATTTGAAGGGATGCTGGAAGAGAATGTGTAAGCGGATCAAAAGAAGCTGTTTATGGAGGCTTATCGCTTTTAATCTGTAATGGTCATGTGAATCTTGTGGAGGAGTAGTTCCATGTGGTAATCCAAAGATCAGTTACCAGTCAGTATGCCCGCCAAAATCTCTGGCTTCGACGACCGCTTTTGTTTTTTCTGATGGGAAATAATCAAATAACTTCCCCCGCTCTGGGTGGAGCGGGGGGAGTGTAAGACTTGTACTGACTAAAACCCACCCATGATCCTTCTATTGCCTTTTATGTTCCGGGTTCGCGGTTTCTATTTCGAACAACCCGCAAGCCCGGAACTTTCTGGCTTTTGTTACAGCATACATCAATGAGAATACAAATAAATAGACCCGATCGGAAATATCTTTCCGGCTAATAAACAGCATTGAAAAAATAAAAAATAAATATAATTTCTACGTTTTGGTTACAATCTTATACCATAGTTGTACCTACCCAAAGGTCAATAACTCTGTCCTCCTCCACCCCAGACCCTCAGTCACACGCCAAAACATTCCAGACACGCAACCTACCACATCTAGTCGTGCTAACTCCTCACACATTGTCCCCTACCTCCGTCTGCCGACGTGTATCTGAAGCTAAACGACGGAAATAAAAATCCTATAAATATTGAACAACCATATTTTTCTCACTTTGTCGCGAGAACCCGCCGTGTCGTCCGTTTGTCGCCTTATATGGCCGTTGTAGACCGGGGTTAGAGTGTTTACACATGCTGCGACCGCTTGCTGAATGCTACGGGATTTCCTTTACGATGTTCAGACAATCCGTTTTAAAAATAACGGACCATCACAGCCAAATAGAGTTACGCATTTCATAAAGTGATTATTCAAAAATATGAAGCAGACAAAAAACTACAGTAATAAAACGTACGGAAATAATACAATCGCTTTATTGCAAACCTATTGGGAAGGCACTTAATAAACTTTTCAAATAAACAGTTGAAATTGGTCATAAAAACATTACGACATTCTGTTCAGTGAAATGCAATGGAAACTTTTCAAATCTGAAATTTTATTTGAAATTTCATCGTTGGCTAAAATCGCAGCAATTTGCTTACAGTATGTTCGGTTCTTTAGTTATACTTATCGTATGCACTGCGCACAATGTGGCTCCAAATTTTTTGGGGTTCCTCAGGGGACTGCGTTTGGTTTTATAGGCGATCATTTTTGGGGGATCAGTAGAAAATTGGTTGCCTTTGTAACATGCAACCGATTTCACAATCGAATGGGAATATATCTCACAATATACCTGATCCTGCTAGTGCTAGGGTCGGGGTATTGACGGATGTTTATTGCTAGGATGCTTATATGAAAACTACAATGTGTATGTATGACAACGCCTTTATGTCATAGTGCTAAATTAAATAGCGTGATAATATATTTCTGCTATAGTTTTTGCGCCATTTCAGAACATCGATGATTTATGTTTTGGATTTTTACGATTTTATTATATGTATAGATTATAGCATGTACCGGCTAGCAAACGGAACGAAGTTATTAGAAGATAGTAAATAGTTTATATCTTCAGAATTAGCTTCTTGATGCGATTATATAAACAGCTCCACACCGAACATAATTTTCATTAAAATTAAACTATTATTTTTCAAACGTGCCACTAACTTTAAATATAACATGTTATTTTCAAAAAAAGATTCCCAAATACTTTCGTTTATCTTAAACCATAAGCTACCACTGACTTAACAATTAACACAAATAAAATTTAAAAAAGAAACACGCTTCGGTAAGATTAAGATCTCTCATAGCCCGACATGACAACACAATAATTGGAAGATTAGAATTATGTATCTTAGCTTACATAAAAATCAACGATTATTTACTCTGACTGTAACATAATTATGCAAAATGTATGCTTGTTCGGAAGAATCTGGGAAGCGAGTCAAATTTATTTTGTTAGATTTTTTCCCATAGTTACAGTACAGCAAAGCGAATAAACCTTTTAAAAACGGGATTTATATTATTGTTTACTATTTATATAAGCCGTTTAGTTTTAATGACAGTGTTAATAACCCTCCCGTCGTCAGTTTAAAACTTTTATCAGTATCACTAACTAAATTCACACGTCAAAAAATAAAGTACACAAAACAAAATAAACACTGGCAACATATTACAAACCCGCAAGTTTGCAACCTCATCAAACTCAAGGAAGTATATTCAATATGTACCGTCTGCCGTACAAAGTTATCCGAAGAATAATAAATAGTGCAGTACAAATAGTGCACACCGGTGGTCGTAAATGATAAACTCGTCCTGTGGATTATACAGTAAATTGGAAGTTAGATTGTACACCAGTGTGGCCAGGTGCTGCGGTGGAGCAGGATAAAAAGTTTTTAAGTTTATTGACGCACAAATTTTGGAGAGGCAATATTTTTGGAGAAGGGTGGAAATGTTTTCGAAAAGCAGGCTGACGATGGATTTTTGGTAGATCCGTTTTAGACTCAAAAATAAAAAAGGGGTTTTCTTTTGAGACACATTTATAATGTATTGTGAAGAGTATGTAATTTGTGTTGCGGGTTGTTCGAAAGAGGTACCGCGGCCCCGGAACATAAAAAAAGGCAGTTGAAGGAACATGGGTGGGTTTTAGTCAGTACAAGTCTGATACTCCCCCCCACGCTCCGCCCCAACGGGGGAAGTTATTTGATGATATCCCACCCCAAAACACAAAAAAAGAGTATATAATGACTCTATAAAACTCTTAAATGTGTTCTTAGACATGGTTTCTAGTCTTTTTTTAATTTTTTAATACAAGAAATATTGATATTTGAGGTGGAATAAAAATATTCTCGGATTTAGAAAATGGAAATGAAAAATAAAAATCGGCCAAGTGCGAGTCGGACTCGCGCACCGAGGGTTCCGTACAAACGGACATAAACGACCATATCTTTAGATAAACTTAAGGGTTGATTTCACAGCTCCACTAACTTCAGTATATGGTTTTAATTATAGATCGATACCTTTTCGCGTACCCGACATGTAGAATCTTAACACACAGACAAACAACAAAGTGATCTTATAAACTATAAGGGGTACCCTTTTTGTTTTTTCCTCTTGAAGTATAGAACCTAAAAAATTACACATTCGGTAAACAAAAAACCTTACAAATACCAACAGAAATAACACTATCTTGCAGAACAAAACAAACAAACTCGTATCCGTAATCTTACCTCTTCATGGTCACAGTAACCACGGCGGTAGTCCAGTAAACATTACGACTTAATCTCGACTAAATTGCCAGTTATCTGTTCTGGGGCAGGCAGGCTTGCATAATTGCAACTTTTTGCTCCGTACACCCGGTTTAATTAGAAGACATTTGCCTTATAAATAAGATAAGTGTGACGTAATCGCTGGATGTTAGATTAATTACTTAATTATGGTAAGGTTTGGTTTGTGAGGTTAAGTGGATGATTAAAATGTTTATTGGGAGATCTTGTATGTACTAAACAGTTTAAAATCCTTTTTTTTTTGGGTGGATTGATTTTTGATTAACTACATGTATACTTGGATATAACACCGATAAGTAGGTTTACTTGGGTTCTCTTAAATGTATTTCTTTTTAATTAACAATACATTATATTATTAGTAAGTGCTTAATTTATTTCTGTTCTATCGCAGGTCTGCTGGAAAAGATTCCATTATAAAATAGGCAGTACCTTTGTTCTCTTTTATCTCTATGCATTTTTTCCAAGATATGTGTTTTGTGTGTACATAAATAAATAAAAACAAATAAGTACTTTTTTTAGTTGAACGTTCTTAAAAACTACATGAAGGTAAAAAAACAACGGTTTCTCCAAAACATTCTTTACATTGAATTCATTTTCTTAAGAAAAACTCTCAAAAGAAATAAAATATGTATCAAAAAGGGAAGGTACCTATACTCCTGATTGCATTCATTTTAAAATATACTTACGTTCCGCCAAAGCGGGGAAAGCGATGTCTAATCAAGCGTACGACAGCACGAAGAAGGCTTTTTACACTAATGGAAGAACTCCCGCGATATGATAACACTCTAGACAATTTTGCAGCAATTCAAAAATCTACTCGCGCGACGCTGAGCATAAAATGGGTTTTTCTGTTTCCACATTATGTTAAATGTGTCAACGGAAAAGTTAGAAACACTTGTGCTGAAAATGATTTCGTCGAAACGTTTTGTTTTTTTTTTGTGTTCCGGAATTAAATGTCTCCTGTCAGATTAGGCGAAATTATTGGAATCGAATGTTTACTAAATAACATTTTGGATTATGAAAAATACTTTATGTTATGTGAAAGATATTTCAACAAGAAAATAAGATTTGAGCAATTTTTTGTTACTTAAAAGGGAGCTGTCAAAACATTCGGAGGTACCTATACTATGTTTTATGTTGTAAATTAGATTAGCATATTCTAGAACAAACAACAGGAGTAAACACAACTCCAACTGCGAAATAAGATAAAAATCTTACAAAAGCTCATGACGTTAACACAGAACAATCTAAACATGACAATATCACAGGTTTAAAAGAAACTTATGATAAGAAAATACATATTATTAATGGCAACATCAAGAAATCAGAGTGTAAAAATCTAATTGTTAACACGATACATGGACAGAGAAAGTTTGGATATAGCTCATTTTTACCCACCGCCTGCCTAGGTTGCGGGTTGTTCGAAAGAGATACCGCGGCGTCGGAACATAAAAGGCAAAAAAGGAACATGTGTGGGTTTAGTAAGTAAAAGTCTGAGACTCCTCCCCGCTCCGATCCGCAAAAAAGCACATCTTTACACAATATATTTTCTCTTAGGAATTTCTATAATCTTTTTGCTCTCAATGAACATAACATAATATGCCATGAATCGCTGAAGGGTTAAGCAGAGACATATCAAAGCACGCCGACGCTAAAATGACGACCTCTTATTCAGATCGATAATTGAAAAAAAACAGCTGTTTCATAATTCTGGCCGTGAAAGTATAGCAGTTTTGTAGAAAATGAAAACCACCTATACAAAATCTAAAAGCATTAGGTATTAAAGAATGCACCTTTAATATTGAAGAAAAGGAATCCGTCACGTAAAGGGATATTATTAGTACTATAGGATTATTTTCATTAAATGCATAGTTGTCTCGAGAATTCGTACGTGTGCTGAATAGGACATGTTGTAACTTGCGTCGTCGTTCGCCGTTTTAATTGTTATGTCTCGATCGTAGTTACTTGCTGATTGAATTGTTTTATTGTTCCTTACTTAAAGATTTGGTAATGAAAAGAATAGGCTTTGATAATTAATTATGATGCGAGTGAGTTTTCTGGGTCTGACATTCAGTCTTACCAAGAGGTACCGTGTTAACTGGGTTGCGGAGCTCAGATAGGCAGATGCTCCATGTAAAATACTGAAACCTGCTCAGCTGCGTTTAGTTAGTCTTGAAGACGATTCAAACGTGTTTGTGAAAAGGGAAACAGGCAATTGTGATTGCCAAGTTATGGATAGCGAACAAGCGAATAAGTTAGTAAGTCAAGGCGTCAAAACTGATTTGTAAGTTCAGGTCCTGTAAGAAAGTGACTACGAAATATGGTGTTTATCAAGATTGATCTTCTCGTGCTGTGGTACACCTTGTTCTGCCTGTTCCTGGTCTGCGTAGGAAAGAGTCAGTTTCCTCGTACCGCCGGAATACTCTTTGCACTGTTGACAGCGACGGCGACGCACCGACAGTCCTAACTGTACCGCGCTGACTCCAGCCGTCTTCCGGCTTTGTGAGAATTCTGGTGCTTTCTTCAGGTGCAAATGGCATGATTATAGCTTGAATAATAAATATTGAACACTATCAATAAGGGTTGGGATACCCACTTAAATGACAGATTAGAAACAAAAGCAAAACCAAGTGCAGAGATTTCGTAGTTCCATCTTCGGATGGCTCTCTTTCAAATTTGTTTTTTTTTTATGACATAACTTTACATTAACTAAGAAGTTTTAATATCTGAAGTTTAGGGAGTATTGAATTGTCTATTAAACACAATTTATTTCATTAAGTTATCGTTCTTTTATTCCGAGATTTATAGGTTTCTTTAAGTGACCTGAATTCATTGCTCTCGAGTGTGATTCATGTGAACTAAACAAAAACTTTTAACATTCGGTTCGGACGGCGAAATACTTTCTTTTCTTCATACCATAATAGTTGAAAATGATAGATTAGACGTATTAACTATTGACAGGACAGAACAATGAATACAATATATAATGCATTTCATAATTTATATCACAACCCAAAACAAAAAATACCAAACACCTACATAATATTACAACATCAAAACCGTAACAAGACAAACACTAATATGACAGAGCAACACAACACACATAAAGATAGGTTGGAATTTCACCGCAATATATTCTACTGAAATTAGGTGGGACGGTCTTGGTCCGTGACACAACCCCGTGACACAAACTCGTGACATGGGTCAGCCTCGTTAAATTTATCCGGTAACAACCCAGGTACGCTGCAAAAATGTGGATACGAGATTTATGTACTGGGATACTGCACTTGAAAAATTAAATTAAAAATTTAAAAACACCCCCGACCCAAAAAAAGTACGCAATAATTATGACAACAGGTTAAAAATGCTAAACCCTATAAAAAGCAAAAAAAAAAACTTTTAACACTACGTAAGTACCAACTAAAGCATGTCAGACTATCTACTCGGGACTTTGTGCCACCTTTATGTCGGAGGCATAACCGCTAATTTTGAACTGCAAATGGTTATCTTGGCCTGCTGTTGACCGTACGTATGAAATTTTTGATTAAATTTTGTCGTGTCGGGGGACCGCTCTAATTTATTAGCCTAACGTTAGAAGCTCACATTAAGAAGTCCTCAATCCCATTGTCATTTTTCATACAAATTTTTTGAGTCGTTCCTAAGATTGGGGGTTAAAATTATTGTTTATCATTTATTTAGATAGAGTATAAAGTTTTTTTTGAATTCGTTACTTACGTTAACATTTTCGTTGTAATTTAAATATTATTTTGTTTACTTATCTTCTTCTTTCTTTACAAGTAAATCTTGTGAGTCATACTATTCGTCTGTTTTAATTTTTTGTCCAGTGTTGTTGTATCATTTGGTGTAGTTGTGTACATATTTAGTTTTAAAATACGAATTTTGTGTTTGTTCATTTGATTTAGGTAAGTATTTTTGAAGGTAAAAAGCGGTCCCCCGACACGACAAAATGTAATCAAAAATTTCATACGTACGGTCAACAGCAGGCCAAGATAACCATTTGCAGTTCAAAATTAGCGGTTATGCCTCCGACATAAAGGTGGCACAAAGTCCCGAGTAGATAGTCTGACATGCTTTAGTTGGTACTTACGTAGTGTTAAAAGTTTTTTTTTTTGCTTTTTATAGGGTTTAGCATTTTTAACCTTTTGTCATAATTATTGCGTACTTTTTTTGGGTCGGGGGTGTTTTTAAATTTTTAATTTAATTTTTATTTTATGCTTTTTAAAGGAGCTCCTTAATTTTTCATTCTTACATTTAATTTCTTTTATGTTTCTTGCCATTTAAGGGTAATTTTGTGTTTTATTTTTAAATTTTGGTCATTCTAGATTTTCAGCAAAGATATAAATCGGTTTATCCGTTTCATTCCGGCATTCCAGGGTTTCATCCGCCGCATCCCATTTCCAGCATCAGGTCCTCATCAATTAGAAATATGAAAAGAACTAGTCAAGACAAATTCAACGAGCCCAAACTCGATGGGTTTACTAAAAGGCAGTCCAGGTTTACATTTCCTACCTTCGAGCCCTATCACCAGACCAGCTCAGAGGTTCCAGATTTCCAGCACCAGGTCCTCGTCAATTAGAAACATAAAGAGAACTAGTTAAGACAAATTCAACGAGCCCAAACTCGATGGGTTTACTAAAAGGCAGTCCAGGGTTACGTCTCCTATCTTCGAGCCCTAACAGCAGACCAGCTCAGTGGTTCCAGAAGACATCAATGTTTCAAATGTCAGATCCTACATATGCTCGCAAGTAAACTGAGCGTGGAACATTCCTATCACACCTAACAAACGACCTGTGACCTTGAAGACCTGAACCGATTTCCACCAAACATAGCTAAGAACACTCTCGACTGATATACCTTTCAAACAAAAAAAACCGCATTCAAATCGGATCATCCGTTTGGCAGCTACGATGCCACAGACAGAACCATACACATTTACACACACACACAGACACGTCAAACTTATAACACCCCGTCGTTTTAGCGTCGGGGGTTAAAAAGATATGTGGATAAATGAGGATGGTTGGCAAACCTTATTCATATTCATATCTTTATTTGCATTCCATAATGTGTGAAGATCTTAAAATGGGCTTAAAGCTAAGGTACAATTACGGACCCTGTAGGGCACAGCAAATAGTTTAAAATAATTTTGAAATAAAATTAATCCATTAACCAAATAATTCTTAATATTAATTAACCGAATTATAACATTATTTATATTGAAATCAGTCACAACAAAATTATCAAATGATACTTATTCTAATAAAATAAATTATAACTTTAGTTAACAAAATAAATAAAAACCTTATTTTAGGTTTGGTTCGGTTCCACTGTTTATGTGAACTATGAAAAACCGGCCAAGAGAAAGTCTGACACTCACGACATAAACAACCATATCTTTTGACTGCGTAGACTTAGAGAGTTGATTTCACAGCACAAAGGGACTACAGATTTGAGCGAGTTTTAATTTAAACTCTATACCTTCACGCGTTCTCGAGAAAGGGTCTTGACAGACAGACGGACAACAAAGTGATCCAATAATCCGTTTTTTTCCTTCTGAGGTACGGAACCTCAAAAATGAGACACAACTTATTTATAAATTCTTTACAGACCCTCAAAAATGTGCAAATTAGTGAGCTAATTAAATTTCGACATGTGACCCAAATATACTCTTACAACACTACCACCAATACTTCAATGCAATACAAGCTACTTAAGTGCCACATTAAAAAAAAACCATTTAAACAATGAAGATAAAATACAATATTACTACTTTGCCTATAGTGTGAACCAGCCCTAATATTTCAAGCACTTATACAAAGGATAGAAGTCACCGCTATAACGCGCTGTACGGGGGTAGACAATAAATAACTTAATCAATTACCCTCTTATTACATACTAATTGTTAAGTCTACAAGCTTCTGCTACTCCTGGACAACAAACAAGTTTATTTATGTAATACTTTAGTATTTATTTCTGTACAAGTGATTTGTAATCTTTAGAAATAAATGAATTCAAACCGTAAACCAATATTCTATCGAAACAATTTCAATCGAAAAATCAACAACACACCACAATAGCCTGCTAGACGTAGGTAAGGAACTAAATAATATTAAATCCGTACAATTTTCATACCAAATTCCATTCCAGTACCAAACACAGTGCGAGTCAGGTCCGGTCTTGTATTTCTTTCTTTCTTTGAAGCAGTCCGCTTTGTGACCACTGAAGTCGTATAAATTTGTTAAAGGAACAAAAAGGATTTCCTTTTAATTTCTTTGTAGTATGGAGCTCATGGATTAGAAGTGTATTTTAATAAAAGTTCTGTAGAAGCTTTTCATTCATTGGCTGAATAAACTGTAAAAAAAATCTCTTCGTTGCGAATTGTGTTCAAATGTTTTATCTTGATAAACAATGCTATTTTTAAACTGACGAATCCCAATATTATTTGAGTCCAGAAAAAGACGCAATCTTGCCCTTAACTCCTGATATAGAATAATTTCATACTCATTTCCTTTTATCGTATATGTCATCAAAAGAGAGCCAATTAGCTATTTTTATCGGAATTAATTATAGAGATTGTATTTACGGTTGTCCATTTGCGTTTGTAGGAGTTTTTCTGCTATTTCTTAAAACCATTTAAATAATTTCGCATACAGACTTACGTCAGTTCTATTTCCTTAAAAACTAAAGATTCTTTTTCGAAATATTTAAGAATTACGTTTGAAATTTTCTATATCCTCTAAAGTCACGATGATTTCATTTTACTTTTCCCATTTTAATGTCGTTTAAAATCTTTCATGAACCATTCGTTAGTCGAAAATTAAATTCGTGTAACAATTTTTTCACAGGTCCGTTCTGACACGGCAGGGACATGTCATTCGTGCCGTGGATAATGACGTGACATTTTAACACTGGCAACTCTGCTAATTGCTTGTCACACCTATAATAACATGGATTTCGAACGCCATCGCCGCGGATTACTGCTTCCCTGGTATTCGTAGGCTATGATTTTGAGTTAAAAAATTACTGTGTAAATTATTAATGTAACGAAATTGAGACGGTTGAGAAAATCCTAGTTCATAAACAATTACAAACAGATTTTATGATACAAACTAAATTCCCAAACTTACTCGTATCAGCTTTTAACAGGCGAGTTTATAAAATTATCCGTACTAAACTCACAAACGCTTCGGCTGGCACGGCTTCGCGAAATCTGAGTAAGGTAACACAATATTTGTTTTAAACCCATCCTCCCGTAATCTGTGAGAGCGTTTGCTTTACAATTTCCAACGAAAATTAAACACTAACCACACTAGTATTGTCAGACGTACAACAATGCAATTTAATTTCCCCCTTTAAATAAGTCAGAGTTACCGTTTGTCTGATGTAGAGAGCTACTCACTCCTACATCACTCAATACATATTATTCGATTAGACGGTCTAACTTCACAATACAAATAAAACCGACTGCATTATTCGCTTTGGGGCGAGTATTGCAAGGGAATCAGGGTTTAATCCGAACTAAATTGCTTACCGTCTGCTTGAGGCTCGACCGATTATCTCCTAGGATCAGTCTTTAACACCCCGACGAATATTTAACTTGCTTGCGTCTGTATTTCGGATTATTGTGAAGTTTGTTTTTGATATATTATCATAGAATAAAACTTTGTTGTACAACTAGCTACGCCCCGTGGTTATACCCGCGAAAGCTGGATGAAAAGTAGCCTATGTGTTAGTCTAGGGTAAATAAACCATCTATATATCAAATTTTATCTGAACCCGTCAAGCCGTTTGAGTGTGAAGGAGTAACAATCATTAACAGTCACATACAAAATGTCGCCTTTATAATATTACTAACTTCCGCCCGCGACTTCGTCCGCGTGGCATAGTTACTTTGGGCTAACGTTACCTTTAACCCGCATGATGATCGAAAAAAAATATCCTTCTCTCCCCTTTTTTAGCCTATGTCCGTCTCAAGGGTCCCAACTATCTCTGTACCAAAATTCATCAAAATCGGTTTGGCCATTTAGGCGTGAATACGTAACAAACAAACAAAAATCTCACTTTCGCTTTTATAATATTAGGAAGGAGTAGTGTTATTGGGGTGTATACTGTTAGAGAAAATTACAATTTAAACAACAAAAAAAAACCTCGAAAAATAAATACAAAACCAGCTAAAAAGGAAAAAAAAACTTTACTTATTTTTTCTTTTTAACGCATTTTTAATGTCAATTGCTTAGCTACTAATGCTTTCTTTGTGCCAATCTTTGTTCCGCAAAGATGATTTCCGTTTTGTTTGTTTTGCCGCGCGGGCGCACACGCTCGTGCCTACTTAACCGCCGAGATTGTAGCCCCACAAGAAGCAGCTTTGTGGACGACGAAGGCGAAATAAAAAGTCGCTTATTCCCGGTTTGTTTTTATAAGAAATACCTGGTTTTCTAATAGTAAAGAAACTTCACATTGAGTTAAGTTTTAAACAATGCGGTACGGACAAATTGCGGAAACCAGACTGATCCTTACTTATATTATAAACTAGCTTTTGCCCGCGGCTTCGCTCGCGTTAAATTTGGTATAACACAGTACCTGCTACCTGCAGTTTCTGCCCTTGCGCCTTATTGATTTGTAATAGCAATGCTAAGTTTTCCCTTTTCTTCCCTCGTTCTCCCTCAAATCCCACTTTTTTAAATAAAAATTAGCCTATGTCCGTCTCCTGGTTCCCAAGTTTCTCTGAACCAAAATTCATCAAAATCGGTTTACCCATTTAGGCGTGAAGACGTAACAAACAAACAAACTCACTTTGGCTTTTATAATAGTAGTAAGGATGTTAAAGTAATTCTGTTTGTTTATTTGTTTTTTTTTTGCTAGTATCCGCGTATAAATAATTAAAAATTGTGTTGTTAAGTTTGGGTACGCTTCAAAAATCGCTGAAAAATCTTTTAGTGTTGCATGACCCGTTTACCGACTACAAAAAATCTCTATAGACTAGAAAAAATCACGCTATGACTCTAAGGGGCTGAGCAGTAGGGAAAACCGCTGGGCTTAGAAAGTATAGTAAAATATCTGCTTTTAGAATAAGATCTGAATGGCATTTACCTGTTTAGTTTATGTTAAAAATAAATAAATTTGAAATCAATCAATGACAACTTGTGACCTCTCCTAATTGCCTCGCACACCCTGATCTCAACGGAGACAACGAATCGTAATTTTTTTGCTCGATGATCTTACGCAACTATCTAACATAATACAATTTTTATTTTATTGACGACACGGTTAGCGCAATGGCTGAGCGATCGACTGCTGCGCTGCGTGTCGCGGGTTCGATTCCCGCACGGAACAAATATTTGTATGACCTGCAGATAGTTGTTTCGGGTCTGGGTGTTTGTGTATGTGAGTTTAAATGTTTGAAAACGCACTCACAATACAGGAGAAATTCCTAGTGTGGGGCAAAGTTTTTTTTTTAATTAAATACAGTGACATCATGCTACAACCCATTTATGATCTAAAATAAATTTAATTTCATAATTACCCATACAAAAAGTAATAAATTTTTTTGTCTCCTGAAAAAATACCTTGTTTTAATTTTGTCTCTGTTTAAATCTTTAGATCTAGGTGTGCGGTCTCACCTGAGCTACCAACAGGAAAAACCGTATGATTTTTATCACCATAGAGGTTTCACCAAGGTGGTCTATTTTCCCCTAACACGTCTTCACACGCTTGTTTAAAAGCCAACACAGGCTACAAAGAAGTTCCAAACATGACAACATGTTCCCGGGTGCCATATTGCGTCACTTTCACGTCACATTCCATTACAAAGGGACAATCCTTGTAACAATAAGTTTATCCGTGACCTTTATCTGCTTTTGTCTTTGTTTTGTTTACGTCTACGTGTATGTTTGTTGGTACGTCAAATCTTTACGTGCTTATTGAAAAGAATATTTTTACTTATGTTTGTGACATTGCAATATGACGGCACGGTTGGTGCAGTGGCTGCGTAACTGGCTGTTATGCTGCGTGTCGCGGCTTCCGTCCCTGCAGACAACAAATATTTGTATGGCCTACCGGTAATTTCTGAAGTTTGTGTGAGTTTAAATGTTACGATACAGGAGAATTTCCTAGTGGGGCAAAGTTTTTTAAAAGAAAAAATATGATATTCATTCTTTTAAAAGACTGCTCCATTAGGTCATCAAACTTTGAAAAAACAAACACTTCAACAGTTCAGTTTCAGTTGATCGATGATGCTGCCCTAGGAGGCATATAGTTAAAGCAATAACATTTTAACCTCAATTATTATATGCCAAGCGTGTACGTACATTTCTAAAATTAAAAAAAAATATTTTAATGAAGAACTGTCAGAAAAATACATTCTTAAAATTCAATACATGGCCGATAACGTTCTAATTTACTTCTTGATAGCACTGAATTCACCCATTCCGATTGAATATGAAAAATTGATAAAAAGGACAGAAACAATTGATTGATTAATTTCAACCACAACTATGTATTAGTTTCTTTAACTGTACAAATCGTTTGAGAATAAATAGTTATTCTCAAACGATTTGTAGCATTATCAGCAGCATTATCTCTTTCATTACGATTCTCGGAGTATAATACCTATATTTTTAAATGAGCGTAGATGGCGAAATATTGAACAGTCAATTTGTTTTTCATAGCCGACGCCGACGATTCCGGGCAAGAAATATAGATTTAAAAAAAAGCTAATTTAGTTTCGGGCTCGAGGCACCTATATATATTTTTATATATATTTTTCTCTATTTCACATATTTGTCCATCCAAAACCACTTGAAAAATCACCTGTATAATCTTCATGTACAACTAAAACTTATTGACCTTATTCCTACGTTACCAATTTCGATATTAATATCGCAGGTCTCGCAAAAAAAAAGCGGAAAGTCAGTCACTAAGTAAATTTCCTTTAGCATCTTTTTATTCGGATCTTTAGTTATCGGCGGGAAGTATTGCTTTTTAATGTAATTTCCGAAACGGAACGCCATGTTGCCGGTAGCCTCCTACGGGAATCGACTAATGGATTTTCTTCATACTTCCCTCGGAACTCAATCTATCAGTTAGACTTCACATTTTAAGTAGTTTTCATTTTTATCTGCTTTTTTTGTTTTCATATTCTATTATTTTCTTTTTGTAAGGAGCTGTAAGACTTTCAGCACATTTTGTTTTACCTTAAGTAGTTTTATAAATAGCAACCGTTCCCATAACCGTAATATTAATTAATTTTTAATTAACATTGTACTAAATATAACGCAAATATTTTCTTTTATATTTTTTGTCTGAAATTAATTAGGAAGGTAGGTACTTCATTCGTTATTCTAAAAACTCTATGGTATTCGCGTGATACAGTGAGATGGGACCTTAATTAAAATTTTCATTTTACAAATACACGCTAAAAACCAGTCGTACGTTTCATTTTCGGGCCATTCTTATTATTGTGAGGACTTTAAACCAGGACCTAATTTGATCTCACAATTTTATTCCCGTCGGGCGCTTGGGGCTCAGTGTCAACGTTTCATTTGGATTACACATTACCAACGAACATCTTCATTCTGAAACACTTCTATTGTTGAGAAAATAAGGTTTAATTTCTCTTGTTTGAAATAAAATTGTATTGTTGTGGTAAGTCGGGGTGCAGTGCAGCGGTCATTCTGTTACAGCCGGGACCAACTTGAACATCTTCCAAGACTTTGTGTTGTCATTATTAAAGGAAAATGAGTATTGTTATGGCTGCTTTTCTGTTTTTATTAAATCTTGGTATTTTTAATATAACGTTGATTTATTTGATTATCTTGATGTATGCTACGATCTGATGTTTGCTACGTGTGTGAAACGATATGTGTATTATGCATAAATGAGTCATAGGAGCTTTGTGAAAGACGATTGTGGGTGTTAGTTTCTCGCAAGGAAACATAGTACTAAGATTTAAAGTAGCCTAGGTATGTGATAATTTTGGTTGATAGAATCTATTCAGCAATTTTTGCGAGAAAGAGTAACTTACATACATGCTCACAAACTGTCGCATTAAAACATTAGTAGGTTACACATCATTGTAAGTAGAGAATCAGATAAGACAATATTAGTTTAGAGGAACTTCCCGCAACACAGTTTTCATTAAATAAATCAAGCTGAGACCATTACTGATGCCCACCCGGCAAACTTCAAAATCCCAAGGGACAAACAATCACAGTTCTCAAGAAATAGTTTCAAATATTGATGACAACACCAGCAACTATCTGAAACAAAATCAAAGACGCGAAAGAATCTTAAAAGGAAAGTAAAAGGAACGGTTTTAAGACATAATCCCTTTGGGAACAAAGGAGACATGAGCATGTTTGTTTCCCAATTTTACGCTTTGCTGGTTACACCAAAAAGAATCTACTAGCGAAATGAATTCTCGTTCCTCTTAAAGTTATGTTTCTGGGTTTAATTGAAACAATGTTTAGTTGTTCTCGTTGTGTTGGACAATTTCTTTGTCGTCTGTTACGTGATCATTGTTTGTTTCGTTTTCAATGGATCTTCTTTTATTAGCTTACTGTTTTCTAGTGTGCCAGTAACTAAGGTTGTGTCGGATTTATTTATGTAAATCATTTTTCATTTCTTTGCATATTAATTTGGCTTCTATAAATCGTGATGTATTTTTGTTTTTTTAAACATTTATGCAAACCACATTTATAAAACCATATATGCAACAATCGTTAATTCATAAAATTAAGAATTAAGAGAGGGAAACATTTATTAGAGGATTTTTTACGCTTTTTGTTAATAATACTTTCTTACCAATCAGTTTTCATTACGTAAATCCCAATCGATATACAATCTCCCGGGATTTCCCGAGTAAAAACTAATATGCAACCATAGTTTTTCCATTTCATAATACACAAAGGCCATAATCTTCTAGATGTTAATTATTTTAGTCAGCACTACTAATACACACTTCACCCCCACCAAAACACACCTCACCAGCTTTTAAGCCTTTCTTAACTTAAACATCAATACAAAAAAACCAGGGCGCATCGGTGTCTCAAGAAAGCTTTTCACACGAATTACCATATAGAGGTCATCATCTGCTAGATCTTAATTATTTTCGTCAGCACTACTAATACACACTTCACCCCCACCAAAACACACCTCACCAGCTTTTAAGCCTTTCTTAACTTTCACATCAATACATAAAAACCAGGGCGCATCGGTGTCTCAAGAAAGCTTTCCACACGAATTACCATATAGAGGTCATCATATGCTAGATCTTAATGATTTCCGTCAGCACTACTAATACACACTTCACCCCCACCAAAACACACCTCACCAGCTTTCAAGCCTTTCTTAACTTACACATCAATACAAAAAAACCAGGGCGCATCGGTGTCTCAAGAAAGCCTTCCACACGAATTACCATATAGAGTGACATTTACACCGCGTCGACTCTCAAAGACGCGACGCTTTGTGGTCGTCTGCTTTGAAGCACACATTGATTTTATTCCCAGAAAGATTGGATTAGTTAGTGAATTAATTGTTAGTAGATGCGCATTTGTTTACTAGCTTCTGTTTTCGAATTGAGGCAATGAATAGTTAATTCTTTGGGTCTGTGTTGTTTCTTGCAGTGTGTTGGGTAAGCCGTACATAGTGGTAATAAACGTTATAGTTTATAAAAAAAGGCTTCAAAAAATAAATAGTTGGTAAAAGATGAACCTAAAAAAAACTATTTAAAAAACAGTAAAAGCTGTCCTCGTTTTATCAAAAGGCAATACACGTCACCATTGATGTGCCATTGACTGCACCTTAATTGTAATACGTATAATAACTCTAGAAAAAAATTGTTTTTACATAGCATAATTAGCGTAGAACTAACTCAAGGCTCGGATAGAGGACTCCCTTCTATTAGAGGTACTGGGCCTTACCTAATCCACCTCTTGGTGCAATGGATGGTGGCTGTCACTTGTCTTACAAATGATATCAATTTTAGTCTCAAGAAAAAAGTGATAAAATAAATATCAAAAGAAAAGTACCGTACTTGACCTCGAACCCACAACCTAAGTCTTAAAAGTCAAAGTCGTTATCACTAGGTCACCCCTGCTACCTATCGGGACATTTGTCGTGATTATAGAATATTTTCGCTATAATAATGGTGTATTGTCGCAAAAATCAGCTAATTAAGTTCTATCTTAGAATTAGAGTGCCATTGCACTCTGAAAATATTCTTTGATAGATTTTTATTATTCATATGCCTAGCCTTTTCCCAACTATGTAGGGGTCGGCTTCCAGTCTAACCGGATGCAGCTGAATATCAGTATTTTACATGGAGCGACTGCCTATCTGACCTCCACAACCCAGTTAATACTGGGTAATACGATACCCCTTGGTAAGACTGGTTGTCAGACTTTTGGGACACTGACTACCTGTAACGACTGTCAAAGATCTACAAATGACAGCCGGGACCAACGGCTTAACGTGCTTTCCGAGGCACGGAGGAAACTCGGTATGCAACGGGTGGTCACCCATCCACAGACCAACCTAGGCAAGCGCGGCTTAACCTAAAGATCGACCCGAGCGGCTGCTATTATTTAGCCACGAGCTCCTCCACGAGATTTTTATTATTATTAAACATAATTCAGACTTTGTTGTATTATAAAAACAACTCGCAGGTCTGCTGGAAGAAATTTCTTATGAAATAAGCTGTACCTTTGTGCTCTTCTGTCTTAATGTAATGTCCTTTCATGTATTTTTTGTGTGCATAAATAAATAAAACTGAAAGTGAGTTTGTTTGTTTGTTTGTAACGTCTTCACACCTAAATGGCCAAACCGATTTTGTTGAACCCTGAAGACGGACATGGGCTAAAAAAAGTGAGAAAAGGGGGAGAAAGTGGGAAGAAATGGTAGAGAAAGATATTTTTTTTATCATCACACGGGTTAAAGGTAGCGTTAGTAACTATGCCACGCGGACGAAGTCGCGGGCGAAAGCTAGTTTCTAATATAACAGTTCATTACTTTAAAGCCACAAAGAAACATAACCTCATAAAACAGCATTAAAAAGAAACATCGATAAAATTGCTCACAAGAAAAAACCGTCCCCAAGCAAGCTCAAATCAAAAGGGCTATTACGGCTTGTTAGCTGAATTGTAAGAAGAATTATTTATGAAATGAATCCAGGCAAAACCCAGCTCTACTTATAAGCAATTACGCATTAGTATACTGCGTTCGCGATGAACTTTCCAAATGTGCATTTTTTTGGCAAGGCAAAGCTATTTTAGCTTAACACATACACAAGGCGTGAAGACTCACTTTCGCTTTTATAATATTAGTAAGGATACACTTTGATAAAGATGACATTCGTTCAATTGATAACAAGGACTTGATAAGACTTTACAATATAAGTTTGTAATTAGTTGTTTCCGCAATGGGCCCGAAGCGATCGCTTTATACGGAGGCTGCTGCAATTAACTTCGTTCAGGGTTGCACTGTCAGTTGAACACGCACCGCGGAGTCTAACACGTTTGTAATGCTTCGTAATTAGTTGCTAATAACGGGTTTTTGCATGTAATGGGATAACCGTATTGAGATTTTATGAATATTTTGTTTGAATATGATTTTTATTTGTGGTAGAAAGATTTCTAGTTCCAAAAATATACATAGTTTGAAATAATGTGTTATAGTGTGCCAGTCTATCAGCATTTCATCATAATTTTTCTGTCCTTGTTCTATTCTATTTGGGGTCGACGCAACACGTTTTCTTCTTTCATTCTCCCCATCAGACGTCGCGGCATCATCTACTCCTTTCTTCTTAATATCATTCCTTACAAAATCCATTCATTTTTTATTTGGTATTCCTTTCCCTCTCCATCCATCGATATTCAGATCCATCACCCTTTTAGTCAGTTCTTCTGTGTGACCGATTATTTGTAAACTTCAACTTGGTTCTATGCAGTTTTGTGTAAGTGTTTAAAACGTTAATATTTTATTAAGATACTAGCTGTGCCCAGCGTTGTCACCCGCTGCTCAGGTCCCCTTCTGACGAGGGCCATCCTTATAACTTAGGAGTGTGAAAAATAGATTACGACCGATTCTCAAAAATATTAAAAATTTCATAATAAAGGGCAAGCTGTTTCCGAGGAGTACCGCAACTAAAATAGTGACATGATAATTTTATCTATGTGTGTGATGAGCAGTGATAAGCAGACGATATTGCTTCAATCACGGGGATGACGGGAATATCCTGGATCAGGCTAACACACGAACGTGGACCTTCGCACAGAGGCCCAGCAGTGGGTATAGTCGGGCTGTGGATAATGTTGATGATGCTAGCACAGATATTTAGATTTTGTAAAATAACGCCACATGGATAAAGATACTTATGTATTTTGTTTATTTAAACTTCATGTATAATATTTGTACATAGGTGGACTTAATGCCATAAGGCATTCTCTACCAGCCCAACTTTTGGATTAAATACGACAACATTGTGAAATTATATATAAAATATTTATATATAACTACCTATTTGTTTTCGAGAACTTATAAACTTATACAGATCCTAATACACAAATACAAAAATAAACACTTAAAAAAAGCACACACAAAATAAAATAAGAAAAATAAACGAGAAATCTTATCAGTAATTACTATGACTGTATGTACTTTTACCTATCACCCGTGCGAAGCAGAGCCTGGTTTGTAGTAATCAAAAGTTATGTGCAATTCTGAGAATCATAAAATACTCTGGGACAAGTTAGTCGAAAATTTTCATCAATATACATGAAATCGGTCCATCAATAATAAATTTGAAATTCATGCAAATTGCTTCTATTGACATCAAATATTTATAACCTACAGAGTGTTAAGCCTATAGAAGTTTTACTAGTAACCATTTAAACTCAGGCACTTATTTATGAACAGAATTATTTACAAGTTCAAAAGAGAACTCCTAAAGGTAGTATGATGACTTGCAAAAAACAGTTTCGGACAAACTTGCGATAAAAACAGCTATATCTTTTGATTGCGTAGACTTAAAGGGTTTTCTCACAGTTTTAAGGGACCGCAAACTTGAGTATATGGTTTTAATTTCAACTCGATACCTCCACGCGTTCCTGAGATAAAAGGTCTTGACAAACAGACAGACGGACAACAAAGTAATCTAATAAAAGATCAGTTTTTTTTCCTTTTCAGGTCCGGAACCCCAAAACAAAAGATCTCAGTTCACAATAGATTAGGGAGATTGATAAGGGACAGAAAAAGAATTGAATAAATACCTCGGGAACTTATTCGGAACTATGACTATATTAACTTAACGTAAGAAATCGTTAAAAATACAAACTGAAATGAACTAGACCCATATTTTAATTTCATGTAACACCGCAGTACTAGAGATTTTATGGTGATTTACACGTTATAAGCGTGAGCGGACTGTGGAAGCAAACACACAAATAAAGTACACACACAAATGATCTAAGGCTCTAAGCCATTCTCTTAGATATTTCAGCAATTTCCACCAGCTGCTGTAAAGACATGTGTCTAGTATAACAAGCTATAACAAAATTGGTACATAGGAATTAAGTTCTCTTCTTCTTTTTAAGGTACTTTTGATTCCGTAACATCGCATATCAGAAAAGAAACATAAAGTCTCTCTTTTTAGAGGTTTCTCAAAGAAGAATGGGCATCTTGTTCCCAGAGCTATTTCAAATTGTGGTATGTACAATGATCATCGTGTGTAACACAACTTGAAACAGCTCTGGGTACAAAACGTCCATTCACCTTTATAGCCTTACTAGCTATTGCCCGCGGCTTTGCTCACGTTTAATTCGGGGTAACGCAGTTGCCCTTTCCTGATTTGCAGGTACCTGCTACCTGTAGTGTTTGCCCTTGCGCCTTATTTATTGTAATAGCAATGCTAAGTTTTCTCTTTTCTTCCTTCTTTCTCCCTCATTTGTCACTTTTTTTTAAATAAGTAAGCCTATGTTCGTTTCCAGGGTCCCAACTATCTCTGTACCAAAGTTCATCAAAATCGGTTGAGCCATTTAGGCGTGAAGACGTAACAAACAAAAAACTCACTTTCGCTTTTATAATATAAGTAAGGATAAGGATTAGGTTGAAAGTAAAAAAAAATGTACCAGAATGTTGCAAGCCCCATTCACATGATATGGCTATAATTGCTTAGTAACGCCCGCTCGCACTCCTGACATGCACAATACAAGGAGTGGCAAGCTGCAAGCCACTACGCAACTTCATAATTACCTATTTCCCATTTCGCCCCGGGCCCGCCAGCTTTACTGTGAGCCTTAATTAACTGCACTATGTTGTAATATTCCAAGCTCCAGTTATATTCCAAGGAATATAGCAAAACAAACTCCAGCTGCTCATGTGATGTGTTCAAGCTAGAAGTTTTGGTAAAGGAAATGAATTTGGCGAAAAAATTATAAAGTTAGTTCAAAAGTTGTGATAACGGAATTTCTGTTTGTGATTTGTCTTTGGTGAGTATGGTAGTAAGTTATGATTAATTCCGCTCCGCTATAGAGAACTGTATGCTGTGCCTTCTAGAAAAGAACAAGATGAAAAGTTTTTTTTAAAATATAGTATGCTCTTGTGCCTAATGAAAAATGAACATGTCTTTTTTCTTTCGTTCGAAAATCTCATTAAGACTACTTATCTAACATCAAACTGTGAGAAGAAACAAAATCGGTTCCGGTGTGTACTTTCGTCACTTTGAACTTACTCTTCTGTAAGTAATATATAAATTGATTATGTGAGACCTGATAATAGAATACAAAATGATTGATAGAATGCTGACGACACGGTTGGCGCAGTGGCTGAGCGAGCAATCAACTGCTGCGCTGGGTGTCGCGGGTTTGATTCCCGCACGGATCAAATATTTGTAGTTTAAATGTTTGTAAACGCACCCACGAGGCAGAAGACATTGCTAGTGTGGGGGCAACGTTTTATAAAAAAATACGTGTGGCACTCGGGGACTGCCGCGGTAAAGCTATTGTATAGCATTTTTTATCAACTTATGCAATAAATAAAAACAATCTAAATAACATATTTAAAAAGTACTTCCAATGAAAAGAAGTCGCAAAAGGAAACATTTTTTTATCAACTTAGACAATAAATAAAAAAATATAAAACAAAATATAATATTTAAAAAGTACTTCCAATGAAAAGAAGTCGCAAAAAGAAAAACAAGACCTTGGGTTTGATCCAGCGTAATGTCGATTGACTATCCGATTCTCTACCAAACACGCTATTAGTACATTAGAATCGGGATTGAAATAACTGACCGTATTGTGTAAACGACGTTAGACAATGCACGGCCTTCAAGCCACACCTCCGTGCCCGTCGGAGTGGGGAGCGTCAGGTTTTTTTTCGTTACGGAATTTCTGGATTCGGTCCCCGCGCTCAAGGCCCGCGATAGAAGCTATGCAATGGCTTAAGAAAAAAAATGTAACAGTGACGCCTGACAGGAAAAATGCAAGAAAATTACATCCTACGTCTTTGCAACCTACGTGATCTCTTGTCCACGTCAGTAATATGGGGTTAGAACAGGTTAGGAAGATGTTAATTATTGGTAGATAGTATTATCTTTTTACACGAAAGCATTCTCCCCTTGCCATTCACTGGAAATGCAATATCTTTATATATAATTCTTCTGTGAGTGTGTATGTCACTGAACTTCTCTCAAACGACTGGACCGATTTTGATGAAATTTTTTGTGTGTGTTCAAGGGGATCTGGGAATGGTTTAGATTCACAATTTTGTCCGCTGGACAATGTTTTTTTAATTAATTTTTAATTTATTAGTAGTTGTTGATTTGGAATGTTTTACATTGGATCCGACAGACAGCGCTACCATCGCAGTGTCAAATTAGACAGCTTATTAGCTTATTAAAAAAAGTTCGAAATTTTCAAATTAAAGACGTGTAGACAGGACAACGTCTGTCGGGTCCGCTAGTCATACTATATATATCCTACTAATATTATAAATGCGAATGTTTGTGAGGATGTATGTATGGATGTTTGTTACTCTTTCACGTCAAAGCGGCTGTACGGAACTTGATTAAATTTTGCACAGAGGTAGATTATTGTCTGGAATAATACATAGGGTCAATATCATGCGGGCATGCGGGCAAAGGCAACTTTTATTAATAACTAACTGCGCCCCACGGTTTCACTCGCGTACACCGGGATATGAAGTAGACTCTGTGTTCATTCAGGGTATAAGCTATTTATATACCAAACATCCAAATTCGTTAAGACATTTGAGCCTAAAGAATAAACAAACATAAACACATACAAACTTTTTATGTTATCTTTACCACTCACTTTTATATTATTAGTGTGATTACATTAGTACATACATTTTAAGTTGACTTTTTCCCAGCACAAAGGGACCACGTAGTTGAGTATATGGTTTTAATTTCAACTTGATACCTTCACGCGATCCCGAGATAAAGGGTCTTGACAAACAGACAGACGGGCAACAAAGTGATCCAATAAGGATTCCGTTTATTCTTTTTGAGGTACGTAACTCTAAAAATGTTGTACAAGTATGTTTCGACGCCATTTGTAAAATAGTCTTGTGGAATGTTTTAAAAAGCAACATGGTTCGATTGGTTCTAATTTTGGCCAAGCACCAAAACATCTATAAACCGGCACCTAGTTGAACTCTGTGCATCAGACTCTTTTGTAAAAGATAAGATACAAAATGGGCAGTCAGCATGAAATAAAAAGTGTTTGTAATGTTTGTGGCAGATCGTCTTCAGATAGCAAGAAACTCCAGTCACCAATACGTGTGCCAGGGTTATCAGCATGATCGAAAATGTCTAGACTGTGATGCCGGTTGTCTACTGATTATAACGTACAGATACTACTAACGATCCGATGCAGTCGTTAGGCTAGTATTCTTGTAGGGTATGAAGAAGAGGGTGGAGAATTCCACAATACTCCATAGAAAAAAGGATCCTCCGGCTACTGCTTTAAGGTTGGTGACGGTTTTTTTTCTATGAAGGGTGTAAATGTACTCTTAACGAAGCCAAAAGGAAAGTATTCTATCCAACATTGCTATCATTATTTTGTTCTAGAAAATACCTGCGAACTTTCTAGTTGTGGAGATATTGGGGGTCAAATTTTCAATTTTTTTTTTTTTAAACTGTACTTTAAATACCCTTTCAACCTCAATACTACACAATACATCCATCAGCACAATGTCTTAAGCTTAACTTCGAAAGTAAAAAAAAAATCACCTAAAAAAAACGTTTTCCAGCAATAATTATTGCGTGGAGGTATTTAGTTTGTTGTACAGAAACCATAGTTTACGGGTTTGGGATGTGTTGGCTAACACCCTGTATTCTTTTAAGTCACGTTAACTTTACTAGCGCGAATTAAAAATGTTAGTGCTAGTTCTTCATTCGAGTCATAGATGGCGCTGCAGTACTTTTTTATTCTGTTTTTTTTCTACTTTTTGTAGTGTTGTCTACAAAAAGTAGAAACTATTTACAAGTTAACAAGCGCTAATGCTACGTATAAAGTTCTAGGTTCCATTTTTAGTACAGGCAAAGGGTTGCTTGGCTTTTTTATCAGAAATTTCTGAGTGGCAGACTGAATTTAAGATTTGTGGTCTTTGTTAATGGCATTAAGCTTGCATCCTAATACATGGGTCTTAAACATATCACCGGTACAAGTCTGCTTTACTCTTCAAGCAATACAAGCGCGATGATGTGTAAGACAAATGTTCAAATGGACTTAAAACTTTCCCTGCCTTTCAAAGAACCTTTCCTGGAAAAAATCGACAATATTGCTCACATGAAACTCTACTATGTATTCGCTTCAGAAACATGCGTAATAAAAGGAAAGTACTAAGTTTTCAGTCCCTAATGTACAAGTGGTCTTAGTGGGAAGTTTTTACTTAAGTTTAGCTCTGAGAAACCTTACTCTCTCCACTCTCTTTAAATTTATATTAGGTGAGGAAGAAAGTATTTCTGGAAACTAAATGTGTACTAACAAGGATGTGCATATGCTAAATACTAACAGTAAGCAGTGGTAGCCCTTAAGAGTCATGGGTTCGAACCCAAGTAGACACTTTGGCTTTATTTACTTTATTAATCATCTTTGCTTAAAACGTTGAAGGAAGACAATGTGGGAGCCGTGTTGACGGCGCATTAGTGTTTGATATTAGCAAAGCAGGGGCTGCCAGGACCACCGCCAGGTAGGACCGCGGTACCTCTTTCGAACAACCGTCTGGAAGAGATACCGCGGTCCCGAAACATAAAGGGCAATAGAAGCAACATTGGTGGTCTTATTCATTCCAAGTCTGACACACCCCTACCGCTTCGCCCACAGCGGGGAAAGTTAATTGATGATTTCCCATCCGAAAAAAAAAATATTCAACCAAAAATTTGAAGACATTTGACTTTCATAACATCACGCTTCCATGCCCTGAAGGGTTAGGCCTAATACGTAATACACACCCACATATCATCAGAAATGGTGATGGTTACCTCCTAATAAAAAACCCCTTTAACACTTTTCCCGACTCGGGAATCGAAGCCAGGACCTCAGGCTCAGTAGTCGCGCTTGCAACCACTACACCAACAAGGCAGTCGACACAAACAATGAGACATTTGACATACATCTACCCATTTCATCTTTAGTCCAAAAGTAAACATCAGCTGTTTTGAAACAAAGAAACATACCAGTCAATGGTGACCTACACAACAGTACAACGTTAGCCCTCAGTACACAAAACCCGACTTACAAAACAAGGCATTCTTGTTAACAAGTTAAAACAGTCGAGGCCAAAACTTTAATTTAGGGGTACGATATTTGCGAACACCCCTTTCGCCCGCCAACCCTTCCCCGTGCCGCCCAACTGTCAACTGCAAAGGCTTTCATGTAAGGAAATTTAAGGTCGGTCACGCGGACCGACGACGCCAGTCTAGGGTTTACAGCGGATCTATATTAGACACTGGATTTGCTTGCAGCGTTTGTAAGTAGGAAGTTGGAGAGTAGTGCTAGTTTCCACTTTGTGTTTTGGCTGTCTCAGGCTAGACATAAGAGGAGTAAAGTACATTCAAGACTTTTGATTTAAGCAAACAAAACTAGTAGTACTGTGAAGACTTGTGATATGTGTGAGGGCATTTATTTATAATAAAAGAAGTAAAAACTAGAGACTATATTTTGTAGTTCATAATTTTTCCAAAACATGTCACATCATTGCAAAAATATTATCTTCTCTAAATTTATTACTTCTCTATTTAAAAAACTAGAATATTCGAATGTCAGTGCAAACCAGCCAGCACTCTTTCAGGTTTGATTAATGGTACAAAACCTTCACAGTACATATACAGAGCAAACAAGATAGTCAGTTTATGAAAGATCTGTGACGTTTAGACCTTTTTAGACGTACAAATATACAAATAGTAGTAGTAATGATAGATACCACAATAAAGAGAGAAACGAATAAATCAAAGATTAAAACTCGACCTAATAAACACATTACCAGTTGGGTAAAAAAACGATACCATCAAGACCGAATATCCGAAGGTCATATGGGTCTAGACAAATTGTTTAGATACTTGTTATTGCAAACCTTTTTTAAGCTTTAAACTTGCCTTGATAAGTTGGAATGTATTGGTCAAATCTTGTAACTGAATTTCAAACCAGTTGCCCTCAACCGATTGCGCTGAAATTATGCAGACATATTTGATCCTAGTGACAATATATTTTTATGACAGAAACGAATTGAGCCTGCAGTTATTTATTTAGTTCTAACTCCTCAACGATTTATTAGCACGGACACGCAACTTTGTATATCCGTTGTTCGATGATTTTGTTGATAATTTTTTTTGAAGTTGAAGTTTTTTCACTTACAACATGGATACCTAAATAATGATTTTTGGCTCTACATTCCACCAAAACTAGCACCCCTTAACAAATAATAATTTCCATACATGCTTTTCGTATTTCAAAATCTATTCAAACAAAACACACTTCATTTTCAATGCACAACATAGCCTCAAGCAACATCTACTTATGACATTTCCATTAAAACTGCAAATCTTTAATACTGTAGGTTAGGACAAACACGCTACGTTCACGTCAAACTGTCTCGACTTTGAGATCCAGGTTTTAAATTAGCGCAGACTACTCGGAATACAAGGAGGAAACCAACCTTAATCTGTTTAGGTCACGCTATAGTAACGTAACGCGAAACGTTACTTTAGGGAGTTACTGTGTTTGAATTACTGGATTTGCAGCAAGACGACCGTTGTTTGGATGGGGTTTCCGTTTTAATGGTAGAAAGCGAATCAGACTTGACACATGGGTTTGTTATTAGCATATAACACGCTAGAACACCCTTCTTGTTGAGTTTTCGTAATTGTATTTATTAAGTTGGATTCCATTAATGGCGAAAAATGCGTTTTTATTTACTGGTATTAAAACGCAAATGCTGAAACATTATTTTTCACAAGATTCTAGAGAGACTTCTAAGGTACCTATAATGGGGTGCAAAGTCAGAAAACCTCCACGTGTGCCTAGTGGCTGCTGCTTTCCTCGATCCGTTGAGTGGGAGCAGCAGTTGCTGGGCCGGTGCACCCTGGGCGCGGACAGTGGCATTCCCCGAGTAATGGGAAGAAATTCCTATCCCTTGGGGAAGATCACTGTCCGTGGCGAATATTCTGACGTGGGAGGGGTCCAACCCGGACCACCGGTGCGTTGCTCCGCGTGACGCTCTGAAAAGCAGAGGGCACAGCGGAGGAGCAAGGGCGGGCTCGGTGTGCACTCACCCTGCCCCGAGCAGACAGAGGAGGCACTTCTTCTCTGTCCCCGTCGATATCGTAACCCCAAACTGGAGTGTCGTGGATCACGCGCTACAATTGGGACCGAGGGTCTCGGCTTTACCGCCCGGACCGCGAGGTAGAAAACCTCTATAAAAAGTCACCCCGAATCTCAAGTGCTGGCGCACCGCGAGGAGATGAATGGCTGATGGGTATTTCAGTCATTAGTGCGCCCCGCCAGGGAACTAGCCGACCTCTGGTGACCACTCGTAGGCTATCGAGAGTGGGAGACAGGGACCTCACCCTTAAAAGGAAAACAAACATGGAAAAGACGATTGACAAACGAATACCCCAGGGCGGTACCAGCTGCTTAGCAGCTGGGGAATCCGCCACGGTTCCTTCGGGGCCGTCAAGCCCATCGTACTCTGGGGGGGCTAACAAGCGTCTTCCGCTTGCCATTGGCAACAAGAGCCGAGGAGGCTCCACTAGATCACGGTCTCTCGAAGACCTGATCTCTTGTCAGGTGCCCGACCGAGAATCGGGTGACGAAGAGAGGGAGATAAGGGATGCGGGGTGCGAGTCCGACACCGCATCGAGTGTGGCGAGCGCGGGAAGCTCAGCGAGCTCCCGCCGCGAGAGGGCTGGGGCTGCTAGGAGGGCGGACGCTAAGTCCTTCCTCAAGCGGCCCAGGCAGGTGGACGACCAGGGGTCAACCACCGAAGGGGAGCTTGTCTCGGCGCGAAAAATCCCCACCAGTAAGCGTGGTGGCGTGCGTGGGCGAGGCAAGGGTGGGGGACCTGTTGCCCGGAGGGCTGCTGAGGCTGGGCGCCTCCCGGGTGATAGCGGGCCTGATGAGACCTGTTCGGGCATCCCCAGTGTAGAGGTGAGTGCAGTTGGCGGCTCCAACCAGGAGCGTAAGACCAGATTCGCGGAGGCTGTGGGGGTCGCGGTCCGGAACGTGGCCCTCAAGCTCAAGAGGTCCACCAAATTGAAGGCCATAGGCGACGCCTCGGAGGCCATTATTGCGGCAGCGGAGGCCATCTACGCGGAGCCTCCGTCGAACGACGTGGTGGATTTGCGGGCAGAGGTGGCCCGATTAACTGCTGCCACGAAGGCGCTCCAGGACCAGAACCGCAAGCTGCAGGCAGACCTGGCCAGCCTGCGTGGGGCCGGTTCCCCGGCGGCAAGTGAAAAGGGGCCACAGCAGCGGACGAGCCATGCCGAGCCGGTTGAGAACCAAATTCTCAAACTGGTTCGGCAGGAAATGGCTGCCTTCCAGGCACGGTTCTCCGTCCTGGAGGCCAAAGTCCTGCGCCCGCCCCTTGCGGCAAGCCAGGCGCCAACCAAGGCGGCAAGCAAAGACCGAAGGCCGGCTTCGTACTCGGCCGCAGCCGCTTCTGGCCCGAAGCCTAGCCAGCCCTCTAGCGCGCCGGCTGCGCCGGCTGTGGCGCGGACGGCGCCGGCTAAAACGGCGCAGGCCGCGCCGAGGCCGGCGCAGGCCACGGCGAAACCCGCGTCGGTCCCAGCCAGGCCGGTTCCAGCAAATCCGGCGCCGGCTTCGGCAAATCCGGCTCCGGGACAGCCAGCGCCGGCCAAAAAGAAGAGAGGGACACGGAAGGGCAAGGCGAAGGCGCCTGCGCCGGTCGCCGGCACCCCCCCCTCGCCTAACCCACCGACGGCCGAAACCGGCTGGGAAGTCGTCGGAGAAAAGAGGAGGGGGCGCAAAGCGGCCAAGGCGGCTAGGAAGAAGGCGCAGAAGCAGCGGCGAAACGGCGCGGCTAGGCTTCGCGCCCCGAAGACCGCAGCTGTAGTGCTTACACTACAGCCGGAAGCGGAACAGAGGGGCGTGACCTACCGCGACGTGCTCGCTAAGGCGAAAGCGGCGGTGGACCTGCAGGAGCTCGGGATCACCGGGGGCCTCCGGCTCAGAGTCACAGCAACTGGGGCTCGGATGCTGGAGATACCCGGTGCAACAAGCAGCTCGTCCGCCGACGCCCTGGCTGAGAAGCTCAGGGCGTCCCTAAATTCGGACGAGGCCCGAGTGTCCAGGCCTGTCAAGTGCGCAAGTCTGCGCATTTCAGGCCTGGACGACTCCGTGGTGGAAGAGGAGGTGGTGGCTGCCGTCGTCAGGACTGGTGGGTGCCCTGCCGACCAGGTGAAGGCAGTGGGCACCGTGCGTCCTGACTTCGGGGGCATGCGAACCGTAACGGTAAGCTGCCCCGTGGCGGCGGCCAAGACAATCGTGGAGGGCCGAAGGCTCTTGGTGGGCTGGGTGTCTGCGCAGGTGAAACTGCTAGAGCCCAGACCTCTGAGGTGCTTCCGCTGCCACGTGGGTCACCACGTGGCAGTCAAGTGCTCGGAGGTGGACCGCAGCCGACTGTGCTTCCGCTGCGGCCAGCCCGGTCACAAGGCCGCGACCTGCGACGCCCCGCCGCACTGCGACGCATGTGCGACGGCGGCCAGGCCAGCCGATCACCGGGCGGGAGGCAAGGCCTGCGCACCACCCGCCAAAACCAGGGGCAAGGGAAGGTCCTCCGCGACCACCACCACCAACGCCGCCGCTCCGGATGCCGCCGCTGGCGCCGTTGCTGCCGCCGCTACTACTGCCACCGCTATCGCCACAGCGGTGGCAGCCGGACCCTCACAAGGGGTCCAGGAGGGGGCTGTAATGGAGTGCCAATAACGGCCCCATTACGCCTCCTACAGGCGAATATCAACCACTGCGCCTGCGCCCAGGATCTCCTGCTCCAGAGCATGGCGCAGTGGTCGATACATATCGCCGTGGTCGCTGAGCCGTACTTTGTCCTCCCCAGGGACGACTGGGTTGAGGACCTGAGCGGCTCAGTGACCATCATCTCGTCGGCTGCCGCCGGTACCCCGTCCTTCGAGGGTGTCAGGAAGGGTCAGGGGTGCGTCGCAGCACGGTTCGGGGATATAGTCGTAGCGGGTGTCTACTTCTCCCCGAGCCGAACTCTCGCCGAGTTTCACAACTCTCTTAGGGAGTTGACCGTCGTCGTCGGTAACTGCTCCCTCCCCGTGCTAGTGCTCGGGGACTTTAACGCCAAGAACTTGGCTTGGGGTTCTCGCTGCACGGATGTGCGGGGAAGGATGGTGGAGGACTGGGCACTGGAGACAGGCCTGGTCGTCCTAAATCGGGGTTCTGTTCCCACGTGTGTGCGGATGCGGGGCGAGTCGGTGGTGGACATTTCGTTCGCTAGCCCCGCTCTGTCGCCGCGTGTCGTCGACTGGCGCGTCATGGAGGAGGTGGAGACCTACTCCGATCACCGGTACATCCGGCTCGACGTCTCCACCCAGACCTCCAGCGCGCCGGTCCTACAGGCCCCGAGTGGTCCGCGGTGGGCGCTCAAACAGCTGGACCGGGAGCTCCTCCTGGAAGCCTCAATCGTGCAGGCCTGGGTGTCATCACCGGACAGGCCTGCCGACACCAACCACGAGGCAGACTGGTTCCAGGAGGCCATGTCTGAGATATGTGACGTGGCAATGCCCCGAGTCCGGTCTGGAAGCGCCCGGCGTCAGGTGTACTGGTGGTCGCGCGAGCTGACGGCACTGCGAGAGGCATGCGTCGCTGCGCGACACCTGTACGCCAGGCACCGCAGGCTCCGCATTCGAGCACCGGATGCGGCAGCCATCGAGGCGGAGCTGTATGAGGGGTACAGAGCGGCGAAGACCGCCCTCCTAGAAGGTGTCTTGCGGGCCAAGGATCTGGCCCGCGAGGAGATGCTGGAGTCTCTGGACGGGGATCCGTGGGGGCGCCCGTACAAGATGGTGCGGGATAAACTCCGCACCAGGGCCCCCCCGCTGACGCAGAGTCTCCGGCCCCAACTAGTTGAGGATGTGGTGAGCGCTCTGTTCCCTTCGCGAGGGGAGCATGCTCCTCCGCCCATGGCTCCGCCGCTTGCGGTGCCACAAGCGGACCACGAGGACAACGACGACGACGACGTTCCGGAGGTGACTGGGGTAGATCTGAGAGCGGCGGTGGGCAGGCTGAAAGCCAAAAATACCGCCCCGGGACCCGATGGCTTGCATGGCAAAGCCTGGGTCCTGGCCCTGGAGGCTCTCGGGCCCCGACTACTAGGGCTCCTAAGCGCGTGTTTGGAGAGGGGCCAGTTCCCACTTCGTTGGAAGACGGGGAAACTGGTCCTGATACAGAAGCCGGGGCGCCCTGCGGACTCTCCGTCCGCATTCCGGCCCATTGTGCTGCTCGACGAGGTGGGCAAGCTCTTTGAAAGAGTAATTGCAAACCGCCTCGTCGGGCACCTTGTGGGGACGGGGCCGGATCTTGCGGATCACCAGTATGGTTTCCGCAAGGGGCGCTCGACGGTGGACGCCATCATGCGCGTGAGAGCCCTCACGACGGGGGCTGCAGTGTCCAGGGGTGGGGTTGTCGTGGCGGTGTCTCTCGACATCGCCAACGCGTTTAACACCATGCCTTGGGGCTGCATCAGGGAGGCACTCCAATACCATCGGATGCCGACCTATCTTCGTCGTGTGGTCGGGGCATATCTGACGGACAGGGCCGTCATATACCCCGGTCGCTCTGGAGAGTGGAACCGGCGAGAGATGTCGTGCGGTGTCCCACAGGGATCGGTCCTGGGGCCGCTCCTGTGGGACATCGGTTACGACTGGGTGCTGCGCGCCGACCTCCCCAGCGGCGTCAGTGTGGTTTGTTACGCTGACGACACGCTCGTTCTGGCTCAGGGGGGGTCGCACCAGGCGGCGGCCGACAATATGACACGCGGGGTTGCGATAGTCGCGGAGAGGATCCGGCTACTGGGTCTCGAGGTGGCCTTGCACAAATCCGAGGCCATGGTTTTTCATGGCCGCGGAAACACGCCACCGTCGGGATCCCAGTTGACGGTAGGAGGGGTTCGCATCGGCGTCGGGTCGACGATGAAGTACCTGGGAATCGTCCTCGACAGCCGGTGGAACTTCGTCGAACACTTCCGACGTTTGGCTCCCAAGCTCGAGCGGACGGGGGCTGCTTTCAAGCGGCTCCTGCCCAATCTGAAGGGGCCAAACGCCTCCTGCCGTAGGCTCTATGCCGGAGTCGTGCGGTCCATGGCCCTTTACGGGGCCCCGGTATGGGCGCGTTCTTTAGGGCGGCGCGCCGCCCACTACCTGAACGCGCCCCAAAAGGTGGTGGCCATACGGCTTGTCCGGGGCTACCGCACGATCTCCGGCGAGGCAGCGAGCCTCCTTGCCGGACTGCCACCGTGGGATCTGGAGGCGATAGTCCTCGCGCGCCTGTTTGAGTGGCGCGCGGAGGCACTACACCGGGGGGAAAACCCGCTGCCACGGCAAGTTGCCGCTCGGCGGGCAGACCTCCGGTGCGATCTCATGGTGGCATGGAGAGAGCGACTGTCGCAACCCCGTGCAGGGCACGCCACAATAGCGGCGGTAAGTCCCCTCTTTGAGGAGTGGCTGGAGAGGCGTCATGGCGTCCTCACCTACCGCCTGACGCAGGTCCTCACCGGACACGGAAGTTTCGGGAGGTTCCTGCACATCATCGGGCGGGAGGAAGCGCCCGGGTGTCACCATTGTGACGATCGCCCGGAGGACACGGTGGAGCACACAGTGGCGGTCTGCCTAGCTTGGGCGGAGCACCGCCGTGCCCTCGTGGAGGCGATCGGCGGCGGCGATCTCTCGCGTCCGGCCCTGGTTCAGGCCATGGTCCGGAGCGAGAGGGAATGGGAAGCGGTCACCACCTTCTGCGAAGCAGTAATGCTAGCAAAGGAGGTGGCCGGGCGTTTGAGGGAGAGAACATCTGCCCAACCCAGCCGCCGCGGGAGACGCCCATGGCGCCGGGCGCCGCGAGACGACTTCCGGCCACCGTAGATGCGGGCCTGTGGGCGGTGAGCAATGGGTAGTTCACCGTCCGTCCGTCGATTGACGACAGGCCGTGTCGACGGCGCGTTCGTGTTTCACGCGCGCCTCAAAGAGAGTCAGCAAAGCAGAGGGGCTTGCCAGAGCCTCCGCCTGCCGGGGTTGCGGGTTGTTCGAAAGAGATACCGCGGCCTCGGAACGTAAAGGGCAACAGAAGGAACATGGGTGGGTTTTAGTCAGTATAAGTCTGACATGCCCCCCCGCTCCACCCAGAGCGGGGGAAGTCATTGGATGATTTCCCACCCGAAAAAAAAAAAAAAAAAAAAGGTACCTATAATTTACCAAGGCAAATTTTATTAAAAGGAATGAGCTACTCTTGATGAAAAGAAAAACCAACATGCAAGAATTTTAACGAGCTTATTATCATGGAGTCATGGACCTATAAGGTAATACTAAAATTACAATACTTTTAACATGCATTACAAGAACAGACAGATTACAATTAGCCTTTTTCCTGCGAAGATTTAAAAAAGATTCGCTAGGGGCAGGCTATAGGTACCCCCACCAGTGCTGCCCCAGCGAATCTATTATCATATACATATTTTACTTTTCTTTATTGTCACAGCGGAAGGAAAATGTCTAGTTTTTAAAACTCTTCATACATAAATTGAATCCACGTTGTAAAAGAATTGGAAAGATGGCCAATACTAACATATATAAATGCTTATTGTTTGTCGGCTTTTTTTTCTTTGAATACCCACCTTAAGTTCCCCCATAGGAACATAAGACATTCAGTGTTAAATCGATAGCTCATATCAGCAAGCAATAACCCAGACTAAAACATAACTGGTATGGGGTGTATTTTATTAGGATCACATCTGCATCAATTTCAATAGTTCACATAAGGGTTAACCTTATGTGAACTATTGTAAAAAAAACCTGTGTACTATACCGTATAGTACACAGTTTTTTTTTAATATTAAAGTTCTCCATAATTTAGCGTCACATGGGCATGCAAAGGTTTACAATTCTAAATTCAAAATATGTCACATTCAGTAACAGATTACTAGAATTACAAAAATAAATTATATATCAAAAATGTCATCGTGGCCACATAAAAAAAACTAGAATGTCAAAGGAAAATTTAAAAAAAATTTAGTCAGGATCATAATAATGTCAATCAGTTTCATAGTTAAAAATTTCGTTTAGAAATTTGAATGTCGTCAATTGTTTATAATATAAGTTGCGCTATTATATAATATGCATGAATGGTGAAAGTGAAAGGGATTTTTTTATGTTTTAACGTGTCGATAGCAAATTATTAACCCATTAAAATTATTTGACCCAACATACAGCTATGGGAAGTCCGTTAATGCAGTCGTAAGATCGTCAAGTGCGCCAATTAATTATCCGGTATAATGCTACATTGGATACCCAGAAGTGACGCGCGCACGCTTCACGGACATAATATGCAGGCTGGAGGACACTCCATACTTAGATTCGATTAAAATGGATAGGATAGTCAGGACGATGCTTATTAATTTTTGACATTGACTAAATAGGAATGTAAATCATGGACATTCGTTGATGTGTTATTACTTAAATTAAAATCGAAACTAACTCAAAATAGTACAGTAAGATCAATGAGCTTGTAAAACTACTTTGCTTTATTTTTATTTTATTTAAAAATAAATCGCTGCTCCACACTAGGAATTACTCCTGTATCGTGGGTGCCTTTACAAACATTTTAACTTACACACACAAACAACCAGACCACTATCTGTAGGCCATACAAATATATATTTGTTCCGTACGGAGATCCAACCCGCGACACGCAGCGCAGCAGTCGATCGCTCAGCCACAATAAACAACCATATCTTTTAAATGCGTAGATGCTTAGAGTGTTGATTCACAGCATAACGCGACCACAAAGTTGAGTATTATGGTTTTAATTTCAACTCAATATTTTCACGCGTTCTCAAGGTAAAGGGCTAAATACGTGCCTTGCACGTTGATTTGCCAGCCCGTTATAAAATACATAATATATACATGCAGTATACCTGGGCAGTCCGATAAGTACTTAGCCTCACCGCCCAGTGGCGCCACTATCGTAAAAGAAGTTTAGTATCGTGTAGTACCTCCTTGTAGACGTCTACTGTCAAAATTTCAGCCATATTGGACTTGTTGTTTTGTTTTGACCGCGTGTAGAAGCAGGAGTTCCGCGGAATTTAGAAAAATGGAAAAAGAGCAACATCGGTCGGTGATTCGATTTTTGTTTTTGGAAGGGAAATCGCGCAGCGAAATCAAAGAGCGCTTGGATGCTGTGTATGGTGACTCTTCTCCTTCAATGGCGTCCGTCAAAAATTGGTTTAACGAGTTTCAACGTGGTCGCACGTCAGTTTTTGATGAGCCACGCCCAGGTGCCCCAAAAACGGCTACCACGGAGGATAACGTGACAAAAGTCCACGATCTCGTATTGGAAGACCGCCGATTGAAGGTGCGCGAGATAGCTGAGACAGTAGGCATCTCAAAGGACTGCGTGGGTCATATCCTGCATGAAATATTGGCAATGAGAAAGCTGTCGGCTTTATGGGTGCCGCGTTTGCTCACTCCGAACAACAAGCGCATCCGTGAGACCACTTCAGAGCAGTGTTTGACACAGTTTAAGCGCAATCCAAAGGAGTTTCTGCGTCGTTTCGTGACCGTTGACGAAACATGGATTCACTGGTACACACCGGAGACCAAGGAACAGTCGAAACAGTGGACTCTACCCGATGAATGTGCTCCGAAGAAAGCGAAAACTCGGCCGGAAAGGTGATGGCCACCGTTTTCTGGGATTCACAAGGTGTAATCCACATCGACTACCTGGAGAAGGGCAAAACGGTCACAAGGTTTTACTATGCCGAACTATTGGGCCGATTCGACCTCGAATTGCGAAAAGAACGGCCCCATTTGGCGAAAAAAAAAGTGCTCTTCACCAGACAACGCACCGGCTCACACCTTCGCCGTCGCCACGGCCAAATTGGTCGCATTAGGCTACGATCAGCTGCCCCATCCACCGTATTCTCCAGATTTGGCCCCGTGTGACTTCTTTTTGTTTCCAAATGTGAAAATGTCACTCGCTGGGCAGAAATTTGAGTCGAATGAAGAAGTTATCGCCGCCACGGAAGCCTACTTTGCAGACCTCCAGAAAACGTATTTTTCAGACGGGTTAAAGAAGTTGGAGCATCGCTGGGTCAAGTGTATCGAGTTGAAAGGAGACTATGTTGAAAAATAAAACGCCATTTTAAAAAAAAAAGTTTTTTTTTGTAGGCTAAGTACTTATCGTACTGCCCTCGAGTATTTTTCAACAGTCCATATCAAACTGAATAATACAAAACTTGAGAGGTGTCAAGGGACACCCGGATGGAACGAAGTTATTATTTATTATGTACAAAAAACTTGTATACACTTAACAAAAATAATTGTCGCGACAACACAATGCTCAATGCGAAATAGAAAGACGAAGCGAAAATAACTGGCTTGCTTTCTATGAGAGAGAGAGAGAGAGAGAAAGACAGACAGACAGAGAAACACGCGCACGCCGCACGGCTTACAACTATAGCAAAAAGTGTCGTTACAACTTTTGGGTCTTATTTTTTTCCGTCTAGCCCCCTTTCGCAACGCGCGATAAGTAACTTCGTTCCAATAATCGCTTGCGAAATTATGATACGAGAAATCAATATCGAAACAAAGCCCGTTTTCCAAATTAATTCATAATCAGCCAATGGTTATCCAACAGTTCCGATCCGTGTTCTCAAGTCGGTCTCAGTTATTGTCACTAGGGTGGCGAATACAATCAAGCAGTTAATTACGGCTCCCGTAGAAAGGGCTACGTATCAGACGGTATAGCCAATTATAAAGTTTGAACCTCCACGACCATTTCATATAGACCCTCAGCCACCATAGACACGGAACTGGACATTTTTAGACGAGAAAAAGGAACAGACCAAGTTACACTGGCAAATTATTTCCCTCTGTTTGCGTTTAGGTGAAAACCAGATCTGAAAGTTTGTCCTAAACAGTGTTTCGTGTTTGCATTTTGTCGTGGGGTGCGAAAAGTGTAGTTTGGTAATTTGTGAGAATTTGAGCGTACAGTTCGCGAGTAGAAGTCAGTTTGTAACATGTTTTTGTTATGATAATAATTTTGGTGGGGAACGAAATGAGGTCCCGTATTACGTGGAATATGGGTGAATATTTTGAGGTGGAACTTTAGATTTAGGTTTCGTGTTTTGTAGCTTTCCGAGGACATTTTCATACATAGGTTAAAAGATTTGTTTAAATTACATATAAATACCATCATTCCACCAGCTATCATATTTTAATCTAAAATTGTACTCCTGGGGATTTTTAATGTAAAAATAATAGTAAACCTTTAGGATTAATAAGACGGGATTTTGTAAAATTAAATGCCTAAGGAGTGAAACCGGGCTTGCGGGTTGTTCGAAAAAGATACCGTGGCCCCGGAACATAAAGGGCAATAGAAGGAACATGGGTGGGTTTCAGGGCAAGCCTGACACCCCCCCCCCCCCCCCCGCTGCGCCCAGAGCGGAGGAAGTTATTACATATATATACGAAATTAATAGAATATGCAATGTGTCTGATCATGGACTAGCTATTGTTTTTTGTACACGCATAGCTACATTCTCTATGCGTGTACAAAAAATAATCATATCTCACAAAGTTTTGGTCTTACTGAGACGAAAATAGGTTTATTCAGAGGGCAACAATATTGTCATTATTTCTTTTGTTTATCGTTTTCGTAACTTTAGAAAACAAAATTAAAGTAGGTACAAAAAATATGCACATCAAAGAAAGTTTTGTAAAGTATCTTGTGAAAAAAAAATGGTAGTTTTTTTTTTTAAATCAATAAATTTCTGTATGTACTAGAATGTTTGTTATATAAGTGCATAGAATATCACTAGTCCGTGACCGGACACATTGTATAACATCACGCTACGATATGTAGATACTGAGCTGAGCTGAGCAGCGGGTGAAACCGCTGGGCAAAGCTAGCAAATGAATATTTCTACCAATAAAAAATAGCCGCAACAGTCACCAATACAGAAAGTAAGAAGCATTATAATAAACTCTAAGTTCTAAGTAAAGAGAAGAACATTCTGTAACTACATTAGCACCTGAAAGCGAAACCAAACACTCAGCCTAATTAAAGCTTCGTTACAAGAAAATAACCGGCATACTATATCTGAAGACACCCCAATTAATACCGGAGCTCGTTAATCAAGTGCTATTAAAGACTTCGGGCCGATAATTACATTTGCTTCCCAAGGTGGCGACAGTATAAACAGATTATACCTTTCATGTAAATATCTTTTGACGTATGCCCCTAAATTGGTGTCGTATGCTTGTTTACTTTAATGTCACCTCAAACTGAACTCATTATAATGGACTTTGATGTTCATGAGTAAGGATGGTGTTGTAGATATTTTGTAGTAGGCAAGATAGCAGGGGTCGATCTTTGGGTCTAGCACGAACGTAAGAACGCGACATAAATGTAATTTGAACAATTTTAAAATAAAATATATTCGTTTTTTACTTATGTATGTTTTGACGACATGGTTGGCGCAGTGGTTGAGCGATCGACTGCTGCACTGTGTGTCGCGGGTTCGATTGCACGGAACAAATATTTGTATGACCTGCAGATAGTTGTTTCGAGTCTGGGTGTTTGTGTACGTGTGTATAAATGTTTGTAAACGCACCCACGATACAGGAGAAATTCCTAGTGTGGGGCAACGTTTTCTTTAAAAAAAATGTACACACAATGTACATTTAAAATACTTGTGTTTAGCTGCACCCGTTTAGACTGGAGTCTAACCGTATACCAGTATTTTTGATGGAATGAATTCCTATCTAACCTCCACAACCCAGTTAGTATTGGGTAATATGATACCACTGAATATGACTGTTAAAATTAACAAATGACATTCGGGACCCGTTGGACTCGACTGTTATTTGTTAACGTAGTTTATTATTATTATTACACTATTCCACAAGCGTCAGGACAATATTTATTTGGTTTTAAGACGTTATTCAAATCTTTAAGTAATAATAAATTTGTAGTGACAAATACGAACGCGGGCAATTAAAAAGGAGTATTCAATCATTTCTGGCTATTCCAATATACAAAACGCGAGGGTTAATGTTTCTTTTTTTTAAACGTTGCCCCATACTAGGAATTTCTCCTATATCGTGGGCGCGTTTTCAAACACTTAACCTCACATACACAAACAGCCAGACTCGGAACAACAACCTGTAGACCATTCAAATATCTTTTCAGTGCGGGGATCGAACCCACGACACACAGCCCAGCAGTCGATCGCTCAGCCACTGCGCCAACCGTGTCGTCTATGTAAGAGTGTAACCACGCGCGTTCGTGTCAGGATTTCTTGTCGTCTGAAGTGTATTTACGTGGGAGAAGGGCTATGTGGTGTGAAACAGATATTGTTGACAAGATAACAAGGTGATGGTCGTCATTAATTATTTGACCTTTAATGTGAGCTGCGAACACTACCTTAGTGATACAATTAAGCGATCTTGTCATACTACGTAGGAGTTTCATGTGCTGACGCAACAACGACTATCTACTGATACCTGTTTATTCTAAATCTGTGATAAAAAATGATTGTATTATCTTTCTTTCTCTAATCAATAACTTGATTTCTTTACCAATATGTGTACTTAGGTGGTAGTTTATAATTGAGATCATTATGGACCCTGTAGGGCACAGCAAAACGGTAAACGAGAGGAATCTCTGTTTTAGGAGATCATTAAGTTGTTGGAACATGGAAAAGAAATAAATAGGGCAAGAGATCACGAATAAAATACTATGATTTGCATACATCTAATTATTAATGTACTAGCTTTTGCCCGCGGCTTCGCTCGCGTTAAATTCGGTAGCGCCTTATTGATTTGTAATAGCAACGCTAAGTTTTCCCGTTTCTTCCCTCTTTCTCCCTCATATCCCACTCTTTTAAAAAAAATAATAGCCTATGTCCGTCTCCTGGTTCCCAACTATCTCTGTACAAAATTCATCAAAATCGGTTTAGCCATTAAAGCGTGAAGAGTTAACAAACAAACAAACAAACAAACAAACAAACTCACTTTCGCTTTTATAATATTAGTAAGGATTAAATTATTTATCTGTATTTACTTACTTCATTTTTTTATATTACAATCTTTACATATGTATTCACACACACTGACACACACATGCTTTCACAACATTGATAAAACTATAAGTTTTCTTTAATATTTCTAATTATTAATAAAAAGTTGTCTTCGCCCTCTTAGACATTATGTTTGGAAAATATATTACTTAGCCCTTTTTTTTCGGGTGGGAAATCATCCAATGACTTCCCCCGCTCTGGGTGTAGCGGGGGGGCATGTCAGACTTGTACTGACTAAAACCCACCCATGTTCCTTCTATTGCCCTTTACGTTCCGGGGCCGCGGTATCTCTTTCGAACAACCCGCAACCCCGGCAGGTACCCCTGTCACTAGACTTCAGTGTTACCCCAATCAGGTTATCATAAAATTTGGTTAATTTGTCATATCGACTAAGTCAACCTTAAAAGAAAATATGGACACCATGGGCATGACCTATGTTTTATAGATAGTCATTCCTACACCAGAAAAAAAACGGTAAAACAATCACTTCCCAAACTAAACTACGAAAATCCGGAACTATAAACAAACTTACCTAGAAATCATTACACCACATCGTACATGGTATAATCTTGTAGTGAGCGAATGCGAGCTCCGAAAACGCATTATTTTAATTAAACTTGTTTAAGACGGCATTAGTTGTGCGTCGCTGTTTCATTAAGGCTGTATGCTTATGTGTTGTCGACGGGGAAGCAAAGACTTTAGAACTGAGGCTATAGCACGAACGTAACGTAATTGATTAACGTAAACATTATATCTGTGAGTGAATTCACATGAAATTCATTGTTTGTAATTAGTTATAGATATTAGTTAGAAGTATCAATTAAGTTAATTTAGTGCTCATTTCTCGCATTGGGTTAGCTTGTCATAGTAGATGTGAGAAAATAAATAATAAAAAGTAATTATGTCGACTTTTAACCGACTTCTACAAAAGGAGGAGGTTATCAAGTCAACCGTATTTTTTGTTGTATGATACGCAACTTCTCCGATAACATTGGGTCGATTTTCAAAATTCCGTTTTTCCGTTAACGAATTTCTTCTATTATTTACTTCTGAGGTGGTCCCATTTCATTTTATTTATATTGTTTGGGTAGTTTATGAGTTATTTTCTATAGTGTAGGTGGATGATTTGCTTAATTCCAAATTTGGAATAAACAATTCGGAGCTTGTTAAAGTGGTCTGGAACAATCGTTTCGAACAGCGTAGTGTCAAGGAGTGCATCGACATTCTTGACACCCGAAACATTAAATTCACTTATTACGTTCCAACACTAAAAGTATCAGGGTGATTTACTCGAAGTGTTCCCCTCCATTATTAATAAATTCTTCAAAAGAAAACATTTAAAGGGCACAAACGATAAAAAAAAGAAATACCAAACAGACTATGCCGAATTTGCCTGTTAAGATCTCGTGTAAAACTCCTCTAGAAAAAGTTTTACGCTTAGGTATTGCCAGATGTGAGGAATCTGCCGGGATGGCGAGTTGTCCCAAAGAGATACCGCGCCCCCGGAACATAAAGGGCAAAAAAGGCTTTAATCAGTAAAAGCCTGAGACTCCTCCTGCTCCACCAGAGCTGGGGAAGTTATTTGATGACATCCCATCCGCAAACAAAAATTGAGGAACAATTAATAAAATCACCCTAAAGAATTTTTTGGGACACGAAAAATAAAAGGTCGTCGGTAAGGAAGTCTTCGGTATACCCTCGCAGGATGGAATATCCCCATGAAATTCCATACTCGAATAGTGAAGATATTTGCAAAGCATTCAATGTTTTTTTTTCCAAATTACTATAAAAACGATCGCGTAGATTATTATTCGATCAAAGACGCTGAGCTATATGTAGAGCAAACTTTATTAATATGTTTTTTTATTAGTTATGTAGCTACAATATTGGTTAATATGGAGCGTTTAAGTTTGAATCGAAAAAATCTAAAAGAATGGGTTTATGTTTGTAAACTAGAATTTTTCTGTTATTATTATTAGTATTTGGAACAGCAATTTTCTTCTTTTTTAGCAAAAAATAGCCCTTTATTAACACAGAACGTAGGTAAAATAAGTAAGTCAGTTTAATAAAATGTATATACCAGTCAAGGGTTCATTAAAATAAGTATTCTCCTTCATTATTTATTTTATTTTCTACTTTCGGATCTTCTGTTTCTCAGTACCTAGAACAACCAGATGAGAAACTCGGCAAATAAAAATTAAGCCTGTTTTAAAATTCAACTCTTCAGCTTATTACAAAGTACAAAAATAATTTCACTTGAACATCTCCTTGTAGAACAAAGCGCATATTGTTTTTCCAGATCAGCGTAAGAAATACAATACTAGCAAACCCAGTGTCGGTTTTTACTTTCCACTCCGTCGCATACGTAAAGGCGTGCTACCTAACAGAACACACAAGGCTAACATAAAACTGAATACATACAATATTTCTGTCTGTGAGTAGAAACAAAACACGCTCTGCAGTATAGAAATAAATTCAACATGGCCGACGCAGCTTACAGTTGATCTAATGTTGGTTCAAATAAATTCATTGCTGGTTCTCTCTGATGTATTGCGATTCAGTGTACTGTGTTTGATAGTAAAAGAAAAAAAGCGAGGATGAATATGTTTTCCATTTCTTTCTCTCCACACGCTAAATAATATAATAAAACCATTTTTATCGACTAGATCTAAATGCAAGTCCCATTTCAAACGTTATCTTGGAGGTTTGGATTACGATGACACAGAAACTAAAAAATGCATAAACATCAAGCATATACCTAAATAAATGTAAGTAGATTTTTTAATACTTTGCCCTACACTAGGAATTTCTTCTGTATCGGGGGTGCGTTTACAAAAATTTAAATTCACATCACAAACAGCCAGACCAGAACCGAACCCACGATACACAGCGCAGCAGTCAATAGCTCAGGCGCTGCACCAAACGTGCCGTCATAAAAAGAAACCTCTCGATTTGTCGAGACGCGTACACACATGCACGCACTTACTCACCCTCCCACACGTATTTGCGTACACACAAACACTGATACACTTGAGTGTCTTATCAATATGTCATTAACCCAATACATAATATGAATATATATATTTAATTATAATTTTGTAATTCTTATTTGTTTTCATTTATTATAAATTATGTATTGCAAATTTCTTTGTATCAAATGAAAGAGACTGGGCTCTGGGCTCCACGACTCAGAAAACGAATCCTTCGAAAATGTACTTTCTCGAATAATAAAAATACTGTATTTGTTTGAATGATTTCGGGGAATTCTAGGCAGGTTTTGTTTTCAGAAAAACAAATGATCGCTCTCATTATATTTGACGTTACTATGTTGATAATAAATTTGTATTTAATTTTTTTTTCACTTTTCCGATTTTCGATAAAAAAAAATAAAGTCATTACTAGTAGGTATTGTGTTTTACACGACTACCTCAAGATATAAATATCTTCAAAAAAAGTGGTAGTTTAATCAGCATCCTATATCTTAACGAGAAAAAAAACAATTAAATGTAAAACACCACAAACAAGCACCAAATTAATTATGCGCCTGGCACTACAAAACTACACTTGACATTAGTGAAATGAGATCAATTAGAAGAAAGTACCATCGGAATGGACCGGTATAACCGATCATCTCCTGGGAAATACCGATATTGTGGAGCTAACTTCTGGAGATCGATTTTATCAATAGGTTGATTAGACGTTTGGATAATTAATGTCCGTATTAAAAGGGATCGACTGAGGAGCTTGTAGCTAGATAATCGCTGCTCTAGACAATCTTTAGGTTAAACCACGCTTGTCTAGGTTGGTGTAGATGGGTGACCAATGGTCACTGATCACCCGTTACATACTGAGGTTCCGCCGTGCCTCGGAGCACGCGTCAAGCCCAACGTGGACGTGGGACCAACGTCCTGGCTGTCATTTGAAGATCTTTGACAGTAGTAACAGATAGTCAGGCTGTTACTATGGTTTGAAAGTCCCGAAAGAGGGAGTTACCCCAAGTAAGACTGGTTGTCCGACTTTCGGGAATACGATAGTATTATGGGTAATACTATCGTATTCCCGAAAGTCGGACAACCAGTACTGGGGTACTAACTGGGTTGTGGAGGTTAGATGGGCAGTCGCTCCATGTAAAACAACAGTCGTAATAGCATCCTTCACTCAATTGCCGCCAGGGCAGACAGCCCGCTTATGCATTCGCTGGTCGATCGAACCAGATCGCTGTTTACTATTAAATACTAACATAGGCTAAGAATTTTGTTACTAACACACTGGACCCCTGTTGTCTTCATAATAATTAAATATATAAAACACTGGTCAGCTGCATCCGGTTAGACTTTAAGCCGACCCCAACATAGTTGGGAAAAGGCTAAGCGGATGATGAACATTAAACGGGATTGACAACCCTTTTAATCTAAAAAATATTATTCAGAATGTAAAACTTGGAAATTGTCAAAATTTGCCATACGGATAGTTTATAAACTGGATACTTCTTATCCTAGTAGCACGAACTCCAGGGACCATTGCCGAATTTCAAACGGGCGATGCCGCTGACATAAGTTAGTTAAGGATCGTATTTTCGAAAAGACAAAATACAGGTGAATAAATCATACAAGGGTGAAACGTAGTCTATTTAGAGCTGTTTTTAATATCAAATCTAAAAACTTTAATATTCAGGCCAACTCTAATAGTTCACAAATATTGAGTTTCAAATTGTCCCTAATTTGATTTGATTCAACCCTATCGATAATAACGGAATAATTTGATGAAGCAAACTTCGTAAAAGCTCGATTGACCGAGGTCTCATATTGTTACGAACTATTCCGATTATTAGTAATCGAAAACCAATCGAAAGGGATCCATTTCGCGTGGGAATTAAGGGAAATGAATACTTGAGATTTTATGGGATTCCATAAAAGAGCATCAAAATGGTCTGATGATGTCAAATCATAGATGATGACCACTTTTCCGGAGGGATATTATAAAACGTCGAATGGATTCTATCGCTATTTCGCGAGAAAGATCGCGAAATAGCGATAGAATCCATTCGACGTTGACTTAAGCACAAGTACCGAATTAATTAACTACAATACTCATAGAGTTTACCTTTTTCTTCATAGCCGTATTTATCATCGAACCAATGTAGGATTAAAAAGAGGGCCGGTGTAGCGGGTTGTATGAAAGAGATACCGCGGCCAAAGGACAAAAGAAGAAATATGGGTGGGTTTTAATCAGAAAAAGACTGACACTAATAATCCACCCAGAGCAGAAGTTATTTGTCGATTCCAATGTCATCGGTAACACAAAATGAAAATGACTGGATCACAAGAATTTGAAAAATAAAACGGTGTGTAGGCAAATCTACGCAGAAAATAGCGGACTAACCTAAAAACTTCTTGCATTCATGCAAAAAAGAACTGCAAAACGAAGTTACCATTCTAAACACGATTTAATCAGCTTAAGAAATGAAAACTTCGGTCGTTTTAGTTCTCTCGGAGGCAGTACTTAGTCATTATACGAAGTCAAAGGAATTAAAAAGCCGACAGTCTTTCTGAGGCGAAATGGCATGAGTTAAGGCGTGAATGTGCACTCTTTTTATTTCTCCATGATGGCGAAGCCGAGGCTTTGAAACGGCTGAATGAAAGCTTCTTAAATGCCTTCTTTTATATCAATTCTATGTGATCGGATAAGGAAATGTTTACATTCAGCTTCTTGGCTTATTTGTTACGTGGTTATTAAGCTGGTTAAATGGCAATGAATAGGCAGGCTATTGGTATTTATATAGACAACAGAAATAAACAAGTGCATAGTTAATACCAACAGTGTTTGGTAGAGTGGAGTTTCCTAATACAGGCTTTATCAGCTTAAAGGAGACTTCAATGACTACTTATGTAAGAAAATTTGTTGAAAACTTGTTTTTTTTTCATTTTCTATACGATTTATAAATAATTTTCATTCGCATCTATAAATCTCACACAGGATAGGAATACTTAAGAGAAGAGGTTTCATTTTATAACAATGGATTTTATAACATGTAATGTACTTACCACAACTAATAAACCTCACATAAACTACTCCATTTAGATTAAAATTAAAATATAAATGAGATTGGCTAAAAACCTTAAAAATCTAATATTTAAAATTCTCGTGTCACAATGCTCGTTCCCATACTCCTCCGAAACGGCTCGACCGATTCTTTGATTTTTTTGACGCATATTCAGTGAGTCTGAGAAACGGCTACTATATAATATATAGTAGCCGTTTCTCTATATCTAGTTACAACTAGATATTATATAGATATAAAATGTTACATATTATAGCTTACAAACAAAATAATAGGACAAAATCAAGTGACTAGAAATACTACTATTACGTAAGGTTCTACAAAAAAGTCAAAAAGTTTATTCCACAACTGGATTTACCCACGCTACTACAAACCATATTCACAAAGGTAAACAGCTCCTATTTACATTTCTCTGCTTCTTTAGAGTTTGTGAATGAAGAGTTCTTTCAAAAGTCTGTCTTCCTAGTAATGAGCCTTCAAGCAGCCTTTAGCCTTTTTTTTTTAGACACAGAGTTTAGTAACAAATTTCCCCGTAACTAAGGATCAGAGCCTTATAGACTATATATGTTAGATGATAACCATGACAATAAATATAATTACTACGTTTTTTTTTTTTTGTTTTCGAATAACTTTCTCGAGCCTAAATAACTATCTGTAGGCCATTCAGATATTTGTTCCGTGTAGGAATCGAACCCGCGGCACGCAGCGCAGCAGTCGATCGCTCAGCCACTGCGCCAACCGTGCTGGCAATAGTTGGTTATAGAATAATTAATACATTTTTAGAGTTCCCTACGTAAAACGGGACCCTGTTACTATGACTCGGCTGCCCGTCCGTCGCCATATTTGTAGATAATTGTACGGAACCCTCCAGGCACTTGGCCGGTTTTATTTATCTATCCCCTAAAATTGTTAAATAAGAGATGAACGTTTTAAATATTACCGATGAAAAAACACACCGCCTGTTTGTTCAAAAAAACATACGTTTTAATTAGGACTTCACAACGATTTTTTTTGCGGGTGGGATATCAACAAATAACTTCCCCCGCTCTGGGCGGAGCGGGGGGTACTGTCAGACTTGTACTGACTAAAACCCACCCATGTTCCTTCTATTGCCCTTTACGTTCCGGGGCCACGGCATCCGCAACCCCGGCAGGCGGTGGCCCTGGCAAGCCTCTCTGCTTTGCTGGCATGGCTTTGAGGCGTGCGTGGAAAGATGACATGAATGAGCAAAAACAAAAAAAGGCCACTCGACGCTTTCAATTTACTCGGTGCTTAAGTAAAACATTATTAGCTCACAATCCAGTTAGGCACATGTCCTAGTGCCGATGTTTCTGACATCTCCGCTGGCGACGCTCGTCATGCCGTGAAGACAAGAACATATGAAGATTATTTGAGAGATTTAATGTGTTAGAAAGAACAAAGTTCTACAATTTTATGTATTAAAGATTAGTTTTTTCGCACCTATACTGATATACTATCATGAGCTTAGACCAAAGTTTTCTTTGACTGATCAAGAATGTTTTTTGAAAACTTACAAATAATACTTACTTATGCCCGCGGCGTCGCACGCATGGGTACTACCAGGATAAAAAGCACTCTATGTTTTAATCCAGGTCAAAACTATCTGTGTGCATAATCTTTTCAGAACACACATCCAGACATTCGTACATCTTCACAGTTTCGCATTTCTATTATTGAGTATTTATTGAGTATATTATTGTATTGAGTATTCCAGGTCTTGGAAATCTTATTAACATACTGAGAGTCAAACATGGTATTTACCTGCTATAACATACTTACATCGTCTAGATAAACTACTAGGCCTCATAAAAGCTAACACGTTCCCACTTAATCAAAACGCTACGCTAAAGACAACATTATCTCAAGTGTTTTCATAAATTAAGTAAAATACGGGCCTGTCCTAGTTTCGTAGCTCGTAGCTCGTGCTACGCCGTAGACGGGCTACGATGTGCTACGTAGCCGTAAGGCGTTGTTATACTGTTACTAAATTAGTGAGGACGTGGCATCTTGACCTATTTCAAGGCTTGACACGTTGCCACTTGTTAGTTCCGACACTAACGACCTTAAGGCCTAGGTGTACACTGTAGAAGCGGAAAATATAACGTGGCTACATACAACAAGTTGGGTTTTCATTTAATAAATAGGTTTATTTTCTTGGAATTTTAACCAACATTATCATTTTTAAGGAATTAAGTACTTGAGTTTTAAAGTTTGTATTTCTTGGCTCATCCCAAGTTTCTTTTATAAATCCCAACGGTTTCGTCTATCCTGTAACTGGTATAATAGAACTTCTAGGGTAAGAAAAGTTAGCCGTGTCGACGGCGCAAAGCAAAGGGGCCTGCCAGGGCCACCGCCTGCTGGGGTTGCGGGTTGTTCGAGATACTGCGGCCCTGGAACATAAAGGCAAAGAAGTAACATGGGTGGGTTTTAGTCAGTAAAAGTGTAAGAAAAGTTAACTGACCATACGAACTGCTGAAGTCTGCTGACTTTAAATCAAATCAAATCATTTAATTTTGCTAACATGGGTAATTGTACTAATTCGTACATAATAAGGTAATCCATATTCTAGCGTCAAATGGGCTTAATAATGGCATGGCACTTGTCAAACATTCAAATTATGATTAAAAGACAGCTCTCGTCAACCACCTACATACAAACCGCCCACAAAACTATAGGTAAAATTTTGAGGAACTAGAAAAAATTGCTAATTGCAGGAACTAAAAGTATCGCATGTGTGCCATAAGCCTAAAACCTATTACATATTCCACGTGAGCTAAATAAATAGACGCCATATTTAATTTGGTGCCGGTTCGCTCCCGTCATCTAATGAGATGACGCCGTAAGCTAAGGATTATGATGAAGATGCCTTCAGGAATTCAGTAGAGGCATTTTATACGAGAGCACCTTTGTGCTTGTAATGGTTAGATTTATGAAGAAATGGGAAGTGAAACTTTAATTTGTATAATTAGTTTGAGGGGATCCTTGGTTGATGCTTCAAGTTTTATGTTTGAATAATGAGCTTTTCAAGAACAGGAACGCAAAGAGAATGTGATATTTAGTATAAGACTCTTTATTTACTTTTCTTCTTAGTTATACATTTTTTTTAAATATTTCTTTTAAAAAAGGATTTAAAATCTTACTAATCCTACTTATCCTACTTTAATCAATATATTATAATAAATGCGAGTTATGATGGAGATGCCTTCAGGATCAGGAATTCAGTAGAGGCATTTTATACGAGAGCACCTTTGTGCTTGTAATGGTTAGATTTATGAAGAAATGGGAAGTGAAACTTTAATTTGTATTAGTTTGAGGAGATCCTTGGTTGATGCTTCGTGTTTTATGTTTGAATAATGAGCTTTTCAAGAACAGGAACGCAAAGAGAATGTGATATTTAGTATAAGACTCTTTATTTACTTTTCTTCTTAGTTATACATTTTTTTTAAATATTTCTTTTAAAAAAGGATTTAAAATCTTACTAATCCTACTTATCCTACTTTAATCAATATATTATAATAAATGCGAGTATTTGTGAGGATGTATGGATGTTTGTTACTCTTTCATGTCAAAACGGCTCAACGGATCTTGATGAATTTTTTTTTCGATATCACGCGGGCGAGGACGCGGGCGCCAGCTAGTATTATAAATACGAATGTTCGTGAGGATGGATGTATGGATGTTTGTTACTCTTTCACGGCAAAACGGCTGAATGGATCTTGATGAAATTTCGCACAGAATTAGAGTATAGTCTGGAATAACACATAGGGTACTTTTTTTTCGATCATTACGCGGGCGAAGCCGCGGGCGCCAGCTAGTGTTAAAATATTGGTCCGCCGGTATCGGGAGCAGGATCCAAGCTGCCGGCAGTTAGGGCTCTAAATGATTAAAAAGAACATATAATAATAATTGGGGTCTGAACTTTTGGTCTATCAGACCGGACACACGGGTATAGGTGTCATAAAATTTGCCGCGGGTATACCAAGGTTAAAAAGCCTTATTAACTAGCATAAATTCTTCTTGAAAAGTCAGCCTAACTATACTGATTATCTCATCTATTCGTATTCGACAAGACCGTATTATGATAAAAAAAAGAATGGAGGTGACATTCTTTTTTTATCATAAAACGAAAAAAAAGCTGCCATTGACAACGAAGGTTCAATATCTTCAATTCTCTTTGGCCATTCACGCGAACGTAATGCAGAAATAACACCAGTATTTACATTCAAATGTAAACAATTAGAGCTGTTAAAAATATTCAATTCTCCAAAAGTGGGCAGCACGTACAAGTCGTGCAAGGACTAATTGTTGGTTATATGGCGTTCGTGGCCAACCCCCAACTGAAGTCGAAACGAGGCCCTAATTAAAACAATGCTCCAACAATTACGGCCCACAGAACCGTCTGTCTACAATACACAATAACTATGAATGAGGTTTAGGAAAATATGGGCAGTATTTTTTTGTGAAATGTTTTGTTTTCCTAGCTTGTGATTGCTGTTTTTCCTAGTATTGTTGTTCTGTAACGTTCGCTTCGAATCTCGTTCAAAATATCGCAATCAATTTTTTTTTTGCAAAAAAAGCTTATTTGTTTTTTCGTAGATAGAGTCCTTGACCCAGTTCGAATTTTATATTTTTGGCATGTAATAAATGACCTGCGTTCAATGATCAACCTCTTTTTGTGCTGTTGACAGTCACCGTGTGATTAAGGTACAGTTCTACAAGGAACTTTTGATACTTTACGTTGACAGGACAGCGTTGTTAGAAAGCATTTCATTCGTAAAATCGTATTGAAACATTTTTATCATCACTGACCAACTACAAGTAGTATCTAGACTAAATAAATAAATCAAAAAGTATTTATTAGACACGCATGGGACAAAAGAATAAAACAAATACAAAATTTTAAAAAACAATAAGACACATAAAACTAAATTGATTTTGATGAGGTCAAAAAACACTTGTCGCAGCATTTTTTTTGCGGTTGTGTTGATTATCAAATGACTAAAACCCACCCGTGTTCCTTCTTTTGCCCTTTATGTTCCGAGGTCGCGGTATCTCTCGAACAACCCGCATACATCTCAGCATGGTGATAAGTTTAATATAATTTATTTACGCCAGATCTGTTAAAATATTTATTTAACTTCTTGTTCATAAATGAATAAAGGTCTACTAGGATAGGGCTGCGTATCAAAAAAATGTCAAAACTATGTTATACCTTCGTAACTTGGACTACAACACGGCACCCTTCGCACATTCTCCAGACGAAGAGTTTCCTTGTTTATTAAACCGCAGTATGTTGTTATTAGGTAGGAAGCAGAGAAGGGTTGGAAATTTGGAGGCTTTCTCCTTCTTAACTTACAGCAAAGAAGTGCATTCTCAGCCTAATTTTGAGGCACACAAAGTATCTTTTCCTTCATAGGTAGTGACATCATTGTACCGAAGATAAGAAGGAAAATGGCCATTTCTTTGCAGTATTTCATGAAACTATTATGCTATGTAGTTATTAGCCATTCCCTACGCATAAATAAGTTATATTGTCGAAGTTACAATGTTGCTAAACATTACTCTTACGTTATTGCGCTTATGCACTTTATTGCGATATTTAAGCGAGCCATTAAGCACGGCTTGTTTTATTACGTAACTTAGCTGTAACTTGGTGTGCCTGTGTGGTCCATTTCTAAGGATAGATTGCGTTGATTATACTATTATTATAAATACGATAGTAACTAGGTCTAGAAATACAGGGTGGTACAGAGATTGACGACACGGTTGGCGCAGTGGCTGAACGATCGACTGCTGCGCTGCGTGTCGCGGGTTCGATTCCCGCGCGGAACTAATATTTGTATGGCCTACAGATAGTTGTTCCAGGTCTGGCTGCTTGTGTATGTGAGTTTAAATGTTTTTACTCAAAAATGCATGTAATGTTGTCATTATTTTGACAACCTTGTTTGAGCAAAGTCGACCTTGCCGTTCTGTTTCAAGGAGCGGCCGGCAAAGTTTTGCTGGCCGCTCTAACAGGCCGGCAATGTTTTGCCGACCGCTATTTTGACGTTTCAACGTTTTAAAAAATCAATTCCAAAAAGATTTTATTTAAAACACAGCTGTTTGTACGTCTAAAGGTAAACAAAAAAAAAGATTTAAAAGATTTTATTCCATATTAGGCTGTATAATTCCAACTACCATTGATAAAAAAAACAAAGAAGTAACAAAAGCGCGGTTCAGCGAAAATTTAACAACGTCTTACGAGTTCCAGGAAGCTTCAACATCTGATCGAGAACCTTAAGAAAAAAATTATGAAATAAATGAAGTAATAAATGAAGAAATAATCCAGCAGTCAAACACCGCATTAGAATTATCGCAAACTATCAGTAATATCAAACCGGGAAAGTCGGTGTTGAATTTTAGTAACTGTACTTTTCATAATTGTCATTTTAATTAAAATTCTAGTTAATTAATATATTTTTTTATTTAAATTACTTGCTGGTTTTATTTAGATTAGGTACTTGCATTTTTGAGTAAAGCACTATATAAACCTTGGCCCACAATGACTGCTTCGCTGGTCACGCTATGATTGCCTCGAGCTAGCCTAGCTACGCTCTAGGCCTTTCAGTTTGGCCATCATTGCAGCCCTTGCTGTCCTCGCTGTAAAGGCCTCGACCTACGGTCTCGGCCTTTATCTCAGCTCGTCCATCAAGTGCTGCACGCTGACCGCGCTGTGTCGGCCTGGAGCTGCGCTACGCTGCGCTGTCGGCCATCATCAGCGCGACCAGCAAAGTAGTCATTATAGACCGCGGCAGTAATGTACTAGTAACGCGCCCACGATACAGGAGAAATTTTTTGGGGTAATGTTTTTTTTTTTAAAGAAAATGAAATGGAAACTAGTTTAAACTGTTCAAACACAACCCTTTACTGATCAAACAAAACTAGGTCTAAATGGCCTCTTAAGAAGAATCATAATAGGATATTTTTTTGCTTAGCGGTCATTTTATACCACCTGGTCATTGTCTATCTGTATTCTGACTTTCATCCAAATTCGTCCAACCATTTCATCTTGAATTGAAACATACACACAGACACACATTTTTTTCTCATTTACTCGTATAATATATAATATGATATTAACATAACAAGTTACAAAGAAAACTAAGTAATATCCAAAAAGTGCTACTCTATATCAAAGGGCAGTTTTCCATCAGCAAAAAAAGACACATTTTTTTCTCATTTAATCGTATATTATGTAATAAGATAGTTATACAATACGTTACAAAGAAAACTAAGTAATATCCAAAAAGTGCTACTCTATTTCAAAGGGCAATGAAAAACAATAAAAAGATCCAACAGCTTGTACTGAGAACTGAAAGCCGAGTCTGTACTTAAAGTTGAAATATAATCGGCATTTGGATTTAATAATTTTGTTCAGTATCTCTCAAAAACTAGGTCGACCTAGAGATCCACGCAAATACCAAAATAGATTAGTAGACAAAAGCTTATTCGAAATATGATTATTTTACCAACAACTGACGACGCTTCAAACAATCTAATTTCCAGACGAAACAAAAACAGAACAAATTGAATTTCACGTTTTTTGCGTAGGAAAAGGCTTTAATCGTGTTTGTTTATTTTTACGAGTAATTAGTAGCACAGAGGGAATTTTCGTGGAGCTGATGGCGCAAAGTAGACAGGTGCAGAAGTTAAACTATTGGGAACAATCGAAAATGCACGAACAAATTGTGCAGTCCTTTTACATACCTATGTAGGTATTTAATGTGACTATGCACAATTTTAAAAATCACTGGTTCTCCTGTTTTGTCGTCTGCGTGTACAAAAACCGAACTCACGAACATAAACAGCCAGACCCGGAAAATTTACTATTGCAATAAATTTGTTCCGAGTAGAGATTGCACCCGCAACGCAGGAGATAATCTCACTCAGCTTCTGCGCCAACTGTACCGACATTTGATCAAGTTGCCGTTGGATTGCTGCCACAGACAAGTCCATGGAAATCAAAGTGATCTTTATTGCTCACAAACATGTGTTGTTTCGTTTTTTCCTTCCGTTCCCCAATCAATCGTCACGCATAGTATTCCTTTTTCTTTCATTTTCCTGTAGCGACATTTCAAAAAGTACAACGGCAACATATAACAAAAAGTACTTCAGTGCCATCTATAACACAAATGAAGAACATACATCAATAATATAAATCACGCAAGTAAATTTAACACCCATTTTAGGACTATGCAATATATAAAAAGCCGACAGCAACTGCATAACGCCCATTTGGTCAAAGGAATCCTCATTTTCTTTGAAGTATCAAGAACAAATGAAACTTTACAATACCACTGCAAACAAACCATCTACATTAATATTATTATACTATTTTCACTAGTTGCACTGAGCCGACCTTCTACCCTTTTCGTTTTGTAATAGCTAGTTGCTCAAAGTTAACGGAGGGTTGAAGTTACGCGGACCGTGCAATATGCGGCTCAACGGATTTTTTGTGCCTATACTATAATGCTGTAGGAAGATTGTGGTTTATTTAGAACTATATTTTGATAAACACACAGAACACCAACATAGCCAATAAACAAAATACACACAAATTAAACAAACAACAAAACACAAATAACACACACTCTCACATATATAAAACAAATAACACACACACACTCTCACATTTCTTAGTTTTTATTAATGACCTGTGTGATCTTGATATTGTTAATGCCAAGGTAATATCATTTGCAGATGATACCGCAATAACCTTCATAGCTGATTCCTGGTTACAACTAGAGCGTCAAGCACAGCTTGGCTTTGACGTCGCATTAGGCTGGCTTAATTCCAACACTCTAACTCTTAATACCTCTAAAACCAAATTTTTGACTTATTCTAATAGATCGGTCTCTCAGCCAAAGATTCCAATTTTGATCAAAGCACACACATGTCATCCAAAACCCCAGGATTTAAATTGTCAATGTCCTCTCTTGACCACAGTTGAAAGTTTCAGATATCTGGGAATAGTCTTGGACAGGAATCTCAACTTTAAAGCTCATATTGGTCTACTAACTGGACGAGTTCGCAAACTGATATACATCTTCAAAACCCTTCGATATGTTGCCAATCCCACTGTAATACGAAATGTCTATTTCGCACTTTGCCTATCTATCGTAACATATTGTATTTCTTGCTGGGGTGGCGCAGCCAAAACTACCCTAAAGCCGCTAGAAGTAGCACATAGGGCCATATTAAAAGTAGCCACTTTTCGTCCCATTCTGTTTCCAACCGATCAACTATACAATGACTGCAAAGTTCTTAATGTTCGGCAGCACTTTATACTACAGACAGTCATCCTACAACACCGCAAAACCCCTTATCGAACTATAGAAAATAAAAAACGTAGTAAACGTCGAAGGGATAATATATGCACTCTGCCACATGTACGCTCAGCTTTTGTCAAGAGATTTTTTCATTTTCTAGGTCCGTTCCTTTATAATAAAGTTAACGAAGAGTGTGAAATCTACGGTCTACCGTATTACAAATGCAAAAAGACTGTGCAATCGTACCTTCAAAATAAGTCATACGACGACACTGAATGTTTCTTAACTTAATAGCCAATAGGTACACCTCCACACACACACACACACACACATGCACACAAACACATACACATACACACACACACACATCGATGGCCCCACCGAATAAACGTGCAAGAGTTCTTACACGTTTTTTTTTTTTTTCATCTTTCATTTCTTTTGCCTATCCTGCACCTACTTAATTTTTTTTATGAATTTTAGACTCAAAACACGAGTTTTATAATAGTGTTTTTCTTTATTCTAGGGAAATTTTTTTTTTAAAATTATAGGAATAATAGTTTATGCTTTTATTACATGCTTTTTGAGTCGCCAAGTACACAAGAATAAACATGCTAAAACCTACAGACGTTTGAGAAGATTTGTAATTGTTTTCGAATTTGGGTAATGTCTTCTTACACGTTTATTCGTGTAGAAATGTATGCAAATTTCATTACTAATGTTTTACTGCACAAAATGGAAGTTTGAATATAAATAGATTATTAAAATTAAAGTATTGCATTGTCTTTTACTATAATATCTTTTTTTCTAACAACTGTGTTAAAGATTCAAACATTAATATTCTTTGCATATTAGTTTAAGTTTAAAGCTAGTAATGGTAAATAAACAAATGTTTACGCGATAAATTCTATTGCAATCGTACGTCCTATCTTGTTGTGATTCTATGCGCGCTATTACGTGATTTTGTTTCGCGTAATATCATTCGATTATAATTGTTATTATAGTCAAATTGTTGTTTTGTAGTTAAGTGTAACAATGAGAAGGTATCGGGATGCTTCTAGCCTCTGCAAAAGGATATTAGAATTAGCGAACTGCCAACGAAATAAAGGTAGCTAAGACCGATGTAAAAATACTCCGCTGCTAATTTAAAGCTTATGTGACTGTTCGTCTGTGTATATTATGTGATTTAAATGCAGTTTTTAATGACCTAAATAAAATAAGGTTGCTTCTCAATAGATTACTACAAATCACAAGTTATTGCTGTAATAGCTTTTTTTTTTGGGGTGGGAAATCATCAAATTACTTCCCCCGCTCTGGGCGGAGCGGAGGGGCGTGTCAGATTTTTACTGACTAAAACCCACCCATGTTCCTTCTATTGCCCTTTACGTTCTGGGGCCGCGGTATCTCTTTCGAACAACCCGCAACCCCGGCAGGCGGAGGCTCTGGCAAGCCCCTCTGGTTTGCTGACATCTCTTTGAGGCGCGCGTGAAACACGAACGCGCCGTGGACACGGCCCGTCGTCAATAGCCAGTGCCCGGGGCGTCTCATGCGGTGGCTGGGTTGGTTTGAGGCTCTCTCCCTCAAACGCCCGGCCTCCTCCTTCACCAGCATGACTGCTTCGCAGAAGGAGGTGACCGCTTCCCATTCCCTCTCGCTCCGGACCATGGACTGAACCTGGGCCGGACGCGAGAGATCGCCGCCGCCGATCGCCTCTACGAGGGCACGGCGGTGCTCCGCCCCGCGCTGGGCAGACCGCCACTGTGTGCTCCACCGTGTCCTCCGGGCGATCGTCACAATGGTGACACCCGGGCGTTTCCTCCCGCCCGATTATGTGCAGGAACCTCCCGAAACTTCCGGGTCCGGTGAGGACCTGCATCAGGCGGTAGGACGCCATGACGCCTCTCCAGCCACTCCGCAAAGAGGGGACTTACCGCCACTATTTTGGCGTGCCCTGCACGGGGTTGCGACAGTCGCCGTTTCCATGCCACCATGAGATCGCACCGGAGGTCAGTCCGCTGAGCGGCAATTTGCCGCGGTAGCGGAGTTTCCCCCGGTGTAGTGCTTCCGCGCGCCACTCAAACAGGCGCGCGACAACTATCGCCTCCAGATCCCACGGTGGCAATCCGGCAAGGAGGCTCGCTGCCTCGCCGGAGATCGTGCGGTAGCCCCGGATCAGCCGTATGGCTACCACCTTTTGGGGCGCGTGCAGGTAGTGGGTGGCGCGCCGCCCTAAGGAACGCGCCCATACCGGGGCCCCGTAAAGGGCCATGGACCTCACGACTCCGGCATAGAGCCTACGGCAGGAGGCGTTTGGCACCCTCAGATTGGGCAGGAGCCGCTTGAAAGCAGCCCCCGCCCGCTCGAGTTTGGGAGCCAAACGTCGAAAGTGCTCCACGAAATTCCATCGGCTGTCGAGGACGATTCCTAGGTATTTCATCGTCGACCCGATGCCGATGCGAACCCTTCCTAGCGTCAACTGGGATCCCGACGGTGGCGTGTTTCCGCAGCCATGAAAGACCATGGTAGCACAGAACACGCAGCACCCAGTCGTAACCGATGGACCTGTGGGACACCGCACGACATCTCTCGCAGGTTCCACTCTCCAGAGCGACCGGGGTAGATGACGGCCCTGTCCGTCAGATATGCCCCGACCACACGACGAAGGTAGGTCGGCATCCGGTGGTATCGGAGTGCCTCCCTGGTGCAGCTCCAAGGTATGGTGTTGAACGCGTTGGCGATGTCGAGAGACACCGCCACGACAACCCCACCCCTGGACACTGCAGCCCCCGTCGTGAGGGTTCTCACGCGCATGATGGCGTCCACCATCGAGCGCCCCTTGCGGAAACCAAACTGGTGTTCCGCAAAATCCGGCCCCGTCCCCGCGAGGTGCCCGACGAGGTGGTTTGCAATTACTCTTTCAAAGAACTTGCCCACCTCGTCGAGCAGCACGATGGGCCGAAATGCGGACGGAGAGTCCGCAGGGCGCCCCGGCTTCTGTATGAGGACCAGCTTCCCCGTCTTCCAACGAAGTGGGAACTGGCCTCTCTCCAAGCATGCGCTTAGAAGCCATAGTATTCGGGGCCCGAGAGCCTCTAAGGCCAGGACCCAGGCTTTGCCGTGCAAGCCATCGGATCCCGGGGCGGTATTTTTGGCTTTCAGCCTGCCAACCGCCACCCTTAGGTCTACCCCAGCCACCTCCGGAACGTCGTCGTCGTCGTTGTCCTCGTGGTTGCTGTAATAGCTTGTGTATGTGTTTTTTGTACCAATAAAAACGTAAAAATAAAAATAATATTTTTTTCATTATTTTTTTATTAAGAAGACTAGTACCTTGTGTTCACGTAGACAAATACATAATTATATTTTTAATTCTATATATAGCTGTATTTTATTTCATAATTATACCATGCATTAAAAAAGATGTATTACATAAATGAAAACTGATTTTATAAACACTAATATAAATGCATACGGTCTTTATAATCATATAATAGCCGAACAATGTACTGTAAACAAGCGTGTAAATAGTTATAGCTGGGCTAAAAAATAAACTTAATATACGGAGAATAATAGTGTAACATTACAGTACGTTTTATTCGTTGTGTATTATTACACGAATAAACGTGTAATGATATATTGCTTTGACCTAGTCATGCAAATTTCACAAGAGTAAAAATATAAAATAGTTTTTCATGAATTTCCTGAAACTGGTTGATGTTTGAAAAAAAGTAAATATACAAGTCTATAGTTTTTTTTCTTACCTATAATTCGATAATACATTATCTATACCTATTTACAATAAAATGAGCGTTATTGAAGTTTAAACGTTTTTATTTTTTACTGAAAAGTTGTCATTTTTCTCTTACACGTTTATTCGGTGGGGCCATCGACATATCCACACATATTATCACACAAACACACTACACATACATACTTTCTTACCTTAAAATTATTTTAACGTTTATTAGAAACTAAAATTACAAACACTGTGTAACTTAATACTCTGATATTGTAACAGTAACATCAAAAGCACTATGTAACATTTACATCACTGTACCTTAGGGGACCGGACTGCTTCTCCTTAACACAGGTTTATTAACCTAGCTAGGAGAGCAGTGCTCACCCACACGTTTGTAGAAATAGTACTTATTTTGTAAAACTGTATTTTTTAACGTGTACTACTATGCTTTGTTTGAGTAAATAAATATTATTATTAATTATTATTAATACATATTTAAAACAAATACACACACACTCTCACATATATAAAACAAATAAAACACACACACAATCACACAAACGCACATTCACACACACACACTTGTTGTTTGTGTTTGAACACGGCAAATACCCCGTTTCTATGTTTTTGACAATATTTTTGTGACTTTTAAATTAACTTAAGTATATGTACCTAAGTGAAGATTTCAACTCAAGTTATACCTTGTATGTAGATTGTAGAATAATTCATTTAGCATGTATTGAGCCAAACCAATTTCTCATAGATGCTTACTTATTTACAAGGAAACATTCTTTCATAAATTGTATATGGTTGTTAGATAATAGACTTTTGTAACAGTACCGAATTTTGTATGATTAAGGAACGCTTAATTGGTTTTTTTTAAATATCCGAATACGATTATACACTGTCTCTTGTTATAAAATAAAAATAAATGAAAACTGCCCGGGAAAAGTAAGGAAACAAGTTCTTGCGTTGAAATAATTTCCTTTTGTGATAATCTAAAAAATAATGGATATTTACTTTTTAAATGTTTTTCTTTCATACACTTGGTATGAACTACAAATTTAATACCATGTATTTATATTTTACAATGATTTTATTAACTAGTGCTAAATTCATCTAAAACTAAAATTACAATATTTGCAAAATGTACATATTTCTCTTTAGCATCGTCGGACACACTAGGCTATTTCATTGCGTAAATAAATATTTCTTTTACAAACTCATTCCTACAAAACAGTACCTTTTGATAAGACTGGTTGACAAATTTACAGGACACTTACTATTTGTAACGACTGTCAAAGATCTGTGACAGCCGAGAACAACAAACAGCTTAACATGCTTTCCGAGGCACGTGGAAACTCGATATGTAATGAGTGTTCGCCCATCCACAGGCCAACCTAGGCACCGCGGCTTAACCTAAAACTCGACCCGAGCGACTGCTATTATTTAGCCTCGAGTTCCTCATATCTGATTTACGTAGCACGATCAGCATCATCCATAGATAATTATATAAATTCTTTGATATTTAAAAAATAACATGTGAAACGAGTAATTTAAATTTACATAACGTTAACACAGCGCTCTCGTGCTAGATAGAGCCTCTGGCCAATTATATTAGCTTTACATTTGCTCATTTGATTTCCTGATTTATATATGTAATGTGACTGATTGTAATAATTAATAATGTGTATAATTGTGAGTCCTGGTAACTTGAAATAAAATGATTATTATTATTATTTACACCTAGCACATCCTACAAACAAATATCTTTGCCTTTTTTGCGGATGCGAAATCATCAAATAACTTCCCCTGCTCTGGGCAGAACGGGGAAGAGAGTCAGACTTGTACTGACTAAAACCCACCCATGTTACTTCTATTGCCCTTTATGTTCCGGGCCGTGGTATCTCAATAAATCTTTGCCTTTGACATTATAACTCCAAAAATACTTTATCATGACAACAACACAAAACTAATATAAATTTCATTGCGCACCCCGCTTAACCGCTACCACGTAACTAATATCAAACGTTACATTGTAAATATAATTTCCCAGAGGCATCTAATAAACCGTAACTACTGGCAAATATTAACGTGTTTCATAAAGTTTCGTCTTATCAGGAACAGTTGCTAATGGCGCCAACATAATTGAACTGAGTCAAACGTGTCTCTTATTAAACTTTGGCTTACAACGAAATATTAGAAGGGTGGTTGAAATAGATGGGGTGGTATTTGAATGTAGTTATATTGGAAGATGTCTTATTTCGGTATAATAAAGATCGAATGGTGTGCGAACTACTAGTCTGTGGAATTGATGACACGGTTGGCGCAGTGGCTGAGCGATCGACTGCTGTGCTGCGTGTCGTGTGTTCGATCCCAGCACGGAACAAATATTTGTATGTCCTACAGATAGTTGTTTCGGGTCTGGCTGTTTGTGTATGTGAGTTTAAATGTTTGTAAACGCAGCCACGATACAGGAGAAATTCCTAGTGTGGGGTAATGTTTTTAAAAAAAAAAAACAATTATTACGGCCAACTTCTCTGTTAACTAATAATTATAATCTGGTTTGCTTCTAGTGCATTGATTTCTTCTAAGTATGCCGAGGCCGCATCATCGCTTCACATAAGGTAGTAGTAGGCTAGTATAAAAATATTGCCCTCTAATACCCGTACATGAGTTACAGTATAAAGCAGCTTACCAATTGCGTAAAACACTTTTTCGCCCAACGAACTGTTACAGCAATTTATCAAAGTAAAAGCTTTGAACGGTTATTAAATACCATCGTCATAGAATTATTTTATTAAATTATTACGCTTTTGTTCCTGCAGTATCTTTTCTTTCCTATTATTTCGGATGGGAACTTATCAAATAACTTCTACTGGAGCGTATGAGACTTGTACTGACTAAAACCGTTTTTTTTTTTTATGAATGGCATCTCGCAGTTCAACCAAGGAGGTTGTCGTCTGCTTAACCGGGCGAATCCTGTGGATGCCTTAAAAATTAAGACCTCCAGCCAGGGTAAAAACTTACAAACTAAGCGACTACACGCTAAGGGCACCCCCTGTGGGGTACGAGCCTCGGCTTAGGGCGTCGCTGAGGGACAGCAAGGGACAGGCTGGATCTGAATGATATTATTTATGGACTATTTTAACTTACTGGCTCAGCAACGCGGGCTGGCTCTTGCAAGGGACGGGTGGGGCATTTACCGGGACGTCGCGACGGGCCTCGTCGGCGAGGACGGAATGACGGCGCTTTGCGTCTGAATTTGCGAAGAGTGCTAGTCTCCCTGCTGCTCTCCTGGAGCAGGGTTATAGCATCGTCAGGAGTGACGAGGGTATGACGGGGACGACGAATTTTACTTATTCGCGAGGGATCGTATCGAGCGGCCGATGCGATAAGGGAGTTGCGATGTTTTAACACGGAGTCAAAGAAGCGCTTGGTAAGGCGCTTCATGAATTGAACGACGGTGACTAAAACCGATCCATGTTCCTCCTTTTATCCTTTGTGTTCCGGGGCCGCGGTATCTCTTTCGAACAAACCCGCAACCCAGTAGCCCTGACGGGCCCACTACGAATCTGCTACCCTGGGCTTTATTTCATTTTTAATCGCGAATATGAATGTACCGCATCTTGCTACCTATTTTCTTAAAGTATTTTCCTTGATAATTTTCTTAACGATGACGACGAAATAAAAAATAGGTAACACAAGCGCGGCTGCGCTTGTGTTACCTATTTTTTATTTAAAAGTACTTGTTATAAGGTTCTATTCTGTAACTTTGGGTATACAACAGCATTGAAAGGTCTTAATTAGTGCCAACTGGTTCTCCAAAACTCGTCGTTGTCTGTCCGTTCCAGGACAGTGTTCTGTCTGAGACCGCGATTCGTCTGCAGCTGTAACCGCAGCTAGCCTTCATACAGACAGTACAAATGTCTAATGTTGTCGACTATAATACTGCTTATGGGACTTTCCAAATAAATACTAGACTAAAAAGACATAGTTACTTCTTCTTTTTTAAAGTTCAAGCCCAAAATTGATCGCAATCAATGTATTGTAGAGTATGTATATCTAAAATATAAAAAAATTCTCGTCTCACAATGTTCGTTCCCATACTCCTCCGAAACGGCTCGACCGATTCTTATGAAATTATTTATACATATTCAGTAAGTCTGAGAATCCGCTACTATGTATCTATTTTTCATACCCCTAAGTGATAAGGGGGCCTGAGCAGCGGGTGAAACCGCTGGGCACAGCTAGTATATATTGTAGTAATAAGGTCTTATACTTTTTAGGGCAAGTAAGTATTATGTTGTGTTCAGCAGAGTATTTCAGTACCTACACCTATTACAAATTAGTCTCAAGCAAGCGTCACTCGGGCCTCGGGCACCGTGAGACGACTCCCAGCCATTGTGGATGCGGGTCTGTGGACACACCGTGAGACGACTCCCAGGCATCGTGGATGCGGGTCTGTGGACAGTGAGCAATGGCGACCCTGAAACAGATGTCAGCAAAGTAGAGGAGCCTGTCAGGACCACTACATCCCGGGGTTGCGGGTTGTGGGTTGTTCGAAAGAGATACTGCGACCTCGGAACGTAAAGGGCAATAGAAGGAACATGGGTGGGTTTTATTTCCCACTCCAAAAAAAAAGGGTTTGAATTCCTAACACTTGTAGTTTCTGAGATTTCGTAATGAGTGACTCAGTGATTTTCTCTTCTAAATAAATAAATTGGACAATGTTGGATAATATCAAAACAAACTAAAGTTAGTCGCCATCATAAACACACATCCAAACTTTAGTTTCTAAAATACAAATTTTGTGGAATATTCGGGCTTTATGACAAGCGTCCGCCAACTTAGCTCGTCTGCAACTAACCGCATAACGATGTCACTTGCACTCCGACCAACCGACGTTTGTCGCCGCAAAAATTATGGTAACGTCCAAATATATGCGGCATTAAACGTTGAAAACATCGCTTTATATTTGACAAATTAGCAATACTAAAGTCCCTAAGATATCACAACCATCAGTCTATAATCTTATTTATTTATTTATTAAAACTTTATGCACAAGTAAAAACTGTACAAAGGCAGACTTAATGCCTTAGGCATTTTCTACCAGTCTACCTTAGGGTGATGCAGAGATAAAACACAGTAGGTGCGGTAGCTGAAATAAAGGATATTAGAAAATAAATATTTAAAAAATAATAATATATATACATATATAAATAACTATAAAAACTTATATTTATAAATACTAACATACATACAACAAAATTATATAAAGTTAAGAAACCGTAACAAGACAAATCATTCGTTTACATATCATCACACTTATATCATCCTCCAAAGGTTTAAGCAGAGGTGTGCCTAATGTTACACCCACTTCGCCAGTTATGTTTAAGTCCCATACAATAGGGCGTAATAGCCTATCACCAACAGAGACAAAGGGCAAAAGGGGACAAAAAATTAAAAATTCAGATACCGTGGCTGCTACTGATGATGGTAAAAATCAACAAGCGACCGACCCGAGAATACCACCACTGCCACTAGACCAACAAGGCAGTCAGTCTGTCTTGAGATCCTGTCAAACTATCTATGTCTGTTTGAGCTCTAATCATTCAAGTATCACTTATATTAAACATACACATCGGTGCCTGATAATGTTTACAAGACGTCAATGTCGAATGTCTGAGGCGCCGCTTCCAGGAGTTACAACTTGCAGAATAAAATCGCTACAATCTACATCAATAATCAAAATACAATCATCCTTACAATCCTTACCAATATTTTAAAAGCGAAAGTGAGTTTGTTTGCTCGTTTGTTACATCTTCACGCCTAAATGGCCCAACTGATTTTGATGAATATTGGTACAGAGATAGTTGGGACCCAGGACACGGACATAGGCAATTTTTTTTAAATTGAGAATTGAGGGAGACACAGAGAAGAAAAGGGAAAACTTAGGTTTGCTATTACAATAAATAAGCCACAAGGGCAAAATCTACAGGTAGCAGGTACCTGCAAATCAGGAAAGGGGAACGGTGTTACCCCGAATTTAACGCGAGCGAAGCCTCGGGTAAAAGCTAGTTATCAATAAATATTGAAAACGCGTAAGAAAGATCTGGTCAACACCATTCAACTAAAATTAAAAGAATCCCAACATTTCCACTACACCAACAAGCCAATCAGTCTTCTTGAGATCCTGTCAAACTATCTGTCAGTTTGAGTTCTAATAATTCAAGCATCACTTATCTTAAGTTTTGGACTACGCAGTCATACTCTTGAAGAAGAAATTTACGAAGTACTCTTGTAACACTTCTAGGCCAAGAAGTTATCGAGTCTGTCTCCAAACCGTTTGACTCCTCGTAAATTCGCGCTAGGTCAAGTACTTCTGAAAGACTTTCTATCAAAGGTTATTTCCAAGACGTGGAAAGAAAGTGTATAATTTGAAATAACTTTTTGCTTGTTTGTAAAAAATAAGCTCAAATTATGCGATGTGTCTTATTAATATTAGATGAGTCTCAGAAGTTTACACGATAAAAATATCAATTTAGCTCATCAATTTTGACCTCTATAAGTTATTCAAATTCTGGCTTAAAATATTCACTAGAATTATGAATATGTTTAATAAACTGTCTAACAGTGTTAGTAACGAATACATGTTAGTGTCACGACGTTAGATAAGGTTCGTAGCCAAAATCAATACATTAATTATATTATGCTGCATCGGCGCCTGATAATATTTACAACATGATATATTTTTGAGGCGCCGCTGTCTAGAGTAACCCTACTACTTACAATTTGCAGAATAAAATCGTCACAATCTATCTTTATAAATAAATATTGAAACTTTGTAACAGCATTGTTATATTTATTAAAACTTCATGCACATGTAAAAAAAAACACTGTACAAAGGCGGACTTAATGCCGTGGGCATTTTCTACCAGTCTACCTTAGGGCGATGCAAAGACAAAAACGTAGGTGCCATGTGACAGAAAATATCAGTATTTTTTATATAATAAATTAATAGGTACATACATCCATACATAAACAATATACAAAAGTGAAGAGAGGTAAAACTACAAAATATGAAGAAAATTTGACAACAAATTAATTTTGAGACGAGTCTGTCAACTTCTTATGTAAGTGTTCGCGAGCTTCGCGAGCTTTTAACTTAAATGTGAACTGACTGGTGGCCGTCCTAATATTCAGAGAGAGTGCATTCCAAAAGAAAACCGCCGATTGTTGCATTACACGGGGGTCGGGTTAAGGTGGTTTAAAGTTATTTTAAGGTTTTGATGTTTCCATCAGAACATTATTTTAATAATAAAAAAAAAACATGATAAAGTTGGAATTTTTACCCTCAATAACTAAAAGGAGAGAGAATGCCTTTCGGATTCATTAAGAGTACTTTTACACCCTTTATAGATTTGTATTTGCTTTATATATGCATATGTTGATATAAATATGTGATTAGTACACCACAGACTACCAGCAGTATTGTATCTCCCTCTATCTGTAATCCATCAAAAGGTTGTCTTGAAGACCCGTGGTCGTGGGTTGTTCGAAAGAGATACCGCGGCCCCTGGAACATAAAGGGCAAAAGAAGGAACATGGGTAGGTTTAAGTCAATAAAAGTCTGACACTCCCCTCCGCTCCGCCCAGAGCGGGTGAAGTTATTTGATGATTTCCCATTCGTGAAAAAAGCCTTATCCCACTTTCAATCCTGTCATATCATTCTAGAGCGTGTTGCAAAAACTCTAATCTGTGCGAGCGACATGGCCGCCGTGACGTCACTGGTTCCAGCGTCTGTGACCGCAATATCCTGTCCGATGCAGCTTTGGTATACAAATTAAACTGACGACGCGACGACGTTAGGGAATCCTGTATACTGACGTCGTTTGTGTGTGTGTGTATGGTGGTGTCGCGTGTCGTCGCGGTTTGTAGTTTGATGATGGTGTTTAGATTATTTTAGAATGAATTAAATTTGTTGGTTATTTTTAAGGTACTGTACATCAAATGAAAAAATCGGAACCCTTATAATGGATCACATTGTTGTTCGTCGGTCTGTCTGTCAATATAATTTTTCTGAGGAATGCGTGGAGGTAAAGAGTTGAAATTCTATTCGGGGTCGGCGCAACACGTTTTCTTCTTCTATTCTCCCCTATCAGACGTCACGGCATAATTTACTCCTTTCTCCTTCATTCCTTACACAATCCATTCATCTTTTCTTCGGCCTTCCTCTCGCTCTCCGTCCTTCAACATTCAGATCCATCACTCTTTTAGTCATATGTGCTTCGTCCCTCCTCATTACATGTCCATACCAAGACAAACGACTCCCTTTTTTTAATTTTTCTGTAACAGGCGCAACTTTCAAACTCTCTGTGATATACTCATTCCTTACTTTATCCATTTTTGCTCCCCCCCCCCCCCCCCCCACTGAAACATTATTGGCATTACCACCCACATTGCGTTTGTTGTTAGGTACACTTCTGCGTAACCGTGAAAGACGTAAAGTGATGATTTGTAAAATGCTCAGAAAAAGACAATGTATTTAGTCTACGGATTTTTTTTGTAAAATTATTTTTTATTTATTAAAACTTCATGCACAAGTAACAAAAACATTGTACAAAGGCGGACTTAATGCCTTGGGCAACAATTATTTTTTCACACAAATCTTGCAATAACACTAACATTTTGTAATTAAATTAAAACTATTTGTGATGAAGTTAAGCAACTACTTATTAGTTACTTAATATAAAAACAAACGCAATCAAAAAACTTTGCCAATTAATAATTTATATTGCAACAGTAAAAAGTATTTAAACGTGACATCCAACTTACTTTTTAAAATGAATTCGTAAATATTCTTAATCTTTTTAGATTTACTCAGTTTCCATCTCGCTAGTTATCAAAAGGCAGACTTGAAACATGAAAGGAAACTTTTTCATTCAAACGAGACTACATAAAAGTATCTTCACATTAACGAACGCACGGTAAACGCTTGCATTTGAATTCTGTAAAATGGTGCGAGTATCTCACACAGTGAGAATAGTTGTAACAGTTGACAGTTTGAACCATTCAAGAATCTTTCAACATTCAACGACCATTTGACGGCACGGTTGGCGCATTGGCTGAGCGATTGACTGCTGCGCTGCGTGTCGCGAGTTTCCCGCATGGAAAAAATATTTGTATGGCCTACAGATAGTTGTTTCGGGTCTGGCTGTTTGTGTATGTGAGTTTAAATGTTTGTAAATGCACCCACGATACAGGAGAAATTCCTAGTGTGGGGCAAAGTTTAAAAAAAAAAACATCCATGTGTATGGAACTTAACAGTCTATTTACACAGGAATAATTAATCGGTAACGCAGATGACTCAATTTTGCATTTTCACGCTCAAACACATTGTCGTGTGTATAGGACACATGATAACGTTGAAGTTGCGATAGCATCACGTTAAATTTCCACATAAAATGAAGCGTCTGCGTTACCGCAACCACTTGTGTGAAGCATCTAGCAAGGCACAAAGACCGAGACTGTTTTCAAAGACAAGGCTTCTAATTAAACTTACTCGTAAGAATGTTCTTTATTCTTGATGTCTTTGTTTCTTTTTAAAATCTTTTGTCATAATTTGCATACCACTTCTAAGTGTTATACAAGTTTTTTTGTAGCGTTATATCGCGACCCTATTTCAAGGAAAAAAATACTTGACTTTACTATTCAAGTTTCTTGTTATAAATTTGTGCTCTGTAAGCTTTTTTTAGGTCTTAGGATCTAGAAAAAACGCCATAGAGCGCGGAGGAACATTTTAGTTTTCTTTTTTCTTTTTGTAGATTAAAATAAGTCTATCGTTTGATGTTGTTCTTTTATTTACGGTATACATTGGAAACCACTAAAGGTGAAACCTAACGTATAGAGAGCAAAAAATATATTTATTTGATATAAAAATAGAAAGCACCCACATCATTTCAAATATGGCTGAATATGTTTTATATTTCACAATATTTCACCTACGCTCTTTTCAGTCTGAACTAAGCAAGAATAATAAAATTTCTCAACAGTTTCCTATTTACAATATCTCATGTTTTGTTTAATACAATTTCTAGTATTATTTGTAGTACCATTCTGAATATTTCCTCAAGAAATATTACGTTAAGAACAAGTCATAACCTCAGGAATGCGCGAGTATAACCTAATTTCCCTGGAGCGAATGTGTCGAGGCATCACTTTGCGTTCCTCTGTCTAATTGATCGTATTTCAGGCGACACCCTCGAGGGTTTTGCGTCAGTAACTCTAATTATTATATGTTTTACCTAGAACCCCGTGAACTGAAGGCAAATAACTTTGACAGCTCTGTTTTATGTTAGGATGGTGTTACACTGTGGTCGACGGAATATGTGAGAAATGCTTGCTGACCTTTATTTTGTTTTTTTTTTCAAATTTTATTTCTCTCAGTATATTAACTACTATTATTTAAAAACTACAAATAGACATAAATTATCTAATAATAAAAATATGTACGAGTATAAAAATGGTAAAATAATTACAGGGCGTCAAAAAAATCGTCCGTATTGCTGTCAACATAAAAAGTGTTCAGAAGGCTGGCAGCATTACCGCGTTGATGCTAATTCTTTGGGTAAAACAAAGGCCAGCCCTCTGGTCACGAAAAGATTCGACCAACCGCTTGTCGATTTCTCGAAATACAACGTGGGCCCTCGGCCCTAGTGTTAATATAACTTGGAATGTTTTGTTATTGCTATCGTCTTAATTTAGCTACAGTTCGACTTCTAGCTACAGTTCTATGGTCGTATTCCAACATAGCACATATACGCGGATACACTCTATAAGCTTGGAGACTATTGCTTGAATGTTTTTTTATTGATCGTTTTTGTGTGCTAGCGGACATGCTGCATGTTCTTCCCAGCTAAAATACAAGGACGTGGCGAAGGGTAGGCGTTTTAGAGACTAGACTTTTGTAATTGACGTTCCAAAAGTGCTGATCATCAGTTTAGTTTAAATAAATGACTTTTGTATTTGAACGATATGAAAGAAAAAGGAGAGAACGACAGACACTGGATAATGGCACGAATATTATATGCGAATATATATGGTGTATATGCTGATGATGGCTAATAGTTAAATGACGTTCTTGACACTGTTGTGAAAAAGAGAACTATTTTCAAACTTATCAATAACAGTCGTTTTAAAAATGAAATTCACAAAGACGAGCTACTGGAGCCGTTGAGTATTAACAAATACTATTCCAGTAGACATCATGTTATTTTAGCTATCCATAAATGGCATACTTCTGAGCGCTCTTGAGAGCGCTCAGAAGTGAAGTGAAGTGAATGAACAGTTCTAAAAGCGATTTTCTAGAAACTACCTATACCAGGAAAATCACAAACTGCAGAAAACAGCAGTCAGTTATGTCCCAAAATAAATTTCAACAAGAAAAGTCAAATATAAATTCTTCGCCATTACCTTTTGTTGAGAAGACGACATTTTGTTATTTTGTTACATACTTATTGTGCCTACAATTTTGTGTAGAGCAGTAAATCCATTAAAAGTGGAACAAAATAACATCGTAAAAGTTCCTAAAGAAAGGTAATAAGACAGTTCGCGTCTCGGAACAGCCAAGAAGCATTCCAGAAGTTTTTCGCATCCGTCCTGCCTACATTTTATATTCTTAATGGACTCACCTGCGGCTTTACGTAATATTATAGAAATTACGAGCGCCATCTTCCTTTTATTTTAATGTTATTATCGTATATAAGGCGTGAAAGGATTTCAGTTTATATTCAGGTAGCTTGCAAGTGTTTTAGATGCGGGTGTACTTACGCCAGCTTGGAGAAGTTAGAAGAATAAATGAAATCTTTATACAAAGTTTTATAAAACACTGTTTTAAGCCTCCACGGTTTTTAATTACATTCACACTGACAGTTGCCTTCCGTGATTTTTTGAAGCATATGTGACTAAAAGAGTGATGAATCTGAATGTTGATGGATGGAGAGGGAGAGGAAGGCCAAAGAAATATTAGATTGTGTAATATGAAGGAGAAAGGAGTAAAGATGCGGTGACGTCTGATAGGGTTAGAATGGAAGAAGAAAAGGTGTTGCGCCGACCCCAAATAGAATGGGACATGGGCAGGAAAATTTATGAATTTTATTTTGATTTCAATATTAACACATGTAAGACAGTGTAAATAAAGCTCGAATATTTTAATGGATGTATGTATGGATGTATGGATGTTTGTTACTTTTTCATGTCAAAACGGCTGAACGGATTATTATGAAATTTGGCACAGAGGTAGGTTATAGTCTGGAATAACACATAGGATATTTTTTTATTTCAATATCACACGGGTGAAACCTCGGGTGCCAGCTAGTAATATTATAAATACTATGATGATGTATGGATGTTTTTTACTCTTTCACGCAATACTACTGAATGGATTTTAATGAAACTTTACAATAAACTAGCTTTCATTTCAAAATAACACATAGATTACAATTCATTTATAATATTTATACTTGTAGGAATGATTATAATATTAGTAGGTTTAATGAACAAATAAAATTACAATAATATAGTGGTATAGCAATGTAACAGCTACCGAATACGTGTCGTTACGAAAAAAAAAAAACGAAAGCTAACGACCGTCACAAAATCTTAGTTCTTGTATCAAAATGAAGCCCATCACAACAGGCGACCTAAAATCTCTTACGAAAGCCATAACCAGATATCTTAGGCAACATATCGTTTATTCTTTAGCTAAAACCATCCTGTGGGCTGGCTGTGGGAATTTTCATGAGCACTTAGAAGTAACGAGTTCCGTAAATAAGACTCCAGTTTGGTAATAAGAGTATGTTTGCAAGAGTAACGCGGTTTTAGTGGAGTACCTATTTTATTGTTCGCGGCCGCAGGATTTTTAAAGGGTGTTCTAATTTATGCCAGCCTGGTACTTTTTGGCGAGGAAAATTGTAATTTAATTAGACGTTGAGGCAAAATGCGCGTGTAGAAAGCATAATTAACAACAGCGTGTGGTAATGTAAATATGCAAAAATATAAATGTTTAAGAAATTAATTATTAACTTTTTTGAGAAAAACAGACATAATCATGTATGCTTACATCCTCGCATACCTTTATTTTTTAATTCGCAAACTTGTAAACTAAACGTTGAACAATAGTGAAATAATAATAAAAAAAGATCACTCATAAGCCGCTCCTAAAAATTTTGACAATAATTATGATTCAGAAGGCAGTATTCCTCGATACGGCCCGCATTGTGAAGAGGTTCCTTTCTCTGGAGCCCTAACTACCGCCGAGCTTGGACCCTGCTCCCGATACCGGCGGACCACTATTTTTGATATTTTTAAAGGTTTTTTACGTTTTTTAAAGAAATATTTAAAAATGTAAAAGGGAGAGGGAAAATAAAGTTAATAAAGGAATAATAACTTGACAATTTCATTATACTCACACAAATAGTAGGTAAATCTATGAAACACCAATCTTGAAACCCACCACGTTACAAGACTTCGCGTACGTTGTTGACTGCATGAACTTGCTCCAAAATAGCCCAAAGATAAACTAGAAACTGTACATCTGCCTTATCTATTGTGTGTAACAGGCCGTTTACGAGACAAAGTTCCGAGTTTAGATTAAGCGTAACAGAGTCGTAACGAGGAACAACAGACGCAATTATACAACTAACTCACTCAAGTCTCCTTCGGTATAAAACTGTGGAGTATGAAAGAGACAACGCGTTCATGACGCTGTCAAAATATATTTATTTATTTATTTATCACCAATTTACTGCACCTTTACAGATATGTCCAATCCGATGCTATAAGTCACCAAATAACACAACATACAAATAAAAACACGTTAATCAAACTAAAAAATAATTAATGCCTATCTTAATTAAACATGACAAAGCTTAAGGTATATATATGCCATACGCGCGTCGTTGCAATGAACGACCGTAAAGGATTGCCGAAATATTTTTCTACACATACACACATACATTATTTTCGAGGTTATGAGTTGCGAGACGACTCTCGGCTACCATAGTTAAGTAGCTCATTGTCTGTCCGTCTAGTGACGACAGCCTGTGTCGACGGTGCGTTCGCTTTCCACGCGCGCCTCATAGAGATGTCAGCAAAGAGTTACGTCTTATTAAAAAAGAGAGACCGCACCCCAAAAGCACAATAAGCAAAAGAAGGAACATGGATAGGTTTGAGTCAGTAAAAGTCTGACACTCCCCCTCTGCCCAAAGCAAGGGAAGTTACCTGATAATTTCACATCCGAAAATAAAATGTTAAGTAGAATTTTTTCAAGTAAAAAGGTTTTTTCAAGATCGAAAATAGGGGAAAATAGCCACGTGATTAACAAAGCGAATTCTAACATAAATTTGTTAAGCTGGTTTTATTCATACTCAAAAACACATTTCCTTAAAAACTCCTCAATTAAACAGGATCGTTAAATGAAAGGAACAAAAACAATACTTAATTAAGTTTCGAATTGAAGAAACTTTTCAAGTGGAATTCAATGAGACTTGTTTCTTAAATACAGTTTTAAACGCAGTTTCATTGAAGAGTCCCTTTTCTTGTTGTATGTAAATTATGGTACCTACGATTTTTGAGGGGTGGACGGACATCTCACACACAACGATCGCAAATCTTTTTAAGAAAAACTGATTTTAGACAAATTCGTCTTCTTGATTTATGGATGAACATTGCACACAGAAGTCAAGTTCATAATTTAAACGGCTTGTTTAAAAAAATACTAGCTAAGAGCGAGTTGGACTCGTTAACCGAGGATTAATTTTTCCACAGCTACTAACAAGACAGACATGGGACATATTATGGTTTTAATTTGAACTCGATACTCCCGCAGGGTCCTGATATAAAAGGGTCTTGATAGACAGACGGACAAAAAAAATATCCTATAAGGGTTTCATTTTTTCCTTTATGAGACAAGGAAACCTAAAAAAACATATTTTTCTAATTCATTAATTAGATAACCTAACATATTTTTGCAATCCACGAACCTAACTTAATCTAACAAGTACACCCACCAGTTTTGTGTTTCTTTAATTAAATAATGATATTGTATTTATATAACGTTACTAAATAATAAAGTATTTAATTATTTATATAATGTATTTCTTGCAGAAATAAATACTGATTTGGGCACTGGCATTTTTATAACATTTGAAACGAGGGGGCGCAAAAACAATAATAAACATGATATAAATATCCTGTTTCAAATGATATAAATACTACAAGCTGTTTTACTTTGAGATGCGTCGTCTATTATGACGCCATTATGAACTGCCTACTTTCCAAGCTCTTAAACTCGCTCCTAGATACCAAAACAACTCTCTAAACGCAACATAAAACAGCTTATTTTTATTTTTTCCCCAGAAATATGGCGTCGCATTTTAAGATATTAAACTTGTTTACATAATATATGCGTCCCCTTGTGCCTATTTCCTCCGAGAGAAGGCTATTTGTATTCACAAGGGAAGAACAGTGAATGCATTCGTTGCAACCCGGAGATTCGTGACGAATTTTTCATATGAAATTTCATATACGAAAATATTTATATTATTTTTGTTTTGGACTTGGAAATACGCCGCGTAAATACTTGTATGAATGTTACATTTCTGCTACTCTGTGTTATCTAATATGAATGTGTGTTGAAAGTGGAAAAGGCATGTTCGCTAATATGAAAGACAGAGAATGGCTGGGAATTTGTCTGGAAAAAACATGTTTCTTAGCTGTTCTTCCTAGTTATATCTACTATGTATTAGTTTACTATGCACATATTAGTATTTATAAGGTTTGTGTTTATAAAGGTTTGTGTTTACATGCATAACATCACGCCTGTAATAAGCGATGGGCTAAGCAGAGGTGTACATAAGAGTACACCAACTTTTCGCCAATCATTTTCTAAGTCTCATGTAAAACAAATCCAGATTAGTTGTTACTGTGAAACTCCTGATGGAAAAGCCCAGACACTTTGTCCAATCGGAGAAATGAACCCAGAATCTCATGCTCTACAGTCGCGCTTGCCAGCACTGGACTAACGACGCAGTTATGAAAGTTTATTCACGTCAAAAACGTTAGTTTTAACAGACAGTGGTTGTGTTAACCAAATCGTTTTCAAACTTTTTTGGATAGATTATGAGTCTTAAATTCAGATATTTTTGAATACTATATTACGATAACAAATATGTTTTTATGTTTTATCATATTCATACGAGTTGATGGTCCCTACTGACCCCTCCAGTAAACGATCCCAGGGGATATAGACGCAACAACTATGCTTGGCATGTGGATTGATGAACTTTCAGATTGGTTTCTTCAACTGCTTTAGCCGAGCTTTTTTTCGTGAATTCAAGACTTTGTTGTTTTTTTCGTTGGTACTGGTTTTTATCTTGTTTTTCAACGTTTACGGACCTAACACTTACACTAAATTTCTTTAAGCAGTGATAGACCATTGGTGCAACCGTGATAGACCAAGTGTTAACACCTAACCCAAGGCTCGCCACAATAGTGGCGATAAATACCCTCTTTGAGAAGTGGCTGGAGAGGCGCCAAGACATCCTCACCTACCGCCTAACGCAGATCCTTACCGGACACGGAAGTTTCCGAAGGTTCCTGCTCATAATCGGGCTCAAGGAAAAACCCAGGTATCACCACTGTGACGATCGCCCGGAGAACACGTTGGAGCACACTGTGGCGGTCAGCCCCGCTTGGACGGAGTACCGCTGTGTCCTCGCAGAGGCAATCCGCAAGATGGCGACCTCTCGCATTCGGCCCTCGTTCAGTCCACGGTCCGGGGCGAGAGAGAATGGGTAGCGGTCACCTCCTTCTGCGAAGCAGTCATGCTAGCAATAGTGGTTCCCATATGTTTGATGGAGAGAACCTCAAACCTAACCAACCCCCGTGGAGACGCTCCGGGCGCCGGACGCCGCTAGACGACTACCAGCCACCGTAGACGCGGTTGTGTACGGTGATCAATGGGCAGCTCACCGTCAGTCCATCTGGCAACACTTTAGGTACTAACCACACGATAAAGAGAAGATTCTTTAATAACATTGGTAAGTGGAAACTCAAATCTGGAATAAACAAACAGGTCAGGGTGACCTGAAACAACGATGGTAGCTAGGCCATACAAATATTTGTTCCAATCACTCGGCCACTGCGTCAACAGAACCGTAGACGCGGTCAACATTAATCTTTATCGGATTTAAGATTTACACCCTTCAAACAATATACCTATATACATATACAGTAGGTAAAGAAGAAGAAGCTAATAAGCTTTTGATCATTTTCGTAGTCTTCTTTTAACTTGACAAGAAGAAGGCTTAGAGTAAGCTAACTCAAAACACGGAGCTTAAAAAGTCAGTATAGCAGAATCTTAATAGGAACACACTTCTGTTTTTTTTTTAATAATTTCTTATTTTAAAAAACCGGCCAAGTGCGAGTCGGACTCGTGAGTGAGGTTCTGTAACAACTTGCGACATGAACGGTCATATCTTTTGACTTGAAGGTCGTTTTTTGCACAACAATTTTTTTGTTTCGTTTTTTTTTTATGTTTTAATGTCAACTCGATATCTGTACGCGTTCCCGAATAAAGGTTTTTATCAGACTGACCAACAACAAAGTGAACCTTCGGGTTACTTTTTTTCCTTATCAGGTACGGAACATTAAAAAACTAAAAACAGGATAATAATTATTCACAAATTCTTAAAATAATTACACAGGAAGTTGATATTATAAAATTTCAATGTTTGTAACCATTTCATGAATTTAAATGTAATTCATACATTATTATCCATTTATGATTCTGCTGAAACGACCATTTTAAGCCCCGAGTTTTCGGCTTTAGTACTGTTACACTTTAACGCAAAAACTACTGAATGGATTTAGTTGAAACTTTACAATAATATAGCTTATACATTAGAATAACACATAGGCTACAATTCATAAAGATATATTGTATATTCTATCACCACGCGAATGAAACCGCGGGGCGCAGCTAGTTCATTATATATTTGAGTATATTTGAAGTCGGCGCAGCATATCTTCGTCTCTAATACTTCTCCATTAACACAGACTATCCATCTTTATAACTAACCATAGTTTGCCTAAGTAGGTACTAAAATAACATGGGGGCGTGTATTCGTAATAAAAGAAGCATAGAACACTTTTTACTATATTTTAATTTATCATTTTGCAAATACATTCACATCATTGCAAAGCTGTTCTCTTCTCTATATTTTTTAAATTCTCTATTCAAACAAGTTGAGTATTCGAACGTCATTCCAAACCAGCCAGCACTCTTTAAGGTTTGATTAATGCTATTAAACCTTCACGGTACGTACCAACAGTCTTACATATTTATTTTATATGTGAGTATATCTTTATTTCGATTATACAGCAGTTCAAAGACTTCGCAAAATCCAAGTTCTCTACCAGATGACCCTCACACATTATACAAATGTACAAGAATGCTTAAATAGCATCTGAACTCAGAACTTCCCTATTTTTTCTGTGCACCCCAAACCGCTAATAATGCTTACCACGGTCCATTGCGTCCGCCTTACTGTGAACAGAAGCGTATTCCGAGAGCTTCATGATATCTCGATGCAAGATCGCAGCTGCTTTAACTTGGCTTGTAAATAATTCTTTATACGGTCGATGGGATAGTCTTTGTTTAGAAAATGAGGTGGCTTTAAGGTATTTTGTTAGCATCTTCAGGATGGTGCGCGGTGCATGATAACTATGTTTCTTGCAAACAAAAGATTGCATGCATATTTGTAGTTATTTTATCGAGTGTTTGGTGTCTAATATATTTTTCTGAAGATGGAAAATCATCAAATAACTCCCCATGTTGTATCTCTTTCGAACAACCCGCAACCGGATAACCTAACCTAACCTGGTGTCAGAATTTTTATACCGCCCATGAGCCTCTGAATTGGCTTACCATACTGCGTGCCGTCAAGAATTATCACACTTTCATACTATGTATCTAGTAAAGTTCGAGTATTCATGATATTTTGTGTAGCCTTTTGTTTGACTTCCAGTGTAGCTATTCAGTTATGCGATAGTATATTTTCCATTTAACTGCACTACTACATTACTCTGTGATATATAAAAATAAGCCAGTAAGTAGCTATGTATAAGTATTTCATTTAATCACGTCCGATTCTTGTGTTTTATTCACTCTGTGTCAGTTCAGCATCACATTATTTTCTCGAAATTCTTTCCTCAAACATTCTTCCAACATGTCCGAACGAGCGAAGTGCTCTCTCCCTCATTTTTACGTTCCTCTTTTTCAAATGTACCCAAGCTTTCAACTCTTCATTGCTTATGGTGTCGGAGTTTTATTACCTTATGCGTATGGAGTTTGGCAATAACTAAGGAAATAATAATAAAGTGCTCGGTCTGTTTACCCAATTTTGTTATAAACTGGATCAGATTCGAATCATGAATCTAATCTTATTTTATGAGGGGGATGGAACTGTAGTAATCTTTGCCTTTTGGCCTCATATTTCCATTCAGTTCATTGAGTATTTTCAGGGTTGAATAATAGTATGTATGTTGCTTATTTTAATGAACTATAAAAACAAATGCTAACTGTACGTAAGTATTTCAGTTAAGGTGAAAGCTCCAACCTACCCGCGAAATTCAAATTTTCTTACGTTTTTTGCAATTTTCAGGCCAGTGCTAGGTTGTATGTTCATTAAAATATTATTCGCGGCTGTAAGACGTATGTAGTTATAGAATTATAATCATCAAAATCATCAATACAACGCTCTAAGTTCATAAAGCTGTAGGAAAGACTTTTTCTGTTTTTTTTTTGTTCCTACGCCTTTATGAACTTGGAGGGTTGTATTGGTGATTTTGATGATTATAATTCTATAACTACATACGTCTTACAGCCGCGAATAATATTTTAATGAACATACAACCTAGCACTGGCCTGAAAATTGCAAAAAACGTAAGAAAATTTGAATTTCGCGGGTAGGTTGGAGCTTTCACCTTAATCAAAATCTAAATATTTTTATTTCACATAGGCATATATATATATTTATATATATATACTTAAATCTTTTTTTTTCGGGTGGGAAATCATCAAATGACTTCCCCCGCTCTGGGCGGAGCGGGGGGCATGTCAGACTTTTACTGACTAAAACCCACCCATGTTCCTTCTATTGCCCTTTACGTTCCGGGGCCGCGGTATCTCTTTCGAACAACCCGCAAACCCGGATATACTTAAGTCTGTGGTCCCTTGGAGCTGTTAAAAAAATCAATGATCTAAGTCTACGCGGTAAAAAATATGGCCGTTTATGTCGCAAGTTTGTATGAATCCCTCGGTGAGCGAGTCCGGCTCGCACTTGACCGGTTTTTTACCCGACTAAAACAGAGGAAGGATAATGATGACCTACTCTTCCGTTTCGAAAGCCAAATAAAAATGTAAATGCTCTCCATCATCATACACCCGTAACACAATCCCATACATGATCTCGTTAGCTCCAGAATAAGTTCCCCGTACTAATGAGTTTTAGCCCTTTCAATCAGCGCCCCTCATGTAAAAAAGATCAACCCTTGTAAACGCACTTCGCTGATTAATTACTGACTTGCTTTATCCAGTCGGATGTAGGGTACTGGAGGTACTGACCCTTATTCAACTGGTTGGTTTTATTTCGGAATTGTAATGAAATGTGAGTGGTGGTAAAAAAAATGGGCAGTATCTAATCATGAGCTTGCAGAGTATGAGTAAGTCGGACGATCGAAAATATTACAGCAATATTATAAGATACCTTTTTTTGCTTAACCTACCTTAAACTACCCCCGCTCTGGGCGAAGCGGGGGAAGTTTATTTAGTTTAGACTTGTACTGGCTAAAACCCGCCCATGTTCCATCTACTGCCCTTTATGTTCCGGAGCCGCGGTATCTCTTTCGAACAACCCGCAACCACGGCAGGTGGTGGCCCTGGCACTTATATTTCATAAAATAACCCACCCTTTTTATTATTGATTCGGATCGAGAATCATTAGTATACCTCCGTCAGTTTAACGTGTATGTAAACCAGCAGCTTTTATATACTTGGCAAAACGAGTACCAAACTGTTTTAAAACAAATGAGGCGGTAGTTTTTGTAAAATATTAGAAGTGCGGAGTTGGCGCAAATTCATTAAAAACGGATAAATGTTATTCATCAGTATAAAAATAACAGGACATCACGTTTTAAATCCTCGAAGAGTTGTACAAAGGTGTCCTTAGCTCTGAATGCTAACATTTCTCCAGTTATGATAAAGTCACATATAATAGGGGGTAGCCTATAATTGCAAAAATGCGAGTCTTTCGAAAAATACCAAGGCCCGCAGAACGCAAAGAGCAAAAGAAGGATCATTGATAGGTTTTAGTCAGTAAAAGCCTGACACTCGTCCCGCTCCGCCCAGAATGCGAGGGAAGTTGAGATGATTTCATATCCGAAAAAAAAGCAAAAGTACCTATTGTACATCCTTACTAATATTATAAAAGCGAAAGTGAGTTTGTTTGTTTGTTTGTTTGTGTGTTTGTTTGTTTGTTACCTCTTCACGCTTTAATGGCTACACCGATTTTGATGAATTTTGGTACAGAGATAGTTGGGAACCAGGAGACGGACATAGGCTAATTTTTATTTTAAAAGAGTGGGATGTGAGGGAGAAAGAGGGAAGAAAAGGGAAAACTTAGCGTTGCTATTACAAATCAATAAGGCGCAAGGGGAACTGCGTTACCCCGAATTTAACGCGAGCGAAGCCGCGGGCAAAAGCTAGTAAAGTTATAAATTCCAAACACACCCCTGACATTACTAAACGCTTACCAACAAATATTGATATCCGCAACAAACATTATCAAAAGGATATCAAAGGAAAACAATTCACTCCGACGCCGCTGAGTAAACTTCGGTGCGTTTCCTAATCTCCTACTTATTGGGGTTAAACCGATGAAGTCATCAATTTGAATGAAATCTACTCCGGCCCGCCCCTTCCCTTCGGCTAATCAAAGAGTGCAGAGGTTAATACCAGAAGTACTTCGCTGATTTTTTTCAATTTCTCTTTGACAAACAGGGCTTGGCTTCTTTGATTACTAGCTAGGATTGAGAGTTTTCGATTTTATAGGTTGACTAGCTGTGCCCAGCGGTTTCACCCGCTGAGGTTTAGGGGTATGAAAAATAGATGTTAGCCGATTCTCAGACCTACCCAATATGTACCCAAAATTTCATAAGAATCGGTCGAGCCGTTTCGGAGGAGTACGGTAACTAACATTGTGACACGGAAATTTTATATATTAGAAGAAGATAATGTTGTGTTATTGATGATAATCATAATCATCCATTTATGTCAATCAACATAGGTAGACACATTAAGGATGTTATAAGTAGAGCTAATTCTTGCTATATCTTGTCATACAAAGTAAAATAATACTTTAATAAAAAGCCAAATAAATGTATCAAAATAAAATAAAAACACATTAAAACAAATACAAAATATTAAATGTCAATTAAAATATAATTTGCAATTACAAAACGTCAATTAAAATTTACAGTTATAAAATTGAATGCATGTTTAAATGTTTGGCCACAGTTAAACTTACTAGCTTATTGTGTCACCTTATTATAAGTTCTATACTGTATCTTCTCTTACTACTTGTCTCCTTCGCAATATTATTTTATATGGAAAATTTTGGCCAAACCTGTGATTACCTGCCTGGGTTGCGGGTTGTTCGAACATGGGTGGGTTTTAGTCAGTAAAAGTCTGACACTCCCCCGCTCCGCCTACAATGGGAGAAGTTATTTAATGATTTCACTACCGCAAAAAAAGCTTGTGATTTACAGCACCCTTAAAAGTGTGAGTAGCTGTACGGTCAGTAACCCGCTCGTCTAGTGTTAAGTGAGGACAATGAACTCCCTTTTATAAATAGCCTATAGTGACGTAAGATGAAAGTTTATCCAATAACAAAAACTTCTACATTCAAACTAACCAACTAAGAATTTGACGTTTCAACAAAGTCAAATAGAAAGTTCACACACAACTTCGTCACAGAATTAATACAAAGTTCTATCAACCCACACATATTAAGGGCGTTCACACCCCCTGTCAAACTTAATTCCTCGCGCTCATTGATACACTATATTTATTTCCACACTATAAGCGACGTTGTCTCTCCACTTCGCACTTGTGATTTCCCCCGGGTAGCCTTGTTTAATAATTCAAGTCGTCCCATGTTCGGACCTTACCTTAGTTACAACGATGCCGAATAATTAATTTACAAGTGCCAGAACAACTTCGGGCTTGACCCACTTGGACCGTGACGTGCTGCGGTCCTATTGTTTGTTTAAATTGCTATTTTATTCTGCTAGGTTTCTTAGCAATAAGGTTTTTGCTACTAGACACACTTCAGTTTACAACTAGACACAAGTATAACCCGCGCTTACGACACGATCGAATAGCTATCCGTTTTCCTTTAGTAATATTTTAACAAAGAAACAATACCTACTGCTTAAAATCATCAGCAAAATAACTTCTAGTTGACGATGGCAAAAATATATAGTGTCGTAGACTAGTAAGTGCAATAGTAGTGGTCAGTCTAATCAAGATCTTAAAGACCTCATCCAGATCCATTAAAGTTCTAGTTGAGGTCGGCGAAATCAGTTTCCATCATCATAAGTAACTCAGTTTTCGCAGTTGTCGCAGTACAATTTACCTCAAAACACAACAAACCTGAATAAAAGAAAAATACATTTTCAATAACAATAATATCGGCACTTATGGACCCTCATATTATTATAATAATTCAAATAAATTTAACAAGGTCCCTTTTGCAGCGTGTTTCATACATCAATAACCCAAAGCATTACATACAAATGTAGCAAATATGTCATGAGATAGGGTTACCATCCATAAGAAATGCGTTGGGACAGGTGTGTCGCCGAACGGACCTTTTAGATTGGACTCGGAATAAGAATTGATCGAATTTGTGTCACATCAGTGTGGAGTTGGAATAAAGAATGAAAATATTGTTACCTGAGTTACAAGGTTGTAAGATTTGAAATAATTATTATGTGTTATTCGATATGCGCACCTGTCGCAAAAGTATAGCTACAGTAGTGGAGACTAAAAACTATTTAAAAAAAACCTAAAAATCACATTTTGCTGAACTTGTCATAGATTGAAGAAGAAAAGGAAAGATGATACCTATATTCCATTTTCAGAACAGATGGGATTTATAGGCTTGGGTCATTTAATAAAATAAGTTTTTCACTACACTACATTCTATCACTGTATGAGGAATGAACTATTCAGATAAAACCTGACAAAATTAATGTACATAAAATTAATCATTAATTTTATTTTAAAAGTCTCTGGCAGTTTAAGAACTTTGATTTCGAGACCATTAAACTGCACTTTTATTTGCATCCTACAAAAATCCGAATTCATGGCCATACTCCAAGTACATGGTGCTACACGCGTCATTCCCAAACAAGACCTCAGGTGCAATATTGCACGTTCGTATCGTGCGTTCCTTGGCGACAAAGAAATAGGCGCCATCTTTAAATTTAGACCCGCTCCAAACTGTCACCTTTATTGCAACGTCTACGAATATGAATTTTATTTAAAGTATAGTAGAGATTTTTTTTCGTTTTCCCGGTTATTTATAGCTTCCATTGCGTGTATCGGTATCGTTTATGTCCCCTAGGTTGTGCATAAATCTTTTAAAACACATACCAGTTACGGGGAAAACACTCCGTTTTTGCAAACCATTTTAACTATTTTCCTGAAACAAATTATAATATATCTTTCTGCAAACTAGAACAAAAAAATCAAAATGTCTATTTGTTACCGAAAATTGACCCTATCTGAACCTGAAATTTCCTTCGTCTTACAAGTTCATGTAAAGTTCATTCACCCCACAAACAAGTCTATTTCACCCTTGGGACGTCACTTTACCGATGTGTTTTAAATAATAGCAATATTATACACCGTTGCCTTGCAGTAATTAAGTTAGTTAAACTAAGTTTCATAAGTTGAGAATTCATCAATAGTGGCTATTGGTATCGTTCGTAAGTCAGGATTACGTGTTGCTAGTAAAACTTGAACTTTCAAAATTTCCACAAAGTTCAACAATCCGTGCATCAATAAAAATCATTCGGGACTCCGGTCGCTCACAGACCATTGATTTTCACGATAAATGTCGTACTACGAATAGTTTTTGCACCAACAGATGTTGTTCTAATCCACACGATTTGGATTATTCTTTTGTTTCGGAGTTTGTTCAATTATTCGTGAAATTAAAAGAATCTAGCGGAAAAGAAATATTTTATTTATTTTGTGCATCAGACCCGAAAACTGCTTTTATCAAATACTAACCCTTTTTTGTGGATGGGAAATCATCAAATAACTTCCCCCGCTCTGGGTGGAGCGGGGGGGTGTGTCAGACTTTTACTGACTAAAACCCACCCATGTTCCTTCTATTGCCCTTTACGTTCCGGGGCCGCGGTATCTCTTTCGAACAACCCGCAACCCCGGCAGGCGGAGGCCCTGGCAAGCCCCTCTGCTTTGCTGACTCTCTTTGAGACGCGCGTGAAACACGAACGCGCCGTCGACACGGCCTGTCGCCGCCGCCGATCGCCTCTACGAGGGCACGGCGGTGCTCCGCCTATGCTGGCAGACCGCGACTGTGTGCTCCACCGTGTCCTCCGGGCGATCGTCACAATGGTGACACCCGGGCGTTTTCTCCCGCCCGATTATGTGCAGGAACCTCCCGAAACTTCCGTGTCCGGTGAGGACCTGCGTCAGGCGGTAGGTGAGGACGCTATCACGCCTCCCCAGCCACCCCTCAAAGAGGGAACTTACCGCCACTATTGTGGCGTGCCCTGTCGGCACGGCCTGTTGTCAATAGAGGGACGGACGGTGAGCTACCCATTACTAACCGTCCACAAGCCCGCATCTACGGTGGCCGGATGTCGCATGGTGGCGCCCGACGCCTGGGGCGTCTCCCGCGACTGCTGGGTTGGTTTGAGGTTCTCTCCCTCAAACGCCAGGCCAGGCCACCTCCTTCGCTAGCATAACTGCTTCGCAGAAGGAGGTGACCGCTTCCCATTCCCTCTCGCTCCGGACCATGGACAAAAATACTATCCCTTGGACTCGCTACTATATCGATTAGCATTGTCACTTACGCATAACTGACAAATACTGAGCAGCCTCGATCTTTTGCCAAAATTCTTTTGTCAAACAGTTTAAGCTCTTACTAAGAAGTATTTCCTTGTTTTGAATGAAAATCAGTATCAACCTCATCGGCCAGTTCAAAGACCCATAATAGGGCCATTAATCGGATCGTACAAAAAACATGCCGTAAATAAGCAGACCACAGCTATATGTCTTGCTCCCCCTAGTAAATTTCATTGCGAGCGATACCCCGTATTTAGTGCTAACCCATCGGCCTTACGACGCCCATTATGGGATTGATGAACCCATAATAGTAGGGATTTATCTGTCTCATTGTATCCGGATGGAGAGAGGGTACGTCGGTAACGATGTATGTCACTGGAGAGATATACATATTGGTAAATCAGAATATTTTGCCTCAGTTTAGCGAGATACGAATTATATTTTCACTATTTACTTATAGTTTAGGCAATATTTAATTAAATTTGATTTTAACCCTAGCAAAATTAAGTATTGAATGGTTAAGGTTTTTCGGCAAGTTTATAAAAATGTACTCATAAAAACTCACTAAAAACGAGGAAACCTCCATGACAAAAAAGGAGAAAATTTGAAAACCCTTTAAATCCGGGTCCCCAATAAAAACAGGCAACAATGTATAGAGAAACTCAATTCCTTATATTTGATTTTATACAGGGATCAGTTGGTAGCCATTGAATAAATTTCCTGTATGTCATGGCCGTGGGCCCGCTCTATAAATCTCGCAAATTATATTCATGGACTGACAAACCGAATTCTGATGCTATCGGGTCATACAATGTTACTTTACCTTCGACCTTGGATACTAGATCCACGAAGATAACTACCTTGATCTGATAAGCTAAATATTCACTGTCTCTTGAAAAAATATTCACTTCCCTTACAACAAAGGAAAGCCTTGTGCTAGCATCTGAGGTCATAACTTAGACAAGTCGGAAAATCTTTAGTCATATATTTTGATGTTCTCTTTGTTCTGCAAAGGTTTTAATTTTACTGTTGTTATATAAACCTCAATAGTTTATAATATGTGATTTAACACAATGAAATAATATTGTGAAACTTTTTTTTTTGTTTTGAGGGTTTTTTTCTTGCCCCACACTAGGAATTTCTCCTGTATCGTGGGTGCATTTATAGATATTTAAACTCACATACACAAACAACCAGACCCGAAACAACTATCTAATAGGCTATACAAATATTTGTTCCGTACGGGGATCGAACTCGCAACACGCAGCGCAGCAGTCGATCGCTCAGCCACTGCGCTCACCGTGTCATCAAAATAGGTTATATAGGTTTTTTATCTAACCCCATAGTGCCTTTTAAAATTACATAGCATTATCACAAATTTTAACAATAATTTACTTATAATAAATAACATAACTTACGTCAAACAGATAGGTACGCAGACAGTCTTGTCTGTATATATATTATAGTTATAGATTATATTATTAGTGAAACTTTTTTTATAGCATTTTTTCTAAGAAGAGAATGAACAGTTTTATGAGGATATTTTTTCGGGAAATTGCCCCAAGGAGGCTATCTACTCTTTTTAATCCAATCGTTTATAACACATCACACTCCTTTTTTGCGGATGGGAAATCATCAAATAACTTCCCCTGCTCTGGGCGGAGAGGGGGGGAGTGTCAGACTTGTACTGACTAAAACCCACCCATGTTCCCTTTACATTCCGGAGCCGCGGTATCTCTTTCAACATTACACCCCTCATCATAATTATATACCAGTTTTGTATACCGACTTAACTAATAATATGCGTTTTTTGCATGATTTCCTTGGTTCTAACCTAAAATATTATGATTTAAATAAAAATCGATTTAATAAAATATAAAACTAGACTTTTCTCTTTAAATCAGAAGCTGATTGCATGTTTTTGATCCACAATAAAGTCTGCCAAAACGGAATTAATATCATGGACTCTTTTAAATTTTATAGAACCGAAACCGCAGTTAATCAGATTACTGAATTAAAACCATTTGTGATAAACGATTCTAGTGAATTATTTAGTGGTCGCTAAATTAACGGATTGGGTGTCTGTTGACAATTTGTTGCTGTTTTGTTTGCTTTGATACAATAGTTTATACCTGAATCTGGATATTTAGTAAATTGACACATTGTTAAACACTTCTCAAGCAAAAAAAAACTCCTTACATTGTGAACATACTATAGATATATATAACAATAATACATAACATATTTTGTTATTAATTATTTATTTTTCAGACTTATCAGTTTACATATTTAAATATTTCTTAATAATATAAAAAAAACATTTAAAAATCGGTTTCCGCCGGTATCAAAAAGCTTTTTTTTGGGGTGGGAATCTTCAAATAACTACCCCCCCCGCTCTGGGCGGAGCGGGGCGGCGTGTCAGACTTTTACTGACTAAAACCCACCCATGTTCCTTCTATTGCCCTTTAGGTTCCGGGGCCGCGGTATCTCTTTCGAACAACCCGCAACCCCGGTATCAATAAGCTTACGGAAGCAAACTTACGGATCTACTGTATTTTCGATGCAAAGTGATCGCGTCCTGAAACAATACAAAATTTGAATGAAAGCAAAAAAATAATCTGAAACTACGCTCGTTCCCGAACGGATATATATACTCAGTGAAAATTGGTGCTGGAACTTTACAAAACTAACTCAAAAACATAATACAGCAATAACAAAAATGCTAGCTCGTACCTGTCTATTCAAACTGATCCACTACAAACGAGATGCACTGGATCCATACAAGGGGTCCTATTATCAAAATAGCTAGTACGCTAGAACGTCCAGTTGCCATGTGACACCAGTGTGAGTTCGCCCTCCATTGTATAAGGATTTCTAAGCTCCCTTTGAAAGTGTTTAGAATAGGTGCCTAGCAACAGTTGATGGATTCCAGCTTTGAATGGGATGGGTTGTGCGTTTGCTTCTCTTTTGATTGACAATCAAGTACCATGCAGTGCGAGATGAAAATGCAAAAAGCGCCAACACTTTAATTTTAATATCCTTACTTCCTTACTAATATTATTAAAGCGAAAGTGAGTTTGTTTATTTGTTTGTTACGTCTTCACGCCTAAATGGCTAAACCGATTTTGATGAATTTTGGTACAGAGATAGTTGGGACCCTGGAGACTGACATAGGCTATTTTTAAAAGATTGAGAAATGAGGGAGAAAGAGGGAAGAAAAGGGAAAATTTAGCATTGCTATTACAATAAATAAGGCGCAAGGGTAAAAACTACAGGTACAGGAATCAGGAAAGGGGAACTGTGCTACCCCAAATTTAACGCGATTGAAGCCGCGGGCAAAAGCTAGCATGAACTAAATGCAAATAAGATTTCGTTATGCTAACAACTTTGTATACGGAATAAATTCAATTCATAGCATTTAATTCCCCGCATAAACAATTGACTGTAAGTTATCAACCTCAAACTTCATTAGTTACCTTCACCTATTCGAAAATTACAATTGTTTTCTAGAACAAAAAGTACTCAAAGAAACTTTCATCGCGTCTCTACTCCAATAGTTCGCCTGTGACGTCAAAAATCAAACATGAGAAAAGTCAAACATTGGCCACAAACGTTGGTAAACAAGGTGTTCTGAAAGTCATGGGACGTGACGAGAACTTCTTATCGGGAGGTACTCGTTAGTAGTGTGACGGATACGGGTAGGTTCCCCGTCATATAGTAGGTAGATACCTACTGATGTACGCACAAGTTGTTTTTCCTTGAAGACGACTCAACTTCCTAACTTATAACGATAATTGCAATGTGGCCGAAATCTAAATTTTGGCCACATCGAGTGCTTTTGATAGCTTTCTAGGATGGGCCTGTCAAGGCCTTTGCCTGCTGAGGCTGTGGGTTAGTTCAAAAGAGATGGAGGTCCCGGAACACAAAGGGCAAAAGTAGGAACATGGATGGGTTTTAGTCAGTACAAGCCTGACACTACCTTCCTCTACGCCTGGGCGTAGAGGAAGGTAGTAGGTCATTTGATGTGTTCCCATCAAAAATACAAAAGTGAATATGCCAATTTTAAGAATAAAAGTAATTAAAAATACCTTTCAGCTTGCCTAACACCGAAATTACAAAAATAGTTAAAATAAAATTTGCCTTCGTATGTCATGAAAATTTCTAAACTATTGTATTTCGTATGAAATTTCGAGATATTCGAATATTGAAAAATACAAAAAAAAATAGCCTCTTAATGTTGCCATCGAAATAGTACCTTTTTAAAATTCGATAACAAAAAACGTACCTCTTGTTTGGTGTGGTTAAATATAAAAAAACCGGACTACTTGTATAGTAAATTAAGTTGGTTGAGTAGTAGACGCGAATGTGGGAGAAGACAATGCTCACAACAACTCTCGACTCAGTCGCACAACACAGCAGCTTTCAGAGGCAGCTTTCGCTATGCGGCCTCGAAAATATGGAATAACCTGCCACCTCCAATAAGAACGATTAGCTCAATAGACACATTTAGAAGACGCTTACGACAGTTTCTAATTGAATCGCAACGTGGGTTAGATATGGTCGCACTCAACGTCTCAATTATTTAATTTCTGCCTACCCGTCTTACTAACTTTTTCACTCGATATAAGTACTATTAGTTGACGCTAATGACGTACAAAAGATTAAAAGCCTGATGTCATGCTCACGCTCGGCTCGCTTGAGTCTATTGTCACTTGTGTCGACAGCCGAAGGGTGCGCCCATCCCATCTTTTATGTAGTAACGCACTTACTTATTTATTTGTTTGGTCTTGCAGTTTTCTCATTTTTATTTCCTTTATTATTTCCTTTAAATTATCTGCCGAACACTTTTTGTATTTATTTTTTTATGTAATTAGTTTATCTTTTATGATTTTACACAAATTTATGCTATATACATGTATACCTTTTTATACACATAAACACAAATAAATATAAAACTGTTTTACGTCCGTTGCATCAGGTCTAAGGTCCAGTTGAAAACCAGCGTCGGGCACTAGCTGCTCGGCAGTTTGCTGAACTGGGCCTATTTGGCGCAGCCGTGAGACACACAAATACGTATTTGTTATTATCGTTTAGTTTTAAGTCTTTATCTCATTTTGTGTGCACTTGTGGCATGGGCCAAATAAATGTTTTTTCTTTCTTTCTTTCTTACCTTTCCGATGACAGGATCATTTCAATACGTTGACACAAAACTCGATTTACCCCTGATCAAAAGCGGAGACATAAACAACGAGTGAAGTATCTCTCATAAAAGTATCAGTTACTTCAGTAACTACATTTTGGTCGGAAAATAAAATTATAGAGTACCTTTTCAACGAAGGAAAGCGTAACACACTCAGATCGCGATCCGCATACTAAATGTAAAGGAAGCACCCACGTGAAAGGCACCCGTATCGATTTCTTGAAATTTCTACCCTAAACACACTTGCTTGGATAAAATATAAATAGGATACTCAGTATTTCTACAGTAAAAGTTCTTCGTAAAATAATTTTCGTTTGCGTCAGGCTGGTTTAAGATAAATAAACAATTTTTAAATTGAAAATACTCTCTCATACATGATCACTACTTGACCGATAGATGTCAGTAAATATTCAATCAATCAATCAAATCAAAATCATTTATTTCAAGTAGGCCAGTTACAGGCAATTTTGAATCGTAGAAACATTGACAACAATAAAATGAAGCTACAGTCCCAGTCACAAGGCATAATAACTGTGAAAGTACTGTAGTTGCCCATTCCAAAGTAGATCTCTATGGAGAAAAATGGGCAAGTCCATGGACTCTCTTTTAAATCAGAATATTGTTAGAAAGCGTTACATCATTCGTGTAAATATAGTAATCTATGTGACAACGATGTAGCAAGACGTGCACATTAAAAGTGACCATAGTAAAAAAAAAACAAATAAACCGTGGCAACTGAGACACTATCAAATCAAAGTTACTAGTTTGAAATTGAGAACACTTTTGTCACGTACAAAAAATACCAAGATTAATATCGTTTCGGGCCTGTTGGTCTAGTGGTTAGTGGCCCTGACTGCTGAGCCGGAGGTCGTGGGTTCGATTCCCACCCAGGACAAACTTTGTGTGATGAGCATGATTGTTTGTTCTGTGTCTGGGTGTGATTTATCTATAATATGTATGTATTTATAAAATTATATAAGTATGTATATCAGTTGACTGGTTACCATAACACAAGCTCTGCTTAGCTTGGGATCAGATAGCCGTGTGTGAGTTGTCCCAAGATATTTATTATTATTTATTATCTTTATATACGCCCCACATAAGGAATCGGTTCCACAGCTGTAAGATCTTATCCACACTGACCTGAAAGCAGTTGATCAGCTGCGGGTTTTCCCACGGTGCAAGAGTCATTCCGGGAAAATGGGTTAGTAGATATTATCCTTATGAGCTAACAAACATATCGGGTTTACGATAAGAGCCCTTACTTCCTACAGTAAAAGGAGAAAAATAAAAATGGATATTTAGCTCAATCTGTGTTTTTTTTGCGGATGGGAAATCATCAAATAACTTCCCCCGCTCTGGGTGAGAGGGCGGGGGGGAGTGTCCGACTTGTACTGACTAAAACCCACCCATGTTCCTTTTATTGCCCTTTATGTTCCGGGGCCGCGGTATTTCTTTCGAACAACCCGCAACCCCGGCAGATCAATCTGTGATTTAAGTTACCTCCAAAAAGTAACCAAAAAAAGCACTAAGCGTTTTATAAAAAAATAGAAAATTGCGTCCACTTAAAAATATCCCTAAACGTATAACTTGTAAGTAAATATTTCTCATGCTAAAGTGAAGAGTTCAAAATGTTTTGAAGCAAAAACAACATTTAGATGCATGAGCCCATCAGGCAACTCCCGACGAATACATAACACATTTTCAGTCGTTCTAAATAACGTAAGCCTCTATACAGGAGGTCCGACACAAACTTCCATTACACACAAACAAAAAACTGTCGCTGTAGCAACATTCACGAACTATGAGGGAAAAAATAAAGGAGTAAAGTGAAGTCCCATGTCCACGGAACGTGCTGTACCTGAATACAAACGACAAATAACAAAATTGCTGCGGTCGGAACACTTGGGCCTTAGAAGGGGTCAACCCTTTGAAAAGCTTGAAATATATCCGACAATATCTAGCGACTTAATTTGATGGTTGCGGAAACTTACAGTAAAAAGCGCAACATTCATTCTTAAGAACGATGTCTCTTGGAATACAAATTAAATTAGCTCGACAAAGGCTTGGTTGATCAAAGCAATTCGTATAACTATCTACACAAATGTCCTTTTTTTGGTATTGTTCGTCGTGTTGTTGAGCTCCTTATGAGTTGAGCTACACGATAACTGACAAATGCTTGCACTGACTGGACAGGTCCACTCAATCTGTGTGGTGCTTTCTTAAAACGACCATTTCAGACACTAATCTGCATAGTCCTCATGTAAGTTGACCAAGAATTTTTGTCTGGACCTTAAAAGAGACTATGACCTCTAAGTTTGTTTCTTCTCAGAGTAGTCGGGTACGAAACACCGGCATCATCTAGTTTTTAAAAAGACGTGTAAAAGTGTTTGTGAAAACCTACTTGCAAAATAAAGATCACTTATCATAAAAAGATGTGATTCCCGATCACCGTAGCCAGAATTTATCTCAACGATTCTTATAATTATTTAACGTTTTCCTATAATTGCGCAGTCACAGATACACAACAACAAAAGGAAAATAAGCGACGAAAAATTACAAAGCAAAAACGTTTTAAGAGTTAAGCCTCGCTCCTGATTGAGTGGGATAAGGTTGAAGGAAAAAGAGCAAAGGTAAATCCCTCCTGACCAAACAGCACTTAAGTATGTCCACTTAACGTTGAGAGTACGAATGAAAGAGGCCTGGACCCAATACGACCGGCCAAAGTAAATAGATGAAATTTCTTTTCACTTGACTAAAGCTAAGTGAATGCGGACTGTGTTAATAAAATAATAGTGCCGTCTTATCGGGCATTTCGTCTAATGCCCGCCTATATCTGCAAAGGATTGTGCGTGCCCAAAGAAACAAAGTTCTACGAACGTCTTTTCTAAATGGGACCAGACTTTACTTATCCCGAACTTTGGACTTTCAAACTGTGAATTAAATTCAATTGTTTAAGTTGGTCTTTTTACTTAATTTGTACCTCGGGTAGAGCAAAACAGTCAGCGATCCGTCGAGCTCTAGATGCCAATTTTGCAAAACGAAAATTAGCTCCGTTGACTCTAAAACGTTAAGACGCGGAATAAAAAGGTTGTTATCGGGAAATTACAGCAGAACGTTCCCAAAATACTGCACCCAATTATAGACTTTTCGTTCTCAACCGTAAGACCCGTAATCGCGTAATCAAATTAATTAACAGTAACATGAACCTTACAACATTCTGTGGTTTCCTTTTCCTTTAATTACACTTTGATTAGAATCATGAATCTTATACGTTTGACCTCCGAATAAATAAGTACCTGCGTAAGGATGGTGTCCTTTTTTTCTTAATTAAGGTTCGTAACTGTATTTACGTTCTGGAGGAGCTCGTGGCTAAATAAATAGTAGCCGCTCGGGTCGATCTTTAGGTTAAGCCGCGCTTGCCTAGGTTGGTCTGTGGATGGGTGACCACCCGTTACATACCGAGTTTCCTCCGTGCCTCGGAAAGCACGTTAAGCCGTTGGTCCCGGCTGTCATTTGTAGATCTTTGACAGTCGTTACAGGTAGTCAGTGTTCCGAAAGTCTGACAATCAGTCTTACCAAGGGGTATCGTATTACCCAGTAGTAACTGGGTTGTGGAGGTCAGATAGGCAGTCGCTCCATGTAAAATAATGATATTCAGCTGCATCCGGTTAGACTGGAAGCCGACCCCAACATAGTTGGGAAAAGGCTAGGCAGATGATGAACTGTATTTACGTAAACTAAGCGGTATTCTAAAGGTACAAGGAATTAACTTAGATCGGCAGGTAATATGTGCTTTCACCTAAATTTGTTCCGTGGAAACGATATTTTATTCCAGTGTATATAAACCTGAAACGTTCGCATATATATCTCATTTTAAAAACCGTTAGAATTTTTATTTTGGAGCGTGTTCGCGTAAATCGTATGTTTAAGAATTTTAGATAAATACCGTTCTACTATAAATATATTTTCTTCGGCATAGTATTAAACTTTGAAGTTTAAATTCTGAAAATCTGAATATTCTATCTATGGTGCCACTATTTACATACTTATACGTAAAGAAAGGTTGGACCCAAACATCATTAACGATTATATTTTACCATTATTTTCGTTTATTTATTTACACATATTTTTTTATACTTTGTTTTATAAATTTTTACATATTTCTTATTAAACTAAAAAAATACAAATATAGTACCTACCGGTATCGGGAATAGGGTCCAAGTTACCGGTAGTCAGAGATCAAGAGAGAGGAACCTCCTAACGATACGCGCCGTGTCAAGGAGTACCGCTTTCTGTATCAAACCCTTGATCCATCCGTCTAACTTCGCGCCTCCTAAGGTGTTGGTCGAGGCTTTTGGCAATAAAACCATTGGCTGTAACAATTATCGGCACAATTATCGCTAAATCCACATTCCACATGTTGACAACTGGCCAGCCAAGTCAATATACTTGATTTGTGTACCATTACAATTGTTGCTGTATGTGAAAATTTCGATTGAAGACTCGTTGTTTATAATTCGACAATTAAATAAAACAGTAGCTAGATAGTTACTCCTTTACAAGACACAAAATGTACATCGTTTACAACCATACAATTTTGAAACATAATGTAGTTAGCATTATGTTTCAAAATTGTACAATACAACTTAATGATTTAGTCTCACTCTAACCTCCCCTTAGTAACAACAACAACTCTGAATCTGAGCCAAAATCGAGACTGCAACAGTCGATGGGCCGTCACGTCCCGAATCTTAACTTGTGAGAGTTAGGGCGTTTATTTAACAAGCCTTTATTTACAGTAAACGTGGCAAAAGCTCGGCTTGCAGGTACGCCAAGGAAATCTTTAGGGACCAACAGACAAACGAGAGATTTTTAAAATTGGAACAGACTGGCAACAGAGTTTGTATTGGAGTTAAAATACACAATGCACCTTCAAGTGAAAAATATGGTGATTGATAGAAATAGGCCGTAAGGTAATTTAAGCTCTATGCTAAAGTTTTCGTATTGATGTTTATCTGTAATTTTCCATAAAGTTTTTGCATATACAGTGAGCTTTAGAGTTCTTTGTTAGTCTGCAGTTAGATTTTGTGTGACTTTTTTTTTTTTAATTATACTAACACACAAACCGGATTTTTGTAAATAAGAGTTTGTACATCACCAGGCACTTAAATTATAGTTTTAAAAAAACCTACACAAGCTTTCTCGTATTCTTCTCAGAAAACCTTTCATTTGTATATTTTTGCATGAGAGTATGCATAAAAAAACTAGTCCACACTCATATTGGATTTAGAATGACGTCAATCAGCTAACCATGCAGTACTAACTAAACATGTGCAAATTTCAACTCAGTTAGAAACTGGTCAAAACTCCTAAGAATGTTTTACATAACTATGTAAAAAACAAACTTTGAAAAAAAAAATTATATCTTCTAATATATAAAATTCTCGTGTCACAGTGTTAGTTACCATACTCCTCCGAAACGGCTGGACCGATTTAAACGAAATTTTGTGTGCATATCGGCCATCTTAGAATCGGCCAAAACCTATTTTTCATACCCTTTTTTACAAAAGAATCTGAGCAGCAGGTGAAGCCGCTGGGCACAGCTAGTAATATACAAAATTCTCGTGTCACAATGTTCGTTCCCATACTCCTCCGAAAAGGCCCGACCGATGCTTATGAATTTTTTTATGCATATTCAGTACGTCTGAGAATCGGCTAACATTAATTTTTCATACAACTAAGTGAGAACGGGACTTGAGCAGCGGGTGAAACCGCTGGGCACAGCTAGTTTATTTATAAAACACTTCTTACAATTTTGTTACAATATTTTGCCACACACGCAAACTTCTCAGTGTTTATCTATGTGTTAGCCATTCCTTTGGACTTAATTCATATTTAATAAGTTAGAGCATGCTTAGTGTATAGTATCGTTTAGGTTTGTACTTATAACTTTTTGTCGACACGGTGGGCGCAGTGGTTGAGCGATCGACTGCTGCGCTGCGTGTCGCGGGTTCGATCCCCGCACGAAACAAATATTTGTATGGCCTGCAGATAGTTGTTTCGGGTCTGGCTGTTTACGTATAAATGTTTGTAAACGCACCCACAATACAAGAAAAATTTCTAGATAGGCGCAAGTAACTTAAAAAAAAAACTTTTCTGACGACTTGTCCTGTATAACGTCTGCAGGTCGTCTGTTAGTTTGTTAAGAAAATAAGGTACTCGATATTTAACAATCCTTCTTGTGAACATTATTGTATTTTGGTAGAGTATAGTATATTTATTTTTAAGTGCTATCGTTCTCAAGAAGTCTTGTATCTGGTATTTTACCGTAGCAACTTATAAGACTGTGTTAAAAATATCAAGACTCAATTTAAGCTTTATCAACAGCCAGATTTGACACTGCCAAATTAGAATGCGATATCGCAGCGTTTTCTTAAGAATAGTTTAATCTAAGATCCCGATATAAAACGACCTTCACCGAGATTTTTATTTGATGAAACATATTTTATATTCAATTTAATATATCAATAACTTATATTGCATATGGGTTGCCTAATAAATTTCAGTCCAGAAAATGATTAATTAATAATTTTTAAAAAATATATAAATATTTCACCGGTTTGACGATTAAACAAATTCGATACCAATTGAAACTATGAAGCCCATAGAAAATGCTTCGTTTAGAAAATGTTTTACTAGTATATTGGGATCCTATTCCAGTAGATTAAAATTTTATTTGGCACAAATAGCACAGGTTAACTAAATCATCATTTAGTTTACATAATTTTGTGTTCATCTACGTAATTTGTGATGCAAACTAAAATATACCAAATCATTTAGTTTATACAGCGAATTATACAAACATGTTGTGTACGAACGACCAAAGCTTGGTCATTACATTTAATTATACAAGTAATTACATTTGCGTAATGTTGTTACTTAATTAAGAACATTACGGTACCTAATAATAACAATTAGTGGGTAATCATTGCAGATCCTGGGTTGTTTTTGGATGAAGGAATTTGGAATCCAGCTTTATAACGCTTAAAAAGATTGAAGTACGCTTGCTCTACCTTAAACTAGCCTTCTTGTGGCTCAAAAAAGGAGTATCGAGAATTCTTTAACTATTAAAAAAAACATTCAAGTGCGAGTCGGACCTGCACGTGCACACCCGTGGTTCCGTACAAATTTTAATAATATTGTAGTAACGAAAAGATAAGTGAAGGACAAACTTAACTTTGCCGCATGAAAACTGTTGGAGACAACAATTTTAAACATCGGCATCGCAATTAAGTTTTTTCCGTGATGCATCTACAAGGTGTCGATTTTCGCATGTTTGCCGGTAGGTATTCTATGATATTGCTACTTGCCAAATTTCATGAGGGTCCACCCTTTATAGCAGAACTTTTTATGTCATAATTTTATTTTGCATAACAACGGATAGCATAAACTTCATTTCGCAGAAAATTGTTTAGCAGACACTCATTTATCATACATTCAAAACTCATAATTTTGTAAGTCAGAATCATCTCTAGACATAAATTTCATATCCATAATATTAAAAAAGCAAAATCGTCTTTTGGCATATATTTCATATCGATATCATTAAACGGCAGAATTGTCATATCGCAGAAAGTTTATAGTTAGAATCATCTATATCATTTTTTGTTGTCATTTATTTTGATTATTTATTTCTTTAAAATAATATCATTTATTTTAACTATTATTTAATTGAATTTTAAATAATGTCATTTAATTCCATAAGTAATTATTATCCTAATGTAAATAGTTCAGTTAAATAAATAAAATAAATAAATAAATAAATATCTTGGGACAACTCACACACGGCTATCTGATCCCAAGCTAAGCAGAGCTTGTGTTATGGTAACCAGACAACTGATATACATACTTATATAATTTATAAATACATACATATTATAGATAAATCACACCCAGGCACAGAACAAACAATCATGCTCATCACACAAAGTTTGTCCTGGGTGGGAATCGAACCCACGACCTCCGGCTCAGCAGTCAGGGCCACTAACCACTAGACCAACAGGCCCGTCAAAAGTTCCGGGTAAACTACTAAAAACAATCTCATTTTCTATTAATGCAAGTCGTTACTGGCGTAGGGGGTCACAGTTTTAACCTAACCTGACCTACGCATTTTTTTTTAACATATTAACCTAATCTTAATAGTTGAGTCCCGGGTAACCTACTAAAAACAATGTCTTTTTTTTCTATATAATTCCAAAAATATCTTATTTTTGCCTTAATATGTTTTTGTATACAATTGTAACTCACTGTATCGGTTCACGCCATAATATTGGAAACTCAAAATAAACAACAAACATGGTAAATATCCCGTTTTAACCGTTAATAATAATGTTAGTGAGTTTAAAGACTTATTAGGCATATAAGTCTTTAAACTTAAAGTTATTCTTAATTAAATTCTGCCATCTGCAAAGTATGAAAAGTGAAATTATACTAAATACTCGTCGCTCTAAATGAACATTATGCTAAACGATATTATGCGAAATTTGAACTCTGCCAATCGTAATTATACTAAATGTAATTCTGCCATCCTAAAACTATGCAATTGTAAATTCGGAGTTTTAAACATTATGCCAAACGATAATTATATCAAATGTTTTTTATGCCTTAAAAATGTTAGTTTAAAAAAAAATATGCTAAGTGTGTTATGCCAAATAAATTTCGGAGCATCAAGATTCTGCCAGATATAGGGAACCCATTTCATGAGTCTAATTCAATAGGAAGCATTATAGATTACTAGCTAGCGACCGCGGCTTCGCCCGCGTGATATCGAAAAAAAAGTATCCTATATGTTGTTCTAGACTAATCTACCTCTGTGCCAAATTCATCAAGTTTCGTTCAGCCGTCTTGACGTGAAAGAGTAACAAAAATGATTTTGAATGTACAGGAAATACGACATAAACGAGGATTATTAGATGATTGATATTCTCACAGCTCTAAGGACCTGCAAACCTCATTATTTAGTAATTTCAACTCGATACCTCTACGCATTCCCAATATAAAGGGTATAGACAGACAAACAGACGGACATCAAAGTGATCCTATTTTCGTTTTTAGGCATGGAACCCTACAAAATCTAAACATTTATGCGGATGATATTAATGTTGTTATCCTGTAAAGAAGAGAGTAGTATTGAATAGAAAATATTACGCGTCTCATAGGCATACCCACTCAAAAGTAAAAAAACCAGCCAAGTGCAAGTCGGACTCGCGCACAAAGGGTTCCGTACCATTCTTACTGATATTTTAAAAGCGAAAGTGAGTTTGTTTGTTACGTTTTCACGCCTAAATGGCAGAACCGATTTTGATGAATTTTGGTGCAGAGATATTTGGGACCCTGGAAACGGACATAGGCTGAAAAGGAGGAGAAAGAGGGAAGAAAAGGGGAGACAAAGTTTTTTTTCGATCATCACGCGCTTTAAAGTTAGCGTTAGCCCAAAGAAACTATGCCACGTGGACCAAAGTCGCGGGCGGAAGTTAGTTACCTATATAAACGTCAAAAATTATGTTTTTTGTATGTTCCTTAAATATTTATTTTATACAGTTTTTAGTATTTATTGTTAAAGCGGCAACAGAAATACATAATCTGTGAAAAATTTAATTGTCTATCACGTTTCATAAGGTCCAGCCTCGGGGGTCCTGTTTTACCCTTTGGATTCGTAACTTTAAAACTAATATTTTCGACTAAGTCATTTTCTTAGAATTGCAATCTCCAACATTTCATAGAAAACCTATCTAGCAAACCTCACACAAAGCAGAAACCGGATGCATATTCCGACACAGGTTCTAAACCCAATTCAAATCTCGAAAATGATATAAAATAAAATAAGTACATACCAGATTCAATTTAAAAATTCGCCGTCGTGTTACAGTTCATACATAGTAACGGAAATAAAGCCTGAACCGTGTCCAAAACGGAACATTGGCAGACACATGTCGGTGTTTAGTGCTGGGACGTGTCAACCTGTGTCCTCGTGTTAAATCAGGTGGCCATGCGACTAGCGAGACGAATTTTAGGCAGTTTAACCCTTTCGCTGCCTCACTCATACTCATATGCTGTCTTACTCATACGCTGAGTTCTGGGCAGCGAAAGAGTGTTTTAAACTCACATGGCCACTAACATTTGAAGAAACGGGATATTTACCATGTTAACAATTAATAAATATCCTGTCTCAAATAGTTTTAGGGAGTTGTGGAGTTTTTGGAACGAAGTCCCTTATCGCCCGTTGCGAAAGGGGGCTAAACGGAATAAATTAAGACCAAAAGTTGTAACGACTCATTTTGTCTTAAGACCAAAAGTTGTAACGACACTTTTTGCTATAGTTGTAAGCCGTGCGGCTTGCGCGTGTTTCTCTGTCTGTCTCTCTCTCTCTCTCTCATAGAAAGCAAGCCAGTTATTTTCGTTTCGTCTTTCTATTTCGCATTGAATAGTGTGGTGTCGCGACGATTATTTTTGTTGAGTGTTTTAAGTTTTTTGTACATAATAAAAAATAACTTGTTCCATCCGGGTAACCCTTGACACCTCTCAAGTTTTTTTTTTAATCTCTATCCCGATGATGGCAGCTTCTTGTCCTCAGTCAGTCAACACGTTTCCTTCCTCTATTTTCCCCTGTCAGCCGTCACGGCATCATTTAGCACTTTCTCTATTATATCATTCCTTACTCAATCCATCCATTTTTTCTTTGCCCTTCCTCTCCCTCCCCGTCTCCATCCAGCAACATTCATATGCATCACTCTTTTAATAATATGCGTTCAACTTACCTCATTACTTATAAGTCTTTCTATATTTTTAAGTAAAGTATAGTCAGTCGCTTTAAGTTTCAAATTTGTATTACCATTTAAAGACGTAGGTGTAGGTTCTCACTTTTTTTTTTTTTTTTTTCGGGTGGGAAATCATCCAACGACTTCCCCCGCTCTGGGTGGAGCGGGGGGGCATGTCAGACTTGTACTGACTAAAACCCACCCATGTTCCTTCTATTGCCCTTTACGTTCCGAGGCCGCGGTATCTCTTTCGAACAACCCGCAACCCCGGCAGGCGGAGGCTCTGGCAAGCCCCTCTGCTTTGCTGACTCTCTTTGAGTAGGTTCTCACTAAGACAGGATTTTGCAAAATTCAACCCCAAAGCGGGTGAAACAGGTTGGCAAAGTTGTATGGGAGGAAGCAATTCTATTTATTTATTCATTAAATGCACAATGTACAAAAAAGTTACACGCTAGGCTTATAACTTCTTTGGCCGGCTTGACTTGAAATTTGCTTCTTCTGCCTAGGCTTTTTTCCTACTATGTTGACTTGAAATTTTGCATAGGCTAATAAATTTATAGCAGTATTTATATAACTACATAACATAACATCACGACACAAACACTGAGGAGCTGAGCAGCTGGTGAAACCGCTAGACACACCTCGTATTGAGATAAACGACTTCATTTTCCAATTCCTTTATTTCTGTACCAGGTAACACTTTCTTACACGTTGGCTTCGTGAAAGAAATTTGGCTTTTATCACACTTACCCGCCAAAAAGAACACAGTTTTCAATGTAAATTGGGTTTCTCTTCGTTCCTCTACGTCCTCGAGTTTTGTAAATGATAGGAAAATAAAAACTATGCAAGATTTTACAAAGCAGCTATACGAAAAACGTACACTTATTCAGAACTAGCTTTTGCCCGTGGCTTCGCTCGCGTTAAATTCGGGGTAACACAGTTCCCCTTTCCTAATTTACAGGTACCTGCTACCTGTAGTTTTTGCATTGCGCCTTATTCATTGTAATAGCAATGCTAAGTTTTCCCTTTTCTTCCCTCTTTCTACCTCATATCTCAATCTTTAAAAAAAAGCCTATGTCTTGGTCCAGGGTCCCAACTATCGCTGTACCAAAATTCATCAAAATCGGTTTAGCCATTTAGGCGTGAAGAAGTAACAAACAAACTCGCTTTCGCTTTTATAATATTAGTAAAGATTCAATAAACTTAAACTAAAACGATCCTTTGAATAATGGACTCAAATTCTATTGAAACAAAAGTCATCCTAACTAAACTTAGCTCTAAAATCGCTTATTCTAAAGCCTTAAACTTATTGCTAGCAATTGTCGGCATTCGGCAACAATCTCATATAAATATAAAACTTTCACATTCACTGTTGTACGATTTCATATACAATACATAGAAAGGTATAAACAGCTATAATTCTGTCAGACGAATAATAACAAAAGGAAAACGTACTTTAGCCACACAACAAATAGCGCTGTTTTATTTGTGTTTCTGTAGTCTTACATATAAAATTGAGTACATCTAACATTGTATAATTATTGGTTTAGAATTGAAAATGAATATCGCTTTTATTTATTTGCTTGTAGTTTTTTTTACAATTTATTTAGTGGTCGCTGCAACCACATATTTTGCATTACCATATTTTCTGATTTTTTGGGGTTCTGTACCTCAAAAGAAAAAATAATAGCAGCCGCTCTGGTCGATCTTTAGGTTAAGCCGCGCTTGCCTAGGTTGGTCTGGGGATGGGTGATCACCTGTTACATACCGAGTTTCTTCCCTGCCTCGGAAAGCACGTTAAGCTGTTGGTCCCGGCTGTCATTTGTAGATCTTTGACAGTCGTTACAGATAGTCAGTGTCCCGAAAGTCTGACAACAAGTCTTACCAAGAGGTATCGTATTAGCCAGTACTAACTGGGTTATGGAGGTCAGATAGCAGTCGCTCCATGTAAAATACTAGTATTCAGCTGCATCCGGTAAGACTGGAAGCCGACCCCAACATAGTTGGGAAAAGGCTAGGCAGATGATGAGTCTGATCTATATATTGCCATACTAACTGGCGCCCGCGTGATATCAAAAAAAATCCTGTGTGCCAAAATTCATCAAGATCCGTTCAGCCGTTTTGACGTGAAAGAGTAACAAACATCCATACATCCATCCATCCTCACAAACATTCGCATTTATAATATTAGTAGGATTATTGCCACGCTTCATATTTCAAAACTACAAAGCCAAAACTACTCATTATCTCCACATCATTTAGTCAACGTCAGTGAAAAGTCGTGTTAAAATTCAAAACTCTTTTCGAAGATATTTAATTTAAAGTTTCAAAGTTTTGCCTCTAGTCATAAATAGTTGGAAAAGGATTTCAGTATTTTCAGTTCATTTTATTCGTTTTTAGTGAAGTGAGTGAAGTTAATCGATATCTTTCAAGAATATAGAACGAGTGAAGTGAAAAGCTAATCGATATCTTTTAGACGTTATGGGTCTTTCATTTAGCGTGTTTTTTGTAGAGACTAGTGAGCGATTAGTTGGCTCGGTCAGTGTTCGTTCAAAGCTACGATGTTTATTTTCGTAGAATTTCAAACTAAGTGCTAAGTGGTTTCGCGAAACAAATTTGACGTTAGTTTAATTTAAACGCGAACTGTAGTGAACTTGCTTACACGATAGCGTGCACTGCAAGAGCTCTTGTGTTATTTTTAAATGCTTTCTTCTATTTAGTCTGGCCCATTCTTTTTATCCGACTACGGCGAAGCAAAATGAAGGGTTATGATTTTTAATTAGGCCAACCTAATCGAAAATCCTTGGTAGAGGTACATACCTCTGATTTTTCGGATTCATGTGCGTATCGTTACTATATCCTTACTAATATTATAAAAGCGAAAGTGAGTTTGTTTGTTTATTTGTTACGTCTTCACGCCTAAATGGACTAACCGATTTTGATGAATTTTAGTACAGAGTTAGTTGAGACCTTGGAGACGGACATAGGCTAGGCTAAAAAAAGTGAGAAAAGGGTGAGAAAGAGGGAAGAAAAGGGGAGAGAAAGGTACGGAATTCTTAGATCTTTAAGGTTAAACACATGAAAAATAATATTTTTTTATTTTAATCCTACTGGTGATCAGCGATTACCACAAATACACTAAAACATTTTAACAATTCCTTTCTAGTCAAACAATTGAGAATGTGGAACATAGGTAGGTAGTAGGTACTCGCACAGAACTTGTGCATACACCTCACGTAGGTACAAATTAACTTACCCACTTCATTATTCACACGCACAATTACAATCACAGATTGTTGAAACTATAAAGAAACATACTGTGCACAAGCAGACTTAATTCTCGTATACGTAGGCGAAATAAACGAAGGAATTCACTGTTATACCCGCACCGCTTCAATATTTTGTTCATACGAGTACATACACTGTGGGTACTTATGTAATTATTTCCTAAATATTTAGACGGGCGGCGAACCTTCCCCATAAACTTGGGTAAGTTATGGCTGCCCCGGCTCGTAACGAGAACGCCGTGCCAACCATATTGCGTACGCCCCAGTGTATTTTTTAAACCTTCATGTTTCTCCCTAATAACCGAAGTCACTTTAATACCGAAGCGGATTTATGTTTGCCTAGTACTTTGAATTTTTTTCCGGTGGTTCTTGTGTGGCGTTTGTGGAAAAGTCCGATGTTTTTTAGGGTTCTGTACCTCAAAAGTAAATAATGGAACCCTTATTGGGTCACTTTGTCATCCGTCTATCTGTCTGTCCGTCTGTCTGTCAATACCTTTTATCTCGGGAATGCGTAGAGGTATCGAGTTTGAAATTAAAACCATATCCAAGTCATATCCAAGTGGTTCCTTGGAGATGTGACAAAATTAACTCTCGTCGTCTTGTCGTTTATGTCGCGGAAACGGAACCCACGGTGCGCAAGTCCGAATCGCAATTAACCTTTTTTTTAATAGGAATGAATACATGCTGATTTTCAGAAGTTAATTAAATTGTAAGAAAATGTGTTCGCAGTTCCAGTTTTTGCATTTTCGTAGTATATATGTCAAAGCAAAGCTGTTTTACATGGTTTCTTTTTTTCTATTTCAGTCTTAGGCAGATACTTCCACATTTTGCTAATTGTGTTTTAGTCTTACGGTACGTTCACACGGAGACACGATTTGCCGAATCTTATTTTCATCGGATCTGGAAAAACCGAATGTTGTATTCACACAGCACATCTTGCTTGGCCGTATCCGACGGCCTCGTATCGGGATCTCGTGTGAACTCCCCATCCGGCTTTTATTAGCAAGAGCGCGCACAGTTCCTCACGTTGATTTGGAAGCGATGGACGTGAACAGTCTTGCTATACTATACTGGTATTATCGCCGTCAGCGTCGTAGAAAAAGATTGTGGTTAAACCCAATAGTACAAAGAAGATCAACAGTTGGTGCCTTTACAACTCTAATGCAGCAGTTAAGAAATGATCCACAAATTTTTTTTAACTACTTTAGAATGACTATACCTACATTTGATAATCTTTTGAAAAAAGTGGAAAAAGATTTGAAAAAGCGTGATACAAATATGAGGAAAAGCATTAGACCAGAAGAAAAATTAGCGATATGTATAAGGTAAGATTGAAATACTGTATTTTATTATAATTAAATTATTTATTAAAAATATGATTAAGAAATTATAGAAAATCGCTTGGTAGGTACACAGTTGGAAGTTTCCCAACTACATATTATGAAAGTCTGGTAAATCAGAAGCATTCGATTGAATACTTTGAGACTCTGGTGATGCTTGGTACTGCGATGTAAAATAGCCTTGTGATTGTGCCACATTTGGTTGATAGTTGTATGTTGATGAGTGTGCAGGAGACCATTCATTTCGGTTCTTTATATTTTGCAATAAATTTAAGACGCCTGATTGAAATTCTAATGTTTGATTATCGTTTAGCGTTGCCAATGATGGAAGTAGACTTTTAAAGAAAAACAAATTACGGTCTTCTTTCATTTCTTCTTTCTTCTTGCATTCCATTTGATAATCTATAAACTCACTCATTTTCTTATCAAACACGTTTAAATTCTGCCTCGATGGTCTGCTTTTTTTTCTTTTCGAACCACCTACTAAATTTTCATTATTAGTTTCTTGTTGACTTTCATCTGTAGCATCTTGATTATTTGCGACATCTTCACCAAATAAATTGTCCTGAGCCATCGCACTGTCATGGGTAACATCTGATGTAACTGTAGCGGCTGTACTATCGTCTGCTGGGTTTGGTGTAGCAATAGTTGCACTATCATGTGTGTCAGCTGGCGTCACAATTTTTTTTAAGAACAACATTTGACGATGATAAACGTAGGCTCTCGGACATGTCGCAGACGATCCTGATTTTTTTGATTTCTTTTTCTCATTAATACTCCTCATCCAGCTGTCTCTAATATTAGTCCACTTCTTTACGATCGATTTAGCTGAAAAATATAATTAAATTTACTTGCAGATATATGGCTTCTGGGTGTTCATACAAGGACTTACATTACGCCTACCGAGTCGGAGTGTCTACGATCAGTAACATTATTAAGGAAGTAACGAATGCTATTTGGAACAATTTGCATGGGGAGTTTATGACATTACCCAACACAATATCTGACTGGGAATATATCGCCAATGGATTTAATACTAGAGCAAACTTTCCCCATTGCATTGGTGCAGTGGACGGTAAACATATTAGGATAAAAAAGCCAAACAACAGTGGTTCCATGTTTATGAATTACAAAGATTTCTTTTCCATCGTATTATTAGCAGTGGTTGATTCATATTATAAATTTACATACATCTGTGTGGGCTCGTATGGAAAAGAATGCGATTCGACAATATTCAAGGAGTGTACTTTTTGGAAAAAACTAATAGATGGTGATTTGCAATTACCGGCAGCATGTCCACTGACAAACGATTCCGATTTATCGATTCCGTTTGTAGTAATAGGCGATGAAGGTTTTGGCTTGCATCAACATTTGATGAGACCTTACGGCGGAAACCATTTGGATAGAAACAAAAGAATATATAACTACAGATTAACCAGAGCTCGACGCTATGTTGAGTGCGCCTTTGGGATATTAGCTAACAAGTGGCGAATATTTCATCGTCCACTGGATGTTGATACCAGCACAGCAATATCGATTGTAAAGGCTTGCACTGTACTTCATAATTTTATAATAGATATGGAAGGTGTACAGTCGAACATAGAAACAACAAGCAATGTATCATCAGTGGTTAACGTGTTCACAGATGCACCCAATGAACAAAATAGTACACGAGGTGGACGATGTGCTAATGTTATACGATCTGAATTCACAAATTATTTTATTTCTACAGCAGGAGCTGTGCCTTGGCAAGACGAATCAATCTAACGTTAATTTTGTAACACACTGCTAATGTACAAATACTTAACCTGTTTACTTTAAAAAATTACAAACTTAACTTACCATAATCCTGCCTGTTTTTCTCCTCCATTTCTTCAAAATCTTCATTCAGAATTATACATATTTCTCGCCAGCCAGCAGTTCTCAAGTTTTTATCCTTGTATATTTCGAGAGTTTTGTCCCATAAAACTGGCCGATTTTGGACAAGAGAAATTAAATTTTCAACGTTTATATTTTTCGTCGTCATAGCGAGCGGTCAGTCAAAGCGGGCGAAAAGAACTGGCGACTGGCAAGCGCACGTGCAGTGTGTCCCTCCCGCCCACCCCTCCTTCCCAGCTTGTGCGACGCATTCGGTTTCAAGATCCGACAAAAAACCGAATCTACCCCTGCGTGTATCGTATGAACGCATGTATTGAATGCCCTATACCACTGTATCGGATCTGCATTTTGCAGTATCGCCGGATCGGTTTGTAGTCGCAAAATCGGATGTCAACTTCAGCAAGATTCGGTTTTTTTGTCGTGTCTTGAAACCGAATGCATGTGTGAACTCCTTCATTGAAATACTTATGCCACTAAACCGAATCCTGTCAAAAACCGATTCGGTAGAGAAACACTCGACGCCGTGTGAACGTACCGGTGATTGGACACGACGCGGTGCAAACTTTTGACTTATTTGCCCTACTCCAGTTTAAATTTCCCCTATATATTCAAAATCAATTTTCTTCATAGTGCTCGTTGGTTAACTATTTAGGCACGTCACTTAAATAATTCTAACTTATTAGTTACCAGTAACAGCCTAGTCGCGTGGTCATCGGACTGCCAAGTCGTAGGTCCCGAGTTCGAACCCAAGGCACGCCTCTGATTTTTCACATTCATGTGCGTATTATATAATTATCACTTGCTTCGGTGAGGGAAACATCGTGAAGAAACCAGCACTCCTGAGAGATATTTCTCGACGCCATGTTAGCCAGTTCAGACACCCTTGGGCGACATAGATCTCTAGCACCAGGTTAGTCACTAACCATACGATAAAAGAAGAAGATTAGATGATAATATAATATAACAACGCGTTCAGGGGTACGTTGGGGCTCCTCTGGTGGTGCAGTGCCTCCGGCATGTTTGCCAAATACGGCACGGATGGCTACCAGGCGGTGCTTCGCAAAAGGACGGCCTCCCTGTGGTCTCGGCTAAAGGGTAGCACCAACAAGCTTCTGAGTGTGTTGTCGGACAGAGTGGACAACCAAATCCTGAGGCATGGTCGCTCATGCATGTCAACATAATGATTGTTTTAAATTTTACTAAAATTGTTTTTAAGTTTCTTCTAAGGCGCGGTAACAAGCTAATCCTTAGGTATTCGCGGAAGTGAGTCTAGCTGGTGACTGGGCATGGTCTGACACAAGTACACGACAGTAGTGCATCGAAATAATAGAAATAAGGTCGAAAATATTTCGGCGTTTGATTTTATTTGAATATCATGTCCAGTTTTAATTGAATATAAAAAAAATACAGTTCCGTGTTTGAAAAGTTTTAGATATCTCTTTAGTCTATAAAATTTCCTTTGTTATAGATATAAAAAATATGATGGTTGTCGCTTTTTGTCGTAGTACTAGACCACTTTTGTAAACTGATTTTGTTTAAGTCTTTACTTTAAGTATTTATATTTGTAATTTTTATTGGCTAGTGGCATGTACAGATACGGCTAACTGTGCGACGAAAATCTAGACGTTTTACGAAGTGTTTGCTTTGTACAGCGCCTTAACATAATTATTATTATAAGGACTTCTAACACACACTAATCCATTTTATGTTTAAATCACCAATTTCAACTAACGCAATGTAAACTCTAATCTAGCTTCATCTTTGGTTTATTTATTTGGTAGACCAACAGCAATACATATTAAAACTAAAAAGAAACTATGCAATAGTACAAAAGTGCTGGTATATGTGCCTATTACGGATACACGCAGCATTAACCATAGTAACAACAAAAAGTTTACAAATAAAAATAGCAGTATAATCCTAATATCCTACTAATATTATAAATGCGAATGTTTGTAAGGATGGATGGATGTATGGATGATTATTACTCTTTCACGTCAAACGGCTGAACGGATCTTGTTGAAATTTGACACAGAGGCTTCGGCCGCGTGATATCGAAAAAAAAATATTTTTGTGTTATTTCAGACTATACTGAAATAACACAAAAAACATTTTCTTTTTTGATATCACGCGGCCGAAGCCGCGGGCTCCAGCTAGTATTAAAATAAAAATAAATAAAAGTGTATGAAAATTAAATTAACTAAAAAAAAATATTAGTTGAATATTAAATTAACTTAATAATGAATCTTAGGTTTGATTGTCATTCTTATTTTCAGCTGAAGTTTTTCATATTCCGCATACTCAGTTTCCGAAAATCATCAACGTGCAAACATACGTTACCATACAAAAACCCCAGGCCTATCCCCACATCATAACTTCGTACACAAACCGTGATCATTAAACTTTATATCACAAATATTACGATACTAATAAGCGTTCATAAATTAGCCTATTTACTTCACGCAAATATTCCCTACGTGTTGGTAGACCTTTGAAGGTCGGTAAGGCATGCGATATTTCGCTAGTCGACAATGCCACCTAGTAAAGCGATCTCAGTTATGCATGGTCACACGTTCCGGTGGCCAGCAACCCATTTCATGTTTACTTTAACATGCAACTACTGGAATTTCAACTTCGACCAACATTACGCCAAAGTGTCGGTTTGTGTACCGACCTAACTTGTTATTTACTATCCGATATCTAAGGCCTGTTGTTTTAGTGTTAGGTTGTGAGTTTTAGTAGGTTTTCAGAGATCCCAGCGTGAGTACGTGGTGTATCTATACGTGAAGTAAATACGTCATTTTTTTATTTGAAAATACACGTATCCTATACTATTGTAAGTGTTTGTAACAAACAAAAATATGTAGTTTAATTCAGAGATATTAACAAATTCTTAAAGTTTTAATAATATATAGGTGAAGCGGGTGTTAATTTAAGCATACGTGGGACTATAAGACTTGTATTGACTAAAATGCCAATGCCATGTTCTTTCTTTTGCCCTTTGTGTTCCGGGGCCTCGGTATCTCTTTGGAACAACCCGCAACTCTAGCAGGAAAATCGACATTTAGACCGTGCTAAGACCTCTGTTGTCGATATATGTTTGCTTATTTTAGTGCTAAATGTCTTCAAGCGTGAACTGGGGTACATTTTCCGACCAATCGATACACAAAGAACTGCTGTTGACGACTGCCCCGGAAAAGTTCCAAGGGTTCTGAAAATCTACCCTGCATCGCCCCAGGCTTAACGGGAACATGGGGTAACACAGAAATATTACCTGATTGTCTGATTGATCCAATTTGGTATAAAATCTAACACGGTTATACGAATTTATTTTAAGAAGGGTGGATTCAGACTCAAACGTTATGTACATAACTTTAGACAGGGGTTGGTAACTACGTCAATAAGTATTTAGTAGAAAATATACGACAACAGATATGCAGTATTCTTTTATCTCTTTTTCGTACAAATTGAGAGCAAAATGCTCAGAAAAACACATGTAAATCGTCTTAATTTACACACGTTGTGTTTCACTTGGTACAACAATGTGATTGTAATGTTCCCAACGCCACGCTTAATGCTGCTTAAACAAAAATAACTTTCCACTGACCACAGCATAAAAAACAAAAACGTACGTCCCCAGTTTAGAATATAGTTAACACAAAAACAGCTAACGAAAAAAGCTTATCACGACCGAGGCGAGATTAAACCAGTCTACAACACGATTCCGGGGAAAACTCCGGTTTTATATAGTGTAGGGTTTTATGTGTGTGTGTGACGTAGGCAGCGTAGGCAAGGGGTTGTGTTGCACTAACTTAGCCGACTTTACGATTTGCGGCGGTCGCGGTGTCTCCGAAATTAGGGCCGTGGTTGTGTTTCAAAAATAAGAGCAACTCTCCGGAGCGTCGCGATGTACTGTGTCCGGAATTTGTAAGTTGAGGTGGGAATGAAAAAGTAATGTCGTGTGGTCACTTTATAGTATGTTTCGCTTCGAATTATGTGGAATGGCGCGGTTGACTAGTATGGCCAGTGTTATGGGAGTTCGCCTCTGTTTTGGATGTGGGTAAAAGTAGAATGGTAACGCTTTGATGTGGTGACGTTTGAAATAAATTAATAATCATTTATTATTTCAGCAAAAGGATAACGATAAAATTGTATCTTCACAGAGAGTTACTGTAAAATGTTATTAATTATTAGCGAAATTACCTGATCTGTGTTTACTTATGAGAAAAAATCGCAAAGGCGGAAAAGAAATATGTAAGTACTTTATGAATTGCAAAGGTTATACCAACCTACAGCCAAAATCTATAAAGAAAATTAGAATTTCCATTTGATGAAATAGTTATCTGACGACGTGCCTGTTATCAGTGACAAAACTCTGTCACGCCAACTGCCGTGTCAATTACACTTTATTCTAATTGAAAATAAGGGAGTCCACAGTCCACCATCACACCTAAACACTTAATTGGATTAGAGGTTATTGATCTCATGACACTACGAAATTAGAATTTTTATAAAAAAAAAAGTAAAGCAAGGTTGAAGAAAGAAAAAAATGTGCAGGTTAAATAAAGAACACATAAAAATAGACCTTCGCAAAACTGTTTATTCAAAATTTAATGAGCAGTATCTATGGAATTCTTTTTTCGAAAAGACATCCGAAAACAGCTGACTACACAAACCAATAAAAATCTTAGTACGTAGTTGTTGTTTTGTTATTCCATGTAAAGGCAAAATTCAATAAATATGGTTTCTCGAAGATTGCTGAGCACTGCATACTTCGTACTCACAGTGAATTACATAGTAGCGAAATAAATTCACACTAGTGCGAAATAAAACAATCACTCCACCAGTTCGTGTGGAAATGCTGATTTTTCTCATAAAATTCACAAACAAAATCATAAGTTGTGAAACTATAAAATGTTTTACCGAGAAAATGTTTTCATTGATATTTCTGCTTTGTTTTATTCATTTTGTTTTTCCAGTATAGCTGTTGGAAATGAACAGTGAGATCATAACTATATTACTTACTGACACTTTTTAAATACACATCCACCTAGTAAACGACAATTTTGTCAATTTCAAGTGTACAGCTATTTATTGAAATACCTGTACACTTGAAATTGACAAAATTAAATATTATTAGAAATTGTTCTAGCCACGATTATATCCTACAGAGATTTAATAGCCCAATCTAAACTAGAATATTAATCTTCTTTACAATTAAGTTTGTTTCCACTGAAACGAATATCAACTTTAATTAGCATATTACAAAGAAAAAAACAATTATATACTTAGTGCCTTTTATTTCGTTAACATATTTGAAAACTAAATGGTGATCATAGTGTACTTACCAATTTTAAAAGTCGTTTTTTATCAATATTTCTAATTAAAAAAAGAAAATGGGTTTCACAATGATGGCGTAAGTATTTGAACCGGTAATACATCGGGATTTTTGAGTCATAAAAATTTACCACACAGTGCTACAATTTTCCGCGATTGAATGACTATGACATGGTTAACATTTATGAATGTATTTCATGAAACTATACACACTTATTGAAAATATTGATGGCAGAGTTAGTTTAGATTTTGGCCGCACACCAGAAAATCCTGGTACAACTATAAATATAATGCATGTAGGTGGGCCACGTTTTGATTAGGTAGCTTTGTTCGACAGCACGAAACTTCGCAAAACTTTAGAGCCATATTTTGATAACGTCGTATTTTGAAAAAAAAAACTTTTTTGAAATATTATGGTCGCTTTTCTTTGTTTCATTTTACTTTTTGGCACCGACTTCCGGAAGTAGTAAAGTTATTTTGTACTTTTAAGTTTGTTATAATTTTTGCAAAAAGCTTTTTATCATATACATATTAACATATTAACCGAATTAAAAACTTCCTCCTTTTTTAAGCCGGTTCAAAACAAACTGCCGGTTGTGTTGTAAATATTGTCACTTTGATTAGACGACAAGGTCAAGTTGACGCTAAAGAAACAGAAGAAAAAGTGGACAGCCATTCTTTAAAGAAAAACTAACTTTAATCCAATATAAAGTACTAACCCACTGAAAGACATGAATATGACTAAAATACGACTTAAACTAATTATACTTGCCTGCCGAAGTTGCGGTTTACGGCCCCGGAACATAAAGAGCAATAAAAAGAAGGAAATTGGGTGGGTTTTAGTCATTAAATTTTGACACTCCCCCTGCTCAGTTATTTGATGATTCCACATCCGCAAAAAAAAATAGACACTAAAACAAAAAGACAAGAATTCAATTTGCAGTCACTACATCCACTGTTGATATGTCGAGACATCAGTCTCTGCAACATTTCCTTTATTGTACCTACGTACCTACCCACATTCGTTCTTTGTACCCGACCGGCTCAATCTCGTCAGCCATCATCCATTCTTCTCAGACCTATTTGTAAGCAATAAAGAATGCAAATTGAAGAATCCAATTTGTAGTACAAAACGGTATGTTTAAATATGCAACGGGGGCTTTGAAAAAATTGCTGCACTGTCCTAGAGGGTAACGCTGGGGTCATTCTGCAGGGGTCGGAAAAATGGATTTATGGGGTCATTTACGTTTATGTGTATAGCTATTGATATGTAAATTATATTGGTAAGTGTCGCTGGGATATAACCCGTAACTGTTTAACACGTAGTGATAAAAACTTATTGATTAAAAAAGGTTTTTATGTTAAATATGAAACTTCTTTCTCCTATCGCAGGTCTCCTGAAAGAGATTTCCAAATTAAATAAACGGTACCTTTGTGCTCGTTTGTCTTTATGTATCTTTCCATTGTGTTTTTTTTTTGTGCAAATAAATAAAAAAACTTAAAAGTATTGAAATACTTAATACGGGTGTGTCTGGGTTGCGGGCTTTTCAAAGGTGCAACTGCATTGCAGGTTATTCGAAAGAGATACCGCGGCCTCGAAAAGAAGAAATATTGGTGGGTTTTAGTCAGTAAAAGTCTGACACATTCCCCCCACTCCGGCCAGAGCGGGGGAAGATATTTGATGATTTCCCATCCGCAAAAATAAATTAAGATACAACTTATTCTACAAGATACAACAGACGACTACAGATTTATGCTAATAAGCATTAAACATCTTTGTTACATTCTTTGTCATGTAGACATGGCAGTTAAAAAATACACAATACAATAGGTATCGCCTATATAACGCTTCATCTAAAGTAACTCGGCCATTCTAACTTATCCTCAGCCGATCGCAAACTACTACAATAATTCGTAGATGAGAGATACGTAATCATCATCTGCCTAGCCCTATCCCAACTATGTTGAGGTCGGATTCCAGTCTTACCGGATGCAGCTGAATACCAGCATTTTACATGGAGCGACTGCCTATCTGACCTCCATAACCCAGTTAGTACTGGGTAATACGATACCCCTTAGTAAGACTGGTTGTCAGAATTTCGGGACACTGACTATCTGTAACGACTATCAAAGATCTACAAATGACAGCCGGGACCAACACTTAACGTGCTTTCCGAGGCACGGAGGAAACTCGGTACCTATGTTACGGGTGGTCACCCATCCACAGACTAACCTAAGCAAGCGCGGCTTAACCTAAAGATCGACCTGAGCGGCTGCTATTATTTAGCCACGAGCTAGATATTTACATGTCATAGGTGATGTGAAGGTGATGTTAAAGGTTGGAGGAGGCTTTTGCTGACTAGCAAACGGACCTGCAGAAAATAAAGAAGAACCAAATAATAAAATGAAGTACATAGATTGTAGAATAATAACTAATTTCATTTACTTTTTGTTTATTGTTAGTCATAGTTATAACACATACTAGTAGTAACTGCAATATTATTTAAAGTTATATTAGTTTGTTAGCAGCTCCGAATAAAAAGCTGTATTATTATTTAGATACGTTATATCAAGCTCATTTTAAATTCCGCAGAATATTCCACATACGATATCTCATCTGGACCATAAAATCTGCCCGCTATACATCATACTTCATCACATAAATACACACATCAAAAGTGTCTAGGGATCAAGCATTTTTATGCGGATTTCTTGAGATTGAGATGTGGCTTTGTAATAAATTTATGATTTTATAAATTTATATGGATCCTTTTTGGTGCATTTCATAATTTGAATCAGGAACTCTCAATCAAATTCGAGTAAAAGATGAAAATAAGCTGTCAATATTTTCCCTATAAAAACATACAACGCATTGAAGACATTATTAGTGCTACTGTTTCCCTACTACTGATTAAAACCAACGTTATTGTGGAGCGGCGACGTCATTTAAGCAGGGAAGAAATGCTCAGAGCCGTGGGAATGATAGAAGCTGGTTCCCGGCAACGTACTGTAGCTTTAGCTCTGAATACAAGTCAGAGTGTTATCAGTCGACTTTGGACACGTTACCGAAGCACTGGTACCGTGGCTGAGCGCCATGGAGGACGGTATCGCTGCACCACACGGAGACAAGACCGATACATTCAAATCTTAACTCGAAGAGCTCCAACAATAACCGCCATGATGTTAGCCGTGAGGCTTCATCACTCTTCAGGGAACTTAATTAGCGACCAAACAGTCAGAAACCGCTTGCATGAAGTGAACCTTCATTCCCGAAGACCGCTACGGGTACCACCTATAGCAATGCACAATCGTAGGATTCGATATCAATGGGCTCTTGAACACAGAAATTGGGCAGAAGAACAATGGCGTTTCGTGTGCTTTTCTGATGAGTCTCGTTTTGGTATGAGACCGGATACAAGACGTATACGACACTGGAGAACCCCTGGACGCCAACAGCGATTAAAATCCTGCCAGGAAGTCCATCCTTATAGTGGTGGAACCATCATGGTATGGGCGGGTATTTGGATCGGCGGAAGAACTGAGTTGATTTGGATCAGAGGCAACCTCAACGCTCAAATTTATGCTGAGACGATTGTATCAGACGTCATCGTTCCTCTACAAGTGCAAATCGGTCCCTTATTTCAGTTAATGCATGATAATGCACGACCGCACACCGCAAGAGTTGTAAGACAGACTCTCGCCGCAGCTAACATCAATGTCCTGCCCTGGCCTGCTCAGTCGCCAGACTTGAACCCGATTGAGCATGCATGGGATATGCTACAGAGAAGAGCTCTGCCGAATATGGAGGGTATCCAGTCGCAAGAAGACCTTTTTTTGTTGTTGCAACGAACATGGGCGGCCATTCCACAGCGTGATTTGGATGAACTCATTTTGAGTATGCCAAACCGATGTTCTTGTGATGTTAGTGTTCGCGGTAGAAACACGGATTATTAATTGTTTAAGTTACCCAATAAAATTTTAAAGAAAACTGTTATTTCAGTCTTTTTTTCGAACTTTAATGTTAGTGGTTCAAATGTCAAAAATCCCTTTATTAGGAAAATGGCAAATTTCTTTATTAATGCAAAGGTGACTTGGTTTATCGTTACTGTGACAAACGAAAACACTTTATTTGATGAATCCTTAAAGAAAATTTTAATTAATATCAATCTGGAGAAAAGTTATTGCAAAAATATATGTTGATCCCTAGATACTTTTGATGTGTGTATATACGTAGCATGCATTTGATAGACGTATGACGAACGGGTATCACTGCTCACCAGAATTGTGTCGACTCGCAAATCGATCACGATTGCCACAAGGTGAACGACATGCAAACAAACGTCCCCTTTTAAGTTGAACACGTCTTTGTTTGTTATATGGATGGATATTGCCTTGAACTGTATGTAAATCGTGTAGTACGGGATCGAAAGTCATCTGTCTTTTGTTCGGATAGTTTTGTCAAAATCCTTGTGAAATGTGTTACTAGACAAAACAGTTGAGATATCTGTGTACCTAATGTAATTTAATATCTTTGATTTTTTCTGAATCAATGTTAGACACCTATCCTATTTGTCAACCGTATAATATTATAAAACACATGTTAAATAAATCGGTTATATGTATTTATATATTTTGACTTTATTTTAATTATTTGTGTAGTATTAGCAGTAGGTACACCATTGACTACCCCCCGTTGTATTTTTATATTCGATGTCAAGTCCATCCAAAGGTTGTCTGGAAGATATACGCTATTAGCGATATAGCTATTAGCGATAAGACCGTCATTGTAACCATAGATTTAGCACTTTTTTGTAAAACAGTTTTTTTTTCAATTTTGGTGTGCAATAAAGTATATTCTAATTTCTATTCTATTCTACCTTTGTTGAAGTAAAAGTTCCCAACTTTGCCAATGACACCGTCAACGTATTGAGTGTTTGTGACTTGGTCCCTACGGATTTAACTACGTTCTATCTTCTAATTGCACTCTGTAGTGCAATAAAAAGGTGTGTTTTCTGAAGTATAAAATCATGCTTTACCGTAAATATTAGTTCAAATTTGTTGTTTTGACGGCACGGTTGACTGCTGCGCTGCGTGTCGCGCTCGCGGGTTCGATTCCCGTACGGAACAAATACTTGTATGGCCTACAAATCGTTGTTTCTGGTTTGGCTGTTTGTTTATGTGAGTTTAATTGTTTGTAAATGCACCCACGATACAGGACAAATTCCTAGTGGGGGGCAATGTTCAAAAAAAGACCGGCAAAGAGGAAGTCCGACTTGCGCATCGAGGGTTCCGGACAAACTTGCGATATAAACGGACATATCTTTTGACTGCATAGACTTAGGGGGTTGAATTTTTATAGCACAAAGGGACCACAGACTTAAGCATATGATTTTAATTTCACTTGATACCTCCACGCTTTCCCGAGATAAAGGGACTTGACAGTCAAACAGTCAGACAAACGGACAACAAAGTGATCCGATAAGGGTTCCGTTTTTTTCCGTTTGAGGCACGAAACCATAAAGATAGAAAAACCCCTACGAGTACACATAAGCAACAAATAACACAGTACGGTATCGAATCCCTTGGGTATCCTTACTATCCTTACTAATATTATAAAAGCGAAAGTGAGTTTGTTTGTTTGTTTATTTGTTTGTTTGTTTGTTACCTCTTCACGCTTTAATGGCTAAACCGATTTTGATGAATTTTGGCTAAACCGATTTTGGTACAGAGATAGTTGGGAACCAGGAGACGGACATAGGCTAATTTTTATTTAAAAAAAGTGGGATATGAGGGAGAACGAGGGAAGAAAAGGGAAAACTTAGCGTTGCTATTACAAATCAATCAGGCGCAAGAGCAAAAACTGCAGGTCTGCTTGGTGTGTTATACCGAATTTAACGCGAGCGAAGCCGCGGGCGAAAGCTAGTAATATTATAAAAGCGAAAGTGAGTTTGTTTGTTTGTTACGACTTCGCGCCTAAATGGCTAAACCGATTTTGATGAATTTTGGTACAGGGATAGTTGGGACCCTGAAGACGGACATAGGCTGGTGATATGAGGGAGAAAGAGGGAAGAAAAGGGAAAACTTAGCATTGCTATAACAATAAATAACGCGCAAGGGCAAGAACTACAGGTGGCAGGTACCTGTAAATCAGGAAAGGGGAACTGTGTTACCCGAAATTTAACGCGAGCAAAACCGCGGGTAAAAGCAGGTCTAACATAAGTCTTTGAACAGTAAGAAAAAAGCACCTCCCGTGGAGCAAAACTAGTAATTACAAATAATACACGCCATACCTTTGAGAATAAGAGGAAAAGACGAGAGTGTTTTGCTTCTGATATTGTGGATAAAGTACCCACAGGAAAACGGTGTTATTTAGGCCTGTTCATTAAGATTTATCTAAACGATTTCTGTTGAAGTGGATATCCCATAAATCCAAATAGAGCTAGGTAATAATCACATATTATTAAGTCAGTTAGTGGAGATAAAGAAATAGAGATAAAATAGGATTCTTCATTATTGAAAGACCGTTTATCTCTACAAAATAGCATGAAAACTTCTAATCAATTTTATGTTCTTTTGTGCGCCTTTTTTCATTAGTAATTAGTTTTTTCTTTTCAGTTATACCCACTCTCTAGACCCACAATTTTTCCTACAAACGCTACACGCGCATCATAAATTCAGAATCGCATGACCCGAAACATTTGACACACGATCTGGTCAAACAACGATCCGCTCGTATATCACAAAACAAATAATAAGATCCGAAGACTCGGACCCGAACATCATTCTTCAGACGTACTACTGAAGTGAAAGATAAAACAAAAAGAAATAGGTTTATTGTCCCACTGAGATAGAAAATACGGAATCCTTTTAAGGCACAAGAGCCGAAACGACACCGTTTTGTCAAAACCTTTCTCCACTTTTTCCGGGCCAAGCTTGTGAAAATTTGATGAGGTCCGTGCGTTACCACTTAAACCCGCTTCTTGCATATTGTATACTAATCTCGCATTCAGGTGTTGTTTTAAAAGTCTCTTTATATGACCCTTGACTTATTTATTTGCGCTAAGATCCTTTTACTGTTGAGACTGCGCAATTTTCCATTTGAGGCTACAGATAGAACGATTTGCTTCGGGACCAAAATCTCTTCTAAATCGGTCCATGATTTGGGACAGATTTTTTAGGTTTTCGCTAAAACATACCAATTTAGGTGTGCCGGTCTTTGTCTGTAAAAACATACCATCTTTGTATAAAATCTCTTTGTGTTTCTCAATACCCATTCCCAAAATCTTAGTACGGTTTCCAAGGACTATTGAACTAAACAATGAGAGGGAAGCGACCGAAACCATTCATTGTATCGTTATTAGGAAGGCCCATTTCAGTATATAGGACATTTCCAACATTCTGATATCTAATCAAAATTCATGATCCACTACCCAATCTCCTATACAAATGTTATCCATTGAACAACCTATCAGACCGTCTTGTATTGAGAATTTCAGATACATAGCTAATACAAATCAGGTTCTGGGATATTTTTTTCTTTTTCTTTAAAATTTTCTAAAAGGGAAAAACCGGGTCGTTCAGCAATTTTCTCGAAGTCGAGGTCAAGATAGTCAGTTTCTTTAAGTAAAAAAGTCCCAAACTAAAGTCTTACCTAAATTCAATGAACAAACTAGAGCTCGTTTACTTGAAAGCCTACATAAAGAAACTTTCTCCATCGATAAGGTAACCTAAGAACCCTAAGATACAAAGTATTCGTACTTATCTGATACTCATAGCTGGTCCCTCAGCCGTTAGGACAAACAAATCACGATTAAAGGGCCAAGTTCACTTTCATTTCATTAATGTCCGTAGACGCATTTAATTAAAATTCACCCTCCGAAGCCCTGACTTTATCTTGGCAGGGTTTTTCGATCTCGTTATTAGCACATTCCGTTCCTGAAATAGCGTCTTTCACCCTTAAGAAGCAAATTGTCGGGTGAAATATTAACGTTGTTTGATTTGATAATAGTTTTGTAAACGACGGATTATTTTTGTTACGAAATCAGTTTTGTATTTAAGCAATTCTAATTGCTAATCTACTTATACTAGGTACTAATATTGTAAAGCTGATGAGCTTTTTTGGTTAAACGTCTTTATCTCAGGAATTGGTTCGAATTACAAATTATTTTTGAGTTGGAAAGCCCATTTATCAAGGAAATATAACTTCATGCTACGTACGTCGCTTGCGAGCTGAGCAGCAGGTGAAGCCGCTGTACATAACTAGTCGTTCGATATATCTATATATCAGTGCTTCAAATTAAACACACAAGTCTTTTGCAAATTAAAGGTAATGTATATGATGGGCAATAGGTATATTTAAATAAAATGCTGTTTAAAGAAATCTTTACACGTACATCACGTCAACATCTATAAACCCAATACTATAAATAATCGAAGAATTCGTTCCAAAAACTGCTCACTATCGTGCACGAAAACCTCGATCAGAAAAACAAATATTCTAATTTATAAGACGGAGGAAGGATTGTGATTAATAGCGCCGTCCCGTCCGTTTTCAGACCCGCTATAGAGGCTCGTATAAGACATATGGCATCGCTTAAAAATTGAGGTCGGCATATAATCCACGGTTACGTTTTCTGTGATTATGCGGGTCTGAGCAAGATTGATGACGTCGACCAACCAACGGATGGCTGGACGGACTTAACCCGCCAAATCCCGTGGATTATGACCCATAAATAGCTATTCGTGCTTGTCCTTAGAATAGTTGCTTGTTTATGGTAAGAGTTCAAAAAATCTCTTAGACTTTTTGGTAAATTTACTCGAGGCGAATCGTGTGCATAGACAATAAGTAAAGTATTTCGGCACAAACTTTTCAAAAGCCTTAGTAGGTATAAAATCTGTTTTAATTTTATAGAGACACTGTTCGTCACCAAAACAAAACATTCAATTCACAATATGAGTCTGAGTTTGAAGTAAACTAATAAGGCTGCTAATTTTCTTTTCGACATCAGTTCTACGTGCAATACGTCACTAGCAGACTGGCAGGGTAAGGGAGGGATTACACAAGCCGACTCCTTAAGCCTTACAAACGTTGCTCCAAATCGGTGTTATTTAGCAACGCGCCGCCGAGCCTCCCAATTAAGCAGTGCCCTAACTTTTCTTGACATCTCTACTGGAGCATACGTGTCGGTTCTAAGCAGATAGATTGTTTGGACAGACGGAGGCAGAAACGGATTTAGAAGGATTTGTTGTGTAAGTAGTAGGTACCTGAACCGATATCTATTTATCTACCACTTTGATCAATAATAGCTATTCTACAGATTTCCTCTATCTTTGTAGTTTGAAAAAGGAATACACTTAATTTTTTTGTTTGTTTAAAATGTTGGCAGCATAGAAGAATTGTAAGACCAGGTTCATACTGCGCCAAAGCTACTGAAAATTTACGAGCACATACCTACTTAGATGTCAAGCATGACCAAACTCGTTTGGCCTTTCCATAATCCTTACTAATATTATAAAAGCGAAAGTGAGTTAGTTTGTTTGTTACGTCTTCACGCCTAAATGGCCATTTTTTAAGTGATATAAGGGGCATAAAGAGGGAAGAAAATGGGAGAGAAAGATATTTTTTTTTCGATCATCACGCGGTTTAAAGTTAACGTAAGCCCAAGCTACCCTGCCGGGGTTGCGGGTTATTCGAAAGAGATACCGCGGCTCGCGTAAAGGGCAATAGAAGGAACATAGGTGGGTTTTAGTCAGTACAAGTTTGACATGCCCCCCCGCTCCGCCCAGAGCGGGGGAAGTCATTAGATGATTTCCCATCCGAAAAAAAAAAAGCCCAAAGCTACGCGGATGAAGTCGCGGGCGGAAGCTGGTGCATGTATAAATAATGATTTAAGTATGCATGTGAATAGGTTTAATAGAAGAGGAAGGCGAAACAAACAATAGATGGACTGCGTGAAGGATGATATGAACAGAAAGGAGTTGCCCGATGAAATGACGGATAAAAGAGAAGAATGAAAGAAGAAGACATGCTGTACTGACCCCAAATAACTTGGGATCAGGGCAGAAGAATGATGAATCCTTACTATCCTTACTAATATTATAAAAGCGAAAGTGAGTTTGTTTGTTTGTTACCTCTTCACGGTTTAATGGCTACACCGATTTTGATGAATTTTGGTACAGAGATAGTTGGGAACCAGGAGACGGACACACGCAATTTTTATTTAAAAAAAAGGGATGTGAGGGAGAAAGAGGGAAGAAAAGGGAAAACTTAGCGTTGCTATTACAAATCAATAAGGCGCAAGGGGAACTGTGAACTGAATTGTGTTACCCCGAATTTAACGCGAGCGAAGCCGCGGGCAAAAGCTAGTATAGGCTACTTCCAATTCTTAGAACAATAACAATTAGTTGTTTCTTCTGCATTACTGTCAAATGAGCCATTATACAACAAGCTAAGTAACTGCTAAGACAAAGCAATAATTGATTGATTAAAAATTTGACGACGCGGTTGGCGCAATGGTTGAGCGATCGACTGCTGCGCTGCATGTCGCGGGTTCGATCCGCACGGAACAAATAATTGTATGAACTACAGGTTCCGGGTCTGGCTGTTTGTGTATGTGAGTTTAAATGTATGTAAACGCACCCACGACACAGGACAAATTCCTAGAGAGGGGCAACGTTTTTTTTTTTTAAAAGAAAACTAATGTCGTGCTTTCCTGCCTATACGTTATGAGAAAAACTCAGCACCAAAGCCTTCTCTAGCTATGTAAGCTCAACTGTGCACTACACAAAGGCTACTGGAACCTGCATACAAAGCCTTCAATAAGTTCGCGACTTGTTTATTACTTTTAACATTCGAACGATCTCTTATTTTTCCTTTTCTCTTTTCTAAGGCGTCTGGATGCTCTTTTGCGTCTTTAGGGACATTTCCATCGCGATCGCACTTTACTTTTTTATAACGTAGTAACTGCTTGAGTTTTTTAGTAAAAGGAGAGAAGTGGATTATTCTGGTCAAATACTAGTGTGTGTCTGTTTTGCGTGTAAATAAAACTAATTTTTAGGGTTCCGTGCCTTAGATCACACTTTTTTAAAACATTGCCCCACACTAGGATTTTCTCCTGTACCGTGGGTCCGTTATGGATTACGCAATAAATATCATCAACAAGGATCTGGTTTCGATTTGCGAATGGAGTGAGGCCCATGGGTTGCAGGTTAACCCAGCAAAGACTCAGGTCATTGTTGTTGGCAGCTCAAGGATGTTCCCCAAGATAAACTGGTCGCAGCTTCCCCAGGTTCAGTTTAACGGAACTACTATTCCAATAAATGATAAAGTTAAGAATCTTGGAGTTTGGGTTGACCGGCATCTTTCTTGGGGTCCTCAGCTGCAGGACGTATGTCGCAAAATTTTTGCATCGGCTAAATCCCTGAGACGTTTGCGGAATTTTCTTCCAACTGCTACTAAAACTGCGCTTGCTCAATCCCTATTACTTCCCATCCTTGATTATGCCGATGTCAGTTATCTTGATCTCACTGAGGCACAACTAGATAAACTTGAGCGACTTCAGAATGTCTGCATAAGATTTATATTTGGCTTGCGCAAATATGATCAAGTCTCTGAATTTCGTATAAAGCTCAAGTGGCTTCCCATAAGACTTCGCCGGAATACTCATAATATCTTGTTTCAGCTATACAATATTTTGTTTAATCCCTCGAACCCCCCCTTATCTTAAAGAACGTTTAAGTTCCTTCATGACACACATAATAGATATCTGAGGTCATCGGAAAACCTGAGACTGGAGATGCCGGTGCATTCTACTAGCTTCTACGATAAATCCTTTACGGTTCAAGCTGTACGGCTATGGAATGCGCCGCCCATGTCTGTAAGGAGCACTCAAACCCTGTCCACTTTTAAAATTCTGGTCAAAAAGCACTACCTCTCTCCATAAACAACAATATTAAATATTATATTCTTTGCTCTTCATGATTGTTATTCTATATGTATATTATACAGATAGACTACCTACAGTACTGTTTCTCCTCTTTTTATATCCATCCAAAGGTTGTCTTGAAAAGATCGCTTTTAGCGATAAGACCGCCCATTGTGTCACCCTATTTATAAGTTTGTCTAGTGTTATTCTTGTTACTTGTATGGTGTACATAATAAAGAATATTCTATCTATCTATCTATCTACGTTCCGGGGCCGCGGTATCTCTTTCGAACAACCCTTCACCCCGGCAGGTGGTGGCCCTGGCAGACCCCGCTGCTTTGCTGACATCTCTTTGAGGCGCGCGTGGAACACTAACGCGTCGTCGACACGGCCTGTCGTCAATAGACGGACGGACGGTGAGCTACCCATTGCTCATTGTCCACAGGCCCGCATGATATGTCTTTTACTCTGCATATTGAACCCGAACCATTCCTTAAACGAAAATTCATGGACAACAATCACGTAAAAAATGGAACAATCGATACGTGACTGGTCAAATAGTTTCAATTGTGTGCGTTGCTAAATTTTTATTAGGGAGCAGAGTTGGCTCGTTGATACAAAAACCTATATCAGGGGCCTCCTGCCCCGAGGGCGCTCTTAACCTATTTTCGTTTGGTTCGTGTTTTTATTCCCTCAAAGCGATGCGGGGTCTGTGCGGCCCCGCTGTGGTTTTCAATTTACTAGATTCAAACGCTGTGAAGTTTCTTCTACTTATGTGGTTCGCTACAATTACTGCAGTGGTTTTTGTTTGTTTAATTAGTTTCGGAGGTAATTGTCGGATGTGAGAGTTTACTTGAAATCGTAAACAGTGTTATGAGGGAATTCGTTTTTATTTCCTTTCTTGTTTTGTTTTCCTCTCGTCGTTGGGACGAGTGAGCTAGTTAGGTAAGGTGTTAATTATCTCTGGGAATTAAAGAAAAAAATAGAATAATCGGATGCATATTTACCTAAAGTTAATTTTTGGCTAACAAACTATGGAAGCGGCTTGTTAGTATTAAATTAAAAATAAAATCCCGGGATTTCGGGAGTGCACAACTAATCGGATGTAGGATATATTTACTTAACTTCCGTATTTACTTATATTCACTGAGATTGAATAGCTCCGATTTGTCATTTTTTTTTATAAAACGCAAATTTGATTTTATTTGTTGCAAATCTCGTGAAAAATCACTGACAATAAAACTAGAGAAAAGCAACTACATTACGTTGTAACAGGGCAAACAATTGGGTTTACTACATCACAAGGGATATCTAATTTAAATTGATCTTTCCGGGATCCCGATTTTTTTAAAATAAAAAGTGCTTTCCGTAATAACAAACATCTCAACTATAAATACGCATCCGAATATCCGGTCACTACTTATAAATGAAACTGTCACCTATTACTATCTATGTCATATTTTATCATTAATCGTTGTAAACAAAACAATAGTGCAACCATCACCCACAAACACGTTCCCAAAGTACAAACTCCACTAGCCCAACCGTTTGTGGTTCAAATAACACGATCGAACACTAAGCAATACCAACAAGAACAGTAATACAAGTTGATATAATCTCCATCTAATATCTATTATCCCTATGTAAACACAAAGCTGTAGTCCAAGTACATAGGTCCCTACTGAACCTGAATAGGTTCTACCAATCGATCTAGTGTTTGAAGAGCTCTTGTGTGAGCTAGCCTGTACATTGGAAAATTTATCCCAGTAATTACATTACAGTCATGAATGCCCGACTAAATGATGTCTGATGGTGCTTCAAGCAAAAAGGTTTTAAATGATTGGATTAGGCGATTTTTTTCTTGTGAAATAGAAATTGAGAGGATCAGGTAGGTATTGATTATAGAGAAAATCTTGAGAGACTGAAGATGTTGTAGGTCCTATATGTACTCAACGTGATCTACAATTTGAAAGGCACATATTAGCCTTACTAGTTTTTGCTCTCGCATAATTAGAATTTATTTCTCCACTAGCTTTTGCCCGCGGCTTCGCTCGCGTTAAATTCGGTAGCGCCTTATTGATTTGTAATAGCAACGCTAAGTTTTCCCGTTTCTTCCCTCTTTCTCCCTCATATCCCACTCTTTTAAAAAAAAAATAGCCTATGTCCGTCTCCTGGTTCCCAACTATCTCTGTACCAAAATTCATCAAAATCGGTTTAGCCATTAAAGCGTGAAGAGGTAACAAACAAACAAACAAACAAACTCACTTTCGCTTTTATAATATTAAGTAAGGATAAATTGGAGAGATTTTTCTGGATCTTAGTCAAATACGAACACCGTAGTCTGCTAAGAAGTTAGAAAAAGACGTTAATTTAATTAATTATAACCCAAAACTAAACAATAGCAACCCAAGCTTCCAATTACGTCAAAGAGCACAACCCACAAAGTACAATCCCAAGCACAAAATTACGAAACCGCATTATCACCAAATTTTTCATTAGTCAAAGCAATTCCACGAACGAAGGGACGCTCGAGTAACTCAATAACAGACGACAAAAGGCATTTGAGTATAAAATTCGCCAATTATACTCAACCCACTCACGAAAACACCAATATTCCGAACGGATCACAATTAAATACCCTCCCGGACCGATTCTTCAAAGCAAAGGGATGATTTTAATTTAAATCTAGCCCTCCTCTAAACCGTTCCATATCTGGTCGCCGTTATTAGCACATTCTAGTGAAGCGATGTCCCCGCGACCGCTTTTGAGAACCACATTAACGATTTGTCCTTTTTGCAGTATAATCGTATTCAGTTTTGCGAGGGCAAAGGGACTGACGTAAATCAAAGAGTGGGGACTCTGCACAGTTGCCCTGGCTACAGGAATTTCGCTCGGCCGATTAGCAACGGCTGCCCAGTTATAAATTGAATCAAACGGAACGCTGGGTTCGAAATTTAAAGGAACTAGCAAGCAGAAGGATATCTATTGTCGGTTAATCCGATTACCGGCACGTGCGTAATGGTTTTATAAGATGAAAGTGAGCTACGCAATTGTGCATTAGGTACTTAAGTGCCCAACACCTAACTAGAGTTACAAATGGTATCACTGAGAACGACCGCGATCTGAAGGTAAACGAAAAGTAAATGCGTCGATCTTTAAATCGAATACACGAATTAGCTATTTTAGTGCATTTTTTTTTTGCAACAAGCACAATCAGTATCGTCCATAGATTTGAGTGAATCCAAAATCATTACTTTTATGAAAAAGTAATTTCAATTTTCATATTAAGTATTTATGTTACGGTCGCACGGGCAGTCCATGTTCACCCATCCATGTTCCTTCTTTTGCCCTTTGTGTTCCGGGTCCACGGTATCTCGAACAGCCCGCAACCCCAGCAGGACCCGCAACCCGGCAGGTAAGCCGCTCGCTAGCAACCCAACAGGTACACTGCCTTTAGGTACGGTAAAATGTTCTGAATGAGACTTTAAATTGGTATAACTATACCAAATAGCAACATACTTTTGCTAACCTTTATAGGTAAATTAAAACATTTCCATAATTGTTAAGATCTAAATCCTGAGCAAATAAATTAAATTCCTAACGTAGCGATACCAATCTGACTTTTCCCCTTAGATTACCCTATTGATCTTCCAAACCACAAGTTTGCAACTTGACCTAAGCAATACACGGTTAAATAGAAAGATGCATAAGTTAGTAACAAAGTTCCCCAAACATATTCTACGAAAAACACAATAGGAAAATCTAAAATACTTATACGTTGTCATATCAATCATAACAAAGACAGAATCACGTGCCACCCTTCCTAAGCGGAGTGCCGACACCTTTACATGCCAAACAACGCCAAAGGTCAGAATTCGACAGGCAAACAGAATTGGGAAAACAAACAATTCGCTCGGGAAACATTCTAAAGCACTTTAACGTTATTATCCTAAGACATCAAGTCACATTAAATTCTTTATTCATTTTATTTTTGCGGGGTCACGGGCTCAAGCCGGAATTCCTGCAATGTCTTTGATCTAAGTCAGACGAGAAAAAAAAACATGAACGAAAATGCACTTCAACTGTCTTCATAAAGGGGGGAAATATAATTTATTCACGAGATAATTTTCTCCTCCCTTTTAAGGATAGACGCCGTTTGAAGTGGGGTGGCACGAATGAATGTTTGCACTGAGCCGGGCTTAGGCTACACTATGCTCTCTCGGGAAAATTTTGTCTTGTATTCAAAGGTTTTTTTTTTATGTATCGCCATTTTAATATTCAACATCGTAAAACAGTGGCGGTGTTCTGCATTTTCGTATAATTGTGCTGGGTCAACTTTGGAGGGGAACACTTGTTGTGTTTTCGCAGTAAAATTTTATTTGAATAACTCCCATTCGTTTGGAATGTTGTTCAAAATATTATTCAATTTCCTAAACAACTAAGGCGGATATTTACTTTAAAATCATTCAAGTATTGAGACTAAAAAGTAACATTATGCATATTAGCATGGCAACACAAGATTTTTGAACCAGTCATAATCAAAAATTCGGAAAAAAATCGCCTAAATAAGTCCTTCCAAACAAACATCTCTTGAACTACTCAGAATAATTCAGTCAATTAACAAAACCACAACAAACGAACTGTGTAGCACTCAATAAATTAATAATAAGTTGGTAACTGTAACAGCACTTCACTCAAGTGACCGACAAGGACTCTTGGATAATTTAAGACTATTCTCGACCATTTAATTAAGTAATCAAGATTCACGAATAAGATGTTTATTAATACCACAATAACCTACTGGTATTTAATTAGGAGATGTTTGAACGTCGAAAATTGATACCTATTAAAACATCGCCTACGCGTTTATTTAGGTATTCGATAAGAGAGCCTAACACATGGATGTCCAGTGTAAGTAAACGCAACGTCAATTTTAAAATCTAAAAACTCGTTTTACGTGTTATATTTTTGAAATTCAAATCTATGGATGTCACTGATTGTGCTAGTAGCAAACAATTTAACTGAAATTCTTGATAATAATTGTATTTTAAATCCCAAATTGGACACATTTACGTTACGTTTAGGTACACCGCGCGCTCCTGCTAGGACCTTTCTTTCTCGTGTGTAGGCGCGTGTGTTTAATCTGTGTCTGAAAACCAACCTGAAATATTCTTCCACTTGTCGGGGTTGCGGGTTGTTCGAAAGAGACACCGCGGCCCCGGAACACAAAGGGCAAAAGAAGGAACATTGATGGGTTTTAGTCAGTAAAAGTCTAACACTCTCTCCCACTCCACCCAGAGCGGAGGAAGTTATTTGATGATTTCCAATCCGTAAAACAAACTCTTAGAATAGTAGCAGTTCAAAATGAAGGTCTAAATATGACCCTTTGTACATACCTTACAACATCGTGTACCTACCTATAAACAAACGTCTCACTAAATGAAATGATTTTAGAAACCACGCGCGACCTGCGCATGCAACGACCACGACATTTGGCCGTAGAAGTTTCGACCAGCAAGAAAGTTTGGTCACACAACCGGACAAATTACTAGCTGGCGCCCGCGGCTTCACACGCGTGATGTTGAAAAAAAAGATATCCTATGTGTTATACCAGACTATAATCTACCTCTGTGCCCAATTTCATCAAGATCCGTTCAGCTGTATTGACGTGAAGAGTAACAAACATCCATCCTCACAAACTTTCGCGTTTATAATATTATAAATAATAGGATAGGTAGGAAGTAGGATTTTAAAAATTAAGGTTTAATCGTAGCCCACTGAAAACCTTGTTGTTTGTGCGTAAGTAAAAATACAATTAAATATGGACAAATAGTTTATTTTAAAAATATAAGCTGGATAACATTCTCCATAAAAAAGCAACATATTAAATACATTCTGTGATTCCTGAAAACAATCTTTAATCTTGCGCTATTATTTTTATATTTTGTTTTTGCTTACAAAACCAACTCTCGAATTAAAAAGTTTTTTTACAAACAGTATTTTTCATAATGCATAGTTAGTGAATTAATTAGACATTAACAGACAACAAGCGCTTTACAAGCCTACAATCTCAATATGTTGGTCATCGAATGTACACCAACCAATTCTTTATTTATAAGATTTTCCGCTTTGACAACCATTATTCATATTATCTACCACACTGGCTACCCCAATCCATTGCTTCTGGAATTTTAATGATTCGTCTTCTCGATAACGTAGGTAAATGACGCGATGCAGGTTGCTGAATTTTCAAAAATTCAAGGCATTATTTTTTTGTTGGAGTGGGAAATCATCGAGCATCGAGGAAATCATCGAGCGGGGGGGCGTGTCAGACTTTTACTGACTAAAACCCACCCATGTTCCTTCTATTGCCCTTTACGTTCCGGGGCCGCGGTATCTCTTTCGAACAACCCGCAACCCCGGCAGGCGGAGGCTCTGGCAAGCCCCTCTGCTTTGCTGACATCTCTTTGAGGCGCGCGTGAAACACGAACGCGCCGTCGACACGGCCTTTCGTCAATAGACGGACGGACGGTGAGCTACCCATTTCTCACCGTCCACAGTCCCGCATCTACGGTGGCCGGGAGTCGTCTCGCGGCGCGCGGCGCCCGGGAAATTCAAGGCATTGGTTGTTATGCAATGACCCTGTAGTACCAGGGTTAAAACTTCGTCATAACTGCAATCAATGGAACGTGCTCTTCCACGAATCAAATTCGCGAGCGAACCAAAACGAATAAAAAAAACTAACTCCATTAGTAGTCATTGATTTTGTCAGAAAGATACAACTCTTTCTGCCAAAATCAATGACTTAATTACTTATAGTGGAGTTATTTTTTTTACCAAATTTGTTTCATAACATTTTATTGAGCATTTTCATCCATAAATATGTTGTCATGGAGACACTTTGACTACAACATAAAATGCACTTACTTGGTCGCGGTTTACATTACTGTATTGCCAACACACCATATAAATATTTTGTAATATGCGCGCATAAAACGCTTGCCATCTGTAGTTCAGCTTACAATCTAATTCTATTCCAGAACAATCTACTCTATGTCTATTTGGCACAATTTAGTACCCTGATAACACCTAACATATTAATTACCGATTGATGATGATGATATTCGAGTGTGTTTACAATAGTAAAAGTTATAAATGCAGTGGTTATTAAATGGGTACTTTTCTTTAACCAAGTTGTCTGTGCAGGCGGATAAACACAGAACTAAAATAAATGTACTAAGTTCGACATATCGATGCAAATTTTCTTGACAAGCCTTGAACTGCACACTTAATGTGGTCATACTGTGTGGGGCATACATATTATACTATAACATAATAATTAGCTAGAACCTTTAACACACCATTTCATTAATAACAAGCACAAGAGCTGTGTAAATGAATCAAAGGCGCCTTTGTTGAGTAGTTTTAACTGACTTCAAAAAAGGAAGAGGTTCTCAAAAAAAACTTTGTTAACCGTTTTTTTAGTATTTTTTTGGAAGTCGTTTTTGTGTTCGACACAGCTGTTAGCAGCAACAGAGCCATTGTGGATTTTCGCTTTTAGGATTTGCAGTAGTTTGGCGGGTGAGGCATAATTAAAAAGTTTTGCGAACACCAAAAAAGCGAAAAGACAATGACGAACGACGAAATCCCAGTAAAAAAATACGTAACTGTACTAAATTGCCAAACAATTTTCGTAACTTAATAGTTAAACAATTGAGGGCCTTCATAAATATTCCGTTACGTTCCATTTTTAATATCGTGTGGATTTCATCACGCATACGGAATTTTCCCGCTCGCGTAATCCCCGCAAATGTCCTATTCAATACACTTCTTCGCAACCTCGCTTTATCGTAACGACGGCTTTCTGATTTCACCACAGATACCAATAAACAACTGTTCAAATCCCTGTAGTCTGCTGTGTTTTTTTTTAAATTGTGTTTATCAACAGAATACCACAAGTAAACATGATCATTTATAAAATAATTTGCATAGAACAAATTGGCATTTATTTGAGTTCTAAATTTAAAAAATATTTGTATTTCTTATTTTTTAATACAAGGCTGTTTAGCGGCGTCATTTCTTCGTTTATCCTTCGGCCTAAACAAAAGCGCGGCAAAATCAAATTAAATCATAGTTTTCAAGTGATTAATGACAAAAATACTTTTCGTTCTGTTATTTAATTTCTCCGAAAGTGTTTTGTGAAACGTCGTTTGTTTCACGTGAGAATAAGTCATAGTCGTTCTCGGCTCCATAACACCCTCACCTAACGGCTCGTGTGTAAATTCCGCCTCGGTCGCAATGACTAAGTATTTAGTATAATGCGAGAAATATGCAGGCGGGATGCGCGGCGGGGATATTTCACGATGCGAGAAATTTTCTCCATACGTGATGAAATCTGCACGATATTAAAAGCACCCTTAATGCTAATCACAGCTTTTCTTTAAAGTAGGATGACAATTTGCTTAGCAATTAATTTCCTAAGCGGTATAGGTAAATGTTCATAATATTATGATGAAAACTCTCTTAACAAATGCATAAAACCATTCATTGTTCTCATAAAATTCCATAATACTTTTTAATGTATTTTAGCAATCATATTCCAGTTTTAAAATGTACAGTAAACTACCAGCCAATGGTAACAAAACTAGTATAAGCTGGGCTTTTACTGTATTGATCAGGTCAAGGTCAAAATGCAATGCAACCAAATTATGCGGATCTCTCATCGTTCGGAAAATCTACGGTGTAAGATCGGTACTTGAGAGACCTGCATGCTGCTGACCTGGTTTTGCAGTTTATGTCATCATGTATATTAACGACTGTATTCATTATTAGAATTTTTCGTTTAGGGCTGTCAACATCTAGTGATTTTCAAAACATTAAACATTCTTATACTTTGACACTACCAACTGGTGTTGCCATACTACATTAAGCTACCAACAATTAGCCTAATAAACTTGTGCATCGTTGCAATAATTTGACATAAGAATACAATACATAGAACTACATCAAAATACCTTAATATTAATTCCTTTTAGGCCGACAGTTAGACCTCGTTATGTTACAAAATTCGATTGCTTATTCCAAAATCTCTTTTTGGACCATTTTTATTAAATACTGTCAGTGCAAAATTAACCAAACTGGAGCAAATTGTGCCCATTACTTTCTGAATTTAGAAAAATAATGGAAACAAAGAAATAGTGTCCATGGAGTTTCTTGCCCGTTTGACGGGCCTGTTGGTCTAGTGGTTAGTGGCCCTGACTGCTGAGCCGGAGGTCGTGGGTTCGATTCCCACCCAGGACAAACTTTGTGTGATGAGCATGATTGTTTGTTCTGTGTCTGGGTGTGATTTATCTATAATATGTATGTATTTATAAATTATATAAGTATGTATATCAGTTGTCTGGTTACCATAACACAAGCTCCGCTTAGCTTGGGATCAGATAGCCGTGTGTGAGTTGTCCCAAGATATTTATTTATTTATTTATTTATTCTCCATAGAGATCAACGCTTTGGAATGGGCAACTTGGGACTGTAGCTTGGGGCACTGTAACTGTTTCTTGACATTCAAAAGTGCCTGTAATGGTCTAATTGAAATAAATGCTTTCGAGTTTGAGTTAACGTGTATGCTTAATTATTTAGTACTTAGTTTGAGAAAAATACTTAAAATTGCATTTATTTTTAGTGTCATTAAAGGCTAATTTAGCACTGACAGTTTTATGACATCCCTGCTACACAAATCCAGTACTTACAATACTACTTACTAGGAACCAAGATTGCTACACCAACATTTAATTTTGAACTCTACCCCAACGACTCAAGAGTTTGCGATTAAACATACCTTATATATTAGAATTAGACACATTATTGCTATACATAATACAATATTATATTATTTTCTAAATATTTTTATTATTTACCACAATTGCTTTATTAGGGCCGTTGCGAATTGTAACATCTATAGGAAATTATTTGCTCATTACGTCATACTAATGTTCTTTAAACCACCGCCGTTGATATAAACAAACCAGTATAAGTTGGCCTATTCTTCTAATGAAACTTCGAACGAAGTTAGGCCAGCTTGAGGCTGAGCTACCACGGCCGTGTGGCCTACTTTGCCTACGTTAATTATCGATGACAAACAAGTCAACGAGCTCGAGCTGTATATACTCTAAGAAAATAACATGTTTATATGTATTTAAATCGATTAAGTATTGCAATTAATCACAAGTGCGTCATGTAATCTTTATGACATTGACATAAGGTTTAAATTACAATGTTAACTTATGTGCGCTTGTGAAATTCTACAACTATTTAACGTGCAATGTACTAAATTGTGCTAACTTTAATCTAACAATCACACATAATGGAAGTAGTCATTTATTTATTATATTAATCGTATATTTTTCTATTAATAAGATTTCACTACCAACTTCTATATAAACTTGGAATAGAAATCTTTACATAAGTTTAACATGAATATTTTATTTAACTATTACATGATTGTGATTATTCAGAAAGCAAACGGAAAGTTTTTATAACAAACGGCTTGGAAACATATTATTTACGTACGCATTTCATATAACATAACACACTAACGTATTTAAAAATATAAAAAAACCAATTGTACAATTAAAATCAGTTAAAATAAATAATTTGTCTTAGTTTATTGACTTTAGTTTAATATAAAACCATAAGAATTATTACTGTACGTTTTTCTAACAAAATGACGAGTTGTACTCAAAATAATGTTCCGTTTTGTTTAGTCAAATGCTGCCTTTTGCTAAGTTATTTAAGATCTGAGCATGTCTTCTTCTATCAAACTTATTTAACAAAAAAAATAACCGAAGCTATTATTGCTAGCTATGAGTAATCAATAGACTATAAACGTTAAGATTGTAAGTAAGTATGCACAGCAAAGTCTTAATCAAAGCGATTAACATAGAATTCGATATTCGACTTAATTTCTACACAAGTAGATTCACACTTAGCCTACAAACATAAAAGTTCTTCAATCAAAAATCAAATCAACATACAAAAAAGAACATCCTTACCAAAAGCAAAAATAAAAAATAAAAGTGTCAAAAATAATAGAGCAAGAAAACGGTTTTCTGTAAAGAGTCTTTTACCTTCTCTGTACTTTCTGCCCCTCTTGCATCATAAGCCGAGGAGACAAAAAGCCAGAAGGTTGGAACATCAGTCATCCGCGTCTATGTCTTCATCGCTCATTTCCTCCTCGCTGGTGCAATCTGGTTGTGAGGATTCGGAGCTGCAGCGCTCGCACCAGCATACGAATAGGTAGTTTTGGGCTAATTCCTGTAGATAGAGATGGAATTGGTTTTAGGCAGCGTCCTAAAACGAGACTCAAACCAAAATGGCAGTTATTGGCAACATGTTCAAATAACACGATTCGCATCGCCTTCCCATGTGAAAATTAATCTATAGGCGTACAACAATTAAATAGCAATGGTATAATCGCAAGCCGAAAAATACCGAGTAAACTAAGTTTCGATAATAAAAAAAACATATTGTGCAATTAGGCCGGTTTACTTCAAATATCGCCATTAATTTTAAACTCTGAGTTATGTTTTTTTTAAAAAAAAACCTTAGCTTTGGCTTCCCCCACCACTGATGGCAGTTATCTTAATTTATTTCGCTGTCGTACGGACAGAGGGCGCAATGAGCGTGACGATCGCGACTTCGCACATTCTAAAGTCGACTATTGCCACACTTACAACGATTAGGCTTTTTTTTTGGGGTGGGAAATCATCAAATAACTTCCCCCGCTCTGGGCGGAGCGGGGGGGCGTGTCAGACTTTTACTGACTAAAACCGCGGTATCTCTTTCGAACAACCCGCAACAACGATTAGGCTGACGTGTAATAATATTCCCAGATATCGGCTTACACGGGCTCGTTTCCAGGAAATAACTGATAGCAAAAACTCCAATAAGACTTAAGCTAACCTGGGAATCAAAACCAAGGCCTCATGTTAGCGGGCCTGTGGACAGTGAGCAATGGGTTGCTTACCGTCCGTCCGTCTATTGACGACAGGCCGTGTCGACGGCGCGTTAGTATTCCACGCGCGCCTCAATAAGATGGCAGTAACTGCCAGGGCCACCGCCTGCCGGGGTGACGGGTTGTTCGAAAGAGATACCGCGGCCCCGGAACATAAAGGGCAGTAGAAGGAACATGGGTGGGTTTTAGTCAGTACTTTGCTGACATCTCTTTGAGGCGCAAGAACACTAACGCTAACTCCCCTCAGCAGTCGCACTTGCCACAACTAGATATAGGAGGCCGTAAAGTAAAAGCACAACAAGTAAATTAAAGTTAAGTTTATGCGGATAAAAGTTACTAATAAGATTAACGAACTTACTTTCTGCCGTGAATGCCGAGACCTTTGCAAAGTGCATTCATCTAGATAGCTGATGCAAATTTCGTCTCCCGGCATGATAGGTTTCAGCGCTTTCAGTTGTACTCGATGGTTACCATAAGGAAAGGTTGATTCTGCATTGGGGGTGCAACTGTGGTTGCAGGAGCTTTGCAGCTGGAAGAGGCCCGCACCTTCCGTGTTTAGAAATGAACCGGATTCTGAAAGAAGAATGATAGGCATGTTTTAAAAACTAGTTGAATCAGACGACATGCCATACGACACAGAAATATGGCAGGTATGAATTCTAAGCCAATGTGGAGTTGTCTTTCTATTGCAAGAGGGAAATTAGTTCTCATTTGTTAATTATAGCAACATTGCGTGGTAATTACGAAAGGCTAAAAAAAAAATTCTGACCCAGTAGTATCTATAATTTGTTAGTGAATTAGTAACAGAATATGCTTATATACTATTTTAGTGTTATTAGTACTAGTTAATTACATGAACCTATAGCTAAGTTCACCCAGTGCCTTTGCATGGGGCAGTCGGGCCTACCAGCAATTATTTTCAGGATTGTGTTACGAGTGTTACGCAAGCGTTGCAGTAAGGAAGCCGCTTTCTTGCGCATGATGGCATGGAAGCCATTCGTGTGAGCTGCAGCAAACATTCCCGACGAACTACAACGCCGCGCAACCGAAACAGCATGCTGAAAGCGTTGTTGTATTGTACACGCAGGACGTTGTAAGCTCGTTTCGTATATGACACCCACTCGAGTTTGGATTTGGATTGACAGAACAGAATTTCTGTTGACTGCCTAGACTTAGAGGGTGATTCTTTTTCACAGCTCTTAGGGACCATAGAGTTGAGTATATGGTTTTAATTTCAACTCGATACCTCCACGCGATCCCGCTATCAGGAATGCGGAATGCTAAGGAATGAGGAATGATAAGGAATGCGGAATGCTGAGGAATGAGAAACGCTAAGGAATGAGGAATTATAAGGAATGAGGAATTATAAGGAATGCGGAATGCTAAACGATAAGGAATGAGGAATGAAAAGATGAAGGCTTAGGAATGCGGAATGCTAAGGAATGAGGAATAGACTATTATATACGTATCTAATCAAAGATCAAACAATTGGCACTATAAATACAATTTTAATCCTGGAAATAATGTTGGTATAACAAAATCATCACCCTAAGGTAGACTGGTAGAAAATGCCTAAGGCATTAAGTCCGCCTTTCTACAGTTTTTACTTGTGCATAAAGTTTTAAAAAATAAAATTCGATGCCTGTACTAGGTTAAATTAAACCTGTATCACAAGCGGCATTTTCTAATAATTAGTGTTAGGACAACAAATTTCTTAACAAAATTTAAGATGGAAGGGAATGAGGTAAATGACATGAGGAAAGTTTTGATTATGAATTTGGATGGGTATAAGAGTATAGGAAGACTGATGGAGAGAATGATGGACTGACTGTGGAGTTTCTTGCCCATTCTTCTCCATAGAGATCAACGCTTTGGAATGGGCAACTACAGTACTTTCACAAGTTATTATACCTTGTGACCGGGACTGTAGATTAATTTTGTTTCTTGACATTCAAAACTGCCTGTAATGGTCTAATTGAAATATGTAAATGATTTGATTTGTGCAAACGCTAATATGGCATGAAACGATTTCTGTCTAATGAGATGACGCGTAATACAGAAATATGGTAGAAGAAGACAAGCTGCGCCGACTCCAAATGGGATGTGGACAAGAAAATGATGTATATCGAATTCAAATTCAAATCATTTATTTCAATTAGACCATTACAGGCACTTTTGAATGTCAAGAAACAAAATGAATCTACAGTCCCGGTCACAAGGCATAATAACTTGTGAAAGTACTGTAGTTGCCCTGTAGTTGCCAGAGTAATGTAATTCTCTTTGCTGTCGAAGATATAGGAAAAAGGCTATAGACCGATACCTGAGCGTATTTTAGTATTAAGTTTCCTCTAAGTTAGGATGCAGAAAATTACGTATTCAAGTATGGTTTACGCAAGACAAAGAGCGAGTGAGTAGGAGAGTGCGGGAAAAGGTTGCGAGGGTCACTTTTCTGACCGGAGTGCAACAGTATAATTGTGGCGTACGACTAGATAAGATTTGCTTTGTATTTTCTTTGTATTTCTTGTGTCATTTTTAATAAACCTAAATAATAATCTTATCCCTGTTTTTTACACTAGAATAGAATCAGACAATTTAACAATATTACATTATTTTTACACAACCATTCAACATAAATGGGTTTTAGATCCTTACTAATAGTATAAAAGCGAAAGTGTGTTTGTTACGTCTTCTAAATGACTAAAGCCCCGTTCCAATAAACAAAAACGACTCGTTTTGCTTACGGATAGTAGGATTTTGACATAAGTCTCATAGAACTTATGTCAAAATACTACCATCCGTAAGCAAAACGAGTCGTTTTTGTTTATTGGAACGGGGCTTAAACCGATTTTGATCAATTTTGGTACAGAGAAAGTTGGGACCCTGGAGGTCCGTCTCCAGGGTCCCAACTATGTCTGTACCAAAATTGACTGATAGGATAACTTTAAAAAAAAAAGTGATAAATGAGGGAGAAAGTGGGAAGAAAAGGAAAAACTTAGCATTGCTATTACAATAAATAAGGCGCAAGGGTAAAAACTACAGGTAGCAGGTACCTGTAAATCAGGAAAGGGGAACTGTGTTACCCCTAATTTAACGCGAGCGAAGCCACGGGCAAAAGTTAGTACTAAATAATCAATACGTAAGTTCATCTCACTATAACATACCTTCTTCAACATACTGATAAAGTTTATCAATGAACAGATCCAGCTGTTGTTTCTCATCATCAGACATGGTGACTTCCAACACGGAGTTTACCCACATGGCCAGAGGACTGGTGCCGATGCCTTGCCCATTTGTACCAACTAACGCCATTAGTGTGCAGAAACCTTCCGGTGTTAGAAACTGAAAATGAACAGATACAAATTACGGTAATTTTTGTTTTTTTTTTTTTTTTGTTTTTTTTTAATGCTTGATTTTTGTACTGTTAGTATACCCATCTCAAATAAATTAAAAGTAAATAGTAGTAATACATTACAACTAGTGAAACTGACTCGCCCTATTACATAGAACTTAAAAACGTACACACTTCTAGAACGGCATGTGTTATGTTATTGTGTACACTATTTCATACTCATCTGCCTAACCCTAAGTAGAATATTGGCATGATGTTTTTTGACTAGGTTCAAAACACTACATTATATAAACAGTGATGTCTCATCAGTCATCACAAAAAAATAAAATAAAAAAAAACCTGATTAAAAACTTGAAGGTATATAAAAAAAATAGAGAATGGAGTGGTGTTTTAAATAATGTCAAACACTAATTAGTAAATAGTCTGTGGTAATTGATAAAGTAAATGAGGATAATTAAATATCTAACTTGATAGTATTTTTTTCCTGTTTTAAACAACAAACAACTAAGAGCCGACAACACAAGTGCTATTCTCAGTATTCATTAACATGAATCAAAACCAATAATGGAATATTGATGTTGAACTTAAATACGGTGAGGAACCTCTTTCTTAGTTTACCACAGACCAAACTTGCAATAAACCTGCTATAACAGGTGAATATTGCTATTAGTGTGTTACAGGCTGTTTTACGACAACATTCCAGATTACATTCGAGTCCAGAATGCTCAACTACGAAACTTTTTAGGAAATTCGAGAATACGGTATTACACCCATTTTTAAAAAGTATCTCATTTTGTTCCTAGGGTCCTAGTAAACCACAAAAAAAAACAAAAAAAATATTCAATCGATAAGTGCCATAAAACTGCATTTCAATTTTACAATTTCTATTTTCGCGCGTTAAATCACAAAAACGCTTGACGCCATGTTACTCTGTGGTCATGACGTCAGTTGGTCATGTAAACAAATGCGCTGTTATTAGTCTTTCTGTTTAGTTGTATATTTCACTATAATTTAAAAATGAGTAAAACCGTCTTCCATGTTATTGTTACTATTATTTCAATAAAAATAAAAATGTAAAGTTTTTTAATACATAAATAACAGACGTTGCTCAGTTGACAGTTCACTTTTTGTTTACATGACCGTATGACGTAATAATCATGGCGGAAGCTGTTTCGCTTAGTAAAACAACAGACTAAAAAAAGTGAATACTTTGAAATCAATTTTAAAATTTATTTAGTTATTTTATTAACTAAATCTAACATTTCCCGACTGTTTATTGCCTAAGCTATCTGAATTGTATATTTTTAGAATTTCTTTCATATAGAGTAAAATACCCTATTATCCTAGGAAGTTCCACTAGGGAGAGGCAAAGAAATTTCCAGAAACTTGTGGAACTTACTCGAATGATCGGTCGCATGTCGGTCACAGGGCAATCAGTCCTCTTTTGGCTCGAATTCAACAACAAGAAGTACGATATGTAATAGTGATCAGTGGTGAATTTGTTAAATAAAGATAATCACATATAATACCACAAGAGCTTCAAAATTATCGGGTATTTTCCGATAGGTTCGTTGCAAACAAATGAAGGAGTCAAGTTTTTCTTTTCAGGTTAAAAAATCACGAGCGCGAAGCGCGAGTGATTTTTCCTGAAAAACTTGACGATTTTATTTGTTTGCAGGGAACCTATCGGGAAATGCCAGATAATTTTGAAGCTCGTGTGGTATTCGGGGGATTATTTTTCCGTCCCAAATGTCGGCCAATAGAATTGCATTGATTGCATTGATGTTTTGTTTTTTATGCATAACAACGACCAGAGAAAATTTTCAAAAAAATTTCAGTATAATACCATGTAGGTTGTACCACGTGACGTCGAATGGTGCAATTCTATTGGTCGATATTTGGGTCGGAAAAATAATCAATAATATTTAATCAGTAGTGTTTTAATTTATCCCCTACACAGCGCGTAACAAATGCAACTGTGCTTATCTTAGACGCGATGCTGTTCACTCATTCAGCAGAGTTGTTGATTCCCGACGCAAATTAATATTAGCTACTCGTTTTGCTCCCACACAACCTAAACCTCAGGATCAGCTCAGACCGAAGAAGCAGCGTAGCGACCGCTTGACTGCTCGCGTCACCGCCGTACCGCTGCGCTTCCGACCCGACTCTTTCAAACAATACTATGCATTTCCATATGAAACAAAACAAATAACTTAGAACAGTTTGACATTGTTTTTGCCGGCCGCTACGCTGATATTTCGGCGTCAAATGAGCGTCAGCCTCTAATGATTTATGTACCCCTGAGTAGATTGGCTCAACTGTGAACGGCGTAATAGCCATGTGATTGCCAACTAAGTGCACACCGTTGATTTCCGCCTGAGCAAATATTTAAATAGACTAATAATATTTGTTTTTGTGTCTGAACCAATTCTTGATTTAAATATTTTGGCACTCCAAACAAAGCTAAAAACTGTGTGGAAATTAAACAAAAAATATATAAAAAGAATAGTTAAATTTGCATTCAGTAAAACTCTTGATGAACATGATTTTATGTCTGTTCTCATATGCTTCAATTTTTCTGAACACATCTTAGTTTTTTTTGTTGGTAATTTTATTGTGCATGCTGTTGTGTCCTATAATTGAAGAAGCACACCAACAATATTTCATGTCATCCTCTATATCATGTTTTGTGTATGGCCTTTTTTGGATAAATAAATAAACATCAAAAATATATGTATAACTATGATATGTGTGTATAAGTGTGATATGCCATTGGAAAGTTTTCTTTTTATTAAATGTGTTGTAACGTTCAGAATAGTTTGGATTATTGTTATAAATGTGTTGGTGATGTGCTCCATGAAGTTGGTCCATTAATAATTCAGTCACAGTGATACACAGCAAGTTTATATATGTATGGTTACCTCCTGAACTTCATCCCCACTAACAACACGAGCGGTCATCTCCCTCAACGTATTTGTCTGGTGTGTAAACTGTTCTCCCAATAACTTGTGAACTAGTTCAGCGTCTTCATTCTCAGTGCGGTGACAGAACTGCTTCACTTTAGCCACTGCTGCAGATGGGTCTGGACTCTGCTGGATGTAAGCCAGTATTCTTACGAGAAGCATTATGCTTGTTGTTTCTGGTGGATAGTGCATTTGTCTGGAACAATGATTGGTTTACTTATATAAATTTCTAAAAGCTTTTTATAATGGTAATGTGGTAATTTGAAATACCTTATTTATTTTTATTTTTTAAAAACTTTGCCCCACACTAGGAATTTCTCCTGTATCGTGGGTCCGTTTACAGTCATTTAAACTTACATACACAAACAGCCAGACCCGAAACAACTATCTGTATGCCATACAAATATTTGTTAAGTCGATCGCTCAGCCACTGCGCCAACCGTGCCGTCAAATCAATTTGATGTATGAACAGTTAGGTGTGACAGGTATTATGTAGAAGACATAATGAAATAGTATTTGTTTGATTAATTTCCATACAAAGTAATAAATATATGCAAACTACTGATGACAACATTGTTGTGTTAAGGGAATGAAATCAAACATTCTAAAATAATTTATACTCAAGCAGAGGCACAAATGTTTGTGTCATGTAATGCATAGTATTCAGTTAACATGAGTGAGTTTGTAGGTGTATAAAAAATGATTCAATTAAAAAAAACTATTAATCTTATAGTTTATGCTTACTTCCAAGTCTCCAAAAGAACAACAATAGGATGTTGTGCATCACTGGAATCATGGCACAGCACCCTGTGATACTTCACATACGCATTCTGCCTACACCCCTCGGAGCAGTAGAGAGCACCACACTGATCACAGTTTGTAATACTGTCAATGTTTATCTCAAATATATCGGAGTGTGGTAGAACAATGTCAGGTTTGCAAGACAGGCGTCTTACATTTTGTTCTGGAGTTTCTAGTGGCCTGGAATTAAGTATTAGATATTTAGGATGTATGTTAGGCAGTGCTTCATAACTTTAGGTCAAGAATAGGAGCACAATTCAATTCAAGTTGTCATTGTTGCACAATTGCTTGTTTGTAAAAAATAATATAATTGTTCAAACAAATTGAACAATTATATTATTTTTAGATTGTAGCCTACCTACATGGTTTCTGGATTCTACTCATTTATTTTAAAATTGATTTGATTGAAATCCACATTGCAGTTCTATTTCATAATAAATAATTTTCCGATATTAAAAATGAAAAGTTAAGTTCTTCTATCTTGAACAATCTTTGAATAATTAATTGTCGAGTGATGAAAACATACCTCATACAATAGTCACATGCTAAATATCTGTAAGCCGCATTCCAAGCAAACTGGCACGAAACTAAAGGGTCCTCTTCTAATATCACATCACCTTGAGCGTACTTCTTGGTAGCAAAGAGCCCTTTACCCTGAGAAAACAAAGCTTATTGGAAAAAAACAACACTTCATATTTGAGATGCAGCGAGTTATTTCACTTACCTTCTTGCTATTAGATGTTCTTATCTCAAATCCTTCCATATTTATAATTTAACACTATCTCTAATAGAGCTTGAATAAAGGAACTATATTGTTTTATTGATAAAAACAATGGAAATTAGAAGAATCGCAATGCAGCGGAGGAATATTTTAGGTTAGTTAACTGTCAAAACTGTCAATTCCAGTAGTTTTTTTTTAATTTATTTCATGACCATGGATACAAAGTCTTTAAGTCGAGTCGAATCAATTCTAGTTTCTGTTCCTTTAATGCAAGGTGAAAAAAGTAAAATAAAATGTATAGAAGAATTTAAACTTTAAATAATTATTAAACTAAACCCATTGCACACGTAAAATGAAATAAAAGCTTGTCGTGATTTAGGTATTCATATTAAAAGTATTTTTTTTGTGTCAAGATCAAGTTAGCACGAGTACCTAAATCTCGTGACGCTTTTATTTCATTTAACGTGTGTAATGTAATAAATTGACGATTCCTACTCTAATATTATAAATGCGAATGTTTGTGAGGATGGATGGATGTATGAATGATTGTGTAATGTACCACTTGCAAAAATCACTGTCTTTTCTGTATCGTGGGGTGAGTTTATAACCAACTAAATCACGAACATCAATCAGCCAGACCCGAAACGTTTACTAGCTTACTATTATTATAAATGCAAATGTTTGTGAGGATGGATGGATGTATGGATGTTTGTTACTCTTTCACGTCAAAACGGCTGAACGAATCTTGATGAAATTTGGCACAGAGGTAGATTATGGTCTGGAATAGCACATGGGATTTTTTTATCGAAATGACGCGGGCGAAGCTGCGGGCGCCAGCTAGAAGGAAATTGTTGCTCATTCTGAATACCTGGTAAGACTACATAGGTGCAAAGCGTAACAACTCAATGACTTGAATGTACAGACGCCTGCACATCAAGCTACTACAATCTGTCAGATTTCTTTGATAGATTTTCGTCTTTATTTCTAAAGCATTAGGTTCAAGGTTCATTGGGAATAATTTACAGTTTCGGGTAGCTTGACCTGCTGGCGTCTGTACTTAATGTATCAGCATAATATAATAAATTGTAACTAGAAATAAATCATTCCAAACAGTCAGAAGTCCAGAAGTCTGCAAATATTGCTGGAAGTCCAACCCTTCAAAATAGTGGTGTTCAGCTACATCCGGCTAGATTAAAAGACGATTCCAAAACAGTTGCGAAAAGGTTAGGTAGATAATGATGATGATGATGATTTTAAACTTCTAGTTAGAATTTTGAATCAGGTTCGAAAAATGCATTTGTTTGAAAAAAAGGAGTAATATTAATGGATCCTATATTATGCATGTAAAATACTTACACCACATTTTGAAGGCATACCTCTAATATGTACATACTTAATTTTATCATCAGTGGCGAAAAAGGAATTCAATTGGATAGGAATATTTCTTAGATTTCCGTGGCCTAATGGCTAAAACGAAACCCTTGATTCTATTCTATTCTATTTTTATTTAATGGCAATTAGAGCCGATGTCGACTATTCTGCCAAGTGCCAATGTCAATGGATGTCCGCAACTCCACGTTTGAGGCGCGTATTTTGCGTATGGGTGGGAATATTATTCGATCCACCCCAGCTCCACGAGAAACGCTAGCAGCGCCTTTGTGTTGCTGACGATCTCGCGAAGAGTACCTGGGGGTAGTGAATTTGGAGTAGCAAGTGTAGGAACTCTAAAAAAATAAATAGCTAGACGGATCATTATGAGAAAAAAGAAACCCTTGATAGATTCGCTCTGTCCATGTGTCTGACCGTATGTCACAGTTATTTTAATCTGAGACTTTTGGCACCACATATTTGAAGTTCGGAAACTGTGGAAGGTGTCTATTGATAAAAAAAGATTAAGGCTTTTTTCTGGTTGATGAGATATTTGCTTCTAAAGTCGAGAAAGTTTGCCCCGCTCTAAAGTGAGAGGACGAAAATTCAGAACTAAATTAATTTTGTAGGACATATAAAAATCCCCCAACGAAAATTGATTTCAACAAGGTTTGATGTTTAGTTTTCAGTTATGGGACTTTTTCATCAAACTGCAGCCGTAACTTTGTTTTTCACTAAGAAACTTTGAAGAACAAATTTAGTTTTGCTGTTGAATGTAAATTTCCATTCAATTTAAATGAGCTACTCCGAAACCCTGTGTGTGCGAGCCCAACTCACACTTGACCGATTTTTGTTGTAACCCGATGTTTTTTAACCGTATTTATTTAGTAAATGATACAATACATTTGGATTGTTTTTTGGATGTCTATTTTTGTTTGCATTGAGTAACAAAAATGATATCGGCCTAGTGGCTGTTGCCAGAATTAATGCATACGGGCCCGATTTATGGCATTTTCCATCACTCTTTCCAAAATGTAGGTATATAAATAGATTTCCCGATAAAGGACGGAGGTTTTCTTTCTTGGTGTTGTCAATCATGTTCCTTCGTTTGCCCTTTATGTTCTGGGGCCGCGGTATCGCTTTCGAACAACCCGCAACCCTTCTGCTTTGCTGACAACTCTCTGAGGCGCGCGTGGGAACTAACACGCCGTCGACACGGCCTGTCGTCACTAGACGAACGGACGGCGAGCCCCATTGCTCAGCATCCACAGACTCGCATCGACGGTGATCAGGAGTCGATTCACAGAACCGCATCGACGGTGGTCAGGAGTTGATTCGACACCGTCCGACACCCGGAGCGTCTCCCGCGGGGGCGGGGTCGATTTGAAGTTCTTTCCCTCAAACGCTCTACCACGTCCTTTGCTAGTATAACTGCTTCGCAGAAGGAAGTGACCGCTTACTATTACCTCTCACTCCGGACCATGGACTGAACCAGGGCCGGACGCGAGAAGTCGTCGCCGCCGATTGCCTCTACGAATATACGGCGGTGCTCCGCCCAAGCTGGGCAGAGCAGAGTCTGCTCCACCGTGTGAAAACACTAGGTACACCTTATAATAACTTTAAATAGGTGTTCTTTGAATACCCTTCGGATCTTAAAATATATTCAGAGATTTTCGCTGCCCCTGGAGCGATAATTCTGTTTATTCAGGTATCCACAGCGTTGGTAATGGGTCTCGTCGCACATGTTGGTTTTGATGAAATGCTGTCTTATTTATCTTCTTGTTATTTTGAAACAAATTTCTTTCTGTAGACAAATGTCATTTCGCTTCCCCATTTGTGAAGTAAACCAAAAAAATAGATGTTTATTAGATATAAATCGCTATAGGTACTTACCTATAGCGATTTATATGTAATAAACATCTATTTTTTTGGTTTACTTCACAAATGGGGAAGCGAAATGGAAATTTACTGTCATTTGCAAAAATAGATACGGGTCACCCATAACAATAAATAAGTCACGGTGATTAGGCATGTGCTTGAGTTACGTTAATTACTGTAACTATTTTTATCCAATAGATACTTTTTTTTTTCTTCTAAATTGTAAATGGACGATATGCTAATATCTCTGAGCGCCAATTTGTGAGACACTATCATAAAACAACTACGGACGACGGCACGGTTGGTGCAGTGGCTGACTGCTGCGCTGCGTGTCGCGGGTTCGATTCCCGCACGGAACAAATATCTGTATGACCTGCAGATAGTTGTTTCGGGTCTGGCTGTTTGTGTAAGTGAGTTTAAATGTTTATAAACGCACCCATGATACAGGAGAAATTCCTAGTGTGGGGCAACGTTTATTAAAAAATAATATAAACATAAATAAAAAAATATAAAAGATAAAACAAAAATCAATTTTTGCAAAAAAAAAATTGACTTCCAAAAATACACCAAATAGACGGAAAATAAATTTACTTCCGGAAACCGATGACTTTTCTTTTATTGATAGATTTGTTTGCCACCGACTTCCAGAAGTACATTTATTATACCCAAGTCGTTTCGTCGGTTCCGTAGTCAACTAGGAACCCTTATAGTTTCGCCATGTCTGTCTGTCCGTCCGTCCGTCCGTCCGTCCGTCCGTCCTCGCTTAATCTCTGTGACCGTTAGCACTAGAAAGCTGAAATTTGGTACCAATATGTATATCAATCACGCCGACAAAGTAGTAAAATAAAAATTGGAAAAAAATGTTTTATTAGGGTAGCCACCCTATACGTAAAGTGGGAAGTGATTTTTTTTTTAATTTCAACCCTAACGTGTGATATATTGTTGGAAAGGTATTTAAAAATGAATAGGGGTTTACTAAAATCATTTTTTGATAATGTCTATTATTTCGGAAATAATCGCTCCAAAAGTAAAAAACAATGTGTCCCCCCCCCCCCCTCTAACTTTTGAACCATAAGTTTAGAAAATATGAAAAAAATCTGAAAAGTAGAACTTTATAAGGACTTTCTAGGAAAATCATTTTGAACTTGATTGACACAACAGTTTTTGTACAAAAAAGACAAAAAGTTGTACAAAATAATTTCCTCCTCCACCTTTAAACTCATAAGTGGGAACACTTATTGTGACGGACGGGAAACTACGGAACCATACACTGAGCGTGGCCCAACACGCTCTTGGCCGGTTTTTTTTTCATTCTATCAAATAATATCAATTTTGTAAAAAAAAAAAATATTTGTTAATTGTGAATGTGAGGACCATTGTGGATCATTTCTTTTATTACCTTTGTTTGTTTTTAACGATTGTCTGGCAGTTTGAATACTATAAGCGACTTACACAAATGTCCTTTTTTTAGTATTGTTCGTCGTGTCGTTAAGCTCCTTGGGTTATGAGTTGAGCTACACGATAACTGACAAATGCTTGCACTGACTGGACAGGACAACTCAATCTGTGTGGTGCTTTCTTAAAAAGACCATTTCAGACACTGTCTGCATAGTTCTCATGTAAGTTGACCAAGATTTTTTTGACTGGACCTTATAAGAGACTGACCTCTGAGTTTGTTTCGGCTGTTTCTTCTCAGAGTAGTCGGGTACGAAACACCGGCCTCATCTAGTTTTAAAAAAAAACAAAGACTTGTAAAAGTGTTTGTGAAAACCTACTTGCAAAATAAACATCATTTATCATTATTTATCATTTATCATATCACCCATAGACGCCATGTGGGCCATATAAATTGCGTGTGACAAGCTGATTAACACTATTAAAGTTCAACTATCTGCAGAAAGACGCATTTTATTATTGTTAATTGAAATCACAGAATAACTAATTGCGTTGTAGTAGCAATATGAATGTAGTTTTCGCCCGCGGCTTCGCTCGCGTTAAATTCGGTATAACACACCAAGCAGACCTGCAGTTTTTGCTCTTGCGCCTGATTGATTTATAATAGCAACGCTAAGTTTTCCCTTTTCTTCCCTCGTTCTCCCTCATATCCCACTTTTTTAAAAAAAAATTAGCCTATGTCCGTCTCCTGGTTCCCAACTATCTCTGTACCAACATTCATCAAAATCGGTGTAGCCATTAAAGCGTGAAGAGGTAACAAACAAACACAAACTCACTTTCGCTTTTAATGCTGCTAAGCGGTCTAAGGGTACAGTTGTGGCCTTCGATTCAGAATATAGCTTAGTTGAAGTCAACGACCATACCTATAAAAATACTTTATTACCTACATCTTATGGTAGGTACTATTGAATGCTAAAAGCTGTAAAATACAGAACTGTTTATATTAATATTTGTCTCCGTGACGCATTATAGCGTTATTTTATAGGTGAAAGTGTAATTTTCAGTTATTGCAATTCGAGTGTACTGTATAAAATAATTAAATCTTCCGTTAAAGTTATGAACGCTAAGTAAACGTGTAGGTACCTAGGTATATAAAATTTCAGCTCAGTTGGTTAGAGATTATTGCTTTAAAATTCAGTTGCAAGTTAATTATTTTTCTTAAATACTTAAAAAAAACATCTACTTTCTACTATTTTTAAAGAGTAGCTCTATTAAAACCAAAATAATCTTTAAATATTATTTTATTTTCAAGTAAATTCTTACGCTTACCTACAATTTAAGGCTTAAATATCACAATTTTATTGAAGAAGTTATACTTATAAGTATTTGAAATCAACCAATACTGTTAACATACTTTTATTTCCTATAATTTTGTAGATTGGGTAGTGGTGCTAAGAACTGGAGTGACTGGTGTTTCAATACATTCTTTTTCTTTAAATTGTGTTGCTTTGTAGGAGTCAACTTGGGCGATGGTGTCGAACATGGGTAGCGTTTTCGTTTCAGGCGTGAATGTTAGCAATAGCGCGGCCACAACAGCAGTTCCCGAAAATAAGAGCGACGGGAGTGCTGCAACTTGAGTAATCTGTAATGAAAATTTTGATAGTGAGTCCTTTTTATCTCAATCTAAGGTTTATGAAAAAGTACTAAACGTACTGTTGTTAACTGTAGAGGTATCAAGTGATGAAAGTCTCTTGAAGCTATGAAAAAAATCAACCCTCTGATCCGCCCGCTATCTGTAGGTAGGATATTGAATAGTAAGTAAGCGTAAAAGGATAGATTTGCCTATCTGTAATCGCACTTAGTCAGTTTATATTTGCAATTAGCAGGTCAGTGTAAGGCTGTCTGTATCTACCATTTAATGACTAATTCATGAAAAGGGTCGAAGCACACAACCGCGCGCAATTATCTATTATCTATTCTGCGTAGCGGCGGGCGGGCTTCACTGTCGGCAACTCGGCACTGGCGGAGCGGAGTGTTGCGGCCCATTAGGGTGCAGTTCCATTGAGGCGGAGCGGAGCACAGCGGAGAAGAGCTGTGCCGCGATTCACCAATCACATGGCTTGAAATCCACATCTCTTCTCCACTCCGCTACAAAGGAAACAGCATTGGCGGAGAGAGAGAGCTCCACTCCGCCTCAGTGGAACCGCAGCCTAACGACCTTAGATTAGGGTTGTATTTGTATTGCCGCTTTTCTTCGCGATCACGGAAATATTAAAAACAAAACTCCTTTCTGATATCTACGGTCGCGATTTATTTTCTATAGATACAACATCCTAACACTGAAATATATATATACTATAATATACTAAAAATACTATTTGACATATCTAAAATAATTAGATACAGAACCCACTTAGGCATGAAGACGTAACAAACAAACAAACGCTTATAATATTAGTAAGGATATAATGCTCAAATATTATACGCTTATTTATGTCTCGGCTATTTAGATCGAAAACAAACTTTCATCAAGAAAGCTGTCACTGCGCAAGCTAGTTGATGCCTCATTGCATACCTAACAATTGCTTTCATTCTGATATTATTAAGATTTAAAGTTAGGGCTCTATGTTACAGAAATTGTAGGTCCAGCCTAGTTATGACCCTGCCGGGGTTGCGGGTTGTTCGAAAGAGATACCGCGGCCTCGGAACGTAAAGGGCAATAGAAGGAACATGGGTGGGTTTTAGTCAGTACAAGTCTGACATGCCCCCCCGCTCCGCCCAGAGCGGGGGAAGTCATTGGATGATTTCCCACACGAAAAAAAAAAAGCCTAGTTATGCCTCTGCCCAAGGATGCCAATGCCCACCACTTTACTGTACTACGGCACGAGCTTGTTTTACTAGTTAGACATATTATAACTAAGTATATGAATATGCGTATCAACGGTAGATAACCGGCTTTTTAGTAGGTAATATTAAAAAAAAAACGCGGCATTCTGCATTTAAATAAGATCACATGTTTGTCAAGATTATGATGACCAAGTATTTTGAGGGTTCTTGTAGGTACAGTTCGCTCAACCATGGGTTCAATATTGCCGTTATTTAACTTGAAGAACCTTCTTCCTTTATTCAAATAGTCGTTTGAGGTATTTTTTAATAGTAGGTAGGTAGGTACCTTTTTATGTTTTTAGGAGATCATGTTATTGACCAAACAAATACCTTCCTAAGTAGGTAGATTATACCTGTTTTGCATAGATATGTTTATGGCTATCGGTTACGTATTTAAAAAACCTGTATGTTTTTTTCACCTACCATTTTTTCTAGTAGGTAAAGAGGTACCTACATATTTTACGCACCTGTTATTTGTTTTATGTAGATTTGATACCTCTTACCTACCTACAATATTAAGGAAACGTTTGCCCTTCCTGATGGTAACAGCTATAGGATTTTTTAAGTTGTTAATTGCCGTCATTTTATAAAATTTTAGCGAAAATCCTTACCAATAACGGTGTTAAGGGCGCCAGCATACTGCCCACTCTTGCTGCCGTGTTGCCCCATCCTAATAAAGTCCCTCTCACACTGGTCGGGAATAATTCCAGACTGTACGTGTAAATGCCAGTGAAGCATATCACTACTCCAAGTTTTCCAATCAAGAATAAAAGCACTTTTAACCAGGTTATCGCTGAAAAATAAAAAAGTTATTAAGTATAAAAGCTCATTATACATACCTACCCATTTAGTAAGCTTATAGTTGGGAAATAAGATTATATGAGAATACCAAAGAGTTACTATTATTGGAACCAGCTGCGCCCTGCGATTTCACTCGCGTGGTGAAAAAATATACAAAATATCTTTATGAATGGTAGCCCTGGTGTTATTCTGATATGTATGCTATATTATTGTGAAGTTTCATCAAAATCCATTCAGTCGTTTTTGCGTAAAAGAGAAACAAACATGCTGACATACATCATCACAAACTTTCACTTTTATGATAATAGTAGAATAAGTTGCTATATGGGATGTTGTCTTTAGATCTAACATTAAACTTAGTATTAGTACTTACATTCTGGGCAGTAGTTCTGAGCAATAAGAAAAACGGCACAAACGAAGTAGCCACATTGCAGAGTGATCCTCCTTCCATACTTATTAAACGTGTAGTAAGCAATTGCTTCCCCAGGGAATGAAGTGAATGCAGCCAGAATAAAGTTCGTGTATTTATTTCCTGGTAGTAGCACAGCGTGGACTAAAGTTCCATAGTAAAGGAAGCTGGAGGTGAAGAAACAGAATGACGTCACAGACAGTCGAGTCATTATTTCCTTTGATCCTAATATTACTTTCATATTTTCTCTCTCCTTCTGTTCTACCACATCAAACATTAACCGCAATTGATCGTCATTTGCATCTGTTATTTCTTTCTCAGCAATATCTATCTTATTCATTCTGGCCATAACTTTTAAAGTTGCCTTCGCCCCATCAATTTTTCCACGAAGCATTTGCCATCTTGTACTTTCTTTTAGAACGAATATGTACGAAATAAACAGTATCATGGGCGAGTAAACAACCAGTATCAACCATTTCCAATATTGAAAACCCATTGCGATGAATGCGAAAGCGATTTCTCCCACGTAAACTGCACACGAGAAGATTATGCCAGCCAGGACCCTTTTGGAACTTCCACCAACTTCAATCACTAAAAAGATATAATTTAATAAGAGTTTAGATAAAAACTTCGTTTAGTTTATTAAAGACAAATAGTACGTTAAATTAAATACTTACATAAAACTACCCCAACTGTGTAAAGACCAGATCCCATTACGGATTCCATAAATTCTAGAGCTAGATACCAATAGTAGTTTGTGATGAATACTTTGAATACCCCAATGCATGCACCGACGGAACAAACTATTACGGTTGCTTTTCTTCCAATTCTGAAACAAGAAAGGTCTGTCATTAATTTGGTTTGTGATTAGATGTTAAAACGTTTTGGTCGTTGACCTAACTAATCATATGCGTAAAATGGTTATTCTTTTGTGGCTGGTAGCGTTAAGTCCTAGATAAAATCACAAAAATATACGCACGATCAATATTTACCGTTGTAATGGCAGAATTAATACACTCTGTGGGTGTAAGTAACATACTGCGTCAGTTTCTATACTGGCCAGAATATTTGGAAGGTCCAAAACACTAAGAGGATGCGGATAAAGTCGTTAGAGGTTCCACCTCCGAAAAAGTTAGAAGAACATGGGGGTGGATTTAAATGAACTGTAAAAGACTAACAGACTCTCCTCCCCAGTGTCTATCATCATGACTCACACCGTAATAAAGGCAGCTTGTCAGGGGATAGTTAGACAGAGAGCTACCCATCTTATTCCCCCAATGATCCTCCCGCGGTAAAAAATGAAATGAACTTGTACACAGGTTAATAAAATGAAGGACGACAAGCTTCGAGGTGCTTAAAAATATTCGACTGGTTTTTCTAGGCTTTTTTTCTATTAATAGTTGTAAGCATTTAAAAGGCGATTTGACGAAGAGTCGATGAGGCGGACGACACCTACTGAGATGTAACAGTTTTCTCGCATTTTTTGACGTGATAACGTCTTTAAAATCGTTTTAGTCGGGTGACATGTTCAGAAACTTGTGTCACACCAAAACCTCACGAGCGCGATCGATCGATTTAGTCGGGTGACATGTTCAGAAACTTGTGTCACACCAAAACCTCACGAGCGCGATCGATCGATCGATCGATCGATCGATCGCAATAAGACGTTATCACGTAAACATCTCGATCGTAAACCTACTTTACAAACAACCAATTTTTTTTATTTGAACTATTCAAATACCAATACATTTTGAAAGGTGCCGTAATTCCTTGAATTTGCGTAAACGAGAATAAGGACTTATTCTTACTTGTCAGAAATCCATCCAGCGAATATCATAGAAAATATCATTCCTGCATTGTGAATTCCGCCAACTAAATTAATTTTCCACGGCTGGCATGCAAGATTCAGCTGTAAAGAAAAACGTGAAGATGTTAAAACATTGCAACTTGGTACTAGTACCTATCTAGCTGTCGCAAATTTTAGTCACGAAGTGTTAATAAATTTAGACGATATCCAGTTTAAATAATGATGCAATAACGAAGGAATTGTTCTAATAACATTTCCTAGATGAGATTCCGGATGTCTGGTATAGTTGTCTTTCAAATTGTCGCGCGGCATTGCGTTACCCAAATTTGGCGCCGTGGTTAAAATGTTGTTATATCAGCAGTAAATTAATTTACTTTTAACCGACTATAAAAAAAGAAGAAGGTACTCAATTCTGTTGTTTTTTTTATGTTTGTTACGCGTTTTCTCCGTCAAATATAGAATTTCAAACTTCGTTTTATAATCGAAAGGGTACCATACTCCCGAGGTGGTGCCATAATATATGGATGATTTGCTATTATCTTTCAGTACCTAACAATGAAAAATTTATAGGTATAAAATTGTGTCAGATACCATCATACCTACATCACACAATATAAAACTTTTTTGCTAAAGAATAACCGATTTAAAACAAAAAAGTGGAAAAAAATTTACTTCCGGCAGTCGGTGGCAAAAAGTCAACGGAACAAACAAACGTCTTTACTTTTAAGTTTAGATTATTTTTTTCTTATTTGCAAAACTGGTATTAAATTAAGTTGGTGAACTATCATGCGACCTATAGGTACCCACCTAACTAGCATTTTAGTGTTATTTTTCCTTGATCAAACTGTTGCTGGGCGAGATTAGAGTGATATTATGCTGACTAATTAACATAATACATAATAAGTACACTAACTTAGATCTGCAAAAAAAAATCTTCTGCAGTAGGCACTCCTGATTTATTTTAGAAGGAACACGGTATAGATTTGCATGGACCCTGCGCCTCTGGAATGCACCTTATTCAATTTGTACTTTCGGTTGGGTTTACCCCATTTTCTATCTACTAGGTACCAGGTACATTCACGTATCTTAAACCAAATAAGTACCTACCATAAAACTATGTCAAAAAAGTCTAAAAATACATTTTATGATATTTTTTCGGTAAATCCTTCTCTTTGCGTTGGATATCACGCTGGCACTATCACAGAATGATTGTTGCAGAAGCACTAACAATAATGCACTCCTTGAGGTTAAACAATTACATCCGTATCTTCCTATATAAATATTTAGGCGATTTATAGCTTTATTTATTTTTATTTTACTTTCATAACATTTGCTTAATAAACGACTTTACATAAATCTTGTAAACTAAGTTTACATAGAATGAAGAGAGCTTCTTGGGGATTGTCTTTGAAATAATATTGACGTTCTGATTCCGTCAACTATTTGGTTAAGGTGACTGACCTAGTCAATTAAATTCACCTTTCTCCATCAAGCGGTAAGTGCTTCAATTCCGAGAACAAAACAATATATATGAACTGATATAACCTTTCTAGAAGGAAACACGTGAATGACTTATGTTTGAGAACCAACCGAAAGAGAGATGAAAAGAGTTAAATAGGAGAGTTGTCAGAAAAATACAATACAGAAGGGTGTTAGATAGAACAAATAAGCAAAACAGATGAATGATCGACAGAATAATTAAATACACACGTGGAGCCATGAGCGAAAAGTAATACTTAAGGATTTTAGAGAGACACTAGGCAACCAAGGTTTGAAGGATGTCTGAGAGAAAGGTAGGACAGAGGAAAAAATTTTGTTGCCGGTTTTGTTGATCATTATCACCATTGACCATACCTTCTAGTTACAGAGATATCCAACATTTTCACAAAAAATGTAAAGTGTAAGTTTCAAATGTTGCTACGTCCATGACCTTTTTAACTATTCAATGCACACATAATATATATATATACATACTAGGTTTTGCCCGCGGCTTCGCTCGCGTTAAATTCGGGGTAACACAGTTCCTCTTTCCTGATTTACATGCTACATGTCGTTTTTGTCCTTGCCCCTTATTTATTGTAATAGCAATGCTAAGTTTTCCCTTTTCTTCCCTTTTGCTCCCTCATATCTTTGTTTTTTTTTTTAAAGAAACTTTGCCCCACACTAGGAAATTCTCCTGTATCGTGGGTGCGTTTACAAACATATAAACTCACATACACAAACAGCCAGACCCGAAACAACTATCTGTTGGTCATACAAATATTTGTTCCGTGCGGGAATCGAACCCGCGACACGCAGCGCAGCAGTCGATCTCTCAGCCACTGCGCCAACCGTGCCGTCAAAATCTCAATCTTTTAAAAAAAATAGCCTGTGTCCGTCTCCAGGGTCCCAACTATCTTTGTAGGTACTAAAATTCATCAAAATCGGTTTAGCCATTTAGGCGTGAAGACGTAACAAACAAACAAACTCACTTTCGCTTTTATAATATTAGTAAGGATGCACATATAATATGACCGATACTGAAACACAATTTTTCACGCCGGTAAAAAATCTATTCCCAGCAATATTTTTGCGTACAGTTTAATATCTAGGTACAGAATGCATAGCTGACGACTTCGTGAAGGGTTCATTTTTTAGAGTTGTCATAAAAAAAATAGATGCCTCATGCCCAGGGGTATCCGATAATAAGGGGTATCCGATAATATCCTATGTATGGTCCGCAATCCGCAAGTCTTGATAGTTTTTGGGTAGGTATTGATAATATAGATTGTTGTTTCAAATGTATTAGAAGATCCAGCTTAATACGGATATCGTTTTTATTAGCATAGGCACGCCGATTTTTTTTTGTAACCAGTTATAAAGTAAAAACACCGAAAAATCGATTGCGTACACAACCGTTTTGAAGGCTAGCATTCGGGTGCCGAGCCGACGAAGAAGGCGGTTGGGCGCCAATGCGGGGCCAGTCAATAATTTGATTATCATTAGCACCTCCTTCTCTTATTTTTTTTCATTAGGATTAGTATTTTTGTTCTTATGAAAATACAAGCTTTTCCTTTAAGGTGGTAGGCACCGTACCTGCAAACTTCAACAGTTATTTACTGTTGAAGTTTGCGTGTACCAGGTACCTGCAAATCAGGAAAGGGGAACTGTGTTACCCCGAATTAAACGCGAGCCGCGGGCAAAAGCTAGTTACTTAATAAATAAAAAAGTACGAACTTACCTCAGCCACAATAGAATTGTTATTTTCGTATATAAAATGCTGGCATTCTTCTATAACTCCACTGAACGACGCATTTGAACATGTTTGGTTTGAGAAGGAAAAGTTGTCATCTCTCAGAATCGGTTTGTAACATTTCGAGTCTACATCTTTAGGCCACCAAGAAGGGATTTTCATATCATGGTTTATATTTTCACATTCAGGCACCCGACATCTGTATTGGAAGTTAATAAAGTGAATATTAAAATTAATTTCTTGGAACTAGCTACTTTCCGTTACCCATAAATTAATGCAAAATTGTGGCAATACCTATATTTGTACAATGAGCTCAATTGATGCCAACAACAACAAGATACATTGAACTTCTTATAAGGCTAATCAATTGGACCATGTATCAAAAGTGCTGTTTCATAATTATTCGTTTTTAGGACCCAGTCTTTAAAGACAAGTGTTCGTTTAGTTTCATTAGCGGGACTAAAGCAGTCCGTACAAAAAAATGTATTTAGAAGATACGAAAATAGTCTCACGAAAACTTTGTACAACATCTAAAATTTCACTAGAAACCTACTTACATATTGCTATAGATAAAAACTAGTGAAACTTGTTGTTCCAAATCGTATTAAAACTAATCCAGTAGTTTATCTAACTAGAATTGCCGAAAAATGACCATTAGTTTAACTGTTTTTTTTTTTAATTGTAATTAGGTAACTTTTTTTACACAAAACTATATTTAAAAAATATATAAGTACACTACTACACAATAAAATAAAATATTAGCGTACCGTACCTGTAATTTATGTTTTCAGCAACAAACACATAGTTAACATGTGTCATAGAAATCATAAACAAAGTTAAACAAATTAAAATATATTGTATCGTTTGAAATTTTCCGAATCGTTCAATTTGCGTGAAAAGATCACTTTTTGCACTTTCATTTTTCGTTTCACTATTTATCGCGGTCATTTTTTATTTTATTAAAATTTTCCGTCCATGAATGTATTATTTTCTGCGACCGTCGCGTCGACCGATATGCCAATATCAAACGCCGGGATCTCACTACGGAATACAACTGCTCACTATAAAGTTATTCTTAAATAAATATTTATGAAGATGGCTCTGTCATTAGAACGAATTAAAAAAACGGCCGCGCGTCAGTTCTGCCTAGTGCCGAATATTCAGTAGTACCGAATAAGGACAAAACTTGACGCTTCACTGTTGCCGTCAGTGGCAAGATCTACTTACTACTTAATTGTTAGAACTTCGCATAACTTAGGCGAGACTCTTTTATTCAGTAATATTATGACGTCACTGTGGGGTAGTATAGTGGGAGGAGGGTTTACACCCCATCCCGCTACGTGATACGTCTATTTATCAAGGACACAGAACTCAGAACCACAGTTCCATGACGGACGGAGGCTATGCGCTAATGGCGCGATGGCGATGGTCTAAAACACAGGGAGTATTAGGCATGACATAGTGAAATCAAAATAAAAACAAAATATTATTTCACAAAGTGCCGGGGCACAGCTAGTACTTAATTATATAATTAGAAATGCATTCTAATGTTTTCAAGACATAATAATTTAATTAGAAATGCAATTTTATATTGAAAACATTTATATTTTTTCTTAAACATTTGAAAATATGAAAAACGTTTTCACCCGTTTCGGTAGTAGGTCTCAAAAACCGTTGGTTAGGGCTGAAAGAAAGTTTAAGGTTCGAGTAGTATTGACCTACTGCCTTCTGAATCAAATTTCTTGATCCTACCGCCTAAGGAGAGCCTCGAAAGATGTTATTATTATTTAACTCAAAAGAAACATCGAAATACATCCTTACTAATATTATAAAAGCGAAAGTGAGTTTGTTTGTTTGTTACCTCTTCACGCTTTAATGGCTAAACCGATGTTGATGAATTTTGGTACAGAGATAGTTGGGAACCAGGAGACGGACATAGGCTATTTTAAAAAAAAAAGTGGGATATGAGGGAGAAAGAGGGTAGAAAAGGAAAAACTTAGCGTTGCTATTACAAATCATTCAGGCGCAAGGGCAAAAAATGCAGGTAGCAGGTACTGTGTTATACCGAATTTAACGCGAGCGAAGCGGCGGGCATAAGCTAGTATGTATATAAAATTGTGGGTGTGAATAAGAGTGTTTATCCAGCTCCATCGAGCCACTGCCTGCCGGGTTTGCGAGTTGTTCGAAAGAGATACCGCGACCCCAGAAAACATAGAGCAAATTAAGGAACGTCATCCAATCTGCTCAGAACGAGAGATGTTATTTAAGATTTGCCATCCGAAAAAAAACTCTACCGAGTAGGTATTTCATTATGGATGGTATTTAAAAGTACTTCAATTTATTTATTTCATTTACCTAATTTTGCCTGTGTTGCACCAAATATACTGAATGTGCACCAAAATATGTTAATTAAAATATGTCATAACGAGCATCAGCGCACTACAATAAAAAAAGTGTTATATCTTTATCCATTTTCTATTAATGCAAGTCGTTACTGGCGTACTACGTAGGGGGTCACAGTTTTAACCTAACCTACGCATTTTTTTAACATTCAGGAAAGAATATTTGGTGCACGATCAGTATTTTTGGTGAACACAAAAATATTATACTTTCATTATCTAGACCACCTAATCTTTATCTAGTATTTAAAACTGACAATTATATGGGTACCTGTTTTAAAAGTTATTTTTAAGATAGAGGTGGATGACCGAGTGTTGGCATTTTGGTAAAAAAAATGCGGTTTTCTTCCGTTCTAAACTTTGAAGCATTTGCAAAGATAAAAAAAAAACTGGATGAACTTAGCCTAAAAGTCCTAATTAGCCTTTATCAGTCTTAAGCTGAGTAGGTACATATTTTAGGATTTTTTTTTATTACAGTTATCAGCCAACCCAAAATATTCCATAACAAAGCCCTGATCAATTAAAAAATGAACTTTGATAATTAAGAGTCCTCTGTTTCCGTCCTTGATGTTAAATTGTAGGTGACGTATTTGACTACGAATTTGATTCGGCAAGTAAGTAGGTACATAATATACTCAGTACCTACTGCCGCCCTACCACGACGTCTTAAAACAGAACTTATTCCACTGAGGGAAAGAGACAGAGCTATACAGGGTGTCTAGCACCATCTCTTTCTCACACAGGAATAAGAACTGCTATAAGATGTCATGTTAACCCCGCTGGGTCTTATTAACATTTTTGTTAAAGAACACTGAGAAGAAAAACATTAGCGTTCATTTGAATTAATTCATTCGTTATACCGCGTACTGCGCAGGATTTTAAAGCAAATATTATAAAGAAGAAGAATCCTGCGTAGAATTCTTAGCAATCGATGAAGAATAGAACAGCTTTTGGTCAGTCGAGTAAATAGGTCAGTAACCTCATTAAATAGTTCAAATTTATTCGAATTATTACTTAATGGGTTTTCTAAGCCTATAAAGTGGCCTCTGAATTCAAAATGAACTTGGCTCAATATTAATTGGAATTCAATAAAAAATAAAGAAAGATCTAGGTAGGTAATCGAACAGAGTACGCTCTCTTTTTATGCCTTCCTTAACAAAGTGTTTGTTACATCGCTAAATTTGTTAGGTACTTAATTATTTAACATATCATTATTTAGTAAATTATATAACAAGAAAACGTGTTGCGCCCACACCAAATAGAATGGAACAAGGGCAGGAAAATGATAATGATATCATTACGCCTGTAATCATCGAAGCATAAGCAGATGTGTACCTAATAGCATATAAACCCACATTTCACCAGTAACATTTAAGTGCCTTTTAATAGGGAGCGAACCTATTTCCGTACATTTAGAGTCCGTGGCTACTCTTGAGAATTTTCTGAAGGAAAAACTCAATAGCACTTTGCCTGACCTGGGAATCGGACCCAAGACTTCATGCTCAGCAGTCGTACTTGTGAACACTCGAACAAAAAGATTATCAAAACACCTAAGTAATAGGATCCTGCTATCCCAGACAATAATTATATTATCTTAACACGGCTAATACCTATAAAGTACTTATTTTCATACTTAGGCCGACCAAGGTCACAAACAAGGTTGTACATGAACATAATGTTTTGCTTAAGGGGGTTACCCCTCGAAAGAAGTGTTTGCCAACTAAGCTTTCTAGTTTTAATCTCACTGGGCTTTTCCGTCTATTAACATACATAAAATACGGCGTCAATATTGATCTTGCATGGGCCAGGCGAGGCCGATGGTTCAATTAGAGCGTAGTCTACAACGATCTTTCAAGTTTTAGAGAACACTGAAAATTGATGTTTAAATCCGACCCTAAAGACGGTAGTTATACCAAACCACTAGTTTTATTACAAAGAAGAAGCAGTAATGTTGCAAGGGAGATGCGAAAACGTTTCATCATCATCATCATCAGGCTATATTAGTCCACTGCTGGACATAGCCCTCCCCTAATGAGCGCCATAGCGCCCTGTCTTCAGCTTGCCGCATCCAGCATCTGCCTGCAGTCTTTCTTAGATTCGAAAACGTTTACCGCTTATTTAATACATCAGTATTTCTCTGTGGGGTTCAGAACGACGTACTGAATGCGTGGTCACCGTTCCTTACACCCTGTATATTTTGCCGAAAATACATTTAAAATAATGCCAAATTAAATATAACTTACTCGTTTTACCATTGACTCATAAATTACTGCGTACGTGTCTCAATTAACTTTCAGGAGGTAATTTTGATATCTTTTTTTTTTGTAATTTTAAATGTTTTCTTTGTTTTTTTTTATAGGAAATATGTAAAAGAAATGCGTAAAAAATAATAAACAAAAAATTACATTTCGCTACTCGCTAGTAACATAAAAAACAACAACAGCTGAAAAAAATAAAAAGCTACACCTTTTTATTTTTTTGGGGTGGGAAATTATCAAATAACTTCCCCCTCCAAAACTACCCCTTCCAAAACTTTAGTAAGTACTCGACCCAAATATTTTATGGGGCACATTAAATTGCGCATTATTTATTTTTTGCGATTGTGATGTTGGTTTTTATCGAGATAGTTGTTCAATTTTATGCAGAATTGCACAATTTTCTTTAAGACTTTACTTTTTAGAAAGTCTTTCTTACCGGTTCCAGTAACGATGACCCATTTTTTTTACGTATGTGTAATCATTAAATAACTTACCCCGCTCTGGTCGGAACGGGGAGGAGTGTCAAACATCCTTCATCCTTCTTCTGCCCTTTAATTGCCAGAGCCGTGGTATTTCTTTCGAACAACTTGCGACCCACGGCGACCCATTAAATCTAATTTTCTAAAGGCGGGGCTGTGTGACGACATAATTGTGAGGCCGGTGCTTATTTAAGTTTTTAACACAAGACATCCATGAAATAACAAGTTAAACGATCATAATTTATTATTCACACATTTCTGAGGTGATAGCGCACAGTGTATTCGTTATGTTTTTAATTATAGAAACATTGATTATTATTATATGTCGAGATTAAAGTAAATCAATGAAATAAAACTTGTTTTTTCGTGAAAATATAAAAAAAAATATGAATAAAATTTGGATGCCACCGAGGAGCTCTTAAATAAACTTGAGCGTTTGCAAAATATCTGTATCCGTTTTGTTTTTAACCTTAGAAAATATGATCAAGTTTCCAACTTTCGCAAAATACTTAAGTGGCTCCCAATTCGACTTCGCCGGAACTCTCGAATATTGTGTTTGCTTTTTAACATCCTTCATAACCCTAAAACGCCATTCTATCTGCAGGAACGTTTTTCCTATTTCCGTCCTTCTGATGCTCCTTGTAGATCGCATCTTAGGAATCTCCTCAAACCGCCTCCCCACTCTACCGACTTCTACTCCTACTCCTTTACTGTTCACGCTGTGCGGTTGTGGAATTCGCTTCCGCCTGACATTAGGGACTGCCAAACTGTTTCAGTTTTTAAGAGAAGAGTAAAAGAACATTATCTTTCTATTTCACCATAGTTGCATAGGTATTTATTATTATATTTTATATTGTATTTATGTTATATATTTGTCTTTGTACTTGTATGTATGTTAGTATATTCTTATATTGTATTTAGTCATTATTTGCTTTTGTTTTTATGTATTCTTTTTACGCACTGTGTCTACATCTCTTTTTATTTACTCTCCTTTCGCAGGTATGCTGGAAGAGATTTCTATAGAAATAAGCATTACCTTTGTACCTGTTTTCTATTCCTGTCTTTTTTCTGTATTCAGTGTGTATGTACAGACGCCTGCACATCAAGCTACAACTAAATCGTTAAATAAATAAATAAAATAAAACTTTAATTTTACAGTCAACCGAAATATTACAAGAAAACGTTCTTATCGCGTATCCGATCGCATACATAATCTGTGCATCATGGCCGCCGCGTAGTAGGCGCGAAACGTCAACGTCAAGTTTTGGCGTTTCGAAATGGCGGTCTGGGTCAACGTTTCACTAAAATAAACAATTATTGTAGTTTTTACACGAACAAGAAAATGCATATTAAACAGGTGAATTATCTACCTTCTAGAGATTTCAAGACAATAAAGTCTTAAAATTTGTTCACGCTTTTAAAGTAGAGAGTAATCAAAAAGTGACGCTATTGTATTGTGTTTCTGTTTACAGGTGATTATCCAGGGTTTCAAGAGTTATCGCGAGCAAATCGTTGTGGAGCCGTTCGACAAACGACACAATGTCGTTGTTGGGCGTAATGGTTCCGGGAAAAGTAACTTTTTCCATGGTAAGTACAGACACCTTCTATAATTGAGTTGACAATCATTTTCCTGAAATATATAGATACATAAACTCGTAAACATGCTATGCTGCAACATCAATTAAAGCCAAAAATTTATAAAATATATTGAACCAACTTAACTCAAATATCTGAACTTATTGTATCTCATATGTTTGATAACTTTCAGCCATACAATTTGTGCTAAGTGATGAGTTCTCACATCTGCGACCAGAGCAACGTCTTGCCCTGTTGCACGAAGGTACTGGACCGAGAGTCATCTCTGCCTTTGTTGAGATCATCTTTGACAATTCTGACAACAGAATACCAGTAAGTAACATTTCACTCAGATTTCTTGTTAATGACAATTTCTTATACACTCATGTGAATGCAGACTTCAGGTATCATACAAATGCTCTTATTTATTGTTAGTGTAAAAACTTCTATCTCTTTTTATAGTATACTTAGTACAATGTTCTTATCAAATATTAAATTAGTTTTCGTTACTTATTTGTTACTTAAAGTAAAGTTTAATTCAAGTATAGAATTTCTTTACCTATCTAAAACTGGTTCTAACTTACTTATGCACCTTAAACCAATAATAAATTAACCAATTTGGGCAAGTAGAGCAACTTTCTATTCTATATCTGGAGAATGTTAAATTTTCCAACATTTCATAAGTGTGCATTTATTGATGTGATATTTACTAGTGCAGACACAGTATAATATCTACATTAAACAAGTTATCTATTGACTTCATTATGGGTCCTATCAAAAAGCAACTATAGTGTTTTTTTTCATAAAAAAGGAACTCTTAACCCGTTGCTCGATTGTTTACAAAAATGTAGGGTAACAATGTATGTAAACTTTGCACCCGTCTGCACACTTTGTCGCGCAAAGGTTTAATTATTAGAATAAAATTTTTTTTTTTTAAATTTATAATTTTAGATTGAAAAAGATGAAATCTTCCTCCGCCGAGTTATTGGATCAAAGAAGGATCAGTTCTTCCTCAACAAGAAAGTAGTACCTCGCTCTGAAGTACTCAATCTACTTGAGAGTGCTGGGTTGTCCAATTCCAATCCATACTACATTGTCAAACAGGGAAAGGTAAGGAATAGTATCCAATTCCTACACTTAAAACATTTGAACAGCATTAACCAACAATTTTTTTTTTTGTCATTTATTCAAGCTTGGCTGAAGAAAAGCAATTTTTTAACAAAAATTACTGATTGTTCCCCAAAACACCTGCCCTTCACCACTACCTTTTTTTTTGCGGAGAAAAAGAAATGGTGAAACAATTTTTTCTTTAAACAGCAAATTTATAAAAAAAAAAAGTATTTGTATTGCCGTTTGCGATTATAACCATTGAAAAAATAATAAAAAAATCTCAAGATGGCCACAACTAATATTATTCATGAATTTTAATATATCAAGACGAAAGCTTGAATTATTATATTATCTATGTAATTTATGGTACCATAATGGAATTTTTATTTACAGATCAATCAAATGGCAATAGCACCTGACTCACACAGGCTGAAGCTACTGAGAGAAGTGGCTGGTACCAGAGTGTATGATGAACGCAGAGAAGAATCTGTCACTATCCTAAAAGAAACTGTTGGAAAGGTTACATTTGTGTTTTGAATTAACGATCTTGATGCAAGGTATTCTTTATTTAATAGAATAGAAGTAATTTTATGAAGATTAAGGTCCTAAGTGGTCCTGCCGTGGTTTGGGTTGGGGGTTGTTCGAAAAAAAAACCACGGCCCCGGAACATAAAGGGCCACAGAAGGAACATGGGTTGGTATTAGTCAGTAAAAGTGTGACACTGTTCATTCACACATTCTCAGCTCTGCCCAGAACGGGGAAGTTATTTGATGATTTTACATCTGCAAAAAACACTTGATTTTCATTTGTTTTCTCCTTGTCAGTCCCACTGCTAGACAATGGCCTAAGTAATGATTAAACATACATACTCATAATATACTAGCTGTGCCCCTGTGCATGCGTTGCAATGCAATTTTCTACCTTTCTACCTACCCTATCTTTTAAGTTGGATCAACCTGCAAACGGTGTGCAAATTTTATTTAAATCGGTTAAGTCGTTTAGGAGTCCATCACGGACAAACACCGTGACACGTGATAAAAATTTAAAACAGCCTTTTAGTACTTAAAAAATGTAAGCATTCAGTTTTACAGAATAGCGAATAGCATTTATAATAACTTAAGGTAAATTTGGTGTCCAATAAAGCATGTCCTTGTTCTGTTCCATAGGTGGAAAAGATCAATGAATTCTTGCAAACAATTGAGGAGCGTCTCAAGACTTTGGAGGAGGAGAAAGAGGAATTGAAGGAGTATCAGAAATGGGACAGAGCCAGACGTGTACTGGAGTTCATTATTCACGATACTGAGCACAGAGAGAACAAGAGGAAGCTTGAAGAGGTAATAGATAGTGTAACTGAAGGTATAACCTTGTAAAATTCCAAACCTAAGTCCAATATTATCAATTTTTTCGCACTTTTATGTTCTTAATAGTAATATTTTACTTTAATATAATAAATAATTTTTTTTCGCTTTAAACGTATAGTAAATAAAAAAAAAATATGCTATATTAAAAAAAAAATAAGCACAAGAATAAATAAAAATTTAGCAATGATAGGTAGTTAAATTAATTCAAGCAAATTTAACCTTAAATTAAAGGAATAAAAGTCACTTGTCGCGAGATCTTAGATTGCTACAACTATAAAATTGTTGTTGTTTTTAGCTAGAGAAAATGCGCTCAAACAGTGGAAAAGAGCAGCAACATTATGCTGATATGGTTCGAGAGGCACAGGAACATGTCAGAGAAGCTAACAGGTAACACTTACTCTTATGAAAAGTGAGGAGGTTAATAATAGTGGGTCTAAATAAATTAGCTAGAAAAACTGGAGACAGTATGAGTGAGATGGGTTATTTTTGGGCCTATGATTGCCAAATATTCTAAACAGATAACCTTGTGTAACTTACAGAATATTTCTTCAGTAATTCCATTTCCAAAACTTCACATTCACAATGTGTAACTCATAATTGCTAGCATGCAAGAGGCAAGTAATATTCTTTAACTTTCTGGCCAACGGTTTTAGATTAAATTCATAATTTACCAAATTTATCAAATCAAAATCGAATCATTTATTTCAATTAGACCATTACAGGCACTTTTGAATGTCAAGAAACAAAATGAATCTCTAGTCCCGGTCACAAGGCATAATAACTTGTGAAAGTACTGTAGTTGCTCATTCCAAAGCAAGGTCGCTATGGAGAAGAATGGGCAAGAAACTCCATGGACACTCTTTTAAATTACAATATTATTACAAAATCGTATTTACATCATTAATGTTGAGTCCATAAAAAAATTTGAGAAAGAAAACAAATATATGTAGCATCTAACGTGTTTATTTTACTTATAGAAAATTAAAAGAGGCGCGCAAAGACGTGGCTGCTGCTCGAGAAGAGAAGGATATTTTATCAACTGAACAACAACAGCTGTTGAGAGAGAAGACTAAACTGGAGCTTGGTATAAAAGACTTGTCAGATGACGTCGACGGAGATAATAAGTCTAAGGTAAAAACTCTTTTGAAATGAAATGAAAAAATGTTTATTGGATTCAACAAGTTCTCTTACTTTACTAAGTAGTGATTGGAGCCTCCTTTTAAGCTGAAAAAGACGTATTAGGAGACTCCGCTCTTCCATACATTGTTGGTATTAACTAAAAACTTGTTTATCAATAACTCAATAATAATAATAAAAAAAGAAACTAATCTACGACAGCTAATTATGGTAGTGAAAGAGTGTACATGATGTATTCTTTTGGTGCATTCGCATCATGTTATTGTTCTAAACAAATTAAAATTAATTCAAACAAATACAAAAACAGGTAAAAAAACTTATTTTCTTAATATCAATTATTAACTGTAAATCTGCTGTAACAAACTTTAGTATATGTGTATTGATATTATGAATGACTATTATTGTACTCATATTTTTTTAAACCATCTAATAATTTACAGATAGTGACTTCAAATATTTCACTTTGGCAAAATAGTTGATTAATTGGTTGGTGTCTTGCTGATTATGTATTTAAATTACTACTTTGTATGCTAAACAAAAAAGGTAAAAAGCTGAACTTACCCTTAAGCAGAAAAAATAAGGATGTTACTTGTCTTACGCATTTTGAGCCTTTGGTTATTAACAAATCAATTTAAAGTTATTGAAGATTCATGGGAAAGGGCTTTTCCCGCCAAATTAAGAATATAGGAATTGAGAATTGACTTTTTCTTACTCCCCATCTATTTACCATCAGAACGCTATTTTTTGTACATCAGAAACCTTAAAATGCAAGTCACAATCTCTTCTTGTTTTTAACAAAACAACAAAGTAACTGGTTCTTCTCCATAGGAAACGACTAACCCGAACCATGTACCTTTTCTCGATGTTTAACAAGTGCTCATGTCGACCTATGTGAAATAAAAACAATTTGATTTGATAGGAAAGAGCTGAAGGCGAGCTCGAGCGCCTACGCCAACAGATATCTGAAAAAGAACGCGAACTTGAAGAACTAAAACCTAAATACGAAGAGATGAAGTCTCGTGAGGAGGAGTGTACCAGAGCGTTAGCACTCAACCAGCAGAAACGTCAGGAGCTATACGCTAAGCAGGGCCGAGGCACGCAGTTCACTTCCAAACAAGACAGGGACCGATGGATCGAAAAAGAACTCAAGTATGTAACATAATATTTATGACTTCTATGTGGTCTGCTAACTAAGATAATAGCCGTTTCTGAAATAATTATATGAAAGATGCTAACAGTGCCGTAATAATAATCATATCCATGATAGTCTTTTTCTGAATCAATGTCATGTCCTGCACTATAATTGACTAGTAGAAAATGGAAAAGGCATTGATTCTGCTTTTGTTCAATATAGTTAAGTGAGCCGTGTTAACAATCTTTTTCTTATGAAATACATATTTGTTGTCTTATAATTATAACTTCTCATTAAGGTAAAATTTTTGACCGCTTTAAAAAAGAGAGGTTCTCAATATTTTTTTGTATATTTGTTACGCGATTTCTCCAACGATGGTGGGCCGATTTTTAAATTTATTTTTATAATCGGAAGGGTATACTCCCGAAAGGTTCCCATATAAATTATATTCTATAATACTTTTTGATTCATGGTCATTTGATATGCAATTTCTTTTCCTGCCAATCTATTTCTTCTGAAACATAAATTCAACATATCTCTTCCAGATCTTTAAACAAACAAATAAAAGACAAGAAGGACCACGAGACAAAGCTCCGTGACGATCTCCGCCGCGACGCTAACAAGTTAACGGAACTCGAGAAGAGAATAGAAGAGACTACGAAAGAGATGGAGAGACAACGCGTGGCTATCGACGAGCACAACAAGCAGTACTATGAGTGTAAGAAGAGGAAGGACCAGGAACAGAGCGCGAGGAAGTATGTATTGTGTTGTTATTTCTTTATTCCCAGCCCTTTAAGCCTGATTTCATCCACAGCATCATCACTTTCCTGCCCTTGTCCCATATTTGAGGTCTATTTTGGGCCGGCGCAACACGTTTTCTTCTTCCATTCTCCCCTGTCAGACGTCACGGCATAATTTACTCCTTTATCATTCCTTACACAATCAATCCATCTTTTCTTTGGCCTTTCTCCATGTATAAGGCTGATTTCTGTTCAGTTAATATGCAAGATGAATTGGCCTATACTTAACCAATAAAACGATTAGAAAGTATATTTGGCTTTAAGGGCCAGATATATGCTTTTTGATGATGTTAAATCCAACATCACATCTAAACGGGTAGTCCTTCCGTCCCGTCCATCCGATAAGTTGTTGATTTTATATTAATTTGTATGCCTGAAGAGCCAAATGTTACAGAACTTTCATCTGGCAAAATAACTGACTATCTTGCATGATCTGTTTGTAGACTCATGTTTGCACAAAATAAACAATAACTATAAACTGTGTTTTGAAAAAAAAATATAAAAAAACTAGACTATTTCCTTAATAATTTAACATGCGGTTTTTTTTTCGTAAAACTTTAAATTTATTTTTAAAGTTAAGTCTAACGCAGGCAAAAACAAAAAAGCGATGATCAGGCAGAAACCATTGGGTGTATTTTTATGAAACTTTCACTATCTACAAGATAATTTAATTGAAAATTGAAATACGTTTTTTATGCATATTGTGTTAAAATAATGAATGGGATATTTTAATTCGAATTATCTTCGGTCACGGGGAGTAACGCCAACTCCTTCCCAGTCGCTCAAGTCGCTGGCATTTAGTGTCGCCTTATGCAACTAGTTACCGTTTTCACTGACACTAGGTATCACCTAAATAGTGTCTTAATAAAAGCATACTGTTGAATTTTCAACACTTGCAACAGATTCAAAACTTGATATTCCAACAGCTCGCTTATTTTAGTAGTGTCAATGGAAAGGAAATAACTTATTGACAAACATCACTCAAAAGAGTTGGCTTAATAGGATCTGCAGAAGTATTTCTTAGTTTAGTTTGTTAAGTTTTGAGTATAAATGTAGAGGAAGGTCTAAGAAACGATGGTTAGACTGTGTGAAGTATGATATGGCAAGAAAGGTATCTGACGAGGTACAGATTAGTATGAAAGAAGACATGCTGCGCCAAACAAATTGAGATAAGGGTAGTATTTGGCAAAAGGATTAGTAAATAACATATGATTGAATCATTTCCTAAAACTTCTTTTATTTTTAGCGAATTATGGCGCAAAGAAACATCATTGACACAGAATCTATCGTCTCTTAAAGAAGATTTGGCAAAGGCAGATCAAGCGCTGCGGTCTATGGCGGGAAAGGTACTGAGTTTTTATTTATTACTACTGTTGCATGTATATCTTCCAACTTGGTGTCTTCACCCATCGCCAACAACGCGCGTACATTTGGTGTTAGTTTGTCCCACCACAGCCTCTTTAGCGGTTCTTCTGTCAACTCGCATTTCTTCGCTAATGTTGACATCTTCCTGAGTAACTGTGACGGTTTCTGTGTTCCCAGATCCATTTCGTACATTAATCTCTGGAATTGCTTGTCTGCGCTCTCTTCATAAACGGACAATAAACGTTTTTTTATCGTTTCATATTTGCCTGTTTCCGGCGGAGCTTCAATAATATCGGTTACCTGCTGTAAAACGTCTGTAGGTAACTTTGCGAGCACCATATCGTACCTTTGCGTGTCGCCTTGTTTCTGCGGTGCCATGATTGCCTCGAACTGGCAAAACCATGACCTCGGTAGTTCCCTCCAAAATTCTGGAACTCTCATCTGCACCGTAACCATCGCTATGTCCGCTGCTGTTACTGGAGCTGACCCTGGAGGACCCGTTATTCCGTGCGGGTTAATTTTGGAAAAACGATGCACACGTTTATTTAACCTAACTGGCACGTTGCGTTCTATTTTGCACCACGCGGTCCGTATGCCTCTGCCACTTACGTTACTTGAGTCGCCTACTCAGCTGTCACTTATGAATTTGAAAAACGTCGGGAGGTCACCAGTGTTGCGTGTGTTCCCCTGTGTTGGGAGATACTTAAATGACAAGTGACTTCAACTTAATAAATATCTTTATTTTGGTTCCACAATACTTCTTTATATCTAACTACGTACTAGGTATGTGTAGAGGCAGGGCGGTGTACTGTAAACAACTGGCGAGCTGTCCGCTCGCGTCCTGATATAACGTCAAAAATGCAACTCAGCAAATCGCGGTCACCAAGCCGCTACACTACTCTTAGAAGCGGAATATCCTTGATAAAAGGGAAATTACTTATACATAACCTAATAGTTTTATTTCTTACAAATTATCTTAACCTCTCAAGGACCGCCATTATTTACGTCAACCATCCGTCAAGCACCGCCGGGCGGGTTATTATCGTAAGCGTAATCTGATTTTAAGACTTATCTTTACTACAAATACAGTTTTAAATCGGTAGGGGTTTGGTGGCACAAATTTGTGCCTGCGGGGCTCAACGGTAATACTTGTTTACTGGCACGTTTTTGTGCCGCTGGGGCTCTAGCTAGAGGTTAAATCAACCCCAAGCACAAAAGGAAATAAACCATATCAACCCTCAGTCCTAGAATCCTTCCGTCGTCTTTTGTTTTTAAAACAAAAAAAAAGAGCCGTTGAAAGCTGCCTGCCATGCTTTTTTATGCATTTCCACTCGGTCGAAATAAGTTGGTAACATCTAATGTTTCCCCATTTGGAGATAGAGATTTACCATATTTGGAGAATGCAACATTCTAATAGTCTTGAGTATGAATAACAATAGAGTTTAAGCTATTACGGCATACTATTTAAACTGTCACTTAGTGATATCTTCCGTGATTCCTATTTGTTTTTGGGGATTCATACAAGTTACAAAGTTATACGTAAGTAACCGATTTTTCCGATATTCCCGAATTAGAATCGGGAGGCCGGTTTTCAAATTGTCAAGAATATGGAATCCATTGGTAAGTATGCTCGAAATCAACAGCGGTTGTTATAATAAGGACTGTTTTGTCGTGACTTTATATCGAGTTCCAGTAGTGCGCGTAGCAAAACAATAAATAAAAAAGAGGGTAGACAGTTTTGTTTGTACCTAAAATGTTTTTACCACCCACCAACAGCGACGGAATATCGGGTGCTCATAACAAATGGAAATTACGGAAGATCATGAATCAGTCAAAATAAGAGGGTTTTATATTTCACTAGCTTTTGCCCGCGGCTTCGCTCGCGTTAAATTCGGTATAACACAGTACCTGCTACCTGCAGTTTTTCCCCTTGTGTCTTATTGATTTGTAATAGCAGCTTAGTTTTCCATTTTCTTCCCTCGTTCTCCCACATACCCCACTTTTTAGGGTTCCGTAGTCAACTAGGAACCCTTATAGTTTCGCCATGTCTGTCTGTCCGTCCGTCCGTCCGTCCGTCCTCGCTTAATCTCTGTGACCGTTAGCACTAGAAAGCTGAAATTTGGTACCAATATGTATATCAATCACGCCGACAAAGTGGTAAATAAAAATTGGAAAAAAATGTTTTATTAGGGTAGCCACCCTATATGTAAAGAGGGAAGTGTTTTTTTTTTTAATTTCAACCCTAACGTGTGATATATTGTTGGAAAGGTATTTAAAAATGAATAGGGGTTTACTAAAATCATTTTTTGATAATGTCAATAATTTCGGAAATAATCGCTCCAAAAGTAAAAAACTATGTGTCCCCCCCCCCTCTAACTTTTGAACCATAAGTTTAGAAAATATGAAAAAAATCAGAAAAGTAGAACTTTATAAGGACTTTCTATGAAAATTATTTTGAACTTGATTGACACAACAGTTTTTGTACAAAAAAGACAAAAAGTTGTACAAAATAATTTCTGGACTAAGTTTGTAGTATAATCGTATATGCAAGCATTTTTTTTAACTTCATTTACATATTTTATTATCCTGAACGTATCTATTTTCAAACAAAAAAAGAATTATTGAAATTGGTTCTCGCAATCGATAATTACCACCGAAAACTTCTTGCACGTCTTTGTATTAATTAGTAACCTAATTCCCCGAGAGATGGCGCTGTAGGTACTTATTACATTGGATCGGGTATTACCGAATTGTTCGGTTGGTCTCTCCTTGGCATTGGCGGTATCTTATAACTACATAAAACTTCTATCAAGAACATGCTAAGGCAATTTAGAACAAAACTAAAATTCATTTTTTTAACACCATCAAAATGTTAAGGTAAAAACCAGTTCATAAATGGTTCTATAGATGGCGTTGCGTAATGACGTCATTTTTTTAAAAGTCGATGTTAAGATTGTCCGTGCTTTCATGACCTACCGTGGTAAAGTAAGTTGCACTTAAATATATTCGTAATTTTATTTATGAGTGCATAACCTAATTAGTCGTCGAGGTTTGATTTTGATTTGTCCGGTATATTGTGACGGACGGGAAACTACGGAACCCTACACTGAGCGTGGCCCGACACGCTCTTAGCCGGTTTTTTAAAAAATAAGCCAATGCCGTCTCCTGGTTCCCAACTATCTCTGTACCAAAATTCATCAAAATCGGTTTAGCCATTAAAGCGTGAAGAGGTAACAAACAAACTCACTTTCGCTTTTATAATATTAGTAAGGATTTGTATAGTGAGATATGATGAATTCAGTATTTACCTTTATCGCCACTGCCACTTCTTTCCAACTACACTTTAGGAATTAGCATAAAACAGGCATTTTGGAGTATTGTTTTATGTAATTGTGACTTTAAAATGTACCTATGTTTTCAGCCTAATAGGGTAGTTTCCAGGGTCAAAGTTTTTTACTTTATTTCATTCTATTTAGTCACGTCACGCGTTGCGAAAAAATGCAGCAACGCGTGACACGTAAACTTTAATGAGCTATATCTTTGTCATTTTTCGTCTAATTTACAAATAAAAAAATACGTGTCCCTTATTTTTTTTTAATGAATCAATCATTTTAATAAATTTTTACTTAGTCATCATATAATTAAATTAATAACTAAATATATACAACCTATAAATCTACACAAACTAATAATAAAAATATATACAAGTAAAAAATGTGCTAGGAATTTTTTTTGAATAATCTAAAAGACGAACTAATAAATAAAATAGGAAACTAGCCTATTGTGTGAGAAATACTCTTATCCTCCCATTTCAGTACTTTTTGGTCTGCTATTGGACAATGTATCTTGTGACCAAAACATTACAAGTGTTATTCCTTTGCAGCCAATCCTAAACGGCAGGGACAGTGTGCGCAAAGTACTAGAGACATTCCAAGAGAGGGGAGGAGAGTGGGCTAAGATAGCCACGCAGTACTATGGACCGGTCATCGAGAACTTTACGTGTGACAAGACTATTTATACAGCTGTTGAGGTGAGTTAAAAATGACAAAACAAAAATATAAATTGTTAATTATGGTGTTGATTTGTAGAGAAGTAGTTCATTATCTTACAAAACGAGTTACCATGTACCTAACTTGAGAAAAAAAATGTATGCCTAACGGCGGAGCGTAGTTTCTGACTTATATTCACATTCACTATTTTCTACTTATGTTCACAAAATAAATTAATTTGTTTTTCTAAGTTTAATCTAAACCTCATCTGAAGTTTTTAAACCTAGTTCAAAAAAAGATAAGGTTCTCAATTCGACTGTATTTTTTTTTGTATGTTTATTACGCGATTTCTTGAATTTTATCTATATTGCTTGGGTAATTTATGAGTTATCTTCTATAGTATATATTTTTTCTTCTATAGTATATATTTTTTCTTCAAATTTATAGAAGATATGCTAATATCTCTTAGTAGCAATGAAAAATGTATACTCGATAGGAAATTGAAGAACTAAAAAGGCTTAAGTAAAAAAATTGTTTGCGAAAAAAAACAACTTTCAAAAAACAATAAAAAGACGGAAAAACCTCTTTATTTAAGTCGTTTTTTTTTGTATTTATTAAATTTGAATTTCAGCTACCCCAGCATATCCATCTTAGTTATAGACGTTGCAAATCACAAGCGTGCGTCATTTATTTTTAACTGTATTGGAAGTTATTGTTTTATTAGGTGACGGCAGGTAACAGATTGTTCCACCACATCGTAGAATCAGACACAGTTGGTACTAAGATTCTGAAGGAGATGAACCGACAGAGCCTGCCTGGTGAGGTTACGTTCATGCCTCTCAACCGACTGCAAGTCAGGGATATGGTGTATCCTAATGACAATGTAAGTTTTTTTGTATTAGAAGTAAAATTACATTACGACATGATCTTAGAAGTCCTATCTTGGTTTGCTAACCCTACAACACAACATGCAAACTTAAAGCATCTTTTTCTGTTGCGCCACACTAGGAATTTCTACTGTACCGTGGGTGCGTTGACAAACAAATAAACTCACAAACAGCCAGACCAGAAACAACTATTTTTAGACCGTACAAATATTTGTTCCGTGCGGGAATCAAATCCGCGACACGCAGCGCAGCAGTCAATCATTCAGCCACTGCGCCAACCGTGGCGTCATTCGTGTCGTTATTTCAATTACACCATTACAGGCACTTTTGAATGTCATAAAAACAAAAAAGATGCTGCTACAGTCCCAGTCACAAGACATAATAACTTGCGAAAGTACTGTAGCTGCCCATTCCAAAGCTTAGATCTCTATGGAGAAGAATGGGCAAGAAACTCCATGGACACTCTTTTAAATTATAATATTATTACAAAATCATGGATACATCGTTCATTTTGAGATTATAAGATGTCAGAACGATGTCGAAAAACAAAAACAGAGTAAAAGCAAAAACAAGAGTTTATTAGATGAATTAATCAATTATAAGAAACCGTGGTTAATAGATGACTAGTAGGGCGACTGACAGCGCCCGTTCACGAACATTACGCATATATCGGCCTCATTCAGCTCAACCATTTTAAAGGGATCTAAATGACTCGACACACACTCCACCATCAGCAAGACATTTAAGTGAGCATGACAAAATAAATATAATGTATGATAATAATCATGTACTAAGGGTTTACCCCTACTCAATCGTGTTTAATTTTTAATAACACAGGTAATAAGCCTAGCTTAGGCACCAGTCTCCCACAATGTTATAGTATGTTCTTTTTGAATTAGTTACGAAACAAATTAAAAAAAAAAAAAAAATGTGATCTTTTCAGTTTTTTTTTACTTTACTTAAAATTTACTGCTAGATATTTTTTCTCACATCTTGGCTATTTAATCGTTTTGTATTCTAAATAGCCCTAAAACTGTAAAAAATAAAATAAAATTCAAACATACAATCCAATATAATAACAACTAAAACCAATACTTCGAAGACTTATTGACGCTTTTTTATAATTTTCTTTCTTTTTTTTTACTCTCCAGAACGCCATAGCCATGGTACAAAAACTTAAGTACGATACAAAGTACGCAAAGGCGATGAAATACATCTTCGGCAAGACGCTCATCTGCAGGAACCTGGAGTGTGCCACCGAGCTCGGCAAGCAGTTCCATCTGGATTGTGTCACTTTGGAAGGAGATCAGGTAATCCAGCTTAACATTGCAGTCGCTAGCTAATTTATTTTGCCTTGTATACAGCTTCTCTTGCGTGTTATTATCGACTCTATTGTAATTGTGACATGGTTCATATCGCACAACTCCCTACTAAAGGAAGACATCTCAAAAATCGTGAATTTTAGTTACCCTTGAATTCGAAAGCTCAGTGATTATTCGCAACTACCTAACATAACACAATTAACATGACATTGTTCATCCTTTTTATGATCTAAAATACACTATTTCATTACTTGTCATACAATCAGTAATAGGTTTTTTTCGTCTCCCAATAAATTTGCTGTTTTGAGTTATATCAATATAGATCTAGGTGTCCAATGTTCAGAATCAACTAACACATGTTCTTTGTATCGAAGTATTGAGTGAAAAATTCATACGCCGCAGGTTTTAACTTCCTGCATGCTATTTTAGACTTTATTTTGGGTGTCAAATAGTTCATTATCTACATATTCAATAAAAAACTGCCATTATTTTTTTCAAATATTCAACACTTGTTGACACTATCCTACAGGTATCATCAAAAGGCTCTCTAACCGGTGGCTACTTCAACCAGTCCCGTTCCCGCCTGGAGATGCAAAAGACTCGCTCTGAGCTCATGGAACAGATCACCACGCTTGAGCTCGAGCTCAGTACGCTACGGCAGGAGCTCAACAAGACTGAGACCAGCATCAACTCCATAGTGTCCGAGATGCAGCGGACTGAGACTAAACAGGGGAAGGCTAAGTAAGTAATAGTAAGAGCTGATCAATTGAAAACAGAAAGATGGTTGCTAAGTTCGACGTTTTGAAGCATCTTGCCAAGTTCTTCTAATTCCATAAATACCCTAACTTATTACAAGGCTTTTTTGCGGGTGGAAAATCATCAAATAACTTCACCCGCTCTTGGTGGACCTTCTATTACCCTTTACATTCCGGGGCCGCAGTATCTCTTTCGAACAACCCGTAACCCCAGCGAGCGGTGGCCCTGGCAGGCCCCTCTGCTTAATACAAGGCTTCGTGTAAAAGAAATGTGTTGGGTATATGAATTTGGTTAGTCATCATCATCTGCCTAGCTTTATCCTATGTTAGGGTCGGCTTCCAGTCTTACCGGATTTAGCTAAATACCAGTATTTCACATGGAGTGCTGCATAACTGACTTTCATTACTCAGTTAATAGCTGGGTAAAACGATACTCTTTGGTAAGACTAGTAGTCAGACTTTCAAAAACTGTCAAAGATCTATAAATTGGGTAGTCGTGGAATTAAGTATGTTAAGTTTGGGTCACAATATGGTGCTGTCTATTATTTTGGTCCGTAAATGCTTTATCTAATATATAAAATTCTCGTGTCACAATTTTCGTTCCCATACTCCTCCGAAACGGCTCGACCGATTCTTATGAAATTTTATATGCATATTCAGTAGGTCTGAGAATCGGCCAACATCTATTTTTCATACCCCTAAGTGAGCAGCGGGTGAAACCGCTGGGCACAGCTAGTTATTGTATAAAACATTGAATTGTCTTAGCTGGCAGTATAAAAAACTTACCAACTATAAGAATATTAAGTGAAATAATATGAAATTTCCACATTATGACAACTTGAAACTAATAGAAGCTTCTTTTCAGGGACATATTTGACAAAGTGAAGGCTGATATCCGTCTAATGAAAGAAGAGCTAGCATCGATAGAAAGATTCCGCGGTCCTAAAGAACGTTCCCTAGCTCAGTGTCGCTCCAGTCTAGAGGCCATGCAGGCCACTAAGGAGGGACTTGAGTCTGAACTGCACCAGGTAACGTAAATCTAAATCATACTTAAACTGCCTGGTGGATGTTCTTTAAAATTATGGAACAATGCTATTATTTCAAAACTTTTAAAAGGATCTAAAAACCATATTACACAAAAGAATACAATAAAATAGGCACCCGCAATTAAAATTAAATTAATTATTTAAAATAACTATTGCAAAACCAAATAAGTGTGTTAAAAAAAACGATGTAAAAATAAATAAATCAATTTCAAGTTAATATTAGATAAATTTCAAATAAATGTCTGATAAATTTCAATTCAATGTTAAATACATTTCAAACAAATGTCAAATTTAAAAAAATAGATAAAAAACTAAGAAAGAGGAAGAGATTTAGAACTATCAAGATAAGATAAGAATAAAACATACCTTATCATACAATGTATAAACAGACCCTTCATGGGACCATCAACAAAGCATTCTGGTAGCTTTAAGAAAACATTTTACAGATACCTAAATAACTAATTGGGTAAAAATCACGGCTTATGGTACATCCAAATGTAACGCGCTCGAAACAATGTGCTAATTGATGCATTTAATAGTGCAAAGGTCATGATGATATTGAAAGTTAAATTATTACCATGTTTAACATTTTAGAAAAAAAAAGGGGAATGAAGTTAAAGAATCTGTAATATCTCCATAACAAAAAAAACGTATTATATTGAGAACAAGTGCCTATCGGCTTAGTTAAGCGTTTTTACCCCCATTATTTAGTTGACTCAGGATAACAACGTTAAAGTATAAAGAGAGCTATCACACTAATATTATTATGTCACCTATAATGTTAAGAAATCAGAGATGATGTGTATTTAAATACAGTTAAGGTCCTGATCAAATATTACCGATCTTTTTGCGTGGAACCGCCCTTAAAATTGACAATAAGTTTAAGTATTTTGGTCACATAATTAGGGATGATTTAGCTGATGATGTTGATTTGGAACGACAGGCGTAGTATCGTTTGTCGAAGTAATATATTGGCTAGACGCTTTTTTCACTGCTCCAACCAAGTTAAAATAACTCTGTTCAAGGCTTCCTGTCAGACGTTCTACACCAGTCAACTGTGGTACAAGTACACGAAGAGTGCTTATAACACTCTTCGTGTACAGTACAATAACGCTTTTAGAACAATTTTAAAGCTACCCTGGCGGAGTAGTGCGACAGGCATGTTCTCTGAGAACAGAGTTACTGATTTTAACGGGCTCTAAAATAATAAATAAATAAATAAATAAATAACTTTATTTCACAAAAATACAGATTTAGCATGTTATAAATTTACACAGATTAAATGAGCTTTGGTAGTAACACAATGCGATATAAGCTAAGAACTGGAATCTGTACACAATATGGAAATCCCTGCCTCTCAAACTAGGGAACCTGTATCTTGAGAGACAGTGATTCAGCTTAAAGAATGAAGCTATAAGTATACTAGTAGACTGTGTCGATCTACCTGAGCGACTATGAATATAGAGCTAATTTAAGTAATAACATATAATTATACGTGATGTGTGTGACTGTTTGTGTAAGAGTGTGTGTGTGTGCGTGTGTGTGTGTGTGTGTGTGTGTGTGTGTGTGTGAGAGAGAGAGAGAGCTTGTGAGTGGGTGAGTGTGTGCGTATGTGGTGCGCGTGGGTGCGATGTGTGTGATTGAGGATATCGGTAGTTAGGAGACGTACTTAAGTAAGGATTCTGTTCGTAGGTAATCCTGTTCCAGTAGCCATTCCGTAATTGTACAATACTAAATGATTTTTCATTCAACAGGAGTTAATGGAGCAGCTATCAACGGCCGACCAAGGCAAGGTGGACGAACTGAACGACGCGATCCGACGTCTGACGCAAGAGAACAAGGAGGCTTTCAGTTCTAGGATGAACTTGGAAGCCACTAAGAACAAACTCGAGAATCTGCTGACTAATAACTTGATTAGGTAAGTCGTGTGTAGATGAGAACCTCGTACTTCTGTAAAGGTGGTTAAAATTCAAAGTTAGAGTTTACTGATATGGCCGGCAAGATAGTTTACTGGTGGCATTTTCAGAGCTCTATTTCTTTTATCATTGACCAGACAGAGATATATTCGTAATAATATGTGAACCGTACATTAGTTCGAATCTCATTTGGTAACTTAACTGGCATATGCACTCAAGTTTGTACGGAACCCTCGGTGAGACTCGCACTTGGGCGGTTTTTTCAATTTTGATAAAAAAAGGGTACCCCATTTTTTCATCAGACCGATGTTATGAAAACCTGATAACCGTTTTACGCCGTATGTCCCTTTCACCTTTTATAAAACAAGCTACAAATCCTTACCAATATTATAAAAGCGAAAGTGAGTTTGTTTGTTTATTTATTGTTTGTTACGTCTTCACGCTTAAATGGCCAAACCGTTGTAGTTTTCGTACAGAGATAGTTGGGACCCTGGAGACGGACATAGGGTAAATAAAGTGAGAAAAGGTGGAAAAAAGAGGAAAGAAAAGGGAAGAGAGATAATTTTTTTTCGATCATCACGCGGGTTAAAGTTAGCGTTAGCCCAAAGTAACTATGCCATGCAGACGAAGTCGCGGGCGGAAATTAGTCTACAATAATAGGCTAATTTTCTTTCGCCAAAACAAAAATGACAAGCACAAATTCCTAACGCCTTTTCCGTCCAACAGACGTAAAGACGAATTAGTACAAGCACTGCAAGAGATCTCAGTAGAGGATCGTAAGCGTCGCCTCGCGAACAGTAAGTCGGACTTAGCGGCCACAGAGAAACGTATCAAGCAGATCAACAAGGAACTAGAAGAGGTCGAGAGGAAGGTACAGGCTGCTGTGAAGAATGAAAAGGCTCTCAAGTTAGAGCTTGATAAGTGGAGGAATAAGGTTTGTGGTTATTTTTTTTTTTTTTAGGATTCCATACCTCAAAAGGAACAAATTGAACCTTTATACCACTTTGTTGTCCATCTGTCTGTCTTAGACCCTTTATCTCCGCAACACGTTGAGGTATAGAGTTAAAATTATCTATGAAATCACGGCCGTATAAAACCGTCGCGGGTTCGATCCCACACGGAACAAGTATTTGTATGACCTACAGGTAGTTGTTTTGGGTCTGGCTGTTTGTGTATGTGAGTTTAAATGTTTGTAAATCCACCCACGAAACAGGAGAAATCCTAGTGTGGGGCAACATTTCTTTTTTTTTAAAACTTACCCCTAGTACTCACTAGTACTTAATTTTTTTTTCAGACTTACTGTTCAATTCCTGGGCAAATTTCTCTCGTATGACCTTTAACTCTGCTCTAAATATCCCATCTGTTCCACCAGTCCAACCGGGAATATTGAAATAAACATAATTGGCAAATGATCTAGTTCACTTTAAAAAAACAAACAAGTTGTGATAAAAAATAACCAATCGATATTTAACAGGAAAAAGAAGCACAAGACAAAATGGAAGAAGACGCTAAAGGCTTAGAGAAGATGGCGTCCAAAGAAGTGTTGCTACAGGAGAAAATACAAGAATCTCTGGATAAGATCGCCGCTTTGGGCACACTGCCCAATGCGCCTGAGTTACACGCCAAGTATCAGAAGATGTCACTGAAACAGGTAATTAAACTATAACTTCCCACTTCTGGGACACAGACTTGCGCGTGCGCAGGGCGGGTTGGCGAAGGTCTTCGAATTGTTACGACACTTCTCTGTATGTTCAGGTGCAATATCACGACTGGTTGTCCCAAAGAAATAAGGTATCGGAACATTTACGGTAATGTATTGGACATAAACGGATAAGGTATCAGAACTTAGGACACGGGAGTCAACATTTTTTAATTATGATAACTATCATATCTGCAGCCTACCTGAATCCGGGGTTGCGGATTGTTTGAAAGACATACCGCGGCCCCGGAACATGGAGGGCAAAAGAAGGAGCACGAGTGGGTTTTAGTCAGCTAAAGTCTGACACTCCCCCGCGCTTCGTCCAGAGCGGGGGAAGGAATAGCCTACAGCAAACCGCTGTCGGATATAGACCTCTCCAATTGCATGCAGTCCTAGTTACTATTGAATTGAACTATGTTATGTATACATCAATTGATTTTGAAAAAGAAATCGAGTGATGGTGCCGCTGATAAGAATTAATTTCTAGGAAGTAATAACATACGGCAATACAGTGTTTTCAAAATCAACGAATCCGATTCATGGCCAGCAATATTGATATTTAAAAAAAACCCATGAAACTGGTTTACTTTTAATCAAAATTAACCCGAGACTCCTTTGAGAATTTTTCGCTTTTCCTCATAGTTTCAGATTCACGCCCACTTAAAAAGTTCACTCTGTATATTTAATATTATTTCCTCTGCAGCTTTTCAAAGAGCTTGAAAAGGCGAATCAGCATCTTAAGAAGTACAACCACGTGAATAAGAAAGCGTTGGATCAGTTCATCAGTTTCTCAGAGCAAAAGGAAAAGTTGTACAAGAGGAAAGAAGAATTAGATATTGGGTAAATATAAGTTTTTTCATCATCTACTCAAAAATATAGATATTCGTCTCGCCCAACTTATGACTTAAGTTATCATTTACTAGCTTTTGCCCACGGCTTCGCTCGCGTTAAACAGTTCCCCTTTCCTGATTTTCAGGTGCCTGCTACCTATGGTTTTAGCCTTTGCGCCTTATTTATTGTAATAAGCAAAGCTAAGTTTTCCCTTTTCTTCCCTATAGCTCTCTTTAAAAAAAATGAGCCTATATCCGTCTCCAGGTTCCCAACTATCTCTCTATCAAAATTCATCAAAATCGGTTTAGCCATTTAGGCGTGAAGATGTAACAAACAAACTCACTTTCGGTTTTATAATATTGGTAAGGATTATGTACGTAAGACTATTTTTACTGGATTTTAACATTCACAACCCCCACACCCCGTAAAAATCTAAAGAAAATAATGAAAACCTGTTTGTTTTAATGTTATCTTAACATATTATAAAATGAAGGCGCTTCCGCTGTCTGTTCGCTTAGATCTGCTAAACTACCCAACGGAATTCAATGTAGTTTTCAGCAATACATAGTGACTCAAGAGGAAGATTTATATGTATAAAAAATAGGCTATAATATCATCACGCTGCGACTCGTAGGAGCTGAGCAGTGGCTGAAACCTCCTGGGCACAGCTAGTACCGTTACAAATTTGGGAATGTCAAAGTATAATTTTAACTTGCGCATTTTTGTGATCTTACTTATGAACACTCCCCTAAATCGTCTTTCGTAATAGACTAGTGAAACTAAATTAAAGCTTGTTGTGAGGAATGTGGAGTTGTTGAGGACATACACCACCTATTGATGAAATGTGTCCAGCATGAGTCTGGTAGAAGAAATTTAGTACGGTCCTTGAATTTGAACCGAACTGATGTAGAGGCATGTTCCACACGATCCTATCCCAACCAAATGATGACGCTGCGAAGGATTTGTTCAAATTCATGGTCCACGTTATTTGAAAGTTTAGCAATTGTTTAGGACACGATAGGACTGGCATTCGCTGTGCGTTAAAGTCTCTATAATTAAATTAAAAAAAGAGCTTGTGTAAATGAAGGACCCCTAATCTGTAGGTAGCGATAATTTAGTTATTAACCACCAATTTATAGCACCTTTACAGATATATTTATCTATTACGATGCTATAAGTCACCAAATAACACAACACACGTTAATTAAATTAATAATAAATGAATACCTATCTAATTAAACATGACAAAGCATAAGTATAGGATCTAAATTACACATAACAAGTCATAATTGAGGGAGGTAATGGCGGCATGTCATCGCAACAGTTGTTCGAAAAACTAATGTATCTTTTGAAATATGTGTTGGGTTTTGTTTTGTGTGTTACAGCGGTGACACCTTCAAATTGAACAAGCCTTACCTTACTAATATTATAAAAGCGAAAGTGAGTTTGTTTGTTTGTTTATTTGTTTGTTACCTCTTCACGCTTTAATGGCTACACCGATTTTGATGAATCTTGGTACAGAGATAGTTGGGAACCAGGAGACGGACATAGGCTACCTACTTTCTTTTTTTTTTAAAGTGGATGTGAGGGAGAAGGAGGGAAGAAAAGGGAAAACTTAGCGTTGCTATTACAAATCAATAAGGCGCAAGGGGAACTGTGTTACTCCGAATTTAACGCGAGCGAAGCCGCGGGCAAAAGTTAGTTTTAAATAAAGATAAAAATAATTCAGTGGGGCCAGTAACTACGCGGTATAATATTGGTGTCGGCTACCATATTTACTATGTTATTTATTGTGTGTCGATATATGAGTTTATATAAAATTGTGTGTGAAACTAAATGTAACTAGATATTTCCCGGTTATGTAAGATTTGAATCTTATTAACTTGCCGTAAGTATTTCTACGTTGATAAAGCTTGAATAAGGATCACACAAAAATAAAATTCGAGTGAGATTAATAAACATAAAAGCCTGCTTGTTTTAACCAGCTAAGAAATTTCAAAAATTAAAATTATTTCATCAACATTTATTTGATACTCACATATACAAAAAAAACTGGTACACCATCTAATTAGTTGTAAGTCTTTCTCAAAAATCACTGTTTAAAAGCCTGAAATTCATTTAAATTGTCGATATGTTTGATAATTTTACTATAAATAAAATCAACAGCATCTGAGGCGTAAACATAGTCTATATGAGTGAAGTCTTCTAAAAAGTATAATCCCTTCACATTAGCAAGATGACGCTTTAGCGTTATAACGTCTTGTGGATCCGACAACCAGTCTTTAGGACTATAGAATAACATAACAGGCACTGTCACTTTGCCCAAATCATAGTCAGGCGGCGTACTCCGTCCATATGTCGCTATATTACTTTCATGACCAAAGTCGTACCTGCAGAACCGTTGCGATTCCACCAACTGTCCATAATGGACAAACTGTAACGTTGACGAACCACTAGGCCAGTGGCCTAATATAACAGACAAAAATGATTTCTGCACTTTATTTTCATATCCCGACAACGAGAAAAATATATTATCACATTTCCCTGGAAACACACTACACACAAACGATGATATTTTCTTAAATCCATCCATTCCTGTTGCATAAGTGTTAAAACTTGATAACATAAATCCAAGTAAATTGTGAGCAGGTGAAAACATTCTCACTATAGGACTTTTGACGTGACCCATCCAGGCTATTGGCGCTAGCGAAAACATGGCTTTAATTTTGTGGTTATATTGTGGCTTCATCGAGCATAGAACGTAACCGATCGTAGTGCCTTGTGAATGTCCTATGTAGTACAGGCTCCGGTGCCCTGTGCGCGCGAGGATGTAGTCCATCATGGCGGGCAGGTCGAAGAGCGCGATCTCTTCCCACGTGTACTCCCAGTACTCGGTCATGGTGTAGTTCAGCGAGACGTGCGTGTGGGCATGTTTGTTACCTCGACTGTTGCCCATCCAAACATCATATTCTTTGTCCGCCAGCACATACCCAAGAGCTTTATTAGGTCCCATTAACAACCAACTGACTGAACTTTCTAGAATACCATGCATTAGAAACACGACCGGCTTATTCCTTCTATTTTTATGGTTCGGAATTCTATGAAGGTTTAAGATGTATCCGTCTTTCGTTGTCACCGTGTGTTCTTCTAGAGGATATTGATACTTTCGTGCCAGTTGTGTGATGTTCAGACGCCCGTCCTCAGGAACGTGCGACACATGCGTCATATCGACGATATTCTCCAAGAGGCTCCATAAACTGCGATCGTCGTAAGCCGCAGATAAACTGCAGATCAATAGTAGTACATATATGTACATTTTAATAATTGTCGGGCGAGTGCGGCACGTCTGTTCGTGTAACAATGCGATCTGCGATATATATACACATTGCTCTAAACCCTGTGTTGTTGAACTTCACCCCATTGTTAATTGCTTTTAGACTTGACACAGTTTTTATTTAGATTTCTGGTTCGTGTCAGCTGCTTAATTAACTCAGGGTGTTCGCTCCACACGTATTTTACAAAATCCGGCACTTATTTAAACTGTTTCTTTTAATAGTCTTATTTTAATACCTAATTAGAGAGATCTTACGATAATCCCCACAAGCTCCATGAACGCCTGATTTTTAATGAGTTGATAAGTTTGAAACAGTATGTGCTCCAAAGATTAAAAATTGCTAAAGGTGTGGCTACACTAACTCAACGAACATGCGACCACGACGGCGCACGGTGGGCTGAAAATCGGCTTTCATAGACTTAGGGATTTCAATTTGTAAGTGCTTGTTTTTATGCCGGATATCGCTTCTATTAGTCATTACTATGTACAAAAATGACACCCGAGTTAATTCTACCCAAAAACGAAGGAAATATAATTTTTTTACGAAAAATTTGTATGAAGCTAGTATGAAAAATCGAATTATCTCCTAAACGGCATGTTTAACCGTAATATCCTTGGAGATGGTCATAGTGCTAATTATTTATGATTTTTTGGTTGGCGATTGGACGAAAAATTTAATGCCGTTTTTTTTTAAAAATCGTCAAAATATTTTTATTTATTTTTACATGTAAAACGATCCCTTTTAGTGTCTAAGTTAAAAAGTTCGATATGTTATTAACCCAAATATTAAGAACACACGAAACAAGAAAAATAAAATAAAAAAATTGCTGTTTTTGACACATTTATATTAATTTAAATAAAAAAAGATTTATATTGAAGTAACATATGAAGTTATATTTTATACAAAATAAGTTAATTTAAGGAATTAATACTAAGCATTCGTAAAATAAAGTAAAATAAATAAAAAAAATAAAACATATCATTAAATATTACAAAAAAACCCAAACACACTCAAATACAAATTTACAAATATGTACATATATATCTTTTTTACAAATTTTCCTTATCACTCTCGTTGTCAGACTCCAATTCTGAGTCAGCATCCAGATTGGATATATCCAAAAATTCGAACTCAGTTTCCTGAAATTGAATTAAGTCGAGAGTTTCAGCAAAAAAGCTCTGCTTTTTCTTGGCATCTAACTTAGGCCTTTGTGCACTTAGCAAAGGGTCCGAAGAAACAACAAGCATATTTAAAATGTCTTGATTGGAATCCTGCCTGCTTCTTTTCCGCGAATGATGTTCTCGAAACCTCCTAAAATCTTTGTTTCGAGACTCTGAGGCTTCTTCCGAGAGAGTCCCAATCGGCACAATATTATTTTTCTCGATTATGTCAGCCCCATGGATTAGTAACTTATGAACGGTTGACGACATGTAGTACCAGTCGTATAGTAATACGTACTTTTCTGCTGTTTTGCGAGCATAATCTCTAAATTTTATTATATCGATCTGCTCTCCAGATGTAATTGCTTGTAAAATTACAGCAAATCTTTTGATGAGGTCTTCATCCAAACCGGTTATAGCTGCGGTTTTATTAGGAAACTCAAAGAATTTTCTTGCAGTATTCCCGTCATTGGTGGTTCCCGAGCCTTGTTTTACTATATCAATCAACAGATTGAGCTCATCTTTGAATTTATTTTGAATTATTTTCTTTCTTGTCTGTAGCATTTCTTTGTGCTCATCACTTCTCGCTGCCCACCGTTTGAAGTCCAGTCTGTATGCAATGTGTAACAGACATTCCATACAATTTATACGGGCGTGTAGGGATGACAAGCCAAACTCATACAGGTCCGAACACACAATTTTTGATGTTACAGCATCTAAGCGGTTCATTTCTGTAGGCTTTGCTAAGCACAGGTAGCACGATGCATTTGATCTAGCTTCAGAAAGGTAAGTACAGACTTTAGCGTCGATCATCGTCATCATTAGTTGATGAGTCACCCTATTATTATTATTGCACTCTGTGGGGATAAGGGCCTCAATTTCTTCATCCATTTGTTTTTTCAGCCCAAGGACAACTGCTTCACTCTCCTTTACAAAAGTAAACTGAACTGGACGACAATACAAAACTGAGCATGGTTTTGGGTTCGTCCATAAAATGTTGTCTCCATCTGTCAGTTTTAGTGGCACGAAGGAGGTCATGAAAATGCTTGAATCATCTTCCTCACCCTCAATTTTCTGCTTGTATCGGCTTTGGTTAGAAGCACCGTCAAATCCCCACTTGGATATCAGCTTCAACTGCTTGTTATGCTCTTCGTTAGAAAGGCTTTGAAGGATTCTTGTAACCGTGATATCAAGTAAAGCTTGAAGTGTAATCCTAGCCGATGAATCAGTAACTGTCACTGATTGCTTCGGAGGGTAGCAATCAAGCTTAGTTTGTTGCACTTTATAGTAAGATGGATAAATATCTTTAGCACCTTCTCGAATGGCAGCCTCACGCAACGTAATATATTGCCACTTTGAGAGTTTTAGCGAAAGAAGCAATCCAAGCGCCTTTTCTGGCGTAAATATGATTGTTTTCGCTGGTTTCTTAAGCGTTTCATTTAATTTAGCGGCTGCTTCAGGATTTTTCATCATGTATTCGATGACAGAGGCGATATCTCCATGCCCTTCTTCTTTTAAACGTGCTGCAGCTGCATATGCCAATTCACTGGAACCTTCGCCTGTGTGTTCATCAGATCTTCTCTTTTTTTGTTTACTTCCCAGGTCTTCGAATGGTTTACGGGATCTTTTCGTCATTGTTCCAATGGACGTTGATGTCGACGGTTCTGGAGAGACTGAGGGCGCTCTTGGTATCTCATCAACACTTGGTTCTTGATTAACTAAAGTTTGCACAAAACTCGGCCAATCAATATTTGCTCCCAACCAATTCTCGTACTTTCTCCTGAAATTATCAAGGAATCGGTTGGATTTCTCCCACCTTTGTAAAGCGGCTCGCGTAAATCTCCGACAAAATTCTTTGAGAACAACATAATCTTCGTCAGACAGGCAATCGCCTATGCGGGATACAACTGCACTAAACAATACTTCATGATCAAATGAAGTACTCTCACTTCGTAGAAGAACAAACAAGTCTAAATTGGTCATTAAACTTTCCATTTTAAGATTTTATAGTCGCAGATTTAGTGTTAGCAGTTACACAGTTGTGAACAAATTAAATTATAAAACAAAACTTTAGCCCTTTTATTGCAAAACGACAATAATTAGGTAACTACCCTCATTAGTTATCTCCTCATTAGCTAATGAAAATCTATAATTGTCACTAACTATTCTTAGAACTCATAGCACTGCTAATTAACAAATTAGCTTACTTATCAGGAAATGTTAAATATAATCCATTGTCGTGAGATATTGAAAATCATTAAATCACCTATTAAGACTCATTAGAAGACCTAATCAGTGTAGTTACTTAATCACTTCTTTTTGGACTCATTAGAAGACAATTGGTAATTTGGTTGTATGAAAAGTTTTAAAACTCATTTTGTGTTGATAAATATCTAGCTCAAACATAGTTGGCTACGTGTGGGTGTACTATAAACCTCTGCCAACTCCTTCGGAAATATAGGAGTGATGCTATTTTATGTTATGTGTAGTTAAAAGTCCGTGTTCTTCAACATAAACACCAAAAGGAATCGTTTCATACGTAAAAACAAATAAAAATATTTTGACGATTTTTAAAAAAAAAACGGCATTAAAATTTTTGTCCAATCGTCAACCAAAAAATCATAAATAATTAGCACTATGACCATCTCTAAGGATATTACGGTTAAACATGCCGTTTAGGAGATAATTCGATTTTTCATACTAGCTTCATACAAATTTTTCGTAAAAAAATTATATTTCCTTCGGTTTTGAGCAGAATTAACTCGGGTGTCATTTTTGTACATAATAATGACTAATAGAAGCGATATCCGGCATAAAAACAAGCACTTGCAAATTGAAATCCCTAAGTCTATGAAAGCCGATTTTCAGCCCACCGTGCGGCGTGCTAGTGTATTCATTGAATTTAGTTATGATCGCGGCGATCCCAGTTGGCGTCACCATCGGTGTGAATCAGTACCTACTTTATTGATCGCGTTAATATAGCCATACCCTAAAAACGCTATTACGTGCTTATCTGATCAATTCAATATTTTTGTACTACTCAAATTTTGCTAATGTAACAATCTCGTTAAGAAGTCACCTTGTATTGAATTTTTTTTCTTAATAAGCACAAATATGAATATGCATGGTCAATCATATTTTGTTTTATAAGGTCTTGTTGGGGTTATGATTTGTAGTAGTTCTTTAAGCAATAGTGTATTTTAATTTGAGTGGGGTATCTTTGTTACTGCGTATGTTTGTAAAAGCACCCACGATTCAGGAGAAATTCCTAGTGTGGGGCAACGTTTTAAAAAAACAACCGAGGCGTAATTAAAATCGGAGCCTCGCCTGAATTTACATACTGGTATGGAGCCAAGAACTGCAGTGACAAATGCGCTGTTTGCTGAAATTACAAATAAAATCACCGCCGGCTATTGAAATTGAACAATTGTTTGAAATTATCTGTGGAAATAAAACACTAGTAGAAGTAAATGTAAAATATCCACAAGTGTGAAATACATTTTAAACTTAATAGTAGTGCGAAAAGAGTCAGTTTTCGGGGAAGTTTATTGAAAATGATTTAATGCCGGTACTCCCATAAATAACTTCGGAATTCCGGCGTCATCTACTTAATAAAGACATTATTTTATAAAATGCTTTTTAACCAACAGAGGTGAGAAAATTCGCGAGCTCATCGAGACTCTTGAACACAGAAAATTAGAAGCCATACAGTTTACGTTCAAACAAGTCTGCAAGAACTTCACTGAAGTGTTCAAAAAGCTGGTGCCGCAGGGCAGAGGAAGTCTCATCATGAGGGTCAACACTGATGATGGACAGGAACCCACTACGGAAGTAAGTTTAACATGCAAACCTACGGTATTTGATAAACATAACCGGCCTAAAGCATTCTCGACACATCTATAGTTTGTTTTCGGCTCATGCCAATCGGTTTACTCAGTTCGGTATCTATTATACTGGTGGCATGTTAGGGTCAACGGCGCGTTAGTGTTCCACGCGTGCCTCAAAGAGATGTCAGCAAAGAAGAGCGGCTTGCCAGGGCCACGGAACATAAAGGGCAAAAGATGGAACACGGGCGGGTTCTAGTCAGTAAAAGTCTGACACTCCCCCTCGCGCTCCGCCCAGAGCGGGGGAAATTATTTGATGATTACACAAAATGGTCGACCTAGCACAATTTCCTGAACGTATATCATAGTCGATATTGCCCGGCTGTAGTTAAATTAGACGCCTATGTTAATTTTATGGTATGTTTGCAATTGTTGTAACTGGCATTTAGGACACGGTTGGCGCAATGGCTGAGTAATTGAACAAATAAGCATGTATATACGATACACGAGAAACTCCCTAGTGTGTTTTTTGTTGTTAACAACCACAAGAAACAAATATATACAGGCACATTTCAGGCAGACATTTCAACTTCGTCTCCCTATGAGCATATTGTGCATAATTATGCAATAGACTCGTCTATTGCGATATGGCGCTATAAATGCCTTGGTGCCGGTGCCAGCAGTATATGTCATACAAATATTTGTTACGTGAGGGGATCGAACCCGCGATACGTAGCGCAGCAGTTAAACGCTTAGCCACTGCGCCAACCGTGTCGTTGTTGTTGTGTAAGTTTGTTTTAATGAATGGGAGTCCCGTTATGAATCGAAGAACATAAAAAAAATGTCTAGTAACTTCGTAAAATTTTAGATTTTTACGAAATCTATAAAATGTATTTCGTAATTCATCCCTACGTACCTAAATATGCATTATGCATATATCATGTATTCGAGTTATGATAACATACCTATTATTTGTCGAACATATAAACATAACGATTGTTTTGTGCAGCGAACGTGTGAACTATTAAATGTTCAATTACGTCACATATTTGTCTAAGGTTGTTATGAAATTAGTAATATTTTCACATGTTGTTTACACAAACAGTATTCATTTTGTTTAATACTGTTGCTGTTATTATAAACCACAGTTAGTTAAAAAGTAGATGAAGTGAGCTACATAAATCAAATCAAGACAATAATATTTATAACAAACTAGCAGGATAAACAAAGAAAGACAAATAATTTTAGTTTCAAAATTATTAACACCATGGAGCAGTCAGTCAAACTAATATTAAAATAATTTCTCATATGCGCGTCTTCTTTTGGTCGAAAATGGTCCTAAAAAAGGTAACAACCAGTCTTAACAAGGGGTATCATATTACCCAGTACTAACTGGGTTATGAAGGTCATATAGGCAGTCGCTCCATGTAAAATAATGGTATTCAGCTGCATCCGGTAAGACTGGAAGCCGACCCAATATAGTTGGTAAAGGCTAGGCAGATGATGATGGTCCTAAAAAGGGTATATTCTAGCTCTGGTCATAGGCTAGGCAGATGATAATGGTCCTAAAAATGGTATATTCTAGCTCTGGTCATAACCATCTGGTCATGACACTTAATTGTGTTGAATTACTTTTGTAAACAGAATACAGAACCATACTATGCATTTTTTATTGTAAAATCAAAAATCAGCTGTTCTTGATAAAACCAGACCATATACAAAGTTGTCTACCACAATTTGTGCCTTTTTTAGCGGATGAGAAATCATCAAATAACTTCCCGCGCTCTGGGCGGAACGGGGGGAAATTGTCAGACCTTCACTGACTAAAACCTCTCCATTGCTCACCGTCCACAAACGTCATCTACGGTGGTCGGGAATCGTCTCGCGTCGTTTGGGTTGGTTTGAGGTTCTCTTCCTCAAACGTCCGACCACCAATTGGTGCCTCAATATAACTATTTCATATTAATTCCAGCGAGCGAAAGCAGACCCATTCACGGGCGTCGGCATCAAAGTATCGTTCACTGGCGGAGAGGGGGATATGAGGGAGATGAACCAGTTGTCGGGAGGACAGAAGTCTCTCGTCGCTCTGGCTCTAATCTTCGCCATACAGAAGTGTGACCCCGCTCCCTTCTACTTGTTTGACGAAATCGATCAGGTGAGTTGCACTTACTCTTTAATTTGATAATGTACAGTCACGAGAACCAATATTTATGCACTTAGCAACTGTTTTAAGCGATTTTCTTCTACTATACTGATTTAAATTTCATGTTGTTGCGAACATAGTGCTGTCAAATTTTGGAAAGTGTACATATTTGCGCTCGTACTTTTATGATAAAGTTATTAGAAGTTAGTTCTAATAATTTTAGACATTCCGGAAATAGATAAACATTCCCTTCGGCATAACTAACTCGTCTATTGTAACATAATAACGCTAACATAATAAACAACTAATATAATTGAACACCTTATTGACCTAGTAGAAAAAATCAGCAGCTACTTTTTCTTCACAAAAAAATAAACACATCAAACAAATCATCATTCCCAGGGTTACAATTGAGTATCAATTTCACACGGCACATTATCACTGACAAGCAATGTTTCTGTTTTACAATCATGTTTATCTAAATAATATAACAATATTATTCCCACAGGCGTTAGACGCACAGCATCGTAAAGCGATCGCGAACATGATTCACGAGTTGTCAACGTCTGCCCAGTTCATCACCACGACGTTCAGGCCGGAGTTACTGGAACACGCTCACAAGTTCTACGGCGTCAAGTTCAGGAACAAAGTGTCCCATGTCGAATGTGTCACACAAGAAGAGGCCAGAGACTTCGTCGAAGACAGCGCCACTCACGCTTAGACCAGGACCAAGTCCAAGAGATATTTCAGGAAGTGGGCTGAGGGAAGATATATTCGTGAATTAATGTTGGTGGGGGTGCAATGTACGTGGTACAAACATACATTGATACCACAATATATGACCTCGAGTTCTGCGTACCCTTAATCTGCACATTAAGGGAATTGATAGACGCAAGTGAATGCGCCAAGTTTACAGTTAAGTACTGGACTCTGTATAGATTGCTATCGACACTAAAGATATGTGACATTTGGATGCTTCTGTTCCAGAACAAAATGCTATACCCGAAGCCGCTTTTATAAACGCGGGCGTTTTAATGTTTTGTATGAGTAAAAAATACCTACCGTGCCTAATATTTCACTTGCACTCCGCCTCAGAGAAAATGTTGTATTTGCTAAGATAGACTAATATAAGTAAATGTATGTTTGGTGATGCCACATTTTTATGACATGTTTTATATTCGTTCAGTTTGTATAGTTCACTGCTCTGTTCCTACGTTACAGCCAAAAGAGTGAAATATAGACTTATAAAACAGGAATGCTCCATTCAATTAAAAAGTGATTAAGAATATTTTGTAAAAAACACATGCTCCTGGAATACGATGCAAGTAATTTAGTTCAAACATTACATATTTGATTTTCGAACAGGCTGAGAGAATGCATCCTGTTTATCAGTTAGACTGATTATTAACTGAAAAGTCTCTTTTACAAACATTGTATAATCACACTAATATTATAAAGGCGAAAGTATGTATGTGTATGTCTGTTGCTTAAACGGCTTAACGAATTCGGATGAATTACTTTTGAACCCGGAAAATTGTCCCATAGGATGTTAAATTAACTCAAACATAGTTTAATAACACGGGGCGCAGCTAGTATTGAATATGTCAGATTCTCTCGGCTCTTATTTATATATTTAGTTTTGCATCACTGTCTAATCACATTGATGTAGTCTTTATTCTCCTTGCAGTAAGGTTGCTGTTGTCAGAGATAAAATATGAAATGAGTACTTTATTATTATATCCAAATAATATTTTTAGATTATTTTTGAATTAATTAACTTGTACGTATAAGTTTCAATTTTTATTTTAGTACTATATTCTAGTTTGTAAAACTTGACTAAATAACTTTTTTTGGCCTTTTGCTAACGTCTTTTGAAAGGAAAGAGACGGAAACACACTTGTACCATATTTTAGACAGAGAACATTGTTGACTAAAACAAGATTATAATAAAACTTAAGTCATCAATGTCCTTTTCTCGTTATATCTGTTTGTTTGAATTCGAGCCCCATATTTTTACTTCGTCATTAAGTTCAATCTAATTAATACTGTAGTACGTTTTTTAGCATCGCTATGTTCTGTTAAATGTTACTGTTTTACGATGTGTTGAGTGATTTAAAGAATATTCTATGTAATAAAACTAGTTCTATAGTAAGAAAATGACTAGTGTAATATTATTTGATTAAATTCGTCTTTTTTGACATACAATTCTAATGGTTTGTTTTTGTATTCTTAATAAAATTCTTTACAAAATGACATGGGCTCGTAATCCATGTCAGCTCCATGCTCAGCTGACTCGATGATAGACACGATGGCGCTGCCGTCGTCTGTGCGCCCGACAGGGCTGAACGGCGGAGGAGAACTCTGCAGCCAAGAAAAGATTTCACTTAAAAATCTTCTCGCCATGGAGTTCTATGCTTTGAAATGGTACCAAACAACTTTTGAACACCATTCGTGAACTTATCTGTGAAAGTTTTATCATTTGTGTAGTGATCTATGTAAAACAAACAAGGTTTTATTGTTTCAATAGTACTTTATTTTCAACCGTAACGTTTATACTAAACAATATTCGAAATTTATTTAGTATCTACAGGATCTACTCGTAATAAGGTTCCCACCTAATTAACACTCTTCCTTTTACACAACTTCGGTGGAGGACTGGAGGGAGGCTTTTACCCAGAAGTGGGTCAAAGCAAGCCACAAAAAAAATTAACTTAACATCTTAGAATAAATTTTACACAACGACGTTCATACGTCTTCGTCTACTGAAATACCATTTCCAGTGCGCGCGGGACGAGGGATTGAACAAAACGAACGCCGCTTGGGGTATCATTCTGCTCCAGAAAAATATGTCCATCACGTCGTCATGAAGGAACAAGATCAAGAAGAGCCACAGCATCGTACCAGCGTCACATAACAAAGCTGCCCCCACTAACGCAACCACGTGACCAAACTTTCTTTGAGACATGCTTTTCTTGCAACACGCCAATACAGATGCAACAACACTTATAAATAAAGCAATCTTCAGTATTAAAATTAAGAATAAGGGGTATAATTCCAAATATGCTACCTCTGTATCATCTAAGAGGTAAACATTTTCGATAACCGCTAATGTAATGTGAATGGCGAATGTGAATCCGTACACGAACAACGTGATCATAAACTTCTCATTGCTTAGCTTTACGTTGTAAAGCAGCACTAGCTTAAAATACGCGAGAAGTGAAGACGCTAATGACCAACTCATAGCTGCTAGAAACATAATACCACTGGTGAACGTTATTAAAACACTGTCTTCTTCGTCGTAAAACGACAAAGCTAAACATATCAAATGCAGTGCTGCCATCGTTATGTGTTGCACGCTGATGTAGTTATGAAGAGTCCGCCAACGTGGTAAGATACACCATGTTATCCACAGTGCTACCACACACACAATTGACATGGTGAATCCCACTATATGTAATATTGTGTCCGCTAACGAAAACCTTCCGTCGCTCATTTTTGTTGTACATACGATGAATGTTGTTCTACAGTCTACACGTTGTTCTGAAATGCGCTCAGTACGATGCGCTGATTATAATTACATAGTTAGAGGTTTACTACATAATATTGATTAAGTACTAAGTATTAATGATGTAAATGTAACTAAGTACATACCTACATTAATGAAGAGAAAATAATAATTATGATAAGAGTTAATTAAATACCGTTTGATAACAATGCTAATGAAGTTATTAAATAAATATTAATTCATCAATCAATCATTTATTTTGTATAACATAGGTGTTTACAGGTAGTATATTAGAGAAAGATTCACTATGTTTTGCCAATAGATGGCGTACAAAGTTAAAGTGTAAAATAAAACAAGCAAAAATAACATAACAAATTCATTAACCAGAGGAAAAGTTTACAATAATTCAAGAAACTACCCAAAGCTGATCATAATTCATATCAATCGCTGCTGTTGACCACTTAGATCTACATCTATGTGGTCAACAGCAGCGATTGATATTTATCTAAATAAAACTAATAGGTAGGTACAAGCGCGGATCCAGGGGGAGGGTCATGGGGGTCACCCTGGGCGACAGGCTGGGTCATAGGTGGCCACTGCAGTTTTATCTAATTTTATTTATAATCGTAAACAAATTATACCCGAAAGACGCACATAATCATAATAATATAATTATATGCTGTTATTGGTTATATTATAGCTGTTTATAGAGCAAAACATCGAATAAAATTATTCAGTTGGTTGTAAGTTTAAATTTGCCGGCCGCTGTGCTTATTGTCCTATCGCGCCGCATGGCGGGCGTACTAGCGAGAAAAAAAATATGCACAGAGGTCACATTTGGAAAAGTTTCACTGGCTTGTATTGTCGCATAAAGATCAAGGCATTTACTATAAATATTGTGTTTTGTTTGCTAAGTTACTGCACCTGGTGGTGGCACACAATCAAAAACGCTTCTAAAACGACTAGGTATAGAACCTTTGAAAGCATTTGATGATTTTCCAGGTAATAATGGTGTTCTCCTAACTGACCAGCGATACCAATATCACGAAAGGGCCGTCAAAGCAGGCAAAATCTTTTTATTGACATTCCTTACCCAGAGATTGAGATAATGAATCAAATTAGTAGACAAAGAAAGGCTCAAGTTCATGAGAACAGGGGACGCTTGCGACCAATAGTTTTTTTTTCCTTATCTTGCAATCAGTCGTGTTGACTAAAGCAGATGAGGTGTAGTCGGTGTAGCTTGTCGGGTGCTAGACAGCTCCCACCCTTCTTTCAATGGAATCGCCTTCAGAGTGACTGTTGGAATCAAAAATGTCACGTTGTTTCTTAAGGCGGCGAAGTGTTTCGGGGATGGTAAGCTGTCCTGCATTGGGTGTTTTATGAGTCTTTATTTATAGCTGGACCCATATGAGTTGATTACTTATTGAACCATTGGTAGGTTAAGAATTTCGTGGATCTCTTTTGTTTTGATAAACCATGGCGCATTTGATATTTGTCTTAGGACATACATAGTTTTGCGCCCTTTGCATTATCATTATGTTGTGTTGAGCCTCACAGTTCAATACCATAAGTCCAAATAGGTTTCAGCATGACATTGTACCTATATAAGGATCTTTTTGTCCATTGACAGTTTTGTGTTTCTGCCCAGTAACCAGTAAAGGCCCCAGTATTTGAGGTTGATCTGATCTCTTTTTGTTTGCACATGCTTCTCCCAAATGAGTCTGCGGTCCGAATGCATTCCAAAGTATTTGACAGTTCTGATGAGGCAGTTGAGTACCATTTAGAGTTACTGGGGGACAGTCCCCTTTGCGAAGTGTGATTGTTACGTGAACCGACTTGGACTGACTAGCTGCGATTCTCCATTTGGCCATCCTTGTGGAGTCCTCTTTGTAAGAGTTCGGAGGCGTGAGCTGAGCTTGAGTCTGAGGCAAGCAAGGCTGTAACATCTGCAAAAGTCGCGTCTATGCACTCTTGGCTGTTTGGTAGGTCAGATGTATACAGAGAGTATAACACCGGTCCAAGAACCGACCCTTGAGGCTTGGCAGTACGCTAATTGGTCTATCTATAGGATGTAACTTCGTGAACCGGTTTGCCGGGTTTGTGAATCATTATGATTTGGGAGACTTTCCACAAATCCGGAAAGTATCCTACCCGCAGAATGGCGTTGAACAGGTTTGTTATGTAAACTACTGCCTTACGTGGTAGCTCTTGCAGTATTTTTTTATCAATGAGATCAAACCCCGGTGCCTTATTAAATTGCTGTCCATGGATTTGAAGTATTTGACGATTTCTCTCGGTGCTGTTGCTTTGAGTGGTAGATCGAGTTGGAAGTCGTGGTCGAGAATAAGGTCTATGTCTGATTCGTTTTGGTTCAGACTAGCATCGTTGGGTTGAAAAACTTGACTGAGGCGGTGTGCAAATACATAAGCTTTTAATAAATAAGCTTCTTGTGCGGTTTTTGACCAGTTTCCATCATGTGTCGAAGAAGAGATGGTTTGTGGACAGCTGGAGGATCATAGTGTTTGCATGCTCTCCATTGTGAATGGTTTGTGGCTTTTGTAGGTGTTAGACCTTCCCCAAGCATGTTTCCAGGGCGACTTCATTGGCATCATCGATATAAGGATTTTCAGTTCCTTAGCTGCTTTGTTGAGCGCTCTTTTATCGCTTGGATTATCTACTAGTGTGCCATACCCGACGGAGTCTACGAAACGCGACGAGTTTTTGTGGTCGTCAAAATATACCACTCCGAGGCCATCGTGATAATAGTAAATTGTTGGATGAAGAATCCTCGGTTGACAGGTGTAGCACTGGCCAAGATTGTTGAAAACCTCTGCCTCAAATTCAAAGTAGATTTATATCAGTGTGTGGGCTTATTTGCTTTAAATGCAAAAGTTGCAGTACACGAGCTGGCAAAAAAGCTCCGCACGCAAAACGTTGCCCGTGCGCCAATCATGTTTTAAACAAATCATTGACTAAGTCATCCGACGTCATTTCTTGTCGCAGTACCAGTTACCTTAGGCACAATAAGAAAAGTTAGTTAGTGAGTGAGAGACGAATAAGAGAAAGTATTTTTCCACGCTAAGAAGGGTCAAAGCTTGGCTTAGGGCGTATATGGCAGAAGACCACCTGACGGGCTTAGCTCTTTTGCACGTGCACAAGTCAATAAATATAGATGACGGGAAACGTTTTGCGAGACGACACAAACGCAGAAACCATTTTAACACCACGACCTGGTGGGGGTAGGTAGAATTATCAAACACTGCGGTCTGAATAATGTCTTCGCGAATGATAGGTGTAGCTGCGTCCAGGACCCTGATTTTCAGCAATAAATTTCAGCTTGTTGTAAATTAATGTAGCTTCGAATGTCTAAATTGACCGGACCGTTGCGATATTCTTTTGGCGTCTCCTTGCCCTAAAAAAACCCGGCAGTTGTTATCCGTGGTGAAATCAGAAAGGATGAAAGCCCTTTGCGATATATGAGACAAAAGCACACGTGTAAAATACCTACATATCATGTTGAACTTAATCGTAGTGCAATGCAAGTGCAAAAAGAGCCAGTTTTCGAGAAAGTGTGGACATAACAGCTCAGAAATAACAAACACCTTTAATAAATGCATGTTAAAATCCCGTACCTACCTACCTCTATAGGCTATCGTTATCTAAACCAACGAGAAGCGATACCAAATGTAAACAAAACCCATGCTAAAACCCCATCTAAAATGGCCGCCCGAATGTTGGCGAACCCGTCTTAACGTTGTCATGTTTTTGCCGGGAGAACGAGACATTACGATAAAGGCACAAGATGGAAAGAGATAAATATTAGATTGTCAACGCCACAGTTGTTTTTTAGGTTAATGACCTTTCGTATCGCTGCTAGTTGGCCTTATTTTATCTTTGATTTTTAATTAAAACAATTGGTAATTAACAAACAAGCTACATTGAACAGATTGTAATTAGATAAGGTTTAAAAAAAACACAAATGTTATCTGAGTCTGACTGAGTGCGCTTCGTTAAAAATGTTAAACTATAAACGAATCAATGAAATATATTATTTTTCAAATGAAAAAGAAGTCATTCTTATAATTGGAGCTTCATTCTCTGCACTATGTTGCGTGGTCCTGTGGCTGACATGGTGTTTGTTGCCTCTTTGGAGAAGTCTTCACAACTATATCGCTGTGAACCAAACTACGATGGGAGCATTGCATTTGATAAGTTTACTACTTATTAAGTTAAGTAAAAAAAAATATCGATATATCTTCGAGTTCACAACCGACTTCTTTTTTATGGCGACTTTGTGTTGGTCTCTGTCTTCTTCACTACTGGCCTACTTCAAACTAGTGTTGGTACATAGACTTAAATTAAGTGGAGTGAAAGTGCAACTTACTGTTTTCGTGTATAGCTTAACTCTAGTGAACCAAATGATAACTATATTTGTCAACAACATTTTTCAAAATGATGTAGATAGACGTGAGTTAACGGTTTTACAATTCTATCCATTAGTGATTATAATAACGCTTATTTTAGTGTTGTTTATCACTGTGGTTGTGTCTGTGTTATCGTGCTTCAAGAAAAGAATGTCTAAGAGAAACGTTAGACATGTATTGTCTTTGATCGGAGTGGCCATCCTATGTGATACTGCAACTGTGTTGTTTTTGTTACTATACCTCATTCCTAAAGCTGTCAATGGTCATTATAGGAGCATTTCATACATTATATTTCATTTAAAGTATCATACAATGGAAACAGCAAAAGTATGGTTTACTTTAAGACTAATACCGCAGTCACTATTCATAGTGCTAAATGGAACATCGAGAAATATATGGGGATCGTATTTCAGGCGGCAGAAACGCCTAAGGGCTGCTGTTTAAGATTCGTTCAATATACCAAAGAATAAAAGAGAGCAGAGGCTTTAACAGAACATGAAAACGCGTCTGATGTATTTGTCGTTAGTGGCAATACTAAGAATTGACGTGTGATGCGGTAGGTACTGGTAGAAAATGCTGGGAATATTATATAAAAATAAACCTTAACCTTATAAATGAGATACGGTTAATTAGCGATCTCGACTATTGATTTGAATATTTATTTTTTTGCCTCAGAAACCGGCAGATGTTAGTCAAGCTCCTTTAGATGTGTACTTGCGGTGGCATCGCGTCGGGGTCGGGGTACCTACTTCCCTTAAACATGGCGAGGGAGGTAATAGCTGATCGTCTCGTTATTCTCATGAACGGGTACTGTCTGTGGTGGCTGGTTGTTTTGTTGACCAGGTGCATGTTTAGCTTCATTCTGCATTTTATACTATGGTCCTAGTTTATTATCTGTGAGTTCTGAAGTTACAGCTCTAATGTATACCTAATCTATCATCGCACCTGTATTGGGCAAGCTCTTTAACCGTATTTTTTTACACATATTTCCTATTCAAATTAATCAAAGAAAACAAAAAACAGTTAACATACAAAAAATAGTAGCCCACCGGTATCGGGAACAGGGTCAAAGCTACCAGCAGTAAGGGCTCCGAAGAGGAACCTCCTGACGATACGAGCCGTGTCCAGGAGTACGGCTTTCTATAACAAACCCTTGATCCAGCCGTCTAACAAGAGCGTCCTCAGGTGTTTTACTTTTTTTATTGGTGTGTGTATTGATGTGTCGGAATATATTGTCCGGGTCGTCAGAAAACCTAATTGTGTGCATAAGTTTTTCATGATACCTACTAATATTTGCCTAATATTTTGTTATATGTCTGGTTGGGTAATTTCATTTGATTTAAACTTAAATATAACATTACGTTGGCGTAAGTGTAATAAATGAATATAAAAACTATTTAATTTAAAGTAACTTATTTTGTTTTTCCTTCTGGCACAACGTACTGTCAGACAGCAGCCTACATCACGAACTTACTGTCAGGTCCACCAAACAATACCTGGTCGGAGGATCCTCCCTTTTCAATGGGGGTTGAAGAACTGCACCCCATTTCTCATACCCCTTAAACAGCATGAGATATCTCTACCATGCCTTGTTTGTACTTATGAATATTTAAATACCTATGTCATTTCTATATTTTAGCTGCAGGTTTGGACAACTAACAATAAAAAAGTTGTCTTCAGTAATTACTTTTTATTTCAAAATTTTACACCATCGATAACGCGTATTGTCTTGAAAATAAACTATTGCTTCATGCTTTACAATAAATAAACTTAAACAGCAACGGTAAATTCATATTTTATTTTGATACAACATTAATATTGCGCTAACAGATCATAAGTACATATTTAAAAAGATTTTTATTTATACGAATTCAAAAGCATAATAAATTGTTTCAACTACATAATTGATATGTATCATAGATTAAAATGTATTGCAAACTACTTTTATGTACTGAATTATACGCCACATGGAAAATTAACTACATTTTGTAAACTGAGTAGTCATTATAATTAAATCTTAACATTATTTGGCGACATCTTTCGAGCTTTATAACGCCGAAAGTTGTACATAGCCTGTACATAATATCGTATATTCATTCTAACCATTATGTCATAAAGAAAAAGTTATTTGTGAATCTTTTGTTTTCGTTTCTAAATAATCACTCCAGATTTTCGAATGTTTACGCAATATGTCGTATGCATTAAACAAGTATTTTTACAAGTGAAGACAGATTTTATAATTAAGATAATTTATATAATGTTAAAACTGTTAATCGGTCAAAACCACTTTCGACTAAAGACAGTCAAAGCCAAATAGTAACTTAAAATGCGTGTTCTTCTTGTTCTTCATATTTAGGTACTAAAAAAATATGTTTATCAACAGAATAACACAAATAAACATGATCATTTATAATACAGTATGATTAGAACAACAAATTGACATTTATTTGAGTTATAAATTCTAATTTGGTGTAAGTACATACCTAGTTTTGTTCCTCTTTCATTTTCAGAAGACAAATCGCGGGGAAAAACAAATGAAATCATAGTTTCATATTGATTAATGACAAAAGTACATACCTACTGTTAGTTCTTTTATTTAATTTCTCCGTAAGTGACATGAGAATTTGTCACTGCTGTTCTCGGCTCAAAAGTAGTTTTGACTGATTTGTGCAGTCAAAAGGCGGGCTTGTCGGTCGACAGGGCGATGCTAAGCCAAAAAGAGTTTAATTTATTTTTGCCATGTTGTTCGTGGCGGTTTTTGCGAAACTTTCGTTAAACGTAGCCTTACGTATAACGATACGGGCGCAGCATGTCAAATCTGACAGGGCATCTCAAACTGGCCTAGCAACGTAACAGGGCACCAAGCAGCTAAGGTTGGTTGTTAGTAGCTATGGTTCACTCAGGTGCAATCAGTGGATTGATTGAATGATTATGGTAACACATATATGCCCTTCATTTATTTATACTTCATTGTTAGTTTTTGACTTATTATCCCGTTCTATTTATTATTGATACAGACCCACTCTTATACGAAATGAATTTTTCACAGTAATTGTAAACCTAAAAAGTTATAAAAATCTACTTTGTCATACACACGAAGAATTCATAATACTCCTTTCTTGAACTAAGAAGGCACAGTCACACACAAATTGTCATTAATTTTATTAATACTAGAGTTTCTTTTATTAATATAAATTATCTTTTATATAATTATTTATACTAAGAAATATTATACTTCAGTGGTAACTATAGTATTGATTACACAAATACAAGATTATTTTATTTACGACAGTCTGTCTGAGCCATGCCGTATTATAGAATCAGACTGTCACAAACCAAGACTTATTTACAATCTTCCAATTTTTTTGCAGTCACATTCGACGCCCGACTGTCAATACTTTGAAAAAGGTAATATTTTTATTTTGCTCTTACATAACAATACTTCCAATAGAAATATACATACATACGTACAATTTGTTAGTAAAATCGCTTATTCTAAGTTACCCAGAATTAAAATCTGAAAACAAATTCAAGGAAACACATAGAACTTTCATCAAGAAGGAAGATATTTTTGACATAAGACTTTACAAGCTACACTGCGCTATAACCGTCGGAGAGGAACTGCGTACGGAGAGTTCCAGTCTCTTTCGAAGACTTCCTGGAGATCTTTCCGGATGTCTCTGGTGTAGTTTTGGAAGGTTCCGTCTTCGCCTTGGTCTTGGAACACGAAGGCGACGCCGGCGGTGGTGGTGAAGTAGTCACCGGACCAGTTGGACGTACCGATGTACGCCGTGCGGTCCGTTACCATGTACTTGTTGTGGTTCACTCGCGCGTACGGGATCTTGTCTTGTTCCGGCGTTGAAGGGACTATGAAGCGTTTCTGGAATCAAAGTTTGAGACTACATTCAAACATATCCTACTAATATTATAAATGCGAATGTGTGGGAGGATGGATGTATGGATGTGTGTGTTACTCTTTCACGTCAAAACGGCTGAACGGATCTTGATGAAATTTGGCACAGAGGTAGATTATTAGTCTGGAATAACACATAGGGTACTTTTATATCACCACGCGGGCGCCAGCTTGTCTCTTATATTTGTATCTGTCATCAAGCATAGATTAACATCAGACAGTGGTTGAAGGGTATCATGTAGTTATGATGAAGTCATATAATTATAATTGTGAGAGAACCTATTGACACCAACCGGATACAAGACTCCTGACTAGTAGTGTGAAACTCAAGATGAGAAACCCATGATATATTTTTTTTTGGCAGATGGGATAATCTGTAAGAACAATTTGCGGCTAAAATTGTCTGTAACCTAAATAATTATCTCTACACGGCAATCAACAGAAGATATACTAACCACTTGTAAATCGACCCTCGGGTAAGCCTCCGACAGGTCGGTGAGTGACCTCAAGAAGAAGTCTTCGGAAGGCGCAGAGTGCTTCCACCAGCTGATGAGCAGCTTCACCTTTACTTTGTTTTCGAGCGCCGCCTTACGGATCGCGTCGTCTATATTCGGCCAGAACCTAGGTAAGAAAGGGAGATAAGCAGGTATTTTTTAGGGGTATGGTTATGTTTATGTTTCCATTTCTAGAGCATACAAAAAAAATATTAATTAATTAGTCATGGAGATTTGCTCCAGAAAAATTACTGGGAATAAGGTCAGACGGTTGATAGATTGAGTTAACGATGGTAGTATAAATAAATATAAAAGTAGTAAAATGTGGTCAGGAATATGAGGAGCATGATGTCATTCGAATATAGCCCATTTTCCTTCAGAGCACTAATATGCTATGCAGTGAAAAACTTGACCGATGACGAAAATTTCTCCCTCTGAAAATGTAAATAGCCACACAGGTAATAATAGATCCCTAAAAAAATGGGTTTTTAGGTCAATGATTTAATAATTTTATTGTATTTTCTCTATTACGTAATTTATACTGTAATTTCGATAATTATCTACACATATAATGAAGAAAGTTTTTTTTTTGTTTATTTGTACCGAATAGGCCCCGATATTACTGATCCGATTTAAAAAGCTAAATTATCAGGAAGTAACGCTATATAACACCACACTTACTATTACTTATACTTCAAATATGCGAATGTTTGTGAGGTTGGACGGTTGGACGTATGGATGTTTGTTACTCTTTCACGTCAAAACGGCTGAACGGATCTTTATGAAATTTGGCACAGAGGTAGATTATAGTCTGGAATAACACATAGGATACATTTTTTCGATGTCACGCGGGCAAAGCCGCGGGCGCCAGCTAGTCACTTATACTTGAGATATTTATTTTTTTCTTGAGATACTACATACTTGGGAGCCGGGCAGTAAATAAACTAAACTAGATACTTACGACAATTTATGCGTAAAGGTACACATGGGCTCGTACTCCATGACGGAGATATACACGAACTGCTCAGCAGACTCGATGATAGACACGATGGCGCTGCCGTCGTCTGTGCGCCCGACAGGACTGAACGGCGGCGGAGAACTCTGCAGACAAGAAAAGATTTCACTTAAAAATTGGTCTTGAACGACTAAACCAGACAGTCATCAGAAAACCAATTTACCCTTTCCTAGACTGTGACTTAAGAAAAAAAAAAACCCATGTCTTCTATGATTTATGTCAAGTCTCTTGTTTTCGCTGCAGCGTCGTGTGGGTAACTTTTCGTGACATTAGATGACAAAACATTTTTAGTGTTGGTAAGAAGGATAGTCGATATTATCATCACTAAACATTTCTATGGCGCCATGTTACACGTATTACGCTTTGCATAATTTTTATTTTATTTTTAGACAAAATCATTTTGGATTTATTAATTTAACCAAATTATTTAAATTGACCGTAGTTATTACTTATTCCGTATTTTACGACTACATTAATAAATAAATATAAGTAAAAAATCCTTTATTTGACCTTGCTTACAAAAAGTGATTTTCTTAGATACTGTGTTATCTACTTTAATATAACTTATATCTAGATAATAAAAAAATGTTTATATTTTATAACTACAATTTAACTTTTCTTAGTATGATATTTACTTAAATCTAGCTAATAGTGTTTTACAACTACAGTAGTCGTAAAATATTCGGTCATGATTGTTAACCGTGGTTATATTTAAGGTTAAAAAGGAACTGTCTATCAAATTGCAGCCTCACTTTGCTGTAGCGAAAACAATGTAACATTAGTTGTCGATTTTATTATTGTCACACCTAACATGTTTTAGGCCCTAAAACATGATAGGTGTGACAATAATTCACAGTATACAGTTCTGTTTTCCTAAAATTTAGGGAAACAGAACTGACTACCTAACACCAAAATCATATTTACCCCTTAAAGTGCCGGGTACTCATTATCGATCGACGTAACAGAGCCAAACACAGAACGACACGCCTACCGTGATAAACATCGACCATTGGCAGCCCTATTATAAACACGCGCTGTTAAGCCGTCATACTAATTATACAGCACGCATTCCGATGCCGACGGTCATGAGAAACATATAATTAGGTGTTAAGTTCCGTTAATTCCCATACTTAATTAATTCACTAGAGAAATACTTACACACTACACTAATAGTTTTCACCATCATTTCCTAGTCGACCAGAAAATTAGGTGCACTGTATCTAGCTACACACACAGCCTCATAAAGATGTGTAAAAGAGTCGGTCTGGAATCCATAATTGTCTACAACAATTGTGAAATAATTTTGTAAACAATTTAAATAAATAAATATCTTGGGACAACTCACACACGGCTATCTGATCCCAAGCTAAGCAGAGCTTGTGTTATGGTAACCAGACAACTGATATACTATTGCAACTGTACATACTTATATAATTTATAAATACATACCATATTATAGATAAATCACACCCAGACACAGAACAAACAATCATGCTCATCACACAAAGTTTGTCCTGGGTGGGAATCGAACCCACGACCTCCGGCTCAGTAGTCAGGGCCACTAATCACTAGACCAACAGGCCCGTCAAATTTAGTTGGCGGCACGGTTGGCGCAGTGGCTGAGCGATCAACTGCTGCTTTGCGTGTCGCGGGAACGATCCCCGCACGGAACAAATATTTGTATAATAAAATAATAATAATAAAATTCTTTATTTATTAGTAAACTGTTATAGACATCGTATATTTATCGTACAGACATTGATAACGGATATGTCCCCTGGCTCCCAAACTAGGTTTCCACCTGTGACTGAGACAGAAATGACTTGTATGACCTACAGGTAGTTGTTTCGTGTCTGGTTGTTTGTGTATATGAGTAAACGCACTCACAATAAAGGAGAATATCCTAAAAAGAGGCAAAGTAAAAAAAAACGAATATTTGTATCGACAGACAGACCGTTCTTACTGTGATTAATTGGTGCTCTCTAATTCTTGGTTCACATGTGTACCACAACAACAAACTCTTTAGAATTCTATATCTACTTTCATAATATTTTACGGTCAACAAACTTAACACATTTCTACTAAGAAATACTGTCAAAAAATTTCCGCCTTGCGCTACTAAATGTCATGATCCTGAATCTCGGTGGTAAGAGTCTATCGTTTCTCGTCTGACAACCAGTCTTACCAAGGGGTATCGTATTACCCAGTACTAACTGGGTTGTGGAGGTCAGATAGGCACTCGCTCTATGTAAAATACTGATATTCAGCTGCATCCGGTTAGACTGGAAGCCGACCCCAACATAGTTGGGAAAAGGCTAGCCAGATGATTGATTTTAATTCCTAAACTGTCAAGAGGAGGTTGGGTGCATCTGCGGACCTCATCCTAACCAACCCAACCCTGATATTAGTTTCTAGTATATTGAATCTATTTCTTACACTGTCATCAGGCGGTCGGGTGCATCTGCGGATCCTCCTCCTACTTGAAAAGGTCACGTGGGACACCCAACCCTGACAGTAGATTCCAGTCTGAATCCCTTATGGAATAAATTGTATATATTTTGGATAGAGGACAATGATCTTTCGTGCTAGGACTTGGCCGAGTGGCTAACTTGACCTAGGCTGAGTGGTACAAAATCTGTAACTTGCTGCTGAAATAAACTAACTCTCGTGTAAAATTTCGACGTGTTTTATTCAAAGTGTGAGATCTTCCACCATCACCTACTATAATTTAGCATCTATCTAGACATCAGTCTAGCATCTACCTATTGCCTAGGTAATAGGTACCCAGTGCGCTGAGTCAGTTCGAACAAGGTTACCGGATGGCAGCCATAGTTAAATGTAGGTGACTTTCAACTTGGGGCTTTACATTATCAAGTACTAGCTTCCGCCCGCGACTTCGTCCGCGTGGCATAGTTACTTTGGGCTAACGCTAACTTAAAACCGCGTGATGATTGAAAAAAAATACTTTATCTCCCCATTTCTTTCCTCTTTCTCCCCCATTTCTTATTTTTTAGCCTATGTCCGTCTCCAGGGTCCCAACTATCTTTGTACCAAAATTCATCAAATTCGGTTTGGCCATTTAGGCGTGAAGACGTGACAAACAAACTCACTTTCGCTTTTATATTATTAAGTAAAGATTACGCCACTCGTAGGTAACTGATATCGAAAAAGACCAAACTAAAGTCCAGTCATCATAATTACACTTGCGTGCAAGAACTACCAGGTCAGTTATACCTATTTTTGGGTGAACAACACAGCACAAACGCCTAGTGGATAATAGACGCTAGAAGGAAATCACGTGTTTTACGAATAAACTAAGTTTCCCACCGAGCTTACCGATCGGTCCCCATTAGTAAGACACGATATGCAAAGTGTGAACTATCTGACCTTTTCCATTTGCAAACATTTAGCGTAGCTAATAGTGATGGAGCTAGGTCGAACTGTCTAAACAAAAGATCCATTTACTGCTAACCCTTTAGTCCGGTACGACCTGAATAAAGGAGGAAGCAGCGATTTCCCCCACTATACTTTAACAACCCATCAAGGTTCTTGGATGGTTGCTATAAAAGCCTTAAATGGGATAGCCAAAGCACTCGCCATATTGCGAATTTAAAACGATTCACAACGCCATTTTGTCTAGCTGTAACAACAGATTAAATGTTACGATCTTTTTTTAACTTATAATTGTACTATAACTTTATTTTAGTCATCATCACACGGGACTTCCTAAAAGATGCCAAAAGATAGTATTGTAATTACATACATACATACATTACATGAAATGCTGGTAATAATTGCTCAATGTTTTTGCTCAACGTTTTTTTTTTGCGGATGGGAAATCATTAAGTAACTTCCCCCGCTCTGGGCAGGAGCGGGGGGAGTGCCAGACTTGTACTGACTTAACCCACTCTGTTCGTTCTATTGCCTTTTATGTTCCGGGGCAGCGGTATCTCTTTCGAACAACCCGTAGTCCCTGCAGATCCTTAACTTTTCAATAGCGGTATTTTGTTAATATTCAAATACTTTTTGACGTGATAACGTCTTTAAAATCGTTTTAGTCGGGTGACATGTTCAGAAACTTGTGTCACACCAAAACCTCACAAGCGACATTTCATAAAGATGGTAGCGCCATCTGTTACTTGGCTCGAAAAAAAACTTTAAATTAGTACTTAATTTCATTTTAGATGTCACTACTGGTGATAACTTATATCACCAATAAGACGTTATCACGTAAACATCTCGATCGTAAACCTACTTTACAAACAACCAATTTTTTGCAGAATTCTACAGCATGTTGCTGTTGTAAACATATGACACCTTAGTTATAGTCAGAATAATAATGGTAATAAAATGTACCCCACACACCTACAACTTAAGAGAAAACACACTGAAATAATAGTATCTACTTGGAGTAACTTGGCTGCAGTATACCTTCTCAACTTTGACAAAACTATATCGTGCAAGCAGAACTCGACCATAAGAACAAAACAAACAAAATGTTTTACATCAATTTAGAAGAAAATGTCAAGTATTTTCGTACGCGACGAACCGTGTAAGTTATAGCGCCGGCACTGGTTGAAATTGAAAATCTCTGTACCTAAGAGCTTTGAACACGTCACTTGTGTTCCTATCGTATAATTTATTTGACTAGGTACTCGTTAACTGCTGATGGATGTTACGACGACCAAAATGCTTCCTCAATAAATTATCCGACTATTCGAAAAGTAGCATTTACTAATTGCTCGTAGCAGCTACGAATATTCGTAAAAGAGACGATAAGATCAAGACTCAAGCCTTTATAGATGCGGTCAAACCGGTACGGATTGATTGCGGACTGCGAATTTCGGATTATGATAGATGATGTACCTACTTTTTCACGGATGGGAAATCATCAAATAACTTACCCCGCTCTTGGCGGAGTGGGGTGGAGTGTCAGACTTTTACCGACTAAAACCCACCTATGTTCCTTCTTTTACCCTTTATGGTCCTCAGTATCTGTTTCGAACACCCCGCAATCCCTGCAGGCGGTGGCCCTGGCAGGCCCCTGTGCCTTGCTGACATCTCTTTCATGCGTGCGTAAAACAATAACGCGCCGTCGACACGGCAAGATGTACCTACTTGACACCGCAGCTAGTAGCGTCGTCGACTAATGTTGTTAAGAAGTTTCTAGGATCACCGAAGACGTTGAATAAGAATAAGACTGGTTGATGTTTCACTCTGTACGTTGTATCGACGGTTGACATTTGGAGCACTAATACGATAACAACTTCTGCGTAAGTGCTGCGCTGATTTTCTAAAGTTGTTTTTTTTTCTGTTCCTCTATCTCAGTCTATCTGCTATCCGCTGCCAGTCCGTGGTACGGTCGGTTTGCATTTGTCGGTTTGTATGATAAGAATGAGGGGTTAACATAATCCATATGATGAGCAATGAATTAACTCACAGTTATATAGGCGCCGTAGCTATGTTGCGCGTCGGATATGTTCACAGGATGCTCCAAATTGATGTCCGTGTTAAGCTCCGCAGGCCAGCTGTCTGGTACCACTGCGTCTGGAGTACCCAGGCTCCAGTATACCTGTATATAGAAGTAAGTTGTGATTTGTAGTGCAGAGATGTCAGACATGCAGTCCGTTAATTAAATGACAGTTGCAGTGACCGTAACAAATAAATGTTAGAAGTCGAGTCGCAAGGGTATATTGCATACAACAGGTTCGTTCGCTCCTGTAATAGAAGACGATCTTATTATTTATCATCAACCAGGCACAAATCGAGACTTCCTTTCCTGGGTGGTGCTGAGAAATTCTTAACCTCTGTAATGTAGGGAGCTGGAGGATATACGTAATTAAAAGAAGCATAAAATCACTCTAAGGCCGTACCCTACGCAAATAACTTTGAGCATTCGCTTCCCTCTTTGCCGCGCAGGAGTGAGTGAGTGAGAGCAGTAGTGAATAATGCCAATTTTTTTGTAATAAAATCTATACTTATAAAATTAAGTATTGGGTTTTTGGAAAAATTATTTCTACCAAAATGTTCATTATAGAATTGTGTATCCATTAGTGTCAGTAGGAAAATTAAACAATGTTTACTTTACGAGGAGATGCATGTTATTGATATTTTTTCTCATTTCTGGGGCTTTGTTGTAAGGAGATTTACTAAATAATGCTTCAATAAAAATAAAAACTAAATTTACAATAATGGAATCAAGATTATAAAGAAATTTAATGTATTTTTTTTCTTGCTTAGTTCGTTTTAAATAACAAGTAGATAGCTCTAGAAAACTGTGCAAAAACGGCTTGCGCGGCGTTTTGGTCGGGGTGGCGCCTTAAGACTATATTTTCGTCTATCATTTCACCAATAGATTTATTTATTTAGGTAAAAGAATACAAGTAAACAGTGTATGTAACCAAAACACTTATATTCTAAACATCTACATATCACACTCCAAAACTATCCTATTGTATTCTTTTTTTATTAATGTTCCATTTAAACAACCTGAGTATTCGAACGTCATCGCAAACCAGCCTGCACTTTTAAAGGTTTGCTTAAAACCTTCACAATACCAGTAGGTATTGTTAGAATTAGCAAACTGTTTAAATTGGAAGCAACTGAACAACAAAAGATGACTGCATACTGAAGCTATTTTAAGGAAAGTCGAATCAACTTGTAACTTTTAACCAAACGATTTAAAGCAACAATGGCCCTAAGTATCTCAAGTTCAAGACGTGGCCTTCCAACGGCCTTACAAACTTAAGCTCGTCCATTAATAGTTCAGCTTCGACATAGAACAACGTAAGTTTGTTATGAACGCGAGCGTGCCTCCCCGTGCCAGCCAGTATTTAACGGACAACTTTGACAATTACAAGATTGCAACTTTCTAAGATTATGGCGCGGTACAGTCTGTTAGGATATCAAGTCTTGATTTAATCAAAATGATAGCTTAAAATATCGTCGTACGTTGGCTCATCATCAGCTTAGCCTTTTCCCAACTATGTTGGGGTCGTCTTCCAGTCTAACCGGATGCAGCTGAATATGAGTATTTTACACGGAGCGACTGCCTATCTGACTTCCACAACCCAGTTAGTACTGGGTAATACGATACCCTTTGGTAAGACTGGTTGTCAGACTTTCGAAACACTTTGCAAACCTGTAACGACTGTCAAAGATCTACAAATGACATCCGGGACCAACGGCTTAACGTGCTTTCCGAGGCACGGACGAAACTCGGTATGTAACGGGTGGTCACCCATCCACAGACCAACCTAGGCAAGCGCCGACCTAAAGATCGACCTGAGCGGCTGCTATTATTTAACCACGAGCTCCTCATCGTCGTCAAACAACATCTAAGTCGTGATGGCCCAGAGGTTAAGTGCTTAAGTGCCTCGGTTGCCTCTCATGCATTTTTTTTGGGGTGGGAAATCGTCAAATAACTTCCCCCGCTCTGGGCGGAGCGGGGGGGAGTGTCAGACTTTTACTGACTAAAACCCACCCATGTTCCTTCTATTGCCCTTTACGTTCCGGGGCCGCGGTATCTATTTCGAACAACCTGCAACGCCTCTCATGCATTAGGTTGAAGGTTTAGGCTCCCAACAACATTAATTTTTTTGCCGTTTTTAAAAATAACGGTACGGAACCTTTTGTGCGCGAGTCCGACTCGCACTTGGCACAATAAGTATGTTCTAATGCAACAATTTTCAGAATAAACCATTTATTTAAGCTAGACAGTCTCACAAGTCAGCTGTATGACTGAGACACTGACAAAGCTAAAGACATCCACAAATAATTGCGAGAATCCAGAAATATAATCCTGTGTTACACTATACTACCGTGTAAATCCGGTACGAAGAGGTGCCTGTCACCGGTAACTCAATAAGGAAACAGTTACCACAAACTACCGCTATTAATTACATTGGGACTATGAATATCGATTTTACTGAACAAGGCAAGCCTTCTATATTTAATATGGCATGCGTTAGGTGCACTAAATATACCGTGGCGTACCAAGGTCTGTCCCCGCGCTTGGCAGTGACACCCCGATGTCGCAGATTATATAGAACCTTCACGGTCGAACACGATAATGGCTTTATACATTTCCGTATTTTAATTTATGTGGTATGGAAAGAAAGTTAAAGAAATCATCGTGACATTGAAAACATTGTCCACATATTCGTGTAGTCTAGGGCTGTTGGTACATTGCGTATCCATATGATAATAGACTTATAGGGCGGAAATTGGGAATATTTTCATACAAAAATTTTGGTCCCAAACATTTCAGAACGATTTGTTACCAAGTAGTAATAAGTTTAGTGTTGGATTACGATTTTTTTTCGTCTTGTCCGGTGACTCGTAAATAATATTTGAATGTCTTTGTTATGTTGGTACATTGTTCAGCATAAATACTGAAATCATTTGCGGTGACAAGTATTGTTCACTTGTTAGAGCCTTATGATAATAGACTTATAGGGCGGAAATTGGGAATATTTTCATACAAAAATTTTGATCCAATTTCACAACGATTTGTTACCAAATAGTAACAAATTTAGTGTTGGATTACAATTTTCTTCGTCTTGTCCCGTGACTCGTAAATATTTGAATGTCTTTGTTGTGGAGATACAATCTTAATATCACACTTTTAACTTGAATTGACTTTTTAATTAACAAGGTTATGTATACAACGCTGAGTAGCAGCTCCAAGTCTAAGTTGTACCCAGTTGACGGCAATAGGTTCGCGCCTTATTAAATAGGAATCATCATAATTGGTGTAATAATGTGAATACTTCTGCCTAAACCTTCGGCAATTACATGCCTGCTAATATATTTCAAAACTATAAAATGCAAGACGAATTCTGAATAAACAGCAATATTTTCTGCTCAAAATAGTACCTTACTCAGTAAGAAAAATACTGAATATTTAAAGAGCGTGGAACAGTATTTAGTTATGAAATATTAACACGACAAGCTGGCGACTGGGGCTGCTAATTAAAAGCTCTCGCCTTACGGTCTCACGGATGAATGCTGCGCACTTCGTTAAGCGAAATTGTTGTTGTATTACTTGGACGAAAATAGCTGATGAATATCAAAACGTTAGAATTAATTTGAGTTACAAATAAGGCTTTATTTCATTTTTCTTTGTTAGTTATGTCAGTTTTATTGGAAGTTTTACAATTAAACCTGGTGAGTGATTGTACTTTTTCGACACAAAAAAATATTCGCGCTATAGCATATTATAATATCTTTTTTTTTATAAAAACGTTGCTCCACACTAGGAATTTCTCATGTGTCGCGGGTGCGTTTACAAACATTTAAACTCACATACACAAACAGCCAGACCCGAAACAACTATCTGCAGGTCATACGAATATTTGTTCCGTGCGGGAATCGACCTCGCGACACGCAGCGCAGCAGTCGATCGTTCAGTCACTGCGCTAACCGTGCCGTCAAATTACATAGAAAGCCTAGGCATGCTTTGTAAAACGCCAGACATTTTCATTTTGTTCCCATCTGTACTGTATCATGTTTGGCGATGCTTTGCAACACGTGTTTAATGCAGTCTAGACGTAGTAGTACCAAGTTTGGTTAATAAAAAAACTTACATCAAATACTTTTCCCAAGTCAGCTCCGAGGCAGGAACAGTTGAATGCGACAATACCCATCTCTTTCACCTGTGGACAAAATGTCACTATTTTTATACAAGACTAGCTGTGCCCAGCGGTTTCACCCGCTGCTCAACTTAGACTTAGTGTCTTCGCGTGATGTAATTTAGTCTATTAATTTCATGAAAGAATGCCTATGCAAAATTTCAAATCAATATTATATTTTGGTACCCTTTTTCACACGCTTAAAAAAAGGGGTTGAATTTTGCGAAATCCCGTCTTAGTAAGCACGCGTACGTTTGTACTTTCTGAGATTTCGTGATGAGTGAGACAGCGGTTTTCTCTCATAGTTATCTTATATTGTGGTTGTTGCAGCACTTGGAGACAAAATGATCATAAAATAATGCGTGATACATAAGTGTACACGCTTTACTCTGTGTTTATTATGGGCTAAAACACTTGTTCGGCACGGCAGAATCGGCAGAATCAAATGTTTTGTTCAAGAAAAAGCCGCTTGGCTTTGCTCAAATCGTGCTGCGCTGACGAATTATGAGGAAACTTATCGAACATAGTTTTGCAAAACATCAGGTTGTTTTGATCGGAGAACTAATATGTGTAGAAAATTCTACCAAATTGAATGTGTTAATCCACACAAAAAGTGCGTTCAACATCATTTTCCTGCCCTTGTTCCATTCTATTTGGGAGCGGCGCAACACGATTTCTTCTTTCATTCTCCACCATCAGACGTCACAGCATCATTTACTCCTTTCTCCTTTATATCATTCCTTACACAATCCATCCATCAATCCACACAAGTGTGTTGTTGAGTCCAAAAACATCTGTAGTGTACGCAAAAATACATGACACCTATATTTTTTCAACATTCCATACATTTTGTCTCGTCATAGTCATATTTGAACAAATGTTTAGTCACCTGTGTAAGCGCCCGCCAGTCCATGTTGGCACTGCCAATGTAAAAATGTTTTCTATCTATAATCCAAAACTTTGTGTGAAGAATCCCATTGCCTAATAACTTCGAAAAGTTTAAACTCCGCACCTGATGACAAAAAAAACAATAAGCAGGCAGAAATTAATAAATGTTTTTATATGAACGATTTTTATTCAGTTCTAGTGTTTTTTTTTTTTTAAATATAATAAACTTAAGTTAAAAAAGAAAAATAAGTTTACCTGTGCAGCTTTCTTCTTAACTAAATATTCAGTATCTACATTAGGATATTGTTTATTGGGCCAATTTTGAGCAATTTTTAAATCTATATTTCTTTTTGACCCGGCAGCATATAAAGCTTGGAACACTTGCTCACCCTAAAAAAAAGCAGAAAAGATTAAATGACAATAATAATTCAGCTATAGGTACAAAACAAAGTTTTGGTCTCTGACTATTATGGCATAAACATTACAAATAACACCATCTTCAGGATGATGGCTGAGAGGTTCGACTGTCACTACATTAACATTGTTGCATGCTTCATGTAGTGACAAAATATCATTTAATGTAATTTATTCTATTTTTATTTTATTTTTCAATCAACCCCAACTTTTAACTTGATTTTTAAATTTAATTTTAATGTTATTTTTGAATGGTGAAATGTTATTAATATATTTATAATGTAATAATTTATTCAATTCAATGTTTAATCTTATAACTATAATTTTATTTATATAATATATATATACAATATGTTAGTTTAAACGAGGGACGTATTCAAACCCACAATAGCGCATACTTACATGATACTAATAAAAATATGAACAAAAAAAAAACACTAAAAAATAAAAGACAGAATCCTAACAAAAATTTCGCATAAGTCTCGCAACGTGTATATACCCTTGCGCTAGCGATTTAATACTATCGCAAAACATGTGTGCGTGTCAATGACCTTTAGGTATAATCCATTTTCCCTTCATACTTTAAACCTGGCTTAGGACGCCTTTTCGGTAGAATCGGCGCGTAGGTATTTTGCGGCGTGATTTACTTCACTGTTTACAAGTTTACTTCTCTCGCGCTCAGTGTTCATGAATAATGTATTTTATTGGACAATTACGTCCAATTACGTAATTAGAGGAGCTCGTGGCTAAATAAATAGCAGCCGCTCGGGTCGATCTTTAGGTTAAGCCGCGCTTGCCTAGGTTGGTCTGTGGATGGGTGACCACCTGTTACATACCGAGTTTCCTCCGTGCCTCGGAAAGCACGTTAAGCCGTTGGTCCCGGCTGTCATTTGTAGATCTTTGACAGTCGTTACAGGTAGTCAGTGTTCCGAAAGTCAGACAACCAGTCTTACCAAGGGGTATCGTATTACCCAGTATTAACTGGGTTGTGGAGGTCAGATAGGCAGTCGCTCCATGTAAAATACTGATATTCAGCTGGATCCGGTTAGACTGGAAGCCGACCCCAACATAGTTGGGAAAAAGGCTAGGCAGATGATATTGGACAATTACGTCAGAAATTAAGGTTATAGGTTTTTTACATATTTGGGACGAGAATCGAATACTGAATACCCTCCCTCAATAAGTCCCTCGTTTAACCTAACACTCTGTATATATATACTAACATTTCTATTTGATTGCAAAAATTTAAAAAAATGTCATGTGTAATCTTATGTATGTGTTATAGATTGTATAAGTTGTTGCTCAAATTTTTATGGAAAAAATTCCTGAAATAAATGAATTAATAAAATACAAACCTCTATAGAGGAATTATAATGATATTCTTCATTATATCTAAGCGACCAATAAAACGACGCTATTTCTATACTCGTTTGAGCTTCATCTATCAAGTCTAACCACACATTTTTCGTAGGTAAATGCGTCACGTTTGGAGGATACATATGACCCTCTGGTATACTTTCAACTAATGATAACCTGAAACAAAAAAGCCATTAATCACTGTATTAAGAGTCATTCTTGTTCACTCTATCATTAATGTAGAAAAACCTGTTTTAAGATTAATTGAATTTATTCTAACCAGGTGTGTAAGCAAACGAATTTGAACTGTAATGGCTACTAGCTAAGGTTGTAACTTGTATGTGTATCAATACTTAATAAAGGCTTTTACGGTGGTATCTAAATAAATGCTTTCAAGGGTAGATGTTGTTGATGTTCCACCCAAAAACGTATGGGTAAAGTTAAATAGCTTCTCTAAGGAAGTTCCACTGACGTACGCCACCCTATCTCCATACTAAATGGAAACTTCGGAAGGAAACAAGGTCATAACCCAAAAACTATGCATTGGTTTAACCTAGATGAAGGTTTACTATTAAGTCTGCTCTATTCCTTTAACCTTTTTATAAGTTTATTGATCACTGCTTTTGCTAATATTTTTGAAAAATTATTTATAGCATTTTTTTCTTATCCAATGATCCTTCAGAAGATGGAATGAAAAATTTTTTAATTAACTTTTTGACAATAAGCAGACAAATACTCACTAGAACTAGTTTGATACGGAAAAAGGTATAGGTATCTCTCTCACTTTCGTAATGCCAAAAGAAGATAGACAAGCGTGTGTGAATACGGGGGCAGATAAGCAAAAGTTTTGTGCTACTTAGGCACAGCTAAAACAGGAAGAGATAAAGGGAGAGACTATTAAACCTCCTTACACTAGAATACACATAATTTTGCCTTTGTTAAACAATCAAGTGACAGAATATACTTGCAACTAAAAGGTGGATGTTATTAATTCCGCTATATTTTTTTTTTTTATGTTTGTCACTTCACACTTAGAACTTTCTACTGGGTAAACCGATTATTTTAATTCTTGTGGTCACAATTTGGTCCAGTTCTGACAATGGCCTCCATGAGAAAACAATAAGTCTTAATTTTTCTTCTAATATAATGTGAACAATATGCTAATATCTCGTAAAAGCAATGGAAAATGAATACTCGATAAGAATTGATGTGAGATATCATCATACCACAACCAAAAAGGCTGAAATATAAAACTTTTTTTAAAAGTGCCAAAAAGATGGAAAATTATATGTTTGCTTCCAAAAGACAATGGCACAACAATAATTGTTAAATCAAACAAGGCAAAAGTACCAACTTCCGAAAGATTTTTTGAGGCCTTTACTGTTCTTTTGCAGTCTTTTTTTTTGCAAAAAAGATTTTATAAAATAAATATTCTCTTGAATAAGTAGTGATAGAGATCGTAAAATCCTTACTAATTTTAGTTAAGCGAAAGTGAGTTTGTTTGTTACATCTTCACGCCTAAATGGCCAAATCAATTTTGATGAATTCGTACAGAGATAGTTGGTACCCTGGAGACGGACATAGGCTATTCTTTTTACTAAAAAAGGTGAGAAAAGGGGGAGATAGAGCAAAGTAAAAGGGAGAGAAAGATATATATTTTTTGATCATCACACGGGTTAAAGTTAGCGTTAGCCCAAAGTAACTATGCCATGCGGATAAAATCGCGGGCGAAAGCTAGTCATTTATGAAGCAGACATCACTTACCTACACTCATCTGAGCAATGTAAAGAGACGGCAGCTATGGTAGCGTTCATATGAACTATGTTTGGTTGGTCAAGCAACGGGACCAACACTACCAAAACTATTAAAACTATAACTATGGAGACAGGTATGCATGATGGCCGACACCATATGCTGCGTTTTTTCCTTCTGAAAACAAAATTTTATATATTTATGCAATCATGGCAAGAGCTCTTCGTGTATTGGGGAAAATATCTCTTCTGAAAAGTTTTTATAAAAGCAGCAGGAGCTTTTTAAAAAATCATCTGAAATACAAGAAATTAGCAATACAGACTTAATAACTAAACACTCAATGGGTAACACCGGGCTGTATGGTTGTTGGGTGACACAAATGGGGCCATAGCATAGACTTAACCACAGCAATACAGATTATTGTAAATCAAACAAGAGTTAATTTATCATCAGAAAACAGGAAGGAAAACTATGTAATATTAGGTACCTACACTAACTATAATTTAAACCAATTAAGTAAACATTTAAATAGATGCTGTACTTAAATTAGAGCATTGAATATTATTATATTCTTACTTGTCATTATAACTATTGCCATTTTCGTCTCGCATCATGAATATTTGTTCCCACTGCTCCAGTTCCTCATCTGATGACGACGCGTTCCCCACACTCCCAGTCTCAAGCACAGTCTAAAAGAAAGAAAAAAATAATAAACAAAAGATGATCGCATACGATACAATGGAAAAAATCGTGATACAAAACGTGGGGAAGTCTATTTCCAGCCAGTATCCAGTCCTATAATAATCACGCAATACCCATTACACTATAATTTGGCACATAAATTATAACGTTACACTGCGAATATTTTAAATTAAGTAATAAACCGACTAACCTTAAAATATTCCAACAAGTATTTAACAAGAGAAATTAAGTAGCCCATGATTATGAATTAATCTGATCTCTTTTAATCGTAACGAAATATGCAACGTTTTGAATTACATGAACAGTGAATTGAGGCTAGATTATAAACAAAGAACTTTTGTTTATGTTTTAATTTTTGACGTAGGACACTGTTAGCACTTTTTTGACATTGTCGACATTTCGACAACTGACACCGACCGACAACATACCGACGCGACGTTTCAAGTTACAGTTACCCGTTTAATTCAATCGATCGATTTAAAAGCGCGTAAGTCGATTATTATTTAAAATTCTTTAATGAAATTAATTTTATCTCATTTAAGATCACTCAGGGGTGACAATCTCAATACTAGCAAACGAGAAAACGTTTCATTATAAGTCTATGAAATGAAGTTGGACAGTAAAAGCATTGCGGGTCCTCACTTAGAAGTGACATTTTAATTTGATGGTGTTATAATGCAAGGTATTTAAGAAATCTACACTTAGATGGCGTTGTTTGTAATAATGATGATGTGTGATAACTTAGTAGTTAAGTTAAAACACGTAAGAGGGCGTTATCTCATCTTTTATTGGTTTTGTTTGTGTGACCTGCCTTTTTAGTATTAATTGATTTTCAAAATTTGCAAATTGCCGCAATTGCTGAAATATATATTTTTTATTGATTGTTCAGAATTAAAATAAAATGTATCTGAGTATTTATCTTAAAAAAATATTTTCTACATGCAACATTAGGCAACAAACAAACAAATGTCAAACAAACATGGATGCCGGTTCGCGCAGGAGTGCTTTTCGGTGACTTGTTTGTTTTTCTAGATTTTTATCCCCCAAAAGTGCTTTATCCACCTAAGTCCGTTAAGTTGAGCCTCTGCTCCTTCGGCCGTGTCGATTTGTGCTCGAGGTGATCGAAATCTTGTGTTTTGTGTTTGAGATAGGACTCGTAGACCCGTTTTGTGATAAATAACATTTATCATGTCTAATAGAAAGTGTTGTGTTCCCGGATGTGTAAATAGCTTAGGTAAGTAGCTCTGTGTCTAATATCCACAATACAGACAGTAGTTTTGTCACGTCTCCACTGAATACTAACTTGAGCCCTTTTTTCCAGACACCGCGGCGAATTTACATAAATTTCCTAATCCAGATAAGGATAGGCAGCTATTTAATACATGGGTCTATTGTATTGGTGGTGACATTTTGCAACTTGAAAATAACCATATTTTCAATTACCGCCGCGTCTGTCATGTTCATTTTGAGCCAAAATATTTGTGCCGGAATAACAGACTGGCTAAAGGAGCTGTACCAACGAAAAACATGCCAGGTCAGTTATCTATACTATATACTATAATAAAATAAAGGGGAAGCTTTATTTTTGTTTGTTTGTACTCCATTTGAGTAGGCACTTAAGACGATGAATGCCGTTAGTGAGCTGCGATGTTTCGGTATTTTTAGCCACGCCCACTATTTCTCCGGTATCTTAGCGCCATTCTTAAAGGGCGGCGACACAGCGAACTAACAAGTAAGAAAGAAAGGACGCGGTCAATAATAATTAACAAGAACCAATAGATGGCGCTCTTATATATTTATTGTTCTGTATGAAAAGCTAAAAACAAATTAGATAAGGCAAGTAAAAATGAATGTATGTTAATACTTTATTTATACTGAATTTAAAAACAATATAAATATAAGGAAAATAAAAACATACTCTGCCGACCTTACAGGCAACTCAACTTATTAAAAAAAAAAACAATGTAAATTTCCCAAAAATAAGTAAAAAAAAAGAATCCACTTCAATTTCCTAAAATTCAACTTGGGTTTGAACTCGAGACTCGTCTTTCGGATTCTATGAATGTGCCACTACCACAGACTAACCGAGCGTTACGTTATAATTATTCTAAAAATATATAAAAAAAAACAAAGTAAATTTCCCAAAAATAAGTAAATAGAAATAATCCAATTCAATTTCATAAAATTCAACTTGGGTTCGAACTCGTGACTCGTCTTTCGGATTCTATGCAAGTTTGTACCACAAGACTAACCGACGGCGACGCCGTAATAATTATTCTAAAAATAATAAAAAAATGTGAGCCGTCACGGGACGCCTAGCAGATGTGAAACATCGACATAATTTGTAAAAGTAATATGCAGAAAAGAACAGATTGTGATAGGAACTAAATGTGTCATTGAAAACATCATTATTCTGTTTCATTGTGGACTTACCAAAAGGACATCGTTTTCGTTTTCGTGTTCATCATCGTTTAAGAATTCGAGGATCGAAGGCACTTTGAATAAAACTCTATTACTGGCCCCGTGTGGTAACCCATGCTTTTCCAAACCTTGGCAAGGGTTGCTTAACCTGGCCCCCTGTGGTAACCCATCCATTTCCAAACTTTGGTGAGGGTGGCTTAACCTGGCCCGTGTGGTAACCCATCCATTTCCAAACCTTGGCAAAGGTTGCTTAACCTGGCTCCCTGTGGTTAACCTTGGCAAAGGTTGCTTAACCTGGCCCCTGTGGTAACCCATCCATTTCCAAACCTTGGCAAAGGTTGCTTAACCTGGCCCCGTGTGGTAACCTATCCTTTTCCAAACCTTGGCAAGGGTCGTTTAACCTGGCCCTCTGTGGTAACCCATCCTTTTCGAAACCTTGGCAAGGGTCGTTTAACCTGGCCCTCTGTGGTAACCCATCCTTTTCGAAACCTTGGCAAGGGTCGTTTAACCTGGCCCTCTGTGGTAACCCATCCTTTTCGAAACCTTGGCAAGGGTCGTTTAACCTGGCCCTCTGTGGTAACCCATCCATTTCCAAACCTTGGCAAAGGTTGCTTAACCTGGCTCCCTGTGGTAACCCATCCATTTCCAAAAATTGGCAAAGGTTGCTTAACCTGGCCTCCTGAGGTGGCCTCATCATAACTAACAAAATGAGCCCAAACTCGACATATCTAGTTTCATCCGACGAGGAGTTCCAATAGCAGTCACCGAAGTAGACCTTCAGGTCACTCCATCAAGTCCAGAGGTAAGGTCTCATCATAACTAACAAAACGAGCCCAATCTCTACACATCTAGTTCAATCCGTCGAGGAGTTCCAGTAGCAGTCACCAAAGTAGACCTTCAGGTCACTCTATCAAGTCCGGAGGGAAGGTCTCATCATAACTAACAAAATGAGCCCAAACTCGACACATCTAGTTCGATCCGTCGAAGAGTTCCAGTAGCAGTCACCGAAGTAGACCTTCAGGTCACTCCATCAAGTCCAGAGGTAAGGTCTCATCATAACTAACAAAACGAGCCCAATCTCTACACATCTAGTTCAATCCGTCGAGGAGTTCCAGTAGCAGTCACCAAAGTAGACCTTCAGGTCATTCCATCAAGTCCAGAGGTAAGGTCTCATCATAACTAACAAAATGAGCCCAAACTCGACACATCTAGTTCAATCCGTCGAGGAGTTCCAGTAGCAGTCACCAAAGTAGACCTTCAGGTCACTCTATCAAGTCCAGAGGGAAGGTCTTATCATAACTTATAAAACGAACCCAAACTCGAGACATCTAGTACGACCCGTCGAGGAGTTCCAGTAGCAGTCACCGAAGTAGACCTTCAGGTCACTCCATCAAGTCCGGAGGGAAGGTCTCATCATAACTAACAAAATGAGCCCAAACTCGACATATCTAGTTTCATCCGACGAGGAGTTCCAATAGCAGTCACCAAAGTAGACCTTCAGGTCACTCCATCAAGTCCAGAGGTAAGGTCTCATCATAACTAACAAAACGAGCCCAAACTCGACACATCTAGTTCAATCCGTCGAGGAGTTCCAGTAGCAGTCACCAAAGTAGACCTTCAGGTCACTCCATCAAGTCCAGAGGTAAGGTCTCATCATAACTAACAAAATGAGCCCAAACTCGACACATCTAGTTCAATCCGTCGAGGAGTTCCAGTAGCAGTCACCGAAGTAGACCTTCAGGTCACTCCATCAAGTCCGGAGGGAAGGTCTCATCATAACTAACAAAATGAGCCCAAACTCGACATATCTAGTTTCATCCGACGAGGAGTTCCAATAGCAGTCACCAAAGTAGACCTTCAGGTCACTCCATCAAGTCCAGAGGTAAGGTCTCATCATAACTAACAAAACGAGCCCAAACTCGACACATCTAGTTCAATCCGTCGAGGAGTTCCAGTAGCAGTCACCAAAGTAGACCTTCAGGTCACTCCATCAAGTCCAGAGGTAAGGTCTCATCATAACTAACAAAATGAGCCCAAACTCGACACATCTAGTTCAATCCGTCGAGGAGTTCCAGTAGCAGTCACCGAAGTAGACCTTCAGGTCACTCCATCAAGTCCGGAGGTAAGGTCTCATCATAACTAACAAAATGAGCCCAAACTCGACATATCTAGTTTCATCCGTCGAGGAGTTCCAGTAGCAATCACCGAAGTAGACCTTCAGGTCACTCCATCAAGTCCAGAGGTAAGGTCTCATCATAACTAACAAAATGAGCCCAAACTCGACACATCTAGTTCAATCCGTCGAGGAGTTCCAGTAGCAGTCACCAAAGTAGACCTTCAGGTCATTCCATCAAGTCCAGAGGTAAGGTCTCATCATAACTAACAAAATGAGCCCAAACTCGACACATCTAGTTCAATCCGTCGAGGAGTTCCAGTAGCAGTCACCGAAGTAGACCTTCAGGTCACTCCATCAAGTCCGGAAGTAAGGTCTCATCATAACTAACAAAATGAGCCCAAACTCGACATATCTAGTTTCATCCGTCGAGGAGTTCCAGTAGCAATCACCGAAGTAGACCTTCAGGTCACTCCATCAAGTCCAGAGGTAAGGTCTCATCATAACTAACAAAATGAGCCCAAACTCGACACATCTAGTTCAATCCGTCGAGGAGTTCCAGTAGCAGTCACCAAAGTAGACCTTCAGGTCATTCCATCAAGTCCAGAGGTAAGGTCTCATCATAACTAACAAAATGAGCCCAAACTCGACACATCTAGTTCAATCCGTCGAGGAGTTCCAGTAGCAGTCACCGAAGTACACCTTCAAGTCACTCCGTCAAGTCCGGAGGTAAGGTCTCATAATATCTCAAAAATATGAAATATTTTTTGATGGTACGAAGAATTACGAAAAAAACTTAGGAATGTTCGTAGGGATAAGAAAAAGATGGCGCGTAACTGAAAAACGTTACACTATTTCCAACCCCGATAAAGAAGTTTCACTTCAAAAAAAACAATGTAAATTTTCCAAAATTATGTAAATAAAAAGAATCCACTTCAATTTCCTAAAATTCAACTTGGGTTTGAACTCGAGACTCGTCTTTGGGATTCTCTGCTAGTACCACTACCACAGACTAACTGAGTGTTACGTAATAACTATTCTAAAAATATAAAAAAAAAAACAATCTAAATTTACCGAAAATAAGTAAATAAAAAGTAATCAAATCAGTTTCCTAAGGCTTGGGATCGAACTTGAGTCTCGTCTTTCGGATTCTTTCCGAGTACCTCTAAACTAACCGAGCGTTACGTAATAATTATACTGAAAATATAAAAATAAAATTAATAAAAAAACAATGTAAATTTCACAAAAATAAGTAAATAAAAAGAATCCAAATCAATTTCCAAAAATTCAACATGGGTTCGATCTCGAGACTCGACGTTCGGAATCCATGCAAGTACCATTAGGCTAGCCGAATTTTACGTGATTCAACGAATTTAGGCTATGGGTGGTACAAAATAGCCTTTTTAATACCTATTTGGTTATAATTTCATTTTGTCGTCGTTCGTTTCACAACTTAATTTATGTTCAAACTTATATCCCATACCAATGTCTTTTCGTGCCAATCTTTTTACAACTTGGTATAGGTAGTTTTAGGAATTAAATAAAATATAATGTATGTTTGAAGTTATCAAATATCAATATATAAAACGGATAGCGGGGCAGAGCGACATGCGACATGCGTCCGTCTAGCTGCGCGTCTATGCGATCACTGTCGGATTGTATACGTAAGAAAGAGAAGCGTGATGACGTGCGTTCGTAACTTTTTACAAACCATAGAATAAATTGATTACTTTAAAATGAGTTGAGTAGTCAAAAATAAAAAACAACCAAGTTCTTTATTTAAATGTAATACGTTATTGTTATAAATTTTACCAACGTACATTGATTCGTAATACAGATATTTTTATTGGAAGATCATTTTAAGAGGTTAGTTTACAATTTTTTTGTATCGAGGAAACTTCTCAAAAACGTGTTTTGAAAGCAACAGGGTTCTCAGAAATATGTTCAAGATTAACATATATTTTTTCCGCCGTCACAAACTGTATAGATTTGGCAAAAAAATGTTTTGAGACAAGCCTTTTTGGCTCTTGTCAGCGTCTTAACTAAAGGTAAACAATCTTGATAGGACTTTTTACACAAATACATCTTAATCAAATAAACTTCTGCTTAAAATAATGATTCAATTGAGTTTTTCATTTCAATTCAAGATTGTTTATCTTTAGTTAAATGCCTACTCAAATGGAGTATAAGCTCCGAATCTATTGAACCAATTTCAAAAAATGTGTGTCATAAGGTCTCTAAATTAACAAAACAATAAAGAGCAGAGTGTTACAGTGATGGCATATTATATTTATGATTACAGCCTAATTTATTGTATAATATAATTTGTTATTTATTATCACTGTATGTAGCTTATTTACCTCTGAATTTTACCATATTTCTAATCCAGCTTATTTTACTACACAGGATTATCTTGCTCTAAATTCAGCATTGAAAAAAGAGCATTAAGACCTCTTCAGATGTCAGAACCATCTACTTCACAAGGTACGTTATGTTTATTACTAGCTTCCGCCAGCGGTTTCACCCGCATTCCGTAGGAACTAAACCAGACACCCAAATAAAAAGCCTATAGACCTCCTTGAGAATTGAGCTAACCTAACCTAACCTAACACTGAAATAATTATTCAAATCGGTCCAGTAGTTCCTGAGATTAGCGCATTCAACCAAACAAACTATTCTGCTCTATAATATTACAGTAGAATCTGTTTGTTTTTAATGACATTGAAATGTAAAAAGAGTCAAGAATCGAAATAGAAATTATTATGTAATAGTACATTATGTAGGTATCTTTTTAAAAGTTATCAGGAATCACATTACTGTCCCAACACTGCCAAAGGTTTTAGGATTCAGATCGGTTATTGTGACACTAAAAGCGAAGTCATTTTATCCAACTTAGTTTTAAGCAATTTTATATGAAAACCAAACTTCGCTGTGTAATAACGTCATAATAAGCAGTTTGTCAATATAAACGGAGTCATCCTAAACGGATTCTACTGTAGTATAGATATTTTAATGAGCTAACACTTAAATAAATTGATAGATAGACACTAGCAACAAATTATTATATATCCATTTTATAATTGCTAATAACTCAATTATATTACAGAACCTGCGCCTGTAAATATACATTCCCAAATTTCAATTGAAGATATACAAATGAAAGAGAATCTTGGTGAGTGATCCTACATTTGCTTCTATTACATTAGCTTCTTCCAATGGTTTCACTTGCGTCCCCTGGAAACTACTTCAGATAACAAGTGGCCTATAGCCTCTCTCGAAAATGACATATAGATAGTAGTTCCTGGGATTAGCATGTTCAAGCAAACAAACAAATTTTTTTCAGCTTTTAGCAAAGCTTTCAAAGTCATCTTTACTGATATTGTACTGCTTTAATTATTTCAATCAGATTCAAATAATGGTTACCCAATCTGAACTACTACATTTCTGTGTATGTCCAGAAATGTAATCCAGATCATCATCACTATCATCCTAATTTATACATAATATTCACACATTTCTAACAATTATGTTAATGGATTTCAGAACCTGTCACTTCACAATCTCAGTCTATAGAGAATGATAGACACTCTCATACTGAAGGAGAAAATGTAGAAGTGGTGAAAGATCTTGGTAAGTATGGGAAAATTAAAGTATTATTAAACTGTTGACTAACTACATCCATACTAAATATCAACAACTGCAAAATTGAGTTAACTTGTTACGCTTTCATGGTTTGAAAACAACTGATTTAAATTTGACGACCTCGTTGATGCAATTGTCACTATACTGGACTGCCTGATTGATGGTCCTGGGTTCGATTCCCGGTGTGGTCAATATTTGTGTGATGAACATGTTTGTTTGCTGTGGTCTGGGTGTTTTTATGTATCTGTTTATCAATATACGGGGTGGTCCAAACCTTGACGTCCATCCGCAAAATTTAGACTCCTCATGCTTAGGGGCACACGAATATACCCCATGTATGTTCCGCGATTTTTTTTAGTTTTCGAGTACTATATGTAGTATATGAGTTGTGGTAGCACCCATAACACAAGCTGTTCAAAAGCTTTCCATGGGGCTAACCTACCATGTGTGAAATGAGTCCCGATATTATGATGATTAGATAATTTGATAAACAACTAGCGCTAATACTATTCTACTAGTACTCTTACACATTCTGCAATTTTTATTTAAATGATTCTTATTATTTTTCAGAGCATCTCAACATACATATCAAATGTATTAGTAAGAAGCCAGTCAAACAGGTTCCTGTAACTAAAACTGAGCGTGCTCTGTATCAGAAAATTTTAAAAGTTGGTGTGAAACTCAGCAAATGCCGTAGCAAGGTTAAGAAGCAGGCAATCAAGATCAAGGCCTTGCAAAATATAACAACAAATCCACAATTTCTGGAAACTCTAGACAAAATGTCCAGCACATCTAAGATTTTAACTTTGCTGCAATTTAGAGAGCATAAAAAGGAAAAAAAAGGGCGGCGTTTCACTTTAGAGGAAAAAATTGTAGCTTTGACTATGCTTAAACAAAGCCCAAAAGGATACAGATTCCTGAGGAAAATCTTTATCCTGCCATCAAGGCAAATTTTAATAAAATTAATAAATATGGCAGATATAAATGCTGGCATCAATAAAAAATTGATGGCGCAAATAAAAAAATCCGCCCAGAAAATGAAAACAGAACACAAATTATGTGTTGTTCTTTTTGATGAAATGTCGCTGAAACCCAGTGTGACATATAATGAAAGGAAAGACAGAGTTAGTGGGTTTGTCACAAATGGGCAAGATACACAGCCTGAATATGCGGATCATGCGCAGGTCTTTATGATAAGAGGACTTGTAAAAAATTACAAACAACCTGTTGCCTACACATTTTCACAGTCTGCAACAAAGGGACCTGAACTGGCAAAACAATTAAAGGCCGTCATTACAGAAATACAACAAGCTGGCCTTATTGTAGTAGCAACAGTGTGCGACCAAGGCACAAACAATGTAAACTGCATTAAAAACTTGTTGCAAGAGACTAGAGGGATTCTCCTAAGAAAATCGGAAGAACCTAAGGGAAATATTATACTAATAAACAATCAAGAGATCATTCCTCTGTATGACCCACCCCACCTTATGAAATGTTTAAGAAATAATTTAATAACCAAAAACATACAATATAAAAAGGACAACAAACTTCAAACAGCAAAGTGGGAACACATAACTGCACTGCATCAAGAAAACCCAGGCTACAAAGGCATAAGACTGGTACCAAAATTGTCAGACTCCCACTGCGTTCCCTGCAAAATTCCAAGGATGAAAGTAAAATTTGCTACACAGCTGTTCAGCCAAACTGTAGCAACAAATATGGGCTACCTAGCAGGTAAATGGTGTTTTGTAGCTAATGTCTAACATTGCATTGTTTAATGCATACTAATATTATAAAGCTGAAGAGTTTGTTTGTATGTTTGCTTGAACATGCTAATCTGAGGCCCATTTATCGAGGAAGACTAAATGCTTCTGTTTATCCGGGTGCGTGAAGTAGTTAACTAGTAGCTATACAAGTAAAAGGTTTTCACATAAATAAAAACCACTCTCACCATGCACCCAGTTCAGATTTATTAATATCTAGTGATCACCAAATGATATAGTAACTAGTGTATCTGCTTGCCACTTAGGAGGTCGAATATAAGCATGTTTATTAGTTGTATGAATGTGTGAGGAATATGATTATTAATTGATTTTTATTTTGCAGATAAAGGAATAATCTCCGAAGATGCAAAAAGTACAGCGGACATCATCTTGTTTTTTGACAAACTTTTCGACTCGGTGAACGGAAGCTTTGGCAAAAAGAAGAAGCATAGCAAACCTCTTCTGGGACCTGCGACGCCTAACTCTGTGCACCACAAAACCTGGACTGAGTCCAAAATATTTTTAAAAAATATGAAATTTGTAAACAAAGAAACATTAAGTGTCGAGTATGTTCCCACAATAAATAATTGGGTATGGACTCTAGAAGGTATAGAACTGCTTTTAAAAAAAGTTGCTGTCAAGTACGGAGTAACATCGGTTTGGTTGCGGCATCTTAATCAGGATCCAATCGAAAACTTTTTTGGATCAATAAGGAGCCAAGGATGCCGCAACGTAAACCCTACTCCAGATGGGTTTGAAGCAGCATTTAGCAGCTTATTAATAAACAGCCTCTCTAGTGTCCATGCCCCAGGGGCAAATTGTGAGGTGGATAATTGTTATGCTTTGCATGAAGTACTCATCACAAGCGAGGGCTGCAAAGAACAAATAAATTGCGAGCTCAATAATATTCCTGATATTGTATTTACACCCCTTGAAGACAAAAGTGACCCTCGAATAGTCGGTGGGCTACAGTATGTTAGCGGATACTTTGTAAAAACCGCGAAAAAGAAAGTCTTCAAGGGTTGTAGTGAATGTAAAAAAAACTTGTTGTCCGATCAGGAACAAGAATATCTAAAATACAGAGAATATGCAAATAAAAGATGGCTTTGCAGTCCCAGCGACTCTCTCCTTAATTGTATCTCGAATCTGCAGGATATAAATGACGCTATTCTAAAAACACATTTAGAAAAAAAATATTTAAAAGATTTAATTAAGACAGTCATATTTATGCACGTCCAATTTGACTTCTTGGAATGTGAATTACACAAAGAAAAATTAATTGATTTTTTAATCAACATATCCTGCAGATTCTTCATTTATAATTATTGTAAAGAATTAAATAAAATATTAATGAATAGGAGAGAGTGTGTTGATGATACGGATTCATATAAAGTAAAAGCAAAAAAATTGTTCATGAAATGTTTTAAAAGAAAGAAGTAAATAATATTAAACGCTATCATTGTTTTATTTATTGAAAAATCACAATACTTTAATAAAACAACGAAAAAGAAAGCGAGCTGGACCTATAAAATAACCAAAGCTATATGTGTATATAGTGACGGATAGTTTCCTAAACCTGCGTTCAGAGAGCGCCACTCGACTTGCTCAATTTGGTCGCGGAGTTGGACCTCTATTTCATATATATAAAAGTACTCTGTGAGATCACTGAACCAATACTGACCATATTATTATGTCTGCACTAAGTATTCAAAACAAATAAATGAATAATTAATAAACTAATAAGTTCACTGAACAAAGAATTTATAACGCAATCACGAAAGCAACACGTACTAAACTGCATTTTTGTGAATCCTGGCGTTCCTTTACAAACCGTGCAAGCGCATTAGTAGCAAAAATATTACTGCAAAGTAGATGACGTCGGCAACTACTGCATTGTATTTGTGCATTTTAAATACTAGGTTAGTACGAACCGTAAAACTATTCAGGCCAGAAGTCAGAACTGTTTCGAACATTGCTATTACCACGATTGCATTAGATAAACGTAATTTTTGAGTAATATTATTAAGTTTGATTGGAATTCTTTTTCTTTCAGTTATTTATTCAGTTTTTGTGGTACTTATAGCTAACGGTGTTATGTTTTTTGTTTTACCTCCAGCTGTTTACAAATCCGGTATTCCCTGTGTAACTCCACACTGACACCACATGAAACACACACCTCAAATTACAAAACTCAGTGATCGACTAATTTAATAAATAATGTGTGGAAAACATTCAAATACTTATTTTTACAGCCCTGTCGTGTGGCCACGGCAACTCACTAAATTATACTGTGACAAAATATTTTGACCGTGATATAACACAAAATACACATTATACGCGACATTAAGCGCGGCTGTAGGTACTAAACTAAATTGCAAGAAAATCACAAAGCTTTTACCCTACCTAGCCTGGCAAATGGATAGGTACATTGGCAATAAATTTGTTAATAGGTGGTGTAGTTGTTGGAAGTTGTAATAAGATTGAAAGCTTTTGGCGGCACAAGTAGTGACTAGATTATAATGTATGTGATTTCAACCCTCGTATTTATTTACACCAATAATAAAAGTAATTGGTTTTATCGATTGCTAAGTCTAATCGATGTTTTTCACTGTTGTGTAGATACACTACTAATCCAGATTTAAAGTTCGATTTATGTTGAGTTGCTATAGTTTTTGCCCACACAGTGTCTTGCCAATGACTAGGTAAAGAATTCCTTTTTCTGGTAGATTTTAAGACGCGAGGACAGAGGTACTGACTAGGTCTGAAGACTTGGGACGAAGACCTTTGTTTTGGTTTTACTGTATAGGCGGCCTACTGCGGTAGGGTTACCATAGTTGGCCGCCTTTACCGTCAAGTTGTTTAGTGTGAAATTTAGGTACGCTCCAACAATTTGATTTAACAATCAGGAAAACTCTGTAGGTACCTACCTATTCAGTTAAATAAGTAGGTATTATTTTGGTTACGGTTGGTATTTTAACCCTCCGTGCTTTGTTCCATTATAAAAATTGCTTGCTAACTACAATTTACTTTTTTCTGAGGGCTGCACGAAAACAGAGCATTAAAATAGAAAAAAAAACATGTAGACTGGCAAATAGGTTGCATAACAAAAGTCATGCAACGGTAGATTAATTATTATTCCTGATATTTAATAATTTTCTTATTCATAATCATAATTTTCTTTTTTCTCTGTTCAATTCAGTGACATCCAAACATACTATCACTTTTGTTCCCATGACCATTTCATCCAGCCAGTGTTAACTACGATCTATTTTGCCATATCTTTGCCTGAGTTAACCGAGATGCTTACCGAAAGTCGGAGCACACAGAAAGAAACTCGCCATCTAGTGCTAGGATTCCAGGACTGGAGAGACCGTCAAAACAGCTCAATATATGATAGTTCTGCAAGCGGTTGGCTTGAAACCCTTCTCCAGTTACTGTTCCATGTCTCAGTTTTTTTTTTCTAAAATCGACTTATCTATGTTACTTACATTTACACCGAGCTCTTGTGCTGGGGCCTCAGGAGTAAATACAAACTTTGTACTTACACGAAATATAATTAGGAAGCTATTATTTCTGTTACCTACTTACATGTTATCCACCAGTTAATAAATAGAACACTGATTGATTATGGTTATGCCCGGTTTCTGAGGTAGGTACTTTAGGTAGGTATCTAAAATTGTATTAGATGAAGAGCTAGTACTTATCCATTTCAATTTAGATTATATGTTTATTGCAATACATAACGAGATAGGTTCTGAATGCCTTTTAGGAAGCCGAATGCGACATTATTACTATTATTATGTTTTGTACCGTTTAAATTTTTCGCATTTCATCATCAGTAAAGCAGACTGATTAGTTGGTAACCCCTTGGGAATTGAAAGTGGACCCAACGTACGTATACTGTTGTCCGTATCTCTTTATCTGTACCTATCTCTCGATAGGTATCTCTACTCTATACCTCACTACATAAGGTACATAAATGTAGGAACCGACTTCATGCATTTTATAGATCCTAATCTTTTAGAGTAGGTAGGTAAATGCTTGCGCTTGTTACCAGTGGGCAATGTGATAGAAAATTGCCAGACCACTCCAACCCGACTCCCGCCAGACATGAACGGTTACAGGACAATAAAACGTCTAATAAACTGCTTCATCATTTAGCTGAAGAGTCCTACTTTACCTGATGAAAGGTTGAGAGGTGAGACTTTTTATTTTCAGATAAGTAGGTTCGTTTTTTAGGAGTCTAGAGTCTACTGAGTTCTACATGAATACATGACTTCATCTTGGGAGCCCACTGGCCCAAAGGCTGTCTCCTGTTACAATCCGTAAAATACCTACCAGTTCCATTCGCTTTATCGCCTAAGCACAATGGTTTATGTATTATTGTGACACTGTAGCACTAAAGTTTTTATTTAAGGTAAAGGCATTTTAAAAAAATAAAAAGGAAATTAAATTGTAGATAGGTGTATACCTATCTACAATTTAATTTCCTTGCTAGGGCACACCAATGTATACCAGTATTGGTATACATTGCTGTGCCCTAGCAAGGTTCATGTATGAAACAAACTATACTTGTAACAACCTCTAAACTACATGATTGCAATAAACGATGAATATGAACCTCTACGTATTAAAGTTTGTAGGCTTCATCAATAAAAAAAAACCGATACCTGAATCGGGTATCAGATAGTTCTCTAGATTTACCGGAACTAAATGGCGTCAAAATCACAAAATTCCTGGCCGAATGTTTGAAACCAAATGTCTGGCTGTGATACGACAGCCGACATAATACATAAAACATCATGTTACCCCGACTTGCCACACCTCTGAACAGCGGCGGGTTTAATCCGGCCAGCAAACGAAATTCGTGCTTATCGGTAATGTTCATTTACTAGCTTAAAATCCTCTCAAAACAGACAATAAAAATGATCATTACCGTAAATGAGACTTAGGCATAGTATTATAAAAAGTAATGAGTGGACATTTTATGAAAATTAAGGCACTTTGTGCTACATTGTTGCATATGAAGAAAGTCCCGCTCTCTGAAAAGGTAAAGTACTCTGTGATAGCGAAAATAAAGGAAATATGCTATGAAAAGCCCAGCCTGTCTCATTTGCCATTGGTTGACTCGAATATCTCTCTCGATTGGTGGATTCAAAATTCAAATAATCATTCCACAAACACAACACTGTTGAAAAGCTTAAAAAAATAAAGATTGGCGAGTAACCTGTAGATAGATTTGAACATGAACTCGTAAAACGATAAAAAAGCAGGCCTACAACCTTGACCGGAGTTTTTGTTATGTTGGTCAAGGTAGAAAAACTTTCCAAAATTGCTGAAAGGCAGGTAGTTTGTAATTTTCCCAACAACTTTTCTCATAGTTATTTAATTTTCGATTCTTTAATGTTTTAAGATTTAATGAATTTGGTTTAAATTTCAATTTTTTGTGCGTTTACCTTAATAGATAGATCTACCTATATAGGTATTTCTAGCCTAGGTATCCATACTTACTATAATATAATATATAAATAAATAAATGTGCATAAATAAATAAATAAATATATTACAAATATGAAAGTAACTCTGTTTGTTTATTACCTCTTGACGACAAAACGGCTGATCAGATCGTAATGAAATTAGGCAGGTTGACAGATTCCAACGTGAGAAAGGACATGAGCTATATAGAAAAGCTAATAATTTAGAGGGCAATATTTCATGATGTCTATGTTCCACAACTTTTTGATGACAGACAACGTCATCGCGAACCTAACGAGTACGAAGTCCCGGTTAATAGCGTGTAAAAGTTCTTGTTTGAGGAATACAGGAGTTCTGTTTAATAATTCAATTAAGGCGTACCTTCACTACAAACTACATAAATATAAAGTAGAAACCGACCTACAGGTGGAAGCCGAACAAAAGGAGGACATTCCTTCAGGCAGAGCCATAACTAGTCTACCGAATAGTCTCGTACCACGTACGATATAATATACGACTAGCCTTCTGAGCGAAATGTTTCCAAGTTGTCTGGGCAAGAAAACGAAGTTTCACCACAAAGTTAAAGAATTCATGTAACTACATAAGGTCAACGTCCTGGCTGGCTTATATGTGGGAAGGTATTTTGAATATTCATAAGGCTTATATGTAAATAACAAAATAATAATGTGAAATAAAATCCCTATGGGTTCCAAAAGTTACTAATTCGGAGGTAAATATACAACAACAACAATAAACCTTAAGTTAAAAGCAACTTAATTAAAAAGTAATTATAAGCTATAGACATAGTACAATATTAATAAAAAAAGGTTTCTAAAGAGTTAAAGAAGTTACCTTAATGTTTACGATAATGATGCCTTTTCACGTGCCTCGAACCTGCGTACAATATGTACGTCTATCCTCTACCAAAGAAATGGTCCCTAATGACAAACTCTAACAACAGTGCTAGAAGACAAATGGGTGGGACGGCGAAAGGTCATCAACATTGCGTGCGGCCAGGAAGTTTGTAAATAAACATTTCTTGGTAAATAAACATTTCACTAACGGTCTATAATATTTTATCGTATCTATTTTCTAAATCCTTTGTTGTAATGATTTATCCGATTGTCTTTTTGGGCATTTACGAAAACATTGCAAATAAATAATAATAGAAAACTACCTGAATGAGTCGTTTTGTTTGGCAAACTATGAACGCGCCATTGCCGTACCGACTTATACCGAAAGGCTATCGTTTTGATAAGGATAAGACTGCAGGGATATTTTCCTTGTTAATTATTCATTAAATTGTTCTGATTTATATGATATAATGATATAAACAAAATTTAACTTGTTTCAGTCCCTTTTGCAATGGCTACGCAAAGTCAATACCAAAGCCAGTAAAAAGTAATTGAACAGAGTCATCTAATCCATTAAACTAGTATCTATATATTTTAGTGTTCCAAACGTCCTAAACTAAAATTTATCTAAGTGAATAAATAAAATGAACAAAATTATAAAACAAAAAGCCATCAAATAATTTTATTAAAAAAGAAAATATATTTTCATTTAACAAAAGTCCCACAAACGCGAGAAACCGTTGAGAAACATGTTTTTGATTTTGTTGTAATAAAGTTTAAAGAGGTCAAAACGGGAGATAGCATGTTTGTAGAAACTCAAAGGAAACGTTTGACGTGTACTTGGACCGCCCGAGGGAAATGGCAAACAATGATGCGATCTTCAAGAAAAGATTTGGCTTGGCTCTTGCGAAACCTTCGCATTAAAAGCGAATATTCTTCTTCTGCAAATGTCATGAAGTTATTGCAATGCAATTGTTTTGAATCCTTACTAATTATAATATTAGTAAGGATTGTTTCCAGGAAGCGAAAGTGAGTTTGTTTGTTTGTTACGTCTTCACACCTAAATGGCCAAACCAATTTTGATAAATTTTAGTACAGAGATAGTTGGGACCCTGGAGACGGACATAGGCTAAAAAAAGTAAGAAAAGAGGTTTTAGTCAGTAAAAGTCGGATCGGGATCCCCCTCGCTTCGCGAGGAAGTCATTGGATGGTTCCCATCAGTAAAAAAATATGGTTGTATGAATATTTTAATGAAAACAATTTTGTAAATACATACGTATTTCAGCTGCAAATCAAATTTTGTTCAACATAAACACAATAAACCCAAGAAAAAATTAATTATGCGGGCTACCTTGGCGCTTTCACGTAGACAAACGATTAGCTAAAGTTGCAACTCAATCTTCGTCAGTCACATGGGGTATTTAGGTATAAAGTGGTGTATTTAGCACATTACTAAAGTTACCAGAATTTAAATAAGTTCCGTTTTAATAGTGTTATTCTTGTTGCCATAACAACTTGTGTAAAAACAAAATTAGGGAAATATACGAAACCTCGTCTGCGTAATACACTGATAATGAACTGTGACCTCGGACGAATGTCAAGAATATTCGCTTTGTAAGCGATGCATATGAAAATGTATGTAGTTTGGCAAGAAAATATCATGTTCCGGTGCGCGGTACAATGTTGCTTACTGAATATTGTGTAAACAAAACTACCATAAACAAACAAAATGCTTTTATACAAAGAAAACAGCTGTTAACAAGGCTTCAGCGCTGTACATAGTTGTGAGAAAACAGTAAATTGAAATTTATTATAGGAATAGAGTCATTATTGTGTTATAATAAATTACCGGTAATTATGTCGTACACAATAATTAATGTCCATTTTCACTAACAATAGGTATCTATGTGACATCTATACTGTTTTCGCTGTAGCGTCCGGGTGACATTAGTAAAATGTACCATTCCTCTTCAATCTGGAACGTTACCTCGATTTCTGTTAATGACTAAAAGCCTTTAATGCTTTATCCTAAATATCATAGCCGTGTAGGACTACCCCTACATGTTTAGTGATGGGATGTATTACTATGAAGCACTAAACATATATTTTCATCTAATGCCACCCGCAACATGCTAAAATAATATAAATGTAACGTCAAAACAAATGCGCACTGTTAGGCTGGCTATACACGGACAGCTTGAGCAGTAAGCCAGTGATCAACAGAGACAAACTGCTCGTGCAGTCACAGTTGCAGACACACACACGCCACAAGGTTCGGTGTATGTATGTATTTAGAAGACTGTAGTTTGCTGTGCAGTCGCAGCTTGAAGCAGTCGATACTGGCTGCTTGAAGCTGTCCTTGTATGACCAGCCTTAGATGTTCAACGCTCAGCTCAAAGCTCGAAATCTAGGCTCGAAAATCTAACATGCAGTGATATTTTCGAATTATTTTAAGATTTCACGGAGTTAGTAACGGCCATTAGAAAAGAGAAACTGCCTTGTCATTGGCTGTTATTTAAAAAAAGAACAGCTACCCTACCATGACGTCTTAAAGCAGAACTAATTCCACTAAGGGAAAGAGACAGAGCTATACAGGGTGTCTAGCACCATCTCTTTCCCTCAGTGGAATAAGTTCTGCTTTAAGACGTCATGGTAGGCCTACTAGTCTGATTAAAAACGTGGAAACAGACAGACGTTTACAATATTGCAGCTATTATTAATTCTAATAATATGAAACACTTTTATTATAGAGATACTGATACCTGTCGGCGACCACAAAACAAATAACATTTATCAGCAATATAAATGAAAATTTTATTAAAGCTATCCATAGAATTATTATTATGATGTCAAGAGATAAAAATGAAAAATGGCCGCTATCGGAAAATTTATTACTTCCATTAAGTTAGAGGTTTCATCAACAATTCGTTACAGACATGAAACCTTTGTACTAAATCCGAGAAAGGGTACCAAATAAGAGTACGTCCTAATAAAAAGTATTTTTCATAAATTTTGCACCAGCCTCTTACATATTCAGAATACTTTCTCTTAACCTTCAAAAAACATTTGAAGTAAGTAGGTATATTTATATGCATAAAATGTGGTATATTAGGATCATACAAAAGAGTTTTCGTTCAGGACACATTCCGCCATAATTGAGATTTAAAACAATTTTCCATTGTGTACATTAAACATAGACAAAAGAAAATGTACCGGGTCTACCATAACATAATTACCGTAATGAATACTTCCTATTTCAGTATTTTATTTTTTTTACAGATTATAATACTAGTACTCCAGTATTATAATAAAAAAATAAAAATCGAAGGGGTAGGCAGTAGGTAGGTAGAACTGTACCTAATAGTACACCCACATTTCTTATTTTTTTTAAGAAACGTCCCACACTATAAATTTCTCCTGTATCGTGGGTGCATTTAAAAACATTTAAACTCACATGTACAAACAGCCAGACCCGAAACAACTATTTGTAGGCCATACACATACATATTTGTTCCGTGCGAGAATCGAACCCGCGACACTCAGCGCAGCAGTCAATCGCTCAGCCACTGCGCCAACCATGTCGTCAAGTAATCCTCAAAGGGGTAGGCAGAGCTGTACCTAATAGTCACAAATCCAGAATGAGAAATTCCTGGCTCAAAAACCAGCTTGACCCGGGAATCGAAACCAAGACTTCATGCTCAGCAGCTGCGCTTACGACCACTAGACCAACTAGACAGCCTACTCTTTAAAAAATCACAATACGCTACCTAAACAATAGAGAAGCGCTTCGTCTCACTGACCTTTAGACACAAAACAATCTACTTTGTAACTAACTAGTAGAAGTAATGTCTGCCTCGTTTACGCCTCCAGCCATTTTCCACTATCCACTGCAGACCACAAACCGCGTGACCAGTTCAATTAGGTATCACGAAACTTTTCCCCCATACAGAACCTTTTTTACCCGACTGCGCACCGCAAAGGAGGGTTATGTGTTCATCAGTCTATGTATGTATGTATGTATGTTTGTTCCTTTGAAGCACTATACAGACTAAACGCCTAGGCCGATTTTTTTTACAAGATTCAGCGCAGACAGAATGAAGAAGTTTAGTATAACTTTAGTTTCGTATCCTTCATGAGATTATTGGTCAGTAAGTTTTACTCATGTAATTGATTCTACGATTAATTTCCCTCATGATTTCTTTATAAAAAGTAGGAAAACATATTATTTAATGCTGCTGAGTCCAGCATTACCCACGACGCAGCTTTACGTGTCGAGATTGCTTCACACCACAGCGACTGAGGACATTGTGGAGTATGTACGTGTGAAGACAAACTGGACTTTGAGAGTCGTACAGTTGAAGTTGCGGTATGACACTAATTTTAAATCGTATGTAGTGACTACTCATTAATTAATTTACTCACTTCCGCCCGCGACTTCATCCGCGTGGTATATTTAGTTTGGGCTAACGCTAACTCTCCCCTTTTCTTCCCTCTTTCTCCCCCTTTCTCCCTAATTTTAAAAAATAGCCCATGTCCGTCTCCAGGCTCCCAACTATCTCTGTACCAAAATTCATCAAAATCGGTTTTGCCATTTAGGCGTGAAGACGTAACAAGCAAACAAACTCACTTTGGCTTTATAATATTAGTAAGCATTTGGTACACCAACAACAATACATACTAAAACTTACAAGGATGCATGCAATAATACAAATGTGCTAGTATGTATGCCTATTACAGTTATACGCAGCATTCAATAAAAAAGTGAAGACTTTCCTCAAAGGAGAGTTTTGACCGCAGAGTATCGTGTATCGACGAGTACGTGGAAGGACCTCGCTGCGAAACCCGACGCCGTCACTTCGTGTGCAATAGTTATAATTTTATATATGTACTAGTTTATTAATTTGTAAGATAACATTATTTTGTGCATTGTATGTAAGGTGTTCATTATTCTATGTTTTTTTTGCGTTAATTTTGTACGCCATCCATTGGCAGAACATGGTGAACATATTTCTTATTATACTGTACGCCCACCTATGTTCAACAAAATAAATTATTGATTGATTCAATTATATAAATTGACTGATTGATTGATACAAATAATGCCAAAATCCTAGTCATATAGAAGAAAGACTCATTTGGAATAAATAGAAGAAAAATATGATATAGGAACAAAAGCATAAACCTTTAGCTATTGTTCGCATTGAGGGGTGTGGTATGATCGATTGCCATTTAGCATCGTTACCAAACTTCCGGGTCACTCCCGCCAATGCTTTTAGCACGGCAAAGCATAAAGAAACGAACCACCTAGCACTTACCTATCGCATTATAACTACACTGCCGCGGCCATGAAAATAGAAAACGCTGCCAAAGCGTGTCTGTTAGAATAGTTAAAGAGTTGTTCAATAGACTGCGCTGACAGCGATAAGATCGCGTTTTGTGCCGGTTGGTTGAAAAGATTAACCGACTTAAAACAAAGGAGGTTTTTAATTCGAGTGTTTTATTTTTTGTATGTTTTTTAACAAACTTTGCCGTAGTTCGTGAACCGTTTTCAAAATTCCTTTTGTAAACGAAAGGTATTCTCCCGAACTCCCATATTAATTTTATCAATATTGCTTGGATAGTTTATGATATTTTCTATTATATTTTTTTTTCTTCTAACGCATATGCACGATAATAATTTGTGTGAGATACCATTATAACTAAAAAGGCTGAAATGAAAGTGAGGAATCTTTCTTATTGCGGCCGAGGCGGATTTAACGCCCGAGCCGCTCGGCGATGATGTTATAGAGCCGAGAACAGCAGTGACAAAAAGTCACGTGAAAAAACGACGTTTTTCAATACACTTACGAAGACATTAAAAAAACAGAACCAAAAGTACTTTTGTCATTATTCAATATGAAACTATGATTTAATTCGTTTTTTCCTCGAGTTTTTTCTTCTCAGACTGAAGGAGAAACAACGGTACGCCGTTATACAGCATATTAAAAATACGATATTCAAATATCTTTGAATTTGAAACTCAAGAAATGTCATCTTGATGTTTTATTCAAATTATTTTAGAAATCATCATGTTTATTTGTGATATTCTGCTGATAAACACATTTTTTTTATTAAATATGAAGGCCATAAAAAATGAGTTTCATTGTTCTAAAAAATCATCTCCGGATTTGTTTATTGATACCTGTGGTGCAATCTGAAAAAATTAAAGCTTTCTTTGCGATAAATAAGAAAAGACAAAGCGTGTAAAATACATTCCATGTTGAACCTAATCGTAGTGCAATAAGAGCCAGTTTTCGAGGGAGTATATTGAAATACTTTTTTTTCTAAAAACCGATTTACGAAAAAACACAAAAAAGTCGGAAAATAAAATTTCTTTCGGAGGTCTGTCACTTTTGTTTCATTAATCGGTTTTGACACCGATTAAGTAGTTTTTTTTTAAATATAAATGTCCTACATTTCTGCTGTAAGTAGATGTTACAGCTTGCTCTTGTTGTTTATTGATGACGTCTCAGCGTCGAATAATGTAAAATGACTTATAATACTTTCCCTTGTGTGTATGTATGTGCTTTTACATCTAAATTTAATCAAGCCAAAACTGCATCGCTTAAAATAGCTCTCAATCAAAATGTTCGGAGAAATAGACAAGGCCTTTGAACCCATCTAAATACTGCACGCCAAGTTATTGAACCTACAAGTTGTATCCAAACACAAACTTACGTGTATAAAGCGATAAAACGGAAGCCTAAATCGTCGAAGACAACGTTCATTGGATAATGTTCAGTAGACACACCGCAACATTTGTTATCTGACAAAACTTTGTTGTTTGCCGAAACTAAATCATAAGTCAATGACCCCTTCGAAATAGTAACGAAACATATATCAGAAGTTTTCGAGACGTGAAAGCAATTTATTTAGCAGAAAGATGGTTAACATAGAATAATGTAGGAACATGATCATTTGTTAGAAGACTATGTTCTTAAAGACAACTTTTCTTGTTATAACTAACACAGACATAGCCCGTTTGTTTAGTAAAATAATATAGCAATGTTTCATGAAAATACTCGTACAAGCAGAGGGTTGTTCACGTTTGTTTTAATTAAATTATCTACCCAAGAGCTACGTCTCTCATCAACATATAAATGTACCGCGTTTTGATGAAAGACGCAGTTCGTGTTTTGAGGGAGCTTTTATTAAAACACGGTAAGGTTCTCTGATCTGACTTACATTAATCTAATTATAGCATGTTAATTAAACTTAAGGAAAGTCGAGGCTTGGTTTACATTACGTTCGTTTTAACGAGCATTCTAAATGACTTCAACTAAAATCAAATTTATTTTCAGGCGTCGCGTCGACGGCCCATAGCGTGCTAGTACAAAACTTAAAAATTATGTTAGTGGTAACACTTAAGCACACATTAGTACAAAAACAATAATAAACATAGCCATTTTTTTGGGGTGGGTAATCATCAATTAACTTCCCCCGCTCTGAGCGGAGCGGGGGGGAGTGTCAGACTTGTACTGACTTTAGTCAGTACAAGTCTGACACTCCACTGAAACTCACTGAAAGAGATGAAGGAACATGGGTGGGTTTTAACCCACCCATGTTCCTTCATCTCTTTCGAACAACCCGTAACCCCGGACAATCCGCAACCCCGGGAAAATAGCCATAATGAGATTAATTCTTAGGTATAGAATAGACACTGTAAAATGATCTATTTCCATAATTCCGTGTAAGTAAGAAGACACTTTAGTGTCAGATCAATCTTCATAGCTACCACAGAGCACAGAACCGTCGCACTGGCTAGTCTGAAGACGTGTTGAGTTTACAATTTTTTTTTTCTTCGTCATTATTTATCATCAAACCGTAATACGTTATAATATGTCTCGAAGTGCGAGTAAAATAGGATAGACTTGGTTTACATGGACAGCGTAGTTGTCCGGTACTTCTAGACCCGCTGAGGTGTAGCTTGCTCTATGGTCGCTCCGAACATTTTAGGCACCCAACTTGGAAACGATCTGAAATTGGGTCAAAATATCAACAAGTCAAGGAACCCCTATTTTCTGAGCAAACTGAATTCTTTTTTTATGGTTTCACGTGTCTGTTGGCGTAATGTGAATAACAAAGTCGTTTGAGAGAATGGTTTATGGCTGAGATGGTGGTCACCATCTTTGATATAATGGTTAGTGAACTGTGACCTGGGGACCTAAAATACTGCTACTAAATGGCAGATTCATAGTATAAACTGCGTCGGTTACCATTTTTTTTAATGTAATTGTTATGTTTTCAAAAGCGGGTTTTAAGGCCTCCGTGGCAATTAATGAGCGAGAATAATAATATTTTTAACAGCTTGATGATGATATTAATAAAGAGAAGTAAAGTTTGCACTTAGTACTAGTACATAATACTACTTTTTACTAGCGACCTCGTCCGCGTGGAGCTCGTTCTCCCTCAATATAATTTACGAAAAGCTAACAAAAATTAAATATAAATATTAAGATAATAATTTAAGGGTTTATAGATAATGGTACGCTAAACCGGTCAAGTGTCAGATGCCGGATCAGATGCATGCATCCAATTAAACATTAGGTCGAACCCAAAACGTTAGAAAAAACCGGTCAAGTGTGGGTCTCGCGCACAAAGTTTTCATGGAGCGTCTATTTTGAGGTATCTGATGAGTTGTGAAGACCAGAACGACAGTCTCCACAACGGTACAAAACGGTACTTATTGACAAAACTAAGTTGTCAATTTTATATTCCAAGTAAATACGACGCCGCATCGCAGGAACCTGCAATAAATGCCTTGTGATGAGTCCTGTTCGCAGATTTTTGCAATGCGATACTAATTTGCAGTTTTGTGTGGGAGTCCTAATGCTGGCTCATGTAACTTTTTTCTGCTAACGTAGCGCTTACGACCATTATAATTGCTGTCTCAGTTTTATACGACTTCTGCAAGATAAAGCATTACATCTTTTATTTTCTTAACGTCACACTTTTATGGCTTTGACCATAAATTATAGCAAGCAGATCTATTAAATGAGTATTTATTCCTTTTCGCAGAGGGAGGAGTTTGTGGCTAAATTAGGACAGCAGTTTGGGTCTTCAGGTGAAGTCGCGGTTGGTCTGTAGATGAGTTACCTTCGTGCCGATCTTGGCGTACTAGGAATTTCTCCTGTATCGTGGGTGCGTTTACAAACATTTGAACTCACATACACAAACAGCTAAACCCGAAACAACTACTTGTAGCTCATACAAATGACAAAATGAGTCATAAAAAGACTTTTGTATTGTGCTTTGAATATAATCGTGTTGTTTCACTCCTTGCGGGAGGATCTAACGTGTAAAGTTCTTTAAGTATAAGAAAACTGTATCTTTAGGAGACTCATTAGGTCTCAAACGCACCAAAGGCCAGGTTAGTGAGAGATCTTTTAGAGCTCCAAAGCACCAGCTCAAAGTTCTTTTAAAATTGGGAACGTGTTAATGTCACATTTATAATATTAGTAGGGATTTTCGAAGCAAGATAGCTTACATATAAAAAGGTTTTCTATTAACGTTTTCCTTTCCTATTATGTCAAAATGAAATCAAGTATGAAAATCCGTTCCATTTAATTAAGTATTCAACAAAAGCTCCTTTGTGAGTTTTCACAGAAATTATTCTCGCGTTATAATAATACAACGTTATAATTTTGTAGGCATATAATCTTCAACAAAAGAAAAAAGAAAGGAAAAAGAATTAATAAAGGTTTTCTTTGTAAAATATTCGCATACAAAAGATTTGTAATTATTATGAGTGATGGGTACCAAAAGACTATTTTCTTTGGCAGGCGAATTAGTGTAGATCTAAAAACATCATTAATTTTCAGACTGTTCATGTCAAAAGCTGAGCATAAACAACCTTGGGAATCGTTTTGACTTATAAAAGAAAAAAAAAACTCGAAGCGTAGCGCCCCTACGAGCGTAGCGCGATGTAGTGTATCTAAAATCGTAGTACTGTGTAACGCCCCTATGAGCGTAGCCCAATGAAGTGTAACTACGATTGTAGTTCTGCGTATTGCAACTAGAAGGAGGTAGCGTGGCGTAGGACCCATTGTGTTAACCAATGATAACTATGAGATAATTGCGGTTGCAATATCTTGAGTTAGTTTAGATCTATTTACGTCGGTTACCAAGAATAATACTATAGAAAATCGCAAGTATTTAAAAAAAAAACTTTTATACCTTGATTTCGTAGCAACTACCAACGCTACGCCGTAGCTCCGTAGCACAACTGCTACAATTCATAACTGAAACCGTTAGGAATTATAGTAGCACTACTAACGTTCTTAGGTAATCGCTATATAGCGTGAGTTTACACCCTTATGTTACGAAACCCGATATAGGTACAATGAAACGAAATTCTGATAAATGATTTTAATTTGAAAGCTGAAAATAATAAAATGGTTTGCCACGCAACCAGTTAATCGACGATCGTCAAGGGAATTGATGTGATCTTTATTATGTGTAAGACTGTATGTGTAACATGCGTAATTCAAATAAACTTCTGGTTTCGAGTTTGCTTTACATGCGTTAAGCACGCTTTCAGACTATCGACTTTTATTTAAGAATTATAGGCGAGGCGATTAGAGAACCGGGGAAAAAAAATAAACATTTGCAGTTCCTAACTAAATATGATTGAGTTTAGTTGATAAACTCAATAAATAAACTGGGGCCTTTTTAGGGTTCCCTACCTCAAAAGGAAAAAACGGAACCCTTATTGGATCACGTGGACTTTGTTATCCGTTTGTCTGTCTCTCTAATAAGACCCTTTATCTCAAGAAAGCGTGGAGGTATCGAGTTGAAGTTAAAACGATATACTTAAATCTGTGATCCCTTTGTGCTGTGAAAAAATCAACTGTCTAACCTCCGAATACTGAAACGTCACTCAAAATTTAAGTAGCACTTATATTTAACAGATACTCAAAATTGACGTTTGACAATACGAAATCTAAAGTTTAGGAGCTGCTCAAATGTTAAGCAGCCCTTAAATTTTGAGTGACGTTTCAGTATTCGTGGGTAAGTCTACGCAGTCAAAAGATATGGCCGTTTATGTCGCAAGTTTGTACGGAAGTCTCCCTCGCTCTTGGCTGGGTTTTTCAGTGGAGGGCCACCAGAACGCCTATCTCCTATGGTGTCCGTAAAAACAATCGAAGACAGTAAACTTGTAACATAATATTTCCCTAGTCAAACTAGCCATTCTTTCTTAATTACCATTTTATACACGGTCTGTAATCGTGCAAGCGATCATTTTCAACTGTCAAGGTTCAATAGAAAACTTATACTTATGACTGATGTTTAAAAAAGAATACGATGCTGTTTCTCTTTTGTTTTGCCTGATTAAGTACTGGAGTGGCAGCCGTTTTATTTTGTAAATTGTTTTGGAAATAAATGTTTGGGAATTAATCGTGTTAAGCTATGATATGATTGATTGATTGGCTGTTGACTGAAGGGTTTATACCGATATTGATTAACCTGAAAGATCCTTAACCCAACAAACGTTTGGCAATTTTGATGACTGTATTATTTTTTATTAATTTTTGCTTCGTCACATGTAGGGTTAATAATAACGTTTTTTTTAAACCACATGTAAATTGTAATGGTTTTAGTTTTCTTGTCCCAAACTAAATGAAATATTTTCGCATAGTCTTCTCCAACATCACTTAAGAAAATAATCTTAATACTATTAAGATTATTTTCTTTGCTAGCCACAAAAAGTCACGTTTTATAATATAATATCAACCAGTTGATGGTATTCATATACAAAGAATATACAATCGCGTTAAGCCATACAACGAATGGAAAATTTGAAAATCAACCTTATTTTATGTTATTACGTCATAAATAAGTGACCTACAGATCACGTTGCGAAATTTTAATTGGTTTTGAGCAACTTTTGCACTGAAGTAAAATAGTATTTTAGGTACGTACGATGCTCGGTGTTCATGAAACCTAAGAAATTTTAGCGTGGGCAGACTTGGGGACGTAATTTATAGATTGGTTTATTAATTACAGTAAGACGTGGTTCTTGATATGATTTTCTTAGTGAAAACTTGTTATGTCATTATAGGTCCACTTAATCTGTGTGGTGCTTTCTTAAAAAGACCATTTCAGACACTAATCTGCATAGTCCTCATGTAAGTTGACCAAGATTTTTGTCTGCACCTTAAAAGAGACTATGACCTCTGAGTTTGTTTCGGCTGTTTCTTCTCATAGTAGTCGGGTACGAAACACCGGCCTTTTTTTGGGGTATCATCAAATAACTTCCCCCGCTCTGGGCGGAGCTATGAAGAATTGAATATTAATGAGCTTTTTTTACAAAGAAAGACTTGTTAGAAAACCACCGGTTCTACTGGTATTTTTTTTTTGGGTGGAAAATCATCAAATAACAGGGGAGTGTCAGACTTTTACTGACTAAAACCTCATGTTCCTTCTATTGCCCTTTACGTTCCGGGGCCACGGTATCTCTTTCGAACAACCCGCAACCCCGGCAGGTGGAGGCTCTGGCAAGCCCCTCTGCTTTGCTGACATCTCTTTGAGGCGTGCGTGAAACAAAAACGCGCCGTCGACACGGCCTGTCGTCAATAAAAGGACGGACGGTGAGCTACCCATTGCTCATCGTCCACAGGCCCGCATCTACGGTGGCCGGGAGTCGTCTCGCGGCGCCCGGCGCACGGTGGGCTGAAAATCGGCTTTCATAGACTTAGGGATTTCAATTTGTAAGTGCCTGTTTTTATGCCGGATATCGCTTCTATTAGTCATTACTATGTACAAAAATGACACCCGAGTTAATTCTACCCAAAAACGAAGGAAATATAATTTTTTTACGAAAAATTTGTATGAAGCTAGTATGAAAAATCGAATTATCTCCTAAACGGCATGTTTAACCGTAATATCCTTGGAGATGGTCATAGTGCTAATTATTTATGATTTTTTGGTTGGCGATTGGACGAAAAATTTAATGCCGTTTTTTTTTTAAAAATCGTCAAAATATTTTTATTTATTTTTACATGTAAAACGATCCCTTTTAGTGTCTAAGTTAAAAAGTTCGATATGTTATTAACCCAAATATTAAGAACACACGAAACAAGAAAAATAAAATAAAAAAATTGCTGTTTTTGACACATTCATATTAATTTAAATAAAAAAAGATTTATATTGAAGTAACATATGAAGTTATATTTTATACAAAATAAGTTAATTTAAGGAATTAATACTAAGCATTCGTAAAATAAAGTAAAATAAATAAAAAAAATAAAACATATCATTAAATATTACAAAAAAACCCAAACACACTCAAATACAAATTTACAAATATGTACATATATATCTTTTTTACAAATTTTCCTTATCACTCTCGTTGTCAGACTCCAATTCTGAGTCAGCATCCAGATTGGATATATCCAAAAATTCGAACTCAGTTTCCTGAAATTGAATTAAGTCGAAAGTTTCAGCAAAAAAGCTCTGCTTTTTCTTGGCATCTAACTTAGGCCTTTGTGCACTTAGCAAAGGGTCCGAAGAAACAACAAGCATATTTAAAATGTCTTGATTGGAATCCTGCCTGCTTCTTTTCCGCGAATGATGTTCTCGAAACCTCCTAAAATCTTTGTTTCGAGACTCTGAGGCTTCTTCCGAGAGAGTCCCAATCGGCACAATATTATTTTTCTCGATTATGTCAGCCCCATGGATTAGTAACTTATGAACGGTTGACGACATGTAGTACCAGTCGTATAGTAATACGTACTTTTCTGCTGTTTTGCGAGCATAATCTCTAAATTTTATTATATCGATCTGCTCTCCAGATGTAATTGCTTGTAAAATTACAGCAAATCTTTTGATGAGGTCTTCATCCAAACCGGTTATAGCTGCGGTTTTATTAGGAAACTCAAAGAATTTTCTTGCAGTATTCCCGTCATTGGTGGTTCCCGAGCCTTGTTTTACTATATCAATCAACAGATTGAGCTCATCTTTGAATTTATTTTGAATTATTTTCTTTCTTGTCTGTAGCATTTCTTTGTGCTCATCACTTCTCGCTGCCCACCGTTTGAAGTCCAGTCTGTATGCAATGTGTAACAGACATTCCATACAATTTATACGGGCGTGTAGGGATGACAAGCCAAACTCATACAGGTCCGAACACACAATTTTTGATGTTACAGCATCTAAGCGGTTCATTTCTGTAGGCTTTGCTAAGCACAGGTAGCACGATGCATTTGATCTAGCTTCAGAAAGGTAAGTACAGACTTTAGCGTCGATCATCGTCATCATTAGTTGATGAGTCACCCTATTATTATTATTGCACTCTGTGGGGATAAGGGCCTCAATTTCTTCATCCATTTGTTTTTTCAGCCCAAGGACAACTGCTTCACTCTCCTTTACAAAAGTAAACTGAACTGGACGACAATACAAAACTGAGCATGGTTTTGGGTTCGTCCATAAAATGTTGTCTCCATCTGTCAGTTTTAGTGGCACCAAGGAGGTCATGAAAATGCTTGAATCATCTTCCTCACCCTCAATTTTCTGCTTGTATCGGCTTTGGTTAGAAGCACCGTCAAATCCCCACTTGGATATCAGCTTCAACTGCTTGTTATGCTCTTCGTTAGAAAGGCTTTGAAGGATTCTTGTAACCGTGATATCAAGTAAAGCTTGAAGTGTAATCCTAGCCGATGAATCAGTAACTGTCACTGATTGCTTCGGAGGGTAGCAATCAAGCTTAGTTTGTTGCACTTTATAGTAAGATGGATAAATATCTTTAGCACCTTCTCGAATGGCAGCCTCACGCAACGTAATATATTGCCACTTTGAGAGTTTTAGCGAAAGAAGCAATCCAAGCGCCTTTTCTGGCGTAAATATGATTGTTTTCGCTGGTTTCTTAAGCGTTTCATTTAATTTAGCGGCTGCTTCAGGATTTTTCATCATGTATTCGATGACAGAGGCGATATCTCCATGCCCTTCTTCTTTTAAACGTGCTGCAGCTGCATATGCCAATTCACTGGAACCTTCGCCTGTGTGTTCATCAGATCTTCTCTTTTTTTGTTTACTTCCCAGGTCTTCGAATGGTTTACGGGATCTTTTCGTCATTGTTCCAATGGACGTTGATGTCGACGGTTCTGGAGAGACTGAGGGCGCTCTTGGTATCTCATCAACACTTGGTTCTTGATTAACTAAAGTTTGCACAAAACTCGGCCAATCAATATTTGCTCCCAACCAATTCTCGTACTTTCTCCTGAAATTATCAAGGAATCGGTTGGATTTCTCCCACCTTTGTAAAGCACTCGCGTAAATCTCCGACAAAATTCTTTGAGAACAACATAATCTTCGTCAGACAGGCAATCGCCTATGCGGGATACAACTGCACTAAACAATACTTCATGATCAAATGAAGTACTCTCACTTCGTAGAAGAACAAACAAGTCTAAATTGGTCATTAAACTTTCCATTTTAAGATTTTATAGTCGCAGATTTAGTGTTAGCAGTTACACAGTTGTGAACAAATTAAATTATAAAACAAAACTTTAGCCCTTTTATTGCAAAACGACAATAATTAGGTAACTACCCTCATTAGTTATCTCCTCATTAGCTAATGAAAATCTATAATTGTCACTAACTATTCTTAGAACTCATAGCACTGCTAATTAACAAATTAGCTTACTTATCAGGAAATGTTAAATATAATCCATTGTCGTGAGATATTGAAAATCATTAAATCACCTATTAAGACTCATTAGAAGACCTAATCAGTGTAGTTACTTAATCACTTCTTTTTGGACTCATTAGAAGACAATTGGTAATTTGGTTGTATGAAAAGTTTTAAAACTCATTTTGTGTTGATAAATATCTAGCTCAAACATAGTTGGCTACGTGTGGGTGTACTATAAACCTCTGCCAACTCCTTCGGAAATATAGGAGTGATGCTATTTTATGTTATGTGTAGTTAAAAGTCCGTGTTCTTCAACATAAACACCAAAAGGAATCGTTTCATACGTAAAAACAAATAAAAATATTTTGACGATTTTTAAAAAAAAAACGGCATTAAAATTTTTGTCCAATCGTCAACCAAAAAATCATAAATAATTAGCACTATAACCATCTCTAAGGATATTACGGTTAAACATGCGCCGCGGGAGACGCCCCGGGCGCCCGGCGGCTGGGTTGGTTTGAGGTTCGCTCCCTCAAACGCCCAGCCTCCTCCTTCACTAGCATGACTGCTTCGCAGAAGTAGGTGACCGCTTCCCATTTTCTCTCGCTCCGAACCATGGACTGGATCGCGTCTACGAGGGCACGGCGGTGCTCCGCCCATCCCATCCCCCGGATGTTTTATTCTTTGTAATCTCAATAATGTTTAATTATTTTTTTATTAATTTAAGTATTTAATATATTTATGTATGCTGTCTTGAGTTCCGTACTTTTTAATTCACGGGTTGACCACTTAAAACCAGTGCTGTGCTGTGGGCTCCCATAGCACTGCATCATGCTGAGTGGTGACCTACATAATGCAGTCACGGCGGGCAAGCTTTTTTATTTTTGTATCAAATTATTTATAAATTTTTGTGATGCTTCCAATGTTTATATTTTTGTTATTTTGTGTGCTCGTCGGAATTGCAACTAATAAATAGTTTTTTCTGTCTTTCTTTTCTTCTTTAAGAGGTACAGAAAATAGAATAGAATAGAATATAACTACTTTATTGCATACCAAAATTTGAAAAAAAAACTGTTTTATAAAAAAGTGCTAAATCTATGGTTACAATGGCAGTCTTATCGCTAATAGCGATATCTACCAGACAACCTTTGGATGGACTGAAAATAATTGTATATTTAGCAGAAATGACTGTTTAAACTTAGCTTGTTTAATTCTCTGACCTAAATAGCAGAACACTATAAATATTTAATGTTTTGGCAACTTCCTGTATCTAGAACTAGTATATAGAAATGCAAGTTTCATTCTGTAGTATCATTTAACGAAGAAGCTGACAGTCTTTTACGTTTAATACAAAAGCGTGCTTTATCTAAAAGCTCTTCTTTTGTTAGCGTCGGGTAAACAAGCTTATAAATATTAAAGGATCGTAAATGAGAGGAGTTGCCGTGAAATAAGAAACAGGATGGAATGGAGAGTGAAATTATTTAAAGGGTTGTTAGTAGGCACAAGTTGCGACATGTGTACCGTCACTTATTAATTTGTTCTTTCTCTCTGATTCTAGTTTACCATGTACTGAATGATGCACCTTGATCTTCATTCCATCATGTGAATTGTAAGATTAAGAAGGAAAATTCTTTTAAAAACAATCCGAGTATTAATTTTTTCTTCATGCACATGTAAAAAAATATTAAAAGTATAGAAAAAATATAAAAAGGTGGCCTTAATGCCTAAGGCATTTTGTACCAGTCAACCCAAACAGTCTAAGTAAAATAAGTAGTAAGTAAGTTTTTTAATGTCGAGTATTCGTTATAGTGGAGAAACTTCGGTGGCCAGACTACTTAAATATCGTTATTTAGTCAGCGTAGCATGGACATGTAATGAGGAGGGATGAAACGCATGTTGCTGGATGGAGAGGGAGAGGAATGCCAAAGAAAAAATGGATGTATTGTGTAAGGAATGATAGATAAAAAGGAGTAAATGATGCCGAGACGTCTGACAGATGAGATTGAGAAAAGAAAACGTGTTCTGATCCCAAATAGAATGGAACAAGACCAGGAAGATGATGCTAAGTCTTAGCGTAGCATAATATTGGGTATGACCGCAGCAAAGGTGATTTGGAATCACTTAAAACCTCATAACAAACTCTTTGTTTAATAAAGGTTGGCGCAGTGGCTGAGCGATCGACTGCTGCGCTACGTGTAGCGAGTTCGATTCCCGCACGAAACAAATATTTGTATGACCTACAGATAGTTGTTTCGGGTCTGGCTGTTTGTGTATGTGAATTTAAATGTTTGTAAACGCACCCACGATACAGGAGAAATTCCTAGTGTGGGGCAAAGTTTTTTAAAAAAAAAGTTGATTGAAAATAGGGTTTTCGTAAGTAGTCTTTAACACTAAAGTGACGTCAAACGAATGATCAATAATTCGAAAAATATTGATAATACCATACCGCCATGTTTTTACAAAAAAATCTTGCGAATTTATGCATTCTTTAAATATTTATGGTGTACATCATAAGGAAAAAAACGGAACTGTTATAGGATCACTTTGTTGTTCGTCCGTCTGTCTGTCAAGACTTTTTATCACGGGAACGCGTGGAAGCATTGATTTAAAATTAAAACTATATAACCCAATCTGTGGTCTGAAAAAATCAACCCTCTAAGTCTACGTAGGTAAACAATATGGCCAATTATGTTGCAATATGGTACGAAAACTCTCTCTGAGTGCGGTAGTTCGCGTCAAGCTCGGCCGCTTTTTTTTTTAATTTCCTTTACTTTTTTGCCCTAAGTGAGACTAAGAAATACGTTTTGAAAACTGCAAACTCGAAACTCTATAACTGTGACATAATATATACTTTATAAACTCGTACAATAACGTCATCACAACTTTGTAGTTATTTATTCATTAGTAACTGGAGTGGAGCAGCCATTTTTTTACCCGCAGCTGTTAACTGATCCTATCTAGAATTTACAATGTATGTAATTAGCTGGCCAGCCAATTATGCAACATTTTAAACAAGCAAAGCCATAAAGAGTTTGCCCAGTTGACCCATGGAAACAAATGACAATCTATTTTGCTATGTCAACGACCGACCTTTTGATGGCTTCAAACCTGATTAATTATCAGGTTTCATGGTATTAGATATATAACTTTTAGCAGACTTTTTTATAATCATAAATAATATTTTTCATACAAACATATAATTAAAAAAATATGAATTAAATAAAATCTTTTAAAATGTTATATTAAGTAACTTAATTATTGTGGGATACTGTTTTTTTTTAAGTTGTCATCCATCCACACACTGACCTAGGCAAGCAGGTCTCCACTGTGGGCAGAGCGGGGAGAGTGTCAGACTTGTATTGACTAAAACCGAACCATGTTCCTTCTTTTGCCCTTTATGTTCCGGGGCCACGGTATCTCTTTCGAACAACCCCAACCTCAGTAGCCGGTGGCCCTGGCAGGCCCCTCTGCTTTGCTGACATCTGTTAGAGGCGCGCGTGGAACACTAACGCGCCGCCGACACAGCCTGTCGTCACTGGACAGACAGACGGTTAGCTACCCATTGCTCACCGTCCACAGACCCAAGGAGGCAAGCAGGCTTTACCTAAAGACTCTGCCATAACTGTTACTCTCTTCCATTAACATAACCAAGTTATTTATCTAGAATTATTCAAAATTTATTGCAGCTGTATATGTTGCAGTCAAAACTCTTAACCAGTCAAAAGTACTATTGACTAGCAAAATCAGTCAAAAGTACTTTTGACCGTATGCTTTAGTCAATAGTACTTTTGACTAAAATAACAGTTAAAAGTACTTTTGCCCAATGAAGCTGGTTAAAAGTACTTTTGACTAAGTGATTCCGTCAAAAGTGGTTTTGACTGGTTGTATCAGTCAAAACTCTTAAAAAGATTGTAATGCCTCCTAATCTAAATAGTTCAGTTCCGGCATAACCAACTAAAAAACGTCTTATTGGTGATATAAGTTATCACCAGTAGTGACATCTAAAATTAAATTAAGTACTAATTTAAAGTTTATTTTTCGAGCCAAGTAACAGATGGCGCTACCATCTTTATGAAATGTCGCTTGTGAGGTTTTGGTGTGACACAAGTTTCTGAGCATGTCACCCGACTAAAACGATTTTAAAGACGTTATCACGTCAAAAATCTCTTTTTTCTATAAATGCAGGTCGTTTCTGGAGGTCACAGTTTTACCCTAACCTAACCTAGTGTTAGTTAATAGTGCTTTTGACTGATGCTTTATTGCAGTTAAAACTACTTTTGACTAAGAGCGTCAGTCAATAGTACTTTTAACAGCAAATTTGCAGTCAAAAGTACTAAAAACCAATAATTTTTAGTCAAAACCACTTTTGACCAACCTGTTCAGTCAAAAGTGCTTTTGACTGATTTTGCTAGTCAATAGTACTTTTGACTAGTTAAGAGTTTTGACTGCATCATATACATACCCTTTTGAATAAAATATAACAACAAAGTAAACACGTTCCTATTTCTAATATTTTATCAATCATTAGATTTCATAACCTTAACGAGCCTATATTGACAAAAGTTCAAAACAACAATACATCATATTGACATTCAAGGACTACGGAACCTTGAGCACATCAAAATACGTTTATTCAGCCATTTCAACGTAAATTATTATTTTCGATCGTAGTGTAATGGAAAATGTACCATGTAATGATGACGGTGAAACATGGAACTAAAAGTTTGTGCTGCTAAAAGCAACTGCGAACAAAAAGTTACAGAGTCGATCTACACGAACTGACAAAATATGCTTGCACTGATTTCTGGTTCACTCAGATCTGCGTTGGTTCTTTCTTAAAAAGATCATCTCTGACTTTAATCGGCATAGTTCTTATGTAAGTTGACGAAGTCATATGTTTTGACTGCTTAAACTGAGTGTTTTCACAGTTTCTCTTCAGAATTCTTCAGAATTGAGTATATATATGGTTTTACCGCGGAACTCAAAGGGCAAAACAAAACATGGGTGGGTTTTAGTCAATATAAGTCTGACACTCCACCCCGCTCCGCCCAGCGCGGGTGAAGTTATTTGTTGATTTCCCATCCGCAAAAATAAAACTACTAAAACTAAAAGGTTACTGTTGTTAATAATAATTACATACTTGCAAACCTTCGTCAGTGATTGAGAGTAGATGTGAACCCACTTGGAGATCTGCTTATCATAGTAAATTACGTAAGTCGGTAAGTGTCTCTTCGCTCTACTAAAATCAATTATTAAAATTAAAAGACATTACTAAAATAGAAAATACATTATTTAACACCGTGCACGTCACGCGGTGTAACGAAAATATGATCTTCGCATATTATATTATTTAGTACCTAGGGGTACTTAATAATTTACTAAGATCATATTTTCGTTAGCTTTTACGACGGTTATATTTTTCTTTTTTACTTGGAAGGTAAATCCAGAACCTACTCTTGTAAATTTATTATTAATGTTTTATGAACCTGTAAAAGTATGAACTTTATAGAAGGCCGTCTTGTGCTCAATGCAATGCAATAGAAGGAAAAAAAAGCAACCCTTCTAGGAATACCTAATTTGTTGTCCGTCTGTCTATCTGTCAAGGCCCTTTATCTTGGGAACGCGTGAAGGTATCTAGTTGAAATTAAAACCATATACTCAAATCTATAGTTCCTTAGAGCTGTGAAAAAATCAACTCCCTAAGTCAACACAGTCAAAAGATATTACCGTATATGTCGCAAGTTTGTTCGGAATCCTTGGCGCGCGACTTCGACTTGCACTTGGCCAGTATTTTTTACAAAAAAAAGCCTGTTTTCCAGCAGTGGGGGTATTTACGCAGATTTCCTTATGGTCTAGCATACCCTAAAAAAATATACAAAATACTTACTAACAAAACAACCAACACTCTTTGGAGTGAAGTTCAATGACCAATTAGGTGAACTGCGTGACTCCCCACGTGTAAGCCTATTAATTATTGAAAACAATGACTTTTGTTCCCACACCCTTCAACACTCATTAATGACTCAAAAATAGGCGTTTTACGATCTTTAATAAAATGTTCGAAGAACGAAGTATCCAATCAATAAAGCTTGCATTGAAGGCAATGAAAACCTCATCGGCTTTTTGGTAAAAAAGGTATGGCAAATTATATTCTCATCTTTATCAAAGATTCATTGAGAAAAAGTCCAATAGAGTACATAATATAATAATAATAGCAGCATACTACTCTGTCCTACCTTATTTATAAGTTGTACTTATACTGTTATTCTTGTAATTTGTATGGTGTACATAATAAAGAATATTCTTTCTATGTATTAAATCAAAAGCCTCATTTCATACAGAGATGGCACTGATCACCACGCTTGCTCAAGGCGGATTGGTGATTTCAGAAATTCAGACTTATATCCTTACTATATATATATATTATAAATATATATATATTATATATATATATATAATACATATTTAGGCTGAAGACATACAGGAGGCCATCTTGTGAGTAGTGTAGCTCAAACAAATGATAAATTAGTAGTGTCCGAATAAAGCTTTGACTTCGGGTACCTTCGGCCAAAAGTACCATCTTGGGGATGTACCGGAGGTATTTAGCAAGCCATAAATTAAACAGAAATCGAATGAATTATTACGAATGCGCGATAGTGCGATGGCAACGCACGGTGTCAGTTTTTTTTTTTATTATTCTTGGCAAACTAAAACGTAATTTAAATCATTGTTAATATTGTGATTTCAGAGTTTAAAACTTTTTTCTTTTTAGCATGTTCTAACTAAATTCCTTAGAGTGTAATCATTTTAAAAATGTTGCATGCCTCACGGTAGAATGTATTGGATCCTTCTCTTACTCAACACCATATTTCTGTACCTACATTCATAGCAAATAAATTTCATTTCATTTCATTTTAAAAAATCCAGTAGAAACCGGCAGTGTATCAAGCACTGAAGCACAGTCTGCAGTGCTACAATAATAATAAGGCAGTTTAAAGACAGCGAAATGTATAGACTAAACAAAATCGTGTTTTCCAATTCTGGACACACAGCTTTACCCGCGTGGCTTCGACCTTAGGTAAAAAGAACACATTCTGCGATACTTCGATAGTGTTCTGTTGCAATATTACAAATACAAACTTGAGTGAACTTTGCAGCCATATGTTTGAAACAAGAATACATTATAAGCTGGATTTGGCAGAGATTTGTTTCGAAAACATTTTAAGTCGTAAAATCTATCGAAGTAAAACCAAACAGATTGTTTTTCAATTATAGCAGGCCGTTAAACTTAATTCAGTTTTTTTTCTGTAAATGCGATATTTCAACTAAAACAAACAACAGACGAACCATATCGTTGGTATTTTAAACGAGATCAGCATGTGTGTGGTCTGCATGAAACATGAAAAATGGTACTGATACTGGTAAATGGTACTGGTGGTGATACTGGTGGTATTTGAGGTGTTATCTTTAACACCTCAGTTAAAGATAACACCTCAAATTGACAGTTTTCTGGTTAGAGTGGTGTGACCGTCAGACTGCTAAGTCATAGACCTCGAGTATAAAACCGAAGACCATCTAATTAGGGCACGCCACGATAGTGGCGGTAATTCCCCTCTTTGAAGAGTGGCTGGAGAGGCGCCATGGCGGCCTCACCTACCGCCTGACGCAGGTCCTCACCGGACACGGAAGTTTTGGGAAGTTCCTGCACATAATCGGGCGGGGAAAAACGCCCGGGTGTCACCATTGTGATGATCGCCCGGAGGACACGGAGGAGCACACAGTGGCGGTCTGCCCAGCTTGGGTGGATGGAGTCGGAGGGCTTTGTCCGGCCCTGGTTTGGCCCGGCCCGACCATCTAATTTTTCGGATTAATCTTCGTATTTCATAATTATCATTTGCTTTGGTGATGGAAAACATCGTGAGGAAACCAGCATGCCTGAAAGATATTTCTCGGTGACATTTAATTCAAGTCAGAGGTCCATAGGGATCACACTTTTTGAGATGTACCTACTGCCAGAGTCTGTACACGGGCAATCTTTGGGTCAATTATCGCAAAAGATCGCTGTATGCCCTGTGTGTACAATATAATAATGCTTTTAGAATGTTGTTGAGACTGCCACGATACTGCAGTGCTTCAGGGATATTTGCGAAAACCATAATAGAATGTCTTTATGCAGTCATACGCAAAAAACAGCTTCGTTGCTAAGGAGACTGCGAGATAGTGGGAACAGCATCCTAAGAACTGTAGCTGAGCGTTTCAGTTCTCTGATTTTAAAAAAAATTGTGCAGAGAGTGATAATTACTAACACTAGGTTGTAAGCATTTAATGTTACTAACGCTATATGGATTATTTTTGGTTCGAAATATCGAAATAAAGAAATGCATTCATTCATTCGTTCATAGGGGGTTTAAATACTCTGACACCAAGTTAGGCAGTAACCAGAATATAAACAAAAAACTGAATGTTCGGGGAAGTGAAACACCACGAATCTTTAGGACTTATTTAGGACTGAAACACCTAAATTAAATTGGTGATTAATCCTGTTTGCTCTTACGCTATACAACTTGGCCATGCAGTGGACAATTATGGGCTAGTAAAAAAAATACATAATGATTAACGATACTTTAAATAACGAAGGACAAGTGAAAACACAGTTTGTATCGACAATCTATCTCTAGTAAACTTTAAGGTCAACGTTGTTTTTTTACCTAATGGCAGTATGGCGTGAACATCGAGTGTTCTACTAGAATTGTTTGGACACTGAATTGTAGATAAATGTATCTTTATTTTATAGTTTGTGTGCTTTATTGTGTTGTTTTGTTTGGCCGGAGCGTTCAGTAACCTCTGCCGATCGGGTTATTTTAGAACAACCCCAGCATGACCATCAAAATAGTATGCTATCGTTACAGTGCCGCCGAAATTTCGAGAGATATTTATAAATGAATGAATGATCATGTAGACTAAATTATGTATTGATATATTTTTACTGGAAAGGTCTCCGCTTTTGAACTTGCCTAATTGCAAGATAAACTAAACCTTATTGCAAAATAGGTAACAGGGTATCATGTGCATAAATATAGCTAAAGTTGGTGAAGTAATAGATAATCCTTTCCATAGATATATCTACCAATCAGCTCATGATATCTTATATTGCTTTTGCTTTAATACTAGATCTTGTTCAGAGCTATTATGTACACATGCAATCAGATGTTCTATGAAAACTTTAATTATGAAATCTCAACGACTTTTATAATATTTTGCTGTACAGTATCGGCTAACGGAGGAGCTCGTGGCTAAATAACTAATAACAAACGCTCTGTTCGATCTTCAGGTAAAGCAGCGCTTGCATAGGTTGGTCCGTAGACAAGTGACTACCACTTACATACCAACTTTGCTTCGTGTCAAGGAAGAACCTGACTTTCTATTGTAGGTATAGAGTTTGTTTGTTTGTAACGTCTTCACTCCTAAATGGAAAAACTGATTTTGATGAATTTTGGTACAGAGACAGTAGGGATTGGGACCCTGGAGACGGACATAAACAATTTTTTTTTAATGTGGGAAAAGGGGTAGTAACATAGAAGAAAAGGGAAGAGTGACAGGGTTGCGGGTTGTTCGAAAGAGATACCGCGGCCCCGAAACGTACCTAAAGGGCAATGGAAGGAACATGGGTGGGTTTTAGTCAGTAAAAGTCTGACACTCCTCCCCGCTCCGCCCAGAGCGGGGGAAGTTTTTTGATGAGTTCCCACACCAAAAAAAAGGGGGAGAGAGAGATGCCACGCGGACGGCTAGCTAAGCTAGTCTTTGATAAATCGTTACAGGTAGTCAGTAGCCCGAAAGTCTGACAACCAGTCTTACCCATTTGAATCATATTACCCTGTACTAACTAGGGTTGTGTAGAGACGATAAGCATTGCTCCACGTAACATACTTGTATTCAGCTGCATTCGGTTAGACTGAAACCCGACTCCAGATACTTGGGTAAAGACTAAGCAAATATTGACCTACCACTGTTTGTCTCTGCATCACCCAAAGGTTGACTGGTAGAAAATGCCTATGGCATTAAGTCCGCCTCTGTACTTTGTGCTTGAAGTGTTAAATAAATCAATAAATATTGATGTTGATGTTATAGCCTGGTAAACCAGCTCAGAGACTTCTGGTTAACTAACCACTAACACGGTATAAGCCACACAATCATAACGCTGTTTACATCGCGATTGTTCAAACTTAAATTTTATTGTTTTTTGACGTCACGGTTGGCGCTGTGGCTGAACGATCGACTTCTGCTGCGTGTCGCGGGTTCGATACCCGCACGGAACAAATATTTGTTTGAACTGCAGATAGTTGTTTCAGGTCTGGCTGTTTGTGTATGTGAGTTTAATTGTTTGTAAACGCACCCACGATACAGGAGAAATTCTTAGAGACCCCTCTCTAGGAATTTCTAAATGCTTAAAAAAAATCAATTTCATCATCATTATTTGCCTAGCCTTTTCCCAACTATATTGGGGTCGGCTTCCAGTCTTACCGGATGCAGCTAAATACCAGTATTTAACATGGAGCGACTGCCTATCTGACCTCCGCAACATTTAGTACTGGGTAACATGATGCAACATATATACTAAGGACACTATGTGTAATGACTGTCAAAGTTTTACAAATGACAACAAAAACCAACAACTCCACGTAGGAAACTCACAAACCAACTTAGGCAACCGAGGCTTAATCTAAAGATACTGCTACTATTATTTAGCCACGAGCCTTTCATTTAATTGTCAAGTTAACCCTCTGATATTCTTAAAGCCCTTGAGAGCACATTAAGCTCTGATCTGTTTGAGTTGACATAGGCCTTTAGAGGTATGAAGAACAGGGTGTAAAGTTCTCCATCCTCTATGGAAAAGGGAGGATCCGCCGACCAGACGGGTGTCGTGTCTGGTGGGCCACTGCCCGACAGTTGCTTGTCGGGCGCTCGTATTTATGCTGACTTCGTGCACAACTTTGCTTGCGCGATGTAGGATTTTGCCGTTTAGTACTTCAGTGGCTGGATAGATGGCGCTGTAGTAATTAGCATCTTTGTGTCGCTACAGGCCTTTAACATGACATGCGCAAGACACGGGAAAAGTCAAGAATTTATGTCAAGTGTCATCTTGTTATTTAAACCTTTAAACCCTTGCCACTTTGAAAGGCCTTATTTAATGGCCTGGCTGGGGCCTTAATTTATTGAGGTCACCACAGGATAGTCCGGTTAAACTTTAAAACAACTTAAACGAGTTGTACAGTTAGTTTACATACCTAAAAAAAAGAAAGGCCTTATTTAATGGCCTGGCTGGGGGCCTTAATTTATTGAGGTCACCACAGGATAGTCCGGTTAAACTATAAAACAACTTAAACGAGTTGTACAGCGAGTTTACCTACCTAAAAAAAAAGAAAGGCCTTATTTAATATTAACATCACTATCAAATTTCTTGACGAGATAGACAAAACTTTTGTGGAACTGTTAAGAACATAGACATTTTGCCTGTCTCATCTGTCTCATGTAATATTCCGATCTAAGAACTTTCTTTCGGTAAGTAGGTAGGTAGGTAGTACACACGACGGCAGTTCAACCTATTCTAAACTATTATAACCTGATCTGATCTCTCTACTACGGATCGCACACCGTAGTAGAGAGATCAGATTAAAATGGTTTTGTATAGGTTGATGTGCCGTCGTGTGTACATTAAACTAACTTATAAATACGATAGATTACTACATGAAGACGAATGAAAAAATAGTAATACTAGAGCGTTGACTTTTTCACAGCTTTAAGGGACAACAAACTTGAGTATATGATTTTAGTTTTAAATCGATACCTCCACGCGTTCCCGAGATAAATGGTTTTGACAGATAGACAGGTACAAGGAAAACAAAGAGATCCTTTAGGGGTTCTGTTGTTTCCTTTTGAGGTACGGAACCCTAAAAGTACCTACTTAATAGTTTAAAAATGCAATGATTAGGAAAACCGGCATCATGGGATTACCTGTTAGAATGACTAACTTCTTGTCTTCTATGCCCACTGTGCTGCCACCGACGACGGTGTGCAAAGCAGCAAAATGTTGAGCCAACTAATATAAATTGCTGTCGTACCATCGACACTCAGAAGATGTATAATAATCAAAAAACACGTTATTCGTATTGTTCTTAAGGTCTGTCTCTAAACACAGTCTGTCTGTCTATAGTAATACACTTTATCTCAAGAACGCGTCGAGGTATCGATTTGTCAAAAATAGGGCCGTTTATGTTGCAAGTTTGTACAGAACCCTCGGTGCGCGAGGGACTGACTCTGACTCACACTTGGCCGGTATTTTTATATTCAACAGCGTGATCTTAAAATTGGTAGAATTGTAGACACGTAGCATTCGAATATAAAATTTTGTTTATGTATCTTAGATACATCGTAAACTATACAAATAGAAATATTAAATATTTCTTTTATCTTCATGATTATTATTTTATATGTAAATTATATGTATTTTATAAAAGAATTTGTTTTTTTTTAAATTAAGCTATTCGTTTTTAAAAATTACAGTACTGTCTCTCCTCCTTTAAATCCATCCAAAGGTTGTCTTGAAAAGATCGCTTTTAGCGATAAGTCCGCCCATTGTGTCACCCTATTTATAAGTTGTATTCTTGTAATTTGTTTGGTGTACATATTATAGAATATTCTATCTATCTATCTAAATATCTTTGTATTTACAACAAACCGCATGTAATATACACCACTATACCTAGTAGTAGTACACCACTCGTGTAGTAAATATGGACCTCTCAACGGAGAAAGCCGTTCGCGACGATACTAAATTTCACGAATGCGGTGCACCAGTCGTTCGTCGCACAGTAGTCGGTAACGAGGATTTAGTTCGAAATGTCATGCACTCAAATGTACAGACGCCTGCACATCAAGCTACTACAATCTGTCAGATTTCTTTGATAGATTTTCGACTTTATTTCTAATGTATAAGGTTCAAGGTGAACCTTGAACTTGGGAAAAATTTACAGTTTCGGGTAACTTGACCTGCAGGCGTCTGTACGTGTGGAGCGAGCATTATCCGCAGTGCTTTCACGAAGAACATTTTTATCTCAACTCACGTTTTAAAATGTAGGTACTCTAATGCAGACTGAGAAATAGTTTAGAGTTTAATAAATCTAATTTAAGCCCAATTGTCAACGGTAAAAAAAGGTAAATTGAGTTACTACGACATTACTGGAATTACGTTGTATAAAACAAAATGATCAAATCCTTACTAATATTATAAAAGCGAAAGTGAGTTTGTCTGTTTATTACGTCTTCACGCCTAAATGGCTAAACCGATTTTGATGAATTTGGGACCCTGGAGACGGACATAAGCGAACTTTAAAAAAAATAGTGACAAATGAGGGAAAATAGGGAAGAAAAGGGAAAACTTAGCATTGCTATTACAATAAATAAGGCGAAAGGGCAAAAACTACAGGTAAATCAGGAAAGAGGAACTGTGTTACCCCGAATTTAACGCGAACCAAGCCGCGGGCAAAAGCTAGTGTTCAAATAAATAATAAAAGGCAAAAACATTAAGCAGTTAATCTAATTTAGCAGCGTTCAGTAAAGTTTGAAGGTAGAGATAAAAAGACATGACGTGAAACTTTACTGATACGTAGGTGGAACATAGGATGTGTCATGTTCGTCGGAGACGATACTAAAATAACAGATATGGGTGAATATCAACAAGTCCATATTTTTGTCAATTTTGGTGGCAAAATTTTTTCTTAACTTTTCGTGAAACTATTGACCTAGGACAAAAATAGAAGGTTCAAGCTTTAGGAATCTTCATGAGGTCCGAAAATATCTTGGTAACTTTTTGAGATATTTGAGTTCAAAGATTAGTGTAGCCACCAAAATTGAAAATTGTCCACCAAAATTGAAAGTTGACCACCAAAATTGATATTGGTCCACCAAAATTGAAAGTGCTTAAAACAATACATTAAAAATCAGTTTTTGTCACAAACTTAAATCTCACTGATAAAGCTCAATGACCAAAAAACTCCATCAGTTAATAAAACTCAGTCTTGTTGTAATAATATTTCGTTTATTCAGTTAAATACATTTTAATATTTTTTTTTAAATATTTCTAAATAAAAACAGAAAATAAAAAAGAAACATTTAAAAATACAAAAAATAGTAGCCCACCGGTATCGGGAACAGGGTCGAAGCTACCGGTACCGAAGTTCCAGAGACAGGAACCTCCTCACAATACAAGCCGTATCGAGGTGAACTGCCTTCAGAATTAGGCCCTTGATCCAACCGCCTAAGGAGAGCTTCGACAGATGTTCGTCGAGGCTCTTGGCAATCAAGCCATTGCCCGTTACGACAATCGGCACAATGATAGCCGAGTTCACATTCCACATGTCAACAACCGCGTGTGCCAAGTCGAGGTATTTTAGTTGTTTTTCTTTCTCAGCTTTCACGAGGTTCTCGTCATGCGGGGTGATTACATCTTATCACCACTATGTCAGGCTTATTGGCGACAATAGTCCTGTCAGTAATGATAGACCGATCCCAGTACAGCGTGACATGGTCTTTCTCGAGAACTGGGTCGGGCACATACTTGTAGTACGGTAACTCAGATTCCACAAGATTATATTTCAAGGCAAGTTGCTGATGAATAATCCTAGCTACTTGGTTGTGCCTATGCAAGTACTCGCCGTTAGCTAGACGAGGACAACCAGAAATAATATGTCCGATGGACTCACCCGGATGGGTGACATGGTGGCATGCCCGACACACATCAACCGTCCCATCCTTCATAATATATTTCCGGTAGTTGTTCGTCAACATAACTTCGTCCATAATCGCACAGACAAAATCTACAGTTTCCCCAAAAAGGTCGCTGAATCGTAGCCAGGATACGGATGCTAGAAAATTTACATCGGGCCCATGAAGAGCCCGGTAAAAGCGCCCGTGAAGCTCCTTGCCTTGCCATACTTTCTTGCGGTCATCGGTAGTAAGTACCACAATATTTATTATTTATCTGATGAACTCGTAATGAGAACTATGAGGGTAGACTTAAAAAAAAAACTTTTTATTTTGAACAAAATTACCTGCCATACTACAAAATTTTTCTCAGCAAAACTAAGAAACTAAAACATAATAAACTCTAAAATAAAACATGATTAAATAACAATATTAAACCGTAAAATATATAAAGAAAAGATATTATAGTTTTTAAACATGAACCTTGTCTCGTCTTTATTACAAAAAAACATGTAATATTAAAATAATTTATTAATACTTAAATAAGTATTTATAATTGTACACGTAATTGTATAGGGATCGATCCATCATCACTGACAGGACTATTGTAGCAAATAAACCTGATGTGGTGGTGGATCGATCAGAGCGGCGCGCAATGATTGTTGACATAACGGTCCCACATGACGAGAACCTTGTGGAAGCCGAAAAAGATAAACAAATCAAGTATATTGACTTGGCTCGCGAGTTTGTCGACATGTGGGACGTGGACTCAGCGATCATTGTGCCGATAGTCGTTACAGCCAATGGCTTAATTGCCAAGAGCCTCGACCAACACCTGAGAAGGCTCTCGTTAGGCAGCTGGATCAAGGGCTTGATACAGAAAGCGGTACTCCTGGACAGGGCTCGTATTGGTAGGAGGTTCCTTTCTCTGGAGCCTTGACTGCCGGTAGCTTGGACACTGTTCGATACCGGTGGGCTACTATTTTTATATGTTTTTGATAAGAAATATGTAAAAATATAAAAAAATATGTATACAAATAAATAAACGATAATAATACTAATTATAATACGGTTTTATTGTACCTACTCTTTCGGCATACTTAAATGGACTCAGACTGAACTTGATGCCCTGGATAGGAGAGTCCATACACTGCTAAACGCAAACCGGATGCATCACCCGAATTCATCGGTAATCAGACTGTACATCCCTCGGAAGTGCGGGGGTCGAGGCCTATTTAACGCGAAGACCTTCCATAACCGAGAGGTGTGCAGTCTCAGTAGCCATTGCCAGTCGACCTTAGAGTAGTGCAGAAAAATAGCATGGCATGTGCACTTTAATAAATAGAACAAACTGAACAGAAACAAATAGAATAGTAACGTATACATATAAATGAACAATGTGTAGTGAAAAACTGTCTTTATATGTACAAATAATATATAAACAGTACATACTTAAATTTTGGTGGCTTATTTTCAATTTTGGTGGTGAAAATCGCCACCAAAGCCACCAAAATTGAACCACCAAAATTGAAACCAGGCATAAAAAAAATCTTAAAAAATACAGTTATTAAGATACAAAAGAATAAATATCACTGATAAATAAGTTACCCAAATCACTACCTACAATACGTAGCTTACTATTAAAACACTAAAAAATCACCAGCAAATCGATCCACCAAAATTGACAAATTCTTGTCCCCTGTTCGACCCAAGATGAATACTTCGTTTTTGGCGAGCAATTACAGCACTAAGCACAGACCTGTTACGCGCCACTTCCCGCGCACGACTGAGAAATACAGAACATAAAAAGCGATTGATCGCACACGCACGAATCTTCATGATAATGTAAATTGAAAAAGTGCTACCAAAATTATGATTTTTGCTAGGACAAACTTGAATCGAGTATCCTGTGCTTTTAACATCAATTTTATAATATGATTTAGATGTTTTTAGATAGTGTGTCATATGCATTTACCAATGAAATAATTTGTTTTTTACTTCACTTTAAATTGTTCCTTTGGTAAATACATTTATATCAAAAAATAGAGCTAGGACAAGCCACCAAACTTGAATTTTAAAGTTATTTATTTTTCCTAGCCTCCATAGGTAAGCCTATTTAAAAAAAATTGTGGCCCTAAGTGGAATAAGTTAAGTAGTTCACTAGAAAAAAAATTAAGAAACATCCCATCATTTTACACCATGATTCTCAACGTGGACACGTAAAATTAGCGCCTGGGATATTCACCCATATAACGACCAAACGCATAATAAACTAGCTTGACAATGTTAATATTTGTTTTGCTCCATCAGATTTTATTACGTCTTACAAGAAAAGTTTGGCGTCTGCAAACTGTTAATCAAAATCAAAATCAAAATATTTTTATTTTACATAGGCCTACATGGGCACTTATAAAACGTCGACAAAAGATGCACGGTTCGGGTTGGTCGTTTCCTATGGAGAAGAACCGGCAAGAAATCCATGGTTACTCTTTTAAAATCATTTAGTTTTACAATGTTGTTGTTGTTACAGCGTTAGCACTTAAGTATGAGAGGACAGCGTAGGCCCGACAATAAGTCAATGCTTACTTTACAAAAAGTAAAATAAAAAAAATACGTTAACAAAAGTTAACAAGCGTCTAAGAATCTACAAGGCCAACCATGTCCACTCATTCACAACGAATAGGTAGAAAAGAATCTATACAAGAGTAAAAAAATAAATAAAAAAAAATATTGCAAAAACAAGATAATAACTAAAAGACGAGTCACACAGATGTTGCTATAATAATAACGGACATCAATAAAATAATCATAGGCGTCTATGTCATCCTACTAACATTATAATCCTACTAATATCACTTAATAATATAATATTATAAATGTGAATGTTTGTGAGGATGGATGTATGGATGTTTATTACTCTATCACGTCAAAAAGGGCTTAACGGATCTCGATGAAATTTGGCAGAGTTAGATTATAGTCTGGAATAACACATAGGATACTTTATTTTTCGATCATCACGCGGGCGAAGCCGTGGGCGCCAGCTAGTTATCCTTCTTATAATACCTAGCTTATTTCACGAGGCGCGGTAATAAGCTAATCTTTAGGTATTTGCGGAAGTGAGGCTAGCTGCCTACTGGGCATGGTCTGACACAAGTACACGACAGTATTGCATCGAAAGAATAGAAATAAGGTCGAAAATATTTCGGTGTTTGATTTTATTTGAATATCATGTCCGCCAAAATGTAGGTCATTTTGCAGTTTTAATTGAATATAAAAAAATACAGTTCCGTGTTTGAAAAATTTTAGATATCTCTTTAGTCTTTAAAATGTCCTTTGTTATACATATAAAAAATATGATGGTTGTCGCTGAAAATTTTTCGTGGTCTTTTTAAACATATTTTTTTGTATTACTAGACCACTTTTGTAAACTGATTTTGTTTAAGTCTTTACTTTATGTATTTAACTATACACGGTATTTTTTTTTTGGCTAGTGGCATGTACAGATACGGCTAACTTTGCGACGAAAATCTAGACGTTTTACGAAGTGTTTGCTTTGTACAGCGCCTTTTGTACAATTAGGTACACCTCTCGCTAACCCATGGATATTGTCATCCAACGCGGTAACGCAGCGCCAATGCGAAGGATTTTTTCACGTCCTGAAATTATTTTACCATTTTATACTTGTACATATTTTTATAGATGAAATAATGCATAAAGATGTGAATAAAAAACGTATGTATTTCCACGAATTATTTACGAGTAATTTATTTTACTATATTTTTGAGAAACTGAATGTCACGCGACGCGATTGATTATAACTTTATGATTCGTTATAATTTCATGACTAACTATGTTATTTCATGAGAGGCTTACATGGCCTTGGCATTATTTGAACTTTCAGTTTTATTTGTGTGTCAAATTTATTACCCAGTTTTAGTTTTTACATTTAAAGTTACTAATTAGGCAAAGTTATTATTATTATTTATATAAATTCTTAGCTTTTTAAAATTCGCATAAAAATTGTTGCGTTTACTTACGTTAATATATTATGAGAAACGAGAATAATATACTGAGCGTTAAGTGCAAATTCCTAATATCAAGGTTATTCCAGATTGCTTCATTAGAGTTTCTGAAGTAAGAGGATCAACATTCTGAAAAATATATTGGGTTTGTTGAACGTAAAAAGAACATTCACCTATAACTAGTTTAAATAAGATTTGTTTTTTTTTGTGTAAGAGTTTTTCGTAACAGTTACGTTGTTTTCAGGGCAAAACCGATTTTGATGAATTTTGGTACAGAGATAGTTAGTTACTTAGATAGGGACCCTGGAGACGGACATAGACTACCTATATTTGTTTTTTAAAAAGAAGTAAGAATTGAGGGAGAAAGAGGAAAGAAAAGGGAAAACTTAGCTTTGCTATAACAATAAAAAACTACAGGTAGCAGGTACCTGCAAATTAGGAAAGGGGAACTATGTTACCCCGAATTTAACGCGAGCAAAGCCGCGGGCAAAAGCTAGTATTCAATAGTTATTGGTTGGTGCTACGGATCCCTTTGTGCGCGAGCCTATCTCTTGGCCGGTTTGTATGATTAATACCCCCAATAAAGGGGCGTATCTTTACTTGTCATAGTTGGCATGCTCAACAGCGAATCGATAATCACACTTTTCTCTTCCTTATTACTTCTAATGAATTCCCGCATTTTCTAATAAAATAGGAGGTTTACGACCGCTAACGGCTCTTCACATTTCACGGACAACTCGTAAAAAACTAATCATGCAAATGCATAAACTTTTGATGATGTATAAGTAATGAACTTTAAAGTAGATAGGTATGACATTGACTATTCAACGGAGTTTAGTTTTTATGTGCTTAAGGCGAAGGACCTGAATTGTTTGCACATGTCAGGTGTATCGCACCCTTGTCAATGTATTTAAAGTAACAGAGCCTGAAAATGTGTAAAGGACTCGTTGAAATATGTTTGGTGGTGTACTGATTCTGCTAAAACACTTGATTTGAATTTTTTAGATTGAAACCTTTTATTTGCCCTTTGTGTTTCGGGCCCTCGGTATCTCTTTCAAACAACCCACTACACCTACCTATCCCGAATGTCCTTGCAATAAAATGAATAAGTTCCTAAATAAATTATTCAATGACGTCATCTGAGTTAATCAAGAAAATGTAAAACTTTTTAAAACACAGCGTTCACGTCATTCTAACTTCGTCTGTTAGTAACGCAAAACAAATTGTTCCAATGAAACTGTTTATGACTAAACAATTTCATTGAAACAATTTGTTTTGCGTTTTATTATTAGTCTGACTGTGTGTCACACACTCTGATTAAAATTATTAAAGTTTCTTGAAAATATAAAAATACTTTCAAGAAAACAAATAGAATTTTATTTTCTAACTTTTTTTAAAGAGTTCCATTGACAAACCTACTATTTTTAGTCTGGCGGAAAATGTGTACTCTAGACATCACCTAATTGGTTTTTATTTGTCAAAATTAGTTCTTTCAAGATAATTTCCAAACCTTTTTGACGTTGCTCACACAAAAATCATGTATAGTAATAGACTTACAGATAGTACTGTAAGAGATTTTATAACCTAAATAATGCTGGCTGTTATAGCATAACGTTCTAATACTCAGGTCGTTTTAAAGATAGAATAAGATGACGGCTTTGCTATAAGAAATGTGACATGTAAATTAAAATGATTTAAATTATATTCCTTAAACTATTATATGCGCGTTATTTAACTAGCAAAAACTTTAGTCCCTACAGTACCTACCTGAGTAGAGCAACATTCCAGCAATACTATTCCCTCATTGATTACACTTCTCCTCCCTTTAAGCTCTACAATATCACCCATCTATCCATGCGTTTGACAAGCTATAACAAACTGACGAAAGGCTAAAAAAATAACAGCAACGTATACCATATATAAAAGAGTGTCCATGGAGTTTCTTGCCCATTCTTCTCCATAGAGATCAACGCTTTTGAATGGGCAACTACAGTACTTTCACAAGTTATTATGTCTTATGACCGGGACTGTAGCTTTAACATTTTGTTTTTTTGACATTCAAAAGTGCCTGTAATGGTCTAATTGAAATAAATGCTTTTGATTTTGATTGATTTTTACGACCTGCGCTTTTCATTGCATCCTTCATCAAAATGTTTTGAGTGCTTTATAAATATTGAGTTTCATCGTAAAACGATATTTTCACACTATAAAAAACCCGTTAAACCAGCGTTGTGCTGTGTGGACTTCCATAGCACAGCATCATGCTGTGTGGTGACCTACCTGTCGCAGTCACGGCGTGCAAGCTATTTTTTATTTTTGTTCTTATAGTATTTATATATGTTTGTAATGCTTTGTTGCGCTTTTGTTATTTTGTGTACACATTTTGTTACACGCCGTTCTCTCCGCAAAATCTAGACTTACGCCAAGTACTAGATCCCGTAATTACTACTGTATCGTCTCACTTGTTGTCTCTGTGTTGTGTTAATATCCTTTAATAGAAACTGTTATTTTTATTCGTAAGGATCGTAGAAGTGTTGTGTATCATTATAAGAACATTAACGGTTTTTTTTTTAAACGTTACCCCACACTAGGAATTTCTCCTGTATCGTGGGTGCGTTTACAAACATTTAAACTCACATACACAAACACCCAGATCCGAAACAACTATCTGCAGGTCATACAAATATTTGTTCCGTACGGGAATCGAACCCGCGACACGCAGCGCAGCAGTCGATCGCTCAGCCACTGCGCCAACCGTGCCGGAAATCGGTCGTTTCATTACGTTTACTCGAACCACTTCATGCTTATGGTAATTGCGACTCATCATCATCATTTTCCTACCCTTGTCCTATTCTATTATCGGGGGGGTCGGCGCAACACGTTTTCTTCTTCCATTCTCCATTATCAGACGTCACGGCATCTTCATCCATTTTTTCTTTGGCCTTCCTCTCGCTCTCTCAGATCCATCACTCTTTTAGTCACATGTCCTTCATCCCTCCTCATTACATGTCCATACCAAGACAAACAACTCCCTTTTAATATTTCTGTAACAAACGCAACTTTGAAACTGCCTCTAATATACTCATTCCTTACTTTATCCATTCTTGTCACTCCACACATCCATCTCAACATTCTCATTTCCGCTACATGCAATCGTTTTTCATCCACCTTTTTTACAGCCCAGCATTCTAACCCATACAGTACAACAGGTCTAAACACTGACTTGTATATTTTCCCCTCGTAACTGCGACTATTCATTACTAATATTATAAAAGCGAAAGTGAGTTTGTTTGTTGCCTCTTCACGCCTTAATGGCTAAACCGATTTTGATGAATTTTAGTACAGAGATAGTTGGGTCCCAGGAGATGGACATAGGCAATTTTTTTTAAGTACGATATTAGGGAGACGAGAAGAAAAGGGAAAACTTAGCTTTGCTATTACAAATCCATAAGGCGCAAGGGCAAAAACTGCAGGTAGACGGGACCTGCAAATCACGAAAGGGGATCTGTGTCACCCTGAATTTAACGCGAGCGAAGCCGCGGGCAAAAGCTAGTAAATAAATATTTTTTGTGTAGATTTACTTAGTTTGATGTAAGCACAGAATACATGGTTGATAGCTTCGTGAAGGGTTTGTTTACATCCTATTATTTATTTTACAACGAATCAGACCTAAATACCTAAATATCCTGCAAAGGTGAATTTTCACATTGTCCAATTCAGACGACACGGTTGGCGCAGTGGCTGAGCCATTGACTGCTGACGCTGCGTATTGCGGGTTCGAACCCCGCACGGAGCAAATACATATTTGTGAGGCCTGCATATAGTTGTCCCGGGTCTGGCTGTTTGTGTAAGTGAGTTTAAATGTTGGAAACGTACCCACGATACAGGAGAAATTCCTAGTGTGGGGCAAGGTTAAAAAAATAATTCTTTGCTACTAGAACTTGAACTAGTAGGTAAGTGAAACCTTCACTTCCCTTGTGACTGGCACGCTTACAGTGACAATCCCTAAGGAATTAAACATTGATGCAAATTAACTTCCGTAGATCTATGCATATCTTAAACTCTACCTGACCATTTGCAAAATAGATCTTTCGAAAAGCAATTTACATTGTAGATTAATGGATGTAAGTTCGAACCCACACGCAAGGGATAATACGATTAAAATTCATTAGTTGTAATAATTTGTAGAACGAATCGACTCCTAACTTAATTCTACTAATCGATATTAAGTGCTTGACAATGACCTCAAATGTGTTCTGTTATTATTTGTGTGCGTGTGAATTAATATTATGTCAGTAAGGTTTTATGATTGGGGAATATTTGGACAAAACTTCCAAAGAAATAATTATAGTTTAGTACAGAATGGTATTGCAGCTTCGAAACACAGTTCAAAGCATAATTGCATGCTTGTGGACCCCGGAACATAAAGGGCAAAAGAAGGAACATGGGTGAGTTTTAGTCAGTACAAGTCTGACACTCCCCCCCGCTCCGTCTAGAGCGGGGGAAGTTATTTGTTGATTTCCCATCCGCAAAAAAAAAGTTTTCATTGCCATCAAATGGGTATAAATCCAGATGATGGAAGTCTGCTACTGAATAATTCCTGATAAAAAAAACCTAATAACATTTTGTCCAAGCCGTGAATCGAAACCTGCTTGCGACAACTCAATTTTATTTTAGGTTAGTTAAAAAGTTTACATGTGAAGCAACGGTACCTAATACCAGTAGAACCCAGCCGCCGCGGGAGACGCCCCGGGCGACGGGCGCCGCGAGACGACTCCCGGCCACCGTAGATGCGGGCCTGTGGACGGTGAGCAATGGATAGCTCACCGTCCGTCCGTCTATTGACGACAGGCCGTGTCGACGGCGCGTTAGTGTTTCACGCGCGCCTCAAATTGATGCCAGCAAAGCCGAGGGGCTTGCCAGGGCCTCCACCAGCCGGGGTTGCGGGTTGTTCGAAAGAGATACCGCGGCCCCGGAACGCAAAGGGCAATAGAAGGAACATGGGTGGGTTTTAGTCAGTAAAAGTCTGACACTCCCCGGTTATTTGATGATTTCCCACCCCAAAAAAATACAAGTAGGACGGGTGGTTTTCTAACAAGTATTTCTTTGTAAAAAAAGCTCATTAATATTCAATTATTCATAGAACTGTGCCATTAATCTTGTACAAGTGTATGTGATGTTTTAATTTTTCGGAGTATATATGCCCTTGGTTGTTCGACCTTGACCCCGGTTCAGTGGTGAGCCGACCCGACCTTGGCTGATTAGCTAGATAAGAGTATAACACCCGTAAAGTGAGGGTACCTAGGTACATGTAGGTAACACTTTAGTGGATTTCTTAGAAGTTGCATGTTCGACATCAATCCTTCACCCCCTTACTAAAAATATAAACACAAAAGGCCGTCTAAATATGCCCCACACAAAGTCTAGATTTAGAAAATAAGCAATCTAAGCTACTAGGTACATGCTGGTCTGACGAAACCATGCAACAATATTTCATCATTTTCACAAAATAACATCAGTGACTTTCGTTGAATTTGTGACGGAAAAACGCAATAAAATACGTGTAGGTTCGGTAAACTTGGCGAACGAACTTCTTAAAGAAACAAAACTAAAGTTTGTAACTAATCTTTGTTGCACTTTAATATATAAAATATTACTCTGTTTTGCAACCAATTATAGACTATCTAATGTCCATTGTCATCTATAAGCTTGTCATTTTGACGACCCGGTTGGCGAATGGCTTAATGTTTGACCTCAGCGCTACGGGTAGCGGGTTCGATCCCCGCACGGAACAAATATTTGTAATATTTGTATGACCTACAGGTAGTTGTTACGGGCCTGGCTGTTGGAGTATGTGAGTTTAATTATTTGTAAACGCAACCACGATACAGAAGAAATTCTAAGTGTGGGGGAACGTTTAAAAAAAACACGTACTAAAACAAAATTCTAAACATAAATTCTTTACTTCAAGGAATGTAATCATACCGCCAAATCTCTAAACTCAACAGCTTTTATCAGTAACACAGCATGCCCAACGAAGGCCACGTTTTACCCACAACGCCAATATATGCCAACCGTACGAGTATATTTTGCATAATGCAATCTATTTTGGTTCTAAGCGAGTGCTTAAAGTGTATCGAAAAGACAAAGGCTTTACAAGAAAATAAGACGCAATTTAGGTTGAACTAGGCCAAGGTCGAAATGCATGAATCGATAGGTATGTTGCAACATGAATTTTATATATTCTGTGTTCAGGGACTATCAAGGAAGTAGGTCTAACGTGTGAGGGAGGACACGATATCTACTTGACAAGCTACATGATAAACAGGGTCATCTCAATCAGGTTTTTAGTCACGACAAGAAAAATTAACGTACCTGGTAAACATTATTAGACCCTAAAAACAACAACAATAATTCGTTTAAGTATACGTGATAAAGGTTGTGGTACGTGATAAAGGGGGATAAGGTGATTGTAAACGCATAAATCATCGTATCATCTATCCTCTTTAAACTAACTTAACTTTTTGTAGCTTAAACAAAACATCATTTTATTTAAAAAAAAAAAATACATGTTGATTTGAGTACCTCCTTTTAAAAAATGTTTAGTTTCAAGCGATTTGACAGCGGGTTCACCCGAAGTCACCAAGAAGGGGCATACAATAATACGAGCTATTTCTATTTCCATAACTTTAATTGTACTGTCAAGGCTAAGATATATTGCGATACAAAACCGTTACTTGACATTGACATAATAGTGGTAGAACTAACTGCAGAGTTGTTGCTGTGCAATTTGCTGTGCACGTACTTAAAGAAGGTAGTTATGGTCCCTACATATACCATGTGAGGGGAAACGTGATGCATATCAGCGTATAAACACACGCCATATTTAGGTGCGTCGTAGACATCAAGATAAAACGGAACGTTTATTGAATTAAAATGTTAAGTGCAGCAGCTTTGATGGTAACTTTGTTGCACTGACGCTACGTCTTTAGTACCTATTGAATTTGAAAGACATTGTAAACACTTGGAACAAGCTCAGTCATCAGTATGACCTTGTCGAAAAAGGTAAGTGTGGTGTATGTATTTAATAAATATGTAAACACTGTCTCACTGTCACTGAACTGTCACTTATGTCAACTGTCAGTCACCATGAATGGCGGGAAGTTGGAAGGTAGAAGAACACCCTAGACTAGGCTTTGTTGATGTTGGTGAGCCTGTCATGTAGGTGGTAAGATGTTTTATCAACCTATTAGTACTACTGTGCCCACAGTAGGTATACAATTTAAAATATACATAGATGTTTTAAACAAATATGTGTCAAAAACGGTCAGAGACAACCCAATCAAGGTTTTATTACTTAAATCAACCGCAACCTTTAGTCGAAGGGCAAAGGAGGGCAGACTTTGTTTAGGACATCAATGCAAATAAAATACACATGTCTAGTCTGTAACACTTTAACTCATCGTTCACTGGTCCATTTACTATTCATATTTACTGATGGACGCCCAAAACAATACACTTTCCAATTCGGGTATTATTTACACGTGAAAACATCTATCAATCCAAGCCCCAAAAATGTTAGCAAATAAAACGCGCGTTCAGAATTTCACAACACCTAAATAACTTAAAAGCTTCGAATGGCTCGACCGTCTGTTACATAAGCATAGCATTTTCTCGGTAAAATAAATCACACCCTTACAGCAGAATAATTACGAGTATAAAAGAATTTACGACAACGACAAGGAATTAGGCTTGTCAAATAACTTGCGTGTAAGACTCCGGTTGTATTAAAGGATTACAAATCAGTCAGGAAACTATTAAATTCCGATATTTCCGACTAAGTTTGTCATGCGATATTTTGTTTTAATGGAAAATCGTAAAAATGTAGATGTTTTGAAAACGGATATTCGCTATTGGTTTCATAAATATAATCGTAATTTTCAGAGACAACTCGCGCATTTTTATCGCTTACAGATGTTTCGATTTAAATCACACAAATCTAATTACCAAACCTTTTCTCAAAAAGGCTTTGTCCGAATAACTCTAAAGTCATTACCAGGTAATAGCTACAAGTACCGCCCATTAAATTTTAAAACAAAATTACTGTATGAAACCCCTAGTAATCTGCCTTCAAATCAAAAGGTGGATTTACCCCACAAAGTGATATGCAAATGTGTTAACGGCGGCACGCGACATTAGCATGTCAATTGCGGTACACCGGTACAAAGCCATTTGTGTATTACTAATACATGCTTATATGCTCCGTATATCATGTAGCAAACACTCGATCTTCAATCTTGGGGAGAATTATGAATTACTAGATTTTGCCCGCGGCTTCGCTCGCGTTAAATTCAAGGTAACACAGTTCCCCTTTCCTGATTTGCAGTTACCTGCTACCTGTAGTTTTTGCCCTTGCGCCTTATTGATTGTGATAGCAAAGCAAAGTTTTCCCTTTTCTGCCCTCTTTCTCCCTCATTTCCCATCCATTCTTTTTTTTTAAATAGCCTATTTCCGTCTCCAGGGTCCAACTATCTCTGTACCAAAATTCATCAAAATCGGTTTAGCCATTTGACGTAACAAACAAACTCACTTTCCCTTTTAATATTAAGTAATAGTAAGGATTATATTACCTTATGTAAGTAATACATATGTAGGTGTCAAAGAGAGGAAGATGTGGGCCAATTGTGAAGTTTTTCTTGTCATTATAAGTGTCTCATGCACATATCGGCAAATACAAGCAGCCTTCAGGCACATAATATTCCGGGGTTGCGGGTTGTTCGTAAGAGATACCGCGGCCCCGGAACATAAAGGGCAAAAGAAGGAACATGGGTGGGTTTTAGTCATTACAAGTCTGACACTCCTCCGCTCCGCCCAGAGAGGGGGAAGGTATTAGAGAGTGGATGTCTTTTATAAACCGCCGACGAAATTACTAAAAATAAATGAATAGGGATGGTCCTACATACATGCAGCTGGGGGTTGAAAAAAAACCTATCTTCGCATATTATTATGAGGTGTGTCTATCAATAGGTCTTAAAAACTGATAAGAAAACGGTTGATGAGAGAATTGCTTCAAAAGTCGGTTTCCACAAGGTTCAATTTTGTGTTTTAAGACATGGAATTTTCATCAATTTTCATCAAACTACAGTCGTTAATTTTTTTAATGTAAAGTTCCATTCCGTTTGAGCAAGCTTTGGAATTATTGTGATTATTGTTTGACGCTGCAGAACACTTAGCTGGTTTTTTAGTTCTGTGTTGGAATTAACTTTTATCAAGATTAAGAAACGTTCTACCCTTTAATATGATTCTGATTATGATGTACCCGTGTCTGTAAGGAGTGCTCAAACCTTGTCTATTTTTAAAACTATGGTCAAAAAGCACTACCTCTTTCCTTAAACAACAATATGAAATATTTCTTTGCTCTTCATGATTATTATTTTATACTAGCTTTTGCCCGCGGCTTCGCTCGCGTTAAATTCGGGGTAACACAGTTTCCTTTGCGCCTTATTGATTTTTAATAGCAACGCTAAGTTTTCCCGTTTCTTCCCTCTTTCTCCCTCATATCCCACTCTTTAAAAAAAAAAACCCGTTCCGTTCCCTGGTTCCTCCTGGTTCCGTCTCTTGGTTCCCAACTACCTCTGTACCAAAATTCATCAAAATCGGTTTAGCCATTAAAGCGTGAAGAGGTAACAAACAAACAAACTCACTTTCGCTTTTATAATATTAGTAAGGATAGCGTACTCATTGTTGAGAAGCCTAATCCCACTAATATTATATACATATAAAATAATATATGTATATTATATGTATGTAGGTATATATAAGTATTTATTTCTTATAAATGTAGCTATTCGTTCGTAAAATGAAACACCACAGACTACCTACAGTACTGTATCTCCTCCTTTAAATCCATCCAAAGGTTGTCTTGAAAAGATCGCTTTTAGCGATAAAACCGCCCATTGTGTCACCCTATTAATAACTTGTATATTGTTATTCTTGTCATTTGTATGGTGTACATAATAAAGAATATTCTATATATCTATCTATCTGGTTATGATGTACCAACAGCTACACAACATAATGGCTTATATATTGCATATCTTTCTAGTACCTATACCCAAGATTCTAAGCTATTACGTAGGTATAATTACATGACATTGTCTCGGCGTCTCAAGGCGGTCTAATTTTCAACTATTAAAGTTCACTTACTAATAGCCTCTAGAGATTTAGTTAGCGCACTATGTAACCCACTCCATTTATGAAAGCAAGGTAATACCATTAAACTTTATTACTCATCTTATCTCTAATGAATTTGGAATTTGAATTAAGTGGTTCTAGTTAACTGAACCAGCATTACAAAAATGGTACACATCTTATCAGAGGCGGCGGTGCTAGACCAAATGCGGTCGTCGGCGACATCAGCTTTGCGAGGCCCCTTTCAGGTCCAGATTATATCATAGCTAACACCAGCCGCTGTTTCCGCTTTCTTTTCAGTCTTTACGGTTCTGTACCTCAACAGGGAAAAACGGAACCCTTATCACTCTGTTGTCCGTCTGTCTGTCTGTCTTTCAAGACCCATTATCCCCTTTGTGACCTTAATCGAAACATTTTTGTGAGTTTCGATTAAGGTCTTTGCTACACAAAGGAGCCGCCGGCATGGCCACCGGGGTGTGCCGGCGGGTAACTCGTCTTGCTCCTGGCATTCGAGCGGTAGTGGTGTGCGGTTTTTAGCTAGCGTTTTATGTTGACTGTCAAAACCGGAATGATGCTTGGCGGCTTTGCGCGGCTTTTACCGGCGGCTTGTATTGCTGGCGGCATACCCGCTCGGCATAAACCCGGCGGCATTGCCGCCGGCACTGTGTGTAGGAGCCTTTATGCGCGAGGCCGTCAGCGGTCGCCGACGCCTAACGCCGCCACTGCATCTAATCATTACATTATTGAGGTTGGCGCAGTATGTCTTAACCTGCCGTACTCTATGACTTGTCATCTCATCAGACACCTGCTTTCTTGCCATATCATCCATCCATTATTTTTAAGGGTACCTCAAAAAGATAAAAAGCAACCCTCATAGGATTACTTTGTTGTCTGTCTGTCAAGTCTGTTTGCCCTTTACATCGGGAACGCGTGGAGGTATCGAGTTGAAATCTGTGGTCACTTGAAATTATGAAAAAAATCACATCTCTAAGTCGTTTTCTTTGCGGATGGGAAATCATCAAATAACTTCCCGCGCTCTGGGCGCAGCGGGGCGAGTGTCAGACTTGTACTGACTAAAACCCACCCATGTTCCTTCTATTGAACTTTATGTTTCGGGGCCTCGGTATCTATTTTGAACAACCCGCAACCCCGGCAGGAATAACCCGCAACCCCGGCAGGGTATCTCTAAGCAGTCAAAAGATAAGGCCGTTTCTGTTGCATGTTTCTACGGAACCCCCACTTGGGCGGTTTTTTATACCTACCCACATTCATACTAAAAACTTTCCTCATGACATTGTTCTCATTTCTCCACATCACATGTCCATACCAGGCAAATCCTTCAGATCTAAATATAAATTACCTGTGTTACTGTGCATGCATCCATTTCATTTTCCATTTATATATTATAGGTTCATTAAAACACGGACAGTACTAAAAAAAGGTTGAAAATAATTGCGAACAATCTCGTTCGTGGAATCAATATTATCGCAGTATGATTACGGGTAATTCTAGCTAGCAATTGATCGCATAAACTTTATACAATACAAATTCTGTGGGTTCACCTTTACGAGGTTTTTTTTTACAACTCTATAAAACCCGATGGGGTTAAGGTTGTTAAACACCACGGATTTCTCCGATGACATTATCAGGTGTCATTTTAACGTTATTGCTTTTTTTAGTAGGTGTGTATTTTTGTGGATATTTTTATTTTGATTTTATGGCTATTGATTTAAGGATGATGTCTACAGAATGAGAGCGTCTAAAGAAAACGTTGAATGTAATGGTCAGTATGTTTACTTTTATTTAATTTTGCCCCACATTTGGAATTTCCCCTGTATCGTGGGTGCGTTTACAAACATTTAAACTCACATACATAAACAACAACACTATCTGTAGGCCATAAAAATATTTGTTTCGTGCGGGAATCGAACCCGCCACACAGCGCAGCAGTCGATCGCTCAGGCACTGCGCCAACCGTGCCGTCGATCATGAAATATATATATATATATTTTTTTTAATAACTACTTATATTGATATATTCACTATCTGCTTTTCTCAACTACATTGGGGTCGGCTTCCAGTCTAACTAGATGCAGCTGAATACTAGTGTTTTACATGGAGCGTCTGCCTATCAGCTCGTCTCCACAACACCAAATAGCACTAGGTAATACGATACCCCTTGGTAAGGCAAATTGGACTCTCGGGCCACTGATCGCCTGCAACACTATCAAATACCTCCAAAAAAGACAAGTGGTATCAATGGCTAACGTGCATTCTGAGACACGATGGAAACTCTCAGGTTACTCTGAAGGTCGACCCGAGTGACTGTTATTAATTAGCCACGAGCAACCTCGTCTATATTAGTGTAGGACGACCAACATTAATATATTGTGATACGTAATACCGAATTTTAAATTGCTCAAATACTGCGTCTAACAATTGAACGGTATACGGTAGCTACGAGCTCGTAGCCGTGCGCTACGAACTTCGTAGGCGGCTACAACTTTCGTAGACCACAGTTAGTAACACTCAATTATTGGTGAACTCGACTGCAATTTTGTTACATTTGAATAAATAAATAAAGCACAAAAGTCGTAACGGTTCAGTTATTACTAAAATTAATTTCCTATTTTTACGGCGTATTTCTTATCAAGATTAGATTTTGGCAGGATTACACCTACAGTGAAGTAAATTGAGTCTACAGACTAAAAACAACGGTGAACTAACTGACCTTTGCCGTTGATACAAACTGAAAGGTTTTTGTGTTATGCTAATGTGAAGCCTAGTTCCAAATATCAGTTGGCCAATCTAACTAACGACATGAAACAGAATGTACCTAGCTATGTTTTTTAAACCAGTAGCAGTCGGTACAATGTACAACTTAATGTGACGATCTTTTTTTATCCTGATATCCTATTTTATACCTGTGTAGGCTTAAGATTAAATTATATGAATAATTAAGAATTTAAGAGACCGCGTGAAGAATACACGACTCGTCGTTTATGGTATAAAAATAATTAAAATACCTTTAATTAACTAAAAGATTGATACAATTTTGTTATAAATAATCTCAAATAAAACGAACGGGTGAATTCAAATTGTACTAAGTTAAGCGATTCTGTAAAACCCACACTAACACAAGCAATTACTAATAAATGTTATGATTGATCATTTTAACTTTGGTAGTAAATTACTACGAAAGTTTCGCTTTTGAAAGCTTTCGTGAAAATAAATGTTAGTATTAATTAATATAAAACGAGAATCAAACTTTTTATTTGTGATTAATGGCTAGGTAAAAATACATAAATTATAATGTGTACCTACATTATAATTGATTTGCCTTTTCAATACTATAAGTAAATAAACTTATATCCCAAATATAGTAAATAAAACCTCATTTTTAAGTGACTAATTGGAACAAGGTCGAACGGCCGCGCGACAGCGTCTGCTGCGACCGATGTCTTCCTTCACATAAAATCGATATAGTAGCAATGGACGCATCGCGGCACGCCGCCATAAAAAAAACAATATAAACACAACGTAATCAGCACTAGTTAGTAAGTTCGCCCACCTCAAGTCGACTCAGCTTGCGAATGTTCAACTCCTGGCGTCACAATTCACTTCGCGCAACTCGTTCACCCGATATTTTAGCACCGTTATTGAATATCGTTTATCACCAATGAACTATGCTAGTGGACTGCACATGCCTCGCGCGCCTTTGCATCTTTTACACTGAAGACAAGTACGTAAGTTATGTATACGGCATACCTACGTTCAAAAAGTTTACGCGCGCGCTCGGTCAAATGCAGTTACAACGTTCATTTATTTATTTTTTCAGTATTTAAAACACTGACGTCAGTGTACTATATTAACCGGAGTGAGAATGCAACTTTTCTTTTATGATTACAATTACCAGGTCGGTGATGACCCAGTTCCAGTGCGCTAGTAAAAAAGGGCTAAAGGAGAACTTTCACTTTCATAAATTAAAGTGTTGGTATATTTTTACTATCTAATCTGGGTAAAACAACGCGTATTGCATGATTATAATTAACTTTAAAAAGTTTTGAATAAAATGAAAGCTCACTCACCGATAGTCCAGGGTTGCAGCCAGAAGTGATGGAGTTCTTCCTGAACTTGGGCACGCAGATCTGCATGGAGCTTTTGTTTTTAGGGGGCCCGGCACAACCGTACTCATCACTCCGATTATTCCTCGTAAGATTAATGTTGTTGGTGTTATTAACTTTCACTAAAATATTGCAAGTTTGTGAAGCAATTTGAAAAAGGCCTTCTTCTAAATTTCTTTTGTTCTGATACTGTCTATTGAGGTGGAGATAGTCCCACCAGGAAGGCATTTTCTCTAACAAAACGTGTTGAGTTGAGCGCGGGTCGGAGAGCTAGCCGCGTGCGTTCGACAGAGCCGCTCAAACGAAGTGACGAGTTCTGCCTTTATGTAAGTCTCGACGTAGACTTGCGCGTTCAACTTTAGTTTTTTTGACAACGTACTGGTACAGTCGCGATGTGAAGTCTGTGCTTTGTTATTATGGATGTTTAAGTTCGATGAGGAGATTTTCTTTATTACTCACGCCTTCGGTGTCGAGGATAAAGTTTCCTTCAAGATTATGAGGGACACAACATCTACTGATAACCCCGCCTGCAATGTTAATGTAGGTTGAAATGTATTTTACAATTCAGTTTATAAACTAGATAGGTAGGTAGGGTAATAATGTAAATTTCGAGGAAGTTTGGGCAAACTGATATCTCTCATCTAAATGTTTTTGAGTTTTGAGTAGCAAAACTATTCTTATTTCAGTAAGTCATAATTTTCTTTGGCCCTGTTAAAAATTACTCGTGTTTTCAGAACGATTGTACGATCCGCAGGTGGATTATTAATTAATTAGGTCTTATTGACTTTTCGGCGGTACATTTGATGGTTACATTAGGGAATTCCACGTGAATTTCAGATAAGGTCACACCACAACACGAAAAAAAAAGTAATTGTAGAGTTCTTTATTATCTATGTAGAATCTACATTCAGTTAAATTGCTTACAGCCCAGGATGGGCAGCCGTCAATATGAGTACAGGACGCAAGAACTAAAGTAAACTTACACTTAATTACTTAGTTGTTTGTTAAAGTTTCAAGAACTTTCGGGCAAACTAGTATACGCCTAGTATGTCGTGCTCTCAAACATGAGGTTGTGGGTTCGAATCTGGGCAAGTACCAATGTGACTTTTTTAATTATTATGTTCTTTCTAAAGTTTATCTCAGACATCACAGACATCGGTGAAGAACCATCGTGCGGAAACCTGGACTTTTTTTTATTTATTCATTCATATAACAATTTGCATTGTATTTTAATTAGTCCTACATTAATAAATTTGTAACAGCGAAAAACAATAAACAGTGAATTGAAAAAATACAAAAACAATAAATAATATCAATAAAAATTTCACTAAACAATATTATTACTTTAATTAATATAACTCTGAAATCGCCAACCCGTGTTGTGCAAGCGTGGTGATCAATGATCATGCCTTCTCCGTATGAGAAGAGGCCTTTGCCCAATAGTGGGACAGTTATTGGCTGGTATTATTATTCTTCAGTATCGCTAGGATCTAGCGATCTATTCTAGGATGCGCTTACAAACATTTAAACTCAACTCACATACACAACCAGCCAGAACAAACCCGAAACAAATACCTGTAGGTCATACAAATATTTGTTTCGTGCGGGGATCGAACCCGTGACACGCGGCGCAGCAGTCGATCGCTCAGCCACTGCGCCAACTGTTTCGTCTTATATATATATCTACCTCTCCTTTTCCAAATTTTGTTGGTGTCAGCTTTGTCTACCTGGATGCAGTTAAATACCAGTATGTTACATGGAGTGACTGCGTGACCTCCACAACCCACTTAGTGCTGGGTAATACAATACTCTTTACTAAGACTGGTTGTCAGTGTTTTGGGCTACTGATTACGTGGTTATGACTGTCAAAAATATACAAATAACATTCGGGGCCAACGGCTTAACGTACTTTTTGAGGTACAGTGGTATGTTACGGGTTAGTTAGCACCCATTCACAGGACAGCGCGGCATAACCTCCTAAGATCACCTGAGCTTGTACTTTTATCCATGAGCTTCTCAATAATATGGATAGGGCTCATAACCTCTGCTTGAACTCGAAAGCGATCTAAGTAATTTAAGTAGCAGTCAAAGCCAAAACAAGGGGTTGTGGGTTGTTCCAAAGAAATACCGCGGCTCCGGAATGTAAAGGACAAAAAAAGGAGCATGGGTATGTTTTATTCAGTAAAGCTGACACTCCCCCCCCTCTCCGCCCACAGCGGGGAAATTATTTGATTTATTTCACACCCGTAAAAAAAAGCAGGTTTACTTCAGTTTCAGACTACCCTCCAATCTGACACGTAGGAGTTACCTATATCGATAAGACAAATACATCAGCGATACATTACGATACGTCTGGTATTCGGCACAATGTGTACTTTTACGGGTTAATTATTATTGGCAATAATGTATGCGATTACCATCTGGTGACCTTTGCCCTATACCTACTGCACAGCAATAGATATAAATGACCCAATGTTAAACACAATTCATTAGCGTTATTTAAATTGATCACTAGTAACCCGCCCGGCTTCGCACCAGTGCAATCAGCTAATGAGAAAGTCTACTTGTGATACAAGTGCACAACAAAACAAGCAGCCAAATCGATAAGACAGATGCATAGATGAAGAGTGATTTGCTACGCAGGCTACAGCGCTAGGGCGCTACGGCGTAGCAGCGGAAACTGATGTAGTGTTTGGGTATTTTACTCTTTTCTCTGTTTTTGTCTATACACTGCAATTACCTACTATTTATATAAATATGTGTTCAGAATTAAAAATCGTACATTTCTGAATGGACTTTAAAGAAAGGCGGCAACGCTATCTACGAGCTTTTTGCCTTTATAGGGTGCATTGTACAATAAATAGATGCTTTCGCACATATGGAAACTTATGAAAAATCTGTCTTTAAAATATGTTTCTTTATGATTATGATGAATTTTGCAACGCTGTTGTAGATACGCCGCGCGCCGCACAGCTAAGCTATACTTAACGAAAATAAATATCTTTGTTAACTGGGTGCAATGCCTAAATTAGTCAATATAAAAGGCACAATTTTATTAATAACTAGATGGCGCCCGCGGCTTCGCACGCGTGATATCGAAAAAAAAATATTCTGTGTTATTCCAGACTATAGTCTACCTCTGTGCCAATTATTCATCAATATCCGTTCAGCCGTTTTTACGTGAAAGCGTAACAAACTTCCATATATCCATCCATCCTCACATAATATTATAATATAGGAGGATATTGTTCCAATTAATGTCATTAATTTATTTAAAAGTGTCAAGTACCAATTTGGACTAGTTTGTAATTATGGGGGGAGTAGAAATTGTTTAAATAAAATCGCTGATTTGGATATAAGTGGAAAATAGGAACAAAATATTGTTTACTAGCTTCCGCCCGCGACTTCGTCCGCGTGGCATAGTTACTTTGGGCTAACGCTAACTTTAACCCGCGTTATGATCGAAAAAAAAATATCTTTCTCTCCCCTTTTCTGCCCTCTTTCTACCCCTTTTCATTATTTCCATTATTTTTTAAACTATGTCCGTCTCCAGGGTCCCAACTATCTCTGAAACAAAATTCATTAAAATCTGTTGGGCCATTTAGGCGTGAAGACGTAACAAACAAACTCACTTTCGCTTTTATAATATTAAGTTAGAATTGTAACGTGTAAAAATACCCTTTACAAATCTTAAAGCTACGTGTTCTTCACGTCATTGCGATAATTTAATTTCCACTTCAAAAAACGGAGGACATTAATTATTTTCAATACCTACACTTCTTCGAAAACTGTCTCTTATTGCATAACTATTACTTAATTTCAGAATGCAGCGTATTTCGCACTAGTGATTTTTTTTTCTTTAAACGTTTTTTTTTAATTTCTGCCAGTGTTTTATTTCCACATGTCAACCCCATTATGATTGATTGACTCCATTTGATTGGACGGTTTTTTTTTAATCTCGGCATATTATTTTTTGTGTTTAATATAATAGTAAGTAGGTAGTAGTAGGATTAAGGTACTAATCCTGATCAACCACTGGTGTTACGGTCGCGATGTACCAAAGACATACAATGATGCAACAAAGAGGCATGTAAAAAATTACATGCCTCTTTGTTGCATGCGTGAAACGTCTGTCGTGACTAGACGGACGGTCGGTGAGCTACCCATTGCACACCGTCCGTCCGTTTAAGTAGGCTGTGTCGACGGCGCCTTCGTGTTTCACGCGCAAATTAAAGAGATGTCAGCAGACCAGTGACTACGGTGGACGGGAGTTGTCTCGCAAACCCGCAATAAGCCTGGAGTAGGGAGTCCAAGAAAGTAGATCAAGTTTATGAATATTTCGGTCACGGACCAAAGACGTACGTCGAAAGGTTTAACAGAATGACAATTTTCACTTATCATCGTATCAGCTCAGAATCTCCTACCATTGGGTAGTCCTGCCCTTGCTACTACCACACTTCGAAGATATGTACGTCCCTTAAGTGTTTCCCAAATACTATGAAAAAAATTGGTTGTTTGTAAAGTAGGTTTACGATCGAGATGTTTACGTGATAACGTCTTATTGGTGATATAAGTTATCACCAGTAGTGACATCTAAAATGAAATTAAGTACTAATTTAAAGTTTTTTTTTCGAGCCAAGTAACAGATGGCGCTACCATCTTTATGAAATGTCGCTCGTGAGGTTTACAAGTTTCTGAACATGTCACCCGACTAAAACGATTTTAAAGACGTTATCACGTCAAAACGAAAAGGCGCAGCGTCTATGCAGTACGCAGCAGTACGAAAATATTTAAATTAACTCTTTACTTTATGTTAACAAACGCTGAAAACTAAAATAACTTGAAAGGTGACCTCGCTAATTCCCACGGCAGCTTCTGTGAAGCCGCCAGTAGGTAATAACGTCACTTGGCTGGGTAATAATATAGTAAAACCAACAAAATATTTACCTTGTGTACACAACATGTAAAACTAGACATTTTGTTTGTCTGTGACTCAAGGTATAAATGGTTCTAAAACATTAAAAGGTGTGCAGGGCTGGTTGAATTAACAATTACCACCTTCTGGAAAAACAGTACTTACCTACTCATATGTTGTTCTGGGAATTAAGCTGTTTATGGGCTAGGTTGTTTTGTATTAACTACATACATGAGGTCATTATTCTGGCTCGGCTTTGGAATAAATTATAAAACAACGGGTAGTATTTAAACGCAAATCAAAAAATATCCTTTTTCTACACAATAAGATTCCGAATTCCCATCAAAATTACTGATTGCACAGCAAAATATTCAACTCAAAATATCACTAAACACACTACAATTTATTTTCGCAGCGTACAGCGATTTTTCCTAAAGCAAAAGCTTTTTCATCAATGCACAGCTAATAATCTTAATGCACATTATACATGTTAACTCTTTTCTTTTAAAAATAGCTTCTATTTTTATAGTAATTACAGCAGTTTTTCTAAATAAAACAGCATTTTATTAGTCACAGTCGTCTTATTATTTATTAATTACCACATAATGAGATACAAAATAATGTCATTTATTTTAATTATTATTTAATTAAATTTGAAATAATGTCATTTAATTCAATAAGTAATTATCCTAATTGAAATAGTTCAGTTCCGGGTAGCCTATTAAAAACAATCTCTTTTTTCTATTAATGCAAGTCGTTTCTGGAACTCGCCGGCCGCTGCCCCGGCACCGCTCGCTCGGCTCGTGCGTCATAGTTTTAACATAACCTAACCTATCTGTGCACTCCAGTGACGAAAAAGCGCGCGAAGCCGCGAACCTTTTTCAGTTAATTTGTTCTGCTTTTAGAAATAATGCAATGTGACAGGATTTTTTTGTTATAATAATCATTAAATTTGCCGAGCATGGCTTCTTGAAAATTAAGACAAATATGATGAACAGGTTTTGTTGTAGGTACCTACTTACTGGTTAAAATGCGACTGGGATAGTTATTTTGCTATGAAATATGGAAAATTTGCTGTGCAGTCAGTATTTATGCTATGTATGTAGTATTTTTGTACAAAAATAAATTTAACTGTATTGCATTATGAGGAAAAAAGTAATGTCATATTGATGTATAATTTCGAATTATCAGCAGTTTGAGTTTTGTTAAACATTTAGTTTATTTGTAGTGATGTAAGTTATTTGATGTAAAAAATTGGTTGTTTGTAAAGTAGGTTTACGATCGAGATGTTTACGTGATAACGTCTTATTGGTGATATAAGTTTTTGGGAAGTAAGGAATTAATGAAGATAACAATTTTTAAGTGAAATAAACTAATGTAAAATTGTTTTGAAAAATTATACAATTTCAGCCAGAAGCCAAAGTAGATAAGATAAGATAAGATTTTTATTTTGCAAATATGGGTACAAGTACAGGTGTTACAATAAATAAAGAACAGCCATATTTTGCCAATAACAAGGCATGCAAAAGTACAGAGTTTTAACCATTATTACAATACAAGAAAAAACAAAATAAAAAAAAAATACAATTTAAATCAATACATGTCATAAGCATTTACATAAATTAATAATACATGTCTTTAATGTCAATTCATTCAAAAGTAAAATAATTCTAATTCATCAGTCACTCACATAATTAATATCTCATTTTTAATAATTAAAATACATTCTACATCACATTCAAATAATGTCCTTATCCAACAGAAAATCTGCAACACCGTAATATACTCTGTCTACTAGAAAATTCCGAAGTTTTTTTTGAAAATTGTCATGTTGTTGTCTTTCCAACTACACACATCAAAAGTGTCTAGGGATCAAGCATTTTTATGCGGATTTCTTGAGATTGAGATGTGGCTTTGTAATAAATTTATGATTTTATAAATTTATATGGATCCTTTTTGGTGCATTTCATAATTTGAATCAGGAACTCTCAATCAAATTCGAGTAAAAGATGAAAATAAGCTGTCAATATTTTCCCTATAAAAACATACAACGCATTGAAGACATTATTAGTGCTACTGTTTCCCTACTACTGATTAAAACCAACGTTATTATGGAGCGGCGACGTCATTTAAGCAGGGAAGAAATGCTCAGAGCCGTGGGAATGATAGAAGCTGGTTCCCGGCAACGTACTGTAGCTGTAGCTCTGAATACAAGTCAGAGTGTTATCAGTCGACTTTGGACACGTTACCGAAGCACTGGTACCGTGGCTGAGCGCCATGGAGGACGGTATCGCTGCACCACACGGAGACAAGACCGATACATTAAAATCTTAACTCGAAGAGCTCCAACAATAACCGCCATGATGTTAGCCGTGAGGCTTAATCACTCTTCAGGGAACTTAATTAGCGGCCAAACAGTCAGAAACCGCTTGCATGAAGTGAACCTTCATTCCCGAAGACCGCTACGGGTACCACCTATAGCAATGCACAATCGTAGGATTTGATATCAATGGGCTCTTGAACACAGAAATTGGGCAGAAGAACAATGGCGTTTCGTGTGCTTTTCTGATGAGTCTCGTTTTGGTATGAGACCGGATACAAGACGTATACGACACTGGAGAACCCCTGGACGCCAACAGCGATAAAATCCTGCCAGGAAGTCCATCCTTATAGTGGTGGAACCATCATGGTATGGGCGGGTATTTGGATCGGCGGAAGAACTGAGTTGATTTGGATCAGAGGCAACCTCAACGCTCAAATTTATGCTGAGACGATTGTATCAGACGTCATCGTTCCTCTACAAGTGCAAATCGGTCCCTTATTTCAGTTAATGCATGATAATGCACGACCGCACACCGCAAGAGTTGTAAGACAGACTCTCGCCGCAGCTAACATCAATGTCCTGCCCTGGCCTGCTCAGTCGCCAGACTTGAACCCGATTGAGCATGCATGGGATATGCTACAGAGAAGAGCTCTGCCGAATATGGAGGGTATCCAGTCGCAAGAAGACCTTTTTTTGTTGTTGCAACGAACATGGGCGGCCATTCCACAGCGTGATTTGGATGAACTCATTTTGAGTATGCCAAACCGATGTTCTTGTGTTGTTAGTGTTCGCGGTAGAAACACGGATTATTAATTGTTTAAGTTACCCAATAAAATTTTAAAGAAAACTGTTATTTCAGTCTTTTTTTCGAACTTTAATGTTAGTGGTTCAAATGTCAAAAATCCCTTTATTAGGAAAATGGCAAATTTCTTTATTAATGCAAAGGTGACTTGGTTTATCGTTACTGTGACAAACGAAAACACTTTATTTGATGAATCCTTAAAGAAAATTTTAATTAATATCAATCAGGAGAAAAGTTATTGCAAAAATATATGTTGATCCCTAGATACTTTTGATGTGTGTACTTGGTATTTTATTATAAATCACCGGTGCCATGCAACAGACACTTTTGCGCATAAGTGTTGTTTTAGCACTGTGGATACACAGCCTACTCTTGTCGCGCCTATTCCTTGGAAATACGTCAGCCATTCGTGCGAAGCGATCCGGGTTTGACTTTACAAACACTGCCATTTCTAAAATGTACAAACATGGTAGGGTTAATATTTTGTATTGTTTAAAATATGGGACGCAGCTATCTGTACTTTGCAATTTAAAAATAGACCGTATGCATCTTTTTTGTGCCTTAAATACAGTTTCTTTTTCAGTTGAGTTGCCCCAAAAAATATAACTCCGTAGTGACATCTAAAATGAAATTAAGTACTAATTTAAAGTTTTTTTTTCGAGCCAAGTAACAGATGGCGCTACCATCTTTATATCTCGTGAGGTTTTGGTGTGATACAAGTTTCTGAACATGTCACCCGACTAAAACGATTTTAAAGACGTTATCACGTCAAAAAAAAATACAATTTAAATCAATACATGTCATAAGCATTTACATAAATTAATAATACATGTCTTTAATGTCAATTCATTCAAAAGTAAAATAATTCTAATTCATCAGTCACTCACATAATTAATATCTCATTTTTAATAATTAAAATACATTCTACATCACATTCAAATAATGTCCTTATCCAACATCTACTAAATTATTAAGAATTCACACAGACATTGTTGGTTATATTTTTTACTTTTGACATACTATTTTATACATTATTTGACTTTTTATTTTAAAACACTTTGACATTAGGTATATTTTAATCAATTTGACATTTTATTTTAATCAATTTTACTTTATATTTCAATATTAATTTAACATTAGATTGTACTTGTCTTGTTGCTTACTTATTTAAATTTATTAATGCATGCAAAAAAAAAATGTAATTTTCAACACAATGCAAATTGTTACGAATAAATGAAATGAAATGAAAATGAAAACAGAAAATCTGCAACACCGTAATATACTCTGTCTACTAGAAAATTCCGAAGTTTTTTTTTGAAAATTGTCATGTTGTTGTCTTTCCAACTACTTGGTATTTTATTATAAATCACCGGTGCCATGCAACAGACACTTTTGCGCATAAGTGTTGTTTTAGCACTGTGGATACACAGCCTACTCTTGTCGCGCCTATTCCTTGGAAATACGTCAGCCATTCGTGCGAAGCGATCCGGGTTTGACTTTACAAACACTGCCATTTCTAAAATGTACAAACATGGTAGGGTTAACATTTTGTATTGTTTAAAATATGGGACGCAGCTATCTGTACTTTGCAATTTAAAAATAGACCGTATGCATCTTTTTTGTGCCTTAAATACAGTTTCTTTTTCAGTTGAGTTGCCCCAAAAAATATAACTCCGTAGTGACATCTAAAATGAAATTAAGTACTAATTTAAAGTTTTTTTTTCGAGCCAAGTAACAGATGGCGCTACCATCTTTATATCTCGTGAGGTTTTGGTGTGATACAAGTTTCTGAACATGTCACCCAGCTAAAACGATTTTAAAGACGTTATCACGTCAAAAGAATATAAATGATGAGTATGTACCTATTGATAGGCGATTATTTTATTTAATATGCAATTTATAATATCCCTAAAACAACTAACAAAGGTATTTGTTTACATAAGGTTTATTTTTTATTTTTTGACGTGATAACGTCTTTAAAATCGTTTTAGTCGGGTGACATGTTCAGAAACTTGTGTCACACCAAAACCTCACAAGCGACATTTCATAAAGATGGTAGCGCCATCTGTTACTTGGCTCCAAAAAAAAGCTTTAAATTAGTACTTAATTTCATTTTAGATGTCACTACTGGTGATAACTTATATCTATACTAATAATATTATAAAGCTGAAGAGTTTGTTTGTTTGTTTGTTTGAACGCGCTAATCTCAGGAACTACTGGTTCGAATTGAAAAATTCTTTTTGTGTTGAATAGACCATTTATCGAGGAAGGCTTTAGGCTATAAAACATCACGCTGCGACTAATAGGAACGAAGAAACAATGGAAAATGTGAAAAAAACGGGGAAAATTATTCATCTTTGAGGGCTTCCGTTGCGTGCGCTGCGAAAACGGTTCAAGATATCAAAAAAATATGTAGAAAAGAATTATTCCTCTTAAAATGATCTAAAAAAATGTCCATGACGGTATATGTCTATCTTTTAAGATTAAGTCACTAGAACCGTTTTTATGGTAATCAAATTTGGTCAAAATTAATGCATGATTACCAATTATTTGTTAGAGTTGTTTCAACATAATAATATTAATCTTTATCCAAATAAATGTGTTGTTGATTAACAGTATTTAATTGTGAACAAAATTGTCTTTGACATCACTTAATTTCAATGAACATCTTAGAAGATATTACAATTTTAAAATAACTCCGATATAAAATTCACACGCGCCGCATGATGTGCAAAACATGACGCTGGGCATGGGCGAGGAGAGGCGTTGCTTGCGGGCGACGCGGAGGGGGGTATAGCTCTACGATTGTCAAGGATAATATTTTGGTTCTAATAATTTCACAATTATTCATCATATGCCAAGCCTTTTCCCAACTATGTTGGGGTCGGTTTCCAGTCTAACCGGATGCAGCTGAATATCAGTATTTTACATGGAGCGACTGCCTATCTGACCTCCACAACCAGTTAATACTGGGTAATACGATACCCCTTGGTAAGACTGGTTGTCAGACTTTTGGAACACTGACTACCTGTTACGACTGTCAAAGATCTACAAATGACAGCCGGGACCAACGGCTTAACGTGCTTTCCGAGGCACGGAGGAAACTCGGTATGTAACGGGTGGTCACTGGTCACCCATCCACAGACCAACCTAGGCAAGCGCGGCTTAACCTAAAGATCGACCCGAGCGGCTGCTATTATTTAGCCACGAGCTCCTCATGAGCTATTTTTTTTTTATAAATATCACAATTATTAAAAAAAAAAATTGTAAATAGGTGTCATCTACATAATTATTCTTAAGGCTGTTTATTCAATAGTCAGATAACTTTTATCTGAGGAATAAAAATGGCGGTTTGACAGCTCATCTATAGAAAATATGTCAAACTGCTATTTTTATTCCTCAGATAAAAATTATCTGACTATTAAAAAATCAGCCCTTATTAGGTTAGGTTTTAGTTTAAGTACACAGTTAGTTAACCTTATATTTTACGTAAGTACCAAATACAGGTAACAATAATTAGGATCCTAATTATTAACCTTACGTTTGCTTTTCTTGATTACGAGTTACGGTTTGGTTAAGTTTTTTTTTTTTTTTTTTAGTATTTATTTTATTTCCTATTTTCTTTCTTCGTCACTATAATGCCTAGAAAAAGAACTCAGCTTTCTCGGCAGACTGTTACCGCAAAGCGGCTGCGAGCTTTGCGCAGCAGTGAAACAGAGAATGAAAATATGCATAGGTTGGCTCATAGATTATATACTAATACTGGGTTGGCTACTCAACGAGGAATCAGTGAACAAAACCGTGCTAATGAATCGATCGTTGAACGTTCGCAGTATCTAGCCTCACAAAATTTCCGAATTTCGGCAAACCGTCAACGGGAAGCAAGCGCTGAACGTTTATCCTTACAAAATTTCCGAACTTCGGCAAACCGTCAACGGGAATCAAGCGCTGAACGTTTATCCTTACAAAACTTCCGAACTTTGATAAACCGAGAACGGGAATCAAGCGCTGAACGTTCTCAACGTTTAGCCTCACAGAGTTCTCGAACTTTGGTGAACCGACTACGGGAATCAAGCGCTGAACGTTCTCAACGTTTAGCCTCACAGAGTTCTCGAACTTTGGTGAACCGACTACGGGAATCAAGCGCTGAACGTTCTCAACGTTTAGCCTCACAGAGTTCTCGAACTTTGGTGAACCGACTACGGGAATCAAGTGCTGAAAGTTCTCAACGTTTATCCTCACAGAATTCCGGAACTTTGGCTAAGACGCGGACAAAGTCGTGGGTAACAGTTATAATTTATTAAGCTGAGGAGGTTGTTTGCAAAAATAAATATGATGCCCAAAATACTATTCCACGCGGACGAAGTCGCGGGCACAGCTAGTCACCAATAAGACGTTATCACGTAAACATCTCGATCGTAAACCTACTTTACAAACAACCAATTTTTTTTGGATTAGGTACCTACTTCTCCCGCTTTGGACGTAGCGGGAGTGTCTGACTTAGACCCATCCATGTTCCTTCTTGTGCCCTTTGTGTTCCGGGGCCGCGGTATGTACCTATCTATTTCGTACAACCCGTTATCCCAGTAGGCAGTGGTCCTGGCCTATCTGCTTTGCTGTCATCTGTTACAGCGCGCGTGGAACACGAACACGCCGTTGACACCACTTGCCGTGTGTCATTCGGTGGGTGTGGACGCCGTGGCGCCTCTCCAGCCACTCCTCAAAGAGACTTATCACTTGTTGCCACTAATAAGGCGTGCTCTGCACGGGGTTGCGACAGTCCCTCTCTCCATGCCACCATGAGATCGCACCATAGGTATGTCCGCAAAGCGGCGATTTGCCTCAGCGCGCGCCACTGATACAGGCGCGCGAGGACTATCGCCTCCCGATGGCAATCCGGCAGAGGCTCACCACCTCGCCGGAGATCCTGCGGTAGCCCCGGATCAGCTTTATGGGTACCACTTTTTGGGGCACGTTCAGGTAACCAACCACCATTTTCCTCATATTCTAAATGCGAACGTCTGTGAGAATGAAGGGATGAATGTTTATTGCTGCTTAACGGAATTCTATGAAGGTATTTTATTAAAATATGTTTCTGCCATAGATACGTTTTTGCATGCACCTTGGATATGTTAAATTTTCGATCATACAGAAATGCCAATAACGAAAATACATGAACCCTAAAAACATAACACTCCTTTTTTGGGGCAGTTGTGTAAAAAGAAACAGGATTCAAAAGTACCTAAGCGTGGCGAACAACACCTCTAAATTTCAAGGTTTTTTTCCTTTATTATATTCTACTTCTGCCTAATTATTAAGAAAAGATTTGGTTGCAAATGAGCGCCCGAAAAAGTAGTATGAGTGAAGGAAGAGGGCTCGAAAAAATTTGGTTCCCGCCTCGGATTATTTAGTTTTTTCTAAGGCTCTGACGGTGGGAAATGCGACGCTAAGCGTCCTGTGCATGCTGCTCAATGTTCACAGGGAAAGAGCAGAGGACATAAACTTATTTGTAAAACTGTTTTCCTACGTAGCCCTTTGTGCGCGAGGCCGGGGTTTTTTTATTGTACCTATTAGATAGGTTTTATGTTCTTCCTAATTTAAAAACTGCCACGCGCCTTTTGTAATCTCGTGCTCGCACGTGTCTACTTTGCCTTAGTGATAATGCGCCTCTGCCAATATTTATACATCATCATCATCATCAGGCTATATTAGTCCACTGCTGGACATAGCCCTCCCCTAATGAGCGCCATAGCGCCCTGTCTTCAGCTTGCCGCATCCAGCATCTGCCTGCAGTCTTTCTTAGATCGTCATCCCACCTGGTCGGAGGGCGTCCTACACTACGCTTGCCGAGTCGCGGTCTCCACTCAAGAACACGTTTACCCCAACGGTTGTCGGTTCTTCGTGAGATATGGCCAGCCCACTGCCACTTCAGCTTGCTGATTCTTTGAGCTATGTCGATAACTTTGGTTCTCTGTCGGATGTATTCGTTGCGGATTCTATCCTTCAGAGAAACTCCGAGCATAGCTCTCTCCATAGCTCGCTGAGCGACTTTGAACTGATGGACCAACCCTGCTGTGAGTGTCCATGTCTCGGCTCCGTAGGTCATGACGGGTAGGACGCACTGATTGAAAACTTTTGTTTTCAAGCATTGCGGCATGGATGACGAGAGGACTCGGCGTAGTTTCCCAAACGCTGCCCAGCCCAGCTGGATCCTCCTCTTGGCCTCCCTCTCGAAACTGTTTCTACCTAACTGCAGAATCTGCCCGAGGTAAGCGTACTCAGAAACGATTTCGAGAAGGTGACCATGTACGAAGACCGGCATCGGATCAATGTGGCCATTGATCATGACTTTGGTTTTATCCAAATTCATGCCAAGACCGATACGTCGCGAGGCTGAAGCTAGGCCGTCCAGCATCTGGTTCAGCTCCTCTAGCGACTCCGCCATTAAGACTATGTCATCTGCGAATCGTAGGTGTGAGATGTAGTCGCCGTTTATGTTGATGCCCTTTCCTTTCCAGTCCAGCGTCTTAAACATATCCTCCAACGCGCTGGTGAACAGTTTCGGGGATATAACATCCCCCTGTCTCACTCCTCTGCGCAATTGGATCAGTTTAGACTGCTGATCCTGTACTTGGACACTCATGGTGGCGGCTTCGTATAGACATCTCAACACCTCAATATAACGATAGTCTACTTGGCATCGCTGTAAGGATTCCAGAACAGCCCAGGTTTCGACAGAGTCAAAGGCCTTCTCATAGTCCACAAAGGCCAGACACAGGGGCTGATTATACTCTTCGGACTTCTGTATAATCTGCCTCACTGTGTGAATGTGGTCTATGGTGCCATATCCTCCGCGAAACCCGGCCTGTTCCGGCTGGAACTCGTCGAGTCTCCTGGCGAGACGATTCGTGACCACTCGTGAGAACAGCTTATAGACATGGCTCAGGAGCGAGATGGGTCTGTAATTCTTAAGGAGGGTTTTGTCACCCTTCTTGAAAAAGAGCACCACCAAACTCCCGCTCCACGCCTTTGGAGTTCTCCCACTTTGAAGGACGTCGTTGAAGAGGTTCTGTAGTTCCTGTATAACAGGGACTCCTCCAGCTTTCAAAAGCTCTGATGTTATTCCGTCCTCACCGGGGGCTTTTCCATTTTTAAGCTGCCTCAGAGCTGACACGATCTCGTCTTGACTGATGTCCGGCAGTTCGTGGGTGTAGTGGCGAGTCAGGGTGGCTCTGGAATCGTGGTCATCTCGTCGGGAATGAGAGGCATGTGCAGCATATAATCGGCCGTAGAAATCTTCTATCTCGGCGAAGATCTCTGGCTTTGACAATACGGTCCTCCCGTCGTGCGTTTTTAGCTTCGTCAGGTGGCTCCTGCCAAGCTGCTGAGTGAATACTTTAGACCCTCGGTTTCGCTCTATCGCCTCTTCGATGAGGCGTGTGTTTGAGCTCCGAAGGTCGCGCCGTACCATCTTCGCAATTTGCTTGTTCAGGTCTGACCTCTCCGACGAAGTCGCATGGGTGGTTTCCCGTCTTTTTGTCATCAACCCGAGAGTCTCAGCCGAGAGTTTGGATATCCTGCCAGTCCGCTGCGCCCTACAGAACTTGATGCCCTCATCCCTCAGAGTTTCGACCAGATTGTGTAGGCTCTCGTCAACGTCGTCAGTGGGTTCCAAGGCAACAAATCTATTCCCGAGAAGCTGCTGGAACTTCTCGGTGCCCGCCATGATATGGATATTTTATTTCTGCCAATATTTATACACTTTCCTAAATTTGAAAGCAATTTTGTACATGGGATACCTAACGATTGTAACAATATGATAGTAATAATATGAGTTCGAAAATTCCAGACAAATCCCAGAACAAGCTCTTAGACACACTGGACAGTCCAACAGGACAAAAACACATGCACCAGCTTACTAGAGTTAGATAGAGAACTTGCGAAGGATGTTTACCAGGTACATACAACGTAAAAGGCGAAGCTGGAATAGTTATATCGGATGATGAGCCCTGTTGTACTGTGTGGGTCAGAATGCTGTGCTGTAAAAAAGATGGATGAAAAACGATTGCATGTAGCGGAAATGTGAATGATGAGACGAATGTGTGGAGTGACAAGAATCGATATAGTAAGAGTACCTATATATTAAAGGAAGTTTGAAAGTTGCGCCTGTTACAGAAAAATTGAAAGGGAGTCGTTAGTATTAGTGGATATGTAATGAGGAGGGACGAAACAGTGATGAGATATAAACATTGATGGAGAGAGAGGAAGGCTAAAGAAAAGATGAATGGATTGCCTAAGGAATGATATGAAGGAGAAAATAGTAAATGATGCCGTGACGTCTGTCCCCAAATAGAATGGGGCAAGGGCAGGAAGATGATGAGCTCGAAGATACTATGTTCGTACCAACATGACATTTTAATCAATACAGTTGGAGAATATCACTTTTAAAAGTTGCTAAGTGTTTACATATTGGTGCTCCTCACTGTACCAATAAAACAAAAGTGGTGTAAACGAAAGGGGTGGCAATGAAACAAAAGTGAAGACTTAAATAAATTTAAAAACCATCACAAAATATGACAACGTAATATAAGATTTATCAGCGTGGGTCGTGATACAGTAGAAAAGGCAGTTTAAGTGGGTCTAGTATCAATAGAGGAGCATACAGGCCCAAACAAAAACTACTCAAGATTACTTTTCATCATTATCATTGCTAAAGGATCCTGGTCAAAATAAGAGCATATCAAACATTTTTTTAAAATTTCTCAAATCATAGTTCAAAATAAGCCGTTCATTGTATTGCAACAAGAACAGGTCACCAGAGACCAATTAAAAATGTTGTTGGTTTCTGTTTTTTCATATTTTTTAAAGCTTTAGCACATAGTAATTAATCCAACCTAGGCCAGTGAGGTGTTACAATTTACAGAGAACTGTAGAGGCTTGTTAATCCTTCGCGTGACAAAGTGTGCAGATGGGTGCAAAGTTTACATACATTGTTACCCTACATTTTTGTAAACAATCGTGCAACGGGTTAACCTTTTGAATGCTATTGTCACATAAATATGCCTACAACAGAAACATTGCCAAAAAATTAAAACTTTTTCTGTTTTCTGGCGATATAAGTACTTGTTGCTTATAAGGATTTGATGTCCTAATTATTATAACCTAATGACTGAGACATTTTTTTACTCCCAGAGTTCATAGAAAAATCCCATGGTCTTTTAGCTATGGTTAAGAGTGTTTTATTAAGATAGACCTTTCTACATGAAAGTAGATCAACATTTTACACTTACAATATTAAAATTTAAATTAAGGCTCATTCAATATATCCTTCATATCAACATCGTCAGACACTGATTCAGTATCATCTGGTTCATCCAATAGTGCTTGCAACTGGTGTATTGAAGTTACCAAAACATGAAACTGTTTCTTTCTCAGAGCCAAACGGCTTTCTAGTTGCTGTTTTGTAGATTCTAAATTAGCCAGTCCTGTTTTCAAAGTTCCAAGACGTTCCAAAGTCTCTTTTCTGTCTGGCTGTTTACTTATTACCTTTGCCAGTACATCATACTCAATACGATTCTTTCGCACTGTCTTTGCCTGAGCAAGATCTGCCTTACTTTTTTCTATGTGACTCTTGGCTACTTCAATGGATTTTTCCAGTACTTTAGACATGTCTTCGTAACTTTTTAATTCTGCCGCCATCATTTCTGAGCCTAGTTGTGATTTTGTCACAGCAAATTCGCATTGTGCTAGTTGAGCCAACATTCTGTCGTGGGTAGACTTACTGTAAAATAAGTGTGTTTGTGTGTTAGTTTATGAAGATGTAACAATACTTATTTACTTTTAAAAATCAAAGTTAATCAATTTTTATGTATTAAATTCTAACCTCTCTTCAGGTTTCTCGTCAGTGCTATTACACCATTTTATCAATGTTTTCAGCAGTACATTCAGTCTTCTATCGTCTCCAGTTCCATCTCCATCTATCAGAAGTCTTCTACGAATAACGTCCTCTGGAAAATAATTAAAGAACAAACAAACAATAATGTTAGCTAACAATTGAAACTTACAACCAACCATCATAAATTATTGGATACTTATTGTAACTTACCATCACCCATATTTACTAGAGGGTCGTTTCGTTTTATGAATCCTAAGAATATACCTCGTAGTTAAGTTAAAATACTGTAATTATATTGGGAAATTTGGGAATCGAAAAATTCTAAAATAGAAAAATAAACACAACGCTGGCTGGGTCGCTGGCTGACCAATAAACGTTACTCTATGGCCAACCGCGGCAAAATTGACAGGTTTTTTTTGTTATCGACTGCACACTGTACTTTGGAATCTATTTGATTTGATGATTCGGTTTTACTATAAGGCGATAGTTCTATTGATCTTATAACTTTGTTTTGGTCCCATTCAGCAGTCCCATTTTATTATTAGGAAAGATGCAAGGTTTGATTTCATCCCTACATTTATCTCACCAACATTGTCTATGATAAATATTATACGTCTGTGTTCTGCTGTTGTACTGTTGTGTAGGTTTTGGAACGAAAAATTCAATTGTCAAATTTTGTTTTGCCTTTCAGCCCGTGTGAAGAAAATTATGGCTGTTTATTGTAATAACTTGATTATCCTCGAGGATTATATCATAAACGACACAGTATTTAGTTGAATACTCTGTCTACATTCAAGAGGAGAATGGAAGACCCAACTTTTAGTGATAAAATTGAAGAGTACTTTTCGGAGCTCGGGCGATGGCTAGTATTTCGAATGATTCAATTGTTGCTTGTTTTATAAACAAGAAGTATAAATGACTTTTTTACTTTTAGGAGGGTGTGGCGGAGTATTATTTTGGGACAAGTCTTGTCATTGCTACTCAGTGGTAAATGTATATTGACTACATTGTTACAAAGTGCTACTTGGCAATTTCCCACTACTGGACAACTAGTGGTGCCGTATTTAGCGCTCTTTATACTATTCACTCCTTCCCTGATCTGTAATGGGCTCAAGAATTTATCCAAGTAAGTTCATTAATATTTAAATTGTTTTTGTTATTGTCTATAAACCTTTATTATACCAGTTTCCGTATTTCAAAGTGGTAGTGATGTTTAATATAAAAACTTCTAAAATTTGAAATTGGTCTTTTTTTTCATTTCCAGAAGATGGTGGGTCATAATAATATCATGTACCCTAGATGTAACAGCAAGTTGGCTCTTGGTCATGTCACAGCGTTTCACCTCCGTGCTGAGCTGACAGCTGCTATCCTGCAGCGGTGTGGGAGCTGCACTAGTGGGTGGTGCGTGGCAAGGACAGAGACTTGGTGTGGTCCACGTAGCAGGTGCTACAATGGGCTTAATGGCAGTGGTCTGTGTTGTGTGGGCTGATGTTGAGGGTGCTCCCACTGATGGTATGTTTGTGTTACAATTCTTGTTAATTAAAAAGGAAAACTACGGTTTCTACATTATAAATCTCTTCTTTCAGGCAAAAATCAGCTAGTTGGAGATATGCTCTGCCTTGCAGGTTCCCTTCTCTATGCCATGGTCACTGTACTCCAAGAAATGATGCTAGACACAATATCTTGCTCAGATTACCTAGCCTTCCTTGGCTTAATTGGCAGCATAGTGTCATGCACACAAACATTTTTCCTAGAATTCAGTGAACTGATGGCTTTTAACTGGTATGATTTAGACACAATCATCCAATTAGGTAGTTACTGTTCTGTGCAGACAATATTCCAGATATTACAGTGTTTCATGTTGAGGGAGGCTGGGGCAATAATATTGCATTTATCATTCCTGTCGGCAGATTATTTCACTCTTATTGCTGGGATGTACATTTTTCAGTTTAAGGTGAGTTTTAATACAATCCTATTTCTGTTATTTTGTTTGTAAGCAGAAATATAATTGGTTTCTCTTTTTTTCAGTTCCATGCCCTGTATTTCTTATCCTATATGTTGGCGATGGTCGGCGTGTTTCTATTCAGCTCGCGACCGACGCGACATCCGGTGCCGCAGCCTGACAGACTGCCGCAGTTAGTCAATGACTCTGTACAGTCACAGGATAATGTTTCTATGTAAGTCATTCTATTTACACGTATTTTTTCTTTCCCGTTTTGAATGGGAAAAATTTAAAGAGATGACAAGACAGAAAAGAAACACTGAAATATATTCTTCTAAATCCTACAGAAAATTTCCTTCATACTATTTATTTTCTTCACAGGGAATACACGGTCCCAACTCTGGATTGCATACCTATCGAAGGCTTGGAGCCTCCCATGAGTAGAGACACAACATTCACTTCGTTCTTAGGAGGCCCTCAGACTGTTCCTAACGGCACAGTCACATTCGCGCAGACCAACGGCGCGCAGGTCGCGTCGGAGGCCTGTTAATGTAAGTTTGTATCTGTTAGGGACCTTAGAACTGTAGGCTGGAGATGACATACCTCTGCCTTCATAATATCATGGCCTTTTCGTGTAAAGTTATTTATGGATGACCACATTTTCATATGTCATCCATGCGAGCTTATTTCATCCATAAGAACAGACCTAAAATCATATATTTTATATCAAATCCTACCACTACCTACCTACCTACTCAAAATTAAAACAAAGGACTTCCAATACGCCAAAAGCCACAATCTCCACCTAAATTCTAAGTTAGGGACTGTATGTTAAAGCGTTATTACGAAATTATATTTAAAAGAAGCGTTTAAACAGATTTATACCTATACAGTAAACTAACACGTTTGTTTAAATACCGCGTTCGTATTATTGATACTCCAAGTATTAGAATACTCGTTCGTATGTAAGGTCTAAATATCGTCCTAAGAATCCATTGTCATGATATGGCTAGTCATTTTTATGTAGAATTAAGACAGTCCGCCTTTTTTGTATGTTTCATTCAGGCGTTTTTAGAATGTTCTGTATTTTTAACCGACGAAAAAAAGGAGGTTCTCAATTCGACCTGTATAATAATATATATTTTTTTTTAATTAATTTTTTTAGCAGTCGCGCGGATGTAAAAAACTAAACTATTTTTTTACATCGCAGTATCTGAATCTATTTATATATATATTATAGTTTAATTACCTACTCACAAAATAATAATTATTTATTCATACAAATTGTAATAAAAAGTATTTAAAAAAATATTATTACTACAATATACAAAATGTGCTATCTGCAAAATCACTAAGATACAGCAAACGCGCCCTGAATAATTGTTATACATATTATGTCAGTCATGTTTATTCACCTAAAGAATGAAAATATAATTTTAAGCTCGTAAGACATTCGACTGGAATATTATAGCGTATCTTAATACCTAATAATGTAATCATCTCATATTATAATGTTTAATCTCACCAAGTATTAGCTATAGAAACACCGACTACCTAGAATACTAGTCATTGATAGTTTAGTATAAATATATTAGCGCACATTAAAGTTAAATAGTTTTAGTAATTTATATTTAAATGCTCCATTTTATTATACTTAGCATAACTGATTAATCTCGAGTTAGAGAAAACGAAAACTGCCACATATTCGAATTTCGACTCAACTTTTTATTCTCAATATTAAAATAGAAATCTTTATATAACATTTTGAAATCTAGTTTCTATAAATTGTGAGAAATTGTACCTATCGAGATTTTGTAAGATTTAGAACATTCAAACTTAGCTAAGGCTGACCGCGGAATTTTGATATAATTAAATAAAATTGAGGAGTCCAATACTAATATTTTCAGTTATATATTAGAATACAATTCTTGATTGAGCTTTATAGTTTAAATGACAAAATATACAAGGTGTAACAATAAACACATGACCTTCCCTTGTTGTTTCTTAGACTATGACACTAAACAACTCTTGTTCTAAATACGCAAAAAATAATGGACTTGCTATAGGAACTGACGCGATCAGATGATCAACATGTACAGTATGATAAAACTAAAAAAAAACAAAAGTCTTAGAACTAGTCTTTCCAATGGTCAATTGATCATAGAACAATCGTTGTTCAGTTTCACACGAGAGTTCTTACATGTATTATATTACACCCTGTATTATTTATGACAGTTTGTAACTACCGTATCCACGATTTTAATTGTTAAACAGATTCCGTTCCGATATTATGTACTTTTAGCAAAATATATTTAATTGTTGATATTCTTTTATCTCAAATTCTAGCAACGTTATGACGCTCAATTATTAAAAGTAAGTATTAAAATTTTAATAGTGAAAATTTAGTCCATTAGATAAATCTATCAGTTAATTGAGATTGTCACTTTGGAATTGACTATCACTTTTCATTGTGTATAATTTTGAATCTGAAAAGATTGAAGAATGCTGTTGAGAGACACTGATTCTATGTTCAAAACGGAAACCAATACCGCACTGACAAGATAATAAGTTATTTTTTGTTCTGTGTCCTTATTAGATGAATATTGAGTTCGGACTGATTCCAGTTTACTTCCCATTATCAAATTTTAAATGGACTACTCATACAGCGGGAACTGTACGCACGTTGCAGTGTCGCTTGCACTCTTTAAGCGCCCACTTGCAGCAAAATTTGCTCCAGTCGGCGGCAAAGTGCACTCGATAGCTAGCTAGTAAGAGTTCTCCAGCGCTGCGCGGCTAATTCCCTAGTTATCCCGCTCGCTCGACATCAATTTTAGACCGATTTGCCAATCAGTCAGTCAAAAGACAGTCGGCCCACTATTCGCCTAAAATATCAGTCTCCCAACTTAGTAATATTATTTATGTGGATATTGACAATATAATATTAAAGACCACATTAGAACCCCTTCATTATTATTATTTTTTTTTCATAGAATTGGTTACACAATCTTTAATCTTTTCAGTGTTCAATTTATACTTATAACTTGTATTATAATTATTATGTAATACTTATTGTTTCGTAAGAGTTTCTAACAAATGAAGTTATTTCACCAATATGATGGTTGTGTTATGTTAATTATAAAATATTTAAGCTATTTATTAAATTGTTGCAAGTTATTTAAACGCTAAACACAATAAAAAATAAAAATTTAGTTTCGAAATGTAAACTGCGAATAATATAAAAATGTACTCTGAATTGGGACTTAAATATACAATGTTTTCATGATATTGTTCGTTATTTATTTATTGTGATAATATACAATATGGTAGGGGAGCCCATGCGGGGATTTCGGGATTTACTAAAGCGCGGCAGATTAATATACAGGGGGATACCTTGTACCCGGTTAAGTACCTCCACAAAACATGAGGCACATATATAAGGCCGCCCGTGAAGGATACAGGATCAGATTAGTAAAAAAAAATTGACCATCAGAAATTCTCGAGCGCGTCAGATTAAGGTAGGGTGAGTTAATTACATCCTAAAAAGTGTATATTCCACTAATCTGACAATTTGAGAGTGACGTAAAAAAAGGGGAGGGCAACAAAGTTGTAAAAAAAAAACGTCATCTCGACATTCTCGAGCGTAGCTAAATTTAATTTATTTTGAAGGAAATAATTCAAGAATAATGAAAAATATATAATCTGACGATTTCCGCAAGCCGAAATAACAAAAATTCGTCGATAAAGTTAAATGCGTGCAGCTGCGTGATGCCTACATTTCCTTCTCCGCGTTTTTATTCCTCTCTCACTCTTTCTCTATCTATTACTCTCTCACTCCGTCTCCACTCTGATTTCTGCTGCCATGACGCCATCACAGGAATTCGGGAAGTTATTGGTTTTACCCCGTTTTGCGAAAATCGAGTTTTCATCAGATCTTGACGTTTTAAGGTCATAGGAAGCTTCCCTGACTACCCCCGTGATGTTATCACTATGTCTATATGTACAATTATTATATGTGTGTGTGTGTGTGTGAGTATGTGACTCGCTTATAACTTTTGAACGACTAAACCGATCGGAATACACTAAACGGCGTTCTAAAGATTTCCCTCAAAATTAGATGTCCTGTGAATTTGAACCAATTCGGACCGATAGATTTTGAGAAATTTTGAAATATCTCAAAAAAAATAAGATTTTTTTTTTAAAGTGGTTTTTTTGGAATAACTTTTAACCGGCTTTATCGATTAACTTCAAAAACTAATCCGCCTTTGAACATGAAAAACCACCGTGATCGCCACCAAGCTGGTCAAAATCGGTTGATTCGTTCGAGAGATATCGTGAACGAAAGAAACCCGAAAACGTGTTTTTTCGGGATTACTCCGAAATTTGTGGTTCGATCAATTAAAATTGCAAAATTACTTATGAGGATGATAAAACTGCGTCGAGTGCCGCTAACCGCGTGAAAATTGCTTGATCCATTCAAATGTTATTGCGGTTTGAAAATTCCAAAAATAGTGTTCTATGAAACTGCTATCAGACTTTCGAGCTGGGAGAGCTCAAATGCATAGAAATATTATTTCTTTAACTCAGCGAGCTCAAAATATCCGCCCAGGAATGGAATTAGCGGGATGTTGCAGGGATGGCCTTTAAGGTGAACCGTATTTCTAATTTTTTTTTGTCAGATCAGGCGAATCCCTCTAGATAATCGTCAGATTATGAGACAGTACGTTTAGAACATAAAGATGAACCATATTTATCTTAATCTGACGCGCTTGAGTATTTCAAAATGGCGATTTTTTTTTGCACATTATGAAAATGGCCGCGAGTTTGCGTCCCATCGAAATCGTCAGATTAGTGAATGAGAGCTTTTATTTGGTGCACTTAACACTCCCTTAGAAAATCTGACGCGCTCGATAATTTTTTTTTTTTTTTCATTTTCAACCTTTTTTAAATACAACCACCCGCACCGTGCAAACGATCAGATTAACATACGTACATTATTAAAAATACGTAGGGCATTGATGCTATCAATATCTGACGCGCTCGAGGATGTCCATGCAACAGTTTTTTTTACATATTTAAAAATCTATAGCTGCTTCCCCCACCGATGTAAAGGTATAATCATATAACATTTTTTTCTTCTTATCATCTAAGCTTTGCATCCCAATAGGTCTCTACGACGCTCGAGTAAATCCCCATTTAGCATCGTGGGCTCCCCTACTAATAGCTTTACTAAAAGATCGAATGAAACACAATTTTGGTATTTTCTCTTTTTATTCGTTTATGTAATCATCGCATTTCAAAATATCAGAATATAATACAAGGGTTAAATAAAATACAGTCGAAAAGGAAACATTAACAGTAGGAAGTTACGATTACAAGCCGTTGCCACTTGTAGGGCGTCCAACCCGTCTTTTACTTAGATCGTCAACGAGATGATTTGCAGTACCATTGAAATTTTGTGATGTCGGCCGGTCGTTCGACCGACTAAGGCTTACCATCTGACATGAGCAAGGATGCATAGAGAAAAATAAACTTGACTGTTGACTAGTTCCACCCACCTCAACACAAGTTGAAAAGCAGCCAAATTCGTCAGTCGTTCGTCAAACCTTCCAACTGAATGTTTTCAAAAAATCATTTGGTAGCCACCAAATGATTTTTTTTCGATTCTGATTCCGATAAAAAAACGGATTGGACACCCGATACGCGGGAACGGGATGTTATGGTCAGTGCAGCCGGAGTTGCGGTTTAGAGACACCGCGGCCCCGGAACACAAAGGGCAAAAGAAGGAACATGGATAGTCAGTGTAAGTCTAGCTCTCTGTTCCGTTCCGTCCAGAGCGAGAATGTCATTTGTTAAAATAAGTATCCAATCCGTAAAAAAAGTCAGTGCAGAGCATTGATGTGGTGGGAAAAAATCACGTTGTGGAACTAAGACTCAGAAGTAGATAACCTTCCTCCTTTCGGCAGCCGGGTGTAAGATATATAAACCACGACAGTAGTACATGGCGTGAAGATGACAGATCCAGAGAGGCCTGCCGAGGTTGCGGTGTGTTCGAAAGAGATATCGCGAGCCCGGAACACAAACGGCAAAAGAAGGAACATGGGTGGGTTTTAGTCAGTAAAAGTCTGACGCTCCCCTTCGGTCCATCCAGAGCGAGGAAAGTTAAATGACGGTTTCCCATCCGTAAAAAAAACAGGGTGTCAGATCGAGCTTTAAAAAACCGTTAAGCCAAAGACAATGCCTCTCAATTTGAGTTATTTTTTGTATCATGTCAGGCAAACACAACTAGTCAACCTAGTGCGGCCGGAAGTTGGCCCATCTAAATATTGCTAATCATTTATCAATATTTTATTTTCTGGTCTCTTATATAAGGCGTCATCGCTTATTCTACTAGTTCAGCTTCAAACAAAACGAAAGTACAAATTGCAAGTATATATACTAGTAACAAAACTAAAAATGAAGACTGTCCTTACCATGTAGGTAAAGAAAATTAAAAGCAAAACTAAACGTCAAATATTTACAAATTAGTCTAAGCTTCGTCTTCACTAGCGGATACGGATTTCCTGGATACGGGAGTGTCTGGTCTAGAATTTCTGGAACCTGATCGAGACCTGGATCCGGAACGTGACCTAGATCTGGACGCACGAGATCCGGCCCGAGAACCCGATCTACTTCTGGAACCACTTTTAGATCTGGAACGTGATCTCGATACGCTTTTGGATTTTGAACGGGATCTGCTCTTTGACCTGCGAAACAAAAGGTATATTTAGGACCTTCAACAAACTCAAAGTATTTATTACAATAAGACCATTACAGGCACTTTTGAATGTCATAAAAACGAAGAAAGTTGCTGCTACAGTCCCAGTCACAACACATAATAACTCGTGAAAGTACTGTAGTTGCCCATTCCAAAGCGTAGATCTCTATGGAGAAGAATGGGCAAGAAACTCCATGGACACTATTTTAAATCATCATATTTATAAACAGTGGGTAGTTATACCCCAGTAATGTATGAAACGAAATTGGAGGAGTTTTATACCTGGATCTCGATCTAGAAACACTCTTAGATCTTGAACGACTCTTCGAGCGAGATCTGCTTTTAGACCTGCTCTTAGATCTTGAACGGCTTTTTGATCTCGACGCACTCTTGGACCTAAAAGTATTTTAGTAAATAAGTTTGGAAAGACAATAGGGGGGGGGGGGGACTGGGTGAGGTGCAAAACATAGGTCGAGGAAAAGGATGACTCAAAAACAGACAGCAGCAAGAATAATGATTAAGAATCGAATGATGCTGTCACTTCAAAATAAAAAAAAACAGTTATCTCTTACCTAGATCTGCCTTTAGATTTAGACCTCGAACGACTTTTAGAACGAGACTTGCTTTTGGACCTGGATCGACTCTTGGCTGAGCCTGACCGACTACGAGATTTGGACTTGGACCTCGATCTTGACCTGAAAAATAATATATGTTTTTTTTAATAAAAAAAAAACAAAACAATTGCCACATGTATGACGTACGATTTTTCCGGACAGGTTTCTGTTCCGTTACTGCCATTTGTAATTAAAAGCAGCTTACAAAGCACAAACTGCTTTCTACTCATAATATCAATTATTATAAGTAGAAGGCAATCTCACCTATCACTATCGGACGCAGATGTAACAACAATTGCCAACAATTGAATAAAAAAGAAACAATTATATATCGCTTCTGCCGTTTGGGAACGGAACTACAAAATTACAGATTTGCCCTGACTATCCGTATGTCACAGCCATTTTATTCCGGGATTATTGGCACCACATAATTACGTATAATACCCCCAAACGAAAACTGAAGGTTTGCCACTTAGTTTTTGAGATATGGGACGTTTTCATCAGACTGTAGCCGTAACTTTGTTTTTCATTAAAATACTATGAAGAACAAATTTAGTTTTGTGGTTGAGTTTAAATTGCTATTTTCACTGTATGATGCTACCGAACCCTGTGTGCGCGAGTCCGTCTCGCACTTAGCAGGTTTTTGTTTTGCTTACCTTACGAAGCCAAAGAATTACAAGCAGCTTACAACGCACTAACTGCCTTCTACTATTTAGTCATAAGAAAGACTTGGGTGAAAAAAAAACTCACCTATCACTATCGGACGCAGACATAATCCTCTTGCGTCCTTTATTCGCGGGCGGACTTCGACTTCCACCACTCCGGCTTCCACTTCCACTGCGACTTCTACTACGGGACTTTCTTGAGTTGTTGTCAGATTCCGACTCGGAAGTTGATATCGTTTCCTTGGATACAATTTTCGCACGTTGTTTCGCGCCCAGTTTGTCGTCAGCGGCTTTCGCGGCTCGTGCTTTTTCGCGCTTACCGATGCCTTTTTCGCCCTGTTAAGAAATTTGTTGATTAGTATGAAAAATATGTCAATGTAGGCCAATCTTTAGCTGGCTGAATGAGCCTGATATACGAAGCGTGAAAAATAACGCGGATCGTACAGATTGTTCAAAATGTACTAAACATTTAAGAAAATTAGTAATTAATTAATTTCAGTTATTTTTATTATTATTGAGTTTATTTATTTACTGTCTTATTTATTGTATTGTGGTATTATGTCGTAATCATCAGGTTTTCATTCATTCATTTTCAATATAATTACAATCACGTCTGTACAAGTTTTGGCGCTAAAATGAGGCCGAATACTTTTGCCTAATATTCGGCTATTTGGTCAGGGGGCTCGCCGAATATTGGGTATACTGCTGAATATAATATTCGTTGCAAGCCTACTTTAGGTATTAGAGTATCTTGTATTATTGGATACAAGTTTTGTTTTAAAACACAATTCACGATTTTTTTAAATGTTTTTTGACACTGACTTCACTATTTCAAACTATCTAATATTATTCAGAGATGTCAGAAGAAAGCGTAAAATAATGAGGTTCTCACCTTCTTCCGTCCTCGCTTCTTAGGTGGATCGCTGTCGCTGCCGGAGCCGCGCGTTCTGTTCTTGCGCGACTTACCCTTGCGGCCCTCGCCCGCTTCGCGCTTGCGCTTGCGTTGCTTCGGCTCGCGGCTGGAAACATTATTATGTTTAATTATGCATATTTTAAATTGAGATTTTAACTTCCTGTCTTAAAAGTTATTTCAATTCAACTGATATCCGTCGTTCAACGAATCAGCTCCACATTCTCTTGATCATCATAGAAAACAAAGACATGTGAAGTTTATTTAGATCGTGTAAAATTTTGCAAAATTAGGCGCATTTTCATAAATATGGGTATTTGTTACATACCACATTTTGATGATGTGTAACATGAGTTGCAAGAAATGTTATTATATTTAAGGTCTCCTGTACACATGTGTATTTCATTGTCATTTGCTGTGAACATCTACAATATGATACTTTATCTATTGTGATGCCCACAACACTGATGACCGTAGATTTACAGAATCGAATTAAATTCGACAATCACTTTGTTGTCCATCTGTCTGTCTGTCAGTCAAGACTCTTTATCTTAAGAACGAGTGGATATTTCGAATTGAAATTTAATTTAAGAGGGTGGTTTTTTTCACAGCTCCAAGGCACAGACTTGAATATATGGTAGACAGTGGCGGCTGGTGAGTTATCGAACTGGTGGTGCACTTTATTTGCTCACTAGGTAAATAAGGTTAGAAATTGCAACAAAACAACAATTTACATAAAATATTTAAATTTTTATTTATTTTTTATACATTAAATCGATGCGACGCGCAAACTACGCGCAAATACTTTAATTTTCGATTTGCACTCTGGTTTTAAATTTAAAAAAGGCCTTGGCGGTCCAGTCAGTTTTATATTAACTTTATTTTGAAAAGTTTTGTTATTGTTTTTAATATAATCAATGTTTATGCTCATTTTCACTTATATCACACACTGTACACACAGTATAGAACAGAACCAAACCAAAAACAAACAATTACTTAATGTAAACAAAAAATAATTAGCACGTCACAAACGCAGCAAAACTATACTCATGACAAGAGGTCAATTCCATTATCCATCATAGCCGCCGTCGCCGGACGGCAAAGTTCGTCAAACATCGGGTACTCTCGGTAACCTTCGGTTCGCACGTGCGGCGCTCGAAAACGGACTCATTGCTCGGTACATTTCTATGAACAATCTTTTGTTTCACGCGTCAGGCATGTTAGCTCGAACCTCATACAAGTTATATTAGCAGTTCTTGTGCGCTCGCCGAAACGCACGAGAATTTCTCTTTGTAGGAAAAATAAGTCTTAATAGTTTAGCAAAGAGCTTAAATTGTTTCGTCATAATTGGAATTGTATTTGTTATATATATATGTTTGGTTTCTAAATATTAATATGGTATGTAATTTAAAAATAAAGATGAAGTATTATTTTTTAATCTTTTGGATTGGCGGTTCAGCGCACGAGCGCACTTAAGGTACAGCCGCCACTGGTAGAATACCATTGGTAGAATAAGAATAATTTATTTGTGTAAAAACATGGTACATAGGGTCTTATAATTACAGTATTGTGAACTAACATGTTTTACCATATAATGGCATACAAATATCAGAGCATGTTATTATGAAACATACTAAATCTTAACAATAATAGTAAATGAGTAATATAAAAAAACAACACAGAACACATTGAAAAAACAATATCTATACTTATAATAAATCTGTAGAGAGGTCAATTCTGTACATGAAATATATTTCCAAAATAACTATCAGGGGGTGATTAGTGATCGATACTGATGCCGAAAATGCAATCAGTAAAATTTTTGTCTGTCTGTCTGTATGTTCTTTATAGAAACAAAAACTACTCGACGGATTTTAACGAAACTTGATACAATTATTCTTCATACTCCTGGGCAGGTTATAGTATATTTTTCATCACGCTACGATCAATAGGAACAGAGCAGTGAAGGGAAATGTTGGGAAAACGGGAGAAGTTACTCCATTTTTTAAGCTTCCGTCGCGTGTGTAGCCTTAATGGTTAAAGCTACACAGAAATCATGTATGACGGAAATGTTCTCCTTAAAATTATATAAAAAATATCCTACGACAGCATATGTCTATCTTTAATGGTTGACTCACAATAACACGTGTAACTCCCGATAGCTAAGCAGTTCGGAGCTTTCTGATTATATTTGTCTACTCTTACGTTTATAACACTCTCACTCATCGCCTATTAAAAATAGTTAACATTATTACCTATTCAATAAAAAAAGAATCATATAAATCGGTAAAGAAACACCAAAGTTATACATGAAATACGCTAATAAGCCATCGCGCATGAATACTGAATCATGCCATAAGGATTATTTTTGTGTGCGCTCGACGCAGCTACCGTAATATTTATTTATTTATTTATTTATTAAAACTTTATGCACAAGTAAAAACTGTACAAAGGCGGACTTAATGCCTTAGGCATTTTCTACCAGTCTACCTTAGGGTGATGCAGAGACAAAAACAGTAGGTGCGATAACAGAAAAAAAAGGATATTAGTAAATGAATATTAAAATATATAAATATACATATAAATAACAAATATACATACATAAATATTAATAACTATAAATACTTATATATATACATAAAACAACATTATATAAAGTTCAGAGATCGTAACAAGACAACAACCACAACTAATTACGAGACGAATCTACCAACTTCTTGTAAATATGCTCACGAACTTTTCTTTTAAAAGTAAACGGACTGGTTACCAACCTGATACTCTGAGGGAGCTCATTCCAAAGGAAGACTGCCTGGACGAAGAACGCAGATTTAATAAAACCGGACCGGTGAGAAGGACATCGAAGAAGACGATTATTGGCGGAACGAAGATTCTTGCTGTGCGCAGAGCATAAATATTGCCAATGAGAAGACAGATAAGAAGGTGAAGTAGGTTTGTTAAGAAGAGAAAATAGGGTCGTTAAAGCTCTCAATGCCCTGCGCTCCCGAATGGGTAACCATTTTAAGAGCGAACGATGAGCAGATACGTGGTCATACTTGCGTAAATTAAAAACGAATCGAATGCAGTTATTAAGAAGTCGGTCTAGTTTATTGAGGAGATCTGCATTCAGGTCGTAGTAACACACATCAGCATAATCAACTATGGGGAAGATAAGGGACTGTACAAGCGTTGCTTTAATGTGTGATGGTAGAATATTTTTCAGCCGATAGAGTGACCGCAACGTTCCAGTGACCTTCTTGCTCACAATCGCAATCTGCTTACGCCAGTCAAGGCAAGTGTCAACATGCAAACCGAGGTCTTTGACGTCAGAACTAAACGGAATGACCGCGCCGTCAAAGGTAAGCGGTGGCACGCCATTGAGCCTTCGCAAGCTATGGGGGCTCCCTACAATAATAGCCTGACACTTGGTCGGGTTAACAGCCACCCCGAACCGATGAGACCAGTCCTTTACCACACGTAAATTCCGGTTTAGCTCCTCGATCGCACCAGATAAGCTGTCAACACCCGCCTGACAGTACAGCTGTAAGTCGTCAGCGTAAAGATGATACGCACACTGAAGTTCGGTAGTTATGAGATCTATAAAAATAGAGAACAAAAGTGGAGATAAAATACCGCCTTGAGGGACGCCAGTTTCAAGTTCACGCCAGCTGGAAGAAGAGTCACTAGCAAGAACTGCCTGCTGACGCCCCCGAAGATAGGAAGAAAACCAATCCAGAACCTCGTGAGAGACCATAAGATAGGAGAGGATAGATAAAAGGACATCATGACTGACGGTATTGAAGGCATTTGTGAAATCGATCAACACTAAAGCCGTGACTTTAGTGTCTTCCATTCCCCGCCTTATATCGTCAGTCACTTTAAGGAGAGCAGAAGTGGTACTATGCCCGGGCCTAAACCCGGATTGGAGTGGACTGATTAGGGAGTTTTGGTGGATAAAATGGGAGAATTGTCTATGTACACATGCCTCGAGTACTTTAGACAAAAAGGGAAGGATGGAAATAGGGCGAAAGTGACTAGGAAGAGTGGGATTAGTGATTTTAGGTAATGGACGAACATGGGCTTTGCGCCACAAGGAAGGAAAACCACCGGAGTAAAGGGAAAAGTTAATAATATGGGAAATTGCAGGAAGGAGCTGATCAAGAATAGTCACAATCATGTGTCGACTGACGTTATCACAGCCCACGGCTTTGGATTTAATGGATAGGATAATCTTTTTGATCTCTCCCGGGTCGACTGGGGTGAAAGCAAAGGGAGTAATATTTGGTCGTGTTAGACCAGCAAGGTAGTCGAGGGTTTGACATTTGGTTGGACTATCCAGAGAGGGCACAGTGGAGAAATGACGATTTAGGTCGTCCAAGCCAAATGTATTAGGAAGGTCTGAATGCCGCGATCTGCCGATACCTAAAGTTCCGAGGAATTTCCAAATATCAGCAGGGGAAGCAGAAGTGATATTATCAAGAATGTGGCGGCGTTTAGCGTTGCGTATCATCTGATTGCAACGATTGCGAGCAGTTTTGAAGAGGGTCCAATTATTATCCGACCGGTCCTTTTTAAACTTACGAAACGCGCGGTCCCTGCGTCGCATCGCCATCCGTACTCCTCGATTCATCCATAGCGCAGGTGGACGCTTCAGTTTGACTTTCCTGATAGGAGCGTGAGTGTCGTACAACTTAACTACAACAGTGTTGAAGTAAGCAACCTTATCATCAACTGTAGTGGCTTCCGTCAGAGGCGTCCAGTCAATTTTAGAAGCGTCTTGTGAGAGCTTTTCACTGTTCATCCGCGCAAAAGCACGCCTGTACTGGAACGTAGGTTTGGGTTTAGGAGGTTTAAGGACATAAGAGAGGAAAATGAGGTCATGATGGGAGAAACCAGGAGCGTCAAGTTGACCATGAGAGGAGACCATAGAAGGATTTGAGGTGAGGATCAAATCGAGCCAGGTATCATCACCTGCAGTGTTGTGATGAGTTGGTTTGAGAGACAACAGATGAAGACTGGCTGACTCGACCAGATGTAAAAGTTTACGGGATCGATGGGAGTTATGGGCCAGGAGATTGGTGTTGAAATCCCCCATGACGATGTGATGTGCATACTCCGAACCTAAAGATTCTAAAACCGATTCGAATTCGATGAAATAATCAAGTGAAGGGGGGCAATATACTACACCAAGGACGGTTTTAGCCCCCTTGACACAGATCTCTAAAAAAAGAAACTCAGCCGAATCACTAGAGGAAGAAGTGGAAAGAATTTTAAAAGGAAAGTCAGCGCGGAGGTATATAGCTACCCCACCCCCTCTCTTACCGACTCGATCATTCCGTAAAAGAACGAACCCTGGGAGAGAGTAGGTGGTGGATAAAAGCTCAGGTTTCAGCCAAGTCTCAGAGATCAGGATAGCATGGACGTTGTTGTTAGAAAAAGTTACACAGAGCTCATTGTAGTGGCTTGGAATGCTTTGAGCATTTATGTGACAAGCGTTAAACAGCCGGCCACAATTTTGATTAAATCTTTGTCGTAAAAGTTCTCCCAGTGTTTCCGTAACAGAAGAAAAGCTATCATCACAAGAAGAGGCAGATGATTCGTTGGCAGAAAAAAAGGAATCACTATCAGATAATGTTGTCATAGTTACAAAAATAAAATATAAAATATTATAAGGATAAAATAAATAAATAATAATATGAATATAAAATAGAATAAAAGCACACGAGTTACTGCTGGGACGTTTGCATCACTGCACCACCCGCCAGCTAACATCATCATTACAGACAGTTAAACACAACAAGAAATAAAATTAATCTAAATAAAAAAGTATTAAGTTAAATAGTATCTGGAACGCACTTAAAAAGCATACAATACAACAGACAATATTATAGTGAACGTATCCGAACTAAGAAAAAAAAAACACGACGTTACTATAATGTTTGACAAGTTTGACACTACGAAACTATTACGACAGTGAATATTTTAATTGACATTAGAACCATCAAAAGGTAATAATAAAAGTTGGGTTGAGGGTAAAAAAAACCAGACAGCTAATTGTAAACTGGGAGATATGTTAAGATACAGATAAAACTAATACTGATCAACAAACCGTGGCAAAAAAACACAAGGATAATAAACAAAGAGTCAGTTACAGTCAAAGAGTGGATGATAGCAAGTTCTAAGGTAAGAAAATTAGTAAAAGTGTGAATGCCAAACTTCATAATATAAACAAATAAATACCAAAACTAATGTGTCTTATTTTTCAGGCCATCTCCAGATGCTTGCTCAGGATACTTCTCCAGCAGCAGATTTAATTCTTCGAAAGATGTCACCTTATGTTTGCTCCCATCGGGGGCCTTGATGATTATGACACCATCCTGAGTCCAACACGATCGCATAGCGAAATGAAGCCGCGCCTTCCCAAAGATGGCTTGCCGGGTCTTAGTCAAAAACTCCTTGACAGAGATGGATGACCCCTTCAGCCCTGACTTCGCTCTCCAGACCGCAGACCTGTCATCATAACTAGAGAACCGTACTAGGATTGGCCTATGATGATCCTTTTTAGCTACGCCGAGCCTGTGGCAGACTTTTATTGAGGATGCAGTGACAGTTTTGAGGGACAGTTTCTTATTGATCACCTCCATGATTGCCGTGCTGCTGACTTCTCCTTCAACCTCTGCAATTCCCTGGAAGATGAGTGCCTTCCGCCGATGCCTAGTCTCCAAACCATCAACCTGCCTTGCACACTCGCATATCTGATTTCTGAGCAGACTAAGCATGCTGAACATTAACTCCCTGAAGGTGCGGAACTCTTCGGCTACCCTTGCCACAGTATCCTTGGCAGGCCCTGCACTCTGGATCTGTGCTTCAAGTTCGCTCATTTTCCGGATAAAGCTATCCTCCAAGCTCTTCTGTGCAGATCTGATCTCGTCGAATTGAGACATTGTAATAGTAGTGTCCACTTGTGTTTAATGACAGTGAATATGGTGATGTGAATGATGAGCTGGCAGGTGGTGAACAAATATGACTAAAGTCACATGAACAAGCTGCAAACGTGAGTACCTGTTGTGTGCAGGTTATACACTGATAATAAATGAAAATTAAGTGGAAAAACTGTAAATTACTATTTAAATATGAAATAAATATTGAGAGTTACGTCTGCCTTTTTTCACACCTACCCGCAAAAAAAACTATTATTTTATTTTATTATTTTATTTGGCTGTTGATGCGAATAGACGTTTAGAGTTTTCGACCTTATTGACAGACAATGCTTATCACCGCGACTTTTAGTCTTTAAATAATTTATTTTTAGATTTCTTTTGTTGTTATTTTATAAAATAGGTATTGGTTATTTTGTTTTTTTTTTTAATATTCGTTCAAATTACAAATTATTAATAGTTTACATTTATTTCTTTTTAGGCTAAGTAGTAGTAGGTAGGTACGCATAGGTTTTTAGATACCGAGTTTTGGCTAATTTATGTTGATTTTTCTTTTTCTATTAAGTAGGTATAAGCGTGGGTACTTTTATTAATTTTAGTTATAGGTATTATTAATTATAGTAGTTATAGGTTTTTATTTTTAAGTGAAGTAGGTATAGGTAGGTAGTATTGGAAAGGCGTTTTAGCTTTGTTTTCATTTCTTTTTTTGTTCCAAGTTGTACTTAAGTACCTACATTTATTTCTGGGTATAGTTCTATTAGAATTATTTAGTTTTAGTACATACATAATTTGGTAATTAATAGGTTCTTATAGATAACTAGCTGTGCCCAGCGGTTTCACCCGCTGAGGTTTAGGGGTATGAAAAATAGATGTTAGCCGATTCTCAGACCTACCCAATATGTACCCAAAATTTCATAAGAATCGGTCGAGCCGTTTCGGAGGAGTACGGTAACTAACATCGTGACACGGATATTTTATATATTAGATAATAATTATACTTAGGCATAATTAGATTTATAATTTAGTACGTAAGTACTTAAATTATTTTTAGGTTATTAGACTTAGTTTAGGTACTATATATTTTTAAGAATTTAATTTTGGATTTAAGTAGGCACTTGGATTTTTTAAGTGTAAGGTAGCTATAGTTAGGACCTCTAACGTAACTTATTTTGTTAGGTACCTAACTGATTGCCTTTCAATTATTTTCATTAATCCTTACTAATATTATAAAAGCGACAATGACTTTGTTTGTTTGTTCACGCCTCAATGCTTTATTTACGCCTAAATGACCGAAACCGATTTTGATGGTACAGAGATACTTGGTACCTACCCTGGAGACGGATATAGGCAATTTTTTTAAAGAGTTGTCACTTTAAAAAAAATTGCCTAAAAAAAATGTGGGAGGAAGAGGGAAGAAAAGGGGAGAGAAAAATACATTTTTTCGATCACCACGTGGGCTAACGTAAGCCCAAAGTAACTATGCCACGCGGACGAAGTCGCGGGCGGAAGCTAGTATAAAAATAAAACTTAGTAACCATATCTGTCAGTTACTTTAAAGTATACTGTATTCAAGTCTGTGCCTTGGAGCTGTGAAAAAAAACACCCTTTATGTGTAGGCAATCAAACAAAATATATGGCCGTTTATGCCGCAAGTTTGTACGGAGCCCTCGTTGTGCGAGTCCGACTAGCACTAGGCGGGTTTTTTCTAAACACTCACCCGTCTTCCTTAGGGCCGTCGCTCCCGCTGCCCGGTGAATCAGACACATACTCGTCCCGCCGCCTGCCGCGCCCGCCTTTCGACTTGTTCTCAGACGGCATGTCGGCGAACAGTAGCGCGTTCTTTGTCTTCTCCATGTATTCTTGACGCTTTTGTAACGCCACCACTGTATTCTTTGCTTGTTCTTCCTCGCGACGCTTGCGTTCGTCTTCCTGTAAGAAAAATATGAGGTAAATGAGATGCTTCTTGTTTAGGCAAGGTTTTAGATCAGAGGTAAATAAAATGATGCAATGTATATTTTTGTATGTGTGTGTGTGTGTGTAATTATACTTTGATTGTCGCAGCGTCTTTCCATTCTATACAAGGCTAGAACGCAAGGGCTTTAATCGCGTATGGATTGGAAATCACTTTTTTACTAAGGTCATTCAATCTATATAAGAATAGTACGCAAATACTCGCGTATACTTCGTAGTGACCCAAAACTAACTTATTGCATAATATTCGGTGCCACTATTTGTATGCTCGTTTTTCTGTCTGCAGGGATTAAAGTAACCTAACAGGCAGGGGATAGCGGGGTCAACATTCGCTCGCCCATAAATCGTGAATTTCCCTTGTCACAATATTTTATTACACATTTTTTTAACTCTTAGAAGGCGTAAGTGATTTAGTGTAGTTTGGAACCAGGACGCGCGCGAACGCGTTACAAACTACATAAGAGCAGCTACCCTACCATGACGTCGCACGAGCAGAACTTATTCCACTGAGGGAAAGAGACAGAGCTATACAGGGTGTCTAGCACCATCTCTTTCTCACACAGGAATAAGAACTGCTATAAGATGTCATGGTAACCCTACAGGACGCAAGATTCGTGTATGTTTCCTATGGCTGCATTCTGGCCTTGTATAGACACTTGAAAGACGTAAAATCCCATAGCGACATGGCAGCTGGTCTTTCTAACGCGATCTTTTTTCTTTGACTTTGCTGCGCTCTATCTCCCGTTGGCAAATTTTAAGTTTAGACAATATCTACGTGAATAATGTAGCATACCTGTTGCCTGCGGAAGGCCTCTCTCTGCTCCCGCTGGCGGTCCCTGAGCGTGACCTCCTCGTCGTGCTGGCGCCGCGCGCGCGCCACGTGCCACTGCGCCTGCGACAGTGTAGCATACCTGTTGCCTGCGGAAGGCCTCTCTCTGCTCCCGCTGGCGGTCCCTGAGCGTGACCTCCTCGTCGTGCTGGCGCCGCGCGCGCGCCACGTGCCACTGCGCCTGCGACAGTGTAGCATACCTGTTGCCTGCGGAAGGCCTCTCTCTGCTCCCGCTGGCGGTCCCTGAGCGTGACCTCCTCGTCGTGCTGGCGCCGCGCGCGCGCCACGTGCCACTGCGCCTGCGACAGTGTAGCATACCTGTTGCCTGCGGAAGGCCTCTCTCTGCTCCCGCTGGCGGTCCCTGAGCGTGACCTCCTCGTCGTGCTGGCGCCGCGCGCGCGCCACGTGCCACTGCGCCTGCGACAGTGTAGCATACCTGTTGCCTGCGGAAGGCCTCTCTCTGCTCCCGCTGGCGGTCCCTGAGCGTGACCTCCTCGTCGTGCTGGCGCCGCGCGCGCGCCACGTGCCACTGCGCCTGCGACAGTGTAGCATACCTGTTGCCTGCGGAAGGCCTCTCTCTGCTCCCGCTGGCGGTCCCTGAGCGTGACCTCCTCGTCGTGCTGGCGCCGCGCGCGCGCCACGTGCCACTGCGCCTGCGACAGTGTAGCATACCTGTTGCCTGCGGAAGGCCTCTCTCTGCTCCCGCTGGCGGTCCCTGAGCGTGACCTCCTCGTCGTGCTGGCGCCGCGCGCGCGCCACGTGCCACTGCGCCTGCGACAGTGTAGCATACCTGTTGCCTGCGGAAGGCCTCTCTCTGCTCCCGCTGGCGGTCCCTGAGCGTGACCTCCTCGTCGTGCTGGCGCCGCGCGCGCGCCACGTGCCACTGCGCCTGCGACAGTGTAGCATACCTGTTGCCTGCGGAAGGCCTCTCTCTGCTCCCGCTGGCGGTCCCTGAGCGTGACCTCCTCGTCGTGCTGGCGCCGCGCGCGCGCCACGTGCCACTGCGCCTGCGACAGTGTAGCATACCTGTTGCCTGCGGAAGGCCTCTCTCTGCTCCCGCTGGCGGTCCCTGAGCGTGACCTCCTCGTCGTGCTGGCGCCGCGCGCGCGCCACGTGCCACTGCGCCTGCGACAGTGTAGCATACCTGTTGCCTGCGGAAGGCCTCTCTCTGCTCCCGCTGGCGGTCCCTGAGCGTGACCTCCTCGTCGTGCTGGCGCCGCGCGCGCGCCACGTGCCACTGCGCCTGCGACAGTGTAGCATACCTGTTGCCTGCGGAAGGCCTCTCTCTGCTCCCGCTGGCGGTCCCTGAGCGTGACCTCCTCGTCGTGCTGGCGCCGCGCGCGCGCCACGTGCCACTGCGCCTGCGACAGTGTAGCATACCTGTTGCCTGCGGAAGGCCTCTCTCTGCTCCCGCTGGCGGTCCCTGAGCGTGACCTCCTCGTCGTGCTGGCGCCGCGCGCGCGCCACGTGCCACTGCGCCTGCGACAGTGTAGCATACCTGTTGCCTGCGGAAGGCCTCTCTCTGCTCCCGCTGGCGGTCCCTGAGCGTGACCTCCTCGTCGTGCTGGCGCCGCGCGCGCGCCACGTGCCACTGCGCCTGCGACAGTGTAGCATACCTGTTGCCTGCGGAAGGCCTCTCTCTGCTCCCGCTGGCGGTCCCTGAGCGTGACCTCCTCGTCGTGCTGGCGCCGCGCGCGCGCCACGTGCCACTGCGCCTGCGACAGTGTAGCATACCTGTTGCCTGCGGAAGGCCTCTCTCTGCTCCCGCTGGCGGTCCCTGAGCGTGACCTCCTCGTCGTGCTGGCGCCGCGCGCGCGCCACGTGCCACTGCGCCTGCGACAGTGTAGCATACCTGTTGCCTGCGGAAGGCCTCTCTCTGCTCCCGCTGGCGGTCCCTGAGCGTGACCTCCTCGTCGTGCTGGCGCCGCGCGCGCGCCACGTGCCACTGCGCCTGCGACAGTGTAGCATACCTGTTGCCTGCGGAAGGCCTCTCTCTGCTCCCGCTGGCGGTCCCTGAGCGTGACCTCCTCGTCGTGCTGGCGCCGCGCGCGCGCCACGTGCCACTGCGCCTGCGACAGCAGGTCGGCGCACGTGCGCGCCTCCGCAGCCGCCGCGCCCGCTGCACCCGCCGCGCCCGCTTCGGGCCTAGCCGCTGCCTCGCCCGCCTGGAACGTGCGCACGATTATTTTATTGCACTGTTGTAGTAAGACCCCATACTCGCAACGGGTTAAGTATACGATGAGATGTTCGTCGGAACAACATTGACATTAAAATGATCATCATCATCATCTTTTTCCTGCTCTTGTTCCATTCTATTTGGGATCAGCGGAACACGTTTTCTTCTTCCATTCTCCCCTGTTAGACGTCACGGCATCATTCACTCTTTTCTCCTTCTTATCTTTCCTTACATAATCCATCCATCTTTTCTTTGGCCTTCCTCTCGCTCTCCGTCCATCAACATTTAGATCCATCACTCTTTTAGTCACATGTGCTTCATCCCTCCTCATTACATGCCCATACCAAGACAAACGACTCCCTTTCATTTTTTCTGTAACAGGCGCAACTTTCAAACTTCCTCTAATATACTAATTCCTTACTTTATCCATTCTTGTCACTCCACACATCCATCTCAACATTCTCATCTCCGCTACATGCAATCGTTTTTCATCCACCTTTTTTACGTCATTGACATTAAAATGATAAGATATTAAAAGAGAATACGGGTTGGCGTTGATGTTACCTCGACGCCGCCCAGGCGCGTGAAGTGCCGGTGCGAGACGTGCAGCTCGTGCACGGCCCGCAGCACCAGGCGCAGGTCGGAGCGGTCGTCCTTGAGCACGACGGCGGCGCGGCGGCGCAGCGTGAGCGCCGTGTTGTAGGCCAGCGCGGCGTCGTGCGGCGCCACGCGGCGCGCGCGCAGCAGCGAGCCCCGCGCCGCGCCCGCGCGCCCCGCCAGCGTCTGCGCGCGCGCCACCCACGTCAGCCACTCCACGTCGTGGTGCATACGGAACTTGCGGACGCAGTTCTCGTACTGTAGATAGTGTATGAATATATTATGCGTATTTTTTTTTTATTTAAAAGTTGCAGTCAGTCAACGACAAAACAGTTTAACTGGCAAAGGATTCGTATCCTACCATTAATGTAAAACTTATATAAATTGGACTAGCTGTTGTTTAAATAAATATCTTGGGACAACGTTTTCATCGCAACTTAAAAAAAAACCCGAAGAATTAAACAGAAGTCTGCTTAACGAGTACACATTCCATCAGATTATACATGCATTTAAAAAAGGGGTAAGTACTTTTTCAGCTAATAAAACTCGTTGGTATACAATACAACATAATTTTAGTTTATATGCAAAACCCGAACAAAGTTTGTTTAAAAAAAGTAACTGAATTGATTCCGATCATTTTTAGAGTTGGACACGTAGTTTGCGTATACCTATACGCAATCATACGACACACAACAAGTCATGGCACGTAATAGCGACACCAGACGCGTGCAGCGTGTGAGCCGCGTGGTGACCGTGTTTTTGTACGGACAACCAGATAAAATAACAAGCTTATATCTTTGTTTTTTTCATGATAGTTATGAAATTTTTTACATAGATTATTTACATAAAAATACAAGACACGTGTTGCGGGTTTCACATAAACTAAATAAATTCCTGATAAAATATTTAATATCAATGAGATATCTGATATAAAATCAAATAAAAAAGAGGTCATTATTGCACTTACCATTTGTATAGCATTGATATACTGTTTCTGTTCAACATAAATGTGTGCTATATTCATCCATACATCGGGGAAGTCGGCTGTAGCTTCACGAACTTGCGCGAATATGTCACGAGCTTCGTTTACACATCCCTGTGAAAAATTATACTTATAAGTATATTTTAACACCGGCAAAGAATAATCGATTAGTAAATAGCAATCTTATTACAAATATTAAGAGTTCATAATATCGGTATAATTATTTCTGCTGCAAACCAAAGTAATGCAATGCTGCTTTAGATATTTGATTTGACAGTTATAAGTGTACAGTGGTGTGGAATTAGCCAATTAGCCATATGAGACATTTTAGCTTTGTGGCGTTAACGCACCTTCGATACCTTGGGTATTACAATGACTTAAACCAGAAAAACGTTCAGAAACTTCACAAAATGGAAATAAATATGACCCTTTTTGACAGCTTAAAACTAAAATTATAATATAATGTGAACTTTCTTGAAATGCAAAAGGGTATTATTAAACTATAACCGCCCGGTTCAGCGTATTTTCGGAGCATTCCATGTGAATTTCACGTTAAAGTATGCTACAAATCAATGCCGTGAGAACAAGGCCTTAACTATCTTTTGGACCATCTTGTTTTTGTAGAGAATGTGCTTCTCTACAAAATAACAAACTATTGGGATAGTTTAAAGGCCCTCCCCAAAACCATGGAACGTTTTACTTGCGTCACATCGTACCAGCCGTCGCAGTACGCATATACACGTAATACATAATATATATAATAATTATTAATTTAATAGCACGGTTGGCCCAGTGGCTGAGGGATCGACTGCTGCGCCGCGTGTCGCGGTTTCGATTCCCGCACGGAACAAATATTTGTATGACCTGCAAATAGTTGTTTCGGGTCTGGCTGTTTGTGTATGTGAGTTTAAATGTTTGTAAACGCACCCACGATACAGGAGAAATTCCTAGTGTGGGGCAACGTTTTAAAAAAAAGCTATGCTCTGTTGTTCAGCGTATTTTCGAAGCATTCCATGTGATCCCAAAATGTCACGTTAAAGTATGCTACAAATCAATGCCGTGAGAACAAGGCCTTAACCATCTGTTGGACCGTCTTGTTTTTGCAGAGAATGTGCTGTTCTCTACAAAATAACAAACTATTGGGATAGTTTAAAGGCCTTCCCCTATACCATGGAACGTTTTACTTGCGCCACATCGTACCAGCCGTCGCGGTACGATATACATAATATATAATTATTATTAATTAAATATTATATCGTTACCTTATGAGCCAGTACGCATCCAATGCCGTTGGCTGCCCAAATGTTCTTCGGGTCATTCTTCAGTACTTGTTTGTACATGGTAAGTGCTCGCTCTTGATGCCTCTTCTCTCTGTCTTTCTCGCGACAAGGCTGGTGTAGGGTTTGGAGCCAAACATTACCTGTACAACAAATAAAAATAATTAACAGAATAATTATTATTAAATTTGTCTTGGACTTCACTGACATCTGTGAAAGAAAACTTCGTGAGGAAACCTGGACTCATAATAAATATGACTGAAATTGCCAACCCGCCTTGAGCAAGCGTGGTGATCAATGCTCATGCCTTCTCTGTTTGAAAAGAGGCCTTTGAACATCAGTGGGGCAGTAATAGGTTGGTATTATTATTATTTTAACAGAATAATTGGACAAGAAATTACTGAATAAATGAAATTGAGAAAAAAAGAGTTATTTACACTAATATTAAAAAGAAGAATGATTTGTATTTTTATTTAAACTTCATGTACAATAGTGGTACATAGGCGGACTTAATGCCATAAGGCATTCTCTACCAGTCAACCTTTGGGTAAAATACGACAGCATTGTGATAGGGTACAAAAATTATATAAAATATATATAATATGTTACTGTAAAAGCTCGAACTACGGTAAATCTTAAGATTTTCCAGTAAAACCTAAGATTTACCGACATGAGTTGGTAAATGTAAGTATTTATTATAAAGGAACGACTTTTTCGGACTTTTGCCATTCCAATTCAGTACATGCTAGGTTTTTCCAATGTGGACTGGTAAATGTTGGTTTTAAGAATAATAAGGCGTAAAAATTATTTGATATAATTATCGTTTGGTTGCTTAAAACTCTGAATTTACAATGACATACTTTTAAGATGGCAGAATGAAATTTAGTATAATTAGGATTGGCAGAGTTCAAATTTAGCATTATATCGTTTAGCATAATGTTCATTTAGAGCGATGATTATTTGGTATAATTTCACTTTTCATATTGTACAGATGGCAGAATTTCATTAAGAATAATTTTAAACTGACATGGTCACTAACATTATTATTAACGGTTAAAACGGGGTATTTACCATGTTTGTTTTTTATTTTGAGTTTCCAATATTTACACAGATACAGATTATGATATGATATATGATTTAGATACAGTGAGTTACAATTATACAAAAAATATTAAGGCAAAAATAAGTTTTTTTGGTTAAAATATAGAAAAAAAGAAATTGTTTTTATTAGGTTACCCGGAACTCAACTATTTAGATTAGGTTAATTCCTTTAAAAAAAAAGAAATGGGCCTACCCATTTCTTTTTTTTTAAAGGTTAGGTTAAACCTGTGACCCCCTACGCACGAGCCGAGCGAGCGTAGCGAGCTGTGCCGCGGTAGCGGCCGGCGAGTCTCAGAAACGACTTGCATTAATAGAAAAAAACCGGCCAAGAGCGTGTCGGGCCACGCTCAGTGTAGGGTTCCGTAGTTTCCCGTCCGTCACAATAAGTGTTCCCACTTATGAGTTTAAAGGTGGAGGAGCGTGCAATGTTGCACGCTCCGCGGCAGGCGCTCCAACAGTTTTTGTACAATAAAGACAAAAAGTTGTACAAAATACAACTTTTTGTCTTTTTTGTACAAAAACTGTTGTGTCAATCAAGTTCAAAATAATTTTCATAGAAAGTCCTTATAAAGTTCTACTTTTCAGATTTTTTTCATATTTTCTAAACTTATGGTTCAAAAGTTAGAGGGGGGAGACACATTGTTTTTTACTTTTGGAGCGATTATTTCCGAAATTATTGACATTATCAAAAAATGATTTTAGTAAACCCCTATTCATTTTTAAATACCTTTCCAACAATATATCACACGTTAGGGTTGAAATTAAAAAAAAAATCACTTCTCACTTTACATATAGGGTGGCTACCCTAATAAAACATTTTTTTCCAATTTTTATTTTACCACTTTGTCGGCGTGATTGATATACATATTGGTACCAAATTTCAGCTTTCTAGTGCTAACGGTCACAGAGATTAAGCGAGGACGGACGGACGGACGGACGGACAGACAGACATGGCGAAACTATAAGGGTTCCTAGTTGACTACGGAACCCTAAAAAGAGATTGTTTATAGTAGGTTACTTAGAACTGAACTATTTAGATTAGTATAATTACTTATTGAATTAAATGACATTATTTCCAAGAAACAAATAATTAAAATAAATGACAACAAATATTGACAACGATGATTCTAACTATAAACTTTCTGCGATATGACAATTCTGCCGTTTAATGATTATTGGTATGAAATATATGCCAAAAGACGATTCTGACTGTGAACTTTCTGCGCTATGATGTTTCTTCTTTTAAATATTATATTATGGATATGAAATTTTTGTCTAGAGATAATTCTGACTTACAAAATTATGAATTTTGAATGTATGATAAATGAGTGTCTACCAAACAATTTTCTGCGAAATGAAGTTTATGCTATCCGTTGTTATGCAAAATAAAATTATGACATAAAAAGTTCTGCTATAAAGGGTGGACCCGATTTTATTCGACATTTACCGTTCCTTTAATGTAAATCCTAAGATTTACTAAGTAAATGATGGTAAAAGTTCGAATCCCAAACTTATATGGACATTTACCATTCATAATCGGTAAATCTTAGGTTTTACTGGAAAATCTTAAGATTTACCGTAGTTCGGGCTTTTACAGTAACATATACAGAGTGTTAGGTTAAACGAGGGACTTATTGAGGGAGGGTATTCAGTATTCGATTCTCGTCCCAAATATGTAAAAAACCTATAACCTTAATTTCTGACGTAATTGTCCAATAAAATACATTATTCATGAACACTGAGCGCGAGAGTAGTACACTTGTAAACAGTGAAGTAAATCACGCGCCAAAATACCTACGCGCCGATTCTACCGAAAAGGCGTCCTAAGCCAGGTTTAAAGTATGAAGGGAAAATGGATTATACCTAAAGGTCATTGACATGCACACATGTTCTGCGATAGTATTAAATCGCTAGCGCAAGGGTATATACACGTTGCGAGACTTATGCGAAATTTTTGGTATGGTTCTGTCTTTTATTTATTAGTGTTTTTTTTTTGTTCATATTTTTATTAGTATCATGTAAGTATGCACTATTGTGGGTTTGAATATGTCCCTCGTTTAAACTAACATACTGTATATATCTAAAACTATTTGTTAACGAAAACGTATATTTTTATACGGATACTAATATTATATATAATATTTATATGATATATTAGCTGTGCCCCCGGCATGCGTTGCTATGCAATTTTCTACCTTTCTACCTACCCTACCTTTTCTTTGCTATAAACCTCACGGAACCCGAGACCTTTCCAACGAATGCAAAACCGTGGAAATCGGTTCGTGCGTTCTGGAGTTATAGCGTCAGGAAGGAAAACCCGACTTATTTTTATATAGTAGATGATATTTTTGAATGTAACAAATAAACTCATAAACTACTGGACCAATTTCAAAAATTCTTTGCAAATTAGAAAGCTATATTATCACTGAGTAATCAAAGGCTATACAATTTGACGCTACTACCCACGGGAGCCGGTCAGTTACCAAAGACACGGGTGAAACCCAGCAGGATAGTAACACTTTTTTATTTTAATAAAATATAAAAGTGGTTGGTTTCATTTCCATATATGACGGAAGATACGTATATCGGCCGACAGACGACTGCGTAACCTAGCTTCTGTCAGATCAGCATCCACCCCTTTTATAGTTGTTACTTTGACTATTGACATAAGATTCAAATTGCAATGTCTGACGTACGCATTTGAAACGCGTCAAGATTAGGTAAACTTCTAAAGTTATCTTTATTTCTAGTTTACTATAAAACAACTTACCAAGAGCGATTAACGAGTAAGCATCATTCGACGTGCTAGAGTTCTGCAGGATCCTCTCAAACTTTTTCTGTCCGGGCCCCCACTCCTGCTGCGCTAAATGTAGGTTGCCTAGCAACGACCACGTGTCGGGGTGCTCCGTGTTTACTTTAAGGGCTTCCTTGAACCAGTCCGATGCCTCGTAGATCTGGCCTTTGTCGCGAGCCATGCAGCCTAACCTGTAACAGATGTTTTAATTTATTGATATATTTTTACTAGCTTTTGCCCGCGACTTCGTTCGCGTGGATTAATAGTTCCCGTTCCCGGGGGATTTAGGGGATGAAAACTATCCTTTGTCCTTTCTCGGGTCCCAGACTATATCTGTACCAAATTTCATTGAAATCGGTTCAGTGGTTTAGGCGTGAAAAAGAGACAGACAGACAGACAGAGTTACTTTCGCATTTATAATATTAGTATAGTAAGTACGGATTATTCTTCATACTTATTAGTTGCTATAAGAGTATCATCATATTGTGAATATGCGACAAATTATGCACCAGCGTAGCCGCGTATCGACTTCGCGCTCCAAGAGGACGAACATTGGCGCGCGTTCCGGCCGCGCGAAACTGTTACCATTTTGGAACGCGAGCCAATGTGTTTGTTGGAACGCTCGAACATGGAGCGGTCCGTGCCATCTGGAGTCGGTTTTTTACCGCGCATCAAAGGGCGCTCAGTTGTGGCGCGCGCGCCAGTTGAGACGGGATATTATCATATTTTGTTCGTTGCGTTCCGAGCGATGGATAATGAGAATTGTCGTAAGTTAATTAACTTTATGGTACAAAAGAACTGCTGTGGAATAGCAAAAGTTCTTTTTATCATAATAAATCGCTCAGAGAAGACGCTTGGAGAGAAATAAGTTGTGAAATGGGAGTCCCTGTGCCAGATTTGAAAAAAAAAATCTCTTTCTCTTATGTGCTCTTGTCATCTTATAGACGAGAAAAATGATTACCTACTAAAAACCCTGCTGCTGATCGTACACGACTGGCCTGCATGTTGAACGACCAAACACTGAAACAGTTGCCACGCGCGCCAGGCGCGCTTAGTTGATATCATTTAAATGTTCGGAGCGCGTTCCGCGGAACGCACTCTCGGCGCGGGTGTTCATGCGCGCGCGGCAGGAGCGCATAATGGATACGCGGCTTCACAATGTCCACGTAACCAGACAAAATTCGAGATGATTATAAATGAACGAGATGATTATAAATGAACAAGATGATTATGAATGAAAGAAATTGACTCCGATAAGACACTTGCTGGCTTGGCTTTACTATTAATTATTTAAATTATTTTCCAATGGTCGTGATGCCCCAGAGGTTAAGCGCCTCGGCTCTCATGCATGAGGTTGTGTGTTCAAGTCCAGGCAAGTTCCAATGTGGAATTTTCAATTTCTATGTACTTTCTTAAAGTTTATCTAACGGTGTGTGACTGCCATTCGCAAGAAAAATACAATGGTGCGTTCATATAAGTCTGAAATCACCAATCTGTTTTGAGTAAGCGTGGTGATCAAGGCTCGTACCGTGCGGGCCTGTGGACGGTGAGCAATGGGTAGCTCACCGCCCGTCCGTCTATTGACGACAGGCCGTGTCGACGGCGCGTTTGTGTTTCACGCGCGCCTCAAAAAGATGTCAGCAAAGCAGAGGGGCTTGCCAGAGCCTCCGCCTGCCGGGGTTGCGGGTTTTTCAAAAGAGATACCGCGGCCCCGGAACGCAAAGGGCAATAGAAGGAACATGGGTGGGTTTTAGTCAGTAAAAGTCTGACACGCCCCCTCGCTCCGACCAGAGCGGGGGAAGTTATTTGATGATTTGCCAACCGAAAAAAAAGGCTCGTGCCGTCTATGTATACATAGAAGAGTCTTTTTCCCACCAGTGGGACAGTTATAGCATGGTATTATTATTTTATTCCAATTACAAAGATTTGATACTGGTTACAACTGAACTGCTAATGATAAAGAAGGTGAGTCTAGATGTAAGGATCATTACAAAAACAATATTCAAATTTATCTTAAAGCAAAAAGCAATCTCTTCACATACCATTAACAAAGCATAATAAACAAGAAACAAGTTACACTGTCCTCTTACCTCAAATAACAGTCAATATAGTTGGGATGTTCTTTTAATATGTCCTTATATAATTTCTCTGCCTTGTTGTACATACATAAAGCTTCGTTCAATCGCGCTAGATTGTACATAGTTGTTACTGCTATAGAATTGTAGTACTGAGCGTCCAATGTTTCCGCATCCGCTCTTTCCCTAGAAAAAGAAGGAATTTAAACCAATCGTAAATGGTGAATAATCTAACCAATTAGCCGTTGCCCGCGACCGACGTCCGCATTATTAAAAAAAAACCCTAGTTGAATCAGATTTAGTTGTCAATTTATTTTTTGCACAGAACACACAGATTAGCCGGAACAATCAGACACAAAAAAAAATATGGTTTTGTTTTATATTTTCATATGCATTCATTAAAACCTGTTATTTTGAAATTACAAACAGTAAGTTTAAATGTATTTATTTGTATGATGTTAAATGTATTTATTTGTATGAAGTTGAATGTATTTATTTGTATGAAGTTAAATGTATTTATTTGTATAAAGTAAAATGTATTTATTAGTATGAAGTTATTATTTATTTGGTTTAGTATTTATTTGTAGATATTGGGCCATAGCACATTCAATGTATGTTTTTACTGTACCTTTCAAGTGCTTCTTCCAAATAGTTCTTAGCTTCGTTCAAGTTTCCAAGTCTATAATGTAGGGCTGCAACATTATTTAGTATTTCAGCTGGAATATCTGCATTAACTTTCTCTTTGAGAATCTTCATTGCAGTACTGTACGCGTGTAGAGAACCCTAGATCAAGAATAAATATTTGAGATAGTAACAATGAGCTCCGAAAAGATGTAGTTTCAGCCCAAAACGTTAAACAATTCAAAATCGACTGGACAAACACATATGAGAAGGAAATTTTATGCTCAACAATAGTATACAAGCAGTTTTCAGTTGTTCAGACACTGGCTGATAATCTAATATATAAAATTCTCGTGTCACAATGTTCGTTCCTATACTCCTCCGAAACGGCTCGACCGATGCTTATGAAAAATTTTATGCATATTCAGTAAGTCTGAGAATCGGCCAACATCTATTTTTCATACCCCTAAGTGAGCAGCGGGTGAAACCGCTGGGCACAGCTAGTAATAAATAATAATAAAAAAATAAGCCTAACATAGTGGTGATAGATAGATCAGCGCGGCGCGTAATGATAATCGATGTTACCATCCCGCATGACGAAAACCTCGTGAAAGCTGAGAAAGAGAAACAACTAAAATATCTTGACTTGGCACACGGGGTTGTCGACATGTGGAATGTGAACTGGGCTATTGTACCGACTGTCGTTATGGCCAATGGCTTAATTGCCAAGAGCTTCGACGAACATCTGTCGAAGCTATCCTTAGGTTGGATCAAAGGCCTGATTCAGAAGGCAGTACTCCTCGATACGGCCCGCATTGTGAGGAGGTTCCTTTCTCTGGAACCCTAACCACCGGTAGCTTAGACCCTGCTCCCGTTACCGACGACAACAAGGAAACATATATTTTTTAAGTAATATTTAAAAAATAATTTTTAGAAGAAAAGTGAACACGATAATAGTTAAAAAAATAAAAAAAAAATTAAATGGGAGTTTATTATGTTGATTTTTCATTTGTGAAGTTTTTACCTGTAAATCATTTTGTTCCAATATTTGAGCCAATTCTATCCAAGCTTCCACGTCATCAGGGAACTGTTCAGTGACTTTCTTTAGATGCTGTCGGGCGATATCTCTCTTTGATTGTGATGGTGAGTTGGCGTAGAGGGAACCTAAAATCTTCATAGTTTCATAATTCCCTGGTTGGACTTTCAGTACTTTTTCGAAACACTGGGCTGCCTAAAACAGAAAAAGAATAACATACAGGTAAATAGTTTTAGAAATATCATGTTTCGGCCGAAGGTTCGGTTTCAGTAAAAAAAATTGCCGAACCTTTCGGCCGCATCGATACTTACAACCTTGTACTTTTGGATCGCACTCGGCTAACTTCGGAAGCGCTCGGCACAGCTGGTAATGGTGTTCAGTAAATAATAAAATAAAAAGAAACAAAGACGTAAAGGTAAGATTAAGTATATTTTTGTTAAACTTTATGTAATTTAAAATGTTTATATTAATAACTAAAAATGTAAATCATTTCATCTGCTACAAATGGTTTTGCTTGATAGTATGACAAACGAATTTTAGTCTAATCTCAACCAGGCCCCTCTTTCCCACTGGGCACACTGGGCACGTGCCCAGGGCCCCGCGATAGCTGGGGCCCCCTAGTCTAGTCCCTACTCCATTACCAAACGAAAACCGATAACTACTCTACTCTCGCCTGAAAATCAGTCTTAACAAATGCTTACCGACTATGGTCAATTTGTAGAATAAAAAAAGAATTAAGAAGTACAATGCTCCAAGAGAGATTAAATAGTTTGGCGGTATCTAATGTTGATAGAATGTGAATTGCTCAAAAACATAGATTTTGAAGATGAAATTAAGGATTTTGCTCAACTCAAATCTAGAAAGGCACCGCTTCAATCAGCGTAGATACTTATAATATAAGGACTCATCGTGGATGCTGGTTATTTAGTGTGAATCACATAATATTATCTATTCATTATAATAATAATATCTAGTGTAACGGTAAAGAAATAAAAATAAAGCTACATACGTTCTTTGTTTATTCTAAGAAAAGAGTGTTTTATTACTATCGTCATAGGGGGGCCCCATTATCCTAATGTGCCCAGGGCCTCTAATAGGTGAAAGACGGCCCTGATCTCAACGAAAAAAAATGAGCACTAAGAGCAATAAGAGCATCTTTCGTTGTGCTATTCAAAGAAATACTTATTTTTTAGCTACGCTACGTGCGTCGTTATCTCATTCCGGGTGTTGAATAGTATACCGATAATTACCATTAAGTATACAGGGTTATTTGTAAAACACCGACAACCTTGCAGGACTGTATTACAATCATCATAAACAACAACTTTTGTTCTATGATTTTTTACAAAATTTTATACATTTACCAAAAACAAATCTTCAAGATTTCGTTGTCCTATCTAACACATTTCAACTCCGTATTTTGCTGTACCTACATACCTACACCGCCGCTTGTAGGTACGTTTGCTTCGCATAGATTTCGTAACATTTAGAGCGTTCAATTTCAATATTTTTATTTTTGTATGAAAATCTGATGAACTAAAATATGATAAATGTTTAAATGTCCTAGTAACATGGTCCTGAGACGTTGCCAGTGTTTTACAAATAACCCTGTATAATCATATCAACTTTAAAAATAGTACAAATTAGATTTGTATGTACAGAAAAACGTTCTAATCCTTACTAATATTATAAAAGCGAAAGTGAGTTTGTTTGTTTGTTACGTCTTCACGCCTAAATTACTAAACCGATTGTGATGAATTTTGGTACAGACATAGTTTAGACCCTGGAGACGGACATAGGCTATTTCTTTTTTTTTTAATAGATATGAGGGAGAAAGAGGGAAGAAAAGGGAAAACTTAGCATTGCTATTACAATAAATAAGGCGCAAGGGCAAAAACTACAGGTAGCAGGTACCTGTAAATCAGGAAAGCGGAACTGTGTTACCTCGAATTTAACGCGAGCGAAACCGCGGGTAAAAGCTAGTATATCCATACGGCAAGATTGACGCCGAGTATTTAATAAAAAAAAAAATTAAATCAAAATGCTTACATTCTCTGTATCTCCTCTATAGATATACATCTGTCCCAACCCGTAGTGCGGTAGCACAAAGTTAGGCGGTGCGAACTGTGTCGCTTGGTAGTAATACTGAAACGCCTGGTCGCAGTCGCCTTGTGCGTGGAAGGCTCTCGCGAGGTGGTGACAACTTTCGGCACGCATCGCTTCATTCTCCGTGTTGTGAAATGCATGTAAGGCTAAATGTTGGACCTTGCTGTAGTCCTAGAAAAAAAAAAATGATTACTTAGTCACTTTTAAAGAGACTGTTGGTTTTCCTACACCAAAGGTAGATATTAAGCCAATGTTACTATGCCACACTGAATGTCCAATTTCATAGGATGAAAATACGAAGACAGACATTCGTTATTTAAAAAATACAGATCACAAAATACAGAGTTTGAAAAGGATGTAATACAGTTAGTAGTTAGTCAATAAGTCTTACCTTTTTGAAAAAGAAATGATTTGCCAAATGGTTCAAAACCATAGGATTCTTGGGGTCAATAGCATATGCTTTTGATAACATAATCACAGCCATTTTGTTTGACTCATTCTCTTGAAGATTCAGTTTGAGAATAGACAAGCCAACTAGTGCGCCAACGCATTGTGGGTCTAGTTGTAAAGCTCTTTCAAACGCCATCCTAAAAACATAAGACTTCATGAAATATGTGCCTATAATATAAGGATGATTTTTCCTAGCTATGCCATGCTAGGGTATCAATGCACATGCAATGTGTGCAGACATCTAAAGTCTATTCGAATCCTTGTTCACAAGAAATGTTATTTCCATTTGATTCTTCGAAGACACATAATTTGTTTACATGTTAGGAAACTAAAATTCAGTAATTAAATCTTTTGGACTTTAATATATGTTTTAAAAAAAATGTTTCAAGCATGTTAAGGTTATAGCACATTATACCGGCACCGCAACTGCACAGCTGCAGCACGGCGTCGCCTTGAATTTAGACTACGGCTAGCTGCCAGCGCGCTAACTACGCGTTGTCCGCAAGGTGCAAGCTCGCAGTCCGCGCGCTGGCTGCGACGTGTAAGCTCACAGTCCGCGTGGTGGCCGCGAGGTGCAAGCTTGCTGTCGCTGCGAACTCAATATTTTTTCAAGGCATTTATGATTGAACACGCCTAGGACTTGCACGTTTTCATAATGTCTTGGTTTACATTGCGCGAACTAGCGACGTGCGACGACGCAATGACGTTGTTTCGCTGCCGACTCGGAGTCGGCGCGTAACAAGCATGCTGTCGGCGCGCTGTGCGCACAAGGTCCGCTCGCTTGTAGCACACGGGCTGCGAGTCGAGTCGTGTGGTAGCGGCAAGCGCGCTGACTGCCCGCCGTCGGCTTTTTCATATTGACATTATGAAATATATTTTACTGCACACGATTTAATGCTCTAAATTGAATGACAAGTTAATTGCTGGTTTGGAGCGGTGCTGTTCCGGTGCCGGTATAATGTGCCATGACCTTAAGTCTCATTAAAATCAGCGCCAAAGTTTGGGCTGATTTGGCGACACAGTTGGCGCAGTGACTGAGCGATCTACTGTTGTGCTGCGTATCGCGGGTTCTATCCCCGCACGGAAAAAATATTTGTATGGGCCTAGTGATAGCTGTTCCAGATCTGGCTGTTTGTGTATGTGAATTTAAATGTTTGTAAACGCACCCACAATACACGAGAAAATCCGAGTGCGTCCGTTTATTTAAAAAAAAAATTAGGTTGCCAAATATAGGATGCTAAATTCTTACCTTGCCTTTTCTTGATTATTTAGCTTCATAAAACAATGTCCCATTCCCAACCGTAAAGCAGCTGGGCTGTCCGGATTAGTTCTCAAGGCTTTTTTGTAAAAAGCCAATGCTCCTCTGTAATCTTTTCTATTGAATGCTATACAAGCTTTGCCAAGCAATGAGGGTACATTGTTAGGTGACTGGTTCAGTACGAAGTTGAATTGGGCATCTGCTTGTTCCATTTTATCACCTTCAAGGAGACAGAAATAGGCTCGACCAAGTAGATGGTTCTAGAATTAAAGCCAATTAATTACTATACTATTAAAAATAACTGTAAAAAGTCAAATTATTGGTATATTAAATATTTCTAAACCTATTGAATTGTATTAAATTATACAATCGCACACCAATAGCCTGGCCACAGCTTTAGGCACAACCACAATCACAAAAAGGCTTAAACGTCGTCACATATGGGACTTGGCTTCGTAAAAAAAAGGAAAATAAAAACATATATATATATTGATGAGAGGAAGATTCTTCACTGGAAAAATGAACCTCGCACGACAATTCGACTTTCAAAATCTGCGAAAGGTTCAAATAAACCGATTGAAAGATAAAATCTAATATATAAAATTTCTGTGTCACAATGTTAGTTACCGTACTCCTCCAAAACGGCTCGACTGATTCTTATGAAATTTTGGGTACATATTGGGTAGGTCTGAGAATCTATTTTTCATACCCCTAAACCTCAGCGGGTGAAACCGCTGGGCACAGCTAGTAAAACTATAAACCTATTGAATTCTGATGGTTCACAGCAGACAGAATTTGTTTAAAAGGATGGTGAAGGGTTTATGTCCAAGACACTTATTTTGGTAAGCGTCAGGAGCCCTGGACCAATAGAGATATATGGTGTTTAGAAAATACCAAAATTTACTACTATTTTACTACAGTATAAAATGAAGTCGCTCTCTGTTTACTAAGATTTTTTTAACTACTCAATGGATTTTAATGCAGTTTTCAACAATAGTGTTTCAATATATGTACAATATTATTATATGCATTCCGCCCATGCAATGCGGGGCAAATTCATCGTAATATTTAAAACAAAATTGGGTTTGTTTGAACACATAATTCCAGAAAAGCTGGACCAATTTTCATGGTTATTAATTTGTTTTATTTGTCTGTGTCAAATAGAAGAATACATAAGAAAAGTAGTAGGGTAGGTACTGGTAGGCAGGTAGGTGGAGTAGTAAGAGCATTGCAATGCAAGACGAGCACAGCTAGTCTTATTATAAAAAAACAACTCACTTGATCATACATGATGATTTTGTCAGCCATAGTGTAAAGAAGAGTTGCTTTAGTGAACAACTCTTTTTTCTTGTCTTTCAACTTTTCTTTATTGGCCTCCTGAACATAGTATGCGGCCAACATGTCAAGGGCTCGCATCTGGTCTCTTTCAAAGTCCCTATAATCAATGTTGGCATCTGTACGGGATGCCTCCAGTATTTTGAGAAAGTCATCAATCTTCTTTTGTTTATAGTATGCAAGCTGAAAAAAGAAATAATTAGTACTAAAAGTTACACAGGTTCAATCTATCTTATTCAAAATGTTGAGCATAGTCTTATATTAGACTTCCAGCTCCATTTTAGGCCAGGTAAAAGTACCTCCTCTTACTACATTCTTCACTGACTTGTTCTTTAACCTGTGTTCGAAACGCAACAGGTAAGATATGCAATCATGATCAATAGTTTTTAAATAGATCAACTTCAAACCAGGCTAAATTCAATCTTTTAACTAATAATGCATTGGTCCCTTCGTCGATGAGTTTTTAAGGTGTGATTGCCAAGCGTCATATTGATTGCGGTATATTCTGTGTTACAGGTATTATGGGCTACGTGTTCTAAGCTACAGGCTACATATAAAAACACTATTTTTGAGGTTAAGTTTACTTACACCAACATTGATCCAGACACTAAGCTGAGATCTTTCCTGTTGCAATATACTAAGCACTTCAACCCCAGTGGGTAACTGCTCTGGATCTAATTCAATCACCTAAATAAACAAAAATACATTTTATGATTACGACACTAGCACTTTCAAACGAAAAGTTAATAGTTACTTCTATCAATTACACATTCACCTCATCGGTGCTCATCAACGGGATTTCGAGCGACATTTTGATACTTTTTTAGTATAATCCACTACATCACAATAATTACTAGCACTGTTTCTTAGATTAAACAAAAATATACGACGCTGCACAAACTATGGAAGGAAGTTATGTTATGGCAGTGTTGCCAACATTTTCTCCACTAAACCTTCCATCCTCTCTTAGCAATAGCATTCACTAAATCAAAACTTTACTGAAATTCCAACTACAAGAAGTTATTTTTATAGTGGTGAGAATTTTAGTTCGCTATTTTAGATGAAGGCTTGTTTTAAAAAATATCGCCGCTTCATTAATCATGGCACAACATCAATAACAATATCGATTAATTTTTTTAGTGCTACAATTATCTTTGTGCGTCAGTCTGACTCGCATTTGGCTAGTATACACCATACAATAAAATTGATGAACGTAACATCAAATCCATGTTTTTGTCATTCTTTGCGCAGTATTAGCTTGACTTTGTAATCCTTACTAATATTTTTATAAGAGCGAAAGTGAGTTTGTTTGTTTGTTACCTCTTCACGCTTTAATGGCTACACCGATTTTGATGAATTTTGGTACAGAGATAGTTGGGAACCAGGAGACGGACATAGGCTATTTTTTTTTAAAGTGGGATGTGAGGGAGAAAGAGGGAAGAAAATGGAAAACTTAGCGTTAGCTATTAGAAATCAATAAGGCGCAAGGGGAACTGTGTTACCCCGAATTTAACGCGAGCGAAGCCGCGGGCAAAAGCTAGTTTATCATATGGGATGAAAGTACCTAGCTTTCATCATTAATAAGTTACCTAGATTTTCTCTACAAGGCCTAGATAGCAAAATAGTAGTTTTTTTTTCGTTTATTACTACACATAGATTTGTCCTGTACTGTGGATACGTTTACAAACCGTTTTTCTCATACACACAAATAGTCAGACCCGGAACAACTACTAGTAGGTCATACATATTCATATTTCCATGCGGGAATCAAAACCTGCGACACGAAGCGCATCAGCTGATCACTCAGCCACTGTGCCAATCGTGCCGTCAATAGTAAATTTTACTCAAGTAACTCTGTAGTAAAATAAATAAATAAATATCTTGGGACAACTCACACACGGCTACCTGATCCCAAGCTAAGCAGAGCTTGTGTTATGGTAACCAGACAACTGATATACATACTTATATAATTTAGAAATACATACATATTATAGATAAATCACACCCAGACACAGAACAAACAATCATGCTCATCACACAAAGTTTGTCCTGGGTGGGAATCGAACCCACGACCTCCGGCTTAGCAGTCAGGGCCATTAACCACTAGACCAACAGGCCCGTCAAACATAGTACATAGTACACTCCGTAGAAAATATAGATAGGGAATTAAACAGTCTGTTCTTTATTATTAACAAACATAACGCATCACATACATAACTACTACTAGCCTAAAACATTCACTAACGATTAATTATCCCGCAATAATTAACAAAAATAATCATATATGTCGGCGCTGAGAAGACAAACACAGCTGCAACGGCGCACGTGCGTCGTGCACGTGCGCAATGTGACATCATCGTACCACTCCATGAGTCAGGCGAGGTGGGGGACGAGTAATATAAGGCGGCGCGCTAGCGGGCACAAGTCAGTTTTACCGAAGCAGTCGCAGTGTCAACACCTCGGAATTGTGATGCGGATCACACCTGAGTCATAAATACAATTTATTGTGAAAGTTTATTAGTGAAACGATTAGTTGATTGTAATTTTGTATTAATAAATCAGTTATCAACAATATACTGAGGTTTTTGATACAACATGTCCGAGAATCGGTCAAGGTCCTGCCCGGATGACCTCATGAGGCCACTTGCCTTCACCAAGTCCTGGCTCCAGCCGAAATCAGAAGCGGGATGGACCTCGGAGCTTCCTCGGCTCCGAGTGCTCACATGGAGGAGAGTACCGGTGCCTTTGGCGACAACCGGGCCCCTGTCTGGAGACGGGTCATTGATGGTGACAAGGACGGGGATGCTGTGGGGGCCATGATTGGCTGCGTCAACGATGAGTTCCTTAGATTGCGTTTGTTGTCTGGTTAATGTTCCTCAGTTCCCGAATTGGTTTCGGTGGCGGCTGCAGTCGAACAACGAGAGCTTCGACGGGATGAAACCCCTGCAAAGCGACCGGGATTGAGAAGCATTGGAGACGGTCATATGCTTTGTTTTGGGTGTAGGAAGCAGGACATCTTCTTTTTCTTCATGTGGACTCCGCTTCTTGGAGGGGGGTCCGGTTTCCACACCTAGTCCTTGCAATGGACCATTGTGCGTATGCCATGCACCTGATGGCCGCTACTCTACGCATACTCTAGCCAGCCCACCTCCTTCCAGAAGCAGATGGGTTCTTGAGGGCGTCCGCAAGTGACCCTAGTATATCCAGTGTCACTTTCCGGATTTCAGTGATTCCTGTACATTCGAAAAGGTGTGTTCCTTCAGCCAGCTGCGTATCTGGCTGAAAAGGATGGGTTCAATTGGCTCCGGTCCTAGTGCTGGAGAGATGGACGCCCGTCTGACGAGTTCATTCGCTGCGTCGTTGCCTTGGGAGCCACTGTGTCCTTTGATCCATTGTAAGGTTAATGTATTGCGGTTGTGTGCGGTCATTCGTTCTAGTAGGTTGTGGCATTCGTATATTAGAGCTGTGTTGAAGCAGCTATTGTTTAGGGACTGAAGAACAGAGGCACTGTCGGAGAGTATTCGGTTGTTGGTGTCCGCGACTCCTCTGGCCTCGATGGCTACGACGGCCTGAATAATGCCCATACATTCAGCCTGGTAGACTGTGTTGAGCGTTCCGAGTGGTTTAGAAATTTTAATGTTTAGGTCGTAGGAGAAGACCCCAACCCTTGTTCCCGTTCTGGTTTTCGAGCCATCTGTATTATATTCTCAGTTTGTTTGATCCCGTGTATTCTCATGGTTCCTCCGTGAGCTGTATGTCGTAATGTTTTTGGAGGCAATGTATCTTGGTGATCTTATCGGTCGGTGCTGCTTACAGAGGTTGCCTTTAGACGGCTCCTGCTTTGATTTTGGTGTGCTTTATCCTGGAGTCATTACTCAGTGTGCCAGAGACTTCTAGTCTGAAGCCGCAAGAGCCGCTTCCTCCTGTACCGTGAGATGTAGGGGCGAGAGCCCTAGCATTGTTTGTAGGGCTGCTGTTCGTGCGGTTTCCCATGCTACTGGTGATCGCTACACGGGCAAGGCGTTGCAGTTTTTCTAGGTCTTTTTGGGTCGTGCTCAGTTCTGTTCTGGGCCATCATCATCAGCCGTATGTTATTATGGGTCTGATGACTGTGGGGTACAGCCTGTGCATAATTTTGGGGCTTATACCCCAATTCCTGCCGAGTAGTCTTTTGTACTGCTATAGGGATATGCTAGCTTTGGTGGTGATATAGTCAGTGTGTTGCCCAATTTAGTTGTTTGTCCAGATAAACGACCAGGTACTTGGTTTCAGTTGCTAGGCTTAGCGTGGTGCCGAAGAAAATCGGCAGCTGTAGTGTTGTCAGTTTCCTCTTCTAGTAAAAAGGACTAGTTCGGTTTTGGAGGGGTTTACGGTTAGCTCGTATTCTTCGTACCATTTTTCCATTATTCTTAGGGCTTGGCGCATCAGGTAGCGATGTCGTCGGCGTAGCCTATGGTGTAAAAGCCTTCGGCGTTTAGGCATCGGATTAGGCTATCCGCTATTAGGTTCCATAGTAGGGGCGAGAGGACGCCCCCTAGAGGGCAGCCCTTCGCTACAATGGCTCTTGTGGTCTCATTTATTGTGACTAAGCCAGGACATGTACGGGCACATTGTGGCAGGGGCGGTGGGAGGACGCGGTCGGGCGGTCTTGGGCCGTTGGTTCCAGCGAGTCCTTGAGCCGCGCAGAGCGTCCGGAGCCCGGGGGTAATTGCTGTGGCGGGACTGGACATGTTGAGTCGTCCTGCTTCGGGAGGATGGCAGATGAGGCTGAGAGGGTTAATTTGGCCGAGGAGCGGGAGGAGGTATTAACGCCAGTAGCTTTGCAGCATTCTGTGATGGTGGTACAGCAAGTCAGTAATGCCAGCGGTACGCTGATGAATTCTGGTGAGTCGTATCCATTTTTACGATTCTGGTGCCGAATGCTCTCTCATCAAAGATTATGTTAAAATTATGTTGACAGCTGTAAAGACTAGTCGTGACGGCTCTTGGCAGGAACCATTGGGAGAGGTTCAGTTGGCCATTTACTCCACTATTAATAGGGTGACTGAATCTGGCCCTTTTGAGTTAATGATCGTAGGGTAGCACGTCCTCTTGGCGTAGTGACCGTTGATAATGACGTGACTGACGTTAATTTAGATGAGATGAGAGGGCATGCGACACAGAATTTTACAAAAAAAAAAAAAAATGCTAATTACGATAAAAACGATTTCATAAAAATAAGGTTCACGTTTCTAAATTAGTTGTTAATGATTATTTTAATTAAATTGAGGGAAAAGACTCCAACAAAATTAGTTCCTAAATTCAAAGGCCCATTCGAGATCATTGAAGTGTTAGACGGGGATAGATACCGACTAAAGGCGCTTGACTCTAAGCAAATATACAAATACCTTCATGATCGTGTGAGGGAGATCCCCGATCACAAAGTTTCTCGAGAATTAGATTTGAGTATGCGTTGCTTATGAACTATGATAAAAAGTAATAAAATTGTTAGATACTTTGTTTTGTAACTTGTTGATCGGATTTCTTTTCAATGAATTATGTGGAGCAGGGAGTACTGTGACAGGGCATAGTAAAACCATTAAAGTTGATAACTATACCCAGATACCTTTTGTTTTTATTGGCAGGAAAGCCGAGCTAGATTACTCTTTGAGCATATTTTGTCCACAGGAACTACATCCGAGGACGGGTGCTAGTCAGGGATGGCCGTGTCGTGGATTGATGGCACAATGCAAACAGCGCCATCTAAGAATTCGTCTTCGCGCGCGCGCTTGGACACGCTCGTAGAAGGGGTGCAGCTAACTAGTAACTAGCGGAACAACCGAGTGTAGACAGACTACACCGTCCAACTCTGTCAGTCTTGGCAGTCTTATTGCTAACTTCGACTCAACTTCTGGAGGAAAGTCTACAGTAGTAAAGGTAAAAAACTTCATTACTCCATAACTGTTCTAAAAGTATTGCATAACTTGTTCATAATATAACTTAAGGACAGTTGCCTCCTTATTTTTGCAATATATATTGGACGTAAGTTGAGGACAGGGGCCTCCTTACTTTGCGATATGTATTAAACGTAAGTTGAGGACAGGGGCCTCCTTACTTTGTGATATATACTGGACGTAAGTTGAGGACAGGGGCCTCCTTATGGTTGCAGTATGTGTGTTGAGCGTAAGTTGAGGACAGGGGCCTCCTTACTTTGTGGTATATACTGGACGTAAGTTGAGGACAGGGGCCTCCTTATGGTTGCAGTATGTGTGTTGAGTGTAAGTTGAGGACAGGGGCCTCCTTACTTTGTGGTGTATACTGGACGTAAGTTGAGGACAGGGGCCTCCTTATGTTTGCAAGTATGTGTGTTGAGTGTAAGTTGAGGACAGGGGCCTCCTTACTTTGTGGTATGTACTGGACGTAAGTTGAGGACAGGGGCCTCCTTATGTTTGCAAGTATGCTTTATCCGTAAGTTGAGGACAGGGGCCTCCTTACTTCCCAATGTGTATCGTATGTGAGATGAGGACGGGAGCCTCCTTACGTTTGTAATGTGTGACATAGTTGAACCTTGATATTCTGCGCAGTTTTTCTTTGTTTAAGGTCGAGGGCGACCTTTGTGCAGAATGGCCGTGTCGGCGCTGAGAAGACAAACACAGCTGCAACGGCGCACGTGCGTCGTGCACGTGCGCAATGTGACATCATCGTACCACTCCATGAGTCAGGCGAGGTGGGGGACGAGTAATATAAGGCGGCGCGCTAGCGGGCACAAGTCAGTCGGATCGGCCCGTAGCCCACATATCCGTACCGCGCGCAAAGTCCGTCAACCTCACCGCCACTGTGTAAACGGCCACTGGCCATCGTCGCCCATCGTGGGCAGGCCTCCGCTGGCCGGCCTGAGAGTCGCGGCGACTCGCGCAGTGTCCAACAAAAAGTGCACGAAATTGGGGGTACACGGCGAAACGCGTGAAAAATTCGAATACCGCCCGAACCAGAAAAAAAAAAAAAACGGTTTTCCGCTGTGCTCGTATGGGTGCCTAGCGCCTGTCCGACCACAGCGGGAGCCCCTGCGCCGCCCGGTGCCGCAGCACCGTGCTGGTTGCGGATGGCTACGCCCAGCAGCAGCCACACCGAAGAGAAGTGAAGAAGAAAAAAAAAAACATGAAGACACCGCCAGCAGAGGGCCGCGCGGCGTCCCTCCCGTTTCTCGGGGAGGCGCCTCCCGGATCCCATCCTGCCTCCACCTCGAGGAGGGGTAGCGAAGGAACACTCTCCCCGCCGCCGCCGCAAACTCAAACACCGTCGACGCCAGCCACGGCTACCGAGGTGACGCCGACACCGCCGACACCGACTTGCCGCCAACCAGCAGTGCCTATCCGCCCACCGGCCTTCCGCCCTGTGCCATCCCAGGCCCCGGGGCCCGCCGGAACCAACCGCGCATCCGCTGTGCGCGCCGCTACCGCCGCCGTGCGCTCCGCTGCGCAGGCCGTGCGGGCGGCCGCTCCACCCGCGTCTCGCGCTCAATCCGCCTGCCCCGCGCAACCCGTACCCGCCGCGGCCCGCGCAGCGACCTCCGCGCCCGCTCACGCGCGCACAAGCGCGCGCCCTGCCGCGCACCACACCACCGCGACGGCCCGCGACCGACGCACCGCCTCGCCCGCGCCACACCGCTTGCTGGCAGGCTCAGCCGCCGCGAGTGTGCTATCGCCGCCACCACCGAGGAGTGCCGCCCGAGACTCACCCGCAGCCATGTCACCGTGCTCGTCCAGGGAGGGCAGCGACATGGAAGAGGACAGCTGCTCACCACTTAGAGAGGTCAGTGAAGCGTCAGCTGACGACGCGCTAGCGTTCGGCTTCGAGTTCCGACTCGATGCCCGGGCCCAGCGCCGCCCTAGAAGCTCCGACGGCGAGGCCTCTGACGAGGCCAAGCGTGTCTGCACCGACTCCCCGCTCCCGCAGCGCGTCCCGCGCGGTCGAGCCGGGGTCGGATCGCCGACTTTCGCAGACGCCGCACGCAGCCCACCCAAAGGACGTGCCACCCAAGCCGCAGACGATGACGACGACGACGAAGTCATCCCAACCACGACCGTGACACAGTCCGCCGATCCCCCTATGCAAGGAACAGGAGCAGCCGCGAACACGCACAAAACCAAGAGAGGCCCACGCTACCCTCCGTTGGTAGTAGAGAGACTGCCAAACTGGGCCAGTCATTTCAGGGCCGTGAGTGCTTTACTGGGCCACCCACCCAATGCTCGGCCTTACCAGGGCGGAATCCGTTTCGTCCCGGAGTCTGAGACCGAGTACCGGGCGGTCCAAAGGTACCTCACCGACCTAGAGAGATCGACTGGCTTAAGTTGGTTCTCATACTCGCTGCCGGCGGAGCGTAGCATCAAGGTAGCGATCAGGGGGTTACCGGCGGACACTGACCCAGCCGAAATTGAGGAGGAGCTCAGGCTGCAGGGATACCAACCGGAGTACGTGCGTAATATCAAGGCGCGTGGAGGACGACCCGGTTGCGTGTTTTATGCAGTCCTGAAGAGGCAACCTGATTTCAGGAAAATTTACGACACCACGGTGTTCCTATACATGCGTGGTGTCCGCATAGAAGCCTGGAGGAGCAAGAAAGGGCCCGCACAGTGCCACAGGTGCCAGCAATTCAGACACAGCTCGCACCAGTGTCACCGCCCGCTCGCCTGCGTGAGATGCGGCGAGGAACACGCCGCCCGAGACTGCCCGCGCCCGAAAACAGAGCCGGCCACCTGCGTAAACTGCGCAGGCGACCACCCGGCCTGTAGCAGCGGATGTCCGGTATTCAAAAGAGAAGCCAGGAACTTGCGAGCGGGCACTGTCGCCATCACGAGAAGACAGCGCCAGCCCACGGAGGGGCCAAAGACGACAGCAAGAACAACAACAGACGACCACGAGGCCCCCAGCGCTACACTGATGGCGACAGCGAACGGGCCCACACAAAAAGACGCTCCTGCCTCGAGGCGGAGGAAACGGGCGCGTGGGGGCAGAAAGAAGAAGGGAAAGAAATCCCAGCCCCCCGCACACCAACCCAGAGAACAGGGCCCCATCCCTGTCGAGGCGCAGGCGGCAACACCGGCGCCGCTACCTATCACCAAGGTAACTACCGTCGCCACTGCTGGCGCCGGTAGGAAGAAGGGGAAGCGGGCGGAGGGGTCCGTCCCACCCACAGAACCCACACAACCGGCCGCCATCTCAACGGCGGCCAAACAAACCGGCGCCTACGACCAGCAGCGGCGTCGTGCGCCGCACACGCACACAACAACAGGCGCCCCACAAAAAGAATTCACCGCCTGCGCCATTAAACTGCTGATGGACCTGATCAGAGCCATCAGACAGGGACAAGACGCGGAGCTGGTGATCCTCGACGGGCTGGCCGGACTACTATCCCTGTACCATGGGTAGCCCGTTGAGGGTCCTCCACTGGAATGCCCGCGGCCTACAAAGAAAGGTTGCCCAACTCCGCCTCCTCCTCCGGGAACAACGGATCGACGTGGCCCTCATCAGCGAGACGCTCCTGGGACCTGCGGACCAATCCAGGTTCCCGGGCTATGTCGTCTACAGGAAGGATGAGAAATCACCTGCGGGCTTGAACTACCGCGGCCTGGCGGTCTTAGTGAACCGAAGGGTCGTCCACCAGCCCATCCCTCTGACGTCACCGCCCAAGTCTTTTTATGCACTGGGCGTGCAACTGCATGTCGCCGGCGAGGACATAAATATCTTCGCCACCTACTGCCCGCCCGCGGCCCCGCTCGACCTAGCGGAGCTACGGGCCCTGCTATCGATGTCGCCGCACGCTACTCTCCTTGCCGGCGACCTCAATCACAAGCACCCGGCGTGGAACTGCCGGGGCACGAATACCGGAGGGAGACGGCTCTTCGCGGATGCGGAGGCCCGTGGATACACGGTGTCCGGTCCTGACGCACCCACCCACTACCCTGATAACCAGGCGCACGCACCCGACGTGCTAGACATCGTGATTCACACGGGCCTGAGATGCCAAATTACCCAACAGGTGATGGACGACGAGCTACAGTCAGACCACCACCCCGTACTCGTCGTCCTGTCCGAGATGCCTACCCGACTTTCTCATCCTGCGCCACGTCGGTCAACGGACTGGGTCAAATTCAAGGAAACGATGGAGACCACCACTCCTACTTGGCCCATAGCAACCGCCGCGGACGTAAACATACTAGCAGAGGAAGTCACCGTTTGCATACAGCGCGCCCTCGAAGGGGCGACGACTACTGTAACGCAGCCGCAGGGGTTAACCCACAGGCCCCTGCCCAACCACTTGAAGCGGATGATCGCCCAGAGGAGGCGCCTTCGCAAGCGGTGGCAAGACACAGGATGCCCCTCATACAAGAGGGAACTTAACCGTCTCGCGGAGAGGGTTAGGGCCAAGCTTCAGGAGCACAATGCCGAGAGCTGGGAGGAACGTATCGACGCCGCAGAGGGAGACTGGGCGTCGCTACACAAACTATGCAGGGCCCTCTCGAATACCCCAGCCCCGGTACGTCCGCTACTACACAGCGACGGGGCGCCTAGATATGTCGCAGCAGACCGTGCAGACATATTCGCCGAGCACCTGGAGCGTCAATTTCAGCCGAACCCGACCAGCGACACCGAGCACGTCGCAGCAGTCGAGAGGCACCTTGGGGAATACTTCGCCCAGCCGATAGCCACAGAAGAGGACGCCATCTATTTCTCGCCTTGTGCAGTCAGGCGCGCCATCAACAACACAAAGCTGAGGAAAGCCCCCGGTGCGGACGGGATAACAAACATGGCGCTGCGCCAGCTGCCGCATCGCACTGTCGCAGCCCTGGCGCGCCTGTTTACAGGTATCCTGCGCACGGGAGTCTTCCCGGCCGCGTGGAAGGAGGGGCGCGTAATAATGCTGCCCAAGGCGAACAAAAACGTACTGAAACCAGAGAGCTATCGGCCAATCACCCTGCTCTCCCACGTCTCCAAGGTGTTTGAACAACTCCTGCTGCGACACCTGAAGACATTCATCACCCCAAGACCGGAACAATTCGGGTTCCGCTCCGAACACTCTACGACGCTCCAGCTGTCGAGGGTACTGCACCTACTATCAGCAACGCTGAACAAGAAGGAGCAGGCAGTGGCAGTATTCCTCGACATGGAAAAGGCTTTTGACCGCGTCTGGCACGCCGGTCTGATATTTAAGATGTCCAAGACGGACGCGCCCCGTCGCTTGATACAGGTGGTCTCATCGTTTCTTTCCCGCAGGACTTTCAGGGTGGTGGTCGACGGCGCGGTATCGGGCGCCCGCCCGATCGCCGCCGGAGTGCCGCAGGGCAGCTGCGTCTCGCCCTTGTGTTACTCATGTTACACTGACGACATCCCCACCACTCCCGACACTACGCTCGCGCTGTACGCCGACGACGCCGCGTACATCGCTACCTCGCTCAACGCGAGGCACGCGGCCGTCAAGATGCAGCGCGTGCTCGACCTGCTGCCTGACTGGCTGTCCAAATGGAGGTTGTCGGTGAACGTGGGCAAGACGCAGGCGCTCGTCGCTGGCGCCGCCCGCCTCCCACCACCCCTTCAACTACAAGGAGCCGACGTCGCATGGAAGCCCCAGGTAGAGTACCTAGGGGTCATAATCGACCGTCGGATGACTATGGCTGCCCATGTCCACAGGGCCGTCACCAAGAGCAGGTGCGCCCGCTTCCTGCTCCGTCCAGTGCTCTCATCCCGCCTCCCGCTGCGTGCCAAACTGGGCGTGTACAAAACGTACATCCGCTCGCTCATCACGTACGCCGCCCCGGCCTGGTTCGCCCTCACGAGCGAGAAAACCAGGAAGAAACTCCGTGCGCAACAGTCACTGTCGCTGCGCACCATCGTCGGCGCCCCTCGCCTCGTGAGGAACGCCACCATCCAGCGGGACCTCGACATGGAGAGCCTGGACGACTTCTGTCGCCGCCTCGCGACAAACATGTTCGCGCGAGCCGACGCCTCTGCCTGGCCCCATATCAAGGATATCGCGCCATGGCACGCGCGGCCGCCTGATGCGAGGCGCCTGCCTCGCGACCTCCTACCTGTGGACAACGACGCAGCCACCCCACCGGACTGACCACACCGAGTAGGCTGGTACACCTACACAAGGCCTACTCAAACACAAAGACTCCACACACACTAAACCCACCCGGTGCGCGCCGTGTTCTAAGTTAATATAGGCACGACGCGTGCCACCCCACACATGCGCCATACTACACAGGCGACTATACTCACGCGACGAATGTGCGGCGCGGGCACGCAATTCCATCGCTAACATGAGCGGTGTAACACAAATACACTGCCGCTCACACACACACATATCGGTCCCTTAGTCCGGACCGTGCTCGGCTAGACCTGAAAGCGTCTCCGGACGGGGGCCCACTGCCTCGGTAGGGAGCGCCTGAGCCACCTCTGTCGCTGGTCGTCACCCGCCGGGCCTCCTCCGGGTAACCGGGGGTCTCACCTGGCGGTGACAGACCGCCAAGGTGGCGCGAAGAAAGCGGTCACTACTGTGTAATGTTTACACAGTGCCGCGGCGCTCCTACCGAAATACTCATAGCAACCACTCACAAGCAAGTCGCGTGCCGCGCGCTTGCCGACAGGCCCTCCCATATAAATGGCCCACAAAGAGGGTGCCCGTCGTAACGGGCACATAATTGACACCGCGGGACCAAGGACCAAGTCCATACCCCGCCCGCCGCGCCCCCTTGCGGGGACGCAGCGATATCTGAACGAGCACAAGTCAGTTTTACCGAAGCAGTCGCAGTGTCAACACCTCGGAATTGTGATGCGGATCACACCTGAGTCATAAATACAATTTATTGTGAAAGTTTATTAGTGAAACGATTAGTTGATTGTAATTTTGTATTAATAAATCAGTTATCAACAATATACTGAGGTTTTTGATACAACATGTCCGAGAATCGGTCAAGGTCCTGCCCGGATGACCTCATGAGGCCACTTGCCTTCACCAAGTCCTGGCTCCAGCCGAAATATAGGTATATTCACTTCGTCGTCCGTTTTATTTTTTAAGTGAAACTATTCTTACAGTCGTGGTCAACTAATTAGGGACAATCTCTAGTTAAGCCAAATTGTGAATTTATTTTTTATTTTCCAACGAGTCTTAACAATATTCCATATCTTTTACACGTAAGTATAATTAGTCATTGATGTGCCCGATTATACAAAAAATAACAACTTCTTAAACATTAAACCTCTTTACAGTATAGCTGATAGATTATCAGTGTGCTATTTGTTCAAAGAATGCTGGCTGGCCATTTAATTAGGGACACTGAGATATTGCGTTCTATTTTCAAAATTTGAATCTCAATACTTTTTTATTTCTTCTTTTATTGTTTTGTGGTAGTTTTGGCGGCAATCCAGATTTTTAATTTTAAGTTTTGAGAATTATTTTGAAGAAATATGGGCAAAAATAAAAGTTGCGATCCAACACTACGAACAATTATCATGAAGTTTGTCGAGCGTGGTTGGTCATACCGAGGGATAGCAGAACATTTAAATTGTTCAAAAACTATGGTATGCAATGCAGTGCAACATTTCAGGCGCAATAACACAGCTTTAAATGTGCCCAGGACAAAAAGATCGAGAAAAACAACTCCGCAAGAAGATAGAATGATAACCAGGTTAGCTAAGAAAGATCCGTTTCTAGGCTCTATTTTAATTAAACACGAAGTGTTTGGGGCAGACGAAAGAGCCGGTGTATCAGCGAGGACCGTTCGACGACGTCTGGTAGAAGCAGGGTTGTTCGGAAGAGTGGCTCGCAAAGTACCGTTGTTGAAGAAAGAACATAGAAATGCTCGTTTGGCGTTTGCACGTAAATATGGACATTGGACCTACGCCCAATGGCAACATGTATTATTCTCTGACGAGACCAAGATTAATTTAATTTCTTCAGATGGAAGGCAATACGTACGGCGTCCTGTAAAAGCGGAAATGAATCCAAGATTCACAAAAAAGCAGGTGAAACATGGCGGTGGAAACATTAAAATTTGGGGTTCATTTTCTGGACGTGGAGTGGGACCTGTGAGAAAAGTTCAGGGTAACTTAGACCAACATCAATACAAAACAATATTGGAGGAAACTATGCTTCCCTATGCTGAGGAGCATCTCCCTATTATATGGACGTTTCAGCATGATAACGACCCGAAACATACCGCCCGTTCAGTCAAGTCGTTTCTTACCAGTCAGTCAGTATCGGTGCTAGATTGGCCAGCAAATAGCCCGGACCTCAACCCAATTGAGCACCTTTGGCACGAAATCAAGAAAAAAGTTTCAACTTATCGTACCACAACTTTAGATCAACTTAATCAAACTTTTTGTGAGGCATGGGCAAACATTCCTATCGAAACATGTCAGAAACTGATAATGTCTATGCCACATCGGTGTCAAGCGGTAATTACTAACAAAGGTTTTGCTACTGGGTACTGATTTTACACGTAATAAAATGGAGCTTTTAAAAATATTATAATACTGGAGATTATTCGTTTTGTTTAACTCTATTCATCATTATACTTTACTGTCCTTAATTAAATGTCCAGCTACATAATTATACCTTAAAATTTAATACATGTTCAACCTTTGATATTAAATACTTTTTTCTATTTAATTATTCTCTTATTTACAGCCATTTATAGTATAGTAATCGGACCAAATTATGCAAATAATAGGTGCTGAAAAATCAATAGGGTTTTATATTTATATGTACATAACCGGTTATTGCTCTTCACTATCTTGAATGTCCCTAATTAGTTGACCACGACTGTATATATAATTTTTTTTTTTTTTTTTTTTAATATCTTGGGACAACTCACACACGGTCATCTGATCCCAAGCTAAGCAGAGCTTGTGTTATGGTAACCAGACAACTGATATACATAGGTACTTATATAATTTATAAATACATACATATTATAGATAAATCACACCCAGACACAGAACAAACAATCATGCTCATCACACAAAGTTTATCCTGGGTGGGAATCGAACCCACGACCTCCGGCTTAGCAGTCAGGGCCACTAACCACTAGACCAACAGGCCCGTCAAAAATAAGTCCAAACTTTTTCGTCTGTGTGTTGCATGTCGCGTGACGGTCGGCCGCGGAGTAGGAACGTCTATAATGTGAAAAAAAGCTTCACTTTTACTGTGGTTATACAACCACACAATCCTTTTTTTTACATTAAGAAACAATTTGACCTGCAAATAGCAAAACACGAAAAAAAAAACGGTCTTTCCTGGCGCAAATTAAAATTATTTATTTTTATTTAAGAATTTTTCTGTTTAATAGTATTCGTTTTCTACCAATTCTTTTTATTTTAATTTTAATGGCAATTTTAATGTGATGTCCACGCAGAAAAACTTTTTAGTCGATTATTTAAGTAGACCACAATTTTTATAAATAATCGTTATTGGGTATGGTTTACCGATCGATCGTCTCTTTACATATATGTTCTGTGACTTCTGTGCCTACCATTGACTATGATTGTCATTCATGTCTACAATAAATAATAGTCTGTTTTATTTATTTTTTCAACTTTTTGAATGATGATGAATATTTGGGAATTTAATTTAAATATAAAAGACTTAAAAAATGTACAAGACTGACCCCATTTTCTTCGCGCAGCGAGTCCTTTAGTGGAATGTGTTATTTACACCAAAATCTGTTTATATTTTGATGAAACGCTGGTGTTATTAAACAGCTGACAAGATGAACAGCAAAGTAACATGTACACGGGTTAGACCAAATCCTATTTTTGAAGAGTGGTTATCAAAAATGTATGAAGATGCTAAAAAATCCAAGAGCCCACTTGAGGATATGCTTAAGGACTCATTGGAATCCCTGATGAAGTACCCTTTGCCGTTAAAATCAGGCGCTGAATGTATAATACTGAAAGGGTTTGATAGAAAGTTGTGTATGTATCTTGATAAGTTGTTAAATGGTACCAATAATAATGAATCTAAAAGTTGCGGTGAGCTAATTGCAACTGGTTCTGACAATTCTATATCAAAAACATCACCAGTATCTTCCAAGAAGGACATAGACAGCAGCAATTATTTAGTTTCAGACAAATACCTAAGGGTTGATCTCACTAGGCTGCCAGAATTGTCATCAAAAAAAGATACTCTATGTCACAATACATTACAAAATGAGGAAGATGACAATGTTCAGGCTTCAAACACTACACCACCTAACAATATCAAAACTACTAGCAAAGGAAAGGGGAAGGGGAAAGGTAAAAAGGGGGAAGGAAAGATTGAGAAGTATAAGCCGGCTTACAGATCTGGTGGTTATGCAATACTAGTTGCACTACTGGAACACAGTCTCAAAAACCCAAATAATCCTGTACTAACCAAAGAAGAGTTGATAGTAAAAGCCCAAAAACATGCAGAAGAGTCATTACTGCAACGTTCACCTAACTCTTTTTATAATGGTTGGTCTAATATGGCAACACTTAAGAAAAAAGGATTAGTAAAATCTGAAAGACAGGAAAAGACCACATACTTTTCATTGACTGAAGAAGGTAGGGAACTGACTATTGAGATAAAAGATGCTGAAAAAATACCGACCATGAATGATATTATTTTTAAGGACAAGTCGTGGAATAGTATTTCTGATGTACAAAATGATGATATTATTCTTGGTGATCAATTTCAAAGTCCTTCTACATCTGCTACGTCAGTGAATATAGATGCAACAAATGTTATTGAATTTCCACCTGATTCATTTGAAGTAATATTACTGATTGATAAGAATGAAACTGGCGGGTACGTGTTTAGTATTTTGATCTTAATGAGTATATTAGTATTTTATTAACTACTAGCTTTTGCCCGCGGCTTCGCTCGCGTTAAATTCGGGTAACACAGTTGTCCTTTCCTGATTTGTAGGTACCTGCTACCTGTAGTTTTTACCCTTGTGCCTTATTTATTGTAATAGCAAAGCTTTGTTTTCCCTTTTATTTCCTCTTTCTCCCTCATATCTCTCTTAAAAAAATAGCCTGTCTTCGTGTCCAGGTTCCCAACTGTACCAAAATTCATCAAAATCAGTTCAGCCATTTAGGCGTGAAGACGTAACAAACAAACAAGCTCACTTTCGCTTTTATAATATTAGTAAGGATGCTGAACAGTAAACTAATGGGTGACCTGACCACCCATTATATTCTGAGTTACATCTGTGTCTCGAAACCTTGTGAAGCCATTGGTCCCTGCTGTAAATTGTAGATCTTTGACAGAAGTCTGTGGCCCGAAAGTCTGACAATCATTATTACCAAGGGTATTACACAACAACACACATGTCAACACTTAGCCAACATTTAATTGCAATAAGCACACCATGTGAACCCTAGGCCACATCGGCCGTGAGGTACAGCCACGCAAGCCTATTTAGTAAAAAAAAAGTAAACCTGTCTTACCTAATTCGATCATGTACTAACTGGGCTGTGGGGGTTAAATGTCGACACGATTGGCGCAGTGGCTGAGCGATCGACTGCTGCGCTGCGTGTCGCGGGTTCGATTCCCGCACGGAACAAATATTTGTATGACCTGCAGATAGTTGTTTCGGGTATGGCTGTTTGTGCATGTGAAAAAAAATGTTTGTAAACGCACCTACGATACAGGAGAAATCCTAGTGTGGGGCAACGTTTTTTTTAAAAAAGAAAAAGCAGTTGCTCTATACTGGTAATCAGCTGCATTCAGTTATCTGACCTTAACACAGTTGGGTTGATGCAGAGCAGTGTACTTTAAATGGTGCAGCAATTAGGTCTGTTGCTTCTTAAAATAGTCTTTTAGGTAGCTATAAAACTAAATCCCGTTTTTACTAAAACTAATGTGGATGGTCCATATTTTACATTTCTCAAAAAAAATTACAGGCTTAGAAAGAAGAATGATCCCACAGTAGCTCAGTTCAACAAATATCCAGACTTGAAGCATGAATATAGGAGTCTGAAAGTTGGTGACTTCACATGGATAGCAAAGCATAAAGTACACGAAGACCAGGAACTAGTTCTACCTTTTATTGTAGAACGGAAAAGAATGGATGATCTTGGTGCAAGTATAAAAGATGGAAGATTCCATGAGCAGAAATTCCGACTTCGTAATTGTGGAATCAATAATGTCATTTACTTGGTGGAAAATTATGGGAAGAATACTCATGTTGGTCTGGGGATTCAGACTCTGATGCAGGCCATAGCTAATACCAGAGTCCAAGAAGGATTTCAAGTTCAAATGACTGATTCTCTTACACACTCTGCTCGATTTTTGGCTATGTTGACTAGCAGGCTGTCAATCAGATTTAAGGTAATTGAAATATATAATTTATACTAGCTTTTGCTTGCGGCTTCGCTCGCGTTAAATTCGGGCTAACACAGTTCCCCTTTCCTGATTTGCAGCTACCTGCTACCTGTAGTTTTGCCCTTGCGCCTTATTTATTGTAATAGCAAAGCTATGTTTTCCCTTTTATTCCCTCTTTCTCCCTCATATCTCTCTTAAAAAAAGCCTATCTTCGTCTCCAGGTTCCCAACTATCTATGTACCAGAATTCATCAAAATTGGTTTAGCCATTTAGGAGTGAAGACGCAACAAACAAACTCACTTTCGCTTTTATAATATTAGTAAGGATATTATTTAACTGGTGGTCTAAACTTGTCACTTTAGAAGAACCATAATGGGAAAATAATATGAATTAAAAATCTTAAAATGGTTACAGACACAGCTAATATTGTGAATTGTCAGTGTGATCATTTTACGAATAGTAACGTAATTCATATTATTAAAGCCCCGTTCCAATCCACAAAAACGACTCGTTTTGCTTACGGATAGTTGTATTTTGACATAAGTCTCATAGAACTTATGTCAAAATACAACTATCCGTAAGCAAAACGAGTCGTTTTTGTTTTTTTGAACGGGGCATAAGATATTATGATTCTGCTTAAGCAGCCATTTTAGAGCCCCGGGTTGTAGCTGGTGTTCATATAAAAATGTGGTATCTCCCTTTTCAGGCAAGACATCTACGAGGCTGCAATGATGAGCCCAAAGGCGAATTGCTTATGACATTTCAATATTTCAACAAAGCATCTGCCAAATCCAAGCCGCTCACAGTTACACAAACGTTCATCAAGATGTTACTTCAACTAAAAGGAATGTCTGTAGATAAAGCTTTGGCAATAACTAAAAAATACCCGACACCCTATTCTTTGAGACTTGCTTACGCTAAATGTGATAGGAAAGAAGGTGAGATTCTTTTAGCTCATTTGAAATACTGCGAAGTTCAGCGCAAAGTTGGACCTGTTACTAGTAAGGCCATTCATCAATTATTTTCAAACAATTGTGCTGAGTAACCTGAGTTTTACATCACAAGCTTTATGTAGTGTGAGAAGGGAGACAGGGGTGTCTATTAATTACGTCAGTCCAATTTTCGAGCTCTCTTCGCCTTTGGTGAGATGTATAGATAAATAGTTTAACTTGACCCTCTCACCCCCAATCTCATGAGAGATTTATCAAAAATCGTACCAATGCGTAATTTTGTGTAAATATGTTAACCTGTGTGTTGGATTTATTCATAGATCATTGATTTGTGTAATAATTTACTTTGATTATGTATTACTTGCGACACGCCCTGACTGCGCGCGGGTAGCATGAAGCTATAGCCGATGACTTCTTGGGGAAGCAAACATCTGGGATATATGTACGGTATAGCACACCAGGTTTAATTTTTTCTCATGCTCGTAAACACGTTCCTACTATAATGGTGTAGAGTTGAGTAATTTGTATATTTGAATGCGCTTAGGAACCACCAATCATGAAAAGAGGTGTATAAAAATGAGAACATAAATGTAATTTTTAAGTTTTGAAATTAGTTGTGGCAGAAATATGCAATTGGCTGTGTGAAAAACATTGAGTAGTTAGGGCAATACTAGCGACGTTCAACGATTGGATATTGTGTTTGGAGTCATTTGGGCTGAAAAACAGTCTGTCACACAACTGTCAAAACAGTTTCTTCAGCAGCACCAGAGCCAGATGGCAAGAATCAAATCATTGACTTTATTGCATTGCTCATTTTATTGCCACATATATATAAGCCAATATTGGGCCAACTATGTAACTTAGGTTGTAAACATTGTCCCACTTCTGAGCAAACACCTCCTTCAATTCCTACCAGGAACTTTTTTCCTGCACCTTCTCGAACCAACCTCGCGATAAACGTCCAGGTTATATATCTACTTCTTTCTCACCCGCCCAATACCATTTCAGCCTTAGCAGCTTCTTGCGTGCGAGCATTATTCCCGTTTTCGATCACAGCGCGGTATTTCGAACTCTCGTTTTGTCTTTTACATCTAAAATGCTGCGTATCATTGCTAAAATTCGGACTCAAAATAATAATTAAGCAACGATTTCTGAGGTATGGTATGGGTACATGGTATAGATAGATTTCATGGTATACGTCCCTTAGTGTCATTGAATAGATCTTCTGCCCGGCGGAGGACTTTATTTTCTATTCTAGTGATGAGTTGTAGTAGGTATTAGTGTGTAGGATTTCGCCATATTTTAGTGGTGAAATGTTGTAATTTTTAACGTTGCGGAAAAAAAATATATATTAAGATAATATTTGACGAGACCTCCGCTCGAGAGATTAAGTGAAATTCGGCTCGACCCCCTCCCGTCATGTACCTAATTAACGCCAGATCGAATTTAATGTCGGGAGCTTAGTTTTTATAATATAATGCTAGATTTACACAAGCGTCAAGCAAGGCATGGATATCAAGATCAAGTACCTAAATAATTGCAAAAAAAAATAGCGAATATAACATTTATTTCTTAGCAACTTGACAAATTGTAGTAATAGGAACCCACCTCATCCCGTATATTCGCGTTGACGGTACATTTGCACTGACGACTGACGTATAAATTGATTTGATACAATGAATATTGCGCGTCAGTACAACTACGAAAATTGCTCTTACTGCAACCAAGGCGTTATTATTTTATTGTATAACGAGATGAGGTGTGAATACGATTGTGTAAATCCTGCTTTAGATGTTTGTCTATTTTAGCTATCTTATCGTGTGTAAACGTATTAAAAAACCCGGCTAGATGCAAGTCGGACTCGTGCTCTTACGGCAGTATTTAGAAACAAATCTCACTTCTGAAACCCGGATGCGACCTCATTTGTGATCATCATCATTTTCCTGCCCTTGTCCCCCTGTTTGGGGCATTCTCCCCTATCACACGTCAAGCCACAATTTACTGGCCGGGCGTTTGAGGGAGAGAACATCAAGCCAACCCAGCCGCCGCGGGTGACGCCCCGGGGTCCGGGCGCCGCGAGACGACTCCCGGCCACCGTAGATGCGGGCCCGTGGACGGTGAGCAATGCGTAGCTCACCGTCCGTCCGTCTATTGACGACAGGCCGTGTCGACGGCGCGTTCGTGTTTCACGCGCGCCTCAAAGAGATGTCTGCAAAGCAGAGGGGCTTGCCAGAGCCTCCGCCTGCCGGGGTTGCGGGTTGTTCGAAAGAGATACCGCGGCCCCCGAACGTAAAGGGCAATAGAAGGAACATGGGTGGGTTTTAGTCAGTAAAAGTCTGAAATGGCGCCCCCCCGCTCCGTCTAGAGCGGGGGAAGATATTTGATAATTTCCCAACCGAAAAAAAGGCATAATTTACTCCTTTCTCCTTCATATCATTCCTTACACAATCCATCCATCTTTTCTTTGGTCTTCCTCTCGCTCTCCGTCCATCACATTCAGATCCATCACTCTTCTATCTATTCACATGAGGAATATCGATATTCCTCATGTGAATAGATAGATATACAAATATTGAAACCCGGTTAGTGACTCGATTGTCAAGTGAGATCACTTACATATTGGTTCTTTACTTTTGACAGTTGGTTGACTTGTTTTGGTTTGTGAAATAGGTACCTACTACTTTATTTGTGACGCGAATAATTAACTAAACATTAAGAATTGAAATAGTATATTTTTAACAGAAACTTTCTTCGGAATAGTTTTTTGACAGATCCGATTTTTTTTATTACGTTCTAGGTTATGGCAACTTCGACCTTTTGAGCATTAATATGACAGATTCTCTGTTATCTGTGGTGAAATTGATATCACATTTCAAACAGCTATCTATTAATTCGTATCAAATGTGGTGCGACTGGGTATAGAGCTGGGATGATCGTAATACTGTATTTATTAATTAAGAAACATCTTAAGAGCATGGTCTTACGTTGAGACCGAGTTTTTCTCAAGACCGCGAGTGAGATTTGTTCCTAAATACTGCCCTTAGGGTTCCGTATTGCCCATGTTTTTAATATCACACGTAGACTAGAGACAAAAGTAATGTCTTCTACTTCTTCAATCTTTCATTGTTTCCTGTATTTTCCGTTTGTTTTATTTTTTAAGGGATATTGGAGATCCATAAAATTATGGAGTCTTTAATTAATGGTTCATCTCAGGACAGAGTAAAGAAGCGTTTAGTAGATTTAATAATATCCAGTCGCGACCTGAACTCCCAAGTCCCAGCCACCTTTTTAAGTCGTCGCCTACTTAGCAAGTTTTTGAGTAGAGGAAAGTGACCAAATATGGAATACCATTTTGTTTTTTACACATAATTTGCACAAATGTTATAAATAAAAAACTTTTTGTAGTAATAATCAACAATCAATATTTGAGCTATATTTCGTATATGTTTGTTTGTTATAATAATTAGTTTTAAGTATTTTTTTTTTATTATTACTAAATAATGATATAGGGATCTAAATATGGAATAGGTACCCCAAATATGGAATCCTATTAACAGTATTAAAAATTAACCTTAACTTACATAAGAATCTTTGAAAACTTTGGTTTAACAATTAAAGGAACATAATTATTTACAAAAATCACAAATCCAAGTATCAAACTCTGGACCAGCGCAATCATTATGTGCCCAGAGCCCATACATTAGGTACTTGGTCCATATTTGGATTTTCCAACGACTGCAAACTGAAATTCATAATTTTATAATTAAGATAGTAATACAATCAAATACCACTAAAACATAAAATATGACATATTAGCAATCTCTACAAACTATATAAACAGCACTGAGTACACTTTTAGTACGAACAATATATATATTTTACGTGCCTTATAAAGTTTTGCGGCAGTGACAAAACAAAACACTCTCACCACGGTGAAAGAGCTCGCTCGACTGGCGTGTTGACAACTTGTACGCGCAAATGGGCATAGAAAGAAAGAGACAGATACTGTTTGTTGCAAGTGTGAATTTCCATTTATGAGAAATGCTGGTATTCCATATTAGGGATACTATCCCATATTTGGTCACTTTCCTCTACAGAATCCTAAAAAAATATCTGAGATCTAAAAGTAGTTGACCTATTTATAATGGCCTGGAAACTTAAAGGTTAAATTATAGTGGTATCATAATGAAACTGATACATACTGACTTTTGATATTTATTTCTTTGATTTCCGTGTTGAATATTTTTAGCTACGCGGCAAAATTAATTTGTGGATTTAAAATCTTTTGCAATTGTGATTATTCATACGGGTATCGTTTACAATCCATTTTAATGGTCTTGGGTCTAATAGTGTTAAAGCATTACGTAAGCTGAAAATGTTGTAATAAATTAATATTTAACCTAAAAGCGAACTATAGACGTTAATCAAAGATTAGCGCACATTAGGGCGTGCCACGTCACAATGCGCAAGTGTACGCACTTATATTTTGGTATCCAGAATAACACTAAGCCCGATGCAGCTGTAATTGAACTAGTCGTATTTTTTTATCTAAGTGTGATGTAATCAATTTAAATAAAGCGGGTCGACGCGATCGTCGCGGAGCAATAGTCGCGGGTTATAATCAGTATTTATAAGTATTATAAAGCTAACATTTAAAAATCTAATTTCCTGGCGAAATGTTTGTTTTGTTTAAGGGTGAAAATTAAAATAAAAGTTTTTACGTGTATGTATACCTTTATTTAACATAACCATTGACAGACATGAGTAAGTAGCAGTAGTAAGACATCTATAGATATACAGATAGACAGAATTTTAATAGTGGCATGAAACCCTTTTGAATAATCTCTATCCATAAATAGTTCAGATTTAAGAGCACTTTAGGATGGAATCAACTTTCCCCAGTTTACAAATAGCGTGTTAAAATCACAAATAATAAAAAAAAACAAAATATACAGAATTGGTTATGGTTTGACACAAAGAAGTTAAGAGATTAGAGTTTGTTGAAAATTTACGAGATTCTTTGACGAGCTTATATATGTGAAAAAGGTTGTATTGTATTTAGTCGTGTGGGTGTAAGACGAGATTCAGTGAACTTGATTATGCCAAACCAATATAGGTACTACTTTAGACCCTTATTTTCATCATCACATTGCGTTTCCTTACAATAACACTTAACATTAATAAATATACTTATTAGCTACATCTTTGAAATATAGTGTGTATGAAGCAGTTTATAAATTTTACCAAATGCAGTGTTCCACATTGAAATCCGAAACATGGCACAGTTAACAAGAAAAGAACATCAAATACTACAACTAAATTGCACTCAAAGATGAAATAGTACTATGATAATCATCAGTTGCTCCTTTCGGCTTTATAATATTTTTGAATCTTATAAATTCAATAAACATCTATAGATTCCAAATGTACAAATCACAATATATTTTCATATAATATTACGAAGGTATTAATTCTGGTATTAAAACCTGTCAGCTTCAAATAATAGACAGATATATACATGCTTACTTAAAATAAAGCATGCAACATAGAAAAATAAATGCCAAAAATTCTACTAGAAGTTACAAAATCTTACGCTATTTTTAAAGAGAACAAATTAGAAATTCGAATTGTAATATTAGATCTAATAACCAACCACCTGAGGGTTACTTTAGACTAGCGTTCGTTTATCTTAGGCTTACAAAACGCTAGACGAACGCTAATGAAACACCACCCCAACATAGAAATTCGGAAAAGGTTATGTTCCATTATTAAAATGTTGAGATGAACAAAATTTACATGTCAATTTGATGTACAATATACCTGTATTTACTAACGTGCACTCGATAGTTTGTAATGTAACATAAAATAAATCCCCTTCATAAAATAAAATCTTATATAATACGTAGTTTGGTGCACTTAGATTAGAGTGAACTTATAAATATTTAGAGAGTGTGGTAGTTCCTTTCGGTTTGGTTCTTATAGTACTTGAAACCCATGAAACCGATGGCGAGAAGACCCAGAGTCAGTATGATGCCGCCGATGAAACTAGGTCCATCAAATCTGGAAATATAACAAAGAAAATATTATGGGTGCTTTGTAGGTATATTGGTCATAAGTAAGCTCTATGTACGAAATCCATAGTTTTGGCAAAACTTACAAGTGTAAGTGACTATTTACAAAACGTATGTCTAAATATGAAATAGGGTTAATTTGGAAGTATCGAGCCACTTTTCAACGGGCCTGTATCACCAGGACCAGAGAGTTCCCTGAAGTCGCCTCTTCGAGTGTGGACAATGCTATTAAATTTTCTATTCTAGTCTTTATTACATGGCAACTAAGCAAAATATTGGTGTACCTAGAGGGTTTATCTTCAGCCCAACTTAAACCAACGGAAATAATAAAGACCAGATGTTATCATTGTGGGCAAGACGCTACGTAAAACAAAAGCTTAGTTTCTCAGAAGCAACCAATCTGTTTGCCTAACTGTAAACATTTTTATCAACATGGCGTTGGAAATAACACGACGTTTAAACAAATTCCCAGTAATTACTTAATATGTGCTAGATTTAGTAATTAATGTGAGAAACGATTTTCGAACAAAAAATATATCATTAATTATTACGAGAAACATCCTTGTTGATCTAGTGGTTGTTAACGCGACTACTGAGCACTTGGTACCGGTTCGAAAACCAGGTTGGGCAATGTTATTAGGTTTTTGCATGACACTGGAAATTCTCAGCTCTTAGCGACGACAGGCCGTTTTGACGGCGCGTACGTGTTTCAAGCGTGCCTCAAAGAGATGTCAACAAAGCAGAGGAGCCTTACGGATACATGTCAGACTTTTACTGACTAAAACCCATCCATATTCCTTCTTGCCTTACAACCTATAACCCCGGCGGGCTCCGGAACATAAAGGGCAAAAGGAGGAACATGGGGAAATTTCCCCCACTCCGCCCAGAGCGAGGGGAAAGTTATTTGATGATTAACAATCCATAAAAAGTAGCAGTTCTTAGCCTGGATTTGTGCCCGGTTAAAGGCAATAAGCCCGGCCCTATTATGGGACTTTAAACAAAACTGTCAAAATGTGGGTAGGTAAGTTACTAAAGCACGCTTCAGTCTAACCTTCAAGGAATAACAGGCATAATGTAAAGTTGCAATCTTAAAAAAATAAATGAGCAAGTCTTTTTACAGTTCCTAACAGCTAGATGAAACTGGATTTACACGAGCGAACGGTATTTTGTTTATAATGACGTCAACAGCCTCTGTGTAGTTAAATTGTCATCTCCATGTTAACGCGAACGTGGTAGATAACAAATGCACAGTTTTCGTATTATAAACGTGAATGGCAATCATACCATGATAACCTTTGTTTATGATATCATTATCTTCCTGCAATATTGACGGTATACCAATATTTTCACAGTTTCATTCTGTTTTAGCATGTTGAAATGAAAGGAGGCGATGTTTACAAAGGTACGCTTTATAAGTGGCATGGATGACGCACGAAAGACACAAGACTTGAAAGACTGCAAAAAGCAAAACTAAAGGTTTGCGTAAATATGCGTCATTTCCGTGCCACACAACCATCACTCAATTATGCTATAGGACATCGACAATGCAGTTATCACTTAGTATTTTAGCTTTCCTCTAGAGCCCCAGCGGCACAAAAACGTGCTAGTAAACAAGTATTACCGTTGAGCCCCGCTGGCACAAATTTGTGCCAGCAAACCCCGACCGATTTAAAACTGTATTTGTAATAAAGAGAAATCTTAAAATCAGATTATAATTACGATAAGAGCCCGCCCGGCGGTGCTTGACGGATAGTTGACGTCAATAATAGCGGTCCTTGAGAGGTTAAGTACTCGGTTGTATTTTATAGGTCGATTAAAACCTTTCTTGTGTCACGATTTTGAAGTTCAAAGTCAATGATAATTTGCTATATGCGAAACAGTACGATATAAAACATTGTAGAATGTATTGTTTACACAACAAAACATTCGTCATGCATATCATTCAACTAATACAAAAGGTCAGTGCGAATACATTTTGTTAGGCACACTTAAACGGGGTTGCGGGTTGTTCGAAAGATATACCGCGGCCCCGGATTATAAAGGGCAAAAGAAGGAACACGGGTGGGTTTTAATCAGTAAAAGTCACACTCCGGGAAGTTATTTGATGATTTCCCATCCGTAAATAGAAACTTTTTAGTAAAAAAAAACAGACTTCTAAAAAAACCAAAAAGTTTCGTTGACTTTTTGCCACCGACTTCCGGAAATAAAGTTATTTTCCATTTTTTAGAAGTCGGTTTTATTTTTTTACTAAAAAGTTTTTATTTCAGCATTTTTAGTTATAGTATTATGATATAACATGCAAACACGGTTAAAATGTTTCTTTATTTTTAGCTTTAGTCCCGTCTTAAATACGAGTTTTAGTTCCACATCACGCTATAGTATTAAATACTTAGTATCTATATTATGCTTTAGTATAAAACCAATTCAGAAATCATATGCATCATCGCCTAGGGGATACAGCTGATACTTGATCTGATGATAATGTTTCTGAATGACTAGGTGAGGGGTGGGGAGGGGGTACGGTCACCCTGCTCCCACTCGCCTGCCTACCCTGGCGAAACCCATACTTATACATGTGATTGCAGCAATCACGGCAGATTTGCTGTCATTTATTGAAGAGTGCCGTTGTATATCACTGAAGATCTATCACCAAATTAAAATACAATCACCCCAAAAAACTGCGATGACCTTCCAAACCATAGTACATAGCAGTTTTGTTCATTTGTCTTCGACAACTTCTAAAATACGTATATCATCAACGTACACGAAGTCAATCTAATACGCATTATTACAGCAGATAACTCAAAAACTACTTGTCGGATCTTGATATTTTTTTATGGGACCAAACGATAACTACCATCTTTCGAATAAAAAAGAATCATCTTAATCGGTTCACTCAGACCAGAGTTATGAGGTAACAAACACAAAAAAAAATACAGTCGAATTGAGAACCTCCTCCTTTTTGAAGTCGGTTAAAAAGGCACACTTAAACGTACAAGAACACTTTTATACTCTAAAGATAGCACAGTACGTCAATGTCCTGCGCGAGTGTTCGGTAGTGTGCTATAATCGATACCTGTATGAATTAGTAATGGACACGAAACGAAACAGTTGAATGAGACGGTATAACGTTTTTCCTCGTACTGTATGTAAATGTTTCCCCGTTAAATAAATAAGTAAACCGATTGCGAACTACTCGTGTTGTTACAAGAATCTATGCAATACAGCTATATTATCTACACTTCAACTACAGAGAAGAAAGGTTTGTTAATAATGAACTCAAAAAATACTCAACCAATTTCTAAATTCTTTTTACCATTAGAATGCTACAATATCACTGAGTAACATAGGCTATATAACATCACGGTTAGACACTTAGGAGCCGAGCAGCGGGTGAAGCCGCTGGACATAGCTAGTTTTATGTGAAACGCTTGAAAACCAATTAACAATTTCGGTTTTGACTACGAAGGCCCAGAGAAAGGAAAAACCTAAGTAAAGAGATACTTAAAAAACGAACACTTACGCTCTGGATTTAGCTTCGATTGGTGCTGCTGTGGGGACAACATTTTCGCCGGGCTTAATCGTCGTAGTCTCGTTCTTCTTGCTGTCCTTGCTATCCGAATTAGTACCGGCCGCAGGCACGACAGCAGGTGCGGGCTCAGTTTTATTATTTCCCTTTGCTGGGGGGTCTACGGGTGTCTCTGGGGCAGTAGTAGTACTGGTCTTAATAATATCGGTCGAGGCGTTCTTCTTATCTTGTACTGTTTCGTTGGTTATGGTGGACGTCTCGTTTGAGGTTTTTGTAGCGTTAGCTGTAGCATTTTGAGCTGTTACTGTTGGTACTGGCGTTTCGGCCGCAGCTGCCTGGGAATGGTCCGCTTTTGTTTTACCAGCATCCAATTCTGTGGCGTTAGACTTCGGCGCAGTAACTGCAGGATTTTGCGCCGTGGCTTCTAAAAATTAAGAAATAAGGGAATTTAAAATTAAGAAAGATTTGTGCAATTTAGTTTAGTAGTAGTGTAGTAACTTAGTAGGTATGGTAAATGGTAATATAGCTAGTCATCTGATTTATTTTTGCTAAATAATAGCTCAGCTCAAGAGACCCGGGCGCGCTCTATAATATCAGCCACTCACGATTTTCAGCTTAAGCCACTCTTGCATACGAAGATTCGGTGCCTCGGAAAGCACGTAAGGCTATTAGCCCCAGCTGTCATTTGTAGACCTTTGACAGTCGTTACAACTTGTCTGTGTCCCAAAAGTCTGACACCCAGTCTTACTAAGGGATGTCGTATTTCCCAGTATTAAGTTGTGGAGGTCACATTTGCAGTCGCTCCATGTATAATATTGGTATTCAGCTGCATCCGGTTAGACTTGAGGCCGATACCTAAGGCTAGCCTGAAAAAGGCTAGGCAGATGATTTTTTTTTGCTAAACCTCCCTTTTAATGTTAAGCAACCACCTATATCATGCCATTTAATTATTAATTTAAAAACTTGTAAACGAATCATATTTACAAGCATATCAAATCTATTGTACAACCTTGAAAATAAAAACCTGCTCCAAGTCTATAGTAGTTTTTGTCTAGCGAGACTTGATTTCAAGCTATAAATACACTGTCATAGTACACAGTATAAAAAATACGTACTTTACAACTCTGGGTAAGAAACAGGATAATTGATTCAAATCACATCCGTGAATCACTTTATGAAAGTTTTACTGAAGACGAAATTAGGTTCAATTTGGGCTAAGTGCTGCCTTTATTGACTTGGTAAACATCTTGGCTTCGACGAATAATAGAAGCATCAATATGAGTCATGCTAATTTTGATCAAGATGATTTTACTTTACAGGTTCTAAGAGTACCAAATAATTATAAATTTAATTCTATTTTTATCAAATTGTACCAGGAAAATACTGGGATTCGGCCAAGAAAATACTAGTACAAAGCTGATAAGCCTAATATTATTTCATAGATGCCTAGTTAACGTATTATAAATAATATTAAGAGGATAAAGGAATTCTCTTGTGGGTGAAATACTATATTTATAATAAACATAACTTAGGAGATCTAATCTATCGCTAGCATTCTATATCGTAAGATAACATCTGTGAACATAATATGAGATGAGAGCATTAAAAACTAGTCTTGTTTATAATCAGATCTATCAGACAAATATCAAAATAATAAAATTTTAATAACCTAATCTCCATCTAAAAGCAATATTTATTTCACATCCAAATTTTATATATATTTCTGTTCATTTCATTGTTTAAATTATTCTTCTCTTTTGTTATTTAATAAGCTGTTAAGGCGTATAATTATACATAGTGCATGCAGTTAGATTTTAGACTGAAATGTTTTCTTGTACAATGGGCCGCAAAAATCCATGGTTAGTGCAGAAACTTGAAAACATTTACTGGAAAATCGAAACTAAGGTATCCATGCAAATTTGCAGGAGAATGTATATTTGTTATAGTGTAATCATTGTTGAAGAGCCAAATAAATATATTATCTTTCATTCCATCCATTAACCCATCTATAACACTTTGGTGTTCTTTGACAGTTTTATAATGGATCCTTCTGGAATTATCACCTCCACCAGTTCAGGCATTCCTGTTGTTATCAGTATAATATTATAGGCTGTGGAGTCCCACTGCAAGATAGCAATCTAGTTAAAACAATAAGTCCTTTGTGAATTCCCCATAACTTTATCAAAACTATTATTTCTTTCAGGGAATTCCCCTAACTACACAAAAGGAAATGTGAAACAGTCTGTGTCTGTATTATAAGTAGGCACTAATTTCCTTCCTGCTTAGGTGTTATATTTTTAGATTTATATAGAAATCTTTTATATATGGATGTAATAATCTAGCTAGACTTAGTTCTTTCAATTAGTGTAAGCAACTACATCAAGATGGATCAAGGAAAAGTTGTTGGATCCAGATCTTAACTTGAATAACTAGTTGCTCTTTGGCGAAGAAAAAAGGATTTACAGCAGTTTTCATTATTTTTCTCATTGATATTGAATATTTTGTGCAATCTATAACTATGGGTAAAAATAAATACTTAGCATATATAAAGTAAGTACTAGCTTTCGCCCGCGGCTTTGCTCGCGTTAAATTCGGTATAACACACCAAGCAGACCTGCAGTTTTTGCTCTTGCGCCTGATTGGTTTGTAATAGCAACGCTAAGTTTTCCCTTTTCTTCCCTCATTCTCCCTCATATCCCACTTTTTTTTAATAAAAATTATCAGCCTATGTCCATCTCCTGGTTCCCAACTATCTCTGTACCAAAATTCATCAAAATCGGTTTAGCCATTAAAGCGTGAAGAGGTAACAAACAAACCTTTCGCTTTTATAATATTAGTAAGGATGGTTAGCTGTTGTTGCACAGTGTGGGCTTGACTCATTACCGCTCATTTGTTCAATCATGTTATATCCAATTGGCTTGCAGATGTAGCGAGAAACTCGGAAAACATTTGTTTGTCAAACTAAGTCATGATATATTTTCTGCAATGATTATTTCTGCACCTTAATGGCTGTTATGGTCAAATTCTTAAATGTCATTTAAGTTTCAATCAGATTTGAGTGTTGGATGAAATACTCGGATTTTGTGTTATGTGACATCAATTTATTACATTAACATTTTAAGTAGGTGTTCTATGGCCATTTTATATTTAAATCATTAGTACCAAATTTAAATAATATAAACAAATGAATGGTTTCGTAAAATATGGGTGCAACAGTGCCCTAAGATAGTGAAATTAATATTCAGATTGTGAAACTACTAACTTTGTAGTTGTGGTTTATTTTAAAATCAGTGAATCAAAGTTATGAAGTGCATCCCATACTGCATGGGATATTAACATACTAGAAAAATATGGATGTACTATAGGTAAACCATCATCATCTGCCTAACCTTTTCCCAGCTAAGTTAGGCTTCCAGTCTAACCGGCAGCCAACAACTGGTATTCACTAGTTTTTTACAATACCTCTTGGTAAGACTGATTTTGCCTTATAAGTCACTGACTACCTGTAGCAACAGACATATGACAGCTGGGAACGATGGCTTAGTGAGGCATAGACAAAACTCAGTATGTAAGGGGTGGTCGCATCCACAGAACAACCTAGGCAAGGCTAAACCAGAAAATTGATCTGAGCCAGCTTTATTACTAAGCCAAGAGCTCCTTCCAGGTAGACCAAGGCCAATCCATTCCGGAATAGGCAGGTATGATATTGAATGATAGTTTTATAAGTGTTATTGTACAGACACTATGGTGCGAAAGGTTAATGACTTCCATAATGCAAATTGATAATAGGTTAATGTTAGGTATTGTAAAACAATAAACACATGTTGGCAACAACAACATGTGTGCAGCTTATCTAGAAACAATCCTCTTTTGTATATTAAACTGTACAACCTAACAAAACAGCAAAGCATTGAGTAAATACTCAATGTCAGTTTTATATTTGTAGTTTTATTCTAGTATTTTTGTAACAAAACTTTGGTTCCTGTATTGCCAAATTATGTTTTATTGTAATAGTTTTTTTTTTCTTATTTGATAACACCTGCATGCTAGTTTGCAATTAGAAATTCTGGTAATGGATTTCTTGCATTAATTAAGTGTTGCAATAGACAGTTTTAAAGACATGCTAAGTGTCTCTGAACAGGCAATGTTACATATTAGAGTTGGCATGACACTTTGTCTAACAGAAATGTGGTAATAGGAAAATTGCTGTAAAAAACTTGGCACCTTATAATCAAATATTTGTTTAACCAGCTCATTGAACCAAGGTATTGACTTACTGCCAATATAAATTTGTCAGCACAACAAAGTTCTGACTAACAATGGCACATTCTGTAATAAATGCAGTCATTTTATATTGGAGATAATTCTATTGGTAACAACATTAACAAATAATTGTGCAATAACCACGTTCTTTAGCCTGCTAAACAAGATTTTACATTAACACGAACGGGTATTTTAATAATTTTTTACTCGTTGTCAATGCGCTAATTACCTAAGCTTATTAGACGTGGACACTTATTGAATTATGTATAATGTTGTTAATGCAACATTGCCGCGTCATAAAAATCTCAGCGATCAACTGGTGCAGGAACAACGTTTAAAATTATGTACTTCCTTCTTGACCTTGACAATACGTGGAATACCTATCCCAACGTTAAAACCAAAAATCGATAACACATTTGCATGCAGCAGTACTTATTTCTGACGCTCAATGTTCAGCAGAAGACATTCTTCAACGTCAGAACTACGCATCTTATCGTGAGAAAATTCTTATGAAACACTGGAGGTTTTGATCTCAAAATTGTAAGTAACTTTACTTACCTAATGGTGTCGATGGCTGGCTGAGGCACACAGACAGCGACAACAAACAAACAAATATTACTTTCTTCATCTTTGAATATTGCTAAGTATCAGTCAATTATAATATTTATCAAAAATTCTAATACTACGCTTCCACTGATTGCCGACAAGAGAAAAAACGATTTCACATAATAAAAACCAATGATGTGACGTAGGGTAAACATATTTTTAGTCGATTATTCATAAATTTTTAGTCGATTTGCGAGAATATCGATTTTAAAAATATACTTTGAAAACATAGAGTTAATAACCTGGAGAACGCATAGAGAGTATCGATAAATATTGTCGGTACTCAATTTCAGTCGAGAATAATATTTTCTTGTTTACTACGATTTTTCCATGTTAGTTCTCTATTTCGCCACGTCAATTTAGTTAAGGTGAAAGCTCCAACCTACCCGCGAAATTCAAATTTTCTTACGTTTTTTGCAATTTTCAGGCCAGTGCTAGGTTGTATGTTGATTAAAATATTATTCGCGGCTGTAAGACGTATGTAATTATAGAATTATAATCATCAAAATCACCAATACAACCCTCCAAGTTCATAAAGGCGTAGGAACAAAAAAAAAACAGAAAAAGTCTTTCCTGCTTTCGAGCTTTCACCTTAAGCAGCGGATTGTATAAAAATATCAAACCACCAAGAAGGAAACTAAAAAGTATTGTTACTGACTTCTCTTGTAATTTAATATTATGCAATAAACAAGCTGGGAAGACTTAAAACGACAAGTCGGCATCAAGTCATATGCAAAAGCATAACAAAATGTTGAACTTAGGTACAACAATAATGGTAGCTACATTTTTCTACACGATGAAATGTTAAGGTTCATTGCGATCCCAAGTGTGACACTTTTATTACGATTTAGGGACAGTGGTAGGGACTTTTCTAAAATGATGGCTGGGTAATTTTTATTCCGGGTTTTTGTTGGCTTGTGGTAGGTACAAGCAACGACACAAAGCAAACCAGTTTTAAATGCTGATTTCTCAACTACCTACGAATCGTACACCGTAGATTTCACGCACGATGTGAGATCCGCATAAACTGTGTTGTTGTGGTACCTACTTGCACAACTACGTTTATAATCATAGACTATGCGTTGCGTTGGGCTCCAACTTACACTCTTCTGATAACTTAGGTACTTGAAAAAGGCCAGATAGTAAAGGTTGCAATCACAATAAGGCGGTCTGGGACAATGGTCCGAAAGTCTCACAACCAGTCTTACTAAGGGGTCTTACTCAAATTACCCAGTAATACCCAGCGCCGGCAGCAGGGTGCAAGGAGGTGCACTTACGGGGTGTAAGTGCACCTCCTTGTACCCTGTCAGAATTTTTAAAAGTTAAGTTCAACTCTTCATTAATGGCTTTTGTGGACGAGAGATACCACAATTTTGCCAATAACACGTGTACTGGAAATAAACTATCAAACGCTGGAGAACATTTGGCAAGTAATCACAGTAATTAAAAAAATATAAAAACAATAAAAGTATTTCTTTGCAGATTTAGATTATCATTTCTTAAGAAAGAATGACAGAAAAGAAAAGAGACTATAAGTAAAAAAAAAAAAAAAAAATAACGATCCAAAAAGTTACAACTTAATTTTATTAATTTCGATGAATTTACATAGTTTGAAAACAACACGAGAAAACACAAAAGAAAGAAGACATTTAACAGAAGTTGGACGAGGGATATGAGGAGGAATGATTTCATGAAAAGAGAACCGCAATTTGGGACAGGAGAAAAATAAATGGTCCACGTTTCCTTCATCCAAACCGCATTCACAAAGAGAGCTATCCCTAATCCTAAGTTTGGCCAAGAAAACAGGAGTACAACAATGATTTAACCGTAAACGACAGATAGTCGAAGTAGTTATTTTTTTTCCCAATTGATATTTGAAAAACCAAGGTTTGTGGGGTATCTCAGGTTGAATATCTCCATAAAATTTACCTTTTATGGACTTAGAGATTTGCCATTGATTGGACCAAGACTTAAGCATAGATTGAGGTAATATCGTACAAATGTCATGTGAATAAATTTCAGAGTGGTCGAGAGAACCTGAGAGAACAGCATTTTTGGCGCATGAATCAGCTGATTCATTACCAAGAATACCGGCATGACCGGGAATCCAAGCTAAAACAACATTAATATGAAGTTCATGACATTGAAATAGCAAATCTCTAATTTTTTAAATTATAGGAAATCTTGACTTAGATCTGAAAGGGTTACATAAAATGGCTTGAAGGCAACTCTTTGAGTCAGAGAAAATAATGGAGTTATTCAACTTATGAGACAAAACAAATGAAATGGCTTCTAAAATGGCAATTGATTCACCTGTAAAAACTGATGTAACTGAAGGACACTTGTAATTTAAAATAATTTTTGTATGAGGAATCCAAACTGCAGCTCCAACAGGGCTATCATCAGAGACTTTGGAGGCGTCATTAAATATAGTAGTTCAATTATTATAATGAGACGAAACTTTTTGAGCAAAAATCTTATTTGCTTCCAAGGTGATTTTGTTAATTCCAAAGTCCAAGATGACAACAGGTTGGAACACCAACGCATTATAAGGAACTGTATATAGATATAAAATAGGGTTTTGAAAAAGTGGGCTAGAAAGACGAGAGAATTGAAGGTAGGCACGAAGAAGACAAGGAAGTTCTATATTAGAACGCCGACAAGAGTCAAAGATGGAAGATAATTGGTCCAGCTTACCAAGCAAGGGATGACCAGAATTTTGCACCAGTTTAAAAATAAATCTGTTTGCAAGAAATTGTCTACGAATCGAAAGGGGAGGTTCAACACACTCAACTTGCATAGCATTAATAGGGGACGACTTCATCGCCCCAAGAATAATACGTAAACACTTTGATTGAATTTTATCAAGTTTTTGCAGGCCAGATTTATTACAAGGATCTAATAAGAACATACCATAATCAAAGTGACTACGAACTATAGCATTGTAAATCAGTTTTTGTGTATATGGGTGGGCACCCCACCAAACACCAGAAAGAGAGCGAAGAACATTAATGTTTCTTTCGCATTTTTGAGCAACGTAGTCTGTATGAACAATTCCTGATAATTTAGAATCTAACCAAATTCCTAAGAATTTAACATTGTTCACCTGGGAAATATTTTCTCCGTTAACTTTAATGTCAACAGTGGAACAAGCCTTTTTCTTGTAAACACGACTACGGAGCTCTTAGAGGCTGATAATGACAAACCGTGTTGAAGGAGCCAAATAGATAGATATCCGAGAGCGGAATTTAAGCGATCACTAGCCTCGACCAGAGATTTTCCGGAAAAGTACAATGCCAAATCATCAGCATACTGTAATATTTGACAAAAAGAATCAACCGAAAAATGTAAATCAAAAGTATAAAGGCTAAATAGAAGAGGACTTAAGACTGATCCTTGTGGTAAGCCTTTCCAGATAGTCCTAGGGGGAAGAGAGGAGTCTTGAGTTTATAAAGAGATGGTTCTCTCCATCAACAGATTACAAATGAAACGAACTAATCTCCTAGGTATATTTAATTGATGCAAAAGTGTATCCCTGAGCACCGGAAGTAAAACGTTATCATATGCGGAGGAAATGTCCAAAAAGGCTCAGATTAATAGATGTTTACGTAGCAGAGAGATACGAATATCAGAAGTTAAGATGCTAAGACTATCCATAGTGCTCATACCTTTTCGGAATCCAAACTGGGATGCGGGCAACAAGTTCCTGTTTTCAACAAACCACTCAAGTCTGTGTTTAATCATATGTTTAGCAACCTTACACAAAACTGACGACAAAGCAATAGGCCTGTAGCTGTTTGGGTCTGACGGATATTTGCCAGGTTTAATAACAGGAATAATAGTTTGAATTTTCCAAGGTTGAGGAACAAAACCAGACTCAAAGAAGTTATTCACAAGATCTAAATAGTATTGCATTGTAGTTGTTGAGGCGTTTTTTAAAAATGAGTAAGGAATCCCATCTATACCAGGAGAGGAATCCACAAGACCGTCAAGTGCCATTCGAAGTTCAGAAAACGAAAATTTGTCATTAAAATTATTTTCGGAAGGAAGAAAACCCGGTAAAGAGGGAAAAGAGTTTAAACTTGGAACTGAAGGGGGAGAAAGTTTATCCGAGAAAGATTCAATCCAGGAAGAAGGATCGTTGGCTGAAATATCGACAATATTGCAGGAGCCTCTGTACCTTTTTATTTGCTTCCATACTAGGGAAGAAGGGGAATAAGGAGATAAACTTTGACAATAGCTGAGCCAACCTTTTTTTTTCTTTTTTGAAAGAAGTCTTATGGTAATGGCAGCTTTTCTTTGGTAAACTAAAAAATTTTGGGGAGTCATTGAATTCGAATAAATATCCTCTGCTATTTTTCTTTCCTTGACAGCGGAAGTACATTCTGAATCCCACCAAGGAGTAGAGACTTTAAACTTGTAGGGTTTCTTTTGGGGAAAATTGTCATCAGCACTAGAGATAATAGAATCTACAAATTTGGAATAACAATCAACAAGATTATTTCTATCGGGAGGGGGAATAGAAGCTAACTTATTTTCAAGAGAATCAGAATATGAGGACCAGCTTGCATCCTTTAATCTGTACTTAAGAGAGGGATTAAAATTACGCATTGGAACAACTCTATCAGAGATAGAGACAAGGATAGTAAAGTGATCACTACCATAAGAATGAGGCAAGATATTCCAGGAAAGAATGGAAGCAAGAGAGGCAGAGCATACTGTAATATCCACAGCCGAGTTTGGGTTTTGAGAAGGACGAACCCTCCTAGTGGGAGAACCGTTATTAATGACGCATAGATCAACTTCATCAAAAATTTCAAGGAGGGCACGACCAAAGTTGTCATCATGGCTCGAACCCCATGAGCGATGATGAGCATTTAAATCCCCCATAAAAATGATTAGAGAGGGAACTGAGGAAAATATACATAGAAGATCTGGAATTAACCTAGAATGGGGATGGGAAATGTATGCAGAGAGAAAAGTTATATTAAAAGCCCTAACAGCAACAATATTAATGTCAGGAGAAGAAGGGGGTAGAGAAATAAGAGAGAAGGGAAGGGAGCGCCTAACAAGAAGAGCACTATCTGCATACCCATCAGCCCTGTCATTCCGAAGACAAGAGTATCCTGGAACCCGAAAGTGTGAACCAGGAACTAACCAAGATTCCGAAATGGCAATGACTGAGGGGTGAAATTTATTTATTAAAAACAAAAGTTCAGGCTTCTTCGGCCGAACGCTTTGGCTGTTCCACTGAAGAGCGGAGACTGGATGATCCATTATTATGTGAGAGAATTTGAGAAAGTTTCTGGGCAACGTGGGACGGTAGAGGGGAATTATCACGGGATACAAGACTAATAACTAATGATAATAGTAATTCTAAGAGACTATCCTCTTGAGGATACACTGGGGAGGAAGCAATTTGAGAAAGAAGAGAGAAACCATTGGGCAAGGATGACGGATCCTCTGCAATAATAGCTCTATGAGCAGCTCTATCATAAGATTTACCTAGAGGAGCTCTAGGCTTGGGTGAGGAAAACACAGTTTTCCTGTAAGAGGAAGGAGAAGTAAGGATACCCGATTGGGAAGCAGAGAAAGAAGGTGACGGGAAATTTTGACAGAATATGATTTTTTGACATTTGGAAGAGACCGAGATGCTTCATCGTAAGAAAGATTATCCTGAGACATTAATATTTTTATAGATTTTTGTCTCCCTTGTTCAGGACAGCCACCATAGAAGGCAAAGTGACGGCCCAAACAATGAATACAGGTCGAGTTGGACTCTACCACGTCACAAGTATCACCGGTGTGAGGTTGTGAGCACTTGAAACATCTTGGTTTGGACCGACACTGAGCCTTAATGTGACCAAAACGGCAACAATTTTGGCATTGAATGGTGGGGTATTGATACACCTCCACTGGAAGAGAAGTATGATATAAAAAGACTCGTTGAGGGAGAATTTGCCCTTTGAATGTTACCACTATCGTCTGAGTAGGGATCCAGGAGGTCTTGCCCTCCTCTTTGTTTTTTCGGTTTAATCTACGCGCCTTCAATACGATTCCACACCCATCTGGTAGAATTAAAGCCTCGACAAACTCATCCATGGACTTTTCGACCGGCACTTGACGGACGATACCCATTTTTGTAATGTTAAACGACGGAATAGAAGAAGTATATTTATATGTCTCTAAAATCGGGTTAGACATAAACTTATTAGCCGCATCTCCAGAGGAGAATTCGACAGAGATTTTATTCCTGCCCACTTTTTTAACACCATCTCTATTAATTTTACCTATATGATTTTGATGTAAAAATTGGCCAAACTTAATAGGACGAATCGACGTCCCGGCAGAAGGATCTGGTGCGGATCTGGAAACATGGACAAGGAAAGGACCTTTGTCCGATAGGTCGTACGACCCAATCCCGGCTTCCAAAGAAGGATGGACATAAATAGCTTGTATCGAAGCAACGGCCATGTCTCTATTAATTATGGTTTTTTTTAAACCACCTCAATGGTTTCAGAGTCAACAATAAGACGTCGCTTACCGAACGTCTTGGAGGATGATGAAACGGCGTCAGGAGGGTCAGGAGGGTCAGGAGGAGCTGGAGGGGGGGGGAGGATGATCCATTTTTTACACTAAGATACTGAATAAAACTAAGATCTGCAAAGAAATAAATAAAATAAAAAGATTCAACTGTTTTAGGAAAAAAATTCTCTCTGACACGTGTGACAGCTATCGCCTTCGAAAGTCGAATCTAAAAGTTAAGTTACTGCGTAAATTTAAACTTGAGGCGTCTAGGTTGCTGCTAGTTTTAAGAACGACTTTCTTAAAACTTAAAAAGTTACTCCTTGTGTGAATCCTTACTAATATTATAAAAGCGAAAGTGAGTTTGTTTTTGTTTCGTCTTCACGCCTACATGGCTAAACCGATTTTGATGAATTTTGGTACAGAGATAGTTGGGACCCTGGAGACGGACATTGGCTAACTTTTTTTTAAAGTGAGAATTGAGGGAGAAAGAGGGAAGAAAAGGGAAAACAGGAAAGGGGAATTAAACGCGAGCGAAGCTGCGGGCAAAAGCTAGTGAACTAATAAAAATCTAACATTACAAAAACTCGGCTGTCGAGGATATAGTCTATTCTTATTGAAAACCAGCGTTCATTTGATGTCAATTTTAAGTAGGTAACAGGTATTTTAAAAAGCTTAATCATCAAATTGGTGGTCTGAATAAAATGAAAGAGAAAAATAAATTGAATGAGTCTAACTACATAAACTCAGTGGCGTAGAGCGACGACGCTAAGTGAATTACACATTGAAATTCACGAGCTCGCATGTATGAAGTGCCCTTTCCTACTGAGTCACTTATTGTGTAGCGTGGGTAGGTACTGTACGCGTACAAGAACACTCTTTGGCGCGTTAGTTACGTATATATAAATAAAAGACTTGCAGAGACTTTATCTATCTATTTTAAAAAATTATCACTTTACCATTTTTAGGCAGATCTGACATTACTTATCAAACAACTCTTAATAGTTTTAATTCAATCGTTTGAGTTAAATATAATCATTTAAGGTTTATTGGAAAACCTTACAGTACCTACACACAGTGTCGGACGCAGTAACGCCGGTTTTCAGTCGAATTCAGACCTTTGGCGTTGTTAGAATGGTGGACATGGTCTTTGCTTGCCAAACAAATACTAAGAACTATCTATACTATCTTGCATACTAAGAAATGGAAAAGAATAGGCGACACGTAATTGCGAGTCACACTGTTATGTAATAAAACCGCAGCACTCCAATTAAATTATGTATTTAGATACAACAGAAACAACAGAATAGATAGATAGAACAGATTGTGCTAATTGCAATTATTGTATGTAACCGACAAACTGTGCCTCTGACCTCCTCGATTGCCAACCCAGCCAGTTCCTTCCAAAAATCCCCTTTTCCCCCCCATTTTTTTTCGCTTTCTACGCTATTTCCATAGATACCAATATTTTTCCGTTCCGGTGTTGCCTGCACATTAAGTCGATTGCAATAAATAATCACTTACAAAAATAAATTGAATTAAAATCTTATTCGGAATAAATCTCATGAATCCGGTATTTTTCACATAAGAACCTAACATTCGTCCATCCTGACAACGTGTATGTCCTCATACACACTCATGGAAAAACCAATACCTAACATTCGGCTCAGTACACTATTATCATTTAGCATCTACATAACCAAGATGGTAATTAAGTAAGACAATACAGTTTAATACTAATATAAATATTAAATATACATCAAATGAGTAAAGCATAGACTTAGAAGTATGTATACTCGTAACATTTCTATTTTGTCCCCAAACTTTCCCAACTTATGGAATTTTTCTTTATGTCTCCAACTTTTGGAATTCCCCATGTGTCTCCAACTACTATTGGAGTCCTTAAACATTCTCCAACTTTTGAAGGTTCCTCTTATGTTTCCAACTTTTGGAGTCCTTAAACATTCTCCAACTTTTGAAGGTTCCTTATATGTCTCCAACTTTTGGAGTCTCTAAACTTTCTCCAACTTTTGGAGGTTCCCCATATGTCTCCAACTTTTAGAGTTCTCCAACTTTTGGAGACCCTAAACTTTCTCCAACTTTTGGAGGTTACCCATATGTCTCCAACTTTTGGAGTTCTCCAACTTTTGGAGTCTCTAAACTGTCTCCAACTTTTGGAATCCTTTTGGCTTTTCATAACAATAGGGTACACATCAAAACTGTAAGTATACTTTTATCGCTCTATTGACTTAAAACAAAAAAAACTAATATCAAATCATATTTCCAGAACGAACACATCTTAAATATCATACAATTATTACTACATTGTTATAAATCTTAAAACTACCATTTTTAAACTAACGCATTCTTATAAAAAAAAACAAGAAACATTTACGACCTTGTTTTTACTAAAATTATATTTACTATAATAGTATTCTTCTGGAAAATATACTAAAATAACAAAACTAATCACTTAATCTTCCTTCGTCGTCAATTTCATCATCATCAGTACTACTCTCATAAAGCTCTAAAGTGGCTACATGAACCCATGGTAACATTCGATTAGCAGCTACTACCGTTTTACGTTTGTTTTTCGTAGTACTCAATCCGGGAATTGCGGCTAATTCATATCGATTATTACTGAGCGACGCAACTACTCGATATGGACCTACGTAAGCTGGATTGAGCTTTTTGCTTTTGCCGTCATTAATGAATGAAGTTTTTGTAATTTTGACCAATTCTCCTATTGCGTACGTACGAGCCGGACGTCTATTCTTATCATAACGATGTTTCTGTTTTGCCTGTTCCTCTTCGATTCTATCTTTCACCCGCTCGCGAATAGTGACAAGATCAGTTGCGTCCCTAGTGTTTTGACGTATTTCATTTAAACGTGGATCTATTTCACTACTCATTTGAGTACCGAACATTACCTCTGCTGGGGTTCGCCCCGTCGTCTTCTGTGCGGTATTATTTAAACCCCACTGAATCCTGCCAACCTTGGTATCCCAAACCCTTTCGTCCTCACCGATCTGATTCTGTGTCGTCAAGGAGTTCAGAATAATACGGTTGTACCTTTCTACTTGTCCATTCGATTGTGAGCTAGCGACTGCATTCAACACATGCTTAATACCCTTTTCGGTACAAAATCTTTTGAACGCATGAGAGGTAAAACACGTTCCGCGATCACTAATTATGCAATCGGGTGGTCTAAAAACGTCAAAAATATCTTACAAAACATTGATAGCAGTCAAAGATTTTGTATTTCTCACCGGTTTTATAAAAATAAATTTAGTGAAAGCGTCAACTATCACAAATAAGTAAGCATTACCTTTCTTAGATTTCACAAAGGGACCCAGATGGTCGATGTGGAACGTATGGAAAGGAATTTCAAGCTTAGGTATAGGATGTAAGAAGCCCTCGGACCTATTTGACTTTGTTTTAGAGTACGCACATTCGAGACACGCGTTCACGTATTTTTTTACGAATTGTGTCATACGAGGAAACCAGTAAGTCCCTCTAATACGATCTAAAGTCTTTTCAACGCCAAGATGACCAATATAATCGTGATTAAAACGACACAACTGCCACCTTGCTCCCTTCGGGACTACCCAGCGAAGTTTTTCAGGGTCATTATCGATACGTTTATATAGCCCATTGTCTTTGATAACGTAGTTATCTTTCATAAATTTTAGCCCTTCTGGATCTAATTTCGTGTGCAAAATGTCGCGTATCCTTTTCAACTCAGGATCACCAAACTGAAGGGTGAGCAACCAATCATCATTGTTCAATAACATAACCGTGGGATATGTATCGACTTCACAAGACTGATTTTCATTTAGAGGATTTCGGGATAAAGCGTCAACATGCGACATCTTGACACCGGGCCGGTATTCAATTACACATTCGAACTCCATGCATCATGAGCCACCACCTCGCAATGCGGGGAATTAAATCGCGTTTGGTAAAAGTAGTTCGTAGTGCTCCGCAGTCAGATACGATTTTAAATTTCTGCCCTAATCAATACACCCTGAACTTTTTTAGAGAACAAATGACCGCCAGAGTCTCTAACTCATAAGAGTGAAAATTTTTCTCTTCCGGAGAATACCACCGACTCCGATACGGCTAGCGTCAGTATGTAGCTCAGTTTCAGCAGACGGATCATAGATAGCTAGTACTGGTCTCGACACAAGTTTTTCTTTAAGTGTATTAAATGCCTGCTCCTGTTCGCAAGACCATAACCAAGAAACGTCTTTCCTTAACAACTTACTTAGAGGATGCGCGACCTGTGCGAAGTCTCGAATAAATTTGCGAAAGTAGCTTGCTAACCCCAAAAACTGGCGCACACCGTGCTGATTCGAAGGACGAGGAAAATCTGTGACCGATTGTATCTTTTTCATACCCGGCCTAACGCCCGCGGAGCTAATTTCATACCCTAGATAATAAACTAACCTAACCTAGCTTATCTTTTAGAAATTCACATTTGGTTAGGTTAAGCGTTAAGTTAGCTTTCTCAAGCAACTTTAAAATGTGCTCTAACTTAACCAAACAGTTATCTACACTCGTTCCATAAATAAGGAGATCATCCAAATATACTGTAGCTTCATTAAAACGCGCAGAACCCAGAACCTTATTCATCATGCGTTGAAAGACCGCCGGCGCATTTGCTTAGCCAAATGGCATTCGATTAAATTCGTACTGACCATCCGGTGTTACGAAAGAAGTCAGTGGTTTTGAATTCTCGGCAATAGGCACTTGGTAATAGCCGGAAGCTAAATCTAGAGAGATAAAGCAGGCTTGTCCCGACAACCTGGCAAGTTCATCCTCTATAATTGGCACAGGGAAACGTTCTTTTACCGTTTTAGAATTGAGCATCCTATAATCAATGCATAACCGCAGCTTGCCATCTTTTTTCGAATCAAAACTATAGGACTTGCATACTCAGATGTAGATTCTTTGATGATCCCTGCGTTGAGCATGTCTTCTACTAATTCGCGAACCTTATGACGCTCACTGTGGGCCAGACGATATGGACGGTAAACACCCGGTTTTGCTGTTAACCTCTATATTCATCTCTACAACATTGGTACAGCCTAGTTCTTTAAGCGAAAAAGCAAAACAATGCCTATACTTTTGCAATAGATCGAATAGCTTGGACTTGTCAGAATCTGTTATAGACTCTCCTACCCGAATCTGGCTACAATCAAGATTATTAGAGAGTTCCGAGGAGACTGACGTGTCTGGTACAAGGACTCTATTTACAACCTTAACGATTACTACTCGGCTTAGGTTTGACCCAACAAGCAACGAAAATTCTGAACTAATAGGTGTTAAATCGACCACCGTTTTACCATTTTTGACTAAGTGTAATCCACCCGCCACTATACACTGCTGATGCGGCTTACCTAACAACTTGCCATCTGACATGATATACCCCTCGCAACAAGGTTCTACTGAAACTCTAACCGACGCTCTTCCAAATATTGTCACGCTGTTGAGCACACTAACTTTCACTATACTATCCCTAGCTGTATGATTTTGTGCAAATGGCATCTCATCATCAACATTCATAAATTGTAAATCTGTGGCAGTTTTATGCACAATAACATGAGGCTGTGCCGTGAAAGTCTGACCAACTAAAACAGGTACATCTAAGTATTTGTCGCTCACCACGCGACAAGTAATGTTAGCGAGTACACCATCTACAGAAAGTTCAACGTTGACTCTTCCTACCGATAGAACTATTTCGTTACCAAAACCTTTCAGTACCGTTTGTACTCGGTCGTGCTGAAGGCCAAGTTCCACTCCAAGAGACTCTGTAATCAACGAGACTTCACTACTGTTTTAATGAATTTGGAATTTGGTTTAGATGCCGAAATAAGCAAGGTTTTGGTTGGTTCTCTAAATTTGTTCTTGTCAGAATGTGAATAGCATTTGTCAGCATTATGACCAACCTTACTACACTTAGTACATGTTATAAGAGGTTTTGGACATTTGGAAAAAACATGTCCCTTTTCTTTGCAGTTAAAACAATGGTAAGTTGAGGAACCGTTCGTTTTGGTTGTTGGCTTAACATTTGCCAAATCTGAATCGTTCCCTGATTTGAACCTAGAATTAGCCACGCGTTCGCTTACATTATTATCTTTGCTGCTCATCAGGTACTGCAACAATCCATCAGGATGACTGCACCTAAGTGCCAAAGCCGCGGATTTAAGTGACTTGTCACTAATACCGTAAATAATACAGTCAACTGCGCGTTCATCATTGTTCAATAACATAACCGTGGGATATGTATCGACTTCACAAGACTGATTTTCATTTAGAGGATTTCGGGATAAAGCGTCAACATGCGACATCTTGACACCGGGCCGGTATTCAATTACACATTCGAACTCCATGCATCATGAGCCACCACCTCGCAATGCGGGGAATTAAATCGCGTTTGGTAAAAGTAGTTCGTAGTGCTCCGCAGTCAGATACGATTTTAAATTTCTGCCCTAATCAATACACCCTGAACTTTTTTAGAGAACAAATGACCGCCAGAGTCTCTAACTCATAAGAGTGAAAATTTTTCTCTTCCGGAGAATACCACCGACTCCGATACGGCTAGCGTCAGTATGTAGCTCAGTTTCAGCAGACGGATCATAGATAGCTAGTACTGGTCTCGACACAAGTTTTTCTTTAAGTGTATTAAATGCCTGCTCCTGTTCGCAAGACCATAACCAAGAAACGTCTTTCCTTAACAACTTACTTAGAGGATGCGCGACCTGTGCGAAGTCTCGAATAAATTTGCGAAAGTAGCTTGCTAACCCCAAAAACTGGCGCACACCGTGCTGATTCGAAGGACGAGGAAAATCTGTGACCGATTGTATCTTTTTCATACCCGGCCTAACGCCCGCGGAGCTAATTTCATACCCTAGGTTAAGCGTTAAGTTAGCTTTCTCAAGCAACTTTAAAATGTGCTCTAACTTAACCAAACAGTTATCTACACTCGTTCCATAAATAAGGAGATCATCCAAATATACTGTAGCTTCATTAAAACGCGCAGAACCCAGAACCTTATTCATCATGCGTTGAAAGACCGCCGGCGCATTTGCTTAGCCAAATGGCATTCGATTAAATTCGTACTGACCATCCGGTGTTACGAAAGAAGTCAGTGGTTTTGAATTCTCGGCAATAGGCACTTGGTAATAGCCGGAAGCTAAATCTAGAGAGATAAAGCAGGCTTGTCCCGACAACCTGGCAAGTTCATCCTCTATAATTGGCACAGGGAAACGTTCTTTTACCGTTTTAGAATTGAGCATCCTATAATCAATGCATAACCGCAGCTTGCCATCTTTTTTCGAATCAAAACTATAGGACTTGCATACTCAGATGTAGATTCTTTGATGATCCCTGCGTTGAGCATGTCTTCTACTAATTCGCGAACCTTATGACGCTCACTGTGGGCCAGACGATATGGACGGTAAACACCCGGTTTTGCTGTTAACCTCTATATTCATCTCTACAACATTGGTACAGCCTAGTTCTTTAAGCGAAAAAGCAAAACAATGCCTATACTTTTGCAATAGATCGAATAGCTTGGACTTGTCAGAATCTGTTATAGACTCTCCTACCCGAATCTGGCTACAATCAAGATTATTAGAGAGTTCCGAGGAGACTGACGTGTCTGGTACAAGGACTCTATTTACAACCTTAACGATTACTACTCGGCTTAGGTTTGACCCAACAAGCAACGAAAATTCTGAACTAATAGGTGTTAAATCGACCACCGTTTTACCATTTTTGACTAAGTGTAATCCACCCGCCACTATACACTGCTGATGCGGCTTACCTAACAACTTGCCATCTGACATGATATACCCCTCGCAACAAGGTTCTACTGAAACTCTAACCGACGCTCTTCCAAATATTGTCACGCTGTTGAGCACACTAACTTTCACTATACTATCCCTAGCTGTATGATTTTGTGCAAATGGCATCTCATCATCAACATTCATAAATTGTAAATCTGTGGCAGTTTTATGCACAATAACATGAGGCTGTGCCGTGAAAGTCTGACCAACTAAAACAGGTACATCTAAGTATTTGTCGCTCACCACGCGACAAGTAATGTTAGCGAGTACACCATCTACAGAAAGTTCAACGTTGACTCTTCCTACCGATAGAACTATTTCGTTACCAAAACCTTTCAGTACCGTTTGTACTCGGTCGTGCTGAAGGCCAAGTTCCACTCCAAGAGACTCTGTAATCAACGAGACTTCACTACTGTTTTAATGAATTTGGAATTTGGTTTAGATGCCGAAATAAGCAAGGTTTTGGTTGGTTCTCTAAATTTGTTCTTGTCAGAATGTGAATAGCATTTGTCAGCATTATGACCAACCTTACTACACTTAGTACATGTTATAAGAGGTTTTGGACATTTGGAAAAAACATGTCCCTTTTCTTTGCAGTTAAAACAATGGTAAGTTGAGGAACCGTTCGTTTTGGTTGTTGGCTTAACATTTGCCAAATCTGAATCGTTCCCTGATTTGAACCTAGAATTAGCCACGCGTTCGCTTACATTATTATCTTTGCTGCTCATCAGGTACTGCAACAATCCATCAGGATGACTGCACCTAAGTGCCAAAGCCGCGGATTTAAGTGACTTGTCACTAATACCGTAAATAATACAGTCAACTGCGCGTTTATCGAAAATATCACACTGATTTAAGAGAGCTACTTTATCATAAAAATAGTTTTCAATGGGTTCATTGTATCTACTTCTTCGCTTCAGCATCTCTTCCAGGGCTTGGCCATAATTTTGTTCGAACGGAAATGCACTCAATAACTTTTCCTGCCACTGAGGCCACGTAAACAAAATAGAATTCAAACTTTCGTACCAGGTTTTGGCCAATCCTTGCATTTTTTGCATTGCGTGATGAATGGTTGTTCTCTCGTCCCACCCATAAACAGAAGCACACTCGTTAACCTTATTAATCCATACGTCAATGCGTAGTCGCCCGATCGTGTGGCATGGTTTGAAATCCATAAAACAAAAATGGGCTTAGAAACAAGTTGGTACACCAAACTAACGACACAATAAATGATTTAAAAGTTTTTTTATGAAACTATCTCAGAAACGGTGCGTGAGAAGTCAAAAATAGTAAGTTTCTTTCATAATAGACACCCGAGGGACAAAAATCAAAATTCTACAAAAAAATGTTTAAATTGATTTATCTGATTTTCTCTGCTATTTAATTATTGACAAATCATATGACTTAAACGATATTTGATCGTCACAAATCTAATAAAACTATATTTTAACGTCACTGGGTTAAAAAAAACGTGTACTAAAAAAACAAAACACATTTATCATGTATTTATACGTAAGCGTGTTCTTACCACTTCTGAAATGTAATAAAACCGCAGCACTCCAATTAAATTATGTATTTAGATACAACAGAAACAACAGAATATATAGATAGAACAGATTGTGCTAATTGCAATTATTGTATGTAACCGACAAACTGTGCCTCTGACCTCTTCGATTGCCAACCCAGCCAGTCCCTTCCAAAAATCCCCTTTTTCCCCCCATTTTTTTTCGCGCTCCACGCTATTTCCATAGATACCAATTTTTTCCGTTCCGGTGTTGCCTGCACATTAAGTCGATTGCAATAAATAATCACTTACAAAAATAAATTGAATTAAAATCTTATTCGGAATAAATCTCATGAATCCGGTATTTTTCACTGAACCTAACAGTTACTTACTTCTACTTAAACCGTTTATGTTCTAGTACCTATTCAGTTCAGTAATTCAGGTCCAGGCACTCATTTGGGTGTCGCTTGATGTGACTACGCAAGGAATGGTGGAAAAAATGTTTTTGGATGATTGTCCTTGAAATTGCGTGAATTACCAGATAAGATAGGGATTTCAGAAAGTGCTGTAAATCAGCAATTAACCAATAAGAATTAATATCTATATTTTTCAAATATCAGATTCTGGTTGTACATACATTGACACACATCAAGTGTTTACATGCTTACCTATCCGACGTGAAATGTTAATGGCCGCCAGTGGTTAGGTACCTACTCCAGTCCCCATACTTCATCACGTCATTGCCAGCTATGAGAGACGTTAGGTAATTAATTTAAAATAAAATTCAGAAAAAAGCGTAGATAGATTTATGCACACATTAAGACACGAGTAGGCAAACATTTTCATTGTAGCCGAGGCTAAAAAAGACATTGAGTAGAGTGACACAATGGGCTATCTTATAACTAGTCAACAAGACAACCTTCAAAATCAAAAGTAATTTTTTCATACTAGGCTGTTAATCCGCACATTTTGAACGTCAATAAACAAGAATGTCCCACAAAACGTCCACCCTTCCCCACTTCCTAGTGCTTAAGCTGAGAAGAAGAAGTGTCGGAACAAACTCCCCAGTACTGTCTGGTAGGTTCTTTGGACGGATTATAAGAAGTGGGAGAGACAATATACTGCAGGTTGTGTGTGGTGTAACTACTATTTACATAGTACCTAGTTAATTGTCAACCTTAACTAACTTTGATTTGCTTTTTATTTAATTTGTAGTCTATGTAATTTATTTCATCCTCGACTAAACGTTCTATGCGACATGCGAGCATTATCACAACACTAGCTACATCTATTCGGTATTCACAGGCAAAGCCTTAAAGCCTCCGTTGTCCATGAATTAAGCCGATAAGCCCACGATTTACACTGATGCTACTCTGTCATTTGAATTTTGAATTGTTAGTTTTAAGCTATCAAGTCTGTGGTTTTAAAGAAGCTGTGCTCGCTGTAAAATTAATCGTTTTTGCATTACGAGGGAATGTGAAGTATTTGTACTTTCCTAACATCATCATTATCTGTCTAGCTTTTTTCCAACTATGTTGGGGTCGGCTTAAAGTCTAACCGGATGCAGCTGAATGCCAGTAGTTTAAATGGCGTCCACAACCCAGTTAGTACTGGGTAATACGATACCCCTTGGTAAGACTGGATGTAAGACTTTCGGGACCGTGACTACCTGTAATGACAGCCGGGACCAACTGCTTAACGTGCTTTTTTAGACACGGAAGAAACTCGGTGTTAATAGTTTAGGAATAAAATGGTTGTGACATACGGACGGACAGACGGTCAAAAGGCATTACAATGCGTGTCGGGTACAACTATACTGTTTTCGCTGTAGCGTGGTGCGGGGTGCGGGTGACATTAATATGAAAATACATGTTTAGTGATGGGATGTATTGCTATGATGGGTAAACTTTTACGAAAAACCTATTATCAGTATCTCTTTCGAACAACCCGCAACCCCGGCAGGTAAAAGGATGTTGAGTTTATTTTAAATATGTACAAACTAGAAACGTCACCAAAGTAGAAGAAACTCAATCACAACTAACATGGTAACGTTTGATAAGGGTCCCGTCCAATATTCTCTCCAAATGAAATCCAGTAAAACTTCATTGACAACAAGAAAAGAGACGCTGTCACGAAACATAATATTAAAGAGCCGAATAATAGACGAAAACACACATGTAGGCCCTTAATCCCTTTGCCGAAAGGATTTCGGTAAACACGTAAAACTTTTGACTGGGTCCGGACACCCTTCAATCCTGGTTCACGTAATACGTAAATAAGAAAAAAGTGAATAAAAGTGAAACGGATTACTTTGTAGGGTTGTCGGATCAAACTTGATATTTTAAGGGTAAAAAAGGTGAGTAAAATACTAGGTAACGTTTGGTTTTATATTTAAAATTCAGTACGAAATAAAAGATTTCTTTAAAATTTTCAGTATAAATGACATGGCCAGGATTAGGGGTCCACAAAGATGGTGACTAATAGAGTACTATGGAAGAAGAAGACATACCGCGCTGACCTCAAATAAATTGTAAGAATTCTAACGAAACCTACATTTTCTTTTCGATTTATGCAATTATGCTGTGCTGTGTAGAGCCTGTTGAGTCCCAGCCTGGTACTTACCAGGGGCCTAAGTCTGCTATTACAATAGTATCAGAATGGTCGATCACTGATCGCATAATGGTTGATTTTGACAAGTTTAGTATGTAGTAGATTACCAAACTTGTCAAAATTAACCATTATGCGATCAGTGATCGACCATTCTGACACTATTGTAATAGCAGACTTAGGCCCCTGGTACTTACCAGCATGTTACTTACCAGGCCTCATCAGGTAGATCTAGTTATTATGACATGTGTGAGTACTATGTACTATCATTTTCACGAATGCGCTCTGGTGGTTGAGTGTATGTTACGCTCACTTAAATGTCTCGCTGATGGTGGCGGGTGTGTCGGATCATTTAGTTCCCTTTAAAATGGTTGAGCTGAATGAAATCTCTAAATCTACGCAGTCAAAAGATAGTGGCGTTTATGTTGCAAGTTTATTAAATACCAACCCACCTGTAAAATGCATAACAATATTACAATACAACAGATTGATTCCCACAATACCCATCAGCAACCCTGCATGAAAACCAATTTGATTTAAATTACCTGTCAAATGGACACTAATTTGATGGCGAGAATATATAAATGAGTGTGCTACAGAGTTATCAGGCAGCAACTATTGGACTATATTATGCTGTTATAAGATTTGATTTTTTATTAACAAAGAGAATAGCTAGCTTTCCACGCAAACATGCAAAGGCATCGCTCGCTACGGCTTGCCACAGCTTACATTCTGCCTTATTAAATAAACCCCAAAGGTACAAACGTTTGTGATCAGCGGAGGGAAATGACTGAGTTATTGTCAGACTTTATAAAATGGTTCGACTTTGAGTTAGGAAATATATTTTGAGCCGGATTAATGCGCTGTACATAGCAAACAGTTTGTAAAACGTCTAGATTTTCGTTGTAAAGTTAGCCGTATCTGTACATACCACAAACCAAAAAAAAATACAGTATATAGTCAATACATAAAGAAAAGACTTAAACAAAAACAGTTTACAAAAGTGGTCTAGTACTAAGAAAAAAAAAGTTTAAAAAGACCGCGAAAAAAATTTTTCGCCTCGAAATTCTCAACATTTTCAGCGACAACCATCACATTTTTATTATATATGTATAACAAAATAAATTTTATAGACTAAAGAAAATTTTTAGATACTTATGTCTAAAAATTTTAAAACACGGAACTGTTATATTTTTTTAAACATTCAATTAAAACTGCAAAATGACTTACATTTTATCGGACATGATATTCAAATAAAATCAAACGCCGAAATATTTTCGACCTTATTTCTATTCTTTCGATGCACTACTTTCGTATACTTGTGTCAGACCACGCCCAGTCTGCAGCTAGCCTTACCTCCGCGAAAACCTAAAGATTAGCTTCTTACCGCGCCTTAACCTAGTAGCTCAAACGTGAGCATCGGACTGTATACAGCCGCCGTTACTGTGTAATATACTGTGTATCGACGGATATAATAATAATGTATCACATTATCATACTAATCTCAGTAATATGCGAGAGTTTGTATGTTTGTAATTCGAACCTCAAACGTCTAGACCGATTTGGATGAAAGTTATGTTTTGCTTGTACACTGGATAAATACGTAGGTTACTTTTGATCCCGGAAATGCGGGGTTCCCGCGGGATTATCAAATATGATATTTGCCACTGGGAAACCGCGAGGTGCAGGTAGTTATGTAATTTAATGTACAGGAATAAACAATGAATGTATGTATTCATTAATTGCTGAACGCTTCTGAAATTAAGAGGGCCCCAAAATGCCATGTATGGAGAAAGCGGCAGAAATAAAAATTTTCCACGCTATTTATATAGCTTTCAGTGTATATGATGCAGTCAAAGTAGTAGTAGTAGTACCGCAGTGCAAGCTATTTAAATATATATGTTGCAGTCAAAACTCTTAACCAGTCAAAAGTACTATTGACTAGCAAAATCAGTCAAAAGTACTTTTGACTGCTTTTAGTCACTAATACTTTTGACTAAAATAACAGTTAAAAGTACTTTTGCCCAATGAAGCTGGTTAAAAGTACTTTTGACTAAGTGGTTCCGTCAAAAGTACTTTTGACTGATTTTGCTAGTCAATAGTAGGTACTTTTGACTGGTTAAGAGTTTTGACTGCAACATATATATTTAAATAGCTTGCACTGCGGTACTAAGCAAATGGTAATATTTTAACAAACAGTAAGTACAACTCGATGGAGCACAACGACAAGAGACTTCCTGCGACACGGTTCATTTCCCGCATTGAGACAAATACTATTTTGTTTTCTTCAGTCTCCGGGTCTCTAGAGACTGTGTTTCCGACATTAATGTATTGCACCCGTTAGGAAAGTTTTGAGCATGAATGTATGGGAGTAAAGGAAGACCAATGAAACGGTGGATGGACTGTGTGAACGATGATATGGCAAGAAAGGAGGTGTCTGATGAAATGACGTAAAATAGAGGAGCATGGAAGAAGATATGCTGCACCGACCCCAAATAAGGGATGAGGATAAAGGATAAGGGCAAGAGAATGGTGTACTGCACCCGTCTAAGCCTAGTCTAGTCTCTAATTAATGACTCCCAAATCTCAGATTTGTGTCTGTTTTGAGATGTGAGTCATTAACAATTATAAGTAACTAGCTTCAGCCCGCGACTTCGTCCGCGTGGCATAGAACTTACTTTGGGCTAACGCTAACTTTAACCCACGTGATGATACAAAAAAAATCTTTCTTTCCCCTTTTCTTCCCTTTTTCTCCCCCTTTAACTTTATTTTTTAGCCCATGTCCGTCTTCAGGGCCCCAACTATCTCTGTAACAAAATTCATCAAAATCGGTTTAGCTATTTAGGCGTGAAGACGTAACAAACAAACAAACAAACTCACTTTCGCTTTTAAAATATTAGTAAGGATAAGGGCGTTCCCTCATCACTACTAAAACGAACTTGTATTTTATAACTTGGCAGCAGCCCTAATTACGTGCCCAAGGCACTCGTTCACAAACTAAGTTACAGGACTTATAATGGAAGGAAAGGGCTAGGTTAAATAGAAAAACAACGGGGGTCTCTGCCCTCCGAAATTACGACACGTTAGATGTAAAAGATTTTCACTTAGAAAAAGTTTCAATGGAGTTGTTAAGTTCGCGTTTTATTTTTCTTTTAATAAGGCGCGGTTGGGGCATTAGCGTTGGGGTTGTTCAAAAGAGATACCGTGGCCCCGGAACACAAAGGGCCAAAGAAGGAACATGGATGGGTTCTAGCCAGTAAAAGTCTGACACTCCCTTCCACTCCGCCCAGAGCGGGAAAAGTTATTCGATGATTCCTCATCTGAATAATCCGATTATGCCGTAGAATTATAGAGTGAAATACAGATTCTAGCTACTTATTATACCTACAATATACTGTTCAACACATTTAACACATAGTATAAGATGTCTTCAATTCAGTTCGTAATAACAGCTTATTTTTACACAAGGGCTAATCTTTTTTTATCTAGGCTTATTTGATAGCTAGATAGCTACTTTCTATAATTGCTCAGACAAGATAATAAACTAGTCTGCCTGACTTTGTTTTAATAGTTCGTTCTATCTGCGAAAATATGAATAAATGTTCTACTAAGGTAGTTATTTTATTTAATTACTAGCTGTGCCCAGCGGTTTCACCCGCTGAGGTTTAGGGGTATGAAAAATAGATGTTAGCCGATTCTCAGACCTACCCAATATGTAACCAAAATTTCATAAGAATCGGTCGAGCCCTTTCGGAGGAGTACGGTAACTAACATTGTGACACGGAAATTTTATATATTAGATCTAGTAGCTAAACAGTTTACTTATGAGTATAAGCATTATGTGCCTGTCTTTTTTCTGACGATATTGGTGTCAGCTTCCAGTCTAACCGGATGCAGTATTTAACATGGAGCGGCTGCCTATCTGCCCTCAACAACCATATCATAACAACGCCTGTAATTCTTATGTGTAGGATAGGCGAACGTGTACTTTCCAGTACGCCCATATTGCACCAGTTAACTTAATATGTACTTACTAGATGGCGCCCGCGGCTTCGCCCGCGTCACATCGAAAAAAAAGTATCCTATGTGTTATTCCAGACCATACTTCTTTGCCAAATTTCATCAAGATCCGTTTTGACGTGAAAGAGTAACAAACATCCATACATCCATCCATCCTCGCAAACGTTCGCATTTATAATATTAGTAGGATTTAATAAAATAAAAAAAAAAAAAATAAAATAGTAAAATTACTGGCTATACAACATACCTAATTCTGTAAATGTATCAAAAACAGTAAATAATGAAAGAGCCATCCGTTTTCATTTCTTGGTCAAAGAAACAGCATTGCCATCCAATGTGGTAATGATGGAAGCATTCTGGATCTTTCCCACCTTCCCATTTGACAGCGAATGGATGAATTTTCTAGAAGCTAAATTGGACGTTAAATGTTTTTCTAAGAAAATTTAATAATTTACCTTTGATTGCTATATGAAGCAGAAAATAGAAAGATAAATCCCTCAAAATGGTTATGATAAACACTAATGTAAGTCGTATTTTGATCACAAATTAAACATTTAGAGATGGGAAATGGGCGGAATCGCTAATTACAAATGAGACGGAAAAATTAATGAGATGAGTAAAACTAAGCAAAGCTCCTTTAAAGGAAACGAGTCAATTTTTCTGAATTTCTGAGTCTTTCCAAATGAGTCTTAGGTAACTTAGATAAGTTAATTCTCGGTACAGAGGCTTTGCCGTGTAAAGGTAAGGTAAATATGATGTTTTTTTTTATTTAAATGCTCGCTTCAAGTAAAATATTTTCACGATTTTAAGAATTATTCATATTTATGAATGATCTTGAATGTGCGTGATAAATAGCATAATAGTATTGTCGATTAAAAAAAAACACGTATTCTTTAGGTTTGCCGACCACACGTGTTCGGGTTTCTGAATAACACAGACAATTTTGTCTTTTACAATTACGTCAATTTTATTTTCTTAGTCCCACGTTTCAGTAAAAGAGATGGGTAATCGTGCAGGCAATTAATAAAATTTGCATTTTAATGGAGTTGCGTGTAATGTGGTCCAGTCTGTACCGTTGCGGTTGTTTGAGTGAACGCGTTTTGTGTATTCATGTAAAACACTATAAGGCTGCGTTTCCACCCAAGATGAGAGAGGATGTGTAGGGAAAGATGTGTGTGAAACTAACTAGCATGTCCTTCTTTTTCACAGCTTGAGCTAAGTTAGCTATGCGATTAGTTATTTTCAAATACATCTCTGCTAAGCATCATCGCTCATCTCAGGTCCAAGCCCACATTAAGGTTGCGTTGTCCGGGGTTGCGGGTTGTTCGAAAGAGATATCGCGGCCCCGGAAGATAAACTGCAAAATAAGGACCATGGGTGGGTTTTAGTCTAACACTCTCCCCTCGCTCCGCTCAGAGCGGTGGAAGTTATTTAATGATTTCCCATCCGCAAAAAATAAACCTAACACATGAGAAGACACGGGTAGCAGTTAGTGTCACTATTGTTTTTTAGAATCGGATTGAATTGATTGGAATTTGACGGGCCTGTTGGTCTAGTGGTTAGTGGCCCTGACTGCTGAGCCGGAGGTCGTGGGTTCGATTCCCACCCAGGACAAACTTTGTGTGATGAGCATGATTGTTTGTTCTGTGTCTGGGTGTGATTTATCTATAATATGTATGTATTTATAAATTATATAAGTATGTATATCAGTTGTCTGGTTACCATAACACAAGCTCTGCTTAGCTTGGGATCAGATAGCCGTGTGTGAGTTGTCCCAAGATATTTATTATTATTAATCCTCCTAATCTTACGTAACCACCTAGTAGGTACGGGCACGGAGGTGTGGCTTGTCTAACGTCGTTTACACAATACGGTCAGTTATTTCAATCTCGATTCTAATGTTCTAATAGCGTGTTTGTTAGAAAATCGGATAGTCAAACGACATTACGCTGGATCAAACCCAAGGTCTTGTTTTTCTTTTTGCTACTTCTTTTCATTGGAAGTACTTTTTAAATATTATATTTAGTTTTTTTTAATTATTGTCTAAGTTGATAAAAAATGTTTCTTTTTGCGACTTCTTTTCATTGGAAGCACTTTTTAAATTTTATTTAGATTATTTTTATTTATTGCATAATATGTTGATAAAAAATGCTATGCAATAGCTTTACCGCGGCAGTCCCCGAGTGCCACACGTATTTTTTTTTTATGCTTATTCAGTAAGGGCCAATATTTTCAATAGCCAGCTAAGTTTAATCCGACGAATAAGTCTGTCATTTTGACAGTTTTTGTATGGACACTCTGTCAAAACGTTACATTTACTCTTTAGATAAAAGTTATCTAATGATTGAAAAATCGACCCTAAGTCTGAGAATTAGCTACTATCTATCTTTCGAACCCCTAAGTGATAAGGGTGGTAAGCAGCGGATGAAACCGCTGGGCACAGCTAGTAATATCTATGTAAAAAAAAAGTTAGGTATACCTTTGAAAGCAATGTTAAAATCAGAATTAAAAAGACATGAATACAAACACACGTAACACATGTAGATGTAGACCTTTTACCACAATAGAAGAACGAAGTCCTTATCACGGTCTGTTTGAAAGCAAGTCCTCAGTTGGTAGGGTTTACGATAAGTACTGACCCTTCGTTGAGTATTCGTTAAAGGACGGTTAGCATTGTACACACTAGTGGAGCGGGGAAACGATGAAAAGAGGTTTCAACTGTTCTGTGATAGAATTTTTTGGAACGATGTTCTTTATCGCGCGTTGTGAAAGGGGGCTAGATGGCAAAAATTAAGACCAAAAGTTGTAACGACACTTTTTGCTATAGCTGTAAGCCGTGCGGCATGCGCGTGTTTCTTTGTCTGTCTTTCTCTCTCTCATAAAAATCAAGCCAGTTATTTTCGTTTCGTCTTTCTATTTCGCATTGAACATGAGTGTGGTGTCGCGACGATTATTTTTGTTGCGTGTATACAGGTTTTTTGTACATAATAAATAATAACTTCGTTCTATCCGGGTGTCCCTTGACACCACTTAAGTTTTTTTCTTGTTGTTTTAGTAGAATACTTATAGCTGGACATATGCCTCGGAAAGCACGTTAAGCCGTTGGTCCGGGCTGTCATTTGTAGATCTTTGACAGTCGTTACAGGTACTCAGTGTTCCGAAAGTCTGACAACCAGTCTTACCAAGGGGTATCGTATTACCCAGTATTAACTGGGTTGTGGAGGTCAGATAGGCAGTCGCTCCATGTAAAATACTGGTATTCAGCTGCATCCGGTTAGACTGGAAGCCAACCCCAACATAGTTGGGAAAAGGCTAGGCAGATGATGATTATAGCTGGACATGAATAAATGAGGTAGAAAACACACCGCACAATAATAATTCTGACGAAAAACTCCTGTGGCATAATTTGAACACAATATACTCAGTTAAAATGTTTTATTTCCATCCTGTGTATACTCTCACATTGCTGTACAAGACGTGGCCATATTTAGAAGTATCGCTGCAATTAGTTAAAATAAAAATCGACCAAGAGCAAGTCAGACTCGTGCACCGAATGTTCCGTAAAAAACTTGCTACATAAACAGCCATATCTTTTTACTGCGTAGATTTAGAGGGTCGATTTTCACAGCACAAAAAGACTATAGTTTTTTTTAAAAAAAACGTTGCCCCACACCAAGGATTTCTCTTGCATCGGCTGCGTTTACAAATATTTAAACTCACACACACAAACAGCCAGATCCGAAACAACTATCTGTAGGTCATGCAAATACTTGTTCCGTGCGGGGATCGAACCCGCGGCACGCAGCGTGCAGTCGATCGCTCAGCCACTGTGCCAACCGTGCCGTCCGAGAGTTGAGTATATCTGTAGTTTTAATTTCAACTAGATACCTCCAGGTGTTCCCGAGATAAAGGATGTTGACAAACAGACGGACAACGAAGTGATCCAAAAAGGTTTCTGTTTTTCATTTTTGAGGTACGGAACCTAAAAACAACTATTTACTTTTACGGTATATTATGAGTGCTAGAGATTATTATATACCTAGAGATTTTGTTGGATTTTATAATAACACCTGTTTGGAGAAAAGCTTGTCCCGGTTTAAAAAAAAAAGGTTAAAAAGGTTTAATTACTTATCAGTACTTAATGAAATTGAAATTGAAAATATACCAGATCAATTAACATCATTAAATTGGTACTTACTAGTTTATTTTCCAATTGCGCGACAAGCTTTTTTTATAATTTAAATTGTATATAATAAGGTTATAAGTTGATAGTTAAAATTTTTAAAGAAAAAAATATTTTCTTCTTTTTAGAGCGTTTAAATAAAAGCTTTTTTTAAGTTTTTTACTTTTAATGTTTCTATTATTAATTCACTCTTAGTCTGGCCATTTGGGCGTGCGAAGCCTTGGGTATTGTCAGTTAACTTAACCGCCCAAAAAAGACATTTTAAAAACAGTAAATATAAAAATACATAAACAGTGAAATCTGATATAACGTTTACAGCAAGTCACCATAAACAGACTCGCGGGCCTGTGGACGGTAAGCAATGGGTAGCTCACCGTCCGTCCGCCTATTGCCGACAGGCATTGTCCACGGCACGTGAGTGTTCCACGCGCGCCTCAAAGAGATGTCAGCAAAGCAGAGAAGCCTGCCAGGGTTGCGGGTTGTTCGAAAGAGATACCGCGGCCCCGGAACGTAAAGAGCAATAGAAGGAACATAGGTGGGTTTTAGTCAGTACAAGTCTGACACTCTCCCCCGCTCCGCCTAGAGCGGGAGAAGTTATTTGATGATTTCCCATCCGCAAAAAAAAGCATAAACAGACTTATTTATACATAAAAAAAATACATGTCGAATTGAGAACCTCCTTTTTTCGTCGGTTAAAAAAGAACCATCTGAAATCGCTAGTCAATCTTAGAAAATCTTTCGCACTATAAAAGTCTATCGGAATGGACACTAACCTCGGCCCGCTCATGAATATGATATAAGCCGCTTTTTCAGTCAGTTCAGCAACGTGTAAATCTGACACTTAGCATTATTTGTATCCACACGTAAAGCCGGGAGACCCTTGAAGATTTCACGGCTATTCAATTTCTAACTTTTTGTAAGGCAGATCGTATTACCGAAATCTAGGGTTTGTAAATAAATGTTTAGTAGATTAAGCTGTTCATCTTATTTGTATACTAGCTGCGCCTCGTGGTTTTAACTGGGAAGACCAGGATAACAAAATAAAAACCGGCACCGTGGAAAATAACTTGGCTTCCTGAAGTCGGCGAGTTTTGTATTTTTTGTTGACTTTTTAACTTTTTATAAGTCGGCCCGTGGCTAAATAATAGCAGCCGCTCGGGTCGATCTTTAGGTTAAGCCGCGCTTGCCTAGGTTGGTCTGTGGATGGGTGACCACCCGTTACATACCGAGTTTCCTCCGTGCCTCGGAAAGCACGTTAAGCCGTTGGTCCCGGCTGTCATTTGTAGATCTTTGACAGTCGTTACTGGTAGTCAGTGTTCCGAAAGTCTGACAACCAGTCTTACCAAGGTATATCGTATTACCCAGTATTAACTGGGTTGTGGAGGTCAGATAGGCAGTCGCTCCTTGTAAAATACTGATATTCAGCTGTATCCGGTTAGACTGGAAGCCGACCCCAACATAGTTGGAAAAAGGCTAGGTAGATGATGATAAGTCGGCTATTTTTTGCAAAAAAAAGTAGGAAAAAAGGTTCGTTGTTTTATTTTAGCATTTTTAATAATGGTATATTTCATAAAAAAAATATCGAGCATTCATTTTCTATTATTACTAAAAGATATTAGCAGATCCTCCATTTAAACGTACTCATAAACTACCCAAGAAATAAAAATAGAAATATAGGATATGGGGCCTCCTCGAAAATATACATACATTGTGAACAAAAAAAAAATTAAAATCGGTCCACAGTTGGCGAAGTAATCGGTGAACATACATAAAAAAATACGGTCGAACATAGTACCTCATCTTTTTTTTAAGTTGATTAAAAAGTAACTAATGTTTTAATCCGCCTGGATTAAAACAAACTACCTACTTTTTATCCTGGTCTACGCGTGTCGGCTGGTCTTTCTGAAGATAGCTTTTACCCTTAAAATTTGATGTGTAGATAGCTTATACCCTTATAAGCTACCTACACATAAAATTCCATCCAAATTAGTCTAGTCTTTTAGCGGTGAAGATATTACATACATTCACACCCGTACCAACTTGCCTTTATAGTATTAGAGCGTTTAAACAAAGTTTTATAGTCATTTTAATGTCCAATTCTTGTGAAAACAAACAAGGTTATCTTGTTTGTAGTTATCGATCTGGGACGTTTTGTAATGAATTGAAACTGAAATATAAACCAGACGGTTTTCAGCAAAGACTCAAATCGAATCAAATGTATATAATAAAACAGTGAAACAACTTGCTTACATAGTAAATAGATTTGAAAGAGATTTGGTCTCCTTTATTCTATTTAGGGTAAATAAATCCTTTTGAAGGTTCAATTTTATTTCGCGCATTTAAAAAGAGTTTTATTTATGGTGATAGTCTAATTCTCACTTAAAAAAAATTGCCTAGGTATGTCCGTCTCCAGGGTCCCAAATATCTCTGTACCAAAATTCATCAAAATTGGTTTTGCCATTTAGGCGTGAAGACGTAACAAACAAACTCTCTCTCGCTTTTATAATATTACTAGCTTCCGCTCGCGACTTCGTCCGCGTGGCATACTTACTTTGGGCTAACGAGAGACCCACTCCGCACAGAGGGGGGAAGTTATTTGAGGATTTCCCATCCAAATAAAGTAGTTATACATGAGGGAATATTAGATGAGTATTAACCATAAAACTTTGATGTATCTTAAAATCCGCCGATATCACAACAATGCATGTCCTAAATAAAAATGGATATTTCAATGCCTTTATACCTATCCAAAACTACGCGGTATTTTTCATGCATAAGATTTTGAAATTGCATCGAGCGTCTCTCAATTGTCCAGACAAATAGAATGTATCCAATATCTCTATAACTCTTGCAATCTCAACAAAAATATTGTCGTTTTATAACCCGTGCTGTGTGTGGCTTTTGAGAATAGTCACAGAGAATATTGCTCGCCGAAAAGGAAATCAGCAACATCAAGCTTGACAAAGGGATTTGGGTTCGCAGTGTTACAAACACACTGTGTAGTAGTAGTTCGTCACAAACGCAGTTCGTGAATCCTCAAGTTCGTACGTTCCTAATCTCTTAACTCCCTGTGTGACCAAAATACGCACCGTTGGACTTTCAAATATCTATGCTGAGCCAAGCGTTGAATATCCAACGGCAAACTTTAACGGTGTTAGTGAATACGGTTATCAAACTCATCTTTTACTATCGGCCTTTTTTTTTGCGGGTGGGAAATCATCAAAAAACTTCCCCGATCTCAGTGTGAGACTTTTACTGACTAAATCTCAACCATGTTCCTGTTTTTTGCCCTTTATGTTCCGGGCCAGCGATATCTCTTTCTAACACCTTGCAACCCCGGCAGAATTATTATCGACCTTTGCTTAATAAAGCCTCATGCATCTTCTAAGAGAAAGCGCGACCATTCCAAAATTAAAAACTGAATGTGTCAAATTAAAACACCACGGAGTACTCATACTTATACGTCAGGTGCATATCAAAAAGGTTATACGCGAATGTTAGTTCTGGCTAGCCAAGCTTGACCCGAAACCTGTCAATGATTTATTTAAACAATAATGTTCGGTGATAAATCAGCTGTTATTTATTAGTGTAATATAGGTACGCGTTGACCTTTCCATTAGGCGACTAAGGATGATTGATAGGGCACTGAATTGGAAAATTAAAGGAGGTTTATGTCTGTTTTATTAATTTACTAGCTTTTGCCCGCGGCTTCGCTCGCGTTAAATTCGGGGTAACACAGTTCCCCTTTTTCCCAGTAATTATTTCCCTTTTCTTCGCTCTTTCTCCCTCAGCCTATGTCCGTCTCCTAAGTCCCAACTATCACTGTACCAAAATTCATCATAATCGGTTTAGCCATAAGGCGTGTAGGAGGTAACAAACAAACTCACTTTCACTTTTATAATATTAGTAAATATGTAGTAATAAGGATATTATTATGCAGGATTTAATTTGTTGTTTTGGAAGTGATTTTAAGGTTAAGGTGATGAACTTTTAGTCACAACATTTTTAACTAACACTAACATGCACACATTTCCTTTGACAGTTATTTTACCTCTGACAACAGTAACTCAAAAGCAATATTATTGTAACGAAATTAACGCTTACTTTGATGGTGACAGTGAAGCAAAATTAGAGGTAAACATGTGTGATAGGGCTATTTTTTTCGGGTGGGAAATCATCTAATGACTTCCCCCGCTCTGGGCGGAGCGGGGGGGCATGTCAGACTTTTACTGACTAAAACCCACCCATGTTCCTTCAGTTGCCCTTTACGTTCCGGGGCCGCGGTATCTCTTTCGACAACCCGCAACCCCGGCAGGCGGAAGCCCTAGCAAGCCCCTCAGCTTTGCTGACTCTCTTTGAGGCGCGCGTGAAACACGAACGCGCCGTCGACACGGCCTGTCGTCAATAGACGGACGGACGGTGAGCTACCCATTGCTCACCGTCCACAGGCCCGCATCTACGGTGGCCGGGAGTCGTCTCGCGGCGCCCGGCGCCCGGCGCCCGGGGCGTCTCCCGCGGCGGCTGGGTTGGCTAGGTGTTCTCTCCCTCAAACGCCCGGCCTCCTCCTTCACTAGCATTACTGCTTCGCAGAAGGAGGTGACCGCTTCCCATTCCCTCTCGCTCCGGACCATAGACTGAACCAGGGCCGGACGCGAGAGATCGCCGCCACCGATCGCCTCCACGAGGGCACGGCGGTGCTCCGCCGAAGCTGGGCAGACCGCCACTGTGTGCTCCACCGTGTCCTCCGGGCGATCGTCACAATGTTGACACCCGGGCGTTTCCTCCCGCCCGATTATGTGCAGGAACCTTCCGAAACTTCCGTGTCCGGTGAGGACCTGCGTCAGGCGGTAGGTGAGGACGCCATGACGCCTCTCCAGCCACTCCTCAAAGAGGGGACTTACCGCCGCTATTGTGGCGTGCGTGTGATAGGGCTGTATTTGCATTTTTGATAATTACATTGACAGTCAAAGAACTTTAATCGTCGAGTATCGGATACATTGAATTTCCTTGATTAAAGATTCTAGTTAAAAAAACATGTTTTCTCGCTTTCTTTGCAAACCCTTTCATTTGATGCACATAAAAAATTACTTGTCTGACAGCGCTAGGAAACTGCCATATTGGATTTAGTACATACGACAATGATTAATTAATTTAGAATTATATTAATACTAGCTTTTGGCCGCGGCTTCGCTCGCGTTAAATTCGGGGTAACACAGGTCTTTAAAAAAATAGCCTATGTCCGTCTCCTGGTTCCCAACTATCTCTGTACTAAAATTCATCAAAATCTGTTTAGCCATTAAAGCGTGAAGATGTAACAAAAAAACTCACTTTCGCTTTTATAATATTAGTAAGGATTGACATTTCATAACTTTTGTCATTTTAAAAATTGTTATATATTATTATGCGATTTTTAAATTTGTAATCTTGTGTTAGATACACACCATACTTTTAAGCCTACTGGCATAACATAACGCTCTGTACTTCAAATATAAGATCTGTATTTATTAAAAAAAACATATAAAAGTGATTTGATTTTGATTCATATAAACTAAAAAAGTTATGCAAAATATTAGCTCAATCAGAATTGTGGAAGTGGGTCTATAACTTCTAACTAAGGTTTGACAGAATAGTCGACATCGGCTCAACTGCTAAAGAAAAAAACAAAAACTTAAGTATAAATATATATCACTAACTAGCTGTATCCAGCGGTTTCACCCGCTGCGCAGGTCCCCTTCTCACTTAAGGGTTTGAAAGATAAAGTCGATTCTCAGACTTACTGAATATGCAAAAAAAAATCAAAAGAATCGGTCGAGCCGTTTCGGAGGAGTATGAGAACGAACATTGTGACACGAGAATTTTATATATTAGATTAGATTATCTGTCACTAATTATAATATATAAAACATGGAGGTAAGAGCGTGCTGAAAATTTCCTAATCATTAGTTATTGATCCGTAAAAGACAACACAACAACTAAATAAATTAAAGTAAGCAGGCATCAATCTCGAACCAAACTTTCGTAATGTGACTTTACGTGTCCTAGTTGTTTCACAAACTTTGTCCTTCACTTTCAAAGGGCGACAGAGCGAGAGGAAAGAAGTACACTTTGCCCTTATAACTTGCTAAAGCAATGATTAAGTTCGTCACTAGTCTTTTCTGAACTATTTCTAGTGGACAAAAGTTATTTGCACGTTAAACCACGAGCTCCTCTGTAGGTATTTTCACAAACATCAATAAGCTCTATTAATTTCACAGGTCTGACAAATTCAGGAACAAAGTTCTTATTCGACGTCAACATAATTATAAATGTATGAAGCCAGTTCTAGGGACCCGATATTTCCTTTCCGAATTTTCGTTCTTGTATTCCATTACTGTTGTTGATATTCCACTGGAAATATGAGCAGAGACATCCATGTAAGTTAAATTCTTAAATCTTAGTGTATGTGTCTAAATGCAAAAAAAATAGTTTTATTTAGCGAACTGCATATCCCTGATACAGCAGATCACAAGTGAAGGTTTCATGAAAAATGCCCCGAAATATTTTAGGCGAATTCATACGTGATGTTTGCCGGGCCATTTTTTGTTTCTGTGACATTTTTGGGAGCAGAATAATTTATTTTATCAGTGTAGAGGTAAAACGACTATTGAGTTTGCTAGGAAAAGTATTTTGCGTCGGGGTCGCTAAACCTTTTATGTGAGTCTGGTGTTATGGCTCATTTGACATTTTAATAGTTAGAAAAACTATGTATTAAAAATACTTTTTGTATTTGCGGATGGGAAATCATCAAATAACTTCCCTCACTCGCCCAAAGCGGGGGGGAGTGTCAGACCCACCCATGTTCCTTCCTTTAGCCCTTATGTTCCTGGGACGCGGTATCTCTTTCGGACAACCCACAACCCTAAAAGGCGGTAGCCCTGGCTGGCCTCTCTGCTTTGCTGACATCTCTTATAGGCGCGTGTGGAACACAAACGCGCCGTCGACACGGCCATTGAGTCTGCTACACAGAGTAAAATAATATACCTATACAGGAGGTCTGCTAGAAAAAGCAGTTTATCGTACCCGTGTACTGAGTAATTAGCTTTTACAGTTCTTTTAACCCAGTTTTAGTTAAATCTTACTTTACTTTTCTTATTACAATAGTGATGGGATATCAATGGGATGGATGTGTGCATGTTTTTTACTCTTTCACGCATAAACTACTGAACGGATTTAGATAAATTTTGGCAAACAGATAGTTTATAACCTAATATACAGAACATATATACCAACATATATCAGATCTTATCCCGGTAATATGATGCCGTTGGGTAATAGCCTTACGGCTCTCGCGGGCGTAGCTGCGAGCATAAACTTGGAGTGTGAAAAACCATCAATTTTAAAAACATTCGTTAAAAATAATTACCGTGCATCACAGATTATATCAGATCGAAACGTTTCCGGGGAATCGTGAGAAAGTCCGATAAAGCCAACGAAATTCCGGTTAATTACGACTTTTTACCTTAACTAATTAATGAAGGTAAAAGCTGAAAAACATCTCACCTGAGACTGAAGGAGGGTCTTATTTCGGTAATATACTTTTTATACCCTGTAAAATGGGTTCTTTTGGGAAGTTGCCTTTGTTACGGTTTCCTTATCTAGAGATTTTAAGACGATTTAAAGGCAGAACGTAAACCACACTGTTTGCGTTAATAGGTACTACAGTTTTGTTCTGTCTAAAGTGTTGACTTACAAACTCTAGGTTACGATGGTGGAATTTGATAGGCGTCTACAAATAATCATGAACACAAGTTGGCGGTTGGCGCAGTGCTGGCTACGCGTCTGTCGCGGGTTCGTTCCCCGCACGGAACAATATTTATATGGCCTACAGGTAGTTGTTTCGAGTCTGGCTGTTTGTGTATGTGAGTTTAAATGATTGTAAACGTACCCACGATACAGGTTTTTTTTTTAGTGTGGGGCAATGTTTTTTTTACAAGCTTTTATTTAACTTGCAATGTATGTAAGTATGTATGTATGTATGTAAGTTTGTTCGGGGCGAATCTTAGAACTCAATTTTGACACAGTTATCTTCAACCGATTGAGCTGAAATTTGGCACACCTATATGACGTCGGTGACAATGCAATATTACGGTACCATGGAGCTGGTCTGATGATGGAATCGGAAGGTGGCGATAGGAACTCCTCAACGAAACAAGATAGACATGCCGTGTTTGGTGTCCCCATATTTGTCTTTACATGTGTTGTATGCCTAGGCGGTGCCCAGGGTCTGATGATGGAGCCGGAAGGTCGCGATAGGAACTCCTCAACGAAACAAGATAGACATGCCGTGTTTGGTGTCCCCATATTTGTCTTTACGTGTGTTGTACGCCTAAGCGGTGCCCAGGGTCAGATGATGGAGCTGGAAGGTCGCGATAGGAACTCCTCAACGAAACAAGATAGACATGCCGTGTTTGGTGTCGCCATATTTGTCTTTACGTGTGTTGTACGCCTAGGCGGTGCCCAGGGTCTGATGATGGAGCCGGAAGGTCGCGATAGGAACTCCTCAACGAAACAAGATAGACATGCCGTGTTTAGTGTCCCCATATTTGTCTTTATTTGTGTTGTACGCCTAGGCGGTGCCCAGGGTCTGATGATGGAGCCGGAAAGTCGCGATAGGAACTCCTCAACAAAACAAGATAGACATGCCGTGTTTGGTGTCCTCATATTTGTCTTTGCGTGTGTTGTACGCCTTGGCGGTGCCCAGGGTCTGATGATGGAGCCGGAAGGTTGCGATAGGAACTCCTCAACGAAACAAGATAGACAGTAATGTAAATGATGCAAGTAATGTAAATAAATAACATATAACAAATATCAAATGGATAAAAAATTTGAGACTAAAAACAATTTTTAATTTTAAAAATAAAAAAAAATCTTTAAAAACAAGCTTTTATTTAAATGCGCTAAAAAGAATAAAATAACTTTTGGCTTCAAAAAAATGTTACTGCCTGCCAGCTTACTAAATAATTTGAGACTAAAAAGTGAAAAAATAAAATTGAAGTAAAAAAAGGATTTTTAAAAAACAAGCTTTTATTCCCATAAAAACGTAATCTGAAATAACGGGAACTAAAAACAAAAAAATAAATTTAAGTTACATCGCGTACAATCAGCAACACTCCTAAGTTTACAAGTCTCTTTTGAGTACTTAGGTACTGTAATTATTAGATGGCGTTATTGTATATGTTCGAACATATTTACAACAGCGCCATCTAATGGTTACAGTAAGTACTCCAAAGAGACTTATATACTTAAGTGTTGCTGATTGTACTTTCCTTTATCCACATGCTCTGTACACATGTAAAATTTAAAAGCTTGAGGCACTGATATTGTGTGTACGTAACTGGTACCGTACATCAGTGCCTTAAGCTTTTAAATTTTTTAAATACCACATTATAACTGGTTAGGCACAGGTATAGTTTGAACTACAATTACAAAAATAAAACATACAATAACAGGGTCACCTGTATCCTCCACCACTTGCCTCCTGCCTCTGTTCCATAAATACTTTCCCAGTTATTATTTAAACAATTAATTATCCTGCCTTTAGAGCCTTGTTGCCATGGCATCGGTCACCAGGGGTGATCTTGACACTTTCAAAAGATGGATGATATAAACGTCACACCCCTTCCAAAAATGCAATAACATTAAGATCTTTAAAGCCGGAATGCAGAGCAGTTTATCGCTTTAGCGAACATTATAAGGAAGCTTCACATCACCCTCATTTCTTGCCATTTACTATGCTGTATAATATCGTGGAGGAAGATCGCGAGGAACGTCAATTTTTGCATCGGAACGTCGTGTCTGCGGCCGGCGGCGTTCATTGAAATTCCATCACGATCCGAGGATGGCGGTAAGGCGTCTACCTGTGCAAATGGAGAAATATATTGGGGGACTTATAATGCACGTAATGATTTTGTAAAGATACTTTTAATTTGATACACGCTTTTATTAGCTTCACCTGTCACTAATTATAAAAATATCTAAGAAGCTAAACTTAACCCCCTTCCCGGTCTCGTTTGAGGTGAAATATTCCATACATGTTTAATTTGGAAGACATTTTTATGTTCAGGTCGGTGGGTCGGTTTTAGGCGAGGTTAAATTCTCAATTTTTTTTTAAATTAAAAGTAAGTATTAAATCTCTTTGCGTAGGTACACAACAATGCTGGCATAAAACAAAACACATTACAATTATAAAAACATTCATTTATTTCAATCAAATTGTCATTTAATATGAAATAGGGTCACCAGCATAATAACAATATAATAATATACCCTTACTTCGGGGTGTGTTTTAGTTGTTCTTATAAACAATAATATTTATTTTACTTATTTTCGCTGAAACTGATATATGAAAAGATATATATACCTCAACAAATTATAGATTTAAATATAGTGACGCAATCTTATCGCAACGAGTGATCCTCTAAACTTTTGGATGTGTTAAAGGGAGAAGGAAAGACAAAGTAGCTGACTATGGCTTAGTAGGCATATATTGGGTAGTGAGTAGGTGCGGTGGTGATACAAGTCTAGTTAATACTAATCATGTTATATTGACAATGACGTATTATACTCCAAAAATTTAATTATACCGAGCTTAGTATAAAAAGCTTCTTGGTACTTATTTAGTCGCAGCTGGTTTAAAAACCAATTTCGACGAGTTACTAGATAATATGATGATAAAGTCATGTTAAATACCATGCTGTTATTTTAAACTTACACCAAGAACCTTTAAACCAATTAGATCATAAGGTTGATCGCAAATCGGGCTCGAAGTTGTTATCAAGTCCCAAAAGCAGATAGTTGCTATGTTATCACTAGGGACGAATACATCTATCATCTCGAATTAGAACCCCTAATTTAATTAATAATATCCATCAAATAAGGTAAGGAAAGCCGAAGTTAGGCTCTTAACAACTTAAGGGCAACTCAATTAGCATTTGAAAAGTTAAGGGTTGTACGATATTGGATGATAATTTTCAATTCCAAACTCGATAATGGTCTTTATCTTTTTGTTTTAACTTGTTTTAACTTCTATAGATAAAACAAGTTTTAATTTGAAATTGGACGTCAATACGAGCATTACTTTTGCAGTAAAATGTATTTAGTATTTGTTTCTTACTGACCCAACTTATTTATATTTTGCTATCTCAGTTTTTCTTATTTATAATATGCAGGGGAATCGTTCCCACAATGCCCCCACCCCCCTAAGGCCCCGGTAATTGCAATATAATCAGTAAAATATAACAAATAAACCTAATAGAGTATAATAGGGAGTACATATTCCTACCGAAAGAAAAAAATAATCATAATTTTTTGTAGAGAAAATTTTAAAGTATAAATATTCCTTGAAGAGGAACTGAGTATGTTTAACATTTCTAGATTAATCCTATCTGTGTGTCGTCACTCCTCTGGCTCCGTAAGACGTCGGCAGCCATCTTCTTATTGGGTCAAAGTCTCAAGCCCGCACCTACGAAGTTTTAGTGAATTTATCTCGTAAATTTTCACAAAACTTGGAGCGAAACCCACTTTATCTTCGAAAGCGAATGGAGTTCGTATATCAATTGCTTCTGTCTTCAAGTTAGAATGTTTTGTGCGTGTTCGGTGTGTTTATTAAATTCTTATCACGAATATTATGGAGCTTCATCTTGAATAATATCTTACAAAGTGAATTTTCATTAAGGTGCTTGTTACTCAATTTTAAGACGTCAAAATCTTCAAGCGCAAAAGATGTTTGCTGTGGTATACGAGTAGTAAAATTACTTACTTATTAAAATTAATGCAATTTAGCGTTGAGGACGAATTTTTTGACGGTATTTTTTAATTTCTTTATAAGTTAAATAATTCTATTATTTTAAATAAATGTATTGCCTGTTAAAAAAAAAAAAACATAGGATCATTTTCAATTTTCAAAACAATTTTATCGCTCACGTGAGTGCAGTGCTTAACCAAGCGGTACGCCAGAAAAATAAAATATGTGAGAGTCAGAATAAATATTCATCAAAGAAAAATAAAAAAGAATAACCAGGAATGAACATTCCACGGAGGTGAATGACGGTACAGCCACTCAATGCCGTAATACCGTTTGCGCACTCGTAAAAACTACCTTTCAAAATCACACAAATCAATTGGACGTCAAATCACGGTATTTGTAGATGTTTTTCCGGTACTTAGGGGAATAAAAAAGTTTCTTCTTGTATGTAAATTCGCTTGGGAACGAGGGCGACCGTTGCGGGTAAATGGGCCAAGTTTTATGATTACTTACCACACGTTGCGTAACACGAAATGTTATTTTAGGTGTGTCTGTATTTTTAAAGGAGTAATTGAGAGTAAGATGGTATTATGACTGTAGTTTATAAATTTAAATATTACTAGCTTTTGCCCGCGGCTTCGCTCGCATTAAATTCGGGGTAATAAAGTTCCCCTTTACGGATTTGCAGGTACCGGCTACCTGTAGTTTTTGCCCTTGCGCCTTATTTAGTGTAATAGCAAAGCTAAGTTTTCTCTTTTCTTCCCTCTTTCTCCCTCATTTCTCACTTAAAAAAAATACTATCTCTGTACCAAAATTCATCAACATTGGTTTAATAACAAACAAACAAACTCACTTTCATTTTTATCATATTAGTAAGGATTTTTGGTTTTGAAGATTTAACAAAATGTACTTTAATTTTGTTAAAATTAAGTCTAAAGTTCTGATTTATTTATGAGCGCGAAGCACGAATCTGTCAAAATAACTGACTAGGAATTTCTCCTGTATCTACATTCTACATCCACCATGCCTCATCATCGCTACACATCAGGCGAGTTGCCCCCAAACGAAAGCTTAGAATGAATAAAAAAAAACCAAAATGGTACACACATACACAAACAGCCAGACCCTATTTGATAATAACTTTATATCGTTAACATTTGTCTTATATTTGAGATGGAATAAGTATGAAGTTTCTCAAAATAAAGACACGAGTGCCTCCAACGTGTCGTTTAAATTACAAAGCTTTCATAATTTGGTTGCCTGGAGACGAGTTTCCATACGCTGACTGACGACATTTCATAGAAATTATGAGGGTACGTCTTAATACACGGTGGTTGCCGTGAAATGAAGGAACATGGCTTAATTCCTACATATGTTCGAGTTTGAATTTCATGTACAATCAGTACAATAATGTAAAGTAGGTAAAAAAGAAAAATAACCAGGCTCTTCAGATACAGTTTAAAATTTTCTTAATAATCTATGAATGTTTTTGGATAAAGAAAAAAATATTTGATTGAAAAGAAACAGTTCATTTAATACAATTTTGAATTGAAAACATCCATCGGTTTATATATAAAGAAAGAAAGAAAAAACATTTATTAGTCGCAAATTACGACGAGCAACAAAATAACAAAAAAAATAAAAATAAACATTCAACATGCAAAGTACTTATCACAAACATTTACAAATACATATAGGTATGGGACAAAATAAAAATAGCTTGCACGTCGTGACTGCGACAGGTCGGTCACCACTCAGCATGATGCATATGAGAAGTTCAACAATTTATGATGAGTGTACAATTAGCAACATAGATCAGGAACCAGTCACTGATCTCTTTGCTGATTGTACATTCAATTCAAACAGTTACGTACAATACTGATGACTTCTTCTTCGGAGTTGATTGTTAATTTATTCATTGTTGTAAATTGTAATTAGAAGTTGTGACAGTAACTTTCGTTGGAGTTGTTTTGAGAAAGCATTTTTGATTAAGTTCGTAACGTGTTAAAGGTTGAGTTAATTTATAATAAGCTGGGCTGTTTGCAATTATGCTTTCAGTCTCTGTAGAAAGTTATCGTTTCTTACTAACAACTTTTGTTTTGTCAGTCAGATAGCTCATTTTTGTGGAGGATTTGAACATTTTCATAGCAATAGCGACTTGTTATGCTTTATTCTCTTTTTCATTGACTGGGAGCAAGCTGTGTCAATGAACTTTCGATATTCCGCAACAAAATCCAATAACGTTTCAGAGTGACACGCTATATCCCGCATTTGCATAAAACAAAAAAACGTACGCGCTGCAAATCGCGACTATATTTTTACTCACTTTAACATTTTCAATTCCGGTCAGCCAAAAACTGTTAGATTCAATGTGTGCTAGGCAAAAACAATTTGTGAAAAAAACTCACTCAATTCCAAAACTCAACCTTATATCTTTCATATAAAGTTGGCAATCCAATGCAGTAAGCTTTTATAGTGGTGTACCACTCGGTGGTAGAGCTGAAACGTTTATTGCGGTATTTGTTTTATGAGAAATTGATTTATACAAGAATGTCATGACTATATGTCATAATGGTGCTCATTTGTAAATCAAATAAAGTAAAGGGTACCTACGTCTTTTGAAGGTAATGGAAGGCACGCATAAAATAGTAGAATTGGATATACAATAAAACAAGCAATGTACTGTACTTAACCCGAACCTAAACCGTACCTATCCCGAAACTAACCCAAACGTAACCCGAACCTAACCCGAATCTGACCCGAACCTATTCCAAACATATACCGAATCTAACCTGAACCTAACCGGAACAAAATCCGAACCGAACCCGAAACTAACCCGAACCTAACCAGAACCTAACGCGAACCAAACCCGAACCTAACCCGAACCTATCCCGTACCTAACCCGAACCTAACCCGAATCTAATCCGAACCTAACCAGAACCTAACCCGAACCTAACCCGAACCTCACCCGAACTTAACCCGAACCTAACCCGAACCTAAGCCGAACCTAACCCGAAACTAACCCGAACCTAACCCGAACTTTGAAAACCTTAGCTAGATTGAAAGCCTTAGATTAACCCTACTGCGTCGGCCTTCATATGCTCCTACTCATCACCACCATCCCATCATCTCTTCTCATCTCACTTAAGTGAGAACACATTTCAAGCGAGCCATTACGGTGAGTTAAATATTTCGATGCTTTATTTCTTAGGTCAATCCATTTTAAAAGGATTTTCCAATAGCTGCAACACTTCTCATGTCAACATGTGGGGTAAACCAACAATGGTGTTAAAAAAAAGTCTTTCCAAAGTAGTAGGTTATTCCAATTCAAAAATGTCCGCCATCATTTACCGGAGATACCGGATTCCAGCCGACTTTGCTAATTAAACAAATAGTCCAGATTCCGTTAATTTGATAATTTATCAGTGCAATAAATCTGAGCGAGCCCTTACTTTTCACATTATCAAGTTTCATCATTTCCGCAGTCGGGTAGAACAAGTGAACCATTTGGTCTGCAATTAATTCATTTAAAAGAGTTACTTTTGCATAAATTTTTAGATTACATTTAGAGGTTGGAATATTCTTTTTTTTTTAAACTTTGCTTCATCTAAGAATTTCTCCTGTATCGTGGGTGCGTTTACAAACTATCTAAGAACGGTGAAAGAAAACATTGTAAGAAAACTTCACTTAACGATATATATTTTTTTCTTTCTTATCACGCCTTGTAATCCCCGAAGAGCTAGGCAGAGGTATGCTTAACAATTTACCCAAATTTCGCCGCGAGCTTATTACCACCGGGTACAAATCCAGACTCCGTTGAGAAATTCCTGATTTAAAAACCCAATAACACTTTGCTTGACTAAAAATCCAAAAGTTGCCTAATTCACCGTAAGCAAAAACAAAGAACTTGATTTACAAAGGGCCGACCCCAGAGATAATTCGGCATAAACTATAAAAGGAGATGATAACACAGAATATAATAATTTCAAAACCTTTGAAAACAATAAAGGTAAAAAAGAAAATTTAGGGACTGAAATGTGTACAATAACTTTTAATAATTATTTGCAAGAACAATGTAGACCTTTCTATTCTCAAGGGTATCTCTCCTCCTATGCACAAGGTTGCCATACGTACGGAATTACCCAGACAAATCTTTTTCTAGTTTAAATTTAGGCTCTATTAACCCCCCCATTTCAATGCTGATACGTCTGAAATTGCAAAAAAAAACTTCATTGGTGTTGCCAGCGTGTCCAGTTTGCTCATTCGCCTTCTCGTATATATAAAAGAAAAACACTTTAATCAGCAGGTATCAGAAAGACGTGATACTACATCCCACTGGAAAACTTTCTCCAAGAAAATTTGTAATCGCGAATTAAACAGCTGTCACATATAACATTTGAATATCTGCTCGATACACATGTAACTATACTAATTTAACCCAATACTACACATTACACATACTATACACATACAATATGCTATACACGTACTATATACTAATGTAATTAATCTATTTTTTTTTTTGATTATGATGTTGGTCCCATAAAGTTATTTTTTAGTTTAAAAGTTTGTACCACACGCTTAAATATGACCATACTTTTCAAATAAATACTGTATTTGCTAAATAAAAAAAGATATTAAAAGTAAAATAAACGTAGGAGTCAGTTGCAACCAAATCTATAAAGATATTTTTAACATATGTATATATATATATCTATAAAAATATGTATAAGTAAAATTGAAGCTCTGGAACGCGCTATCTTTTGGTATAAAAAGCCGAAAGAAAATTGTCTTTTAAAAGAAAAGTTCGTAAAAACTATTTCTAAAGAGCTCCCAATTAAGAGTCATATTAATTACTGTTAATCTTCTCGTTTTACTTTTGTTGGTTTTTTATTCAAATGTCCGGAATTTTGTCCGTTAACTTTTTTATAAATCTGGTAAACCTACACAAGCAGAGGACAGCAATACAAATGTCATACCTCATTTGCCAAAATATCGAAAAGTTAAAAAGTGAGTACAAAATAAAGTCATTTATGACTATTTTAAATTAGCATGCGGGTATTTTGCACAGTCAAAAAATGTATGCGTTCTACGTCGTTATGTTAACATTTTTACGTTGACCGTACTTTTAATGCTGACCTACTTTTATTTACTCTTTATCTGCTTGCCAGAGCGATGATTGCAGTACATTCCATAAAGGCGTTTATAAAATATGTGGCCCATCCCTTACGTATAATTTGGCATTTTTCCTCTTACGATATCCATAGAAAATGATAAGAACCGTCTTGTTTACTTTTAGTAGCAAAACTGAAATAGGATGTTCGGTAGATAGATTTATTGTTTCGTGTAATAAAATATCTCATCTGATAAATATAAAAACCCAAGAAAAGATTTTCCTATTTTCTTCTAAACGGATATAGTGTTTGAAAGTTTAAATTCTCATCAACAATATTTATTGAAATTCCCGTAAAAGTAATCCATTTAGAAACAAAAGATTGTGAAATTATTGTTCTGTTTTATTTCATTTATTGCTAACGGGAATTTCCTATTTCTTAGGCAAATTATTATTTCATTAAATCCAATGGATTTATAGTGAATAATTTGTCAACATTAATCTAAGTCGGGGTGTCATATTGTTATTACAAATCTTGGTATTGAGGTTATGAACAAATTGTAGACTAAAAAGTCTATGGTATAGTAATGTCACAGAACTTTGAAAAATGATTCAATTAATATTATTGATGAAGGTATAACCTAGACATTTAGATTTAATCATTAATTATTTGTAAGTTTGCAAAATGTTCGTATCTATGTCAATTACGTTCCTAAAAAAGCTAACATTTTTATTTCAAATCAAATAACTGTGTACCGTGAATATTACTGAACTGAAATAAAACCTGTCACATTTACAGGTTTTTTAGACATGATACAGATTCATAAATGCTTTGTTCTTTTGTTAATATTTTGTTTGTTAAAACTATTCAAAGGATGGTAGATTGTTTTATGTAAAACTATCATATTTTATTATTATTTTATACAATAGCAATGTTATTCCAAAAAAGAAGATTATTGAATAAATAGGAAATTCTAGTCTTTTTCCGTATTAGAGAAATCGCATCGGGAAACACCGAACATATTTTTTTAACTAGGCCTCATGGCCTAGTTAAAAAATATGTTGTATAATGTCGTACTGTCATCAGTACGACATTATAGGTGTGTTGCAGAATAGAATGTCATAGAAGTAATGATAATGGCTGATTCGGTGCGTTGAGCTTGACACTCACCCAAAAAACACTTCTGTTTTTTTATTCATATCGGGTATAAGTATCACTTGTTTTAGTGAAGGAAAATATCGTGAGGATAGCAAACATGCTTGAGAGATATTACTCAACAAAGTGTAAAGTCTGAGCCCCAAAGGCAGCATAAAAACTCCAACACCAGTTAGCTAGCTGGTGTTGACACCAACCACGAAAAATAAGAAAGAACACACTGTTTTTTCATTGGTACAGTATCCGCTGCTGTTCAAAACACGAGTCTATAAATAAAATGTAAATAAGTCGATGGAACAGATCGATCCATGCATCCCAACAGTTTATACTGGTATAGCTTCTGTTTTATTCAACACTTTCAGCGAACTTCAATTGAATTTAGCATGTATTTTCAATACGTTATCTTTGCAAAATGGTAGTTTTGAAAAAGTTTAGAATACCTTATGAAAAATGACTATTTTCAAGAGAGTATTTTTTTTTAGATATTCTGAGATATTTTATTTATGAGGAATATTCAATACAATGTTGAACTGGTTATCAATGCATCGCTAATTATTGTACTGAAACGTAAAATTTTACGGCAAGGCAAGTCCAGTCCTATCTTTATCAAGAAGAAGTTAAACCTTTCGTTGAACATAATTTTATAAGTATGCTTCACATAATAAACTTCACTATTTAAAAACTTAGCTTTAAAAAATAAAAACGTGACCATCTTCTTATAATTGTTGTATGCGCTGAAATTAAATACGCATATGAATAATGTATGGCAAGAAGCGCACATGTATGGAGGATGACTGGCGACACATTACCATATTTCCAGCTCAACGCAACGCATTAGGGACAAGGGTCAGTTTTATTGTTCGCCTCCCGCTTTAGCATTTTACGTGGTTCTTGGCTTGAAACCTAATGGGTTATGGAAACAGGGTTCTGGGTAATGTCTAGGCGGGGCTGTGACGTCAATTCGTAGCCAGCGTAGCAACAATGCTACGCCGTAGCAAAAGTACTACGTCGTAGCGTATTGCTACGGAATAGTGTTGTTGTGGTGTCACGAGGATAATGATGATTGTAGTTAAGTAAAATTGTGTGAAAGCCGCCACCCACCGTGATACGAAAAATGTCCAACAGAAAGACAGATTTATTTTTAAAAAGTGACTAGTCAGCCTTCTTACTGATTGTGTAGCTAGCTCAGCATATTTTTGTTTGTACATTTGACCACTGAGAAAAATCTACGATCTTTAAGTAAATATTAGGATTGTCCAGGTTTTACTGTAGCAAGCTTTTAGTTGTTCTTTTAAATCTTGGCGTGGTCCACGGCAGTATATTTATATGGGTACATAAATATCTAAAAATCACGACATGACATTGGCGTCTGTTCAAAACATAAAACAGTGAAGTTTTGCGTGGCTTGCATTAACTAGGAGTTGCATGCAAAGCACAACGTTTGAGTACCTACAGATACTGCTTGCGGCACTATATTTTACGAAACACAAATCGGGGAATTGTGTGTGTTTTATCACAATATTTTGTGTTAAGATTATTAAAAACTAGCTTTGCCCGCGGCTCGCTCGCGTTAAATTCGGGGTAACACAGTTCCCCTTTCCTGATTTACAGGTACCTGTCACCTGTAGTTTTTGACCTAGCGCCTTATTTATTGTAATAGCAATGCTAAGTTTTCCCTTTTCTTCCCTCTTCAAAACCGGTTTAGCCATTTAGGCGTGAATACGTAACAAACAAACAAACTCACTTTCGCTTTTATAATATTAGTAAGGAAGTAAGGATTGTACTTACTACTACTTGTGTACTATAAGGATTTGATTGTATATTTCAATAAAATGCGCTTATAATACTTTTAGATTATAATTTAAAATATATTTTAAGTTACATGTCACACTTTTATCTCAAACCTATTCTATGTTTTATTCTAAATTCTAACTTTAAAACGACCTGAGTATTTGAACATTATGGTAAACCAGCCAGCATTGGTTAGGTTATAAAACCTCTTACAGTAGGTACTGACAGATACTTCAGTAAGTATTTGTATGAAGAGATACCGCGGCCCCGGAACGTAAAGGGCAATAGAAGGAACATGGGTGGGTTTTAGTCAGTAAAAGTCTGACACTCCCCTTCGCTCCGCCCAGAGCGGGGGAAGTTATTTGATGATTTCCCACCCCCAAAAAAAAAGTATTCGCATGGAGGTGCGCACTCGAAGTCGTGGTCCACAGATTGCCCGTGCTAGTAGAACCGATCCTTATAGCTGCATGCAGGTCGCAGGCGCTGAAAAACAGAATAGATTTAGTAATATCTGTACCTGGGTGCTTTTTGGGTCGTTTCTAATTTTATATGGAGAATGCAAAGAGGATTATTATGAAGAGGAAAGATAAACTGGTACAGAGGCAGCCAATTTGAAAAAAAAAACAAACACAATTATAACAACGATATTTATTAATCCTTAAACATGATGTATAACTTCTTAGAAAAAACGTATGAAACACTAAGACTTGAGCCAAAATTTGGACTTTTATTTCGAAAACATTTATTCAAGTGGTTACTTGAAAACTGTATTATGTCTTATGATGGTACGACATAATAATGTGACATAAAAGCAGTCTAAATCTAAGCCTTATGTCTCGTACTAAAAGGTATCATTTTGTTTGAACTGTGACAAAATCTGAGTTCCAGTTTAAGCCTGATTTCACCTCGGTTATATAAGGGGCGGTACAGACATTTTTTTTCAGCTTAGGCCTAATTTGCAACTAGAATTTCATTTAGGCCCGTCGAACCACTTCAAAGAAACGGTTATTCGAATAAAACTAACTGCCTATTTATTGCTGCCAACCTAGTACACTGTCTTGGATCTATTTTTTTAATTAGGTAAAACATTGTATTTCTAGATTTCTGGGGTTCCGTACCTAAAAGGAGATAACGGAACCTTGTTCACTTTGTTGTCCATCTGTCTGTCTGTCAAGACCCTTTTTGGGAACGCGTGGAGGTATCAAGTTGAAAACCATATACTGATATCTGTGGCCCCTTGGAGCTGTGAAAAAATCAACCCTCTAAGTCTAATTGGCCGTTTATGTCGCAAGTTTGTACAGAACCCGCGGTGCACGAGTCATACTCGCACTTGGCCGCTTTTTTATTTCTTTACTGTTTCTAATAATTTATTCCATTAAATTAAAAAAAAACACAATTATTATTAGTCCTACTTATCCTACTAATATTATTAATGCAATTGTTTGTTAGGATATATGGATGTATGCATGGATGTTTGTTAGTCTTTCACTTCAAAACGGCTGAACGGATCTTGATAAAATTTATCACAGAGTTAGATTATAGTCTAGAATAACACATAGGATTTTTGTTTTTTTTTTTAATATCACGCGGGCGAAGCTGCGGGCGCCAGCTAGTCATAATTAAAATTGTTAGTCTCGTTTTTTTGGACTTATTTAGGCCTTTTTATGTCTGGTTCAGGCTGTGGGATTTAGGTAATGAAAATTCAGAGATTTCCTTTTTGAGGTCACCGCGGTTTGTCTTCTTTCAAACTTCTCTCATCAACTGCTTTCTAGCCATATGAACAAATCGAGAAAAAAATTGTTTCCTATTATTTTGCAAAATGATACATTTATAAAGAACGCCAGCAATAACAAATATGAAACGAGTTCTCTTCTGTAGATATGTGTAAAAGTAAATCTCATAAAAATGAACACGTATATTTTTCTATTCACTCGAGAACTTGATAAGAATTCTTTTATTCATATACAAAAGTTTTGGGATTTGAATAAAAATATCAACGTTGGGATGAATAAGTCAGTGTGTGTGACAGATTATACAAGTACTTTTTTTAGGGAATTTTCTGCCTAGCTGCAAAATCCATACACCATAATATATAACACCACAAAATCATAAAGCTTTTTTTTGTTGCAGATGGGGTAATCATCAAATAACTTTCCCCGCTCTGGGCGGAACGGGGAGTGTCAGACTTGTACTGACTAAAACCCACCCACGTTCCTTCTATTGTCCTTTATGTTCCGGGGCTGCGGTATCTCTTTCGAACAACCCGCAACCCCGGCTGGAAATCATAAAGTTGAAGGGTTTGTTTTGTTTGTGCTTATCTCAAAAACTAAAGGGTTCGAATAAAAAAATTTTGTTGGATAGCCCATTTATCGAGGAAGGCTTTAGGCTGTATAACATCATGCTACATCTTTTTTGGATTCTAGCGGGGGTGAAAGCGCGGGGTACTGCTAGTGAGAAAACAAAACGTCGACTCATGCCCCGTTCCAATTTTGTTTATTGGAACGGGGCATTAGTCTAAATGCCCCGTTCCAATAAACAAAAACGACTCGTTTTGCTTACGGATAGTTGTATTTTGACATAAGTCTCATAGAACTTATGTAAGTCTCATAGAACTTATGTCAAAATACAACTATCCGTAAGCAAAACGAGTCGTTTTTGTTTATTGGAACGGGGCATTAGATTATTAAGCCCATGTGTGTTTTAACACACTGGCCAGGGATAACAGTTTATTGTCAATTGCTAAAGCCTTGCGCGTTTTACAATAAGTTTTGTGCAACTAGAACCTTAACATCAACTTCTGTGTTGTAATAGAAACCCCTTCTCAGGCATTGCAATTGTAAGAGCAAATGGCTACAAACAAGTTACCTATTTTTTGTAGATAAAAATAATACAATATCTCGACTTGGCCCGCGAGGTTGTTGAGATATCGAACGTGAACTCGGCTTTCATCGGGAATGGCCTAATGGCCAAGAGCCTCGACCAACATCTTTTGAGGCTCTTAAGCAGTACGATGAAGGGCTTGATTCCGAAGGCACTATTCTTGTACGGCTCGAATTGTAAGTTCTTACTTGACACCATGGGCAGCTTAGATTCTACTTCCGACACCGGTGGAATCCTCTAAATCTTTAAATATTTTGGGAAATATGTTTTTTAATGTTTTATAAGAAATATTAATAAATGTAAAAATATCCTTACTAATATTATAAAAGCGAAAGTGAGTTTGTTTGTTACCTCTTCACGCTTTAATGGCTAAACCGATTTTGATGAATTTTGATACAGAGATAGTTGGGAACCAGGAGACGGACATAGAAATTTTTTTTTTGCTATTACAAATCAATAAGGCGCAAGGGGAACTGTGTTACCCGAATTTTTTAACAAGAATAGAGAACGTAACTAAGACTTGTCTCGTGGAATTTTGATCCATGTCCCACGAAATCATGTCACTTCGAAAGATCAACGTAAATCCTATGCAGAATTTGTTACTCCTGCAGAACTAAGTCGTAAGTGACTTTTCAACTTTAAGCTAACTTGTCTCGCAACTCATCGTTCACAGACGGTGCTTACCCGGTTCGCACGTCTGATGCCTTGATTTATGTTTGTTCCGACGATTCTCGAGTAGTTTTATTTAGTTTAAAACTTGAGTATATGAATGTGTGCGTAAGCATTTAAGCAAGTTTGCTTAGACTGCCTCTTTGGTCTAACAGTTGCAAGCACGACTGTTAAGCAAGACGTCCTGGGTCAGAGGGGCTTGCCAGGGCCTCCGCCTGCCGGGGTTGCGGGTTGTTCGAAAGAGATACCGCGGCCCCGGAACGTAAAGGGCAATAGAAGGAACATGGGTGGGATTTAGTAAGGAAAAGCCTGACACGCCCCCTGCTCCGCCCAGCCAGAGCGGGGAAAGTTATTTAATAATTTTTCCACCCGAAAAAAAAAGACGTCCTGGGTTTGATCACCGGGGGTGTCTGCCGTTTTGCCAAAAAGATTTTGACAAACATTACCCAAACAAACTTTAGCAACCTTTTTTATACCATTGCACTATTTGCACTATTTCGAATGATTTTAGTAAGCATATTTTTATTTGGTCAAATTTTTACTTGGTAAAATATGGTTAAAACTGTGACCTAGGCGTCATGCTATAATGATATAGTTTTGGTCTATCGTAATCCTAAGATTTTGTAGTGTTAATTTTTTTGGCAACTTTTCATCAGCTTTATAGATGTTATCTCAATTGTATTGTTTTTCTTATTTCGTTAAACTTGCCTCTGACAAACTTTCATAAACAATAAGTAATTTATAGACTTCGTTCAAAACACATAAATTCGTCCAAAACTAAAGAAGTTGCTGATTTATAAGGCACTAAAGGTCGCCTAACCAAAATGTTTTGTCGTTGTAGCTAGCAAAGCAAACTAAAAAACAATAAAATACCTATCGAATGGTTTTAATCGAAGTTTCACTTCAATGAAAATTAAAAACTTTTCAGCGTTCTTTAGTAATAGCTTCTGCATTTAATGGCTTAATAAATTGCATCGAAACCATTTAATAAAATCACTTTGAAGTTTTTCGAAGCGTTTAACGGTTTCACGATAAAGTTGGTATTAGTTGGACTATCGTTTTCAGGTCTATAATTGGCTTTAATCTTTAGGTATGATAAAAAAAGGAATAAGGACTTTTTTTTTTTTTTTTTCGGGTGGGAAATCATCCAATGACTTCCCCCGCTCTGGGCGGAGCGGGGGGGCATGTCAGACTTGTATTGACTAAAACCCACCCATATTCTTTCTATTGCCCTTTACGTTCCGAGGCCGCGGTATCTCTTTCGAACAACCCGCAACCCCGGCAGGTGGAGGCTCTGGCAAGCCCCTCTGCTTTGCTGACTCTCTTTGAGGCGCGCGTGAAACACGAACGCGCCGTCGACACGGCCTGTCGTCAATCGACGGACGGACGGTGAACTACCCATTGCTCACCGCCCACAGGCCCGCATCTACGGTGGCCGGAAGTCGTCTCGCGGCGCCCGGCGCCCTGGGCGTCTCCCGCGGCGGCTGGGTTGGGCAGATGTTCTCTCCCTCAAACGCCCGGCCACCTCCTTTGCTAGCATCACTGCTTCGCAGAAGGTGGTGACCGCTTCCCATTCCCTCTCGCTCCGGACCATGGCCTGAACCAGGGCCGGACGCGAGAGATCGCCGCCGCCGATCGCCTCCACGAGGGCACGGCGGTGCGCCGCCCAAGCTGGGCAGACCGCCACTGTGTGCTTCACCGTGTCCTCCGGGCGATCGTCACAATGGTGACACCCGGGCGCTTCCTCCCGCCCGATGATGTGCAGGAACCTCCCGAAACTTCCGTGTCCGGTGAGGACCTGCGTCAGGCGGTAGGTGAGGACGCCATGACGCCTCTCCAGCCACTCCTCAAAGAGGGGACTTACCGCCACTACAACAAATATTTTTTTTTAAATAGACTAGATTAATTCGTCAAAATAAAAACTAATTTATGTAAAACCAAAGTTTATTAAGTTATTTTATTTCAATTAGTTTTAATTATTTTAAGAACAATAATTATATGGACATTACAAAAAAAATGTAACTTAACATCGGGATGTTAAGGCGTCGAAGTACTCTTCTTTACAGGGAGGTGTTCTAAGTTTTTTGCCCTGGCTAGAGGCCTTCCTCCCAAGGTACCCACAGGATTGGCCGGTTAAGCAGACGAAAACCTCATACAACAACTGCGAGATGCCATACAAAAAAACAGGCTTGCTGGGATACCAAAACCAGTAAGTGTTCGTAGAGAATGGTAAGAACATAATTAAGTATAAGGTAAGTATTAGGTACAAAGTTTTTCAGAACTTGAACTTATTCCACTGCGCGTTGTATAAAGTTTTCTTCTGTTGCTAATTGCTGTGTTCTCCGAAGCAAGGTCTTAAACCGTGTTTTAAAGTAGCTTAAAAGACGCGATTATAATTAAACAAAGACCTTTTTACACCGTCTAAAGAATAATGACGTCACACCGTAGACTACTAATTACGTTGTACGAAGTTTTTAGAGTTGTTACCTTCGTAAGTTTAGTGTTGGGTGGGAACGTGAAAAAAGTATCTAAGCTAGAAATACTTTGCATGTTAATAACATTTTGTGTGTATCTATTCTGAAAAACTAAATTGTGAGGAATATTTGGTATAGCAGTATGCAAAAAACTCAAAGCATTTATAAAAGGCACTCCTAAGAGAAGAATAAAACTACAGTCCCAGACACTATGCATAATAACTTGTGAGAGTAATGTGGTTTCCCATTCCAAAGCGTTGATCTCTATGGAGAAGAATGGGCAAGAAACTCCATGAACTCTCTTTTAAATCATAATAATTTTACAAGGTCATGGTCACATGGATTAATGTTGAGATTATACAAATAGTGAAAACTATTTAGTTGAATGTGCACATTAAGAGCGTCCAGAGTAAAAGAAAAATGGCAATAAAAATATATACTATAAACACAAAACTTGTTTTCCATTTCGTAGTTAAAAAAATATCCATCTCTTACATGCTTAGTCCGGTAAAAAGTAATCAAAACAAATTTCATGTTTTCCATTATGTGTTTACGTTAGTGTAAAGTTTTTTGGGGAAACCAAAGTAGTCTCAGTTTTTATAATTTTAAAATGTTAGTGCTCAAAATGTTGGTCAAAGAAAACCGGGAACTTTCGTTACGAGAATAACTATCTATGTACACTATCATATACATACAGTGTGGAAGGATAAGTCGGACCCTGGAGGGAAACTACCTTAAATTGGCTCATTTTAATTAAAAGAGACATTCCTTTATTTTTAAAAAGAAAGAAAACTGCATTCAAAGATCTTTTAAAACTCTCTTGCCAGCTCAGGACTTCTTGCAGGCCATCTTATCGTCCCGCATTACAAACAAAGCCAAACATTTTTAAACTTTTCAGGCAAATTGGGTTCATAAAAATCTTGTACGACAGAATAATAATCCTAGCTATTACCTAGTATAATAAAGTAGTGAATGTTTGTTTTTAGAAATTCTTAGAATGCAGTTTTGTTTCTTTTTCATACTACTTATAACATACATTTTCACATTAGTCTTTCAGTCTTCGACATGCTTCACCATTTGTAAATGGTGTGACCAGTGTCTCTTAGATCGGTGAAGAAAAATTACGCGAAAAACGGGGTGCAGGTGGGAGTGTCAGAATTTTATTGACTACAACCCACTCATGTTCCGGGGACGCGGTATCTCTTTCGAACAAGCCGCGACTCCAGTAGGCGGAGGCCCCTCTGCTTTGCTGACATCTCTTTGAGACGCGCGTGGATCACGAACGCGCCGACGACACGGTCCGACAAGAGGCCAGCAGTAGTAAAACTCTAGGCTAATAAGCTAGCTGCACACATTCTTTAATAATATACTATGGTATGTCGTCTGAGAAATGCATATAATTTTGCATAGTAGGTATCATGTAAGCACAAAGTTACAAAACCAGTGAAAACAACGTCGAGAATGCTGTTCCATAAAACTTTGTACACACGGCAAACTCGGTAGTTTGCAAGTAAACAAGGAACATCTTTGCATCCATGTCAGTCATTAGAGTATTCTCGGAAAAGGAAAATGTTTGAGCTAAGGAAGTTTTTAATTGATTCCATTAAGACTATCTGAAATGGAGACGCCTGCAAGCAACCCAAAGATAAGAGAAGAAGTTAGTTAGATATATATACAATTACTGATTGAACAAGTTAATTCCTCCTTCTTTTTAGGCCACGATACTGAAACAAGTTTTTTTTTTAAACTTTGGAATCCCTCCTGTATCGTGGGTGCGTTTACAAACATTTAAACTCACATACACAACAGCCAGACCCGAAACAACTCTCTGTAGGCTATATAAATATTTGTTCCATACGTGAATCAAACCCGCGACACGCAGCGCAGCAGTCGATTGCTCAGCCACTGCGCCAACCGTGTCGTCACCGTACCGTGTGTGTTTTATTAATTCTGTCGTCGAATTAACTTTCTATGTATAAATCGCACATTTTCGGTTTAAAGACATTCATGTCCTAAAAAAAGAACATAACAGTTCACTTACATAATGAGAAATGTATAGATGTAGATGTAAAAAAACAAAACAGTTCTAGTACTTATTTAGGTGAAATTTGGTGTTAGTATTTAGTTCTAACGTATTCTTCAAAGGCTTTTTGTATGTTAACCTGCTCACGCATTATCAGGAATCCTTACTAATATTAGGTCTTTACTTATAAAATTGCCGTTCTGCAGTACTGGCCATTGCAAATCAAAATAATTTTTGTTTGGCTAAGAATTATAATTTCAAATTAATTTTATTTAAAAAACATGGTTTTTTTTTCCAAAAGTAGTCATTTGTTTATTGATTAGTGTTACATTTTCATCGCATTTCAATCTTTTTCGTCATCATGGATACGTTAAAAATTCGAGTAATTATGGAATATGAGTACCGTCGTGGTAGCAACGCGGCACAAGCGGCACGCAACATCAACGACGTTTACGGAGCTAACACTACAAACCAACGCACCACCTGTTATTAGTTTGCTCGTTTCCGTTCTGGAAATTTCGACCTGAATAATGAACCTCGCGGTCGTCCGAAGACTTTGGTCCAATTAAAGGCGATTGTGGAAGTTGATGATACACAATCTATGGCTGAATTAGCAGCAGCTTTCGACGTTAGCGTCAAAACAATATTGGTCTATTTGCGTCAAATTGGCAAGGTAAAAAAGCTTGACAAATGGGTGCCCCACGAACTCAATGATCGCCAGCGCGAAGTACGCGTCGTACGCTCCGTCATCCGCCCTACTCACCAGACCTTGCGCCTACAGACTACTACTTTTTCCAGAATTTGGATAACATCAAGATGTTAAAAAAAAAAAACCACCAAGGCGGGAAAAAAATTCAATACCCGAGAGCCAGTACAAAATGCCTTTGAAGAATTTGTTGCCTTCCGTCCAGCTGATTTCTTTAAGAAGGGCATCAATAAACTGCCACTGCGTTGGTAAAGATGCATTGATTGCATGGGTGATTACTTCGATTAATACAAATAAAAAATACATGAAAAAAAACCTTCCTCTTGAATCACTCTACCTATTAAAATATAAATAAATAAATAAATGCGCGTTGCGCAGTTTTAAAGATTTAAGCATACATACAACATAGCAACAGACAGACAGCGACTTTGTTTTATACTATGTAATGAGTTGCAGAAATTGTATATCCATTAAATCCAAAGCCGTGGGCTGTGATAACATCAGTCGTCACATGATTGTGACGGTTCTTGACCAGCTCCTTCCTGCAATCGCCCATATCGTTAACTTCTCTCTTTACTCCGGTGATTTCCCTTCTCTGTGGCGGAAAGCCCATGTGCGACCTCTACCTAAAATTCCTAACCCCACTCTTCTTAGTCATTTTCGACCTATTTCCATTCTTCCTTTTTTATCTAAAGTACTTGAGGCCTGTGTACACAAGCAATTTTCCTACTTCATTCACCATAACTCCCTTATCAGTCCGTTGCAATCCGGGTTCAGGCCTGGGCACAGCACCGTAACTGCTCTCCTTAAAGTGACTGACGATATTAGGCGGGGAATGGAAGACACTAAAGTCTCTGTCGTAGTGTTGATCGACTTTTCCAATGCTTTCAATACCGTCAGTCACGAAGTCCTTTTATCAATCCTCTCCTATCTCATGGTCTCTCACGAGGTTTTGGAATGGTTTTCATCCTATCTTCGGGGACGTCAACAGTCAGTTCTCGCTGGAGAATCTTCTTCCAGCTGGTGTAATTTGGTAACTGGCGTCCCTCAAGGCGGCATTTTATCCCCACTTTTGTTCTCTATTTTTATAGACCTCATAACTACCCAGCTTCAGTGTTCGTATCATCTTTACGCTGACGACTTACAGCTTTACTGTCAGGCAAGTGTTGACAACGTACCGGATGCGATTGTTGAGTTAAATCGGGATTTAGCAGTTGTTAAAAACTGGTCTGATCGTTTCGGGGTGGCGGTAAACCCAACAAAATGTCAGGCTGTTATTGTTGGAAGCCCCCATAGCGTGAGAAGGCTGAATAGTTTGTCAGTGCCTCCGACTATCTTTGACGGCATAGTCATTCCGCTTAGCTCCGACGTTAAGGATCTGGGATTGTATGTGGACACTTGCCTTGACTGGCGTAAGCAGGTCGCTACTGTGAGCAAGAGAGTCACCGGAACGTTACGTGCGCTTTACCGATTGAAGAATATTCTCCCATCACACATAAAGGCAACGCTTGTTCAGTCCCTTATCTTCCCCTTAATTGACTACGGTGATGTGTGTTACTATGACCTGAATGCAGATCTACTCAACAAACTTGACCGACTTCTGAATAACTGCATTCGATTCGTATTTAATCTTCGTAAGTATGACCATGTGTCCGCATATCGTTCACTTTTAAAATGGTTGCCCATCCGACAGCGCGGACAGTTAAGGAACTTGACTACACTCTTTTCTCTACTCAATAAACCCACATCCCCTTCTTATCTAACTTCACATTTTCAATATTTATGCTCTACGCACAGTAAGAATCTTCGTTCCTCCCATAATCGCCTTCTGCGATGTCCTTCTCACCGCTCTGGTTTTCTTAAAGCTTCTTTCCCTATCCAGGCGGTCTTTCTTTGGAATGCGCTCCCTCTGAACACCAGGATGGCCACCAATCGGTTTACTTTCAAAATAAAAGCTCAGGAACATTTGCTTAAGAAGCTGGCAGATTCGTCTCCTAATTAAATGGTTGTAGTTTTTCTTCATGTATCTTTGTATTTTTAACTCTCATTTCATTGTTTTTTTTGTATGTATTTATATAAGTATTTATCATTATATTTTAATTGTAAATATTATTATTTTTCGAATCCTCTCTGTTTTGCACCCTGCACCTACTATGTTTTCTCTCTGCATCACCCTAAGGTATCGAACTGGTAGAAAATGCCTAAGGCATTAAGTCCGCCTTTGTACAGTGTTTTTTTACATGTGCATAAAGTTTAATAAATAAATATATCCTGGATTACCAATTTTGCAGCGATATAAATATATTCTAGGTAGAGTCTTAGAAGGGAGCTATAGATCATTGCGCGAGCTATTTTAGGAATGCAATTGTCTACTTGCATTCCTGGCAGGCATAACATTGCGTCGATTGTCTATTCGACGTAAAGGCCTGCCAGAGTTCATATTTTAGACTTCATGTGGTTAAAACGAGGTTTCTAAGTTTACTTAGTATCTAAAGAGAGACCTAAATATTTTTTTCACTGTTTGATTAAGTCATTTTTTCATTATTAATTTTAGTTGGATTTGAGGATATTCTTATTTTTTGCAGCAAGAATCATGTACTAGATTTTCTCTCTGTTAATTGTCAATAAATTTACCATTGAATGAAACTATGTATTTATATAGGATATTCAAATCATTTAATGCCTCTTTTACTACATCGCGGCATCCGTTACATTTTGATGAAAGCAGAACAAGCAAGTGTCATCTGCGTAAAGTCTTCTGTAACAAAACTGTAAAAATGATTCTAATAAAAACTATCCAGGTTTTATTCTGTGTTTCAGTTGCGACTGCAATAAATGACACTGGTAGGACTGAGGAGCGGGCCAATCTTCGTTTTTTATAACACCTACAACGCTTGCAAGAATGAATCTCAAAGAAAGAAAGAAAACATATTTATTAGTCGCAATTACGACGAGCACATAAAAATAACAAAAAAAAAACAACAATGACCATAAAAAGCATCACAAACATTCATAAATACAATTGGAATAACAAAAAAATAGCAAAAAGATGAGGAGTAGTGTAGTAGTCATGCGATTTAATTCCGATAAGGTTCTTTTTTCGAACAAATTCAAATATGGTTTCTGTATCCGAAAAAGTTTTTATGCACGCAATGGGCATTTTTTTTTAAATCGTTGCTCCACACTTGGAATTTCCCCTGTACCGTGGCGTGGGTGCGATTACAAACATTTAAATTCACATACACAAACATCCAGAACCGGAACAACTATCTGTAGGCCATACAAATATTTGTTCCGTGCGAGAATCGAACCCGCGACACGCAGCGCAGCAGTCGATCGCTCAGCCACTGCGTCTACCGTGTCGTCAGTGTGTAGACAAAAGTTAGAACCAACTGCTCAATCCTGGGGCCATAATGGCTGGTTTAGCAGAATTAAAATAGGATTCTAATAGGAATTGCGGTACAACAATCCATAATATTGACGTCTGACCATTTCAAAAAAATAACTTGATTCATATTATTTTCCTATTATAACTCTACCAAACCTGCCATTTTATGTCCCCTGAAATTAAACCCGCAAAAAATATTCGAAGCAAGTGACAAGTACCTATTTGCCTGTATATCATACTAATTCATTTGTGAACTTTACCTTCAAAAGTACCAGGGGCGCAGGAATCTTCAATACATAGTTGTGAGGAAATATGTGAAGGCGGACTTCGGTATGAGCGCTTCCGGCAGGCGTGCCGTAGACGGCATTGTGTCCATCCAAGCAGTATTTGCGGAATTCAACCAAAAGTTTATTGTTCGTGACTTTAGAAGACATTCGTAAATTAAAAATTTTAAAAGAAACTCAAAGAATTGTGGTGAGAGGAAGTTTGATTATGTTTGTGATTGCTCAACATTTCCTGGAATATTTAGGTTTAGCATACGGGTCCAGATGTCGTGAGGCACTAAGTATAGTTCTATTTTTTGACGTTCTGATTGCGTCCTTTATTTTCGCAAGTAGTGTTCGGTGGGGTTGCCATGAAGTCCTAAATCAGTAAAGTTTTAATCTAATTACAGTGTAGGAAAGACTTTTTTTAAAAAAAAAACGTTGCCCCGAATCTTGGAATTTCTCCTGTATTGTGGGTGCGTTTACAAGCATTTAAACTCTCATACAGCTGACTGTATTCAGCCGATTCAGATTCATTCAGACTGTTCCGGTTCTGAACCCGGAACAACTATCTGTAGGTCATACAAATATTTGTTCCGTGCGGGGATCGACCCTGCAACACGCAGCACAGCAGTCTATAGCTCAACCACTGCGCCAACAGTGTCGTCAGATGGCGCGAGACATCTTGTTTAGGTCCGTCTCTTTCTCTCACTGGAATGACAACTGTTTTAAGACGTCAAGGTGGGTAGCTAGAGATGGTAAATGATCGATTGGCAGGCTAGTGATTATGATCCACATAACAAACACGTTAGGCAGAGGTGTATCAATGCCTAGTACACATATTATCGTGTAATATTTGTCCATTATTCGCGCAGAATTAGGTGCGTTCTTTTTGATTTCATAAATCGTGGTGAGAATTGGTTGAGGTTTGAGTTTACAGGATTTTTCGATTATCATTTAATTATCGTTATCCTGAGAACGACTATCGGTAGGAACATACAGCGACCATGAAAATCCTTACTAATATTATAAAAGCGAAAGTGAGTTTGTTTGTTTGTTTGTTACCTCTTCACGCCTAAATGGCTAAACCGATTTTGATGAATTTTGGTACAGCGATAGTTGGGAACCTGGAGACAGATATAGGCTATTTAAAAAAAAAACGAGTGATAAATGAGGGAGAAAGAGGGAAGAAAGGGGAAAACTTAGCTTTGCCATTACAATAAATCAGGCGCAAGGGCAAAAACTACAGGTAGCAGGTACCTGAAAATCAGGAAAGGGGAACTGTGTTACCCCGAGTTTAACGCGAGCGAAGCCGCGAGCAAATGCTAGTCTTCACTAATATTATTAAAGCGAAAGTGAGTTTGTTTGTTACCTCTTCACGCTTTAATGGCTAAACCAATTTTGATGAATTTTGGTACAGAGATAGTTGGAAACCAGGAGACGGATATAGGCTTTTTTTTAAAGTGGGATGTGAGGGAGAAAGAGGGAAGAAAAGGGAAAACTTAGCGTTGCTATTACAAATCAATAAGGCGCAAGGGGAACTGTGTTACCCCGAATTTAACGCGAGCGAAGCCGCGGGCAAAAGCTAGTAATATTATAAAAGCGATAGTGAGTTTTTTTGTTTTGTCTTCACGCCTAAATGGCGAAACCGATTTTGATGAATTTTGGTAAAGAGATAGATGGGAACCTGGAGACGGACATAGGCTTAAAAAAAGTGAGAGAAAGGGGAGAAAGAGGGAAGAGAAGAGGAGAGAAAGATATTTTTTTCGATCATCACGCGGGTTAAAGTTAGCGTTAGCCCAAAGTAACTATGCCACGCCGACGAAGTCGCGGGCGGAAGCTAGTGGGTAAATAAATTCTTTTGATATTTGAACCTTTTTTTTTGCGGAAGGGATGTCATAAAATAACTTCCCCCACTCTGGGTGGACCGGGGGGGAGTGTCAGACTTGTACTGACTAAAACCCACCCATTTTCCCTCCATAGCCCTTTATGTTTCGGGGCCGCGGTATCTCTTTCGAACAACCCGCAACCCCGGCAGCCGGTGGCCCTAGCAGGCCTCTCTGTGACATTTGAATCTAAAAGAAAGTCTTTTACTACTTTAGTTTTGTCTCATATTGTATCTATTTTTGGAAGAAAGCTCAAATCACCTTTGACATTATCTACTTTGTCTTGTAATACAAAGTTTCGTTTTTTATGATAAAAATAATCTGTTTTTCCTTTGATACACAGTAACTAAATATATGTCTTCTCTAAAGTGGAAAAGATTTGTATTAAAATAGACAATTTATTACGCTCTTTCTATAGATAGCTGTTCCGGTCTGGGTGTTTGTGTATTCGAGTTTAAATGTTTGTAAACGCACCCACGATACAGGAGAAATTCCTAGTGTGGGGCAAAGGTAATAAAAGTATAATTTTAAGTAGTATCAACATTGCAACCGTGTAAAACCGTGGCGGGTCACTAGTGTACAATAAATTGGTGTAAATTCTTAAATAGTACAGGAACATAAAAAAAAATACGTGTGGCACTCGGGGACTGCCGCGGTAAAGCTATTGCATAGCATTTTTTATCAACTTATGCAATAAATAAAAACAATCTAAATAAAATATTTAAAAAGTACTTCCAATGAAAAGAAGTCGCAAAAAGATTTTTTTTTTTCAACTTAGACAATAAATAAAAAACTAAATATAATATTTAAAAAGTACTTCCAATGAAAAGAAGTCGCAAAAAAAAAAAACGAAAGAATCGGGATTGAAATAACTGACCGTATTGTGTAAACGACGTTAGACAAGCCACACCTCCGTGCCCGTCGGAGTGGGGAGCGTCATGTTTTTCTTCGTTACGGAATTTCTGGATTCGGTCCCCGCGCTCAAGGCCCACGATAGAAGCTATGCAATAGCTTAAAATTCGAGAAAACTGTAAAACAAAACAAAAATACAACACAGATAACTAAAGAATAACTAACTAAACTAAACTAAAGATGGACTATTGTTTTATTATTTTTATAAAATAGTCTATGGATTGCCTGTAATTAAGAAATATCGTACTTCTTACGTAATTATTAATGCGAAAGTTTGTGATTATGCATAGATGTCTCGATGTTTGGATGTATAGATGTGTGTTAGTTTTTCACGCAAAAACTACTGAACAGATTTGGATGAAATTTGACAAACAGTTTATTACCTATAAAAGCGTGGTTTATCAAATAAGATACTTTAATCTCGGTAGAACGATCATGTGGGAAAATAACTAAACTGATGAGCTAGTTATCATTTAATGAGAATCTGTCATACAAGTTGGATCATGGACATGAGCGGATATGTCGCTAGTTTGGTGATCGCAAATTCAACTGTCTGACCAAGCGATCCTGGTTCGATTTCGGTTGGAAAAAGTGTTAATAGAATCTACTTTATTGCACACTATCATTGAATACAAATCTTTTATAAAAAAAAGGGTTTTTTCATTAATTTCTCTGTAAATTCTGGATCTGTATTGATGGTATTAGGCTCGCTATTATAACATGAGGCTGAAGCATAACTTCTGAAATATGGGTGCGCTATTCCTATTATTAGTGTCCGAGTCTGAGTTACTAGTGTTACGACCGAAACCGAAACAAATAATTATACAATACGCACATGAATCCGAAAAATCAGAGTTGCGTGTCTTGGATCCGTACTCGGAACCTGTTGCTTGTCAGTCCGTCGGTCACACCATTAGGCTATCACTGCCTATAAGTAACTAATATCACACACCTTGATCTAAAGTTCTAAACGGAGACAACTCAAAAATCGTACATTTTAGTCACCCTTGTATTCGAATGCTCGGTGATCATGCGCAACTATCTAACAAAACAGGAATTTACCTGAACATGACATTTTACAACCCATTCATGATCTAAAATAAATTTATTGTTCATAACTTTGTTCAGCTCCAGTTATTTCTGCATTAGTTATTTTCTTGTTGGTGTTCTGTTTTAGTATGCTACTGTAATGTCTATAGAATTTAGTTTTGTTTAGGTGTGAATAAGTGAATTTGTGATTGGCTGTCAGTCTTTTTTTGCAAAGTTTTGTTATGTTCTCTTTAGCTGTAAGTCTAAATTCCTAAACAAAAACTATTAAGTTTTTTGCTCGTCGCCTGAAAAATTACCTTTTTATGTTTTCTTAGTTTTGGTCTAAGTGTGCGATATATTAAAAGCATGCCAAAAATGATGTCTTCAAGTGTTATAATAGTAAAGCACTTTTAGATCTACGTTTACATGTAAAGGAAGATGTCAGTTTTACCGAGAACACGTCTGACGTCGACTTTATTGAATATGAAATGAAATCACTCAATTCGTTAGATATTCATGACTATGATTTCCTTTGCAAATGTGTGTCATTTCATTAAAATTTGTGTAAGGGGGATTTGTATGGGTTTAACCGTGATTGCGAGACGTCATACTTTTGGTGGTCCGTGTTACGATTGCTGGTCTGTATGTTGATAAAAATACTATTCAGATCCATTGTCATGATCCTGAAATTTTAATCTAAGTACCTTAACCATTATTAAAAAATTGTAGAATATTAAATAACGTATCTTTTAAATATATGCATGTTATATAAAAAAATAACACATTGATAGTAATTCGCTTTTTTAAAAATATCCCTAGACCGTGTTGATGTGTTTATATCACACAAGAATATTTGGAATTTAATGACCTTGTGTGAACTATGCATAAAACAAGGAAGTTAAAAGAAAAATATAATGAATAAAACTCTTTGAATTATTACATGTTTCATGAAAAAGAAAACAAATGACTTTACTTGTCACGTTATGACAACAGTCACTTTTTTAAGAAAATGTAACAAATAGCCATCAAACGCAATTTCTGAAATTTTTGCAACTTACCTCTTACATCCCACTTTGGTAACAGCATTCAGGAAATTAACCATAAATTAAATTACCACAGTCAATATGCCTTTTTTTATTCAAAGGACTGAGCTATGTGCTCTGAGAGTCTGGCGTGCTGGGTTCAGGAGCACGACCAACAGATGGGGTGGCTATTCGTACCCGTCTGATAACCCGGCTAACGCGAATGTACAGCAAGCACGTAAGTTTAAAAAACAAAATGTTTTTCATCGTTCTTCTGCAATAACCGCTGTTCATTGGCTGTTTTACTTTATATCTTACTATATATTATCCTTACTATATAATATTATAAAAGCGAAAGTGAGTTTGTTTGTTACGTCTTCACGTCTAAATGGCAGAACCGATTTTGATAAATTTTGGTACAGAGATAGTTGGAATCCTGGAGATGGACATAGGCTTTTTCATTTTTTTTAATAAAGGTTTGATATATGAGGGAGAAAGAGGGAAGAAAGGGGAAAACTTAGTATTGCTATTACAATAAATAAGGCGCAAGGGCAAAAACTACAGGTAGTAGGTACCTGTAAATCAGGAAAGAGGAACTGTGTTACCCAACGCGAGCGAAGCCGCGGGCAAAAGCTTGTTTATTGTAAATGCGAATGTTTGTTAGGATAGATGTATGGATGTTTGTTACTCTTTCACGTTAAAACGGCTGAATGGATCTTGATGAAAATTGGCACAGATGTATATTATAGTCTGGAATAACACATAGGATATTTTCTTTTTCGATATCACGCGGGCGACGCCGCGGGCGCCAGCTAGTCTGCTATAATATAAACCAAATGCATGCTCCAACCCCATGATAGAGGAAGGAGAATGCTGGTGATGGTCAATAATACTCAGCCCCTTTACTTAACACGTTACATAGGCACTTATGAATCATCAGAAGCTAGCTTCTCACTATTTATTAACGACGACACTTCTGACGATTGATTAAGAATCGGTTCTTGGTTCAAATTGCTTGCTTTCTTTGATGTAAAGCCAGAAATAATGGCGTTGCAAACGAGCCAGCGGGGTGTCTGTTGGTGGCGAAATTTGAGGTTACTCGTTTGCTCGTTTGCCTACTCGCATATAAAATAATAAAAAAAACAACATAATATTTATTTATTTTATTTAAAAAAAAACGTTGCCCCACACTAGGAATTTCTCCTGTATCGTGGGTGCGTTTACAAACATTTAAACTCACATACACAAACGGCCAGACCCGAAACAACTATCTGCAGGTCATACAAATATTTGTTCCGTGCGGGAATTGAATCCGCGACACGCAGCGCAGCAGTCGATCGCTCAACCACTGCGCCAACCGTGCCGTCGTGCCGTCGATAATGTCGGCGCTGAGAAGACAAACACAGCTGCAACGGCGCACGTGCGTCGTGCACGTGCGCAATGTGACATCATCGTACCACTCCATGAGTCAGGCGAGGTGGGGGACGAGTAATATAAGGCGGCGCGCTAGCGGGCACAAGTCAGTTTTACCGAAGCAGTCGCAGTGTCAACACCTCGGAATTGTGATGCGGATCACACCTGAGTCATAAATACAATTTATTGTGAAAGTTTATTAGTGAAACGATTAGTTGATTGTAATTTTGTATTAATAAATCAGTTATCAACAATATACTGAGGTTTTTGATACAACATGTCCGAGAATCGGTCAAGGTCCTGCCCGGATGACCTCATGAGGCCACTTGCCTTCACCAAGTCCTGGCTCCAGCCGAAATCAGAAGCGGGATGGACCTCGGAGCTTCCTCGGCTCCGAGTGCTCACATGGAGGAGGGTACCGGTGCCTTTGGCGACAACCGGGCCCCTGTCTGGAGACGGGTCATTGATGGTGACAAGGACGGGGATGCTGTGGGGGCCATGATTGGCTGCGTCAACGATGAGTTCCTTAGATTGCGTTTGTTGTCTGGTTAATGTTCCTCAGTTCCCGAATTGGTTTCGGTGGCGGCTGCTGTCGAACAGCGAGAGCTTCGACGGGGTGAAACACCTGCAAAGCGACCGGGATTGAGAAGCATTGGAGACGGTCATATGCTTTGTTTTGGGTGTAGGAAGCAGGACATCTTCTTTTTCTTCATGTGGACTCCGCTTCTTGGAGGGGGGTCCGGTTTCCACACCTAGTCCTTGCAATGGACCATTGTGCGTATGCCATGCACCTGATGGCCGCTACTCTACGCATACTCTAGCCAGCCCACCTCCTTCCAGAAGCAGATGGGTTCTTGAGGGCGTCCGCAAGTGACCCTAGTATATCCAGTGTCACTTTCCGGATTTCAGTGATTCCTGTACATTCGAAAAGGTGTGTTCCTTCAGCCAGCTGCGTATCTGGCTGAAAGGGATGGGTTCAATTGGCTCCGGTCCTAGTGCTGGAGAGATGGACGCCCGTCTGCCGAGTTCATTCGCTGCGTCGTTGCCTAGGGAGCCACTGTGTCCTTTGATCCATTGTAAGGTTAATGTATTGCGGTTGTGTGCGGTCATTCGTTCTAGTAGGTTGTGGCATTCGTATATTAGAGCTGTGTTGAAGCAGCTATTGTTTAGGGACTGAAGAACAGAGGCACTGTCGGAGAGTATTCGGTTGTTGGTGTCCGCGACTCCTCTGGCCTCGATGGCTACGACGGCCTGAATAATGCCCATACATTCAGCCCGATAGACTGTGTTGAGCGTTCCGAGTGGTTTAGAAATTTTAATGTTTAGGTCGTAGGAGAAGACCCCAACCCTTGTTCCCGTTCTGGTTTTCGAGCCATCTGTATTATATTCTCAGTTTGTTTGATCCCGTGTATTCTCATGGTTCCTCCGTGAGCTGTATGTCGTAATGTTTTTGGAGGCAATGTATCTTGGTGATCTTATCGGTCGGTGCTGCTTACAGAGGTTGCCTTTAGACGGCTCCTGCTTTGATTTTGGTGTGCTTTATCCTGGAGTCATTACTCAGTGTGCCAGAGACTTCTAGTCTGAAGCCGCAAGAGCCGCTTCCTCCTGTACCGTGAGATGTAGGGGCGAGAGCCCTAGCATTGTTTGTAGGGCTGCTGTTGGTGCGGTTTCCCATGCTACTGGTGATCGCTACACGGGCAAGGCGTTGCAGTTTTTCTAGGTCTTTTTGGGTCGTGCTCAGTTCTGTTCTGGGCCATCATCATCAGCCGTATGTTATTATGGGTCTGATGACTGTGGGGTACAGCCTGTGCATAATTTTGGGGCTTATACCCCAATTCCTGCCGAGTAGTCTTTTGTACTGCTATAGGGATATGCTAGCTTTGGTGGTGATATAGTCCGTGTGTTGCCCAATTTAGTTGTTTGTCCAGATAAACGACCAGGTACTTGGTTTCAGTTGCTAGGCTTAGCGTGGTGCCGAAGAAAATCGGCAGCTGTAGTGTTGTCAGTTTCCTCTTCTAGTAAAAAGGACTAGTTCGGTTTTGGAGGGGTTTACGGTTAGCTCGTATTCTTCGTACCATTTTTCCATTATTCTTAGGGCTTGGCGCATCAGGTAGCGATGTCGTCGGCGTAGCCTATGGTGTAAAAGCCTTCGGCGTTTAGGCATCGGATTAGGCTATCCGCTATTAGGTTCCATAGTAGGGGCGAGAGGACGCCCCCTAGAGGGCAGCCCTTCGCTACAATGGCTCTTGTGGTTTCATTTATTGTGACTAAGCCAGGACATGTACGGGCACATTGTGGCAGGGGCGGTGGGAGGACGCGGTCGGGCGGTCTTGGGCCGTTGGTTCCAGCGAGTCCTTGAGCCGCGCAGAGCGTCCGGAGCCCGGGGGTAATTGCTGTGGCGGGACTGGACATGTTGAGTCGTCCTGCTTCGGGAGGATGGCAGATGAGGCTGAGAGGGTTAATTTGGCCGAGGAGCGGGAGGAGGTATTAACGCCAGTAGCTTTGCAGCATTCTGTGATGGTGGTACAGCAAGTCAGTAATGCCAGCGGTACGCTGATGAATTCTGGTGAGTCGTATCCATTTTTATTACGATTCTGGTGCCGAATGCTCTCTCATCAAAGATTATGTTAAAATTATGTTGACAGCTGTAAAGACTAGTCGTGACGGCTCTTGGCAGGAACCATTGGGAGAGGTTCAGTTGGCCATTTACTCCACTATTAATAGGGTGACTGAATCTGGCCCTTTTGAGTTAATGATCGTAGGGGTAGCACGTCCTCTTGGCGTAGTGACCGTTGATAATGACGTGACTGACGTTAATTTAGATGAGATGAACGACACAGAATTTTACAAAAAAAAAAAAAAAAATGCTAATTACGATAAAAACGATTTCATAAAAATAAGGTTCACGTTTCTAAATTAGTTGTTAATGATTATTTTAATTAAATTGAGGGAAAAGACTCCAACAAAATTAGTTCCTAAATTCAAAGGCCCATTCGAGATCATTGAAGTGTTAGACGGGGATAGATACCGACTAAAGGCGCTTGACTCTAAGCAAATATACAAATACCTTCATGATCGTGTGAGGGAGATCCCCGATCACAAAGTTTCTCGAGAATTAGATTTGAGTATGCGTTGCTTATGAACTATGATAAAAAGTAATAAAATTGTTAGATACTTTGTTTTGTAACTTGTTGATCGGATTTCTTTTCAATGAATTATGTGGAGCAGGGAGTACTGTGACAGGGCATAGTAAAACCATTAAAGTTGATAACTATACCCAGATACCTTTTGTTTTTATTGGCAGGAAAGCCGAGCTAGATTACTCTTTGAGCATATTTTGTCCACAGGAACTACATCCGAGGACGGGTGCTAGTCAGGGATGGCCGTGTCGTGGATTGATGGCACAATGCAAACAGCGCCATCTAAGAATTCGTCTTCGCGCGCGCGCTTGGACACGCTCGTAGAAGGGGTGCAGCTAACTAGTAACTAGCGGAACAACCGAGTGTAGACAGACTACACCGTCCAACTCTGTCAGTCTTGGCAGTCTTATTGCTAACTTCGACTCAACTTCTGGAGGAAAGTCTACAGTAGTAAAGGTAAAAAACTTCATTACTCCATAACTGTTCTAAAAGTATTGCATAACTTGTTCATAATATAACTTAAGGACAGTTGCCTCCTTATTTTTGCAATATATATTGGACGTAAGTTGAGGACAGGGGCCTCCTTACTTTGCGATATGTATTAAACGTAAGTTGAGGACAGGGGCCTCCTTACTTTGTGATATATACTGGACGTAAGTTGAGGACAGGGGCCTCCTTATGGTTGCAGTATGTGTGTTGAGCGTAAGTTGAGGACAGGGGCCTCCTTACTTTGTGGTATATACTGGACGTAAGTTGAGGACAGGGGCCTCCTTATGGTTGCAGTATGTGTGTTGAGTGTAAGTTGAGGACAGGGGCCTCCTTACTTTGTGGTGTATACTGGACGTAAGTTGAGGACAGGGGCCTCCTTATGTTTGCAAGTATGTGTGTTGAGTGTAAGTTGAGGACAGGGGCCTCCTTACTTTGTGGTATGTACTGGACGTAAGTTGAGGACAGGGGCCTCCTTATGTTTGCAAGTATGCTTTATCCGTAAGTTGAGGACAGGGGCCTCCTTACTTCCCAATGTGTATCGTATGTGAGATGAGGACGGGAGCCTCCTTACGTTTGTAATGTGTGACATAGTTGAACCTTGATATTCTGCGCAGTTTTTCTTTGTTTAAGGTCGAGGGCGACCTTTGTGCAGAATGGCCGTGTCGGCGCTGAGAAGACAAACACAGCTGCAACGGCGCACGTGCGTCGTGCACGTGCGCAATGTGACATCATCGTACCACTCCATGAGTCAGGCGAGGTGGGGGACGAGTAATATAAGGCGGCGCGCTAGCGGGCACAAGTCAGTTTTACCGAAGCAGTCGCAGTGTCAACACCTCGGAATTGTGATGCGGATCACACCTGAGTCATAAATACAATTTATTGTGAAAGTTTATTAGTGAAACGATTAGTTGATTGTAATTTTGTATTAATAAATCAGTTATCAACAATATACTGAGGTTTTTGATACAACATGTCCGAGAATCGGTCAAGGTCCTGCCCGGATGACCTCATGAGGCCACTTGCCTTCACCAAGTCCTGGCTCCAGCCGAAATATAGACTTTCGTTCATTCTGGTATCCCTTACCACAACATTTGTTTCACTTTTGAATTATCGAAACAATGACAATAATAAAATCAACCTACGGTCGCAGTCGCAAGGCGTCATAACTGTGATAGTACAGTAGTTGTCCATTCCTAAGTGTAGATCTCTATAGAGAAGAATGGACAAGGAACTCAATGGACATTCTTTTAAAATCAGAAGAAGATAATGTATTAAATATCTTTGATAGTGGCCTTTTAAACAATATTCATAACATTTGAAACGAAAAAATGAACATGTACAAAAATTAATAAATAAAATAATGGAATTAATGTATGGGGAGTATTGTTTACCATGTCAATTTCAAAACGTGTATCCTTGTGCCTCCTAGCACAGGTATATCTTTTATTTAAAAGGAGGTCCCAATCTAATATTTACTGTAAAAGTTGTACAAGTTTCTGCAATAAGTCTTTATTTTTTATCTTGTACACAGTTTGGGTGGTCGAAACCAAGTGGCGAAGCGTCACAGTCTGGGTTTAGCCCGAGCGAAGATAACTGATAACAACGATAAAATTCACTAATCTTTTCATATATTTTCTTCCAGGTGAACAACTCGATCCCGTAGCAATAGAGAAGAAGCAGATGTTAAAGGACTTACACAAAACTCCAAAAGTTGAGCAGAAAGTGGTGGACTTAAAGAAAAAACCAACATAACCATGTAAACGTAAAAAGCACCTACCTACATATAGTGTAACTGGGTGAGTTTCCTACTCACCGTGACTGTAGCTATGGGGTGAATTGGTTAGAAACTGTGAACGGTATTCGAACGTTGAATATAAATACTGTGTAGTTAAAAGGTTTTGAAATTATTCTTTTTTTAAATTTGTTAACAAAATTCCTTTTAAATTACCAATCAAAATGAAGTGATGTGAATAGTTTCTTCCTAACTCACCCTCATGTCCTTGTTTACTACATTTGGAAGTACTTCTTTGACTCTATTGCTCTATAAATATAAAACATGAGCCAAATAAAATGATAACGAAGCATTATATTGTCTTTCATTTACACACTCTCGTCCTGTAGGCCTACCATGACGTCTTAAAGCAGAACTTATTCCACTGAGGGAAAGAGATGGTGCTAGACACCCTGTATAGCTCTGTCTCTTTCCCTCAGTGGCATAAGTTCTGCTTTAAGACGTCATGGTGGGGTAGCAGGTGTCTAAAATGGCCGTTTTAGCAGAATCATAATGTGATAATAATAAGAATCACGTTGAAATAATATGGTCACAGACTCAGTTAAAATTGTGATTTGTGAATTGCGACACGGTTGGCGCAGAGGCTGAGCGATCGAGTGCTGCGCTGTGTGTCGTGGGTTCGATCCCCGCACGGAACAAATATTTGTATGGCCTACAGATAGTTGTCCCGGGTCTGGCTGTTTGTGGATGTGAGTTTAAGTGTTTGTAGCGTTTTTAAAAAACAAAAAAAAAAGTTCGCAGTATTTGTGACCACATTTTACGAATGGCTACGTAATTCATAATTATTAATTCTGCTTAAGCATCCATTTTAGACCAGGCTTTGATAAGTAACAGAGTATGGATTGGTGCCAAATTTTGATGAAGTACCACAAGCCTTTATCTTGGCTCGTCGGCTTCCAGTCTAACCGGATGCTGCTGAATAAACACATATTTTTATACCGTTTGGGGTCTTGTTTCAAAATATTACAATAAATAAGGCACAAGGGCAAAAACTACAGGAATTAAATCAGGAAAGGGGAACTGTGTTACCCCGAATTTAACGTGAGCGAAGATTTGCAGGTACCTGCTACCGGTAGTTTTTGCCCTTGCGCCTTATTTATTGTAATAGCAATGCAAAGTTTTCCCTTTTCTTCCCTAATTTTTCACTTTTTTTTTAAATAACCTATGTTCGTCTCCAGCGTCCCAACTAACTTTGTACCAAAATTCATCAAAAGCGGTTTAGCCATTTAGGCGTGAAGACGTAACAAACAAACTCACTTTCGCTTTTATAATATTAGTAAGGATGCACATGAATCCGAAATATCTGAGGTGCGTGCCTAGGGTTCGAACTCGAGACCCATGACTTGGCAGACTTACGGTCACACCACTAGGCCACTAGGTACTTCATACAGATAATTTTAATAAAATGCCTGAATTTCAAACACGTTCAAAGGAAATTCCCTTACAAAGACGAAGTGGCTTCACTTCCTGTGACTGGCCACTTTAAATGTTCAAGTATTATAAGAAAAGAGAGGAATGGAATTTTAAATTGTTCTCAACTAGCTTCATTATATTCAGATTTTTTAATTAAAACTTTCGCTAAGCGCAACATAAGAAATTATAAATGTCGTAGTTTAGAGCACTTTGTCTAGGACTTAGACCAGTTCAAACAAGGCTCTAAGTTAAACTGGTTCTGGTAAGTTCGAAAAAAAAACTACGAATTAAACGAAAGTAGTTTCTGAGGTTCCGTGACTAACTTAAATAAGGTTTGTTGGGTTTCGAACTTATATTAATTTTATTTTCTTTACATTTTTAAAAACACAGCAAAAAACATTTAAAAAATACTAAAAATAGTTGCTCACCGGTTTCGGGAAGAGAGTTCAAGTGTATCGGCGGTGGGGGCTCCAGAGAGAGGAACCTCTTAACAATGTGAGCCGTGTCTAAGCACTTTCTGCATCAAGTCCTTGATCTAGTTGCATTACGAGAAAAGGGTCAACGCCTGTGGGTATTGGTTGAGGCTCTGGCTGTTACGACTATCGGCACAATGATCGCTGAACCCACACCCGCACCATTGTGACGATCGCCCGGAGGACACGGTGGCGGTCTGCCCAGCTTGGGCGGAGCACCACCGTGCCCTCGTAGAGGCGATTGGCAGCGCGACGATCTCTCGCGTCCGGCCCTGGTTCAGTCCATGGTCCGGAGCGAGAGGGAATGGAAAACAATCACCTCCTTCTGCAAAGCAGTCATGCTAGCGAAGGACGTGGCCGGACGTTTGAGGGAGAGAACCTCAAACCAATCCAGCCACCGCGGGAGACGCCCCGGGCGTTGAGCGCCGCGAGACGACTCCCGGCCTCTGTAGATACGGGCCTGTGGACGGTGAGCAATGGGTAGTTCACCATCCGTCCATCTATTGATGACAGGCCTGTCGACGGAGCGTTAGTGTTTTACGCGCGCCTCAAAGAGATGTCAGCAAAGCAGAGGGCCCCGCCAGGGCCACCGCCTGCGGGTTGTTTGAAAGAGATACCTAGGCTCCGGAACGTAAAGGGCCATAGAAGGAACATAGGTGGGTTTTAGTCAGCACAAGACTGACACTCATCAACGCTCCACCCAGGGAAGTTATTTGATGATTTCCCATCCTCAAAAAAAAAACCATCACCCGACACATCGACAACCTCGCGAGCCAAGTCAATATTTGATTTGTTCATCTTTCTCGGCTTTCACGAGGTTTTCGTCATGAGGAACCGTTATGTCAAAAATGATTGCGTGTCGCTCTAATTGATTCACTACACTAATATCAGGTTTATTGCCCACAACGATGGATTGAGTTTTATTTTGTTTATTAATTTTAAAACATTATAAAATATAAAAAAATTGTAGCCCACCGGTATCAGGAACAGGGTTCAAGCTATAGTTTTATTATTATATTTTTATATGCGTTCATTCATCTGTGACAGAGAATTTTCTTCAGAGGAAACTTGTAGAGAATAATAAATTCTTTAAAGCAGCGCCCTGACAAATAAAAGATAGTTACAGAGTTGTATATTGTATTTTTGATTTAAATCGACTATAGTTAAAACATTGTGTATTATTATGATACAATACCTGATGGAAAAAATGGACATAACTATTTTATGCATGATTTTTACTTTATTATATTATATTATACTTATATATATTATATTATTATATTATATTATATATTATATAATATTATATTATACTTTATTATATTATAGGCAACAAAAATAATATTGGCAACAAACTGCGCAAGCATTATTTGTTGTAAATATTATTGTTGCACCGAAACTTTTGTCTTTTGTCAGTTCGACAAGTTATACAAAAAAAACCTTCTTTTTTTAAACACGTTGCCCCACCCTAGGAATTACTCATGTATAGTGGGTGTGTTTACAAATATTTAAACTCACATACACAGACAGCCAGACCCGGAACAACTATTATACAAATATTTGTTGCGTGCGGGGATTGAACCCGCGACTCGCAGCGCAGCAGTCGATCGCTCAGTCACTGCGCCAACCGTGGCGTTAAATAGTTATGTATTGTTCAAAGTACTTGAAGTAGTAGTAGTAGTAGGCAAACCAATTTTCATTTTCTTCATATAAAATTCGCGCCATAATGCTCGATTACTTCTCAGTATAATAAGAAATAAATCGAGTATAATTACTTGAAAATCTGATAGCAATGTTTGTACAATTTCTGGAATATCCAATACAAGATTCAATACAGCTGCGGACAGAAATAGAACATCGCAGAATAAAAATATCACAGTAGCTATGTAGAAGCGACGCCACACACTAGTAGAAGTTCCCTCGCATCCATTAGAACAACCGAACAGGGTACACGTTATAATTATGTAAATGACCACGTTTATCAATATCGGTATTAATACAATGAAAACACTAATTAAATAACACACTTCAGGTGATGCAAATAAAGGTAATAAATATATAGAAAAGAAAGTAGTCAACACAAGTACACCCCAAGCAAATAGGGTACTTTTTAGATATCTTCTTTCAGTCTTCCCACTAAAAACTTGAACTACGTCAACGTAGAATATACAACATATCACCAATAACCAATAACCTTGCACGGAACCCACGTAAAGAATAAGGACTTGATATGCTATAAATGCGGGTTCTTCAAAACTAGACAATGACGGTTCAATGAACACTTGAAAGATCACAGAATACGAGAATATTCTTAAAAAATTTGCTAGTATAGCGTTCAAGTACACATAGTTTTTGAAGTGGCGAAACTTCCGTATGAGGCACCATGACGTTACTCCGTATATAAGCACTACCAGGGAAACCGCAGCTACACACCAGTCGAAGATTCTAGCAATGTGGACGTCATTGGCGACCGACATGACGAATGAGGAGATAAAACATCTGCTCAGAATGCGAACGTGGTACGTACTGAGTCGCCGAGCTGATTAAAAAATAGATCTAGGGAAACTAAAATAACTAGTTACAGTCCTAGTTTACGCGTCTATATTTAAGGCAAAGTTTATTTATAAGTGTAATGTAAACAGACGAACGTAAAATACTGATCGGCGTTGAATTATTCAAATGATTTAGTTTTTTTTTATATTAAATTTCTTGGCACGTCTATATTTATGGCAAAGTTTATTTATAAGTGTAATGAAAACAGACGAACGTAAAATACTGATCGGCGTTGAATTATTCAAATGATTTAGTTTTTTTTTATATTAAATTTCTTGGGTCTTGACAGAAAATTGGAAGTTGTCACTTTAGAGCAGTCCACAGCCCAGCTACGCAAGTGTACTCGTCTTTGTTTCGTAATACAAAAACACAAGCGGTAAAGTTCAGACCGGTCCACGACAACGCTCTCTGCAAAAGAGGCTAGCGACTCGATAAAAATGAACCGTGACAAACATCTTCGTGCACATCCAGACAATTTTAGGAATAGGAAATCATCAAATGAATTTCCCGCTCTAGGCGGAATGGAAGGGAGTTAGACTTCTACTGACTAAAACTGGGCCAGGGCCGCTGTATCTCCTTCTAACCAACACGCAGCTGCAGCAGGCAGTGGCCCTGGCAAGCGCCTCTGTTTTGCTGACATCTCTTTGAGGCACGCGTGAAACACAAACGCGCCGTCGACACGGCCTGTCGTCAATAGACGGACGGACGGTGAGCTACCCATTGCTCACCGTCCACAGGCTCGCATCTACGGTGGCCGGGAGTCGTTTCGCGGTGCCCGGCGCCCGGGGCGTCTCCCGCGGCGGCTGGGTTGGTTTGAGGTTCTCAGTTTTTGCCCTTGCGCCTTATTGATTTGTAATAGCAAAGCTAAGTTTTCCCTTTTCTTCCCTCTTTCTCCCTCATATCCCACTTTAAAAAAAAAGTACTATTACTACTACTACTAACTCTGTACCAAAATTCATCAAAATCGGTTTAGCCATTAAGGGGTGAAGAGGTAACAAACAAACAAACTCACTTTCGCTTTTATAATATTAGTAAGGATTGGCAAACGCGACACTAACCAAGCCCTTATTTTGTGAATCGTAAATACGTGTAAGCTTATAAAACAGGAATATAATAACATACATACAGGAAGATTTTAATTTTATTGTATATCTACTTGTACATTGTATATTGAACTTTTATCTACTATTATTTAAATAATAAAACTATGTGTGAATTATTAATATCATTTATTTGCATAACAAACAGTCAAATTATGATACATTTTCAAATTACATTTAAGAATACGGAATTTTGATTGTATTACTTTTATGTACAGACGCCTGCACATCAAGCTACTACAATCTGTCAGATTTCTTTGATAGATTTTCGACTTTATTTCTAAAGTATAAGGCTCAAGGTTCATTGGGAAAAATTGACAGTTTCGGGTAGCTTGACCTGCAGGCGTCTGTACCGTGAAGTTATTTTAAGTTTTAGCAAAACGTGAAGTTCGAAACTAAAATTTAAAATATATGTATATACAAATTACAAAACATTCATCATAGTTCATTCAAATCATATTGGTACGTTGTTTTTCGTTCTCTTCATATAAAATTTACGCCATAATTCTCGATTACTTCTTAACAAAGGAAGGAATAAATCAAGTATTATAACTTGAAAGTCTGATAGCACTGATTGTACTACTGCCGAAAGATTAAACAAAAGAGCCAGTACAGTAGCGGAAAGAAATATCACATCGCAGAATAGAAATATCACAGTAGCTATGTAGAAGCGACGCCAAATATTAGTGGCAGTAATAGCGCTCCCTTTAGAACAACAGAATAGAGAACATGTTATAATCATGTAAATAATCACGTTTATCAATATGGGTATTAATACAATCAACACTCTTATTATATAACAAACCACATATACTTCAAAGGTGATAAGTTCACTTGAGTCGATTGACTTATCTGGCAATAAAAAAAGAGAAAATAATGTCGTCAACATAGGCACACCCCAAGCAAATAGAGCACTTGTAAGATATTTTCTTTGAGACTTTCCATTAAAAACTTTAACAATATCAACGTAGAATATAAAACAAATCACCAATAACCAATAACCTTGCACGGATGAGACATAATAAATAAAGACTTCATATGCAATTACTACAGGGTCTCTGACGTCCAGCGATGATGGTTTAATGATCACGAGAAAGATCACAGAATACGAGAATATTCTCAGAAAATTTGCTAGTATTGCGTTCAAGTACACAAAGTTTCTGAAGTGGCGAAACTTCGGTATGAGGCACCATGACGTTACTCCGTATATAAGCACTGCCAGGGACACCGCAGCTACACACCAGTCGAAGATTGAGGCATTGTGGACGTCATCGGTGTCCGACATGATGGATGCAAAGATATGACAAGTGCTTAGAATGCAAACGTGATGCTCACTGAACCAACCACGTAGCTGGATGTAGAAATAGATATAGGGAATATAATAGGTAGTTGCGGTTTTAGTCTACGTATGGATATAAGTATCATAAGTTATTTAAAATCATGTGTAATGTGGCGATTGTTCTGAACTGTTGAGCTTAAGTTCCTTGGTTTGAGCTCGGTTTTTAGTTTAGATTTTTACCGATTTCAAAAAACGGAGGAGGATATATATAAATTTACTCCCGGAAGACGGTGGCCAAAAAATCTACGAAACAAACAAAAGTCTCCGAGTTCCGGAGGTAGATTAATTTTCCGTCTGTTTTGTGTGCTCGGGAGTAAACAGGAAGAAGATCAACAATTATTGATCAATACATGATTATCATATATCCAGAAACTGTTAGAGAGACCTCAAAACCAAAATATAACCCTCTGGTCGAAAATATATTCTATTCCCTTGAGACAACGTCGATATTTTGTGAGCCAAGACTTTAGCATCAAAGGCCCGTATTTATAAGTTATTTAAACAAAGTTTTTGCTTGGACGATGGACTATTGTATTGAAAATGGAAATTAAGGGCAAAATAAGCTATTGTGTGGTAACGTCTAGGGATACTCCATTTGTTGCTTAGTTGGACTTTTTCTCCCGTACCGGAAAACTAATTTGCTACAAAAAGTCTACTGTTTTCTATACCCTTTTTTAAAGTATTTATAAATTATTTTTATTATTTATTTTTATGTTTCATTTATTTTTGTTTATATTTTATGTTTTATTTTATCTTTATTTTTTATTTTTAGGTTCTAAGGTTTCTGTCTACTCCGTTGGGAAAAGGCATGAGTTTAATTAGGTGTCTATTTATGAAAAACGAGAGTCTTTCTCACTCTAGTAGAAATAATCAACAGATGGTGACTTACATAAAACAGCTAACCGTAAAAACATGTATGATAAAATGTCATGTCAAAGCTGAACAAAAGAGGAAAGACTCCTGCTACCCTACCATGACGTCTTAAAGTAGAACTTATTCCACTGAGGGAAAGAGACAGAGCTATACAGGATGTCTAGCACCATCTCTTTCTCACACAGGAATAAGAACTGCTATAAGATGTCATGGACACCTTAGGCGCGTCGCCCACACGACCAACAGTCGAGACGCAGTCGACACAAAGGGCAAAAGAAGGAACATGGGTGGGTTTTAGTCAGTAAAAGTCTGACACCCCTCCTGCTCCGCCCAGAGCGGGAGAATTAAATTGATGAATACGTATCCGTAAACAAAAAGCCGAACAAAAGAGTATAAAACAAACTCGAACGTGTGAACGCTGAAGAATTCACAAACTTTAATCTAAACTTTTATACACAGTTCACAAACTTACAGATGGTAAATGGACGCAAACTTTTAGAGTGCCTGTAAGGAACCTGCGTTTAAACTATTGCCTCCAAGGATTAAAACGGTAACAAGAATTCTTGACTGAAGTATATTACTTTGAGGAGGTTTCTTGGGAATCAAGGCATGCAGGCATTGCGATGTAAGTATATTGTAAGTTTTAACTCCGGGGCGAAGTAATACGGGGTTAAGAAGTTGTATTAGTTCTACGGTCTGATTTTGGTATGAGGAGCTCGTGTTTAAATAGCAGCAGTCACATGGGTCGAACTGCAGGGTTAAGCCGCGCTTGCCAAGGTCGGTCTGTAGATGGGCGACCTTCTATTGCATAATGAGTTTTCTCCGTCTTTCGGAATATATACCCATAAATTAAAATGCATGATTTTTGTACCAAATTTCCCTAAATTATAGCAAACATTTAAAACCATGATCACACCGTCGACGGCATTAGTATGTACGATCGTCAATTGTTTATGTATGACGTCATTAACCAAGTAGCGATAGACTGGAATGTCACCACACGTCCCCTTGTATTGCACAAACTCGTACGTTTCCTCATTGTAGTTATGTAAGTAATTTTGTATTTGGTATTTTTTTTTACTTATTAGACTAAAGTATCACATTGATAGAATCCTCTCTCGATACCAAATTAAATGCATTAGACAGGGTTTTTTTTACATACTGTATGTTCCACACATTCATCCATACTAATATTATAAAAGCGAAAGTGAGTTTGTTTGTTACGTCTTCACGCCTAAATGGCTAAACCGATTTTGATGAATTTTGGTACAGAGATAGTTGAGACCCTGGAGACGGACACAGGCTATTTTTTGCTATTACAATAAACAAGGCGCAATGGCAAAAACTACAGGTAGCAGGTACCTGAAAATAAAGAAAGGGGAAATGTGCTACCCCGAATTTAACGCGAGCGAAGCCGCGGGCAATTATAATATTCATTAGTATTATAATATTGATTAGCCCGAGATGGATTGGACGAAGATGAATGAATAAAACGTAATTAATAAAAGTATTTGATGTCAAAACATAATAAATGTCAATCATCATACGTACCTTTTCATAATAAAAATCCAATTAAGGATGAGTACCCAAATTAACTGGTGTTCATTCTGTATACATACATAACATTAGTCTATAATATATGTTGGGTTAGGTAGATGTGTATAATCACAATTAATAGTACTCGTATGTTTGCATTTGCACTTACCAATTTTGAAAAGCTCATAGAGAAGATCATAGCTTTTTAACAACTCTATTGCACGGAACGTTAGACCTTTCTTAAATGAAATTTGCCTAACTTACTCCTTATAACATCAACTATCTGCCCGAAAAAAACTTCTAAAAATCGGCTCAGCCGGTTCAGAAATAAGTCAGAACTAGCTGACAGACAAAAAATAAAAAATAATTGTTTTTGTAAAGTAAGTTCCATATATAGTTTCGTATGCATTTAATAAAAAGCTGTTATTTCTTAATAATAATAATTTAAAAAAAACCTGTTAGTTATATCTATATATATTAAATATCTATATATATTAATACTTATTTGATTTTTATAAATGTAGCTATTCGTTTTGAATAATGGAACACAACAGACTACCTAGAGTACTGTCTCTCCTTTAAATCCATACAAAGGTTGTCTCGAAAAGATCGCTTTTAGCGATAAGACCGCCAATTGTGTCACCCTATCAATAAGTCGTATAACGTTATTCTTGTAATTTGTATGGGGTACATAATAAACAATATTCTGTCTCGTGAAAAACAGTTTTAACTTTGAGATAAGACTTATTTCGTAATAGAACGGCTTCCAAAATACCATGTCTGTGATACCGTAGAACGGTAGCCTTTCGCTGCCCAGTCCAAATTATACAATGTATTTTGGACTCATACGCTGATTTCTGGGCAGCGAAAGTGTTAATCAATACAGTAGGTGTTAGGAACCGCTTTTGAATTTTTGTAAGCCCAGCAGCCCTAGCTGTAAATCCTCGTATTTACAGAGGCGACAGAATCGGCGCAGCGTTCTTAGTGTCGTTCTTAATAACCAATTATATGGGATCGAGTGCAGTTTATACACATAGGTACGCGCTATAAAGCTACCGGGATTGCTCCACAGAAACGCTTGTGCATTCGAAATTCATATATGAACAATGTGTTGCGGGATTATGTGGCTATAAAGGGGGGAAGGGAATATCATGTAGGTATACTTTTGTCATAATTTTGTCATACTTTTGTCTTATTTTGGCCATACTTTTGTCATACTTTTGCCATACTTTTGTTAAACTTTTGTATACATGTAAAACTTTATTATGCGACAGGCAATGAGACATTTATTTTTTTGCAGGCATAACTATGCAAAACTTTAAGTCAATCAAGCCAAAAACATCGCGTTCTCCCATACAAACTATGCCACCCTGTTTAAAATAAATATTTCTTTTAAATAAATTTTGCCTAAGTTACTCTTTATAACATCAGCTACCTGCCTGTTTTTTTTTTTAATCGGTTTCCTCCGCTTTATTTTTAAGCCGCAAAACACTGACAAAGAGACAAAAAATTTAAAAATATGTTTTTATAAAAATGTATTTTAATATATTTATTTGTTTAATTATGTAATAAAAGAGAATGTATTTATTTGTATAGTTGGCTTAACTTTCTGGTTTTATCATTATCTTTTATAGATAAGCGTCAAAGTTCATCGTCAGCAGCGTATGGCAAAAACTTGGTTATAGTCTAGTCAACAAGTGCTTTTTTAGTCAAAACTTTTTAAAAGGCTCGGAAAAATATGGTTGAGGGCTCATTCGATTCGGGATCGAATCTAGAAAGTTTTTGAAAAAATTCAAGACCCGCTCGAAAAAATTGCAAAAGTTATTAACAAATTAGTAAACAAAAAAAAAGGGGTTTAGTTTTTTTGGTATATCTCGAAAACTATTTAATACATTTTGATTTTGAAAAAAGATTCAAAAAGAGGAGGAAATTTCCTAAAAGAAACTCCCAACTCGCGAAATTGTAGGACCAATATTAAAAATTTTACAGGGAGCTGAAAATACGCCTGAAAACGGGTACTCGGGTTTCCGCAAGCCACGCCCCCTTCGAGCGCTTTAATGAAAAATATTATTTAAACATATTAAATGTTGATATTAAAATTTGAAAAAATTCAGACATGTACAGGACAAATTAAGGAATGAAATGCCGTAGAAAAAATATTTTTATCGCGATTTTATAAAATGTTATCCATAAATTAATTAACAATTTCTTCCGACTGGGCTATAAACATTGCAAGTTGCATAATTGTTAAACCATAAATCTCAATTTTTTTTCCTCTCGTGGAGCTATTCTTCAAATATTAAAGAAAGGATTTCCGTTGAGTAAATTAAAAAATTGTTAATTTTCGATTTGTTATTAACAAATTACCTAGGCGGCAAATTAAATATTTAAATAAATGTTACAAGAATTATTTTTTTTCCAATGTCGATGATCATTCGTGTTTCTATCAATAAAAGCTACCTAAAAATATTTTTTTATAATTTTTATTTCTTTTTGTTTATAAAATTGTTATAAACAAATAGATTATTTTTAAGATAATTGAAATTTTTTTTTGAAAATAGATTCTTCGTAAAAAATTATGAATTTTAAGATAAAAAACTATGCTTAAAAAAATTTTTTTATTGCTAAAAAACCGTTTTGTTAATTAACAATTTTTTTTTACCACTTGTTAATAATATTAAGGTACGCTTTTTTTTAAAATATCATTATTTATTATCCTCCTTAATAATCAAAAAAAAATTTCGTTTTTTTATAAATTTTCATTGTTTATTAAATAAACAATTTGTTATAAACAATTAATTTTTCTTTGTATAATTTTTTTAGAACTCTTTACACTAAAATAAAACCGACTAATTACCTTTTTGCAAAAAAAAAAAAAAAAATATTTATATTTATTTTCGAATTATTTTTTTTTTTCCGCAAAAAGGTAAACAATGAAAATTTATAAAAAAACGAATTTTTTTTTTGATTATTAAAGAAGGATAATAAATAATGATATTTTAAAAAAAAGCGTACCTTAATATTATTAACAAGTGGTAAAAACAAATTGTTAATTAACAAAACGGTATTTAGCAATAAAAAAATTTTTTTAAGCATCGTTTTTTATCTTAAAATTCATAATTTTTTACGAAGAATCTATTTTCAAAAAAAAAATTTCAATTATCTTAAAAATAATCTATTTGTTTATAACAATTTTATAAACAAAAAGAATTAAAATTTATAAAAAAATATTTTTAGGTAGCTTTTATTGATAGAAAAACGAATGATCATCGACATTGGAAAAAAAATAATTCTTGTAACATTTATTTAAATATTTAATTTGCCGCCTAGGTAATTTGTTAATAACAAATCGAAAATTATCAATTTTTTAATTTACTCAACGGAAATCCTTTCTTTAATATTTGAAGAATAGCTCCACGAGAGGAAAAAAAATTGAAATTTCTGGTTTAACAATTATGCAACTTGCAATGTTTATAGCCCAGTCGGAAGAAATTGTTAATTAATTTATGGATAACATTTTATAAAATCGCGATAAAAATATTTTTTCTACGGCATTTCATTCCTTAATTTGTCCTGTACATGTCTGAATTTTTTCAAATTTTAATATCAACATTTAATATGTTTAAATAATATTTTTCATTAAAGCGCTCGAAGGGGGCGTGGCTTGCGGAAACCCGAGTACCCGTTTTCAGGCGTATTTTCAGCTCCCTGTAAAATTTTTAATATTGGTCCTACAATTTCGCGAGTTGTAAGTTTCTTTTAGGAAATTTCCTCCTCTTTTTGAATCTTTTTTCAAAATCAAAATATATCAAATAGTTTTCGAGATATACCAAAAAAACTAAACCCCTTTTTTTTTGTTTACTAATTTGTTAATAACTTTTGCAATTTTTTCGAGCGGGTCTTGAATTTTTTCAAAAACTTTCTAGATTCGATCCCGAATCGAATGAGCCCTCAACCATATTTTTCCGAGCTTTTTAAAAAGTTTTGACTAAAAAAGCACTTGTTGACTAGACTATTATTGTTAAAGTGAAAATACGACACGAATTATTCTCATGAAATGATTATACGAAATTAAGAAATAAAGAATTTCAAAACAGCCGTGTTGTAATTTGGTTTGTCTTATTTATCCGAACTTTTCAAATCAATAGTCAAATCGTGAAGTTTTGAGATTTCCCGATGGGTGCGTTCATTCCAGGTTCAGAGTCTTCAAAGTTGGCTTGTTGACTCTCCTTTCACTAAGTTATTGGGGCGAACCTTTTTAGAGCTAACGCGAAAGGATTTATGAATTATTCATAAGTACTTGTTGTATGTGGACTGATTGCAGAGCAGCTAAAGTTTGAAATTATAGTAAGTTAAGTATAGGAATTAAAAAAATAGGGTTTTGTAACATAGCTTAGAGGCAGGAAGGGAGGCCTTTGCCCTGCAGTGGGACACACCTGGATCATAATGAATAAAAAAATAATTGCTTAGTCACTTTTAGCGATTTGATTGTGAAACTTGTCGGTGCATTAGAAAACATCTCGTAGTCTTTTGGTAAATGAGGCTTACCAATAATTATTTAAATTTCATTCATATGACTGACTCGTTGGCCACCTGCTGAGCAAGTGGTACTGTATTTGAGTCCAGGGTCGAGCAAAATGTTAGTCTATAAGGTATTGAAAAGTTGCTAGATAATGATAGGCTTGCCCTCTATTACTTGGGACTTTAAAATGGCGAAATGTGGGAACTCGTCCTAAGCCTTTGAAGAGGAGTTGGCCGGGATGAGGTGGCCAGGCATTTGATAGGTGGCCAGGCGTTTGAGGGAGAGAACCTCAAACCAACCCAGCAGCCGCAGAAGACGCCCCGGGCGACGGGCGCCGCGAGGCGACTCCCGGCCACCGTATATGGACGCCTGTGGACGGTGAGCAATGGATAGCTCACCGTCCGTCCGTCTATTGACGACAGGCCGTGTCGACGGCGCGTTAGTGTTTCTCGCGCGCCTCAAAGAAATGTCAGCAAAGCAGAGGGGCCTGCCAGGGCCTCCGCTTGCCGGGGTTGCGGGTTGTTCAAAAGACATACCGCGGCCCCTAAACGTAAAGGGCAATAAAAGGAACATGGGTGGGTTTTAGTCAGTACAAGTCTGACACTCTCCCCCGCTCCGCCCAGAACGGGGAAAGTTATATGATGATTTCCCACACAAAAAAAGCCTTTGGGGATAACAGGCTTGAAGTTATTGTGGGTGATCGACGAACGGTAACAAGTGTTCCTGGTGAGTGTCGTAAAACTTTGTAGAAACTTAATGAGAGAACAGAAAACATTTTACTTTACAATGCTTTAAAACACTTCCACCAACTTTGCTTCATTACATCTTTTATGCATTACTTTAATTAGAACTAACAAAGGAGAAAGCCAACTGCTGTAAGCAATGAGCAATGTTACTAGAACGAGTCGTTTGCTTACAAAGTAAGGACAAAAGATAGGAGTTAGTGCAAGCTCGACAGTCTGCTGACACTTTTGTTCAAAGAAAATTGTGAATTTAGTGGCTTTGCGTTTCAATGTGTCTTGTCACATCAACTTTGTTTGAGAGCTTGGTCGGAATACTGCCAGAATACTTTACTGAGAGAACGATTAGATTTGTCGTTCGTTAGTTGATGCACATGTTACTCTATGTGGATGGTTTCTGTTTTGTCGCTGAGTTTTTGGAAGCGAATACACAAGTACGTACTGTACAGTATACTAGCAATGAATTGTAAATGTCACAGTGAAAACTGTTAATTATTACTATTGACTAGTTTATACTATACTAACTTTTGCCCGCGGGTTCGCTCGCGTTTCATTCGGTGTAACACAGTTCCCCTTTCCTGATTTGCAGGTACCTGCTACTTGTAGTTTTTGCCCTGGCGCCTTATTTATTGTAATAGCAAAGCTAAGTTTTCCCTTTTCTTCTCTCTTTCTCCCTCATTTCTCCCTTTTAAAAAAAAAAAGTTAGTAGCCTATGTACGTCTCCAGGGTCCCAACTACCTTTGTACCAAAATTCATTAGAATTGGTTTAGACATGTAGACGTGAAGACGTAACAAACAAACTCACTTTCGCTTTTATAATATGAGTAAGGATTAACAAGCGTTTACTTTGAAATCTTTTTAAGTTTGTTAGGTTTAAGTTGACCCTCTGAAAAACTTGGTGTGATGGTAATTATGAATGAGGCGTTCAGAAAAACGGACCAAATCAAATCAAAATGATGACGACACGGTTAGCGCAGTGGCTGAGCGATCGGCTGCTGCGCTGCGTGTCGCGGGTTCGATTCCCGTACGAAACAAATATTTGTATGACCTACAGGTAGTTATTTCGGGTGTGGCTGTTTATGTATGTGTGTTTAAATGTTAACGCACCCACGATACAGGAGAAATTCCTAGTGTGGGGCAACGTTTTTTTTTAAATAGTTTTATTTCACATAGGCCTACATGAACACTTATATATAGAACGTCATATGAAGAAGAACCGGCAAGAAACTTCACGGTTACTCTTTCAAAATCATTTGGTTTTACAATGTTGTTGTTACAGCGTTAGTATTTAAGTATAAGAGGACAGCGTAGGCCCGACAATGAGCCCTTGCTTTCTTTACAAAACGTAAAATAAGATAAGAAGTTAACAGGCGTCCTAAGAATGTACAAGGCCTACAATGTCTGCTCTTTCACAAAGAATTGGCAAAAAACATGTAGAAATCCTTTCTAATATTTTAAAAGCGAAAGAGAGTTTGTTTGTTTGTTTGTTACCTCTTCACGCTTTAGTGACTGTACCGATTTTGATGAATTTTGGTACAGAGATAGTTGGGAACCAGGAGACGGACATAGGCTAAGGATTTGAGGAAGAACGAGGGAAGAAAAGGGAAAACTTAGCGTTGCTATTACAAATCAATAAGGCGCAAGAGCAAAAACTGCAGGTAGCAGGTACTGTGTTATACCGAATTGAACGCAAGCGAAGCCGCGGGCAAAAGCTAGTAACTATATAAAACAAGTGACATAGATGTTGCCATCAGTACTGTAACTATTCAGAACAAAGGTTGTATAAATATGTGATTTAAAAACCATTGTAAAAAAAAAACCTAATAGACAAACACTACTTGAACTAAAACCGCACGTATCTGACACAACATAATTATGTTTTAAGTGCAGAATACTACTTATTATTTATGTTAAGAGTGTTTGCTTCGGTTTTACAAACCCTACCATGACGTCTTAAAGCAGAACTTATTCCACTGAGGGAAAGAGACAGAGCTATACAGGGTGTCTAGCACCATCTCTTTCTCACACAGGAATAAGAACTGCTATAAGATGTCATGGTAGCCCTTCATCCGTAATTTTGTTGTAGTTGCGTTAACTAAACCCAAACTAAGCGTGTTTTGTAATTATGAGTATGAAACTTGTTATTTGCACTAAACTGGAAAGGGATATGAGAACCAACGTCTGCTGTTATTTGAGTAGAACACTTTGGTGTTTCGGTTCTTAATCGTATTATCCAGTAGGTACTGACTCGGTTGTGAAGGTCAGATAGGCCGTCACTTTATGTAAAACTAGCTTTCCCGATTTGCAGGTACCTGCTACCTGTAGTTTTTGCCCTTGCGCCTTATTTATTGTAATGGCAAAGCTAAGTTTTCCCTTTTTTTCACTTTCTCCCTCATATCTCAATCTTTTTTTAGCATATGTCCGTCTCCAGGGTCCCTAATATCTCTGTACCAAAATTCATTAAGATTGGTTTAGCCATTAAAGCGTGTACCTACTGCTAATACTACACAAACAATTAAAATACAGTTATTTATTCAAAAAATATAAAAACAATAGCAGGTCTAGGTGTGTTGCAATTTCCTTTGTATACTATGTTGAAAAAGATCCCATTTCGACTGTTTTATACTGGTCTGTTACGCAAATGTATGGCAGGGTTAATGACATTCTGTCAAGTTTATGGCTTTATGCATCGACACAACGAGGCAATACGCATAATTCTTTTCATTTAAGGCAAAACGTATATTATTTTTTATACCTGCAAAAGCCAAATGACTTCTATCAAGACTTCTAAATGTCAGCTTTAAAAAAACACTGAAACTGTCACTTACGTCAAAATTACAAAGTAAATAAAGTACAGAGCAATAGGACAAGTAGAAGAATGGCAATAACAATTAATTTGGAAAACCCACTGGTTCAGACGTACATAGTACATTCGGCACTTTTGGTTGTGAAGTTATTAGCCCTAAGTCCAATGGCAGCAATGACTTGGATAAGTAGTAACGGTTTCGTTCCGGACCCTGACATCATTCGAAGTGCATATTTATCAGAGCTGAAGAACCTAGCTCCTTTCTGGGTAGTCGGAGCTCTTTATGTGACCACACGGCCACCAATTCAAGTCGGGATTAGTCTATTTAGGATGTATACGGCTGCAAGAATGATTCTCATTCTTGGTTATGCAACTAAGCCTCTTCCTTGTGCCTGTACTGACATGGCCCTTATTCTATCGTACATGATAACTTGTTACATGGCTATGTACGTAGTGTACCACTACAGAGCCGCCATTTAAATTCAATATAAATGAAATACTTGTTTGATTCAGCTCTCCAAAGTCCGGGTTACTCGCTTTAAGGAGCTGAAACGGAAAGGAAATTGCTTTTTAGATTGTGTTCTGTTCAATCTAGAGTGTAGGGAAACGACTGACTTTCTATTATTGATATAACCGTATTACAATGAAATGAAACAGAAAATGGAAATGTGAGATGGATTTAAAAGTAAAAGCAGACGTATTTATACGACATTATTTTGTTCGACGTTTTGTTTGTTAAGTTTTTTATTACTTTTTTAGTTAAGATTATCTTTGAAGTTTTAATGTACCATAAATATTATTATTCTAAAATCGATTAAACTCTTAAAAAATAAATAGTTCCGCTTATTTTGTAACGTTTGTTTTTAACTGGCTGCTTTAGGAGCTCGTGGCTAAATAAATAGTAGCCGCTCGGGTCGATCTTTAGGTTAAGCCGCGCTTGCCTAGGTTGGTCTGTGGATGGGTGACCACCCGTTACATACCGAATTTCCTCCGTGCCTCGGAAAGCACGTTAAGCCGTTGGTCCCGGCTGTCATTTTTAGATCTTTGACAGTCGTTACAGGTAGTCAGTGTTCCGAAAGTCTGACAACCAGTCTTACCAAGGGGTATCGTATTACTCAGTACCAACTGGGTTGTGGAGGTCCGATAGGCAGTCGCTCCATGTAAAATACTGGTATTCCAGCTGCATCCGGTTAGACTGGAAGCCGACCCCAACATAGTTGGGAAAAGGCTAGGCAGATGATGATGTTTTTAACTAGCTGCGCACCGTGGTTTACTCGCGTGATGATAGAATATATCTCATCATATCTAATCATTCTGATATTTAAGCTATATTATTGTGAAGTTTCATCAAAAACCATTTAGTAGTTTTTTGCGTAAAAGAGCAACAAACAGTGTTACATACATCCTCACAAACTTTCGCTTTCATAACATTATAGTAGGATTTTCAAATACAATTTGTTAAAATGGTTTTTTTGTGTTCTAAGTGAAAGTAGCTCACCGGTTGAGATGTCCGCACTGCAAGTTGGAGATTCTTGTTCAAACCCGATTGGAGCACCATTGACGCATACACTCAAGAGTAAGAAGGGTGAACAATGCCAAGACTTTGTCTTTTTCAATTTTATAAAACACTAGCTTTTGCCCGCGGCTTCGCTCTCGTTTAATTCGGGGTAACACTGCCCCTTTCCTGATTTGCAGGTACCTGCTACCTGTAGTTCTTGCCCTTGCGCCTTATTTTTGTTATTATTAAATTTAGCATTGCTGTTGCAATGCTAAGTTTAATAATAACTTCATGCCTTAATGGCTTAAGGCATGAAGACGTAACAAACAAGCTCGCATTCGCTTTTATAATATTAGTAAGGTAGTAAGGATGTTCGTTGAAGTGAAATTCGCGAGAAAAGTGTTAGAATGTGGATCATGGCTATAAGAGTAGAGAAAGACCAAGAAAAAACCGGTCAAGTGCGAATCGGACTCGTGCACCGAGGATTCCGTACAAAGTTGTAACATAAACGGCCACTTCTTTTATCTGCGATCTAAACTTAGAGGGTTGATTTTCTCACAGCGTTAACGGACTACAGGCTTTTTTCAACCCGATATCTTTACGCGTTCCTGAGATAAGGGGTCTTGATAGACAGACGGACCACAAAGTGATTCTATATGGTTTCCATTTTTCCTTTTTGAGGTACGGAAGCCTTTTTGCGGATGGGAAATCATCAAATAACTTCCTCCTTTCTGGGTGGAGCGGGGGGAGTGTCAGACTTGTACTGACTTAAACTCACATATGTTCCTTCTATTGCCCTTTACGTTCCGGGGCTGCTGTATCTCTTTCGAATGACCCGCAAACCCCGGCAGCCGGTGGCCGTGGCAGGCCCGTCTGCTTAGCTGACATCTCTTTGAGGCGCGCGTGAAATACTAACACGACGGCCTGTCGTCAATAGACGGACGGACGGTGAGCTACCCATTGCTCACCGTCCACATGCCCGCATCTACGGTGGCCGGGAGTCGTACCGCGGCGCCCGACGTCCATGGCGTCTCCCGTGGCGGCTGGGTTTATTTGAGGAGGTTTGAACTCTCCAACCTAATTTTTTTATTCGCCAGGTCCAGTGCACTTTGAAGAACCTTCGCGCGACAAAGTGTTACGACGGGTGCAAAGTTTACCTACATTGTTACCCTACATTTTTGTAAACAATCCTGCAACGGGAATGAATAGCAAACATTTCTTAATCTATGCAAACAGGCCAACATATGGTTCTGTGAGGAAACTTAGAGGATTAACTATGGCAACAGGTTGTGATAACGACAAATTTATAGCTCTGAACGCAAACTTACAGATAGGAAAATGGATTTCCATTGAGTGTTTCTATTGTAAAACTTTGTGAGAGCCTTTCATGAAGTTGTACAATACAAACACATAAGGTTAATAATATAGGAAAGATCTGCAAAAGGCGTACAGTGTAATCGACTGTGGTAACATGTCGCAAGAGCTCCGTCAAAGTCTGGTCAGTAACGGTTTAGGAATTTGGAATCTGAAGTCGTCGTCCAACTAAACCGGACAGGTACGAGTATATTACTACCTTGCCTGTCAAGCTGTCCGCTTCCCGAAGTTCGCTGTCATAAAAACAAAGAGACACTGCTACAGTCTCAGTCACAAGATATAATAACTTGCGAAAGTACTGTAGTTGCCCATTCCAAAGTGTAGATCTCTATGGAGAAGAATGGGCAAGAAACTCTATTAACACTCTTTTACAAAATCATGGATACATCATTCATGTTAAGAATATACATGAACATAATATGTAAGTGAGTATGATGTAGAAAGAGCACATTAAGAGCGTCCAGAGTAAAAGCAAAAACAAGAGTTTGATAGATGAATTAATTAATTAAAATAAACCGTGGTGGCTAAGAGATGAACAGTCACGACTGAACCAAGCGAGCTGCACCAGGCGAGGCCTGTACTTCAACTTTACGCCTCGAATGTGCGTTCTTTGGCATCAACCCCAGACACGAAATCTAAAACCCGCAACTATTATCAGTATCCCATAGGTAGTGGTGCCAAATGGAGATCGACCCAAGTGGGTGCAGTTATGATATAGACATGAATTATGCCTACACCAGGGTTAACTTTCGACGGCGCGTTCGTGTTTCACGCGCGCCTCAAAGAGAGTCAGCAAAGCAGAGGGGCTTGCCAGAGCCTCCGCCTGCCGGGGTTGCGGGTTGTTCGAAAGAGATACCGCGGCCTCGGAACGTAAAGGGCAATAGAAGGAACATGGGTGGGTTTTAGTCAGTACAAGTCTGACATGCCCCCCCGCTCCACCCAGAGCGGGGGAAGTCATTGGATGATTTCCCACCCGAAAAAAAAAAAAAAAAAAGGGTTAACTTTGAAGATTTATTGCACATAAATTATCTTATATCGTTTCTGGATATGATCCGGTAAGTTATATGTGAGAAGGAAATATTAGGGACTTCCTATACGTGAATTATCTCCGACGCATTTACCCATTCCAGAGTAATTTTAGATTGACTTTGATAAGAATAATCAGAGAACGGCACCAGAGATTTGACGCCACGGTTGGCGCAGTGGCTGAGCGATTCTGCTGCGCTGCGTGTCGCTGGTTCGATTCTCGCACCAAACAAATAGTTGTTTCGGGTCCGGCTGTTTGTGTATGTGAGTTTAAATGTTTGTAAACGCATCCACGATACAGGACAAATTCCTAGTGTGGGCCAATGTTTTTTTTTTAATATTTGCTAAAGGGTTCGAACAAATAGATCTATGTTGCTCTGAGAAGAAGCCAGGCTGTACGCCAGCACCAAATAAGGGATAAAGGCCTTTCAATAACAGAATTTCAGAATTATTTTTCAGAAGCAACAATCTGGTCGCATATTTTCAACTGGCCCGGATAAGTATAAAAGAGACTTGACCTTTACAAAGGAAAACGTGTGCAGACATATTGATAAATACATAATCAGCCTTTTATTTTTATGTTTCGATTTTGTTTTTTTTCTTTTGGTATAGTGTCCTATTTATAATGAGTTTAAAATGAATTTAACATTACTATTCATCTATTTAAAAAAAAAAACTAAAATATTTTTCTTTGTAAACTGTAGATTTCATTTTTAATCTTAATGTTCTCATTTTATAATATTTAATCATTTGATTGTATAAATATAGTTCATTAATGTACTACTTGTCCTTTTATAATTCTGCAAGTGCTTCTATAAGTGATGAACTCACTATAACAAATCTGTTTGTGATTTTTGTGTATTTTTTTTTTAAAAACGTTGCCCCACACTAGGAATTTGTCCTGTATCGTGGGTGCGTTTACAAACATTTAAACTCACACACACAAACAGCCAGAACCGAAACAAATACGTATATTTGTTCCGCGCGGGGATTGAACCCGTGACACGCAGCGCAGCAGTCGATCTCTCAGCCACTGCGCCAATCGTGTCGTCAAATCATATATTATGTAGGTACCTAAGTCGTGAAGTGACCTAAATAAATAAATGCAATGCATTTCTTTAACTCTTTCAGTCACACTTTTACAATAGGAACATAATTATCAATTTCTGTTTATTTAAGCAACTTTTACAACTAAAATATGACAGAAAATAGAAGAAAAAAAATATAGGTATTAAGGCTTTCAAGGAATGAGGTGGTCACTAACGCTAACCACCATGACTATTGCTATAAATAAAACTAGGATGATTGTGAATGTTATTTATTTTTTTATAAAAATCTGCGAAACATGTTTTACCTTTGCGTAAGCAAGGATGATTGTGAATGTTATTTATTAGACGAATCATCATTACAAAAGTACAAAACTAACAAAAAAAAACTGTAAAACATGTTTTAGCTTTGCGTAAGCAAAGGAGCACTTTACATGTACTACACTGCCATACAGTACGCACTGGAAGTATTTTAGTGCTACAATTGCAGCATCTTCTTGATGTGCTTCTTTCAGGTTGATAGCGAACGAATACTAGACGAATTTCCTGAGGGACTGGTATGTTTGTGGCGTTTTATAAATGCAGGTCCTGGAGAATAGGCCGCAGAATTACGGCTGCTGTTCACTGAATCCGGCCTGTGTTTGTCTCTGACATATGCTGGTGCCAGTATTCCATGATATACTTCTCACCTGAATTCTTTCAGAATCAGCTTGTTTTGCAGTATGTCGAGTAGAGGTCTAATTTTATAAAGTTTGTCGTAATTAGGGTTTCAGTTTGGTCGGGCAATACATTATTGTCATTGACATGTAAGTTATTCAAAAGCCAACTGAAACATAGCTGTCATGCAAATCAGGCGCTGAAGACCAATAATCTCGGTAGCTCGGAAATTTTTTATACTTATCGTCAAATTCAAGGCAATAAAAACATCAAACTCTTCTGTTGTGATAGGTGTATATGGCTTTCCAGTTTGAGTAGCGTAAAGGTTAGTTTGGAAACATAAAAGGTCCTGTAAATGTTCTGTCCAACAAAGGGGAAATAGTAAAAGAGGTGTCACATTCTCCATGCTTAGAATTTGATCTGACAAACCCGTACTTTCAGAAAACTCACCAGACATATCCATTCTATATTTCTTCTTCCATTTTGGAGCAATCATAACCTGCATGTTTGAACTTATATTATTAGACTCTGTAGAATCAAGATTCCGTTGTAACCGGCTAGACAAAGAGAGGTCATCATCAGAATCATAAATGTCATCATGAGCAATTTGAACTCCTATCAAATCACCTAACACCATCGGATTTGGCTGATTTTCTGCCTCTTCTTCGTCATCTTCATAGCTACAAATGTTCTCGTTACGTGAAGGGAAGTCTTCAAACAAGTATTTTTCAATCTATTTCTTTCCTAAGCGGCGCGTGCGGCGCGACATACGGTAAAGAATGTGAAAAAAACAAATGAAGTTACATCCATAAGCTAACCCGCCACCGTCATGGTGGTTTGTAAGCTAACCACCAAATTCCCTTTGTAAATACTCATTGAAAACACAAGAGTAACAGTACTTGCATGCACACACACGTAAAATAGGTATATGAGAATACGTTCAATGAAAAACATCACAGAAAAAATGTTACTTACCCGTTTTATGGATTTTTTTATCAACCACTCGACAAAAAGTACTTTAGCGCTGTATTCAATTCAACTGGTATGAACTGTCATTCATTCTATTTACCGGGAATCTAGCATTTGTTTTGAAGCACAGTCCAAACTTTCATAATAATTCAATCGATTATCGCTAGATAGCGTAGATTATAATTAAAATAATCGAAAAGAGGTGGTTAGTAAGACTAACCACCAAGACTGAAAGAGTTAAAAGATTCTTCACGCAGCAAACTGTTAGAAAAAGCGTATAACGATGTAGGCATTTCTCCAATCCTTCGTTTTAGTTTACCTGCCTTCAAAAGATTTGCCGTCCCGTAATATTCCCCTGATCATAAGATGGCGTACGGATCATCAATTTTGTTCGTAATTGAAATCTATATTATGTTAGATATCCGTTTGGGTTCGGATATTAATAGTCCCAATAACATTGTTATATGGACTTAAGAGTTGGATATATTAGCATTGACTCGAGTAGTTGTCTGAATGATATTTCTGTTTATTTGTTTAGGAGTCACTATTTTATGAATTGAACGTGCCTGTGAATTGATAATGTTAAAAATATCTGAACACTAGCTTTTGCCCGCGGCTTCGCTCCCGTTAAATTAGGGGTAACACAGTTCCGCTTTCCTGATTTGCAGGTACCTGCTACCTGTAGTTTTTGCCCTTGTGCCTTATTGATTGTAATAGCAAAGCTAAGTTTTCACTTTTCTTTCCTCTTTGTCCTTCATTTCCCAAAAATAAATTAGCCTATGTCCGTCTCCAGGTCTACTATCCCTCTACCAAAATTCATCAAAATCGGTTTAGCCATTAAGGCGTGAAACAAACTCACTTTCGCTTTTATAATATTAGTAAGGATTGATAGAGTAGAAGCGCGTGATATATAAAGTATGTTTATTGGAGTGGATAGCTATTGCTGCATTGAATATTGATTAAATTCAATGTTATACATGGCATTGACGTCGTATCAATCCATATGCGCATATCTTGTCCTGATTATTCCGCTTCAATGCACGCTAAATATCACTCGTTCGTAGCACGCGAACTACGGGCTATCCGTGATCCGCGCCTACGCTTGCTTAAATTAATATCCATCAAGTAATGGATTAAAAAACATTGATTTAATACCAATCAAGTTATATGTTTTTTTTTTTGGAAAATCCCTGTTAGTGTCTAAGTTTATTTGTAAAACTAGTACATTACTTTTTCAGTTTTTTTAGGTTCCGTACCATAAAAGGAAAAAACGGACACTTTGTTGTCCGTCCGTCTGTTTGTCAAGACCCTTTTTCTAAGAAACGCGTGAAATTAAAACCGTCCAAGTCTACGCAGGCAAAATATATGGCCGTTTATGTCGCAAGCTTGTACGGAACCCTCGGTGTGTGAGCCTGACTCGCTATTGGCCAGTTTTTTTGTTTTAAATTAAACTCTAAGTCGTTTCCAAAAACCTCTTCTAACTCCATCAACATTCTAAGAGCAACAATCACAGGCGCTAACATAATCATTCGACATTACTCTCTTTACGAGTTTATGTCAGTTTTATCGTCCATTTACGATTACTGAGACTTGTAGGTAACGTGTTATGGTGAGCTTTATTCTCTGTGCGTGTCTTCACATCATCTTTTAAATGAGAATGTTTGCAATGGTTTTATTTCGTAGATGGGTGTAAAAATACAAATGTCTGTTTTATTGCGCTCGTTTTTACAGGAACGTAAGGTACGGTATTGTAACACTCCCGTTGTTGCGGGTTGTTCGAAAGAGATATCGCGGCCCCGGAACGTAAAGGGTAATAGAAAGAACATGGGTGGGTGTTAGTCAGTACAAGTCTGACACTCCCCCGCTCCACCGGCCACCCAGAGCGGGGAAGTTATTTGATGATTTCCGATCCGCAAAAAAGAAAAGGTATTATAACACTTACATTTTGCCAGTTACTCTTATGTTCCATGCAAGTCATGGAATCTTATTGAGTTTGGCACAGATAGAGAACTCCGAATTCTCACGGAAAGACTCCGAGGTACAACTAAACAATTTTAGTCGCAAATCTCATTAATACTATACTTAAGTCGGATATCGAACTCAGGAACTAATCGTTTGCCGAAGCGCTTGCTTAAAATATAATTATGAGGAATTTAAATCAAAATGTAACGTCAAAAATGTGAGAGAGAAGCTGCCTACCGGGGCTGCAAGTTGTTTGAAAGAGATACAGCGGCCCTGGAATACAAAGGGCAAAATAAGAAACATGAATGGGTTTTAGTCAGTAAAAGTCTGACACTCAAGTAAATAAATGTGAGAGTGTTCTAAAGCTTTATCAACAAATAAAGGGTGACTATATTGTAACTGGTGTAAAAACAATGTAAAACATCTATTAATATGACACGTCTCATCACACAAAAACACTACTCATAAACTAAACACCCAACGAATACACAACTCGACGACGACGACACGGTTGGCGCAGTGGCTGAGCGATCGACTGCTGCGCTGCGTGTCGCGGGTTCGATTCCCGCACGGAACAAATATTTGTATGGCCTACAGATAGTTGTTTCGGGTCTGGCTGTTTGTGTATGTGAGTTTATATGTTTGTAAACGCACCCACGATACAGGAATAATTCCTAGTGTGGGGCAACGTTTTATAAAAAAAAAAATGTATAATAATAATATAATAATAATAATTCATTTATTTGCATGAAATGTGGTACTAGAAGTCAAGTTCATGCCGTGGTTGTCATTTCCTCTAATCCTCAAGGATAGTTCCTGGTCTCCCAAAGTCATCCATCAACCAAATATTAATTTTACAAAATCTAATAGCAATATTATAAAAGGGATAGTGAGTTTGTTTGTTATGTCTTCACGCCTAGATGGCTAAACAGATTTTGATGAATTTTGGTACAGAGATAGTTCGGACCCTGGAGACGGAAATTTCTCAATACTTTTAAAAAATATTGGGAAGTGAAGGAGAAAGATTGAAGAAAAGGGAAAACTTAGCTTTGCCATTACAATAAATAAAGCGCAAGGGCAAAAACTACAGGTAGCAGGTACCTGCAAATCAGGAAAGGGGAACTGTGTTATTCCGCATTTAACGCGAGCGAAGCCGCGGGCAATATCTAGTAGATTCATAATTATCGCAGATCTTTAGTTAATTATACTTTAGTCTGCAATATTAGTTTATCCAAGAATAGTTCTTGTTTGAGACGTGTTTTTCGTAATTAGTGTTTATATTGTAACTAACGAAGACGTAAGGGTTCTTCATTAATCTTCAGAAGATATATTAATTGATCGAATACTTGGCTATTGCGTTAGTTACAAGTTTAGTAATTTCTAACAAATTCAGTTTTTTTTTGTTTGTTGTTTTTGTGTTGCTTACGTGAGCCCTCATTTTGGAATGGTTTTAGCTACAAGTAAGCATTTATAAGGAGCTTTTCACATCACCTATTAATTATTCTTCGTACCACTACTGCAAAAAAAACGCAAGACAAGAATTTTATCCACAAAAACAGAAACATATCGAGAACCCAAATTGACAGTCGAACTACATTCGCAGACCTTTATTATCAATCGAAGAACTCGTTAACGGGTCCAGCCTGATCCCTCCGGTCGTATTGGTCGTTAGATGAAATTGAATGGAGCATATTTCAGTGTCAATCCATATGAGAGCCTTTTTAGGCACTTATCACGGCGTCGGGTGATGCGACTGCCTCGCTTCACTTGGTTCCTTTTTGGAATTGGAATCCTCTGTAAGTCACAACGCGGAGACCCGTAGCAGGCTCTAAAGAACTTTTTGCTTATTTTTCTCCGCAAAGAGGCTAGACGCGTGCAACTTCACCTTGTAGTTTGTGGGCAAGAGTTAAGCCTCTATGAACTGTGTATACTTATCTGCGTGTTTCGTACAAAGAGGTTGGAAGTTTTTTTTTTTTTTATAATAACATTGCCCCACACTAGGAATTTCTCCTGTATCGTGGGTGCGTTTACAAACATTTAAATTCACATTCACAAACAACCAGACCCGATACAACTATCTGCAGGTTATAAAAATAATTGTTCCGTGCGGGAATTGACCGCGACACGCAGCGCGGCAGTCGATCGCTCAGCCACTGCGCTAACCGTGTCGTATTAATTCTGTTCCTGTACACCTTAAGCTATACGAGCTCTTCAGTGAAATTATTCTATTATGGCATTTATATGCGCGCTTCTTCTGTACTGTAGGTGCGTTCTACAAACACTTAATTAAACCCACATACACAAATAGAGCAAGAGCCCGTGAACCCCAGACCTTCGTTATTTTATAAAAGCTGAAAATTTGTCAGTGCATGCTCCTAACACAAGTAAGAACGATGGACCATTATGAAGTTTGGGCTACCCTGGCCTTGGCAGGTACACGGTACTAAAGGTGTGTAAAATACCGATCTAAATTCATCAAATTATAAAGTGTGATTTTTCAGACCTTCAGGATATTATTAAAAATCACGCCATTAATTGCCAGACACTTTACATCGTGGCAACCCCTTGCCAGACACCCTTAATGTTAATGAAATTATAATTCTACTTACGTTATAGTATAAAAGCAGATTTTTATATATAATACTTGAGTAATAATTAGATAATGTTTCCTCATTAGCCAGACATTTTTGATAGTTTCAACCCCTTGCCAGACAAGCATGTAGGGTAGCTGTAGGAGCGAGCGCGAGACAGTATAGGTATATGGGCGAGTGCGAGTGAGATGGCATGATTATAATAACACTCACTCATTTGGATGCTGATAGGCACTGGGAATCACTTGAGATACGTAGACCTCACAGAAATATACGTAAAGTTAGGAAAATCTTTTTGCAAGAGCTTACCAGGATTTCATGCGATCACAGGTTGTTCTTCTACAACACTTGTTACTATTTTGTTTGAATCATTAACAACAAAAGAATGGTACTGCTTAGAATTAATGTGAATAGTTTTATTTCCAATAAAAGGTATTATTTCATCATTGGCCCAATGCAAAATGAAAAAATCCACCAGAGCTTGTTTAAAATTTGAATATTTCAATTCTTTCGAAAAATCACTTGGATGTGTTTGATCAGGTCCAGTTATGGTGTAGCTCAACTGTGCTGATTCTAATCGCTGAGAATGTTCATAATCTTTAATCGATGGAGTCAGGTATTGATCAAAAATAACATCAATTCTTTTTATCGTACTGTACGTACTGTAGCATCGAATGTCTTTTCTTGAGATGTTTTTGAGATTTACACAGATTATTAGTTATATAAATTTCTGCGAAAAAGTTTATTTACATAAGTCATTATAATCATGCCATCTCACTCGCAGCCACCCATATATACTGTCTCGCGCTCGCTCCTACAGCTACCCTACATGCTTGTCTGGCAAGGGGTTGGAACTATCAAAAATGTCTGGCTAATGAGGAAACATTATCTAATTATTACCCAAGTATTATATATAAAAATCAGCTTATATACTATAACGTAAGTAGAATTATAATTTCATTAACATTAAGGGCGTCTGGCAAGAGGTTGCCACGACGTAAAGTGTCTGGCAATTAATGGCGTGATTTTTAATAATATCCTGAAGGTAATACCAAAAAATCACACTTTATAATTTGATGAATTTAGATCGGTATTTTACACACCTTTAGTACCGTGTACCTGCCAAGGCCAGGGTAGCCCAAACTTCATAATGGTCCATCGTTCTTACCTGTGTTAGGAGCATGCGCTGGCAAGTTTTCAGCTTTTATAAAATAACGAAGGTCTGGGGTTCACGGGCTCTTAGGCTAAAATAGCCAGACCCGAAACAACTACTTGTTAGTCAAACAAATATTTGTTTTGTGCGGGGATCGAACCCGTGATATGCAACACACCAGTCGATCGATATCGACTCTAAAGTCATTTATTAGACTCATAATCAGCACTTTTTGAACGTCACATTACAAGAGACAGTCCCACAAAACGCCCCGCCCTTTACAACTTCCTAGTGTTTTAGCTTGGAAGAAGTGGCGGAACAAACTCCCCAGCAACACATCTGTCTGTCAGGTTAGAAGAACCAGTTCCAATTCCGTTTATCACAAGGTAAATTTAAGAAATAATTCATTCATTGTCACATGTCAGCTAGCAAACACCAATCATGTATATAAAAATATACCCAAACATAAATAAATCTTCCAGTCTAACGGGTGTGCCCGCTTACACGTGCAGTGAAAAGTCACAGGTGATAAATTAGGACCATAATCCTTACTAATATTATAAAAGCGAAAGTGAGTTTGTTTGTTTGTTACCTCTTCACGCTTTAATGGCTAAACTGATTTTGATGAATTTTGGTATAGAGATAGTTGGGAACCAGGAGACGGACATAGGCTATTTTTTTAAAAAAAGAGTGGGATATGAGGGAGAAAGAGGGACGAAACGGGAAAACTTAGCTTTGCTATTACAAATCAATAAGGTGCTACCGAATTTAACGCGAGCGAAGCCGCGGGCAAAAGCTAGTACAAAATAAATAAGCTAAGCATAAAAAGATTTATTAATAACAGTCACAAATATCTTGTCAACAAGACGACCAGTTACCACAAGCAGCACCCGTTCACGAACACAACGCAAAAATCAGCTATTACCTCCCTCGCCATATTTGAGGGAAGGAGGTAACCCGACCCACGACGCTACCGCAAGCAATGACATCTGAGGGAGAATGACGAACTTGCTGCCGGTTTTTGAGGGCAACAAATATAAATAATTATATTCAAGTCAATGCTCGAGGTCACTAGTTAACCACATGTCATTAAATAATAACACATAAAATGAAACAAGTAGGTATATAAACAAAACAAAAAGAAAAATATAAAATTACGAAGACATTTCATATCAGTAAGCTAATTGGCAAAACAACATAAAAAAAATCATCCTGAGTTTAACACAGCGACCAACTATTCTTATCGTCTAAATAGTCGTTAATGGAATAGTACACTTTTAAACAAAGGTTAGATTTTACTTTAGCTTTAAATGGCAAATCTAGAAAAGAAGAAGGTAGCTTGTTACAAAAAGTTTTACCAAAGGTTTTCCTTGAAAGTTGTAAACGAAAGGGAATAAGGTTAAAACATTTTGTGTTTATCTGTCACAGCAACAATGATGTATGAACATCTTCTATCTAATGTAAGTTACCTACGACATACGAAACTAAAAGCCAATTTACCTTTATAGAAGCTAAAGCCCATCTTCATTTAATATCTAAGCTGGAGCCCACAACGTGACTACTAAGTTACCTGTGAACTAATGACATTATAGTGATGCCCCAATTTCGTCACTCAAGCGTGTCTGTTACGCCGATGAGATTCTATTCGGATCTCAGCTACAGTAAGGATGGTATCGGGCATCGGGGTCACGGTTCAGGGTCCAATACAGTATTGCCATAGTAATATCGGTGTCCTTCTTACCTTAAAATATCGATATTGTTTAGTAATTGGGTAAATTGGATTAAATAGGTCTAGTTGTATAGGCTTTATGTGTCCTTATATTCGGCCACGTCTGGTGGAAGGAAAATGGCTGGAAAAATGGAATGGATAATATTTTTTCTTTCTTTATTATATGTAGCTATTTTTAACCTTATCGTGATGATATATAAGGCTGTGAAATATACAACACGTTTTCGGTAAGTTATACAAAGTTTGTTGAAACAATTGAAAACCAGGCCACAATGAACCAACGAGGAGTTTTTTAAAAAAGAACTCTGCCATGCGTTTTGACGAGGGACGCCAAGTGTTTAAGGCAACTTTATTTTTATAAAAACAACTTTGAAATTCAAACAAGATTGTCTTTTTTGTTATTTTATATTCAAGTTACTTAAGTGTGTTGTATCAAAGGGTAATGAATGCAGAATCATTATCCTTGCTACGTAACTAGGGTACTCGAAAGTTTATTGCCTTGAACAGATGAGCATCGCCAATGCCAACAGTTTGAATTCCTGTGCCCAGTTGAATTTCCTTTACCCCCGTCGCATTTCCGAACCCGAAAACAACGTTATTATGGTTGGGTTGCCATGTTCGAACCATTAGAGTCCGTCTACACTGAAGTAGGTCGTTACGGAGTAGTTACCACCTGATGCAACGTTCTGTTATAGTTTGTAAAGTGTCCATACAGAAATGTACGTTGTATCAACTAGGATTGTTTTGCATTCTAAGATTTTATGTGTACTGCATAAGGTACAAAGCTTATTGCAAACTATTGTCAACGAGGTTTTGAAATTGCTAGATAGGTATCATGTATCGACAATGCGACATGTACGTGCATATTGTTATCTCAATATTTTGGGTGGTTTGTATGCAAGTTGTACTGTGTACGTAAGGTTTACTTTAAGCATTGCATCGTTTCATGTTTGCTGAGAGGACTTGAGATCTGAACCCTGACGTCAGTTCATTTCAAAGAGCATAATGAGAGCGAATTACACCGGCAGAACTGAATAGCCGCGTTGAAGAGCTGGAAACTTGTTCGGGGATTGGACACGCTGGCCGTATTCGTCCCATTAATGGTACTGAAATTTTCGGTTAGCATTTTTTTATGGATTTCGAGAAACTGGTTTTTAGTGAGATAAATGGTCCGTTCCGTATATAATTATTTCCAGAATGTGTGTTTAAACACCACGTGAAAATTGAAAGGCGTAAAAAGCGGTAAATTACGACCCTAATCACGGCGAGTAACTGGACAGGCGCAAATTCATCCCCAGATTAATGATGGATTAGTCAAGTTACCTTCTACCCATATCAAACCCATAGTTTCGTTAATTCCAAGAAATACGGACTTTTTGTGAAGGGGATTTGAAGCTCGGTATGGCTTACTCGGTTTTCTATAAGGGTTAGTTTGCCATAGCACAGATTTACAACTATTGAACATGTTTCTTACAAAAGTGCAGTTTATAACTTGTAATGCGTATTTTGAAGCTAACCTAAAATAAAATCAAAGTTTTGAATGTCAAAAAATACAGTTTTCATACTATGGATAGAGAATTCTGCAATTTTTTTACCTGATGTGAATATGCTGACTATATCACGTTTCTATTTGGACCGGTCAATATACTATCGACTGGCAAGCCTCAAATTGGATTCCATTTTTAAAGAGAATAGAATAAAAAAAATGTTCGTTGCTTTTTATTTTGATGGAGATGGAATTTGAAACCTTTGAAACGAATTCTTCCGAAGGATGATGCGATGACATTAACAAGGGAAGAATTTAAATAATTACGTTTGCTATTACGCAACAGGAAAATTTACTAAACCCATTTCGCGAAAAATAATGGACTTTATACACTTGAGACCGACAACATTAAAAAAGAACAATTAACACCATTTTCAATTTCGGTATAACTTTTTTGATATTTTCCCTTTCTAAGCACAAAATAGACTTGCTAACTTTAAATATTTTGTAAAGAGAATTAACTTTTCATAAGAAACTTAGTTCTGCTTTCTCCAAGAAGTCCAATTATCAATTTTAATAACATTAAAAGCCCTCACTAGATTCTTATTTCGAACATCGAGCAGAATTTTTGTTATATTTTTAAAGGATTTTATGAAAACATCGGTCTTAAATTCTAGACCTAATTTAATTCGTAGCAAGCAATGTCAAGCTTTCTTATTTTAATAAGGTTAAGAAAATATGATTTAATATAAAGTTAAGTTATGACATAAAACTCTTTGAAATATGAGTTAGTTTATAAAGAATTTATTAACCAAAAAATCTTTTTACTGAACGACTTTAAAAGTAAGCCGAGCATGAGGCCTTTTTTTTTCTTTTCGGGTGGGAAATCATCAAATAACTTTCCCCGCTCTGGGCGGAGCTGGGGGGCATGTCAGACTTTTACTGACTAAAGCCCACCCATGTTCCTTCTTATGCCGTTTACGTTCCGGGGCTGCGGTATCTCTTTCGAACAACCCGCAACCCCGGCAGGCGTAGGCTCTGGCAAGCCCCTCTGCTTTGCTGACATCTCTTTGTGGCGCGCGTGAAACACGAACGCGTCTTCGACACGGCCTGTCGTCAATAGACGGACGGACGGTGAGCTACCCATTGCTCACCGTCCACAGGCCCGCATTTACGGTGGCCGGGAGTCGTCTCTCGGTGCCCTTACCTTTACAGCCAAACGAGGAGCATCGAGTCCACTAGCATAACCTACATTCTCGCGCTCGTCCTGCCTTCAAGAATCTTGGCGAGAGTGTAAAGCCACCACGACTATCACTCATCTCATATCACTTGAACACAATTCCTTTGACATGTGAAGAAAAATAGACTGTATAAACGTTGACCGACGTCGAGGATCACCGATTAGATACTAAATCACGCTCTATCATTGTGTTACTCACTCGCTTGCCGTAAGAGCTTGTCTGTTGGCATATCTTTGATCGATGTATCGTCGCTACTTTACTATCTATGAAGTGACCTATATTTTCATGTTTCTCAAAACATTTTATGGTCATGATCACAATGTTTAACCCGCCAATTAACGTATCTAACGGATAAATTCATAACGCACCCCAAATTATTATTTTTAAACTGCTTCTAAAAATGCTGATACTCTCAACTCTCTACTCAGTTTTCTAAGAGGCAAGTAAAATATTTTTCATGTTCTACGTTGCCTTTGAAAAGTCTCCAGGAATCGTGCCAAGGGGACTGAATCAGATAATCCTCGCGAGAAAAATATAAGGCAACAATATGACGTCACAAACATAGTGGAGCACATTGCGACGATTACACCGTCGCGTCGCCGACTCAAATCCAGTGAAGTGCGAACCAAAATACACTTTCGATCTACAAATGCGGGGTTACCACTCAACTGTGAAAATCACATTCGAAACTCTAAGGATTTAGCTTTGAGTATTAGCGGTTGCTGTTACTTGTGATAAGAAGGTCGTAAGCACAAGTGATGTCAGATGTCTTGTGTCGAAGTTCGTCTATTGTTGGTACCCGATTAGACTAACACTTCAATGTCGATGTATTTGCTCTAATTGCTTTTGAGGAAATTGATTTTGTGAGACATTGCTTGCGAAGGATAGTGTAAGATTAGATTATTATTATTTGAATGTAGCTATTTGCTTATTTTATTTACTGGCTGGTGGCTGAACGTTTGAGAGAGAGAAGCTCAAACCAATCTAGCCGCCGCGGGAAACTCTCCGGGCGTCGGGAGCCGCGACACGTCTTCCGGCCACCGTGTGGATGGTGAGCAATGGTTAGCTTACTGTCTAACTATATTTTAAGACGACAGGCCATGTATTCCACGCGCGCCTCATGGAGATGTAAGCAAAACAGAGGGGCCCAGTTAAGGCCACTGCCTGCCGGGGTTGCGGGTTTTTTTTTTTTAAGAGATACCGCTGCCCTGGAACGCACAGGGTAAAAAAGGAACAGGGATGGCTAGATAGTACCAGTCTGACACTCTTACCCGCTCCGCCCAGAACGGGAGACATCATTTGATGATGTCCACACTTCTTTATAATTCTAAATTAAAGATGGAATAGTTTATGAGAGAAGAATAAAATTAGGGGCCTATACCCAATAGTGAGTGCCTCCTGGCTGATATGATGATTATAATAGAAAACTGTTTAGAACTAGATAATTCAAATACTGAGAACAGCACGACACTTAAAGTAAAATATATCAGAATAACACCATAAGTTAAAAATAACCATTATTCTCCCAAAGAGAACGACCGCAACTTTTATGCTTGCCATTCCAAATGCGAATATATCGTTTTGAATTTTATATGACCGTAGCGTTGAGAGTATTGCCAGTGAGGTGTGGCCAATAAATCGATCGAGAGTGCAATAGAATGGGGTCTCTGGTGACTCTACAAGGCTCTGCACTCTCGCACAAAATATTGTCGTTGAAACAAAATGGGTCACTTTAAATGAGATGTTTTGTACGAATGTACAAATTGTTTCGGGCTAGGTATAATCACCATACGACAACGTCCCCCCAGGGGGTATTAACGCTCACACATAAACATCGGGAATTCGAGCCCCTTGCTCGGAATCCCGATGTTTAATTTTCATACATTTTGTGAAGATTTTGGAGATTTTATGAGGTCTTTAGGGATTGGCATTTAATAAAATAAGTATGAAATTCAACAGTGTGAGGTTTGAAGCGAATATTTTATTTTAAGTCTTATGATATTCAAGGATAGATACTAAAATGATTCTATTGGAAAATGCTAATTTATTTATTGCTAATGCTTTTATAAAAATGTTTATGAAGTGAGTTTGTTTGTTACGTCTTCACGCCTAAATGGCTAATCGATTTTGATGAATTTTGGTACAGATATAGTTGGGACCTTGGAGTCGGACATAGGCAAAAAAGATTGAGATATAAGGGAGAAAGAGGGAAGAAAGGGGAAAACTTAGCTTTGCTATTACAATAAATAAGGCGTAATTGAGTTTCCCAGCTTTAAGGGACCACAGACTAGATACCACGGCCCCGGCACATAAAGGGCAAAAGAAGGAACATGGGTGGGATTTAGTCAGTGAAAGTCTGACGGGGGAGTCCACCGCTCCGCTAAGAGCGGGGGAAGTTATTTGATGATTTCAAATCCGCAAAAAAAAGGGACCACAGGGTATCATCTACGCGTTCCCGAGATAAAAAGTCTTGACAGACAAAAAGGCAGACGGATAACAAAGTGATGCTTTAAGGGTTCCGGTTTTTCCTTTCGAGGTACGGTTGTATCTTGACACTGGACATGTATCTTGTTTAAAAATAAACTTTCAGACCTTATTTAAGAAGCTACAATTCAACGATGATTACTCAAGTTCTTCGTAAACCTTGCTTGACCTTTAGTCCTAGCAGATTTCACCGTTAGGGCTTTACGTTCCCATTCTGCCATAATCCCCTAGTCGTCACTTAGGGCACGCACGGCTAGGGAAAGGTTGATCTATTCTTGGCCAGACAACAAGGATGGTATTGTTCATTCAAAGCTTAAGGTTATACGCTAGAGATATCGCAGCCTTCGTAATAATATCTAGACGATTTTAGGTTGAATCTGATTGAAATTCAAACTGTATTCGAAATAGAAATACATCTATATTCAGAGAAGGTAAATACCAATTAATACGGCTTCCTCAATGGACCGTTATTGGGGACATTGCTGACCTCAGTTGGTTGAAGATTTGTAAGTTGTAAAGCTTGATATTTTGCACGTAGCTCGTTATGAATTGTGGTCTGGGATCGTCGTCTTAGAACGATCCACGACTTACATATTAAATTGGCGCAACTTTCGTGGAACTGTATCGGTGAAGCTTCGCCGTATCTGGGGTCGTCCGATGATATAATGGGGATGGATAATTCCATAACACTCTCCACAAAAAGTATCCATTAAAAACCGGCCAACCAAAAACCGAAAAAAAATTGTGTAAATAATAAGCTGTGACCTTATCTAAAACATAAGACGTAAGTTACTATCAGTATTATTTTAAAGTATGCTATTAGCCAATACGTATTTTCAGTGTACAAGGACTTGTATGTATTTTGCCGCGTGGATGAAATTGGTACCTATACTGTTCACCAACAGCACCGTCAACTTCTTTAAAACACAAATATCTAAAATATAAATAACTATTTCTGTAGCTATGTGTTTAATAATGTTATACTATGCTATGTTTTGAATAAGAGGTTACAATGGCTTAAGAAACTTATGCTGACTATTGCATTTGGGCGCAGGTGAGACAATAAAAGACGTGTGTCCTCAACGACTGTTATATTTCGAATAAATGTCAGTTACAGAATGTGCGATTGAAGTGAACATTGAATGATTGAATGTTTGAAGAATGATTGAAGTATGCTATGTATGAACTTGGATATTTGTATAGGTATTTACGTTCATAATGCGTATATTCCAACACTGACCTTTTTAGTTTAAAAATAAAATGACAAATGACCTAAAAATTAAAAAAAAAACTTTATATCTTCTAAAACTGTTTTGACACCATTCATTGTCAGTAATAGGGTAGTTGACACCACCAATCAATTGATATACTTTTTATGAGCTGTCAAAACGCGCTCCTCTATAGATTTTGTATGAGACTCGCAACCGATGACGTCACTAAGTTGTCAAGTCAATGATGCAACTATTTATTGATTTAAAAGCAACTAAAAATCGAATTTTAAAACTATTTTGAAATGAATGGAGTTCTCAGGTCTAGAATAAGGTGTTCTTTCAGAAAAATTGTGTTTTTAAATTATTGGTTAATGGTGTCAACTACCCAATTGCTCAAATGAATTAAACTAAAGAGTTTGTATAGCATTGCGCAAGTTCGTAACTGAATAATGCTGGTCTATTTATATAGGCGAATATGAAATGGCAACAACAAAGTCGGCACGGTTGGCGCAGTGGCTGAGCGATTGACTGCTGCGCTGCGTGACGCAAGTTCGATTCCCGCACGAAACAAATATTAGTATGGCCTACAGGTAGTTGTTTCGGGTCTGGCTGTTTGTGTATGTGAATATAAATGTTTGTAAACAAACTCACGATACAGGAGAAATTCCTAATGTGTGGCAACGTTTTTTTAAACAAAAAAAAAAGGATCTTTATGTGTTAGTGATTGGTATTAATTTATTGAACTAGACCTACATAAAAACAAGTTGGTGGATATGTACAGGGTATAATAGTATGTACGACGCCATATGTTTTCATTTTGTCAATACTATTTCCACAAACAATGTCAAAAAAATGTTTACCAACAGCCGCCTTGTGTCTTTGGCATTTGAACCCCAGAATCATGTTACACTGTTTACATGCTGGTTTGACCCGGTTTTTGAGAAGATTATACAAAACATAACATTAGGCTTTTATCGATTTATGTTTAAGTAACATGTAATAGGAGGCGATCCTATAGCCGTCAACCGGGTAAAACCGTAAATTCCCGATGAAAAAACGCAAAAACACTTTGCCTGACAAGGTGAGCGACCACGTTCAGCAATCACGTTTGCGACCAATAGACCAACGAGGAAATTACTTGTTTCAGTTGCTATCCCTTTAAATTTGATCCCTTTTTTTGGGTTGGGAAATCATCAAATAAGGGAGTGTCAGACTTTTACTGACTGAAACCCACCCATGTTTCTTCTATTGCCCTTTACGTTCCGGGGCCGCGGTATCTCTTTCGAACAACCCGCGACCCCGGCAGAAACACTAACGCGACGACGACACGGCCACGTCAATAGACGGACGTCCACAGGCCCGCATCTACGGTGGCCGGGAGTCGTCTCGCGGCGCCTAGGGCGTCTCCCGCGGCGGTTGGGTTGGTTTGACGTTCTCTCCCTCAAACGCCCGGCTACCCCCTTCGTTATCATGAATGCATGACCCAATTTTTTTTTTGGGTTGGAAAATCATCATATAACATCATTAATGGCTCTGCGTATTTGCTTCACAAGTCAGTTAGCGTCTTCCAAGACAATGATTTTACCATTGGTTGCGTCTCATTCTTCGAGTTTAACTTCTAACTAAAGCAAGTACAATTCAAATATCAAGCTTATTTTTTTTTATTTGCAATTTATAAATTTTTCAACTGGCAACATGCGACAGCGCAGCGGTGAGAAAATAAAAAACATTTTCATTCCTCTTTTAAAATCAGAAACCGTTCCAGTTTTGCACCCCAAAACCATTTGTATCGAAACAACATCACGAAACACCAGAATTACATATTTATATTACTGTTCCCATTTTATCGTGTCGAATTTTGAGACCAACTCCCCGGAACGAAATTTTATCTGCTCAACGTTCAAAATTGTAGGAAGCAGGGATTAAACGTGAAATTTTTTGCGGTGTTGCTACACGACCCCTTAAAATTCCAGCCAGCCGTAACTGACATACGTGACATAAAGCCTGCCTAATAATGGAATTAGGGCGAGCAGTTCGTGTGCTATAAGCTTGAAAATCTTTACAGAGGAACTTTCTTGCTCAATTATTTGTTTGCCTTTGATAGAATGCATTATGCATTAAGAGTTGCAAAACAAGTGCAGGCTCTACAGATAAAAGTAAAAAAAATAAAATAATAGGTGCTCCATTAACGGTCGAATCGGAATGCACAGAGTAAAGTGAAGTATGAAAGAGTATTAAAAGAACAAAAGCTGACGATACGCTGCTTCGTATAATGTTCGGGAAATGAACTATTCCAGCACGTTGGGACGGAGTTTTTACAATATCTAATTCTCTTAAAATAAACTTCATCATGATTTTTCTGTAACTTGTTATTAGTATAAAATAATGGGCACTTAATCTGAAGTAGCAGTCTGTTAGAACGTTAATTAACTAATCGCAAACAAGCTCGTATTCACATTGTACAAATGTTTGAATAGAGTCCTAATCAATATTCTATAGTCGAGAACCGATAGTAAGGAACCAATCCGCGTCCAGTAAACGCCTGTTAAGTAATAAACTCACTTCGTTGCCTCCGTAGACATCGAAGCTTGTTAACTTTAGTTAAAGATGGCCGTGCTTAACAAGTCGTTTGATAAAATTATAATTGTTTGATGATTAATTGCATTAAACGGGTGGTAACTGAGTTGGTTTGTCTAGATACTATTGATCATTAATTGTGTTAGTATTTGGATCATTTAAAACAATATTGTGGTAGTGAGAAGACTTGAAAGGTTTCAACAGTAACATTTCAACTTACATTGGTAATTTGGGATGAGAAATCTGAAGACTCGTGATGACTCGCGCGTTTCTTGATTGTAAATTAATATTAGACAAACGCCATTTTATATTAGAAAAAAAAAGAAACACAAAAATGGCATGATCTCTCAAATATTTAGACGATAAACCTACTAGAACTGTCGGTCTGAAATAAAGGTTTATTTTGTTTAGTTAAGGAGTTGAAACACAGTTATTAGAAAAACATTTTTTTTTACTTCGTGTCGCAAAGCTCTATCAAGTTTATTTCAAATCCTGTCCTTCATGCTTGTTTTTATATTTTAATATCCTCAAATGAATGGAACTATACATTTATTTTGTAAAATTCGCACTCCCGAGCAAGATGCAAGCATTTTGTTGCTCACCGATTAGCGTTGAAGTCAAAGACATTCAAATATTTACGACTGATAGACGGGATTTTTTTTTTCAGGACGGGATGACGGGATTCGTTGCCCTACTCTAGGATTTTTACCTGTATCGTGGGTGCGTTTACAAACATTTAAACTCATATACACAAACTGCCAAATTGTAATCCAATACATTAAAGGCACAAGAAGGAACATGGGTGGGTTTTTAGTAAAAAAAAGTCTGACACTACCCCCGCTCCGCCCAGAGCGCGGGTAGTTATTTAATGAGTTCCCATCCGCAAAAAAAACTTGTTACTAGTTATTAACATTTTTTTTTGTACAATGTCTCATGCCCGCATTGTCACACTTGTGTGTCAAAATCAAATGCAACGTTCGGGATAAAAATGTTTGTATGAAAATATTCCCAATTCTGCTCTATAAGTATTTTTCTATAAATTTCTTTGATTGCACTGTAAAGCAGCCACATACATTATAGCTTTGAGCCAGGCCGTAAAGAAAAGAATTGAAAACGCGTGAAGTGTCATACAGGTACTAGTGCCATGTCGTCATACGTACCGTTTGTAGTTTCAAAGTCCTTTTTTCTTGAATAAAAAATACAACAGACTCGAAAACAAAATAATCAGCTATTAAATATCCTTAGGAAGGAATAAAACTTGAGAGGTGTCAAGCGACACCCGGATGGAACGAAGTTATAATTTATTATGTACAAAAAACCTGTTTACACTCAACAAAATAATCGTCGCGACACCACACTGTTCAATGAGAAATAGAAAGATGAAACGAAAATAACTGGCTTGCTTTCTATAAGAGAGAGAGACAAACAGACAGAGAAACACGCGCACGCCACACGGGTTACAGCTATAGCCAAAAGTGTCGTTACAACTTTTGGTCTTCATTTTTTCCGGCTGCCCCCTTTCGCAACGCGTGATAAGGAACTTCGTCCCAAAAATACTACTTTAAGGCTGGTTTCCACCGGAGATGAGCGAGGAATCGTAGCGAGGGATGTTTGTGAACCTAACCAATATTAAAGCTTCTCTTTCACATGAGCTTTAGCTGAGTTAGCTATGTGATTGGTTACTTTCACACACATCCCTCGATACGTTTCCTCGCTCATCTCCGCTGAAAACGCAACCTTATAAAAGCTCTCGTTCTGTAAAGTACTCCTGCGTAAAACATGCTTAAATTCAGTGGTAAGGCGTAGTCTGTGGATAAAAGGGAATAAATGATAAATTATGTTTTGCAAGTAGGTTATTTTTACAAACAAGTAGGTAATTTTTACAAACACTTTTTTAAACTAGATGAGGCCGGTGTTTCTTACCCGACTTCTCTGAGAAAAAACAAACATAAACACAAAAAATGAGGTCGCTCTTAAGATCCAAATAAAAATCTTGGCCATCTTACATGAGGACTATACAGATTAGTGTCTGAAATGGTGTTTTTAAGTAACCACACAGATTGTGTGGGCCTGTCCTGTCGCTGCAGAATATCCGTTTTCAGGCGTGCGTCGAATATATTATTATTCATTTATTTCAAGTAACATAGACGCATTTGTGGTAACATTAAACACAAAACACAAGAATTCCAATTTCAATTAAATTAAATGTCAGAAAACAATAAAATTACATCAAACAAACAAATTACAACATAAAAATTTAAGTTATTAATATTTAAATTAAATGTAATAAATTATAATTTGAATTAATGTCAGTAGATTCAAATGTCATAAAATAAAAGTCAATTTAATTTCGTCAAGTAAAAATAAGTAAATAACGTAATCATACCGACTCACAAACAATTACAATTTTCTCATGGGAATTAGAATAGCGGCATGTCTGGCACAGCCATGTCGGATATAAGGACAGTCTAACCTGTCGGCGATCATTGCCAGAATGGCGTATATAAGGAATATAATACGGAATATAAGGCAGTGAAATTTAATATAAGTAGATTGGACCTTTGACTCGACGATAATGTAAGAGAAGATGAACATTTTACGGCAGGCTGTCAACTATGTTGATTATAGTATAAACCCCTTAGAGCTATTATCGGTCCCTTCAAGTCGTCTTATGTTTAGTACTGGACATTAGAGTTTAGGTTCAATTTACTGCTTTGACCACTCAAGATAGTTGACGTAAATTAGTAATAGCCTTTTGTCTGGTAGATGTTAATTGATCCGTATAGAAAATATTTTTACCTGTTGGCTGCAATCTGCAAGTTACAAACCGAAGCGAGGAAAACAACGGCGCCAATGAGGTTAATCCGAGGTGCGATTATTGCTAGTTGAAAACTTCGCCGGGCGCCGCGAGACGACTCCCGGCCACCGTAGATGCGGGCCTGTGGACGGTGAGCAATGGGTAGCTCGCCGTCCGTCCGTCGATTGACGACTGGCCGTGTCGACGGCGCGTTCGTGTTTCACGCGCGCCTCAAAGAGATGTCAGCAAAGCAGAGGGGCTTGCCAGAGCCTCCGCCTGCCGGGGTTGCGGGTTGTTCGAAAGAGATAGTGCGGCCCCGGAACGTAAAGGGCAATAGAAGGAACATGGGTGGGTTTTAGTCAGTAAAAGTCTGACACTCCTCCCCGCTCCGCCCAGAGCGGGGGAAGTTATTTGATGATTTCCCACCCCAAAAAAAAGCGAGAAAAACAAAAGCATTTGACATACGGTGAGAGAAACAGCGACGCGACTTACGGACTGACGCGCGGATGTAGCCATGAGAAGGAAACTTGGGTTACGCACAAAAGTCTCCATTTGACGAAAATTTAGATGCAAGTCACATCCCATGGGACTGTGGAGGAGACGTTATACTTCGAACCATATCATCATCTGCCTAACCTTTTTCCCAACTTTGTAACTGGATTCAGAATACCTGTATTTTACACGGAGCGATCCAACCTCCATAGCTCAGTTAATAACTGGGTAATCAGATATTCTTCCGTAAGACTGGTTGTAAGACTTCGAGTCATTCACTCCCTGTAATGATTGTTAAAGATCTTCTAAACGATCTTTAATAGGCAAAGGCTTTATGTGCTATCCGAGATACAGTGGAAATTTGATAACTTTATTAATAACTAGCTTTTGCCCGCGGCTTCGCCCGCGTTAAATTCGGGGTAACACAGTTCCCCTGTCCTGATTTGCAGGTACCTGCTACCTGTAGTTTTTGGCCCTTGCGCCTTATTGATTGTAATAGCAAAGCGACTTGACCTCAAGAGCGACCCGAACGGCAGTTATTATTTAGCAACGAGCTCGTCAATTTCATTTCTATATATTTCTACCAAAAGTTTATAATATGTAGTAAAAACTTCAGAAAAAAAAAGATGAAGCAGTAACTTTGAATAAGTTTGAGAGTGGTATATCGCAGTTCACCGAAACTAATACGGAAACCAAATCTATAAGCAAAGAAGTCTCCTCCATATATTGTGTTCACTGTTACCGTCTATTGCGCCGAAAACTTTTAGCCACCACCTATCCGTGCACTTACAGCCTTTAAGTTTATCACCACAATAAACCTTAAGCCGTTATCGTAAAGATGTACTGGCACGACACCATAGGTGACTGAATGGGACACAAAGTATCGAAGTAATGCGGAACTGGATAACCACAGATGTGAGAATCAAAAGGGACGCGGGAATACAAAAAAAACACAACACAAACTTGAGAGGACGGTGTCAAGGGACACCCGGATGGAACGAAGTTATTATTTATTATGTACAAAAAAGTTGTATATACTTAACAAAAATAATTATCGCGACACCACACTGTTGAATGCGAAATAGAAAGACGAAACGAAAATAACTGGTTTGCTTTCTATGAGAGAGAGAGAGAGAGAGAGAGAGAGGCTTACAACTATAGCAAAAAGTGTCGTTACAAGTTTTGGTCTTAATTTTTTCCGGCTAGCCCCCTTTTGCAACGCGCGATAAGGAACTTCGTTCCCAAAAAGGAATTTGAAAGTTCTGGTAAGAGTAATGTATTATATAATGATGAGTTGGTACAGGCATTCACTGTACGCTACCAAACTGGCAGAAATGGTTAAAATTGTTTTAGTGTTTTATTCAAGAGTGTAAAATACATGCAATTTTAACCTAATCGTAGTACAAGAAAAGAAAGTTTTTGATAAAAATGGACATGACAATAAATATTAAAGGCGATGAGAATGTGTGAGCATGCGAAGTCTCTTTTTTTTTTTTTTTTTCGGGTGGGAATCATCCAATGACTTCCCCCGCTCTGAGCGAAGCGGGGGGGCATGTCAGACTTGTACTGACTAAAACCCACCCATGTTCCTTCTGTTGCCCTTTACGTTCCGGGGCCGCGGTATCTCTTTCGAACAACCCGCAACCCCGGCAGGCGGAGGCTCTGCCAAGCCCCTCTGCTTTGCTGACATCTCTTTGAGGCGCGCGTGAAACACGAACGCGCCGTCGACACGGCCAGTCGTCAATCGACGGACGGACGGCGAGCTACCCATTGCTCACCGTCCACAGGCCCGCATCTACGGTGGCCGGGAGTCGTCTCGCGGCGCCCGGCGAAGTTTTCAACTAGCAATAATCGCACCTCGGATTAACCTCATTGGTTACGATATTGCCTCTGCGCGAAGTCTCTTTACACATACTTTACCTTACTTGAACTTAAAATAAATCATAAGAGTTTGTTCAAAATGATCCAAAATTAAACTAATGTCATATACGAAAAACGCGCACCAAACTAAACGCAGTAATGGAAGCACGAATAGACAATACAAAGTATTAAAATTCAAGAAAATCCTAATGTTGTTTAAAAATGTAATCATTCCTATTTATGTTTTAAGACAAGATCAGCAGGTTTTTTCTTTAAGTATTTTTAGTAAATAAAATGTACTGACTCATAAATTATATTACTTTTACGATGGCACGGTTGGCGCAGTGGCTGAGCGACCGACTGCTGCACTTTGTGTCGCGAGTTTGATCCCCGCACGGAACAAATATTTGTAAGACCAGGGCCGCAGGGGCCTAAGTCTGCTATTACAATAGTGTCAGAATGGTCGATCACTGATCGCATAATGGTTGATTTTGAATATTTTGGTAATCTACTACATACTAAACTTGTCAAAATCAATCTGTTTGTGTATGTGAGTGTAAATGTTTGTAAACGCACCTACGACACAGGAGGAATTCATAGTGTGGGGCAACGTTGTCTATTGTTTTTTAAACATAATTTATTTCACTAAGCCAGCGTTCTTAGTTTCCAAGATTTATAGATTTTTTAAGCGTCCCGGATTCATTGCTCTAGAGTGTAGTAGTCGGTAGAGTAACCATGCATAGTAAAGCGTCAGTTCTCTACCGATTTTTGAAAACAAACCTTATCTCGCCTACGTAAGGCCCGTCAAGATAAAATACTGTATGTATCTCTTCCCTCACTTGATTTATTTCCCCTGTGCCGTGTACTTAAATGAATTTAAATGTACATTGTGTTCAAACCACCAAACTTGGCTGCTTTTATTTTACAACTTGATCCCCATGTGCAGGCTTAGTTTTATTTTATATTCATTATCTGTGAAACTTGTAATTCACATTAGGAAACCAGGTAAAGCGTGGGTGGAAAATTATACCATTATTTTGAAAAACATATTTGGAGCTTATTTCTACACATTTTGGGCCATGAGGTTGTGACGACCCCGTGATAGGTCGTGACAACCCCGTGATCGAGCTGGCAATTATATCACTTTTTTAGGGTTCCGTAGTCAACTAGGAACCCTTATAGTTTCGCCATGTCTGTCTGTCCGTCCGTCCGTCCGTCCTCGCTTAATCTCTGTGACCGTTAGCACTAGAAAGCTGAAATTTGGTACCAATATGTATATCAATTACGCCGACAAAGTGGTAAAATAAAAATTGGAAAAAAATGTTTTATTAGGGTAGCCACCCTATATGTAAAGTGGGAAGTGATTTTTTTTTTAATTTCAACCCTAACGTGTGATATATTGTTGGAAAGGTATTTAAAAATGAATAGGGGTTTACTAAAATCATTTTTTGATAATGTCTATAATTTCGGAAATAATCGCTCCAAAAGTAAAAAACAATGTGTCCCCCCCCCTTTAACTTTTGAACCATAAGTTTAAAAAATATGAAAAAAATCTGAAAAGTAGAACTTTATAAGGACTTTCTATGAAAATCATTTTGAACTTGATTGACACAACAGTTTTTGTACAAAAAAGACAAAAAGTTGTACAAAATAATTTCCTCCTCCACCTTTAAACTCATAAGTGGGAACACTTATTGTGACGGACGGGAAACTACGGAACCCTACACTGAGCGTGGCCCGACACGCTCTTGGCCGGTTTTTTTAATCTGTTCCGAACCACAGTATGAAGTCTCAGGAATTTTTTGTCTAGATCATTTCAATGCCTAAAGTTCAGCCGGTTCATGCAATTGTGGTCCTGGCGAAATGAATTTTATTTGAAAACTAGCTTTTGCCCGCGGCTTCGCTTGCGTTAAATTCGGGATAACACAGTTCCCCTTTCCTGATTTGCAGGTACCTGCTACCTGTAGTTTTTGCCCTTGCGCCTCATTAATTGTAATAGCAAAGCTAAGTTTTTCCTTTTCTTCCCACTTTCTCCCTAATTTCTCACTTAAAAAAAAAGTTAGCCTATGTCCGTCTCCAGGGTCCCAACTATAAAATACAAAAGTACGAAAATTCATAAAAAACAAACAAACTCACTTTGGCTTTTATATTATTAGTAAGGATTATACAAGGCAGTGGTAGCCAGGGGTTACAAAAAATATAGGGTTGAACACAAAATGTTTTTGGACACCGATTTATACGGTCTGTTATTTTCAATGTTTCAATGGTACTAGGATTCAATACTACAGTGTTGTTCGCGCGACTGTTGTGTTCGGTTTTTATTCGAACGTTTTGAATGTTTTAGTTATTAGTGACGATTGTCGTGAACCGTTATGACGTCAATAGCTTTGTACAGTGACTGTATGCAAATATTCAGTTTTATTGTTTAATTTGTAAACTTTAACGGATACTGGCACTACAACCAGTCAAGCACAAAAAATGCAATAGCTGCAAAATAAACTAAACATTGTATACGTTTTTGTTTTTGATACAATCATATTGTTTGCATTGCCATGTATGTAATTAAACTAAAGTCCTTTTGGTAGCAGCAAACTCACGTCAATGGACAAAATACCAATAATTTAAAAAAAACATCTATAGCATTTAAAGAGAGATAATAAAAATATGAAAAGTTTTTATTGTCTAAAGTTTTTCAACGGAAGTTAAGCAGATTTAATTTCAAAGGGTTATTATTCATTTATTTATTTATAGTTAATTAAAACGGTATAACACCAATTACAATAATCAACATAGAAACAAACAACTTACACCCTAGTGTAATAACCAAGTGTAAGTTGTTTACTTTATATGTAATAGGTTACAATACAAACACAGTAACACACAGTAACAGTAGGTCAATTAAAACTAACATGGAACAGTGGACTCTTGCATACTTTGTTTCACAAAATACCAGACATGCATGACCTTATTCATTAAAATATTGAGAAATAAAAACTATACAAAAAATTTAACCATGCCTATTGTCGCATTAAAACTACTTAAGAACGAATAACGTTGATTAAACAAGGATCGAATAGTACTTCACAAAAGCAACGTAGTATAACAAACTACAAGTTAGTACTCGACTTTGCAGGTTGTTGTGCAACGTTGCCAAACTTATCCAGGAACACGTGTTGCAAGTCAATTGGTGTTTAGTGAACACGACTGTACTTTTAAGCCTCGTTTACTCGAGGAGAGTAGGTAACTAGCCATGAACGCAAGTGCGATAAATCGCCTGGTGACTCTTACTGACGTGTTTTGTAAGGACATTTTCACACGAAAAACTCATGTAAATGCACCTAAATGTTGTTTTGTTATACTTTTATCACTAAAGATTTTGACGTAATTATATTTTGTCGGTGTGGGTAAGGGTAAGTGTTATGCTGTTACGAGCAGTTTAGGTTTCTTTTATTAACCGACTTAAAAAAACAGGAGGTTCTCAATTCGACTGTTTTTTTAGTATGTTTTTTACGCAGTTTCTCCGTCGATTTTGGGCAGATTTTAAAAATTCTTTTTATACTGAAAACATACTCGCATACTCTCGAAGGGGTTTCATATGTATTTTATTTATATTGTTTGGTTAATTAAGTTATTTTCTTTAATAAATATTTTTTCTTATAATGTAAATGGACGATATGCTAATATCTCTTATTGGTAATGAAAAATGAATATTCGATAAGAAACTGTGTGAGATACCATCATATCACATCTAAAAAAGCTAAAAATTAAAAACTATTAAGCCATTTTTTTTTTGTTTGCAACATTTCTTTAAATCAAAGAATAGTCTCCGATTTCCGGAAGTAAATTTATTTTCCGTTTTTAATAGTGTTTTTTGGACGACGTTTGTTTTTGGCAAAAAGGTATTTTTTCATGTAGCATTGCATTTTCTGCAGTTGAACGTGAGTCCTAATATTATCTGTCTCAATCATAACAAACGATCTTCAGATATTGTTATAGTACTTTTATTCCTCCGAAGAGAATATATAGCGGGAATACTCTCTTGGAATCATTATGTTGCTGGAACTTTTATTTATTACCTGTTTGGCACGTATAAGCTTTTATGATTTGTGTGTCTAGACTTTCTTGAACTTTTGAAATAGCCTGAAAAAGGTGAGGCTGTTTCTGAAACTTTGTCTTCATTGTAAAAGAATTGGTCCCAGTGAAATTTATGAATTCATTTTTACATAGAATTCATTTATACTTCTTATTACATTTTTAAATCTTTCTTTTTCATTTCTGTAATGTTTCTGAATCTTTGACATTTTTTTTTAATACTTTAAGATGATTGTTTGACCTTTTCATAAATTGGAATTAGAAACCATTCGTTTTTCAAATGCGTACCTCGTGAACACCAGCTAAGGCAATGTTTTAAAATAATTAAATAGGTTTTCATTTGGGTACATTGAATGAGGCTAAATCTGATTTTCACTAACCTGCTGAAAATTTTGTTTCATATTCTTTTTGGAACTAATGTTAGAACGCAACGTTCGTTCTCGTGATTTAATTTTAAATTTTATTTTCGTTTTTGGATAAAATTTTGTTAAAAATCCAATCCTTGTTCTAAATAATAGTAGCCTTAGTTACTCCTTATAACATTAGCTGCCGTCCCGTAAAAATTGGTCTAGCCGTTTCCGAGATGGGTTGAAACAGACAGGCAGAGAGTAATGTTTTTTCGTTAAAATTACCATTTATTATATACTTTCATATGCTTTCGATAAAAGCTGTTAATTTGGAACACAAACAGACACTTCAATTTTATTTCTTCATGATTTTATCATCTGTAGAAATAACGACCGTGAACCTTGAAGATTTGGAATTGGAATTTCGGGAAAATCCCGTTGAAAACACGTTGAAAAGCATCAAAGTTTATAAAGTATCAAAGAAATATGTCTTCTGAATGTTTTCTGGGTGTACACAATAATGTTATCGGTTGACGCACTTCATTCAATCACCTCATTGCCATATTTTGAAAAAAAAAATACAAAAAGAAAGGACGATTTGTCAATGCACCCGTAAAGACTTCAACACTTTTTAATATTTCACTACATAGGAAAATTCACAGCTATTAATGCTACTAAGCAATTTATCACTGCTAATGCAACCTGTCGCCCACAAGGTAAAGTAATGCATATAAAAGCGTCATCAACATATTTTTTTTTTTTTACCAGATCCAAGCTTCGCTCAAAGAAGTTCTATGACTTAATGTTAATAATAATTGAAAACAGTACGATGAATTGGGAAACAGTAAATCATTGTATTGGGGTTAAAACATCGAGTAATAAGTCTACCTATAACTGTGTTTCCAAATTCCAAATATATGCGTCATGTTCGTGAACGGGGGATGTCATTTGTGACTGGTCATCTCTTAGCCGCCATGGTTTCTTTTAATTAATTAATTCATCTATTAAACTCTTGTTTTTGTTTTTACTCTGGACGTTCTCAATGTGCTCGTTTTCCGACATCGTTCTCACATGTATGTGTAATCCTTACTAATATTATAAAAGCGAAAGTGAGTTTGTTTGTTTGTTTGTTTGTTACCTCTTCACGCTTTAATGGCTAAACCGATTTTGATGAATTTTGGTACAGGGATAGTTGGGAACCAGGAGACGGACATAGGCTAATATTTTTTTGAAAAAAGTGGGATGTGAGGGAGAAAGAGGGAAGAAACGGGAAAACTTAGCGTTGCTATTACAAATCAATAAGGCGCTACCGAATTTAACGCGAGCGAAGCCGCGGGCAAAAGCTAGTCTCTTCATGAATTATGTATCAATGATTTTGTAAGAATTAAAAGATTTAAAAGAGTGTCCACGGAGTTTCTTGCCTATTCTTCTCCATAGTGATCTACGCTTTGGAATGGGAATCTACGGTACTTTCGCAAGTTATTAAATGTCTTCTGACTGGGACTGTAGCAACATCTTTTTGTTTTTTTTGTCTAATTGAAATAAAAGCTTTGAGTTTGAGTTAAGTTCATCAGTAATTTTCAAAAATTTATTTACAAAAATAAACAAATTGGATTATGACACTAAATTACGTAGACACTGATGCAATTTTACAACACACGAAATTATACAAACACGCGTAACACACACAAGCATGCTGTTTGTATGAAACTGATTAAATGTAAATTGCTGTAGAAAAGCGGAGTATCTTAATACAGGCATGACTTGCTTAAAAGGGGGTCCAATCACCAACTTATGTCAAACATTTTGGTATAGAAATAAAGATTTTGTATTTGTATAACAGTAGAAGTTCATCAATCATGAGATTGGTGAACATAAGTTTAAAATAGTAGTTTAGTATTTGTATAACAGTATACAAATACTAAACTACTATTTTAAACTTGTTTGTTGATTAATATAATTTATGAAAATATCAATCAACAAACAAGTTTAAAATACTGACTGGCTTTTATGCAAACGTATTTTTACAATAATAATCCAGTTTTTAGGATGAAACTTTACATCCCATGAAATCATGCCAGAAGTCCACTTCTGTATGAAATAAAACTCATTAATTTAATTATCTAGCGTCAAAAATCCCGTCACGTTTTGACTGATTTACGACACAGAACCAGTGAATCACATCCATTGCCTAGCGTTCAAGTGAGAGTTTATCATGATGCTGTAGCAAGACGGAGATGTTCCCATAAATCGTTTAATTTATCAAGGCAAGTGTAAAGTGACCCGAGATACGCTGAAGACGTGCCTGTGAGCAATTGAGTTAGTGATACGAATGGATGGTTGATTTATAGTGGGGTGCGTTATAGAGTTGGCACATACGGCGTTGAATTGAGAGCAGGTGGCGCTATATCTGTTTCATATTGAATCATTGCGGTGTAGCCCTGGTTGTGATAGCAGACTGTGACTTTGGGAATCAAAGAGTGGTATTGTTTGCTGTTAACATTTGTTATTTTTAGCTAGTTGTACAATTTATTAGAATAAGAGAACAACTTACAATAGTTCAATTAACAATATTAACATTAAATTAAATTGACTACCTAACTTCTTGATAAATTAAAAAATAGTGTCAAAAAATTCGTCCTCAACGCTGTCAGTTGGCCATGTACTCAAGAAACTGCCCGGGTTACCACGATGTATGTCAATGCTAAGCCTCTGGCCAAAATAAAAGCCAGCCTTTAATTATTAGATACTACGATGTTACAAAGTTTCAACGGGAAAATAACATTTTCTTAAAGTACTGATAGATTTTCATTCGATTAGATAATATCGACTCGAGTTACGGCATACAATTTTGACATTTAAAACGAGTTCAAAATTTCATTAACTAGAGAAACGAAACTAATTTAATTTAGTACAGGCGTACTACTTGTTAATATTGTATTGAAACAAGTCGGGTAAAAAAGTCTTGTTGACCTTTACTTTATTGAATTTTTACCCCGTTATATCTTAGATGTTTCTAGAACAAAGTGTAATGTCACCGTCGTAAATATGTATGCTGTACGTTTTCAAGTAAGGCGCGGCGCCGGTTGACACAAAAATCGCGTTGCAGAAAAATATCGCAGATTTTTTGGGATTTCGTTAGGATAGTTGTTGCCCTTAGTTTGCCGCTTTTTTTTGCGGATGGAAAATCATTAAAAAATTCCCAGACGGAGTGTCAGACTTGTACTGACTAAAATCGGGGCCGCGGTATCGGTTTCGAGCAACCCCGCAACCCCGGCAGGAGGTGGCCTTGGCCTCTGCTTTGCTGACCTCTCACGGGTAGCATAACGTCTGGGTAATCATCTTTTCCCAGAAATCAAGTTTATTTATGAGGAGGTGGGGGACCTTTGGCAAATAATACTAGTAAATCTTACAAATAATTAATAGAGTAGCTCGTGGTTTAATAATAACAGCAGTGGCTCTTTTTGTGACAATTAGTTTGCAGCTTCAAAACACCTTTGGTCACTGCATGGTACACACGACGGCAGGTCAACCTATTCTAACTAATATGACCTGATCTCTCTACTACGGATCGCACACCGTAGTAGAGAGATCAGGTTAAAATGGTTTTGTATGGTTATAATGGTTGATGTACCGTCGTGTGTACGAAATCCTCGAAATAACGTAGCATAAAATAACAACACGCCTGAAATGCCCAAAAGGTTAAGCAAGTATATCTAATAGATCGCCTGGAGGACACGGTGGAGCACACAGTGGCGGTCTGCCCAGTTTGGGCGGAGCACCGCCGTGCTCTCGTAGAGGCGATCGGCAGCGGCGATCTCTCGCGTCCGGCCCTGGTTCAGTCCATGGTCCGGAGCGAGAGGAAATGGGAAGCGGTTACCTCCTTCTGCGAAGCAGTAATGCTAGCAAAGGAGGTGGCCGGGCGTTTGAGGGAGAGAACATCAAGCCAACCCAGCCGCCGCGGGAGACGCCCCGGGCGCCGGGCGCCGCGAGACGACTCCCGGCCACCATAGATGCCGGGCCTGTGGACGGTGAGCAATGGGTAGCTCACCGTCCGTCCGTCTATTGACGACAGGCCGTGTCGACGGCGAGTTCGTGTTTTACGCGCGCCTCAAAGAGATGTCAGCAAAGCAGAGGGGCTTGCCAGAGCCTCCGCCTGCCGGGGTTGCGGGTTGTTCGAAAGAGATACCGCGGCCCCGGAACGTAAAGGGCAATAGAAGGAACATGGGTGGGTTTTAGTCAGTAAAAACCTGACATGCCCCCCCGCTCCACCCAGAGCGGGGGAAGTTATTTGATGATTTCCCACCCCAAAAAAAAAGTGTATCTAATAGTACCACCCAACTTTCGCCAGTTATGTTTTTAAGTACCATTTAATAGGAAACAACCCTATTGTAACAACACGTGACAACACGGTTGGCACAGTGGCTGAGCGAATGTTTGACCTACAGATAGTTGTTCCAGGTCTGGCTGTGTGTGTTTGTGAGTTTAAATGTTTGTAAACGCACCCACAATACAAGAGAAATCCCAGAGTAGGGCAACGTTTGAAAAAAAATCCCTGAAGTATAAGGCTTATTTCAGGTTTTGGCTCATAATTATCAAAAAGTTTTCAGTGGTACAATGACATTATGCAAGAGCAGACTCTAAAAGTAAACCTTGTCCAAATTCCCGCTCATTAAGATTTTCCACCAATTACATATTTTACAGCCAAGTGACATAAAATAAACCACAGTGTATCAAAGAAGAATGCTGCAGAAATATTCAAAAGAATAATTATGTTTTTACGCAAAGCGATAATAGTGAACAAATCTATCCGGACTACGAAATAAATAAGCAATTTGTTCAACCTGCTGCAACATTTTTTTTTTATATTGACTGTTTTTTTATTAGCAATCGCTGTTAGAATATTGACGTTGGGAATTGTACTGTAAATAAAAGTTGCAATTTTGATGTTCGGCTTTCTGCGTAAATTGGTGCAATAAATACATTGATGTAATTTGATAACGACACAGGAAGCACATTTTTTTGCGTCATTTAAATCATCAAATAACTGCCTTTGCTCTTGGCCGAGCTGAGGGGAGTGTCACACTTGTACTGACTAAAACCCACCCATGTTCCGTCTTTTGCCCTTTATGTTCCGGGGCCGCGGTATCTAAATTGAACAACCCGCAACCCCGGCAGACGGTGGCCCTGGCAGACCCCTCTGCTTTGCACTTTTTTTCCCCATTTCCCACTTTAAAAATAAATTAGCCTATGTCCGTCTCCCGGGTCCCAACTATCTCTGTACCAAAATTCATCAAAATCGGTCTAGCCATTAAGGCGTGAAGACGTAACAAACAAACTCACTTTCGCTTTTAAAAAAAAATTACGAAACAATTCACAAAACCTGTAAAAAGGTAAGGAACAAAACGTGGCCTGATAAAATATGGCATGTATCCTTTACAAAACGGGCGACAGCAAAAGAATGGGTCTAAATAAAACAGAGATGGGGTAATAAATGTCAGGTGAAGCCTGAATTCCCCGGGCAATGTTGCCATGTCACAAGACTTGTTAGTACAGTTGAAAATTTAATAACCATCTTATGTTCAAGATTGGTTCACGAGTGAAATGAAAGAGATTTTTTGTTGCTAACAAAGTGGGCTGTAATTTTTCTAGATTTACTAAGAACCGTTTCATGATCTACTTTTTTCTTTAATGTAGTTTTTTTTTTGTAGCAATACTTTATGGTCTTGTTTTTCAAGTTTTCTTAGATGAAAATACATTTTGGCACTAGCTGTTGCTCGCGACTTTGTTCGTGTGGAAATTTGGATATGTTTGTTAGAAGAGAAAAAAAGTTATAACTTATATCGATGGTTAACCGCCAAGACCTAATAATAATTCGCAATTTTTTGTGTATTTTTTATATCGTTCTAACACTGACGCCCGTGCATATTTTAGCGACAATTGCTGCTAAATGCACGCGCGTTAGAATTAAAAGGAAAAAAGAAATGAGTGAGAATTTGTGAAGGACACATCATCCTTCAGAGGTTCTTAACTATTCTTAGTTGTTACAATAAACCCAAAAAAAAAACGAGAAAAGGTTAAATCGAAATCACCAAATTTTTGAGATACACTAAAATAAGTAAAATAGCTCTACAGCACCTTATGCCCACAAAATCAAAGGCATTAAGTCCGCCTTTGTACAATGTTTTTGTTACTTGTGCATGAAGTTTTAATAAATAAATAAAAATAAAATCAGCCATTTAAAAACCAGTCAGGCAACCATCCCAGATCACATATTTTATAAAGGGCCTAGTCTAAAGCAAAATATGTAGTTCCGTTTAATTTTACAAAATATCTCTGGTACATTCACAAAATGGATGTAGTTTAAAGCCAAAGAGACCTTAATTGACGACGAAGGGATCCGACCCCAAGATCACAAGATAGCTGCGTAGAATATAAAGTGGCTTTCAGTTATCTACGAAAGAATATATTGCATGTAAAAGCTGAAAATAATGAGGTGTAGCAATTTTGACAGGGGGTCGAGAGGAAGGTAAATATAGTCACCTCACAGAAACCATTTTGATCTCGACCTGTCTGTGTTCTTGTTACATTCTCTTGACACTATTAAGGGCACGTTAAGGGCAATAGTTGTCAAATCACAAATGTATACAACTTTTGTTCTGAATAGTTACAGTACTGATAGCAACATCTATTGCATATAGTTATTATTTTGTAATACTTTTCCTATTTCATGTACAGATTTTTTTACCAATTCTTTGTGAATGAGAGGTCATTGTTTGCCTTGTAGATTCTTTGACTTGTTCACTTTTATCTAACTTTACGTTTTGTTAAGTAAGCAATGACTTACTGTCAGGCGTACGCTCAGTACTCGCAATACTAACGCTGTAACCATAACATTGTAAAACCAAATAATTTTAAAAGAGTAACCAAGGAGTTTCTTGCCGGTTCTTCTCCATAGGAAATGACCAACCTCTACCGTGCACCTTTTCTCGACGTATTGTAAGTGCCTATGTAGGCCTATGTGTAATAAAAATATTTTGATTTTGATTATGATACTATAGCAATGTGAAGTCGTAGTATATCCTAGTATCCTCTTTAATATAATAAACTAACAAACTGTTATCTCAATTAATTTGAGATGTTTTTGAGGTACCTATATGGTATGCTCTTCAGGAATAAAACATTATTTCAGTGATGCGGAGCATATGGGATTATCATAAGTAATGGTGTGTCCGTCCCGTCTAAGCTTCAAAATATGTGTACAGTTTCATGTAGGTAGATGGTTATCTATGTAAATCCTTAGTTTTTAGGGTTCCGTATCTCTAAAGGAAAAAAGCGGTACCCTTATAAGATCACTTTGTTGTCCATCTGTCTGTCAAGCCCCTTTATCTCGGTAACGCATAAAGGTATAAAGATGAAATTAAAACCATATATACATATACTTAAATCGATGTTCACTGGATGCTGTGAAAAAATCAACCCTCTAAGTCTACGCAGTCAAAATATATGGCCGTTTATGTCGAAGGTTTGTAGGGTCCCCTTGGTGCGCGAGACCGACTCAGACTTGGCCGCTTTATAAACTAAAGTAAACAAAAAGACAAGAGAGAAAGTATTTAAATTCTTTACGCCCTCGCTACGGGTCATAGCCAGACATCTCTTTTTTAAAAAACAATTTTCAAAGAATGCCCTGATGGACAGGCTCATTATCTGAACGCCGTAAAAATACTACACCTCGGGAGAAATTCTTCGTAGAAAATTTGCATTAAATGAACATGATACTCCACCGTTCTTGAAAAAATGAGATTTTAACCTTGTGGACGTACACTCAGTAAAAGAAATAGGTACCAGGCTCGTCAGATACAAAACGAATAAGAATAGAGGGTAGATCGTTGTCTGCTCATAAACACCCACCCGCAATAAAGATAACGATACTTTATTTTGCAAACTAGCTTCCGCCCGCGACTTCGTCCGCGTGGCATAGTTACTTTGGGCTAACGCTAACTTTAACCCGCGTGATGACCCGAAAAATGTATCTTTCTCTCCCCTTTTCTTCCCTCATTCTCCCCCTTTCCTCACTTTAAAAAAACTTGCCTATTTCCGTCACCAGGGCCCCAACTATCTCTGTACCAAAATGCATCAAAATCGGTTGGGTCATTTAGGCGTGAAGCCGTAACAACCACGACACGGTTCGCGTAGTGGCTGGGCGAACGACTGCTGCGCTGTGTGTCGCGGGTTCGATTCCCGCACGGAACAAATATTTGTATGACCTACAGATAGTTGTTCCGGGTCTGGCTGTTTGTGTATGTGAGATTGAATGTTTGTAAACGCACCCACGATACAGGAGAAATTCCTAGTGTGGGGCAACGTCTTTTAAAAAGAAAGAACAAACAAACTAACTGTCGCTTTTATAATATTAGTAAGGATTTATGAAAATAACCGAAGGTAACTGAATGCCTATTCATTTACCTAACGAAATAAGCTACGTTAGAGGTCCTAACTGTAGCTACCTTACACTTAAAAAAGTGCCTACTTAAATAATAAAACTGATCCTAAATACACTACAGCTACAACTAAATAAAACTACAGCTAAATAAATTAAAAAATAATAATTTGAATTTATAATTAACCTGAAAATAATTTAAGTAAGTACTAAATTATATATATAAATTTTGTTTTTTTTTAATATATCTAATTATGCCTGTTATCTATAAGAACCTATTAATTACCAAATAAAGTAGGTACTAAAACTAAATAACTCTAATAGAATTATACCCAGAAATATGTAGGTAAGTACAACTTGTAACAAAAAAAGAAATTAAAATAAAGCTAAAACGCCTGTCCAATACTGGGTCCACCCTTTATAGCAGAACTTTTTATGTCATAATTTTATTTTGCATAACAACGGATAGCATAAACTTCATTTCGCAGAAAATTGTTTGGCAGACACTCATTTATCATACATTCAAAACTCATAATTTTGTAAGTTAGAATCATCTCTAGACATAAATTTCATATCCATAATATTCAAAAAGCAGAAACATCATTTCGCAGAAAGTTCACAGTCAGAATCGTCTTTTGACATATATTTCATATCGTTATCATTAAACGGCAGAATTGTCATATCGCAGAAAGTTTATAGTTAGAATCATCTTTATTATTATTTGTTGTCATTTATTTTAATTATTTATTTCTTTAAAATAATATCATTTATTTTAACTATTATTTAATTGAATTTGTAATAATGTCATTTAATTCCATAAGTAATTATTATTCTAATGTAAATAGTTCAGTTCCGGGTAAACTACTAAAAACAATCTCATTTTCTATCAATGCAGGTCGTTACTGGCACTCGCCGGCCGCTGCCGCGGCACCGCTCGCTCCGCTCGCTCGGCTCGTGCGTAGGGGGTCACAGTTTTAACCTAACCTAACCTACGATTTTTTTTTCAACAAATTAACCTAATATTAAAGTTGAGTCCCGGGTAACTAAAAACGATGTCTTTTTTTTTCTATATAATTCCAAAAATATCTTATTTTTGCCTTAATATGTTTTTGTATACAATTGTAACTCACTGTATCGGTTCACACCAAAATATTGGAAACTCAAAATAAATAACAAACATGGTAAATATCCCGTTTTAACCGTTAATAATAATGTTAGTGACCATGTCAGTTTAAAGACTTATTAGGCATATAAGTCTTTAAACTTAAAGTTATTCTTAATTAAATTCTGCCATCTGCATAGTATGAAAAGTGAAATTATACCAAATACTCGTCGCTCTAAATGAACATTATGCTAAACGACATTAGCGAAATTTGAACTCTGCCAATCGTAATTATACTAAATGTAATTCTGCCATCTTAAAACTATGCAATTGTAAATTCGGAGTTTTAAATATTATGCCAAACGATAATTATATCAAATAATTTTTATGCCTTTAAAATGTTCGTTTAAAGAAAAATATGCTAAGTGTGTTTTGCCAAATAAATTTCGAAGCATCAAGATTCTGCCAGATAGAGGGAACCCGTCCAATACTATCTACCTATGTATACCTACTTCACTTAAAAATAAAAACCTATAAATACTTTAATTAATAATACCTGTAACTATAATAAAGAATATAACTATATAACGCTATGGCGCCCATTAGGGGAGGGCTATGTCCAGCAGTGGACTAATATAGCCTAATGAACTACGCTTTTACCAATATAGTATAAAAAAAAAACTGAACATAAATTAGCCGAAACTCGGTTTCTAAAAATCTATGCGTACCTACTACCACTTCAGCTAAAAAGAAATAAAATGTAAACTATGAATAATTTGTAATTTGAACGAATATTTAAACACTACCAAAATAACTAATACCTATAAATAACAACAAAAGATATAAATTATTTAAAGACTAAAAGTCGGGCTGAAAGCATTGTCTGTCAATAAGGTCGAACACTCTGTTAGAGGTATGAAGAACAGGGTGTAAAGTTCTCCATCCTCTAAGGAAAAGGGAGGATCCTCCGACCAGACGGGTGTCGTGTCTGGCGGGCCACTGCCCGACGTTACTTGTCGGGCGCTCGTATATATGCTAACTGCATGCACAACTTTACTTGCGCGATGTAGGATTTTGCCGTTTAGTACTTCAGTGGCTGGATAGATGGCGCTGTAGTAATTATCGCCACTTGCATCTTTGTGTCGCTACATCACTCCCCCCGCAGCCCAAGGTCGAGTCGTGGCTGACTGCCGGCGTCGACCGGGAGAGGATCTGCGTCGACTCTCAACCGTCGGGAGTGCAGTGTGCTGGCGCCATGGTCACCGATCGGGAGCTGGAGGGAGTGATCACGTCGGGGTCACCAGTTTAGAGGTATGAAGAACAGGGTGTAAAGTTCTCCATCCTCTAAGGAAAAGGGAGGATCCTCCGACCAGACGGGTGTCGTGTCTGGCGGGCCACTGCCCGACGTTACTTGTCGGGCGCTCGTATATATGCTAACTGCATGCACAACTTTACTTGCGCGATGTAGGATTTTGCCGTTTAGTACTTCAGTGGCTGGATAGATGGCGCTGTAGTAATTATCGCCACTTGCATCTTTGTGTCGCTACAACTCTGAACATCTATTCGCATCAACAGCCAAATATTACACAAAAATAATCCCTAAAGCATGATTCAGTATTCACGCGCGATGGCTTATTAGCGTATTTCATGCATAACTTTGGTGTTTGTATACCGATTTATATGTTTCTTTTTTTATTGAATACGTAATAATGTTAACTGTTTTTAATTAGAGATGAGTGGGAGTGTTATAAACGTAAGAGTAGACAAATATAATCAGAAAGCTCCGAACTGCTAAGTTATCGGGAGTTACACGTGTTATTGTGAGTCAACCATAAAAGATAGACCTATGCTGTCGTAGGATATTTTTTATATAATTTTAAGGAGAACATTTCCGTCATACATGATTTCTGTGTAGCTTTAACAAACTTCTCCCGATTACCCAACATTTTCCTTCACTGCTCTGCTCCTATTGATCGTAGCGTGATGAAAAGTATACTAAAACCTGCCCAGGAGTATGAAGAATAATTGTACCAAGTTTTGTTAAAATCCGTCGAGTAGTTTTTGTTTCTATAACGAACATACAGACATCCAGACAGACAGACAGAAAGACAGACAGACAGACAGACAAAAATTTTACTGATTGCATTTTTGGCATCAGTATCGATCACTAATCACCCCCTGATAGTTATTTTGGAAATATATTTCATGTACAGAATTGACCTCTCTACAGATTTATTATAAGTATAGAAGATAGATATGGGTGCAGTACCTATAATTATGGTCGTAAATAAAACACGATCAGCCATATTTTACCTTTTTGCATGCAAAACTTTGGCACACACAACACAAACTAAAAAATAAATAAAATGCACAAATAAAATACCTTTTGAAAATAACGAGGTAATTACCTACATCGGCTTAAACTTGCACTTAAAAAAAAATAACTTCAGTTCATCCGCGATCATGGCGTTTACAACATTGCCTAAATATCGGAAACTCGAAATAAATAAGAAACATGGTAAATATCTCGTTTCAAGTGTTAATAATAATGTTACTGACCGTGTCAGTTTAAAGACTTATATCGTCAGATACAGTTAAATTTTCTTAAAAATTCCTGAATATTTTTTTTTAATAAATTTTAACTTTATTCGAAAATAAATTTAATAAAAAACGAACATTAATGAAAACTTCAACTATTTCAATGGAGCCTGGTTACTTATTTGTTTCGCTGACTGTACGAACGATTTGCTATTAAAGTTTTAACCTCTAGAGAGGAGTCTTTGTTTTAATGCTTCATTATTTTGTTTTTGATGTTGTTTTCAAAAATATTAAATACTTTTTTATATATTGTTGTTTGATAAGCCTGAAAATGTTTCATAAATAAATGGAAAGCTATTACGAAGGTACATTGTTCTCAGACTTGTAAGAAAGAGTAAAACAAATGCATTTGCCTTCATAAAGAAAGTAGCTTGTTATTTCATAATGTTGGTATAACGTTATTACTGATAAATGCAAAATGAGAAGTATACAACGTAATTTTCATTCTCGGAAAATTAATGAAAAATACCAGCTTACTAAAACGTGCATTTAAACAAAAATCCTTACTAATGTAATAAAAGCGAAAGTGAGTTTGTTTGTTACGTCTTCACGCCTAAATGGCTGAACCGATTTTGATGAATTTTGGTACAGAGATAGTTGAGACCCTGGAGACGGACATAGGCTATTTTGTTTTTACAGTGAGAAATGAGGGAGAAAGGAAGAAAGGAAGAAAAGGGAAAACTTAGCATTGCTATTACAATAAATAAGGCGCAATGGGAAAAACTACAGGTAGCAGGTACTTGCAAATCAGGAAAGGGGAAATGTGTTACCCCGAATTTAACGCAAGCGAAGCCGCGGGCTAAAGTAGAAATGAGATTATTCAATTATGGTATTCAAAATAACCTACAACAATATTCACTTGATTTACCCTCTATAGCTCCGTGAATACCATCTGTGAATATTGTCTATTGCTATGACGTATCTTGATTATTGAGTGAATATGTTTGCATGTACATTAACCGCAGCATGTAACGAGCCATGCATACCTCATGTTTTGGCAAACTAATTAAATGGGTCAATAGTATATACTATGTATATATACTAAGTAATTAAGGAATACTTATATAATTGATTCGGTTTATATGACGTATGTTATGTGTTTATTTATATGGGTTTTTTTGCGGATGGAAAAATCATCGTAGGGTACTGTCAGAATTTTACTGACTAAAACCCACCCATGTTCTTTCTTTTACCCTTTATGTTCCTGGGCTGCGGTATCTCTTTCGAACAACCCGCAACCCCGGCAGGTTGTAAAATACCTGTGTATCAATGTTTGTATACAACAAAGTATATTATATCCATGTAACTGTCTGAGAAGGAAGTTGGACGGGCCTGTTGGTCTAGTGGTTAGTGGCCCTGACTGCTGAGCCGGAGGTCGTGGGTTCGATTCCCACCCAGGACAAACTTTGTGTGATGACCATGATTGTTTGTTCTGTGTCTGGGTGTGATTTATCTATAATATGTATGTATTTATAAATTATATAAGTATGTATATCAGTTGTCTGGTTACCATAACACAAGCTCTGCTTAGCTTGGGATCAGATAGCCGTGTGTGAGTTGTCCCAAGATATTTATTTATTTATTTAAGGATATATGCGTATTGTATATATACCTATATGGCCATGTTGAAAATTGTGTCTCTTTCTAGTTTTAGAAAGAAACTATATATATAAGAACTATATATAAAATAAAGCATGTTTATAATAAAAAAATGCATATTTTATGTTACTGATGTAACCTCGAGACCTACGACTCTTACCCCAGATTTAACATTAGGAAAAGAAAGTTTGAAACTAGTCATTCCAAGGAGTATTGTATTACCCACTACTAACTGGGCTGTAGAAGTTAGATGGGTTCACTCCATATTACAAATATTATACAAATATTGGTATTCAGCTGCATCCAGTAAGACTGGAAGAAGATGATGATGATACTACACTTAAGATCCCAGCAAAAGAGGGCCCTTGAGTAAAACTCCGGGGCACAGAATTAGTTTTTTACCATCTAATTCTTATCCCTATTTATTTGGGGGAGTTTTTTTACACGTGAGAAATCGTCAAACAATTTCCCCCGTTCTGGGCGGAGCGAGGGAGAGTGTCAGTGTCTCTTGCTGACATATTAGTCAGCTTCATTTTGCCTTAATGTGGGGCAATAGCATCTGGTTCTTAATAGCATCATCGTTATAAGAATCGTTCCAGTCAACTGGCTGGGGACAATCTGATCTTGACATTTCCCAGTCAGCAGCCAGTTAGACTAGACCTTAAAATGTCTGTCATATACAGAGTCGAGCCAACAATTTACTCTTGCCGGTTAAACCGATCTTATACAGCTTCATGTTAATATCAGACTGAAAAAACATTCCACACGTCATTAATTTTATTTAAAAAAAAAAACAACGTTTACATCGCCGGAAGATTGAGTTCAAGCCTGATATTAATTTTATTCAGGTCTAGTTTTAGACCAAAGTGGAGATAACGAGGGTTCCCTTTCAAGAATGTCAACTTGTCAGCGATAATCCGGGAATTGTCTGCGCTTCCAATCTTGGCTCACACAAAATTTACAAACAATAACTTTTTAGGAAATTGAATCTTAAGTCTCGGTGATAAGAGTGGAGGAAATTGGCAAATGCTTCGTAACGCGAGAGAGTAAGGTAAACAAAATAGTAAAAGAGATTGAATTTTAATTGTTCGCTGATTTTGTCGTACCGTTGAAGTGAAAAATTATAAAAATCTAAATAAAAGAGAAAATATATCCTTTATTTATTTATAACCTTATACTAACAATAAACACCACACATACAAGTTATCGGTCGTACATAACACATGAAACTAAAAAAAAACAATAAAATAAGGTACAAAATTATTTAATTTACGGAGATAGTACTGGGAGTAGCAATTTCCTCTAAGTATCGGGTATCAGTATTTGTGAATCTCAGCTCAGTACTTGAAAATATATCTGTGGATTTGTCATACATTAAAATGTTATTAATATGTGTAAGGCCTAGAAACTGCGGGCTGGTCTTAAGGGTTATAGTACTGGATTGAGGAATTGAAAAAAGAAGACCATGGTGATGGCGAAGATTGCGCCTGATAGGGAGACGTTAAACGAGATGTGTTGTAATAAGGAAGAATTGAAAACGGAACCGCGAATTACGCGAATTAAATACTCATCTCAACAACGTGTATCTTTTAGCGGAACAGGTTTCTAAATCTTTGTTAAGTTTATACCGAACGAAAACACTGCAGACCTTTTCGTAACATCCTCTTTCCCGGATTTAAACTTTTTCGTTTCCGTTTACAACAACAAAGTGAGGAAAACGTTACTTGTTGCTAAATTAGTTCCAACGGACTGTGTTTTCGGAAGAAGACGTGTTATTTATTTACGTTTAAGGAATTATAAAGAGGAGAGACTTGCCGGGATTGCGGGTTGTTCGAAAGAGATACCGCGGCCCCGGAACATGAAGGGGAAAAAAGGAACATGGGTTGGTTTTAGTCAATAAAAGTCTGACACATCCCCCCGCTCCGCCCAGAGCAGGAGAAGTTATTTGGCGATTTCACAAAAAATCGCAATGTCGGGCAAATCTAGTTCCTTTCAGTCTAGTGCATTTTTTACACCCAATTTATGGAAGACGATAGACGATATAAGATATTTTACGAAGTGGGAATAGTAAGTAAATTAGGAAGGTAGCTGAGGTAATTGGAACTAAGGGAAGGAGGAAATAAAGATCCGTCTTCAACTTCGGTCTATAACGTCAAAATTTAAAAACTCTAAGGTGCTCAACTGCGCTGACTAAAGTCAAAACGATTGTGAAACTAATCCAATCAGCTGTCTTTCTATGCACACAGAGAGTCTTCCATTTTCAGACCATTATGGAAATTAGCTTTGCACTCCTGGATCCCGCTGTTTCCCGCTTTAAAGCGATATGCAGAGTCAGCTGACAAATCGCTTGTAAAGCTGTAGTTTGACCTAGTTACCGTGCTTAATGTCGAGTTGGTTTTTTTTTTCGCAAGCGCGACTGCCGAGCATAATGTTCTGGGTTCCATTTCCGTGTGGGACAAAGTATTATTTATTTATGCACACACAAAATACATGACAGGACATTACATTAAGACAGAAGAGCACAGAGGTACTGCTTATTTTATTACAAATTTCTTCCAGCAGACCTGCGAGAGGAAAGTTGGATAAGATATGTAGACACGGTGTGTGGAAAAGACAAAACAGGAAACACAGACACAGTGTGTTATTGGGTGTACAGAAAAAATATCACGGATTTTTCAGTCTCTTAATTTCTTCAGTAACAGTCATGGAGTTTGGACCCTGGATTATGATAAACTAGCTTTTGCCCGCGGCTTTGCTCGCGTTTAATTCGGGATAATGCAGTTCCCCTTTCCTGATTGGCAGGTACCTGCTACCTGTAGTTTTTGCCCTTGCGCCTTATTTATTGTAATAGCAATGCTAAGTTTTCCCCTTTCTTGGGATATTTCTCCCGTCCGTTTCGTGGGTCCCAACTATCTCTGTACCAAAATTCATCAAAATCGGTTTAGCTATTGAGGCCAAACTCACTTTCGCTTCTATAATATTAGTAAGGATAGCGTACTCATTGTTGAGAAGCCTAATCCCACTAATATTATAAATGCGAACGTTTGTGAGGATGGGTGGATGTATGGATGGATGGATGTATCCATACATGTTTATTACTCATTCATGTCACAACGGATGAACGGATCTTGATGAAATTTGGACACAGATGTAGATAATAGTCAGCTAGTATTAAATAAATAAATAAATTAGTGACTGAAATGGTCTATGAATTTGTTACGTCACCTTTAAATATAAATGCCTACCACTTCACCGAGTCTTGCTAGTTAACTTGTGTTGACCCAGTTTCTGTATTATTTTAGTAAAACTTAGACCCGTAGCATTGGCTGTATTCGAATAGATGAAGCCACACTTTAATTTGTTTGTCAATTCAGCGACTTACTAAAAAGGATTTTGTTTTACTGAATTTGAAAGGGTTTGCAATTCGTACCGAAATTAATTCTAGAAATGAAAGGTTTATCTCTCGTTTAATTCAGTTTCGTGAACGGAAAATTAGTTTATGTTTAATTCTATTATGTAGGATAAGAGTTTTGTTTATTGTCTTTTGACCTTAATAAAACTTTTAGATCTGGGGATTAGATTGCATGATGTATTGAAAGTGTGATCCCGAAAAAGGTAGACAATTTATGCCTGATAAAATAATTAGATTTGACTAAAAACAAATAGCGAATACTATGGAGTGAATTTTGACTGAATCATTATTATTTATATTTTTTTTAAACTTATTTAACAAAAGCGTAAGGGTAAGGGTATTTATTTTGGTAAATAAGTTGTTTTGGTAAACAACGTTGTTTGTTCTATAAAATCTCCAAGCGATTTATTTTTCTATTTTAACTAGCTATTATGCCCAGCGGTTTCACCTGCTGCTCAGTTAAAAAATAAAAAAAATAGATTACGACCGATTCACAGACCTACCGAATGTACATACATATAAAATTTCATAAAAATTGGCCAAGACGTTTTGGAGGAGCCATACTCCTTAAAACGGCTTGGCCAATTTTTATGAAATAAATAAAACTGTGACACGAAAATTTTATTATATGTATAAGAAGATTTCAAAATAATATTAAGTACCTGAATTATTGAGCCCTCAACAGGTTCACTCGAGTACCTACGGCACCAGCTAGCGGTGGCGTGCAATATAAAAACAAGGCTTAAACCAATGCCTAAAAGCGTGAGGGTAAAATGTTTTACGAGCGCAAACATTAGAATAGCTATAAAATCTCTTTCTTCGGTATAATATCATAACGCAATACAGATGATGAATGTTCTATTTGGGAAGTAAAGCTGTGTGAATCGGTATCTATAGCAGTCTAAGCAGGTCTAATTGTCTCACTTTGAAAATGAACCAAATAAAAAAAACTTTTTTTTTATAAGCGTTTCTAAATATCTGTTCTAACTTTAACTGTCCTACTGCTGGCTAAAGATTTTTGCCAATTTCTTCTAGATTTTGATCTAGTGCAATAACAAGATCTCGAAGATAAGACATAAAAATCTTTATTAATTCGTGACCAACTGACATCAGGGCTTTTTTGCTCCTTGAAGTTTGTACCTCCGCAATTTCCTGTTTTGATTAAACTGTTTCAAGACTTCCGGCCACCGTAGATGCGTGCCTTTTTTTTAAGGAATGGCATCTCGCAGTTCAACCTAGGAGGTTGTCGTCTGCTTAACCGGGCGATTCCTGTGGATGCCTTAAAAATTAAGACTTCCAGCCAGAGATGCGGGTCTGTGGATGGTAAGCAATAGGTAGCTCACCGTCTGTCCGTTTAGTGACTAAAAGCCGTGTCGACGGCGCGTTACTGTTACACGCGCGCCTCAAGGAGATATCAGCAAAGTAGAGGGGCCTGTCAATGCCACCACGTGCTTGGTTTCGGGGTGTTCGAAAGAGATACCGCTGCCCCGGAACTTAAAGGGCAAAAGAAGGAACATGGGTGGGTTTTAACTAGTAAAAGGCTGACACTCTCCCCTGCTCCCCATCCGCAAAAAAAGCCTATGCTTCAAGTCCTATCTCAAGAGAAACACGGTACGCCTAAATACAGTTTGATTTTCTACGTCCAAAATTACGTACATGCCTAATATGATTAAAACTATTTAAATCATCACTGAAACTTCTTAACAGGGTTACAAACTATCACTAGTATAGAATATTAATACTTTGGGGATGAACTTACAAGATCCTCACTGGATGGATGAATATGTATGCGGGTAAACACACGAATTTACATGCTTTAGTTGGTATCCGATAATATTGAGGTGTGCGATGTTATACCAGAGACGCTGAATACAGGTTGGATGGTGACACGGTTTGAGGAGCTCGTTGCTAAATCCTTACTAATATTATAAAAGCGAAAGTGAGTTTGTTTGTATGTTTGTTACGTCTTCACGCCTAAATGGCCCAACCATTGGGGCCCAAAGTTGGAGCCCTGGAGATTTTTTTTTAAAAATATATAGGGGGGAGAAAATGAATTGTATGATGGTGGTCCCATGGAAAAAGTTGTTCAGTAGTCTTTACCCCTTTTTTATAAAAACGTTGGATGTATGCCACTCTTAAATATTACCAGACCTTTCTGAAACACGCTATGTAAGCATCTACTTAGTTTTGAAACTTCAAGTGTAGTAAGTTTACATTTTCCATAACAAAATAAGTCAAAATGCAACTTTTAATCCAAGTCCTATCATTCCGTTTATTTTTGGACATACAAACTGCTGACACTTTTTTTCTCCCGGTCTGGGCAGAGTGGAAGGCAGTGACTAAAATACAAAGACTTGTACTGACTAAAACCCATCTTTGTTCCTTCTTTTGCTCTCTGTGTTCCGTTCCCGCAGTATCTCTTTCGAAGCAACCCGCAGCCACTACTGCCAACCCTTGTGGACCCAATTAATCTTACGATTTCCAATTCCAATATGCAAATAATAATCCGACTCCTTATTTAAATCACAGAATAACTCCACAACAACGTCAAACAACAGACCGCACTCAATCAAACTTGTCAGCGCATTTATTTTATCTGAGGAGATTATGAACTGAATGATGAGATACCATAAAACATCACATCAGTATTCTCCAAGGAAACCCGGATCTTTTATAATTATGTATGTTTATTAGAATATAGTTTAAATCTGTGTCATGTAAATGCCCACACTGATATAAATTTGGCCAAATCCGCTTTGATATAAAACTATTTCAGATCTGAACTTGAACCCAGGTTCCTATTCTCAACAGCCGCATTTCTAACACCTAGATCAGCAACGGGGCAAAATTTGACGGTAGGTTTGGCGCTGTGGCTAAGCGATCGACTGCTGCGCTGCGTGTCGTGGGTTCGATCCCCTCACAGAACATATATTTAACCTACAGGTCGTTGTTTTGGGTCTGGCTGTTTGTGTAGATGAGTTTAAAAGTTTGTAAACGTACCCACAATGCAGGAGAAATTCCTAGTGTGAGGCAAAGTTTAAAAAAAGAAAAACTATATCTAAAATAAAGAAATATGTAAACACATTCGGTTCAAAAGTTACAATGTATTGTGGTCCCTTTGCAGACACCATCAATAATAAAGTTGTGAAGTAGTTCAGCCAAAAAAGAATCGTGTCATGACAACTTTGCGATACACTGCATCATCAGTATGACAATAAATTAATAAAGTAATGGAGTGGGCATGAAATATTCAACGCAATGCTTCATATATTTGCTAAAAGGCGCATAAATCTTTGTTGTTGCCTCGTGGTCGCTATATCTTCGTGGTAGTAGGTGTCAAAGAGGAAATGAATAGTCAGTCACTACAACGTTTTATTTATGGGCACTTTTATCGTATTCAATTTTCGGATGACAGTTTTTCTTAGTGTTTCATTAACTCGTTTATTTCGCGTTAAAGAGTTTATTTGTTTTTTAAATGGCTGTATATTTTGTTTGTCTTTGAGTATGTAGACACTTTTTAATATGAAAACATGCAGTATTTGTTGCATACTGGCTTCAACAGGTTTTTTTGGTGGCTTATTCGTTATACTAGGCAAAGGCATACATCAAAAACATTTAAATACAGGGTGTCCCATAAGTCCTTTGAACTGAAAAAATCAAATAAAAAAAAACCAATACAATATTAAATTTTTATTTAATGTTTAGTAATTTACATCAAAAGGGAATTATTTTTTAAAAATCACTTCATCTAAATGTGCTCCATTTCGTTCTTGGCACTCCTGTAAACGATGACTAAAATTTTCAATCACACACGAAATTAAGTCTATATTGGTAGGATCAGTATCTTTTAATTCCTGTACTAACTGAATTTTGTATGGATGAAGTTTCTTGTCATTATTTAAAATGCGCTGTATAGTTGATCTGGGTATGTTTAATGCACCGGAACGCTTATGAATGCATTGAGTAAGTTTTTCAAAAACTGACTCTTACGCACTACGTCGATGTTTTATTCCGTTCGTGATGTCCTTGGTCGGCCCGATCGTTGTTTATTCAACGTAGAGCCAGTCTCCTCAAACTTTTGAACCCAATTCCTAATCGTTTGAACACTAGGACAATCATTAAATATGCGTGAATGGCGATACTCTCTAAATTTACGCCGTGCAATGTTGGCTGAACCATTGTTGCGATAAAACTCATGCACAGGTCGTTCGACAACAGATGCGGGTGTTGCTTTGTTAAAGCACATATTTAATGCGTGGGAGAACGCTCAAAATGCAATCGGTATTTTCTGCGATCTCTCTAAAGCTTTTGATTGCGTTCACCATGTGTCATGGTGAACGCAATCAAAAGCTTTTACGGAAACTACGTCATTACGGTGTTCAAAATGAAGCCTTAAATGTAATAGGCTCATACTTACAAAACAGATTCCAATGTGTAGATGTTAATGGCGCGAAATCTTCTGGGCTACCTGTTCAGCTAGGAGTACCTCAAGGCTCGATACTGGGTCCATTTTTATTCTTGGTTTATATTAACGACCTACCATATCATTTAAAGGGTATTTGTGACGTTGTACTGTTTGCTGATGATACGTCTCTTGTTTTTAAAGTAGATAGAAATAGACAAGATTTTAACGATGTAAACAGCGCGCTATCAATGGTCACGGATTGGTTCACGTCAAATAACCTTGTTCTTAATGCCAATAAAACTAAATGTATTAAATTCGCTCTACCCAATGTTAGAAATCTTGGTCCCAACATTGTCCTTGGCAATGAGAAGCTTAAAACTGTAGACTCAGCAGTGTTCCTGGGTATAACAGTAGATTCAAAATTACAATGGGGTCCACACATATCAAGCCTAGCGGGAAGGCTAAGTTCGGCCGCATACGCCGTCAGAAAAGTTAGACAATACACTGACGTTGACACGGCACGATTGGTCTATTTTAGTTATTTCCAAAGCGTCATGTCCTATGGTATTCTGCTGTGGGGCAAAGCCGCTGATATCCAGAATGTATTTGTTCTGCAGAAGCGAGCGGTTCGTGCAATTTACCAGCTAGGTGCCCGGGTTTCTCTGAGAGATTTTTTTAAAGAGATTGGTATTCTCACTGTGGCTTCTCAATTCATCTTGGCCAACATTTTATATATTAGGCAAAATATCCATCTATATAGTAAAAACAGTGATATTCACAACATTAACACTAGAAATAAGCATAAACTACGTGCTCCCTTCCACCGGCTTCATAAGGTTCATAATTCATTTGTAGGGCTTGGTATAACTTTTTATAACAAGCTACCTGGGGCCTTAGTCTGCTATTACAATAGTGTCAGAATGGTCGATCACTGATCGCATAATGGTTGATTTTGACATCTACTACATACTAAACTTGTCAAAATCAACCATTATGCGATCAGTGATCGACCATTCTGACACCATTGTAATAGCAGACTAAGGCCCCTGCTTCTTTTCTAGATTTGCCATTTAATGCATTTAAAGCTAAAGTAAAATCTAACCTTTGTTTAAAAGCATACTATTCCATTAACGACTATTTAGATGATAAGCATAGTTGGTCACTGTGTTGAACTCAAGACGATTATTTTTATTTTTTTTTCTCCTTCATGTTTTTTCGCCAAATTAGCTTATTGATACGTTACATGTCTTCGTCATGTAATTTTATATTTTACTTTATTTGTTTATATACTTGTTTCATTTTGTGTGTTTTTACTTATTGGCATGTGGTTACCTAGTGACCTCGAGCATTGACTGAATATAATTATTTATATTTATCTTTTTATGCTTAGCTTCTTTCTTTTGCACTATGGTCCTAGTTTATCACCTGTGACTTCTTCACTGCACGTGTAAGCGGGCACACCCTTTAGACTGGTGAATTTATTATTTAGACTTGGGTATTTTTTTGTTTTTATATATATAATTATTGGTGTTTGCTAGCTGACAAGTGACAATGAATGAATAATTTCTTATTTTTTTATAATTTTTTGTCATAATATAAATTGTATAAAATCTGGTTCTTCTAACCTGACAGACAGATGTGTTGCTGGGGAGTTTGTTCCGCCACTTCTTCTTCCCAGCTAAAACACTAGGAAGTGGCGAAGGGCAGGGCGTTTTTGTGGGACTGTCTCTTGTAATGTGACGTTCAAAAAGTGCTGATTATCAGCCTAATTTGAATAAATGACTTTTGACTTTTGACACAAAAAACACGGTCCACTCCGGTGAAACGCTCCATGGCGACCAAATTCCGAAAGACCATTGGTGCTTCACCCGCACCCCACGCGCTATTCCTGCGCGCCATTTGAATTTTATTCGAAATTTAAATTTCAAAGGACTTATGGGACACACTGTACATTAACGATAGGAAGGACAACGCGTACAGAAACGTATTCTCCTTGTTAACACTCACTGGGTACCGTTCGAGTTTAGAACAAATTTAATTTGTCAAACCTGGCAACTTCACTGTGCCTTTTTTTTTACGGATGGGAAGTCAACAAATAACTTTCCGAGCTCCGAGGCGGAGCGGGGGGGGGGGGGGGGTCAAGCTTTTACTGACTAAAACCCATCCATATACATATGCATATCCTTCTTTTGCCCTTTATGTTCCATCATGTTTTTTTTCCGTACCAACAATGTAACACAGCTCCCTTGCTAAAACCAGGATAAGGACTAGCAGCGGTCTTTGAGCGTAAAGTAATCCAAGAAAAGAGTAATCCATTAGCATATAATGCAACTAGCTTTCCTAGCTCGAGTTTCAGTACGCATTTTAATAACGACGTTTTCTAGGTTATTAAGAATCATCCTCCTTTATATAAAACTAGCTTTTGCCCGCGGCTTCGCTCGCGTTAAATTCGGGGTAACACAGTTCCTCTTGCGCCTTATTGATTTGTAATAGCAACGCTAAGTTTTCCCTTTTCTTCCCTCTTTCTCCCTCACATCCCACTTTTTTAAAATAAAAGTTAGCCTATGTCCGTCTCCTGGTTCCCAACTATCTCTGTACCAAAATTCATCAAAATCCGTGTAGCCATTAAAGCGTGAAGAGGTAACAAACAAACAAACAAACTCACTTTCGCTTTTATAATTAATATTATAAAAGCGAAAGTGAGTTTGTTTGTTTGTTTGTTTTGGAGGAGGATGGGAACGAACATTGTGACACGAGAATCCTTACTAATGTAAGGATTCTCGTGTCACATTGTTCGTTCCCATACTCCTCCAAAACGGCTCGAACGATTCTTATGAATTTTTTTATGCATATTCAATAAGTCTGAGAATCGGCTACTATCTATTTTATATCCAAATGATAAGGGGGACCTGAGCAACGGGTGAAACCTCTGGGCACAGCTAGTACAGTATAAAATCCACGTAATGGTAACTACAGTGGTTTTTTTTCGGGTGGGATGTTATCAAATTACTTCTCTCGCTCTGGGTAAAGCTAAAGAGAGTGTCAGACTTGTACTGACTAAAACCCATCCATGTTCCTTCTTTTGCCATTTGTGTTCCGGGGCCGCGGTATCTCCTTCGTGAACCCGTGGCCCTAGCAGTGCAGTACTAAAAGAATCTTATGGTGCTTAAATGATACTGACGTGACGTGGGGGCGTTTTTGGCAAACCTTATGACAGCTACAGACAACACCCTTATTTTAAAAAAAAAAAACAAGATGGCGGAATGCGTTCCGTTTTTGGCCAAAATATGGTACACATGGCGGTACACCCTTCAAGCTGTACATTTCAAGTACACCATGACCTTGCTTTGTTTCGATTTGGAATACAATGAGAGATTCGCAACTGGTTTTTTTATAACTTAATTGGACACCGTGTACAATCCCTACTAATCCCTACTAATATTATAAAAGCGAAAGTGAGTTTGTTTGTTACGTCTTCACGCCTAAATGGCTAAACCGATTTTGATGAATTTTGGTACAGAGATAGTTTGGACCCTGGAGACGGACATTTATTTAAAAAAAAGTGAGATAATTATGAAGGCGAACGAGGGAAGAAAAGGGTAAACTTAGCATTGCTATAACAAATCAGGAAGGGGAACTGTGTTACCCCGAATTAAACGCGAGCGAAGCCGCGGGCAAAAGCTAGTTCAACTAGAAAAAAAAGAACTTTATTCCCGTACCTACGTTTATATAAAATATTGTTTAGTGGTTTTAGTATAGGTAAACAAGGCCCTTCATTAGTGGGCCTCTGGCGACTGAAGAATAAGCTTACCTAAAAGCTTATTTCTTAGTCGACATTGTGTTCAATGTCAACATTAGCCACAGAGCTACATTATTTTATTACTTTTTGTACAAGTTGCTTACCGTAGAAGCTCTTTCATTATATTTTTTGCTCTTATTTTTATATTATTTATTGCACCTACACAATATAATTAATGGGTACACAACGGTAGGTAGAGTGGAGGGAGCGGTTTCTTTCTTCATTAAACAGTTGTTTTAACTTCAAAACTAGAATGGTACCTAATTATTTCCGTGTTTCTTTTTGTTCCGTATTTACGTTAGTTCTACGTTTATGTTAATTATTCTGTTTTTAAATGAATGAGTACTTAAAATATACTGTTTTTGTTGTAGCATGGTCCAGGTGACATTACCTAAATTGACCATTCATCTTCAATTTGGAACGTTTCTGATCCACGATCATGAGTCATGATCGTGAATCATTTTCTGTAAAATAATTATTTTGAACTTTTGGTGTGCAATAAAGTTTTTTCTATTCTACTAGGTACAGGTTTTACATCCTATATCAAAATCTAGACTAAGATTACCCATCATACTGTTACTCGTTACCTGCACCACGCTAGAAGGGAAATAGTATGACTGGCTTTGACTATACATACAGTCATGAGTGCACTAAAGCTCATAACATATTTAGGAACAGGCTAGGTAGATGATATAGAAGACGGCTGCGGCAGTACAAGCTGGATAGTGCAAACGATCAGTGATCAGTACAGCCTGAGGTCCAACGAACTGGAGAGGCGTGTCCAGCAATAGGATGACGCAGGCTATGAATATCAGCGTCAGTGTGGGTAGTAACTGGCTACGTACTTTCCAGGCTTTCCCCTTTTAATTTTCAGACCGCGAAAAGATTAAACTTAAGTTTACTTCTGATTGCATGCAAATCAACGGCCATCTTAACTTGCAAACTACAGCACTTATCAAACTTGCATAAAATAAAATCCAACCATTGTTGCCAAGCAGAGCAAGTCGGAGTATTACCATGAAACTTTCTGTTCTGAATTAACAATAGGATTGCATCCAGGACGCGTCTAAGTGGAACTGGGACACTATTCTAATGGCATATCGCTCGTCTGTCATTCAACGGCTGCATTATTCAGCTGAGACTCCATTTATTTCAAGGTGTTTGTTAATGTTTGTTGTTTTGTTTCAGTTTGGTTTTATGCACTGGTTTTTTGAAAATATAATTTTAAATTTTATTGCACACAATATTTCATAGTGTATTTATTGACATAAACATCTAGTTAAAATGCCATTTTAACATGCTTTTATTAGTTTTACCATCAAAATAATCTTAGAAGTCAAATTTGACCCACTTCCCGATTTCTGAGTGAGCTGAAATTTTGCATACATTTTTAGTTTGCATGATAATGCAAGTTAAGTGATGTCTGTATAAAGCCCCGTTCCAATAAACAAAAACGACTCGTTTTGCTTACGGACGGTAGTATTTTGACATGAGTTCTATGAGACTTACATATGTCAAAATCCTACTATCCGTAAGCAAAACGACTCGTTTTTGTTTATTGGAACGGGGCTTAAATCCAATATGGCGGATACCCAAAGATGGCCGGTTACTTATTTTTAATGCATTCCCTTATTATAAAGACCACCATCAGATGAATGGGTTTACTGAGAAGATTACGAGAAAGCGTTTTATATAGTTTTTTAAACGATATAAATGATGGCATAATTATGAATGTTAAATACTGTGAAGAGTCGTTGTCGTTGTACTTAAAAGTTTGGATGAATCGTAGTGGTTTTATTATTTTACACTAAAATTACATTTTTAGTTAGGCGTTATGTTTAAACTTTTAGTTCATCATATTATAAACAAAGGCAATATTTATCCTAGAACTCAACATGCTTTGACAATGTTATGTAGCTGACGGCAAAAGTTTTCTTTATCTTCCTTCAGCTTTCGGTAGAAACGCTAAATGGTGTTAAAACTGGCTGACAAGATGCCATTGACCAACGTAAAGTAATCATGCGTGAACAAAGAGAATACTTTTGATCTATAAAAATGTGTATATGGTTTGACACAAAACCATTTACTGACTGTATATTTTACCATGTTTGTTGACTAGATAGAACTTTGATATTCTTCTGCAATCATTTTATTCACATTTTTATTTGTAGCATTCCTGGCAGAATATGCCTGTGAAATAACATTTGTAGGAATATCCGTTTGATGCCTCGATGCCGTGTTTTGGTTTGTATATTTATAAAGCCTCCAGCGTTTGGAAAACTTCAAAGGGTCTTCATTCAGTGATCGTGAGATTTTTTTTCCTTTTATTTTTATTGGATAATATTTTTACCGACACGATTGCCTTTTTGCAGCCATTTGAACGATACATAAGTTAACAACTGTTATTTGTAGAACTTACTAGAAACATCATGTAGGTTTTTTTATTGTTGTCGGTTTTGAAGTGATTCCAATATATAAAGAAATCGTCGAATGAAGTATTGGTTCAGACTAATGAAAAAGGTGATAGTTTAAAGGTTGCCAATCGTGCTAAGGTTAATCAAAAGTAAACAAAATGTTACATGTTGTATAGAAATATCTTTATTGGAGCTGTATCATGTTTTTGTGCTGTTGGGGTTGAAACACTAATGTCCACCTAGACTTTTCTCCTCCTCCATCTTTCTCTTTTCACGACTTGGTTGGCTATTTTTAGGCCAAACCATCAGCGTTGTCATGCAACGTAGCAATGTTGCTTTCTGGGCACTATTCAAGTGGTCAGATAGGGAGAGATGTTTTGAGTCCACTTAATTATTTTTTCTGTTTTTAAATGTAGAAATGGACAAAAAACCGTTTCTTTATATTTAATTGTTTTTGAGATATTTAAAGGCTGATTATTACAATAATGATAGATGTAAAAAAAGAAGAGAGGGTAACCCAGGTCTACTTTTCCAGCTTTTATCAAGTCCTGTATTGGTCATTATGTTAGGCAAATAACATGACTTGCCTCCACTACCGTTCTGTAGTTTTTCTACAGTGGACGAATCGACAGAGCGAGTAGCAACGACACGTGTTGTAGGTTCTATTCGAATTTAGAAAAAAAAGACAAAAGACGTCATCAAAATCCGGTCAAGGATGTAGGCTGAATATATTCCAAGATGTTTTAAAAAAGAATCCCCGAATATTATAAAACTGTCTTCCCAAAATATTATCGTGAAGTACTATAATTGTAACATTTCCCGGAACGTTCAATTTATAACAAAAACTTTCTTCAATTTGGAAGTAAAATATTGTTGGCAACAAAAACATGATAGGGCCTTACCAATAACATGGGAGCAACAGGCTGGAAACATTAGGGTTGCCAAGTTTCAGTTATTCAGTTTCAGGGTATTTGCAGAGATTGCGTGGGCCTCACGTGATTGGAAAACTTAGAAATTCCGCACGAAACTAGACTCACTTGGTAGCCCTGGGAATACTAAATTTAAATTAGGTAAGATGAAAGCAACGGATCGCGGAGAAACTTTGTAAAAGACTTTCTTCTTTCACAATTATTCGAAATGAGACTTTGTGATTTGATGATAGTAACACATTCGTTTACATTTGAGACGCGTTATTATCGCTGCTCGGTGATCGTGTGTGTTGTCAAAAATGACTTCAAAAACTGTTAAGTGCGTGAACTGTAATGTGGTTATTAATGAACTCTTAGCTTTTCTAAGCAATGTGATGGATTTTATGGATGAAGAAAGTATACATCAGCTGTGTACCTCCTCTTTTTCTGATGATGAAATTGTGAAGGCAAAAGCATTGCTCGCTGAGTCGGTGCCTAGCTCAAAAAAGATGCCTATACGTCGAAAACAGGGAAAGAAGAAAATGTCTAGAGACCTCGATGACATCATTTGCCTTATGAAAGGTGCGGATCCAGAGATCTTCCCTGTTTTTGTTGCGAAGGAACTGCACAAACTCCCGCCAGTTACTTTCGACCACGTTGATGTGACTCGGCTGTTGAGGGATATTCTGTGCCTAAAAAATCAGCTGTGTGCGCTGGAAGACAGAGTAGTGTCGACTGAGGACTTTAATCTTCTGAAATTAGAGGTTGAGCATGTGAAGCACGCATCGCTCATCGATGATTTTGCGCCAAGTGCAAATATAAACAAAAAGCGTGGCGGTCAGTTACATACTAGTTTTGAATTTGATAGTGGACCTATAGGACTAAATTATGTGCCACAGTATGTACCTATGAAGACTGGTGTTTCAAAACTTAACGGTCGGCCTACACCTTTGCGGCATTCGTCACCCACAACACAACCAAAAGCAAGCGTTGATCCTTCCATCTCTTTCACTCGCATGCAAAACAAAGCGACGGAACCGGCCGGGCGCGTGGAGGCGCCTTCAAATAAACTGGTTTCGAATGGTGTGAAGAAGAGCGACTGCCAGGCGATCCGTACATACAGCGTCGCTGCTGGAGTGAGTGAGATGGAGCATCGGATGACAGGCGTGGAGGCCCTGTCAAGTACTGTGGTTTCGCCGTCAGCTGTGGTGTCGAGCCGGCCTACATGCGCTGACGCATCAAACAGGTTTGCTACTAACGTGCAGTGTAAACAAGTGGTTAGCGATAGTGTCTCTGAATGGCAAATAGTGAGAAACAAAAAGTCTAAACGTAATTACAAGCTTATCGGGCAGAGAGGTTGTTCTGATGCGCCTGAAGGTAAATTTAGAGCGGCTGATATAAAAATTCCGCTGTTTATATCGAATGTTAGTAAAGATACAAGTGAAATTGACATTATTAACTATATAAAGGACAAAACAAATGATATTGTTACTCTAAAAAAGATAAACATGAATCAGGCTAAGAATTATAACGCTTTTAAAGTATATGTCTCCAAATGTAATTTAGAGTTATTCTTAGATGATAATTTTTGGCCTAACGGAATAACGTTCAGGCGTTTCGTGCAGTTTATGTACAAAACAAAACCGGTTGAAAGTTGATTATTGTACCATTATGAATTTAAATCGCAAACAGTATTTTAATTTAATTAGCTTTAATTGTAAATCGGTCAAGAGGTCTATTGACGATATACGTAACATTTGTGAAATGGCTGATGTAGTAGCACTCCAGGAGACATGGTTGCTTCCCCATGACATACCATTGTTGGGAACTATTTCTAATAACTTTGAATACACAGCTAAGTCTGCTGTAGATACTTCTGTTGGCTTGTTGAAGGGAAGACCTCATGGGGGAGTTGCCATACTCTGGAGAAAGGGTATGTTTGATAGTGTTACTGTGGTGCCGTGTGCCAGCACTCGACTGACAGCTATGCGAGCTGATATTGATGGCCGCTCCATTATTGTTTTTTCGGTTTATATGCCAACTGACTCACCGGATAACCTACCAATTATGACGGAGGTTCTGGGTGAAATAAGTGCAATTGTAGCAAGTGAGAATATTGAAACCTTGTTTATTTTAGGTGATTTTAATGCTCACCCACGCGAAGTATTTTGTAATGAAGTGTTAAATTTTTGTTCCGATCAGTCGTGGATCTGTGTCGATTTGGAAAGGTTAGGCACGCAGGCGAATACTTATACGTTTGTTAGTGAGGCTCATGGATGCAGGCGATGGCTGGACCACTGCATCGTGTCATTATCGGCTTGGCAAACTGTAGTCGAAGTTTGTGTTATAGAAGATGTTTACGTATCGGATCATTTACCTTTACTTGTTAGTTGTGACATAACTGTGGTTAGGCCTAGGTTGGTGACGAACGAAGTGCGGCGTGACTCGGTTGTATGGGGTCGGAGAGATAAAGCTCAGATAAAAACTTACCATGACCAATGTAACACAGCTTTTAGAGCCATTGATTTTCCGACCGAGTTCACGGAATGCAGTCGTGGGTCATGCAGCTTGGATGACCACAAAATTATATTGGATAAGTTGTATACTGACATTGTTGAAACTCTGAGTGGCGCCGCTGTTGGGTCTAGTGCGAAGCGTGACACTAAAGTTAATAAAAGTAGGCACTTATGTGGGTGGAATAAACATGTCCGTGAAGCTCATAGAGTGGCCAGGCTTAGGTTCGAAACGTGGATGGCTTGCAACCGGCCTACTTCAGGCACTATTTATGACGAAATGCTCGAGTCTCGTAAAATATTCAAGAGCCGCTTGAAATGGTGCCAGAATAATCAGGAGCAGCTAAAAATGGACATTCTGGCTAAACATAGATCGGCAAAGGACTTCTCTAACTTCTGGAAAGCTACCGGAAAGCATGAAGTTAAGCCTGGCCTCCCGGTGAGTGTGAATGGAAAAAGCGACCCTGTACATATTGCGGATACTTTCAAAGAATATTTTAAGGTGCGTTCCCCGCTGGGCCCTTCAGCGACGTTTGTCAGGACTGAGCCCAGATGTGGGGCGGGAGAGTCGCCTGTTCATTTTACAGCTAGTCAAGTAAGACGTGTTTTAAAGAAAATGACTGGCGGTAAGTCCCCCGGTCACGATGGGCTTAGTGTGGAGCATCTACGGCATGCGGGGGTTCACCTACCGAGGGTCCTGTCCATGTTTTTCACAATGTGCATGAGTCATTCATACCTACCACATGATTTAATGAAAACCATTGTAGTGCCTATTGTGAAGAACAGGACTGGGGACATTTCGGACAGGGAGAATTACCGCCCCATATCGCTAGCTACGATAATTGCTAAGGTGCTGGACGGTATGCTTGACTCCTGCCTGGATAATTATGTTAAATTACATGATGCACAGTTTGGGTTTAGACCTGGGCTATCCACGGAAGCTGCTATCGTTGGTCTCAAGCATACTGTCCAATACTATATGGACCGCAAGACGCCGGTGTATGCGTGTTTCCTTGACCTCTCAAAAGCTTTTGATCTCGTTTCATACGATGTGCTCTGGAGAAAGTTGAGGAGCACGGGTGTACCGGTGTCGGTGCTTAATATGTTCAAGTATTGGTATTCTCACCAAACAAATTTTGTGAGGTGGAATAACACACTCTCTGAGGCATATACGTTGGAAAGCGGGGTGAGACAGGGAGGTTTGACGTCACCTAAGCTTTTCAACCTATACATAAATGACCTTATAGTTGGGCTCAGTAGTAAGCGTGTCGGTTGCTCGATAGATGGCGTCTGCGTCAACAACATCAGCTACGCGGACGACATGGTGCTGCTGAGCCCGACGGTGAGAGGTCTCGGAGAGCTGTTAAAAGTGTGTGAGGTCTATGCTAGTGCACATGGGCTTATATACAATGTCCAAAAAACCGAATATATGGTCTTTAGGGCCGTCGGTGGATGCCCCGAGTATTCACATCATATTACCCTAAATGGCTTGTGCATAAATCGTGTAACGAAGTTTAAATACCTGGGGCATTTAATTACCGAGGGTCTTGAAGATGATATGGATATTGAGAGGGAGCGCAGGGCTTTGGCGGTGAGAGGTAACATGTTGGCCCGCAGATTTGCCCGCTGTTCTGAACAGGTTAAAATAACATTATTTCAAGCTTATTGTCAAAGCTTTTATACGGGAAATCTGTGGGTCTGTCACACCAAAAGATCGTTGGAAGTCCTGCGTGTCCAATACAACAACATCTTCAGAATGATGTTGGGGTTGCCTCGCTTCTGTAGTGCATCGGGGATGTTTGCGCTGTACCGCACTGATGGCTTTCATGCAGTCATCCGCAAGAAAACTGTATCCCTGATCTGCAGAATGCGTGGCAGCTGCAACGGAATTCTTAAGACTGTTGCAAATAGGATGTCTTCTCCGCTATGGAGATGTCTTATCAAACGTGTAATTTAATGTTTTAAATGTAACCTTATTTGTAGTTTGATTATTATTAATAGAGCTATTTAATTTAATTTGACTCAAGATAATTTAATCTAATTTATATTAATCAAATTTAATTTAATTCAATTTAATTTATTTTAAACTAATCTAATTTATTTTGTCTAATCTAATTTAAATGAAATTTAATTTAATAAGTCTAATCTAATTTAATTTAATATAATTTATCTAATTTTAATTTAATGTAATCTAATTTAATTCAATTTAATTTAATCTAATTTAATCATATTTATTTAATTCATTTGTGATTTTATTTTTAATTGAGTTGCATATTTCATTTCATTTTTGTTTATTTTATTTTTGTTTTAATGTGTTTTTAATATGGATCCAGTTATCCGAAATAAATGAATTTTATTTATTTTATTTTATTTATTTTATTTCGTACTTCGTTTTCTTTTTGAACGATTCATCTAGAAAAAGCGTAGTTTTAAATTCATGTTGCCATAACCTCCAGCTAAAGCAAAGATTAATTATGTATCTATCCGGTTTTTAATTAAATCCCAAGGTTATTTATAACATTTGAAACGAGATATTTGCCATGTTTGCTATTAATTTTCAGTTTCCGATATTTCGGGGAAGTTGATATGAATAAACTGAAGTTGTTACAGGTGTTGTAGGTGTTACACACAGCTTTTGTTATGGCTTAACGGTTTTAAATGAAATTTGGTATCAAGATAGCTTATTTGACAGCTTCCATATTAACATAGGCAGCCTTTGATCCCGGAAAAAATCTGTGTTTCCGTGGGATGATCAAATACCTCAGGTATAGGTTTTCATCACGAGTAACACCGCGGGGCGTAGCCACTTAGGTAATAAAGGTAATTGTGTACGTTATATTGTGCTTGTTTGGTCCCATTCCATAATGGTCAGTTTAATCTGTTAATCACTCACGGACAAATAAACCAATTATTTGATTGCAATCGGAAATCGCGTTATTTGATAAAGTTTAAATTATTTAAACTACCAATGGCACATGTGCACTTGACATACATTAATTAAAATGACAAGGGCTTACCACAAACAGTAACAAAACGGGAAAATTACTCAAGAATTACGTAATAACTAAAAACATATTTAACATAACTGCTTCCTATGAGTAAGTTATTATTTTCCTTTGAAAGATTTCCTACATGCAGCAGATAAAAATAAAGCATTCCTAATACCGGGGTTGCGGGATGTTCGAAAGAGATACCGAGGCCTCGGAACATAAAGGGCAATGGAAGGAACATGGGTGGGTTTTAGTCAGTACAAGTCTGACACTCCCCTCCGCTCCGCCCAGAGCGGGGGAAGTTATTTGATGATTTTTCAAGCCAACAAAAAAAGCATTTCTTACATATTATACATCGCTGTCTCTATACAATGTACTATGTACCCCTGCTTTGCTGACATCTATATGGAGGCGCGCGTGGAACACTGAAGCTCGACACGGCCTGCGATGGGTTGCGGGTTGTTCAAAAGAAATTACCGAGGTCCTGGAACATAAAAGGCAAAAGAAGGTACATGGGTAGGTTTTAGTCAGTAAATGCCAGCCACGGCCAGAGCGGGGGACGTTTTTGATGATTTCCCGTCCCTAAAACAAAAGATCCATCTGATCACCATTGTTTACTGAATGCGTAATATCGTCTATTCTGAAAGGTTTTTATAACACCACACACGATCTCAATCCAATCATGGCGTCTTTGAAACTCAATCAGATAACGCTTCTGTTCCAAAAGTAATTGGAAGTGTATACATAGATACGTTCTATCCGGTTCAAATACTTCGTTCAAACAAATAGATTGCTGTGTCAAAGGATTTACTGAAGATAATATTATTTGGAAGATACATTATTATAAAACGTGATTTATAGACGTGATTTAAAAAAGTGAAATAAGTTTTAAGGCAGTTAGTCTAGAGGGATTGAGGCTAGAGGATTTTCAATCCGAATGAATATCAACTTTGTTAAGTGTTTTTTTTTATTACTAGCTTTTGCCCGCGGCTTCGCTCGCGTTAATTCCGGGGTAAATCAGTTCTCCTTTCCTGATTTGCAGGTATTTTTCGTTGGTAATAAAGAGTGTGTGTACCGATTTTTAGTTTTCTACCTTGGAAACTGCGGAATGCTCCATACAAACTTCCACCCCCTATTTTAGGGAAGTGGGGGTTAGAAAGAGATAAAAGTCTCCGAGGTCCCAACTATGTCTGAACAAAAATTCATCAAATACTGTTTTGCCATTTCAGCGTGAAAACGTAACAAACGAACTTACTTTCGCTTTTATAATATTAGGAAGGATTTTGATGTCTGTGAAATTTTGATTTCATTTATCATCTTATTGATCTCATTTTTTAAATAATTAAGTATTTATTTTATTTGCTTGTTGCTCCCATCATGGACTTTTCTTTTTTTTATTGTTTTTTTTACGTTGTGAGGCAATTGCACAATTTCAGCGACCTACATAAATGCCCTTTTTTGGTATTATTCGTCATATCGTTGAGCTCTTTGAGTTTAACTCGAGCTATACGATAACACAGTCCCGGAATATAAGGGCAAAAGAAGAAACATGGGTGGATTTTTAGTCAGTAAAAGACTGACACTCTTCCCTGCTCCGCCCAGAGGGAGAAGTTATTTGATGATTGCCATCCACAAAAACGAGTCATTACTCATCAACTGTTAATAGATTCATAGTCAAACTTTCACCAACTGTCCGCCGGTCCCAAATCAAGATTGATAAACAGCTTCCAATTTTCCACGACATAAAATGTAGGGATCATGTCACATAAAACCCGCCCTAATAATCCCTTATCACCAAAGCTTAAGTCCCCGAATAATTAAAACATTGTCAAAATCTTTGACCTTTACGTTAAATGAAATAAGGTCCGAAATAGAATGTCTTGTTTATATCAGGTTTTATTGAGAGCCAATGAATAGAGTCGCTCGTTGGCAATTTGCTTCGACAAGGAATACCTAAATAATTAATTTCATTGGCATTTGGAACTGAAAGAACCCTCATTTGCACTTTACTTCGCCAATTGGTTGTGGATTCAATTTACATTCGCTATAATAAAGAAACTTAGATGAATGGAATATTCCATTCATCTAACGATATTGACATAAGAAAAAGGTTTTGTATTTTGATTGATTTTTAAATGAAATTCTTCGAAAGACATCGTTTAAAAATGTAGCTTTTGTCCGTTGCTATGCCGCAACTACTAATCATACAACATGACCCGACCAACGATGAAGGAAAGAAAAAAAAAATATCCGGCATCCATATTTTATCAAATTAATTAGGATGACTGAAGCTTTAAGGCTTTACGCTGAATTTCATAGCAGTATAGGACTACCCACAGACATGTTTAGTGATGGGATGTATTAATATGAAACACTAAACATATCTTTTTATCTAATGTCACCCGCACCATGCTGCAGTTAATAGTTCGTTTCGTTCGTTTCTAAGAACGCAATTTTCTTTCTTTCTTTCATCTAGATCAGTCTATGGTCAGCTATATTCCAAACTGCATTGTCTAACAGACAGAAAAAAGTTAAAAAAAAAACATCAACCGTCCTCGTTTTTATTTTCTTATCGAAATTTCTTCAGGCAAAGAAAGAGGCCAAAAGCTTTTCCCAACTTTTTAAATTTAATTTGTAACACGATACTTTGGAGTCAAAATACTTTTTCGCCTCTTATTTATTGCCCGTTGGGATTTTAAAGAGATCGGATGAGCTTTTAGGAGCACAATAAAAGAAAGTGTTGATAAATATTTTATCCACAATTCATTGTTTATTTAGAACTAGCTTTTGCCCGCGGCTTCGCTCGCGTTAAATTCGGGGTAACACAGTTCCCCTTGCGCCTTATTGATTTGTAATAGCAACGCTAAGTTTTCCCTTTTCTTCCCTCTTTCTCCCTCACATCCGACTTTTTTTAAATAAAAATTAGCCTATGTCCGTCTCCTGGTTCCCAACTATCTCTGTACCAAAATTCATCAAAATCGGTGTAGCCATTAAAGCGTGAAGAGGTAACAAACAAACAAACAAACAAACTCACTTTCGCTTTTATAATATTAGTAAGGATATTCAATTCGTTATTTATGTGTACGTTTACATTGATGAAGGCTTTTGAATTATTTTAATGTGTTCTTTGACTCGAATACAAGAAGAAGCATAGTATTTTACTAGATTTGAATAGGTTTTTTGGCATCGATACAATCTACAACAAGTAGTTTTTAGAAAAATATAAATCGGTAGGTTATTGGCGATTTTGTTGATTTTATTGAAATTAGGTGCCTGTACACTTTTCTTTTTTTTGGAAATGATCAAATGCCTGCTCCCGCTCTAAACGGAACGGAAGGGAGTAGCAGGCTTGTACCGACTAAAACCCACCCATGTTCCTTATTTGCCTTTTATGTTCCGGGGCCGCGGTATCTCTCTCGAACAACCCGCAATTCCGTAACAACTCGCAACAACAACACAACCCGCAAATCCGGGTAATCCACGCTTGACTAAACATTCTACAAGTTTCCACACCAATGTTTAGTGTGTGTCGAACAAACATACGAGCAATCTAGTCAGTTCTTACCGTAAGCTGACCACGTTCTTCATTTCCTACTCCTTACAATACAGACGGGTCCGAAACTCATTAAGGATCGCTGAATGAGTGAGGCAAAGTTTTTCCTATCTCAAGTGAAAGTCAATAAACATGGCTCGTTCTTTGCTGAGTGATTAGGCTGGTCATTCATGGCGTGCACTTCCACTGTGTAGTCTATTCGATCATGAATTGGTTTGGAATACGCTATTAACTTTGGCCATTCAACGTGGAAATGCTGTCGTTTATTATTTGTTGGTTGTTATTTTAGTGTTCATTTATTTTTATTTTAGACTAGCTTTTGCCCACGGCTTCGCTCGTGTTAAATTCGGGGTAACACAGTTCCCCTTTCCTGTTTCCTTTACAGTTACCTGCTACCTGTAGTTTTTCCGTTGTGCCTTATTTATTGAAATAGAAATGCTATGTTTTCCCTTTTCTTCCCTCTAACTGACTTTAAAAAAATAGCCTATGTCCGTCTTCAGGGTTTCAACTATCTCTGTACCAAAATTCGTTAAGCCATTTAGGCGTGAAAACGTTACAAACAAACAAACTCACTTTCGCTTTTATAATATTAGTAAGGATAAGGATTTCCGTACCTGAAAAGAAAAAGACGGATACCTTTTAGGATCACTATGTTGTCTGTCCAGATATAGTTTGCGTCTTATACATAACTGTTTCATAGTCAATGATTTTAGGAACAAAATCAATACTTTGCCCTCAATACATCTCTCAGCTGATTTATTATTCTTCGACTCCATACTATTCACTAGTCCAGGTTAAGCTGAAAGTGTTCCTAAACATGTAAGATCGAATAGAAACAAAGGCCGTTTCTTGAAAAAAAAAGTAATAAAATCGGGCAGAATATTCATAATAATGAGGCATCTAAATTAAAGAGAAAGCAACAAAGCGGAACAAGACCAAAAAATCTCATAATAAAGCCTTGACGGGGACGTCACTCTTAAGATTAATTTTAAAAGAGGTTTTATTAATCACCTGTTAAGACAGTTGATGATTTTTTGTTTTTTAAATGAAAGTTGGGCTGCAGTTTTTTTTTTAAAGAAACTTTTCCCCACTAGGAATTTCTCCTGTATCGTGGTTGCGTTTACAAACATTTAAACTCACATACATAAACAGCCAATGATAATTTGGTACGATGAATTTAGCCGATATAGCCTGTAGGTTTGTGTAGTAGGCTCGTCCCCATTATGTGGGACTTAAACATAAACCGACCACAGATAGACAGAGACCGGCAAACAGAGATTCTATTCGGTGTATATACCACATACCTATAGGTGTACCTTTACGTCGCCCTTTGAGGAATTACAGCTGCAATGTTGTGTTTATTATATAAAATATGTATTTTATAGAAATCATCGAATAATTTTCCCCGCTTTGGGCAGAGTAGGGGGAATGTCAGACTTGTACTAGGTAGGTGCAAGGTAAATTTGTGTGAGTAAACTTCTAGACGGGCTTTTGGTGAAAGCGAACAACAAAAGCCCGTCTAGAAGTTTACTCACACAAATTTACCTTGCTCTAGTACAATCTGTGCTTGCATACTGTATTCCGGTTTGGGGAGGTACAGCAAAGACCAAATTGATAAATCTAGAACGAGCACAACGCGCACTCCTGAAGATAATGCATTTTAAAAAACTAAGATTCCCAACTGTAGACCTATATCAGATCAGTGATGTACTCTCTGTCAGAAAACTGTACATTGTTCAAACAGTATTAAAAAAGCACAAGTGTTTGCCTTTGAATGTGAGTATTGCACCGAAAAGGAGAAAGTTTACCATAGCGGATGTACCTGCAACTCAGACCAAATTTGGATGCAAACAATATAGCAAACGATCAGCTCAATTGTACAATAGAATAAATAAAAATATACATATACACACCAAAAAAAAATATGACTGTAAAGAAACACTAGTTAAGTGGATAAAACCACTCACGTATGAGGCCACAGAAGCATTGCTGTAACAGGGAATGATTCACAAGTACAATCACAGACTTACACACCTATATAATATTTGCACACACGTACACACACGCACACACACACACACACGCGCGCACACATAAACCCACACACACACACACACACAAACACACAGACACACGCACACTTCTATAAGCATGTTCTCTTTTTAATTTTTGTATTTTCGTTAGACTAAGAATCTAAAGTTAACTTCAATTCAATTTATTTTTGTTTTTGACGTGATAACGTCTTTAAAATCGTTTTAGTCGGGTGACATGTTCAGAAACTTGTGTCACACCAAAACCTCACAAGCGACATTTCATAAAGATGGTAGCGCCATCTGTTACTTGGCTCGAAAAAAAAACTTTAAATTAGTACTTAATTTCATTTTAGATGTCACTACTGGTGATAACTTATATCACCAATAAGACGTTATCACGTAAACATCTCGATCGTAAACCTACTTTACAAACAACCAATTTTTCTTTTTATTATTGTGTTAATTATTACGCTATACATAACCCTCCTTTGCGGAGCACAGTCGGGTAAAAATAGGGAGGAGCGGAGTCTTCTACTTCAGGCATTGTTTGTCTAAAAGAAGGTTCCAAACACAACTATGTAAACGAATTATTTGACACAATACAATATTTTTTTTTTTTTTTGTACTGACTAAAACCCACCCATGTTCCTTCTATTGCCCTCTATGTTCCGGGGCCGCGGTATCTCTTTCGAACATCAGCAAAAAAAAATGCTGTCAACCTAAAAAATAGTTTAGTTGTGTCACGTCAATCAATTTCAGAATAGGAAACGTCGTTCGACAGGTAAAAACTACATTTTAGTGATTTTTAGAGTAGTTTCTATTTAGTTAAGTAGTGACAGCAGAATCGACACTATTGTCCAATTAAATGCTCTAAGTTACTCTACAGTATAGTTATACATTTTCAACCCGACCAGAAATACTTTTCGGAAACGAAATTATATTATTCCAATACTAGCTGGCGCCCGCGGCTTTGCCCGCGTGATATCGAAAAAAAAACCTATTTGTTATTCCAGACTAAAATCTACCTCTGTGCCAAATTTCATCAAGATCCGTTCAGCCGTTTTCACTTGAAAGAGTAATTAACATCTATACATCCATCCATCCTCACAAACATTCGCATTTAAAATATTTGTAGGATATAAGTAGGGTTGTCGTATATCGTACCTGCTTGACCTAAAAGTATTTCAACCGCATGTTTATTGAAAAAGTTTCCTACAAAGCGGAGTGCACTTGAAATCTCATAACAAATGAAAATGGCTGGCAAACCAAGTAGTCAAATGATGTTATTCTCTTTTTGATACCAAAACTTTGATATTGGAGGTTTTATATTTTCTGTTACGTACTCTTGAAGAATGTTTCATGTGTGAAGAAGGAAAAGGGTTGTCGATGGAAATGTTTGAAACATGTTTTGGGGGGTTTTTCAGGGTCCCGTTCGTCGTCTGTCCCAAATGGAAAAAAACGGAACCCTTATTGGATCACTCTGTTGTCTATTGTATTCTATATCATTAGTAAACTCCTTTATCATCTTACTAGCTTCCACCAGCGACTTTGTCCGCGTGGCATAGTTACTTTGGGCTAACGCTAACTTTAACCCGCGTGATGTTCGATAAAAAAAAATTCTCTCTCCTTTTCCTCCCCTTTTCTCACTTAAAAATAGTTTATGTCCGTCTCCAGGGTTAATTGGTTTTGTAACACTGTCAAACAACACGAAATTCGTTTAGCCACACGTATTAACAACTTTTTAATAAAATCTCGAATGTAACCCCAACGAAACTTTGAATTTAGAACGTAATAATTTCCCGGACTAAGCCAGTTATTTCCAGCCAGTATTTTTTAGTTTAACCATTTCAAAACGAACTAAATCGCTGCTAGCTTTCAAACAGAATATTCCCGAAGCTTTAATCGCTTTTTAGGGTTCCGTAAGTGAAGGTTAGTTACAGGACTTTATTAATTAGGCTACGCCGTCTATCTGTCTGTTTTGTCATAGAGCAGTATTATTGTATGATCGTATCGTATGTAAGTCAAGTATATTAAAAAGTTGTTTCCATCAAAGTTTGGACTGTTTTTTGATTAGATCGTTAAAAAGGCTCACCTTGAAAAACATATTGTAGTTCTATACATCATCTGCCTAGCCTTTTCCCAGTTATATTGGTGTCGGCATACTTCCAGTTTAATCAGATGCAGCTGTATTTTTTTTAAGCATTGCTCTACACTAGGAATTTCTCCTCTATCGTGGGTGTGCTTACAAACATTTTAACTCACATACACAAACAGCCAGACCCGAAACAACTATCTGTAGGTCAGAGAAATATTTGTTATGTGCGGGGATCGAACCCGCAACACGTAGCGCAGCAGTCAAAAGCTTAGCCACTGCGCCAACCGTGTCGTCGTTTGACATGGAGGGACTGCTACCTCCACAACACAGTTAGTATTGCTTAATACGATGGTAGTTCAATACAAAAACTAAAACTAAATTTTATTATTTCACAGTCTTTTGTCGGAGGTGATAAAAACCCTGAGTGCGCGACGCCAAGTCACACTTTTCCGGATTTTTCCAGTTAGCTGCAGTGGGTGACTGAAATTTTAATAAAGTTCTGCAGGCTATGTTAGTGTGCTAGTAAATGATCCAAATAAATTGAATCGTAGGTAAGTAGCACGTAAGTTCATTTTGCTATCAAAAGCGCTTTGATGGCTGTTTTTTTTACTTGTGTGGGTCTTGTTTTTGCAGATGAAAAATCATCAAATAACTTCCCCCGCTCTGAGCGGAGGGGAGTGTCAAACCCGTGCTGACTAAAACCCACCCATGTTCCTTCTATTGCCCTTTACGTTCCGGGGCCGCGGTATCTCTTTCGAACAACCCACAACCCCAGCAGGCGGTAGCCCTGGCAGGCCCCACTTGTGTGGGGCTCGTTTATAGAACCGTAATCCGTATCACACCGGTAACGAAAGAAGGTTTAAAAAAATAATTATAGTGTTATATGTGTATGTACACATCTTGGTAGGTTAGAAACGCTAACACACCTGAAGGAGTAATTCTGCCTTGATGAGTCAACGATGTTTGCTGGCAGAAAAGGGCCGAGTTTTTCTTGTGCTATCTTTACGCATGTTTACTGTTTAGGTTTAGGCGTGTTGCTAAACTCATCATCATTTTCCTGCCCTTGTCCCATTCTATTTGGGGTCGGCGCAACAGTTTTTCTTCCTCCATTCTCCCCTATCAGACGTCACGGCATCATTTACTCCATTCTCCTTCATATCATTCCTTACAGAATCCATCCATCTTTTAGTCACATGTGCTTCGTCCCTCCTCATTACACGTCAAACTGAAGTCAAAAATAATATCATAAGTCATCAAATCACTAATATCCATTCAGAATTAGAACACCATTCTAAGTGGATAAACATGTTTTTTTTTTAATTAATCTTTACATAGAGCGACTAATTATAATTTTTTCGTTTATTTATGTACTTCCAAAAAATTACGGAAAGAAATATATACAGACAAAAGAGCACTAATACTATATACGACGACACGCAAACTCTACATCACGCTATTGCGACAAACTGAAGGTCGACATTACGCTGCGACATGAATACAGTGTTAAGTAAAATAGAATAACAAAGTCAAAAAAACCGGCCAAGAGCGTGTGGACGTGGGCCACGCTCAGTGTAGGGTTCCGTAGTTTCCCGTCCGTCACAATATACCGGACAAATCAAAATCAAACCTCGACGACTAATTAGATTATGCACTCATAAATAAAATTAAATAAAAGTGCAACTTACTTTACCACGGTAGGTCATGAAAGCACGGAAAATCTTAACATCGACTTATAAAAAAATGACGTCATTACGCAACGCCATCTATCGAACCATTTATGAACTGGTTTTTACCTTAACATTTTGATGGTGTTAAAAATGAATTTTAGTTTTGTTCTAAATTGCCTTAGCATGTTCTTGATAGAAGTTTTATGTAGTTATAAAGATACCGCCAATACCAAGGAGAGACCAACCGAACAATTCGGTAATACCCGATCCAATGTAATAAGTACCTACAGCGCCATCTCTCGGGGAATTGGGTTACTAATTAATACAAAGACGTTTTCGGTGGTAATTTTGGATTGCGAGAACCGATTTCAATAATTCTTTTTTTGTTTGAAAAAAGATACGTTCAGGATAATAAAATATGTAAACGAAGTTAAAAAAAATGCTTGCATATACGATTATACTACAAACTTAGTCCAGAAATTATTTTGTACAACTTTTTGTCTTTTTTGTACAAAAACTGTTGTGTCAATCAAGTTCAAAATAATTTTCATAGAAAGTCCTTATAAAGTTCTACTTTTCAGATTTTTTTCATATTTTCTAAACTTATGGTTCAAAAGTTAGAGGGGGGGGGGACACATTGTTTTTTACTTTTGGAGCGATTATTTCCGAAATTATTGACATTATCAAAAAATGATTTTAGTTATAGGGGTTCCTATTCATTTTTAAATACCTTTCCAACATATAGGGTGGCTACCCTAATAAAACATTTTTTTCCAATTTTTATTTTACCACTTTGTCGGCGTGATTGATATACATATTGGTACCAAATTTCAGCTTTCTAGTGCTAACGGTCACAGAGATTAAGCGAGGACGGACGGACGGACGGACGGACAGACAGACATGGCGAAACTATAAGGGTTCCTAGTTGACTACGGAACCCTAAAAAACAATAAGAATTTATGTTATATTAGCTTCCACCCGCGACTTCGTCCGCGTGGCATAGTTACTTTGGGCGAAAGCTGACTTTAATCTGCGTGATGATCGAAAAAAAAAATTCTTTCTCTCCTCCTTTCCTCCCCCTTTTCTCACTAAAAAAAAATGCCTATGTCCGTTACCAGGGTCCCAACTATCTCTGTACCAAAACTCATCAAAATCGGTTTAGCCATTTAGGCGTGAAGACGTAACAAACAAACAAACTCACTTTCGCTTTTATAATATCAGTAAAGATTTTTCTATCCATTTACTAATACACCGTCGTCATCGCTTTCGAATTATATAAAAAGATGACATCCAAATTAAAGATTAAATCTCAGGTTTTTCATATGTTTGTATTATACCATTTAATAAGATTCAATATTACCTTATTACAAACCATTTTTATATACTACAGAACTTATTGCTAAGGGATATTGAGTTCGTAGTTGGCGTCTCGTGGTAATAAAGTCTCGAAGAAACGAAACTCGAAACATTGTTACTACACGACCCAGACCACAGTCTGGGTCGATGACCTAATATAGGGTTTTCTGTTTTGGATGGGAAATCATCTAATAACTTCCCCTGTTCTGGGCGGAGCGAGAGGGAGTGTTAGACTTGTACTGACTAAAACCTACCCATGTTCCTTCTATTGCCCTTTATGTTGGGGCTGCGATGTCTCTTTCGAACAACCTACAACCCTATGTGCCTATGCCGATAATGCCTAGGCAGGTCCCTCTGCTTTGCTGTTGGCAATAGACGGCCGGACGGTGAGCTACCCATTGCTCACCCACCATGAGATCGCACCGGAGGTCTGTCCGCTGAGCAGCAATTTACCGCGGTAGCGGAGTTCCCCCCGGTGTAGTGCCTCCGCGCACCACTCATACAGGCACGCGAGGACTATCGCCTCTAGATCCCACGGTGCTGGCAAGCCCCTGACATCTCTTAGAGATGCGCGTGGAACAATAAAAAGGCTCCTGCACACAGGCGCGTTTTGTCGCGCCACGACAAAGCTGTGCCGCAGAGCCTCACACACTGGCGCGGCGCGGCAGGCGTTATTTACTCGATCTTTTATTAAGCTATCTAAAAATTCTAACCTATCCCTTGATGTTGATTTCAAATCTCCGTAGAACATTTACTATGAAAACGCATGCCACCGTTCACACAAACGCGCCGTCGACACGGTCAGTCGTTACTAGACGGACTGGCGGTGAGCTACCCATTACTCACCGTCAAAAGACCCGCATTCACGCTCGCGCGGCGGCTGTGTTGGTTTGAGGAATAATACTTGCTTGAAAATCTGAAAACTCATAACTGCAAGAGCGTAAGTACTGTAGAGGTTTAATAACATTGATCAATCCTTCAACAGTGTGCAAAGACGTTCGAATACTCAGATTTTAATTGGAGAATTAATGAAAATAGAATAGCATAGCTTTGGAATCAGTGTGTGATATGTATTGGTGGAATCGTACTAATAATATTTTTATAATATAAATGCGAATATTTGTGAGTAGGGATTGTTGTATGGCTCTTTGTTACTTTTTCACGTCAAAACGACTTAAATTTGGCACAGAAGTAGATTATAGTCTGGAAAAACATATATGATATTGTTTTTCGATACCATGCGGGCGAAGCCGCGGGCGCCGCTTAGTATAAACTAAAATCTAAAGTTATTTTATGTTCTTTTAATTACGAACATTCACCAAGTCCTTATAGTACAATGTCTGGACAGTACGATGTATATACAGTTCAACTGGTGTGCTTGTATGAACTTGGCGTGTTGTTCTGTAGTTTCTGTTTGTCCCCATGGGAACTTGGCATGACCATGTAAACAGTTCAATGTTGCGTGAAAGTTGTCTTATTACAAAACTAGAGCATTACAGACCACCAGTTCATTTAACCGCAAATAAAAGAACCCTTAGTTAATTGTAATTCGAAGATCGATGATGGCCTTATTATGGATTCATAATAGCTCTCGAAGCGACCGCAAATTGCTATCACTCTGTGACTACCAGCCGGCGATCGATCCCCTGAACTTATTGTAAGACAAATTGGATCCCGACATTTTGCTAGCGGGACCTTGGATAGTAAAATTTAAGTAGGTCAATGAGGAGCTCATCGCTAAATATTGACAGCTAGGTACTTAGTTTGATCCTCTGTTTAAGTTCCGCTTGATTTTAAGTTGGTCTGTGGATGGGTGACCGCTAGTTACCTCCCGATATACCGAGTTACCTGCATACTTCGGCACGTTAAGCCGTTGGTCCCCCGGGGTTTCGGGTTGTTCGAAAGAGATACCGCAGCCCCGAAACGTAAACGTTCGGGTTTTAGTCAGTACAAGTCTGACACTCCCCCCCCGCTCTCCCCAGGGTGGGGTAAGTTATTTGATGATTTCCCACCCAAAAAAATCTCATCTCAATATAATCTTTTGACCTTCAACGTCCTAGCAGATACGTGGTGACCTAGATCTAAACCGGCCATCCGCTTTATACCCAGCTCGATCAATCATCACTGGCAGGGGCTATTGTAGCCAATACGCGGTACTGTGATAGATCTATTTAAGTGTTCACAAAGATTGGCCGTGTTACATGCCATGTGACGAGAATATTTAGGTCCGAACAAAATATTTTTGAAATTACATGAAATACGTTTACATTTTGGTGTCATGTAAAATTGAGCCTTGAATCATTTATTTCCATACTAGCTTTTGCCCGCGGCTCCGCGGCTCCACATTAAGGCGTGTAGGTAGAGGTAACAAACAAACAAACTCACTTTCGCTTTTATAATATTAGTAAGGATAAGGATAGGCTTTAAGACGCGGTAGGAAGCTGATCTTTAGATATTCATGGAGGTGAGGCTAGCTGCAGACTGGGCGTGGTCTGATACAAGTATACGACAGTAGTGCATCGAAAGTATAGAAATAAGGTCGAAAAAATTTCGGCTTTTGATTTTAATTGAATATCATGTCCGCAAAAATGTAAGACATTTTGCAGTTTTAATTGAATATTTAAAAAAATATAATTCCGTTTTTTAAGTTTTACATTTGTCTTTAATCTATGAAATTTCCTTTGTTATAGATATAAAAAATATGATGGTTGTCGCTGAAAAAATTGAGAATTACGATACGAAAACAATTTTTTCGTGGTCAGTTTATACTTTTTTTTTTCGAAGTACTAGTCCACTTTTGTGAACTGTTTTTGTTTAAGTTTTTTCTTAATATATTTGACTATACACTGTATTTTCTTTTTGGCTTGTGGTATGTACAGATACGGCTAACTTTGCGACGAAAATCTAGACGTTTTACAAAATGTTTGCTTTGTACAGCGCCTTAATACTAGTTTGTTAGCGATACATGGGGGTCATAAGATCAATGGCTCTCTACGGAGTTCCTCTGTGAGTCTGCGACATTACAAATGGGGGTGCCGTTCTACTGCGTAAACCACACCGGGTGATAGCGGACCACGCTATACGTGGTATATCGCACAATATATATCGCACCTATGGCTGGGTCGGTGTCATGGAACTTGGGAACAAAGTCACTAGTGACCTTATATCTTTGGAAGGAGGTAGGGATTCAGATCCCAACAAGTCTTTACGAGCACCAACAAAGCTTGCTCCGCGCAGCAGTGATGGCAGAGTGGATGGAAATATTGTTGCTTATAGATCATCGACGCTCCCGAACCAGTACTCTTGGAATGGGTAGATAGGTGCCACGGAGTACTTACCTTTAGGCTAACACAGGTACTCTCGGGGCATGGCTGCTTCGGCAAGTACCTGTGTTGCATTGCCGGTAGAAAGCCGACCACCTGCTGCCATCACTGTGACTACAGCAAGGACACAGCATAGCTTACCAACAAGCTGTGCCCAGCGTAGGTGGACCAGTGCAGCACCCTGATAGCTGAAGTGGGGGACGATCTTTTACTCTGAGAGCTCTTCTCCAGCCAAAGCGAGAGCACTCTTTTTATGAATTCCCATACGAAAAAAAAACCTGGAACGAGTCTACTTTAAGACCCATATTTGTACTATATGTGTCAATTTTATTATCAACTCAATTCATTTTCTTTTACCGTACATTACAAACACCACGTGATTCCCATGGTAACAAGATTATTTAGATTGCTTGTTTCCCAAATCACTTCCCAAAACAATGTTAGCAGTAAATCTGATAAAGACAAAATCATGCTGACGTACCTAATACTAGTAAGGTACTCCGTCACTCTCACACGATATTCCACAGAGTTGATAAGTTGGTACTCAAGGGAGTACAGCTAAAAGTATTAGTTGGGCAAAGCCAACGACTTTTTCCTCCTGACAACCGACTTCCGACCCTGAACCCACTAAGCCGTGAACCCTGTATAAATACAGCTGTTTACAGCTTGTTTAACTTTAGACATCGTTACTAACAAGCTTGGATCATGTTGAATATTAAAAAAAGTTGTTGCTGTGTAGTTAGTTTTTTCGGAGTGTTACCAAAAAACGTTCAGCGCTTTGTGGAAATGGGAATGTTCTGTTTTATCGTGTTTAGGATTTAATATTAAGAGACTATGAATAAATAAATGTGAATAGGCAACGTCTTTAGCTATTTTGATGGCAATTTTTTTTATTAGCTTTTTTTGCGTACATTTTAATTTAAGTAATAACAGTCCCCCTTAACTCTTTTGGAACTAAGTTGCTTATCGCGCGTTGCAAAAGGGGGCTAGACGGAAAAATTAAGACCAAAAGTTGTAACGATACTTTTTGCTATAGTTGTAAGCCGTGCGGCGTGAGCGTGTCTCTGTCTGACTCTCTCTCTCTCATAGAAAGCAAGCCAGTTATTTTCGTTTCGTCTTTTTGATTCGCATTGAACAGTGTAGTGTCGCGACGATTATTTTTGTTGAGTGTTTACAGGTTTTTTGTACATAATAAATAATAACTTCGTTTTATCCGGGTGGCACCTCTCAAGTTTTTTTATAGCAGGCTCTCGTAAGTCAACCTACAAGGTTGTTGCTTACTTAGCTGGTCTATCTTGTGGGTGCTTTGATTGTAAGGCCTCTAGTCAGGGCCAAATGCAAACTAAGTGACTACACGTTAAGGGCATCCCTTGTGGCGAGTGAGCCTCGGCCTAGGGCGTCGCTGGGGGACAGCAAAGGCGGGCTTGATCTGTATAACATTATTTATGGGCTGGAATAGAATAACAGGCTCAGCATCGAGTTAGTTCGAGCCAAGGTCGGGGGCGGACATTAACAATCGACGCGGGAGATATTATAGTGCACATGTGAGTGTGCAGATACATGTGCACTATAATATGTTCTCTTATAAGGTGGCAAGGGTCTTATAGGGGTGTAAGACGAGTGTCATACTTGCACTGACTAAAACCCACCCATGTTCCTTCTATGCCCTTTATGTTCCGGGGCCGCGGTATCACTTTCGGACAACCCGCAACCCCGGCAGGCGGTGGCCCTAGCAGGCCCCTCTGCTTTGCTGACATATTTTTGGGGCGCGCGTGGAACATACACGTCTCCCACGGACTCGAAAGAGTCTGAAGTACTGTAACAGCGATATAGATTATTAAGACCGTGAGGTAAAGTTTTAAGCCATACAATTCCTCATCCTAAACAATATCGCTTTAAGTGATTAGACTAAGATACAAAGTGGAGACCAGGTAGAGTGAATTGCTTTTTCTGAGAATGTCTCTGTAGAATACTTGAGTTTGGAACTTGTGTTTAGTCATTGGAATTGAAAGATTAAAATAAAAGTCTTCACAAATGGCTGTAATGAATTTGGGTGGTCGACATTTGCTGGTACCCAGGACATTGATGTAGTGGCATTACAAAAAGCACTAGAAAAATATCGTACAAATAATACCTCCTGCAGCATCATCTAAGACACAAATGGGGTACTAACATCAAAATTGAAAATCGCGCAATTTTTTACGGATGAGAAATCATTAAATAACTTCCCCCGCTCTGGGTGGAGCGGGGAGAAGTGTCAGATTTTGACTTTTGCCTTTTATGTTCTGGGGCCGCGGTATCTATTTCGAACAACCCACGACCTCGTCAAATCGCGCCCTTAAAGTTATCTACACTAACATAATAAAAAGGTAAAGTTTGTAAGTTTGTTTGTAGGATGTAATCTCTTGAAATACTGAACCAATTTTGAAAATTCATTCACCAGTAAAAAGTTACAACCGTTTTTTAACCTTTAAAACGTTTTCGTGGATTAATTTCCAATCATAACGGAAGCGAAGCCGTGGGCGAAAGGTAGTTAATTTATATTATAACTAGCCTTTGCCCGCGGCTTCTCTCGCGTTAAATTTGGGGTAACACAGTTCCCCTTTCTTGATTTGCAGGTACCTGCTACCTGTAGTTTTTGCCCTAGCGCCTTATTTATTGTAATAGCAAAGCTAAGTTTTCCCTTTTCTTCCCTCTTTCTCCCTCATTTTTAACTCTTTTTCAAAAAAAGTTCAGTTTTTTCAGGGTTCCAACTATCTCTGTACCAAAATTCATCTAAATCGGTTTAGCCATGTAGGCGTGAAGACGTAACAAACAAACAAACTCACTTTCGCTTTTATAATATTAGTACCTAAGGATTAGGACATGTTCAATATGAAGAGAAGATAAGAATGTTTTACTCAGAACTACTCCACAATGTGTGATGTCACTAGATAGTATAGAACAAATTCGCTTTCCGCTGTCTGTCTGTCACTATGTATGCTCAATCTTTAAAACTACACAAACGGATTTTGATGCGGTTTTTTTATTTAAAAGATAGAGTGATTCAAGAAGAAGGTTTATATGTATAATAACTATGTACATATATAAAAGTAACTACATTGCACCCGTGCGAAGCCAGGACGGATTGCTAGTATTACTACTCAAATAATAGTTTTAATATAACATCGAGAAAATCGCTTACACGTAACATAAAGGTACTTTGAAGCTGCAGCTCTGCTGAGCACTAAAAGGATAAAGCCGAGACCTACACGTAAAAGCGCGCGAACAGGCATTGTTCTAGCAAACAATGAACAGTACCATTGTGCTGATTTCAGTATAACGTGCGTTCGTGGACAAGGCTGAATACACGTTTGAATGTGCTTGATTTGATGCAGCCAATCAGAATATGCCCCACATTCACCACTACTTCTCATTTGGCACAATCTGAAGAATTTTGGAGGGATATCGTACTTCATTGCGATTCGACATTGTCTGTTCAACAATAATAGGGAATATGCAAATACTTTTATATAAATAAATAAATAAAAATAAATATCTTGGGACAACTCACACACGGCTATCTGATCCCAAGCTAAGCAGAGCTTGTGTTATGGTAACCAGACAACTGATATACATACTTATATAATTTATAAATACATACATATTATAGATAAATCACACCCAGACACAGAACAAACAATCATGCTCATCACACAAAGTTTGTCCTGGGTGGGAATCGAACCCACGACCTCCGGCTCAGCAGTCAGGGCCACTAACCACTAGACCAATAGGCCCGTCAAATATATATCTTTATATAATTTGTACCCTATCACAATGTTGTCGTATTTTACCCAAAGGTTGACTGGTAGAGAATGCCTTATGGCATTAAGTTCGCCTATGTACCACTATTGTACATGAAGTTTAAATAAATAAATAAATATGCATGTTATTTTTCCTTTACTTTAATCAATGTAAAATTGTACTGACAACCCAAAAAAGTATTAAAAGTTAATTTCAATTTTCTTCTACAGGTCTAACGCCTGTGAGAGCGTAAACAGCATCGGGCAGCAGCTGCGGCAGCGCGTCGTAGGTGGGCTCGTGAGGGCCGCGCTCAGGCCCAGCCCGCCGCTACATCATCACCCACCTGCTTAGTAAACTAACTACTTAACAATAATATGTCTACCACCTCAAATTATTCAAGAAAGATACTTTTAAAATAAACCAAGTCATAATAGATAAAAGTCTGGTAGTTTTGACTTTGAATGACATATTAAAAGGGTTTTAAGTTTCAATTTGGCCATGATGTGACGTCATTTACCACTATTTCCTTTCTTTAATCGAATACAAATTTGTATAGCATACACAATTTGTAATATTATATTATTAAAAGCTAAACAGTTCTTAATAATATAATATTACAAATTGTGTATGCTTTATTCAATCAAGAATTGCAATTTTAATATTAAAATGATATTTCAGCGAAAATGTAAGTACTTTTCAAATAAGAGTGTTTCGCCAAAACACGCAATATCCTTACTAATATTATAAAAGTCGTCCTTACTAATATTACGAAAGTGAGTTTGTTTGTTTGTTTATTTGTTTGTTACCTCTTCACGCTTTAATGGCTTAACCGATTTTGATGAATTTTGGTACAGAGATAGTTGGGAACCAGGAGACGGACATAAGCTAACTTTTTTGAAAAAAAAGTGGGATGTGAGGGAGAAACAGGGAAGAAAAGGGAAAACTTAGCGTTGCTATTACAAATCAATAAGGCGCAAGGGGAACTGTGTTACCCCGAATTTAACGCGAGCGAAGCCGCGGGCAAAAGCTAGTAAAATAATAAATTGTAAAAAGTGCTGTATTAGAAAATACAATAAGTAAATATAAAACATAAATAAAAAAAGCATTGCATTGCTTGGATATTTTCTATTCCTTTTTCACCGTCAACATGAAAAGCATTGCCATTGTGCTTTTAACATATTACGGCTGCTTTACCGTTTAATTTTACAACATTCAAAATATATATAGAGTGGAATTTTGTAAAAAAATCTAAAGGGGTGAGATCTCCCCGGGCGCCGGGCGCCGCGAGACGACTCCCGGCCACCGTAGATGCGGGCCTGTGGACGGTGAGCAATGGGTAGCTCACCGTCCATCTATTCACGACAGGCCGTGTCGACGGCGCGTTCGTGTTTCACGCGCGCCTCAAATAGATGTCAGCAAAGCAGAGGGGCTTGCCAGAGCCTCCACCTGCCGGGGTTGCGGGTTGTTCGAAAAAGATACCGCGGCTCCGGAACGTAAAGGGCAACAGAAGGAACATGGTTGGGTTTTAGTCAGTAAAAGTCTGACACGCCCTCCCGCTCCGCGGAAAAAAAAAGGGGTGAGATCTGGTTATCTCGCAGGCCATCTGATTGTGCCGTTTGTACCAATCCAGGTATTAAAATGGTTATTAATGTAGGCAGTAGTGATTCTGCTGTTATGGGATGGCGCAACATCTTGTAGAATTTCATTGTTTTCCTTTCATTTAACTTATGAAGTTTGTTAAAGAGATTTCATCCTTACTGACCCTAATGATCGATGCAATAAAAATACAGGGTGCAACTTTTACAGATTTTAGTCGGTTTGATTACCAAATGTCACTGGTGTCACTGATTGATACTTTCAATCAAATGTCACTGATGTCACATTTTGTTTAGAGACAAAATGTGACATGGACAGTACTGCTACCTGTTCTCACAGTCAGATCAAAATTTCAAGTTCCATTTTTTTTATTAATAATCACCTATGAAGGTTTTATGTATCCATCTTCTTCATACTTATTGGTTTTACGACAAATGTATTCTATCAATTAGCTTTTAAACACGTTCTACATAACAAACTAAAAAAACACAAACACACAAAAAAAACTATAACGTATCTAAAAATATGACTGAATTCAACGGTAGCTACATTTTGTGACGTCATTTCTCCGTACGACTCATTTTCTAGTGTATTTTATCTCCATTCGATTCGTGTCGAGTAATTTCCGCTGTATGAAGCTGACATTGTGTTAACTGAAAGCGCTTTATTTTCGTGTCTCTATATATCTGTCTTTTCTTTTCAATAATACTGTGTTGGCGTCAATGGCAGCGTTGGTAAATTTTAGTGAAATTGCACAGGGATACCAGTAATATCTACTTCAAAATCAAAAATCAAATTCAAAATATTGGAACGAAGTTCCTTATCGCGCTTTGCGAAAGGGGAAAATTAGGACCAAAAGTTGTAACGACACTTTTTGCTATAGTTGTAAGCCGTGTAAGTGCAGCGTACGCGTGTTTCTGTGTCTGTCTCTCTCTCTCTCTCTCATAGAAAGCAAGCCAGCTATTTCGTCTTTCTATTTCGTTTTGAACAGTGTGGTGTCGCGACGATTATTTTTGTTGAGTGTATACAAGTTTTATGTACAGACGCCAGCAGGTCAAGCTACCCGAAACTGTAAATTTTTCCCAATGAACCTTGAACCTAACACTTTAGAAATAAAGTCAAAAATCTATCAAAGAAATCTGACAGATTGTAGTAGCTTGATGTGCAGGCGTCTGTACATAATAAATAATAGCTTGACACCTCTCAAGTTTTTTTATTTCACATAGGCCTACGTGGGCACTTCTAATACGTTGAGAAAAGATACACGGGTCGGGTTGTCGTTTCCTATGGAGAAAAATCGGCAAGAAACTCCATGGTTACTCTTTTAAAATCATTTGGTTTCACAATGTTGTTGTTACAGCGTTAGTGCTTAAGTATGAGAGGACAGCGTAGGCCCGACAATCAGCCATTACTTACTTTTCAGAACGTAAATTAAAATAAAACGTTAACAAAAGTTAACAAGCGTCTAAAAATCTACCAACCATATCCAGGTAAAAATAATGCAGAACAAACTAGCACTTATTTTGTTAACCTGTAACATTAAATGGAGGTATTTAGTGTATGTATGTGTGTGTGAAAACTTCAAAAAAAAATAATAAAACGGTAAGCGAACTAAGAAACGAAGGAAAAAATTGTATATTGATAAAAGCTGGCATATTTTTTTTTGATAAAAACTTTTCGCACAACAAGAATTCCTTCCGTACTTAATTTTTTTGTAAGCATTTATAAAAATCTAAGCTGACGTACAAATACTGCCAGACCCGGAATTATTATTTATCTGTAGGCCACACAAATATTTCCCTCGTGCGGAGTTCGAACCCGCGACACGCAGCGCAGCTGTCAATCGCTCATCCACTAACACACCACACGCTAACCGTAAAATTTAACGAATATGAAGAATTGTTTATACTTAATCGTCTCTAACAAGAGACATTGTCATAAATGAATACTAAAAAGTATAACATCTGTTGCTACCGAGACTCCTCATTTTATTTTGTCGTAAGAAAAACTCTCTAGAATGCCTCTAACAATGATGCATAATTCTGAGAATGGAAGACAAATAGCTGTTTCGTTACATTGTTGTTTATATTTGATGAATAATTTAAGAGACAGAACGAGACGCAGTTATCTTATTTGTCTTTGTACTTTCATTCGCAAGCGTGTTTCGTGTTTTAAGTGAAAAGGAGTTTTTTTCCTACACTAGTTTTTTCTCCTGTATCGTCGGTGCATTCCAAAACATTTAATCTTCCATACACAAACAGCCAATCCCGAAAGAACTACCATAAAGTCATACAAATATATGTTCCGTGCGGGGATCGAAATCGTGACACGCAGCGCAGCAGTCGATCACTTAGTGACATGATAGAAATATTATTTTGTAAGGTAGTTCAAGTCATAATTGCATAGCTCGATAAGATTCATTAATCCATATTAAAATAAGGTTTCAATTAAATAACTTTTAAGTTTGCAAGAACCCCTCTCAGTGGAAGGTAAAAGCCTCCTTCAATTATTTAATACATATAAATTACATTTACTAGACAACAATTTCAAAATAATCAATTTTGAATCATTTAAATAATTGTCAATCTACTTACAAGAAATACATAAAAGACTTTTTTATTTTATTAGTTTGCTAGCTTCCGCCCGCGATTTCGTCCGCGTGGCATAGTAACTTTGGGCTAACCCACGTGATGATCGAAAAAAATATATTTTTCTCTCCTCTATTCTTCCCCTTTCTTCACTTTAAAAAAATAGTCTATTTCAGTCTCCAGGGTCCCAACTATACTAACTGTACAAAAATTCATCAAAATCGGTTAGGCCATTTAAACGTAAAGACGTAACAAACAATCAAGCAAACAAACACAACTCACTTTCGCTTTTATAATATTATAAGGATTGGAGTAATACAAGATGTCATAAAGATGCTCCTAAGAACACAGGTTTTATTTTTGTTTTCACATTATATTTTCAAGTTTTTCACAAGCAAACTTAATTAAACCTTGTTAAAATTGTAAATGAAGTGCCTTCTATTTTTAAGTTACGGTGACTGCGAAGTACTACCGCAGCTGTCGCACGTTTTTTATTCGAAGAATCGAAGATCGGTGGGAGTCAAATACAATTACTTAAAATTTGCGTCACGATCGACCCTTAACGACCTATTTCTACTATTTTATTTTTAACTGACTTTTGACGATACGGTTGGTGCAGTGGTTGAGTTATTGACTGCTGCGCTGCGTGTCGCGGGTTCGGTCCCCGCACGGAACAAAAAATTCTATGACCTGCAGATAGTTGTTTCGGGTTTGGCTGTTTGTGTATGTGAGTTTAAATGTTAGTAAACGCATTCACGATACAGTAGTGTGGGCCACTGTTTTAAAAAAAAAAACGAATACTGTAAACAGGTCTCTGAGCGCTATGTAGAGTGACACAATCGCATGAGTCTATCTATCTATATCTAGTGTTCGAAGTTAAAACCTCTGATAATTCTTCGTTGGGTCTAAAATGGCTGCTTTAGAAAAATCGTAATAGGATAATAATATGAATAACATTGAAATATCAAATTGGCACAATGGCGAATGTTTGTGAGGATGTATATATGTTTGTTACTCTTTTGCGTCAAGACGGCTGAACGAATCTAAAAAAAATTGACACAGAGGTAGATTATAGTCTGGAATAACACAAAGGATACTTTTTCTTTCGATATCACGCGGGCGATTCCGCGCGCGCCAGCTATCTTACTAATATTATGTTATTCTTTCACGTCAAAACGGCTGAACGGATCTTGATGAAATTTGGCACTGAGGTCGATTATGGTCTGGAATATCACATATATTTATTTATTTTTCGATATCACGCGGGCGAAGCCACGGGCGCCAGATAGTATTTAATTTTATTATCCTATTATGATTCTGCTAAAGCAGCTATTCTAGACCCGTGATATTTTGTTTTAGACGTATCTCTGTCTTGTTCTCTTTATAAAATCGTTCCAATTTCCAATTTGTACAAGTCAGAGGAATGAGTTTTGTGTGATAAAGTACAAATATGATAAATGTTTTAGTTGGGCAATTACACAGTGACATTGCGCCCAATAAACAGAGGCTTAAGCATATACGTTAATGAACCTCAGATTAACATTTCAAAGATCACAGGATCAGTTATGTGTACATTACGGTAGAATTTAATCAGAGCATTAAGCTGAAAAGGCGTCTACAGACAAGCGGTGCGGTGCCGTGCGATTATACTCGGTTTAGCGCCGCCGCTGTGCGGTTTAGTGTTATTTGAGCACGGTAAACGATTTGAATGCGCAAGCCATGCGAAATCTTCTTACACATAGCATAGAAATGTCTATGTTTAAAGCAGAAGTAAGATTTTTTGTGTTTATTCTGAAAGGTTTTAAAGGTATGCGATATACTCCTTGTTATGAGAATACGGGTAAGAACATTATTCTTTTATTTGTCTCATGATGGCAAGATTCTATTGGTCTATTACTCCGTGATTTAACAATCGCGTTGAGAAGAAAACAGCATGATTTAATCCATCCAAAGAACAAAAATAGGAGTTGTTGACCTGTACGTCTTCATTTTATTTTATTTGGGAAACTGACATTTTATTTTATTTGACGGGCCTGTTGGTCTAGTGGTTAGTGGCCCTGACTGTTGAGCCGGAGGTCGTGGGTTCGATTCCCACCCAGGACAAACTTTGTGTGATGAGCATGATTGTTTGTTCTGTGTCTGGGTGTGATTTATCTTTAATATGTATGTATTTATAAATTGTATAAGTATGTTTATCAGTTGTCTGGTTACCATAACACAAGCTCTGCTTAGCTTGGGATCAGATAGCCGTGTATGAGTTGTCCCAAGATATTTATTTATTTATTTTTATTTTTAACTTACAGCTATTATTATAAAATAGTTACAGTTTTATGTGGCAGAAGGCCAACTACAAATTTCCACTTATAATTAACACAGCAATCGTTTAGAGACAATAGTAGGCTCACAGTTGCACTTATATAATACTAGCTTTTGCCCGCGGCTTCGCTCGCGTTAAATTCGGTATTTAACACAGTATCTGCTACCTGCAGTTTTAGCCCTTGCGCCTTATTGATTTGTAATAGCAACGCCAAGTTTTTCCTTTTCTTCCCTCATTCTCCCTCATATCCCACTTTTCCGTCTCATGGTTCCCAACTATCTCTGTAACAAAATTCATCAAAATCGGTTTAGCCATTAAGGCGCTGTACAAAGCAAACACTTCGTAAAACGTCTAGATTTTCGTCGCAAAGTTAGCCGTATCTGTACATGCCACTAGCCAAAAAAAAATACCGTGTATAGTTCAATATATAAAGTAAAGACTTAAACAAAATCAGTTTACAAAATTGATCTGGTACTACGAAAAAAAAAAATGTTTAAAAAGACCAAGAAAAAAATTTTTTCGTCTCGAAATTCTCAATTTTTTCAGCGACAACCATCAAATTTTTTATATCTATAACAAAGGAAATTGTATAGACTAAAGAGATATCTAAAATTTTTTAAACACGGAGCTGTATTTTTTTATATTCAATAATAACTGCAAAATGACCTACATTTTGGCGGACATGATATTCAAATAAAATCAAACACCGAAATATTTTCGACCCTATTTTGATTCTTTCGATGCAGTACTGTCGTGTACTTGTGTCTGAACATGCCCAGTAGGCAGCTAGCCTCACTTCCGCGAATACCTAAAGATTAGCTTGTTGCCGCGCCTTAAAGCGTGAAGAGGTAACAAACAAACTCACCTCCGCTTTTATAGTATTAGTAAGGATACACTACTTCATCTGCCTAGCCTTCTGACAACTATGTCGGGTTTCAGTTTTACTAGTTGATTTATCTCAACGTGCATATATTTATAGCACAAACTATGAATTAAGGATTTCATATTGGCCGCATCAAATTACGATGTATAGTAAAGTTGTTCCGGTTAACTTGTAAATTATTTATTTATTACTTAACACTCAATGCTTTAATAAAAACTGTACAAACGCGGACTTAACGCTTTAGGCATTTTCTACCAGTCTACCTTAGGGTGGTGCAGAGATGTAATACAGGAGGTGAAATAACAGACAGAAAGTATATTAGAAAAAGAAAATACAAATGTATATAATTATAATCACTAATAAGTATTTAGTGTTTATGGTTAAATACATTTGTATTTTTTTTCTACATTCATACATGCATAAAACAAAATTAATATTAATAATATAAAGTTAAGCTCGTAACAAGACAACAACTACAACTTAATTTCGATACGAATCAATTATACCTTTAATATCAACTATGTAATAAAGTGAATACTTTTTAATTAAATAACAATGCAGGTCGTTCGCACAAAACAGTCTGTAGAACCCCTTACATTCTACATTAATTACTAAGTAATACGAAATGGGATCGGTCGGATTGAACTGTAACTGTGAACAGTGCTTTATTATCTGTGGAATTGATTGAACGATTAAAATTGACAGTTCTGTTTGCAACTTGTTGACGTTATATTCGATCTATTGTAATCTACGGCTTAATTGAAGTTGTGGTTAAGGTTGGTTTTTGTTGGAAAAATCTAAATGACATTAATGCTTCAGTTTTGCGAACGTTTTTAAAGGCAATAAAACAAGAAAGTCAATTCTTAGCAATATCGCTAAGCTAGTTTATAAAATTTACTTTATTGTTTGTCCCTACAAATCCGGTAAGCCGAAACATTACTAACGAATGAGCTTCCCACGTTACGAAAACCTTAGTAGATAATTCGTTAAACAAATTCTCTAAAGCTATTTGACTAAGGAAAATGGGAAGCGTAGGCGGCCTAATAATTCGTCGAGCAACTGATTATCTGTCATTTCATTACCATAATCTTGTATTTTCAGTCTAGAAAATATATTCAAAGTAAAACGAGGTTATAAAACAATTGAGTTTGATTCGTACCGGCTAAAGTTCTTCTAACTTTGGGAGGAATAGAATAAAATTTCCCCAAAACGTTGCCAACTCTGATCACAGAGATCAAATAATCTTATGACACTGTAATACCTCATTTTGAATTTACAACGTTTTGAAACCAAACTGCTCCGAAACGGCTGGATCGATTTTTGTGTGAATTTCGGGTAGGTTTATTTATTTATTTGGTTCACCAACAATTGCATACACTGGTATAAATAAACTTAACAAGCAAAATAACAGGACAAAGTGTAACAATCACTTATAGGTAAACTCTGCATGCACACAATACGTTGTTGTAGTTTACAAAAAAAAAATACTATGGACCATGGACCTAACAGATAAATTAAACTAAATGTAAACAAAATTCAAGACAAACAGATTAGAACATTGAAAGAAAATATAAAAAAAAAAAAAAAAAAAAAACATTAAAATCAAAAACATAGGTCTGAATTGACCAACATCTACTTTTCATACCCCTCTCCAGGAATGGAGCTGTACAGGGGTGAAATCGCTAGGTAACGTAGAACTTATATACTTTTGATATGTATATAAAAATTACAAAAAGTATTTCTTCCAATAACACACAAACCCGGAAAAAACACGTCCCAAAGCTTCCGACATCTCCACTAATGTATGTTTACCAAAGTCATTAAAGTCTATTTAGAACAAATTCCGCGTCATGTTGCAGCTGAAATACTTCCACAATTTATAAGGGTTCCTTACTCAGAAGGGCCAAAGGGCACACCTATCAATCTCAGTTTGTCGCCCATTTGTCAATTGGCAACACTTCCGCTTAATGCGCATGGTTAGGACCATGTTCCTTGTAAAGATTACATTGAAGAAGAAATATAAACGATTACTTTATTATTGGCTTTGAAATCATTAGTACTGAAACGATTTGTAACAGAAGTCTTTGCTTGTCGTTTAAACGTTTCAAAATAATCATCTTCTGCCTAGCCTTTTCCCAACTTTATAAAGGTCGGCTTCCAATCAAACCAGATGCAGGTAAATATTACATAGACCGACTGCCTATCATTCTGACCTTTACAACCTATGGGTTGTGGAGGCCAAAAAGGTTACCTATGGGTTGTGAAGGTCAGATAGGCAGTAGATATATAGTAGATAGGCTGCCTATCTGACCTCCACAGCCCACAGGTTGTGAAGTTCAGATAGGCAACCTATGGGTTGTGGAGGTCAGATAGGCATATAATCTTTGTAACGAACTAATTAAAAATGCAAGAGTCAGTAACGTTAAATATTAAAAAGTTTATACAATGCATAGTTAAGGCTTTCAATGCATGCTAAAAATACAAATTGAAAACAGCTGATAGCTCGTTAAGGTTTTCATAAAACCTGTACTTCAATAAAGCTACCTACATCGCTCCAATTTTTATGAAACTCGTAATAAAAATTCGATCGGAGTAAAACGATTGAAAACAAATGTTTGTCCAGCTACCAATTCAATTTCTTCCTGCAATCTTCCTCAGATTTCTTGGTTTCTATTGACTTTGGTATCATAATTAATGTGATTGTTTAAAGTCGTGTCATGTTTTTGTACTGGTTTACTTACCGATGAAAAGCTGTTGGAATAAAAAGATTTTTTATTCAATATTTCTTTATAACAATCTTTTAGACTGCTCACTTGTCCCCGTATTCAAATGCAAATTCAATGCGACGATTCGATTTCCGTTCGGCAAGTCGTATCTTTGTTGGGATTATGAAAGACTAGCTTTTGCCCGCGGCTTCGCTCGCGTATATTCGGTATAACAAAGTACCTGCTACCTGCAGTTTTTGCCCTAGCGCCTTATTGATTTGTAATAGCAACGCTAAGTTTTCCATTTTCTTCCCTCGTTCTCCCTCATATTCCACTTGTTTTCAATAAAAATTAGCCTATGTCCGTCTCCTGGTTCCCAACTATCTCTGTACCAAAATTAATCAAAATCGGTTTAGCCATTAAAGCGTGAAGAGGGTTACCTCTTCACGCTTTAATGGCTAAACCGATGGCTAAACCGAACAAACTCACTTTCGCTTTTATAATATTAGTAAGGAAGTAAGGATAGCGAGATAGTTATTGTATTATAAGTATATCGCTAACTTTATAGTCATTATGCAAGCAATATTTAGCTTCCAATGAAGGGTTCAACAGATCACGTTAGTCCTTACTAACATTATAAAAGCGAACGTGAGTTTGTTTGTTACGTCTTCATTCCTTAAATGCCATTTTTTTTTTATTTGGGAAATGGGGGAGAGAGAGGGAAGAAAAAAGAAAACTTACCTATGCTATTACAATTAATAAGGCGCAAGGGCAAAAACTACAGGTAGCAGTAACCTGCAAATCCGGAAAGGGGAACTGTGTTACCCCGAATTTAAAAAGCAAAAGCTAGTTGAAAAATAAAAATAAGTACAGTCAACAATTTATTCTGTACTGGATTTTTCTCTCGGAATTCCCTTTTTGGTGTTGATGTCCAAGTTTCAAAGGCCAACTGGACGTCAATCGTGTTGCATTTGAAACGTGTGAGGTGTCATGTCACGTATCACGTCATGAATTTGACGGCACGGTTGGCGCAGTAGCTGAGCGAACGACTGCTGCACTACTTGTCGCGGGCTCGATCTCCGCACGGAACAAATATTTGTATGATCTACAGGTAGTTGTTTTGGGTCTGGCTGTTTGTGTATGTGAATTTAAATATTTGCTAACGTAACCACGATACAGAAGAAATTCTTAGGAGGGAGAAACGATATTTTTTTAAACACAGGGAATAGTAAATTATTACAAAAGACTATTAGCGATTTTTTGCTGTTAATTTTTTACTATGATAGAAGTTGCTTTAATGAAAATACAGCCCTCAATTTCAGTGAGCGGAAAATTTCTGAACACAAAGAATCTTTTATAGATAAAAATCATGCACCCGTTTGAAGCGAAAATTTCGTTATTCAATATTTTATCTACGGGAGCCGACTGACTCTGTTTTTAAAGGAACTTTTATTTATACTGAAACAAAGTATTCACGACCATACTACCAAATATTTTACTCCTACAACAAAATGTACCGAAAAATATTCGGTATGGGAACATTGACCGAACGACTCGCATTCTTCAACGTATTGAGCTGCAAAGTTATATTTGCGGTCGCAAAAATTGCTTACCTGGGCAATTGTGTTCGAGGGTGAAACACCGTTTGGAGATATGGATGACAAAAATAAATTTGTCGGGTTACACTAAGAATTTCACCCTTTCTACGAACCTTTCTCCCGTCGTGGGCTCCGAAGATGTATTGCCTCACAATAAATTGCTCTTAGGTATTGGAAAGATAGGTCGTGTTGTGGGTTATGTTTGGTCATTTTGTTGCTCAGGGGTCACGAAGGCGTTTTATCGTATCGTCTTGTGAGGTTGTCATAGATTTAGGTTGTCATTTTAGGATTAGTTGCCTGGTTTATTTTGTATTCACTTGGATCTATTTAGACGTCAAGTTTTTTTTTATATACATTTAAAGGGGTTTTAATGAGTTTATAAAATTGTGTTCTTAAAAATAACTTTGTTTTTTTTTTCTTTAACTTAATCAGCTCTTTTCACTTGAATAGTTCGTTGGTCACAAACATTTTAATTAAACTGTTTTTATAAGCGGCCTTGTAATTAAGTCTATTTAAATCTTCATTAATAGTTATTTCGCAAATGATGTGTATCTTAAAATAACAAAATATATAAAATATGTTTTTTGAGGCGGTTGTGTTCTTTTTTGGTAATATTTTAATTAAAATGAAGAAGAATGTAAATGCAATTTCCATGAATTGTTTTTATTGACTGACTAGCTTTTGCCCGCGGCTTGGTTCGCGTTAAATTCGGGGTAACACAGTTCCCCTTGCGCCTTATTGATTTGTAATAGCAACGCTAAATTTTCCCTTTTCTTCCCTCTTTCTCAATCACATCCCACTTTTTTTTAAATAGCCTTTGTCCGTCTTCTGATTCCCAACTATCTCTGTACCAAAATTCATCAAAATCGGTTTAGCCATTAAAGCGTGAAGAGGTAACAAACAAACAAACTCACTTTCGCTTTTATAATATTAGTAAGGATAATTTCATGCCATTTATCGCGAATATAATTTCCAGTATATTCAAATGACTTTCTATGTTTAATTTTTATTTGAAATACACCACAAAAAAAAACATTCTTAAAATAAAGTCTCTGAAGGAATGATTCTGGACTCAAATAGAGGGGATCCCAAAATAGTAGCAAATAAAAGAAACGTGACTATTTTCTTCAATTCAAGTGCTGAGTCGAACTGTACCTAACATTCATAAAGAAATAGGTCTGTGAAAGCTGTAAAACCAGATCGAGTGAAAAAGGCCTCCTTTGAGTACCTACCTTCTACCTAGTATCCGTGTTTGAACTATTGCCGTGAATTCATGTAATCTTGAAAGCCGAGCAGTTTTCTTGTGTGCTTATCACGTACTTCAAGTTACATTGATACAAAAGTTCTTTGAAGGCTGGCTTGTAGCGAATTTTCGTAGAGCTAGTGTAGGGTTACTAAATTTCCTATTGTGTTACAGATAGAAAAAGTAAAAAAAAAAATACGTGTGGCGCTCTTGGACTGCCGCGGTAAAGCTAATGCATAGCATTTTTTATCAACTTATGCAATAAATAAAAAAAACTTATGCAATATATAAATCTAGATCAGAACCTACCCTAAAAACCTAGATCAGGCAGGTCTACATTATAGTTAGAATTAATTTTCCTCTATGACGATTAATGTAAATCATAGTTTTACTTATATGTACTTGAATAAATTTTTATTTATTTATTTTATAAAAAAAAACTTATGCAAAATTTAAAAAGATAATATTTAAAAAGTACTTCCAATGAAAAGAAGTCGCAAAAAGAAAAATTAGACCTTGGGTTTGATCCAGCGTAATATTGATTGACGACCCGAGTCTCTATCAAACACGCTAATTGAACATTGGAATTGCGATTGACATAACTGACCGTATTCGTTAAGTTAGGTGTTTTCGTTACGAAATTTCTGGATTCGGTCTCCACGCTCAAGGCCCGCGATAGAAGCTATGCAATAGCTTAAAAATAAAAAGGTTCATTGCAGAAACATGTACAAATTTTACAATAAAAAATACATAGGGACCTCCTTGTAAGTAAAAGATATGCCTGTACTAGGAAGCCCCGCTCTTCAATAACAGGTTAGAAATTAGTACAAGTGGTACACAATTGAAGAGAAAAAAGATAGAATATTCTTCATTATGTGTTTATATCACTATTCATATTACAGGTATTACAATATAGAACTATGGGCTATATATTTCTATGGGCTACACAATGGGTTCGCGGTGTGGTAACTACTCAGAGATTAAGGCCTTGGCTCTCAAATATGAGGTTGTGGGCTCAAATCCGGGCAAGTACTTATGTGACTTTTTCAAATCATATGTACATATTATGTGTATCAATGCTACGAACCTTCTCTGTTTGTGGGCCTTTGCCTAATAGTAGGACAGTAATAGGCAGGTATTATAATGGGTTCGTGGTTATCAAAGGTTTTGGTTTCTGTTGGTCTTTTGGGAATTCTTGAAAATAAAACGGAAGATGAAGTAAACAGCCAAATACATTTCTCATACATCGAGCGGGTTTTAAGTGATGTATAAACTTTATATAAAACACGCATTTTATAAAACCCGAAAAAACCCTAATATTTCCTGAAAAAAAGATGCAAATCGAGTGGGTATTCTCGTCAACCGGACCTTGATAATGTTTTCGACCAGACGCGTCCAGCCGTTACTTCCCTTAATTATGTAAAGGGAACATTTATTTGCATAAATATTTAATGAAACACAAGTACCAAATCATACATGCTTCCTTTCTGTTTGTTAATTAAACAAACAAATACATTAAATTCTAGTTAATGAACGGTGTAAGTTGCTTGTACAGTGCAGTGATTCTTTATTTGAAAATTGTACCTGTTTTGTACAAATTGCGACTATTATTATTGCAATTTTCATGATCACGTCTTTGACCGAAACAAACATTATTATTTTTTGGCAATATCCATACTAAAATCCTTATCCTTACTATCCTTACTAACCCTTACAAAATTATAAAAGCGAAAGTTAGTTTGTTTGTTACCTCTTCACTCTAATGGCTAAACCGATTTTGATGAATTTTGGTACAGAGATAGTTGGGAACCAGGAGACGGATATAGGCTATTATTTAAAAAAAAAGAGTGGGATATGAGGGAGATAGAGGGAAGAAACGGGAAAACTTAGCGTTGCTATTACAAATCAATAAGGCGCTACCGAATTTAACGCGAGCGAAGCCGCGGGCAAAAGCTAGTAATATTATAAATGGGAAAGTGTATGTGTGTGTCTGTTTGTTTGTCCGTCTTTCTCAGCAAAACGGAGCGATGAATTTACGTGTTTTTTTAAGTGGAAACAGTTGAAGGGAGGTGGACGCGAGCAAAGCCGCGGGCAAAAGCTAGTATATACATTTATATTGTAGGTATAATAATATTTCCATATGTTCATCTTTCTTTTATAATATCTCTAATTTTTTTTTTATTTAGCATATCGTCATAACTGTTCTTAAAACATTCCTTCTTACCTTCCTAGTTTTCATCGCCACTGAACCAACTCTCCTGCACAATTTACCAAACGGCTTGAAACAAATCGCTATATTTTCATTTCGTATCACAGTACGCATATTGTAGGTGGTATAGGCGGGCTTTAACGGAACGGCTCTAACAAGCCATTGTGTAGTGTAGACATGCACCACTCTATCACCTCCCCTACCTGTCATAAGAGACTCAGGCATTATGTTCGGAGAATAGCCAGTTGTGTTCACGTTTATACCTACGTTTTGTTGTGTAGAAACATGTGAGCTACTAAAATTCTTTCGAAATCAGAATCGTGTACAAAACCCTGGAGAAAGTTTTACTTTTTCGTCGTTTAAACGACTTCAAAAAGGAGGAGGGGCTTCGGCTATGTTCCACCGTATTTTATTTTCTTCTATGTCTATATAGATGATCTGTTAATCTTTTAGTAACAATGGAAAATTAATGAAAAAATTATGTGTTAGATCATCATACCATAACTAAAAATGATGAAATAAAAAACCTGTTTTGACCAGGAGAAATTCCTAGTGTGGGGCAACATTTAAAAAAATATAATTAATATATTATAATACAATATTTTCTAAAAAGTGTTCTTGATTTTGCAATATAGAAATTTTAAAATAGATAAAATTAGTTTATTTTAAATTCTGGCTCTTAAATTTTATGTATTATTTTGATTTGATCGATTATGTTATCGATTTGGGTTTTAAGAACCTAAATTAAATGAATTTTATTTATTTGTAACTAGCTGTCTTTCGCGGCTTCAACCGCGTCATACCTAAAAAAAGTATCCTATGTGTTATTCCAGGCCATAATCTACCTCTGTGCCAAATTTCATCAAGATCCTTCAACCGTATTGACGTGAAAGAGTAACAAACATCCATACATCTTCATAAACATTCGCATTTATAATATTAGTAGGATTAATCAAACGTTGAAACTGGCCTGTATCGTGTAAGAGAAATTAATATTCGGAATGAACGTACGCGGAACAACTCTTAGAACTAAAGAACATTACACGACGTTCCAAAACATAAATCACGGATGCTGCTCATAAAGCTGCTAAACTAAAGTGGGATTGTGCTGGTCACGTCTGCCGGATACAGGCTAAGCTGCGAGACACACACGGCGCCGGCCTGATAGCGAAACGAAGTTGACGCAGATCTGTTGGACTTTGTCGTGATTGCATATCATTAGTGGAAAATCATGTGGCTTAAATTAAATTAAAATTCATTTATTTCAGATAAGAGGACAGATAAGAGGAGCTCGTGGCTAAATAATAGCAGCCGCTCGGGTCGATCTTTAGGTTAAGCCGCGCTTGCCTAGGTTGGTCTGTGGATGGGTGACCACCCGTTACATACCGAGTTTCCTCTGTGCCTCGGAAAGCACGTTAACCCGTTGGTCCCGGCTGTCATTTGTAGATATTTGACAGTCGTTACAGGTAGTCAGTGTCCCGAAAGTCTGACAACCAGTCTTACCAAGGGGTATCGTATTACCCACTACTAACTGGGTCGTGGAGGTCAGATAGGCAGTCGCTCCATGTAAAATACTGATATTCAGCTGCATCCGGTTAGACTGGAAGCCGACCCCAACATAGTTGGGAAAAGGCTAGGCAGATGATTTATTTCAGATAACTCGATCTTAAAAACACATTAAAGCAAAAATAAAATAAACAATCCTTACTAATATTAATATAGCGAAAATGAGTTTGTTTGTTACCTCTTCACGCTTTAATGGCTAAACCGATTTTGATGAATTTTGGTACAGAGATAGTTGGGAACCAAATATTAGCCTATGTCCGGAGACGGACATAGGCTAATTTTTATTAAAATTGTGGGATGTGAGGAAGAAAGAGGGAAGAAAAGGGAAAACTTAGCGTTGCTATTACAAATCAATCAGGCGCAAGAGCAAAAACTGCAGGTCTGCTTGGTGTGGTATACCGAATTTAACGCGAGCGAAGCCGCGGGCGAAAGCTAGTATCAAATAAAAAATGAAAACTAATTAAAATTTTATAGAAATGAAATCAAAATAAAAAAATTAGATTAAAAAAAAGCTGTTTTATAGGTTCCGTATCTCAAAAGGAAAAAAAACGGAACTCTTATTGGATCGCTTTGTAATCCGTCTGTCTGTCTGTCGAGACCCTTTATCTCGGCAACGCATGAAGGTATAGAGTTGAAATGAAATCCATACACTAAACTCTGTGGCCCCTTTGCGTTGTTACAAAAAATCAACCCTCTTAGTGTATGCAGTCAAGGGATATGGCTGTTTATGTTGCAAGTTTGTACGGAACCGTTGGTGCGCGAGTCTGACTAGTTCTTGGCAGTTGTTTTATAATAGGATGTAATCCTACTATATATGTATTATATTATAAATGCTAATGTTTGCGAGAACAGATGGATGGATGTTTGTTACTCTTTCACGTCTAAACGGCTGAACGGATCTTGATGAAATTTGACACAGATGTAGATCATAGTCTGGCATAACACATAGGATACTTTTTTTTTGATAATCGCGCGGGCGAAACCACGGGCGCTAGCTAGTCAAATATAACTCCTTTATACTAAGGATACTTGAGCGTGCAGCATCAGAGAAAAGGCTAAAACCCGAATCGTTACTAGTAGTACCCATCGCTATTTTGTTTTTTTTTAATTGCAACACTCAATTAAACTAGTATTTATGGGTAGAGGATGCTTAACCAAAGAAAAATTGTCCTGAGCTGTGTAAAGGGGACATTGTGCCGGGGTATCGTAATCCTAATTATTTATAGGTAACTTGCTGCACGCCACCGTTTTATCTAAGTAGACTGGGATGTTATACAATAAACTTTCCTCTTGAAAGTTTATTGTCATTGTTAGTTTACACAAGGAATTTCTCCTGTATCGTGGGTGCGTTTACAAATATTTAAACTCACATACACAAACAGCCAGACCCGGAACAACTATCTGTAGGTCATACAAATATTTGTTACGTGCGGGGATCGAACCTGTGACACGTAGCGCAGCAGTCAAACGCTTAGCCAACGCGCTATCCATGTCGTCGCATTATATATTTTATCTATTGCTTGGAAACTGCATTAAAATCCGTTGAACAGTTTAAAAGATCTAAGCTAACAGACAACGGAATCAACTTCATTTAATACTATGTAAAGATGTTCAAAGTTCTCTTATCGAGATCAATAATATCTATCTATCTGTTTAAAAGCGATCTTTGCCTTCAAAAAACTATTTGGGAACTCCGTAAAATGGTTGAGCTGAATGGGGCTGATCCATACGTCATATTTGTGAACGGGCGCTGTCAGTTGGTGGTCATCATTTAGCTGCCACGGTTCATTTTGAATTTATTTGGATTTTTAATTGAATTTTGCTTTTATGATCTTGTAAAATGATTATAATTTAAAAGAGTGCCTATGGAGTTTCTTACCCATTCTTCTCCAAAGAGATCAACACTTTGGTATGGGCAACTATAGTAGTTTTACAAGTTATTTTGCATTGTGACCGGGACTGTAGCTTCATCATTTTGTTTCTTGACATTCAACAGTGCCTGTAATGGTAATCCTTACTAATATTATAAAAGCGAAAGTAAGTTTGTTACGTCTTCACGCCTAAATGGCTCAACCGATTTTTATGAATTTTGGTACAGAGATAGTTGGGACCCTGGAGACGGCCATAGGCTAGACTCTAGCCTCCAGTTTTTAAATCTCTAGCCCTAGAGATTAAAAAAAAAGTGAGATAAGGGGGAGAAAGAGGGAAGAAAAGGGGAGAGCAAGATATTTTTTTTTCGTTCATCACGTGGGTTAAAGTTAGTGTTAGCCCAAAGTAACTATGCCACGTAGACAAAGTCGCGGGCGGAAGGTAGTATTAGGTCCTTACATATGAAATTGGCGTTTTGTATGGAAGGAACAAAAAGTCGAATATTTTTTAATATAATATATGTAATTAATCAAAATATGAACCATTGTTTTCAATGCACTTTTGCCATCTTATAGGTAGTTCATTGATCCCTTTACTAAAAAAACCAGTCGGACGGGAATTAATAAAATCTTTGAAGGCGATTTGGACTGCCCCATCGGAGTTGAATTTTTTCCCTTGCAAAAAGTTATCCAAATTGCGAAAAAAATGGTAATCTGTTGGAGCAAGGTCCGGGGAGTACGGAGGATGTCTAAGACATTCCAATTCAAGCTCTTCTAATTTGGTAGCCGTCTGTTGCGCAGTGTGTGGTCTGGCGTTGTCGTGAAGCAGCAGTGGCGTGGAGCGATTGACCAGCCTTGGTTGTTTAGCCGCTAGCTTTTCCATCATGGTTTGTAATTGCTGACAATAGACATCAGCTGTAATAGTCTGGCCAGATTTGAGAAAACTGTAATGAACAATACCGGCACTAGTCCACCAAACGCTTACAAGTAACTTTTTTGGGGTTAATTTTCGCTTGGGGCAGGATTTGGCTGGCTGGCCAGGATCCAACCATTGCGCTGAGCGCTTCCGATTATCGTAAAGAATCCATTTTTCATCACAGGTAATGATTCGGTTTAAAATACCTTCATTGTTGTGCCGGTTCAGTAATGTAACGCAGCAGTCGACGCGCGTTTGCCGGTTTGCTTCAGTCAATTCGTGAGGTACCCACCTTTCAAGCTTTTTAATCTTCCCAATTTGCTTCAAGTGAATTAAAACAGTTTTATCACTAACATCGAAGCCTGCAGCTAACTGGGACGTGGTTTGCGATGGGTCCGCTTCCACAATAGCCTTCAATTCTCCATTATCAACTTGGGTCTCAGGCCGTCCACGGGGCTTGTTCTGCAGGTCGAAATTTCCAGAACGAAAACGTTGGAACCAAAAACGAACTGTGTTTTCTTTTGCAACATGACCGCCATACACATCATTCACCCTTCGAGTCGTTTCCGCAGCACTAGTGCCACGGCGGAACTCGTACTCGTAAATAATGCGATATTTTAAATTTTCCATTTTGTAAAATGAGTGACGCAAACAGAAAAAACAGAAGAAAAAAAACAAATGAATGACGGTCATCGAAGCACAAATACATGAGTAAATAGCTGTACAAATTTGAATTTGGAATTCCTTACCAAAGAGGAGAAATTCGTGATTAAAGTGGCCAGTACGAAAAACGCCAATTTCATATGTAAGGACCTAATATTAAAAAAATCTGCTCTGGTCGGAGTTTCAGACATGTAGTGGCTAAATACCATCCATGTTTTTTTATTATTATACCCTTTGTGTGAAGGGGCTGCGGTGTCTCTTTCAAATGAACTCACAGCCTTGCTTAGCAGTTTTGCAAAAAATCTGTATGCATTAGTTTTGCTCCACATTGACATGCAGCAAGTTTAACCAACTAAAACTGTCAGAACTTCAGGCAGTGGAAGTTAACTGGGGTAATAAAATTTTTGATTGAACTCTCGACATTTCCTAAACTCTTGGCTATTGAATTGCTATTGGTTTTCTGCACCAATCCGAATGTTAAACTTGTTAAAATCAACCTTTTGGGTATTGAATTAGCGTTTAAACTCGAAATTGAATAAACACTTCCATACTCTGTGGTCAAATAGTTCAAACGCTCAGCCACAGTACGCAAGTGTCCGGAATATTTAGCCTGTCCACATTGAGTGCTAACTATACAGGGTATTTTCCAGTAATATGGAATTAAACTCTTTGTTGTTTTGTATATTGTTTCCCTGTTTTACGTTCCCAAAGCGAGGTAAAGTAACAAGAATGTAGTTAGCGCTTGGTTTAGTGGAAATCAAGTGTTTTATAAATTAGCTTTATCCGTGTTCGTGTGCTGTTGTTCGTGTTCAGTTGGTCACCGTAATCCTCGCAAGATTTTCTCGGAAAAATAGAAAAAAAAACTCAATTTTAGCTCAAAGAATGTGTCTCTTTGTGTTTTTTATCTGTACAGTCACGAATTCTAATTTACTTTTGTATACGCGCAGCCACATTTTTTTTTTAATAATCGTTGTCTCCTACTAGGAGTTTCTCCTGTATCGTGGGTGCATTTACAAGCATTTAAACTCACATACATAAACAGCCAGACCCATACTGTTACGTCTTCAATTGAGATTGATTAGTAGAAACCGTTTTATGAAAAAAAAAAAACGCTTTTGAATTTTTCTTTGTGTATCGTACAATATACTAATTACAGTTACAATTAAAAATATGGTGACGCAATGGGCCGCTTTATCGTTTTAAGCGACATTCAAAATCAAAAGTCATTTATTCAAACTAGGCTGATGATCAGCAGTTTTTGAATGTCATTACACAAGACAGTCGAAAACACCCACCCTCCGCCATTCCTTAGTGTATTAGCTGGGAAGAAGAAGTGGCGGAACAAACTCCCCAGCAACACAACTGTAAACCTACCAGAGGTTTAATAAACCAGATTTAATACAGTAATATCCAAGATATTTAAACCGAAACAAGATTACCTACATCACAAACGTGATCATTAGGTTACCATGACATCTAATAGCAGTTCTAATTCCTGTGTGTGAAGGAGATGGTGCAATACACCCTGTATAGCTCTGTCTCTTTCCCTCAGTGGAATAAGTTCTGCTTTAAGACGTCATGGTAGGGTAGCATATACGTGGAGATTTCCCATATGCCAAATTGACGGGCCTGTTGGTCTAGTGGTTAGTGGCCCTGACTGCTGAGCCGGAGGTCGTGGGTTCGATTCCCACCCAGGACAAACTTTGTGTGATGAGCATGATTGTTTGTTCTGTGTCTGGGTGTGATTTATCTATAATATGTATGTATTTACAAATTATATAAGTATGTATATCAGTTGTCTGGTTACCATAACACAAGCTCTGCTTAGCTTGGGATTAGATAGCCGTGTGTGAGTTGCCCCAAGATATTTATTTATTTATTTTTAAGGTTATTATTGATTTAAATAAATATTTAAATCAATAATAACGTTCATTTATTAATTACTAAAAGAAACAACGAGCAATTAAGCAATTCGATTACAGGTACGCCAATCACGAAGTAAACTATACAACTTCTGACTATTCAACGGGAAGTTTCGTCTAAGTAGCGATAGTTATCAATTTTCCACTAAAGTTCATTTGATTGGTTTTTGGCTCCCTTGTCACGACACTAACGTTATCTCACAGTTCCCCTTTCCCGATTTTCAAGTACCAGCTAGCTGTAGTTTTTGCCCTTGCGCCTGATTTTTTGTAATAGCAAAGCTAAGTTTTCCCTTTTCTTACCTCTTTCTTCCTCATTTATCACTTTTTTTTTTAAAGTTAGCCTATGTCCGTCTCCAGGGACCCAACTATCTCTGTACCAAAATTCATCAAATTCGCTTTAACCATGTAGGCGTGAAGACGTAACAAACAAACAAACTCACTTTCGCTTTTATAATATTAGTAAGGATAACAGCTCCGTTATACGCAAAGACTCTTTTTGTTGATGTCTAGGCGGTTGGGACATTAGAGTACCTAGAAAGAGTTTTAGTAGCTGGTGTGAAATTTTAAGATATAATTTGACGGCCTGGTGAGAGCAGTGGTTGAAGAATTGACTAGAGGTGTACCTTGATAGTGCATCCACATTTTGCATTGGGTACAAATTCAAACCTCGTGGCTGGTACTGAGAAATCACTAAATATATAGTAAAAACCAATCAAAGTAAGTCTTATTTAAAAAAAAACCATGTCCCACTCTAGGAATTTCTCCTGTATCGTGTGTGCGTTTACAAACATTGAAACTCACATACACAAAAGGCCAGATCCGAAACAACTACCTGTAGGTCATACAAATATTTGTTCCGTGCGTGGATCGAACCCGCGACATGCAGCGCAGCATTCGATCGCTAGGCCACTGCGCCAATCGTGTCATCGTCTGACTGGGGATCGATCCTAGGACTTCGTGCTAAGCATTCATGCTTTCGAGAACTAGACAATTGAGGCTGATAATAGACATCTCAAAAGAAATTTCGTGTCAAATAAGTCATGGGACTTTAAATTTTGTATCGGATATCAATGGCAACCTAAAACATACCAAATAGCTAACGTTAACAGAAATATATGAAACCAATACAAGACTAAACAATATAATTTGTCGTAAATGCCTAATTGTATACCTTCTCTTCATGAAACAATGGTGGTTGAGCTCACCGTCATAACGTCGAATATCGAGTTTAGACAGCCAATCTGCTGCCTGTGTACTAGGTCTTCGTAATAATACATTTGGTTGTAGGCCAAAATGGACTAATGGAGTCCTTATTACTGTGATCGAATATCCAACTGCTGAATGTGATGGTTCTACAATAGAAGTGTAGTACAGTGCGCTAAATAGCTTCTATATGTATGTGGTAGTACTATGGTAAATCCTTACTAATATTTTAAAAGCGAGTGAGTTTGTTTGTTACGTCTTCACGCCTAAATGGCTAAACCGATTTTTATGAATTTTGGTACAGATAAAGTTGGGACCCTGGAGACGGACATAAGCTATTTAAAAAAAAAACATTGAGATATGAGGGAGAAAGAGGGAAGAAAAGGGAAAACTTAGCATTGCTATTACAATAACTAAGGCGCAAGGGCAAAAACTACAGGTAACAGGTACCTGTAAATCAGGAAAGGGGAACTGTGTTACCCCGATTTTTACGCGAGCGAAGCCGCGGGCAAAAGCTAGTAGCTTCTATATGTATGTGTATAGGTTGACTGGTAGAGAATGCTTTTTGGCATTAAATCCGCCTATGTACCACTATTGTACATGAAGTTTAAATAAATAAATTTAAGGCCATATAAATAGCCTGTGTTGCCATATAGAGGCCAAATAGCCTGTATTGCCATAAAGAGGCTATTGTATAAAGAACATAATGGTTTAAAACCAGTTTCATCAAGCGAAAAATAAATTTAAACGAGTTTTCTCGTGCGAGCTGTAATTAGCCCTAACATTTCTATGAGGTCATTAGGGTAATTGCCACTTCGAGTATGAAATAAGTCTTTAAACTGACAAGTTTAAAGACTTATTTCACTTACTAGCTTTTGTCCGCAGCTTCGCTCGCGTTTAATTCGGGGTAACTCAATTCCCCTTTCCTGATTTGCAAGTACCTGCAACTTGTAGTTTTTGCCCTAGCGCCTTATTTATTGTTATAACAAAGCTAAGTTTACCCTTTTCTTCTCTCTTTCTCCCTCAGGGGTCCCAACTATCTCTGTACCAAAATTCATTAAAATCGGTCTAGCCATTTGGTTCGGTTTTGAAGACGTAACAAACAAACAAACAAACTTACTTTCACTTTTATAATATTATTAAGGATTTCCATGTCTGGTTACAAACATTATAATTAACACTAAACCTAAGACGGGATATTTAGCATATTTGTTATTTGTTTGGAGTTTCCGATATTTCAGCGATGTTGCAAACGCTATGATCACGGATGAACTGAAGTTATTTCGGGTGGATGTTTATGAGCAGACAAGAAAATCTACCCTCTTTTTTATTTTTATTTATTTTTTGCGTTCAGTACCACTAACACCGTCACTCACAACTCGATTTTGTTCTTGACACTCAACTGGATTTTGCTCTTGACACTCAAAATTCACTGTATCAAGCCGCGATCTTTTTTCACTATTTTTTTGGGGTTTTACACAATTTTTATGTATGAATACTTACATCGATTATGACGATATCTTCAAACCAACGCGTTTTTAGAGGGCGTCGCAGACCTAACCTTGGCCACTTATACCTACTAACATTAGCTTTTGCCCGCGGCTGTGCTTGCGTTAAATTTGGGGTAACACAGTTCCCCTTTCCTGATTTGCAGGTACCTGCTACCTGTAGTTTTTGCTCTTGCGCCTTATTTATTGTAATAGCAAAGCTAAGTTTTCCCTTTTCTTCCCTTTTTCTCCCTCATGTCTCACTTTTCTTTTTTTTTTAGTCTATGTCCGTCTCCAGGGTCCCAACTATCTTTGTATCTACCAAAATTCATCAAAATCGGTTTCGCCATTAAGGCGTGAAGACGTAACAAACAAACAAACCCACTTTCGCTTTTATAATATTGGTAAGGATAACATAATAATACTACAACCAAAACTTGACTAACCTGCGAGAAAAGTGTAATTATTCAAAAACTAACTTACCTTGCAACTTTGTGGCACTTTATGGTCACGCCAGATCGCCATTTCAGCAGCGAACGACACAAGACTAGTCCCCAGACATCAATTAAACAACGTCGCTTTAATAGCATATTCAGGTGGGACACTTGATTAATTAAGGGGAATGCTATTCAACGTTACAATGTCAGCTGACGATGCGTTATGTTGCAAGTTTTAGACAAGATTAATGTGACAAGGTAGTGTCTTAATTGCTACTTTTGAGTAAAATAGAACTAGTTTTGTTCTAGACGCTTAGGTTTACAAAAGGATGATTAATTTAATATTTATGTATTAAATTAATTAATTTGACGGCATGGTTGGCGCAGTGGCTGAGGGATCGACTGCTGCGCTGCGTGTCGCGGGTTCGATTCCCGCACGGAACAAATATTTGTATGACCTGCAGATAGTTGTTTCGGGTCTGGCTGTTTGTGTATGTGAGTTTATATGTTTGTAAACGCACCCACAAAAACAAAAAGAACAATATTTCACACACGTGCCGGTTGTTTCCCTAATTAAACTTGTAAGGAACCGTTGCAACAATAAATCAATCGGACATGACTCCAGTATTTAAATTAGGTTACTTTTGTAATTAATCACAGTTGCAGCAGTAACGGTTCATTTCATGAAGCGTTATCTATCAATATTTATAATAGGGAAACTCACTCACCACGAAATTTTAGAAGCTACAAGTGTTAGGTGCCTCCAATTTGGTATGGGGGATTCTTTTAGGACGTAGGTGCTCATTTAGATGAGATTTTTCAAAATTCAACTCTTAGAGGGCTGAAACAGGGTGGCAATTTGTATGTGAGAACGCGAAATTTTACAAAAGCATGCATGCTTTCACAAAATTAATAGACTACAATTGACTATATAATATCACGCTATGACATTAAAGAGCTAAGTAGCGGGTTAAACCGCTGGGCACAGCTTGTTTTGTATATTTGTTGATTTAAATAATAAATAGTACATATGACTGAACGAGTGGTAACGACTCGACATACATGTTAATGTTCGTGCGTTGTGCTGTATGCCACTGCTATCAAAACAGTGAACATAACTATCTTTCAAACAATCGGGATGTCCTCGCCTCAAATAGCATGCAGACATGAGGCGGTCACTAGACCCATGCAATGTGTACATTTTCTATTTATGTCGAACAAAATAAATCTTTACTATATCCTTACTCCTTACTAATAATATAAAAGCGAAAGTGAATTTGTTTGTTTGTTACGCCTTCACACCTTAACGGCTAAACCGATTTTGATGAATTTTGGTACAGAGATAGTTGGGACCCTGGAGACGGACAAAGGCTAACAATTTTTACATAAAAAAAGTAAGAAAGAGGGAAGAAAAGGGAAAAATTAGCATTGCTATTACAATAAATAAGGCGCAAGGGCAAAAACTACAGGTAGCAGGTACCTGAAAATCCGGAAAAGGGAACTGTGTTAACCCGAATTTACCGCGAGCGAAGCCGCGGGCAAAAGCTAGTATATAATAAAAGAAACCTCATAATAAGTTTCTTTCTTTCTATGTTGTGTCTCATGCGAGGGTTTACCGCCAATACCTCTTAACTGACATGTTGACAAAATGCTTTTACTCATAAAAAACAAAATCAATTCCCCACATTACCGAAAACATTTTGAGTTAGTTGACGGTTAAGTCGATTTACAAAATCGAAAATCCAATAACTATCGTTTCAAATTTTATTAAGTTCAAAATATTCAGTGAATATTTCTCGACATTTCATGCTAGATAGATCTAATAAGGTTAACGCTGTGGGCAATATTGTGCTGTGAGCGATCGTTTCGGGAAACGTACTATAATGAGAAAAGCTAGCGTGAACCATAAAGTATATCTTTCCAAAGTTATGTTCATTTCTAAAAGAGTGTAAAAATGTAAAAGAGTTCGTTGCGGAGACACTCCGGGCGTCGGACGCCTCGAGAATACTACTAATAATAGTCTGTGGTGTCTATTGACGATAGGCCGTGTCGACGGCGTGATCGTGGTCCACGCAGTCCTCAAGAGATATCAGTAAAGCGGAAGGGCCTGCCTCCCGGGGTTGCAGGTTATTCGAAAGAGATACCGCGGTCCCGGAACATAAAGGGCAAAAAAGGAACATGGGTTGTGTATAACCCATATTCCTTTTTTACTGACTGAAAACCTTTTAGTCAGTAAAAGTCTGACATTAGTTGATGATTTTCCATCCGAAAAGAAAGGAGTTCGTATCTTTATAGATACTGTGTGCTTACTTTCTAAACTAAGATGGTCTGACTAGCTGGCGCTCGCGGCTAAGACCGCGTCATATAAAAAACGTATCCTATGTATTATTCCAGACCATAATCTACCTCTGTGCCAAATTTCATCAAGATCCGTTCAGCCATTTTGACGTGAAAGAGTAACAAATATCCATACATCCCTTCATACATCCATCCATCCTCACAAACATTCGCATTTATAATATTAGTAGGAAGTAGGTTAAATAAAAAAGATTCACATATTTCATAATCACTTAAGAAATAGGAAAAACATTACAAACGTATGTGTATGTTAGTAACATTGCAAGATAAATAAAAGCTCTCCTTATAATGGTTTATAATAATAAGGGGTACAGAACGCTAATAAGTAAAAACAACGCTTTGGAAACCAAAGCGACTTCAAGGTCTTGTTTGTATTACTGCAGTATATGTTCCACGTATGTTTGTTCCTGATGTTTGTAGAAGGAGTTATGGAAGTTAAACATTGCGTTTTATATGCCAAGAGCGTATATCGGATGTGTGTTTTGGTTGTGTTTTGAAAATTTCTGGTTGCTAGATATATGGGCTTGGAAATCTTTACTAATATTATAAAAGCGAAAGTGAGTTTATTTGTTTGTTTGTACCTCTTCACGCCTAAATGGCTGAACCGATTTTGAAGAATTTTTAACAGAGATAGTTTGGACCCTAGAGACGGACATCGGATCGGACCATATTATAGTAAGGATTAAAAAAAACGTTGCCCCACACTAAGAATTTCTCCTGTATCGTGGGTGCGCTTACAAACACACACAAACAGCCAGGCCTGAAACAACTATCTGCAGGTCATACAAATACTTATTCCATGCGGTAATCGAACCCGCGACACGCAGCGCAGCAGTTGATTGCTCAGCCACTGCGCCAACCGTGCCGTATTATTAATTTTTGTACAGCACAAAGGCATCACAGACTTGAGTCTATGGTTTTAATTTAAACGCGATACTTCCACGTGTTCCCGATATGAAGGGACAGGCAGACAGATGGACAACAAAGTGATCTAATAAGGGTTCCGCTTTTTCCTTTTGATGTAGGGAACCCCAAAAAAAATATTTTCACAGGTTCATTCATATTAAAACTTAATATAACACTTAAAAGATTGTGCTGTTCCAGATACAAAATCCTAAGTCCTATTTGTCATTTTTGGAACACATTGCATCAATTTTGAATTTGATGCGTACCTACGATGACGCAAAAAAAGATTTCACAAAAGTCCATATTTTACATTTCAAACGTTTGAAACTGACATGCCTCGGAATGACAGTTCGGGATCAGTACGTTTACGTTTGTACTCGCACGTTTCAAATTCCTTAGGGATGTTTGAAATTCAGTGAATTTCGCACGAATGCCATTTAGATGCGGTTCAAAGCCCCACTCGATAGATGTAATTTACACGTCCGTTTTATACGTATTGCAGTTCTGGGAACTTGCCAGTGGGTATGCAGACTTCTGCCTGTTTGATTATAGGCTCGTAGTCCACCGTTCATGGAAATAATATATATACGTATAAACGAGGTGCCTCAGAGATTACAACCGCTGCTTAGCTAAAATTAAATAAAAAATAGATTACGACCAATTTTCAGACCTACCGAACGGTTATAATCAAACCATAATAACGAATATTAAGTATGATTTTATATAGCTATATTTTATATATAGCTGCGAGTGGTTTTTAAGAAACTGACAAACGGTATCATAATACATTATTTTAGCTAACGCCTAAGTTGATGTAAGTAACATTAAAATGCATAAAAACTATTTATATAATTAACCAAGGAGCCAAGGAACCAAGGAGTATCGCATTACCCAGTTCTTCTGGAGGTCATGTAGGCAGTCGCTCCATGTAAAATACTGGCATTCAGCGGCATCCGGTCAGGCTGGCAGCCAACCCCAAAATAGTTAAGAAAAAGCTAGTCAGATAATGATGAAAATGTTTTAGTATTCGGTTGGGAAATAATCAAAAAACTTCCCCGCTCTGGACGGAGCTAGTGTCAAACTTCTACTGACTAAAACCCACTCACGACTCTTGTTTTGCCCTTTTTTTGCCGGGAGCGCGGCATCTATGATAAAAAACCCGCAACCCCGGCAGGCGGTGGCCCTGGCAGGCCCCTCTGCTTTGTTGACATCACTTTGAGGCGCGCGCGGAACACGAACACGCCGTCGACATGGCCAGTCGTCACTAAACGGACGGACGATGAACTACCCATTGCTTTCCTTCCACAGATCCGCATCTAAGGTGGCCGGGAGTCCTCTCACGGCGCCCAACGCACGGAGCGTCTCCTTCAAACATCTGGCCACCTCCTTCGCGATCATAATTGTTTAGTAAGTTTTATAGCATGTTAACATAACTGGAAGCTTCACCTTATTTACGGTCTAGTGTAAATTACACTACATTTTATAGGTACTTCACATACAAGTCTTAGCACTAAATTGATGAGCGTTCAGGATTTATTATTCAGAACAAAGATTGCGGTTGCAGTTACTGTTACTTCAATACGCCCTGAAAACATGTTACTTTAAATTAATTCTGGTTACTGATCTCTTCATTTTGGAGTCTCCTAGCACAGGCACTGTTTTGGTTATAAGGAGGCTCCAAATACGTTTAAATGTACCTACTGTTTATGCTAATTGTATCGTATTTTGTATTTACATTCGTCTTGGCAACGACTTAAATGCTCCACGACTATTGAGTCGTTATATCTTTCGTCGTTATATCGTTTGTCGTTATATTTTTTCCACAGAAGCTGTGACAATTCACAGCTTCTGTGGAAAAAATACAAGGATGAAGTTAGTTAGAGAATTCATAACACGGGTCATAGTGACCGTGCTTGTGGGCCGAAGGTTTGGTGAAAAGAGACAGCTTACTCGCGCACAAGTCAACGCACTGATCGAATCGCTCGATAGATCCTTAGATTTACAGCTGCTGAAATTCTCAGATTTGAAAGTGTGTATATTTAATAACATCGTAAATTTGTGTACATACTAGCATGCACCGCTGTGATCTCACTAAGTGACTCAAAAGATCCTTTTTAGGGTCCCAAATCTCAACGTAACCCAATAGGATCATTGCTGTCCATCCGTCTGTATATCTGTCAAGATCCTTTACATCAAGAACGCGTAAAAGTATCAAGTTTAAATTAAAATCATATACTTAAAGTCTGTGGTCCCTTGGAGCTTTGAAAGAACAACAGTCACACAAGTTTTAAGTCCACGCAGTCAAAATATATGGTCGTTTATATCGCAAGTTTGTACGGAACGCTCGTTGCGTTAATCCGACTCGCACTTGTCTGGTTTTTATTTAATTTAGCAAAAATAATAAAAAAAGGTCAGACTCCTTTATGCCAGTTTATAAAACTGTGAAGATCCTCGTACATACCCTTAGTTAGACGGTTGCTATGGCAATAATCCCTGACTTCCAATAGACATTCATGGAAAAAGAAAATAAGTTCTGATAATATAATATAACTCCTCAAGTGGCCTCCTTTATGCCCAGATTACGATGAAACGTATTTCCTTTTATATACAGATAAAAAAATATGATTCAATAAAATACATGTAGTATTTTTAGGTAAAACCTTCGTAGACTTATGAATAATCGATGATTGTGTCGCCTTTAGAATAAAAGAATATCGACTGGCAAAATAATGATTCATCGTTAAAAAAAATCATCATTAAAGCTTTTATATTTATTCATGACTTTTTTTTCAGAAACCCTTACTAATATTAATAAAGCGAAAGTGAGTTTGTTTGTTTGTTACGTCTTCACGCCTAAATGGCTAAACCGATTTTGATGAATTTTGGACAGAGATAGTAGACCCTGGAGTGAGAAGGGAAGAAAAACGAAAACTTAGCTTTGCTATTACAATCAATAAGGCGCAAGGGCAAAAACTAGTTTAAGAATAAAGCGACCAAGGGCGTGTCTAAGTCCGATCTAACTACGCCTGTGATTTACGTTTTTTTTTGCGTTCTGAAATTATATGTTTCTTCCATCCAGTAAAAATAAACATTTTTCATCTAAGTGACAAGAAAGCAGTTTTACAAATTTTTATTACTCATCATCTGCCTAGCCTTTTCCCAACTATGTTGGGGTCGGCTTCCAGTCTAACCGGATACAGCTAAATATCAGTATTTTACGTGGAGCAACTGCGTATCTGACCTCCACAACCCAGTTAATACTGGGTAATACGATACCCCTTGGTAATACTGGTTGTCAGACTTTCGGAACACTGACCACCTGTAACGACTGTCAAAGATCTACAAATGACAGCCGGGACCAAACGGCTTAACGTGCTTTCCGAGGCGCGGAGGAAACTCGGTATGTAACGGATGGTCACCCATCCACAGACCAACCTAGGCAAGCGCGGCTTAACCTAAAGATTGACCCGAGCGGCTGCTATTATTTAGCCACGGGCTCCTTAAACAAATTTTTATTACTATTATACATTAACGTTTCAGACGCGACGTTCATTCCAGGATTATAATAATTCAATTCCCATTCTAATCGTAACGCTTTTTGTACAATATCACCAAGGTAATGACTTACCTCAATTTCCTTTTATCACGAACGAGATAAATTCACATTTCATAAAAAGCGTAAAAAAATAATACGATGTACAATCCACAGAAAGAATAAAAATGCAGACTATAAATATTTTTTTTAGTCATGTATCGAATCAAATATAGGTACATGGTTTCCAATAAAAGTTGACGAAAAAATATTTTGGTGAGTACTGCCTGCGAAAAAAACATCGTTGGAATTATTAATTCACTTAGTGGCGCCTGCGGCTTTGCTCGCGTTATATCGATAAAAGTATCCTATGTGGGTTTCTAGAGTATAATCTACCTCTGTGGCAAATTTCATAAAGATTCGTTCAGCCGTTTTGACGTGAAAGAGAAACAAACATCCATCCATCCATCCATCCTCACACACATTCGCATTTATAATATTATTTATTTATTATAAATTATAATATTAAAGTAGGATTCATCTCATGTCGACGACGCGTTCGTGTTCCACGCGCGCCAAAAAGATGTCAGCAAAGCAAAGCTTGAAAGGGCTTCTGCCTGCCGGGTATGGTGGGTTATTCGAAAGATATATCGGGGCCCCGGAAAGCAAAAGAAGGAACATGAGTGGGTTTTAGTCAGTAAAAGTCTGACACTTACCCCCACTCCGCTCAGAGCTGGGAAATTTATTTGATGTTTTCCAATCGCTAAAATAATAATCAATAAATTTTGTTGACTGTACTTTTTACTTGTGTCCCATACCTCGCACAATTTATATAAAAGAATACACTGATTATATTCATACGATTTTCTTAAAAGCAATTTCTTCCATAATGAAGATATTCCGTAGATAATATCCGAGGGGTTTTTATAAAACTCAAATTTTCATAAGGGCCTTAGGAGCGCTGTTTAGCAATTCAAATTGTATAAAAAGCTTTAAAGGCCGCTGTATTATAATATAAGGGCGGTTTTTAATTGTTTTGCTTCACTTGATGAGGGTACCGGGTTTTTACGTGAGCCTTAATAGCTTGAAACAAGATATTTGTACTTATTGAGACTTCTAATTCCGATTCGGAGAAACTTTTTCCGAAAAGTCACTGGTTCGCTAATGGCTCGCAAAAATGTTTGAGATGCCAAATGTCAAGTATGAACCAAGTAAATTATTTGGTGCATAAAATTTGCCAGAATATTCTCAATGTTATTTTTTTATACTTGACGACATAGTTGGTGGAGTGGTTGAGCGATCGACTACTGCGCTGCGTGTCACGGGTTCGATTCCCGCACGGAATACATATTTGTATGGCCTACAGATACCTAGCTGTTGGCTATTTGTGTGAGTTTAAATTTGTTTGTCTCACTCATGATACCGGAGAAATTCCTAGTGTGGGGCAACGTTGTTTTTTTAATATTAAATACTTGTTGTCTTTGTAATGTTTTTCAACCACATGTTTACGTACCAGGATTGGACAAATCAATCTCTCACAAGTTTTGATTAGTACAAGCGTGTTCGTTGTTGTAAAATATATCTTAATTATTTTTATTATTTACTCATTAACTTAAAAAAATTGACCAGTTTTATTAACTTCGACATTTCCTTAAAGACAAATTACTTTTAAATTATACATCGTCATCCTCCCTTTGGTGATTACTAAGTAATATTTGGGTAATTTAGAACAAAGCCGAACTTGTGATTTAATTACTTTCTTTTGTTGGTAATTACGGATATTTTTGTGACATCTGTTTATTTACTCCCTAAATCTGGGTAAAATTATTCAAAGCAGTAACAAAATTAAGACTAAAATAATGTTGCCATAAACATAGTACCTACTCTACCATTACAACAGTGCCTACTCAGGGTCATGATATTTTTTTTTATGTCGCTTTTATTCTTAGCACCCAAATACTAGCACTTTTATGAAGTGACTGTCTGACTGCCACATTAAATTAGTAGGTAATACGATACCTCTTGGCAAGAGTGGTCACCGTAATGTTAGTCGTGTTAACGCATTCATTAAACTTTAGCATAGTTACTTTGGGTTAACGCTAACTTTAACCTGCGTGATGATCGAAAAAAAATAGCCTTCTCTCCCCTTTTCTTACCTCTTTCTCCCCCTTTTCTCATTTTTTTTTAAATTAACCTATATTCGTCTCCAGGGTCCCAACTATCTCTGTACCAAAATTCATCAAAAACGGTTTGGCCATTGGCGTAAAGACGAAACAAACAAACTCACTTTCGCTTTATATTAGTAAGTATAGTATTAACAACATCTATAATTAGTAGACATTTCAATACAGCTTTTGTTTGGTCGTAAGTACTTCTCAAAGATTTTCTCGCCACGAAATGATTTCTTTTTGAATACATTTTTTGCTATTGTGTCTTGGTGCTATGAAGCATGACTAGTAAACATAATAAAAAATAAGGAAGAAATTAAAGGAAAATAATATTTATGAGAAAAGAAAATGTCGGAGAGATGCCGAGTTTTTTAATTAATGTTACGTCGTCGATATGACGCCATTCTTGTCACAAACAAGAAAGTTGCACATTATGTTGTTTCCTTTTGATGAAACTTTCGGTAAGAGCGAAAATTACTTTGAACAAAAGGCAGTGATTAGCATTTTTATACAAAAGATGATCCCCACAGTGAAATTCTTTTCAGAATACAAAAAAGAAAAAATATCTTTACTTATCATAAAAATTCATTCCAGGAAAAGGAATTTAATATTCTATTTGGACCTCAGTAAGTTGAAAATGCACGTTTCATTTATAAGAGTATTATAAAATATAAAAGTTATTCTTCTTGGAACTGATTAAAATATTTATTGAAATAAACTTAAGATTATTATTGGCAAACTATAAATAGACATAAACTAATAATAAAAATATGTACAAATATAAAAATAGTAAAATAATTAAAGGGTGTCAAAGAATTCGTGCGCATCGCATAAAACATATAGATCAAAGTTCTTAGTATTTCAGTTTCTTTCTTTTTTTTTAGATATAACATAAGACGCAAGAAGACGATGTGGTTCTCGCGATGCGTAACAAACACGATAATTTGGAGGGTTTTACGATATTCTCGTTTGTGTTACGGACACTCGACTAATTTATTGGCAAGAGATTCTTACAAGTCACAAAGGTATACGTACATTACATTAATTAATTATTTATTAAAATATATAATAAATTGTATTAAAAAATAAGACGTCACGATAGTAACAACATCCTTACTAATAATATTATAAAAGCGAAAGTGAGTTTGTTAGTTTGTTACCTCTTCACGCTTTAATGGCTAAACCGATTTTGATGAATTTTGGTACAGAGATAGTTGGGAACCAGGAGACGGACATAGGCAAATTTTATTTTTTAAGTTGGATATGAGAAAGACCGAGGGAAGAAAAAGGAAAACTTAGCGTTGCTATTACAAATCAATAAGGCGCAAGGGTACTGTGTTAAACCGAATTTAACGCGAGCGAAGCCGCGGGCAAAAGCTAGTTAATTATAAATTCAGGTTTCGTCACAATGTTTTCCTTCACCGTTGTCTGTGATATCTAAGATTAACTTTTTAGAAAATACATATTATTTGAAAAAGTAACATTGGTTCTTGCTCGGATTTGAACTCAGAACCTCATTCCTGAGAGGCGACGCGTTTAACTTCTGGGCCATCACGACATTTTTCCTATTAACCATCATTCATCATCATTTTCCTGCCTTTGTCCCATTCTATTTGGGGTCGGTGCAACACGTTTTGCTTCTTCCATTCTCCCCTATTCGCCGTCGTCACGGGATGGATCATTTACTCCTTTCTCTTTCATATCATTCCTTACACAATCCATCCATCTTTTCTCGCTCTCCGTCCATCAACATTCAGATCTATCACTGTTTTAGTCACATGTCCTTCATCCCTCCTCATTACATGTCCATACCAAGACAAACGACACTCTTTCAATTTTTCCGTAACAGGCGCTACTTTCAAACTTCCTCTAATATATTCACTCCTTACTTTATCAATTCTTGTCACTCCACATCTCAACATTCTCATCTCCGCTACATGCAATCGTGCAATCGTTTTTATCCACCTTTTTTACAACCCAGCATTCTTCTGACCCATACAGTACCTACAACAGGTCTAATCACGGACTTGTATATTTTCCCTATTAACCAAAAAAAGCTTATTTATTAAATCTCTCTCTTAAAAATACAACAGCTAAAAGCATTATTTTCCACGTTCCATATTTCCGTTTTGCTGTGAATGAATTGATTCGGATTCAATAACTCATTGGTAACTCGGCATTCATAAATTGCAATACATTTTACGACTTCCGACATCTTTCAAAGCCAAATGTAAGACGGTAAATTATGGCGAGAACTAACAACAAACAGGACGAACGAGTTTGTTCTTGCATTTACGCTTGCGGAAAAATATGGATGCATTTGTAATTCTTGATATGTTAGAAATTACTTTTTTTGCTTCACAAGCGCGACTGTCGAGCATGATGGGTTTAATTCCCTGGTCAAGTAAAGTTGTATTCGTTTTTCTTTTCAGGCATTTCTCAGTAGAACCTACGGGGTCTAGATTTGTTCGCGCTAGATAAAAGATTGAATTGTCTCTTAACAAAAAGCGACATAACGATAACTAGCTGATAGTCCTGTAAGAGGTTTTATAACCTAAACAATGCTGGCTGTTAAAGCACAACGTTCAAATACTCAGGTTGTTTTAAGAATAGAATAGGTTGACAGCTTGGCTAGAAGACATGTAAATTAAAAATGATTTAAAAATTTATTCCTTAAATTTATATATGTGCTTTATTTAATTTAAAAAACCTCTATACACTACATTTGGTGGAGGCGCAAAAACGCAAATACAAATAAAAAATAAAATATTTTACGCGTGCACAAAGCGTCAAATATTGTGTGAAGATTTTTTTTCTTTTAGCCCCCTTTACACCCAAACTCGGCTCTCAGCTCGTCGCAAATCGACGTAAAACTCATACCTTCGCGGTATGTATAATTATAAAAATAACGGGCTGCACTCTGCAAAAATCCTCCTAATATGAGCGCATAATCGCTCTCTCGCCATTCATTTTCGGCGGCAATCAGCTCGAAACTGATTATAAATCTCTCTAGACACTCTCTATTGGATGTGCCTGAGAAAAAGCACATATCTAGCGCCATTTCGCTCTGTTTATAAAAAAACAATCAATAAAAATCACTTAGCTTCGTTTTCAGGTCGCTGTGCCTGTAAGTATCTACTTATTTATTTGTACTTGTTGCCATCGTCCGTGTGTCACTGCGGGTGCCAACTGAAAACCAGCGTTGGGTGTCTGACGCCTAGCATATGCTGAGTTGGTAACCCTTTCGTTATGGGCACGCTCAGCGCAACCTTGTCCATGTTTTTCCGTTCTGTGTACCTTTTTTTCTTTTTGCTGTTGTGTTGTGTCTGTTTCGAATAAATATTTTTCTATTCTATTCTATTCTATTCTATTCTATATGTATTAGTAGGTACGGAAGTGGTTTTTAAAGCAAAGCTACAACAAAAAGAAAACTCGTGTAAAAATTACTTGTGAACCCAATATCTTATTTATTTAATAAATTTATGTACACACACATTAGACAAGACAGGAAAAAAAACAGTTTGAGTATAAAGGCACTGCTTATTTCTTAAGACATTTCTGCCAACAGACCTGAGAAAGGAGAACGAAATGTAGACGATAGTGTGTGAGAGAGTACGAGAAAAAATTATGTGTGTACTTAAACTGTTATAATTTACACATACCTACCTATAAGTAAATATAAATAAAAACTTGTATAAATACATAATGCTTAATATTGAGAGGACAGGTAATGCTCTTTCACTCTGATTTTGAATAGGGAAATGGTCTTTAAATCGCGAATGCTAGGCGTCAGTGAGTTCTACAACCTTACAGCATGTACCGAAAAGGAATTAGTTACTAGAAGGTTCAAGGTAGATAAAAAAAAATGTCACAATGACGGGGAAAATAAATGCTAATTCGGGTTTGTTAAGGGTTCTTTTGCACCCATTACGTATGTAAAAATGTTTTTAATGGATGCAATAAGTCCACAGTGACTGTTTCATCGCGCAATTAAGATATCTGTCGACAAAGGCCCCATTTCCTATATTCATTTCCTCTAATGCCCTGCCTCGCCTTTAAGGAGGCGTTAAGTGAAACTCTCGCCATCTTTATCCCTTGTGTTCATTGCTTCAGTCCGCAGTAATTGGGATACATTTTGCGGTTATTTTAACAGACGTAAAAAGGCAATGAACGGTTTTGGACACTTGTGTTTGGGGGTTTTTACTTTAATTGTAATGTGATGATTCAAGATACAGGTTGTTTTAAACTTTAAATAAAGTTGAGGGTATTGAGATTGTTTTGACGGCACGGTTGGCGCAGTGGCTGAGCGATTGACTGCTGCGCTGCGTGTCGCGGGTTCAATCCCCGCACGGAACAAATATTTGCATTACAGGTAGTTGTTTGGGTCTGGCTGTTTGTGTATGTGACTTTAAATGTTTATATACGCACCCACGATACAGGAGAAATTCCTAGTCTCCCCGTTTTTTTAAAAAAGAAATGGCAAAAAAATTATAATTACTTTGACAAAGTTACAACATTTTATTTTTATTTTTATTCAAATGGAACAGCAAACAGCTACAATATAAAACATAAAAACATCATATAAATATACAAGACTTATTGACAATATTGCAGCCCACAACGCTGTTCACAGATTAATTAAAAGTATACATAAAGTGAAAATAATAATCATCGCTACGGTAACAAAACTTAGTACAAATAGTGTATAATAAATGTAATATTCACGAAAGTTCGTCTAGTATTAGACTTTTAAACTTATGGGGAGCACATGTAAAAATATCGATGTGTTCAAAAGTGCTATTGTAGGAATCGACCATTCTGCGAACAGGCGAACGCAAGCCTGAGTTGGATTTGCAAATACCAACTGAAAATAATTTGCCAGCGCGGACCTTTCGCTTGTAACATAACATAAGTAGCTATTTATCACAACTCGTTATTTAATTTAAAAGCTCAGTTCCATAATTAAGAAAATATACGTCCACAAACGCTTGACCAGCGCTACGCCATTATAGTTATTGTACTAACAAATACATGGAAAGTTACTTAGCACTTGGAGCGAAATGAGGACGGATTGTTTTAATGTACTGTAATGGTACGTTTTGCCAGAGGTTTAATTGTTTAAAAAGTCATTATAAACTGTTAAACAGATAAATAAAAGGTGTGGTCATATTGAAGGATGAGGGGCAGGCCATCGCGGGCCTGTGGACGGTGAGTGGACCTCTGGACGGTAAGCAATAGGTAGCCCACCGTCCGTCCGTCTATTGACGATAGGCCGTGTCGACGGCGCGTTAGTGTTCCACGCGCGCCACAAAGAGATGTCAGCAAAGCAAAGGGGCCTGCCTGGCGCATCGCCTGCCGGGTTGTTCGAAAGAGATACCGCGGCCCCGGATCATAAAGGGCAATAGAATGAACATTGGTGGGTTTTAGTCAGTACAAGTCTGACACTCCCCAAAATAAATAATCAAATTATTTGATGATTGCCCGAACGCAAAACAGGTGCAGGCCATCAAACTGAAAAACTTCCTCTAAGAAACCAACATCGTAATTGCAAAAAAGCCAAGCTGTCTCATTCAGTTTAGTTTGAGTAGGTTTAGAACAGGACAGCTGAATATTCCTTAACATTATCACACATTCCTAATACATGCGATAAAAGGACAACACTTTCGTTACTCGAATTTCAAATTTTAATATTTTGCGCCTTACAATAACCTAATGGCAATGTTTGGCTTGGCTGAAATTCACATGAAAATTATTTCAGGGACTTGCTTGCTTCTCAATCACAGACCAGCCTTCGCAGAACTTTATATAAGTACTCGTATCTACGCCAATTTTAGAAAAATATTGTCTGAAAGTATAACGTTCTTCTATATACACGTACAAAATAAACAAAAGCGTTAAGTACCATAAATCGTGAAAACTTTCAGTATAATGTACGGTTTAAGTTATCTCTTGAACAGCATGTGCATACAGAGTATGTACTTGTACTTGTAATTTTATCCGAAAATTGCTGTTTAAATTCAGAAATCTTTGCTTTATGACTCTTGTTTGTTATTCACATTTGTCTTGGAGATTTTCTTTGAATTACACGTACCTTCGCGTGACCAAGATAAGATCCTACTAATATATAAATGCGAATGTTTGTGAGAACGTGGATGTACTAGCTGGAGACCGCGGCTTCGCCCGCGGGATATCGAAAAAAAATCCTGTGTTATTCCAGACTTATAGTAAATGTGAATGTTTGTGAGGATGGTTGTATGGATGTTTGTTACTCTTTCTCATAAAAACTGCAGAACGGATCTTAATGAAATTTGGCACAGAGGTAGATTATTATCTGGAATAACACATAGGTTTTTTTTCATGTCACGCCATCAAAGTCGCGGGCGCCATCTAGTTAACTTATAATAACACGACTTATAATAATTCGATGACACGGTTGGCGCAGTGGCTAAGCGTTTGACTGTTGTGTTATGTGTCGCGGGTTCGATCCCCGCACGAAACATATATTTGTTTGACAGGTAGTTGTATCGGGTCTGGGTGTTTGTGTATGTGAGTTTAAATGTTTGTAAACGCACACATGGTACAGGAAAAATTCATAGTGTGGGGCAAAGTTAAAAAAAAATTACATGATTTTAATTAGTTTCATCTGTCCCGATGTCTTGCAAACTCGGTTTGCGCTTTAGCTAAAATTTTGAACTAACCTTTGGTTCATTTAATCCAAGGTTTATGTTATTCTTCAATGAAGTTTATAAAAGCTTGTTTCTATTTTTTTTTTTTTACTTAGAGAACACGATATTATAAAGGTACAATATTCAACTTATATCATTTAATAATCCTAACTAATATTATAAAAGCGAAAGTGAGTTTGTTTGTTTGTAACGTCTTCACGCCTTAATGGCTAAACCGATTTTGTGAAGAATTTTGGTACAGAGATAGCTGGGACCCTGGAGACGGACATTAGGCAATTTTTTTCAAGTGAAAATTGTGGGATAAAGATGGAAGAAAACGAAAAACTTAGCTTTGCTATTACAATCAACAAGACGCAAGGGCAAAAACTACAGGTAGCAGGTACCTGCAAATCATGAAGGGGACCTGTGTTACCCCGAATATAACGCGAGCGAAGCCGCGGGCAAAAGCTAGTTCTTTATAAAATTAAATTTACTCTCAGTTCACGTACCACATAGTAGTATCGTAAATTCGTTCTGAATTTCTATATAAGCTTTATTAAGTAATTCAAGTTAATACAAGATAGGTGTGCGAACATGCAAACAGTTACAAAGTCGCATGCAAAGCAGGTACCTACAATGGTACAGTCATGAGCACTGATGGATAAGCAAAAATGGCGTTTGACTGTTGTTGCAGTCCAAAGGAGTTAAAGTTGTCGTAGAGGCGATCGGCGGTGGCGATCTCTCGCGACCGGCCCTGGTTCAGTCCATGGTCCGGAGCGAGAGGGAATGAGAAGATGTCACGCTAGCAAAGGAGGTAGCCGGGTGCTTGAGGGAGAGAACCTTAAACCAACCCAGCCTCCGCGGGAGACGCCCCAGGCGTCGGGCGCTCCGAGACGACTCCCGGCCACCGTAGATGCGGGCCTGTGGACGGTGAGAAATGGGTAGCTCACAGTCCGTCCTTCTAATACCAATAGGCCGTGTCGACTGCACATACGTGCTCCACGCGCGCCTTAAATAATAATAACATAATAATTTATTTAAGAAAAGACAACAGCGGTCCAATGGTTAGTAACAACTTATCAAATAAAGGGTTAGTTAAAACTTAAAAACCTAAAATAAAACTATAATAAGTTACTGCCGCACCAGCAACCGCAACCAGTGAACACGCACCGGCGCATCAGGCTTATCAGCTAAGGTTTGAAGAATGCTATTGGGGCTGGTCCTAGATCTGCTTAGCAATGAGGCAGCTTTCCTTGATTTTCTCAACATATCGGACGGTAGGTAGGAGTGACTAACACAAAGCGTAAAGAACGTCGCCAATATTCTAGGCAGATGAACACCGGCATATTTGAGATGCTCAATGCTGAGGCCGTCATGACCAGGAGACTTTCCCCCTCACATACATAGGATTTGTTTCCTTACCTCCTTAGCCGAGAAACGTATCGGCTCATAATCACGGCTAATCTCAACATCGACTATACATTAAACTACATTACATTAAACTACTATACATTAAAGAGATGGCAGCAAAGCAGAGGGGCCTGCCGAGGTTGCGGGCTTTTCGAAAGAGATACTGCGGCCCCGGAACATAAAGAAGGAACATGGGTGGCTTTTAGTCAGTAAAAGTAATGTAAGTCTGATACTCCCCCCCGCTCCGATTAGAAAGGGAGTTTGGATGATTTCCCAACCGCAAAAAAAGCGATTAAATAAATAAATAATTTTTATTTCACCAAAATAAAAATTACTGATTGTAGTGATTGAATTTCTACGAAAACGTTATAATTTTAATGGAAGCAATTGCATACTTTATATAACTATACAGTGTCAGTGACTGTACTTACAATGTCTTCTAAGCACGTCACACCGTATGTCAGTTCAATGAGTTTTGATTAACTTGTTAATAAGTTGCTGTATAATTTCATGTTACAAGTTTAAGTTCTCGTTACTGGAAACTTAGGTACAGTTTTAATTATGTTTCTTATTACAAAGTCTTGTGAACAAAGATAAAACGTTATTGTATCTTTGTTAAAAGTATTAAATGCTGTCTATGTTTAATTCAGTACCTCTGGTGATTAGTGATTTCGAAGTTTTAAGCTGAATCAAAAGCCTATTATGTTTTCACGAGATGTAAAACTTTATTGATTGCAGCTTTGTTATCAAATATGTCTTAAAATGTAGTACGCGACTGCTGAGTATGAGGTCCTGGGTTCGATAAACAGTTCGGGTAAAGGTGTTACCATCAGGGAATTATAAGTAGCCGCTACGAGGTGTGGCTTTGGTCCCCGTTGCTATTACCTGGGTTTTTAATATAACTGGCAAAATGTGTGGCTGTACTTTTTTTTTAATTTATTGGTGGCTAAGGGCGGGCGTCCTTCGCGACTATCATTATACACTTCTGGACACATCTATTGGCCCACCTTAGAGTTTAGGTTTCGATGGCCCCTACCGAAATATGATTGCTAGATTGAACAAAAACTGTTGATGCAGTTTTAAACCTGATACATTTTACCATCTTTTTCGATCGTATTGTTTTAAATTTGAATTCAGAATACCATACGACATGGAGCTACGCCTAACAAGTCGGATATGCGCCTTGTTAAAGGCAATTGATTTTTGAATAAAAAACATGTTTTATCAAATAAAGGTTTAATTTAATAACGCGTGTTGCCTCCATGGGCATCTACCACAGCTCTCATACGATTAGGCATAGAGTTTATCAACCGCTCTATGAAATTTTGAGGGATCATCTCCCATTCCTCTTCTATGGCAGTTTTCAACTCCTGCATCGTCTGGGCAACTGGCTGACGAGCCCTAACACGTCTTTTTAGCTCGTCCCACATGTGCTCAATAGGGTTCATGTCTGGGCTTCTGGCTGGCCAGTCCATAACTGTGATGTTCACATCCCGAAGATATTCCCTGACGATGCCGGCCGCATGGGCTCTTGCATTATCATGCATAAAAAGGAAATTTGGGCCCACATAGTCCGCGTATGGCATCACGTGAGGTTCTAAGCACTTACGAATGTACCTTTCAGCATTTAATGTTGGCAGCCGTGGTCCTGTAACAACCTCAAGTTGAGTTTTGCCGCTCGCGGATATACCGCCCCAGACAGTCCATGAGCCACCGCCATAAGCAACCCTCTCTTCAAAGCAGCATTGTGCGAAACGCTCTCCCTTACGTCGGTAGACCTTCTTCCTTCCATCATTGCCATGTAACACAATTTTAGACTCATCAGAAAAGAGTACACGGCTCCAATCTTGCTGTGTCCAATTTAAATGACTGCGTGCGAAATGAAGGCGCGCTGTTCGGTGGGCTCGCGTTAGTTTGGGCCCATTAGCTGGCTTGTGTGGTACCATATCGCGTTCTTTTAACCTTCTCCGAACAGTTCGAGCGCTTACAGATACTCCGTGGAAGTCGCGAAGTTGGTTTTGTATCTCAATGGAGGTAAGGTGACGATTTCTCAAGCTGGTCGTCACGATGAATCGATCCTGCCTTTCAGTTGTGACCCGAGATCGTGGCCTTCCTTGGCGACGAACAAAGCCGCCAGTCTCTAGGTACCTCCGATAAACATTTCGGACCGCAGATCGACTTAAATTAAGTTGAGCACTCACGTTTCTTTGGCTGTGTCCGGCCTGAATAAGTGCCACAGCTTGGGCGGCAATTTCAGGTGAAGTATCCATAGATTATTGATAGAACCTCACCTTAATGTTAAGAATAAGTAATGTTTGTTGCAAAACCAAAGATATCAATCACTTTTTCAAGAATTAAATCCAAGTAAACCAATAAAACCTGATTTTCTTAGTATTCGATTGTTTGATATCAACAAACAGGCTCCAAATTGTCTTTTGTTTCTTTAAATTCTGTGTTCGAAATTCAAAAAAAGACTATTGAATGAAATTGTGAATGTGCCAGGTTAAAAACTGCATAAAAACTTTTTGCTCGACCTAATATAAAATTTTAGCTAGGACCAAACGAAACTGAAAATACAAGATGGGCCAATAGATGAGTCCAGAAGTGTATATTTAATGACTGGACTGTAATTTGACGTTTTAAAAGATTATCAGCCTAATTCGATAAATTACTTTTGATTTTGATTATGAACAACTCTGCCATAACCTTTGGAGATTACAGGCGCAAAGATATGCTTGTAACTCCAAAGTAATCCAATTCAATTAGATGACAAAGAAATCAGGGCAAATAAACACTAGTCCAATAATATTGAAAGGAGTGAATAAAAAACAACCACTTTCGCTGAAGCAACCTCGGAGAATAATAACAATTTTCTTCCGTTAAACTGCGGTGCCTCGGAGTCGTGAAATACCGGGATTAAAAAAAAATCAACGCAAAAGTCGTCTCTTTAGAAAATAAATAACAGATTTTAAAACAGAGGCAAACAGACAAAACAATACGAAATTGCAAAAGTTTAATACAAATCCTGGCATGGAAAACGCGAAGCTTGAAAGAGCAAAACGGGATCTTGAAAGTTTTGGAAATAGATCAAAATAAAATTGCTCTAAGGTACTTCCAACGGAGTGAGTCAGGTTGTATAAATGCTGAAGCCGAAAACTTCGGTCTTGTTGTTTGTTGTTCAGATTTATCAATGACTAGCTGGCGCCCGCGGCTTCGCCCGCGTGGTATAAAAATAACCTATGTGCCAAATTTCATCCAGGTCCGTTCAGCCGTTTTGACGTGAAAGATTAACAAACATCTATACATCCAAACATACATCCATCCTCGCAAACATTCGCATTTATAGATAATTGATTTTTCCTACTTATTAATATAAGTACCTAGGAAAAATCAATGACCCTAAAGATGCCAAAAATATTAGGCACATAATGGGTTTCTGTGTTTATAATTATCATCTAGTGTACTCCATCTGTACTTTCACGTCTGTTTTTTTTTTCTACAATATTGGTCTTTGTGTCAAATAAATGATTTATATCTATCTATCATAATAACATTAAAACGTATGTATCCTGCCAGGGTTGCAGGTTGTTCGAAAGAGATACCGCGGCCCCGGAACAATAAACGGCAATATAAGGAACATGGGTGGGTTCTAGTCAGTACAAGTCTGACACTCCCCCCAGCTCGATCCAAAGCGGAAAATTAATTGATGATTTCGCGTCCACAAAAAAAAACGCACTAAGTATAATATGTATGATACATTTTTCATTCGAATTGAGGCTTAAGTAGATGAATGACGTGATCAATATTGAAAAACGTGATGTTTTTATCAATATTGGAAAGATGAAAAGCGGTATTTTCGACGCGTTTAGATCCGTCGCGGGCCACGTCAAGTGCTTATAACAGTTACGTACAGTCGTTCAATCTCTAAAAGCTGCATTCCAACAACAACCGTATCATCTAGACAATAAAGATTATTATTACAGACTTGTCAGTGGTAGCAGTTAGCAACACAACAACCATCCTTACTAATATTATAAAAGCAAAAGTGTTGTTTTTTGTTACGTCTTCACGCCTAAATGGCTAAACCGATTTTGATGAATTTTGGTACAGAGATAGTTGGGACCCTGGAGACGAACATAGGCTATTGTTTTTAAAGTGAAACAAAGGGGAGAAAGAGGGAAGAAAAGGGGAGAGAAAGATATTTTTTTTTTTGAACATCACGCGGGTTAATGTTAGCGTTAGCCATGCGGACGAAGTCGCGGGCGGAAGCCAGTTTAATAATAAAAATGTCTTACCTACACTTTATATTAAGCAAAACATAGGAAAAATTAACTCGTGATGCAGTTGGCTCTGAGATGCTCTCCTTCGTGCCGCTGAGCGGAATAATTAGAGGTACGACTGACACTATACAAAAGTTAGTCTTAATTAGTGTGTGAATTTTGTGATGTGACGAAACGCAATGAAATGGTTCCTGCCAATTTTCATTTAATTAAAAATAGACTCCAGCTTTTGTTTTTATTTTTCTCAAACTAGTTTTATTTATCCTGCCAGTGCCACTTGGCCGTACAAGACAATTGAAAACCTTTTATTAATCGTGAATACAAAAAAAATAGGTATTCGAAAGTTCTATAACATTACTAAGGACTTATCTTCTAATATATAAAATTCTCGTGTCACAGTTTTCGTTCCCATACTCCTTCGAAACGGCTCGACCGATTCTTATGAAATTTTATATGCATATTCAGTAGGTCTGAGAATCGGCCAACATCTATTTTTCATACCCCTAAACCTCAGCGGGTGAAACCGCTGGGCACAGCTAGTATGATATAATAATTTATATGATACTAGCTTTTGCTCGCTCGCGTTAAATTCGGGGTAACACAGTTCCCCTTTCCTGATTTGCAGGTATCTGTTACCTGTAGTTTTTGCTCTTGCTTCTATTGATTGTAATAGCAAAGCTTAGTTTTCCCTTTTCTCCCTCATTTCCAACTTTAAAAAAAAGCCTATGTCCGTCTCCAAAGTCCCAACTACCTCTGTAGCAAAATTCATCAAAATCGGTTTGGGCATTTAGGCGTGAAGACGTAACAAACAAACTCACTTTCGCTTTTATAATATTAGTAAGGATTACAATATTATATACAGGACGAATTTGTTTGTTGGTTTGTATCGAATAGGCTCCAAAACTGCTGGACCGATTTTAACAATTTTTCACTAATAGGAAGCTCCATTTTTGGGAAGCAACAAACTCTATACAAAATTACGCTACTACCCACGGGAGCGGGGCAACAATTTAAGATGCAAGTGAAACTGCGTACGACAGCTAGTTTCCTATATAGTTGCTAAATTCTTCTCTAATGACTTTAATTATGTCATCTAAAATGGTACCAGTCGTTTTCCTTACGAAACGTAAAACTTGTAGTACTTTTCCACTTGAACTGAGAAACTCTTAGGAAACTCTCATTGTCTCTAATTTTCACATATCCTTATTAAAGTAATTAATATAGTAGCTTCTAGCTTGCTATTTTACGAAAACACATTTTGCAAGTAAGAAGTGCACTTCGTTCAGGAATTATTTTCTAATTTAATATTCTCACCCGCCCCCACTTCGTTTAAAATAGTCTTAGAGTAAAGGTTCTATTCCAAGTTTGAATTAGCCCACGTTCGCACGGGTGTTTTTTTTAAACCTCGCTCAGGATTTTTGCACATCCCTGGGCATCATTCGCCAAGCCTTTTCTCAACTATGTGGGGATCGGCTTCTAGTATATCATTGCATTTTACAGTTAGTATCGGAAAAAGTGTATAGACCGATATCTGAGCGTATTTTAGTATTAAGTAAGTAAGTTAGGAAGTACAAAATTACGTTTTCAAATATGTTTTACGAAAGACAGAGAGAGCGAGTGAGAGAGAGTGTGGGAAAAGGTTGCGAGGGCCGAGGGTCACTTTTCTGACCTGAATGCAACAGTATAATTTTGGCGTACGGCGATAAGACGTTCTTTGTATTTCTTGTGTCATTTTTAATAAACGTAAATAATCTAATCTCCTGTTTTTTACACTAGAATAAAATCAGACAATTTACCAAATTACATACATAGAGCGACTGCCTATCTGACTGCTATTGAGTAAAACGATACCCTTTAGACTTTCTGGTCTTTGATGAGCCGTAACGTGCTTTCCGAGGGACGTCATTCTGTACCGCGATATCAAAAGGCTTTCAAACGGTCGACGCTAACCGGAGTGTTGAAAATACATTACGCTGTTAAAAAAACGTTTCACAACAGTGCCAGTGCGAACGTGGTATAACACCGCGATGATTTACGCTAGTACTATTTTGCAGCATCGGAATAAATGTCCCTGGAGTTTTGCTAAGTTCTCACTTATTTCTCAGGTGTGTATGGTTAGGGTTGCAATAAAATAAAGGATTTTAGGAGGCGGTATTTTAGTTCTGCATAACAATAAATGAGTTATGGATGCTCGTGAAAACCCTCAGACGCCATTTTTGACACTGACGAGTGTGGAATTATACTGACCAGTGTTTCGTGGACTCACTCCAAGCATGAAGAGCATTTACCAGCCTTAACTTCGTGTTGAATGATCTCAGTGGAAAATTGGGCCTTTTGAGTTTCCATAATTTTTTTTTTAGTTTCGATGATTTACATTACCATCCGAATTCTCGTTACTGCAATTTTTCTTAATACACACTTAGTTTTCAGATTTGCTAGGTGAAGAATGTAATAAGGGGTTGTATCCTTTTCAAACAAATAAAATAGGGAACATTATGAAGCTGTCAACAAAACAACAAGTTGTTAAGTGACAGTCATGAAGTGATATCTCGTAATGATATGAAAAAGTGAGGACTGACACCATTTTAGTACTAGAAATACAGCTTGCCTTCAGTCAAAGCGTTGGCAATTTCCGAGTAATGTTTTATGCTGTCAAATATCTACGTAATAAAAATTCATTTGTTCCAGGTGAGGACGATAAAACAACGTCGAAACACATAACGTCTACAAAATAAATTTGACAACTGACGTGGGTACCGTCTGTCGCCAGGATCAGGTCCATATTACATCGCTTTATGTGTTACGACCAAAATAATTTAAAAAGCGAATAACAAAGGACCAGCCTGGAAAAGTTGTAAACGGATTTTTGAAAATGAGGAAATGCATTTGCGTACTCAGCCAAGTTTTAAATAAAGCTACGCTGCTTCAAATGTGGACGAAATATAAATATTGAAGTATTTACTTGGTATTCAAAACTGTTGGAGCGCCATGGACAAAGTAGTACTTTCTAGATCGAAATCCATTTATTGTTTATCACAGGTGAAATGTCAGTTCTTATTATTATTAAAAACTGCTGACGCTAACTTTAGCCCGCGTGATGATCGAAAAAAAATATTTTCTCTCCCCTTTCTTCCCTCTTTCTCCCCGTTTTCTCACTTTTTTTTTTAAATTAGCCTATGTCCGTCTCCAGGGTCCCAACTATCTCTGTTCAAAAATTCATCAAAATCGGTTTGGCGATTTAGGCGTGAAGACGTAACAAACAATCTCAGTTTTGCTTTTGTGATATTAGTAAGGATAAGCTCGCTGTAACATACCTTTAAGGTGTAAACTATTTAATGCGACTTTCAATATTCGTTTAACATTAAAATAACATATCATTCGAAGTTAACGTCCATCATGTTATACTAGTTGTCAATTCACAGATATTTCACAAATTAAATAATAGATTGAATCATACAAATTAAAATATCCATTCAAATAAACTTATTCATTGATATCATACAGATCCATCTTGAAACGAATTATATTGACTACGACATACCAAGTAAGCAACCTAATTGGCAAAAGAATTGAGGAAACAGCCTTAGCTGCTGACTATGGAGTTTGTACAAGCTCATCGGAAACTTCTTGCCGAGAAGAAACTCCATCATTTATCTTTTGGACCGTAAGACATTCTTTTATTTCTTTGTTCTTGCGGCACATTGATGATAACAGGATACCTATCCAATTATTTTACTGTTTATCGTATTTATTTTTACAGAACTAGTGACTTGATCCGGCTTTGCACGGGCAGAACTAATATATAAAACCGGATGACTTCTGTTAGTTGTATGGGAATTTTAGCAGATATCATTTTAAAGTTACGACATTGACCTTTATTTATTAGATACAAACGTAAAGGCTGGCTAGGTCACGTAGGCACCACTGATTTTTTAGTCTAAGGCTAAACATAAGGTCATATTCGATTTCCGGGCCGCGCATGGTGGATTTCCATCATGAGTTACTCAGTAGCAGTTCCAAAAAGTTCCTAAGAAGTTGGCGCTTTCGTCTAAGAATTAGTTTGTAGTTGTTCTCTGGTCACGGTCGTTTAACTTTATGTAATTTTGTTTTATGTCTGTAAATAAGTAATAAGTAGACTAATAATTATTGTCTAGTATTCTAGTTTTCTATTATTGAACCTACTATGTTTTGTCTCTGCATCACCCTAAAGTAGATTGGTACAAAATGACTAACTCATTAAGTCCGTCTTGGTACAGTTTATACCTACGTGCATAAAGTTTTAATAAATAAAATAAAAAAAAATTGTCAGACTATAATAAACTGTCTTTCGATTAGTAAAAACTGTTCCTAAATGCCTACGATAGATTTTGAGATAAGAACGAACAAACAGAGCATCACCGCGGCTAGAGACTTGAATTTATAATATTGAGATGATACTGCGAATTATTTCTCCTTGGCTAGGTTTTATTAAAACGCCGGTTAATACAACCTAAATAAGGACAAGGAAAAATTTAAAAACAGTAATTTTTCATCAATAAAAATCTTGGTCAGTCTTCAAAAATCTTGATTGGTTTTGGGTGGTTGGTGAAATATAAAAGAATTTTTAATCAAGCTTTGTTTGTTATTAAAGTGCAAAGCGGGGAGTCCATCTCTATATTTCTCTTTGCCGCGTTTCCAATCCAAAACGAACGGATGGTCGTGGGTGTCCATTTTCCTGATGGCTCCATGAACGTCCGATTTGCAATGTTTTTGATTGTGTCGTAAAGTAAATATTGATGAGCCTCCAGACTCCATTCATGTTGATTACGTTCGGTACTGATGGTCCGTGTTTTTTCCGCTTTGAAATCACATTCATATTTTATTTAGATTTCTTCCTTTCCATTGAACCTTTATTTGCGATGTTTTAGAAATGTTAGCTGTTTATTTTTATGCTTCTATTCTGTAAATTCTGTTGCTGCTTGCAGTATCGTTCCCGTTATGAGTTTCAATGATGATTCGAATTTACATAATAAAACATAATGCTTGTTATCATAAAGGGTTAGGCAGAGCTTTACGTGATAGGACACACAGTTATGTTTAAGTCCCATGTAATAGGGGGCAAGCCTATTGTCATTACCCGGCTCAAATTCAGTGTCCGTGGCTGGTGGTGAAAAATTTTTGATGGAATAAACCCAATATCACTTTTCTTGACCCCGAATTTGAACCCAGGATAATATGCTCAGCAGTCACGCTTTGCCTGTGAGTTGGTAAAGAAAGATAATATCTTTCTTTACCAATCCACAGGCGTCGACGCATGTCGAGGCGCCGACGCATACATTTAAACTAACGCCATCTAACTTTGTTTTTGTGAACTAATTCGTTGTTCGTGTAGGAACGTCAAGTATTAATTTGGGGATATATCGCGGCCCCGAATAACAAAGGGAAATAAATAAGGAACATAGATGGGTTGTTAGTAATGTCTATCTCTCTTTCGCTCCGCCTGGAGAAAAACGAGTCAGTTGATGCCTTCTCATCCGAAAAAAAGCAGACGCGCTTGCGACAATGACACTTGCAGTCTTCCGAAGAACGAGATGAGAATCTCGAAATCTTACTTTTATTATAGTTTAGTAATAAAATTAATGTGCAATAAAATAAGCACAAACTTTTAAGGAGATTCCAATACAATACACAATTTTAACAAAGTATTACATTGTTTTCAATTCTTACACTTTTTTTTGATGGGAAAGGATCAAATAATTTCCCCGCTATTACTGACGTAGTATCAGACTATGACTGACTGAAACCCATCCATGTTCCTTTTTTGCCCTTTATGTTCCGAGGCCGCGATATCACTTTCAAACTTTTCAGGTAATGCCAATTCTTATACGTCTAAACTACACTCTAAGTGAACTTATGTTTTTGTATAATGCTAAACAACCCATAGTTCCTTTTCCTCGTTAAATCCTGTGCGAAAATTAACAAGTCCAATAAAACAGTTCCTAAACCTCTTGTTATTAACATCGATAAACCAACGCCGCACAGTACTTACATACGAAAGTTTAAAACAACTTTTTCATCTACGTTCAGAGAATTCCTTCGGGCTTAAAATGTGTTTTATTAAATTAAGTGGGGATTATGTTTGAAGTTAAATGTGCACTGAAAACTTTGGGAGCCGCGCTTGGGAAGACGGCATCTGGTTCTGGACGGCAAGTTCTCCAGTTCTGCAAAAAATGTCATATTGGAATGTCTTCTTTGTACACTTTACATCACATTTTAAAAATCCTTACTCCTTACTAAATAATACTTCGTATTATAAAAGCCAAAGTGAGTTTGTTTGTAACGTCAATGAGTTTTGGTACAGAGATAGTTGGGACCCTGGAGGCGGGCGGGATTTTCTTTAAAGTGAGAAATGAGGGAGAAAGAGGGAAGAAAAGGAAAAACTTAGCATTCCTATTACAATAAATAAGGCGCAAGGGCAAAAACTACAGGTAGCAGGTACCTGCAAATCAGGAAAGGGGAACTGTATTACCTCGAGTTTAACGCGAGCGAAGCCGCGGCTTTTGCTTGTAACCTAATAAATCAACGTTTAACATAATGCACAAACTACTACTGGCGCTAGATTAGTTCTGCTTAACGCTTATATCACGATTAGCGCTAAAGCTGCTATATTCGAGATGCTTTGTCTACAACGTTTGGTCAACACAGCGTAATATTAAGTTTATAAATCGCTGGCCATCTGTAGAGTAATGTGAGCTTGTGGTTAATGTAGCAGCAATAAAGCGCTTTAAGACTTTAAACAAGATTTGATGATGATCGATGTTCTGCAGAATTAAGTACGTAGTGGCTGATGAAAGATCAGTTACTAATGACATCAAAGACGTAATAAAACGTAATAATTATTGATTTTGTTTGTTTGTTATTCACGCCTAAATGGCTAAACCGATTTTGATGTATTTTGGTTCAGAGATAGTTGGGACCCTGGAGACGGATATAAGCTAACTTTTTTTTTTTAAAGAGAAAAATGAGGGAGAAAGAGGGAAGAAAAGAGAAAACTTAGCATTGCTATTATAATGAATAAGGCGCAAGGACAAAAACTACAGGTAGCAGGTACCTGCAAATCAGAGAAAGGGAAACTGTGTTACCCCGAATTTCACGCGAGCGAAGCCGCGGGCAAAAGCTAGTTTATTTATAAATGAGTTATTGTCAAGTTCAACATGACAGATATAGATTGAATGGATCTGAGTAGTTATGAACGAACTTAATGTTTTTAATGGCTTTTTGAAAAGTCTTAATGGTTCTTGAAGTAAATATTGTTGATGCGAATGATAAATAGCTTTGGTTAGCTCTAAGTGGTCAGAACGTACTACATATACAATAAAATTGTCGCAGTGACTTCGTTGACATAGTATATAGTTTTAGAGCGATCGACTGCTGCACTGCGTGTTGCGGGTTTGATACTCGCACGGAACAAATTTTTGTATGACCTACAGATAGTTGTTTCGAGTCTGGCTGTTTGTGTGAGTTTAAATGTTTGTAAACGCGCCCACGATACAGGAGAAATTCCTAGTGTGGACCAACGATTTTTTTTTAAATATGACACTTGACTGCACGGAGTCTTGGGTTCGATTTTCAGGTCGAGCATAAAGTGTTTTTGGGTTTTTTCCATTCAGAACTACATAGAAGCAGCCCGGAGTTTGGAAGTTGGCGGTAAGATCGTGCCTCGGAAAGCACGTTAACCCGGTAGCCGAAGCCCGGTAGAACTCTCCGCCGGATTACCGCCTCATCGGACTATGAGAGTGAGGGAACAGAAATTGCACTTTTGCAGTATAATATGTAGATACGTATAGAGTAGATTATTATTTTTTAAATATTTATTTTCTAATATCCTTTATTTCTGTTATCGCACCTACTGTGTTTTGTCTCTGCATCACAATAAGGTAGACTGGTAGAAAATGCCTAAAGCATTTTTTTTGGGGTGGGAAATCATCAAATAACTTCCCCCGCACTGGGCGGAGCGGGCGGGGAGTGTCAGACTTGTACTGACTAAAACCCACCCATTTTCCTTCTATTGCCCTTTACGTTCCGGGGCCGCGATATCTCTTTCGAACAACCCGCAACCCCGGCGGAGGCCTTGGCAGGCCCCTCTGCTTTGTTGACATCTCTTTGAGGCGCGCGTGGAACACTAACGCGCCGTCGACACGGCCTGTCGTCGATAGACGGACGGACGGTGAGCTACCCATTGCTCCACAGGCCCGCAATGCCTAAGGCATTAATTCCGCCTTTGTACAGTTTTTACTTGTGCATAAAGTTTTAACAAATAAATAAAATCTCCCGCGCAGATAGCTAATCTCCATTGAAATTGGCCACCGTGGCCGAAAACGGTCAGTAGGACTATATACATTGTTTTATTGGTAAAATGCATTCTGAACGTATGATTGGCATTACTACAGTGCCATATCTAATACCTAGGTACTTTTATAAAACTCTCGTGTCACAATGTTCGTTCCCAAACTCCTCCGAAACGGCTCGACCGATTCTTATGAAAATTTGTGTGCATATCGGGTAGGTTTGAGAATCGACCAACATCAATTTTTCATACCCCTAAGTATGAAGGGGACCTGAGCAGCGGGTAAAACCGCTGGGCACAGCTAGTATGTATGTAATATTGTTAAATTGTCTGATTCTATTCTAGTGTAAAAAACAGGGAGTTAGATTATTTAGTTTGATTAAAAATGACACAAATACAAAGAAAATACAAAGCACGTCTTATCTAGTCGTACGCCAAAATTATTCTGTTGCACTCAAGTCAGTAAAGTGACACTCAGCCCTCGCAACCTTTTCCCACTCCCCTGTACTCATAGTTTACAATTATACAAACTCTCTCTCTCTTACTCGCTCTCTCTCTTGCTCTCTGTCTTTCTTAAACCATACTTGAATACGTCATTTTCTGCATCCTTAGCGCTCCTGCACACGATGCCGCCACCGCGCCGTCGCCGCGCCGACGCCTCACAACTACACTGTAAATCGAATTTAAAGTGCCAAATTGAAATGATAGAAACTTTTCTTATATAAAAACTTTGTTTATCAAACTAATGTTCGCTGGAATACGTTCTACTAACAATTTAGTAGGTGTTATACGAAAATCAACTATTCAACATGTTACCTCGTCATATCACACGAGAGGGGATGCAAATACACAGAACTTAGACAGATATTAAAGGAGTTTGAATACTGACGCGAGATGTTTAAGCTGTTTGTGGGATAGTTTGAGTTAATGTAGGTTTACTATTGAAATCATCATCTGCATAGCCTTTTCCCAACTATGTTGGGGTCGGCTTCCAGTCTAACCGGATGCAGCTGAATATCAGTATTTTAAAAATGACAGCCGGGACCAACGGCTTAACGTGCTTTCCGAGGCACGGAGGAAACTCGATATGTAACGGGTGGTCACCCATCCACAGACCAAGCTAGGCAAGCGCGGCTTAACCTAAAGATCGACCCGAGCGGCTGCTATTATTTAGCCACGAGCTCATAGCTTTACTATTGAAATGAAAATATTAAATATGGTAATTTATGTGTTTAAACACATTAACGGTACATTTGGGTGTACCTAAGCCACTCAAAGTCAAGTTAACTGAAAGATAAGGAAGCCTTTTTTTGCGGAAGGGAAATCATCAAATAACTTCCCCCGCTGTGGGCTGAGTGTCAGACTTGTACTGACTAAAAACCACCCATGTTTCTTCTTTTGCTCTTTATGTTCCAGGGCCGCGGTATCTCTTTCGAACAACCCACAACCCTGGCAGGCGGTGGCCTTGGCATGCCTCTCTACTTTGCTGACATCTCTTTGAGGCACGCGTGGAATACATACGTGCCGTTGATACGGCCTGTCGTCACTCTAAGCATCTCCTGCGTCTGTCGTATCCAAATAATATTTTTGTTGAAAACTAAAAAAAAATGCTTCTTAGAAAACCCTTTGATATCTTCAGCATGGGAAATCATTAAAAATATCTAGTCTGCCCTCTTTGCAAGTCAGCTATATTGGATTTAGATTGATATCATTAGCATCACCAATTCAACAATCATTGTCATCAAAACTAAACAAGTATGGAAAATTTTCGTTCAGAAAATAGGTAGGGTAGGCTATCTACTATTACGTCTTTGTCACTCGAGTGTGGGAAAGAGACAGAGCTATACAAGATCTCTAACGGCATCTCTTTTGCACTTAAAATATACAGAATACTTAAAATTTGTAGTATTTTTATATAGTTAGTTTGTTACAGGTGAAGCTAGTATATTTTCTGTTTATTTATTTTCGCGATAGCAGCGTTTTGAAATTTATCTAATTCTTTAAATAAAAAAGAAGTATACAGAACACAAAATTCTTGTTTAACTTCTAATATAAAGATTGAAGGGAGGCAATAGGAAGGCAAAATAACGTAACTTTGCCAATAGGGTGTTGCCACCTTTCGCTTCAAGAAATACAATACTTTGTCAAAGTCTTCCTTAGCACTTTGTTTTGAGATAAAAAGACGCTGGAATTTTGTTGCGTAAAAGATAAGTGGTTAGGTCTAAAGTGGTTTTTTCATCAACATCGCTTTTGTATAACTAGGTGTTGTTTTTTTACAGATGGGTAATCATCAAATAACTTCTCCCGCTCTGGGCCGAGTGGAGGGTGGAGGGGAGCATATTTGTACTGACTAAAACCCACACATGTTGCTTCTTTTACCTTTTATGTTCCGGGGCCGCGGTATCTCTTTCGATCATCTCGCAACCCCGGCAGAAGTAAATATCCACTTGATTAAGCTTCAGTGATAATGTTTTCTACAAGATAAAAAGAGCTCTCCTCTAATTTGCTTCAATGGAATACTACATACATGCTAGAGATAGATAGAATATTCTTTATTATGTACACCATACAAATTGCAAGAATAACAGTATACAACTTATAAATAGGGTGACACAATGGGCGGTCTTATAGCTAAAAGCGATCTTTTCGAGACAACTTTTGGATGGATTTAAAGGAGGAGAGACAGTGCCGTAGGTAGTCTGTGGTGTTTCATTTTTCAAAACGAATAAGTACTTTAAAAAAATACTTATATCTAAATACATATAAAATAATAAAATCACTAGGTGTGGCTGAGAGAAATATTAACTTTTATTACAAAACTCTACAGTGTACAGTCACAAACACTAATGTTTACACTTAGCATAAAAACAAAAGAGATTTTCTCGTATTTTTGTTCTTGACGAGATTTTTGTTTCTTCGTGATAAGACCACTAACCACTATTTATGTCCCACCAGTTACGTTGTAAGTAATTACTGTTAAGTTTTCGATTTTTCATGTATTTATTAGTTTATTTCATATGTATATGTGTATAAGTAATATACGCTTGCGAAAACAAATACTTTGTACTCTATCACAATGTTGTATTTTACCCAAAGGTTGACTAGTAGAGAATGCCTTATAGCATTAAGTCCGCCTATGTACCACTATTTGTACATGAATTTTAAATAAATAAGACCTATTTCGTAATAGTATGGTTTTCAAAAGCTTAAAGGTCTCTGCACACAGCGGGCGCGGCGTGGCGGGACGGGACGGCGACGCGACACTGAGCAGTTGTAATGTACTAGATATTACGGACGACGCCACACAGAGCCGTCCCGCTCGACGCGACGGTAACCGTCGCGCCACGCCGCCGCCGCGCCGAGCGGGAATACAAGTCAGAAGCGGCGGGGACGGGCGCGGCAGGACGCGTGCGCAGCGCCCTCAGGACGCCGACGCTTTGTGTTGTTTGGTTTACGTATGTAATGTAGTAGTCACACTGCCGGCGGGGCGTGAGCACGTCGCGTCGGACGGTACGGAGCGTGATATGATTTTGTATCGTTTTACAAAAATGGATGTCGAAAAATTAGTCGAATGTGTTCGTGCTCACGTATGTTTGTACGATTTGGGCCATAGGCAGTATAAAAACACTGTTCTTAAAAATGAATGGGCGCGGCGGGACGGGACGTGATCGCGCCCGCAGTGTGACCGATGCCGCCGCGCCAGTGCAGCGTCGCCGCCCCGCCACGCCGCGCCCCGCCACGCCACGCCGGCTGTGTGCAGAGACCTTAATAAGCTTAAACTGTGGACTATAAAGGTCTCTGCACACAGCCGGCGTGGCGTGGCGGGGCGCGGCGTGGCGGGGCGGCGACGCTGCGCTGGCGCGGCGGCATCGTTCACACTGCGGGCGCGATCACGTCCCGTCCCGCCGCGCCCATTCATGCCGACCGTATACCGTTTTTATACGGCCCAAATCGTACAAACATACGTGAGCACGATCACATTCGACTAATTTTTCGACATCCATTTTTGTAAAACTATACCAAATCATATTCACGCTCCGTACCGTCCGACGCGACGTGCTCACGCCCCGCCGGCAGTGTGACTACTACATACGGAAACCAAACAACACAAAGCGTCGGCGTCCTGAGGGCGCTGCGCTCGCGTCCCGCCGCGCCCGTCCCCGCCGCTTCTGACTTGTATTCCCGCTCGGCGCGGCGGCGGCGTGGCGCGACAGTTACCGTCGCGTCGAGCGGGACGGCTCTGTGTGGCGTCGTCCGTAATATCTAGTACATTACAACTGCTCAGTGTCGCGTCGCCGTCCCGTCCCACCGCGCCGCGCCCGCTGTGTGCAGAGACCTTGTTTTGTTAGAATATAATTGACGACAAGGTGGCTCAAGGTGGCGCAGTGGCTGAGCAATCGACTGCTACGCTGCGTGTCGCGGGTTCGTTCCCCGCACGGAAAAAATATTTGTATGGCCTACAGATAGTTGTTCCGGGTCTGGCTGTTTGTGTATGTGAGTTTAAATGTTTGTAAACGCACCCAAGATACAGGAGTAATTTCTAGTGTGGGGCAACGTTTTGTTAAAAACAAAACAAACAAATAAGTTTTATAATTCCAGTCTGCCTAGATGGTCTGATTTATTTCCGTTGGATCCCAGTTTTTGATCCCATTTTTTAGGTATTAACGATGGGTCCCATTTGATATTACCATTGAATCTCATTTTATGACAACATGTGTACATTTCAGAAGAAAAGTGATTTACTTTTATTAAATATTTCAAAATCACCGTGTGTGTATTTTGGATTTTTTAGGATTGTTGCCACTGGGGAATAAATGAGACTAATGATGTACTCCAAATAGTACTAGACTGGCATGAGTTAAAAATGATCAGGTTTCTTTGTGATGTTTATAAATAAATAAATATGAACGCCTTCAAAACAAGCGCCTCTAAGCTCAAAAAAAAATACTGCCGTCATAATTTTTCCATATTTTTTTTTATATAATGTGGCCGTTTCTGGCACACAGGTCGCAGTTTTAACCTAACCTTTTTTTTTGTAAATAAGTAATTATCCTAATCTAAATAGTTCAGTTCCGGGTAAACAACTAAAAACAATCTCTTTTTTCTATAAATGCAAGTCGTTTGTGGCACTCGCCGGCCGCTACCGCGGCACCGCTCGCTACGCTCGCTCGGCTCGTGCGAAGCAGGTCACAGTTTTAACCTAACCAAACCTAGTTCCCGGTTCCTATAATTAGTTTGGGTAATTAAATTTTGTCCAAATCTTTTCGGAAAAACGGCAGGCACCCGTTATTCTAACATAACCTATCCACATACCCAAATTTCATCCAAATCAGTCTAGAAGTTTGAGCGTGTTGGAATAACAAACATACATACAAAATTTCGCCTTAAAATATTATTGTGATTTTGTTGTTGGATGTACCCGCATTCAAATGTTTTTAAACATCTGGGATCCAACGGAAATAGTTTTTGGGATTCAGTGGCAATAAAACGTATTTTTTTAGTATTTTTCAAATTTGGGATTCAACGGAAATATATAATAATGTTTTGTGGGATCCAACGCCAAAAATATTAAAGTGGGATCAAAAACTGGGATCCAACGAAAATAAGCGGATGGTCTAGGGTTCGGAAACGTGACTGCTGAGCATAAGGTCGTGGCTTTGATTCTTGGATCGTGCAAATTGCAAATTCTAAATGTCTATGGGTCAATCTAACTTCTACCTCACAATTTTTTTTTTTCAGTTTGATATTTCATTGTGTTTATTCTTGCATTGTGTCTTTTGTTGCATCAAATAAATGATTTATCTATTTATACTTATATCTAAATTGTTATACGTTTTTCCATCAGGAATTCATTAAAAACATCCACGACGTCTGGATTCGTGTCCAATTTATGGCAATAGGCGAGGCGAGTCTATATTACACGGGACTTAAAAACTTACTGGCGAAGAATGGGTGTACTATGAAGAACACCTCTGCGTGACCCTAAATAAATTAAAGGTGATATGTTATCCCTACTTATAATATAACTAGCTGTGCCCAGCGGTTTCACCCGCTGCTCACTTAGGGATATGAAAAATAGATGTTGGCCGATTCTCAGACCTACTATATAAAATTTCATAAGAATCGGTCGAGCCGTTTCGGAGGAGTATGGGAACGAAAATTGTGACACGAGAATTTTAAATTTTAAATATTAGATAAAAGCGAAAGTGAGTTTGTTTGTTTGTTACGTCTTCACGCCTAAATGGCCAAACCGATTTTGATGAATTTTGGTACAGAGATAGGTGGGACCCTGGAGACGGACATAGGCTAAAAAGTGAAAAAAGGGGGAGAAAGAGGGAAGTAAAGGGGAGAGAAAGATATTATTTTTTTTCGATCATCACGCGGTTTAAAGTAAGCGTTAGCCCAAAGTAACTATGCCACGCGGACAAAGTCGCGGGCGGAAGCTAGTGTTTTATAAATTCAAAATCAAAGCCTGATAACTACTCTTGTCAGTCTATTCAGCCTGGATTCTGGTAACAGTGAATTACCATATATGCCTGGATTCTGGTAACACTGAATTACCATTAATTGTGCTCAAGTCTTAGTAATGAAGTGCTGATTACTGTTGTTGATAGGGACTTAATCCAGGATTAGACTATTGTCGCTTCATGTAACTAAGTTTAACGTAAATTAGTTTAATTGTATTGTCTACAGTCTACAGTGTCAGAGACTGTTCAGATTGAGACGGATACCGCACGTCATGTTGTGCTGTAGGGATAGGTGTAATTAACACGAGTTGACGTATACTGACGTTATTTATTTGCAAACCATTCAATATTTATAGACTTAGGCTACTTACACATACAAACATAAACATGGTTCTATGATATCCACACTACACCTTCCACATAATAATAAAAAAAAATCTTATAAGTTTTTTTATACTTATTCTAATGATTTTACTACCAAGTAAATAAGCGATATACCAATATATATACCAATATAGTAGTACAGTATAGTAGGTTCTATGATATCCATACTACAGTGCCACAAAAGGAATGAATGAAAGGCACTTGCACTTCGCTGCGATGAGAATGCTAAGGAAGATGTGTGGTGTTACGCGAATGGATAAAATATGGGGAAATCTGCAAGTCGCGCGTTTGATTGAAAAGTTTTATGGGAGGTGAGGAATAGGGAAAAGTCGTGAGTAAAGAGTTGAGTATGAATGTGGATGGATACAAGAGTTGAGGAAGACCAATGAAACGTTGAATGGACTGTGTGATGGATGGCAAGAATGAAGGTGTCTGATGATATGACGAGTTAAAGGAAGGGAGGAGGGGAATGGAATGAGAAGACATACTGCGCCGACCCTAAATAATTTGGGCTAAGGGCAGGAGAATAATTAAATTAATCTTTTGAATGATTAGGAAATTATACAACTTATAGAGGTAAAGATGCCGATTCTGATGAAACTAGGATTAAACTAGACGAATATTAAAATGGCAAAAATAATAATCACCATCATCATCATTTTCCTGCCCTTGTCCCATTCTATTTGGGGTCGGCGCAACACATTTTCTTCTTCCATTCTCCCCTATCAGAACTGACGGCATCATTTACTCCTTTCTCCTTCATGTCATTCCTTACACAATCCATCCATCTTTTCTTTGGCCTTCCTCTCGCTCTCCGTCCTTCAACATTCAGATCCATCACGGTTTTAGTCACATGTGACTAAAAGACAAAACTAATCACATCTAAATAATATTATTCCACATAATTTTGGTCGTCATCAAAGGTAGTCTATTTATATTTAGCTAAACACCCATTATTTTTGGTGAAAAATGACAATTTCAGAACAACGAGAATGCCATTTTCTTTAAATTGAGTAACAAAGCTATCATGAATGCTATCAAACTATAATATGGTTATCTTGTGTCACTTTCAATCTCAGAAGAGGAAACGTCGTTTGACAGGAATGAACTAGACAATAGTGATTTTAAGAGTAGTTTTAGTTTAGTTTGTGGCAACCGAATTGAAACTAAATTAATTAGCACATTCGGTGCGAGCGACTTTTGTGGCGTTTCTCGAACGGGTTCCTTATGAGTTTTACGAAACGGCATGCACAAACGCGAGTAGTGAACGTTGAAAATAACACAGCTTTGTAGTTCCTTTTTTTCTTTAAAAAAAACGTTGCCCCACACTAGGAATTTCTCCTGTATCGTGGGTGCGTTTACAAACATTTAAAGTCACATACACAAACAGCCAGACCCGAAACGACTACCTGGAGGTAATATTTGTTCCGTGCGGGGATCGCACCTGCAACACGCAGCGTAGCAGTCGATCGCTCAGCCACTACGCCAACCGTGCCGTCAAGTCCGTCAATTTTTAGTGACTAGCAGTTACACCCACAGAAATCAATATTTTCATAGTATTAGTATTCATGCAATAAGTACATAGGTACAAAGGTACTTGATATAACAAAGCATATAACAAAGCAGACTGCTGCGTTGTAATTGTGTGTTCAGTTAGAAGTTATTAAATTTATGCTTAATGAAGCGTGGGTTGCACACAAAGGTCTAAGCTTACAGGCTAATGAAGTAGTAGAAAGGATTTAGTTACGTATAATTATACGTAACTAAATCCTTTAGGAGGAATGAAGATTACCTATATGGTAGACTAGCTTTTGCCCGCGGCTTCGCTCGCATTAAGTTCGGGGTAACACAGTTCCCCTTTCCTGATTTGCAGGTACCTGCTACCTGTAGTTTTTGCCCTTACGCCTTAATGATTGTAATAGCAAAGTTAAGTTTTTCCTTTTCTTCCCTCTTTCTCCCCCTTTTCTTACTTTATTTTAAATTAGCCTATGTCCGTCTCCCGGGTCCCAACTATATCTGTACCAAAATTCATCAAAATCGGTGTAGCCATTAAGGCGTAAAGACGTAACAAACAAACTTACTTTCGCTTTTATAATATTAGTAAGGATAGGATGAATAAGGATAAGGATTGATGGAACGACACACACCACACAAGAGCTCGCGTGCATTAAACTGTAGCTTTTTAATTAGTTTTGTTTTCATAAGTTATAGATAAGTTCCAAAAACTTGTGAGACCTATTTTTCAGCAGTGAGTGTCTTCAGGGCTTAAACGTCAGGAACTTAAGAGCCAGGGTTTTAAATGGAAATATATATTTTTGTCCATTTTTTATATATTTATTTATTTATTACATTTGGGAAAACAAACAGTAGTACATTAAGCATAAAAAAGTGTTGACTTAACATTAAAATTAACAAAAATACTACCCACAACATTTTCCACAGATTACTCTATGACATTGACGGGACGGTTGGCGCAGTGGCTGTGCGATGGACTGCTGTATAAAACGTTGAGTTTTGAGTTTGAGTTTTTATAAAAAAACGTTTCCTTCCACTCTATCGTGGGTGCGTTTACAAACATTTAAACTCACAACTCACATACACAAACAGCCAGACCCGGAACAACGATCTGTGGCCTAAAAAAATATTTGTTCCGTGCGGGGTTCAAACCCGCGACACGCAACGCAGCAGTAAATCACTCAGCCACTGCGCCAACCATGCCGTCAGTTGGGATAAGGGCAGGAGAATGAAGATCAAAAATATCTTCGATGTTCAGCAAGCTTCCAGATTTTGCAATAAATTTATTAAACAACATTCTGTTTGGTTTCCATTCGGTATCCTTTGAGCTGGACGATAAACCTACAATTTTACACAGCTTCACTAGTAAGTGTTCATACTGCTTTGCTAGGCTACTTTATTCACAGTTTTTAAACATGGAATGACCCAAGTTTTGGAAAGTTCCAGAAATATGATAACTACTTCTTATTTCTTGTAAGAACTTTCCGTGGTCGCAAAATTTCGCTGGAAATATATGAATCTGTTTTGTAGATTTAAAAAAAAATTGCTTGACATAGTTGAAAACTACATTTAAGGCGTCATTCCAACTACGCATCTAACTCTAACATGATTCTAAGTTCTTAAATTTCGCAGATATTAATTGTTCATGAACGTCCCATTCATACGTCACATCATCATCAACCAATGACAACCTCATCAAAACATGAAGAGCCAATGGCGTTGCTATATTCAAACAAATATGGATACATCTTAGTTATAATTTCAACTACCATACCATACTTCAAATTATCCACTGTTCAAGAATAAACCATTTTTATATCTCCGCAATTTTATTTAAATCATAGGAAGAAGTCCCCGTGATCCCTATAATAGCTAGAAATAGCACACATCATTTGGTCCTTCGTACCCGATATGAAACGGCAACCTATGAATCTACATTATTTAACAGACACTTTATTTGATCTACATCTTTAGGTAAATACCAATGCTTTATTATGTAATAATATTAATAATACAAAAATAGAATTCACTTCACATTTGGTTAATAACTTTGTAATAAAAAAAGTTTATTTCATAGTAATAACAGTTAAGTAATATCTTAGTGTTTGTTACCAGAGATCTGTGTTGGATAGACGACTTAGTTAATATTACTTTTACTGAACTGGACTTATAATAATAGGCATGTAATTTTTTCTTCTTTCCTTAATTTGATCCGTTTGTTTGTTTTGGTTATTGCTGCCCTCGCAAAAAAGAAAATTGAATTTGACCTGCTCTAGCGTAGTACGCAGTTTTATTGCATCGAATAAATGGACAGCTAATATTTTTTTTTGTTACCTCGGTCGTGCAGTATTGTATAATGCTAATGCTAAATCATTATTTCAGCCTGTGGATGCCCACTGCTGGACATAAGCCTCACCTAACTGCACCCACAACGTGCGATCTTGAACCGCCAACAACCAGTGACTCGCCGCAGCTTTCATTGCGTCATCCATCCACCATGTGGGGGAGGGGGGTCTCGTTCTTGGATATCAAAATCGGTAAAAACGGTCTTCTCTTAAGTTTTTCTCCTGCTATGACAACAAGGAATTTTGTAAAGCGAACTGTAACACGCAAAAACGTCAAGATTAACAAGAGACTGTCCTCCAAAACGACAGTCGCCAGTAACTAGGGTTTTAATTGGATATGACGATAGAAACTTCCCAGAAACACCACCCTGCAAGACAAATCTGTTGGTTACAAGAATATACCGTGCCAATGATACGAAGAATATACCATTTTAATTAACTAAGAAAATAAACACACGTTGAGTGGGGAAATACTTTACCTAAATTAGTCCAAAATCAAATTCGGGCAATAAAACTTAGAACAATCTAACTTTTGCTATTTTAAATCTAATTCTTGAAGCTAACCCGACCGTTCAAAGTTCAAACAATTCATTTAAATCGAACTAGATTTATCTAAATTGGTCCCATTTTGTTTAACCATCTGTGAATATGCCATCTGTCTAAGTTTGGTGTGGGACTAATTTAGATAACTCGCACAAAATAGTAATCAGAAGGTGGGATTCATTCTATGAGTGGAAACAACACAACAACTCACACGTACTTGCATGTAGTTTATCCAGAAAAACATGCTCTTCGGTATTATCTCTAATTTATAAAATTTCCGTGTCACAATGTTAGTTACCGTACTCCTCCGAAACGGCTCGACCGATTCTTATGAAATTTTGGGTACATATTGGGTAGGTCTGAGAATCGGCTAACATCTATTTTTCATACCCCTAAACCTCAGCGGGTGAAACCGCTGGGCACAGCTAGTCTAATATATAAAATTTACGTGTCACAATGTTAGTTACCGTACTCCTCCGAAACGGCTCGACCGATTCTTATGAAATTTTGGGTACATATTGGGTAGGTCTGAGAATCGGCTAACATCTATTTTTCATACCCCTAAACCTCAGCGGGTGAAACCGCTGGGCACAGCTAGTCTAATATATAAAATTTCCGTGTCACAATGTTAGTTACCGTACTCCTCCGAAACGGCTCGACCGATTCTTATGAAATTTTGGGTACATATTGGGTAGGTCTGAGAATCGGCTAACATCTATTTTTCATACCCCTAAATCTCAGCGGGTGAAACCGCTGGGCACAGCTAGTTATATTATAAAAGCAAAAGTGAGTTTGTTTGTTGCGTTTTCCTGCCTAAATGGCTAAACCGATTATGATGAATTTTGGTACAGAGATAGTTGAGACCCCGGACACGGACATAACCCATAAGAGAAATAAGGGAGAAAGAGGGAAGAAAAGGGAAAACTTAGCTTAGCTATTACAATTAAATAAGGCGCAAGGGCAAAAACTACAGGAAGCAGGTACTTGCAAATCAGGAAAGGGGAACTGTGTTACCCCGAATTTAACGCGAGCGAAGCCGTGGACAAAAGCTTGTCTTAAATAAAACGACACGCAATGATAAAATTTATTATAATATAAAGCTTACAAGAGTTGCAAAATATAAATTACTAGCTGGCGCCCGCAGTTATGCCCGCGTGATGATCAAAAAAAAAGTGTCATGATGTGTTATTTCAGACTATACTCTGTGCCAAATTTGATCAAGATCCGTTTAGCCGTTTTGACGTAAAAGAGTAACAAACATCCATACATCCATCCTCATAAACATTCGCATTTATAATATTATAATTAGGAGGATGTAGGCGGACTTAATGTCATAAGGCATTCTCTACCAGTCAACTTTTGGGCTACATACGACAACATTGAGATAGGGTAAAAAATTGTATCAAAAAAGAAACTGTTTGTTTTCGAGAACTTTACTTTTACTTTAGAAATTATTTTTTTCATGCACTTCTAATATATTTTTTTTTGTGAAAGAACGTGAAGCTTGCCTGTGTGTGAGATGCTTTTTTTTTTAAATAAACGTTAGTCCACACTTGGAATTACTCCTGTATCGTGGGTGCGTTTACAAACATTTAAACTCACATACACAAAAAGCCAGACCCGGAACAACTATCTGTAGCATACAAATATTTGTTCCATGCGGGAATCGAACCCGCGACACGCAGCGCGGCAGTCGATCGCTCAGCCACTGCGCCAACCGTGTCGTCGCCTTTTGTATATTGCATGGAACTTACCTTCTGTATTATATCTTTGTGTGTAATATCCAGTTAGGAGAATGTTCTTGTGACATTAATTGTCCATTAGAAGACAGATCCGACATATCCGAAAATTAATGCGGTCTAGGAGACGATTCATGTATTACGATGAGCACAGGATTGGTCCAGTGGTAAAGGTTTTGAATTTTATGTAGTGGGTTTGAACCAAGGTAACAATTTTACTTAGGGTTATTTATTTTTTCTAGAAACGTTTAAAAAAAATTGAGCGGAAACCTACTTAACCTCAAACTAAAAATTAAAACATGACTTGACATCTTGCGCAAGCGTAGTGATTTATGGGCGGCTAATACCCTTTTTTTTGGGGTAGGTAATCATCAAATAACTTCCCCCGCTCTGCCCAAACCGGGGGAAGTTATTTGATGATTACCCACGGGAGTATCAGACTTGTACTGACTAAAACCTACCCTTGTTCCTTCTATTGCCCTTTACGTTCCGGGACCGCGGTTTCTCTTTTGAACAACCCCCAACTCGACTAATACCCTTACACAGCTTTCCAGAGAGAGGTTTTTCTAGTAGTACCTAAACGTTACAAGCTTTTTGGTACGTCAGGATTTATTCCATTTGACTCAGATATCATGTGGGTTGAATATGGGTTTCATGCAACGAAAACACACTAGGTACGATACACTACACACGACTTTAGTCCGCTGCTATTCGTTGGACACCGAATGTCCTCTTCACGAGCTTAATACCTCACGGAACTAAAAGAGCGTGCTGTGGGTGTGGTTTTTTTTTGCGGGTGTCAGACTTGTACTAACTAAAACTCACCCATGTTCCTTCTATCGTCCTTTACATTCCGGGGCCGCGATATCTCTTTCGAACAACTCGCAACCCCGGGAGGCGGTGGCCCTGGCAGGCCTCTCTACTTTTCTGACATCTCTTCGAGGCGCGCGTGGAACACTAACGCTCTGTCGACACGGCCAATCGTCAATAGACGGACGGACTGTGAGCTACCCATTGCTCGCCGTCCACAGGCCCGCATCTACGGTGGCCGGGAGTCGTCTCGCGGCGACCGACGCCCGGGGCGTCGCCCGCGGCGGTTGGGTTGGTTTAAGGTTCTCTCTCTCAAACTCCCGGCCACCTCCTTCATTACCATAACTGCTTCGCAGAAAGAGGTGACCGCTTCCCATTCCTTCTCGCTCCGGACCATGGACTTAACCAGGCCCGGACGCGAGAGATCGCCGCCACCGATCGCCTCTACAAGGGCATGGCGGTGCTCCGCCCAAGCTGGACAGACCGCCGCTGTGTGCTCCACCGTGTCCTCCGGGCAATCGTCACAATGGTGACACCCGTTTCCTCCCGCACAAATTATGTGCAGGAGCCTCCCGAAACTTCCGTGTCCAGTGAGGATCTGCGTCAGGCGGTAGGTGAGGACGCCATGGCGCCTTAGACTTGACTTGTAGTGTAGTTACCACTGGCTCGCTTGTGATTCATTTTTATGTTTTAAGCTTAAGATGAGATAAGAGCCATCACTGGTTTTCTACTAATAATTCGTAAATAAGCACATTCGATCACCATAGGCGATTATAAAAAACTAGTTGGTTGCTGAAGCCGAAACGAGTCACATACATTGAACAGTAACTTCAGTAAAAGAGACTAAGAACAAAGCACAGCATTGAATGAAAAGCAATCAACACTAATACTTACTTCACAAATAATATGGCTACCGAAAGCTATAGTAATTATACTCAGTGTCCGGGCTGTGAATAAGGTTCATTTTATCACAAGTACTAATAAGTTAGATGTATACATTTTTGTCGAAATGCCAGACAACATTACTAATGGAATTAGTGGAGATCTAATGAAAACGTTAATTTGTCTGCCCACTGGACCTTGCGTGTAGTATTATTGAGATTTGGTATTGTATCACGAAAGGTTTTTCCTCGTAACATTTTATTCCGGCCGACTTATTTGATACTTGTTTTATGAGAATGTTGGAGTTGATTTCTTTTTTTTTGTTTTATTAGTACCTGGCAATATAATCTTTCGCAACCAAGAGTCTTTTATACATTTTAAACGACTTTTTGTAAGAACACAACTTCGGCTTTTGATTACTTATAGCAGAATCCATGCCGATAATACTTATTCAAATAATTTCATTTATTTTAAATGAAATTATTTGAATACAAAAATATAATTATATATATATTTTTTTATAAAAACGTTGCCCCACACTAGGAATTTCTCCTGTTTCGTGGGTGCGTTAACAAACATTGAAACTCACATACACAAACAGTCAGACTCGAAATAACAATCTGTGGGATCGAACCCTCGACACGTAGCGCAGTTCCAGCAGCGCTATCGCAGGTCTGCTGGAAGATATTTTTAAATGAAATAAGCCGTACTTTTGTGTTTTTTTGTCTGTATATATTTTTTTCCATCATATGTGTTTTGTGTTTACATAAATAAATACATAAATATTTGGTATTTCTTTCGATCAACTCGCAACCCGAGATAAAACTACCCTAAGATAGATTCGGAAAGTTACCCATCACTCTTGACAACCAGTCAAGCTACCAAACTTAACTCGACTTTCTACCATTTAATATCCTTTTGTCATCCGTAATTTAATACCAAATTAGACCAGACTCACTGAATTTATTAGCGGTGTAAAAGTTTACGAACTTAAATACTCAAGTACTCGAATCTGTTCTAGTTTTTGAGATAAATGAACTTTTGGAACGATGTTCTTATTGAATTTATTTTTGCTGCAGTGGATTTACCGTGAAGCTCGACCATTAACATACCAGATCTTTTGTTACCCTTGGGAGATGCTTGGCTATGTTCAGACTGGCTTTAATAACCAAGATTTAGCAAAGCAAGGGTGTAAAGTTTATAAGACAATGTTCCTAAGAAAGCAGTAGGTACTTATAATATAGCTGTCTATGTACAGTCAGCCAAGGAGATGAGTGACCAGTCTCCTAAGATACAGTTGGAATTTTCCTAAAAAATCACCAATGTTTCCGAATAAAGTTATAATTTTTATTTTTAAAACGTTGCCCCACGCTAGGAATTTTCGTTTTTGTTCTATATGTATTTATAAATGTTTGTAGTGCACTGTATGCCCAATATTTGTTATTTTGTGTGCTCATCGTAATTGTGACTAATATATATTTTTTCTTTCTTTCTTCTCAGTTACTTCCTACAAAATCTATATGTCAGTGAAAATTTTGTCAAAATCGGTCTAGCCGTTTCGGAGATGACTCAAAACAAAAGTACCTTACATACTTTCATGTACATTCAGTAAAAAGTTGTTATTTTGACTTTACACATACTTTAATTTTATGGATCAAGATTATAAGGTACGGCGTTGCTTTTTTCAGGTAGCCTTTTTTTGAATGGAAAATCATCGAATAACTTCTGCTCCTAAGGAAGAGTTTTCCGTCCATGTTGCTTTTTTATCTCTTTTGAACTACCCGTAACCCGACAGGCAGTGGTCCTGGCAGGCACCTATGCTTTAAAAAAAAAAATAACGTTGCCCCACACTAGGATTTTTCCTGTATCGTGGGTGCGTTTACAAACATTTAAACTCACATACACAAACAGCCAGTCCCGAAACAATTATCTGTAGACCATACAAATATTTATTCTGTTGCGGGGATCAAACCCGCGACACGCAGCGCGGCAGTCGATTGCACAGCCACAGCTCCAACCGTGTCGTCGGCGTCGGCGTCGTGTGCTTTGATGAGATCTATATGAGGTGCGCGTGGAACACGAACGCGTCGTCGACATGGCTCTTCAAGTACCCTGGATACAAGAATATTCATAAAATTGAATTTTAATTAACTGTACAAAATTCTTAGTGGATGTTCAATAAAGTCCTTAATTTTATTTCAGACGATTAAGTAGAAACGGAAACTAGGTTCCGGAGTACGGTATTTCATAGCATTTTTGACTATTATAACTAGACTTTGTAGAGCTATATAACAAGGTCTAGGTATTCAAAATATTACTAGCAGTAATAGGTAATGTGATGTGGCGATAAGCATACTTAGTATTTTATACCCTCGAAAAATGCTGACTGCTTATTGGATTAATTAATTCGTTATGTAGATCATGTTCGCTTTTATTTCGATACCAACTCATTAGCATAAATAAATAATGAATAACCAGTCAAGTGCGAGTCGGACTCGCGCACCGAGGGTTCCATGCAAACTTGCGATATAAACGGCCATATCTTTTCACTGCGTTTACTTAGAGGGTTTATTTCTCCTACTGCCCTTCTATAAGGGTTTAGTTTTTTTTCCTTTTGAGGAACGGGACCCTAAAACGATTTTTACTTAACTTGTTTTCTAGATTTATGTAGGTCATTATCCAGCTGATTAACAATTTAATCGCAAAAGTTATAACATTTATTTAAATATATTTAATTTAGGTGAAATTACACTTTAAATATGGTAAGTATGCGCAGCTTTCTACATATCTGATAAAAAATATTAACATTAAATTAAATTTACTTTTAATTTATAAATAAATTTATATTTTATTTCAATTAATCAGTGACTTGTATTTTATTTTCTATCAAATTGATAAAGGGAACAACAGAATTGAATGTATCTTCAAATTCTAACTACCAAAGGCACATCGCAAAAAAATGTCTGGAAGAACTGGACAAAACCACTGACTAGTGTCCCGTATCAGCTCTGAATCTAAAGAACGGGAAATCACGGCGAGCTGCTTTTGCCCACCCATGGCATGATGTAAAATTCATCAAAATAGGTTTAGCCATTAATGCGTGAAGACGTAACAAACCAACACACTTTCGCTTTTATAATATTATCTAGTAAAGATTATGAACAAGTAAAAAACAGTACAAAGGCGGACTTAATGCATTGTTATGTCAGTCTACCTTAGGGTGAAGCATTCCGGAGTTGCGGGTTGTTTGAAAGAGATACCGGGTCCCCAAAACGTAAAGGGCAATAGAAGGGGGTTGTTTGAAAGAGATACCGGGTCCCCAAAACGTAAAGGGCAATAGAAGGGGGTTGTTTGAAAGAGATGCCGGGTCCCCAAAACGTAAAGGGCAATAGAAGGGGGTTGTTTGAAAGAGATACCGGGTCCCCAAAACGTAAAGGGCAATAGAAGGGGGTTGTTTGAAAGAGATACCGGGTCCCCAAAACGTAAAGGGCAATAGAAGGGGGTTGTTTGAAAGAGATACCGGGTCCCCAAAACGTAAAGGGCAATAGAAGGAACATGGGCGAGTTTTACTCAGTACAAGTATAATACTTCCGAAACAAAAGGTGAAGCATTGAGATTTACAAAAAATATTAAATCACTGCCTCTTTAGTCGAGTGATCGTAAGCGCGACTGCTTATCATGAGCCCTTGGTTCGATTTCCGTGTCGGGAAAAGTTTGAATGGGTTTTTACATTAGCAGTTTCTCAGTAGCAGCCACGAATGGCAATAAGGTAGTCCCCTTTTGTGTGGACTTATAACTTAAAAAACGCGCCTCAGACGTGGAGTTGCGGACACCAGCCCGTTATACAATACAATACAATGGGACTTATAACGAAACGCCAAAATGTGTGTGTATTACAAGATATCTGCCTAACCCTTAGGCCATTACAGACATGATTTAGAAAAACATGAAAACATTTACCTTCCTTAAAAAACCAGTAATGTACCACGTTTCATGTATAATTGTCTAAATCTAAACGATAAGTAACCGGGAAGCTATCTTGTGGCTGAAAAAGGAAACGTTTATCACACAGATTGAATTTATGATACTCGAAATGTTCCAGCCAGTTACGCGTTTAATAATTGTGCGTTCCATTTTCAAGTTGAATTGTTTTTTTTTTGTTATGACATTCACAGAACGATGTCTTTGCTAGGTGTGTTTTTTTAGTTTTAATTAAGTTCAAAGTAAACACTTATTGTACAAGCGTTAATTCAATTCTTGCTAGCAAAAGAAAGGAAAGAACTCAAATAGTTTCTTTCATTAAATAAAAACCTTGGACCCAACCCAGAAAAACGTTTCAGCAAAGAAATTTTTAATTACAAATTGCTTTCACCCCCGAATAAATTACAAAGCAAGTCTTGAAACGTCGTGACAAATACATTTTCAATCTAAATTACAATATCACGAGACAAAGACTGGAGGAAAAGTTAATAAAATCTGGACTGGGGTGACGGCCATATTGAGAAGTCTTAATGAGGATTCCAGACATTCCGTTACCACCTCGAATGCTCAAGACGTTTCTGACTGTCCATTACCTGTCACTGCCCTCGTTTACGATTCGTCCCACCAAATAACATTTTATACGCTCCTAAAATGCAGACGTAATGAAAATCTGATAATTGCGTTTCTAATTATCTGAGACTTTATTTACTGCGAAGCTTTCTTTTTGTTTCCCTTCGCTTGCTTAATCTTGAGCTGTGTCACTGAGCGAACATAAAGTCGCTTTTTTATGGTCTTTGCAGTGTTTTATATTACTTTATCACTTGATAGGAGTAGGGGAACACGTAAATTAATTTGGACTGTATTGTACTAAGTTTAGAAGGTTCAGCCTTAAGTTGCTACTAGCTACATAAGCTTGGTATGTTCAACTGCCAGTAACACTTCGCAGTAGATTATTTCCGTGATAGTATTAATATAGTATAACAGCTTTTGCCCGCGGCTTCGCTCGCGTTAAATTCGGGGTAACACAGTTCTTCTTTCCTGATTTGCAGGTACTTGCTACCTGTAGTTTTTGCTCTTGCGCCTTATTTATTGTATTAGCAAAGCTAAGTTTTCCCTTTTCTCCCCTCTTTCTTTCTCATTACTCACTGTTTTTTTTATTAATAAATAAAGTATATCCGTCTCCAGGGTCCCAACTATCTCTATACCAAAATTCATCAAAATCGGTTCAGCCATTTAGGCGTGAAAACGTAACAAACAAACAAACTCACTTTCGCTTTTATAATATTAGTAAGGATAGTACTATAGTATATAGTATAGTGTAGTATATAGTATCAATATACAGATATATCTATACTGTTGACGGCGACGGATAGACGGGCGGTGTCGTTAAATAATTACTTTTGCCAGTAACAACAGCAATCCTAAGATCGAACAATGAACCGGTCCTTTTGCAAATGGGTTAGGAAAAGGTGCATTCTCATTAAACATGATTGTTTTCTCTATATATGGCAGAGACTCATCAGCCTTTTCCCGACTATGTTGGGTATACCAGTATTTTATATGGAATTGCTGCCTATCTAACCATCAAACAACAATCATCCATCAACATCTAACACGATACCCCTTGGTGAGACTGGTTGTCAGAATTTTGGGACACTGACTACCTACAACGACTGTCAAAGGTCTACAAATGACAGCCAGGACTAACAACTTAACGTGCACTGAGGAAACTTGGTATGTAATAGGTGGCCATCCATCCACAGACGACCTTGGCAAGCGCGGTTTAACTTAAAGATCGACCGAACGGCTGCCATTATTTAGGCACGAGATTCTTTTAGCAGTGACTGTAACAGTAAAATAAAGAACTAAGATTAAGCGTTTTATGCTTTATATAAAAATGTTCTCTCAACACACTCACGGAACACACGAACACACCCACACATATAAATTATTTATACATTTTCGCTAGACTCGACTTTAAAAGCAAACATATGTGATCAAATTGAGTCCCTAAAGAATATTCGAGACACGTCGAATTTTGCGTAGGTTTAGGAAAGCCACAGAAGTAGTATATAGATACTGTAAGATATATTTTAATTTCTATTCACGTCCTCATACTCGGGACTTTTAAATTAGTTACTAGTAGCATTGGTCAATTTATTTCATCCAGCAAGGGTCAACGATCTCTGTCAACTCATAATTTCAATAAAACCATTACAGGCACTTTTGAATGTCAAGAAACAAAAAAACACAAGCTTCATCCCCCTGTGACTGTGAGTGAAATAACTTGTGAAAGTACTGTAGTTGCCCATTCCAAAGCGTTGATCTCTATGGAGAAGCATGGGCAAACTATAAAGGAAACTCCATGGACACTCTTTTAAATCATAATATTTTAACAAGATCATGGTTATACCATTCATGTTGAGATTATACAAATATGTGAGAACGATGCAGTTAGACGTGCACATTAAGGGCGCCTTGACTTGATTCTAAAATGACAATAAATATACATTTATTAATTAATTAAACTAAACGGTGGCAACTAAGAGATGACCAGTCCCAACCGACAGCGTCCGTTCACGAACATGACGCATGGATTAGCCTCGTTTAGGTCAACCATTTTTAATGGAACTAAATGACCCAACACACACGGGGGCTGATATTCAAGTCAATGATAGTATGTACATAGTACTAACAAATGGGTTTTATAAATATATGTTTTACTAGCTGGCGCCCGCGGCTTCGCCCGCGTGATATTGAAAATATCAATTAAAAAATATATGTGTTATTCCAGACTATAATCTACCTCTGTGCCAAATTTCATCAAGATCTGTTCAGCCGTTTTGACGTGAAAGAGTAACAAACATCCATTCATCCATCCATCTTCACAAACATTCGCATTTATAATATTAGTAAGTTATGAAGTAAGATTTTATAATCTGTGATTATTTCAGTATGCTCGATCAACTGCCTCGTTGGTCTAGTAATAGTAGAACGTCTGAGTGCTAAGCGCAAGCTCTTAGGTTCAATTCCCGGGTCAGGCTAAGAGATAAAGGGTTTCCCGTCTGGGATTTTTTCAGTAAAAAAAAAAACGTTGCCCTACACTAAGAATTTCTCCTGTATCGTGGGTGCGTTTACAAACATTTAATCGCATACATAAACAGCCGGACCCAGAACAACTATCTGTAGGTCATACAAATATTTGTTCCGTAGGGAGATCGAACCCGCGACACGCAGCACAGCAGTCAATCGCTCAGCCATTGCGCCAACCGTGCCGTCAAATATTTTGTTTTGTCTCCTGTAACCTGGTCCTTTGCAATAATGCAAGCTATTTCCCAATTATTCTGCTACGTTTAGTTAAGAGGCTGTTCTGTACTAAACTGTGGTGGTGTCTAGAGCAATTGAACAGGTTAGTTTCTGCATTTGCTTCGCGCAATACGTCAGTCATCGGAGAAATACGTCATACGAATGAGCATTCGTGTGACGTATTTCACCCAAGCGGAACAAGACTAATCAACGGTGCCTCCTCGACCCTCCTCACTCACGTTTAATATCTAGTCGGAAATAATAGTTGAGGTTAAAGTCTGACAAGCAAGTTGGGTCATAACTCAACATTGCTTGTTTGTATTATTGTTAGTTAAGCATTTGAATAGACCACATTTTGCAATAAGTACCTAACTATTATATGCGTCACAAAAACACTGAATTCTTGGTAGGGTTGACAAGACAGTAAAGCAACCTTTATTAATGAGCAAAAAAATACCAAGAGATATCGTTCTGAAAGTCAGATAAACAGTCGCTTCATGTAAAATACTGGTATTCAGCTGCATCCAGGTAGATACATTTCGAGCTTTACATGGCATCGCTTTGTATAGATTTCCCGTATAATCAGTGATCCATGTTAACTGGTTTTTTATAGCTCAAACTCAAAGCATTTATTTCAATTAGACCAAAACAGGCACTTTTGAATGTCAAGAAACAAAAATAAATAAACTATGTACAGTCCAAGACACAATGCAAAATAACTTGTGAAAGTTCAGTAATTGTAGCTTGATTGGTCGCCGTGCTCATAATCATGCATAGATCAGGGGTCAAATGAATTAATTATTCGTAAAATGGTCACAAAGTGAAAATTCACAAAATTAACTACGTATGTGATCATTTTAATAATTAGTATGTATTTTATTTTTATAGATTCTATGACAAACTATCAATTTAATGAATAGATTAAAACAATATGACGACACGGTTGGCGCACCGGCTGAGTGATTGACTGCTGCGCTGCATGTCGCGGGTTCGAATCCCGCACGGAACAAATATTTGTATGACCCACTAATAGTTGTTTCGGGTCTGGCTGTATGTGTATGTGAGTTTAAATGTCTGTAAACGCACCCACGATATAGGAGAAATTCCTAGTGTTGGGAAACTTTTTTTTTTTAAACTTAAAGAATTGCGTTACAGTGAGTGCTACCGAAAACGGGGATTTTTTAAAATAAATCTTACCTTTTCCTAGCAATGTTTTTTACGCATTAATCCTTAGTTAGATGTACAGAAAGTTAGATTGACGTCTCTGTGATGGATCCTTTTACATTCTCCATACACAAAGACGCACAAGTAACAATAAGGAAAGGTTTTTTATAAGTTTTCAAAACGATCATTGTGACGTTATTATAGTTATAGCCACAATGACGTATTTGATATCTTTTTTTGAGATAAACCGTTATAGTAAGAGGAAGGAAAAATAAGATTAATTTCCTCTTAACCGTATCTTTTACTATGTGCATTTACGTAAATTAAAAGGAGGAAATTATCGATTAAATAATATGACGCAAGTACCGTGACAAAAAATTGTTTTATTTCTATTTTTTTTTATGTGTCGCCGTGTGTACGGTTACACGGCGACACATTACGCTATACATTTCGAGCTTTATAAGGCGTCGCGTTGTAAAAGGTTTTAACATTATGTGATCATTTTAATAATTTTAATGTAATTCTTTTTTATATTATGATACTGCTAAAGCGAAAAAAAACTTATTTTTGAGTGCGTTACACTGAGTGCTACCGAAAACGGGAATTTTTTTTTAAATAAAAAAGACCTTTTCCCAGCAATGTTTTTTTATGCATTAATCCTTAGTTTGATGTACAGAAAGTTGGATTGACGTCTTTGTGATGGATCTTTTTACACTCTCCATACACAAAGACGCACAAGTAACAATAAAGAAAGGTTTTTTATAAGTTATCAAAACGATCATTGTGACGTTACTAAAGCCACAATGACGTATTTGATATCTTTTTTTGAGATAAACCGTTATAGTAAGAGGAAGGAAAAATAAGATAAAATTACTCTCTTAACCGTATCTTTTACTATGTGCATTTACGTAAATTAAAAGGAGGAAATTATAGATTAAATAATATGACGCAAGTACCGTGACAAAAAATTGTTTTATTTATTACTAGCTTTTGCCCGCGGGTTCGCTTGCGTTAAATCCGGAGTAACACAGTTCCCCTTTCCTGATTTGCAGGTACCTGCTACCTGTAGTTTTTGCCTTTGCACCTTATTTATTGTAATTATAGCAAAGCTAAGTATTCCCTTTTTTCCGTCTTACTCCCTCACATCTCACTTAAAAAAAAACCTATTACCCTATGTCCGTCTCCAGGGTCCCAACTATGTCCGTCTCCAGGGTCCCAACTATGTCTGTACCAAAATTCATCAAAAATCGGTTTAGCCATTTAGGCGTGAAGACGTAACAAACATAAAAACAAACTCACTTTCGCTTTTATAGTATTACCTAGTAAAGATTTTGTCGTAACGTAATTAGTGATGGTAGGTACGTCATTGGTTCATTACGATATCACACTGACGTCACAAAATCTTGATAACGATAACAAGTCTAAAAAATATTTGAAGTTATTCCTATAAAAACTAGAGATTTCCATGGCATCGCAATCATATTGTTTTTTTGATAATGACGTAAATAAGTTTCCGCAAATAGATAACTAGTTTTCATTGTAACAATTTGAACTGGTTTTTGTGCACGTCATTGTAATGATCATGGCGTCGGCGTCGTGTCCGTCACGAATATCTTGAATTTGATTACGTAGGTACAAAATTATATTATACGATTTAACGCATAATATTGATTGCACGAATCGATATTACCAAGTTTAGAATTCAATATAAAATTTTGAATAGATCAAAGAAAATTACTTTGTTGACTTACTGTAATAGTATGTGTAATTACGTCGGGCGTTTATTTGTAGATAATAAAAGAAACATAGAACAATAATAATTATATTGTATACTATCATTTTACAAATGCATGTCACATAATTGAAAACCTATTCTCTTTTCTATATTTTTTTATTCTCTATTTAAACAACTTGAGTATTCGAACGTCAGTCATTGCAAACCAGCTAGCACTTTTTAAGGTTTAGTTAGTGCTATAAAACCTTTTCATGAGCTACGCCCTCCTTTATGAATAGTAGGTAGGTACATAATTATTATTATGCCATTTAACAGTGTCACTGTCACTTTGTAAAAAAAATTTAGTAACTTTGAACTAGTCTAGCCAATCATCATTTAGGCGCGTCGCCCACACGACCAACAGTCGAGGCGCAGTCGGGGCGCGGGCGCATTAGGCGCCAACATCATTTAAAATAGTGCATTTTGATTCGAGTGAGGAATCTTTGTCATTGCAGCCGAGGCGGATTTTAGCGCACGGGCCGCTAGGCGTAGTATAGCGTTATAGAACCGAGAACAGCAGTGACAAATTCTCACGTGAATTAAACGACGTTTTTCAATACACTTCGGAGATATAAAATAACAGAACAAAAAGTACTTTTGTCATTAATCAATATGAAACTATGATTTAATTTGATTTTTTCCCACGCTTCATCTTCTCATACTGAAACTGAATGAGAAACAAATTCATGACATCGCTAAACAGCCCAATAAAAAAATAAGAAATTTATTTAATTTTTTAGAACGCAATTAAATAACAATTCGTTGTTATAAGCAAATTCCTTTATAAATGATCATGTTACTTGAGATATTCTGTTGATAAAAACAATTTAAAAATAAATAAATATGAAGGCTTTAAAAACAAGCGCCCAATTTTTGGTGTTCAATAAAGTTAATTCTATTATAATGTTCCTTTAGGAAATTGGTCTAATCTGAATGCCTGAACCTCAGAGGAATTGCGCTTGTTTTGTTACACCCTTTAAAAGTTATGTGGTTAATAAAATATATCGAAAATCTATATGAAATTAATACAACTCGTAACAAGTAATGAAGGAAAATCCACGCTTTCAAAGGATTCCATTATTATTAAGACAAGAGGAAATTAGTTTTGTGTTACAAACCGTGACAGGTTTGAAGTGTAATTATTTTGTAATGTAATACGTTACATAACTATGTTACTGTAACGCTGTTACACGAATCGATATAACGAAGTTTCAATATTAAACTTTTGAATTGATCAAAGAAAATTACTTTGTTCACTTTACAAAATTAAATTAATGTGATCTTGTAAAATTTAAATGAAATCACAAAATGTCACACATCAAAATAAATCTTGAGAGGTGTCAAGGGACACCCGGATGGAACGAAGTTATTATTTATAACGTACAAAAAATTTTGTATACTCAACAAAAATAATCGTCGCGACACCACACTGTTCAATACGAAATAGAAAGACGAAACGAAAATAACTGGCTTGTTTTCTATGAGAGAAAGAGAGAGAGAGAGAGACAAACAAAGAAACACGCGCATGCCGCACGGCTTACAACTATAGCAAAAAGTGTCGTTACAACTTTTGGTGTTAATTTTTTCCGTCCCCTTTCGCTACGTGCGATAAGGAACTTCGTTCCAAAACTTCGTTCCAATAAACAAAAACACATAAAAAATTATATATATATATTTACGTACGTTTTCTAACCACTTTCCTTTATGACGTCATTATAATTATCCAATTAAAGAGCAAAGGTTTAACCAAGCGGTGATAATTTACACCAAGTCTTACCAACCTCGTTATAAATCATGAGAAAATGTTTTCATATTTAACCACAATTACTCATTATGATTTAGTCGTGTTTTGCATGTTACACAATCTTCTTTAAAATATATTAAATTTACTTGACCAATTTATTATTGTTTAAGAGTGTTTTTGCGTGAAATACACATTTTATTTAATTTCATTTACCCATTCTGTTTTTTTTTACGGCGGAGCGAGGGGAGTATCAAAGTTTTACTGTCTGAATCCCACCTATGTTTCTTTTGCACATTACGTTCCGGGACCGCGGTTTCTCTTTCGAACAACCCGCAACCCCGGCAGGCGGTGGCCCTGGCAGGCCCATCTGCTCTGCTGACATCTCTCGGATGCGCGCGTGGAACACCAACGCGCCTTCGACAAGGTACAGGTCCGACACTTAAGTTAATCATGAACACTGAAATTAGGTCATACACCTTTTGGTATTTCAGACACGATTTACTACTAATTATTTTCTTGTTATTGAGTTCGTTAACCACAAAGATAATACCTGTTATGAATTGCTACAAGGGATTTCCTTAGGACACGGTAAAAGTACGCTTTTATCACGGTTGCGAAGCGTGCTGGTAAAGCGCATATAGACCTCATTCCTTATTTTTCATACCTAATATTTAGGTGGTAATGATAATATTTTGCTTGTGTTGCAGTCCACTATTGAACGTCATTATCCTATCCAATTGCACATCATACAACGCTTCTCGGCAACTGTCATCTGGCTGCCACCACTCACAAGATATTCTGTCACCTAGTCATCATGCCGATTCACGGCCTATATCCAAGAACAATCATAGGTTGTACGATTTGAATGCTTTATGACAGCTTATTTTTTATGTTACTTGTGTCTCTTTTATGGAATTAGCTACAATCTCGGCATACTATCACAGCAAAACCATGTATGCGACACAAGACACAAAAGTGTTTCCGTTTGCGCAGCGCCTAAGTTAGTAACAAAACGTTAAGAAAACAAAATAATTTTAAAATCATTTATTTTCTTCTCCCTGAAGTTTCTCCTTATTATAAGTAAGTACTGGGGGCCAATTCTCGATTTTAGAGATGGTGTCGAACTCGACAAAAATGTCTAATGACGTAATTTTTTCGACAAATTTTAAAAGTTGCTATTCTGGGGATCTCGAATTCGACATTTGTCGAAGGTTGACGTTCGAGTTCATGTCGAGTGCTTCTGAGCAGTAGAGATGTCATGTCGATTGTAGAGATATGTCATTTCTGAGTGAGTTTGTTGAATTTTTGTTAGATTGTTATTGCGTTACATTGTGTTTTATTGTTTTATTGGACGAGTTTATTAGCATCTTCATCTTGGAGTTGTTGGAAAATAGCGAGCAACAGGCTAATTCACGGCGACAACAGCCCATTTATCCCGCCGTCGATAGTTATGACTTGAGCGAAACAAGTACCTAATTAAAAACTTCAGATTAAATAAAAATGTAAACAAAACAAAAAACAATTTTCAAAAGATTTGAAGGAACTGAAAATTCTTCAACTGTCAAGCTGATTATTTTTAGACTAAACGTTTCGTTTTACATAAAGAATTAAGTTTGGTCAGCGTTTTAAAACAAAATCATAAATTCACTTATAGTTACATAAAATGGAACGTGCGATTGTTCCTAATGGTAACATTATCTTCACTCGACTCGACATTTTCGTGAAATTTATTTCTATTTTGACTGAGAATACGGAATTCTGCTCATTTCGACATTTTTTGTAGAGATAGAGATATTTTTGATAGGCATAGTGACAGACTTTGAATCTCGAACTCGAGATAAATGGCTAAAATCGAGATTTATTTCTATTTTGACTGAGAATACGGAATCCTGCTCATTTCGACATTTTTTGGTAGAGATAGAGATATTTTTGATAGACATAGAGACAGACTTTGAATCTCGAACTCGAGATAAATGGCTAAAATCGAGAATTGGCCCCCTGGCCGTAAACATTTTCTATCGAACACAAGCGATGAATAATAAGCAAGTCAGTGTTATTGAATCAAAATATGTTTTGTTCATTTTAAACAGAATTTTGTTAAGTAAACAAGATTAAGGAATAAACATAGAGGAAAGTAGGCCTTATTGCGGCTTGTTTAATTAGTCGGAACCTAAAGTAGTTAGGTTTATTGATTCCTAGGGGATTAACCGAACACAACCTTTGGTAAAATAGGGCATGAAGTTGATGTAAGATTAATTGGAAAAGCCTAATATGGTAATACTAATTTTCCTTCGTTATATCTAGCAGTTTTGGGTTTTCTAATTGAGCCGCACGATTTTTTTTATTGCATTGTTTTTATGTATGCAAGTTGTTCGCTTCAAAATTTGGAAAACCATTTTTCGATTAGTTGTTGGTCATCGAAAACAAAAAAAAAACTGCAGTAACCTTTGTGATAATGCGTCATTTTGTAAAATGGATAGATGAGAGTCATGCAGGATCAAGATTCTGGTGCCAGTATCGCAAAGTAGCTTTCTAGAATCTATTTATGAGTTAAATAGCACGAAACTTTGTTTGTATACGTGTTCGATGTTGATAAATAAAACTAATTATTGTCATCATTTCATTTTATTACAAGCTTATTGCTATTTGACGTAGCCGTGAGATATAAAACATTGTCTTTTTTAAGTTTTTATTTTATTTCTTGTTGTGTGCACTTATGGCAAGTGCCGAATAAACTTAATTTCTTTTTTTGTTAATTTTGTATTTGACTTTATTTTGTACTAGCTTCCGCCCGCGACTTCGTCCGCGGGGTATAGTTACTTTGGGCTAATGCTTACTTTAACCCGCGTGATGATCGAAAAAAATATCTTTCTCTCCCCCTTTCTTCCCTGTTTCTCCCCCTTTTCTCACATTTTTAGCCCTTGTCCGTCTCCAGGATCCCAACTATCTCTGGACCAAAATTCATCAAAATCGGTTCGGTCGTTTAGGCGTGAAGACGTAACAAACAAACTCACTTTCGTTTTTATAATATTAAAGTAAGGATTCTATTCTATTCGATATTTATGTACCTACTTATGTTTGTTAAACTCAAAATAAAGTTTAAGATGTACCATACATTCCGATGTTTAAATTTGGCGGACATGCAAAAACAACACTTCGATTTTTAGGGATCGAATCGTCATCTTAATTTGCATCATCATCTATCATAAAGTTTTTACGATTAGCCCAATGACAAATGTGATATAATCCTGAGTCATGTTATAAGACTCTCAGTCCTTAATAAATATTTACATACATAACATTATGTATCGCTTATCGATAAAAACGTTACATTAACTTTAAGATTACTCTGTCACGATTGGATATTACAAATACCTAAACGTTTTCCGTTTATTTTTTCAGGCCCATCCGCTGTTTTTTTAGGTCGAGAAAAGGTTGGATTCTTTATTGTGGATCGCCTATCTGTCTGTGGCAGTTCGCGGAAGGGACTTAGTCGTTGTTGTGACATATTCGGTTTATATACCCTTGAATATGTATGGAGGATGTTTAGGGATTCGCTTTGGTAAGGACATCACGTAAGAAAATCCTCTGCTAAACAAACATTCACGCTTTGAAATGGGAATGTTGCCGAGATGAATTCATGATGAGTGATGAAACAAATGAGTTCGCTTTAGGATTGGGTGCGTCACGTTCGGCACACTTATGTGGGGTTTGCAATACCCCAGTGAAACAGAAAACCCTAAAAGTCTTTAAATATTTGCGGGTGTTGCATTGAAACTTTATGCATTTTTTCGTGTCGTATCAAAAGAAGGAAGGAAGGTATGGAAGTCATATTGTTTTAGACCACTTTGTGGCCAACCATAATTTGAGTGTCGACTCTGAACATGAAAGTAAAGTGGAAGCAAGAAAAGATGTGAGCATTGCGAAGATCAATTCGCTTTTTGCAAGCATTACTACCATTCGATTAAAGGATCGGGCAAAAACTGATTTTGAGTTTTTTCTTTAGGATTTTTTTAGTAGCAGGCGTTTGAAACCTGGTCGTATGAAACCGCCGTGCCTCAGAAACCACGTTAAGCAGTTATTATTAGCTAGATGAACCGTTCCTCTTCAATCTGGACCGTTCCCGTATTTCACGAACAATACTGAATATAGGATTTACTCTGCGTAGGTATCATAGTCGGAAAGGACTACCCACCATAGCATTACATCTCATCACTAAACATGTATTTTCATCTAATGTCACCCGCACCATGCCACAGCGAAAATAGTATAATATTAAAATATTTGTGTATGTGAGTTTAAATGTTTGTAAACGCACCCACGATACAGAAGAAATTCCTAATGTGGGGCCGCGTTTTTTTTTATTAAATCACAAATCGCGTTTAAGTCGCGATTAAAGATTGTTCGATTTAGCTTGACAACCACTATTTTTGGTGGAAACCGTCAATTTCAGAATCGCGAGATTGTCTTTTTTTGTAAATTGGTAACTAAACTATCATTAATGATGTCAAACTATAATTTAGTTATGTTGTGTCACTTGAATCTATTTCAGAATAGGAAATATCGTTTGACATAAATAAACTAGATGTTATGATTTTTAGAGTACTTAGTTTTAGTTTAGTTTGTGACAGCTGATTTGACATCAATGGCTGTCGGAACCAAAAATGGTCAGGAAGACAATTAATAAAACATATAAAATGCCTTATTTTGCAAATATGGGTGGTACATAAATGAAAATAGGATCAGCCATATTTTACCTGTAGGCATGCAAAAACTTGGCACAAACACTTTACACAAACTAAAAAATAATTAAAGAAAATGCACAAACAAAACACCTTTTGAATAAACTAGGTAATTACTTACATAGGCTTAACTTCTAGAGCTCCAGCGGCACAAAAACGTGCCAGTAAACAAGTATTACCGTTGAGCACAAATTTGTGCCACCAAACCCCGACCGATTTAAAACTGTATTTGTAGTAAAGATAAGACTTAAAATCAGATTACGCTTACGATAAGAGCCCGCTCGGCGGTGCTTGACGGATAGTTAACGTAAATAATGGTGGTCCTTGAGAGGTTAAACTTGAAATTTCATTTTCAGTTAAAAAAATATTTAACACTGTAATCCAAACTAATCCAAACTAATATTATAAATGCGAAAGTAACTCTGTCTGTCTGTCTTTCTGTCTGTCTGTCTGTCTGTCTTTTCTTCACGCCTAAACTACTGAACCGATTTGTGTGAAATTTGGTACAGACATAGTTTGGAACTTGAGAAAGGACATAGGATAGTTTTTATTACAAAAAATAAAAATAAAAAATAAAATTTATTCCGAACATACAGCGCCATCTATTGGTCAAACGTCGGCATCAATTCAGTATTATAAATGTCGAACTGTTCCTATGCTCCGTAGATAGATTCAAATTCATTTATTTTGTGAAGTAAAAAATAGATGGTAAAAAGGAAGTCAGAAACTATCTATGTTCCGCCGTTAGGCATACAATTTTTTACAAAAATATTAAATTAAATCAAGTAATTAACACAATAACAATGATTACATTATATTATATAAAATGTCAGCTAGATGTCAATATTAAAAATACATGCACAAAACGTTAGAATTAAAGCAAGAATAAATAAATAATATGTCAACATTCTTAAAGTTTGTCATTAAGAAATTCGCTAACTGAATAATACACTTTGTCAATCAATAATAGTGATAGTCGGTTTTTAAATTCATGGCTTTTGCACTCCTTAATTTATTGGGCAACTTATTGTACAGTCTGGGTGCCATTGCATTATACACTTTTATACATAAATTCTGCGTTCATAATTCTGCGTTACATAAATTCGGCGTTGATCGCGCAATGGTGTCATTACACGTTTTCGGTTCATGTTATTGTTTTAATTCATCGGAAAATTCATCGAAAAATGTAAATAAATAGTAAAAAGGTATGAAAAATATAATATAATACAACTTTTAGATGATAATAAATACTC